>OZ021729.1:59243426-61903426 GCA_963978545.1 Linyphia triangularis
CTGCCATTATAAGGAAGAAACTAAAATATTTCTGAATAAATGACTGCATCAATACGACGCATAAATTTTTTAGAGTCTTTTTCTTATAATAATTTTTAAGGCACAGATGCAGAATGACATTTCTTCGACATGATTTTATATAGGTGTTTTTTTTCCGGATAAATGCGGTTTCTGGAAGCAGATTTAAGTTTTATTTTAATTTGATACTTCGTATTATTTACATTTTAACTTAATTTTAGTGTTATTTTAATTTTATTACTATTAGTATTTTAATTTAATTATTATTAATATTTTAACCTTATTCCATTATTATTTGCATTTTGATTTTGACCCAAATTGCTATTATCAAATAAGAAATATCGCCAAATCTCCTATACTACGTCTGTTCCATTTTATAATAATAATAAATGTTAATAAATATTGAGCTTTTTTAATATTAACTTGTATTTAATAAGAAATATTTTAATGTGCAGTCTAGTATTATATTGGATTATAATATTGTGAACATAAGATATGACAATTTATATTTATCTATTTTATGATAGTTGAAGTTATAGAAATTATAAAGATGTCTATTCTATAATTTAACTATAAGTAAAAAATAAAATATAAATATAATATATTTCGTCTTTTCTTTCAATCCACAAATTAAAAAGAAAAATAATATTTTTTCACATAAAACGTCTTCACTGAATATTAATTATTACGACTCTTACATGGTAAAAATATTTCATACAATCTAAATTGGGATTTGTTAAATTTTGATATAGATGGCACCACCATTAAAATTTTCAATTAATCATTATTAAAAATCAGTTTTACGATTATTTATAAGTATATTAGAATTTTGAAGTCACAAACCAACTTAGTGCGACTATACAATCATCAAACTTCATTAAAAAAGCTACGTCAATAAAAAATACCAGCAAACATAATTTTCTCCATTTAATAAGATTATGGCTTCGTCGAATTCAGCACTTCGTAATACTGTAAAAATCGTCCACCCAGGATTTTTTTTCGTACAATGATCTGACGTTGCTAGTAATGAAAATAATATCTTCCTTTTTTTTTTCTAATCATATTTTCAAAAACAAACGAAGAAAATACGAATTCTCTGTTAGAACTATCAACTTCCCATTCAGCATACAGCCGCCATTTTGGGTGGGCGTTACTTCTTCGCAGACTGACAGGAAAATTGACCAATGGCGCACTCTCATTCCCATCTGTGGTTTGAATCAAAGTGAGGAATGCTTAAATGCTGCCCGGCAGCCACACTCAAACAAACAAAATCGAAGTTAATATAAAGTATTAAAAAATTATCAACATCATTTTTATATCAACGATTTAGCTTTCTTCTTTTATCGTCCATAACAAACTACAACACCAAATCGTAACCAATGAAAATAACTTCCTTTATGATGAAATTTATCAGTGTCTGTAGTACTGGAATCATACGGGAATGTCCCTTCTAGGTTCTATTTTTGATTCCTGAGAGACTTATCGTAAGAGATAAGTTTTTTATTGCGTGATAAGTGAAGGTTTCCCGATAATCTTTGTTGGTAATCTTTTTTCACGACTTAGCTTTTACATTTACAAATATTTACTAGTTGTTGCAACTGAATTTCCAAATATAAGTAACCCACAGAACTTCTTAATAGTATACAATTATACACTGGATGTAAATTTTGTTATTTAGAAACGGAGATAGGAGTTGGTTGTTTTCAGATTATCTGTCACCGTCAGCAACACGAGGGCTATAATACGCCGAAACATTCGTCATTAGACAAGCTAACATACATTTACAAACATTCATGCCTAACACGGGACTCGAACCCGCAACCTCGCGGTCCACTATACCGTTTGGTCGGCGAAGATAGGAGTAATATTTGGTTGCAAAATATAGTTCATTTAGCAATAGTTAAATAAAACTTCCCAAACTTTTTCGTATGGTAACTCACGGCTATTTGATTTTCAATGAGAAAAAGCGCAAACGATTTCTGATCTCTGGCTCGCAAAACTTGCATCTTTTAAAAGTCAGCCAAATTGGCGACATTAATTACGTCATCAGTGCCGTAATATTTATTGCCAACTTGGCTCATTTGTAAAAGATGTAAGTAAGCCGTGACCAAAGTTCTAAATCGTCTGCAGCAATCTTAATTGAAAATTAAAGAGTGATGGGTTACCAAATAAAAAAAAAAATGCCTCTTATTTGGTAATGGTATTTAGTTCACTTACTTAACAATGGTATTTAGTTCAACTTATACAAAGTCGATTGGTATCAAAGTTCGATGGGGTACCTAAACTTGCTGTCGCCTCTCAGTCTATTAGCCAAAATGCGAATTTCAAGATGAATTATTGAAAACTTTTTTTCCCATTCACAACGTCAAGCCTGTGGTGACGTAATGAGTTCATTCACTTTTCTTTATGCGTCAACCATTTTTGCGAAGTGAAACTTTCATTTGCAAACTAAAACCAAAATGTATCTATCAAAATTCTTAACAAATGAGAATTTTCCCAACTTTAACTTAACCAATCACCGTCCGAAGAGGGTGGAGTCAATTCATTCCTCAGAGAGACTCGAACCGAATGGACACACTTCTAAGCTCTGATACCAATGCCAAAGGACCTATGTTCCTTCTTCTTAAGTTTCTTTTCTTTGTATAAATGTAGTGTGTGTGTTGTGTGGGATTAAATGTTGTATTATGCCCTAAACCTTCTGATATTCAATGACTCTAACCAGATTACACCAACACCAAGCTTCCATAAGCCCTTTCGTTTAATATTTGCTAGTGAATTTTCGTATCCTTATTTCTATCAGTGATACAAAGAAGTAGGGTGTTTTTTCACATCCCAATACCCACCCCTCCTTAAAAGTAATTATCGTATATTTTATGCTTAGAGTGTCGTTTTGATTAAACACCAGTAGTTTATTAATGTGACAGTATCACACACCTCTAGAAACTTTTGATAAAAATTCTGCAATTTTTGATTTTCCGATCGGAACTTTCAAATACTGAAAAATAAAAATTTTAATAAAATGCAGGATAATTACAATTTCTTAAAAAATGTTTAGACTTGGTGATGACTAATGATGATCTTCATAATTTCATTTCGGGTTCTGTTATTTTTTATTTTTATTGTATTAAAAGGCTTCAAATTTGTCTGGTAAAATAAAAAAGATTAGCGTCTCAATAGACTTTGACTTTTTTAACTAATTGAAGAGTTTCTTAAAATAAAATATTTTTGTCTGAACAAATTAATCTTAAAATGCAACACTTTTAAACATTTGTATAAATTGTTTTCTCCAATCCTTGTCATTTAACTTCACATTGTTACCACGTTAGAAAGAACAAAAATCACGATTTCCGAGCTTCCAAATCTTTTTTTTTTTTTTTTTTTTTTTTTTTTTTTTTTTTTTTTATAAGAAAAGGTCGAAGTACAAAACTTCATAATTTTTCAATGAGTGATAACAAAGAAATGATAAAATAATGTTAAAAAGAAAAGGGCTTTTTTTTGCCCATAAATTCTTAAATAGTTAATATATTTTAGTAATTTTTATTTCAAACTATTAGTTTGTTACAGACCAAACATAAATAGCAATCAACTTTGCATCAAACAGTTTTTTAATAATTATCAATAAAATACATTTTTTTTTTTTTTAATTTGAATCGAAACAATATTTTTTTGCTTTCAATAGATTTATTATGGCCGAAAACCCCTATATATATATATATAAATTTTGACTTTTGGTTCTTAATATTTTATCCAAAATGGGGGCAAAAAAAACCCCCACTTTTTAAGAGACAGTTGTTTATAATAGATAATAGACAGTTTGTTTATAATAGATGATATTCAAAAATGAAAATAATTAAATATTAATTCAAGTAAAAATATATTTCATTTCAATGTAAAAATCTGCAAATATTTATAGTATTTTTAGTAAGAGTTAGAAGCATAGGTAGTAATTTTGAAAATTTATATATTTCAGTAGTAAATCAAATGATCATTAACTTACAGGGTGTCAATTAAAGTGCAACATTTAAAAAGCTTAAAGAAACAAAAAACACTGGTCAGAAGAATTTGAAATTTTTCATTTGTATTAACTCGATGAAATAGTAGAGCGGCTAGGCCCCAAAAAATAACCGAAAACTGCACTTTGTGAAACAAGTCTGTAATTTTGCACATCGACAGATAATGTCATTCTAATCATTTTAAGAAGTGGGGCCCCTCGGATTTCACTTCCGGTTGAGGATTTATACTAGTTTAAAGTTAGGCGTAAAATGTTCGTTTTTATCAATAAAAATAAATATATGTGGGGTTGCAGCCAAATCATGAGTTTTATAGACATGTGTAATATGTTAAATTTCTAGGTATAGATGAAAGATTAAAAAAAGAAGTAAAAAATCCAACCGGAAGTGATTTGCATTCGACCGAAAGTCTATCTATAACAACTAAAACTGCATCCAACAGCTCAAACTTCATCTATGAAACATATTGTTACGAATTTTTGCATATTTGTAAATATTTCGTAGTGTTAATTTTGTAAATAAGAAGATTTATGTACATTTCGCATAAGGCAGTGCAATAGTTCGTCGTTAAGTTGGCTTCCCAGCAATATGGGTCTCGATGCTTGATAACGAGTTTTACAGAGGTAACTCTGGGAAGCGAGTTTTAAAGAGCAGGGCATTTAACATTATGGTAATGGCAATCTCGCCAAATTGGCGAGATAGAGCCAAGTTGGCGACGGTTTTGGTGACTAATTTTTGTCGCCAAATTTGGCGAGAAATCGCCAAATGTCGCCAAACTTGGCGATCATTTGGCGACATTTTCGGTACATGTATAGGTACATGAACATGTATAGGACTTTTCGACTACGATATGGAAAGTTCTCCAAATATCTATCTCTAGAATTTTCACGTATGTTCTTCTTCCCTATATATAAGCCCGGTCATGAGATGAGTGAGTCAGTTCTTGGATTTTGAGTCACTGAATTAGTTGACTGGAGATACTGAGCGAACTGTATTGCATTGTCTTTTGCGGCGATTTAGCAGTTGTTGTCAAGTTTTTTTTAACTGCTGTTTTGTGCTCTATTGTTGTGAGAAGAGCTGTATTGTGTCTACTAGAACGAGAAGTTCTGGAACTGTAAGAGAACTGTGAAGAGTTGTAGTGGAATAAATTTCAGCAAGTTTTGATCTGCTTTGGCTTCAAATCTTTCGAACCCGACCACGCAACAATATCTTATCATGATAAAGAGAATTTTAGTGATGTTTTATGATAAACTAAAATTAAAAAACGACTTGTTACGAAAAACGAGATAGTTAAAGCTACATGTTATTACATCAAATTGTAAGGATGGATATGCTGAATATAAAATGGAACATTTCAACCGGAAGTGACTGAAATTCCGACCGAAAGTTTGCTTTTAAAGAACTGATATTGCCAATTTACAAAATATAATAGCGCGGCTAGAGGGAAAAAACTGCATTTCGTGAAACAAGTCAGTAATTGTGCACATTCACAAAATGTGTAATTCTGATCATTTTAAGATGTGGAGAAACTCGGATTTAACTTCAGGTCGAGTTTTTATTCTAGTTCAAAGTTAAGCATAAAATGTTCGTTTATATCCATAAAAATAATTATATGCGGGATCATTGTTAAACCATGAACTCTATAGACACATTTAATATGTTCAATTATTAGATTTGGAGGAAAGATTTAAAAAAAAAAAGGATTAGTCGGAAGTGAATCGCTTTTCGACCGGAAGTCTATAACAGCTTAAACTACATGTATGAAACATATGCTACCAATAAAAATGGAATTTTGGTGTCATTTTATAATGAACTAAAGCTAAAAAGCGACTTCCTGTCGAAGTTTTAGACTTATTTAAAGTTAGACTTAAAAAATGCGCTTCTTTAAATTTTACTACCTTCATTAAAAGGGTCACAATTAAAAATTGATATTACATGTTGTTACATCAAATTATAAGGATGGATTGCTGGATGCAAAATGAAAATTTTCCATCTGAAGTGAGCGTCTGCTTATAAGGAACTGATACTGCTCATATACCAATACATATATCACAGTAATATCGTCTCAGATAGCCAAATCTGAGTCTAAAATACAATTAAATATCTGAAAATATGAACAATGAAAAAAATAAAATGTTCAACTTCCGTGTTCCCCCCCCCCCCCCAAAAAAAAGGAGAGTGCGATGCGTATCCCTTAAAAAATAATCTCCTGTCTCGTCCATATTTGAGAGGATTGCAACTAGTGAGATTTATATTTTGGTTATATTTTAATTGTATTGAAAAAATTCTTACAAGCGAACTCCCGGTCAGAATTCCAGTCATTTCGGTTGAAATTTACCATTTATACTTAACATAATCATCATTCCTTTTCTGAAACAGCAAATGAAATCTTCCGGCTATCTGAGACGATATCACCATGATACGCAAAGATATTGGTATAAGGGCAGTATTAGTTCCTTATAAGTAGACTTTCGGTCGGAATTTCAGTAATTTCCAGTTGGAGTTTTCCATTTCATGTTCAGCATATCCATCCTTATAACTAGATGTAACAACATGAAGTATTAAGTGTTTTTAACAGTGACCCTTTATAAGAAGATGGTAAAATATAGAGAAGCACATTTTTAAGTCTTAACTTAAAAAATCTAAAACCTCAACCAGAACTAACTTTTTAAATTTAGTTTATCATAAAACATCACCAGAATTCCCTTTTTATTGATAGTATATGTCTCATACATGTAGTTTAAGCTATTAGATGCAGTTTTAGCTGTTAAAGATAGACTTCCGGTTAAAATGCATATCACTTCCGGTTAAAAAATTTTTACTATTAATATATATTACACATGTCTATAAAGTTTATGATTTTGGTTATGACCCCACATATACCTATTTTTATTGATAAAAACGAATATTTTATACCTAACTTTAAACAAGTATAAAAACTGGACCGAAAGTGAAATCCGAGTGGCTCCACTTCTTAAAATGATTAGAATGATATATTCTATCAATGTTCCAAAATTACAGAGTTGTTTCACGAAATGCACTTTTTTCCTCTGGCCGCTCTACTATAAGAAGAAAAATCGGTCTAAGCTCTGAAATTTGCTTATGCGTTAATTTCCGGTCGGAATTTCAGTCACTTCAGGTTGAAACTTTTCATTTTAAATTTAGCATATTCATTCTTACAATTTGATATATAGAACATGAAAGAAGTATATTAGTTTTTAAAAGTAACCCTTTATATAAAGGGGGAGTATTAAAAATGGCCATTATTAAGCCAAACTCTGAAAAAAAAGTCTAAAACCTCAACCGGAAGTAATATCCGAGTGGAATATTTCCATTTGGTAGGTTATCGAAATCAACCCTTTTATATACCGAATGTGTTTTATGTGTGTATTTCAAGCTGTTGGTGTCGATTAGGGATAGACTTCCGGTTGAATTTTTTTTTTTTTTTAATTCTTTAATGCAAGCCTAACTATTTAACATATTATACGTGTTAATAGAGTTCATATTTTTGACCGTGAATCTACAATTTACGGTTCATATTGAAAATAAAGGCATATTTTAGGCCCAACTTTGAAGTAGTATAAAACCTCGACCGGAAGTGAAATCCGAGTGGCCCCACTTCTGAAAATGATTAAAATGATATTATCTATCAATGTGCAAAATTACAGACTTGTTTCACGAAGTGCAGTTTTTTCCCTCTAGCCTCTCTACTGAAAGGGAAAATTTAGTAACATAAAAAATACTTTGTATTTTTTTTTTTTTTTTTTTTTTTTGTACATAGTAATTTTTCTCTTTTCGCATTTATTCAAGCAATACATGAGGTCATTTTGATGAGTGTTTATTTAAGTATTTTGGAAGTCGACTTGAATAAATATTACACCAGATGATTGTAATAAAAACTAGGGTGTAGAGCATCGCATTACTTTCAATTATACTATAATACTGACGTGGATTTGTGTCATTTACCGTTTTTATATTTTCATCATTCATTTAGCAAAAATGGCCAGTTTGGCGATATTTTTTGCGATAATTCTTGTATGAGTTTTATTTAAAAAAAAAAAAAAAACCTCCGTCAAAAGGATGATTTTGGCTATATACTTTTCGATAATTCTTATATTATTCTTTCTTGTAAGCGAAACTAAGGATTGGTTGTATTCAGATTATCTGGCGCCGTCAGCATCACGAGGGCTATAATGCGCCGAAACATTCGTCATTAGACAAACCAACATACATTTACAAACACCCATGCCTAACACGGGACTCGAACCCGCAACCTCGCGGTCTAGAAGGTAGCACGCTAACCACCATACCGTTTGGTCGGCGGTGGAACTGAGGAAAGAAGACAAAACGATCGTTGATGAGGTATGCTCAAGGTAAGCCAACTCTGTGTTAATTGCATTTGTTTTTCCACTTTTTCGCCATTAAAGCATTTTTACAGGAATTTCGACTTGGAGAAGTTTAGAACACCTTAAAAGGCATTACCACAGCGATTTTGAACAAAATCGTTCGAGCCATTTTTTAACAATTACTGAAAGATTTTTTCAATGGCAGCTACCTTATGCACATGCGTGATTTGACGAAAACCTGAATGATAGGTCCTTGTGCCACCACCAACCCGCACACCAAATTTGAACATCGTAGGTCAATTTGTTCGTGAGTTATGCTGACCACGTACACACATACATTCTTTCTAAGTCACTATTTTGAAATCAGGATGTTCCAAAACATTGAGAAATTAATTTTTTTTGTTTTTTTTAATTTTTTTTGTTGACCGAGTGCTATACTTTCATTGCCCTATGTATATATACGATTAATTGAAAGTAAAAAATCAATGTTTATAAAGTATGATTTTTAAAATGCACGACATTTTTTATTATATCAGATCATGGCTTTCAAAAAGGAGGGGAATGACATGAGAAAAAAAATAGTTCAAACTATTTTTTTATGCCATACCGTTTACTCCTTCTTCGGGTATATACATATAAAATTCCAGGTTATTATTATTTTTTTTTTTTTTTTTTTTTTAGCTATTTGAAAGCTGAACTTTAATTATGAACATCTTGTATATTAAAAAAGTAAGTTTTTAGAAGTGTGCATAAAATTAATCCTTCATTAGATTATTCTATCCAGAGATCGAAGCCAAACTGAGGGATCAGAGGCAAAAAAACACTCCTAGCATGAGAAACAACTCCGGTTCAATACTTGACTTCGGTTGGTTGGTTGGTTTGTACCCTCAAAGACCTGTTTCTATGCACAATGACGGCAAATCAGGCTGGGACCTACAATTTAATGTGAATTCCGAACCACAACAAACATCCACTCCTTACCCGGGACTCGAACCCGACAGCTTTTGCGTGCGAGGCCAAAGCATTAACTCCACAGTCCCCAGATGGGCACTTGGCTTCGGCTGGTTGTTTTTCAGATTATCTGGCGCCGTCAGCAACACGAGGGCTATAATGCGCCGAAACATTCGTCATTAGACAAGCCAACATACATTTACAAACACCCATGCCAACACGGGACTCGAACTCGCAACCTCGCGGTCTAGAAGTTAGCACGCTAACCACTATACCGTTTGGTCGGCCACTTGGCTTCGGCATTTTTGTTAAGAACAATTAATAGACATAACGGGGATTGCCTAATCAATTGTACGGTTCTGCATTAAAGTAACAGTACATTAACTCAATTTGAAGCTTCTCCCATTCGATACTCAAATGCAATAAATAATAGTTCAAAAACTGTAAAACACGCTTTAATAGAAAAAATATTATAGTTTACAACAAAAATAATTAATAGTTTAAAAAACTATAAAACACGCTTTAATAGAAAAAATATTATAGTTTACAAAAAAATTATTAATAGTTTAAAAAACTAAAAAACACGCTTTAATAGAAAACTGAACTAAAAAGTAGAAAATAAATAATAGTCTAAAAAACTAAAAAACACGCTTTAATAGAAAAGTGAACTAAAAATTAGAAAATAATTTTAAATAAGTTTGAAATAAGAATTAAGTGATTGACAAGAAATATTTATTAAAAGCGTGGGGTGCTTTTTAAGATATTTTCATAATGGCTCTACTTTCACCAATATCTGTCATTAAATATTTACAACAATTGACATTAGGGACCCCACGCTTTTTTGTTGTAAACTATATTTTTTTTTTAGTTAATTTTTTTCGTTAAGTGTTCAAAACTCTCCAGTTGTTCCTGCCAATAGTCACATGCTTGTCTCAAATTTAAATCATGTGTATGCCTTAGTACACGCCGTATTACTTGGCAAAAACACTACCGGTGTCTCTGAATATGAAAAATCGCTAATCCTGAAGATCCTTGTAAGGATAATGCGACTAAAAAAAACACGCTTTCTATTAAAACGTGTTTCTTAGTTTTTTAAACTATTAATTATTCAATTGTGAAACGTGAATGAAACTCCCTATCAGTGATCCGGCCAGTAGTCATATGCCTGTCTCAATGATTTACTCATACATGTCTCAGTACACGTCATATTAAGGTGAAACCGAGAATAGCTCATTAATTTGGTTGTGGCCCCGTAGATCGTGTCCACATTTACTTGCAAAACTGTGGTATTTCTGGAGCTAATCCATGCAATCCAGAGTTCCGACCAGATGAAAAGAACGCTTTAATATTAGATCAAAACCAATCGGTGACTCGTCCATCATTATTATATAATAAATCTAAATAACTTTTCTCTGATAGTATAACCATAGAGCCCACGACAGATCTTTCGAATGTCTGTCTTATCAACTATCGATGGTAGGTTCTGTGACTACTGGGGTTGTAACGGGACACCAGGGTTCGATTCCGGAGAAGGTTGGTTGGTTGGAGTTTAACGGCGCAAGGGCAACACGAGCTACTCCTTGCGATAATGAGACAAACTTATTGAATTATTGTATTGTCATTGGTCCTTGATAACTGTGCAAAATTTCAAATTAATTCAATGATTTGAAGTGGTCGAAAATCGAGTTCAAAGATTCCGTTACATGCATAAGAAGCTAATAAAAGCGTGTTAAAAAGATCCTTTCTATAAGCCATTATCTCAGTAAATTTAGACAAACCAACATGTGTTCCAAATAGAGGTTGGAAATATCGATTAAAATAAATATCGATACTATATCGTTGCATAGAAAAAAATATCAATAAAATATCGATACATGATTTTTTTTAATTTAATTTTTAATTTTGTCAGAAACAAAGTTTTTCGGGGCAAATTTCTACTTTTCATTATTGCTTTTTTGTAAGGTGTTTACTTTTTCAACTGAAATGGATCTATTACAAAAAAAAAAGTTATATTTTCGCTTAATTGGGGAAGGGATTTCAAGAAAAATTTAGATAATTTTCAATAGCCTTTAAAAATATCGAAAATATTGAATATTGGTGCCGTTTTACTGTCGCTCAGCCAAGTTCAAACATTAGTTTTGAAGTTTTTGAAAAGAAAATAAATAAAATCGAAAAAACACATGGAACCACAAAACGATTTTCAAAACACTAAAAATGTTTGAAAATATCGATATATCAAGGACTTTTATCAATATTTGAATATCGATATTTTTTAGAAATATCGATAAAAATATCGTCGTATCGATTTATCGCCGACCTCTAGTTCCAAACCATAATGAATTTATATAAATTCAACATCATGGGTCATCGAGAAACTTATGGACATATCAGAAAGGCTTAAAAGCACACACATTAGACAATTATTACAGATTCCTTCATTAATAATATCAAAATTTTATAATTTAATGACTTGAAAGTATTTATTAAATAAATATTTTAATTATAACATTCATTTAATAAATAATTTCAACATTCGTTTTACATTTGTGTTTACAATGTAAAATTTTTTGTTAAAAAAAATTAATAATAAGCTTTGCTGAATACTGTTTACTAATGCCGACATTTTGTACATCAATTTTCTAATCATCCAGTAGTATTTATTTACAATTTCCTATATTTTATTTATTTCGTGCGAAGTTGGCACATCTTTAACTTTATAAATAAATTATGTTACTTTTGTGTTACATTACTGATTTTGTATTAATCTGTAGTTAAAAATGACACTTGTGGACAACCAAGTAGTTTCTGCGTAATTTTAGATTAATACCTGTATTTTTAAATTGTCGTGAAACATGCCGCCCTTGAAACACGCTTTAAAGTAATACTAAATGTATTTTAAAAATGCTCTTCTTAATATTGTGATGAGCTGTGAAGATCAATCAAAACATTTTCGCTCATAATTGTTATGTTTTTCAACATAACGAATTGAAATTTTGTAATACTAAACTCCAACTTAACTTGACATCACTAGACGATAGATCTTCACCGTGCTCATAGGTAGTTAATCCATTTTAGAGGAGTGAAGATATAATTATCGCCAAACCTTATAGCCATTTGTTCTCTACAGGGATGTGGTTTGGCGAGCATTATGCTTTCACGCCGCCAAAATGGATTAAATGCCTATGAGCACTGTGATGATCTATTGTCTAGTGATGTCAAGTTAAGTTGAAGTTTAGTATAGTGTAAATGATGTATTCTAAATCGAATGAAAATATAAAAAATAGGGTTTCGTATTAAAACTTTCAAAGATAGATTTAAATTTACTTAGTAAACAGCCCCCTAAGAAATTGTTTCTGCACCAGCATATATAAAATTTTAAACAAAACATTGTGGTATAAATCGCAAGATTCTGCGATAATTAGAACCAAAGATACAGACTTTTTTTTTTTTTTGCGTACTGTACCTATCTAAATTTTTTGTTTGTACCAATTTTCCTCTAACTGCATTTACCTTCCAAGATTCAATAAAAATCGATTCAGTATTTTCTGGTACATTATTTTCTTGTGTAGCGGATAAACGGGCAGACATACGCCATCTTTTTTTTTTTTTTTTTTTTGGGGGGGGGGGGAGGGAATTAACGTGTCATGTTAAGCCGATACACGAAAAACCAAGGTTAAATCTTTGGACAATTAAAATACTGTACACATCTGATGAATGAGTAAACAAAAAATTTCGATGTGGTGAAAAATAGGTTATATGTATTACGCATCTATGAAAAATATGATTTTTAAATAAATAATAGCAATTAACAATTTACCATTCATTATGTGAATTGTAGTAGTACTTAAATGCATTGAACTGCTCATTATAAAATTTGAAAATGTGGAGTAAAATATTAGGTTTTGTTTTTACTTTGGAAAATACTTTTAAAATCCCTCTTCCCTGTTTCCTAAAAAAAATTCTAGATCCATCAATGCATTAATCCATAGAAAACTTACATCTAACACAGCATTTGCAGTTTACACTTTCGAGTTTTAAGTGGACTTTTTAGTAATTTGTACTTCCTGTTGGAACTCCAAGTTCAATTTTAATGTTGTATTGCAGCGGTTCCCAACCTTTTTAGACCACCTATTTTGTAAAAAAAAAAGACTTTGAGGCCCTCTACCTAATAGATTATGCTCGTGCGTTCTTCAGTGATTAGTACATACTGTACAGGAAGGATTAAACAATATTTTTTTTTATAAAGAAAGAAGCTTTATTGTATACAATTTGCTGTCACAACTATAAA
Organism: Linyphia triangularis; assembly: GCA_963978545.1. NCBI lineage: Eukaryota > Metazoa > Arthropoda > Arachnida > Araneae > Linyphiidae > Linyphia > Linyphia triangularis. Next base: position 59,257,040 of record OZ021729.1, read on the forward strand.
ATAGCTAAAAAACAACAAGTGGTCAAAGTTAAAAAAAAAAAAAAAAAAAAAAAAAGTCAATTACATTTTCGACATTGTTTGTCCAGCATGGACAATCGACTAATTCGATTGTAGCAGGTGATAGCATTTGTAGTTAGTTTTTGCTAAAAATATTGACTTCTGAGGAATAAATAGAGACTCTATATATACTTCTCACTACAATGTAGTACACAATATTTTAAAATAATTGATTCAATAAGGCATGGATACTTTTGGGGGTCTCAGAAATACACTTGAGATAGTATCCTGATTAGTACTTATTAAGTAGACTAATGCCATAAAGAGTTTTTTTTTTTTTTTTTTAATTTTTTTTTTATTTCAAACGTCATTTGATACAACTCTTACAATAGAAGTTCTCAACGATATCTTAACGGGTACTTTCCCAAAACCATTTATTACTTTTTTTTTGTCAATTATCAGCTGTTTATCTCATTGTTTACCTACCGAATCTCGAACCAAAAGTTTTTATCTTTTAAAAATTTATATCATCACGGGAGATTATCAGCGAAAGGTGCAAAAGTCTCTTGTTTATCTTGAATGAAGAACAGATAAATAATTTCGATAGAATTTCCATAATACCCCTTTTCATTATTACTTGATTGTATTTGCTCTTTAACACTTGTCTCCTGAAAGTTTTAGAGCATTGTTTGTAATGGAGGCATTGGTCCCTCCTAAGCTGCTTGCAATAGCACCGTCTGATCGAATGGATAGTAAAGATCTTCCAAAAAAACTTTGGGCTATTGACTCTCCAACCTTAGAATGGACTCTTGGAATAGCTTATTTACTCTCTGCGGTGAAGAAGAGAATCTTTGAACATTCACTTTACAGACTGCTAAAATTCAAAGAGCGACCAAAGGTGGATAAATGGATACCTAGAGCAAAAAGGTCAGTGGTAAAATACAATCCGTTCAAAAATAACAGACATGCTATTTATTTTGACAGAATACTGAACATAATTGTGAAAAGTATCAAATTAAAAATTCACGCTGAAGTAAAATTGAATGATCAAAAAGTATCAAATGCTCATTTGCTGGAAGCCGCAGCAAACCTTTTCAACTGTGTCATAATGTTCTATGTAGTTGATATGGAAGGCACGTGTAAATTGCTTTCTATATTCAACAGTGAAATTGAATCATGTGAAGGTTCTTTACAGATATCCATATTTCAACGAAATAGTGAATCATCTACTAGTAGCGATTCGATCGAAAAGTTTGGTTTTGGGTTAAGTGTAGAGGACTCGTTATCTCTAAAAGAATTCGCTCTTGTCCATTGCTTAAAGATAGCTAATATTTCGGATGATCAAATTAATAGAGTTCGACAAGTCAAGCGTTGGGATACCAACTTTCCTGGATGTCTCTTCAAAGAGGGATGTGAATACATCATATCTAGTATTTACAAATCACCCTACATAGTTTCATTAATTTCAGAAGCTGGTTTCGATACAAATCCTTGTTCTTTGGATAATAGTGGATTTTCTTCGTTTTTTCATAGTATGGGTCTGTTGGAGAATAATTCGTTGAGTATACTGTATAACTTCGCCTCAAAGACAACACGTTCGACTGACTCTTTAGCTGAAGATACAGTTACAGACATGTTGATTACCTTGGAAATAGTTGGTTCAGTGATTGAAACTGATTGTCTTAAGTCCAATAATTTTCTTTTACTAGGTAGAAAAAAGGACATTGCTTTAAAGAGATACCATGAGATTTTGCGTTTTAACGAATACCAGCGCAAAATCTGCCAGAAAATACTTGAACACAAGCAAAAGATGGTTGGCTTGGATTTGAGCACAAATATTATGATTTCCATTTTAAGTATTTACAATGAATATTTTAATTTCCTATCGATTAATACTGATGGCGAAGAAAAAGTCTTCAAAGAATTTTTGAGGTTCAATGATTATCATGAATATATAGATAATTTTACCTGTCTTCTCTTTTTCAAAAACCTTTCAAATTTGATTCCGTTGATCAATAAACACAATTCAAAACTTTATTATGATGCAATATCGTCTCTATATTTAATGGTATTAAGCAACGAACACTTTCCATTTTATACACATGAAATACATTGTAATAATTGTGAACTTAATTACGATGACTGTGAACAAATAATGAACTGTAAAAGATTCATACATTTCTACTATAGAAGGCAATTTTTAAAAAATGTCGAAAATTTGACACAGAATTTAAGTATAAAACCCTCTGGACAAAAACCTTCAAAATCACAACAAACGAAACCCTCAAACACAAAACAAAAGAAACCATTAACATTCTTGGACATCTTGCGAACGAGTTTGAAAAATTTACCGGAAATCGTAGACGAATTTATAATTATAAGGCTGATAAATCATTTGAAAGTCGTAAACAGCATGCATCCTCAAGATAGTTCTATTAAAATGATGCTGACTGTGAAACGCGTACTTCAAATCGTAGGCGAAACTTTGGATTATGGAAATTAAAGTTTATCTGTGGTTAGATTCTTATTGAGGTCATGCATCTCGTCAGAACTTATTTCTAAACTTTGTTCCATGCGAGACAACACACTTTCCCATCACAGGGAAAATAATGTATTTGGTAAATTACAGACAGAGCAAGATGAACAACTTGTTCAAAACATACAGCAAGAGCTAAAAGACATTGACGGTATGTTCCTACCTGTATACATCAGTCAGATATACAGAGTGACTGAGTTCTTGATAAAAGAAGTTAAAGTAGAATCGCAAAATACTTACGGCAACACTCAATGGGCGTTGGACATCCAGCTAAGGACATTCAATCGCAAGCGAAGGCGAGAATTTCAGAAACAGGAGAGTAACTTTTATGCCCTGATTTGCAAAGTATTTAGGCGTCTGCGTGAGAATTTGGCCAAAGAAGGTGTACATTTATCAAAAGACACGAAAAGCGGGTTAAAGGCTTTAAACTTTCTGGTGAATTTCGTTGCGGATCATTATAACAGCAATTATTCTGCTGAACTGAAGGAGGTTGTTATAGAATTTGGAGGTAGCAATGAAATATCGCAAGAAATGATAAGCGAAGTAGAAAGAGTTTTGGCATTCAACGTAAGTGTCACGGAGAAGATATTCAAGAACTTACAAAAAGAAGAACAGTCTGATGTTAATTTTCCTTGCATCTTCTCTCTCAATGATAAGATAAAAAATTTTGAAGTTTTAAGTGACTCAGAGAAGAACATGATACGATGCAAAGTCACAAAGTACGTAAAAAATTCGGCAGACTTAATAAAATCCTTGAAAACTAGTTTAAACGAAGGTAAAATGATTGAGAATGTAGGAAATAAACTAAATCTCATTATTATGCCAGAATACGCACGCTACTTCATATCTAAAAAGATAGAAAAGCATCCAGGTAAAGCTCTTTGTAAATTACATTCGGTGAAGGAAGAGGAAGATTTGGAAAAAATTTGGAATTTTGATCCTTGCAACAACATACTCACGTCTTTTAGAGAAAGGGAGGAACTTTTAAATATGCTTCTAAAAATAAAATTCTCCAAAAAACTCAAGCGCAAAATCGTCCGACTATTGAACCACAAGTTACTGTTTTTGGTTAACAGAATAAATCAATTGAAAACCATTTTGATATACGAGGACGAAAGAATCAGTGCTTTATGGCGATCCAGCAGATTAAAACCTGATGCTGTGATTGAGGAGCACATGAAATTTCTAATGATGCAGCGGTACACGAGGGAAAGTGAACTACAGGCTTCTTTGGAGATGTTATTGTTCGACTGCATGAATATTTTAGATCAGAGGGATGATTTGAAAGTTCTGTGGGAAAAGACAAACGATCTGTTTAAAGGTGCGAACATCGCAGACTTCTTGGCGCATGGAAATCCGATTCTTCAATCGGTGGGGTCAACACTTTGTCCGGAAGACCTACCTTCCGAATTTATTAACAAGATTATGGAATTAATACAGGATGCCGATGCAATCCGCGCGCTTATGGCAATGTGGGAAAAGACAAAGCTTTGTAAAATTTCAGAATTCTTTAATGCTGTGAGAAGTGAGGAAGAAGACGAACACTCAAATCTTAGAAGGAGGATCAAGAAATGCGAAGGAAGATGGAAAGGCTACGCTGAATTGCTGCCTTTGAGACGATAACAGGTGAGCATAATATTATTTAAAATTATTTTTTATAAAAGGTATTTGTACTGACGATTTAGAAGTCAGTAAAATTTCTAATTTAGATTTTTACTTGAGCAAATTTCGTTCATTACGAAACAATATGTTTCAAAAACATGCTTTAGGATACTCTTTGCGTAGATTATGGTAATCAAGGAAAAGAAAATATCTCTCTATTTAAAAAAAAAATAATAATAATAATAAGGATGTGTGTTCTTGTAATCATATACAAAAAAAAAATTCTGGTGTCCGGACAACTGAAATTTTAAGCATAAGTAGTTTTTGCATTATTTTAGTTCCATCCAAAGTAGACTGAGAGGCGACTGCAAGTTTCAGACTCCATCGAACATCACTCTTAATCTCATATGGAATGTAAAGTTATGCTAGCTGACCAATAATGGCTTGGACTGCCGAAGCGCATTTAGCAGGAAGTGTCTGAAAAGCTTGACCAAAAAAGCAAGTTTTGGGTACTAAAATACTTCATCGAACATCACTCTGAAATTCACAGATAATTAAGAGAATTACCTATCGAGTAAGAATCACTTGGTCGGCCGAACCTCATTTAGCCAGAACTGTCTACGGACCGATCCGAAAATGCAATTTTTAGATACAGTACTCAAAACTACTGGTACAAATTTTGTATTATCAATTTTATAATCAACCAGTAGTATATGCTATATTTCGGTTAATATACAGGATGGTGGCCCAGGGTTTCAGATGGTTAAACGTAATTCCGAACTTATGTTTTGAAAACAATCTAGGGCCTCTTTTATGCTGGCTACCCTGTAGTTTCCAATATTCAATTTATTTCGTGCGAAGTTGGCTCACCTTTAGCCTTTTTTTTTTTTTTTTGTAAATTATGTTACTTTTTAGATATTTTGCTGTTTCTGTATTAATCTGTTGTTATACATGACACTGTAAATTCAAGTAGTTTACGCGTAATTATAGACTAATAGATGTATTTTTATGATATCCTTAAACACGCCGTCTTAAAGCACGCAAAATTTCGATTCTTTCCTGCATTAAAGTAGAAGCTTAAAAATATGCTTCTTAATATTGAGATTTGACCTGAAGATCTGCCAACACATGTTCGCTCATAAGTGACGTGTTCCTCATCATAATGAACTGAATATTGCTTTTAGGCTAAAAGAAGTGTTCTAAATTGAATGAAAACATAAAAATAGGGTTCGTATTGAAATTTTCAGATACAGTTAAATATACTTAGTAAACAGTCCCCTAAGAGAAGAAATATATTACCAGACATATAGAAAATGGTAAACAAAACAATTTGAAGTAAACTGCAATATTTTACTATAATTAGAACCGAAGGATACATTTTTTTTCTGATTACTGTACCCCAAAACTGCACTTTCGAATTAGTCTACCGGACAGTTCCGGTCAAATGCGGTTTCGCCAGACCACAGCGATTTTTACTCGGTAGGTGATTCTCTTCACTACCTGTGAATTTCAAAGAAATATTCGATGACGTATTTTGGTACCCAAAAACTGCACTTCCGGATTTGTCTGCCGGACAGTTCTGACCAAATGCGGTTCGGCATGCCAAGTGATTCGTACTCGGTAGAAAATTGTCTTCATTCCCTGTGAATTTCAGAGTGATGTTCGAAGACGTATTTTGGTACTCAAAAACTGCACTTTCGGATTGGTCTGCCCAGTTCCGACCAAATGCGATTCGGTATACCAAGTGATTCTTACTCGGTAGGTGATTTCCTTTATTCCCTGTGAATTTTAGAGTAATGATGGATGACGTATTTTTGGTACCCAAAAATTTCACTTTCAGTCACGCTTTCGGACAGTTCCAGCCAAATGAACTTCGGCAGACCACGCGATTAGTTTTCAGCCAGCATAACTCTACAATCTATATGAGTTTCAGAGTGATGCTCGATGGGATCCAAAACTTGCAATCGCCTCTCAGACTAAAGCCACAATGTTGAATGTTAAAATAGTTTTTCAATTTAATTTTAAAATTTGATAGTATTGGCAATCTTAAGTGGAAAATATTTTCCTCTACTGCTCAACATCGCTAACAATCTGAATAAATACTTGAAATATTAATTTTTTTTACATTGAAAAAAAATATGGAAATAGTCTTTGAAATCTTCTTTTGCGGATGGTTTAAAAATATCCTTCGATGATAAGAATTAATTTGTTACAACTTTTTTAGTGAACACTTACACAAGCGAAAAATAATGCTTTTTCTGCTCCGAATTCATCCTTAAAAAACATATGGAAGTTAAGTGAGTCTGGGGTAGGGTAGAGCGAAAAAACCTTTTTTTTTTTTTTCGAAATTCCAATTGGCAAGAGAGTTGTATTTTGGGTTAATTATATAATCACAAAAGTTTGATCAAAATCCTTTAATATCTTCCGGTGCCCCAATCCCCCTGAAAATTTGCTGAAAAGTGATTTTTTAGCAAAAAGTACCCTAAAGGAAACATTTCGTAAAAAAAATTTACAGAATCTGCAGGATAGTTTAGTAATATAATTTAGACGTACTTAAATATAGAAAAAAGTATTTTAAATTTGCTTCATATTTTAATGTATCCCAAGCCTTCTGAAATCTAGTCAAAAATCCATTTTTTTTTTTTTTTAATTGTATTTCCAAGTTCTAAGAATATAATATTAAAATCTAATTTTATAAAAAAGTAAACTTACTAGATTTTATTATAATAATCCATCTGTAAAAGATATTTATATTTCCAATATCTTTATAAGGAGATTAATAATTTCCTAGCGTTCAACTTTAGCTTGTTACCATCATCATTATTGAAAGATTCATTACTAGTAAATTCATTACTAGTAATTCATTACTAGTCATTACTAGTCTTATATTCTGACTTAGTGTTGAGACTTTTTACTAAGGATCTTGATTTTAATTTATTTAACATGAAACCATGACTCTTCATTTCTCCGCATACACTTTCTGATGCTTCAGCGACAAGTCGGATTCCACGTTCAACTGCTTGAGTGTAACAATAATATGTCACCCATTCCACTGTTTTCCAGCTATTCACTGCACTCTCAATTTCATCCATTGGGATATTATTAATTATAGGGGAATCATAGGGACCAACTGTTAGCCAATCAATAAATTCAGTTTAATCCTCTGATTTGAAGTTAAGTTTTGGCACTTTAAAAATTCTAATGTTTACGATTTCATTCTCGCGATGACAAAAAAAAACTGTTTTTCTGAATAACATCATCAACTATAGTTCGGATATCCGGTGCCATAAATCGAGAAAATGATATAAATCTCCATATATGACGTGACCTTCTGAAAGAGAGCTGTTTCTTTTTACATGAAATCATAAAGGTGCATATACTTTCATAATATACGTGGTAAGCTATAACGCATTTTCTGATGGAGTATCTGTACTTGCATACAATCTCAAAATACGATGTACAATTGTTAGCCATCTTGAGTGTGCAACAAGACCAGGTTTTTTCAATGATAGATCGGAAGAACATGCACCAAGTGATACAGCTAAAAAATATAAATATTTCTGGTCATTACTGAGAATCAAATTATCTATATTCCACATATTCTCTAAACTTATTGAGACACATTTCTTTATAGTGAGATTCTCGCAGGTTTTAATGACATTGCCAATTACCCTGGAAAATACTTTGGGACCAACTCTGGCAATATCTAATGCGCATAAGAGGTGTCGTAAGGGCAGTTCGTTGGTATGGAGCAAGCAAATGCACCATTGTAATGGCCTCCCAAGCTCCAGCAAACGAATTACTCCTCCTTTGTGATGGAACAAACGTCATTGACGTTTGTTCCATCACATTCAATTACATTAATTTCATTCAGATCTATTCCACTTCCAGAAATTGTACTATGGACTCTTAGTTTTTGCTTCTCCAGTTTTCACAGTAACATGGCCGATTTATTGCGAGCATGGTTCCTGAAGAACTCTAAAATGCTCTTCTTTTTTCAGTATTTGGATACTATTTCAATTCCTTCTTGAACGTAGTACATATTTTTGATCAAGTGTTCAAGGTCAAATGATGGAAATATCTGACTTAGAGAAACAGGCGTGATAGTATTTCATTTTGAATAGTTTAGAATAAAAATTTATGTTTTTTGAAAAATTAAATATGTTAAATAACTTAACCTCCATATGTCCCTTTATATACATGCAGTGAACTAAAATTATGTTTAGGAAAGTCCTAACATAAAATGCACATATTGTTACCTTTTTTTTTACTCTATATGGTCTGTTTATTTAGAGGCAAAATTTGCTTAAAATTTTACTTTTGGACAGTTTTCAGGTGTTTTGAGGCACCGGGAGATATTATTAAAAAGTGAAATAATTTATCATGTATATTAAAAAACTTAAATTATATGTTTTGCACCTGGCTACCGATATTTTGTTATGGCTAGTTACTTTTTAAACTTTTAAATAAAATTTGCAGAAAAATGACCATTTTTTGAGACTTTAAGTGCCTTGGGCACCGGAAGATATCATTTCAAAATAAAATAAGTCGGTGCTATATCTATTTAAAATTGCAAAATACATCTTTTGCACCCCCTGCCGAATAATTTTTTCGACTTTTTAATTTTTCGCTCCACCCTAGTCTGAGGACTAGGGTATGACGTCACTATCAGTGGATGAGTGAGTGGGAAGGGACGGGACAAGGTCAGCGGTGAACGACAACATAAATATGCCATTTTCGAATTTGATTATCTCAATAACCAATATAAATGGAGACTTGAAACATAGGGGTCTTACTAAAGTGGATAACAGCTACGCATAAAAAATGCAGCTCTCAGGTATTCTGTAATACGAGAGGATCAAAATGCTGCTGAGTTGCTTCAAGTAAAAGGTGTCTGACAGTGAACTTAACTTGGAGGGTGCACTGCCGTGTACGTAGATAACAAATACTGAGTATACTACAAGCACATATATCATTCGTTTATTCAAAACGCATGGATTGGTGTATGTGCTATTATCATTTTAATAACATTCAGGTAATGTTTTAACAATGTCACATGTTAGTTTAAAGTTAGGGTTTCGATTTGAAGAATTTAACATCAAATTAATTTTAAAAGTCAAGGTTAAATTAAAGTTTTGTATCATGTATTCTATCGAATATATTCCATAAATCCTATCTAATATAATTTAGTTTAATGTATTACGAAATATACTCTACCGCTAAAGATCTTGACATGATAACTTATAACTTTGATAAAAGACAAATAACCCAGTATTCTGTTGGAAAATCATTACCAAGTTCTTTTTTAAACACAGAATGAAACCTTCTTACACTTTAATTTGTATAAAAACCTTGCTACCCTTCCATACTGAGACAAACTTTGAAATATGATATTAGTGAGTACGGAAGAAGGGGTTTCTAATGCAATTGATTAATTGGTAAGTATGTTTATGTTTTAGGAAGACGAAAAAAATGCTTTCTGCTACTTCGTCATGAAAAGAAACACATTGGGGTGTAAAATACTAATGCGATCATCTTCTGTTAAATATAAAACTATATATTGTATTTTAAATTGAAATAAAAAACTGTATTTAATTGAATTTTCTTATTTTGAACAATTCAATTTTCAAATAATTCACTCGAGATTCTACAATCGGCAATGCTCTTTGTGGCTAATAGGGTATTTGACACCATCAACAAATAATTACAAAATGAGGCATATATATAGTATTTAATGAAGTAATAATAGCATTTTTTACTCGAAATAATTGCTCAAATTTTTATAAATCGAATTTTAAAAAATGTCGTTCTGAGTGCATTGCCATGTGATCAGAAACGATCGGATAAGTTCCTCTGCAGTGTGTGAAGTCACTATAAGTGTCGAAGTTTGTAAACAAACAACTTCATATGTTAATTTTCAAACGTGCTTAGTCTTTTTAACCACTTTATAATTAATCTAGAACGTTGTCGGTTACTTTTAGGAAATATTTATTTAAATGAGCTTTATTTAAACAATGGATGAGTGTTTCGTAAAGGCAGACAGTTCAAAATTACCCAAAGTAGACGCATTGATGGTGGGATTCTTTTTCAAGTCAAGCCCAAAGTTTTATTCCATAGAAATGTTAAAATATATGTGTAATTATAAATAAATCTCACAGTTATTACAATTAGTAAAACAAGAACTACTCTCTTTGAAAACCACTTTCAGTTTAAAATAAAGTCTGCTAGGCGTCTGGTCGAATTTGAACCACGTACCTTCTGATCACTGGCCTGATATCTTAACGACTCCACTACTAAAGCTAGCTAAATTTTTCTTAAAATAATAAAAACTCGTATATTTCAAGCTTAAAGCGGAAATTATTTTGAAACGCATTTTTTATATGTATTTATTCGTATGTAAAAGCTTGTTATCCTCAATTTCACATAAAATTAATTTGTTTGTATGCTTTACTTACTTTGAATTACTTATTTTTTAGTATATAATTGCAGGTTTTTGTGCCCAAGTTATAAAAGATACATATTTTTGATTATGAAATTTTGTCTTGTTGTAGTAAGAAAGATTTCTTCTTAAATTAAACTAAAAGGATTTGGGTTGCAAACATAAATCTCTCTACAATATTTAATCATGATATTTATTATACTCTCAATACAAAAAGTAGTGCGCTAATCTAACGGTGTTGTCGCTTACGCCATTTTTTTTTTTTTTTTTTTTTTTTTTTTTCTTTCAGCTATGATATGATTATTCACGCTAAAATATCCATTGGTCGTATCTTACTCATTTAGAGCATAACAAACGCAACAAAAATAATTGATATTCCCTCCAAAAAAAACAAAAAAAAAAAAAAAAAAAAAAAACTAGACGTTGTGGAAAAATAGATCGCCTTGTAAAATAATAAGAAAAAGTTGTGAAATCTAATGTTTGCCACCCAGCGGCCTCGTTTACAGTGGCGGCTCGTGCACTACAGCCGGGCTGCCTCTAAATTCATTACTTCAAAACTAAAATTATACATTTTACAATTTTCTAAAGTGAAAATGCGATTTCTACGGTAAGTTTAAAAAAATCCGCTGTTGCCTCATCCTCAAAAAAAAAAAAAAAAAATGCTACCAGTCAACCCAAACTGATGACCTTCCAACGAAAACTGCCGAAAGTGGCAGCGAACCTAAAAATCCCTTCAAGCGGAATGTCATTTGGAAACAATGGAGCCCATATATGATAGTGTTTTATTGGAAACGCCATTTAGAAGATGGAAAGAAATTGATAAACACGAACTAATTAAAGAAGCTAGACCAACACCAAAGTTGTTCATCCATCAAAGCAAAAATCAGCAAGATCGTAAGTTTCAAATTTCTTGATATGAACTTTTTCCGTGACTGCGTGGAAGCTTTTATTTACATATTTACATACTTTTATTTACATAGATATAGTGGATAAAACAATAAGGTAGCTCTCTGATTAGTAGACGGTTCAATGCTTCATGTAATTACTTATCAAAGCAGTATTGTTTTTAGGTAAACATGAACTTTCATTTAGAGGCCAAAACGAGAGATGGTTTTGTTTTTTTTAAATCAAAACCATAACGAATGATTTGATTAATTGTTGTTATTTTATAATGTTATGATATAAATGTTACTATTTTGTACAAATTGAAACAAAACTTCGATTTGAGTATTAGAGAATTTGCATTTTTTTTTTTGTGGTGCACACACTTGAAATATCGCAAAAATAGGTCAAATGTGTTTATAGTTTTTCTGCTTTAAAATAATTTCTAGATGGAATTTTTGCAAGGTAAGGGAATCATCTGAAGGCTAGAGAGTTATTTTATTAGTGTTAAGTACTATTTTGTTCTGAAAATAAATTTGAATATTTAAACTCGTTATTTAAGAAATCGTGTTTTTGGCACGTGAAACTTAATATCAAACTTCAGCTATCACTGTTTAAATAATCTTTTTGAAAAATGATTTGAAAATTGAAATCTGCATTAACTATTAGATGTTTTGAACCTCAGTCAAATTGATTGGAAAAGAAAATTATTTTTGCTAGATTTTTCATTGCATAAGTTTTTAGAAAAATTGCAATTTTTTCTACTTTTTAAGTTAGAAAAATTCTATTTAAAAACTACATATTCTAGAAACTAGCAGATGGAGGTTAAGAATGATTAACATTAAGAATGATATTACGAACAATTTCCAACCATATTTTTTTTTTCTTGGCCTCATAAAACTCGAGTAATTGTTCAAAATATGCTAATTATAACGAGTTAAAGGTGAATTAGTTAAATAGTTTTTGAATAAAAAAGAAAAAAAAAATCATAAAAACATCATAACTATTTATGTACTTTTAAGTTAAAAAAAATCCTTTTTTTTTTAAATGATAATTAAAAAAAAAGCAAAAAAGCTTAAGTAAAGATTGTGGATATTATGTGTGTGGTTGGGGAAGGGAGGGGGTTTTGGGAAGTCGCATGTTTCCGGCTACACCAACATTTTCGACCACGGGCCGCCACTGCGCGTTTAGTTTCTCTAGGAACTTGTACACAATGAACTAAATTAGGATTATTAGGGGAAATCCCAAAATGCAATCAGTACTTGGCAGGCTAGAGTTTTTTTAAATAAATCTCATTTCAGTGCAATGTGTGCAAAGTAGCTGAAGCAAATGAAATGAAATTACTCCGAAATAACTCTAGCCTGCCAAGTTCTGATTGCCTATGGGGATTCCCCCTAATAATCCCTAATTAGTTCATTTTGTACAAGTATCCTTAAGCTCTAATGCCTTAAAGAACACCTCAAGAAGCAGTAGCACATTGTAATCAAAATCGTTAGAGCCGTTTTTTAGCAATTGCTGAAAAACATGATTTTTCATTATTCCGACCTTAAGTGCATGTGTGATTTTGGCGAAAACCCTAATGGTAGGTTCCATGTCCACCACCAACCCGCACACCAAATTTGAACATCGTAAGTCAATTTGTTCGGGAGTTATGCTGACCACGTACACTGACACAAAGACAGATATTGTTTCTAGGCCACTTTTTTGAAATCAAGATGTTCCAAAACGTGGAGGAATGCAAAAAAGTCGATTTTTTAAAAAAAAATTTTACTGAATGGTATTCTTTCATTACCCTATGTAAATATATGGGTAATTGAAAGTAAACTAGGGGTGTGGAACATCGCACAATTTTCAATTACAAATAAATACGGAAGTGAATTTGTGTCATTCACCGTTTTTATATTTCCATCATTGATTCAGCAAAAATGGCCAGTTTGGCGATATTTTTTGCGATAATTCTTGAACGGGTCTTAAAAAAAAAAAAACTCCAAAATGATGATTTTGTCGATATACTTATAATTGTCCTATTATCCTTTCTTGAAACTGAAACTGAGGAGAGAAGAAAAACTGATCGTTGATGAGGTATGCTCAAGGAAAAAGGCATTAGGTTAAAGGCTTTGGTTCAAGGTTAAAGGCATTCGGGAATTTCGGAGGTAGGGATGTTTAAAACACATTAAGAGCCATTACGACAGCGATTTTGAATAAGATTGTTAGAGCCGTTTTTTAGCAATCACTGGAAAACGTGATTTTTGAATGGTTGCTACCAACTGCGCATGCGCGATTTGACAAAAACCTTAATGGTAGGTCCCTGTGCCATCATCAACCCCCACACCAAATGTGAACATCGTAGGTCAATTTCTCGGGAGTTATGCTGACCACATACACACAGACAGACATTTTTTCTTGATCACTTTTTGGAAATCAGGATGCTCCAAAACGTTACTTATATGTATATTATACATATGGGTGATTGAAAGTAAAAATAAGTGTTTTCTTTCTTTTTCGTCTAATTCATTTTACAAAAATTGAAAGAAAATTTTATTTGAGTATTAAAGATTTAAATTGAAGACTTTGCGTTCGTGAATGATTGTGAAAAGTGTGTGGTGGTGGTTAAGGAGGGGGGGGGGGGGAGAGAGATCGCATGTTTTCGGCTGCACTAGCATTTTCGATCACGCGCCACCACTACTGTGAAGTAGCTGTGCACTCATGTTGAATGTCTTTCCTCCACTTCCATTCCGAATGAAACATTACGTTTTTAATTAATATCTAAATAACTATCTGATGTAGAATTTTTAGCCAGCGTAAAATAATTAAAAGAAAGTTTTCTTTACATAAATAAACGAGATGCTGACGTTTAATTCACTCTCAGAACACCATCTGAAAGCCAAATATCATAAATTAATCCAAATACATCCAAATACATCAAAATTTCTCTCAGCCGGTATAAAATGTAACTTTATTTTCTAAGCTTTTTTTTTGCATATTATGATCCCCCCATGCCCCTACACCCACCCGAGCTGGACAAACTGAAGCACGTTTCTTAAATTATCTATTCAAGATGTAAAAAAAAATCACTCGGTGAAATGTCGTTACGACAGCGACCACTGACTGGGCTCTCGCAAAAGGCCATTAACCGGTTTAAGTTTCAAACGCCACTGAATCACGTGACTGATTCCATCCTCCAATCAGAGACCATGCTTCTCGTGGACACCCCCCCACGCTAACCTTAGCATGTGCAGTGTTTGTTTTACAACCGTCTGGATTATCAAGAGGCTTCGACCGAAAGTAGGTTTACCTATTTCCCTTCTTTCGCCTTAAGCAAATTTTTAAAAGATCTTCAAGAAAAGTTTATCAGTAAAGCATTTGCCTGGTTAAAATTATTTCAGAATGTTGTCTGCCGAAACTTACTGCAAAATATTTATATTCGAGACAGTAATATATGAAAATTGGATGCTTTAATTTTTGCAGTGAAAATAGAAGGTAAGGTGTTGAGATAATAATATATATCGTCGAAAATGATATATATCGTCGGCTTTGAGAGATAAGGTGCTAACCACACTTTTGGTCCCAACTGCTACCTGATCACTAAAATAAATTTTTGATAAATTTGTGAAACACAAAAGCGCTAAGATTTTGTTGATTTTGCAATTTAAGATATTTTTTGGCTCTCTTGAAAACTTTTGGAGTTAGTAACTTCTAACTCTAATCTGACGATGTTTTGTTTAAGAGATATCAATAATTACTTTTGAAAGTTTCGGTTAAGTTGGACAAGTGCAGATGAAAGGAATTCCCTTCAGTCCGACAAATGTAAACTGTACTTATAATACAAAATATTCTGTAATTTCCCACTTGCCACATTGCAAAAAAAATAGTTATTTTCTTTCAAAGAATTGTTTGCATGCAACTAGTAAAAAATTATTTCTTTCAAAGAATTTATTTTCCTAATTTTTGCTTCTAGTATGTTTGTATTACTCCAACTGAAAATAATGCTTATGGGGCATTTCTTCTAAATGTCAACTTATGTGACAAAGAAAGTTTATTACATTTGTTCGCGTTTTTTTTTCTGGTAGCTATTTTATATGAGTATTTCTAAGCGCTGTTGATGTCATGGCATAACTGGAAGATGTCAAATGATCGCTAGAACGCACCATCCCACGATGTTTATTTGGTGTAGTCCCAATTACACGATACTCATTTGTGCGAAGTGGTCTAACTGACAGAATTTCTACCCGTTTACGCGACAGATTAATCAAGTACCCTCTTTCTATAATTTCTTTATAGTGCACAGTGCTAGAAGTGTGGGTAGACGCGTCCCTCCATTTTTCAAGAAAATACACATGCGTCTATATTCTAAAAAACAAGCAGCATTACTTCTTCAAAACATCCCATTACAATACAACGTGCTCCTATGACGAGTACTCATAACGATTGCTGCCTGCTGTTAGATCCCGTTTGCACAGACCCCGATTGTGACGTCACACTTGTTTCCTGAAAGTAGGATCGGGCCCGGTGAAACAGACACAAGCGAGTGAAATGCGCTCTCGAGAAGGCCCTGTTAGTACCCAAGCCACTGACTGGGCTGTGGTCTCGCAAAAGGCCGTTAACTGAATTACGTGATTGTGTAATTTCCTTCCAATTCCGTCCTCCAATAAGAGACTTTTCTCTTGAACAAGCCCCCCCCCCCCCCTACTCCCACACTCTTTTTTTTTTTTTTCATTAGCATGTATCGTGTTTGTTATACATCCGTCTGGATTATCAACAGCTGCCACTGAAGGTAAGTCTTCTTGACCATTTCCCTCCTTTCTCGTTACCGAAATTTTTAAAAAAATTAGTGTTCATCCGAAAAGAATTTGCCTGGTTAAAATTATTTCAGAATGTTATCTACCGAAACTTACTGCGAAATATTTAAATTCGAGATAGTAATATATGGAAATTGGATGCTTTAATTTTTGTAATGGAAATCGAGGGTGAGTGTTGAGATAGTTGCCGAAAATGATATATCGTCGGTTTAGAGCAGCGTTAGCCACGACGCATCCCGCGGATTTGGCCCGTGACAGATTTTTCTGTGGCTCGCCGGCACCACAGAAGATAATAATTTTTTAAAAAATCAAATTTCATGGTATATATATATATATATATATATATATATATATATATATATATATTTTAACTTAATTGTATTTTATCCGAAGTAATGTGTTAATTATGTAGAACAGAGTTTACCACTACGAGCCCGAAGAAACTATACGGAGAAGCTTTCTGCAAAGTGTTTTTCATCAAGAATAAATACAGGAATAACTTAACTGAATCTCATTAGGACAAATTATTACAATTGACTGCAGCAAATACTCCAAAAGACATAGATTCTATCATAAAATAAACTGAACCATTTCGATCGCCATCGTCTCACAATTGATATCGATTAAAATAGTAATAATATGGAAGTACAGTTTAAATGCATTTATTAAAAATTAGGTCAAGTCGCATTGTCACGTTGAAACATAAGATTCACTTCTTTTTTAAACTTTGACTTACTAATAATGAAAACTATTATTTTTTATATGGAAAGAAAAAAACAAAAACAAAAAAATCAAATAATAATTGTATTTTTATTAAGATAAAAAAGATAATTATTCCGTTTTTTAGAAATGCTATATATTGCTAAATCGATAAAAATTAAAGATACAGATTTTTGGGTATCCTACTTTTGAAAAGCTCCAACATAAGACATACGACCCGCCTCTAAAAGTTAGTGGCGAACGCTAGTTTAGAGAGATCAGGTGCTAACTTCACTTTTGGTCTCAAATCATATTTTGGTGCATTTGGAAACAAGAAAAAAAAATCTATCGATTTGTAAAAACTGCAATTTGATCACTAAAATAAATAAGTTTAGTAAAAACTGCCACTTGTTCAAATTCAGATTCAGATCAAACTTCAGACCAGTTCATTATCAAATTCAGATATTGAGTGCTGAAAATTGAAAATTAAATGAAAAGTGGGAGAACACCTGCACATCCAGTCCTTAAGGTATATTTTCGGCCCCTTCGCTCAAAACATGTGTTGAGCAAGTGGGTATATTTCGTTTATTTTTCTAGGTGAAGGCTGTCTCTACCCCTTCCAAATGTAGTTTATATATTTGCCAACTAAGTTGGCTATTAAATAAAACACATTGGGTTTGTACGTACATCTAAAATAGCCAATTACAAATGTAAATATACAGACTCTTATTTTAATGTTAATTTTTATCAAAAAATCTTGATTCATTCTTAACTAACCCCGTTTGAGGATGGCTTATTTAGAAGAATCTATAGATTATGCGATCAGCACTCGGATATAACAAATATTATTTACATGACATATCCTTCTTTGGGAGGAAAAAAAAAAAAAGAAAGAAAGACTGTCCCGAAATTAAGATAAGGTAATTTCACTGCATCGAATTCGCTCTCAAACTCTTCTTAATTTGTGTTTAATGATAGAAATAAAATTATGACACTATTTTATAAAAGGATACCTGTTACTAAGCACTTCTAAAGCTAAAATTTAGAATTGTGGCAGTCTTTCTACGAACGAACTATATATAGTAGAGAAATTATAGAAAACTGTTTTAAGCAAAAAATCGGCAGTCGTATCGAATAGTTATCTGTATCAAATATAAATTATAATAAGTATATTTATATGATATTTTATTAATCATATTTATGTCAAACATAAATTCCATTTACTGCAGATTTTATAGCTAAATCTTATTTATAATGTTTAAATACTACAACTTTTCACAGTTACAAGAGTGCCAATGTTTGAATGCATATGAACATTTTAGTTCAATGCTTTTGCTTTCAACAAAATATTTTTCGTTATTTATAATCTATGTGGTAACTCATGTTAAAATGTTGGTTGGTTGTATTTTAGAATTATATGCCGTATGGGCAACTCAAAGATCCAAGTGTGCCAATGCTCACATTAAGAAATTTAGCAATTAAATATATTTTTTAGTATTTTTGTTTACTTATAAAATAATTTCCAGGGATGGATTGGTATAGTGTTTACATTTTCTTTGTCTATATGCTTCTATTAAATTTTAATAAAATTTAAGAACACTGTGCCATCTAAAAACTGAGAATAAAATTTACTCGGCATTTAAAAAAAAAAAAATGTTAGGGGTGAATAATCACACGCCATATGTTCCAAAATCAATGCTATGTTATTGAGCACTTGTACAGTACCCCCCAAAAAAAAAATCAGAACGATGGCTATATCTTGTTCTCTAATTGTTGAACTAACAAACAAAAGGTACCGTTGTAAATCGTGGAAGGTTTTTAATAATTGCATGTAGTTTTTTTTGTCATGAGGGGTCATTATTAAAACAGAACCAAACTTTAAAAAGTTCAATAGCAACCTCATAATATTATCCCATATTTGGATTCAGCATTAAAAAAACATGCGAAATACAAAAATTCGTAATTTTCTAATGAATGGTTTGTGATTTAAATGATAAAAAGAAAATGATAAATTAATGTTAAATAAAAAAGTTGGTTTTTTGGCCATAAATACTTAAATAATTAATATATTTCAGTAATTTTTTCTTTAAAAGATAGTTTGTTAATGGCCAAACATAAATAGCAATCAAGTTTTACATTAATTTCCTTTTTAATAATTAATTATTAATTAATAAAACAATTTAAAAAAGTTTTTGAATAGAAACATATTTTTTTTTGCTTTCTTTAGATTTACCATAGTCTAACCCCCCCCCCCCCCCACACACACAATTTTTTTCTTTCCATTTTGACTTTTAGCACTCGATTTTTTAGCGAAAATGTAAAAAACGCATACTTTAAGGGACCGTATAGTAGATGACTTTTGCAAACAATCAAAGATTAATTCAAGATAAACTAGAGGTGTGGAAAACCGCAAAACGTTCAATTACACTATAATATTGGTCATTGCATTAAAATTTGGTATAGTGTTATTTACCGTGTTTGGTAACAATTTTTACAAAGGCAAAAAAAGAAAGAGAAAGGTGGGGGGGGGGAGGAAAAAAAGAAAGGAGAAAAAAAAAGGGGGGGGGGGAGGGAATGGTGATGGTATTTACTCATTACAATGTCCTTTCTTGGGCATGAAACGAGAAAAAAATTCAATCGTTGTTGGGTGATGCTCAAGGACAGAGAGCTCTGAGTTAAACGCGCTCGTTTTTCAACTTCATACGCTTGTATCGCATTTCTACGGGAATTCCAGAGGGGGGAATGACCTTAAGAGGCTAGCACGGAAATTTTATTCAAAATCGTTAAAGTCGTTTTTTAGCAATAGTTGAAAAACATGATTTTTTCATGATATCAACCTTAGGCGCATGCCCGATTTTAACGAAAACCAGTTCCCATGGCCACCACCACCCCGTACATCAAATTTGAACATCGCAAGTCATTTATTCCGGAATTACGCTCATGGAAAATTTGTGGGCATAATGGAAAGTCAGGAGTGATTTTTCCGGTGTGCAATCAACTGCAGAAGTATGGAGAGCTGCTGAAAACTCTTGGAAATCCTTACGGGTTGATCCGGACATCAAATTCAGTTTGATCTATTCATTGCCCCGGTGGATGCAACAAGTTATCGATCATGATGGGGCACTATACAGCCTACTGATTTTTTTTTTTTTTTTTTTTTTTTTTAAATATTTTCATTAAATTCCATTTATTTAAAACAACATTTTTTAAGCAATTTCGATAAGTTATCCTTTAAAAATTTTACTGACTTACGTGATTTTACATTTTATAAATAATTTCAACGATCATGTTACATTTGTTTTTACAGTGAAATGTTTTTGAAAAATAATCACGCTTTGCTGAATACTGTTTACTAATGCCTACATTTTATATTTATTAATTTTCTAATTATCAGTAGTATACGTTATACTTCTGCAATTACAGTTTTCGATATTTTATTTATTTCGTGTGAAGAATGCACATCTTTAATGATGTAAAAAATTATGTTACTTTTGCGTTTACTTGCTATTTTTGTAATAATATTAAACATGACACTATAAATCCAAAAAGTTTATATGCAATTTTATTATGTATTTTTTAACGTCGTGTAACGCGGCACTGACGGTTCGATTTCTCCCGCTGTGAAGTAGAACCTTAAAAATACCTTTCGTTTTATAGAAATTCTCCCTGAAGATTGGTCCAAAAATGGTCGAGACATTTTCGCTCATAAGTGATGTGTTTTTCAACATAATGCATTGAAATTTGGTATTAAGGGTAAATGATGTATTCTAAATCGAATGAAATGATAAAAAATAAGGATTCGTATTGAAATTTTCGAAGATAGCGTTACCTTTACTTAGTAAACGGTCCCTTAAGAAAAAAAAATTGCATCAGATACATAGAAAATTGTAATGCTTTATGAAGGGTTTATTGCTACGTGAGGTTAGAAAGCTGATACGACAAGAAACAATACGCTCGTTTCTTAGTCATGTGCCGTTGCTGAAGCTTCTGGAGCGAATTAAAGAAATGGTACTCCTGCGCCAATTTCTCCAAACTGTGCCAATTTAAAATAATGATACAACCCGATACAAAATGACTTTTGTCGATTTTTGCGCCAAAAACTGAACATTTTTTCTTCTTTTTTCTTTCGAAATTCGGTGTCTGTTGGCAGAAATCGGCAAATGGCGATTCAATGCCAATTATTTAATTCTTATTCCATACCAGCGTATCAACCATTTCCAGTGATTCTTCCAACGATCGCCGGATTTTCACACTTTGAATTTTTCAAATTAACAAATTTAACAGAAAATCAACATTTTTCTGTAATTGTTTTTACTAAAGCAATCGATCTCGCAGATAGAGAAAAGTTTTATCTTTCCTTCGGAAATTTTCACTTACTTTAGATATGGTGTAAAATTCCACGAAATCCGCGTTTTTTGACCAAAATTTTGATCAATGATAAATGAGCCAATCACGCTTCTTCTATTGTTATAGCCTCACCTGTGAGGCTGTGCCATCCCTGTGATTGGTTTACCAGAAAATTAAAAAGACGTAACTTTGTCCATTAGAACTTTCCAAGCAACTAGTTTATCTCGAGATACTAACTTTAATCAGCACGATGCCGGGTTTTTTCCCCTCCCCCCCCCCCCGTTTTAATCACCGGAATCACACCAGAGAAGCCAGTTTTAGTGATTCTAGATAATTATCAATCTTATCTTTCTATCAATATCATAGATTTTTGTAAAGAAAACGGTATTGTTCTCTTGAGCTTTCCACCACATTGTTCACACTAACTTCATCCCCTTGATCATGGCGCTTTTGGACCTCTAAAAAAATGTATTAATAGGGTAGGGGGACAGTTGGATAAAACACAATCCAAGCTAGACTATGAGTATATACGATATTACTAGCGTACGATTCAAATTTTTCTAATAAAGCAGTCAGAAAAACATTGCTCATATTAATTACA
Organism: Linyphia triangularis; assembly: GCA_963978545.1. Lineage (NCBI taxonomy): Eukaryota > Metazoa > Arthropoda > Arachnida > Araneae > Linyphiidae > Linyphia > Linyphia triangularis. The sequence continues at coordinate 59,278,942 of OZ021729.1, forward strand.
ACGAGGTAGTCTTGTTCATGATAGTCAAATAATTACGTTTACTATAGTTAAATAATTATGCTCATGGTAATCAAATAATTAGGTTTATAGTAGTCAAGTAAAAATGTTTGCGGTAGTCAAGTAATTATATTTTAATCTGTCCCAGTGTGTGTTTTAACCCACCCCAGTGAGTGTTTCAATCAACACCATGCTCGGGGTTGTTTAAAAAAACATAATAGATACAAGGTAAATAATTAATAGTTTAAAAAACTAAAAAATACGCTTTAATAGAAAAGTGAACTAAAAGTAGAAAATAATTTTAAATAAGTTTGAAATAAGAATAGAGTGATTAACAAGAAATATTTATTTTATCGTAAAAAAGCGTGGGGTGCTTGATGTCAATTGTTGAAAATATTTAATGACAGATATTGATAAAACTAGAGCCATTATGAAAATATCTTAAAAACAGCCCACGCTTTTTTACTATAAAATAAATATTTCTTGTTAATCACTCTATTCTTATTTCAAACTTATTTAAAATTATTTTCTACTTTTTAGTTCACTTTTCTATTAAAGCGTATTTTTTAGTTTTTTAAACTATTAATTATTTTCGACTTTTTAGTTTGTTTTTCTATTAAAGCGTGTTTTTTTTAGTTTTTAAATTATTAATTATTTTTTCTGTAAACTATAATTTTTTTTAGTTAGTGTACAAAACTCTCCAGTTGTTTCTGCCAATAGTCACATGCTTGTCTCAAATTTAAGTCATGTGTATGCCTTAGTACACGCCGTATTACTAGGCACAAAACACTACCTTGTTTCTGAATATGAAAAATCACTAATCCTGAAGATCCTGGTAAGGATAATGTGACTAAAAAAAACACGCTTTGTATAACCGTCGTTCAAACGACAAATCTTTCAAACGGCACACCAGGGTTCGATTCCGGAGAAGGTTGGTTGGTTGGAATTTAACGCCGCAAGGGCAACACGAGCTAATCCTTGTGATAAAGCGACAAACTTATTGAATTATTGAATTGTCATTGGTCCTTAATAAGTATGCCAAATTTCGAGTTAATCCGACGTTTTGAAGGGGGTCAAAATCATGTTCAAAGATTCCGTTACATACTAACATACATACATACGTCTGAAGCTAATAAAAGCGTATTAAAAAACAGATGAGATAGTAAAAAAACTTTAGATTTTATTGCAGTAGAATGAAAGAATTATTTTTTTTTAAAGTTATGTGTTTAACATTGATGTTTTTTTTTTTTTTTTTTTTTTTTTTTTTTTCGTCTTAAATGTTAAATATACGTGAAAAATTCATTGTACAAAATAAAAGTAACTTCAAAATATCTTTTACTTTAATATACTTTGTCTGAAACTCACCACTTATCATTTTAGAGCCAAGGATTACGATGGAAGTGTTACGTTCCCCCAAGCTGCATACAGTAGCACCGTCTGATCGGTTGGATAGTACAGAACTTCAAACAGAACTTTGGGAAATAGATTCACCATCCTTAGAATGGTCTCTTGGATTAGCTTACTTATTCTCTGCGCTGAAGAAGGACAAGTTTGAATATTCCTTTCGCAAACTGATGAAATTCGGAAATGTGCCAAAGGTAAATGGAAAGATACTCAGCTCAAAGAGGTTATTGGAAAGATTCAATCCGTTCAAAAATAAGTATGGTACTTATTCTGATGAAATGCTGAAAATTTTGAAAAATATCACATTCAAAATTTACGCTGAAGTGAAGTTGAAGGAACAAGAAATATCAATTGATAATTTGCTGAAAGCAGCAGCAAAACTTTTCGACTGCGTCATAATGTTCTATGTAGTTGATGTAGAAGGAACATGCAAATTCCTTTCTTTATACAACAGTGAAATTGAATCAAGTGAAGACTCTTTAAAAATATCAATAGTTCAACGAAAAAATACTAGTAGCGATACTATAGAAAAGTTTGGCTTTGGGTTAAGTGTAGAGGACTCCCAACCACTTAAAAAATCTGCTCTTGTCCAGTGTTTAAAGACAGCTAAACTTTCAAATGATAAAATTGACAAAGTTCGACAAACAACCTTTTTGAATAACAACTTCTTGGTATGTCTCTTCCGAGAGGGATGTGAAGACATCATACCTAGTATATACAGATCACCCTACATAGTTTCTTTAATTTCCGAAGCTGGTTTTGATACAAATCCTTGTTCTTTAGATGAAAGTGGATTTTCCTCATTTTTTCATAGCATGCGTCAATTGGATAACAAGCCACTGCGCATACTGTATGACTTCGCCGTATGTAATTCTTTACAAAAAACTGAGGCAGACATGCTGATTGCCTTGAAAAAAGTTCATAGCGTAATTGAAAGTGATTTTTTTGCGTCCAACGGCTTTCTCGAATTTGGTAGAGTAAAAAATATTGCTTTAAAGAGATATCACGAGATTGTACATTTTAATGAGTTCCAGCGCAAAATCTGTCTGAAGATAAGTCAGCTTAAACAAATGAAGGGCGACGTAGAAGTCAGTACAAATATTATGATTTCAATTTTAAGTATTTACAGTGAATATTTTAATTTTCAATCGATTAATACTGGTATCATGGAAGAAGATTTCAAAGATTTTGTCAGGTACAATGATTATTATGAACATCTAGACAATTTTACATGTCTTCTATTTTTTAAAAACCTTTCAAATTTAATACCGTTGATCAATGAACTCAATTCAAAACTTTATTATGATGCAATATCGTCTCTATATTTAATGGTATTAAGCAAAGAACACTTTCCATTCTCTACACATGAAATACATTGTAATAATAATTGTAAACTTAGTTACGATGTCTGTGAACAAATAATAAACCGTGGAAGATTCACACTTTTCTACTATAGAAGGAAATTTTTAAAAAATGTCAAAAATTTGACACAGAATTTAAGTATTGAACCCTCTGGACAAAAACCTTCAATATCACAACAAAAGAAACCCAAAACGCTACTGGACATCTTACGAAAAAGTTTGATAAATTTTCCGGAAGTGGTCGATGAATTTATTATTACGAGACTCTTTAATCACTTGGGAGTCGCTAAAGATATCCCCAAACAACTGCAAATTAATCCCATGAAAAGGATGCTAATTATGATACGTGTACTTCAAATTATAGGAGAAACACTGAATATAAATGAAACAAATTGCAAATCTGTGGTTCGTTTCTTATTGAGGTCATGTATCTCTTCAGAACTTATTTCCAAACTTTGTTCCATGCGAGACAATTCGCTTTCCCATCACCGAGAGAATAATGTACTTGGTAAATTAAAGATAGACCAAGATGAACAACTTGTTCAAAACATTCAGAAAGAGCTTATTGTTATTAATGATATTTTCCAACCAGTATTCTTCTGTTTGAAATTTAGAGTGAAAGAGTTCTTAACGAAAGAAGTTAAAATAGAAATTCAAAATAATTCCGAGATTCAAGATGAGTTGGACTTTCACCTAAGAGAATTGATTCGCTTGAGAAAGCAGGAATTTGATGAACAAAAAAATAACTTTTATGTTCTGCTTTGCAATGTAGTTAAGCGTCTGCAAGAGAATTTGGCCATCGAAGACGAAGAATTATCAAACGACACGAAAAGCGGACTCGAAGCTTTAAACTTTTTGATGAATTTCGTTGCTGATCACTGTGACAGTAATCATTCTGCTGAACTGAAGCAGATTGTGATAGGGCCTGAAACTACCAATAAAATATCACGAGAAATGAAGAACGATATAAAAAATGTTATAGCATATAATATGAATGTCACGAGGAAGATATTCGAGAACTTACAAGAACAACAGTCTGATGTCAATTTTCCTTGCATCTTTTCTCTTAATGATGAGATTAAAAGTTATGATGGTTTAAGTTACTCAGAAAAGAAATTGATCATATGTAAAGTCACAGAGTACGTAAAAAATTCGGTGGATTTGATAAAATCATTAATAGATAGTTTAGAAGCAGGTGAAACGATTGAGGATATTGAAAATAAATTAAATCTTATTATTATGCCAGGAAACAAGCGATCATTGATATCTATGAAAATAAACAAGAGCCCCAGAAATGTTCTTGAGATATTACGTCGAATGAATAAAGAAGATAGATACAAAAATTTGTGCCATTTAGATCCTTCCACAAACATACTAACGCATTTTCGAGAAAGAGAAGAACTTTTAAATATGCTTCTAAAAATAAATGTCCCCAGAATACTTAAGGGCAAAATTGTTAGTTTGTTGAATCACAAGTTGTTATTTTTAGTTAACAGAATAAAACAACTAGAAACCATTTTGATTTTCGAAGACCAAAGCATCCGTGCTATGTGGAAATCTGGCACATGGAAACTTAATACAGGGATTGAAAAACAAATGAAATTTTCGATGATGCAGCGTTATGAGAGAGAAAGTGAACTACAGGCTGCCTTGGAGATGCTGTTGTTCGACTGCATGAACATTCTAGTGCAGAGGCAAGATTTGAAAGATTTGTGGGAAAAGACCAACGATCTGTTTAAAGGTGCGAACATCGCAGACTTCTTGGCGCATGGAAATCCGATTCTTCAAACGGTGAGCGCGGAGCTTTGTCCGGAAGACTTGCCATCAGAATTTATAAACAAGATTATAGAATTAATCCAAGATGCGGATGCTATCCGAGCGCTTACTGCAATGTGGGAAAAGACAGAGCTTTGCAAAATTTCAGAATTCTTGAATGCTGTGAGAAGGGAAAAAAGCGACGAGCACTCTGACCTTGGAAGAAGGATCAAGAAATGCAAAGACAGATGGGAAGGATATGCAAAATTGTTGCCATTAAAATGATAAGGGGTGAGTGTAATAGTGTATAAAATTATTTTAGGTAAAAGATAATTTTACTGACAATTTAGAGGACTAAAAATTTCTAGTTTTATACTTCTGCTTTTAACGTTTGAAAGAGTACGATTTTCGATTAATAAAGAAAAACATGTTTCGAATTTAAAAAATATATTATCAAACTATAGCTGAATACCAGTGAAATTTTACCATGCGCTATATTTTAGCTAGCTGTGAGGCCCCACGTGGTGGAAATTCGTCATTGATGTACAGGTCCCGGTTTTCGGAGCTTCGCTCGCAGGAAGGTTCATCGCTATGCAAAACCAAGCTCACTTCGCTCGCTGAAAAGTTCTTTGACACATAAGCACAGGCTTACTTCCCTCATTGAAAGGTTCATTGCTATACAAGAATGGGATCGCTTAGCTAGCTGAAAGGTTCATTACTGCGAAAGCATAAGCTCGCTTAACTCACTAAAAACTAATTGCTACGTAAACTCTTAATATTAGAAGCCCATACCCTGTCGAGAAACAAAAACGAAATTCCCCGTTAATACAATAATATAACACCCCTTTAAGAATATTTTAACATGCGTTTGTGAAAAGCAAAATTAGGAGGCCAAAACTACTTATGTTGAAATTTTCAGAGCTCTAGACCTATTTCAAGTCGCTTTTTGTGAAAGTATTAATTAAAAAAAAAATGAAAATTTAACATTTTTTTTGTCAAAAGTCCAATTAGAAGGCTAAAACTACTTATGATGAAAATTTTAGAACAGTAGCTCTATTAGAAATCGTTTTGTAAAATATTTGTTAATTAAAAAAAAAAAAAAACTTCAATTAGACGGCTAAAACTACATTTACCACCAGACCGATTTAGTGCGGACTAGTCGTGTGTGGGAATACAATATTTATCTTTTGATTTTTATCAACTGTGTTGAAAAATATTCTATCTCAACATAGATTATACATATCATTTTTTCAAACCTTCTGGCAAAAGATTAACTTTTGTTTGAATTTCCAATAGAGAAAAAAAAATTGCGACACTTTTTTTTTTTTTTTTTAATTATTTTTTTTACTTTGACCACCGAAAATTAAAAATAATTATATAGTTACTCACCAGATAGGCTCATTATCGCTCATTCATGTATGTGACTTGCCTCTTCCCATTCCACATCTTCTGAGCTGCACCCCCCCCCCCTCTCCCCGACTTCCTCGAGAAATTTAAAAATAGTTACCGTTACTGCATCGATTTAGTATATAGTATTGAAGTTACAATAAAAATACGCCAATATTTGAAACATGATTAAAAAATTGAAAACATAATTCGTCTAATTGGCAGATTAATTAAAAAGAAGTTCAGTTAATTTTAAGTTTTTAGAAATATTTTTAGAACAAAAGTATTCGTAACTTCTCCAAAACAAAATATATTTCTCTAAACATTGCTTTACTATTAAATACTATCAGTTGTCCGGTTAAAACCTATATAAACTATCAAATTAACTAAAAGCCCAGGTGAAGCCAACTATTTGATGTGAAATTTTTAAACTAGCCTCAGCCATTTTCATTGTCCTTTTACTTGAATTTCTCTAGTATTTTCCTACGTACTGCATTAAGAAAGAGAGCTTAAAATTAGTTTTAATTTAGAGTTCTACAAATATCGCAGTATATGTTGGTTGGTTGGTAGGAGTTTAACGGCGCAAGGGCAACACATGGGCCATACTGCGCCAACCATTCGTTGATCATTTTTAAAATTGATTAAAAAGACTCATTTATGAGATAAAAATATAAAAAGTCGAAGATTAGATAAACAACTTACTCAAATCAAATGATAAAAACCAATGTCATGTAAGAAATTAAAAAGATTTTCGTGGGGAGGTGAAGATAAAATACATGAAAGTGAAGGATGATTGGATTTAAAATGTCGATGTCTGATAGTATTAAAGGATGGACATTCATTTAAAACATGAAAAACAGAAAAAATGACACCACAGGTATTACATGTGGGAGCATCTTCTGCCAGCAGAAGATGCACATGGGTAAAACGCGTGTGGCCTATTCTTAAAAGAGTTAGGATCACTTCCCTTTTTCGGGATTGCTGGAAGGGCGCGAATCCGGAAATTAAGGGCTGAAACGAACGCAGCTTGTTAGCTGTCTGTGCATCCCACATGGCCTGCCAAGTGAGAGACAGAGCAGTGTCACAAGCTTTTAGCGTCAGGGCAGAGCCAAGTGCTCCTAGGTCCACTTGCTGATCGTGCGATGGAATCTGCGCGTTCATTACCCATGATCCCCACATGACCTGGGATCCAACAAAAAAGGATTTTAAAATTTCTGTTTAAAAGTGTAAGATGAAGTTTTAAAATTTCTAAGATAAAAGGATGGGTTTGGTTCAGTGGATTACTTAGAGCATCTAAACAACTCTTCGAATCTGAATAAATAATCCACTGACTATGGCCTTGCTTTAAAATAAATTGCAAGGCCAATAGAATAGCCAGAGACTCAGCTGTAAAGACAGAGCTGCTATGGTGCAGTTCTCGGGACATGATGGTATTGTCATGAACTGCAGCAGCTCCGACATGCCCCTGGCTTTTCGACCCATCCGTATATATTGACTTAAAATTAGAGAAATGATGTCTATGATAATAAAATATACTTGTAAAAGCAACGTCCGGTGTAGAACTTTTTTTAAAATGTTGAAAAATATTAAGAACAATAATTTGATGATGATGCCATGGTGGAATGGAGAATGAGAGATACATGTAGAATGGAGAATACATGTAGAAACGTAACTTGCTATAATTAAATAAGTTGTTCAAAGGCAGAATGCTTGGACAGCATGCAAAAGGTCCCGCGATCGAGCCTCGCCGACGCTCTTCCGTCTTTCTTTAAAATCGTTAGACATAACAGTGATCGTGACAGATAATGTGTTATTTGCTTAGCTCAATTATGGAGTTATCTAACTCTGGAGACTGAAAAAAATTTGAATAGTTTCCCTTGAAAGACCTCCCGAACGGCCCCACCTTCAAACAGGTACTGACTTAATGATATTCCAGCGCAGATTGCATCCGTATAGCTATTACGTCATTAAATCTCCTGCCGATTCCCGAAAAAAGATTCGGGCAGAGGGAGTTGCAGTCGTTTCTGAAAGTACTGAATTATATAAATTGTATTTGATTTTTATAACAAAAGGGTTACACTTCATTACGACAGTGCAACATTTTTGACAGCTCAGAGATACCAAATTTAATGAGAAAAGCCTTCCAAGATGTCTTTCAATGTTAAATGTCCCCTCATTTTCGTCTTGAATGGGAGGAAACATGGAAAATTCCCATCAAACAAAACAATAATCAGAACGAAATCATAAGTAAATTCAGATATAAAAAAAAATTGCTAACTTTAATTAATTATTGTTAAAAGGCGCTATAGTCGCTTAGAGAAAGTATTGAAGTGAATTGATTGAGATGTCAGAGTGCATTTTTAAATCAAAAGTATTAGTTTTCGATAATTCAATAGGGTATTTGACAAAATTTAAAAATATATTTTGAATAAAGTGTATGCAGAAAATAAAAGACACGTACTTTTCTTTTTTAAAAATAATGCCGTAAAACGCCAAAGATCGCATTTTAAAATGTATGCCGACGTACCGCCCCTCAAACTTTGTCCAAAAGCCCATCTGATCGTGTGACGTCATCGTTAGCAAAACAGTATCACGAATTGTAACAACGACATTTGGCTGAGTTTAGAGCAAGATTGTGTAATCGTGATGTGTTCTTTTCTTTTGATTTTGCTCGATGAATTGGCTTACCGGTATTGTGTTGTACCCCATTGTACAGGGTGGTTATAATTAAAGTTACCCTGTTTAGAGCCACGTAGAGTCCGTTCTAATGAGCAGATTTTGATGAAACTTGGAATATACACTATATGGACCATGGGGAAAAGAAATCTGCAATAAAAAATTGTAGTTCAAATTTTGACCAATAGGTGAAAAAGTGGCGCATAAAGAACAAAAATCACAAATTGAAAACACAAATTTTTATTTAATTACAACATATGTTCAATGCGCATTCCATTTACGTCAACCACATGCTCGAAGCGTGTTATAGCGTGTTCAACAGTAGCGCGAAGGGTTTCTCGATCTATTGCAGCAACAGGACGTGTTATGATTGCATTCAATTCAGATAGAGTCCGTATGCTCACTCCATACACACGATCTTTCAGAAATCCCCACAACAAGATGATCGGGTAATTTCGAGAAGTTTTTCGACTGCCTGGCCTCCTCGTTCTCCGGACTTAAATCCCTGTGATTTCTGGTTGTGGGGATTTCTGAAAGATCGTGTGTATGGAGTGAGCATAAGGACTCTGCCTGAATTGAAAGCAAGCATAACACGTCATGTTGCTGCAATTGATCGAGAAACCCTTCGCGCTACTGTTGAACACGCTATAACACGCTTTGAGCATGTGGTTGACGTAAATGGAATGCACATTGAACATATGCTGTAATTAAATAAAAATTTGTGTTTTCAATTTGTGATTTTTGTTCTTTATGCGCCACTTTTTCACCTGGTGGTAAAAATTTGAACTACAATTTTTTTTTTATTGCAGATTTCTTTTCCCCATGGTCCATATAGTGCATATTCCAAGTTTCATCAAAATCTGCTCATTAGAACGGACTCTACGTGGCTCTAAACAGGGTAACTTTAATTATAACCACCCTGTACATCAAATACTTCAATTAAAACTCCAGACAAGTTGTTAATGCATGTGCCTAAGAAAGCAGATATATGAAAAAAGTGGTTAAGTCTTGCAAGAAGAAAATCAACTCAGTTTTCACCACAGACTACGGTTTACTTCTTGGTAGATCACTTTAATGTAAGTAATACTTATTGTACAGTACCCAAAAAAAAAAAAAAAAAAAAAACAGAACGATGGCTATATCTTTTGTTCTAATTGTTGAAATAACAAACAAAAGGTACCGTTGTAAATCGTGAAAGGTTTTTAATAATTGTATGCAGTTTTTTTTATCATGAGGGGTCATCTACATATTAAAACAGAACCAAACTTTAAAAAGTTCAATAGCAACCTCATAATATTATTCCATATTTGGATTCAGCATTAAAAAATAATGCGAAATACAAAAATTCGTAATTTTCTAATGAATGGTTTGTAATTTAAATGATAAAAAGAAAATGATAAATTAATGTTAAATAAAAAAGTTGGTTTTTTGGCCATAAATACTTAAATAATTAATATATTTCAGTAATTTTTTTTTCAAAAGGTAGTTTGTAAATGGCCAAACATAAATAGCAATCAGCTTTTGAATCAATTTCTTTTTTAATAATTAATTATTAATTAATAAAGCAATTAAAAAAAAATTGAATATAGAAACATATATTTTTTTTTGCTTTCATTAGATTTACCATGGTCTAAAACCCCCCCATAATTTTTTTCTTTCCATTTTGACTATTAGTTCTCGATTTTTTAGAGAAAATGTAAAAAACGCTCACTTTAAGGGACCGTATAGTAGACGACTTTTGAAAACTATCAAAGATTAATTCAAGGTAAACTAGAGGTGTGGAAAATCGCATAACGTTAAGTTATCGTATAACCGATAGTTTAAAAACTAAGAAACACGCTTTAATAGGAAAGTGAACAAAAAAGTAGAAGAATTTTAAATAAGTTTGAAATAAGAATAGTGATTAACAAGAAATATTTATTTTATCGTAAAAAAGCGTGGGGTGCTTGATGTCAATTTTTGTAAATATTTAATGACAGATATTGGTAAAAGTAGAGCCGTTATGAAAATATCTTAAAAAGCACCCCACGCTTTTGTACGATAAAATAAATATTTCTTGTTAATCACTCTATTCTTATTTCAAACTTATTTCAAATTATCTTCTACTTTTTAGTTCACTTTTCTATTAAAGCGTGTTTCTTAGTTTTTTAATCTATTGATTATTTTCTACTTTTTAGTTTGATTTTCTATTAAAGCGTGTTTTTTAGTTTTTTAAATTATTAATTATTTTTTCTGTAAACTATCAATTTTTTTTTTTTAATTTGCTTTCTTAAATTCCATTTATTTAAAACAACATTTTTTAAGCAATTTCAATAAGTTATCCTTTAAAAATTTTACTGAATCATGTGACTTTTTCATTTTATAAATAATTTCAAAGATCTAGTTACATTTGTGTTTATAGTGAAATATTTCTGTAAAATATTCATGCTTTGCTAAATACTGTTTACTAATGCCTACATTTAATATTTATTAATTTTCTAATTATCAGTAGTATTCGTTATATTTCTGCAATTACAGTTTTCGATATTTTATTTATTTCGCGTGAAGAATGCACATCTTTAATGTTGTAAATAAATTATGTTACTTTTGCGTTTACTTGCTATTTTTGTATTAATCTTAAACATGACACTATAAATCCAAGTAGTTTCTATGCAATTTTAGACTAATACTTGTATTTTTTAATCTTCGTGAAACGCGCCACATTGACCGTTCTATTTCTCTCACTGTGAAGAAGAACCTTAAAAATACCTTTCGTTTTATGGAAATTCTCACTGAAAATCGGTCTAAAAATGGTCGAAATATTTTCGCTCATAAGTGACGTATTTTTCAACATAATGCATTGAAATTTGGTATACAGGGTAAATGATGTATTCTGAATCGAATGAAATGATAAAAAATAAGGGTTCGTATTGAAATTTTCGAAGATAGCGTTACTTTTACTTAGTAAACGGTCCCTCAAGAAAAAAATATTGCATCAGATATATAGAAAATCGTAAGCAAAACATTTTGGTGCAAACCGTAAGATTCTACGATAATAATTAGAACCGAAGATATAGCCATCGTTCTGTTTTTGTTTTTTTTGCGTACTGTACAATAATTAGTTTTGTGTACAAAGGCATATTGGGACTTTTTTTTTGTAATTTTAAACTAAAATATAACAACTGAACATTATTTTGGTTGCTTAGTTGCTTTAAAACTGTTTTGAGAGGAAGGTGAATTTAAGGGGTTATAATTTTAAAATAATTATATTTAATTAATACTGAGGAAAGTTACTAAAATTCTACAGATCCTTATAGTGCACCCCAACCATACCAACATTTGTTACAAAAATGTGAAGTTAAATTTTTAATTTCAGTTGACAGAGGATATGGAATTCAAATTGATAGATTTCGTCAAGAAATTGATGGGTTTCGTCAAGTGCAAGCATTATTATTTTTATTTAACCCTGTAAATATTTTAAAGCGACTTGGTACCCTTCAAACTTTTTCTATTTAAGCCATTAAAATTATAATTTTTACATATTTGGAAGTTTTACTAAGTAAAAATTAAATAATTTTTTTTTTTTTTTTTTTTTTTTTTTTAAATTCGTCAAATTTCAAATTTTACCTTCCTTTTTTAAAAAAAATTTCCTAGTAATATACTCAAACTTGTAGGCATCGGATTTAGAATAAGTAAATTAGTATTCGAAAAAAACGATAATTACTGTACCTATATATGTAAAAAAAAAAGCGTAAAAAACTAATATTTTTCAACATTTAAATTTGTAAAAAAAAGTTTTTATTTTATTTAAAAATTCATGCATATTTTTGTCAAATAGATATTATGAATGACACAAAAAAATGTCAAGTCATTTAATTCATATTTGCTGAAGTTTTTGCATTTTGAGTAAGGTGGGAATTTCAAAAATCACGAACTGAGAAAAATGCGTTCGAAACATCAAATGAACTATTGCAGCCATGCTAAACTCTCCACAAAAATATAACTTTTCTGCAATTGCAGTTATCGCATCAGCTCAAAAACTTGCCAGAATGAGGAGACCGTTTCAAAGATTATAAACACGCAAAAAATAGAAAATTGATATTTAATGCAATCCATGTTTTTTTTTTAAACATTTTTGGGATTGATCCTCAAAGAAGAAGCTAAGACCAAAGTTTCAAATTAAAAATATGTTTGCTAACGATATTACAACCGATTCACCTTGTTGTAAGGTATTCGGCTGATTATTTCAATCGCTAATTTTTGATATCCTTATGTTTTTATAATTATAACTGTGAAACTGTATAGTTCTTGTTTTACTAATCATAAAATTGTAACTGAGATTTATTTTACTTACAAAGATGTTTTAACATTTCTAAATTCTGGGCTTGACTAGAATCCCACCATCAATGCACCTATTTGGGTAAACTTGAATTGTTTGCCTGTTACGAAACCGTCTACCATTATTCATATGAAGCTCCTTTAAATAATTAACTGATAAAAGTCACCTTAAATGGTCGAAATTAATCATAAAGAAGAGAAAAATCGAAACAAGCATAAAAATAACGTACGAAGTTGTTTGTTTACAAACTTCGATAACGATGACGTCACACTCCGCAGAGAAACATATCGGAGCGTTTGTGGTCACGTGACGATACGCTCAGAAAACAATTTTTTAAAACTGGATTTATAAAAATTTGAGTAATTACTTCTGGTAAAAAAAAAATGCTTGCATTACTATTAATTCGTTAAATATTATCAATATACTGCTTTTGCAAATTATTTGTTGATAGTGTCAAATTACTGAAAACAGTATGTTTGCTCTTGTTCTATTTGCCAAGATGAAGAACAATGAATCTAGTAGTTCTCTAAACGGTACATTTCCTTCTAAATTTAAATTATCACTCAATATCTCAATATTTAAATCTCTTAGAGAGAGACTTTCATCTAGTTTCATATTGTCACTGTTAGACATCTAAAAATAGCCAACCAATTAAGAAGGCTCGAAGTTATCTTGCAGGGTTTTTCCCACTTGAATGGGATCAAGTTGATCAACGGTTCACTTCTTTATCGGCGGGTCAAGTCTTTGAAATATATCTGATATGGCTTTGCCCTTTCGACGTTGGAAGGCAGCTTGTGTCTCCGTGGAAGGAGTCACAGGTGATATTTTCTCAGAAGCAAATTTACAAAGTCCCTGTCTCTCAAGAGGATATCCATGTCTGTATAATAGTCCTTAAACTTTTGGGACTCATTTAACTTCTCAGAGTCTAGAACACCGGTGTCGTTATTGTAGGTTATCTTTACACATGATACTGGTAAATCGATACTTCTTGTTCAATGGAATTCAAATTGCAAATTAACACTCAGCACTAATTGATGGCTCAACACGTAAGTCGTCAATTCAGCATATAAGTCGTCTGCTCTCAGTATGTAACGAAAAAAAGTTCAAAGAAATATTCACTCATGCACTCATCATTTTTAAACTCACGCGAAATTTCGTTCTCGATAAAGTACTAACATCTTCAGTGTCAACAAGTTAGAATATGTTAACGTATTTGGGCCCATAATCTGAGAAACGTTGGCACACAAAAACAGCAGAGCTTAGAACAAAAACACTTTATTCAACTTCATAAGATTGAAAAGCAAGTCCTAATCACAAAACATTCTGATCGAATCAATCATTTTATACATTCGAAACATAGCCAACCAATGGAACTCCTAACACATCTAAATGGATAACTTGACAACGCAGCGATTTACTTAAAACTAATTTGTATAATATTTTGAATCGATTCTCACGCTTATTAACAAATGTAGAGCAGAAGCTGTCTTTAAAATTATATCTATTAGTCGTAAAAGTATGCATTCAATTTCATTGGATGCATGTGCCGATTTTAATTTATTTAGACTTATATTGGTTAGTTGTTTTCAGATTATCTGGCGCCGTCAGCAACACGAGGGCTATAATGCGCCGAAACATTCGTCATTAGACAAGCCAACGTACACCATGCCTAACACGAGTTAGTCTTATGTGAAAGAATTATTAAGAGATTTAATCACAGAATTATTATACATACCAAGTACTGGACACTGGAACTTCCGAATTTGCCAAGTTATAAATCCCACACCATTTTGTGACTAATCAATGCAAAAAAAAATATTAAACTTTGCCTTTTTTTACAATGACTATTTTGCAGTGATTTTATTTTTACTTGAACAGTTTTAATGTAATTTTATTTTTACTGTTAAATATATGTTGACTATAGTGCTGTTGTATAGAAAACTACAAATGAAAGGAGGAAAAGTTATATTACCTATGGCAACTTAGGCACATTCAGATCACCGGTATGGTTAACAAAAAATCTAGCATAACTTGGGTGGCTCATAATAAAAATGTTAGTAGAAGGGGGGTGTGAATTTTTATTTCGAAACAGAATGGGAAAAAATCAGATCTCTTCAAAATTAAGTAGTTATTTTGAAGGCTTGTTTAGCTATGGACACGATTGTGAAAAGAAAATAACGGTGATCCTGAAACCTGAGATTACGAATATATTAAAAAGTTGTGAAGTAACGGTATCTACTAGACTTTTGTCCAATCACGCTTGCAACTGACATTTGGAAAAGTATTCTCGGGTTTTTTATTTCATTGGCCAATGAGTATATTACGGAACCGTCTGTGAGAGCCTACACTTTTATTTTTAGTCAGTTACAACAATACATATTCTGTAAATATTGAGATTGCCTCACGTTTTTATACTTAGTCAGAAATATAGTATATTCAACATCTGTCTGAAAGATGTTCAAGATGATTGTGTTTTTAACGCATTCCTTAAGAGCAGAAAAGAGGAAAATAATATTTTTTGCTGTACATTCATTAAATGTTTTTTCGGTGTTTCTCTCTTTTAACTTTGTTTTTATGTTTTTGGGAAACTTAATAACAATACAGATGGTATGAGCACCTATATTATTTGCTTATTCGAAATGCATGGATTAGTGCTTGTTATATCTTTTTAAATCCTTTAATTTAACTTCGTTTTTGTTAATGGCAACTCTACAGAGGAATTTAATATCGATTTAATTTTAAGAGACTAGATCGCATTAATTTTTTTTTATTGTATTATATCAAACATTCCATTGAACCCAAATCTAATTTCATTTCATTTGTTACGAAATATACTCGATAACTAAAGACCTTCACTTGACTGCACATAACAATGATAAAAGCCAAATGACAAAGTATCTTCTTGGACGCCGTCTTTACCATGTCGTTTTTTAAACACAGATTTAAAATTTCTTACACTTGAATTTATATCCAAAATTCTTACTATCCGTCCACCCTGAGACAAACTTTGAAATAAAATATTACAAAGTAAAAATAGAAGAATTCCTTATGCACCTTTGATTAATATATATGTATTATTTATTATTTAGATGGATGAGAATATTGCGTTCTGCAACTTCATGAAAAGAAAAATATTGGGGATGTGAAATGCTGAGGTTGGTCACTCCTGTTAAAAAAAAACTATGTATTGTAATTTACATCGAAATAAAAAGTAATTGAATTGCCATATTTTGTAATAAGCAATTGTTTACCAGAGATACCATGATACCAAAATCGATAATGCTACTTGGGACTATAGTTGAAATCACCCTAACCAGAGACTAAGTACCCGGATGGAAACACTTTCTGGAGGCTTCTATTGGTTGCAAAGAATTCGCCGACAATCGCAGTCTTTAATAAACGCACTTTCAACCGAGTAATTAGTCTTATGTTAAACTGATTTCAACTATAGTCATTCATTTAATTTTCTTGACGAAAGAACAAATTAAATGTATCCCAAAAGCAGATAGGACATTTTGTTTCTTGCAAACACCTGGTTTACCTCAGCTTGTGTATATTTATCTAGAGACTTATATCTATCAATATGATATACATTACGGTCACAGAAAATATCATTGCTATAACAACACGAAATTAAACTGGGTGCTTGTTCAATTCTAAATTCTTAGAATTAACCTACGTCGTCGTCGACGTCTCAGGGTCACGTGATTGTTGGACCCGGGGGGGGGGGAGTGTTACACCATGGCAGCTATTATTTACCGGCTGTAAGCCATGGTAAATGCTGCCGGTTAACACCCCCCCCCCCCCCGGGTCCAACAATCACGTGACCCTGAGACGTCGACGACGACGTAGGTTAATTCTAAGAATTTAGAATTGAACAAGCACCCAGTTTAATTTCGTGTTGTGTCGTCATGTCGTTTTAAAAATTTCAATTTTATATTTGGCGATTTTGGCGATTTTTTATAAAGTTATATATATGTACAAACTATAACTCGTAAAATGAGTCGAAGGTGGCCTGTGGACCGGAACACAACTCCTAACGATATCAATGATTTTGAATTAGAAACCTATGAATTCCAAGAATCGAACTCACAAATCGAATCCGAATGAAATAATTTATTACCTACTGAAAATCAGCAACGATCTGGATTACGACGTCGCGTTCGACCTCACACTAATAATCGTCCTTATAATAGGCCTCCTGTACGCCCTGTGCAAACGTCTACGCCTTTCAGTGCAGCAGGTGCATCAAGTGCTGTCGATGGCATAGCTTCAAGCTCATTTGCTTTAGGAACTGGTGTTTCTGCATTAGCAATTGGTGCAATTACAGCAGGTGTTTCTTCATTAATCGAAAGAAATCGAAAAAAAGGTGCTGTTTTACCTTATTCTGATTTTATCGGGCCCGGTAACCCTATACTATAGGTGCTGCTAAAACACCTCAAGATCAAATTGCCAAAGAACACGACGTTGCTTACGGAAATATTGGTGGTAAAAAAAAGAACTTTTCAAGAACACAGTGACGAAGTACATGACGCTGATAGAGTTGCTATAAAAAAATTTAAAGAAACTCCCGGTCTACAAGCCAAAGTTGGTGAAATTGGATTGCGAACAAAAGTCAGTGTTGAAGAATTTTTAGATACAGTCTTCTATCCACCTTACAGAAAACAAAGGTAAATATGTATTTTTTATTTTTTAGTGGTTAAGTCACCTCCTCCCCCTTGGAAAAAAAACAAAAATCGTTGGGATTCCATGAACGAAAGGCAAAAAAGATATGCGTACGAGCAATGGAGCTTGTCCATGATCAGACGAGGGTTAAAAATTGATCATCCTTTTCCAGGTGTAGATGAACCCGACGCAACCCCCGCAGTTTCCGGATCTGATCAACTTTCCCCATGGAGTCCGCTTTCGCCCGGAACCGCAGGTAAGAGAACTTAATGTTTGTGGACCATCTGGAAGTGACCCTAATGAAATATTTGCAGATCACATTAACGATGCCTTACAAGGTTATCCAGAAATGTGGTTACTTAGTGATAGCGGACAAGTTATGGGTTACTTAAATCCGAATAATAGATTTATGCAAGATATAGCCAATGATAAAAATATTCCTTGGCAATTTCATTTTTCTTTAGTTAAATTATATTATGATAAACATAAAACTTGTGCACTTCCAGGTGAAGCCGCAATAAGTTCTGTAGAAGAAGAGGAAGAAGAAAACATGCCTCCGCCACCACAACCGTCTGCGTCGTCAGGAGGAGAAGGAGGAAGTAGTGATGCTAAAAAAAGAAAACGAGGAGCGGCTAACGAAGCTGGTATGGGAACTGCAGCGGAATCAAATAACGAAGCCACTGGAATGACTCCAATTCCTCGTCCAATTACCTCTTCGAGTGGTGGTTCGATAACGTTTACTAAAGTTCATAGATGGTACACATACGGTTTGCAACATCAAGTATTGGAAATTGATGTAGCTAGGGTTGCCGCTAATAATCATGTAACCTCTTGGGTTATGTTAACCCCGTTATGTGAAGTGCCTTGGGACAGACCATGTTTTTATATGAATGAATCGGAATTTACATTACTACCTAAAACAGCTAAAGTTCAATCTGTTTCTTTAAGTGTAAAATTTAGAAACGCAAGACAGGCATTCAAAACAAATACTAGTACAACAGATACGGCAACATTAAATCAGTATAACGACATTATTTGTGCCGGTTCTTTAAATCACATATACGATGGCATGAATTTTAAATTAAAAGGTTCGATTGATGGACCAAAAATGAGGTCTTCCGATATTGAAGTACTTCCCGAAAATCATTACAAAGATTTAAGTTTAACATTATGGGGAGTGGACCAAGCAGACGATAAATTTAAAGAACGTATTCCTGCATCCGTTGTTGGTCTGCCAGTAGCATATAATTCTTATTATGGTTTATGTAACAATAACGTGGAACCGAATAAAGCTGGTTGGTCAAATTTTTTAAGTGCTATACAATTCTTTGATAGTAACGCAATTGCCGGCCAAACCATTGCACAAATGACTTACCAACCTAAACAAGGTTGGTTAAAACATCCTCCTACTGCTATATCTTATCCTTATCCTGGTTTTACAGACGCTTTGCATAATGAAGCTAAATTACAGTTCCCGTTCGCTAACAGCTTATCTTATCATTCTATGGTAGAAATGCAATTTTCTTCTCAAAGTAGAGGTGGCATTAAATCTAGTGCTACATCAACTACCAATGTTGTAAGTGCTGCTGAATCAAAATTTGCGTACACTGATATAATCGAAAAAGGTCAATTTATAGTTCCCATTGCAGGTGTGACGGATTATCCATTGTCACAACCTTCTTTCCATTGTGGCATAATGCCAAGTAAAGCATGTACCGTCTCTGAACTTTTAACACCTACAGCCAATTACACAGACATGCAAGCATGTTTTGAAATAACTGCAACAATGCAAATTGCTGTACCCTCTAAGCAAAAGAATCTAAATTACATTTGCCGAACTCAATAGGAAAGGAAAAACACTTAATCTCCTTTTCCTATTCATATAAGAGAACTGATTTTTTATCGAATTTGTCATTTTACGAGTGTTATATAACTCTCTAAACAACTCTAGACTTTAAAAGATGGATTGCCAATTTGTCCCCATCTCATAAACCAATTATTCTTTTTTTTTACCACAACGTCTGCCAAATTATTACTTTAAAACATGCGAATTTTTCTAACAGATATAACAGTATAAAAGCTCATTTTCAAAATTTGAAAGAAAAATAACAGTATGCTTATCACGTTTTTTAAAAAGATTTTATAATGTAGCTAATAAGCACTTATTTAAAAAAAACAATTATCACAAAAAAAACACTTAATTTTCTGTCAAATTTTGTGAACTTAGTTTGTCTCTGCCTCATAGATTTAGCATTATTTTTGAGGTCCCAATATATGTTCAAAAATCATTTTATCCGAGTATAAAAGAAATGAAAGTAATTTTAGCCAACTAAAAATTGGAATTTACGCCTCTTAAATTTAGTGTTTAATAATTAAAACAAGGAATTTCTTACACTAATTCTTTTAATATTAAGGGTAAAAATATTCTAATGTTCAAAAATGTCATCTCTGAGATGTGAGGCATTTAGGAAGTAATTTTTAAACAGAAAATGAAGAGTAGTTAAGCTGGTTTTATATGGTGGAGAGGGGGAAGGGAGTACTTGGAAGTTCTTTCAACAAAAAAGCATTTATGCCACCCATAATCTATTTAATTATGCGGCTTATTCTATTTTCCCAATTTATAAAATAAGTAAAAAAAAAAATCGAACATTTTTAAAGCACGTAATAAAAATACTGTCGTTCTAAGTGTCTAATTAATTCGTCAAGAAAATAACTATGTTTTGTAATTGCGATTTTCGTCTTCTGCATGCGCGATTTTATATTCATTTGCATAGCATTTTGGAAGAAGTAAATCCGAGAGCCAAAGGACACATATTGTAAAGGTGTCCACGGGCGAGAAAACGCGAGCGAGTTCGATGCAAAACGGCTTGTTGTAGCAAGACTTGCGCCGACCGAAAATCCTCTCGTGGACACTAGTTCTGCAAGTTTTCTTCCTTGATTCCAGCCGTTTGGAAAATATTGCAGCTTCTCGCCGCAAGTTGACAGATGAATCCTCAATCGTGAAATGATTTTATTTTGATGCTGCTGATTTTATTAAATAATACTTTTGAATTATTCTCACTGTACAGGACTTATTATTGCGTAGGATTAAAGATGAGCTTTTACAAAAATTACAAGATTGTAAATATAAATGCATATCGATTTTCTACCTTTGAAGATCCGAATGACACATTCATTTGGAAGTTTCCGAGTTTAGTAGAAATTGGTAAAACTATCTTGGATTAAGTAAAAATAGCATGAATTTGATTAATTAAAAATACTCAAATACGTTCGTATCAAATATAAGGTTAAATATGGTTTAAAAAGGCACAGTATAATTCATTCTTCTCATGTAGCGAAACAATTTCCTTCATGCGTTATCGTGCATAATTTTCTTTTTGCAGTATTAGAAAATATACCATGAAGATCTTTTGACTGAATGTTTATTGCCTGTGCAAAACTCCATTTTATTTTAATTAAATAAACTGAAAAAATAAATTTTACAAGATTTATACTTTACTCATTTTTGTGTTGGGCCCGATGGCGTGGTGCGTAGAGTCTTCTTTTGCACTCGAAAGATTCCTGATTCGATCCCCGTTAACTTTTTTCTTTTTATAGTTTTCAAATTGGAATTTTTTATTATTATGTGGATTAAATTAATTTTATTGTTATAGTAATGCGATGTATCGTATTATTCAGATTAAGTATAAAATGCAAAAAAAAACTAGTGATTCTTATTTCGATTTTTTAGATTTTTTCTTAATGTTCTCAAATGCATATTCGTTATTTAATCAGATAGTTACTTCTTCATAAGAGTTTTCATACTCTTATGAAAAACAGGAAATTATTAAAATATTTTACAAAATATCTGTTTAAAACATGCATTTGCTTCATAAAAGTGATATTTCTTTAAAAAAAAAAAAAAGCCTTTACCACATAAAGCTGTACTTAAAATCATTATAATGTATATTCAAAAATAATTTGCGTAATAATTGTTATATATAAAATAGATAACAATACCATTAAATTTATAAATAACGATTCTTTTCTTTTCCTAAAATTCTTTTTTTTTTTTTTTTTTAGATAAAAATTCATAGAAAAAACTATAATTGTCTTTAAAATTTGCCTGTTGTTCACAACAATTATTATTTTTCAAAGAAATAATTTTATTTCTTGTAATATGTTAACAATTACTTATTAAACACCGTTAATAATTTAAATGATAATATAATTTTTTTTATAATTGAGCTGTCAATTAATTTTATACGGTGTATTATTTTACCTAAAATCTTGTCTCCTAAATAAATTATTTTCATCTAACATAATCATCTAAAAATCCTGAATAAAGGAAAAACAAATATTGCCGTTATTAGGCAAAAGCAAAATTACAGCCGATTTTCCCCAGAGAATCCCACTTCCTTCTCGCAGGTGCAAACCGCCGCGCCGCCGTGGACACACCCATGCAAAATTTCTACTGGGAGAAAATTGCAACCACCTCTCCGCGTGTATACTTGCATATGCAGTGCGCGAGTGACACTTACCTCAACAAGTTACAATGTCGTTTTATCGCTTTTCACGTGACTGTACGTTACTTCCGTTCAGCCAGCCAATCAGAGATCAAGAGACAACTCTCCTATTCAACGATTTTCTCCTCTTCATTTATGTTTGATCTGTCTGGACTCTCAACAGCTTGATCTGAAAGTGAGTTTAATCCCTTATTATTTTCCTTCAAATACTAATCATAGATATGCAAGAGTTTAACAAAACTAAAACATCATAAAAAAACTGTTCCCTGATTACAATTATTTAGAAATGTTTTCTTCTGAAAACTAGTGGGATATTATGTTTACTCGGACATGGAAAGTTTTAATTTTTGAAATATAAATAGGGGAAAGTAGTGTGATAATTAACTAATATTATACATATTTAATTTTAAATCTGAAAATTGCGATTGGTTTCTATTAATTGGAACCGTATTATTGATGTAGATTGTTAGGCGGAAAAGCATTAAGGGTGTCTAGTGATAATACTCTGCAATCGGCAAAGTGGAACCGATCAATGTTGCAGGGACTTTCTCTTCAAAAGAAAAATCATTATATTGTACTTCATTAAAAATAATTTTTTGATGCCATTTCCATCTAGTATGTTTACCAGAAAGATAAACTATATCTTTCTTCAAAAGATTGTTTATATGTTGTCAGTAAACAAATTACTTTCATAGCATTTTTCTATTCCTAGATTGTTGGTATAGCTCAAATTTTAAATTAATGTTTGTGGTGCCTTTCATTCAAATGTTAAAATGTCAACATTAGGGAGAAATCAAAAATAGCTTTTTTATTTCAACAGTAATATGTTGGTTTTTTTTAAAGATCATTCTCCACAAAACGCAAAAAAACATGTTCATGTGTTTTTAAATAGAAAAATTCCTACTTAAAACTCGTAATGTTAATAGTCTTAATTGGCATTTTTCAGAAACAGGACATGGGGGCAGGACTTTAATTAAAAATAATATTATATGATCTTGTCAAAGGTTATAGTTACAATGTAGTATGAGTGTCGTTTAATTAAAATACAAAGTTTGAAAATATTAGCTTGATATTTTCTTTCTTCATTTTTCTATCTTAAAAATTTGCTTTCTCTGGAGAATAACTCTTATGTGTTTATTCCAGTATCCTTGTATGGTAATCTACATAACTGTTATATTAGGAAAATATATATAGGAATTTGAAAATCAATCTAGACAACATTTTCAAATCCAATTAAAATATGTTGCATAAGAAAATTTGTTTCGTTGTTATAAGTTGCCTAAGTTATTTGTTTGTTTTTCGCAGTTGTGTCCAATGCCCATGACAGTAGTCATTTCTCTATCGCCACATTCAAATCATGGTATGATGTTTTTATAGATTTAATTATTTTGAGAAAAGACTTTACGATAATTTTTGCTTAAACATTCGAGTATTAATGTCGCTTGGCAAATCATTTCTTATCACGATCTTTTGTGTCTTAGAATTAGGCGATTTTCCTCTGTAGTCTTTAGTAACAATCAGCTACCAAATGCTCGCAAGTTGTCGTATGATAAATTAAATTACTCTAAAATTTACTTTGTTCCGATTTACAGTGTCATTTGTCGAGCAAAATATCTTCTCTGACTCTGCCTAGCACAATTTATCACCTTTTCTTACGTGTTTTTTTTTTATTTTTTTTTTTTTTATTTTTAAGAACTCTTATGTCAAAGTCATTGGGACAAAAAAAAAAAAAAAACGTCAATGAGTAAAAAATTCTCTTTTTTGTATCAATATTACATTTTAACATGAAATTTTTTTTCACTCACGCCTATCCATATCAAAGATATTTTTTTCGAAATGGAAGCTATCAAATGAAGGGGGTTTTGTTCAAAAATCATTATTTCAAGGTCATTGGGGCTGCACGAAAATTGAACTATAAGTTAGACATTTTGTGTACTTCATTTAGAACAATAGTAAAATGCTACTTTCTAACACAAGCATTTGGAAATTAAAATTTCATTTTTTTTCCACCCTAATATTCAGTGTTATTTGTTATTTAAATCTACAAACACTATTTGCGAAATTTAAAAAAGTTACAATATTTCATATGCACTCGAAGTTAATGTGAAAAATGTTACTTTTCTTGCCACATAGTCTGTCAATGTCTATAGTCACAGAAGTTAGTCGAAGACGCATTTCTTCTGCACGCTAACTGCTCGATATTTAGTTTTTGTATTTGCATACCTCGAAAAAGCCATTTCGAAGAGGAATGTATAGTGTCAAAAGGCAGTAAGCGCAATTTAACTTTTGAACTTATATCAAAAGATCCTCCCCTAAATGATCACAAGATGGTTTGGGAAGTGGTTTGCTTTTAAATGATGCCTGATGATAACTGCCAGAAAACCATTTATATTTTGCCAGTGAGAACTGCTGGTATTGACGTCATTAAAAATGGATCTAAAGAATTCTTTAAAATTGATTGCCGAATGTACCTTAAAGCGTATGAATTCAATTACTAAGATGAAGCAAAATGCTAAAGTATCCTTTTATTTGATTGCAAAGATTCATTCATTGTTATGTTATTTTCTTAAAATGTTTAAAGTCAGTTAGAAACATATATGTTAGATCACTATTATCGATGCTTTCCATTCTCATAGAATTCTATCTTTTTCTTCAGTACGAAATTTTTTTCATTAGCATCGAATATGATTTTCCGCTTCTCTTGTATCTAGGTAGTATATTCATTCATTTTCAAAAAACAAAATGTCTGCTAGGTAACAACTATTCTGACAGCAAACTGTTTTTGTCATTCAAAATGAAGACTAACTCAAAATAATGTTATTGATCTGTGCATAAATTTTCGTTTTTCTTATGTTGCTGGTGTCCCTGCTTTATAAGTATCCAGGAATAACAAAGCATTATCACTATCAAAAACTATTTGTTAATTCTTTATTTATTTTTTTATGAAAAATTACCCATTCCTGTCTTTCGTATCTCTGAATTTAAAGAAAAAGTTCATACATAAAAGTAGGAATTGATTTCAGCGTATCAGTCAATCAGTAAGAAGTTCCTTTTCTAATTTTTTTTTTGTTTTTTTGTTGTTTTTTTTGTTTTTTTTTGAAAAAAATTATACTTTCAATGTTTTTCAAAATGATCAAATAATCTTTTATTTTTTCTAGTAAGATATACACCTTACTGGTTGTTGGAAATGATTTGAGAATGCGAACTTTCAACTAACTTTACTCTTCAAATTTAAATCTATCTATAATACAACTCATTTAAGTAGCTCTTCTTAACTGATAAGCCTGTCTGAAGTGAACTAATCAGTCTTACGCTTGAAAAAAATGGAGCATATTATCTAATCATTTTTTACGGAAGTCTCACGTCATCTAGTGGCAAGAGTAAAAGAAAGCGTAATCAGTTGTTTTAGTTCTCCTTTAAACAGCTAATTTGACAAACAATTACTCTGTTATAAACAGTGTGATTTGAAGCATCACAATGGCCATACTTTCGCCAAAGCTCTTTGATCCCTCAAAATTACAAGAAAACATTTTAAATCTTCCGGAGTGCTGGAAGATCAGTGCTCCTTCACGTAACAGTATGTACTGGTCATTGCTATTATCGTATGTGATCTCCTCGGAAAATAATGGACTGTGGCAAAGAGGATACGAATTGCTTTTAGGAAGCAATTCAGAAATCGAAGGTATCATGAGAAAAAAGAAAATAAAACGAAAACCGGACAGAGGTAAGGTAAAAAATCACGTTCTAAAATTCAATCCGTTTCGAAGTAGAAATTCAATTTTCTACAATGAAAATATGACAGATGTTCTTCGTATTTTTAAATTGAGACTCAATCGTTACGCAAATAGGATTAAAACAAAAGACGAACAATGGTGTGATTCCTTAAAGCTGAAAGCTGCTTCACAAATGCTCGAATGCCAGATAGTGGTAATTAAGGAATGCTATGCAACAACTACAGTGGACATCCATAGGGACTATCCGAAGAATGGTGGTCAGCAGATAGTGATATTTCAACAAAGCAAAGTCCAAAAAGAACAAAAAATGATCGATAACTTATTTGCTTTCGGTATAAGTTTGCAGCACTCAATTCCACTAAGGCGGGATGCTATGAAACACATTTTGAAAAAAGTTTCAGTAAATTCAGATGAAATTTTGAAAATTCAAAGTAATTTCCAGTACGACAGCAATTTTCTTCTGTTTCTTTTAACCAGCGAGTGGAAACAAATCGTACCACTCATCTACAAATCCCCTTACATTGCATGGAAACTAGCAGATGCCGGTTTCGAAACAGATCCGTGTTGCTTGGGACCGAATGGAACGTCTGCCTTTTTTCACTGCATGGGTTTCAAAAGTACCCATATTCTTCAGACACTGTACAATTACGCTGTGAATAACTTTCAACAATCAGACGAGTCCATCAGAAATCCAGACAGTGAAATTTTAGAATGTCTAAAGAAGGTCGGTCGTTTTATAAAGAATGACAGCGTGAATTCTGACAGTTTTTCATGCCTTGGGGAGAAAAAAGATGCAGCATCTAAAACAACCCGAGAGATTTTACTTCTGAACGAATTTCAGTCGTGTGTGATTGAAGAATTATGCGGTATCTTACAAAACTCCGAACATGTCAATATAAAAAGAAAACAAATCGTTATTTCGGTTTTGGATAATTACTTAAAATATTCTAATCATCATCTACCTTCCACCTTTGATAATCATGTCAAATTTAGTTCATATTTTGAAAATCTTGATAACTATACCTGTCTTATGTTTTTTGATAAGGTATTATCCCTCAATCCAGTAACAATTTCTGATAACTTTCCAAATACTGTGCTTAACTTGTTTTTAACTGTCTTAAGTTATAAAATGTTTCCTAAGTGCAAACACGGTGTTCACTGTTCGAGATGCCAGCTTGCAGCTAATGATTGCGCATTGCGATTCATTTCATTCAACCACAGAAAAAAGTTTGAAGAATATGGAAAACTCTACATGGCAGAATTGCAAAGTGCCATAGATGACACTGCATCCGATACCAACAAGATGTTAGAAAATATTAGATTTAGTTTAAAGGATACCCCAGAAATCACGGACGAGTTTCTGATCAAGAGACTTGAGAGATATCTAAAGACAGCGAAAAATGTGTCACTTGACGACGACGATTTAAAAGGAGTTTTGGTTATTGAGAGGGCTATGCAAGTAATCGGTGAAACACTCCATACAACTCCAGGGAGTAAGAGTGTCATCGGACATTTACTAAATGCATGTTTGTCAAATGGCATTGTCCATGAATTGTTCATCATTCGTAATCAGCTATTATCGCACTATCGACCGAATATAATGCAGGGTAGAATATATTTAGGAAATGATAAATTAAGGTTCAAATCACTTCAAAGTATTCTGGCAACTCTGGATGATATGTTAGAACCAGTTTATATAAGTCAAGAGTTTAGGGTTGAAGAATTTTTAATCAGTATAAATCAGAGAGAAAGTCAAAGATTATCCGAAAATATATTTCAAAATATTAGAACAAAAAGAAATGTCATTGAACTTCTCAGGAAAGATGGATATCTAGAACACAAATATAAATACAGATTGTTATCGAATAATGTTCTGAATTACTTACAACGACTTATTGATAGCAATAAATTTAAGAAGGCCAATGAATTGAGGGGTGCTTTAGAAGCTGTAAAATTTTTATTTTATTTTATAGCGAAGCAATGTAATATCAATAATTCCCAGGATATCAAAAAATATGTCCAAGAATTAGATAGCTTAATAGTTACAAATGACGAAATCAAAGATAAATTAAAGGATGACATGATTAAGAATATTTCGAATCAAATATGTGTACTTTCTACTATTTTTAAAGATGCAAAACCAGATACGGTGTTATCACTTTCGAATATATCCGAGTTGCATAAGTATTTTGAAGACGTAAAAAATTTCCAGTGGTTCACTGATCAAGAAATATCCACCATTCAAAGAGAAGTGCTAGTGTATTTGAAAGAATCTAACAATACCAAAGAAGTTCTAATGGTACGAATCAAAAATAATCTTCCTACAATTGATGAAGTGAAGGAATTAACAAAGAAAATCTTTACTAGTGCCAAGAATAAAGAAGTTATAATAAACTCATTTCAAACTAATCCCAATAATGCTCTAAAGCCTTTAAGAGCCATAAAAAATATCGATGAAAATAACATATTCAAGAATGTTGATGAGTTTACTGTCTTCTCAGAAAAGGAGGAAGGTAGGAATTTGTTGCTAAACATAAAACTTCCCAGTAATTTGGGGGATAAATTATTCCGATTTCTCAATCGTAATATAGAATGCCTCTTGGACAGGATTGCACACTTAAAGAAAATTTTGATAGAAGAAGACGATGAAATAGATTCGCTTTGGAAATGGGGTCGAAGCAATGAAATCAAGAAGCATACTCGATTCCTGATGGGACAGCGGTTTATGAAAGAAAAGGAAGTCAGAGCGTCCCTAGAGATGCTTCTTTTCGATTGCATGAACATCTTAATTGATAGAAAGGATCTCGAACAGTTGTGGACAAAGACTACCAACCTGTTCTCCGGGGTGTGTCTTCGGGATGTCCTCTCACACGGCAGCACTATCCTGGAGACTGTCGGCGGACTGCTGGATCCGGAAGATTTGCCCTCGCAGTTCATCGACAAGGTTCTGGAACTGATTGAGGATGGTGAAGCACTTCAGGCACTATCTGAGTTCTGGCAGAAGAAGAATCCCGATGATCTGAAACAGCTGAAAGATATGGTTATTGCTGCTGGGGAGAATAAAAAGTGTCTGGAAAGCAAAATCCTAAAGTGTGAAAAGTGGGAGGCATACTTACCACTCCTCCCGTTCAAGTAAGTATTACATGTGGAGTCTTATTATCATAATCGAAACAAAAATAATAAAATATCTAAGGTGGCGGAAGTATGTCCCTGCCAAATTGCCAGCCCAAAAGTATTAATGAAATCAGGCATCGGCATTGTGAATTATATCAAACTCGTATTGAGCACCTTGCTCTTCCTATTTCCTATTTTCTTGGAGGTGAATATTTTGAAACTGCATTTTTACTGAAATTCTGTCATTTATAAATTACTTGTCTCTAACCTCTAAAATAACCTTACACAGAAAATTACTTTGAGAGTTTTAAATTGTTCTCTAATGGTCAAAACTACGGACGTTATCATATTGATTCAAACATAGAATCTTGCATAGCACACTGCCAATGAAAATAAGAATAACACAGTGTTGAACATGAATCATGGAAAATTTTATGAGGCGGCCTATGTCTTATTTCACTACTTGTCAAAGATGAGAACTTGGCGGGGACATTTTAACCATCTTAGTGATTGTTAGTTTATATATCCATTTTTATAAGGTTTTATTTCTTTATGTTACATTTCAAATGGAAATTTAAAAAAAAAAATAATAATATTTGAAAAAGTTTTAAGCGAGTTGTTATCGCGATCAGAATTCATGGTCTTAGATTTTATATACCGCCATCTTATTCTCTTGACAAACTGGCAATAAGATAAACTTCTAAATAAATGGAAATCATTTTTAAAGTAGATTATTTTCATTTCTCTAGAAGGTTTTTTGAATTTTCAACAATAATGACGAAGAGTTTTGTTTCTTTTTATGGCTTGCAAAGGTACTTAGCGAACGCTGAGGTAGATGATGAAAAATCTTAAAAAATTGGGGGTAAAAAACGCTATCCTTTCCTTTACTTTAATTCCACAAACAGTATATTACTCCACTTTAAATTTGGTACCGATTTTGAAAATTGTATCTTTGTGTCCTACTTATAAAATTATTTTTATTTTCTGATACAATTATATAATTGGTAAAAAAGACATGCTATTGTAGTTTTTTTTTGTAAGTTTTTATTACAAAAACTTCAAAATTTGGCAAATTACCCAAATCGTGCTTATTGGTACATATTAAAATTTCTGCTATCCCACTTAATTAGTTTTAGAGAAGTTACTATAAATTCATATTTTCACCTGAAATTTTAATATTATTATCGTAGAAACATTGCATGTTTTCGCCAACTTTTGTCTTCCACTTTAGCCAATCTTTATAGCTGCAAAAAGTTAAATCTCTAGCTTACTTCAATGCTGAGTTTTAAAAGCCTTAAATCTATGTAATTTTTACATTGAGGTCATGAAAGCACTTCGACAACGCGGTGTTGATACTTTATCGGTGGGTTTGATGAATTAGTGGTGGTAAAAAGGGGAGGAAAGTTTTTTTTTTTTTTTTTTTTTTTTTTTTTTCCTACTGACAATCAGAATTTGAAATTTGGTTATTTAAAAAGAAATATTTTTCAGGAATTAAGGAAATGCACAGTGAGATATAAACACAAAAGGATTTTTAAAAAATCGAAAATTTACGGATATGTGAAAGTAAGAAGATGTGGGGCTTATTTGCACACAAAGTAAAATAGTCCGTTTTTATCAACAAAAAAAGTTCTCCATTAAAATCCTAATGAATAGCAACCTGAAACCCACTTAAATAACTTTGAGCAGTGCCTCACAGATACACCTGTACAGCGCTATTTGTTGATGAAAAAATACGTATAATTTGCTTTGTTGGAAAACGATTATTTTTTTATTTTTTTTTATTCTAAACATTCCTGACAATTTGGTGGTTGCCCCACTTACGGTCAGTGGAGGAGATTTAAGATAAATTACTGTTAGCTGCAAATACCAGCAGAGAATATATCTTTCGTAAAAAATATCTTTCGTGCTTTTAGACCCAGACATTGAGTATCATCCATCCCTAGATGGCGTAGATTGCTTCAAGGTGACTTTATTGGTTTAAGACTTTAATTGGGTGCATTGGTAACTTTTTTCTTTCCTTAATCCTCAGAGTATGGAAGGGGGAGGGGAGGAAACTTTTCTTCTTTTCGTCGTTTGGGGAGTTTTTATTTGATACGTATTGTCAAGAACGGGGAACAATACAACGGCAGAACTGCATATAGCAAGGCGGTCATTCAAACTCTTTTCACCATTACACACGTTGAGAAAATATGTTTCTTTAAAAATTAAATGTATTCAATATTGGAAGCTTTTACACACGCCTTTGAAGAAACATGACTAAAATATTATTAGTTTTATTATTTGTTAAGAATTATTACTATTGTGAACATAGCTAATACTTAAAATATTTGTTGTAAGTATTTGACATTTATTTAATTAAAATTTAATTAAAACAATGAAAAAATTTCAAATGCAATTTGCGTAAAAGGTTTTTTTGTTATATTCCCAATTTAATAAAAGTTTATGCGAGTTTCTAAAAATAATATGCTTTAGGCAGTTTTAAAATTGTGCAGTATAGCTATAAAAACTTTGAAGATAAGACGGGGAAATTTTAAAAAATGTCTTCACTTTATTCGCAATGAATTTAGTCCTACTTATAAAATTATTTTTATTTTCTGATACAATTATATAATTGGTAAAAAAGACATGCTATTGTAGTTTTTTTTTTTGTAAGTTTTTATTACAAAAACTTCAAAATTTGGCAAATTACCCAAATCGTGCTTATTGGTACATATTAAAATTTCTGCTATCCCACTTAATTAGGTTTAGAGAAGTTACAATAAATTCATATTTTCACCTGAAATTTTAATATTATTATCGTAGAAACATTGCATGTTTTCGCCAACTAGGGAAGTAAAAGGTACGAAACAAGAATTATAAGCACAAGTAAATGTGTAGAGAGGATATATGATACTTACAGAACATCTTTAATTATTAGAAAATCCAATTAAACGTTATATTTAGAAATAATTACATTACATTGACATACTTCAACCATCTAAACTTTTACATACTTCGCATATGTTTTTAAGAAATATAAAAAAAATGTAGTTTGAGAGAAAGTTTGAAAGTTTTTTGTAAAAACTAGTATAAAATATAAGATTTAATATTTTTTAATACTAGTAGTTAAATATACATTTCTTTTGAATATGTAACTGTTTATGTAAAGTATGCTATAAATATGCCTAAAAAGTTATAAAGTAAAATGCTTGATATGGTTAAGAAAATAATCCATTTGCATGAAAAATAGGCATTTTGTGACAATGGCGTTGTTGTTGCACATAGTTGATGCAATTTTCCCAAAATATTTATTGAATGCATGGTTAACAGAACCATACTATTATATGTCATACAATGTTTCATAATATCAAATATTTTACCAATCGCATGATTTAATATTAAATACTATTAGTCAGAATTTCTTTACAATTCCAGTTTAATCAGAATGTTTTGTCGTATCATTAAATATGAAATAAAAATACTAATTGAAGTGATTGAACTTCAATTCATGCTTATTAGCTGCATATTTCTGATGCTTAATACCTGTACATATATATAGTATATATACTATAGAACATATTGGCAAACTCAGTCTTTTTTTAAATCCAATTTCCAAAATTAAATTAAAGTTAAAATGCACCAAGTAAAAATAATTTGTTTCATACAAAGAGCAGTAGTAGAGATAAGAGTTTTGAAGTAGGCGCTGAATCAATTATAAAATTTAGAACCAAACAGTGCAATACGTACACATAGATATCAACAAAAATTCTAAGATATTCAGTCTCTAAAATGAGAATTTGGGTAATTTGTTCGAGTGGAGATAGTTTGTCTTTTTAGTACGTTTTGAAAAATATTTAATTTTTTTAAAGTTTTTCTTCATTATTAATATGTAGTGAAAACCCTGACATTCAAACATTTTCCGGGAGTAATATGAATTAGATGTTCTTGAGTATCAAAATTATTAGAAATTAATTCATTATTCCACTAGGAAGACACATGCTGAATGAATAATTAATGTTATTAATCACTTAATCGGAGTAATAGTGAATTTGATGTCAATTTACAATAGAATTCTTTTAATATTCATTGGTTTCATTCAAGTCCTAAACAATAAAGTTCACTAATGCCTCATTTCTAAATTTGAAGTATAGCTAAACAGCTACCAAACATGATTTAAAAAATGTTTTTTATTTGAAACCAGTTTTAGTTGTAATTAAGGGGATTTACATCCTAAAATTTAATACAACTGCACTACTTTGTTTTTTTGATTTGATATTTTATTTCTAACTAAATTACTATAGTTAATAAAATTAAAATGCACTTGCTTAAATATTTAATTTTTGAAGCACTTGTGCTTGGACAGGAGTATTTGAAATCGTTGTAAAAATGCCAAAAAGATGGATCGTAGCTAACATGGCGTAGCAGGATTTACTTTTGTATTACCAAAAATTACTTTCACATTAATTAAAAGTCTTAGTAATTTTAACTTGCACAAACATTGCTTCTACATTCAAATTATTTGCAACTTTAGTTAAGTGTAATCTAATAAAAGATGCTGAATTAGTGAAAAATATGAACGATTGTATCATGATGTTTGCACTCTGCCTTACAGTATTAATAAGCATGGATAAAACATTTTTATGCTTAAAAGGAGTGTCAAATAATTTAAAGAACAAATTATTACTGCGAAATTTCCCCACCCACAATTAGTTTTGTATGAAATATTTCTTACTTTTTGATACAATAAAAACCTTTAAATATTTCCGAATAATTAGTTAATTTTTCGATTAAAAATTAAGTATTAACTTTAAGGCATTCTGTCGTTAAAAATTGCAGTTAGAAAAATGAAATGGCTTGAAAACGCTGTGATATTTATGTTTTATTACTAGTTAAAATATCCAACTCATTAGAAAAACAATATCCAACTCTCACGATCTCCTATGATTATCCATATACAGCAACTCCCAACCCTCCTTTATAAACACCTGATCACAGCTAGTTGGGCGCGAATTTCCCTAAATACTGAACACCGGCTCTATATAATTGACTGGCCATAAAAACTGGGTGATCCCCTTACTAACCAAAACTGTTCTTGACCGGATCGGAACCAACATTCTGACAATTTATCATTAAACTAATCAAAGTATGGAAGAAAACTTGTTTTGATAAAGTAGTTCTAGAATTGTACATGTATTTAGTTTGAAAAATTATTTCTTGCGTTAACACTTATCATCGATGATAGTCAGTAAATAAGATATAAGGACATTTAAAGGTGCTGTGACTTAAAAATACTCTGGCTATCATTATTTTTCAGGTTTAAGAGTCTCGTAACAGTCTAAATATGTGCAACCATTAGCTAACCTAAATTAACCTTGTTCCTTTAGTTAGTAATACAATTACAAAAATGAATACCATGTTGAATAAACAACAGTTATTGTTTTTAACGTTTTGCAAACAAATCAATGAACTGTGTAATACTTATAAATATTTTAATATGTAATACGAAATCTTAGACTAAACGCAGTGATTATTTTAATATAGTTTAATCAAATCTAAAAAATGTTGTAAAGTTAAAAAAGTTCATTTTTTGGTTAATACTGAATTTAAAAAAAAAAATCGTTTTTTATCGCAGGCTCCTATTTTATACAAAGATATAACTATAACTAGGGGTGTGGAACATAGCACAACTTTCAATTACCCTATAGTAATGGTCATTGCATTCAATATTGATATGGAATGGTGTTATTTACCATTTTCATATTTTCACTTCAATAATTTTTAAATGGGGAAAAAACGCCAAAGCGGCAATATTATTCTATAAACATTGCATTATTTTTTCTTGTGCTTGAAACAGAGGGAAATCAATCGTTGATGGGCGATACTCAATGTAGGTTCTAACGGGTAATTGTGACTTATTTGGGCAGACGTAAATTCAAAACGGCTATCGTAAATTCAAAATTGGGCAGTCGTAAAAAGTAAAATACCCTAAACCAAATAAAATAAAGAAAAATAATTGTTCACTCCTATTTTGTAACAATAGTGCATGCGATGAATTCAAATATTTTACAATGAAATCACAATTTCGTAAGACAAATAACAAGGCATATGCCTAAAATCAAAGCTGAGTGATGTCGAAATCTCCACTCCAAGCCAGGACGAGCAGAAAGATTTAGAGAAAGAACCGGATGTCTTCTTTTCGCCCTGACTTTCTAATAGGGGGTAGGGGTGAATGCGAAATATTATCCGACTTTATTGTCTACTGTCAGCTGTGTCCTGTCCTCTGAAATTTTCTTAGGAGCTGACCACTGTATTTTTAATGGGTGGTTGATAACAGTTGTTTTGACGAAACTAGTTTGGGATTCCAAGTCCCAAGATGACAAAAGAAACAGCAATGAATAGTTGACAAGAGGGAAGACAGAGTATCTTTTCTTTTCTTTCCGAAGAAGGATGAGAGTTTTTGAATGTTTGCCTTGTAAGTGTAAATAATCTTTTAATGTTTGGTATCAAAAACATTGAATTTGTATTCACGATTGTTTAGTTGTCTTTTGCGACTTCTGGTATTTCAAATGGAAAATATTGAAGAAATATATATGTAGGGATGCTGAGTTTGAAATAAAATCTTCTTTTTAACATGAACATAGTTTATTTAACGGTGTCTAGAGGAATTTTAAAAAAGCTATTGTTGAACGGTACATCGCTCCGAAGAGCTCTTACAAATACGTCTTACAAATTTAGTTACATAGCGTGGAATGAAATTCAAATAAAACGGCTGGCAGGAAGCAGCAACGTCACGCAGTGACGTAGTACTGCTCCTAACCAATACGATCCGAAGTGCTCAAGTCGGGGGGAAATCCCACAAATCGGCCGTCCTGACATGTCGCTGACCACAGCGGCGTACTTAAAACTTAAAAAATTAAAATATTTATCAAGAGCACTGCGAATCGTTTACAAACACACATAATTTTATAGTAATTATACAATTGAACATTAAATTGTGCATTTTAAATATCGTTATGAATATGAACACATTATTAGAATATACAAATACACAAACACAATTATACTTATAATGAAAAAAAAAAATTTTTGTTTAGAAGGGGCTACCCAAATGGTTTCATGAGGTCAGCTGAAGAGGTGGTTTGATTTGGGCCTGCATGATTCCCTATTTTAGCTACCTCGTATCTGTCCCTACCATTAACTTTGGTGACTTCGTATGGGCCGAAGAATTTGGGTCTTAGCTTCAGTCCTGTACCAAATTGAGTTCTTTGGATAGCTACTAAATCACCCAGTTTATACATAGTAGCCTTTTTGCATTTTCTGTCATGTTGTTTTTTATTTTCATCTTGGATTTTAAGGATGTTTTCTTTGGCTTCTCTTCTGAGTTGATTCCTTTGGTTATTATAGTAATCCATCATTTCTTCGGTTAAAATTTCTTTTACAATGAGATCTTCTTTGTTCCTCATTTTAATACCAGTTAACAATTCAAATGGAGTGTATTTGGTGCTTCTACTAACTGAACTGTTTAAAACTCTCTGTACTCTTGAGACATACTTGAACCATTTTGTCGGTTCATCGAGAGCTAGTTTAGCTAAGACTGGTATTAGTGTTCTATGGATTCTCTCAACTTGACCATTTCCACGAGGCACTCCAGTTGTAATTTGTAGATGCTGAATACCTTCAGTATCACAATATTCTTTAAATGCATTTGATGTGAAAGCGGAACCTCTGTCAGAAATAATGCGAACGGGATTACCAAAGGTTTTTTGCTGGAGTTTAATCTTTTCCAATGCATCTTCAGCTGATACCGACTTTACAGGATAGAGCCAAACGAACTTGGTGAAAGCATCCACTACAGTTAGTATATGCTGATACTGTTTGTTCGTGGAAGTCATCGGTCCAATAAAATCCACATGATAAGTATGCAAAGGCGAATCTTCTTTGGGAATCGGATGCAACATTCCTTCTTTCATGCAGCTTTTCTTATTTGCCAAGATACACGGTATGCAATTGGCAACCACTGTTTCAGTCTGGGAATGAAGATCAGGAATGAAGAAGTCTCGTTTTGCAATTTCTTTTGTTTTCGCAACTGAAAAATGTCCTTTTTCGTGGGCTGATTTAATCAATTCAGTCTGCATCCCTTTTGGTGCTACCATTAATTCTCGACCATTTTCGTATTTATACAAAATGTCATTCTTCAAGAAATATTCTTGGTGGCTGTCCTCTTTTACTAATGATTTCAGTGTTGTTATGTACTCATCTTTGCATTGAGCAACTTTCAATCTTGCAGTTACATCAGTTTCATCAATAATCATCACTGGATTTCTACTCAAGGCATCAACATGTTTCATTCTTTGCCCTGGTCTATGAACTATCTCGTAATCGAATTCTTCTAAAAGTAGAGCCCACCTTGCAATCCTGGTTACTAGATCTTTTTTGTTCATTGTCATCTGAAAAGCAGAGCAGTCTGTCACGATTTTAAATTTGTTTCCCATCAGATACACCCGCAGCTTTTTTAAAGCTTCTACAATTGCGAGAACCTCCAATTCATAACTGCTATATTTTTCTTCCGCTGGACTGGTTTTTTTAGACATGAAATGGACGGGATGTAATTGTCCATCATCAGACTCCTGAAGAAGTACGGCACCAAAACCTTCTTTGCTGGCGTCAGTGTGCAGTTCAGTTTTTCGACCTGGCTTGAATAGATGTAAAACGGGGCTTGTGGCGAGAAGGGATTTAAGTTTCTCGTAGGCATCCTTTTGCTCATACCCGAACACAAATGGATAGTTCTTTCGAAGGAGATCAGTAAGGGGTTTTGCGATCTTCGAATACCCTTGAATAAACTTCCTGAAGTAACCTGTGAGGCCAAGGAAACTTTGTACTTGCTTAACATTTGTTGGAATAGGAAATTTTTTAACGGCGAGTGTCTTCTCACTCGATGGACGAACTGTTCCATTTTCAACAATGTGACCCAGAAATTCTACTGAGTGCTTTAAAAACTGACATTTTTTTGTCTTTATTTCCAGTCCATATTCGGATGCTCTTTGAAGAACAATTTTCAATTTCTCTACACCTTCTGCTTCATCGTTTGACGGAATTATCAAATCATCCATATAAATAACAATAACGCCTTCTTTCATTAGATCTCTGAATACACTGTACACATATCTCTGGAATACACTTGGACTTGTACTGAGTCCAAAAGGAACTTTTAAAAATTCATACTGTCCATCCGGAACAATGAATGATGTGTACTTGCGACTGTTTTCTTCAACTGGCACATGGAAAAATCCATTCTTCAAGTCTAAGGTGCTGAACACTCTGGCATCTTGCAATCGGTCAAGAACATCCTCAATCAAGGGCAACGGAAATCTATCTTTAACTAGCTTGCGATTTAATTGTCTGTAATCCACGCAGATTCGTGTTGTGAGATCTTTCTTCCTGACAAGTACCACAGGACTTGCATAATCTGATGAACTGGGACGAACAATTCCATCCTTCAACCACACGTCTATTTGCTTGTTGACTTCTTGTCGTTCAGAAAACGACAGTCGACGGGCTCTTTGGTAAACTGGTATTTCATCTGCCAAAATGATTTTCATTGAAATATCAGTGAACTTTGTTTTCTTCGGTTGGTAGGAGGTTACAAGGTCTGTTACACTTCGACGAAGATTTGCTTCCTTGATATGATTAAGATTCAACTCATTCGCTGTTCCATCTTCTGTTAAGAATATCCATTCAGCTGACTCATCCAAGAGAGTTTCAGTCTTCTCATGAAAAGGACAGGGAGCATGAGCTAAAAATGCTGACCCAATGATGGCTTCAAAATTGAAATCCTCAACAGGGATAACTTGAAAGTCAAGTCGGCACACGTGTCCGTCAATGTCGACTACTTGCTGGAACGATCCCATGGTTCTAACTAGACCTTTGCCTAGGCCGGTCAAAACAGATGTATTTTTCGACAGTAAAGGAAGGGGCTTAATTTTTCTGTAGATGTCATCTCGTAAGATATTACGTGTACTGCCTGTGTCTAGAAGTGCTGTAGCGGTTACTTCACCCAATTTGATTTTCTTCACAAATTTATTAAGATCGACATCCGGATAATCTTTGGGTTCATTTGATCCTACGGCAACTTGCACCAGGTGTGTTTCAGGAGTTTTTTCACGATCTTTCTCAGCCTTATTGTTCTTGTCTCGAACGACTTTAGGACATGAATTACGCAGATGTTCTGGAGAACCACATTCAAAGCAAAGGAGCTTCTTCTGTCCGTGAAACTTGCGTTGACCAGACATTGGTCTGTTGTCTTCAGTTTCAGACTTAACATGCCTCAATCCCTTGTAGCCTGAATGCTCTTGACTAGTGCGATTTTCACTAAATTTTCTGTAAGGTTTCCCATGAAAATTTCTCCTTGTGAGACTCTCCTTCAAACTTTCAAATTCATCGAACATTTCAGCGAGATCGTCTGGCTTTTTCAGATTTAACCATTCTTTGAAAAAGTGTTCTTTTATGTCTTCCGGAACTCTAAATTTTAACTGTTCAGTGATGAGCAAGTCCACTAAGTCTTCAAAAGAGTCGACTTTTAAATCAGCTATCCATTCTTTAAAATAGCAGCTCAGCTCATGTGCGTAGCTCCTCCATGTCTTATCTGGACCTTTGACATGTCGATAAAACAAGTTCTTCAATTTTTCAGAGGTTAATTTGTATTTCTTCAAAATTAACTCTTTGACATAATCAAAATTGTTTGCATTTTCAACCGACTCTCGAGCAAGCATGTTCGAGATATCTGATGGCATCACATGAAGTAGGTAGGCAACCCAATCTTCCTTAGGAACTCTAGCCATTTCTGCGCGTCTTTCAAAGTTGACAAGGAACAACCCCATTTCGTCTTTTTTCTCATCGAATTTAGGTGTTATCTGAGCAAGCGAGATCCTTTGTTGAGTTTCTTCACTTCGTCTTGGAACCACAGCAGCAGTCTGCAGTTGCATGCGCTGAACCTCCAAGCGTTGCATCTCAAGTCGAGTTTCCCTCTCTTCACGTTCTCGGGTTTGTACCTCTGTCCTCTCTTCGATGATTCGACTCAAAATTATACGCGTCGTTTCTTCATCATAGCCATCACTTTCTAAAATCAGTTTTCTGATATCTGCTACCTTACTTCCATCAGCCGGAGTCAAACCCAACTCCCCAGCGACCTCAACTAAGTCAGTCTTACGACCCTTACTTAAATAGGACATGATAACTTTCGAACAAAAACAATGCGAAAATATTAACCTTTTAATAATTTTCAACTATATTTATCGTGGGTTTAAACTTTAAATAAGAATGAACCGTTACAAGGAACTTTCAGCTTATTGACGGTTCCAGGGAATTTTAATTAGAATCCTTAACTGTATTCAATTATTTCCCCAATCAAAACAGCAGAGAACAATCTATACCCACTAATTAATCTTTACCATTAAATTAGACCTTGTCAATAATACTGTCTAATAAAAATTAATATAGCAATTCTTATACAAATCATTACACACATAAATTATACTGCAAAATACAATTTATCAAACCACAATTGATTGCATAGCAACTTCAATTTTCTAAAAAATATATTTTAAACTAATTCCCAATGAGTAGCTAAATCAAATTCACAGAAATTCTAAAGTTTTCTTTTCTTAAAAAAAACTACACCCAATATTTCTTAAACAACCTTTTGGCTTATGCTTTAAAAATACCTTAACATTCAAATTCAAGTTAATACTGCTCGACGACAGTAAAAAGCATACTAAAGAAATATTACCACCAGAATTTCACAAATTATTAATTCAATTATTTTTAAAATTGTCTATTTTACGACTGCAAATACAGATTTCTAGAAATTCTAAATAGTTTTCTTTTCTTAAAAAAACTACACCCAATATTTCTTAAACAACCTTTTGGCTTATGCTTTAAAAATACCTTAACATTCAAGTTAATACTGCTCGACGACAGTAAAAAGCATACTAAAGAAATATTACCACCAGAATTTCTCAAATTAATCAAACTCTTATTTTACGACTGCAAATACAGATTTCTAGAAATTCTAAATAGTTTTCTTTTCTTAAGAAAAACAATGTCTAATATTCCCCAAACAGCCTTTTGGCTTATGCTTTTAAAAACATTTTAACTTTTCCGTTAACACTGCACGACGACAGTACAAAAGCACACCAAAGAAATATTAACACTAGAATTTCACAAATCAATTAATTTATAATGTGGTATAACAACAACTGCTATTATTTGATACCGGATGCATGAAACAATCCTATCAAAATATAAACAATACCACAACGATTCCACCAATTTATCATTTACATGCAACATTAAAGAAAATATCTTTCCAAAAATTCTTTTCTGAAAAACATAATTCCAAACTAGTTCAACAAAAAATAAATAAAACTTCAGTTGCAGAGGCCATATGATTAGGGGAAAAAAATAAGACAACACAATATTTTTTTATTCAGCAACCCTAAAAAGAAAAGATAAAAAATCAAATGGCAAATGCAGCTGGTACTTCCTGTCTATTTTAAATACTCGAAACAGAATGATCAACTTTTTTTTTTTTTTTTTTGCTTCCTCTATTTCCAAATCGTTAATACATAACGTATTTTAAAACGAAACAATTTTAAAGAAGACATTCCAAAAAATAATTACTTAGTGACAAAATAATATTAAAGTATTGTTCCAACTAAATATTAAAATTCTTAATTATCACTAAAATTAATATAAAATATTTTGAATAAAGTTGTAAATGGCTTATCTGGAACTCCGATTTTCGCTGCAATTCAAAACGTCTTCCAGCAGTCACTTCACGTCCGAACAAGAACTGGACAGGGGATTTCAAGTCCAAACAGGAACTGGTCACTTGAATTTAATGTCCAAACAGGAACTGGTCACTGAAACTTAAGTTCTTTAGGGAACTATAGGCTTGACTGGACAGTTCTGAACCAAAATTACGTCGTTGAAGCACTACTGGACGGTTTGGAAGAGGCACACTTCGGGTTGGGGCACCGTGAACAACATCGGACACTTCGGAATTAAAAAAAACTTCAGGTGAAAGCAGCTTTTCAGTTTGATTCATATTTGTTGATCTGTTACATTCGAAAAGAAATCTCGAGAAAGAAATCAATCGCGGGAAAATAAATCAATCGCGGGAAAATAAATCAATCGCGGGAAA
This sequence comes from Linyphia triangularis, assembly GCA_963978545.1. Taxonomy (NCBI): domain Eukaryota; kingdom Metazoa; phylum Arthropoda; class Arachnida; order Araneae; family Linyphiidae; genus Linyphia; species Linyphia triangularis. The sequence goes on from OZ021729.1 coordinate 59,321,037, forward strand.
ATAAATCAATCGCGGCCGAACGCCCAATTTGTAGGGATGCTGAGTTTGAAATAAAATCTTCTTTTTAACATGAACATAGTTTATTTAACGGTGTCTAGAGGAATTTTAAAAAAGCTATTGTTGAACGGTACATCGCTCCGAAGAGCTCTTACAAATACGTCTTACAAATTTAGTTACATAGCGTGGAATGAAATTCAAATAAAACGGCTGGCAGGAAGCAGCAACGTCACGCAGTGACGTAGTACTGCTCCTAACCAATACGATCCGAAGTGCTCAAGTCGGGGGGAAATCCCACATATATAAATATTAACCAATTAACCTCATGAAGTAAGGTAACATAAACTAGTTTTAAAAATCGAGTGCTACTGTTATATTCAAAGATAAATTATCGACTTTTGTTACTTCATATTAATTTTCTGTATGTGTTGAAATGGGGGGAGGGGGGGAAGAGAGAGAGAGACTGGACTTTTAGGCAGTCGTAAATTTTCCTTAGAATAGGCTTTGCCTCAAGATAGGAGAACTCTGCGTTACAGGCACTTCTTTTCAACTTTTTATGGCATTTCTACGGGAATTTCGGGAGTATGAATGTTTAAAACACCTCAAGCGGCTTTAGCACAGCGATTTTATTCAAAATCATTTGAGCCGTTTTTAGCAATTGTTGAATAAAATGATTTTTCACGATTTCAGCCTCTTGAGCAATTTTAACGAAAACCTTTAGGCCATATGGCCACCACTAATTCGTACACCAAATTTGAACATCGTAAGTCAATTCGTTTGGAAGTTATGCTGACCACGAGCACACAAACAGACATTTTTCTATACCACTTTTTTGAAATCAGGATCGCAAAAAAAAAAAAAATCACAAATATTTTTTTTCACCGAAAACAATACTTTCATTTCTCTTATAACATTTAGGTAATTGAAAGTAAAAATGCAATAGCTGCTTGCTTTTATTCCAAATTCTGATGAAAATAATTTAAAATTAAGTATTTTAATAAGAGGTCTAAAATAACTTTTGAAATAGGACTACTTTATTGAACAATGTTCTTTACAGTTACAGATAAAATACAGAAAATCTTAAATTATATTGGAATATGTATTCAGGAAATTCAAAGAATTATAAAAAAAATTTAAAGAAATTTTAACAAACCAGGGCTTTTAAAATTAAAATGTTAACTAGTAATAAAACTTTAATATGGAATAAGATATTTTTCAGAAATCAGTATTTTGGTGGTGTAGAATTCCATTATTCAAATAGCTATATAGAAAAATAAGAAGAGGATTTTATTTTAAACTTTTCATGAAATAATAATGAACATTTATTGCACAGAATACTACATAGTCAATACTAATTCTATCCATGCAACAATTTTACACACAATATTTTCATTGGTGAAATTAACATAGAATGTAAGACAACTGCCACATAGCATTGGTGAGGAAATAAGTTCTTGTGAAAAGGATTGAAAAACAATAATTTCACTTCAAATCGATTACCTCGATCAAAATAGTTCTTGGACACAAGGCCATAGACAAAACCCCCGAGAGTTTGGCGATATTTTATGCCAAAATTCATGTATGGGTCTTTTAAAAAAAAACTACCAAAATTATGATTTTTGCGATGTATTTTTCTGTAATTCGTCAGAGAGGGACACAGAACCGGGAAAACCTGGAAATCAGGGAAATGTCAGGGAACTTTTTGAAATATCATGAAAATCAGGGAAATTTTGCATTATTTAAGGCCCGTTCATCCATATTTTGGCGCTATTTACATGGAGATTTGTAGTGGTAAACCATTAGAAGTTTAATGTTACGGAATAATTTAAACTTTTCATTTTCCAGCAAAACTATTTTTTTTAAAGTGCATATTATCTCTATAGCATACATGTTCTATTTGATCAGGGTGTCTAGACATCTGGAAAACCTAAGAAAATTGGGGAAATTTGGAAAAAGTTTGCCCTAAAATCAGGGAATTTTTTAGAAATCTGTCAGGGAATTATCAAGGAACTTTTTTTTCCTGAATTTTGTGGCCACCCTGTTCTTATATTATTCTTTCTTATAAGTGAAACTGAGGAGAGAAGAAAAAACGATCGTGGATGATGTATGCTACAGAAAAGAGAACTCTGTGTTAAAGGCATTCGTTTCTTAACTTTTTAAGTCATTAATGCAATTTTACGCGTTTTTTTAGCAATTAGAAAAAAACATGATTTTTTCAATGGCGGCTACTTTATAAGCATGCGCGATTTTGACGAAAACCTTAATGGTAGATCCTTGGGCCCTCACCAACCGTCACACAAAATTTGAACATCGTAGGTCAATTTGTTCGGGAGTTATGCTGAGCACAGACAGACATTTTTTATAGATCACTTTTTTGAAATCAGGATGTTCCAAAACGTAGAGAAATAAAAAAAATAAAAAAAAATAAAAATTATCGAATACTATGCTTTCACTACCCTATGTATACATATGGATAATTAAAAGTAAAAACATGAACTTAAAAAGCAAAAAAAATAGAGGACAAGATTAAAAAAAAATAATCTTCAAAATGCATCTACAATTTAGTGATACTTGCCTTTTATATAATTACAAGATTTTAAATGTTTAAATATTCTTGTACTAATTTGAACTTCGAATAATTTGACTAATTTGAGTTTACGACGATTCCGACCTTTTTCAAACTCGCCAATTGGTCCAAATGTTTTGAATGATTTTCACTTTCTTATAAATTGGTTTATTAAAAAATTCAATTAAAAACTTAATTTCGATTTTTTTGCATTTCTCCGCGTTTTGGAACATCCTGATATAGAAAAAATGATCTAGAAAAAATGTCTGTGTATGTGTACGTGGTCAGGTTAACTCCCGAACAAATTGACTTACGATGTTTAAATTTGGTGTGCTGATAGGTTGTGGCTTAAGGACCTACCATTAAGGTTTCCGTCAAAATCGCGTATGCGCAAAAGGTAACTGCCATTTTAAAAAAAATCAAGTTTTTCAACATTTGCTAAAAAACGGGTCAAACGATTTTGATTAAAATCGCTGTGGTAATGCCTCTGAAGGTGTTCTAAACATTCCCACCTACGAAATTCCAATAAAGATGCGATTAAAGAGTGAAAAATATCGCCAAACTGGCCATTTTTATTTAAATGAGAGAAAATGATAAATGACACTTAGTCAAATTTTACTGCAATAACTAATGTTATATAGTGTAATTGAAAGTTGTGCAAGTTGTGCCCTAGTTTGGATTTGGCAAATTTTACTTGAAACTACTCATTTTTTTAAAAATTTGAATATTATAAAATCAAAAATGTAAAAATATTTTTATGTTTTTATTATTTAGGTAGGCATTATAAGAAGATCTAACTGACGTTTCTTTGGTGAAATTGTTTTTTGTAAAGCATGTGAATGGACTCTCACCTATCGTCGATGAACTCAATATAAGTTTCAGAAGTATTATATTTTGTATAATGTATAAACTGTATTGTTAATATTTCTGAAGTTATCGTATGCAATTTTAGGTTTGAGTAATCTACAAATAATAAATAAAAAAAAAGAAAGAAGAAAAAAAAAAGAGAGAGAGAGAATGAATCAGATATTAAAGGAATCTGATATAGACTAAGGAGACTGCATGTTTAGGCACCCCATCATCATTCTAAATTTTATATGGAATGTGGAGAAAAGAGTTGGTAGATTAATAGCCCATCGCTCTTTGATTTTCAACGAAGGGCGCAGACGATTTCTGATCTATGTGTCGGAAAACTAGCATATTTTAAAAGTAAGCTGAATTGGCGATATCAGTTACGTCATTAGTGACGTAATATTTATTGCCAACTCGGCTCATTACTAAAAGATGCGAGAAAGTCGTCGCCAGATATCTGAATCGTCTGCATCCTTCTTAATTGAAAATTAACGAGCGAAGGGTTACCAAATAAAAAAGAATCCTCATTATTTGGAAAGTTATGGCATATTTGGCATTCAGATGTAGTTCAATTCCTTCAAAGTCGATTTTTGACCAGTTTCGGCCGTTTTTGCCATGGCAGACCAGTGGATTCGTAATCTACTAACTTTTCTCCACATTCTATAAAAAATTCAAAATGATGTTCGATGGGGTACCTAAACATGCAGTCGCCTCTCCGACTAATATTAAGAACCTTTTTAGTTTCAATCTATATGCTGTATTATTTTTATGTGAATTTTCTACTTTGATTTTGTATTCAATTACAAGTAATGAATAAACAATTGGGTTTGAATGATTTGTATTTTTTTCAAACTAAACACTTTTTCTACAGTTTGAAGTTCCATGCAACTAAAGTAAAAATAAAACTGTACACTTTTAGAATCACTTTGATGGAACACTAAAAATTTAATTAAGTCTCTTGATTAGATGATTAAAATGAAATTTGGGATCTTGCCAATCCACTAAAAGCTAACTAAGTACAAATAAATAAAAAAAAGAAATCTTACATATTTTTAAAGGAAGAAAAAAAAAATTATTTCTTAATTATATTGAGTTTGGCACCAAATGGAAGTAGAAGGCGATAGGATTTTAAGAAATATGCCAAATTTTTGGCTTTTTAGGAATTTTATCAACAAAAGTACTAAATAACTGAAATTAAAAAATCTAGAAATTTCGGACACTTGTATCAACAACATAATCATTTCAATGATTGAACTTCTGATCTCAATGCTTTCTATGGATTTTATCTCAGAAATAGGAAGAGGTTAAAAAAATCGATCTTTCTATAGTATCTACATAACTAATTTTTTTGTTAATTTCTTTGAAATTGCAAGGGATCCAAAATAATTTACTTCCAGTGAAGTTAATGAGTTATACGTGTTCGAGCGTTTCTGCCATCTAGTGTAATGAAGTTTTCGTTTTAAGATTTTTTATTATTATTTCCGAGGACCTGTCGCGTAAATGATGGGTCCAGCCGGGAACGAAATACACGAGGGGCTATTGAAGATTCGACGATGCTTGAGTTGGTTGTTTTCAGATTATCTGGCTCCGTCAGCAACACGAGGGCTATAATGCGCAGAAACATTCGTCATTAGACAAGCCAACATACATTTACAAACACCCATGCCTAATACGGGACTCGAACCCGCAACCTCGCGGTCTAGAAGCTAGCACGCTAACCACTATACCGTTTGGTCGGCCAACGATGCATGAGAAAAATTAAATTACTATAAGAAAGTAAAATTATATCTCTAAACAACAACAGTCAAATTATAAAAGGTGATTTTAATTTAAGTTCAACTTTCGAAAAGCTGTAAAAAATAAAACATTGATCAGAATGACTTGAAATTTGACCTGAACTAATATGCAAAGATGGAGAAAACGGTATGAAATAAGAAGATGAAAAATAGTTCTAAATAGCTTTTTTTTCTTACGAAATACTCTTCTTAGCGTATGTTCAGTCAGATATCAGGTCATTCTGATCAGTGGCCTCTTATGCAGCTTTTTAAAAGTTGAACTTTATTTATAACCCCTCTGTATTTCACAATATTTTACGCCGATGAAAATAAGAGTAAAAATACTTAAAATTCTAAAAATTAAAAAAAAAAAAAAAACTCCACAAGTCAATCCTTTTGGAAAAAGAGACTGAGTCAACGAAACACCCCGTCAATTGCAATTTCATGCATATATTAGAGATACTCCCTTTTCTGGAATACAGTTTGACTTTTTCCTTGCGCAGTTTAATGGAGTCTTGTTACTTACTATTCAGCCTATCTAATGACTTTGTGGTTAGCGATCTGGCCTCGCATACAAAGGTGCCGGGTTCGAATTCTGAGTTAGGCATGGATGTGAGGTGTTATTTTTCGGACTAAGAAGCACAAAATACAAAACAAACAATGGGGTTCGTAGTAATTTTTCTGATGAACTAACATTATTACTGTCATGGGAAGATGCCGGGAACAGTCAACAAGACACGATAACCTTTCAGGCACAAACCTAAGACGGCGAGATCGGTAGGCTATTAAAATTTACTTGCCGTTGTATTGCATCATAATTCGGATAACAGATCAATCAAGAACAAAGATTTAAAATAGATAAACATTAAACTTTTAATACTTCATAGTAAAGTGAATGTAAACAAATCAATCACAGATTAACAAACATACAAAAAAAAACGTTTAAATTGACCAGCTTCCCAGAGAAAAAGGGGGTGAAAACAAAAATTTTTACTCACAGATCACATTCGCTGGTCATGTCTCCAACATGGATGGCCAACCCACAATTTTGGGTGGTGAATGGTTGTTTACGCAAACCGTCATGGAGGCTTACAAATATGAAAGACACATGTCTTCTTTATGACATGACTAAATATATCTAAAAGTTGACACACGTCTTACTTAAGGCGTGACTACACACGTAGGAAAATAGACGAAGAAACGAAACTGATGTGTATTTGGTTTGACGCTGGATTCTTGCTCCGCAAGATGCGTGCTTATTCCAGTCTTCTTCTACAAAGAAATATTGTTTTTACAAGATTTTTTGATTTTTTTTTTTTAAAGGAGGTTATATTATTTTCACTTTTTTCCTTTCTTTTTCCTAAGATAACACATTTCTTGTTTGGAGTTTCTGTTTAAATTAATTTTTCTGTCTTCTCTAAAAATTTGCAGAGTGCATAGATTTTCTTTTGTCCTTGATCGGACCAGTCCATAATCCAATCGTAGCACAAAGGGATGCAACCAAGCCTTTTTCTCGTGTTTTGCCGTTGGGTATTGTATTTGTTACATTCGAGGATGAAATGTTCAGGGGTTTCCGGTTTATTGCAAGAGCTACACAGAGGAGAAGTGGCAAGGTTGAATCGGTGGAGGGATGCGTTGAGGGTGGTGGGCTTGGTTTTCAGACGAGCAAGTTGAACGTCCATAAGTCTGTTGGGGGAGTACTTTTCTAACAAATTCGATGATGGTTTGATCCAGGGAAATCTTTTGGAATAAATATTTTGGTTCCAGTTGAGAATTTGTGCAAGGGCATTTTTGCGTTTTATTTCTTTAATTGTATCTTCCGGGGAGATGAGTGAACAAATAAAGTCTTTTGATGTCGCTTGTCGTGCTGTTTGGTCTGCGAATTCATTTTCAGGAATTCCGATATGAGCTGGGACCCAAACTAGCTGACATGTGTCTATTGTTGAGGATAAGTTATAGAAGGAGTTAGCGAGGAGAAGGCTGACTTTGGGTGATTTAAGATTAGGATGTTGAAGGGCAAGAACGTTCGATTTGCTATCTGTGAGAATAATTATTTTTTTTTTTTTGCTTTATCTTTAAAATGTTTCAGGGCAAGATCAATTGCCAGAGCTTTTGCGGTGTATATAGAATTGAGGTTTGGAATTCTTCCCGAAGCGGTGATTTTTATATTGAGGTTAGCCGCTGCGATAGCAGTTGAGTCGGAGGTTTTAGATGCATCTGTAGAGATGATAAAAAATTCATCCCAGTGATCCTTTTTATGCTCTTCGAATAAGGCGTGAATATTGTTTGGTGGTAGATCTGATCGTGGAAAAATGAGGTTGTCAGCATGAAAGATAATATTTAGGGGTTGCGATTTAGGGAAGATGGCTGTTATTATGTTTTTGTTGTCAATATTTAGGCTATTCAGTAATGTTTCAGAAGATAATGTTAGGTGGGGAAAGTTTTCCTAAGGCAAAAGCGCGGATGCAAAATATATCGGTGAGGAGGTTATGTCGATCCAGCAGAGAGGAAGCGCCAGCCTCCATCAGTAGGATAGGTATTGGCGTCCAGCGCGGTAGTCCCGTTGCGGCACGAAGAGCTGCGTAATAGGAGGTTTCAATTGATTTTTTATCAGTTTGGCTTGCCGAGATCCATGTTTGGCAACCAAAGTCAAAAATACTTCTAATTGTACTATTTACAATTTTTACTAGTAGTGGGAGCGGGCTCCCCAACGCTTCCCGGAAATAACTTTAAGGATGCTAGTTCTGTTAAAAGCTTTCTTTTTCAAGACTTGGAAGTGAGTTTGGAAGGATAAGTTGCTCGTTAGGTGGATGCCAAGGAACTTGATTGAGGTTGTCCAAGGGATGAAAACAGCTGTTATAGGTTAAGTTAAATTCGGCGTGGTGCGCCTTCGAGAAAAGTTAATCAACTCGCTCTTTTCGGAAGAGATAACCATCTTCCACTCGTTACACCATCTGTGGATGAAGTGGAGAGCGGTTTGAAGTTTCCTTTGGATTATGTCCCAGTTGTTACCATGGTAGTACAGAATAATGTCGTCTGCAAAAATGAGGCATTTAATTCCAAATGGGAGAATTTTAAAAATGTCAGCTATATAAATGAGGAATAGGGTTGGTGACAACACGCTACCCTGCGGGAGTCCTTTGAAACTAGAAAGAGGGGTCGAGAGAGTTCCTCTCCATTTTACTTGGATTTCCCTTCCGAACAGGAAATTTTTAATCCAAAGGGCTGGGTGGCCACTAATACCGATTTGTGTGAGTTTTAAAATGAGGCCGTCAATCCACACTTGGTCGTAGGCGGCTTTAAGATCCAGGACAACTGCTGCAATAAACTCTTTTTTACTTCTTGCTTTTTGTATATCGTTTATGAGAATGGAGTGGTTGGCTTCACAACCTCGAAATGGGAGAAAACCAGAATGGCGCAGTTGAATTTTAGTAGAATTAAGGATGATCGGGATAATTCGTTGAAGGATCATACGCTCTAGCACTTTCACTAAAACTTGAGTAAGGGCGATGGGTCTGTAAGAAGTGGGGGAGTCGTGGGGTTTATTCTTTTTGTGAATAGGGATGATGATAGATTGTTTCCAACGTTCGGGGACGCTACCGGAGGTCCAGCTGCGGTTGTATATGTTAAGCAGGTGTTGAAGGAGGTGGGTGGGGAGGGATTTAATAAGTTTGGCAGAGATGCCATCTGGTCCAGGGGTTGTGTTTTTAGTTTTATTTAACCCGTGCAAGAGCTCTTTGTAGGTAAAGGGATTATCAAGGGGGGTTTGCGCCGTACCACACAAGTCTATAGGAATGGATTCTTTGACTCTTGCCTTGATCAAGGTGGTTACCAGGCAATTTGCTTGAGCCAGCGGTGAAGTAATGCTCATGCCTCCAACTTGGAGGGTGTTGATGGAAGGTGGAGAGTTTGATTCTCTCTTAGTAATGGCTTTAAGGATACGATAGATTGACCCGGTATTGCCTGCCTCGTCACAGACCTTGTCCCAGAATTCCCTTTTCAAATTTGAGATAATATTTTTAAGTTCGGCACAGACTTTTTTATAAGTAGTAAATGCCTTTTTGGAGAATTTGCTTCGTGCGATTTTAAGGAATCTCCGCTTTTTTTGTAGGAGGTGGGTGCATTTAGATGTCCACCAAGGGCAGTTTTGATTTGGATGATTTTTTTGTATTCTGATGTTTTTTTCCATGGTTGATTTGCAGATTTCTACGAGTTGGTTTAGAGTCAAGTTTGACTCGATTGGTCTGGATTGTAGGTCTCGTTCAATTGCGGGCCAGTTGTAACGAGTTCGCACGTTATTTCTTTTAGATTGATCCCCAAGGGAAATTGAGATCGGGAAGTGATCGCTGTCGAAGAGGTCGTTAAAGACAGACACAGATACATGCTGCGAGATGTTCGTAGAGCATAAAGTAAGGTCGATTAGGATTTGGTTGCCCCTGGGGGAGATGTGAGTTGGTATATCAGAATTCATGAGGATAATGTCCTTATTTTCAATCCATTCGACCAGGGTGTTTGAGCCTTGGGAATTTCTTTCTGCACCCCAAAGGGTGTGGGAAGCGTTGAAATCTCCCAATATAATAAGGGGGGTGGGTGCGACCCGCAATATGCTCCTTAGCCATTCTTTACCGAAGATTCCCCTCGGCGCATATAAATTGATAATGGAGATTACTTTATTTTTATATTGGGTTATGATACCCATAATTTCGTTTTCGTGAGATGGTAGGGTTGAGAAGTCAATAAGGGTGGCTTGGATTTTGTTACTGACTGCAAGTAGAAGGCCACCGCCTGGTTGAAGACCTGGTCGATCTTTCCGGAAAATGGTTTTGTCAGGTAAATGAAAAGTTATTGGGTGTTTCAGATGCGTTTCCTGACAAGCTAAGATATCAGAGGATGGAAAGGAGGGATGCAAGAGCCAATGCCTCTTGTTGTTGATGCTCTTACAATTCCATTGGATAATGTTTAAGGATTCGAACATTAGGAAGAAAAGAAAAATGAAAAATACAGTCCGAGGCAGGTCATAAGGAAGGTGAAAGCTAGGAAGCTGTCGTGGGATTCAGCTGGATTTGAGTGTCCATAGTCTGGTCGGGGGTTGTTTCCATGTAGCATTCTTCTTCAGGAGGGGAACTTAAACTTGAGTGTTTTACAATTGATGATTTTGAGAGTGTCGGACATTTCTTGGGAGCAACTCTTATTTTTTTTATTGTATTTGTGCAGATTGTAGTTTGTGTCTTGTCTTTATTTACTGGGATAGGGGACGTACCACGAAGTGTCGTGGATGTTGCAGTACTTGCAAGTTGAGATGCAATATATCCTACTTGCGTTAGGAGAATAGTGAGTGCTTCTGCCGTCTTTTGTTGTTGTTCGGCAAGGGATGTTATAGCTGTTGTTAGATCGTTTAGTGTTTGTCCGACGCAGTTGTCAATTGCTTTCTTTACTTCTAAGTCAAAATCAGGTTTACTAGGCGATTCCCTTATTTTTGAAACTTCAGCGAAAGATCGCTTGGCTTTGGAATTTTTGGCGCGGTTTCTAGCCTCCGCGAATGACAGGTTGTACCGTTCTTTGAATTCTAAAAATGCAATTTCATCCAAACGGGATTTACAGTTTTTGTTATCTGCGGGGTGTTGCTCGTTACAGTTGGTGCATCTGGTAGGATTAGTGCATACCTCGTGCTTACCCTCGGTACCACAAACGACACAAATCTGGTTTCGGGTACAGAATTTTGTGGGGGTGGTCAAAATGAAAACATCGACCGCATTGGCGTGGTCTATCTATAAAGGCGGTTATTTTATGGTTCGCGTACCAAAGCTTGATGTTATCTGGTAGCTTGGTCCCGAGCGTGCTGATTAGTACCGATTCGGTCGGGGTAATAATATCCCCGATTTTCTTAGTGAAACGACGTACTTCAGTAACCACAATATTGTTGGAGTCTTGGATCTCCTCTTCAATTTCGTCTAGCGTTAGTTCAATTGGGATATTTTTTAGGAGAAAACGTTTGGTGATGCTGTCACGTTGGATGTTCACCGTGATTGGGATACCGAGCAGTTCTACAACTTCACAAATTTCAGTAGCGCAGACTTTACTGGGGGTCACGATCAAAATTTTATTTTGTCTGGTAAAAGTGAGGTTTTCAATTTCTTTGTGGTGTTTTATTTTAGTTTGAATCTCCTCTTTTAATAGTTTGGGTTTGTTTTTTGGGATGCCTGATGAATTTCCAGAAAGGAAAATAACAAACTTTTCGCAGCCATTATCAGCAGCATTCCTAATTGCTTCAATTTTATCAATAGGTTTTGTTCGCGTGTAAATCATATTTGCTGTATCATAGTTAATCCTTACAATATTTAGCTTAGGTGGCCGAAGAATGTCGGCAGCCAGCGCAGTATTGCTTGGGTCCTGGGAGAAAATTAAAATGTCTACTTACAATTTCTTGGTTCGGCTTGAACCGTGGTTGAAAGCCCACGGAGGGGAGGCAGAAAAAAAAAAAAAACTAATACCAGCCTGGTATAGTTTAAAAAGCAACCTGCTTCTTAAGACAAAAAAAGGCAGCCTCGATACGTATGCAAAATAACAAAAGTCGGAAAATAGAGCGCACGCGACTAACTCGAAAAACGAACTTCAGCTCCTATCTAGATACTACTGATGTGTACTATTCCTTGTGTGGTATATATTCACTCCGATGATCGACGATTTAATCCTTCTGGCAAGTTCACCTACCATGAGGAACATTCACATGGCCCACAAAAAGCCTCCCGAGAGTCACCTCTTGGCGTCCAGACTAAAACCTAAGCTTGGTCGCACAACAATTACCTTTTAGTAGTATAGGTGGGGATCCGAAAAAATACTGTAATTCCATTGTAGTTCGTGATAGTTTCTTTCTTAGATACATAGTTTTTTTTTTTTTTTTTTTTTTTTTTTTTTAAATAATTAAAATATTAAAAATAAATAAATTTACTTTAAAAATTTCCAATGGAAACCTCCTAATATTATTTAATTAACCATTAATAGTTGTCAATAAGTGGTCAGTGATTTAAATGATGACAAGCAATAAATGGTTAAATTAAGTTAAAACAAAGCGTTTGCGTTTTTAGACTTAAAATATTAACCAATCAACTATTAATTTTTATTTCAAATGATAGTTAATTAAAGACCAAAAATAAATGTCATGCAATTTTGTATGCAATAGTTTTTTCTTAATAATTAATTAATAGTGAAACAATTTTTAAAATTTCACAAAAAGGATAATTTTCCTCCACTATATTCAGAAAGGACTAAACACTAAACCAACACCTCCTTTAGAAGACACCCTAAAAATAATTCTCTCACTATTTTGACGTTTAGTTACCACAAAGAAAATGTATAAAAGCACTGTTTTATCGTGGTTGTATTCTATGATGATTATGAAAAGTTTAAGCCTATCTCCGATTAAATCTGCGTCAATAAGCTTTCGCTGTTACTTCCAATACAATATAATGATAAGATCCAAAACACATTTCCTTTCATATCTAACGCGTTTTTTGACATTTTAAGCAGCAAAATTATAACTTTAAGTGTGGGAAATATTTCAAATAAGGGCGGGACAAGAAAATGCAATTGCTCCTCCCTGGTGTTTGAAAATGAAGAGGAAAAGAATACTAAAATAGAGTATAATTTAGAATAACGTATAAGAAAAAAGTATAATTTGGATTTTAAATTATAAATTCAAAAACAAAAAATTACTGCATAACCATTAATAAATATTTTAGTTGAAAATCCAATTATGTTTTGATAAATTGCAAATCCCCACCCCCCATTATTCAACATTATGCAATCCCTGCAGAAAATTCTGCCGAAGCCCATGTTTCAGATCAAGTGAAGTTCATAAAATTATAGTTTCTATTGAAATTTCAAAATGTTAACAAAAGCTAGAGGTATGGAACATCGCACGACTTTCAATTACACTATAATACTTTTGTGGATTTATGTCATTTACTGTTTTTATATTTTCAAAATTCATTTAGCAAAAATGTTCATTTTGGCGATATTTTTTTAGATAATTCTTGTATGGGTCTTTAAAAAAAATGATGATTTTGGAGGTATATTTTTCAATAATTCTTATATTATCCTTTCTTACAAGTGAAACTGGGAAAAGAAAAAAAATTATATTTGAAATTCTTATGTCAATGCTTGTACAAGAGCTTCACCTACAAGAATCTTTTACTTTTTTAATTTTCATTTATAAAATAAAATGTATTAGATGCTATTTTCGAGTTTTTAATTTATATATCATTTCATTAGGTGATCATTTTCGTATCTACTCATTAAATTTCAAGGTTTTATTCAAAGTAGTTTCTAAATTAGCTAATTGAGAAAATTGTAACATAGCAAATATAAGGAATGATTCTTACTAGAAGTTACTCGTAAGTATATACTTTTTCTTAAATTACTGTATTTTATGGTTAACCGAAAAATTTAAACATTGGAGAATATTTCGCACCTCCCCAGGATACATCCTTTGTGGAATGAGCTAATTTCGGATTTGTAAGGCATTGCACCGCAAAATGGTTTTGTAATGTCCCCTTCACGATTTTGTATGATCTGTTTCAATGGGAATATTTTAGAGGCAACTTGAGAAACTACTTAATTTTGAAAGTTTTTATGGAAGCTTTATTTTTAAGTAGTGTGATTAATCACATTCGAAGAACTAAACAGACTGTCACATAAATATTTGAGTGGCATGTTTAACAACAAAGCAAATCCAAGGGGAGGGGGGTAAAAACCGGTTCCTAGAAATTCCAGGTTAGCAGAAAGCTGGCTTGTAAAGCATAGAATTCAATGGGAATTTGCGATTGCATTGCAATTAAACTGTAAATAATCAAGTTTAAATCGACTAATTCATTAAACAGATGTTCTAAATGGATGGATTTTAGACATCCTGAAATATATTTTGACTTAGTTAAAATTGTAGTTTTATTTATTAATGGCTCTTAATGATCACATTTCTACGAAAATACAGTGAAAAGAGCTATTTCGGTGTGATTTTGGTTGGCAGCGTAGCGAATAACCTGTTCTATGATGTCACGTGCCTCTTGAGTATACGCCTAAAGTTCTTTTGATGCAAAAAGTTTTATAAACGTAACTGCAACTGCAGCTATTGTCAAATTCAATTCAAAATAAACAAAAAGCGGTTTGTTCAATCAAAATACAAATACAACATGTAACATGTGGTCAATTTCCATTCGTTCTAATCCTTTTTTCATTTTGAATTGAAATTATTAGCTTTCTTCTCGGGTTATGAAGAAAACTAACATTTTAGATTTCTTCAAGTTACAATCACAAATTGCCAAGGTCTCTTGCCCTGCGTGCGGTGTTATGATCTTAGAATCGAAATTGAATTATCACTTGGATTCCCTTTGTGCTATTGTGATGCCTTCCTCTTCTTCACCTGATATAGTGATGAAAAACAAAGAACATTCATCACAACAGACTTCAATTACAAAACGTAAAGCACGAAATGCGCCCACAACTTCCAAACGTCTTTGTCTTAAAAGCCAGCGAACGAAAAAACCTGCCAAAAATCTATTTAAATTAAATGAAAAAAGTGTAAAAGAAGAAACAGTGGAAGAAGATGATGTCGTTATTGTAAAAGAGGTACAAGTTTCTCCTGTAAAATTGAAATGTCGTAAGTTAACATTAGAAAATGTCAAAAAAGATGAAACTTTGATACCATTAAATGGTCAGAATAGCCAAGTTGGAGTTGATCAAAATATTAATTTATTTGAGGAAGATCCAAAACAAATTACTGATCAACTCGATTCTAAAAAATATGCGGCTCCTTGCCCTTCCTTGATTTTGGTTCCAGAACCTACCAACAATGACAAAAAAGTTTCTACAGGAGAAAAAAATTTAATTTCAAATGGTAATATGTCTTTAAAAAGAAAGAAATCCATTCAAAACGAGCCAAGCTGTGGTTCGAATCCAAACTCAATTGTCACTTTGGACGATGCGAAGGAAGTAAACAATGCACCTTCAAAACGAAGAAAATCTCGAAAAAAAGGTTCTTCTACACAGAGCCTGATTCCAAATAAAACTGACATTTTAAATGATAGTAAACAAATTAATGATTCAGCCGAGAAAAAAAAGGATTATAATAATAAGACTGCAGCTGAATTTCCAATTGATGCAAAAATTATCCCAATTGATTCTTCATCAGAGCCAAGAAATCCTTCAGAAAAGGTCATTACTTCTCTTGACGATTCAAATCCAGAGGTAAATGACCTTTTAAATGATGCTAAACAAATTTCTGAAAATGATGTGTTCTCTGAATTATCTGATTCAAATGAGAAAAAGGAAGTAAAATATTACACACCTTATTACATTGCAAATTTTAAGTATATTTTGGAAGCTGTATTAGACGATGAAGACAATAAAATTCTGTTTAATGACGAAGACAAGAATTTCATTAAAGCTTTTAAGGAAGCATCAGGTATTATATTTAAACATGGCTATTAGTTTAAGCGCAGAATGTTTAGCAAAAGATATTTAAGGGAATTTTCGGGAAAGTTTAGGATTTTAAAAAATTAGTTTTTTCCTTTAAAACTCTTACCAAACTCTATTTCAGATTTTCATGCAATCGGACATGATTTTTGAATTTCGTCTTCTACTTGATTAAGATCTTGATTGATTCATGCCCTAGAGTACAGAGCATATGTAAGGTTCCGAATCTTAAATCTCTGTGTTCAATAAAGAGTATTTATGGCGGAGTTTGTAACAGTATTATGTTGTTTCTTAGATTTACTAGTAAGAGTTTTCCAGATTTTCTCTCATCTCGGTCCAAATACAAAGTAGCTTCCCTTGAAAGACTTTCGGGAAGTCGAACCCTCCAAATCTGATATTCAAAGGTTTACCTATACAGTGGGATAGTGTTCTTTTGCACATATGTTGTTTCTTTTTTATTACTATTTTTTTTTATTATTATTATTATTAAAGGCAGGGTATAAATAACATTCAGTTTCTTTACGAGTTGTGCTTTGTCAAAACGACATCTGTGGTTGTTGCAGGAAACTGCATTCTGCAATTAGGAACGTGTTTACACTAGTATTATGAGTGTCTCAGCCGACCTAAACCCATGCTGAACTGGTATTATTAGTTGTTTTCTTAATAATGACCGCTCTTGTACAAAAAGTATTTTAGTGTGTGTTTATGTTCTGATTATCTTTCATGCTTGTTGGTTATCCTAAGTCATTGGCTGTTTAATAAATGTTAAGATGCATAATTTTGAGCTCTTATCTCTTTCATAATAAGTGACAGATTTATTGCAATGTTTGTTCTGATAGGATAAAAAAATATAAATATTTATTTTTCAGATGCATCCCAAAAGATATATGTTCGCCTTTTCCAGAGAAAATACAAATGGCTAAGACTGAATCGAATTAATTACCCAGATATAACCAAAGACCCATACACAGCTTTAGAAGAATTAGTAGGTTCTGGCTTAGTTGACTCAGGTAAGCTTTACTAAATCTAAAATTCTGCAAGTTTACATAAATAGTGTATATATTTTACTTTTATAGATATATTGAAAGTTAACACTGTAAAAAATGAAAGCTGAACTTTGATCTAGGATTTTCATAATACTTCTTAATGTATTGTAAACAAAATATTGTTGAGTATTTTACTTAGTTTTAAAATCTGTGTGATAAATTGAACTGCAGTCAAACCCCATTGATGCCAAGTCACTTAACATGAAATCCTGTTTAACGTGAAGTAAAATCAATTCACTGTACTTAAAACTTACCATTAATTTATTTTTTTAACTTGAAATTTGGTTAACTTGAACAATTTTGGCAGCCCCATCGACTTTGCTTTAACGGGATTTGACTATATTAACAAATTGTAGTAAAAAATCTAAATTTTCTCAACTCTAAAATTTATTTATCAAATTGTATCTTAAATGTCTGTGGTTCTAATTTATAAATAAATGTTATATGCTTTAATATGTTAATCTTCAACTTGATCATTTAAAATTAACAAAAAAAATATTTTATTGCACGTGCGGAAGCAATTTGTTGTTTTCATTGTTAAAAGCAATCTTCCAAAGCCTGCATGTATCAATTAGATAATTTCTAAATATCAGGAAACTTTCTGCTTGTATTTGTTAAATTGTTAAGTATAAACTGTTTGAAAACTTTGAGAGATCTGCTGTTTATAGCATTTATGGTTAGTTATTAGTAGAAATGGTAATTTAATTTAAAACAGATTAACATAAAATTTACTTTTTGGGTGGATATCGATGAATATTACTCTAACTATTTTCCTCTATATTATAAACTGTCTAAAACAGTTGCATCATCTTGTGGCATGCATTCAGGGGTGGGAATTCTGCGCCAATTGCGCCAAAAGTTGTATTCTGCGCCAACCTGCTACAAAACCACATTTAAGTGCAATTCTGCGCCAATTTTGCTTTAAATCTTCATTTAAACGTGCACGCTAAAGCGCCAAACCAAATCTACGTGGAGACGAAATTACGGCAACCTCAAGGGCCGTTTTGCAGGAATTTCCATAACATTCGATTTTCCCCCCAACATGCAATGTGTGGATTAGCCCTCTGAAATCGGCATTCACGCATGCGCATTCATGTTCAAACGCGTCTTGCACCGGGACCAACTGAAATCGCCGAGTGCTGATATCACGTGCGTCATTGCTAGATAAAATTTAGGGCTAAGCATTTAAAAAGAATATTTCCGCTCGGACACGCGTGATGACGATGCCTTCTATTAAATTTAGGGTTGTTTTTTGTAATTTACTTGTTGGCTGTTGGTAATTAACTTTTAAACGACCGTTTACATTTGAAATTAAGTATCACAGAAATGTAATCAAAATCCCAGAATGCTTCCGATTAAAAAAAAAAAAAAGTTTATAGAACTGCATGAAGGGTAAAATCGTCGTTTTGACATAGAATTTGACCCGATTTGGAAAATAAAAAAAATTCACAGAAATTTAGAAACATTCTTATTTTAATTTTAAGTATTGCTATTTTTGCTAAAAGAATTGCTATTTTTATACAAATGAGTCTTATAATAATAATAATAATAAAAAAAGAGTCAGTGGATCTGTAGAAAGCTATTTAAAATAGGTGTAAAACTTGACTTACAATTTTTTACATAAGTAGTTTTGGCCATCTGATAGTACCTTTGACAAACAGAATGTTAAAATTTTAATTAGTTCATTTTTAATTAATTTTTTTTACCAACCGACTTCAAATAGAGGTACAGCTCTGAAATTTTCTACATAAGTAGTTTTGGCCCTTTTTTTAATTAGACTTTTTAAAAATAGAATGTTAAAATTTAATTAGTTTTTTTTTAACTAATTTTTTAATTAAAAAAAAGTTTTAATTAGGCTACAGCTCAGAAATTTTCAACATAAGTAGTTTTTACCTTCAAATTGTACATTTGACAAACAGAATGTCAAAATTTTATTTTTTATTTATTTTTTTAATTATTTTTTTTTTTTTTTACGTAGCGACTTTAACCTTCTGAGGGTCACGGGCGTATATATCCGTCATTTGATCCCCAGTTTTTCCAGCAATACACAACCTTTTTAAATTTATAAATAAAATGTAAAATAAAATATTTTTTAAATATTTTTATTAGGATGATAGTTCAAAACCTACTTAAAACAAAATAAATAAAAAATAATTTTAAATAAATATATATTTGGATCAGAAATAAAATTTAAAAATTATTGCAGGGAAAACAA
The DNA here is from genome assembly GCA_963978545.1 of Linyphia triangularis. Classification (NCBI taxonomy): domain Eukaryota; kingdom Metazoa; phylum Arthropoda; class Arachnida; order Araneae; family Linyphiidae; genus Linyphia; species Linyphia triangularis. The sequence continues at coordinate 59,339,958 of OZ021729.1, forward strand.
CTGTATAATTTTGCCCATTCCCTTGACCCTCAGAGGGTTAAATATAGGTACACCTCTGAAATTTTCAACCTAAGTAGGTTTGGACTTCTAATTAGACTTTTGAAACACAGAATTTTAAAACTTTAATTTGTTTTTTAATTACTATTTTTACAAACAAGTTCTACTAGATCTAGAGCTCTGAAATTTTCAACATAGTAGTTTTGGCCTTCTAATTTTGTTTTTCATAAACATTTGTTAAAATAATTCAGAGAGGTGAGGGGGGTTGTGTTATTGTATTAAAGGGCACATTTTTTGGTTCTCAATAGGGAGGGGGTTCTGATATTAAGAGTTTACGTTGCAATTAATACTTAGCGAGTCAAGCAAACTTGTGCTTGCACTGCAATGAACCTTCTAGAAAGTGAAGCGAGCATGTCCTTGCGTAGCAATTAAACTTTTCAGAGAGCTAAGCGAGCTGTGTTTGTGTTACAATTAAACTTTTAGCAAGCAAAGAGAGCTTGATTTTGCATAGCAAACCCGTTTGCAAAGTGTCAAAAGCTAAAAAATATATATATATATATTTTTACAATTTATATCTTTTAAATTTACAAATAAAAATAAAAATTATACAAGTTCAAATTTTAATTATTGTAATTGTAGTTAAATCAGCTACAATTTATTATATTTCTGCTACTAATTTTCTAATTTTGCTGCTACATTTTCTCTTATTCTGCTCCAAAAGTTAAATTTTGCTGCTCCAATTTTTCGTGAATCTGCTCCAAATGTTAAATTTTGCTGCTCCAAAATTGCTCCAAACTGGGCTTTCGCACTTCCCACCCCTGTGCATTGTAAAATGTTAGTCTTTGTTGTTGTTTTTATTTCTAACACATGGTCATTCATTGTGTTTTCCTGGTTTGTAGCAGTTAGAAATGTTTACTATCATAGTAAATAACATACAGCTGATTCTGTTGCTTGCTCTTATAACCACACCACACCCTTTTTTTTATGAAACTATACAACTGTTAGTATAAAAATCATACACATGAGGATTCGATTTACAGTTAACTTATTTGGTGATCCCTGGTGAGATTTAATCTATAAATTGAAAAAAGCATGTCTTTAAGACCAAGGAAAAGTTTTTGATGCAATAAAATTGTGTAGTTCCAAAAATGTGTTCTGTAATCATTTGTAGATAATGAACTTGAGGTTACACAATAAGTTTATTCAACTTTCTTTATGCGTCAACCATTTCTATGAAGTGAAACTTTCATTTGCAAACTAAAACTGTGTCAATCAAAATCCTTTACAAATGAAAATATTTCCAAAAATTAACTTAGCCAATCACTGCAGCAAGCATGTAGAGCTAATTCATTCCTCCCAGATATCTGAACTGAACGGTCACACTTCTGAACTCTAATTTCAATGCAAAAGGATCCAAGTTCCTTCTTTCCAAAATTTCTTTGTTTAAATGTACCGTGTTTTGTGTGGTGATTAAACATTTTAACATGCACCCAAACCTTCTAACATTTACTGACTCTTACCAGATTGCACCAATTCCAAAAACTAATCTATTTTATATAAATTGGTTTTAATGCCATGCACTACCGTTTGATAAAGTTTTATTATGCTTTTTTCAGGTACGTCAACAATTGAACTAGAAACAGCTATAGAACTTTTGTCTTTGCCTGAGGCAAAGAGTTTAGCTAAACATTTCAACTTTAATTCAGGGAAGAATAAATCAGAAATAAAGCAAATGCTTTTGAAGCATTGCAAAGAACACAAATCGGTATTTTTTACCAATGGCAACAATGGTATATCTAGTATGATGTTAAAAAAGTGAGTTTTGTTTTGTTCTTGAATAATTGTTTTTATTTCTTTATATTTATGTGAAATATACGTTAAAAAAATTACTTAACTCTTTTAATTTAATAATAAATATTTGCTGTCTATTTTAGGTACATGTTATTTACTCTAGCTTCTTATTTCTGAAAATTTATATGAAAAGTCAGGCGAGGCCTACTTTCCTTTTTATAATGTTACTGCTTAAATAGTCAATCTTTTACTGTTTATACTGCATTCCCTTAAAACCATATTCTCAAACTATTGCTTGAAAACATAAAAGGTTTTTCCAGATATCACTACTGCAATGCTTTTCCTTTTAAAGATAATTTTAAAAGATTAAAATTTGTTATTTAAAAAATTTAAGTTTTTTAAGTCTTCATGAATAGTTCTGAAATTTATAAACAAGATCAAAAAGGTAAATTTTTTTTTTGCTAATTATAGTATTTTATTATTACCTTCAATTATAAATAAAGTGCTTTATAATCTAACAATACCTATTGCAAAATTTAAAGTTTTTGCACGTGTCTGTTTTTTCCATATTGTTCTTTTGGAAGAAGACTGTCACAATATAAAATCTCCAAATTTACGTGAAACACGGTTGAATATTGCAAGCTTGCTTTATTTTTGCAAAACCCTGATTTTTATTCTAAATTTGCAGTAGAGTTATGACATTGTGTCCCACAAAAATATACTTGAGCTCTAGAATTTCAAATCCTGTATCATCAAAATCAAAAAATTTATCTTTTGAGATTCTTCTTCTATACAAGCGTTGTCATTGACCAATTTAATGCATTAAAAGGGCAGTTGATCCCTCTTCATACATTTTCATTGCTATCCACTTTATTATCTTTTTCCACTTTTAGAGTAAAGAACATGTTAGGACCATGTTATAGGATATCTCTTCTTCCAAAGCGCCTCTTCACCCGTGTACTAATGCTGTTCTCCTTACCCACCATTTCAGAAGACGATGACGAAGCGGCAGGTGGACAACAACAGCAACTGTAAATATAAACTATAGATGATTTAAATATGCATACCATGAATTATTATTATGTTATTTCTCTTAACTTCATAGTAAAAATGATTTTTTTTTAATTAGTACCTTCAGTTCTATGTTGTATCATAGTTTTAGTATTCAAGCATATAGTATTATTTTAAGCATCTTTAAAGTAATATTTAGGCATTTCTTATATTTATGATAGAACAGAGTTTGAAATTAGTGGGTGCACATAAAATTGTATTCATGCTCCGAAGTTTTTTACTAAAAGTTGTATTTCCTTAGCTTACATGCTTAAATATGATTGCTGCACTTAAACTTTATCCATTCTTAATGTTGAATTTAACATTCTATTTTGTTAGTTAACGTGTGCATCTAACTGGTATTTAGTGCACCTGTCACAAGAATTGGGTGCAATTGATTTAAAACGCTTTTTACCCTTGTAATAGATGATACATTTCAGAAAAACTCTATTGATAGAATTTTTTGGCAACTCTACCCTCTTCAATCTTTCTTAAGAATTATCATCAGTCTCTTCTTATTCCCTCTCTGAAACAACATTTTCTCAACAGCAAAATCAACTGAAATATGATTTCAAATTTACAAAGTGTTTGCTGACTATAGCTGTACTAATCCAGTTAATTTTAATACTTATTCTACGACAATGTGAAGATTTCAATTTAAAAAAATTAACAATGAAATATTTTCTAGTTTTCACCAACAAGTACAGCTATGATTTTTTAAAAAATGTTTCAAAGAAACTAATTTTTAAATGTTAGCGGAAAAAAAAGTCATTTTATTTTCCTCCCGAATCTTGGCGATTGACTTCTTTATTAGCTGTTATTAGTTCAAATTACCAATTTGCAAACATTTCAAACTAATATTTTGGATTTTCAAAGCAGGAAAAAATTAGCATTTTTTTTATGAAGAAAAAGTGTTGGTACTTCTAATTGTTATAAAATGTAAATTTTTCAGTATGACAACATATTTGGTAATAAAATTTATAAATGTGCATGATTTGACTGATGGCTGTTTATATCTATTATTGAAATGAACAATAACTTTTTACTTAAATTAATTAAACCTTAATTTATTGAAATTCGAAGGAAGTTTAGTCAAATAAATTCATTATGTCTATCACATCATGCTACTTTTGTACACTTTTGGAACACAAAAAGATTTTGAACTTGGAGAAAGTTGATTAAAAAAAAAATTCCTAAATTTAAATCCCAAAATTATTATTTTAAAAGAACTTACAATGATTGTTCAGCAGAAAAGAATTTGCCACCTTCTTATAATAGTACCAATTTCCCAATTTGGACAAGAATTGATGTACAATGATTGTCCTCTAGTAATAAGCTGTTTTACTGATCCACATAAGTCTTTTGGTTTGTCCAGATTTATTTTCGGATACTTATTTTTTTACCACATCAAAGATTATTTCATTTATAAACTATTAACTGAGTCAAATCACCTCTTTACTTTTTAAATAACAAATATCTTTTTCATAGGCTTACTTTGCTGCAAGTAAATAAAGGAGAGCTTGTTTTCCCAGTGTGCAAAAGGAAAAAAGAAACTGTCATATTTTGTGATAGAGATGAACTTATCAGGTAATTTTCAATGTGATACTTAAGCTTTGCACAAAACCTGAAGTTAAGTCCTTTTGCAAAATTTCTAGTCAGTTTGCAAATTGGCCAGATCAAGCTGGCTAACTGCACAACAATTATCCATGGTTCGTACGGTCCTTAAAAACTCGAAAAAATTTCTAAGGCCCTTAAAAGTTCTTATTTTTTTAAAAAATCCTTAGAAGTCCTTATTTTTTTCCCAAGTTAAAAACCAACGTTAACGAAATTTGGAGATCATCATTTAAAGTGTTTTCATCCTTCCTGCCTTTTTTGTTTAAAAAAAAAAGCAGTTTTTCTCCAAAAATAGCATCTTTTCTGAAAAAAAGCAAAATTTTCAAATGGAATGCAATATGCGGATCACCCCTACCGAAATCGCCTGTTGCGCAAGCGCATTCATGTACAAACGTGCCACGCACAGACCAGTGACTCGCTGAAGTCATTGAATGGCTTTTGATGTCAGGTGCATCATTAGTAGGTAGATTGCTGGGGTCCGTCCCAAAAATTACGAGTGTTAGTAAGCATGTATGCCTATTTCATACGTACCTTGATTAAGTGTATGTCTCTGGATTTTTTTTACCATGCCTCCTTACTCAAAATAGAGATGAAAGTTATTGGAAACGGTAGTTTAAAACTTATTCTAAGGTTTTACGAAGCATTTAAAAAGAATATATTTCCGCACCGATACGCGAAATCGCGATGCTCTCTTACTTAATTTAGGGGAACGTTTTGTGTATTTTTAGCTAATGCTAATAAATTTCTGAACGTCCGTTTTATATTTGAAATTAAATATCACAGGGATGTAATCAAAATCCCGGATTATTTCCGATTTAAAATATATATACACATCTTTTAAAGCAGAATTTGATCTGATTTTGGAAATAAAAATTCACATATTTTAAGACATAGTCCAAGTTCTTTAATTAGAATATTCTTTTTGTGATATCATGAATCTGGTATGCTTTTAATAGCCAACAAAAAGTACGGCTAAATTTGGAGAAATACTATCTCCTGTCTAACAATGGCTAAGCCTAAAAAGTAAAGTTAAACGGTTGGGGTTGATCAAATTTTAGAAAAAATTTCACTGAAGTTGGTTGCAAATACTTTATTAACATTCTTAGCTAAATATTACAGTTATAAATTGCTATCTTTGTACAAATCAGGGTGGTGACAGACCAGGAATTCAGGGAATTTCACTCTTCTGGACAACTCAGGGAATTTCGTACAATTACTCTTTAATCAGAGAATTTTAAAATATTTGAGTTTCTTTTCTCGCATTCCCTGTGCCCTGGGACATCTATCTCGGATCGCGTCACGTGAAGTGGATGCCGTGAAGTCAGCGCCGTATTGTTAGAAAAAATCCTCAAACTTCAATCTGACTGCATCCTTTAGAGACATGATTATTTTCTTCTTGCCTCGCGTTTTTTATCAACAAAATATATTAGAACTCAAATGATTTACATATTATTTATGTTAGATTTTTAGTTACCTTATAACTTGGAAGCGTGGCCGCCAGTAGCCTTTCGGTTTAAAAAATCTTCTAATTTTAATCTAACTGCATCCTTTACAACTATGATTATTTTTCTTCTTGACTTGGATATTTTGTCAACAGAATATATTAGAGATCTAAATTCCTTAATATTTCAAATTGATTCATCAGATTTTTTCGTTTTTTTTAACCGTTTTAGCGCTGTGTTACAATTTTGCAACAATCCTAAAAGCATTCATAAGCGAAAATGCTTAGATCCTGTACTTGATTTTTTTTTTCGTACTTTCATTTTGACATTTTATTGAACACAATTAACTGAAAGTGATGTGTGTGAATTTTTAATTTTTTAATTAATGTTTTCCATTCTTTTTCATGCTCTAAAGATACTTGTTTTGATTTTTAGTGTAAATTTATTTTGAAGCAATTATGCTTAAACTATTTAAAATTACATTTACTTATAAAATTTGTATATTTTTAAATTAGCCATTATTTTCTGTTTCGTTTTTTGAATGATAACATCGACAGAGAGACATCAGGGAATTTTCAGGCAATCAGTGAAATGTCAGGGAATTTTGTTTCTTGAATTCTGTAGCCACCCTGCAAATGAATATTTGAAAATCTTACTAAGTTTAGATGTTTTTCTTTATATCAACTTCTTTTATGACAACTCAAACTTTATGTGTATGGTATTGATTTGAAACTCTTTTCTAGGTATGAAGAAGCCAGACAGCTTGAAAATGATATTTTCAATGCTGTAGAAAGTAAAAACTTTGAATTGGCAAAAAGTTTATATGCCAATGCTAAAAAAGAATTCGAGGAACAATGCTCTTGCAAGTTTTCTAAAAGGTAATTTTTTTAGCTATAGTCTGTTAATGCTGAGTCATTTTATGCTTGCAGTTATATCTAAAACCTATTTAATGAAGTTAATTAGATAATAATTTTTATTAATATATTTTTTAATGTACAAGCCAAAACTAACAAAAAGTTAACTCTTTGTTTTCAATATTGACTTTGTAAGCCCATTAATCAAGAACTGCATTTAGTCTTATATCTGAATTAGGTAAAAGCCATTATTTATATAATTTATTCTAATTTATGTTCAACTTGAATTATTGCTTGCTTCTGAATTTTTTTTAAATAAATTATGCCTCTTTACCATTTTTTATTAATTTAAATAAGGCAAAATATGTCTCCTATTATTGCAGCCAGTTGTTCTTTTATGAAAAAATATAAATTAAAAATCTTAATGTTTATTTTGTTGTAGGGCTTCATCACTGCCTGTTTTCCTTAAAAGATATACATCATTCCACGTGTATATTAGATGCATGACACAGGGTGTAGAAGCACTTCAGAAATTAAGGCAATACAGTGAAGCAGTGGCATTGCTTAGGAAATTACTGAAACAAAAAGTTGGTGACTTAACTTAATTTTCTGTATAATATATTCTTCAATTTGATGTTTACTGTATTATGTACTAGCTGAATATCCATGCTTTGCTACCAAATTTTACGATGTGCATTTTAGCAACCAGAAGACATTCCACATTTCTTACGTTCGACCTCTGAAAATCAGTTAATAGAGATCAGAATAGTTTTCAGATTTGTGACTATATTGAAAGTGGAACATTTGAATATCCTTCATTTAGCATATTTGATCCCTTTTCAAACCCTTTAAGTTGTTTAAGTTCAGATTAGCTTATTTTATCTAGCCCTTGGTACCATATTTCAAAGTTCTGACAGTATTGAAAAAGAGACATTAGGATATTACTTGTTTGGAAAATTTGACCCCTTTTCGGCCCTTTAAAATTAGTTAATCAAGATCAAAATACCTTATGTTTTCTATGTTTGTTTTTGTTGACATGTAGGCCATGTTTCAGAGATGTGACTACATTTGAAATGGAGCACTGGAATATCCTTCATTTGGAACATTTCAATCCCTTTAAACTAGTTAATTGATATTGCAATAGCTTACTCTACCTATGCTTGCCCTTGGTAATAACTTTTCAGAGTTGTCACTATATTGAAAGTTTGACATTGGGACATTCCTCGTTTGGAACATTTTGACTTTTTAAAAATGATTAATCAGTGTCAGAATAGTTGACTTTTTGTATGCTTGCCCTTGTTGATATTTGTACGAAATATCAAAATGGTGAATAAATGCAAGTGGGAGATTTGATCCCATAAATTTTTTTAATTGTTAACAGAATAGTTTACTTTTTCTATGCATAACTTTGTTAACATTTCTACCATGTATCAGAGTAGTAACTATATTGAAGTGGAATAATTAGATATTAAATTATCTTAATTTAATTTCCTTCATATTAATTGCCACTTGTATTATTATCTTCATCTTGTGTTTACTTTTAAAAATAAAATGTTTTGATCACATTTTAGGTATATTGCCAAGACTACAAGGGAAGATGGTACGATCGATTAGCACTTAATCTAGAACAACACCTAAAGAAGCCACAGAGTGTAAGCAAGAATTTCAGATTTTCAGAAATTTGCTATTTTTCATATCCAAAAATGGATTTTATATATTATTGTGTGGAATTTATTGTTTGAAATATAATTTGGTATTATGAATTACTTAATAAACTAATATTTTAACCTAAAAAGCAATATAAATCGTTTAACTTTTGGATTTTCTAAGAGCATTTCAATTCTGTATGGGTTGATTTGATATAATAAGCATGTCGACTAATGGAATAACTTATTTTTCCCCCTCTGCAGTAGTAATATTGCTAAGAAATCATTTAGATGTTACTTTGCAATAATTAAAATTTATTTTAAATTAAATATTTGTGGTTATTTTATGTCTTTGAAAACTATCAAAATTAAACCTGTAGGTTCTTACATCACAATAAATTCACTCATTTGTTCATAATCCATATACTTTATATTTATTTTATTAAGATGATGTCTATTGATGAAGTGACTTTATTATACATGGTCATAATTCATGTATTGAATTATTTTAGGCTTATGCTTTTTATTAGTTATGTTATCACTTGTGTATTTTCAATATCCTAGCTATAATATTGCTTATAATTGAAGCAGAAGATACTTTTCATTTTTTATATAAAATTATCAATTAAAAAAGAAAAAGTTTAACATTTATACCACTTTTTAAAAAAAACTTATGCTCGCTAATATTTCATTTAGGCTTTGGAAGCAATCAAACAAGGATTGAATGACAAGAATGTCAGGATTGGGCATCGATATTCTTTATTAACTCGAGCTTTAAGAATAACAAAATCTTTCGATGAGGAGGATGAATTTAGAAAACAGGTTTTAAAAGACTTTACAGTTAATGAAGCTCCAAAGGTAAATTTATACTAAGATGAAAACATGTAAAATTTTTGTTTGAATGTTTATAAAATAGGGGATCTCAAATATATGAATATAATCAAATGCTTAATGCATTCATTCTTTGCATAGTATATATTATTTCACAAATTTGTTGATTCGCTTAAATGAAGGAGTCGAATCTTTTGATTTATTATGGTTGTCATAAAGGAAACCTCTGAAGTGATCTTGGCCTCAACTAACTCTTAAATTTTTCAATCTTGCAGAATTTGAAAACTAGAAATTCATTTTACTATTGTTAGAATGACTTAATAAACAGTTAATAAAGTAATTTAAATATTTACTTGCTTAGTTTATGGTAAAAAAAAAGAGATGTGATTGACAAATACATTTTTTATTTCTCACCAAGGATATGTTAAATTGATCAATGTGCACATAAAATAAGTACTTGAAATCCCATTGATTAGTTTTATGCGAATCATGAAAACAAAACATGCATTCATGAAATAGAAATTAACTTCTGATTACCCAAAGGACAACTGAAAGTTTTGTTTAAGTTGCCCTTTTAAAAATATGTTTGCCTTGGGTAACACCAAATTTCTGCCCCTGCTTAGATGTAAATAGCAATAATGTATATATATATATATATATATATATTATTTTTTTTTTAAATAGAATTGTAATTTAATGATTTAATAAAATAAACCTATTTTTTATTATTTGTTGCATGAATACATATTGTATTTTGGCTGCCTCATATTAATTCTTTTTAATTTTAATTTCTACGATTACAAATAATTTTAACTGTATATCATAAATAATGCATTTCATATTAATTATTATTATACTTATATATTCATCCGATTTAAAAAAGCAACTCCTGATGTAAAACATTTGCATCCTAAGACCAATTTAATTAATTACTTAAACTTCCAAACATTGATATAATAAAAGACGAGTTCTAAAGCGATCCAACCAAGTACACCAATAATTTCAAAATAGTATTATAGCAGTATTATAAGTTGTAACATAAATTATATTATTATAACTCTATTTTAAACTTTTTAAAGAGATCTAACGATTGATGCAGAATTAGTAATAAGGGAAAGGCATTAGTTTGAATTTTTTTTTCTCTTATTAGTTTTATTCATTAATTACCTTCAGGTTTTCGGAAAGTAGGCAATTTGGTTGATAAAACAATTGATTTTTCCATATCATATCTGTCTTTGTAAATTTTTTATTTAAGCCTTTATTTAATTTTTAAATATTAAAGCCATTCAGTACATTCAAGGTTAAGGAAGAAAACCCTTTAAAGTAGTGTATTTTCCAGAAGAAAAAAAATTTATGGAATTGCAGTTCTTCTCTGAAATTAAGAGGAAGTTCTTTGGTTAAAATATCAAATTCTTCTTAAGTTGTTATAATAATATTCTAATTTGAAAGGGTTGGGAATTTGTACTTGTAGTACTAAGTAGGATGAAAAATTATTTGACTTTTTTCCTAAGGTTCGCTTTCATATCTGTATAAAAAATAGAAGACACTATAAGTTCTTCGAGTACTTGTATTAGCTCAAGAGTAAGGAATTGTCAGTTTTTTCTGGGATGCATATTCTCAGATTGAATATGATTCATAATTATATTTGGGGCTATTAGTCCTTTTAGTATTAAATGACATAGTTTATGACCTGCTATTTAAAGAATGACTCTATTTGGGTAAATCCATTTTTTTCTCTTTTAAAAAATACATTTGGAAATCAATTAAGTTGCAGGATTTTTTTCTTGTTACAGCTTAAAATTACATATCGATACATAACTACAAAATAATGTCTATAGTGTTGTAAATCCCATCCAAAAGACCTTTTTAGAGTTTGTGATTTGTTTAATTGTTGAATTAATAAAATCCTTGCCTACCAGAGAATATTAAAAAATTCTTACTGTTAAGCTCATATTTTATAAAATTAAGTAATCACATTTTTAAATTTAAAGCAAAATTTATATTTGTTTCATCTATACACACTGTCCTGACAACTCGCACACAAAAAACTGCATACTGAGTATAAACTTTTGTAAATGTTTTTATTTTTTACTCTGTTGCATATTGGAATATGTCCTAACAAATTATAATTTTTTTTTTTTTTTTTTTTTAATTTTAATATTTTTAAACTGGAGTTTGCTAAATAGAACTGAAAATGAATAAAACTCATTTTTTATTATATATATTAAGTGTGTTGTATAATTTTATAATATTGAATTGTTTAAAAACAAAAACTATAAAATGAATTAATGACTTCCAAACTAGGCTATAAACTTTTAAATGTATGAAAACATCACATTATTTATAAGAATATTTATTTTCTTTGTTGTTTTATTTTTAGGATAATGGCAAAATATAGAAAAATTGTATTGAAACTGTAAGACTGTTGCCTATAAAACTTATGTTATTATACCTCAAATTTTCCTAGGTCACCATTAAGGGACGCCTTTGTCCACGCTCCATTCTTGGCAGAAGACATGTATTTATTTCTTCGAGTGTCACGGCCGATGAAGACGATGTGACAGTACTGGGTGTTGAACAGCTGGCATTGGAGCATTATAAAGAAGAAGGTTTTCCTGAAGGTATCATAAACATTATAAAAGTGTTTTAAACAGGCAAATGTTTTTAACTTTGAAATTGAATGAAAACCAAGGGATATCGATTTATACTATTTTAAGTTTATTCTTGATTTATTAATGTATAAAGTCCTTTCTAATTTACTGGCTTTAGTAAATTAATAGCAGATTATATACTGATAAAAGTAGAAATATTCTGTAGGTAAGACATTTACTAAACTTATTGTTTAAAGTATCTTAATTCGTTATTGTATCCTTTTATAAAAATTACATATGGTATGCATAGGTATTAAAAGCTTAGGGTAAAACATATGGTTATGGGTCGTACGTTTTTAAAAAAACCTTGAAAAGTGCTTGAAAAAAATCTTTCATTTTCAAGTGCTTGAAAACGTTGAATTCTGTAAAAATACGTTTAAAGTGCTTGAATTTCATTTCATTTTCTAAACATATAGACTCTTAAAAAATTTTGGTCAACAAAGTGAGCAAAATGTTTTGAATTTAGTTAAGCCAATCAGCAACTTGGAAAACATCACATTTGAATGTATACAAATTTCGTCATTCCTCCACTTTGATAAGTATGGCGCTGCGCATGCGCTACGTATCTGGAATATCCGATCAAATCACGTGATCTCTTGTTTCGTTTTTGTATCGTGTGCTAATTTTTAGCACACTGTTTAAAAATGACTGGGAAATGCATTTTCAATTCAAGCTGATTAGAAAAGCCAGAATATAATATTGAAGCCTATGTGTTGAATTTGCACGATGCGTTGGATTTGTGCGTCAAAAATGTCATAGTGGGAGAAAGTGCTTTAAAAAACTATGCGAAGAGTTAAAAAGCACATGGATTTTGTTTCTATCAGAAGTTCGATGAGAATTGTTCGAACTATTTCTTATGATAAAAAATACCCCAAAAGCGGATATAATTTAAAACAATCAACGTTGTCAGCGCTATGGAGGCGCATGTAATTGAAAACGAAGTTTTAGATACTGAAATACTATGGACATCGAAAATCATAAAAAATCACAGCTCATGAATTAAATGAAAACATTGATAAATTATGTAATTGCAGGGGTCGCAGACGTCCTATATGTCCTATAAATCCTATATTTTTTTAAAAATCGTCAAAAACGTCCTATATTGTCCTATATTTTACAACTGTCCTATATATTCTATATTGATTCGATCTATATTTTCTTCGAAATCGTAATAATGGCGCCAATCGCTGCCATTTTTTATATTTTGGATTCTTCGGCGCGATCGTAAGTGAAAAAAAACTGACAAAAGCGATGTTTGTAACGGCGGCGTTTTATTTCTTGTGACTTCACGTGCTAGATAACCTAAAACTCAACTCTACTGGACCGGCGGGAGTTGTAAAGTGTAAACATGTGAACTTTTCCATAGCATGCGGTCTTGAATTTCTGATTTGTTTTCTCCTCCAACGTAGTAAATTAATTGGTTATAATACATAGAGAGATGCAGCAACAAAACTCTGCGTCGAGAAAAACGGATGAAAACAACTTGTGATTAACTTGCAGGACTACTATAGAACATTTTGAGTGCTCAGTCAATAATTGATAAAGGAAACAAAAGGGTTAAGATTTACTGTATGATGTCGGATGGAGATATTTTTATTCCAAATCCGATACGGATTCTGCGCCACGAATTATTTACATCAAACCGCGCCTAATTATGACAACCATAGGCAGTTCTCTTGCTCTTAAAAAAAATGGCAGGGCTGCCATTTTTTGTCAATCACCGTCAAATCACCGTAGCTCAGAATTAGTACCGGATTTGGAATATTAGCCATGATTTTTTCATAAAAGTCGTCAAAATTGAAAATGACGTCAATATGTTGTGTTGTCAAACCCAAACGGTCACTAGGGTTTCCGGAAAACCAAATCCCCGGTTCGCCACATTCGGCGCTAAATCTCCCAATTTTCGCCGCCAATCCAACCAACACTGAACAATAAATCTGAACCAACAAAAGACTGCAAACAGAGATAAAAAGAAAATACTTAAAGAAATTGGAGCAGTTCAAGCAGTTATAGATGCTGGGGGAAGCAAAAGACTCAAGATTGCAAATAATGTAATTAATAAAACTTCATTTAGGAATGAAATATTGAGACAATAACGGATGACATATTTATAATCAGTCGATTTCTTTTTTTAAAGGTGTGTTTTGATTTTCTTAAATACAATATAACGCATATATATAAATGTATAACGAGTTAATTTTGAAGTTCAGTAGCAACTGCGTGCATTTATTTGATGTTTTAAACTGTCCTATATTTTTTTTTTTTAAAAATCCTATATATTCTTATTTTGTCACTTTGACCCCTGTAATTACATGTTCGCCGATAGCTTGATTACATCTAAATTCTAAATTTTCATGTGGAAAAGAAAAACTGCTTGTTGTACAGTATTTGTAATCAAGCCATCAGAGTAGATTGGAAGACAGTTTAATCAATAAGACTTTTGTATCATTATTTGACGAAAGTCTCAAAATGTGGAAACGACAATGAAATGGATGATCACATTCGATATTGGCGTAATTACCAAGTGAGTAGAGTACTAGCTACTTTGCTTTTTTTTATGGGACATAGTACTGCTTCTGATTAATTGGAAAGTTTTGTTTTTTTCTATTGAAACCTTAAAAATTTCTTTCATTGAAACCTAAAAAAACAATTTTTTTGGTATTTTCTCGATTTTGCTTCGTTTGCCAATAAAAAAAAAATTGGAATTTTGTTTAATGTATTTTTTGTGTGCATCCTTGAAAAGTCCTTGAATTTTTTTCTCCATCAAGTGGTATGCCATGATGGTATGCATAGTTATTAAAAGCTTATGGTAAAACTTGGTATGCATAGTTAATTAAAGTTTATGGTAATACATATGGAATGCATAGTTATTAAAGCTTATGGTAAAACATACGGTATGCATAGTTGCTCCATTAATCAACCGTAATTAAATGTATTAAATTTTATAGATAATGTGCTAACTGTAGCTTTTTATAAATCGACCCAGAATTATATACTACTGCATCTTGACTCTGCATTAGACCCAATTCCAATACAAGTTACTCACAGTTTAATGAAACTGATAGGCAATTCAATAACTCTCAGCATCTAACAAATTACTTAAAACACTTAACAATTATTTTTTAAAAATTAAGCATTTACTATAGACACTAAGAAATAACACTATTTAATTGTATTAAAGCAATGCTAATTAAACAATATCAGATCACTATTACTTTTTCCAGTTAAAAAAATTAAATATTTTTTTGCAAGTTCATGTCAGTTCAATTTGCTCTTAAGACTTCGTGTCAATGTCATTGCCTTTAAAAAATCTGCTTTTAGGGAAAACTTAAATTTACTAGATAAGGCAATCTTTTCTTGCTGATAAAAATGCTCAGTCATATGCCGGTAGTGGAGAAAATAATGCATTCCAATCATTAAGCAGCTGCCACTGAAAAATTATTTTTCAATATTCTGTACAGGCTTATCAAAAAAAAATTGTAGAATAACTTAATTGTGTAGCTACCTGTCAAAAGCATTGAAATTTGAATAGCATAACGTAAGGATTAATTAAATGAATGTTGTATGATGAAGGGGTAAAAGTGAAAGAGGCCAATTAAATGGACAGCAGGTTTATTCGTGCATTAGATAGAAATAGGTTCTTAAACCCAAACTAGGAGCGGCGACTTCCACGTCCGTTCACCTCCACTCCTCCGATCATACTCTCTCTCTGGCGACGAAGTCGCCGCTAGGGGATTACATTAGCAGCGCCCTCTACATCACACTGGGGATAACACTCGGCCATCTTGATTGAGGAGGACCGCCGACTCATTGATATATACTAAACATGTAAATAAAGATATTGAAAAATACAGCACAAGAATAAAATTTAAACAACATTAATGTCTTGAAGATCACAATGTGTGGTTCTTAAAAATTTAAAGTTTGTGGAAAAAGTTCTTGCACCATGAAAAGTTTGTAGAAAGGGGAAAAAAAAGTCTCTCTTTAAAAAGTTCATAAAAAGAAAAAAAAAGTCTCTTCAAAGAAAGAAAAAAAAAGTCTCTTCATTCAAAAGTTCATAAAAAGAAAAAAAAAGTCTCTTCTGTAAAAAGTTCTTGTAGAAGAAAATTGAAGAAACTTAAGTATCTTCCCAGCACTTCATCATAAAGATTAATATTTTAGCTACTAAAAGTTCACGAAAAACAATCTGCATAAATCTTTGAATAGCAGACGGTGAGTTGCATAAGTCATAAGTACTCTCGGAAATTATTCCATCGATGTAGTTTGGCTTGAAGATTGGAGTTTCAACTGGTAGGAAAAGCTTCATTTGAAAATTTGTACTTTCTATTTTCTTTGGTTTGTAAATCTTTACCTTATTCATAACAGTATTCCGTAAATTATCTTCGTTAATGTGCAAGAAATCCGCTTCGCTTAAACTCACGCTATCCCCAATCGTAAACAGAAAAAAATTCTCTTCTGTTTGTTTCCATGCTCCACGTGTTTCAATTTGTTTACATTCTGGACCATGTGCTTCTGCTGGTTGGCTTTTTTCTAAGTCTTCTGTTACAACACACACTTCATCGAGATCTTCCAATGATCGTTCGTCTTTTCTCATGGGGACATTAAGCCCCGCCCCCATCAACGAAGAGCCCGTGTTTTCCGTTGATTTATCCTTTGTATGACCTTGACACGTGTCATTTTGCGTTTCAGGAATCGGAAGGATTTGCGAAGTATTTAAAATTTCGTTATTTCTTTCAGCTGGAAAAGTGATATATTCCTCCTTTTTTAAAGCAACATAGCATTTTTTTCCCGTGTCAATCGGAAATGGGTCTTTTGTTTTTATGCTTTCGTTTACATTAGTTGGTGTTATTGAGTTAGCACAAATAATATCAGAGGGTTCTGCAGTTACTGGAATTTGGATTTTGTTCTTTAAATGAGCTAGTTTAATTTTAGCATCTAACTGTGCAAGTTTAATTTTTTCGATTTCGTTTTGCTTTTCAAGCTTAATATTTTCGATTTCATTCTTAATTTTTTCGATTTCTTTTTGTTTTTCAAGCTTAATTTTTTCGATTTGCTTTTCATTAGCCTCTTGGGCTTTTCTATCCTCTACAACTGTTGGGTTTTTAAATCTTTAACGAAATATGGATCTTCAACGAAAATTTCACTTCTTTCAATTAAGTTTTTTAATTTTAGAATTGTGGCACCATCCGGTACAACGATATCTAACTCAGCGGCGACAAATACGAGATCTTGCTTTCTGATGTTTCTAAACATAATTAATAATAAGATGGATCCTACCTGCGTTTCTTGATTTTACTTCGCTTTTGGAGCTGTATCCGTTTTATGTTGTTGCTCTTTCGAAGAGTACTCGTTGCTTCTGGTTTCTGGTTCGTAGTAGTTGGTCGATGTGGAATAACTTTGCTGACTTCGTAGAACTTCTGCTTGACGGCTGAAGTGGGACTTGTTCGGCGAAGCGACAGTGTTGTGGTTGCAGGTTCGAGTTGGCTCAGGATTCTGTATTCTTGCTGGCTATGTGGAATAACGATGTTAGCTTCGTTGAACTTCTGCTTGACGGCTGAAGTGGGACTTGTTCGGCGAAGCGACAGTGTTGTAGTTGTAGGTTCGATTTGGCTCAGGATTCTGGATTCTTGCTGGCTATGTGGAATAACGATGTTAGCTTCGTTGAACTTCTGCTTGACGGCTGAAGTGGGACTTGTTCGGCGAAGCGAGTGTTATGCAGTTGTATAATGACGACGCTGGTTGAAGAGTTTTCCTTTTATTTGTAGATTCCACTGGTGGTCGCTGACTGCTGAGGTAATTCGTGAAGAGGATTTTGGTTTGACCTCTGGATGCGTAGAAGTAAAGTTTTTTTTTTTTCGTGAAGAGGATTTTGGTTTGACCTCTGTATGCGTGGAAGTAAAGGTTTTTTTTTTCGTGAAGAGGATTTTGGTTTGACCTCTGGATGCGTGGAAGTGCAGTTTTTTAAATGTTGTATGATCGCGGGTAAAAAGCACGGCGAGCCCCCATGTTGTATGATGAAGGGGTAAAAGTGAAAGAGGCCAATTAAATGGACAGCAGGTTTATTCGTGCATTAGATAGAAATAGGTTCTTAAACCCAAACTAGGAGCGGCGACTTCCACGACCGTTCACCTCCACTCCTCCGATCATACTCTCTCTCTGGCGACGAAGTCGCCGCTAGGGGATTACATTAGCAGCGCCCTCTACATCACACTGGGGATAACATGAATATAATAAAGGGTGAATGTAGATGATTATGAAAAGTTTGTTGGAAAATTATTTTAATTAATTAAATTATCTTTGTTTCAAAGAATATTTTAAATGTTTATTATGTAATATTAATTATGTAATGTGTAATATTATGAATGTTAATATTCAATATAATCATTTTATTATGTTGAGCCTAAAAAAAAATGTGCAGTTTATTACCATTCTTCCCAAGAAAATACTGACTTTAAGTAATTGCATTTTGGATTACCGTTCAAGAGGATCGGGTTGATCCTGCTTCTTCCATTTTCAGTGGCATCTTTCAATTTTCAACTTTCTTTCTAAATTTTTCAATGCTTCAAATGTTTTTTGAAAACTATGAGGAGAAACAAATAAAGAGTGTTGGTTTTTATCACTAGAGATGTTATTTGATTATTCAATTATAAAATAATTACTGGTAAACGACCCTGGATCAAAATAGTCTCTTGGATGAAATGGTTTAAATCTGAAAATAATTTGTTCATCTGTGAATATTATCATATATACCAAACAAGCATGTGTAAATTCGTTAATGCACAGTGTTTTGTATGGAACACTCGTCATGTGAGTATTCAGACTTGACTGTTTGGCTTTTGCATATGGTAACATTCAATTTTATTTTATTTTTATGAAAATTGCATTTTCATTTGTTAAGAATCGAATCTCAACAACAGTGATGGGGGATTCTATGAGAATCGAAAGTTTTGCATATAGCTTTTTAATTCTGGAATTTATCAAGAAAATGTTTTAAATCCTCAAAAATCATCATAAATTTAGGTTTTTCATCACCAATTGGCAACGTCATAACCTTCCTACTTGTTGATATTTGTTATCCTCGTTGTTGATATATAATAACACAGTATCACTCGGACACTTGAAAAGTCAAAGAAATCTCTCTGAAAATAGCTATTTTTTTTATTCTTGTACTTTGTTATCTTCAATAATAATTTTTTCCCTAGGTATTCATGGTGAAGGTTCTACTTTTATATCTCTGTATGCTCTCTTATTTTGGGATATAATATATGATGACTCTATTCCGGACGTTTTTATTAGTCCCCATCAAACACACCCTCTGGATCTGAACTCTGAAGCATTTTTTACAAGCAGGGAAGATCAGATCATGAACCATCTCCAAACATTGAAGCAGTCGTCAATTGAAGTAATTAGTCTGTTTACTATTTCTTTTATTGTTAGCAGTCTATTAACAGTTGCTTATGCCACACAACTTGTGCTAACAGTATCTTAAAAGCATTTGAATACTTCATAAAAATAATAGAGAAGTAGCAATTTCCAAATAAAACCTGCTAATAAAATTTTGGTGACAATAAAATATTTTCTAAAGATAAGATATTTTGTAAGGAAATAATAGTAGTGATCTTATTTTTACTATGCATTACAGGATTCCTTTACTGTCCTGTAATTCTGTAAGTTACCTAAAATTGTGTTTTGGAATATTGCTGCAAAATTTAATTTCATTGCGTATGTTTACAGTAATGTATTTGATTTAAATAGTAATTTAATTGCAATCAAAGGGTTTTATTAAATCATTCAAATTGTTTCTTACGTTGATTGAAAAATTGGGGCACTAAAATAACACAAACAATCTAGAAAGGAGTTAATAATTATAAGCAGAATAATGCAGAAAAGCAGCATTTTTTATTTAACAATTCAGTGTAATTCGTGTGTGTGCATACATTTGTACTATAATACATACATGTCCTTCTCTATGAAATATCTAGTACTTAATATAATTTGGCATATGTGTTTGGGAAGATAATATGGAACATTAGCAATACAGGATGCAAAATACTGACAATATTACTCCTAAAAAAGCAGTTCAAAAGAATCGCCATGTACACTATGCTTAAAAGTCATTTGTACTTTACGATACCTTAGTATTTTTGTCCTTTTGTAACCTCTGAAATATGAGAGAAAGTAAGAAATATCTGACGTCTCATGTTTTTCTATATAATTTGTTTGATTTTCATAACTTTTGAGTCTTTATTTAAACTATTAAACTGTTCTAGGAGTTGAAAGACATTGTTAAAAGTACTTGGGAAAACCACCATGGGAAGGCTTCTCTAATAAGTTGGGATCGATTTACTGATTTAGAGCATGTTCAGGTAAATATTTTTTAAATATTACAACATAATAAAAAAGTTTCTACTTGTTATAATATTAGGCAAATTTAAATACAAATTAATTACTACTGAATAACTACTTTTCAATATTTCAAAAGTTTATTTTTAAATATTTAAAAAACCTTAAGACCAAGTTTGTTTACACGTGATATTTATTTTCCACTGTTATGCAAGCTTTGCTTATACACGCACTTGTAAAATTTTGAGTGTGAATTATAACCTTCCTTTAGTTTGTATGCAGAAAGTACCAAAAAAGTTATTTATTCTCAATTGAATCACATTTGTTTTGGTTAGATCTTAAGTAAACATCCGAATAGTATTTGAAATCCTATAATCTATAATGTTCCACATAATCAAATAGTAATATCTAAAAATACCCTTTTGTGGGATTTTTTAGAATCAAATAAAAAAAATTATATAAATTATGAGAATAAGAGTATTGACATTATACTAGAAAGTACTCTTAAAACATGGATTGAACCATGGTACATTCATGAATGCAAGATATTCAGAAACAACTATGAAGTTTTTGTAACATTGCAGGAAAATTCAACCAGCAATTAAAAAATAGCACACAATTTTCTGTCATTTTTGGCAAACATTCATTCTGCTTTTTTAAGGGAATTAGAAACACTATGCCTGTTTGTGCTTGTTTTATTGGTTATAAGAGGTGTTTTGGTTGAACAGATAATATAATTCTTAACACATTTTTTCTTGTAAATTATAATCTAGTAACCTTGATAGTTTATCAATAAATAAGTCATTCATACAGCTCTAAAAAAATCTTTTCCTATAACTAATTTTCTTATCAAATATGTATTCTCCTGATAGTTGAACTATTTATGCAAATGTTGTATTAAATAACCTTTTAAATTATGAGGTTAAAAATCTTCTCTTTAGTTGACTTTTTTTTTATTAATGTTTCATGTATATTATAATGATTGATGGTCTGCACCAATGTTGTATCAATACCAAAAAAGAACTTTATTTCAGGGCTTAGTCGCATGCTTTGGAAGTAATATCCTTTGTGGCATTTGTGAAAGACTAGCGAGAGATTTTAGGTTTACAAGAAGTGGTGTGCCCGATTTAGTTGTGTGGAATCCAGAAACATTGTGTGTAAAAGTAAGCATGTAACATAATTCAATTGTCTTAAATTCAATCTGAAGTTTGCTAAATTAGAATGAAGTTATGTATTTTTTGTCATTTAAGTGAGCAATAATTTATGTTTTTTCAACTTTCAACTTGACGATTATTAGCACTCTTTACTTAAACTTATTTTTTATCAATAATAATAACAAAAATACATGCCTGAAAGCATATAATAAAATTATCTTCCATTTTTGGTATTATCAGTAAAGTGATAATTAAGTTTGGAAAAAAACTTGATCTCGCCTGTTTTGCCTACTCAACGAAATCTCTTCTGAAACCCACATTGGACCTTGTCCATGATTTCTGCACCAGATATTATCTTGTGCCTGGAACTTTGGTGAGCCAGCTGACAATGTAAGAATATTGTATCTAAGGACATTACAAAGATGTATATTTATAAATACATAACAAATATTGTTGTATTATAAGAGAAATTTTTAGTACTTATCTAAAAAGCTTCAAATATTTTCTTTGTCATTTTTCAAACTTCTGTATTATTTTTTAATGTTTTTCATTGTGTAGATTGTGGAAGTGAAGGGCCCTGGTGATAAACTCTCTTCCAAACAAATTCTCTGGCTTGATTACCTCATCAGACTGGAGGCAGATGCGGAAGTCTGCTTAGTAGAAGGTAACTTATAATAATACTTAATAACTCACTTCATAATAAGTAAGACTATAATTATAAAAGTTTTAATTTTCAACAGTATTTTAAATTTTTTAAACATGTATAAGGTCTAATGATCAATGTATGTGATTTAATTATTTATAAATAAGATTGAGAATACTAAAACTTTTTAATCAAATCTTAAACAATATTTTTTTAATCCTCTCATTGCATTGAAAATGTCTTGACATTTTTTTTTTTTTTACACTTGCATTGTCAATGTCCTTTGTTTATGTTCTATTGAAATTCAGTCAATGTCCTTCGTTTACGATCTCTTCCGAAATGAAAATTCAGCTTTGTATTCACAATCATTCTCCTAATTAACTGTCCATTTGATATGCTAAAGCCATGGAGTTTGATTTGTATTTTAATATGTTCTTCCCCTTTCAGCTGTCGCATCAAAAAAGCTCAGGAAATAAAGTTTGCAGAACGAAGAACCTTTAAAATGAAATGTTGTATTTTTTATACCACTATAAATGAAAATTTTAATAAATGTTTTTAAAAAATTGAATTGTAAATCAATTTTCTAATTCAATCTTATTACATTTTAATGAAAACTTTACACATAATTATTTTTGATTTTTCAAAAATTCTATGTTTAGTTTCTTAAATTTATTTGCACAACGTCTAACTATAAGTATAATTACATCGATCAATGGATTAGAAAATTACTAGCAACTACTCAGTCACACCTATTTTAAAAGGTTTAAGGATTATTTACTAGAGCGGCTTTTCAATGTTTTATTTGGGGTTAGCGCATGAAGGGGAGGTATAAACTTTTGTTATTTCTCAAAGTTAATTACACGTCCCTTACTTAATAAATATCTATCAAATATTTAATCTTTACTGAACGGGACAACGCCAAGCCATGCATCGAGCCATGCATACTCTTTATGCCATGGGAAAATGATATATGAAGAAAACTAACATTAGTTCAAATTTTTATCATCAGATGAAAATGTAACACTTGAAGGACTTGGATAGAAATTAACTGAACTTTATCGTTTACGATATGATTGAGATTTTTACGAATGAAGTTTTTTTTTACTAAAACAATCCAATCAAGTTTCGAATAACTGTCATATGATTGTTGTCCTTGAAAAATCGTTTGAGAAAAGGCGTACCATATTTTTTAGGTTTATATTTTTATTTGATAACTTTCCTATAGTCATAGTAGTCCGTATTCAAGTCCAAACTTCTTTTAACAGAGTCAGTTTAATTCACAATGTAAAATTACTGTGCGCTGTATTCTTATTTTGTTCTTTTTTGAACATCCGATATTTTTCCCATTTTTTATGCTCAAGAAATTAAGCACGTTTTTGTTTTTTTTGTCTTACATACTCGGGGCAAAACAGAAAGAATTGATATTGATGTGCAGTAGTAACGATCATTTTAATTCTATGCCAGTTACACAGTAATAGTTAACCAATCTTTTCTCAAAATCAAAGATATTTTTTACCGCATATTGCAAAAAGAAAAGTAATTTAGAACTTATTCAATGGCGATTAAAAGAAAATTAATTCGAAAACATACATATCATTAAAAAAATTCAGTTTTCTCCTTCAACATAGAGGACTCCATGTTCTTTTGGAATGTACTGAATCTGAAAAAGTGTCCTAGAAAAATGTGTGGTCAACACAACTTCCGAATGGATTGACCTACGGTGTTCAGCTTTTGTTTACTCGTTATTGGGACCTACCATTAAGGTTTTCGTCAAAATTGTGCATGCACATAAAGTAGCTTATAAGGCACAGTGCGCAAAAAAAGAAAATTTGAACGATGGATGTATCTTCAGTTCTTAAATATCGTAGAATCTTGCGGTTTGCACCAAAATGTTTTGTTTACGATTTCCTGTATGCTTGGTACAAAAAAATTTAGTTCTTATGAGACTGTTTACTAAGTAAATTTAACTCTATCTTTAGATATTTCAATACGAACACCTATTTTTTATGTTTTCATTACCCAAATTTCAGTTCATTATGTTGAGAAATGAGCTTTTTACATTTTTCCTAAAATATCGAAAGCCAAAATGGAGTAAAAAATAAAAAAATCTGAAGGGATTTCTGACCATGTTAAATCTAATAAAAGAAAAATTGCATGTTTTTATTTTAAATTGTTAAAAACTTGTTTTATTGATCAATAATTATTTATTAAAAAACTGTTTGATGCAAAAGTTAATTGCTATTTATGTTTGACATTTAACAAACTATCGTTTGAAACAAAAATTACTAAAATATATTAATTGTTTAAGAGTTTATGGCCAAAAAGGCAATTTTTCTTTTAATACTAATTTATCAATTCTTTGAAATCCGTTGGAAAATTATAAATTTTGTATTTCGCAGTTTTTTTGGATGTTAAATCTAAATAAGGTTGCCATTATGGTGTTGCCATGGAAGAAAAAAAAGAAACTATTTATAATTATTCAAATCCTTCCCCGATTCTCAAAGGTACTTAATTTTTTTTTGCGTATATTGTACCTTTAAAATTATAATAATCTAAAAATAATTTGCCATACATTACAGTTTTCTTTCTGAAATCAAGTACTTTTAGAGATCTGTAAACTATCAAATAAATTAATTTTAATACTTTATAGTTTCCAAGTTGACCATGACCGCCTTACATAAGCATGGAATTCAGTGCATTGAATTTTAGCCACTTTATGAAAAAATAGGTCGACCACCAAAAAAGAAAAAAAGAGTTATAATAATAGTACTTTAGCCATACTACATGGCTAATTCTCGAATTCGGTGGCCATTCGGATTCCGCGGTGTAGCCCGACTTGGAATTTGAACGTGATATAACTATTTGGAAAGGAATTATGCTTTGACTTGAGTTGAACATTTGTTACAGTAGATGGCAGCACCAAATTATAAATTCACAACGTGTTTATTTTATGTTGATTTATTAAACTCTGCAAAAGAAAGTGTCCAAAAATAAAACTACTATACAAAAATACGTTATGATCTTGAAAGCCGTTGCAAAAATTTGAGATTTTTTTTTTTTTTTTTTTTTTTTTTTTTTTTTTTTTTAACTTTGAATTTAACAAAAAAAAAATATTTTTAACTTGTTTTCACAAACGTCTACTTTCCAAAACGTCATATAAATTATCAATTTATACATAACAAAAAAAATAAAAAATAATCATGTTTTGGAGTAAACTGAATCGGTAGGTTTAATTTCTTAAACATTTTCTCTGGATGATGATTTCTTTTTTATTTGGGGGGGGGGGGGGGATTCCCTTTGCTTCTGTTATACATTACCAAAATTGATAAATTATGCCAATTTTAAAGCAAAGATGTCCGCTTCTGACTCATTTTTATCTAAAATTGCACATTATAGTGTTAACCAAAAAAAGTTGTTGCATTGTCTTTAAAAATGCATTATACCTGTAAAAAGAAGCAAGGGAGACGGTCGACAGAATTATTAAATGTTTACAGTAAGCTATCATATGACATATTTTTCACACGTGTCTAAAGAATTAATAGAGATTTTATTAAAAAATATGGAAATTTTTCAAAAAATAATAAAATTCCCAGAGGTGATTCAGAATATTGGGATATCTGTAAAATTACGTGATTGGTCAGCGTTGATTTCAAAATTTGAATAAAAGGTACCACTGTAGATCTAGTACGGGTATAAAAGATTGTTTGAAAGTCATCATGAGTTAATTACAATTTAAAATTGGTCTGCCTGAAAGCAAACCAGATGCCACGAAGGCGGGGATTTGTGACTCTGCGCAATGAGGGCCTTAGTGAACAGATGACCGAAAAAATGAACTTTTCGAGAAAGTATGAGTAAAAAATTTTAAAAGATTATTCTAAGAAAATAAAAAAAAAATCTTATAATAATGATGCAAATAGCAATCGTAAACGAATAACCAGTCTAAGACAAGACAGAATTATGAAACGTTTATGACTAAAAACTGATTCTGTACCTTGAGATTCATAAGTAGTGAATGGTGTGAAAAAGGATTGAATGCCTCTGCACCTTCAACACTGTTGAGACTCCATTAACTTGATTTTCTATCATGTGTATCCAAGATAGAGCTAGTACTTACTTGCATCCAAAAAAGAATCAGAGTGTGGAAGTGCAATGACAGATTGCAGTAAAGTATTTAGGTCTGGAATAACGTACTTTTTAGTGATAAATCGATGTTTTGTATTTTTCACGGTCATCAGGACGACCTTGCAGGCAAGAATCTTTTAATATAGTTTGCTTGAAACGCTCAGTGAAGTTTCATACTTATGTCATAATTTGGGGGTGTATGAGTACCCAGGGCTAAGGACAGCTGTGCTCTTTTTCTGGAAGGCTAAATTCTGAAGTATATACAAGGAGGTATTTAAGCATTTTACTATTCCATAATCGGAAAATCTATTTGAGGATGAATTTATCTTCCAACGCGATTCTCCATCTTGTCATACTTCAAAGGTCACCACTGCTTTGCCTAATAACAATTAAATCAAAGTACATTCTTGACCGACCAATTTGTGCAGTTTAAACCCCATGAAGAAAACGTGGAGTTTACTGAAGAAACGTCTTCAGGATTTAGTCCCAAATGACGATAATCAATTCGTGACATTTATTTGTGAAGCTATCAGCAGAAGACTGCAAAAAATCAGTGCATAGTATTCCAAATCGTCTCTGTATTGTTAATAAGGCCAATAGAGATGACACTAAATATTAACTATTCAACTGTCTTTTGTTTAAATAAATTATACTACTTTTTGCACGTTATTCTAATTTTTTGAACCATTGTAAAAATTATTCTAATTTTTTTAATTTTAAAAAAAAATTCTTTGTAAATAAAACTTTTCAAAATCATTCTATTTTTTTATGTTATGCTCATCTACAAATTATGTAGCATATCATAATACACTTTACAATTCTAAATCATTTATTTCTACTGCAATAAATGAAAATATTAAATCACTTTGTGTTTTATTTTCCGGGATTTAAATGTTGTAACACTAGAAAACCAGGCAGTGGGCGGTGGTAATTGATAAATCAAAGGTTTTTCGTGAAAGGGTAAAATATCATCAAGGTATTAGTTCAACTATTTTTCACTCTATTTATATAATCGAAAGAATGAAGCAATAAGTATAGAAATTGAAAGTAGTAAATGTGGGCGCATAAATAAACTAGAAAAACATGTATCTTTAGTAATAGAACTATATTCAACATATTTTGGACACGCGACTCCAGACAGTGTCTCCTGAAGAAACCTAATAACATTCTTAAAATTTATAAAAGAAAACTACATTGATGAGAAAACTACTCAAGATGTTCTGATGGTACTGCACGAAATACTTAAGTCTCTAGTTAACCAATATCATTATTTGAAAATACCTTAAAATAATCAGTAAAAGCAGGTTTTTGTTCACTTCATTTAAACAAATTGCCTCTTAGGAAAGTTAGGATTACCCTCGATAGTCCAATTTCTTAACGTGCTTCTTTTACTGTCAAATAGGAAAACGTTTAACAAGTTGTCGAGATTCAACAGTTGTTGAATACTATAGCATTGTGTTTTTCCAGAAGTTGATTTTAAGAAGTTTAACACCGACCAGAAATATTGGAAAATATGTCAGGCTATACTAACAAGCAAATGTTCCCAAGGTTTAGCAAGCAGAATCCCTGGAAACATCTCCCATTCAAGACAACTGAAAATGGCAAATCGAATTTCACGTTTAAACACCAAAGATACATGTTCTTCTCGTTTACTTATGTGACCATTTCTAGACTTATTGCTTCATCCTTTCGATTATATAAGTAGTGTGAAAAATAGTTGAACTAATCCCTTGATGGTATTTTACCCTTTCACGAAAAACCTTGGATTTATCTATTAACACTGCCTGGTTATCTAGTATGATAACATTTAAATTAAAACAACAACCTTAAAAAAGAGCACTTGCTAAATGAGCTCGCTAAATGATAGAAATGCTCTACGGTCATATTCTCTAGAAAAGGAGAGTAGATTTTCTGGCAGCCCTTATTTCACTGAAATAATGTAACTTTCTGGTTTTTCCCTTGTAGAAGTATTTTACTATCTAGTACATTTTCATCACTCGAACTCTGTGACATTGAATCATTTTCAATAACGTTACCTCCACGTCTCAAAATTAGGGTCTTGGTTGTTTGAAGACTGTAAGGTCATGCTGAAGTGACATGACTTAACACTTGAACTTAGTAAACGCCATTTCATAAAATGACTGTACTACTATACCTAACCTACTAAAACTAACTAAAAAAATGGGTTGAAAATTGAAAAATGTCCTTATTTTGTAAAAAAAAAAAAATGAGGTTCTCATGTAGATTCTGGAAGACCTATATGTTAAATGGCAGACTGTTTATTACGGTTAGTTAATATTCTAAACTAAACATTTTTATTCTTGAAAATAAAAATTTGCTTTATATTTATGTTTTTAAGAAAAAATGAATGATTTTTGTTTTTATTAAAAAAAAAAACAAAAAAAAAAACTTCAGACCCATTCCGGGAGAAAATAATATTTTTCAATTGAACTAAAAAAAATGTTGGTAAATATGTGAGCATAGTGGCAACTTTTTATAGACTTGAAATTTTAAATTTCGCCAAGAAGTTTTTTTTTATACTCCCTATTGCGCAGGTAGTATATCAAATAATTTTTCAGTTTATAAATCCGAATTCATATAATTTTGGAATAAGGTTCAATTATAGCAAAGATATATGTTTCTTCTTATGGGCACTGTTCAACGTAATTTTTTTAATTCAATGGAAGAGGGAAAAAATCCAACTGTTGATGAAAGACATGGGAGTTTACCATTATGAGTTTTGCGGAATTGAACTGATAGCTTAATTATTTTCATTAACTAAATAAGATATGAAAATTCTCAATAATTTTTAAATGGAGTTATTATAAAATCAGAACTAAAATAAGGAAAAAATTACAAATTTCATTTATAACATGAAGTCTTTATTTCGAGTAGATAATACTTTGAGTTAAGTTATTTTGTGATTATTATTGTTGTTTCTATTATCATCACCATAATTACAAATAATTTTTTTTATTATAATTCAGTATAATGAGGATGCATATACAATAATAATATATTAAAAAAAAAAAAAAAAAAAAAAAAAAAAAAACATTATATGTGATAAAAATTATAATCATAAATAATAATAATTCTAATAACGACAGAATCAAAAAACACATTAATTAAATATTTAATAACACCTTGATGAAAGACAGATTTTCGGTATTTCCACAAGCATAAAAAAAATTAAGTTCTATTTATCAAATGACAGATGCACCAAATCAGCGGTTCCAATTCTGACCAATTTTACAAGTATTGTTTTAATAAATACACAAGAATACATGAATAATGAGAAGTGACTGTTCCTATCTTCTTAGTTTGATACAGCAACTCTAGCTGTTGTTAGTGCAATAGTTTTTACTTTATTTAGATTTGATTTATAAAAAATTATGATTTTCAAAATTCAAAATAAGCCGAAGTGGCAAAATAGTAACTTTTTATTTTTACTACTTAATTCTATTTTTCTCAAACAACATCATTTCATAGAGCCAACAATTTCTCTCCTATTCCCCCTCACAACCTTTTCCCATGCTTATTCATTACATCAGGCTTCAGAGGGTAAAATATATTAACCGAAGAACAAACATAACAAACTCCTCACGGCCGTACTTTTAATCAAGAGAAGCGTGATAAATAATGTACAGCTGACCGCCAAAACTATCGATTCTGCGTTAATTTCCACCATTACGATATTCCAGAGGCCACGTGATATGCACGGACGGTTTCCATTGGCCTTTTCCCTTTTGCTGAAAAAAACAAGATGTCCATTCAATTAAATGGCGCGATTATGTGGCCTTGGTGCAAAATTCCATGGGGTCTTTCAGGGATAGTGGTCACTTTTTATACGGAAAGTGTGTTCCCTTTTTTTGCAGACGATTCTCGATCTTATTAAACTGGCAGACGATAATTTTGCGCGTTGGGTTGAGTTGTTGAGACAGAGAAGTCGTTTGTTATTCCTGCAAGTTTTCGAATACTGGTGAGTAGCAAATATAATATTTTTATTAAGAGAATATATTCTAAATGTATTTGGAAATACTATTTACTATGTGTTTTTCAGTATAACAATATGTAAATTTAAAGTTGCACAATATAATATTACTGAATCAGAAATATTGTATTTTTCAAACGATGTATTACTTAATTTAAGTCTAATTTGATTAGTCAAGGTTCGGATTTTTTTTTTTTTTAATTACATTTGCTCTGTTAAAAAATATTTTGCAATTTTACTAAAAGCTTACACAGGTTCGGATCCTCCGATTTCTAGTATTTGGGAAGAGGGGAAGGAGGTTATAAACTTGTTGGTGAAAAGTAGTCAAATCTTCCCTCAAATTAGTTATTAGTAAAAAATATTGATCGCAGTTTATCTTTATTAACAATTAATATAATAATCAGTTGATTAATAGTTTATTTAGTTCAATAGGGCGAGAATTCAGAGAAGAATGTGCTAAATTCATCGATGTTCATTGTTCAATTAATTCAGCATATAAACTATTAGTGGCCCGTTGCGCACCTGCTTATTAAAGACTGTTCAGAGAAATTACTTTTTTGGAAGTTCATCAGAGTTTTAGATATTCTATTCTATTGCTGAGATATATATGATTCTCTAAGGTTTGCTCAACGTGTTTAAATAGACGTTATTTTTATATAGTGCTGCCATCTACTGTGTATTATCCCAACTTAATTTTTTTTTTTTTTTTTTTTTTTTTTTTTGACTATTTCTAATGTTTTTAGCTTCGATTTTCTCACAAATAACACAATGTGCGATTGTAAATAAAAGGCGGTCTCAGTTTTTAAAATATGATATCATTTATAAGTTTTGCTTTTGTATAAAGGTATCAAAAGGGATCGTTACAAAATAACATCGCCTAGATATAATATAAAAGACAATTCAGATTGCTTATCATGAAATTTTATTATTAAATGAATAATTTTTATATGAAGTTTCAATTATGTTGTTTTAAAGAATTAAGTGAGTTAATGGCTTCTATTTTCAGCTCTTTTTATTGTTATATTTTAACACTGGGTTATTTCTCTTTAATACCAGAATATTTACAATGCAACTTATTATCAAAATAATATCATATTCCTCATTAAATTGTTAACCTATTGTGTCCCTCTGGGATGAAAAGGAAAAAAATATACTGGATATAAAGTTATTTGTACGGAATAATTATAAAATTTATAATGTTAATTTGTAGTGTAGCATTATAAATTATATAATTAATAAATTATAAAAATACGGTTTGATTGAATATTTTATATTTTTCCCAATTCTCAAAATTAAAATAACAAACTATTAAAAAGTGGTATCTGTGAAACTTTACTATTTAATTTTGAAACGACGTCTTTCCAATCAATATGTTTAATTAAACGTTGTGTTCGCTTACGTTCTCAGAATCAGTTTAAATTTGGATTAAGTTCCTTCCTTTAAATAAATTCTTCAAAGGGTTTAGTGATAACCAAAAAGAATATTAAATGAGTTTACAATTCTTTCAATTCCTTATTGGTTTCTTTTTTATATATTTAAGCTTTTCTTTTGTATCTCATTCTTCATTTTAATATGCATATTGCGTTAGAATTTCCAGTAAGAATTATTTTCTACTCCTATAAGTCTGTTCTTTTAAACTTTAAAAAGCTGTTCTTGTACAAATAACCGCTTCCAAGTACTGAAAGGAATTTACCTAGTTCTCTGTCTTCTTTGATTTATCTCATTCAATAATTCCCAACCTGACATCAGTGAAGTACACAAGATACATATTTGCGCGAGGCTCACATTTTCGGGAAGTCGAAATTTCAAATGTTTTGAATATAGTTACAAGTCTATCTTCATGACGTACTGCATGGTATGTCATCTATCATCTAACAAAGTAAATTGCATTTAGATACTGATTAATCATTTCAGTACTTCTACGGCTTCCAATCTGTGGAGTCATTTTTTACGACATGTTCATGGGAGAGTCAAGAAACAGCATCGCCATTCATTTAGTCATCTCATGACCACTCTCAAGCATCTGCTTCCCTCCCAAACACATTAAGTTTCATAGCAAAAATAATCTTTATGCATATTTTGTATATCTTTTACAAATATTTCCTTTTTTTGTGTGTGAGTGTGTAAAAGGTTTATTGTAAAAAAAAATTGTTTTCATAATATCATTTAATATATTAAATGAAACAATATCAGTATATCCGAATTTGCTCCTGGATGGAGGATAACCCAAATATTAAAGGATGATAACTGTGGTATCGTAGATGTTTTTAACATAGCTTAAACGTACCATCCTCCCTGCTATCCTAACCTGATTATTTTACCATGCATCAATCTTGTTTGCTTTTACGACATTGACTGTGTATGAGTCTCTGGACAAAATTCCGAATGGGACGAAATCCAAACAAGCCACACTGCCCCCTCTTCCCACACTGAATTCAACAAATTCCTCGCACGCGACATTACCAGCAATCTCTGCGACTCTTCTAGTCTCGGCTCCTGGCACCTTCCTATTTGTCGCCTAGTTCAAGGATTGGAGAGATTCAACGACCTGAAAACCTTGAAATCTGAATCGTACCTATCTTGCCGGGGATCAGTCGTAGGTGTTCAGACTCAGGGCGTTACCTGACTTAGTTCAGTTCGATAGTAATAAGCGGGGGCGACCCGGTTAGGACTTTCTTTCCATCAACGGCATGGCTCTGAATCATCAATCCCACGTCCCACACTTCCAAGATCGTTTGCAACAACGTGACTTGTTAAGTCCTTTTCTGACACATAGACCTATTGCAATTATTTACAAATACATTGCCTATTTTAATGCTATGCAATGGTTTTCCAAATACATTGTCTGCTGAAAAACTATCCAATGATTTCCTACAAATTTTTTCTATCAAAATATTATGCAACGTTTTCCCTAGCTCGCTGAAATCTTTCCATCAATGGCATGGCTCTGAAGAATAATCATTCCCGCGTCCCACACTTCCAAGATCGTTTGCAACAACGTGACTTGTTAAGTCATCGCCTGTCCTTTTCTGACACATAGACTTATTGCAATGTTTTCCAAATACATTGCCATTTTAATGCTACGCAATGGTTTTCCAAACACATTGTCTGCTGAAAATCTATGCAATGATTTCTTAAACATTTTGTCTATCAAAATATTATGCAGGGTTTTCCCTAACACATCGTTCGCTGAAATCTTTCCATTAATGACAAGGCTCTGAAGAATAATCAATCCCACATCCTACACTTCCAAGATCGTTTTCAAGAACGTGACTTGTTAAGTCATCGCTAGACCTTTTCTGACACATAGATCTATTGCAATGATTTCCAAATACATTGTATATTTTAATAATATGCAATGTTTTTCCAAACACATTGTCTGCTGAAAAACTATGCAATGATTTCCTAAACATTTGCCTGTCAAAATATTACGCAAAGTTTTCCCTAACACGTTGTTTACCGAAATCTTTCCATAAATGGCATATCTCTGAATCATCAATCCCACATCCTACATTTCAAGATCATTTCCAACAACGATGGGATTGTTAAGTCATCTTTGGTCTTTTCCTAACCCATAAACCTAATGCAGAGATTTCCAATTACGTTGTTTTTTTTACTACTATGCTGTAATTTTTTCCAAAACACATTGACTGCTGAAATAGTATGCAATGATTTCCCAAACACTTTGTTTGGAAAAATATTATATAATGTTTTCCCAAACACTTGTTGAAATATTTCTATCATTGGCATGGCTCGGAATCATCAATCCCACGTCCCACACTTCAAAATTGTTTCCAACGACGATACCGTCAGTCCTTTTTTGACCCATACGAAAGAAATCCTATGCAATGATTTCCCAAACACGTTGCTCAAATACTGTGCAATGGTTCTCCAAAACACATTGTCTGCAGAGATACACTCATGTCCATAAATTAAGGATAATTCAGTTTTTCCCTAATAACTTCTCAGTGGAGTAGCATAGACACTTGAAATTTACTTCAAAGACACATCTTTATACAACAAAACGATAATTAAAACAACTCAGTCGCAGAATGAAATGCAAAGTGTACAGCGGGTCATATGCAAAAGAATGGAGTACCATTAGTTTGCAGTTGTACAGATGCATTTACATTAAAAATCACTCAACACATGGAGTTGACTTTTAGTGTGAGATAGGATCTTCCCTGTCATCAATATTTACTTGGCACAGTATTCTCATACTTAACATGAGTTACTTGATTAATTCTAGCGCCTAAATTGCTCGTCCCTCCTTTTGAAATGTTTGCAAGTGAGGGAAAGTTCCCAATGCATTAAATCTTTACACAATGAATATCGTAGAAGCGTCCCACACATCTTTGATGAAATTTGGAGTAGAGGAGTGATCTGGCTTACTTATAGGGGCGATACTCATATTTTTAATCCTTTATCCAAAGCAAAAGTGGAATAAAATAAACCATAATTATCAATAAACGCGATTTTGAAACTGATATTTCACAATAAAAGACGTGTCTAAATCAAGTTAACGTAATTACAGTAAAAAAGTGGAATTTAATTATTTTTTACGCTCTTGGGGAGCTTATTAAACAAATTCAACAAATTGAATAGAAAGACCAAAACTCTTTTCCCACCAAATCATTATCTTGAACTGGCATTTACCATGAAATATCAAGTTCCCACCTTTCTACAGATCCTCTGATGTCCAATATTACTCATGAGACTAACAAAATTATTTTCAATAAATAGTATCTGATGTTAAAAAGATTTGATCTTTGGGGGCAGTATGTTGACTTGGTTACATAAGCTCGCCAAGAGACCAAAATATAATTAAGTTCCACTTTTTCCCTGTAATTATGTTAACTTAATCTAGACAGGTTTTTAATGGTGATATATCGGTTTCTAAATCGTATTTATTGATACTTATGGCAAATTTTATTCCACTTTTGCCTTGGATAAGCGATTAAAAAATATGAATATCGCCCCTATAAGTAAGCCAGGTCACTCCTCTAATCCAAATTTCTTCAAGCATGTGTGGGACGTTTCTACGATATGAATTGTGTTAAGACTTGATGTATTAGGAACTTTCCATCACTTACAAACAGTTCAAAAGGTGGGGCGAGCAATTTAGCCACTACAATTCATCAAGTAACTCATGTTAAGTATGAGAATACAGTACTAAGTAAACACTAATGACAGGAGAGATCATATCTCACAGTAGAAGTCCACTCCATGAGTTGAGTGATTTTTAATGTAAATGCATCTGTACAACTGCAAACTAATGGTACTCCATTCTTTTGCATATGCCCCCGCTGTACACTTTGCATTTCAATTTGCGACTGAGTTATTTAAATTATCATTATGTTGCATAAAGATGTCTCTTTGAAGTGAATTTCAAGTGTCTATGCTGCTCCACTGAGAAGTTATTCGGGAAAAACTGAATTATCCTTAATTTATGGACATGAGTGTACTTTATAATGTTTAAACATTTTGTTTGCTGAAATATTGTGCAATGTTTTACAAAATATTTTGTCTGCTGAAATACTGCTTCAGAACGTTAACAATTTTGTTTTGTAGAAATAAATTATAGAAAAAAAATTGGTGAAATCGAAAAGGTTTGTGAAGTTTTAAGCTTCTTTTAGTGGTTGCCTTTAAAAAAAAATTTTTGATATTTTCTTTTTTTAATAGCCCTATACCTGTTGGTAAAACACTAAACCTTCTCAATTTCGCTATTTTTTTATTTTTTTTTTCCGAATTAAAAATTAAATTATCATTAAGTAATACAAACATTAATTTAACTATTATATTTTTTACAAGTTTTTGAAACTATATTTCGACAGGCAATGGGTTTGGAAAACATGGTACTAGGTTTATAAGGAAGGAAAAAGACAATCATTTTAAAAATAAGGTATTTAAACAGAAGCTGAATTTACTAATTTACAAGACATCAAAGGTCATAGTGACTTCCAATGTAGACCTAAGTAAATTTTTCCAAAATATATCTTCGAAACTTATGACTTTTTGTCGAATATAAAAAATAGTACTGCCTTTAGTTTTAATGTAAATTAATTGGATATTAAGCTTTATGATACAGAAATATTTATATTTTTAAAAAAAGACAGCAGTTTATTTACATTGTCCAGCAGGTGACACCACTGAAGGGTAGGTAAAAAAACACGAAGATAATTTTGTAATGTTAATTAATTATAATTTGGAATACGAAAGGAGTGAAATACTAATGTCATCTTAACTGAGGAAATACAGTGTTTTTGTATAAAAAGTGTTTTAGCTGATATAAGCAATTACCAGCCATCCCTGTAGAGACTCGAACCCGAGACCTTTAGGTTAGAAGTCCAATGCGCTACAGACATTACGAATTTGCATAATCGTGAGCAGTCCGGCCACATATTATAATTCTATGTGAAACGAATGAAGTATTATTCGTCTCACTTATTCTTTGAAAGAAGATCATTAGAACAGATAGTCTCCCTTTTCTTTTTGTCCTGTAACTAATGTTGCTATCTGATTAGTAGCTGTTGAAGAAATCAGTATTATTCGTGGCGGCCTCTTCTGTTCAAATATGCAATATCATGTTGTTAATAACTAGAAACAGCCACACGGATGACGATTTTTTTTTTCTTCTAAGCTCCACTAAAAACTTACATAAGGCTTGGATAATATTTTAGGCACCTATCGCCCAAATGCGTCTAAAAATAATTATTTCTGTGAGTATAAATTTTTTTTAAATAACTTTATTACTGCAAATCAGGGCCGTAGATAAGGGGAACCCAGGGACAACCACTCCCCCCCCCCCCCGAAATTATGTAAAATCTTGTTTTACCACTTCCCCTTCTTTTTTTGTGTAACTTGTTATATGTATTTAATCAAATCTTCGACCATAATCCCCAGCCCCCCGAAAAAAAAACCTGGCTACGGCTACAGGATTTGTACAAAAAGTCTTCTAACGGGTATGCAGTATTTATACTAGAGAAGGAGTGTACTCTATTATACTCTATATTGGATTCAGTTGAAAACTAAACGAAAATTTGTTAATTTTTCAGAAAAGAATGCTATTTTCAAAAAAAAAGAAAAAAAATTCAGGAAGGCAGCGGCGCTCATCGAAAAACGTCAAGGATGATCGCTGATTTTATAAAATAAAAGATTTTTTTTTTTTTTTTAATTTAACCATGATGTGTTGATGCGTGAATTCACGCCTGAGGTCAATTCTATGGGGTGAAATTGATTTGCAATGCGTGTTCACGCAGATTTCATGCATTTTAGAGAATTCTGGAGGTAGTAATCAAGATTGCCATTAATATTGTCACGAATTTTTGTATATTTGTAAATATTTCGTAGTGTTAATTTTGTAAATAGTAAAATTTATGTACATTTCGCATTAGGCAATGCAATAGTTCGTCGTTAGTTTGCTTCCACACAATGTGTGTCGTGATGCTTGATAACGGGTTTTACAGAGGTAACGCTGGGAAGCGAGTGTTACAAGGAGCAGGGCATTTAACATTATGGTAATGGTAATCTCGCCAAATTGGCGACAGTTTTAGCGACTAATTTTTGTCGCCAAACTTGGTGACCATTTGCGACATTTTCGGTCCCCAGGTACAAGTATAGGACTTTTCGACTACGATCTGGAAAGTTCTCCAAATATCTATCTCTAGAAGTTTCAAGTATGTTCGCCTCACCTATAAAAGCTCAAGAGAGCAGGTGATGGAGTTAGTTTACTGAGTTGAGTCAGTTAGTAGATTGAGTGGAATCCGTTAGTGGACTGGAATTACTGAGTTGAGATACTGAGTCTCAGTGAGCATTCAGAGTATCATTCTAAAGCGAACTGTATTGCAGTGATTTTAGCAGTTGTGTTGTCAAGTTTTTAACTGCTTTTTTGTGCTCTATCGTTGTGAAAAGAGCTGTATTGTGTCTACTAGAACGAGAAGTTCTGGAGTTGTAAAGGAATCTGTGAAGAGTGATATTGGAATAAATATCTGCAAGTCTTGATCTGCTTTGCTTCAAATCTTTCGAACCCGTCCACGCAACAATATGTAAATAACACCATCGTCAGTGGTGAAGGGAGTAAACAAGGCCCAAGGCCAGTCACCAGATAACGTTGGCATCAATTTGGTGTCTGCAGTATTTTCATTTAGTCAAGTTCATGTGACTTCGTATTGATCAAGAATTGCAAGTCAAGTGAAGGTGTATATTAATCGAATCCTCAGCAAGAAACATTATTAAATGACTAGAGGCATTTCACACGTAATTTACTTTTTTTATCAAGAGGTTCTTCATTAAAAATGATTTTTTTTTTGTCAAATATTTTTTATCGTTTCATATATATAGATCAGAAATAATTTTCATTTGCACAATAGTACAACAAAAATTTAATTTTTAGTAAATATTTCGTGTGTATTAAATTAAAGTGTTTCTTACATTCACTGTTTTTCAACGGGCGCCTTAATAGGTTCATTTCAATGTTCTAGTAAGAATACAAATATGGTGATTTGTGAATGTTTAAATCTCTTATGACATAATTATGTATGTATAAAAAAAACTAAGTTAAATGCATAATGGTACACTACATTTTTAGATTCCCCGTGCCTCTTTCATTCTATTTCAGTCCCAAACAGTAAAATACATAGAAGAAAAAAATAAGGAATCATAAAGAATCAGAAATTTATTCATATTTTTTGTTTCTGGAAATGGAGTAGATTGTTAAATTTGCTTAGTCCTAAGTTTTTGAACTTTTTATGTTCTTGACGAGAAATCAAATGTAGTTTACTAAAGTGAATTTCAGAAGTTTTCGCTTTTGTTTCTAAATACTACAAACCAAAAAAATGTAACCATAAAAATAAAATTTTTACTGCAAATCCTCAATGTGCATTGCCAACTTTTATGTACAACTGAAACTTCTTTAAGTGAAGGATCGAATCTACTTTTCATAGTATTTGACCACTACGAAGAAAACCATTGATTCTGGTGCCATTGACTTTTATTTTTTGCCCCAAAAATTTGATAGATGGCATCGATCTGTCTAATTTCAACTCGTTTGAATGACAGCAAGTGGGTTAATTAACTCTTCGAATATTTGGCTGTCACAAACATACAAACAAGCACACAAAATTGAAGTTCATATAAAGGATTTAAAACGATCCACAAATTAAGATCTAGAAAAAAAGAAAAGAGAAAAGTATACGAAACCGAATAACATTTCATTTTTTAAGATGCTTCAAGCGTGGGTCTCTTTGCGTTGGCGACGCAAGAGGCGTATTAACTGACATTACACGAAAAACCTCTTAACCGGAGGAAATAGTTTAGTTAAATATATCATCCGGGGTTTTTTTTACCATTAAGTGACGGCCACGGATGCTTTCCACCTTTGACTTTTTGGTGTCTGTAAATATTTAAAGTGGGCTTTATAACTTGTATTATGCTGTAGGTCATGAAGGAAAGGATGAAATCACTTCTTTATTAGGAATTATAGATGTGGAACATAGCACAACTTTCAATTGCAGCTAATTCTGGTCACTGTATTTACATTAGCCACGGATTGGTGTAAATTACAGTTTTCGTTACTAAAACGTTTCGTTAAAAAAACTAGGGGTGTGGAATATCGCACAACTTTAAGTTATACTATATTACTGATGCATGTTCATTTGTGTCATTTACAGTTTTTATATTTCCACCATTTGTTTAGAAAAAATGGACAGTTTGGCGATCTTTTTTTTATGATAATTGTAAAATAGATCTCTTTTTTTTTTATATAAAAAAAAAAACTTTGCCAAAATCGGAATTTTGGCGATATACTTTTTGATGATTCTTATATTATCCTTTCTTATAAGTGGAACTGAGAAGAAGAGAAAAAACGATCGTTGTAAGCTATGTTCAAACTAAGAGAACTCTGTGTTGAAGGCATTCGTTTTTCAACTTTTTACGCCATTAAAACATTTTTGGGGAAATTTCGCAAGTGGGGATGTTTAGAACACCTTAAGAGGCATTACCACAGCGATTTTGATCAAAATCGTTACAGCCGTTTTTTAGCAATCATTGAAAAACATGATTTTTTTAGTGGCATCTACCTTATACGCATGCGCGATTTTGACGAAAACTTCAATGGTAGGTCCTTGAGCCACAATCAATCAGCACACCAAATTTGAGCATCGTAGGTCAGTTTGATCGGGAGCTATGCTGACCACTTACACACACACATACACACAAACAGACATTTTTTCTAGATCACTTTTTTTGAAATCAGGATGTTTCAAAACGTAGAGAAATGCAAAAAAAAAAAAAATCGATTTTTTTTTTTTTTTTTTTTTTTTTTTTTTTTAACCGATTACCTTATGCTTTATGCATACATATGGGTGATCGGAAGTAAAAAAAAAAAAAAAAAAAAAAAAACGTTAGTTTGGTGATAATTATTATATTGTAGAAAAAAAACAGCCATAATTGTGATGTCGGCTTTTTTTTTTTTTCGATAAATCTTTCATTGTCTTTTTTTTTAAGTGAAACAGAAAAGAAACAGCCGTTATTGGCTGAAGGAAAGAGAACTCTGTGTTAGAGATATTCGTTTTTCAACTTTTTACGCTTTTATCGAATTTATACTGAAATTTAGGAGGTGTGGATGTTTAGAGTCTCTTTAAAGACATAACCTCATGAATTTTGATCAAAATCGTTAGCGTGTTAGTTTTTTGGAAATTATAGAAAAGCATATATTTTCAATGACAGTCACCTTATGCGCATGCGAAATTTGGACGAAAACCTTAATAATATGACCCATGGCCACCGTCTGCAAAAACTGAACATCATAGGACAATCTTACTTGCAGGTAGGCAAGTGATTTCGTTTGAATACATGTGTAACGTAAAGTCTGGAAATATGTACGCAAGTAACTTTTGAGCAAATAAAGTATATTGTTTCGAAAAAAGTGTTTATCTATTGTTTAATGGGTATGCGTAGAGAAACTAGATTATAGTAGAGGTCGGTGATATATCGATATGACGGTATTTTTATCGATAATTTTTTTAAAATATCGATAAAAGTCACCGATATATCGATATTTTGAAGCATTTTTAGTTTTTTGATGATCGTGTTGTAGTTCCATGTGTTTTTTCGATTTTCTTTATTCCCTTTTCAAAACTTTAAAACTAAAGTTTGAACTTGGCTGAGAGACAGTTAAAATGGCACCAATATTCAATATTTTGCCATACACTTAAGAGCTATTGAAAATTATCTAAATTTTTCTTAAAATCACTGCACCAATTAAGCGAAAATATAACTTTTTTTGTAATAGATTAATTTCAGTTGGAAAAGTAGTCACCTTACAAAAAGCAATCATGAAAAGTAGAAATTTGCCCCGAAAAACTTTGTTTTTGGCAAAAGTGAAAATCAAATTTAAAAAAATCATGTATCTATTTATCGATATTTTTTTCTATGCAACGATACATTATCGATATTTATTTTAATCGATATTTCAGACCTCTTGACTATAGGCAGGCTCTTAAGGTATGAGCTGTCATACGAAAGTAAGAGCTTCTAGTGACGTAAAGAACACATTGAACTATTTTCATTTTCTCTATAATACTGGTAACTGCTTTGAAATTTGAAATGGATTTGCTTAATTTAACGTTTGATTTCTCATAACTTTATTTAAATTGAAAAAAAAACTCAACTAATGGGGTATATTCTTACGAAAATTTATTTTCACAAACACAGCCAAGGTGGCGAGACCTCCGAAATTTTATGGCGATAAAATTAGGTGCCAATTTCTGGTTTTAAATAAGAAAATAACTCCGAAGAGACGATTGAAAGGACAAAACCCTTGTATAAGCCTATCGCTACAGCGTTGTGCAGAAATTGCAATTTCACACTTTATGACAGCAAAATTTATTGATTTATTACCCCATGTATCTTCTTATACATTGTGGTTCGGGTCATCACATGAAAATGTCTTAGTCATGTAAATAGAACGTTAAAAATTACTCTGCTTAAAAATGCTGGAAAAAAAGGGTTCAAAGACCATCACAAGTGACATTTCGGACATGTATGTTTCCAATCACTAAGAGCAATTAGTAGTTCAGATTTTAAACCCAGCTGAATTGCGATTCCGTTGTAAAGTCAGAGACATGATTGAGCAACATTCGCTGCATCGTACGTGCTATTTAAAGTCAGAGAAGACCGATTTTGTTACCAGGTAGGAATCTCGAATCGCCACCACGGATCTAGATAATTTTTAATAATTAATTTTTTTTTTTTTTTTAAACCTTGTAAAAGTAAGATTTTTAAGTAAATGGTTGTCTTGACTCAATTTTGTATACTTTTGGCATACTGCATAAATTTTGCAGTTGGGTGGCTGATTTACTGATTAATTAACCAATACTATATTCAACTCAAATAAAACTTTCAAGACGCGATTTTAAATAAATTGACAACTATTCCAGAATTACTGAACACATTTAAAATTAACGCGAACCAAGCAATGAAGGTATAACCGGAGGTTACCGTCCTACCCCTGTCTAGGGGTACGCTGTGATAACCAATGAAGGTATGCAAAACTCACACAAGCCTTATTTTCCAAATTAAAATTTTGTTCACTCACAAAAGAAATTTCCCCGAGTGAACTTTTTGCTTCCAGCAATTATTAACACCCTCCAGCCCATGAGTTTGAGGAATATTATTTTAATAAGTTCTGTAATTCTAAGAAAGTCAAGTGATAAAAAAATCTTTCTCCCTTCAAAATAAATATTACTGATGCATCTTTCATAGAAAATCCAACTTCTTATCCATTAATAAGAATATTCTCATCCAATATGAAATAGTTGAGAAAGGTCGTGGACACTCATGACACGTTACGGAAGTAATTCTTTGAATTCTTGAACGTTTGCCAAAGTAAAGAAATTCCCGAATGGAAAAATTCCTTTACACGAAATTTTATTCTTCAAATAAATAATGAAATGCATTTCTACAAATAACTGCTTTTCCAAAGATATCTGAATTCCATGAAT
Source organism: Linyphia triangularis (assembly GCA_963978545.1). Taxonomy (NCBI): domain Eukaryota; kingdom Metazoa; phylum Arthropoda; class Arachnida; order Araneae; family Linyphiidae; genus Linyphia; species Linyphia triangularis. Next base: position 59,383,088 of record OZ021729.1, read on the forward strand.
ACAAAAATTTCTAAAAGCAGATCAATAACAAATCTAATTCTAGGAAATAGAAATGAAAAAACTAATTTACCATATCGGTTTTACGAATGGTGCGAAATCGGATTTTTAGGCATTGCAATAATTTGTTATCAGTAGAAGTGAATTGAGGAATAAAAAACTGTATCATAAAAACAAAGTCTTCATTATAAATCCTTTTAAGACACAGAGGCCTAGCCTAAAATTATTTTCGGGAGGGGATGATATGAAGTTATAAGTCAACAAATCATCACAATTATATTTGTAATTATTGCCAAATGTATTATTAATCCAGATAACAGGTAATTGTGTCTGTATGTTTAGAAATTTAAATGAATTTAAATAATCCATAAAAAATTTCCATTTTAAATAATCTAATAGCAATTAGAAAGATTTCGGGAGGGGATGTATCCCCATATCCCTCCCCCTGACTACGCTCCTGTCGAGACATTGCCAACTTTTATGTGCATTTACATTGAACTTTTACACCTTGTCTTCTGGGAATACAAATAGCCCCGCTTTCACCCATTTTAAATTTTGTTTTTTGATAACTACGAAAAACGCATACATTCCAATAACTAACTTACTAACTTTTAATTTACTTATTTTAACTAACTAACTTCCATTTAACATCTTTTTTTCCGCACATAAAACTTCATAAAATATATATCGTCCGACGGCAACGAGTCTATCTGTCAATTTTCAGATCGATTGGATGAAGGAAAGTGGGTTAATTAGTTGGTTAATTAAATAAAAAAAATGTGTACGCTTTTTAAAATACTTTTCGAAAAACATTTATTAAGGACTTATTACAATGTAATAGAAAAAGTTGTTAGCTTCTGCCATTATATTGTAACAAGTTAACTCATACAGCTAGTAACCCAACCATCGTAACAAACTTAACTCATACAGCTAATGCAAACAAGTTTTATTATAACAGACGCAATCGGCGCTTCTACACGAGCTATTCTAGTTACGTAGTAGATTCCCTTGGAACATCAGGCACAGTGTTGTCCTATAGTATGTACTATTAAAAGGATATTGCGTGAGATGGAATTTAAGATAATTTTATTTCATTCTATTTGCTGCAATTATTGATAAGAAAGGGAGATAAAAGTAAAATGAGATGATATTTTGTTGCAAAACTCATTAGTATTTTGTGCCGATTTGAGTACAAAATGTCTTAATTTCGAACTGATTTCTAATTAGGAGCCAATGTACGAATTTCTCATAGAGATTTTATTGCTCCTGATTCTTTTATAAGTGAATATTTTGTGTATATTTTCCGCGTATCAACCACAAATCAGGTTATTCATCCATTTTAAAAAGCTCATGCGATATTCGTTTAAGTTGGTTGGTTGGTTTGTACGCTCAACGACTTTTTTTCTTATGCACAGTAACGGCTTATCAGGCCGGGACCTACAGCTTAACGTGGATTACGAACCACAACGAACATCCATGCCTAACTCGAACCCGGCACCTTTGGCATGCGAAGCCGATATTCGTTTAAGAAAGTTAATCACTCAAAAATGGTATTCAATGGCCGTTGACTATAAAGTCTTTACTCTTCTACATACAGGGTCCTTCAAAAAGGACTCTCTAACTTTGAAATAACATAACTGTGAAACAGTTTGAGACAGAAAGAAGAGACAAGTGTTATGTTGAATAGACACGTATGGAATTTGAAATACACCGGATTACAAAATGGATTTGATCATGGATGAAAATGGTTTAACAATGAAGCCCATATTCATTTGTGCGGATTTGTCAATAAACAAAACTGGTTAATAAGGCGAAACTGAAAACCTGTCTGCGTCGGCTAGCAAAACACTACATTCTACAAAAGTGACAATTTGAGGTTGGACTCTCCAGTAAAATTATCATAGGGTACCTTTTCATGAGAGGAACGATGAACTAATTCATTCAGCTATATTAAGATTATGATGGTCTCGTGTACAAATAACAGATACAACTCCTCCATAGTGGTCACTTTTGTCTAGTGAATAGCACGCCTGACCTCTCATCTAGGAGTCCCTGGTTCGACTCCCCGTTATCGCACTACTCTTTATTGGTGACTATTGGGCAACTGAATCATGCTGCCATCTATCGGCAGCTTCCAAAAATACTGCACGACTTCCACACAATCATCTCGGCATCTTTGGCGACTCACTGCCAATACAGCAAGCAGCCTCCGCCGACTCACTGCCGAACGCTCAAGCAACTCAATCGTTCGTCCCTTCGCGACTCACTGGGAAGCTACTATGTGGTGGTCTTGTGTACAAACAACAGATACAACTCCTAGACACAAGAGATCTCTTTTGTCTAGCGCCCTAATAACCATGTGACGAGTATGTGACGAAAAGCGATATCGCATAGAGATCACGCGATGTCACGGCGATATCACACAGGGGTCACATAGTCGTCCAATGTCCGTTTTAGAGGGGGTTTTGCGACGTAACTTTGTGATATCGCTGCGATATCGCTTTTCGTCACATTGTGACATTGGGGACGAATTTGCGATTTTTGCGATATCGCATTGTGATCTGTATGTGATCTTAGTGATTTTGGCGACATCCGTGTGATTTATGCGATCTTCGCAACGAAAACTTTGTCGCTGCGATATCGCTTTGTGACCTAAATGTGATCTTAGTGATTTTGGCGACATCCGTGTGATTTATGCGATCTTCGCAACGAAAGCTTTGTCGCTGCGATATCGCTTTGTGACCTAAATGTGATCTTAGTGATTTTGGCCACATCCGTGTGATTTATGCGATCTTCGCAACGAAAACTTTGTCACTGCGATATCGCTTTGTGACCTAAATGTGATCTTAGTGATTTTGGCGACATCCGTGTGATTTATGCGATCTTCGCAACGAAAGCTTTGTCGCTGCGATATCGCTTTGTGACCTAAATGTGATCTTAGTGATTTTGGCGACATCCGTGTGATTTATGCGATCTTCGCAACGAAAGCTTTGTCGCTGCGATATCGCTTTGTGACCTAAATGTGATCTTAGTGATTTTGGCGACATCCGTGTGATTTATGCGATCTTCGCAACGAAAGCTTTGTCACTGCGATATCGCTTTGTGACCTAAATGTGATCTTAGTGATTTTGGCGACATCCGTGTGATTTATGCGATTTTCGCAACGAAAGCTTTGTCACTGCGATGTCACATTGTGATCTGTATGTGATCTTAGTGATTTTTGCGACATCCGTGTGATTTATGCGATCTTTGCAACGAAAGCTTTGTCACTGCGATATCGCTTTGTGACCTAAATGTGATCTTAGTGATTTTGGCGACATCCGTGTGATTTATGCGATTTTCGCAACGAAAGCTTTGTCACTGCGATGTCACATTGTGATCTGTATGTGATCTTAGTGATTTTGGCGACCTCCATGTGATTTATGCGATCTTTGCAACGAAAGCTTTGTCACTGCGATATCGCTTTGTGACCTAAATGTGATCTTAGTGATTTTGGCGACATCCGTGTGATTTATGCGATTTTCGCAACGAAAGCTTTGTCACTGCGATGTCACATTGTGATCTGTATGTGATCTTAGTGATTTTGGCGACCTCCATGTGATTTATGCGATCTTTGCAACGAAAGCTTTGTCACTGCGATATCGCTTTGTGACCTAAATGTGATCTTAGTGATTTTGGCGACATCCGTGTGATTTATGCGATCTTCGCAACGAAAGCTTTGTCACTGCGATATCGCTTTGTGACCTAAATGTGATCTTAGTGATTTTGGCGACATCCGTGTGATTTATGCGATCTTCGCAACGAAAGCTTTGTCACTGCGATATCGCTTTGTGACCTAAATGTGATCTTAGTGATTTTGGCGACATCCGTGTGATTTATGCGATCTTCGCAACGAAAGCTTTGTCACTGCGATATCGCTTTGTGACCTAAATGTGATCTTAGTGATTTTGGCGACATCCGTGTGATTTATGCGATTTTCGCAAAGAAAGCTTTGTCGCTGCGATGTCACATTGTGATCTTAGTGATTTTGTCGACATCTATGTGATTTTCACAACAAAAGCCTTGTTCCTGCAACATAATTATACAAAAAATTCACAATTAATTTTTTTTATCAACTACCTATATCTGTTTCAAGTACCTACTCTCACTATGAAGAGGCTCAGTATCTTTTCTTTACGTCAAATATTTTCTAATACTATGGTAATATAATTTATACTATCAAGGCCAGTTATTACTTTAATGACTGGCCTTAATGGTATAATCATAGTGTTAGAAAATATTTGAATATTTTCTATAAGTATGAACTTTTCTAAACTTAATATACATGAACTTAATGGTATAATAAATTAAAGAATCATAGCATTAGAAAATATTTGTTCGTCTTCAACAAGACTTTGGGAAGTAAAAACTAGTCTCCTATATTAAAAACCAATGAAACAGTTAACTACCTAATTAGCCTTTAACCAAGAGAATTTATCCATTCCAATAGATTTCTCAGCTAAATATATACCTTAAAAATAAGACAAAACATGACTAAATCTATTAAAGCACAATGTAATGTATCTCATGCATCTCAATTTTTCTTTTAAACTGATTACAATGTTGTTTTGCCATTTTGTGCAAATCTTCCCCTTTATAAGTTTAGCATAAAAGAAAAATATAAATGGAAATATGCAATTAAAATAAGAGTAAAAACATAAGAAAAACATAAGGTAATAAGTTTATTTTATTGAACACAAAGCAAACATATTCTTTGTTACACTAAATATTGCAGAATGTTTTTTCTTTTCGGCAAGGTATCTGTCAATCTGACTGTCAGGAATTATGCCACTTCCTTCAATGTAGTATTCTTTCTCCATGTTTCAGAGCATTAGGTGTAGGCTTTGGACCTAGAAAATTAAAAATAGGTTATTCTTAAATTTCAGTTTAAAATGCACCATTTTTAAAATTGCCACTCACAATGCAATTTTAAAAATCTAATGCAATTATAGCACAGAATGCTAGTTCATAAAAATAAAAACAGAAATTCTGTGCCAACTTTAAATATTCGTAACAAGGTTATAATAGTAATTAAAATGTGTAATGCCAACATAAATAATTGATAATTATACTCAATTCTGATATTGTTACAAGTGATTATTTACAGCTTTCATCACTGTAATCCATTAATTACTAACAAATTTATTTGGAATAGTATGACTTACTACTTTCTGATTTTTTTTTCCTTTTAAATCCTTTTTACCTTACCTTTGCAAAACTAAAACTGATAAATGGTATACCAATTAAAAAGCTAACACACCTCTGCGTCCAACAAATAGTTTATTTACAATTGCACATATTGCTATCTGTTTGACAATTTTTATTTTTTTTGGTTTTTAATGAATATGCAGTAGGAAATATGTTAACTCGAGCTGGAAATGATCCTCTTTTCACCTGTGAGACTTAAAAGTACAAAAAAAAAAAAAAAAAAAAATATGGTTTTAAAACAGTTTTTAATTTTAAACATTTCCCTCCATTATTTCTTAAAAAATATAACTTATATATTAAAAAAGTTCCATTGAACTGAATAATGGATTCACAAGATACAACTTATCACTACATGACCAGATATCCAAGCCATGCCAAGTTCTGCCTTTCGAATCAAGGTTCAATACATCTCTTAGTAAAAGAATACAATACCTAATGCTGATATTTATGTCTATCTATGACTCACTCTGATAACAGAGGTTTTATCAGACTAGTACTTCCTAATTAGTGACAAAAAATATTTGTCCATTTTTAATTATTGCTAAAAAAATTGACTTGTTACTGAAAGTTGTTACGTCCAACAACCATTTGGGACCTCTAATTCCCCAAAATTGATATTTGAGAACACTATTATTAAAAGCAATACATTTGGCAACAGTAAGTGATTTTAAAATAATAAGGTAATTTGAGGGGCTTCAAACGACTGTTCGAAGAAGATGCCTGCTATACCTTTTGTTACTTTTAGAGTTTTGCAACAAAAGATAAAATAAAAAATTATTGCGTGCTTTTATTTTACTATCTAATTGTATATCATTAGGAATTTTATACAAAAACTAGTTATATCACAGAATAACTAGACAACTGTTATAACTAATTATTTCACAATTTAACCTCTATGATATGTTGTTTCAAACTTTGCTTAAAGTAAGTACTCCAGTCTTTATATAGAAAAACTAATTTCACTTTCATACATAGACAATAACACACGCATAACATATATGGTCAATTAGAGAATTCAGAAGCTAAAAAAAATATCCTCAGGCTTAACTTTTTCCTTAGTGGCATTATTGTATTTCTTCTAAATCAATTACATTTCATAGAAGATATATCTGAAGACTACAATTTCTTGAAATTTGAAAGAAATTAATGCTGTTATGTTCAATTAGTATTGCAAAATGTTGACAGCAGCCATACTTCACCATGGATTCTTGCTTCATGGATTACGTAAATATTTTGAGGTATACATACATATATATATATATACAAACAAAATAAAATGAAAAACGGCAGAAATTTGGAATTGTACCATGGGGCAACTTTTTAACCTATTAGCATATGTACTGGTAATTTGTTGTATTTCTATAGCTTTGATGTTTTTGATTTTACATTTGTAATTTCATTTTTTTCCTTTTGTTATGTATATATATACATACATATATCTATATGCATATATATACATACCTATATATATACATACATACACACATATATAATATATACATATACACATATATATATACATATATAGTAATTTCAAAACTATAAAGAATTTAAATTGACATATTTTTAGTTAAAAATTAATATTGTGCATGGATAGTCAATGGAATTGAAGCTTATGACTCAAATATATTTGAACCATAAGTAATTTTTATGCACACTTTTCCTGCGCAAAAATTATAAAATGAGTAAAACTACATGAACAATAATGGCATTTTTCATTTAAAAAATTTTAGCCAGAAAACTAGTTTTGCTATCAAAAGAGTAATTTACCTGTTGACTATCATAATCGTCTTCAGCTCTACGTCATTGACCAGGAAAGTCTTGCTTCACCCAACTGGTTTAGCAGGCTCTTGTTCCATGTCAGATCAGTGTTGGTTTGTCTTCTCCATGAACCATCAACTAAATTCTCCCCAAAGGTGCTTTTGAGAAACTTTCTTTCAAATATGGCAAGGACCTATTGACTACAAAATAGTAAAAATTAGTTGACTGACTTTTTGGATAACAGATCATTTATATGATAAAATGTTGTACCAGCGTCATAACAGCCATATGAAACCAGGAAAGAATGCTATTAAACACAAAACTATAGATATTTTATATCTCAGGTTTTACAAATAACCTTACTTAAGAGTAATATTACACTTAAGTAGGTCTGATCCTAAAGCTTAGAAAAAGTCATACACTTTGAATTGATGATCATTAACACAAGATGAAACATTTTGAATAGTGAATTTTCATCTTCGGTCATTACAGCTTCACATGTAGCTCGGATAACCAGCAAGGCACTCTTACCAAAATATGATGATTGCTAAGATAAATTCAAAAAGGAAATAAGATATATGTTTGAATTAAACTAGAGATGATGTCTTGACTAAGCTGCAGTACGCTTATCGGATAACAGAAGAAGAGGTAAAATTATGCCTTGTTTAATAGCACACAAGACATAATAATGTACAACCTCAAAAAACAATTACCATATTTTTTATGGCATCACAATGTAAAAAAACAAAAAACAAGCTATTTCAATATGTTTATATATTCAATTATATTTAAATGCTTAAGTTTATGTTCTGTGCTTGGTCACCAGATTTATTTGATTGTAGACACATACCGTGGGTAAAAAAAGTCTCAGTACGGAAGCCAAAGTTACAAATAAATTAACATAATTTCTACTCCTTTGCTTCATATCTTCAATAACTATTGAAATTATGTTTAATTTGGTTCTTTAAAATAAGTTTAAAATAAATGTCGGTTTTTACAAAACGCAGCAAGTATTTAAATTGAAATACTTTGGAGATATTGCTTAAGTCGCACATGGGATAAAAATTTATAAAAATATTGAAGGGACATCTCAAACGGCGAGAAATATTATAAAAATAGCGGGTCTGAATGAACTTTCAGCCCGTAAGAATCCTTAAATAAGTACCTGTAACAGAAAAAAGCGCCTTGAGTTTGCAAAAAAGGATGCAAGTTATCAGTTATCTTTTTGTGAATCAGTTCTTTTTAATGATGAATTAAAATTTAATATCCAAGGGTCAGATAATCGAGTTATGGTCTGGATAAAACCAAATCAACAAATGTTAATTTAGAATTTATGTGGAACTGTCAAACACAGTGGAGGAGGCATTATGGTGTGGTGGTGTATATGGGCTGCTGGCGTCAGCAATGTATATTTTGTAGAAGGAAGTAGGGATTGGTAAGTGTATCTTGAAATTTAAACACAAAATCTTGTAACAAATGCACAAAAATTGTCTCTTGAGAATTCTTTTCAATGTTTTTTTGTCAATTTTTAAGCCATGTGCGACTTGAGGTGCACTTATTTGCGGATTATCTTGAACCTTATTATAGGATATTTCTTTTAAGCAAGCTTTTTAGCTTTGAAGATCTTCCGGATCGATCTCTATCCTCAAAAGTTTGAAGCTCATGGTGTCTTTTAATAATATATTGTACTATAGGCTTCAACATATAAAAGATTTCCAATTTTTTTCATAGATAATCCATAATTTCATAACTGAATCGCCAACTGACAACTAGGTTTCGAAACTCCATTTTAAGACGATCAGCTACGAGGTAAAATTAAACAATTGCTGCTATCATGTCTTCAAGGCACTTGCGTACACTTCATATTTTAAATATTTACTGCTAATCTGTTGTGGAAGACTTCAGAATTAATTTTCATATTGCATACTGAAACATTTTTTGTATGGCAGTTAGCAACATTTCCTAAATATTTCAATTTAAATACTTGCTGCATTTTGTAAAAACAGGCATTTACTATAAAATTATTTTAAAGAATCAAATGAAACATATTTCAGTAGTTACTGGTGATATGAAGCAAAAGATTAGAAATTATGCTAATTTATTTGCAACTTTGACTTCCGTATGGAGACTTTTTTTTTATACCTACTGTATGTTAGTCCATTACTATGATTTTGTTTGTCCATTACCACTTACTCTTTCATTCTATACATCATTTATTTATTTTACATTATATAATTCACGGACTTTTAAAATTTTTGAATGAACAAAAGAAATATGTTCTTTTTCAGTTAGTCCGTTACCTTGACTTTATAACCAAATTGTGCACTCTAATTAAATGGCAACAAATTCTAATACCCAGAATAAGAATCATGTACCCTTCAAATATTTATATAAGTGCCATTTTCTGTCAAAATTAAAAATCTTTCCTTAGTGGGTTTGTATTTGTGTTAAAATAACACTAGAATGTTAGTCCGTTATCATGGAATTGCCCCACTTACTTGGTAAATCACAATTGGCCCGTGAATATTTCCTTCGTCAATGTTTACCTTTTCGACGATAAACACTGCTTTAATTTGAATTATGATTCAGCAACTATAACCTTCTTTCAACTAAATTTATTTTTAAAATTGTGTTAATAACATTTGACGATGGCTTCGAATAGAAGTTATGTGTTCAAAAGACAACTTAAAGGCAAAACCATTAAACATCATTGTTAAAACAATTCTCAGGAATGTACTTTACAATAATATTAATATTCATGTTACTAGAGTTTCCTGTCAAAAATCTTAATCATAAATTTGTATATATAATCACTTTATTTGACCTTGAATAATTTTATTTCAGTTTTTACACATAACTTACATAAAATTAGTACATATATTGGGTTTGCATATAAAATATTAAGACATTTTTTCGAGGGGTAATATATTCTAACAATATTATAAGGTGAACCTACCAGTAATTGACCATTTAGTGCAAGTTTCTACACATTTAATTTTTTTTTCTTAAAAAAATTATTAACGGAATGTTATGAAAACTTCCCAATATATAAATTGATTAATGAAGCTCAATAATAAATTAACATGGTGTTCCAGTCCTTTTTACAATTTAAAATATCATCAGAATTTCTTACCAAAAGCAATTTTGCCAGTAATTGACCAAGTAGACATTAGTAATTGACCACAGCCATGCTAGTAATTGACCACTTCCTTTTCCAGAAAGTTAATTGTTAAATTCTGTTATAAAATGCTCTAATATTCATAAATTAACTATTAAATGAATTAAAAAAAGAAAGTAAAAAGAAATATAATCAATTTTAATCCACAAAAATAAGGGAACATCAGTGTAAAATATAGTATGAGGGTTTTCAAAGTTAGTTATACTGGTAGATAATTATGCATATTTTATTCAAAAAATTAAAAGAAAATAAAAATAATATAGAAAAGACTATCCAATCCTATACTTTCAATTCTGAATAAATTTAGATGAAAAGAATCAAATGTAGAGGATATTATTTCTTGAATAATTTCAAAATCATCCGTTTTTCAAATGGAAATCATTTTCTTGCATTGGCATTTATCCAATTACATAGAAGAGTTTCTCCAGCGTAACAAGTTGTTTTCTCGCCAACGTTGAACAAGGTAATTTTGATTACAAAATAAAAAAAAAGAAAAAGAGCATTGAGCAGAACTTTTTGTGTTTATGGCCTTTTCGAAGCATTTAGAATTGAATAAAAAAATTTAAAATGCGGGAATCGTCCATTAGACATACAACTGCAAAAATTAAGGACTTTTAAGGACATATAAGCATTTTTAAGGCCTTGAGAAAAAGTTCAAAAATATTAAGCACTTTTAATGACCTTGTTGTAGAATTGCGAAGTTCTTTTGTCCTCAGAGTTATGTTTAATTAATATTCATTTTCCAGATACCTACAGAAAATACTTAGGCCAGTAGAAGATTATTATATACATAAACAGAATGTTTCAGCTTCTAGTTAAGCAAGTTTCAATATTGTCATGGCAAATAAGGAATACAATAACAGCAAACCAGGATAATGATGCTTGTTATATTATTTTAATTACAACTTGAATAAATAAGTTTAAGTGACGCTTATTGACGAGTGTGATTGCTCACGTCAAATAATTTACCGAGTTAGAAAAAGTATTTTCCCACGTGTTGCATACAATATATTTTATAATTACGCGCAAGAAATATTTTCAATCCGTATATTTATTAATGTTGGCAACTCCAGTCAATGAATTTCTTCTAAAAATGTGTCATTTCAATGCAATGTCAAGACTAGTATATAATATTTGAGCACGAGGCGTGCAAAAAAATACTTTTTTTTCACTGGTCTCATGTATTGCTTTCAACAAAAATTTAATTTTCTAAAAACAATTTATAAAAAGTTATTATAATAGCAATTTGAAGTTAAATAATAATAAAAAATATATACATTACCGATTCGAAAATGCAATTAATAACATTCTACGCTATGTGTCAAGGAGGTTGGCTATGTGTAGTGAACCAGAATATTGCCATTACAATTATTTAAAAGTAAGATAATTTATATTCTGACGTCATATATAGTTGCTTGGAAGACATATTAATAAAATAAACATTTTTGATTGGTTTAAAATTCGAATATGTTTTAAAGCTGTATTTTTCATTAGTTGTTTTGAATACATTGGGATTACCAGATGCTTCTAAAGATTTTCTTTTATCATGGAATGAAAAATTTTACTTCTTAATTAATTTACAAATATCTGATTTTACGCGCATTCCATTTCTTTTTTTCTTTCTTTTTTTCAATTATGTGTTGTATATTTTCTTTATTGAAATGCTGAGTTATATAACAAATTGTAAAACTCGTTTCAATGGAATGCATTCAAGTGCATTATTAAACATAAATATATAATTTCGGAAATTTGCAAGTAGAACATAAGCTCACACAATGAATAACCTATTATGAACCTATATAATATTTTTTCTGAATACAGCACGATATTCTTTTAAATACTGTAGAGCAGCATTCACCTCTAACTTTTAGAGACGAGCGGTATGAGTTATGTTGAAGTTTTTTGTGGACCGCAGATTTTTACCGAATATGCCAATACATATTACTTTTACTGTGTATGTTCAAGATCACAAATGTAATAATTGGTATAGAATAGATCCAACAATAAAAATATTTTTGAAAAATGGAAAAAATAATGAACTTTTTACTATCTCGAAAAATAGTTATTTATGCAACTATACTTGGGAATATAATACTTTTTCAATCGAGGTAAAATGCTTGTTAGCGCAAATCAAATAATTTAAAGAGTTTGAAAAAGTATTTTCCCACGTGTTGCATACACTATTTTTTGTAATTACGAGCAAAAAATATTTTTAATACATATATTTGTTAATGCTGGCAACTCCAGTCAATGAATTTCTTCTGAAAATATATTTTTCAATACCCAAACCTATATAATATTTGAGCACTAGGCTTGCGAGAGAGTATTTTTTCACATTAGTGCGAAAAAGTGCTACTTTCGCCACGATTTTTTATTCAAAATTATTATAAAAAGTTTTATTTTTTGCACGTTGTTATAAAAGTAATTGATATTTGATTTTTTTTTTTAATAATTAAAAAAATATTTTCGTTATACTACCTTAAATTAAAATCTAAAATATAAGTGAATCTTTTATTAAAACCTTGCTTGTGTGTCTTCATGTGACTTGGCATAACATTGAATAAATATATTAAAATTATACCTTCTTATATTCTGCTGATTTTGTCGATATCATCAGTTGTGAGATATCAATTGTAAGTCAATATCAATTTCTCTCAGGCTCTCAAGAGAAAAAAAAAATACTATTTGTCAGACTTGCTACTACGGGCAGCTTAGTGGAGAACACTGTTCTTAATAGTTAACACATACCATTTTGGAAAAATTAATATTAGGTAAAATAAAGTTCATTTCTCGAAATCTGAAATTAAAGTTCAAAGATTGAGAAAGCAGAGATGGTTCTTTAGTGAGATTATCGAGTGATCAAAATTGAAATAAGCCAAATTAAAAAAAAGAAATCTGCCACTCATTTTGAAAAATGCATTTCTCGAGTTATACATTAAAAAAATGGTACATTAATACATTTCATTTCTTAAACTAAATTCATTTGCTGAAAACAAATCATGGAAGTATTTGTTAAAATTTAAGCTGACTTATGATGGATTTTAGTTGATTTAAATTTCCTCAAGTAGCAAATATTCTATATCCAAATGAATATACATGTTTGCAAATAATGTTTCTCATATTCAAGTAAATTTTGCGTTCAGTTTTCATTAGCATCATATGTCCGGAAAACGCTCAAATCTAAATATGTTATTTAAATAAATCTGGCTTGTTTAATTGCATACGAAGTGGGGAAGGGGTTTATAATAGAAATTCCAGTATCCGTTACATCCAGAATATTTTTTAAAAAGTCAGTAATTCAAGTAATAATTCAGGCAGTCAGTAATACAGAATTCTAAAATCCAGAAGAAATGTACACATATTGTATCGTTTATTGCATTAAATATATATTAGTTTTCGAAATACAATGTAATTTGTTTGTCTGGAATCCATGTAAATCTATTACTTATTCTTATTATAATTATAGTCTAAAATAAAGAAACGTAACTTTGTAATCGAAATTACATCTTCCACAGCAACCGGGAAACAGGGGCGTGGAGCATCGCACAACTTTTAATTACACTATAATACTAACATGTATTTGTGTTTTATATTTTCTTCATTCGCTTAGAAAAAATGGCCAGATTGGTGATAAATATTATATGAGTCGTTAAAAAAAAAAAAAAAAAAACCTTTGCCAAAATAGTGTTTTCGGTGATATACTTTTCGATAATTCTTATATTATTCTTTCTTTTAAGAGAAACTGAGGAGAGGAGAAAAACGATCGTTGATGGAGAACTCTGTGTTGAATTTCCCCCCCTTTTTTTCCCTTCCTTCAACTTTTTATGCCATTTAAGCATTTTTACGTGAATTTCGGAGGTGGGGATGTTTAGAACACCTTAAGAGGCATCACCACAGTGATTTTGATTAAAATCGTAAGAGCCGTTTTTTAGAAATCATTGAAAAACCTGAAAACTACCTTATGCGCATGCCGGGTTTGACGAAAACCTTAATGGTAGGTCCCTTGGCCCCTACCAATCCTCACATCAAATTTGAACATCGTCGGTCAATTTGTTCGGGAGTTATGCTGACCATAAACAAACAGACCGAATTTTTTTTATATCACATTTTTGAAATCAGGATGTTCCAAAACGTGGAGAAATGTAGAGTCGTTTTTCTGAGTCGTAAGTCATCGAGTTAAACTTAACTCGTTACTGAAATAATAAAAGAAAATAATGTTCGCTTAAAAATCCAGTTAAAGTATTTTAAATGTCAATATGTATTTTTCATTGTTCTCCTAAGTTAATTAACTCTTTTTAGAAATAATAATCGTGCGGTTAAAGTTGTATTATTTTTATATTTATCTACCATTTTCAACATCATTTCCAAATTGGTTGGTGCCTATCTGATGGCTGTGTGGTTTGTTCTCTCGTCACGCATGCCAAAAGGTGCCGTGTTCGAATCCTGGGTTAAGCATGGATGTTCGTTGTGGTTCGTAATCCACGTTAAGCTGTAGGTCCCGGCCTAATTAGCCGTCATTGTGCATAAAAATAGGTCGTTGAGCATATAAACCAACTAACCAGTTGGGTTGCATTTCTTCTATTTGTAATCCCCCCCCCCCCCCGTTTCCTTTATAGAACAAATTTAAATTGAAAATAAATCATTATTTGCAGTTATTTATTATTCATTTCGTTAAATTTTAAATGACAAGCGTTAGCCAATAACCACAGAATATCAAAGAAGAATTTTCAATATTATTTGGAAAGTCAGTCCAATTAATAGATAAAAATGGAAAGGAAAAAAGTCGAATCTAATAAATCATGTAAGAAAATAGAAAATCAGATTCAGTCGAGATCGAAGCAAGAGAAAGGCAACTGCGCTTTTCATTCCCCCCCCCCCCCTCTCCCCCTTCGAAGACGCGACCAGTATTTTAACAAACTGAACAGGTGTACAACATTACTCTCCCTTAGTTCTTTGTTCCGTTCCTCGAATTTTGCAAGCGAGACAAAGAAAGTAGGGAGCGAGTGGGCTGGAGACCAGATACCAAACTGACCTAAAGGGATATGAGCTAAAGTGACCCCTTATAACCATTCATCACCCCGAGGGTAAATAAAGATGGTAAGAAACCGCGGGCTGTAAACGAATACTGCTTAGTAGGGGGTAATTTGAATTGATCTCGTGTTGCGTCGCCTGCTGGTGTAGACGGAATCACAAAATAAATTTGTTGCATCTATAATTTTTTGTTTCAGTTTAATAATTTTATTGTTTAGATTGGTCAATGATAGTGCAATCAATTTCAAAAGTGAATGTTTTGCTAAATGTCTAGAATTCCGTAGCGATATGCATTTCATTTCCATGTTCTATACGTTGTTACCAGTAATTTATAAAATCCGACATTCTATAGCAACGGTTCGCAATCTCTTAGGTTGTGCGGACCACCTATTTTGTAAGAAAAACTTTGCGACTCACTAAATAATACAATACGTGCGTACATCAGTAATTAGTAAAATTTTAGAATTAAAGGATTAAAAAATAGTTCTTTTTATAAATTGTAATGCAATTAATGCAGTTTTGGTAATAACTGGATATTTTTGCCAAACATTTATCCAAAACGAGATCAATGGTGTCGATAATTCAATTAACGAGTCTTCACTTGAAGATATTTTCTATATTTTAGTTAATCTTCTTGAAACAGAATTCACTCGTTAAACCGTCGAAGAATAGAATCGAATAATTGGATTGTTACTAATCATCGAGTGACTCGATTATTCCTATCTCTACCCTTGAAGCTCCTGTAATATTTATCTTGGATTATTAGACTCTTGATTAGCTTCCACGGGCCAGTACCACACTACTCGCGACCCACAGGAGGGTCGCCGGCCTATAGGTTGGGAACCGTTGTTTTATAGAACACATAGGCATTTTAAATCATGCCGAAAACGGGTCGATTTAGAAATCGGTTTATCGGACTTTTTTGTTTTTTATATTTTAAAATGCTCAATGCTTTTTTTTTTCTGAAAGGATTTTAAGTTATGAAAATGATTTAAATTTTTTTATAAATTTCACATTATTACCGACTGGAAGGATAAAATATAACATACGTATTGCAACTAAAAATTCCATGCTGAATTTTTTTAAAGGTTCGGTTTGCGAAGATTTTAATTTTACGTTTCTTTATAGTTTAAAATGTCGCTATAATGAAAATTGGCAACAAAAAAAAACCCCGTCGACTTTAAATTAACCAAAAAATTCAGTTATTCTAATTTCCCAGCATTTCCCTATGATCGGGATTTACTGCAAGAATAATATGTTGAGAAGAAATATTTTATGAAAAATAAAAGTGGTGCTCATTACCTGCCTTTAAAATAGGCTATATGAATGAAAAAGACCAAACGGTATAGTGTTTAGGGTGCTAGCTTCTAGACCGCGAGGTTGCGGGTTCGAGTCCCGTATTAGGCATGGGTGTTTGTAAATGTATGTTGGCTTGTCTAATGACGAATGTTTCGGCGCATTATAGCCCTCGTGTTGCTGACGGCGCCAGATAATCTGAAAACAACCAACCAATATGAATGAAAAAAGGGTATATAATATATACACTAACTTAGAAGCGTTGCGAAAATTGCCAAAATCATTAAGATCACATACTGATCACAATGTGATATCGCCGCGACAAGACTTTCGTTGCGAAAATCGCATTTCATTCTAAAATTATTTTGGGATATCACTGGATGTCGCTGCGATATCACAAAGTAACATCGCAACTTCGTCACATTGTGATGTCGCAGCGATATCACATGGAAGTCGAAAGTGACGTGAACTTTTGCGACATCGCTGCGATATCCCATGCAAGTCACATTGTGACCGTGATCTTTGCGACGAAAAACTTCGTTGCAGTGACGTAACTGTGACAAAGATGGTTAGTAGGGCGGTAGAGTATCTGGCTGGGAAAGCAAAGGTCTCACGATCGATTCCCAGCGATCACATAAAAAGCTACTGCGTTTTAAGATTTTACAACAATTTGCTGCTATATTTCAATATTGTAACCTATTTTGAAAACTGGTGTATTTCAACTTCCATATCTGTCTCTCCAACATACCACTTGTGTCTTCTTTCTGCATCTCACTGTTTCGCAGCTATGCCATTTCAAAGTTACGGAATCCTTTCTGTTAGATTCTGTAGAATCATGTCTAACTCTGTGATATTGTTGTATAACTAAGTTGAAAAATATATTCGCGGAATATAATTAATCTTTGGAAAACACGACATTTCTTCCCAAAACGTATTTTTTTATATCATTTATCAAATTAAATTTTATCTAAATCTGACATAACCGGACCACGCATCTGCCATCGGTGTCATCTTATGGGAAAATATCACCCCATAAAACAAGCAGATCGACGACAACTCAACCCACGTACGAAATAACGCCCAATTTGTTGTACAATATCATCTGAAAAAAGGAAGTTTTTCATTGAAAAAAATCCGTTACGTTCCCCTAGTGACGCAATTCCATTTTCGCTTGACCAGAAAGTTGTAAATACTCTTTTTCGGAAGCCTTATCTGGAAATGAGGGAAAGGCGTTCGATTCATATGCAAAAGAAAGTGGGAGTAGAAAAATGGATGAATCATTCGAACTTGGAATTCGATAAGGTTGTATTCAATGGTTTCTTTTGAATAGGAAAATTTGCACGTACTTCTTCACTTCTTGTTTGAGATCAGTCAAACACCGTTAACGCGAAATCGATGGGGCAGTCGAAATTGTTCGCGTTAACCGGAATTTTCTATTAAACGAATAAATTAACGTTAAGCTTTAAGTACTGAGAACTGCTTTTATTTCGAGTTAAACGGATTTTCAAGTTAAGCGATTTCACGTTAACGGGGTTTGACTGTAATAGAGTGGAGTAAAAGTATGCAGATATTGATATAGAATCTAAACAAATTCATAAAATTCCTTCTTAATGGACAAATACGATCGATAATCAAAACACAACTTCAAAAATTATCTAGCGGCTTTCCCGTTTCTTTTCTTTCCAATGATCTTTGCATATTCTGGATAGTAATAAATGGTTGTTTATTGACTTCAATCATGAGATATGTATTAGAACCCTCGCCCAAAACTAGTTAGCTTCTGATGATAACCAAGGGAATTATTATACTGCATTAAAGGGGGAACAGTATTGCGTTAATTCAATTGACTACTCGTAGAGGGAAAAACACTCATGACCTGTCCAAAAGTGTTTAGCCCTAGTGCAATATTCTTTATCATTCACTACCAAAGCATTGCCTCTAAACATACTAAAGTTTTTACCAAGTACTACAGTAATAATTACATCTTATAACAGCATTTGAAATTGAATATATTGTGTGATTTTATACTGTTACTTTTCAAAAACTTCTCTTTCAAAATCGTAGTGGAAATAAATTCTTGAATTTAATGGTAAAAAACTGATTGGATTGTGATAGTAACTGTAAAGAGCTGCCTGTTTGAGTATAACAGGTGCTATGTCCTCTACTCCCACCAGAGCCATGTAAACTAGTATTTCTGTTGTCCCACTTGATATCTTCATCAGTGGTGTTGCAAGAAGAAGCTCTTACAAACTGGAAAACGCTGGATTGTGGATAAATTTTGCCAGCCAAGTGTCCCACACTAGCATTAACCAAAAATTCTTTGACCCTATACTTTTGATGCCCTCTGACATCATGGAGACAAGATTCCTCTTTCATAGACCCTTCGAGGTACTTATTAACTTAAGAGAGAAATGGAAAGAGGAAAACTACAAAATGGAGATATTGTGTGGAACACAGATGGCTCCAAACAGAACGAAAAGGCAGGTGCTGTAATCTTTGGGGTTAGACCTAAAGTAAGGATTGCACGCAGATTAGGAAAACATGTCACAGTATTTCAAGCGAAACTGCTTGCCATCATTTACTGCCTACCTGAATGTTCTAGAAGATCCTACTCAAATAGGAAGATCTACATATTTAGCGACAGTCAAGCAGCTTTAAAGGCAATAAACTCATTTCAAATAAGGTCCAAACTTGTTTGGGAATGCAGAAATCTTCTACAAGACTTGGGGACCTATAATAGGATCCTCCTTACATGGGTGGCAGGACATATTGGGGTAGAAGGAAACGAAACTGCAGATAAGCTTACTAAACTGAGAACTGCAGACCTACCTTTAAGCCCTGAACCTTTTTGTGGAATCTCTAAGACTACTGCAAAAAGGGTGATAGGAGAAAAAATGCTTAAAGAAACCACAAAATGGTGGAAACAAACCACCGATCAAACACATGCGAGGTTTGGTGAAAAACTTAATGAGAAAACTTGTGAATATCCAAGTTCTAATCCTACATCTCTATTTGCTGCCAATATATGAACCTCTCATTAGAAATGCATGCTTTGAAGTCATATTTCTCCAGTGAATGAGAGAAGGAAAATATTGCTCAACGTTAGTGTTGGGTTGGCAAGACTCGACCTTCGAACACCATGCAGCCCATTAATTAATTTCTCTTCGGTCTTTTAAAAAAAAAAAATTACCTTCTATATTACGTTAATGTAGAGAAAAGTATATACAAAGGCCTTTACTGCTTGTGTCGGTTCAAGATTAACATTTGTCAAACTTAACTACAAATGCTACAGCGGGTGCTATATATATGTCAAATGAAAGTCCGCTTCTAGATGAGTTCAAACGCAGTAATGGGCATCGTGTAGCTCTTGCGTTAGAAAATTCAATCCAACCAACTCCGCATTTGCGTCTTAAATGGGAGAAAACCAGGAAAAAGATAAAATATCCTCCTTAGGATACGAAATAGTTTCTTCAGCTTTCCTAAATTTCTTTGAAGATTCACAGTGAGAAAAAAAAAATCGTCCACTGTAAACACTTCCAAGGTTAAAAAGTAATACGAAACACGAGCAAACAAAATAATGCAGTCCCTCTTTTCTTTGTTTTCTCTTGCAAATGAAGATTTCCAAACAGCCGCAAACCAGTCTGAAAGTGTCCCACGCGCAGCAGACGATAATAAAAATCTTTCTTCCGCGAGGAGGGGGTCACATGGTAGTGGAGGGGTGGTGGGCGAATCGACCACATGTTGCCGGATCCGCATCCTTCTCTTCCAGTCTCCACTCGAAAGCAGCAAAATGAAGATAACGGTGAGTGATTCTCTCTCTATTACCTTTGGATGACTGAATAATTTTGCAGACGATTGGTCTTACTCTTTCACAGAGTTCAATTATGTTGAGACTTAACTAGCAATAGGTACCTCAAAGCAAACGATAAACTTAACAAAATTTTGCAATTTTATTTTGTGTATGTATACTTTTATGTTTATGAAGATTTGGCAATTATTTTATTTACTTTTTTTTTCCGTCTCATTGTTGTTGACTCTGACAGAGTTCGTACTTTAAGAGCTCTTAGCAGCCTTTTTTAGAACTATTCTACCAATGTTGATTTTTTCAACAGTACCTGTCAAAAAACTTACTTTAAAACATGGGAGTTTTTCCAACTTACAGTAATGCATTTACAGTGTGTATTTCTATTTCAATAACAATCAAACAATTTTTATTAAAAAAGAAAAAAAGAAAAAAAAAATCAATTTATTTTTAAATTTTAATAAAAAACACTTTATCTTACTTTCAACTTTTTTCAATAAGTTATTATATTAACGTCGTAATAATTGACACAAAATGTTATATGTTTAGAAGCAATGTTTCTATTCTACTCGTATTTGATTCAAATCTATTTGATAATTAATAGCAATAACATTACTGAGCGGTGGAAACACTAAAAATATATTCTATTGTCATTCCATATATATAAATAAAAAAAAAAAAATCTTAAACGGTAACATGTCAACTCTGATAATATATGAATTACACTAACTAGTGAGAGATTTTCTTTTTGCATGTTGGGCAATTTCTTTCTTAACTTCAAAATGACGGAGTGAAAAATTGTTTAGAAAAATCATTGAAATATTTTTAATCACCGCTGATTTAATAAAAAAAGGGAAAATATTTTATGGACAATATTAGAAAATCAACTTAAAAATTCTCTTTTGTTTAAAAAATAGAATAAACGAATAATGTATGAACAATACATTTTGACAAGTGCAAACTAAAAAAAAATTTTAAGTATTTTTTATATTATTATTATTATATTACGTATTATTTTAATTTAAGAAATTCATTGTTCCAAAACAAATAACCACTTTTCCTAATTTTGCAGACGATACAATTTGAATATCATTTGGCTAATCATTTGAATAATGAATATAGTTAGTTCATCAATTTTCAAAAGATATTCGTGCGGCCATTTTTTTGTCATAAATGTATCAAATTTTTTTTTTTTTCACTCGTTTTCTTTTGCAAACCTTGGATGTTATTCAAGTTACTTTTGCATTAAATTAAATATACTATTTATTTCGTCGATTATGAAGTTTATCTTTTCAGAGACGTACCTATTCTTAATTTTGTTTCACGTTTGCCGGGCTAAAAAAAGTAGCATTTCGTTTTTTTTTAATTATTATTATGGTTTATACTACAAAACAAAACAAAAATCGACAATAACGGGGAGTAATAAACTTGAAGCAAGGAATTATTTAAAATGGGATTGAGCTCATCATCCACATTCAACACGGGAAAAAATATGACCAATCACAAAACACCTTTAAAAAAATTTAAATTTTCAAATTCGATTACTCAATCCGAATGCTGCATTATAAAACTTTTCGATAATCTGTGACATCATCTCAAACGTAATACCAAACATCTTATCTGACTTACTCATCATTATTCTCCCACTCCCCAAAAGACTAGAGGTCTGAAATTTGGCACAGGAGTTCATTATTAAGTATTTAAGAAAAGTAAAGGTGTTTCGTTACAATGTTTTGTTATGGATTGGCGAAATGGGGGGAAAAGATAAAAGGGGGATTACGCTCACAACTTCAGATCTACATTTGAAAGAAATTTTTTTATAGGAACAACAACTTTTTGTCTCTATTAAAAGCTTGTAATGCGTGTATGTTTAAAAAAGTCTTCTTTTTTTTAATTACGGCTTATATAAACTTTTGTTATTTATCAGTCAACTACATGTAGCTTTTATGATCCAATACTTGTGTGATATCCTAAAATTGTGCCTATCTTATACTTATCTACTATCATATACCGGGAAATTCAACTAAATTAGCCAATGTAGAGGAGATAAACTTTTAAATTAAACAAAAAAAAAAATTCAAAATTAACGAGGATAAAAAAAAAAAATCCGTCCCCCCCCCCCCCTTTTTTTTTTTTTTTTTTTTTTTTTGAGCAATTGTTTTGTTTCAGAAAATCGTCGGATAATTTTAAGCAGTCCTTACTTTTGATATAATTTTTAATTTGATTGATCGGAAAAGATTGATCAATAGATGATACTGTTCCCATATCATTTTGTCTAAGTTCCAGGATTAGGTGATTGAAGAGATTGATCACAGATTATTTTTGTATTCAAGGCTTTTTCTAGTGATTGAAATATTTTAAATTAGAAAAGGTTACATTTTATTTTCATTGAAGTCGATGATTTTTTTTGTTCTTGTTAATTTGTGTTGCTGTATGTGAATTTATTCTATCCATATATACCTTTAAAAATAAAAATTAGTACTTTTTTAAATATGATATTTAAGTGTCAAATAGATTTTTACCATGCAAAACCATACTTTTTGATGGTTTCAAGTTTATGTCTTGCTTTAAATTATTTATAAAATATTAATTTTTATTGTTATAATTAAATTCCCAAAAAGTTTTTAATTTTATTTCTCCTATAAATATTTTTTTTTTTTTTTCAATAAAACTACCGTCTTCTTAAATCATATTCTTTTCTTAAAAACTTAATAATGCTTATAAAATGAAATTTTTTTCCTTCATATTTTTTTGCGAAAATTAATAAAGAAATCAATCGATATCGCGAAGAAAATCAATTAATTAAATGAAACGTTTAAACCTGAAATTATAAGTAAATTTTTCCTTTAACTAATAATATTTATATTTCCTAATAATTTCATGAACAATTTCGGAATTTAGTTTTATAGAATTCGGGGGCAATCTTCAACTGAGTTTGGGGTCGAATATTTCTGTGTATTTATTTACAATTCATAAAAATTAAATTTAATTCCGGGGGATTTCGATAACTTATTTATGAATTTATTTAGAATATTCTTAGATTTTAAGAACTTATTAAGAATTTTCATATAATTTATTCAAAGTAATTCGCATTTTCTCTTATCGTAGATTTTCATTCTTTACTTAATTCACTAATATTTTGCTCAGTAAGTAAAAAAAAAAAAAAACATAGAAATTACAGCACTTGTGATTAATTTGAAAGATATTAATCTTGCATTTTTCTGAGTTAAAAAAAAAAAATATTTCCCTCGCAGTCGGCAGGATTCGAACCTGCGCGGGAAGATCCCAATAGATTTCTAGTCTATCGCCTTAACCACTCGGCCACGACTGCACATGCGTAATGGGTGAAATAGAGCAAGCGCTCAGTTTTGAATCCACACTTCACTAAAATTAGTCGAACTATATTTATAGATTTGTATATAGCTGGTTTCGAATTCCTAATATTTATAAACTAGTATTTATATGATGTAAGTCGAATACAATTACTTTTTTCCAAGTTCCGTATTTTATATATGCTGATAAAACAACGTAACATTTATTTGTGTGTGTGTGGGGGGGGGGGGGTGTACATTTGTTGACCAACTGTTCGAGGCACTTCCCCCCCCCCCCTATCCCCCCCCAGCAATTTATGCGTTTCGCTTTTTACTGCGGGCTGTAATGATTTGTGAAAAACAACTTTTTCAAATTAAAGTATGTATTTTTTTTTCGTTGGATTGGATTTTTACGAAAGAAATATATGGGTCATATTCATATTTTTCCATACTCCCACAAAACACCGCATCTGGATTACATAAAGTATAGTATATAATTGAGAAGGGAAACACCTTCCACTAGGACTTTTCGAAAAGAAGTATTCATATTAAAAAATATATATACTTTTAAAAAAGTAATAAAAAAATATTTTCTAAACGTTTTATTTTCAAACTAGTTTATTTTTAATTTTTCGTTTGCAAATACACTGCATTATAATTACTGTAGCATTTACTTTATTATACTTTTTTTCTGAAAAGTCAATCCACTACTAGAACAGAATAGGCACTGCCTGGCAAAATGTCGGTTTTAATTTTTAATGCCCTTAACTGAAATTCTATAAATACACACAGTTTTTAGTTCCGACTGTGGATATTTTGGAAATGCAGAGCTTTTCTAGCAACCTTGAATTAATAACAACCCGTTTACAGAAGTTATCGGTAGCAGAAAAGATCGAAGCGATAAGATTTAAAAATGGGGTGTTACAATAGAAGCTTTTTTAAATACAAGTCGGTCGTGCTCAAGAAAAAAGTCTTATCCACAACGGCAGCTGCTCGCTTGTTTGATTGATTGAGAAAGGTGTTTATTTTGAAAGCTTCATCTCTTCACTGACGAAGTTTTCAAGCTGATGTTTGAAACTGCTCATTCACGACTTCGATCCTAACCTTTGAGCGTAATTTCCAATCTTTTCTTATGACGATTGTGACATATATAGTTTGGTATAATGGGTCCCTATTACATAGAGAAAAAGTTCTACCTAAGAATTAAATAGACCACCTAAACGTTTGAAATAAACTAACATTGTTCATAAAATAGCCGAGACCATACTCAGAATACACGTCTTACTTAAAACTAAATATCGCATACTGTTCGGTTTTTAATATCATAAACATCAATAACAGTATAGTATCATCTTCACATTTATAAACAGGCATTTCGAAATTAAAAGTTTATTTGTTCGATTTTGTCGCGAAATTTTTCGAAGACTGTTACGAAAAAATTTACGTCTATCAAACGATTTGGTGTAAATTCGAAACATAAATTTTTTGTATTTTTTTAAAGGCTAAATCAATATTCGTATTCGGAAAGTCACCGTAAGTTTAAGTGTTGTGTTAATTTTGTTTTAATTTTTAAGAAAATTACTGAATATTTTATTCGATAGTATTTTGTAAAAATTGCAAATTAATTTTAAAATTCGGCAACATTCCGAATTGTTGGAAAACTCAAATTCAGAACTCAACATATAAATTATTTCGAAATTCACTCATCGATAAAAAAAAAAATTATATTTACTACGAAGAAATATTTTTCGGTTTTGATAACAAATATTGGACATTAAACCAATTACGCATTAATATTTCTACAAATAGAAAACACGCATCCTGTACACACAACATTCCGCCGAAAACACTTCCTGATTATTACTTTCTGACAGAAAAAAAATTCTGCTTGAATAATTACCTTTTTTATGACCAAAGAAGTCTTGCTTGTTTCCTAAGTGATCATTAAGGTAGTTTTTGCCTGTTATGGTAATGATAAATGTATTTGGTATCTTCTCTACCACGGGCGAGACATTGATTTTTCTGAAACAGGCTAATTCATATTGAAATATTACCATAATGCATTCATTTTTTTTCTAGTGAATAATTTTAAACCCATTTTATACTTATTTTTTCTTATAAATTTTCCCGCTTTTTTCCACTTTATTATTATTTTTAAAATGCCGACCTGTTGGACCCTTCCTGGCAACACCCATACTCTTTACAAAAATATTATAAATTATTACTTTATAAAAAAATTTTTTTTTTGCAGTCGTGTAGTATGCGTAAACCTTTTAAGTAGATTTGGCAATTTTATCTATTTACATGACAACTTTAAAATAATACGATTCAAAAGTTTTTTTTTTTCCCTTATCGTCTCAGATAAAGTCCCTTTAAAGTCTACCGGTAGGTAGACTTATTAATTATTTTGTTTCTTACTGCCTTAATAACCTACTAATTTATAAATATACCTTGTAGAATTCTGAGACATAATATTGGAACGTTAATTTTAGATTTATGCCGCCCCAAATTTTCAATATAATTCTCAAACAAATTTTAATAATTATTCTCAATTAGTAATAAATAATAAAGTAATTTTAATCATTAGTCAACATATTTTAATATTTATATTTAATAATTATTGTCGAATTAAATAAATGTATTTATTTATTAATTTTATAATTGAAGTGTTTTAATAATTAGTATGATTAAAACAATGAAATCTAAATTGCAAAATAAAACAAAACCCCTTGGGCCTTAACATACCATTTTTTACAAATATTGACCGGCCTGGTGACTGTACCAGACAACCCTATGGTCAGTACACCCCTGGCATATAGCTATACGTAGAGGAAAAAATACTAATGTCATGATAAAGCTCTATCATAATTCAAGCACTTTTCTATTTCTACAAGTCTACAAGTAATTCTCTTAAAATTATAGCAGCATTGTTTGAGTTTCATAATTCTAAAGACGTTTGTTTACCTTATTATAACTTTATTGATCAGTATAAATAACATTTTCAATGGTTTAATATTCACACAATTAGATGAAGGATTAAGGGAAAATAGGATAGTCCACTTTTTCATGAAACTGGACTATCAAGGTCATCTTGTTGCCCATGAGATAAATTTTCTGACTGTCAGTGTGCCATCATTTTTTGTACAAAACAACGTCAGTCGTCAGTGTACGTAAAATTAGCCGCAAGAAAAGTCTAACTATCTGAACCATCAGATGATAAACTTTCAATTGCGTTTTTCTCGAAATTGGCTTAAGTACTTTTTAATCTGAACCTTTCAGAAATTAGGCAATTTGTTATCGAACTGTCCCGAATTTATAACATTATTGGACTCGTATTGGTAAGGTATTCCGATTATTAATATTTGAGACATGGCGGAGGGGAGGTAGGGGGCATGCATGAAGTCAGAGCTTGCATCATGATATGCATTAAAAACCATACAAGGTTCTGGTATTTTCTTAGAAAGAGTTCTTGCAAAAAGTCTGAAAATAAATATTTTGGCCTATAAATCAAATTATTTATATGTATGATAGCAAATCTAATTTAGTATATCCTTTTAACTATTATTTACAATAATTAAAAGGTGTAACCAGTATGACATAATGACGAGCAATGATGAATGTTAAGTAACTTACAAGTTACTTAACATTCATTACTGCTCGTCATTGCGTCATACTGATTCAATTTCCCACACCTTTGAAATGTTCATTTCGGCTGCGTAAACAAAACCCACGATTCAATACATTGCTTGTTTCCTAGAGCTTCCATGAGATGATGATGATTATATTTATGGTTTGAACCAATCGGTTTAAACCATGGTTTATATCAAATGGTGTTTTTTTCCCCCTCAAAAAACCCAATTCTTTTTTTTTTTTTTTTTTTTTTTTTCTTCTTTTTTTTAAAGAATAATTTAAATTTGTATTTTTATTTATTTATTTAGTTATTTAGTTATTTATTTATTTATTTATTTATTTATTTATTATTGGATTTTTTAAATTATTTGTTACTGTAAATAACTTTTTTTTAAATAAATCTTATAATGAAAGACTGTTGAATTTTTTGTAAGTATCAACTTTAAGTTTTTATATTAATCTAATAGATTTATTAAAGTTTTATAAATATTCAAAATTATTAATTAAAATTAAATTATAGGCTGCATTTTGAATTTGTTTTTGAAATAGAGGTTTTGTGCTTTAATAACTTATTTCTAAACCTTAAAAATATAATTTTGTACAACTTATCACCATAACTGATGAATCCAAGAACAATATTCCATGTAGATGCAGTAAACAATTACCATTGTATTATATTGTATCCATTGAATTTAAAAAAATGCACCTCTAAAGATAATATTAAAATTTAATATGATTTGAATGTCCACATAAGTAGCAATTGTTTATTTCCTAAGTTTAAATTATTTTCAGAAGGAATATTATTCGTTATTTGAATATTAATTATTCTAATTAATGTCAAATTTTATTTATATTAAAAAAGGATCTTAAAAAAAAAAAAACCTGTTAAACAAAACAAAAAAATTACTGCTTTACACCAAAATAACCGGGTTTTTTGGGGGGTTTTTTAACAAAAAGAACTGTTTTTTTTCCAACCCTGCTATATTCATTATTTTGATAACTGATGTGCTAATAAGACCTCTCTCCCAAGTAACTAGATAAATGGTTTCCATGACTGAAAAAGAATTTTTAGGGACTCCTACACCTTCTTTTTACATTTCATATATTACCCCTTTTTAAAAATATAATAGTTTTCAAAATACTAATATATTTTTAAATAGTGCATATGTGCTATATTTTTCAAAACGTCTGCTGGTTTCACTTTCGTTGTACATTAAGCAGAGAAAAGGGACTGACGAAAAAAAATCGACACATTCAAACGTGACACGTCTCTTGCTCATTTTATAACCTGTCCCTGGTCCCCATGTGAAAAAACCCATTTGTCACTTTGCTTTGAAAACAAGGTTGTGAAACATAAATAAAATTTACATAATCTCCCAATTTCGCTTTGCGTCGTGTATTCTGTTTGTCAAGTGTGAACGAGGCTTAAGTAATGTGTTTCTTAAAATATTTTGAATGTGACCTACCACTGAGCCATTCCCTATACACTGAACCCCCATGAATGTAGCAAAAAAAAAAAAAAAAAAAAAAACTCTTAGAAAGATACGACGCTGACAGACTATTCATTTTCCGAATGGGCAGACGATTTTTCTCTTAGAAAGAAAAATGACGCCAGAGTCGAAGTGAAAGTTGTTTTCCTTTTCTAAGTTGTCGCCAGTCGTGAGATTAACAGGTGAAACATTGAGGTCAAGAAAGCAACTTTCACTTTGTACCGATGCTGAAATACATCCTGAGGCACTGCACGAGTCTATTTTGTCTGTTTAGTAGTTTTAAATAATCCAGCTTATTGATAATATAGTCAGAAACGATTAACCTCTTAGCCATTTGCATACAATTTATCTTTAGTTTAATGATAAAACGTTACGATGACCGATATTAACCATAATTTTTTTTTTTAAATGCACTAATTTTGTGTAAAATATAAGTTCAGTAACTTGTGCTAATTTGATGTACTTTAAGATGATTTTTCCGGCTGCTTATTGACGACCAAACAGTATAGTGGTTAGCGTTCTAGCCTCTAGACCGCGAGGTTGCGGGTTCGAGTCCCGTGTTAGGCATGGGAGTTTGTAAATGTATGTTGGCTTGTCTAATGACGAATGTTTCGGCGCATTATAGCCCTCGTGTTGCTGACGGCGCCAGATAATCTGAATACAACCAACAACAACCGGCTGCGTATTTTTTGTCTCAATCAAAGCACAGATTTAGTTATATGTGGGACTTAAGAAAAAGGTAATACAATTTTTCCACAAAATAGGAATTTTTTATCAAAGTATATAATTAGTAAAGCAACAGTAGGCTGCTGAAGAAACCTTATCATCACAAGTTTTCTCGAGGTAGAAGTTTTTCTGTCGCTACAATTCAAATTGCATGAGCACTGCAAGACCCCAGGTAGCATAGCGGTATTGGTAAATATCAGAAGCAAGGGTTCTGGGTAGATTGGCCAATCCATTAGAAACTCGAGCATCGTTACAACACACACGATTCCTTAAAAAATCAAAACTATCACAAATCACATTTCTTACCCCTCTTTCCTTTTTTTCTTATAAAAATATGTTTAAACTTTAAAATTCTACATCATAATTTCAAGACTTCCAGTATATTTTACCCAGCACCTGGGCGATGTTTAAGTTCCGAAGCTATGACCTGCCTATGGGGGTCCATATCGGGATCGGCCATTGTATTGAGTGGGGATTGGAGAAGATGCATGAGAGCGTCTTAACACTCACTGGCTTTTGTAAATTAAAAGAAAAAAATTGAGAAAAACAACAAAAATCTTAAATTATTCATTTGAACAGACACATTTAATATTAATCAATAGTTCAATAGGAAATATTGAAATTGACTGAGAGGCGATTACCAATTTAGGTATCCCATCGAAAATGATTATGATTTTTTCATAGAATGTATATAAATGCTACTTAATTGGCTATCGGATTTAGTTCAACTCATTCAAAGTCGATTTTTGAACAGTTTCGGCCATTTTTGCACCACCAGACCAATATATTCATAATATACTAGCATTTTTCTATATTTTATATTAAAAAAATCAGAATAGTGTTCGATGGAGTACCTTCCTAAATTTGCAGTCCCCTCTCGAACTATAAGTTATATTTTTGTAAAATTTTGAAGTTTGAACAAAAAATATATTCACCTTGCACCTTTTTGAAAATAATCCTGCCTATGCAAATGTCAAAAAGTAATATTCGATATTTTTACCGGAAGATAATAATAGTAATAATAATAAATAGTGCAAGCGACATTAACTATACATATAAAATATCCACAATTTCAACAGAAAAATGCATAGCAAATTAATGCAAAAGCATTGACTGTAACAGTGCCAGGATCAAATCACCACCTTTGTATAAACGATAACGCTTTTGAAAGCATTTATCTCTAAGGTAACCCTTGTTTAAAAATTTAACGTTACGAGCCCGTCGGGTTGTTGTATGTAATGGTCACAAATACCGGCCCAGCCTTGAATCCTTTTGTCCTTAATTGTAGCAACCGAGCACATCCGATACAGTTGGATGTCTGCCAGAATAAGGACGAGTGATAATTTTTTGATTGTAATGCTGAGGGTCATTTTTAGTGCATCCTCACTCCATGATGTCAGAAATGGTTCGTCAAGTTTATTTTGGATGGTGACAGTTCTATTAATAAAAAGAGTTTTTTTTTTTTATAGTTTAGGAAATAAATGTAAGTGTGAAAATGAAGGATATTTTTTCTCTCTTGAAATGTGTTGGACTTTTTTTTATGAAAGAGTTTCAATGTTATGGTTCAATGGAAAGCAAACTGTTGTGACATATAGTCTGCAATCGCCAGCCTCTATCTGCCCTATGGACCTAATGCTTAAATTTTTGGCCACAATTTTTTAGCCTAATAACTGCAGGATAATTAATTTATAGAATATTAATTAAAAAAGTAATTGATCTGGACATTTTGAAGGGATTTTTCTTTTGGTAGAATCGGTATTATGGCCTGTCAGGATTTCGTCCCATTCAGGATTGTGACTTGTCCGGATTATATCCATACCCTCTTAGAGCGACCTTGGACCTTATGTTGCAATGTGTAAATCTGTACCTCAGAAATTTGCGTACTAGGTTTTTTAACGAAACAAACGAGTTGCCGAGTACTGCAGCTTTTTTACTGTAATAATTTGCTTAATTTTAGTTGAATAGTTTTATATATTCTTAATACTGTTCACGGTTTCAAAACCCATAGAGCTCGATCCTTTCACATGTGTTTCTTTTCCTTCTTCAATTAAACTGTTACGAAACTGAAAAATTATTGAAATGGTGGCATTTCGTAAAAGTGTTACGTAACATGCAACTTTATTTTCGTTCTGTTTACAAATTCATCCTTGGTTACCACTACATTATCAGACCAGAAGATCAATCTTAATACAATTATCGCCTTCTTATTTACAACACTCCCTGTTTTACATTCGAGAACGGTGTTCAAAAGTGATTGATTGTGAAATTGGATGTTCAGGAAGTTGAGAACAATTGTGACCTTTCTGAAAGTCATTGGTCACGCCTCTTAAGATGGGGTCTTAATTCATTTTTTTTTAAAATAACTATCAATTACAAAAATTGCTGATTTTAAATGAGTGATAAACTCCGGTTGTTATCTATAGCATAATCTTAAGGTTAAAAGGGAAAGAGAGGATTATGATTAGTCTTCCCAACCGAATGAGATTTGACTCACTGGCGTGTTCGCCGCATTCTCTTGAGATTTCCACATCAAAATGAGTTAGAATGGGACAGTTACTGTCACTAAAATGCTGCTTATACACACGTTTCTATTGCAGTACATCAGATCTTGATAACAAGCATTAACACTTTGATGACTTGTGATGATTTAAATATCTTTTCTGTTACGGTTGACTTATCGCACTCTTGCTTCATAAGTAACACAACTCAAAATTCTTCATTTTGAGTTAATGTGTGAATCACAGACTGCATGTACTTGAAGTTTAACGTCATAAAATAGTTTTTAAGTTGAATTCAAGTTGAAATGAGTTGTTCTTACCCCTTTAAGTCAATGTAGTGTAGAAATGAACGCACTCTAACTCAAACATAAAGTATTTTTTTTAGTGCAATGTTGTTAAAAATGTTGTTCCTCCCTGCACTAAAAATTGGTTCCCATTTAGCTGCAACCAACATTTGAAGCTTAATTTCACGATTTAATGGTCGGTCCGTGGTAGCAACATTAAATCGTGAAATTAAGCACCAAATGTTGATTGTAGCTTAATAAGAACCAATTTTTGGTGCAAGATGCAACAAAATTTTCAACAATGTAGGGTGTGACGTGTAAGCAAAAACCCTGAAAATTAAAAAAAAACAAAAAAAAAAAAATAGCGAAGTGGACGACAAACTTAACAAGAAAACTTGTCACCCTGACCTAAACAGACTTTAAAATACTGCTTTTAATTCTTGATAGTAATAAGCTATTAAAGTGGGTTAAAAGTTCAGAAGATTCGGGACCGACCAAGGTGAAGATTATTCTCCAAACTACAGGTGGTATATCACCCCCGCTGGTGATCCAATCTGAAGGGTAGGCTACCTGGGTGCAGTCTGATTGCTCATTCAGACATCCAAATACCCCCAGCCTCGTTGGAGACACATATACTTCTCTGTATGAGATGATGATTGCCTAAGTCAAAAAGAGATTGGGTAATGGCTATGCTAATCGTTGAATGCATGAATAGATCTTTATGGTGCAAAAATGACAATCATCAGACATGTCTGTTTAGATTTTAGCTCGTGTCAATGAACTTAATTTTATATTCGATGTGAGATTAATCCCGTATGAAGCTTTTACCAAATTCGAAAACAGTTACATATTCAATAAATTGAACTTTCTGTAACCTCCAAGTGATCATTGAATAAGAAAGTCTCCCAAACCTTAGTAATTTCCACATTTACCCTTTTATTTTCATAAATGATACTTAAGATTTTTGTCGTCTGATATCTCATGACTGAAGAATATCGCCATCACTTGAAAAATAAAAACTTTTTGCCGTTTTCCTTAATTAATGCCGTGTTTATGAACACTATTTTTGGCACATTTGTTCAATGGCACTCTTTTTGTCAGGTACTCGATAAAAATTTATACTATACCAAGTTAGGGAAAACAAATACCGATTTTCAAACTGGCTCCAGCAAATAATGTCCACTTGCTTTGAACACAAGACCGAATTATTACAGCTATTTGCTTTTCAAATCACTCCTTTTCTACCAAGTTAAGTACATTGCAAATATATTTCCATTCATTGTAAATATATCTTGGATTAAGCTAACGTGAATGGATTATATAAAAAAGACCCATTACACCTCCACCTCTGAAACCCTTTCCCACAAAGGTGTGTCGGTTTTGACCTTCTGTTACACTGCTGTTCGAGTACGTTGTTAATTGAGGCTAACTTTTTTTTGCAAACACCAACAATCCTAATGATCCTTATAATTTTCCTTTGAGACACGATCAATTCTTTATTTATGCGATGTTTGCTTCATGCAAAAAAAAAGAGCCGATTCTTTTTATGTCATTGGTTCTCAAGGAAGGCGAAGTACGATTGCACAAGCCTTCTTTCACTAGTGAATATCTTTCTGGCAAGGTTTTCACTTCAATTAACTTATTAGGGAATCGGTTTTCGGTGATTGGTATATAATTCTTCTATTGAATTTTGTAAAACGTTTGGTCTTCGAATGATGAGTGGTATTTTTAATTTATTTATTGCAGGACTATTGTTTCATTCTTTTTTATATATGTAAATTAACCATTTAGGTATAAGTGGATTCTTAATTATATTCATTGAAAGTATTTTTGCCTTGTGCAAGATTTGTTGCTCATTCTTTATTTATATCTTATTCAATTTTCAGCAAATAGCTTATTTGGTATTACTATATTTACATCATAGGAATTGAATCCAGATACATTTGAGTTGACAGTGACGTCATTTGGAAGAGGGAGGTAAAGTGGGAGAGAGTTAGTTCTTTCGATTCACTTTTTGATATTTTAGTCATTTCTACAGTCAATTAGTGTTTAATTTGCAATTTCTCACCGCACCTTTGGAGATTGCTCCCTCACCCCACAGAAACACAAAACTTCACCACTCACCAAATGTGTTGTGATTTAAATGAAGAAAAAGCCAACTAAATAGAAGGTGCATGTAATACTTTTAATTTAAAAAAAAGTTACCAAAGAATCTGGATGTCTCTCACAATTTCAAAACATATGATGCTTTCATCAAGACTAATGACTGTGGATGTATACTTTTTTTAAGCAAGGTACTAGAACAGATACTTTCTACAGTTGCAACAATCGTTCGATTAGGTGTATTTATTAAAACAAAAATTCTACAAAATACCACTTCAAAAGCATTAAGTCAAAGAGTTTCCAATAGTTTTAATACAAATAATGCGACCAACCATCTAATAAACAACGGTTTACTTTCTCAAGAATCTACTCATAAGCAACTCCTAAATAAAATCAACTAAACCATCAAGTTAATACTAAGAATACCGGATAATTTATGCTTCGAACAGTGACAACTTAATAGCTGCAATTTATAATACGATTACGACTTTCCCACTCGAATTTATCCGTATCTCTTACTAATTAATATACCATCATTAGATCCCACCACATTCATAGCCTACGAAGAAGTTCAACGGTCTTTCTGACTTTTTTTCACAGTCAGAAACACCTTTTCCAGATCTTGTCTCCAGCTGTTTTATTTTGGTTTGTGTAGGAAGTCATTCTGATACCATTTAAGGCAAGGTTGGCAGAGGCGTTTATGTTTGCCTGCAGTAGGGCTTGCCCCAGTTTCTGCAATAGACGCGGGGGCACTGCGGTTTGCAATGGAGAAAAGAACCACACACCCATTTCACTCTTCTTTTAGCATTTTTTTCCTCCTTTTTTTCTTTTTCTTCTTCCCAAATAAAAGAAGATGAAGAAATGAATGTTTTAGAGGTTTGATGTGGTTGGGTCCTTTGAAGGTATTTGGGTATAGAATACAATGTGGGATTGTCGAAACTGACGTTGGGTGTGTGATTGAAGTATACAGACATATTTTTTTCACGTCCGTTTGACAGATTTGACATTTGGTGCACGAAAAGGGATAGGAAACTTTAAATTATATTTGTGTTTATGTGATCAATATGGAAAGTAGTGCTTGCGAGTTTTGTACTTTCATTTAGAAGTATGACTGGTTAATATTTTTATTCTTCTTAAAGAAAACAATATTTGAAGTAACCGATTGAAGAATGTTCATTAATTTTTTTAAATATGGAACTTTTTTGCTAGGTATAATTCATTTTCTCATATTGAATCTGTTATTGATATCGATAGTAGGCATGGGAGCTTTTCTCGTTATGAATGTAATTATTTTTAAAAATTGGTGTTGGAATCAAAATCCCTAACTTAGCCCTGCTTCTTTTTGGAAAAAAAAAATGCTTGTTATTTTCGTTTAAACATTTTTTTATTAATTATGTTATTAATGCTCCAATTCAAAAATTAAATGTCCTAATTAAACGTTTTAGCAAAATACTAAAATTGCAGTTTTGTCAACATAACTCATACGCAGAAAGTACATACCATTAAAAAATCTAGGTTTTCCAGCAATTCTCAAAAAAAAAGTCTCAAACTATATCGATAAAAATAGTTGTGGTAACGCCTTTTCAGGTGTGCTCAACTCCCCCCCCCCCCCCTTCTCCCGTACCCCTCTCCCCCTGAAAAACCCGTAAAATTGTGCTAAAACGTAAAAAGTTGACAAACGATCGCTTTTCAACAATGAAAACGGTTTCCTTTATCCAACAGTAAAATTCTCAAATCGCGTGAAAAAAAAGGCACGCAATCAAGTATAAAATTAATGTAAATATACTTCAAATCTAGCTTTTGAATTATGTTTATTGGTAAATTTATTTTTTGGCTTTTTCCCTCAGTCGCTCTATACAGATCAATTTTCCCAACCAAAACTAGAAATCGACTACTCACTACTTTGTCGTGGATTTCTCCGTCTTAGCGAGGTTTGTGAAATTAATTATCAGCAAACTTTCGAGTATTGCAAATATTTAAATCGAAATATGAAAACACAAACGGTAAACTTTTCTAATTCATTCTAAATTTCCAATCAATGACCAGTAATATAACATAATTGGAAGTTAAGCGATGTTAGCACCTGTAATATTTCTTTAACCTTTCCTGGAATTTGAAATTTATTTGATTTCAATTAAAAGTTGGATTATATAAAAATAATGCAGAATCAAATAAAAGTAACCATATTTGGGAAAGAAAGACAAATATCTTTCATCTCACCGCATTTAATAAAATCAGTTTCGAAACATATATTACAAATCAAACAAGATAAAACGCATAACAAAACTTTCTACAGTAAGGTGAGTTCAAGGCAAACATTTCCAACACCCACGCGAAAACTAGACGTCTGGATCCTTTACCTGTAACCATGACCCACGAACTGGATGCAACCTATTGCCACCGAAAAAATAAATAAAAAGTTTATCGATGAGTCAAATACCAAGGTCGTGTCATCTGTCTCATGAATTTAACATTAGATTGACAAAAGCTTTTGTCTTTGTATTCTATCAGTTTTGGAAATGGTTTATTGGTTAATGCAGAGATCTAATTTACTGGATTAATTTTCTAATTTTCCCCACTGATAGTTAAGAAAGTAGCTGGCTTTAGTAAAAAAAATTAATGGCCTCTTATCGTGACTTTTATCCATCACTAATCAAAGTGATCCATGAGGGTGACTCGAGATGGTCACGATAATATGGCCCGTTCTGTTGAACTTGGTATATGTATTTTTTTTTGCCTTGTAAGCTGTCATGAGAAAAAAAGTTAATGTCATTTTGTGTAATTAAAAAAAAAAAATCAATTACGGACTTGGTGGATAGGACGTCCGAAATTAGATCAAGGTTGCATGAAAATTGAATACGAGTTGTAGGGATTCGTGGAACTTATGCATCTTAGATAAAAAGAGGAGGTACTATGTAGCATGCTCGCATTGTAAGGTTTGCATATCAAAGAAAGAAAATCATTCGTGTATTTTGTATCATTACTAAACGAATTAGGAAGAAATCCACCTTTCTGTATATGCGACTCCGATTATTATAAATGCTCTAAATACAGACGCATTAGAAGAATGATGTATGGTAACCAAAGTTACCAATTTCAATAGCAGCATTATTTTTAATGTAAAAATATTACCATCTTTATGTGTTATTTAATTGTAAGAAACGCAATACTGAAAGTTGACTGTTTTAAAATAATTTCTGTCATTCTACTAGAAACTTACATTTTATACTACTTACTCTTTATGTACAAAAAAAAAATCTTGCATTTTCAAACATTATCATATTGAAAACTATCCTCTTAAAACTACCCTACCAGCCAAAATTTTTGCAGGGCAAATTTTTACAGCAACTTATTAATCAAAAGGTTGGTTGGTTAGTTTGTACGTTCAATGACCTATTTGGGTTCACAATAATATCTTATCTGGCCGGATTCCGAACCATCCCTATTCCAGGTATCAATCATAAGAAAATAAACCCTTTATGTCAAGATCCTCATTCTAATGCCTTTAAAATAGTTCCTGTGACATAAAATAACGTTTTTTACTAGGACAAATCAGAAAGTGTAAAATTTGTATTTAAAAAATTATAGAGAACCTTATAAGTTAAAAGCTAAATTGCTTAAATATTTTTTTTACTAATAGGATGTTGGCCAAAGACACTTTATCCCTTCATGTCATCTTCTCTCTATATATAATGCAAAGGCCTCACTCATTCACTGACTCACTCATCACTAATTCTCCCACTTCCCACATGTCCACAACTCTGAAAATTGGTACAAATATCAACAATGGTAAACATAGAAAAAGTAAGCTATTCCGATCTCGATTAACCCACTTTAAGGGGTCGAAAAGGGGTTAAACGTACCAAACGAGGGATATTCGAATGTCCTACTTCCCATTTCGTCACAACTCTAAAAATTGGTGCGAATATCAGTAAAGACAAATGTAGAAAAAGTAAGCTATTCCGATCTCGATTGACCCACTTTAAGGGGTGGAAAAAGGGTTAAACGTTCCAAACGAGGAATATTCGAATGTCCCACTTCCGACATGGCCATAATTTTGAAAATGGTACAAATACCAACAATGGTAAACATAAAAAAAGCATGTTATTCCGATCTCAATTAACCCACTTTAAGGGATCGAAAAGGGGTTAAACGTTCCAAACGAGGGATTTTCGAATGTCCTACATCCTATTTCGTCACAACTCTGAAAACTGGTGTAAGTATCAACAAAGAAAAACGTAGAAAAAGTAAGCTATTCCGATCTCGATTAATTCACTTTAAGGGGTGGAAAAGGGGTTAAACGTACCAAACGAGGGATATTCGAATGTCCTACTTCCCATTTCGTCACAACTCTAAAAATAAGTACGAATATCAATAAAGACAAACGTAGAAAAAACTAGCTAATTCCGATCTCGATTAACCCACTTTAAAGGGTGGAAAAGGGGTTAAACGTTCCAAACGAGAAATATTCGAATGTCACACTTCCGACATGGTCACAGTTTTGAAAATTGGTACGAATATCAACAAAGGTAAACATAGAAAAAGCATGCTATTCCGATTTCGATTAACACACTTTAAGGTGTGGAAAAGGGGTTAAACGTTTCAAACGAGGGATATTCGTAAGTACCACTTCCCATATGGTCACAACTCTAAAAATTGGTTCAAATGTCAACAAAGACAAACATAGAAAAGTTAAGCTATTCCGAGCTTGATTAACCTACTTTAAGGAATGGAAAAGGGGTTAAACGTTCCAAACTCGAATATCCCACTTCCCATATGAACACAACTCTGAAAATTGGTGCAAATGTCAACAAAGACAAACAATAGAAAAATTAAACTATTCTGATCTTGGTTAACCCACTTTTAGGGGTCGAAAAGGGGTTATACGTTCCAAACGAGGG
This sequence comes from Linyphia triangularis, assembly GCA_963978545.1. Lineage (NCBI taxonomy): Eukaryota > Metazoa > Arthropoda > Arachnida > Araneae > Linyphiidae > Linyphia > Linyphia triangularis. The sequence continues at coordinate 59,422,343 of OZ021729.1, forward strand.
ATATTCGAATGTCCTACTTCCTATTTCATCACAACTCTGAAAATTGATATGAATGTCAATAAAGATAAACATAGAAAAAGTAAGCCATTCTGATCTTGATTAACCCACTTAAGTGTTCGAAAAGGCGTTAAACGTTCCAAACGAGGGATATTCGAATGTCCCACTTCCCATTTGGTCACAACTCTGAAAATTGGTACAAATGTCAAAAAAATATAAACATAGGAAAAGTAAGCTATTCCGTTCTCGATTAACCAACTTTAAGGGATCGAAAAGGGAAATGTTCCAAACGAGGGATATCCGAATGTTCCTCTTCCAATGTAGTCATAACTCTGATATTTGGTGCAAATGTTAAAAAGGCAAATGTAAAAAAAAAAAAATATTCCTGTATCGATTAACGAATTTTTAAGAGATGAAAAGTCGATGCAACATTGAAACTATATGAGGACTCTCTTAATGTCTCAATTCCAATACAGCTACTACTTTGAAATTTAGAACTAAGAGCAAACATAAACACAATAAACTGTTGCAATCTCGATTACGTATTTAAAAAGGGTCCGAAGGGAGTTAAACGTTCTAAACGAGGGATATTCAAATGTCTCTTTCCAATATACTATTCACAATTATAAATTTTGTTAAAAATATCCACAAAGGAAAGTTCCTATTTTGATAAATCAATTTGTCGGGATCGAAATGGGAGCAAACGTCTGAAGTGTAGAATACATGAATGTCTTTTGATAGCTAAAATGCTAATGGTAAAATTTCGTAGTATAAGGGTATTCAGCTAGTACATATATAGTTTGGAGATAAGGAAGTGGGCACAGGATCAAACAAAATAATTATTTACAGCAAAGAAGAATATATGATAGGGCAAGTAATAAAATATGCACAATAAGGAAGAATATATATGAGACAAGTAATATAAAATGTACAGATGACTATGTTATAAGAAATACAGCAGTGAGCAGAACATGATGATCACAAATGGGTATAAACACGGTGAGTTACAATAAAATTTAAAACTGTTTAAGAGTGTCCGACGTGAGAGTTCACAGGAGTCTAAAGAGATAAAATTTTTGATGACATCCTTGGGTGAGAAGAGGGATCATCTATGGTAAGCTGAAGAGATGATGGCGTGGAGTCGGAGAAGGTGAAAGTCGCGAAAGGTTTGAAACTCCTGCCCTCTGTGAGGACATCATAATCTAGGATTTCCTTGATGATTGATGAAGAGTTAGTAGCACTTTTGAATAAATTGATGATGAGTTTACAGAGGCGTTGCTCAAACCTAATACGTTATGAAGTCAAGGTGTCTTGTAAACAATAGGGTGTCATAAAAGGGACAACTGGGCATTTTCTTTTTTGTAAACTTTAGGTTGATGTGCAAAAAATTACAAATAAATTCAGCAAAAAGTAAGTGATACAAATTTAAAAGCAACATATTCGAGAGATAATCTTTTAAGCAAATTATCTCAATAAGCAAATCAGTAGTTCAAAATGTACATTTTCTTGAAATAAGCAGACTTATTTTTCAATCTTAACAGTTTGATATATCAGTACACATGCCCACCCTCTTCAGTAAACGCATTTAAAATTGAACTATACACCTTAATTATAATTTAATCTCTTGATTCTTTTATATATATATATAAATATTTTCATTCTGCGTTTTAGAACGGTTGCACGACCACCCACCACTCTGCTTTCATTGTCCAGCAGCGGCCTTGGACCCCGACTAAGAGGAGGGGACCCATTTCAGGCGAGTGGAAGACTCCTGGTCCAGCGGAGATCACGTTACCATCCACCTTCGGTGAGTCCAATAAAACAATAGAGATTTCTATTGAAACACCCTATGTGGCTATTGTACGATAGGTGCCAGACGACGCAAAAGGTGCTTAAAGATTTCCCGTGAGAAGTAAACTTTGAAGTGCCTGAAAAGCAGATTCAGAAGTCCAGTATTTTAATCCTTATCAAGGGTAGTTGCTGAATAAAGCTCACAACGCGTGAGGAACAATCTGGTTAATGTTCGTTGAAGGACTAGCATTTAATTCGGTTTTCTGGTATTGCATGCTCATCGCGTAAAGTAAATTTTTTCCAGTCTATGCTGTAACGTACTGCCACACTGATTTCTACGTCACACTGTAGTTACAAGAACACGTTTTTATGCTAGAGTACTTGCAAAGTTATAGTTTTGCTTTGAGTTTACAGGCCAAGGACAACACTAGGTCCATGGTATGCGGACAACGTTGCCATGGTATGCATGGCAACGGAATAGAAGCACTGATTTTTCTCTTGCCCGAAGTCAGTTTGGGCAATCCAAATTGGCGAGGATGGGTTGTCCGAACTGCATTCGGGTGACACTGTCAAGGGGTTAATAATCCAACATAAAGTAAAGAAAAGCAATTGAAAATAATTCTTATTCATAAAAGAAATTTTATAGAGAAATAGGCGCCAGCAGGGTAATTTGCAAGGAGGTGCAAGACTGAGAGATTTTTGTTCGAATCGTTAATTTTCCAGAGATGTTGATTGCATTTCCTAATGAAATGTTAAAAACAAAAGCACATTAAAGCACGAAAAATAGTTTCAAAAAGGCGCTTTCTTTTCTATGAATTTACTCCTTTTTTCCAATTTTTAAAAGCCAGGGGGGTGCAAGTACATTCCCTTGCACCTTCCAGCTGAAGGTTTTAATCTACAAGATAAGCCGTGGCTTTCAATCTCCAAGCAGTATCGCCAGTTTCGATTTTTGTAGCATTTTTTATATTGTTCGCGGGAGGTCACTACTCTCATCTGCCACATCACCTGAAAGTAAAGCTTGGACCATCAAAGATGACCACAAACCGATAAGTAATAAGAATAGAAGAATTACTTAAGAATGGAACGAAATGGTTCAGACATATTAATAAATGTTGATGTGACAGCTATCTAAAAGCGACCGAAATAAAAACAGAATTATTATAGTAATAGAAAACCAAGTTATAGAACCGACTGTAACCTAAGTCCTTTGATCCTTTCCAAACAAATGTCGGGAAGATTGGTCCTCATTGCATCAGTATGAGATAAAAAATAAAGACTCGTGTATAAGTTAAGGCTCATACTGTGCCCATGGGGTTTCGCTGATACTTCAAAAGAGAATAACAGGCTGTTTTTTCATTAAGTACATCATACTCTTGTATTAGGAGAACTTAGTCAATGTGTTTGGCTCTTAAAAGTCGTAGGTTCTCCTTCCATAACAACCACTTGTCCTAAGTTTGAAGTCGGCACAAATGTTTGCTCGTTTTCCCAAAGTGCTGAACAAATCGGAACACGACTTGCGCAAGTGGAAAGAGCTAACATGGGATTTCTTTTTGGCTTTATGTAATAAGGAAATAAAATTAAAAGGAATCAAATCTGTCATTTTGCAGTACAGTAACACTTCAATGAAGTGTTCAATAAAGAATTTTTAGTTATTTTTCGAAAATAAATTTTAAAGAATTGAACTTTTAAAGCTAATTAGATATTTAAGGATACTTATGGAATACCGAGTTGTATTCAATTGTAATAAACGAGTCATATCATTAAAATGTGTTGTCTTAATCATTTTGAGGAAGATAAAAAAAAAAAAATCATTGACACACACTCAAATTGCTTCAGAGAACAAGGCTTTATAATTTTATTTTGTTCGATTTTTTCGCTAGAAAAGATTGTGTGAATAAACTAGAACAAAATATTATCTTTCTATCAAAAAAAATAAAAAAAAAATAAGGATGTGTGCCACTGTAACTTAAATATTTATAATGATTTCTGTTTTTAAATTTCAATCTGACCGTATCGGAATTTTTGTACGAAAAAGATGCTGCTTCATCGTATTAGTTGCAAATTACTTAATTTATCCAGGAGTTTCCATATTTTTAACCAGTTCCAAGACTTCACCAAAAAGTTCGAACTATTAAACATAATACTTATAAACAACAATTTATGGATATAAAATACCTAAATAGAAATTAATTAAATCAGTCCCAAAGTTTTTAAGAGAAATAGCCGTGCTATTATTTTACGCAAACCCAGTCATAGTTTAACTTAAATGTCGCCAGTTAGTAAGAAAATTCAGGCATAAACTAAAAATTTGCAGGATTACTTTAATGAAATTCGAATTGTTTAGAACCATATACCTTCCATAATGAATATATCTTCATAAAATTGGATATACTTTCCTCTTAGACCAAAGAAAACAGATATATTATACGAAGAAAAAATAAAAATCAGTTAAAATTTTCTCTACCAGATAAAAATATAGCACTTTGTGCTTGCATAGAATTTAACTTTATACCCTGAACCTTATCATTAAAATTATAAATGAAGTTATAAAACAAAAAGAAAACCAATTAAAAAATTATATGAATATCTGTTATATATTCTATTTCTGCTTGCAGAGTCATTTGCTAAAATATAAATTATTTATCAAGTTTTTAAAATAGTATTTTCCCAAGGTCACAGCTGTGTGTATACTTAGTTTTATGAAGGTTTGTCAACATCAGCGTCAGGTCAAACATCTAGTGTTTTTTATTTTTATCTTATGCAAGGCGTTATTTTGAGTGAGATTCTATACAAATGGCAACGTGCTTATAACCAATTACAATACAACTCAGAAAAAAAATCAAATTTTCACATTCCATTAGCTGATCCCAATACGCATTTCTCTTACCTGGGAACATAGCAATTAACTTAGTCATGCATTAGCTTCATTACAATGCCATCCAATTTTGCCATATTTATTTATCACTAGAGCAAATTGTCTATTCGTACTCGAACAAACTTTTTTTCCCAATACACATTATTAGAGTACTCCAGAACAATAACAAAGTCAGAATATGACCCGCTTTTCTCTCTCTGCATACAGGAACAGAACGATTATAATCTGTTCCTCTAATATTCTAATATGCATGGCACGTCATGTTCTGACATTAGTGCAAAATATTCCGACATCGTGTGAATCCGCTGTTCTGACACCAGAATTTCCATGCGTGAGCAAGTGCTCCGATTTAATGTTCGTTGTCTCCACAAACAAATCTCGGGACTAATGACTAGGACCGCACGCAAAGGTAATCTCGTGGTCAGTTGGGAATAGCTGTCACTCTCTTCAATTGTGGACAGTGGTCATTTGCTGTGCTTCATCGTCAGGCTTTTAGTTGGAGAGAATAAGGTATTCTGTTATTCGTCTTTGGAACTTGTGTTCCATCGGATGTTAGGTTTGATTTGATTTCATTGCTAGATGATGGATGATTTGTATGTTTGAATAAGAGTTTATTTTGAATGATGGATGTCTTATTATGTCATACATCGCGTTTACATAACTCTTTATTTTATGTAATATTTATTGTAATGTTTTGCTGGTTAAATATTTTGTATAGTTACTTATTTGAAAACTGTTTAGTATTTTGCATACATCTTAAAGAGTTATTAATCTAAAATTTAGACTATAGAAATGTTCTTTAAAAGTAGAATATTTTATACAATTACTCTAAACTTTAAAAAAAAAAAAAAAAAAACTGGCTTTTTTTGTAAAATATAGTTTTTGTATAAACCGGTTTTTTTTTTTTTTTTTTTTTTTTTTTAACAAATAAATAAAACCACTAAATCTATTAGCTGCACTAAAATATCGAATGGAACTTATGCATGGTGACGTTCAAGTCAACTGCTATTTTTGCAGGAAAATGAAATACTCATTGTGATTGGCTAAATGAAATATAAAAATTCGAATTTGTTTTTAAAGATGTAGTTTAATTGCTCACAAGCGTGTTTTATGTGTTGCCAAACGATGAAACCTTACTCGAAATGCCTCGAATAAAAACTATATATTTTATTAACGCAAACGATAATGAAAATAATAGTTTTTTCGTCTCTGTGATTATTGTAAATAATATTGTATTTGTTCTCGTAGAAGTCAGAGGATGGTGTTGAAGCTCTATTTCAAATATAAATTCTAAAATTTGTAAAATTAAATATTTTTTATATATTTTTATTTAACTTCTGATATGATTTTTTTATGCAATTGTTTATGGAAATGCTTTTTGATGTTGACCATTTTTAACAAGCATTACATTATTTGATTTTTTTTCAAGCCACAGTAAAAAAAAAAAATGATTAAAGCCTACAAAAATTCTTTGGAAAAGTTGCATCTGTATGTTATTTCAAAGGCTTTCAATTGGAATTGTAGGGATTAAATTAATTATTTAATATTCAAATGTTTACAGAAATCCTAAACAAACTGATTATTCAAATTATTATAATATATTAAATTTGTTTTTATATAATTTTTGAATGAAAATTCTAATGTCCTCTCTTGAATTCAGGTCCTAAGCAAGCTGATACTACAAAGACTAAATCTCCATCTTTTACATTTTCTGGAAAGTAAGTATACTTTCAGTTTAGAGGATTTAATACGTAGTCTTGAATAATTTGACTGTCATAAATGGTTTTTATTTAATACATAACGTTTTCTATTAAACTTTAAAATATATCCTCCAGTTGAAAAAAGTTAATTAAAGTTAGAAACTATTAAATTTAACTAATGATTTACTTGTCTAAAAGATTATTTCCAATTTCATACTTAACATTTAATTTGTAAGCTGTAATACGTATTATTATATGAATTGGGATGAAATGGATTTATTGAATATAATTCATGAAGACTTTTAAATTCATACTTCTTATATAAAGTAACAACTTTTAATGATAAAATTTTAGAATATATATTTTTGTTCTATTAGAATTTGTTTGGGACATTCATTTTATTAAAGTTTTTCTAATCTCCATTAAAAAAAAAAAAAAAAAAAAAAAAAAAAAAAACTTTTAAAATTCTCGATCTGAAATTTTTTTCTTTTGGAATTACTATTCTAAATTACTTGTTTATTTTATTGCCATGCACGTTTTTGTTTAAATCATCAGCAATTAATCACCACTGATCTCTACTACAACTTCTGGATTGCTTATTAGCTGTTTCTGCCCTGCAAGCAAATGCTATCATTTGAATACTTCCCCCCCCCCCCATAATGCTTTCAAATAGGATGCCCATAGTTACAAACAAATTTGAACTAGTTTTGGGGGAAGTTGCTAGCATAGATCTCTATGGTGATTATTAAGCCTTCTTCAATTTCAAGTCAGTAACCAAGCATGCGCTATCCAGAAGTTGTAGTAGAAATCAGTGTTAATCACAATATCTTTAAAATTAAATAAATAATTTTTTTGGGGGTTGTATCTTTTTTTGTCAAATGAAAACCACGTGTCGCTGTGCTATGATAGAAATGTCATGTTCTGATCTAATTTTTTAAAAAGTTTAACTAAACTTTCTGTTGAGTAAAGTACTTTTGTTCCATACATGCTCTTTTAAACGTAAATAATAAATTATACCTCAAATATGGAAATTAAAACGGTCAATTCGGTTGTAGTCTATAATTTTTATTATCAAGTAGCTCTTTTGAAATCACTTAACCCTTCTTTGCATGATATTTTCTTTTTTTTTTTTTTTTTAAATCAGGGTGATGTAATTAATGCTCTAGATTAAAGGAAAAATATTTAAAAAAATCTTGGTGTAAATAAAAATATGTATTATGTAAAAAACAATATGATGGAAATTTACATCATCATGCATTGTCACATATTTAGCTCAGTAATAAATAAATAAAAAAATATTTTTTACTAAATCTTCTTTATTCTGTATGATAATGTATGATGTAAAAATCTTCAATATCTCTATCATTCATGTTTACCTAAAAAACAACATAAAATGAACATTAACAAAAAAATGTTTACAGTACATTACAAGTGAAGTTACTGCATAGTGATGTAAATTTCTATCACATAGTTTTGAGAAATTTATTCACAGTGTTTTGATATAAATTGTATATAAAATAACAAAAACATGAAAACAAACCTTTTTTCCACTCATTTTCACTTTTATTGTATTTTATATCTCCGTTTATTTCCATAAAACAATTTAAAATCTCGCTCATTTCTTCCAGTCACAACAAACAGCGGAATGACAAGTTGTAGCCCTGGTAATTGACAGTGACGTTTGCTATTTTTTGACAACTGCGTTTTTTTGTACGCAATAGTCGCTTAAAAAGTTGCCAGCAACAACAAATTTACAGTACAAGGGTTTTGAGTACCTTTTTTTGTTGACTAAATATTATGATGGAAATTTCCATCATCATGCAAAGAAGGGTTAAGTGACTTGTTTGAATTTCCAAATTAAAAAATTTCGTAATGAATATTTTATTTATTAATTTGTGGAGTTATAGATTATCCAAGCAATCGCTTCATTCAACGCACTAGACACGAGGTGAAGTTAGCTCCGGGTCCGGAGCCTTCGTTCATCCAGACGTCTCCGGTCTTTTATACAATCTAAAAATTTCGGGGGGGGGGGGGGAGTATATCCCCATCCCCTGGCTACGCGCATGATGGAAATCACACCATTTTTATTATTCTTTACTTTTACAGTTTAGTAATTTTGGCTGATTCCTTCTGTTTGGGATATGCTTTATAACTTGGCTCAAAGAAAATGTTTTTAAAAATGCCTTCAATTCCATATAAACACAAAAAGAAACCTGAAATTGTAAACTAGTTATTAATTGTATATTTTCAAGTAGAAAAGTATCCTTTCCTGACATAGTCGATACATCTTTCCAGACATGAGAACAAGCTAAAGTTTGTGACCCCTGGTCCAGGAAGCTACGAAGTTTCGGACGTGAGTCGCACGGGCAAGGAGAAGAGACAGGGGCCGACGCTGTCCGGGCGCCATAAGGAGCCCGCCCCATTCAAGACGCCCTCGCCGGGAGAGTACGCCCCAGAGAAATGCCAGAGGGTCGTGCTCAACAAGTCACCGGCCTACTCGTTCGGACTGAAGGGAAAAGACGCCAAGCCAGATAACGTGCCAGGTATTTATACATCATAAAATTAATTTATTCGTTATTTTGACTGAAATTTACTGGAGAGCTAAGGAACTATGGTTTTGCTGAAAAACGGATTCTAAAGCTACAGCTGTATGACAATTTATAGAGTGCATTCTGAAATAAAATGTGTTCAGAGAGTATTTTTTTTGCATTCAACCACCTCTGAACCTTTTCAAATATTATGATAGGAAAAACATGTCCAACTTATGATGTGTCAATATTTGCACATACGTAACGTCTAAAACTCGCGTACACTATAATATTTACCCGAATTACATTTGTAGTGATTTAATTAATTGCGTACAGTGGCAAATTTAATTATAATAAACTTAAGAATTTAATTTTGAACACAGCTAAAGGTGTTTTAAAAGACATGTAAACTTACTGCGGAAATGTATCACTATACATATTTGTGGAACTGGTTTTCAAAATGGACCAGATCCATTTTAGATAATCTTATTAAAAATCAGCGGTATTTTGTGGCACACATCGTCGTGTTAGCAGAAGTCATATCGACAACTGAGCTTGAAGTGAGAAATTGCGGCTTAAAGCTTAACAACTTTATATAGTTGGTGCTAACTTATTGACTAACTTATTATTATTATTTTGAATATTTCCCGTACATATGCGATATTAAACTTCACCATTATATCGAGCAAATTACAGAACACTATCTGGTAACAATAACTCAGTTTAACCAAAAAATAAAAATGCAATCTCTGTGTTCAGCACGACAGCTATATTTATCCTGGTGTAATTTGTCGAAAAATATATTATTGTAATGCGGCGGTTTCAGAAAAATGATCCGGCTTATTTGAAGGCTTTCTTCTCGTTTTTTTTTTTTTTTTTTTTTTTTTTTTTTTTTTTTTTTTTTTTTTTTTTTTTAGTGTAGCTTCGCATTCATTCGGAACTACCCACTTGGCAAATGATTCTTACCTCACTAGGAATTTTAACTCTGGTCCAATACTTTTAAACACACAATCTTACTTCTTATTGACATCGTAGCATTTAAAAGATTGGATTGGGGTGGTTACTTTCATTTAAAAGACCGCTTCTTCATGTGTCTACTACAGTGTATCAGATCCAGGCACAAAACATGTACAATTTGAAGACATTTGATGACTGAAATCTCTCTGATAAAGATTTAGGACATATTTTACATTTTTAAACTATATGTATCAGCTGGTTGAGTGAGGATATTTTGACGGAAGAAACTTAACTGCGTCGAAGCATCGTTAAATTGATATTTGTGTAAAGAGGGTGGAATGCCTTCGGGAAGGAGCTTCTAGAGAAAACTGACCTTAATCCGTTGCTTCAACGGGGCAAAACCCTAAAAATTTTGTATCAATCAAACTTAAACGGATATGCCCTTTGGAAAGCAAGCTAATATAAATATTTTTTCGATTCCTGGAAATACTTTTGTAATAAATACTAACACAAAATACATCGTTTACCTTAAGTCCTGTTGTCTAGATTGTGATTCCGGCTATAGAACTTGCTACTTAACTGCATTATTATTAACTGTTAGAAGTGACCATGTTCATAAGAGATTAATTTTTTCAAACTCTACTAAAAATGGGACACTTAAGTTCTGTTTTATAGAAACTCTTTTCTAAAATATCCTAATAATCAATAAGTTTGATTATCTTAACTAACGTTAAGTACCAGGATTTCAGGTTATAAGTTAGAGTATTGATGATCACGGGTAACACGGTTGATCACGGATATTTGATGAATGCGATACCTTGTAGGTATCTAACAGACTGGATAATGCTTCAAGATAAGAAAATCCCCTTCAACAAATCAATGACAGACATATAAAAGAAATTGCTTGCATACTTCCTTCTATAGTGCCCAATTATTTTCTCACTCACTTTGTAGTTCTGAAATACCCCTACCAATAATAATAATAATAATAATAATAATGTCATACGATTTCAAGAAAATTCAGGAAGTATTTTTAATGGCGCAGTTCACTGCAGATGTCAACCCAATTTCATTCAGTCATAATCCCAAATTATAACAACAGTCAGAACCATGTCTTAAAACGAAATCACATCCACAAAACTCAACAAAAAATGCCAGACATTCACCAAACCTACAATTGAAATTCGTCCTCCAAAAACCTTCACAAGACATTTCAATTTAATTTCGAGACACACTGAAAGAACACATACCATTTACCTGAAGTCACAAATCTCGAAATCACAAGTTAGCGTGTCGGTCCCCACCGACCTTGCCATTGCCTCCATTTAATGATTTGGAATAAGCAGGGCTATTTCATTAGCGATCTCTTTTAGCGTCACGTGTACTTGAGTCCTTACACGCTAGCACGTCGCCATTGTTGAACCACACCCTCTCACTTCTATTATGGAGGGTTGTATTACCACCATGTAGATCTGTATTTACGGTTTCCGCTTTGAATGACATATAGCGTGGTTGGTAGGGAAGACAAGCCTTGCCTCGTAACTTTTGCCTTCCTCCTCTTGGTGGCTCACTTGAGAGATGTTTTAAAGAAGGACTGACGTTATTAGGTGTCAAAGTGATGAGCAACTGTTGCTTCAAAACTGAAGAAGAATGGTAACGAACTGAAAACGTTTGAAAATCAAAATAAATTTACCTTGTAAATCATTGCCATGATTTTTGCTTTTGAATACTATCTTGTGGAAATTAACGTCTAAATTGACCAGGACCTAAACTTAACGCAAGTTACAAACCATAAAAAACATAGCATGAGCAGCTGAACTGGGTAAGTCACTGATCTCTAGTTATAACTTCTGGATGGCTTATAAGAGGGCTCTGCTTTGTAAGCAGATGAAACCAATGGAATACCTCCATCTATGGTTTGTAATAGATTGCCCCTGGTTACAAAGACATTCTAACTAGGTTGGGGAGAAGTTGTTAAAATAGATCTATATGGTGATCGATACGCCTTCTTCGGCTTCAAGTCAATAATCAAACACGCACTATCCAGAAGTTACAGTTGGAGATCAGTTGGGTAAGATATATTAAACTATGAAGAAGTCTTTGGTGTAATTATACTTTTCTGGAGCCAAAGCTAGGAAGCTACATCTAGTCTATGCTGTTCCGTTACAATGTAACAACATCTACAATTACGCCTCATAGTTTTTAATTTTGCCAGCTGACAATGCGCTGGTTTCTGAAATGCTACCTCTCTTTCCAAATTTTTACAACAAGATATGCCCCATCTATATATGACCAACAACCATATATGCCCCACCGAATATAGTTGTCGAATTGTAAATTACTATTATAAATAAATTATACTTAAGGCATTAATATTAATAATTAAAAACGATTTAACTTTTAAAATTTCGTGTTGAAAATTCACGAGTGAAGTTTGAATAGCTAATACTTCCCTAAATGATCTTCTTTCACTTCCCCAAACTTGTAAATTGCTATTTACTATTATTTAATTGGTTTTACAATAAGAATTGCTAAATCATTAAAATACCCAAAATTAACTTTTTCCTACGATTATGGATTTTCGGCTGTCCAATTTACCAAACCTAATGCAAAGTGAATAATCCACAGGTTCTTGGTTTGCGATTTAGCCTTTTAGTCCAGCTCCAGACGAATGAATCGTCAAACAGAAACCGTGGTACTACTGAGATCCTGCGAGGACATTTAACAGAAAGAAAGTTAAAGAACGACCTTTTCTTTCCCTTACAAACCTTGGACTTGTGAAAGTGTAGTGTGACATTGGTAAAAGTAGAACGACGTAGTTTTTCACGGGGGTGTTGTTTTATTCTGGTTTATGGTGTCGTTTGTAGTTCCTGTACTTTTGGTAGTTATGGTTGTGTGTTGAGGCATTGTTGGTCATTTGGGGATTGTAAATGGTGTACCATGAATCTGTATTTTGTTTTAGTTTAAGCGGAAGCCATTAAAGTTACAGTGCATTAACTACCGTGATTTAGGTCGTTTATAAAGAATGGGTTGAGAAATACTCTTTTACTTGTTGCTTTGATTGGTTGGATAATTCATGGGTGAGGAATTAGTACTCATGCTAAAGAAGGTGGATAGTTTTGTAGATTTAGAATTTTGTTATGCAGTGTGTTATAAAAAGGTTTTTACTGGGTTTATTTATTTATTTTTAGAGATAAAGAATCAGTATAAATTGTAAAAATTCTCAAAATATATTATAAGAAGTCACAAAAATGTAGTTTGATTTTCATAGGGAATTTGTGTTGAAAGTTAGAGAATTTTAATTTTTATACATCTTTAATTAGGGTAAAAGGTCAAATGCAAGTTTTCCTGATGTCAAATTACATTGATGCAACTGATAACTTGTCTTTAGAATTAAACTAAATAGAATGCATTTAAACAAGTTACTTACACTGCTTCAATAAAGTTACTTAATGATGTAAAATAGGGCCCATAAATTTAAAAAAAAAAAAAATTCTCGTAAAAACAAAGTTTTTAATATTGCTAGCTTTTATGTGCAATTGTAACTTATTTAAGTGTTTTTGAGCTTAGAACGACTTTTCATAGCGTTTACCTGCTATGAAGAAACCCATAAATTCCGAGCTATGAACTGCCTACCCCCCCCCCCCCCAAAAAAAAAACATGATAGAACGCATTGTCATCGACAGCGAATCTATCTGTCAAGCTTCAGCTCGATTGGAAGACGGCAAGTGGGATAATTAGTCCTCCACAGATTTGCACGTCCGAAACAACCCCTACTTACACAAATAAACCAAATCGATGTTAATATAAAAGATTTAAAAATGGATTATTTTAATTTACAGATTTAACGTATTCTAAAAAAAATATATTCGCATTTAAGAGAGCATGTATGGAAGGAAAGTATTTTATTTAACAGAAATTTTTAATAATTATATAGAAATGTATATATATATTATTTTTGCATATATTTGATATGACTTCGAGAACTCTTTTCTCTTCTTGGATTGTGTAAAAATTAAAAATTACAGTGCTAATGCCCAATCTCTAATAGTTAAAGAAATAAACCTTAAAACAACCTTTTCGGAACGTCTGGATAATTTAAGCTGCATGTCCTTCCCCAGATAAATCTTACGAATTCTACAGATATTCCTATGAAATACGGATTATCTTACACTTTTTTTTTTTCCATCTTCCAACAGTTAATATTTTTTTTAAATATATTCAAATGAAAGAGACATCTCTTTTCAAACTTTATTTTACTTTCAGTTCGTTAGTAGTTGAAATAGTTTAGTTACTTTATATCGTATTATTTTTTACAAAGGATTAAACGCATGATGAAATGCTTAGTAAATTCTAAAATACCCCATACAGTATTAAAAGTAAACACATCGTTTTCTTCAGTGTCACGGGCAGTTACTATTTATTATGCGTCCGTACTACTGAAAATTTACAAGCTATGAGAAACAATTTATTAAAAAATGCTTAGGAATTATTTAATGTTGCATAGTATAAAAATTTAATACCCACGAAAAAAAATATAAAATTTTAAACTAATAAAGTTAAACCTAAAAAAATACAATATTTATATAATTTCGTTGAAATAAAGTAAAAAATACACATAAATGGATTGATGTGAAATTTGAATTGAACAAACTAAAAACATTGAAACTCTTTCTCTATCACTTTTATTAACACTTGTGTAAGTTATTACTTATTTTTTTTTGTGTTTGAAAGATTCTATAATTAAATTTTGTTTTATTAAAATTAATAAATTATTATTTAATGTGACGCAAATTAACGCAGAATGAAATGTTTGCATACATATTTATAAATATCCTCATACATATTAGATGGACTGATTTTAATAACACGGTCCCTTCACCATAAAATCTATGTAAGTACAGTGAAGTCTATGTTGAATAAAACTGACTTGCAAAATAAATCACATTCTCGGAATCGACTAAAATCATTCTGCAATATTTCGTTTAATTGTAAATTATGTATTTTATTAAAAAAAAATGTTTATATATCTACGGTTGGATATTAAATAGAATGGGCCTTATTCAGACTATTGCGGACCCATCTAAAATTTTAATCAAGTTTTTTCTCAAAAACTAAAATGTTATTTACTTTTTAAAAAAATGATGTAGTGAGCATATAATTCTTTCACAAACACTACTTTTTACAGAAATTAATTAAGTGTGTCAAATATTAAGCATAACAAATTCTATTTTTTAATAACATGTCAACATTATCCTACAATGACTTTTGTGTGCATTTTTCTATCGACAAAATTATTGGTCGTAAATACTTATGATTGAAGTTTAAAATAATCATTAATTTTAATAATGAAATTCCATTTATATCAAAAAAGCCTTAGATTAGTTCCAGGTCTGTCCTTTCAAAAGTTAGGCCCTAAATATTCACACATATGAAAGTATCCGGCAATTGTATGAATAAACATATTTAATGAATGATCTTGTAATCTATCATGCAATAAAAAACAAAAGCGCAATTTAATGTTGCAATCAGTTAGCTTGAAATTCCTACTTTATTGTTAACGCTAAAACGTATAAATAAAACGTAAACGCATGAAAAACGCACAATATTTTGTAGTTATACAATCGATATTAAATCAACAACAACGACAAAAAAAAGTTTTTCTCGCTGTTTACAACATTACGTTAGACAAGCAATTACATTGTTCGCGAAAGGTAATTTGCCAGTCTCCAAATTAGGTAAAGGATTCGAACAAGGAAACGTACTGTTATATAGAACTGAACTATTTACCGAGTTTACGTCATACTTAGACACGCCTCTTCGAGCTCTAAAACAACAACAAATGTTTTGGATATGTTAAATCTAAAGTGTAATTATTAGCTTGGAAGATTTGCGGTAATTTGTCTCCTTGCGGTTTATAATTTACTGACGTGCTCAGAATTTAAAGGAGATTCACTTTTTCTTTGTGTGTGTGTGTTTCTGTTTCTTACAATACAAATTTTGAAATTGTTTGCAAAACCAGATATCTTTTTCTGATTCGACTGTTCCATGCTTAAAAAATGTTTTAAAGTTTTGTGAAAATAGAAAAAACTAATTTTTTTTGGAAATGTAAATTTGGGGAAAAGTGAAATTTATTTTATATTTTTCCAAAGCCGACTAGATAGTATGTGTTTATTGTCGTGCTGCCATCTAGCGTATACATAAGAAAACTATCATTATTTTTCAGGAAGATTAGATAGTTATTGTAAAAGTTCATAAAAACTGTTAGAGTAAATAATTTGAATTTCAAATTAGAGGTTTTCTTTTTTTTTTGCAAACAATTAAAAAAAGATATTTTTTATTCTATAATGATTATGAGATATATATATTTTATTCTATAATGATTATGAGATATATATCTTTTATACATATAATGATTATGAGAATTAAAATATTAAAATTGTTTACTGTGAGAGCAAATTTTTTTAAGCACTGTTTCTATTCATCACCCACTCGGTACGAATAGAGTATCTTCTTTTCAGTTCTGTTGTTTTGTGGTCTCTCTTTTCGTGAAAATAAAAATCAGTTATAATCTTTTAAATATTTTTATAAGGTATGCAAAAAAACATAAATTCCCATTAATAAAAGGTTTATATTTAAGAGAAGACGAATTTTATTAATAATAAAATGATTTTTTTTTTTTTTTTTCATTTTATTTAAAACTTATAAAGAACTACGAAACAATAACAACAATCTCAAACAGATTTGTACTATTTTAGCTGGTAAACCATCGATTAATAACAAAATAAAACAATTCAATCTTTGAATAGTAGTGATAATTGGCTTTGCTTAATCGCTAAAATAAAATATAAAAACCTACAATTAAAATCAGACTTAGAAAAATTACTTGGCTTTGCTAAACCACTAATATGTAAAGAACGAAGCAAAATAATAGTTATATTGGTGCTAAAAGCTTCCATAAATTTATTCCTTATTGACAATACAATTATCATGGACTTGTGAGAAATAGGGGCTCCAATTGTCTATTTGTAGTTAAGTACCTGTCATATTCATTACACTTTCTATTTTAATTAAGTAATGTACATAAGGCTCAAATAAAGCACTTTCTACATCAGTAATTTCTTTAAACATGGTACCCTTCTTTTGTGCTTCTTCTCTAACGCTTTTCTTCTTCCAGATTGCTTCTAATGCTCTCGATAAAAAAAAAAAAAGAGTAATATCTCTCTTTAAAAATATTAGCCTTTGATCCTACTATAATGCACTTACTTTTATGAAAAGCCAACCTAAAAGAGATTGCTTCTTTGCCCAGCTCCTGGCGCATACGAACCTGAGAAAAGCATCAAAATGGTATTTGACTCGTCTCCGCGGTACTCCTTCCGAATCAAGCACAAAGACCTAAAGCCTGACAACGTACCAGGCGAGTATGAGCTCGTATACCTCACACATAACACACATTGCTACAACATACTACATTAAAAAGCAACACGTTTTAAATTGTGTGAGTTGTTAGTGGCACCCTCCTCTTCCTGACTGTTTTGCTTTGTTGCTGTAAAAGAGGTGTTTCAGCGTCACGAATGTTATGAAAAGATTTGATTTGCGAATGTTTCGAGAAGATTCTGTTATTAAGAATTGTTTAAGAATCAAAAGGAAAATCATGCGTTAAGAAGGATTGATCTTTTTGACATGATAACCAATTGTGGATGCCACTTTTAAAGCACACATAAGAAAGCTTTATTATTTTTTCATGCACATATATTTTCCATTATGCATACACATTTTTCATTATGTTCTCAATTAAACTTAACTTGAAGAATATGGTAAAACTCATTTAGAAAGCACATTTGAAAAACATGTAAAAAAATATTTTTCTAAAATAAGTCTAATCTTTATGCAGTTAAAATACATAATCCCATTTTACTTTTTATAAAGTTAAGTTTTTTCCGAAACTGATACATAAATGAACCAGAGTACTAGTATTTTTTTTTTTTTTTTTTTTTTTTTTTTTTTTAAACCTATGCTATGATTTAAAAGTAAGGCTAATATTCAAAACTATCAATTCAAATTCTGGTCAAGCTGACGAGCATGGCTCGAGCCATTCTTGGTATTAGACCGTTTCCCAACAAAAATACTGAAAGAAAAGTTTGATTGATCATCTACTTACTAAAACACAATGATAAAAGTTGTAATACTTATCATTTTTTTTTTTTATTAATTCAAAATAACTGGTTCTTTAATTCAACCCGTTTTATTCATGATATCATCCATTTTCTTACACTAACTTACAGAAATATTTCATTAAACATCCATGTCAAAACATAATCCTTCCCATTGTTAACCTTTATCGACTTGTGCAATTTTTGCAGCTCCCGGTGCCTATGAGCCCGAAAAGAGCATGAAGGCTGTATTTGACTCCACGCCCAAATATTCATTCCGCGCCAAGCACAAGGAACCCAAGCCTGACAACGTTCCAGGCGAGTACACAAATTCGAAACTAATCGCTGACCTTTTAACACTTTGTTCTTCTTAACTATTTCTATAAAGAACTATCTTATTTTCCACTACATTTATTGCTTCTATTCTGGAAAAGCTTTTGCCTGTAAGTGTGGAGATGTTATCCACTAAAACACATTATTAACCCTTTGGAACCCAATTTTTTTCTCCTAAACTTCGTTTTGCTACATTTTCGTGTTGTAGGTAATTAGTTTGTCTTAAATTGTATGCAGACGTTGTTTTTAACAGGGTAAAATACATGAAGACAAAATGTTTTGTTGAAAATTCTAGATTATTTGCTGTTTAAATTATGGCTCTCATTCATGCTTTATGTATCTTAAAATTCATATTAATTTGAAACTGCACCAATTATAAGCAAGTTTAGCAATTAGAACCTCTGCACCAACACTAAAAATTCAAGAAGTAATGATTGATTATTGTTTTCAATCTTTCGTCTTGCAGCTCCTGGTGCTTATGAACCAGAGAAAAGTATAAAACTTGTTTTAGATTCTACGCCAAAATATTCCTTCGGAATAAAGCACAAGGAACCGAAACCAGATGATCTACCAGGCGAGTATATTTGGCGATAATTTTTTCCTTGAAGAAAACTGCTTTGGATGTTTTTCTTCTCGATACAACAATGGTTAGTTACGTGGGGGGGGGGGGGGGGATTTTCTGGAACAAATGAAAAACAAGGTCCAAGGTGTTCAAAATAATAGGAATCTTCCACAGTTTGCACTTTAAAATAGATGGAAGTTGGGGTTATAATGAAGCAGTTTTACAGCGATGACTATAAATTTTCACGTGTATCTGAATAAATAACATCTAAATGTTAAACTTAAAATAATAATTTTTTTTAAAAAAAACGGTACTTTTCTTCTATTGTCACACTTGACGCCTTTCGAAGAGAGCCCAAACACACCTCGAAATCCGAATGAGCAATTTTCGTGTCTATTTTAAAGTCGTAAAAAAAGTTTTATCAACTGAAAATATGCTGTCCAATTGTTAATTGTTTGCCAATTAAAAAATTATCGCAGAGTGGCACGGCTATGTTCAAAATCGGCTATGTTCAAAAAATCTAATGCCTTATATATGTGAAGTGGCAGAATTCTGGACACTGAGCCCTGAGTTGGAAATAATATTTTCAGAGTGTCACGAGAGTATTATGCACAATACATATGTGACGTTACAGAGAAGTGTGGACACATAAATATGGGATATGTTGCAGCAAATCTTAATAATTGGATGATAGAGGGTTTCGTGATGTCCAAGCAGCCTTCAAGCCATCGGAGGAACTATTTAAACATTCTTACTTTGTGAGAAGTAAGTTGAAAGTGAGATTAGAATGATAAAAGAATGACAGTTGTATTGCAATGATCGAGTTTAGGCTGTTCAATGAAGATTCCCGTTGGTTAGCCAAGATATAACTATATGATAGTCTGATAGAAAATAGGTTCCTGGGGAAAACAGGGAACCCCCACTACTGAGCGTCGTCCATACAATGTGCCTAAGGATATTGGGAGAGTGATTATTACTTAATTAATGGCCAGGAAAATTGTGTAGCAGTAACTATTAATCGATCAGTGAATTTCAACATTGTAGTAGTTTACGTTGACATTTCTCTTAAGTTAATGGTTAAGGTAAAACACACTGCGCAATATTTGAATGTAACAGGTATATTGATATCATTAAATGAGAAATACTTTATATGTTACAGCTCCAGGAGCCTACGAACCTGAAAAGAGCATAAAACTTGTTTTGGATAACACCCCCCAGTATTCTTTTGGCATAAAACACAAAGATCTGAAACCAGATAATGTTCCAGGTAATTATTTATGAAAATCACACAGTTTGATTTATTCTCTTAAAAGTTTAATGCTTTTTCACCGTGTCGACTTTTGTAATTTAATAAATAAGTATACCTTAAGTCATTCATGATACCATAAATTCGCAAATAAATGCTTCCTCTCAATTGAATTAAACAAAATTATTCCTTTTTTGAATTCAAAAATGCAAAATCCTTTCATCCACATTTTCAAGATTTTTTCTAACTAAATATTTTAAAATTTCAAATAATGTTTTGCAAACTATAATACATATATACAAGTAAAGTAATAGTTCTTTTCACCATAGATGTTAATTAATAATCACTCATAAACTAACTTTAATTTAAGAAGCCTTGTGGCTAAAACGGTAAATTAAAAGTTAATTTCTTTTTTGAACTCATTCTTATCTTTTACGTTGGCGAAAGATTTTCTTTACTAAGTTGGTAATGTTCCTGTATTTTGTTTCTTTTACTACTAAAGACAATTACACAGGTCTACAACTAAAACTGCATAGGATTTTTTTTACTGTTTCTAATAAATTTCTATTCGCAAAAACCGGGGAAAATACTAAAAAAATCCCATCACGTCAGGTTTTCTTGAAAAATTCATTTTTGCAGTTTCATTTAGTGTGAAACGCCCATTTAACTCGAAATTTGGTATATTTTTGATTATAACAATCCTATGCAAATGGGCCTCACTAAGTTTCTTGAGGTATTCTTCGAGAATTTTGCATTGATTGATTGGGAGGGTTCACACGTTTTACGTGAGAACCAGCACATCGCAGGGTTGCTATAAGTTCAATAACTGCATAAGCTACTCTCAGTTTGCATTTTGCATTCGAACGTGACTGTGCTTGTGTTTTTAGTTATATATTATGTTACAGGAGGTGTTATTTCTCCTGGCAGCTTTTATTTTGTTTGATTTCGTGAAGAAAGTTTATTTTACTTACTTCAAATATAAACTTGATCAAGATAAAGCCTGGGCTATTCATAAGGTGAGCATAAGCAGCAAAGAAGATCTTCGCTTGTGGTTTAAGGGTACGAAACTCTCATTTCGTTTTGGCATTCCTATGATATGGCGTGAACAGCAAAACCACACTATAGATTGATTTTTCTATTCGATAAATGTGAAAGGTTTCAATTCAAAAGAGAAAATATCTTACCCAACCTTAATTAATAGCTATTTTTCCAGTGGCTCATAGCTATGAAATACCAGTGCAAAACTCATCTTACAGTCTGATGTACTGAGAGAGTTTGAGGAAATTAATCACATTTCTTCCCCAGGACGAATCTATTTCCTCCCCAGGACGAATCTAGACAAGATGTTTTTGTTGATGAGAAACCCCAACTTTTTTCTCAAATTAAGCTCAATGACATGTTGTTAGAGAATTAAGTCTTTCGAAATTTGCTGCGGAATTGCTGGGATCAAGACTAAAAAATAAAAACCTGGTGTTACCCGGAATCTCATTTCGAGAAACTCTACCAAGAAAGATGGGGCATCCATATGCATATATATACTATTGTTGGATATTCAAGCGAAACATATAAAATGGAAAGCGTAAGAAAGCAAAAAAATAGTATAGAGAAGAAGAAAAGGTTTCATAGGCATAAAGATAATTATAAGAAATTTTATTTGGTTCAATGTAATAAAACTGTGATTTTTAGTCATAGTGTTATGCTTTTTCAATGTAAACACCCTGTATTTTGGAAAAAAACTGTACGTTGTGAAGGAAAATGGAGATCATTTTTGGATTCAGTGGGCTGGAAAACATAATATGTAGCAAAAATATCCAATGCAGTCGGGAAAAAAAATTATTTTGCAGACCTGTGTTATTATTACGGTCCGTATTCTGATTGTACTTTGAAGGTCCTATATTATACGAGAGTTTTCTACATGACTCATTATAAATATAACAACAGCTAATCGTCTAGGATCTGTATTTATACGGGATTTGGAATCACGGCTCAATAGTCCTGTCTAATTAATATTCGAGTATGGTTACATTCCGCACTTTATGGATAAGATTCGAATCTCACCCAACCAGTAATGGGAATACGTTTCATTTAATCTATTGCAAACTGACTTCTTAATGACTGATTCATAATTACCATACTACTGACTAGAAACTGATAGAGAGCTCTTTTGCTACACAGATTTTTCTCATTTTCCTGTTTAAAGGTATTTATGTAATTGTTCGATACATTTCGCCGTTTTTATAATTTTAATATGAAGTATTAACTCATGAATCTTATTGATCGAATTCAATTGTAAATTCAACACCATAGTATACAATTGGCCTCAAACACAAAAACCCTAAGGCAGTTATCGTAACAGGCATAAGATATAATTTGCCCCGAGAAGAAGGGGGAGAGGGGAGTGGTCGATCTCTTCGTTATATTGAAGGTCTGTCCTTAATGCTGTCTCAAGTTTATACTTAAACGGATTATACTAATTGTTATTTTTTAAATATCTTGTCCCATAAAATCAAAGAAATGCGAAATTAATGATTGAAGTAATAAAGCTTATCCGAATATTGCTTGAAGTACGGTCGAAGTTAGCTCAAAATTAAATTTCATTTCTTTGTACTCTGTATCAGCGCTTCAGAAGTGTAAGAGAATAACCAAAGCATGTTTTAACTGGTGTATGAATCTTATTCGATGGACTGTATAAATACCTAAGTAAGAAGGAATTTTATAAAGTTATAGACAGTTATATCTCTTTGAAATTATATAATGTCTAATAACTTTATAATTGTTTCTTTGTAGCTCCCGGAGCTTATGAACCGGAGAAGAGCTTGAAAAATCTTCTGGATTCCAATCCTAAATACACGTTTGGGCAGAAGCACAAGGATCCCAAGCCCGATAATATTCCTGGTGAGTTATAGATATCGCGATATCGCATTACCTTAGATAATACAATCACGCCTTCTCGTCTATTTCCGTTTTTCAAACTATTGTAAATACTGCTAACATAATTTTAAATTTATTAAAATAATATTTGATGCCCTCTTAGGAAACGAATTATGAATTCAATAAAATTGTGTATCTAGTATGAGACAATTTTTGTGTGACATATTGTAAAAGGTACCCAGTGCCCGACAAAAAAGTCGGTGTTTTTGTGTCTATAGAAGATTGGTAAACAATGTTTGTCGAAAACCTTTAGAAATCCATAATGATGGTAAATATTAGGGATGGAACGGATGTGAGTTTTGCCGGATGCCGGATTTCGGATATCCGGGGTACCATGTCTACCGGATACGGATATCCGAAACGGATTTCGCCGGATATCCGGTCGGATATTCGGTCTATATACTAAAAACGATAGTTATACGATATGCTATACGAAAAAAATGGTCATGATATGAAGTATTAAGTAAATATTAATTAGTGGTTAGCGCACCGCACTGCATGCCACAGGTCCATGGTTTGATTCGCGGGCTGGGCAAGGTTGACTTAGCTGTTTATACCTGAAAGAAATAAACTGAGGAGGACCATGCATGCTTGGGAACTAAACACTGGGGTTCGGCGTCAGAATGACCATCTGACTGAAACATCTGCTATGTGACACACAAATGCCACAGTCGAGAAAGCTGAGCTGGGCCCAGCAGGCCTTAGTCCACACGGGCTGTCGCGCCACTGCCCTAATAGCACACATCCTCCCAGGGAGGTCCCTGGGAAGTCATTCGTAGTCCCGGGGATGACTAGGGACCTCTCTGGGAGGATGTGTGCTATTAGGGTGAGTTAATTTTTTTAATTTAAATTTTAGTTTATGAGTGAAAGAGATCTTTGTTGCTGATTTTATATCTTGTAATATTGATACTTTTAGTTTTTCATATAGTTCTGGCAGGGCTTTATCACGAAAATAATTTCTATTTGGAAGCGGATAACGAGGAGCTAGGTATTTTATTAACTGACCAAAGCCTTCTCTATTCACAATGGAGAATGGTTCAGCATCAAGAGCCATTAACTCACCTAAAATTATATTAAATTTTTTTTTTTACAATGTTGAAGTGCAAAATATAGCTACTTTCAATTTACTTCATGCATTGTTTATAATTGATAAATGATTACAAAATTATACCGGAGGCATTTGTTAATAACAAAAGATTTATTTTAAATATTTTATGAAATTGAAGTCTATTTTTTTTTGTAATGCACCTAAAACATTACGGATTTAAAGAAATCTCGTAGAAAACTTAAATTGGATCTATCGGAATATTCCGTCTTTAAATATAAACTTAAAAAATTTCGAACCCAAAATTCATCAACATTATGTTATACCATATTTAAAATATATATTTAATATAAATAAACAAAATTAGTACTTACATATTTTTGTGGTTAAGGCTTTTGCTTTAGGATCATCTAAACTCCACAATTTTGGTACAAATAATTTCGATTCCAATGTTGTCTGCGTGCATTTCTTGTTTTGATGCATTGTTTTTTCTTGTTAATCAATATTTGATGCATTTAGTGAGTCTTTAAAGCTTCGGTGAATTTCCTTATGCTCACTCATTAAATTGTTCCATAAGGATTTTGTGGAAAAGGATTTTGGGCTTTTGCCGCGCACAATATATTTTTTAAACGATTCTGTGGAGCAAGTAACACATAGGGCTTTGCTTTCGTCATTTCCCATTAATTTTAAAATACTTCCAAATGGGTGATTTTAAATGAGCCATTATTAAAAATTATTAATTGGAGAAAACTAAAATTCAAGGCATTCTAGAGAGCTAAATATAATTCCAAATTGTGGCGCTGCTTTAAAGACCTAAAAATTACAATACTTCATTTTACGTCAGAAAAAATACACCAGCTTTCAACTTCTGCCAATGAAAAATCAGAAATTAGACCATACCATTCACAGCATAAAGGGGTAAAGTATTATCGTCGATAGAACAAAAAAAAGCATTGAGGATTGCGCATTGACTATTTATTGCTTTTTACTCGCTAGCAAATGTCAGAAAAAAAGGAGGAAATGAGAATAACTAAAACTCTTAAGTCACTTATGTTATGGAAAAAAAGTACTATTTATTAGTATTTCGGTTCGAGTTTTACAGAGAAGCATTCAAATATAACATCTGGAATTAATCAGATCATAAACTTGGAATGAAAAGAACATATTGCAAAACACGTATGAAGGATGTGTATGGAAAAAGGTTGGAGGAATGGTTTATACTTATCAACTCGGCGTCAATAATACGGAGCCTCTTTCTGTTTTCGTTTTCTAATTTGACTGCAATTTATATCCAAGAAAAAAAAATTAAAAAAAAAAAAAAAAAGTGTAGGATGCGGTGTTTCCTTTGTCCAAAAAAGATCATTATTTTTTTCAAAAAATTATTTCTTGTGGATACCTGGTGGTCGGATATACAGCCGGATATCCGAATGAAATTATCGGATGTCCGGTATTTCAAATCGGATATCCGACGGGGTTTCGGATATTGAAAAATCAGCCGGATATGCCGGATATCGGATATTTGCCGGATATCCGTTCCATCCCTAGTAAATATTTATCAAATTTAAAAGAAAATATTTAAAATCGTTATGCTGTCTTCTTATTCTTCTTTATGCTGTCTTCTTATTCTTCTTTATGCTGTCTTCTTATTCTTCTTTATGCTGTCTTCTTATTCTTCTTTATGCTGTCTTCTTATTCTTCTTTATGCTGTCTTCTTATTCTTCTTTATGCTGTCTTCTTATTATTCTTTATGCTGTCTTCTTATTATTCTTTATGCTGTCTTCTTATTCTTCTTTATGCTGTCTTCTTATTCTTCTTTATGCTGTGTAAGTTATGGATCACATGTGTAGCATTGGTAGTTTTAATAATGAATGTTCTAATGTACAGAGAAATAGAACATTTTCATATCGTACAAGCTTAAGATTCAGCAATACACTTTCTTTCCTGCATTGAAATCATGTTTCATTTTTGAAAACCAACAGTCTGAATTAATTTCTTGTTCGACAGCACCTGGTCACTACGATCCAGAAAAGAGTGTAAAGAATGTCCTGGATTCCTCCCCCCAGTACTCCTTTGGACTGAAGTATAAGGATCCGAAACCAAATGACGTTCCAGGTAAGTGCACCTTCCCCGAAACGATAACAGCAATGGATGGCAACGTTCCTACAATTTTAGAAAATAGGTCTAAATTACTCTTTTAAAAAAAGAATTTATAAACGTGCATAAAACGATGCATATGAATCAACTGCATTGCTACTCAGATGCCCAGATCAAGTTTGTGCTTGCATTGGACTTCAAAATCCAAATCGAAACGTTCCTCAATTCATTGTTTATACAAGGCCATGATAGGCCAAAGACTCCGCTTTAAAAAATAAAATCATAAAACTGCAAAGCTCTAATAATCCGTATGCAATTCTGTAAGATATAAATTAGTTAATAGAGCAATATTTGATTTTTGTTCACCTTATTGATAAAACTATATCAGCGTTTAAATACTTTTCTATTAAGTTACATAAATATTGACTACCATACGAATGTCCCGATTATAAGGGGGAAAGAATATAAAAAATTTACCCTAATTCATGTCTATAAACGTTTATTATTATTTGCAATGGACAAGACATGGATAAGGTAAAACCAATAAAATCTACAAGAAATGAAATAATATGAGATACAAGGGGGGAGGGGGGGGGGATTATATTCCCATTGATCTGTAGTCTCCTAAAAACGTGTTTTGAAGAAAAGTTCTGGATGCTGCACTAAAAATCGGAAAATGTTTTTCCAATATTACTCAATATAACTCTTATATACTAATCTTCTATTAATCGCAATCAGTAAAGATTACAACAATAGTAATTCATGCAGGTCTAGTAATTTTGTTATCCATCTATTATACATTCACCTCCAACAACATCAGGAATTGCCATCTGAATCTTTATTTTGCATATATTTTTTCTGGAAATTTCCAGCTCCTGGTTATTATGACGCTGAGGGGGCTTTAAAGAGCTTACAAGACACGAAACCAAGCTACACTTTCGGAGGGAAACCCAAACCTGCAAAGATTGAGGAGACCCCTGGTACGCTCGCATTCGTCAAACTTTTCAAGCAACCCAATGCACAATCTGCACTTTTAAACTATTTCACTTATTGTGAACAAACCGTTATTCCCAACCTTCATTTTCAAACAGCATTTTTTAAAGTTATTCGCAACAACGGCACTTGTTAACATTCGCAATTTGTTTATGTGTTCAACTATTGACACAATCCGCTTTGCATGCTGCACAAATAGTTCCTGCACAGCCACTCGTTTTGAATTTCCATCTGACGTAACAATCATAATTTTGATACTATAAATCATTCAGAGAATAATTTTTTGCACGTGAATTTACCACTTTTTTAAATCCTTTATATTAACTTCTATTTTGTGTGTCGGTGCTGGGCAAATCTGCGGAGGCCTAATTAACCCCTCCCCCCTCCTGCTCAAACTTGGGAGATAGATTCGATGTCGATGATAATGCATTCTATCAAATTTTGGGGTTGTAACTGTCACTAAAAGGTCGTTTACGGAATACTAATAAACCAACTTGCCGTGATCCAATCGCGCTAATATAACATTTAACCTACCATTGATTGGTAGGTTGTTTTCAGATTATCTGGCGCCGTCAGCTACACGAGGGCTATAATGCGCCGAAACTTTCGTCATTAGACAAGCCAACATACATTTACAAACACCCATGCCAAACACGGGACTCGAACCCACAACCTCGCGGTCTAGAAGCTAGAACGCTAACCACTATACCTTTTGGTCGGCTAACCTACCATTGAAGAAACTCTTTCGTGCCACCAATTTTTTTTTTTTTTGATAAATAAATAATAAAATTACTTTAATCAGAATAAATAAATGATATTTGGGTGTGAGCCCATAAATTCACGTTCATTTTTAATAAATAAATTTGGAAACGTAGTTTGTCGCACATTTTGCTGATAAAAATGTTTTTGATATTTAAAATTAGATGCAAACACCAAGAACACTCTGCTTCCAGAATCGGCGCTGTGTTAACGAATAGAAAAATTGGCAATCCGTATAAAGGTTTTATATTAAAAACTTAGTTTTTATGGGTTATATTATTATTGGTCGTTTTATAGTACATTCCAAGCATCATAGAAGAATTATTCATATTACCGATCTTCACTTTTCATAAACCACTTATTTTCATTCGAGTATCATTTCACCGTTGCGTAATCACCTTAGACATTTTATTCTCCTCATCACTTAACGGTAGAACTTTCATTTTAAAATCTCCAGTCATTAATTTGATATCGAAAATAAAGCAATGCTAACTAATATCCATCGTAAAATTCAAACAAGCTAACTGCTGACAACTGATAAATATATTTTTAGGTAGTGAAATCGTATGGTGGATTGAAAAACACCATTAAATTCATTAGATCTTTACTATGTGTGTGTGATGGCAGTTGATTAAAACTATACTAGATGTCTTATAAGAACAGTCTAAAGGATTTTCTTCATTCTTAACGAGAGCAATATTGCACCCACACTATTATTATAAATCAAAACTAACAATTTGCCTTTTATTATAAAAGATCACCTCTGCATGAAACCTTAAAACTGCACCTGAGGAATCTGCATGGCCACTGCATCAATAGCTAATTTCTTCAAAACAGGAATTTGATAGTTTTTATGAAATCTCTTTTAGCACCGGGTTATTATGATGCAGATGAGGCTTTGAAGAAACTTAAAGATTCCAAACCTAGTTATACGTTTGGTAACAAACACAAAAACCCCAAAATTGAAGACACTCCGGGTAAAGACTTCCATTTCTTAGTAACCAGATATAAAATAAGAATTAACTTTTTCTTTTTCACATTAAAGTATTTTTAAAGCCGTGAAAGTAAATATTTATTGATAAGTTCTATTATATTTTCCATTTTTAAACACATTTATTTTCCTATCACTTCAATCGATTTATATCTTCGAAAATTTTACGTTTCATAAGAAGTTGTAGGTATGTAGTTTAATTTTATACCCCTATTCCTTAACGATTTTTTTTTATTTATTTTTTTTTTTATTTTTTTTTATTTTTTAGTTTTAGTTAAAAGTTTATAGCTTATATCATTTTCTTATTAACGTTCGTTGAATTGATCAGGGTGTAAATAATTTACTTAAAAAATACCATACAATAAATAGATAATTTACTTATAACTTACAACCCTAAATCTTGAATATATTCATACCAGATATTTTCCAAAACAGCTCCAGGAAGTTACGACATTGAAAAAGTAGAAAAGACAGTACAGTCTTCTCCTGCATATTCTTTTGGTCTGAAATACAAAGAACTAACGCCTGACAATAATCCCGGTAAACTATCCTTTACTAATATTTCCTGATAATAACTGTTACGAAATATTTCTTCTATAATCTTAATAATTAATATTTTCTTCCTATATTTTTAATTATTTCCTATAATATACATTAGTAACTGGTATTTTCTTCCTATAACCTCAATAATATTCTATGTTTTACCTTTAGTAACTGACATTTTCTTCCTGCAATCTTAGTAACTTTCTGTAATATAACTTATTATATAGCTGTATTATCTTCCTATAGCTTGATATAACTTATTCACTTCCTATAACATTTCTAGGCGCATTTTTATGTACTCTACACACTTATTTTATCTATGCTATTATTAATTTTATATGATATTATACGTTATATACATTTTTTACCACCTTGTTTCTTATGGTACTTGATAGTAAATTGCAGAAAGAAATGTTTTCGTAAACTTTAAAAACTCTTTTACATTTCAATATATAGCATTATGCATTTGCAGGACATTACTATCAAAAGACTTATTTGAAATCTGATACAATACTAATTTATAGCCTTAAAAATTCATTTATGAATCCTGGTTGTAACTAGGACTATTATTTATCGCACTTCAATTTTTAAAAAATGCTTCCTAGTAAAATATTGATAAACTATCGTTTCAGAAGAAATACTAATTTGCTCTCTTAAGTTGATAACTGGTGACATCCAGTATTGAATTTGCAAAATTCAGTTTCGATTAAAGTCTTTTTCTACTAATGCTAATCTTCACGGTACGTAGGTCGAAATATTGCTTCAAACCTTATGCATGTTCACTAGATACATTATCTATAACTAGGGAAAATTACGAAAGGCTTCACTATTTTTGAATGAAATGTCCGTAAATAAGCATAACATTTTCGTAAAACTGCGGCATATAGCTTTTGGAGAAGATGAAATAAAAGTTGCATGCTTGTTCAATTAAAAAAGAAAGAAAGAAAAAGAATGCATGATTGTAAAGAGTTAGTTTAAATTAAATGATTTACTGTACTTGATACTAATAAATATTCGTAAGTTTCTAAACAAAATGTCGATGTTATTTTGTATGAGAAAATAGCGAAAAACACGTGGGAAAATGATGCATCCAATCTTTGTCATAAAGAGATTGCAATAATGAGGTTTCTCAAACGGAAATTCACGTGTGAATCAAGCATAAACCAAACTCAAACTAATAATTATACATCAATGAAATGCTAATGATTGAGTCTGAAAAGCAAAAGGTGCCCCCCCCCCCCTCCTCTCTATAAATCAGTTCTATGAGTCATTCATTGGCCAAGAAATCATTTTGTAGCCTGGATTTTTTTTAACCGAATAGCAAGATTCACTTAAAAATTTAAATTGATGAAATTGAAAGCAATGTTCAATTGTGTGGTATATTGTGACTTTCACTCACAGACTGTATATGGAATCTACATTAATCGGCATGTTATTTCGAAAACTGAAAAGGGTTACTCCGTCCTGATTTGACGCATTAATGCCGTATTCCCCGTTCTGTTACAGCACCAGGAACATACGACCCAGACAAATGTATCAAAACGGTCCTAGATACGACCCCCAGTTACTCCTTCGGTGTCAAATACAAGGACCCCAAGCCAGACGACATACCAGGTGAGTATTAATATACCCCGATCCTGGATCGTACGCGTGTGTTCAATAAATTGGATAGGTTAGATTTTACCGGCGGACGCAAACAAGTCAAGTGAATTCGTTTTAGTTTTTGTATTTAAAATCAAAAATATTCTAGTCTGCGTCACAGACAAAACGCTTTTCAGCATTATGATCTATCGCTCGTTTTCATAGCACCTCAAAATACACAATAAAGTTACATATATGCTTCAATACAGTCTTGTACCTTGAACAGTTTTGTATCTTATAACGTGATTTATAAAATATATCCAATGAAGTCACCATTTTATATTCCCTGCTATGTATACTAATTTTGGACTAAATAACACACCTTATCGATACATTAATTGACGTCCATAATTACTCTATTTCACTGATCCATAAAGATAAATATAACCCTGTTGTTAAGTAGTAACGTACAAGTTTGCTGTCTGTCTTTATAAATTGGCGAGTATAATGAAATATAAGACTTGTGGCTTATATTTCCACCCTTTGTGCAGTTTTTCCCCTTCCTTACCGATCAAAGGAAGTCTAACAAAGCCAAAATATTTTTAAACTATTTCCCTACCATTCTATGTTAATTCCAGAATTATGCTTGATGGCATTGTTAAATCCGACGTCGCCTATTGTCCGTGGTAAACTAAGATACCACATATCCGCTACACCATTTGTAAAAAAAAAAAAAAAAATTAGATCTCATTCTGGTCACAATTTTTTGAAAGACAGGTGAAATTAAAGCATTTTGTTAAACTATGCTGCACTAATGTTTCATGATAATTTTTTTTGGATAAATTTTTTAATATAACTTTAGTAACTGATATTTCTATCGTAAACGCTTGGTAATTGTTTTATCGTAAAACCTTTTAACAACTATTTTCTACCTTTAACTTTAGTAACAGAGATTATATTCCTTTAACTTAAGAACATTTTATTAAATAACTTAGCTGATAATTTCTGAGCTTACCTAAGTTGCTGATATTTTCTTCCTATATCCTTGGTATTTTCCCGGTTTTGCCTTAATAACCAATATTTTCTTCCTTTAACATTAATGACTTACTTTCTATAATATACCTTAGTAATTAGCCTTTTACCCCTCAGCTCAGAAACTTTCATTAATATAACTTAGTATGTAACTGTCATTTTCTTGCTAACCTTTGTAACTGGTGTGCATTCCCCTCCCCCCCCCCCCCCCCAGCTTAGAAGCTTTCAATACTATAACTTTGCATGTAACTGTCATTTTCTTGCTAATCTTAGTAACTGATTTTTTCTTCCTATATCGGTTATTAACTAAATTATTTTCCTATAACCTATGTAATTGATACTTCATTCCTAAAATCTTAGTAACTTTCTTTATAGAACCTTAATAACTGACATTTTCTTCTTCTAAATAGAAAACTTTCTACGATATAATTTAATATGTAACTGATATTATCTTCTTATAACCCTATTTAATTTTCTTTCTTCCTATAGCCTTAACTTTTGAAATGCACTTCAAATACTACATACTATTTATCTTAATGCTTTTATTATAATTCTATATAATTTCCGTACTTTGTATAATTCTGTTGTTTTAGTTGCTTGGTGGCAAATTATAAAAAGCAAAGACATGGAGAAATGATTAAAACTTTTTTGCATTTCATTATTACTTTAAGGCTTTGCTGTACTTGACTACCAAGAGACATTTGTAATCAGACACAGAACTAAATTATAAACGTAAAACTTCAAGTACTATAAGTAATATTACTTAAGTTTTCCTGTTTGTAGTTAGGACTATTATTTATCATACTCCAATTTAAAAAAAAAAAAAAAAAATATGTAACATGGTTATAAAAAAAAGAAGCGATACAATAATCCGCTCAATTATGTTGATACTGGCTACATTTCGATATTGAATAATAAAATTTATAAAATACGGAAAGAGGAAATTCGCTGCTAATGCTTCACGATACAATGACGAAATATTGCTTCAAATTATATACTTGTTCACCAGATACATTCGCAATGATATATAAGATAGTTTAAAAAGGGAATACAGCAAAAATATTTATTTTTACTTGAAATGTCCATAAATTCGGATAAAACTTCCATAAAATAGTGACACGCAACCTGTTTGTAAGATTGTAATATAATCGTTAAGTTTGTTTTTTAAAAAAATGCAATTGTTAAAAAGTTTAAATTAAATGTGTTGCTGCACTCTGTAGTAATAACTCACGATACATTATTCATAAGTTTTTAAATAAAATTTCGGCAATATTTTGTTTGAAAAGACGACATGAAGAAGTCTTTGTTTTAAAGCGATAGTAAAAACGAAGTTCCACAAATGGTATTTTTAGTGTAAATGAAGCATCGACAAAATTGATAGTTTTGTGTTCTTAAAATGTAAGGTATTATCAAAAATATTATTAATAGGGAAAACCATTCTATGAAGTAGTTGAAAAAGTCGACTCTCTTGTCTAAAAATAAACTTGTTTCGAATTTTAATTACCCAAAAAGTAAGATTAATATCAATGTGTCAAGTTCCATCCACTTTGTAGAAGGCTCTTGAAACCATACTGTATCTGCGAACGTAAATCCGTATTATCTAACTATTCTTGTCAACACAACACAAATACTCCACACAACCTAAACAATTCCCAACAACAGAAACACTCCAGAAAAGTATATTACCAATCCTTGAGGAATATATTCTACCACCTTCTTTTATTAGCAGATCGTTCTAAAGATTCTACTTTTCAAAAAAAAAAAAAAAAAAAAAGCTATTGTGGCATATGATCTCTTGGCAATTTTCATTCCACCATGTGGGAATGTACGAGATCTTATCTTTCATCCGAGAATCAAATGTTCCCATTGAAAGAGGATTTGGAATGCCTCTTTCTTTGAAATCCTGTGTACTCTCTGTAGGCCAGAAGAAGACTCTTCATGCAGTTTTTGCCCTTTGAAAAAGCCAATACCACCAATCAACTTTTGGTATCAATCGCCATAGGTCCTTAAAACGATGGTGACATGGAATCTACTTGAATCGGCATGCTATTTTGAAAACTGAAAAGGAGTACCCTGCACTGATTTGGCGC
The DNA here is from genome assembly GCA_963978545.1 of Linyphia triangularis. Taxonomy (NCBI): domain Eukaryota; kingdom Metazoa; phylum Arthropoda; class Arachnida; order Araneae; family Linyphiidae; genus Linyphia; species Linyphia triangularis. Next base: position 59,456,544 of record OZ021729.1, read on the forward strand.
ATTAATGCTGTTCCCCATTCTGTTGCAGCACCAGGAGCATACGACCCAGACAAATGTATCAAAACGGTCCTAGATACTACCCCCAGTTACTCCTTTGGTGTCAAATACAAGGACCCCAAGCCAGACGACATACCAGGTCAGTATTACTACATCCGACGCTGAATCGTTCGCGTATATTCAATGAACAAGACGGATTATATTTTACTGAGTGTAAACACGTCTCATGAATTCATTTTAATTTGGTAGTTAAATGTAACAATACCCTGATTTGCGTCGCAGACAAAACGCTTTTCACCACGATAACCTATTTCTATACTACCGCAAAACGCGCTGTAATATATTATTTTGCATTTACTGTCCGTCTATGAGAAGAATAGCTCCTTCTAGATAGACCGTTTGGTGAAAATGGGTGAATTGACCTGTTTCGAATATGGGTGTGCATTCATAATATTGGCACCCAAAAACATTACAATATGGCAAATTTAAATATCACTTTCTTGGAATACCCAGTAGATAAAAAGGCTGGTCTTGTTTACAATGCAACATACAACGGTTGACTTTATGGAAGAGGCTGTTGCTATGATAGACAGACAGTATATGCTTTAATATAGTCCGTCTGTACTCTGTTCTACACACTGTGCTTCGAACGTGCTTTAGAAAACAATTCGTATGGAATCTTATAATCATTACTTCTATATTACTCACCTTGTACATTTATGAGCTGACGTCCTTGATAAATCCATTAAACTATTCCATAATGATAAAATAACTTTGGTACCCAGTGTTAGATAGTAATGCAAAGGTTTGCGTCATCCTAAATTGGCGTATTAGTATAAGATTTGTGGTTTAAATTTAAACTCTTTTGTATAGGTTTTCCGGTCTTTATCGACTAAAAAGTCCTGCAGAGCTATGTATTCGTACACTATTTCTTTACCATCATTCTATATTAATTTCAGAACGAAGTTTGATAACTTAACAAAATCGGTAATCGGCTCTTATCTATGACGTAAGCATAAATCCGTGACATGCTTTTTTTTTTTTTGCTTTTTTTTAAGTACTCGTAAGTTCTTATCCTAGTCACAATTTTGAAAATTAAAGCATAAATTTCATTATGGTAATCTCCTTAATTCATTATATAACTTTGTGTAGCTCTTTCAAACCATGTATGCCTTGTTCAGTCTCAAATGTAGCGCTTATACACATAATCTGCTTGGTATTTTTTCCTCTCCTATCTGTTTTTAATTTCATTAAATGGTGACTTTTGGTTACGTTGTAGCTCCTGGCTCGTACGATGTCGAGAAAGTGGAGAAAAAAGTTCACCAGTCCTCTCCGGCTTATTCCTTTGGTATAAAATACAAGGAGCAAAAGCCAGATGACATCCCCGGTAACTTTTTCTTTTGAGATCTATACTCTTTACTCAGATCTCTATTCCACGCTGATATCAACTATCACCTTTCATTCCATCCAATTTTATCTTTTTAAATTCTTTCTGTTGACTTAAATTTTGTTTGTGTGTGTGTTTGTGGCGGGTAAATCTTCGAAGGGCTAATTAATCCACTTGCTGTCTTCCAATCGAGCTGAAACTTGACAGACAGACTCGTTGTTTGAAATGCATTTCATCAAGTTTTGAGACAATAAAAAAAAGTTAGTCTATGGCACGGAATGGATGTTTTTTTATTTAGTGGTCAAACGCTATGAAAACTCAATCTGAAGTTGCAAATTGTACATAAAAGTTGACAATAAAGGATTTATAGTGAAAACTTTGTTTCATGGGTACATTTTTTATATTTGAATTTTTAAAAGTGTTAACTGTTTAAGGTACAGTTTATAAATATCAAATTGTTTTATTTTATAAATTTTTGACGATTTTTATAGACAGTGGTATTTTGAAGGTAATTTGTGACTTTTCAGTCAACTGTTTTAAAAAAAAATTAAGTCACTTTGGAAATATGGAAAAATTGCTAAAATAGGATTATCGAATTCCTCTCTATATGTGGTGTGTGACATATTTTCATTCAGGTTTATTTTTTTAGAATAGCAAATGCATATTAGTTACGATACAATGACTATTTTCGAGTCGATGGAGTCTAAAAATATAGAGTAGTGACATCAGCGCTTAAGAGATTTGATATTAAACCCATAAACATACTATACAAATACCGAAATGTGATCAGAAAGTATTGTATCTTTACTTTGTGTATTAGAAAAATAAATCGATTGCTTTTGGAAATTTAAAACATGGTATGTTGGCATCTCTGAAAAAAAAAAAAGTTTTACTCCAAAAGGAACACATTCATATCTACTTAACTGAAGTAAAAAAAAAAAATTGAAAACGGACTAAGTCATACTCAAACATCATGTATTAGTATTACCTAAAAACTAAGCTTCACATATAATTCGATTCCTACAGTAAAAGGGACATAAACAAACTTTTACAGTTCTAAAATAATATACCCAAGCATTTAGCAATAAGATGTTTAAAAGTTCCAGTTTATTGGACTATATGAAATCCGTCGTATATGAATAACAATTGCGAAACAATTTTCACTTGAAATTCATTTTTATTATTATTATTATTTTGAGGACGAATTGAAAGTGTTTTAATAGTCGAGTGAATAATATTATGAACATCCAATAATAACAGTTACATAAACTCACTTTCTCAGATCTAAAATATTTTGTAAAGCATTTCAAAATAAGACAATTTATGTGTCCGAATTTATTAGACTATTTTTCTGCACACGCATTCGGCGAAAGTAATTTCAGCCAAACAATTTTCTCTTTAAATTATCAAACTATTATAATTATTATTATTATTATTATTATTATTTTTTTTTTTTTTTTTTTTTTTTGAGGAAGAATCGAAAATGTTCTGATGACCAAGTGAGTAGGACGACAAACTGATAATCAGATGGTCACAAAATTAAAATACCCAGCGTTTGGGAAAATATTTTCAATTTAATTTCTAAAATGCTGTCATTGTGTTTATCAAATATAAATTAAGTATTTTCGAAGCTATGATAGGGACCCAATTTACTTAAAAATTCCAAGTACCCATTTTAAACAATGTAGAACACTTCAATCAATACTGAAGCTCTCGTGAAAAACATTTCTTTCCACAATAAAATTTATTGATGTTCCCTTGAAGCCAAAAACAATTTTGTATCAAAACGACTTTTTATGTACATTGTTTCGCTGTGCTTCTAGCTCCTGGATACTATGATCCAGACAAAGCCGCAAAATCCATCACTGACTCCACTCCAAGTTATTCTTTCGGAGTGAAATACAAAGAACAAAAAATAGATGACACACCTGGTGAGTATCCAGCCATGACATAGCACCACTGCCACAGATTTAGCACTTGCTTTTGCTGCACCATAACAAATGTTCTTTTGTTTCCCACATTGTTTTATGATCACGTAAAACTTGCTGTATGAATTGCTTCAGTCATCTTTATCCTCTGCATGTTTTAGAAGCATTCTTCGAAAATGGTAAACTGTAAAAAAAATTTAGAAATCCCTATATTTCTGTTCATTTTCTATTCCGTTGAAAGCTTTTAATCCGTACTTAAGAAATCATCCAGAAAGTAATTGTAGGGCCTTCTCTTTCTTCTCTTTTCAATTATGGTAAAACGACTGATGGCTTACGGGTTCAGTGCCTGACTGGAGATCATTCAAAGAAAGTTCATATCACCGACACCTCCTTGCAAAAGTTTTTTTAAAAGACGGTAGACGCTTTAGTTATAATATTTTTGGAAAAATCTTTGGCCTCACTTTTTAAGCTACTTGGCGATAGTTTTTTATTCTAATTTTGAAGCATACCACTTCTGTATTAAATTTCTTTATCAGTTTAGATTCCTGACTCATGTAGAGAGTTAAGGAAAGAAACTTACGCCCTTTAATTAAGTCGCCTACACAATTTTCTGGCAGAAACAAGTAGATAAGGTTTTGGGACTGGATTGCCTTCGCGCGTGGTGTAAGACATTTTTATATGTTTTCCGACTGGAAGGTGCAAAGAGGACAACATGCACCCCATTTCTCCCCCCCCCCCCTCTTCTCTGGATTTTGAAAATTTAAAAAAATTTTAAAAAGATAGTTAAGAAAAGTGTTATGATTCACTTGCGGTATGAGTATGATAAAGGTTTTAAAATATACAATGGATATAAGAAATTTAGAACTTTAAATTAACATTTCATAAAGATAGTCAATTGAAAAATAAAACTGATAGCAAAAAATTAACCTCCTTTCACTATACCCTCATATATGTATTATCATGAGGCATCCTGTCCCAATTTATCATAAAAGTTCAATATACATCTCTTGTCTTAGTGCTAGACTATGTCAGCCCATTTTGAAATAATTTAGTTCAAATATAATTCATATTGAAATAAACATAATTTCAATATGAATTATATTTAAACTAAATTAAAAGTCCTTCTGGTTTTAGAATAGAAAAAATTAATCAAACAATCATCTGTAAAAGGATTGCCTCAATGGAATTTTATATTAAAAAGTTGATATCCCTGAGGTGTGAAAATAGTTTCATATGTCGTCACATTAAATTTTGTATGCATTAAAATACCTTTTTTTTTTTTTTTTAAAAAAGCACTTAACACTTTATAATTAAGAAAAGCCTCTAATAATCAATTAAAAATAACGCAAATAAAACAAGTATTATATTTTGTATTTAAAATAAACGTTTTAAATATTATTAACATTTAAAATTTTACAGTTTGTTCGCAAATTGAAGATCGTTTGTCAATTCTAATAAATTAACACGATACCATTACTACAAGTATGCGCACTATATCATGAACAATCGCACATATAATCTGTGATAAAAATGCTTGCACACGAAGTTTTTAAGTAGTATAGTCTCCTTCTTTTAAGTAATATAACTTCAAAGCAATATAGTTTATTTCATCTAAATAGCTTTTAAGAAGGCTGTAGTATTGGGAAAGAACAATTAAGTAGGACAAAGAATTCGTAAATAAGTAGGTAGCAGTGCAAAAGAATAATAAATAAGTAAGCAGTAGAACAATGAATTATAAACAAGAAAATGTTAGTGCAATAAATGACAAAAAATGCAATGAAAGTAGACAAATAGTGTACATAATAGAAATGTACTACAAAGAAAGTAGATAGAACTTGCCGCAGTGCAAATAAAGTAGGTTGTAGCACAAGTAAAGTTGACATTAGTGCAAGCGAAAGAAATGTGCATAGTAGTTCAAAGAAAGTAGATAGTACTTGCAGTAGTGCAAATGAGTAGAATTTAGTGCAATGAATATCGAGAATAGTGCAAAGAATATAGAAAATAGTGCAATGAATGTTGGCAGTAGCGCAAAGAATGTAGTAGTGCAAAGATGTAGACAGTAGTGCAAAAATGTAAACAGTAGTGCAAAGAATGTAGAAAGTAGTGCAAAAAATATAGATAATAGTTCAAATAAATTATTACCAAGAAAATAAAGCCTAGTGGCATGTTTTCCTTCTACGGTTCTGGATCTTATAGCTCCTGGTTACTACGATGCAGATCAAGCCTTGCCGCTTATCATGGATTCAACGCCGAAATTTTCTTTTGGTGGAAAATACTACGTTGAGAAAATAGAAGACATTCCCGGTAAAAATTTTAAATTTTCCATGTGAAGCTACATCTAGAGTAAAAATATTGATGTAGAAAAATACAATTTTTAATATGGCCGTAAATTGTGTTTATCACTTTAGGATAATCGTTAAAGAATCCAAACTATTTAGTGTTTTAATAGTGACGATAACTCAATTTGGCGAAAGATTTTAAGAGATTACGTCACTTTCTAACGAAGCTATAATTACAATAATTGTTAGAATAAATTAATTGCTTATTTCAGCAACGGGATATATCATATTTATCACAAATTGAGTTTTCAGCAATGATATATTGCTTTTGAGTTTTAAAAATAACTTAACGGAATTGAATCACTTTACATAACATAGAGGGTCTTAAAAGTTGAAAAGTGATTTATTGTTCGAAAGGATCAGTGTTTCTCGATTTACTAATTTTGCTCACGAGTGGTCCATAGGATTTCTGAAACAAACTATTCAAATGTATTACTATACTTTTTATATACATGGCATATATTGCCATTCTTATATCAATAATCAATGATAGTTTTAGTACAAATCAGTAAAGAAAACGTTGAAATTAACTTGTGTCCAGAAAGTGAAATTATAGGTGATAGTATAATGGAAAACATTTATACTTTAAAATTACCAGATTGTTTAATATTAAGTGAATAGCACAACTCAAATGAAAAATTTTTGACAAAGGCCTTTACTAATGGTAGATATATTGTATAAGTAGAGAATAGATAAGTATAGAATGGAGATATAGAGAAAAAGACGATGTATCTTTAATATTGTTTGGCTCTGGTTTGTTGGCGGAGGAGAGTTTTTTCACTAAAAAAAAGTTGATTTCATTAAAATCCTTATTTACCTTCATTGCTGAAATTTTTACTATCATAAAAAAAAATTAATTTTTTTTATTACTTGTATTCAAGGCTGGAGTAAAATGTCATTTCAAAATCATTTAACCGGCGTGAAAGAAAGCATTTTATTCAAATCTGTGTTTATTTCTTTACTATATTAATTTCTTTCCTAAAATTAATGTGTTTAATATATGTTACTTAAAGTCATTGTATACTACGTAATAATAAATAACAAATTGAAAAATTGGCATTTCCATTTGAAACTGACGTTAGCATACTAAGATCTAGTTTACAATGATCATACGATAAGGAATCTGGTAAACTTAGCGTTCATTCTTAAAAGCTCTAACTTTAATGCAGAAAGAGAAATAAAGCTGACATCAATTAGCGACCGCCATTGAATGGTAATCGAAAAATTACTTTGAAAATTCGAAAGTCATTGAATCTTTATTTTTACAATACATTTGCATAAAGTATTTAAAAGTTTTTTGTAACTAAATAAAAATAAATTAAAGCAATTACACTCTTTAATATTTCTTATACGCCGACTATTCTTTACCTTTGAATTGAAAAGAGTGATCTCAGTTTGTACTGTCACCATTAAGCTTAAATTCCTTTGGTTGCGCATATTTCCGAATTTTAGAAATCGTATTTTACATTTAAGAGGTACAAAATCGTCTGAGTATTAAAAATAATCAAGTGAGAAATTAATTATAGATTTTTTTTGTAATGCTAGTTATACAAGGAATTTCTACCCAACAACTGAAAACAACGGATTTCGGTCACAATTTAGAGGCCGCCGATAAATTGGGTGAATTCTTTAAATGCATTGCGCACTCTTGATGGTGAATGGTTTTCCTATCTCTGTTACAAAAGACCTTTTGCAGGTGGCTTTTTCGAATTGTGTTCCATCATATGACAACACTTGAGGCATGCTTCTAACAAATCATAATACACCTTTGAAAATAAATTCAAATTTTCACATTCCATTACCAATCGCATTACACATTTCATTCTTTCGCAAAAGTAGCAGTTAACTAAGAAATAACATTGCTTAACTCCAACACCGATTACATATTCTCATAAATAAAAGCTAACTAATAATTCCGCTTTCATATTCAATGAATCAATTATTAGACTGCAAGTTTAGATACCTCGTAGAACATCATTCTGATTTTTTTTTAGAAGTAGAGAAATGTTAGTAGATTATGAATGGGGCAGACCAGTGGATTTGTAATCTAGTAACATTTCCCTACTACGGGGCAAAAGGTATTCAAAAATCGACTTTGAATGAGTTGAACTAAATCCGATTGCCAAATACTTCATAACTTGCCAGATAATGAGCATCCAAAAGAATTAAAGATCAGTGGGTTATCACATAAAAAAGAATGTTCATTTAGCAAGTTATGACATATTTGGCGATCAGATTTAGTTCAACTCATTCCAATTTGATTTTTGAATAGTTTTTGTCCCGGTAGTAGAGAAATGTTAGTAGATCATGAATCTACTGGTCTGTCCCGTCAGACCAGTGGATTCAGGATCTACTAACATTTCTCTACGTTCTATAAAAAAAAATTCGGAATCATGTTCGTTGAAGTATCTAAACTTACAGTTACCTATCGGACTATAAATTATACATTAATTCAGGATTAATTCATGTTTACGTTAAAACGGAACGAATATTGCTATTTAATGCAGAATAAGTCTTATGATCCTTCCAAGGATAAAAAAATATCCCCACCTTTGATATACTAGTGCCCTTTTTAATTTCTGAAAAAGTTACATTTTACATATTTATAAGTAGTATAACCATTTTATTTAGATATACTCGTGATACTTGAACATATCACCTAACGGTAACGACAAAACAAAGAACTCTAATCTGGATAACAAAACCCGAACCAGAAACTTTTTATAACGTATAGCAAAGTTTAAAAGTTGTGAGAAAGTTGATCAGGTGAAAAAATGATAACTTTTAACACGTTATTTAAAAAAAAAATACCTTTTACTTTAGCTCCGGGGGCCTATTCCCCTGAAAAAACAGAGACGGCCCTGAATAGCGCCCCAAGTTACACTTTTGGCAGCAAGCACAAGGACCAAACGCCAGACAATATCCCAGGTTCGCATCTCGAATATCTATTAATTGAATAGTTTCATCCCTGAAAAACTTATGTTTAAATAATGTAAGCTATCAATTCAAAATAATAGTTAAACCGTTTGGTAATCGACTTTTTCTCTCTAACTATAACATAACATGTATTTCTCAGTTTTTTATGTCCGTGGTTACAAATTTACAAATAAATGAGTTAATAAATTCATTTAAACATCACTGTTTTATAATTTAATTACAAAACATAATCATGTCCCAATCGTCCCTAAAAGCATTGTTCTTATTGTAATAAATGCACAATTTATATTTAAAAAAAAAAAAACATATTGCCAGTGCTTCAAAATCAATAAAAAATATTATTACAGATTAAAACATATAACCATTTACAATATAAAAACGAAATGATAAAGGACACTGGTGGTTAAAGGTATCAAGCCCATGATCGAGAGACCATGGGGCTGGGTTTGATCCTGGCGCCCACCAAGTACGATAAAGGTGGCTGGTTCCACATTAAAATGGTCGAGACATTAATTTCCTCTCGTTGTTGTGGTGGAATTGGAGAGAGATTTGCAGGAGAACATTTCGACCACGCAGCCTTTTCGTTTTTCTGAATTACTGGGCCTATGTAATGTGACTGTGTTAATCACTTGTTAGTGGTAAAAATAGGCTGCCGCGGAACCTTGCTGACAAACAAACGAAATAATAATAAACGATATAATATAAAACAAATGCAAAGGAGTAGAAAAATTTACTTTTGAAAAGTTAAACCAAAAATAGCTTTATGAATAAGTAGCAAAAAAGTTTATGAAATCACTAAGTTGAGACCATAAACGAAAGATTAATATTTGTTTTCAGACTAAAAATATGTCTCATATTCGGTAGAAAAGTAATTCAACTACTATAGAATTTAAATTCTAGACGAGGCACTCTTCCAGCGACAGTGCAATATTTGTTCATTTCATAATAGATGGGAAACAAGAAACATCTAGTTCATCTTATCCTCCCTATGAACATACTCTAAGTATATTTTGTACTTTACTTTCAAATCTTTTGAAAGTTTGTTTGCACTTTCCAGCTCCAGGCGCCTATTCTCCCGAAAAAACCGAGGTGGCTCTGAATAGCGCACCAAGTTACACGTTTGGTAGCAAATACAAGGATCACAAACCGGATGACGTTCCAGGTAGGATCTCTCACACGAAATTTTGTTGCACAAAAAGTAGATACTATCCGTAAATATTCATCCATAAGGCTGATTTACATGTTACTAGTAAGCTTGCCAGTTAAAATAGCCAGTCTTTGAATGCAAGCGACTAGCACAGTACAAACGCTTCATTTTATACATTATAAATTTGTCCCTGGCATGCCAGTAGCTAGCAGCTTTAGTAGAACAGACATATTATAATTACTGATGACCCGACCTCCCCCGGGATCACCGACTGACGACTTAATGCTCGTTCAATAGCTAGATTGTTCCAGTTACTGGCACTATATAAATGCAAAGCTGACGTTCCAATCAATGAGTAACAGGACCTTCCAGTAAACTTACCAACTGGCATACAGACACTGGCTTCGTGTAAATCAACATAAATGTCTTAGGACAGTTTATAGCATTCGGGATTTCAGGAACTCAAGGATATTCTTTTAATGTACTTTTCTTCTCATTTGTGTACAGCCCCCAACTCGTACAACATTCCTGAGACCATCGGAGGACATGACAACGTTCATTATCAGGCGCCCAGCTACACCATGAGAGGGAAGGAAGGAGACATCTGGGGATCAAACAAGGTAGGATGTCCCACCTGAAAATAACAGTAATAATGATAATGCGGATGAAGACTACTACAACAACAACAATAATGATGAGGATAAAAATAATAATTATAATGTTGAGCAACACTGTTAATAATAAAATTATAATTTAAGTGCAAAGCTACTCCAAATTGTTATTGTATGTGTAAAAAGACAATAGGCAAGTACGACTAGCTGTGACCTTTAGATCAAGAGGTAGCTTATAACAATCCAATACCAACAGGATAACTTGTAACTACTTGGTTTCTAAACTACTAGATGGAGTGGCTGGCGTCGCCCGTGCTCAAATAGCTGTGGCCGGCTTTGCTGGGTTAAAATTTGTTCAATCGACTGAATAATCATACTCCCTTTCACCAAATACCCTTGATTTCCCCACTTAACCATAAAACATCGGAATAAAAATATGTTCCAGATAATATGGATTATTCAAAATACTTCTAGAAGAAAATCTAGTTCAAATTAGTTCAGTAGATCATCAGTAGTTCTGGTATCATATCCCTTTAGTAGTGGGAAGAAGGATGAGGTAGTTTTTCAAAATTTAATGCAAATGATCTTTCTCTTGTTTCGAATATCAAATGTGCAAAATTCCATCAAGATCAGAATATAACTGCCGATTTGTATAAAAACTCGCAACCATTTTTCTTTAGTTTATTACATAACATCTACATCTAAGTCTATGTGATTTTACAGTGGTTCAGAAAGCAGCGAGGAAGCTCCTTCTCTCTAACTTCTACAATAGATTATTCATCAGTAAAAGTTCCTTTGCTGTATCCCACTATATTGTTAGCCCTGCGGACTACATACCACGGGTGTTGCTGATGTCCCAGGTATATCGCCAAATGGACTAACAGTATAGTGTACTACTTGAATAATAAGAAGTGGAATGGAAACTTTCTGAATATGATCAGCCGTCCTGTAAAAATGTAAATGTTGACCATTACATTCAAAACTGCATATAGTTTCGTAACAACATGCTAACGTGAAATTAAAGACTCTGTCATGTTCTGAGTGTGTGTGATACAAACACCCATTTCACATTTTCTTGTTCCTCTCAGAATCCGGGTCCCGGAACATACAACCCGGCCGAGACGGACAAGATCAAGCAAAAGAGTCCAGCCTACACCATGAGCTATCGAACCAACATCCCCAGTGACAAAAGCAAGAAGCCCGGACCTGCTGATCATATGCCGGAAAAGGTACGAGACACTCGTTATACAACTTACAAAATGGATCGCCACTGTTACTATCAACTGTACAAGAACAGTATTATGCTATTCAAATTCACTCGGATTCACCTGCCTTCCAATATACGTAGATTTAAGTTCCTACTCACCTAGTTCATTAGTCCGAACTTGAGATTCATTTCATCTATAGAAATCCACGATTAACCTTTTCTATAAAGTTCGCATTCCTTCAATTCCTATCATTTAATTGTCTTCTCGAAATGTGGTCGAGCCAATTTCTTACAAAGTGTCAAATAATGTCCTTAAATCCTCCCCATTTCTTTAGGATGAATCCTAATTTCATCATATTAGTTTACTAGCTAAATACCCGTGCTTCGCTACGAAATTTTAACATGTGCAATATTTTGGCTAGCTGTGAGGCCTCGCGTTGCGGAAATCTGTCATTCGTGCATAGGACCCAGTCCTTGGCGCTTCGCTCGCAGGAAGGTTCATCACTACGCAAAATCGAGCTCGCTTCGTTCGCTGAAAAGTTCATGAACACATAAACACAGGCTTATTTCACTCGTTAAAAGGTTCATTGCTATGCTAGCATAGGCTCGCTTCTCTCGCTGAAAGGTTCATTGCTGAGTAAGCATAAGCTCGCTTCACTCACTAAAATCTAATTGCTACGTAAAGCCTTAATATTAGAAGCCTCTCCCTTGTCAAGAAAAAAATTCCTCTTAAATACAATAATTCAGCACCCTTTTAAGATTATTTTAACACGTGTTAGTGGAAAGCAAAATTAGAATGCCAAAACGGCCTATGTTGAAACTTTCAGAGCTCTAGGCCAATTAGAAGTAGCTTTTTATGAAAATATTAATAAAAAAATAAATTAAAAAATAAATTAAAATTGTAACATTCTTTTTGTCAAAAGTTCAATTAGATGGCCAAAACTTCTTGTGAAATCTCAGAAATGTAGCCCAATTACAAATCGTTTTGTAAAATATTTGTTAATTAATTAAAAAAAAAAAAAAAAATATATAACAAAAAAAAAAAATTTAAGTTCTGTTTTTCAAAAATCCAATTAGAAGGCCACAACTATTTATGTCGAAAATTTTCAAAGCTGTAGCCCTATTTGATATCGTTTTGTAATATATATATTAATTAATTAAAAAAATTAATTAATAACGAAATGAATAAAAATTTTAAATTTTGTTTTTCTGAAGTCCAATTAGAAGGTCAAAACTACTTACGTTGAAAATTTTAGAGCGTAGCCCTATTAGATATCGTTTTGTAAAATATTAATTATTTAATTAATTAATTAAAAAAATTAATTAAAAAGAAACTAAATGAAAACTTAAAATTCTGTTTTTCAAAAGTCCAAAACTACTTATGTTGAAAATTTCAGAGCTGTAGCCCTATTAGTAGTCGTTTTGTAAAATGTTTATTAATTAATTTTAAAAAAAAATTAAAAAATAACTAATTAAAATTTTGACATTCTGTTTGTGATGTATACAATTAGAAGGCCAAAACTACTTATGTTGAAAATTTCAAAGCTGTAGCCCGATTAGATATCGTTTTGTAATATATTTATTAATTAATTAAAAAAATTAATTAAAAAAGAACTAATTAAAATTTTAGCATTCTGTTTGTGATGCTTAAAATTAGAACGCCAAAACTACTGATGCTGAAAATTTCAGAACTCTACTCCAATTTTAAGTAGGTTTCTATAGATCCACAGAGCCACAGACAGACACACAGCTTGTTTTATTATTATAGTTGTACTATCCACTTAACACTGATCCCCAAGCTAAGCACACTACCTTATCTAATACTTTTGTTTTACAATCCTAAGCTCTGAATACATTGAGTTAAACTCTTGCTATATGGTTAATTCGTTTTAAAACGTGCTTAAAACCATAAAACATACAATTAAATTTATTACTCACCAAATGTAGAAACAGCTCTTCCTAACTATGCTAGTATCAAACAGATTAATCGAACACTAGCTTCCATAGTTAAGTGTTAATAAAAGAATTTGCATTTAGAAACGAAGAAATTAAATCTTTGTAATTTTATGTCGAACAATTGTGAAATACTATTAGGTAACTAATGATACTGTATGTGTTATAGCTAAAATATAATTAATTTGGATATTATACATAATAAATGGTTATTATTTATTACAACCAGGTTAATATGTATAATATGTTATGTATAGCAACAATTTATTATGTATAAGATCCAAATGAATCATACACGTATAACATGTTTGAGAATAATGAGTTGCCTACTGAAAACTCTCAGAAAGAAAGGCTATTTCTATTTTTGTAAACAATTTGAATCCACCAACCACATGCATTTCTTACCTGAACCCTGGTACTGAGAATTATAAAATTTCTATATCTTAGCAAGAATTATCAAAAAAGTATGTGAATTTTCATAAAATGCGATTATTTACTTCCTTTAAAACTCATAAATAGAGAGCCACTAGTAATTTTAGAGTTGGTGTTTGAGGCATTCTCAAAGTGCATGCACTACAGTCAAACCCCTTTAACTCGCTGTCGATGGGGCCGCCGAAATTGTTCGAGTTAACCGAATTTCTTGTAAGACGAATAAATTAACGTTAAGTTTTAAGTCCGGAGAGCTGCTTTTATTTCGCGTTAAACGGGATTCTACGTTAAGCGATTTCGCTTTAACGGGATTTGACTAGTATTTCGATAACAGGCGAGTAATAAATGATCTACTGAAATAACGGTTATTTAACCTGACAAGTCCGAAAACTAGATGGTAGAGCTTAAATGTAAATGATAAGTCAACCTTCACAACTCACCATCTGTCGTTATGAGCATTAACTCTTCCCATTGAGCTTAAACGACATGACATAAAGTTGAAATACAAAAACAGTTTTAAATCTCACCATGGCATAAATTCGGCCCGACTTTATGATGCAATCTATGAATATAACGTTTAACTCGTGCTAAATTCTTGCCATGGCGAAAAAGTAAGAAGCTGTTTTTGCAGTTTAACTTGATGACTTGTCATTAAAACTCATTTTTAAATAAAACGTTATTTAATGCTTGGTAACTGAGTTTTTTGAGTTATTATATATTTGACATATCGTTTGGTTTTATACAATTTTGATCCAGATTTTGGGATCTGTATTTATATCAGTTACTCGATATCCTCGATATCTTGTCCAGATGATATTGAACTGCAAGGTTACTAAATATGAGAGTGCCTCAAATATTTTACTCTAAGACGTTCATAAGCGATCATGGACTCTCAGCTCATAATATCCGTCTAACTTCAAAAAGATTAATATTTAAATTTATTTAGTCCAAAAGGCATAAAGGTTACAAAGTCATTGGTTGATTCGACGAAAGTGAATCCCTTCTTCCTTTTGTGAAACAAACATTCCTCTAATAAAAGAAAGTAATGGTATGATATATTCCAGGGGCCTTGGTCTCACCATTTAGGTGTACGAACTTCGTACGTAGATCTCATCGACTTGCCTTCAGTGAGACCCAGAGGAAGGCTAAGTATGTTTAGCCATGGTTTGCTGCACATATTTGCCCACCACTGAGCACTGCATGAATTATATAGTACTTACTGACAATACACGCACTTCCAACACTTGCATTTTATACAATTTCCTTTTTATTCTTATATCAGTACTTTAGTCAGCATCTTACTCGGTAAGATACCACTTTGAAATGAAATACATGCGTACCTGCTCCCCTGAGAGTCCATCAGTCACAAAAGACCAAGTTTCTTGCTTTCCTGTGTTATTGAATAGATGGTAGTATATAGTGATTATGATTTGTTATTCATTTCATGATGTGTATCGAAACCTCTGATCTCTAACTTCAACTTCTGAATCGCTTATAAGCGGTTTTTGTTCTGCGAACAAATGAAGCCAATTGAATAGTCCTCCTCCCCATCTACGTAATGTGATAGGTTGCCTATGGTTACAAACTCATTCTAACTAGTTTTTGGAGGGTAGGGAGCTGCTAATATAGAACTTCACCTTTAAGTCAATAACCTAGCATGCAATATCCAGAAGTTTTAGTGAGAGATCAGCAATCGAAATAAGCAAGCATAATAAGATATTATTATTTTATTATTATTTTTTTATTATTATTATTGTTTGTCTTTGGTCAAATTAAATTTTCATTTTGCGAGGCTTTTTATAATATTGCTAAGAGTGTTTAATCAAAAAGAATATTAGAATCTATCGTATCCCACAATCAGTAAAAAAAAATTATATCAATAGAAAAAAATTTGTATCAGAAATTAATTTTTTTTTTAACTATGCCTAATAGTTGAAAAAGTAATATCTCCATTATTTTATATTTAATATTTAGTATATTTGATCTTTTTCCTTTCTCAGTCTTTTAATAGTAGTAGAGATTTTGTGAATTTTATTTGGTATTGTTATTAAATTAGATTCAACACGTGTTCGATTTCATTCTATCAGAGTCAACGCCATCTATGTATGAAAACTCAAACTGCTTTACTTAGATCTTTCTCACACACAATGAAAATCTCTTCCCTTTAAAATTACTCCGATTTCTTTCTATATTATTTATTAATTAAATAGCAATTAATGTAACTAAAATTGATTAAATCTATTACTTTTACAGGTGGTAATGCAGCATAGTCCAGCTTTTTCGTTCGGGATACGCCACTCGCCATTCGCCCACCAGTATCAAAAGGACGCCACTGCCAGAAACACCGAGGACAGCGTCATCGAAAAAATCGTCGTATACACCGACAGATCGGTCAGCGAGAACAGATGAACGCCACATACACATGAAAAGGGGAAAAAAAGAAGGAAAAAACGATATTCTATGACACACATTTTATTTAACACTTTTAATCAAACAGTCTTAACTTTCAAACGTTTAAGTTTTAAGTATGTGTTTTAACTTAACATTTAGCGTGAGAACAAATGTAACGAATATATTATATCTAACATAATTGTTTAGGACATTGTGTTGTATTGATGTTATCGCCCAATACTCGAAGTCCAACTAATCTACTGGAAGGCCTGATATTTTATGGTTTTTGGATATTTCATTTACGATATCCGCATGGACGTTGTTGTTTCTTATAACAGAAGGTTTAGTGATCATAAAACCAATGAAATAAGATTTGGGATGTTTCAATAGCGCAGCGCATTTAATTTTGAAACGAAAATTATTCTTTAATCCATTCAATTCAATAACCTTTCTAAAAGCCGTGTTGATTCCTGATAAATTCTATTTTGGCCAATTCCTCAAAATTATCGGTTGTTCGTTCTGATTGAATTAATGAATACAAATGACAGCTCTTCAAAATAATAATCGCGGGCACTTCAGAAGCATCTTGAATAATATTTTGATGATGTTATGAACACTAAACTTTAAATCCCGCTTTGAAATTCTTCTAAAGAATTCCTTAAAGAATTAGAAACTGTTATTATTTTGTAGCCATATCGCAAATGAGCATCGCATTTCTATGTACATTGACAATATAAACAACTAAGAAAAACTGTAGAAGTTAAAAACAGACATAATGGAATTGTAAAATAAAATCCAATCCAGAAATAGATTCATTTCGGCTTTTGGCCATCGATGGACGGCAGCTGGACTTCGCAGTATAAGCCTTAGCATAACACTAACTATTTTACCTTAAATAGTAACCTTTGAAGGAAAAGACCAATGTTGAAAATTGTGACTTTGAGTTACTAACTCTAAACAGTGATGTCGAATTGTTATTTTAAAAGGCCCGACCTTCTCCTCCTGTTGGACTTTTTTCAAAATAATTCACATTACTTTAAAGTAATAATTCAACTAACTCAAAAACTCAAAGTCGTCATTTCAAGCATTAGCCTTTTCTACCAAGCACTAAAATATTGGAGTTTAGGTTTTGTAATATTGGTGTTATATTGCACTGAGACATTTTTGATGCTATATTCTGTGATTTTGTAATTGTATTTCAAGTGTGATTTTTTATTTTAAATAACCGTTTTTTATTTTAATTAATCGATTATTTTTGTATTTTAATTCTATCATGTACTCTTTATATATATATATTATATTTTATTTTATGTTGATTAATTATAGATTAGAAAAGACTAACTGTATGCCAAGATGCTACATACACTGCTACTTAATGAGTAGTTACAAAATAATATTTTGTCATTAATGTGGATTATTAAAAGGTTGTTTGTATACTAATGATTAGGGCTAAGCCCGATAGTTCTTGGTAAGTGATGAAGACAAGTATTTTTCTTTTTCATCGTACTTTTATACTATGTAGAATTCAATTTATTATGGGTGTAATAAAATTTACTCTTTATACATGTGCAATAATTATTTGCCAATTTAAGATTTATATACATGATAACATTTATTTCAAAACTTATATATTATTTCTGATGGTTTTTGCTTTATACCCTTATTTAAATGATTTACAAATTGATCCTTTAGTAATGATTTACCAATTTGAATGATAAGACTTATGCTTTTTCGAGTAGTTAATTTACACATTAAGTAATCTGTTGTAAAATCGAAGTTAAAAAATCGGAAATAGTTAGAAAAAAATTATTGTATAGTAAATGGCTGCAATATGGATGAGAGAAAATCACAATTTAAACACATTTAAGAAACCTAAACAATCTTAAATCTCTCAGCAATAGGACATAATGTCCCATTTTGATGAATTCCCAAAAAAGTAATTCTTCTAAGAAATCTCAAATGCGCAGGCTGGATAATATAATTTATTTGGTCTTTCAAATTAGTCAGGTTACTTGCATGTCATTTATTGCAAAATGATAAACGTTAAAAACTCATGTGAAACGAATCAAAACACCAGTTAAGCGATTTGTAGTTCTAAGTTAAGTACTTATAACAAACGTTCATTTTTTTTTTTTTCTTCTTTTCTTTTGCAAATACTGGAATTAAAATGCAATCAATAATATTGTTGCGTGGGACGGGTTCGAAAGATTTGACGCCAAAGCAGATCAAAACTTGCAGAAATTTATTCCAAAATAACTCTTCACAGTTATCTTACAGTTCCAGAACTTCTCGTTCTAGTAGGCACAATACAGCTCTTTTCACCTCAATAGAGCACAAAACAGCAGTTAAAAACTTGACAAACAACTGCTAAATCGCCGCAAAGACAATGCAAAACAGTTCGCTTTAGAATGCTCAGTATCTCCAGTCAACTAATTCAGTGACTCAAAATTCAAGAACTAACTCAAGTCAGGAATACAGCTCTCACAATGAACGTTGAGAGACAACTAACTCAGTGATTCAAAATCAACTATCGGACTCAGCTAACAACTAGCTCCGTGACTCAAAATCAGTCAACTACTAACTAACTAACTGACTCACTCACGGCCGGGTTTATATAGGGGAGGCTGCGAACCTTCACGAACCTTCCAGAGGTAGATGACTGGAGAACTTTCCAGAGAGTAGTCGAAAAGACCTATATAGGATATGGGATACATGTACCTATACATGTACCGAAAATGTCGCCAAATGGTCGCCAAGTTTGGCGACAAAAATTAGTCGCCAAAACCGTCGCCAACTTGGCTCTATCTCGCCAATTTGGCGAGATTCCCATTACCATAATGTTAAATGCCCTGCCCCTTGAAACTCGCTTCCCAGAGTTACCTCTGTAAAACCCGCTATCAAACATTGAGATGCTCACTGCAGGGAAACCAATTTAACGAAGAACTATTGCACTGCCTTGTACATAAATTACTATTAACAAAATTAACACTACGAAATATTTACAAATATACAAAATTCGTAACATTGCCCCCCTCCCAAGGACTGCACGTCCCGGGCAGTACAGTTCCCGGAAAGGAAGGCTCAAGTTCTGCAATAGCAAACACTCTGTGTTCATAACTAAACTATAAAACTTACTAAACTTACTAATTTAAAGACAGAAACATTACTGAATAAATAAATAATTAAGTAAACCATTAAATAAACAATAAACGTAAAAATTTATATACACATGTAACCATGGTCTTAATGACTATATACACTTTATACATAAGGGGGATTACAAACTATGGGGATTACAAACTATGGCCATAGTAAGGGGCTAACCTGTCGTAATGAACGACTCTAGGTTTAGAATTTGGTGACTTACGTATCGGACCACGACATCATTCAGCCGGTTGAGGACTGAGTAAGGACCATCCCAGTGAGACTGAAGTTTCGGAGAAAGTCCTTTTTGTCGTTTCGGGTTCCAGAACCAAACCTTGTCACCTTCGTGGAATTGATGTCCTGTAGCCTTCGTGTCGTATCTGGTCTTCATCTTTTCCGTCGCCAAGTGGATTCGCTCTCGGGCAAAATTGTGCACATCTTCAAACCGTGCCTGAAGATCCTCGACGTACTCCTCTGGCGATGAAGGTGCATCCGGAGGGCGGCCAAACAACAGATCGCAAGGCAGACGAAGGTTACGACCGAAGAGCATCTGGGATGGGGAATAGCCGGTAGTCTCGTGGACAGCACTGCGATAGGCCAGAAGAAACAAAGGTAACTTCTGATCCCAGTCCTGTTGGTTTCTCGAAACCATCAGTGTGAGAGGTTATTGAGGATGGTTCTGTTAAACCTCTCCACCATGCCATCCGATTGTGGGTGTAAAGGCGTCGTCTGTGTTTTGTCAATGCCAAGTAGATCACAAAGTCCTTTCATTACAGCAGAGGTAAAATTCCTTCCTTTATCAGAGTGTAACTGAAGAGGCACTCCACATCTGGAAATCCAGCTCTGAACCATTACCTCTGCAACGGTGGTAGCCTCTTGATCAGGGATAGGATACGCTTAGGGCCACTTCGTAAAATAATTCATGTCAACAAGGATGTATCTGTTGCCGTCAGCAGATCGTGGTAGTGGTCCCAAGATGTCAAACGCAATCCGTTCAAAAGGAGCTCCCACGTTGTAACGTTGTAGTTTTCCTCGACTGCGTTTCTTCGGTCCTTTCCGGGCTGCACAGGCATCACATGATCGGCACCACTTCTCCACGTCAGCCCTCGCCTTACTCCAGTAGAACCGCTCTCGAACTCTTTGCAATCTCTTCATTATTCCGTAGTGGCCTCCAATCGGACTGCTATGTAGTTCTTTAAGAACGTCTGTGACTCGGGATCTTGGAAGCAATAGCTGCCATCGGGATGTCTTTCCATCATCAAATTCGAACTTCAGTAAAACACGTCGTTTCGAATGTGGTCAGAGTCCCAGAGGGCCCAATATTGCTTTGTCGTAGGACTACAGATGGAAATGTCCTGCCAAGTTTGTGTCGCATTCGAAGACTCCTTTAAATCCTCCTGTCCGGCATAAATCGCAACATTATTCTTCTGTATTTCCTCTTGGCCAGAGAAAATCACTTTCTTCATCTCTTCGTGACCAGAGAAAATCTCTTTCTTCATCTCTTCTTGACCAGAGAAAATCTCTTTTTTCATCTCTTCTTGGCCAGAGGAAATCTCTTTTTTTATCTCTTCTTGGTCAGAGGAAATCTCTTCCTTCATCTCTTCTGGATCAGAGAAAATCTCTTTCTTCATCCCATCTCGGCTCGCTTTCATTTCTTCACGCCATTCGGATATTCCCTTCTTCATTTCTTTTTGGCTCGCTTTCATTTCTTCCAGCCATTCGGACATTCTCTTCTTTATCTCTTCTTGCCCTTTGGATAATTTCTTCTCCATTTCTTGCATGAAAGCAAATCTTGTTCCGCCATTGCTCTTGTAATCGGCATTCAAACCCCACTTCTGACACCAGTTGTTGCGTTGTACGGGTTCGAAAGATTTGACGCCAAAGCAGATCAAAACTTGCAGAAATTTATTCCAAAATAACTCTTCACAGTTATCTTACAGTTCCAGAACTTCTCGTTCTAGTAGGCACAATACAGCTCTTTTCACCTCAATAGAGCACAAAACAGCAACTAAAAACTTGACAAACAACTGCTAAATCGCCGCAAAGACAATGCAAAACAGTTCGCCTTAGAATGCTCAGTATCTCCAGTCAACTAATTCAGTGACTCAAAATTCAAGAACTAACTCAAGTCAGGAATACAGCTCTCACAATGAACGTTGAGAGACAACTAACTCAGTGATTCAAAATCAACTATCGGACTCAGCTAACAACTAGCTCCGTGAGTCAAAATCAGTCAACTACTAACTAACTAACTGACTCACTCACGGCCGGGTTTATATAGGGGAGGCTGCGAACCTTCACGAACCTTCCAGAGGTAGATGACTGGAGAACTTTCCAGAGAGTAGTCGAAAAGACCTATATAGGATATGGGATACATGTACCTATACATGTACCGAAAATGTCGCCAAATGGTCGCCAAGTTTGGCGTCAAAAATTAGTCGCCAAAACCGTCGCCAACTTGGCTCTATCTCGCCAATTTGGCGAAATTCCCATTACCATAATGTTAAATGCCCTGCCCCTTGAAACTCGCTTCTCAGAGTTACCTCTGTAAAACCCGCTATCAAACATTGAGATGCTCACTGCAGGGAAACCAATTTAACGTAGAACTATTGCACTGCCTTGTACATAAATTACTATTTACAAAATTAACACTACGAAATATTTACAAATATACAAAATTCGTAACAATATCAAGTTTCAAAAACCAATTACAGGGCAACCAGTTCCCTCCTTAGTGGACCGGGATAACTCTTAAATCACAAAGGGAATTTCGTAACACTATTATATTTATAGATTATTAATAAAAGAGCATCTACAGCTAAATTGTCCCCGTCTAAATGATGAAAAATTACCAAGTAGAAATAAATGTAATTTGCCGCGAAAATATGTGTTGTTTATTTTTTTTAATGTGTGAAGGAAATGTTGGTTATTAAATGCATTTAATTTTTCTTTTCTATTTTTTGGCGGGAAAATAAATCTTAATTGTAATTCCTTTTTAATTTTTTTTAGAGAATCTCCAAAAACTCGATACCAGAGGGCCTTTTTTTGGATATTTATGGAGTACTTGGAAAAATTTAATCTATTTGTAACTCAATATAAAATATGTTATCTAATTAAATGCTGTTGAGGGAAGAACATTTCTTAAACACTACTATTTAACAAATTATTACCTCTAGGATCAAGAAGACAAAATTCTATGCTTTTGATTGTTAAAAGTATCCGCCCCTGACTTTTTTGTGTAATTTGCTATAGTTTCAATTACTCGTAATAAAGAGCACAAATTTCAGTTTGAAAATATCGTAATTAAAAAACAAAGGAATGCTTCTTCAAAATGAACTCGTGGCGCCATCCTACACGTGTGAAATTAAGCCTTGCCCAGGATTCACTGACAAATTGCAGAATTAGACGGTTAAATAGTTTATATTCTAAAATGTAGATGGCACTCGCAGCGAAATTCGATGATGGGATCACAGCTTGTTAAAACCACTTTCGGGAAAACACTATTTTAAATTTAAAAAAAAATTATTCATTTGGTACTTAATGAATGTAGGCAGAATAGATTGATATTGATTTGAATAGATTGCATAAAAATGCTAAAAACTCGGAGAAAGAGGGCAGCAAAGTTAAGTTTGGCGATTTCGCTGTCAAAAACGTTACAAATTCAAAACAGGGGGGTTATTCCAAATAATTACTAAATTAAAAATTCATAAAAGCAATTTCATTCTCAAAAAAAAAATTAATTTGTTTCTGGCATTTTTGGTAATTACATTGATCAAGATATTTATTTCAAGTAAACACAAGTATAAATTGTTAAAATGCAGAAAAAACTATTATTAAAAGTCTAATGACTTTCAGGACTGAATTCAGTTCACGATTTTGTTTGGTAATTACGACTTGCCTAGCCCTTATCATACATAAACTACTTGTTTTGCAAACAAAATATGACGCCAGAAAATTTTTGGTATTGTGATAGTAATACCACAATTTTTATTAGGTTTTGTGCATACATTAATAAGAAGGTTGTAATTGTTTAGAAGTTATAGGGCACTATAACCTTTCGAGTTTTGGTTTTCGAGTGTGAATTAAACTTGAGATTGAACTTTGGTTTGAAAGCGAGAAGGAAGGATAAAGAAAACAAACAAGTGGATAGATATAGAGTATTGATTCTTTCCTTGCGTATGGTACTTTACACTGTCCTGAGACGTTAGCAGTTGGTTCTGAAGGTAAGAGTTAGTCTGGCATTGGTCACCATTATTAACACTGGATAGTAAAAGGGAGTGGTTACTCTACCGAAAAGCTATAGAAATTTAAACAAATTATTAATTCTAAAAAATTTAATCAAATAAAAAGTAAAATCTAGAGTTATCGATTTGAATTTATGATCTTATTAAAGATTAGATAACTTCGAAACTTTTTGTGAGTTTGTTTTTCTACCATCTAATATAAAGCTTTGATGTGAATAATCAAATCAATCTCCATGATAAATTTCAAAACCTTTTTCCCCACAGACATAACGAACTCAACTTCAATGTGATTTGCGTACTGAAAGGAAAATACGAGACACATTTTCCAAATTAGGATTACACATGGGGCCTTATTTCTCATAAGGCCCCAAAAGACCTGAAAATACCTGAATTATCGAATATCTATCTATCAAATTCTATTCAGTGCTCTTGATCCCTACAATATGGTTGGTTGGTTGTTTTCAGATTATCTGGCGCAGTCAGCAACACGAGGGCTATAATGCGCCGAAACATTCGTCATTAGACAAGCCAACATACATTTACAAACACCCATGCCTTACACGGGACTCGAACCCGCAACCTCGCGGTCTTGAAGCTAGTACACTAACCACTTTACCGTTTGATCGGCCTCTACAATATGATAATACATTTTATTTACTTATTAAAAATATTAATACCTTGACATTAATTTAATGAAGATGATAGTCAAAATTGTTTTAAACATTGAAATACACCAAGATTCATCAATGGAGAGGGGAGGGGGCTACTGCTTGGTGGTGCTTATATATAGTTACCAGTTTACTAAATCAAGCCCTAATTACGTAACACATAAATTGGCGTGCAGTCGTGTATGGAAATTTTGGTCTACAATCATGAACCATATAATTGTGACGTCTGGAACTCATCTATTAACCCTTTGCACTCGAGCCCTTTTTCGCGCGGAGGGACCAGCAACTCGAGACATTCCGCGGCATTTTTGGTTCGGTTTGAGGTTAAGCATAGAAACTAAACACAGTCATTGGCCTTGCATCGAATGTCCGCATCAAACCTAGTAGTCTTCTCGTGTTGCGGCATCCAATTATGTGGTGCCTGAGAGGCGCCGTTCGAGCGCAAAGGACTAATATTAAAGATCATAGGTGAGGGAGAGGGTGGAGAGTCTAACTGTGTTGGATTGTTGATGGATATGGCCAAAAGTGCGGGTTGCCGAGCCTTTTTTAAGTGTGTTGTAAATACTTGAACTTCCCTACTCAGCTATAAAGTTGTGGATCCAGAGTAAAAATATAGCTTTCATTAAAGAACTTTTTCTTACTTGATTTTAGGTTTAGTCTCAAGTGTCAAATAAAGAAAAAAATATATATATTAATTCAAAAACCTTGTTGGAGAGGGAACGCCGTCCCCACTCCAACAGGCTTTTGAATTTTTGACAAATTGAATTTCAAACAAGTCCATAATCCATTTTTTCCTAGACTTGCGTTCCTTGGGCTTTGATCAGGGCAAAGAGTCCACCACGAAGGCCAGATAGGACGTCAAAAGCAACGATCAAAACACTCGAGCAAAGTACTCAGTGGCGCAACTTTTAGATGGAAGTAAACACCTCGATATGTTTCCAAACAATCACCATGGAGATACGTCATCTGTATCATGGAGGAATATATATTTAGTACAAGAATAACCCGTAATCGAAATTTGCCAATTTGTGATATCAGCTGAGCAAATGAGAGTTGAAGATTGGGTGACACACCTTCGGTTGATAACCAGAGTGAAATGAATGGATTGCTAAAGAAAAAATTATTTTGGTATCCTGACTAAACTTAAGCGAAATGCAATATTCTCACTGTCGGCCAGTGTTATTGGAGTATAATAAGCTATTGATCAAGGAAAGGCGTGAAATGAACCAGATATTTTGATAAGGAATCGGTTGGGAGTATTTCTGGCATGCACAATTAAAAATGCTCATGGCAAGATGTAAATTTCCTATTTGAAGAATCGGTGAGTCTAGAGACATGGGCACCAAGAGGTTAACTGGTAACCGCAATTTTAGAATGAAAAATAATGTGCAGAAAAATGGTAGGATTCACTGGAAATAGAACTATGAAATAGATTTTTAAATATTCAATGAATAAGAAATGTATAAGACATTGAATCCATCATTACTATTTATAACTTTATTAAGATAGCCAATTGAATAATCAATGATAAAGCGAAGTCTTGCATATCCTTGGGTTTAATTTGCACCCCCCCCCCCCCCACCCCTTCTCCCCCAAAGAAAGTAATTAAGCCGACTTTCATTATATCAATCGTCGTCGATATTCAAACAGAACTATTTGAAATACCCTAATCACTGTCAAATTCGGCAGCAAAAACCCTATTTTCCACTTAAAAACGCCGACCGAACGGTATAGTGGTTAGCGTGCTGGCTTCTAGACCGCGAGGTTGCGGGTTCGAGTCCCGTGTAGGCATGGGTGTTTGTAAATGTATGTTGGTTTGTTAAATGACGAAATGTTTCGGCGCATTATAGCCCTCGTGTTGCTGACGGCGCCAGATAATCTGAATACAACCAACCACTTAAAAACGAAACTATTTAATACGTAGGCCATTTGACGATCATATCTCTAACAAGAAGTTAAAATATTTCGCACAAATTCGCCGTATCAGCTGAACTTTTCGAAATATGCCATGACAAACATCTATCAAAAATCTGCCTACGTTCTATCTTTTTCGTAAACACATTCCAAAATATGTCTTCAGTAAAATATTCTGGAAGAGAAGGAAATATAAAGGTTAAAAAACTGTAGATCTGAACGAAAAACGAAAAGTTTCGCAACATAAAAAGGCTATGATTGATTTGGAATTTTGTTTACCCAGTGGCGGCTGGTGCAGGGGGCCAGGGGGGGGGGGCCCGGGCCCCCTCACTTTTTTTTGGTCGTTTCCCTCTCTATATATCTCTCTTCTTTTTTTTTACAAATGTTTTTTTTTTTTTTTTTTTTAAATAAATAAATTGTGTAGTTATTAGTTAATATACTGATTTAACTGGTTTTTTAATCTTGAAACTGTTCACTTTCACTCAACTAATAAATGTCCTTATGGATGGATATTTAAGTCGCCTGATCGAGCTTCTTTTTCTTTGCCCGTAGAAGAAACGGAATGGAAAAAAGACGGGGGGACTAATTTTCGCCACCTGCAATATCCTGCGAGTCTGTACCCCTTGTGTGGTTCTCAAATTACAAAATTCCCGAGTTTCGTGTTTTGAGTTTTGACACGGTTTTCTGATCTATGAGTGGGAGGCAGGCTCGTAGCCAAGGGTTAGGATAAGGAGATCCCCAACCGAAATAAAAGTTAATCTCATTAGATCAAAGACCCAATATTAATGTTACGCATCGATATTTTTTATTTTGTTACTAGGCTCATAAAGTTTAATGCTGTAAGTCACACTAGAATTTATTGCTGAAAGAATGGATTTGAAATCCCCAACTACGATATCTTTATGCACATCTGTGTTTGAAAAAATAAGTTGAATGAAAGTAAATAATTTATTTCACACAAAAAATAGGATGGTCTTGTGGAAAGAGAGAAGACCTCACTCTAAAGAAGAATCCTTTTGTTTCTGAAAACTGAAAGTGTTCTTTTGAAAGTAATTTCCAATGTAGCTGTAACTGACTATTCAAATTTTTCTACAAATCTGGTCGAAAAGAGCGAGTACAATTTTTACATCAGATAGCATTGTGCAATCTTCCTCTTGATGAGATGCCAATTTGTTTTACTGTAATAGCGTTAGGATACCCCTTAAAATTTATTTGATATAAAAAATAACGCACGTAAATAAATTACAAAAATAAAAGCCTAATTCATAATTAAAAAAAAAAAAAAAAAATTGAATAATCGTACTGTAGTATTATTGCAATTCCACAGAATATTATAAGAACCCACAATTCCGATTAAAACTCTAACTTGCCCTCTTCAAAGGATGTTAGTTTCCCTAGACTGTGCTTGGGGGAACAAAATGTCCCCCCTACTTTGGACGACCTTGAATTTGAAACCTAAAGAGATAAGACAGAAAATTCTATAATGTGACGAGGGCCATTTCTTCCCTTTCACGTGACATCCTGGTTTTTTGTCATAACATGAGTTTCAAATTACCAAGACACCTCCTGGTCCTGGGATTTGCAAGGAAATGGTCAATTCTTACTTTGAAGTCAGGGATCGGACGTTTATCTTTAGTGTCTTTAACTTGTACGACTGCGAAAGAATTTACACCAATAAATAACAACGGTAAGTTTTTTGTTTTAAATTTTACTCTTTATTTAGTAAAATGTATGAGTTAATAATAGGTTTTTGTTTTGATATCTACTCTTTGTCTCAAAAAATAACTGAGTATTTAAATTTCGTCCAAATAATCAGAAGTGTTGATTTGTCCTACCTCTCCCACTGATATATGATATCGTATGGAATCATTAACGTAACTCTCCGATACGATTAATAGAAGAGTTTCTATAAAGACAACAAAACATTCCTTATAAAAATAAATGGTTTTACTAGAATTGGATTGAAACGACATTTATCCTTTTATTGGGTAGTAAAAATAAAAGAGAGAGGATATAATTTTAGAAAAAACTCTGTAATAAATAAGTAAATGTACAGTACTGAAAAAAAGTTTGATTGAAGGATATTCCATTGCAGTATAACTCTCCCTTAGCTCTTACGCCAAAAAAATACACAACGAGATATATTTTACTATTCAAAGAATATCAAGTACTTCAATTTAAAACTGTTGAACTGGTCAATATAACAATACCTTCAATTTTGTTTGCAAAATTGTAAATATTGTACTTTCAAAGGTTTTGTCACATTTTATTAACTGTTATATAAACCAAATTTATTTTGCATGAATTAATAATTAAAATATCAGTGACTGAAATATTAGTAGCATTACTGATGACTTTAAAATATATATATATATATATTTCAATTACTTTTAAAACTTATTTGCTGTTGTAAGCAAGCATTTTTTTAATAGTTTTTTGTCTTTCATGTATATGTGATTTGTATTTTAATTCTTAAATTCATGTAATATTTAACGAAATTTTTTTCTGTGCATATGCTGCAGAATTTTTAATCGAGTTATTAGATTTGTATAGTTTGTAACTCGTAAATCTTTATTTTCTTTTTCTTTTGTACAGAATAGTGATTGAGCAATATCGGTTTTTATAGTTTCACATATGTTATGTAATTGGTATTTTGGTTAGTTGGTTTGTACGCTCAACGACCTATTTTTATGTCCAGGCCGGGACCTACAGCTTAACGAAATTTGGTATTTTAATTTACTATTATAATGTCAAACAGAATTTTAAAGCATTGCTTAACTCATTAAGAACCTTATTATTAGGTAGTTTCAAATTCCTACAGTGCTAGCTAAAAGTACTAAAAAAATCTGACCCTATCAGCTTTACTGTGCATAAAATGATGTGGGATGTTGAAAATATTGATAATTTATCTTACATTAAAATAATTTCATCTTCAAAGTTGTTGAACTTAAACATTTCGCCCGATCAACATTTTAGCTCATTTTAAAATGTTCTTAAGTATTCTTAATCTAATAAAAATATTAAATATTTATAACATTTTTTTATTGCATTTTTAATGCGATTAGGTTATATGGAGACAAAAAGTTATGCTCCATACGTCTGTTCTTTTATCTTTGAATCCCGGAATATAATTAAGCCCCACCCCCTTTTCTCCAAGTAAAGTTGCAAACAATGTCCGCCTCTGTAAGCAATCTCACATAATCGCACTGCTACTGTTTGACCTCAAAAACTCCCCCCCCCCCTCCCTCCCCCCCCCCCCCCGTATTTTTCGACCTTCTTGCAATTTTCGTAAAAAACAAAATCCTTATTTTAAGTTATATTGCTACATAGTTGCATGTTATAAGTTGCATCGCTCGATTGGTCATAGTATGAACATTGGAAAGCGAATGAAATATTTCTTAATTTTGCTGAGCAATTATTCCCAGGATTGTTTTCTCATTTCTGGAAAAAGGTTTAGTTCTAATTTTAGAATTCCTTGAAACATTTCTTGCCTCATTTTTTTTTTTTTTTTAAATGGGTTTGTAGGCAAAACAAATAAAAAGTCTACAGGCAGCCAATTGAAAGTAGAGTGAACTTTTGTCAAATACTATAAGCACATTTTTATATATAAAAGAAGAGATTGAAAGGAAACTTCTTATCTTTCTGGAGCATAAGCAGGTTTTTTTTTTAAGCAAATGACTTTGAAAAGATTTTCACAGTTAAGGACTAATATTCCTTACAGAGGTTTCTTTTTACTTGGAAAAAAAATTTGATCGTGCTTGCTAAATTTTCTAGTAGAAATAAAAACATTTTGCATTTATTGCCAAGAAAAAAAAAAAAAAAAAAAAAATGTGCAAATGTTTCGTATTAATATTTTTAGGGACCTAAAAAAATACTTTTTCCCACTTTCTTAATATACTTTCTTAGAAGCTCAATATTCAAATTACAGAGTCTTTGTAACCTTTTTTTTTTTACTTATAAAGATACGTTTTTACACTTTAAATTACGTACTATGGTTCAATATATATATATATATATATATATATATATATATATATATATATATATATATATATATATATTAATTCGCAAACTCCAATTTTTTTTTTATCTGCCTCCCCCCCCCCCCCACTTTTCCTGCCCACGAGCCGCCACTGTGTTTACCCATTGTTTTTCGTTGATCTAATTTATTTGTTCGAAACCTTCGTTACCTTATCGTCCCCATTTTCAAATACATCTAATTTCACGCTTATTTTAACCGTACTTCAGTAATAAATAAGAAAACACCCATTTGTTTACTAATTTGATTTACCAAGAAGTAAAATGAAAAACCAGCCCGTTCACTCATTTTTCCCAGCCCGAGCGAAGGTCGAGCCGTCTATTAATACTCGTGGAATATTTCTTATTTTTTATTAAGTTTGGGTTGTCTCCAGATGTGGCAGGGACAAATTAGGGAGTGATACGAACGCAAGGAGGATTTAAAGACATAAAAATCCTACCTTAAAATCAAGGCCTTACAAATAATTTTATTGACTCAAGGCAAATGAAAATTAGTTGAACCCAACTAAGTCAGATGCTTTTTTTTTTTTTTTTTAAAGTTACGTTGATACTTGATCACGATAATTTTCCTTCTCAATTATGTACTCGTTTTTGCTTAGTTTTAGTACCCAGTATATCAAGCAGCGAAGCGAAAATCTTTGTTTCCGTTACCAATATCTTGTAATTTTTCTGGTTGCAATTTATGATGCTAACTCTTTATTATTAAGGCTTCAAATTGTCAGGATGTAAAGTAAATAATCAATTAATAGCTTAAAAATGGGACCTGGACAGCTACCATCTCCCCTTGAGTAAATTAAATATAAACATTCAAATCTAGGAGACCAAGCCCGACCAAACGGTATAGTGGTTAGCGTGCTGGCTTCTAAACCGCGAGGTTGCGGGTTCGAGTCCCGTGTTAGGCATGGGTGTTTGTAAATGTATGTTGGCTTGTCTAATGACGAATGTTTCGGCGTATTATAGCCCTCGTGTTGCTGACGGCGCCAGATAATCTGAATACAACCAACTAGGAGACCAAGAGTGATCAATGCTATGTGGTTGGGATATCAGATTCCTATTTTAGTTTTTACAAGTTTTAAGTTTTGTTTAGGCTTGTTGCTATGCCCTCTGTGCGTAAATTATAAAACGACATTGAATTACAGTTGGTGTCTATTTGGATGAACAAATTTTCGAATCTGGTATTTCGACGCTTATATCCAAGTATAAAAAAAATATTTATAAGTTTCCATTGAAATTTTTTTAATTTATTTCAGAATTAGTACCGCTAATAATAATAATAATAAAATATATATATATATATATATATATATAATAACTTTAAATATAGAAAATGTGGCTCTGCAACTCTACAGAAAGTGACCTCCGATACGACTGAAAAATACCTAAAATGAAAATAAAAATAAAAAATAAGTAGCTTCGGTCTAATTTTGCGATTTAAAGTCAGAAAAATAAAATTTTATAGAGGTTTTTTTTTTTTTTTTTTTTTTTTTTTAATTTATAACGTTTTTTTAGAAAGTGACTTCCAATGCACGCAGAAATCTAAAATTTTAAAAATCAGTGATTTTTGTCTTCTAATGTTGCTTATTACAAAGATTAAATATAAATAATGTTAAAATATTTTTTAAATAATGTTAAAATATTTTTTAAATAATGTTAAAATATTTTTTAAATAATGTTAAAATATTTGTTATTTTTTGTTAGGTATTTTTTTAAAAAAGAGTTTGTTTTCTTAGAAAAGTATACAAAAGTTGACCATCATAAGTCAATCCTTTTTAAATTTACGCTGACCATAGACACACAGATATTTTTTCTATAAAATTTTTTTTAACTCAAAGCGTTCCAAAATGCATAAAAACGCAAAAAAAAGGGGATTTTTTTTTTTCGAATGCCATACTTTCATTACCAAATGTTAACATATTGTTGCACAAATTGTCTGTATATATTGTAAATAGTGACGTATTATTTCAAAATTCTATTGTAATTTATTTTTATCTTATTTTATTTATTAATTAATAGCGATTATACAAGTTAGAAAAAGGTGGCAACACCTAAAGCAATCGAGAAGTTTCGAGATATTTCTTTTCTATGAATTGGCTGGAAATTTCGAGAATGTCTCACGCGCTTGTATATAAAAGACTGGAGAACGGGAAAGTTTTCAGATTGACTTCGGATTTCGTTGAAAGCTGATCGCTTTGTTTACCTATTGGAGTGAGCTTGTATAATCGCTGAATTCGAAGTTATTTTTGTTGAAGCTTGTGTTGAAGCTTGAGAGTAATTAAACTGTTGCCTGTGAATAAATTTTGTGAGTTTTCTGAAGAGAGAATAAATATTTTTATACCGTGAAAACTGTACCATCATTGCCTCAGCGGAAAAATTCGTAACAGTGGTGTCAGAAGTGGGGTCTCGTAATTTTGAATGCCGACAACTAGAGGAATGATGGAAGACCAAATGAAGCAGTTGATGGAAATGATTGCTGGAATGAAGGCCCAACAAGAATCCACTGCCGCCGAAATAAAATCCGAAATGAAAGCCTGCCAAGAAACCACCGCAGCCGAAATGAAAGCCTGCCAAGAAACCACCGCAGCCGAAATGAAAGCCGAACTTTTCGCTACGATTGCCGCCAGACAACCCCGTCAAGAAACGACTAATGCCGAACTCGCCGCTGCAATTGCCGCCAGTCAAGAAGCGACATCATTAGATATTAAAGCTTTGCAAAACGCAACGTCATCTGACATGAAAGCGTTGGCTGATAAGTGCGAGTCCACATCAGCTGATAAGTGGCTGATAAGTGGCCACTTATCGGCTGATAAGTGGACTCACACTTATCAGCCGAAATGAAAGCCGAACTTTTCGCTACGATTGCCGCCAGACAACCCCGTCAAGAAACGACTAATGCCGAACTCGCCGCTGCAATTGCCGCCAGTCAAGAAGCGACATCATTAGATATTAAAGCTTTGCAAAACGCAACGTCATCTGACATGAAAGCGTTGGCTGATAAGTGCGAGTCCACATCAGCAGCCGTAATCAAGATCAGAGAAGAGATGAAAACCGAGCTAGCCTCAATGGTAGAATCTACAATTATGGAGACAACATCATCGGTCCTGCATTCCGTGAAAGAAGACGTTCTCATTGCTGTAAGGGATGAAATGGAAGAAAAGGTATCTACCATAGAAAGAGAAATCACGACTGCTTGAAATGAAATGAAAGAAGAAGTTTCCACCCTGAAAAAAGAGCAGGGAAGTTTTATTGAAGCTATGGAAGAGAAACTTCGAAAACTGGAAATTCGCGGTACTGTGGCAGCTGCATCACCGAACTGGGAGGAGGTTTCCACTGCAGTTTTAGCACCACGTTCCAACATCAAAGTGGCCACTTTTGATGGAAAGTCTTCCTGGCGCGTTTATCAAACGCAGTTTGAAATTATTGCTTCTGCGAATGGTTGGGACGATACTTCGAAGGCATTCCATCTCGCAGCATCTCTTCGAGGTGAAGCTGCTGACATTTTACAGACACTACCTGAAGAGAAGCGGGGAGAATTCGTGGCGCTGGCAAGTGCGTTGGAGTTAAGGTTTGGGGAGCAGCATCTAAAGGATTACAACAGACTGCAATTGAAAGTGAGACAACAGAAGGCCAATGAAACTCTTCAAGAGTTGGCGTCAGATATAGAAAGACTGTCGCTCCTCGCTTTCCCAGACTGTCCCCCGGATGTACGAGATGATCTTTCGCTGCAGTATTTCATCGACGCTATTCAAGATCCCGATATGCAGCAGGCGGTAAGGTTATCCCAAAACAAAAACCTGAAGTCGGCCCTCGTGTACGCCATGAGAGTAGAAGCCGCGCAGCTAGCTTCTGGAAAAGACCGACGATATGTGCGTGGTGCATTAGCCGAGGATTCTTCTGACTTTGTCACCAGTAAGCTTCGAGAACTGGAGAGCAAAATTGATAGAATGATGAGAAGCTATCCCGGAGCCAGGGATCGAAGGACCAGAGTCGTTTGCTGGCACTGCAAACGGGAAGGGCATCTACGACGAAACTGCCTTGATTTGAAAAAGAGAAGGGATAACACTACCACGGATTCTCCACAACTGAATCTAAGAAGATGTCATCTCGCAGTTCAGAAGCTGCAATGCAGAACAGGTGAAGCCCCGACCAGTCGTTTTCACGTTTCATCCCGACAAGGAGGAAACCAGGGTTTATTCGTGAAGGGGGAGATCAACGGAACTCCATGTCGTCTAATCGTCGATTCGGGAGCGAACGTAACGATCGTAAGGACGGACGTGGCTCGTCGCCTGAACAGCCGACTCCTCTACACAGCGCTCTCTGTTTCTCTACAAACTGTGTCTGGTGGTAATATCTCTGTTCATGGGAAATTGCAAGTGGACATTGCCCTTGGATTTAACACCTACAAGCACACCGTTTATGTTGCCGAAATTGTAGATCCGTGCATTCTCGGACTAGACTTTTTGAAGAAAAATGGAATTACGCTGAATTTTGAGAAAAGCCAGCTGCAAACATGGAGAGGCGAAGTTCCTTTGCACGATCTAGACATGAAAGAGCTGTGCGTATATCGGATTGTAGCTCATGAAGAAAATGTCATAGAGAATGCTGAAGAGTCCACATCTATGGAAAGTACCTCTCCAGCCTCGGAGAGAGAACCGAAGAAAGCGACGTTGATGAAACCCTCCCAGGAAGTGGTTCATGTGGAAATGGACAAAGTTAGTGACGAGGGAATCGACATCCGTACTCCTGTTACAAGCATCGAACGGAGGTCCCGGGATCTATCAGCTGCACCCGCGGATGATTCGGACGCAATCTCAAAATCATATAACCAGCAAGATGGGGATCAGAAACTTTCACCGCTTCTGTTGGCATACGGGAGTGCAACTCACGAGACCACCGGATTTTCTCCATCTCTAACGATGTGTGGAAGAGACCTTATGCTCCCCAGCAACCTCCTCTTTGGACAACCACAGGACACTCCTTCCTCGCCTGTCCAGTATCTAGATGATCTGCAGGCACGTTTGGAAGCCGTACATCGGTTCGCCAGAGAGAGAAACAACATCATGACGGAGCGCGTGAAGATCCGGTACTATGCCAAGGCCATGGACCGTTCATTCCAGGAAGGTGACAAACGTCGGAAAGGGCTCTCCCCTAAGCTCCAGACGAACCGGGAAGGGCCGTATGGGATCCTTAAGAAGATCAACGAAGTCGTGGTGAGAATTCAACGGACACGTTCCTGTAAACCTAGAGTTGTACACTACAATAGGCTAGCCCCATATTATGGTAGAAGTCATTGAATGGCTTAAGGACTTCACTGCCCGGGACGTGCAGTCTTTAAGAAGGGGGAAATGTTGCACAAATTGTCTGTATATATTGTAAATAGTGACGTATTATTTCAAAATTCTATTGTAATTTATTTTTATCTTATTTTATTTATTAATTAATAGCGATTATACAAGTTAGAAAAAGGTGGCAACACCTAAAGCAATCGAGAAGTTTCGAGATATTTCTTTTCTATGAATTGGCTGGAAATTTCGAGAATGTCTCACGCGCTTGTATATGAAAGACTGGAGAACGGGAAAGTTTTCAGATTGACTTCGGATTTCGTTGAAAGCTGATCGCTTTGTTTACCTATTGGAGTGAGCTTGTATAATCGCTGAATTCGAAGTTATTTTTGTTGAAGCTTGTGTTGAAGCTTGAGAGTGATTAAACTGTTGCCTGTGAATAAATTTTGTGAGTTTTCTGAAGAGAGAATAAATATTTTTATACCGTGAAAACTGTACCATCATTGCCTCAGCGGAAAAATTCGTAACATAGAATAATGGAAACATCGGATAATGGAAAGTAAAAACTTATAGTTTTTTAAGTTTTACACGCCATTGTACATTAGTTTTATTCATCAGCAGCAGTTAACAAGCTATCAACGGTTAGTGAAGAAAAGCACGCATTTCTGAAAACACGTGCTCTCCGCCACTTGGGTGAGTTGTCTTTAATTATATCTTGTTTACCAGAAGTCGAACGGTGGATGCCAGTGTTAATTTGTTACTGATCCAATGATTGGTTCAGGCGCGCAACCAGGGGGGTTTAGGGTCAGACCCCCCTCCCCAAGGATCCCTAATATCATGGGGTTTGGTAATGATTGAATAAGAAACACTTATCAATTGTAAATAATTTTAAAATAATACTTTTTAATGTACAGTACCCCAAAAAAAAACAGAACGATGGCTATATCTTCGGTTCTAATTATCGTAGAATCTTACTGTTTGCACCAAAATGTTTTGCTTACGATTTTCTATATATCTGATGCAATTTCTTTTTCTTGAAGGACCGTATACTAAGTAAAAGTGAAGCTATCTTCGAAAATTTTAATACGAACCCTTATTTTTTATCATTTCATTCGATTCAGAATACATCATTTACTCTATATATCAAATTTCAATGCATTATGTTGAAAAACACGTCACTTATGAGCGAAAATGTTTTGACCATTTTTTGACAGATCTTCAGGGAGAATTTCCATAAAACGAAAGGTATTTTTAAGGTTCTACTTCACAGAGGGAGAAATCGAACGATCAGTGAGGCGTTTCACGACGTTATAAAATACAAATATTCTAAAATTGCATAGAAACTACTTGGATTTATAGTGACATGTTTAAGATTAATACAAAAATAGCAAGTAAACGTAAAAGTAACGTAATTTATTTACAACGTTAAAGATGTGCATTCTTCACACGAAATAAATAAAATATTGAAAACTGTAATTGCAGAAGTATAACGTATACTACTGATAATTAGAAAATTAATAAATATAAAATGTAGGCATTAGTAAACAGTATTCAGCAAAGTGTGATTATTTTACAGAAACATTTCACTGTAAACACAAATGTAACTTGATCGTTGAAATTATTTATAAAATGAAAAAATCACCTGATTCAGTAAAATTTTTAAAGGATAACTTACTGAAATTGCTTAAAAAATGTGGTTTTAAATAAATGTAATTTAAGGAAGTACTTTTTTTTTTAAAAAAGGACACTGTTGAAAACCACACAAAACATATGTTCCACGATTCCAAACACGTTAGACAGATTAAAAATATACATACAAAAAATAAAACTGCTTTGTTTGTATAAAATATATATTTTTTTTTTTTTTTGTAATCTCAAGAAATTCTTTTCCGATTCACCCCGCTGTTCCTATTCACCCGATTTTACGATAATTGAACGTTGTGCGATTTTCCACACCTCTAGTTTACCTTGTATTAATCTTTGATAGTTTTGAAAAGTCGTCTACTATAAGGTCCCTTAAAGTGAGCGTTTTTTACATTTTCGCTAAAAAATCGAGAACTAAAAGTCAAAATGAATTGAAAAAAATTGTGGTGGGGTTTCAGACCATGGTGAATCTAATGAAAGCAAAAAAAAAAATATATGTTTCTATTCAAAAAATGTTTTAAACTGTTTTATTAATTAATAATTAATTATTAAAAAAGAAATTGATGCAAAAGTGGATTGCTATTTATGTTTGGCCATTTACAAACTATCTTTTGAAAACAAAAATTACTGAAATATATCAATTATTTAAGTATTTATGGCCAAAAAAACAACTTTTTTATTTAACATTAATTTACCATTTGCGTTTTATCATTTAAATTACAAACCATTCATTAGAAAATTACGAATTTTTGTATTTCGCATTCTTTTTTAATGCTGAATCCAAATATGGAATAATATTATGAGGTTGCTATTGAACTTTTTAAAGTTTGGTTCTGTTTTAATATGTAGATGACCCCTCATGATAAAAAAAAAAAACTACATACAATTATTAAAAACCTTCCACGATTTACAACGGTACCTTTTGTTTGTTATTTCCACAATTAGAACAAAAGATATAGCCATCGTTCTGATTTTTTTTTTTGGGTACTGTACTTAGATACTGTACCATCCCTCCTCTAAGGTACTGTACCATTATTCAGACAGAGGTTGCGCCGACCAAACGGTATCGAGTCCCGTGTAGGCATGGGTGTTTGTAAATGTATGTTGGTTTGTTAAATGACAAAATGTTTCGGCGCATTATAGCCCTCGTGTTGCTGACGGCGCCAGATAATCTGAATACAACCAACCAGACAGAGTTTGCCCACCGCATCACACTAAAGTAGCTATTACGTCCAAGAACTTGAAAATAAATAACGGATTCGTAAATCTCTTAGCATCAAAAAATCATTAACTTACTTTCGGTCTACTTAAGTTCAATATAAAGTGTCTTTTAAAAAAAAATGTAAAAGTATGGATCTTTAAAATGTTGTTATAATTGATATAAAGCTAAGAGACCCTAATACAAGCGCTGTAAATATATAATAAAATCAGCCTGATATTGATATTTGTCCGTTAACCGAAAATATTATTCCTTCTGTGATTGAATTTAAACAAACTAGAAAAATTTCATATTCATTTAGAATCTCGAAATTGTGGGTAATACAATTATTAAAAACCTTCCACGATTTACAACGGTACCTTTTGTTTGTTATTTCCACAATTAGAACAAAAGATATAGCCATCGTTCTGATTTTTTTTTTTTGGGTACTGTACTTAGATACTGTACCATCCCTCCTCTAAGGTACTGTACCATTATTCAGACAGAGGTTGCGCCGACCAAACGGTATAGTGGTTAGCGTGCTGGCTTCTAGACCGCGAGGTTGCGGGTTCGAGTCCCGTGTAGGCATGGGTGTTTGTAAATGTATGTTGGTTTGTTAAATGACAAAATGTTTCGGCGCATTATAGCCCTCGTGTTGCTGACGGCGCCAGATAATCTGAATACAACCAACCAGACAGAGTTTGCCCACCGCATCACACTAAAGTAGCTATTACGTCCAAGAACTTGAAAATAAATAACGGATTCGTAAATCTCTTAGCATCAAAAAATCATTAAGCATTACTTTCGGTCTACTTAAGTTCAATATAAAGTGTCTTTTAAAAAAAAATGTAAAAGTATGGATGTTTAAAATGTTGTTATAATTGATATAAAGCTAAGAGACCCTAATACAAGCGCTGTAAATATATAATAAAATCAGCCTGATATTGATATTTGTCCGTTAACCGAAAATATTATTCCTTCTGTGATTGAATTTAAACAAACTAGAAAAATTTCATATTCATTTAGAATCTCGAAATTGTGGGTAATACGGTATCTAGATAAAATGTTGTTCCTTGTTGAGTTGTTTAGTATAATTCGAAAACTGGACAAAAACCATTTTAATATCTTGTCGTAATGTAATGCACACTAAGAAACTGCAGAAGTATTGATGACATGTGACTGATATGGGATGAGAAAGTTTTACACGGAAGTTGTTTTTTATACAGAGAAATACTGGAGCAAACTTAGGTAAAAACCCCACCCACGGAAATTTTCTGGTATCGCCCTTGGATTGGTTGCATGGAAGGTGCGGTTGCTAGGCGATGATCCCATTTCTTGAGAAGTCTTAGTCTCAAGAGAGAATCTCGAAAGAACAGAAGTGGCTTATTGTACGTCAGTTTTAATCCTTCCTATACATCTTTATAAAATTTTCATTAAATTTTGGGAATTGTATTGCGGTTTCAAATTTATGTATCTATCTCGTAAGGCAACAGTAACTGTAGATCCTTTTGATCCACTTTCAATGGCAATTAAAGTTTTAAATTCGAAAATATGTAAAAGATTTTTCATTTTGTTCCGGCAGGTAGCGCATTGTTTTTTATCCTCCATTGGAAACACTAATAAGAAATTAACTTTTTATTAAAAAATGTGTACATTAATTACATTCTAAATTTTGTTTATTAAGTTCTATTACTGTAATTTCAGTATCAATACAAAAGTTTAATCCAATATTTCAGACAAAATATTGCTTCGAAATATCTGTAATTTTGTGCTGTAAGTACAAGCGAGAATCCAAAACAGTGCGTTTGTTAGTGGTGGAGAAGCTTTAAGCTTGGCCAATTTGTGCAACTTGCGTACATATTTAGATGTTTCATATCGTACATAACAATTTTCTACTATTGAGCATATGTAAAATTAGGAGTTAGGACTAAAAAAAATTTGCGTACACAAGATAGCTGTTTTAGTGAATATTTCAGAAATCAAAGTCACACTTTAATACAACATAATATTCCTAGGTCATATTATACTCCTTGTACCATTTCATTTAGTTTTAAAAAAGATATTACCAAAATTTCCACTTCCTTCCTTTAATTAATGCATTGATTTCTATGTAAATAAATTTTAAATCAGTAGAGCTGTACATTTCTGCCTTTTATTTTGTTATTAATTTTAAAAATTATGTGTTTCTTTCTTATTTTCTCTCTCTCTATTTTTTTTTCAAATAATAAATACAAAATCATACGATGTTTTTTAGTATTTTGTTATAAAGAATAAAAAATTTCAAAGTGTAACTAACCTTTATACCTATGTAATTCTTTTTATTTGCTGCATTTAAAATTTTCTTTTTTTCCTTTTCTTTTCTTATAATTACTAAAGCTAGTTGTCAGCACATATCACTCAGGAAGAACAGTATTACATAAGGTTATAACGACTTTACTATAATGAAAAGATCGAGATCTTTTATTAATCTTTAACATTACCTTAGATTTTGTTTGTTCGCTTGCTTGTTTGTTTGCTGAGGACAATGCATTCTAATAAGTTTTAGGGGACGTCATTAAAAGGCAGCTTTTACATACACTATTTTACCACTTCGGGGAACTAATTAATCCCCTTGTTGTCAAGCAATTGATATGAAATTTGGCAGAGAGATTCGATGTCAATGTCAATGCATTATATAAGTTTTAGGAACTGTCCTTAAAAGACTGCTTTTAACCACACTTCTATTGCGATTCTGAGGATTGGTTAACTTGTTATCCTCCAATCTTGTTGATGGTTTTCTTAGTAGAAGTCAAACACTATGAAATTTCAATCCGATCTCAAAATCACTTACATAAGTCGTAATTCCACATGAAAGTAGGGAAAATGTCGCAAAATCCATCACTGACTCCACTCCAAGTTATTCTTTCGGAGTGAAATACAAAGAACAAAAAATAGATGACACACCTGGTGAGTATAAAGCTATAACATAGCACCACTGCCACAGATTTAGCACTTGCTTTTTCTGCACCATAACAAATGGTAATTTTGTTTCCCGCACTGTTTTATGATCACGTAAAACTTGCAGTATGAATTGCTTCAGTCATCTTTATCCTCTGCATGTTTTAGAAACATTCTTCAAAAATGGCAAACTGTAAAAAAAATTTAGAAATCCCTATATATTTCTGTTCATTTTCTATTCCATTGAAAGTTTTGAATCCATACTTTAAAAATCATCCAGAAAGTAATTGTAGGGCATTCTCTTTCTTCTCTTTTCAATTATGGTAAAACGACTGATGGCTCACGAGTTCAGTGCCTGACTGGAGATCACTCAAATAAAGTTCATATCACCGACACCTCCTTGTAAAAGTTTTTTTAAAAGCCGGTAGACGCTTTAGTTATAATATTTTTGGAAAACTCTTTGGCCTCACTTTTTAAGCTACTTGGCGATAGTTTTTATTCTAATTTTGAAGCATACCACTTCTGTATTAATGTTCTTTATCAGTTTAGATTCCTGGCTCATGTAGAGAGTTAAGGAAAGAAATTCCCGCCGTTTAATTAACTCTTTACACAATTTTCTGGCAAAAACAAGTAGATAAGGTTTTGGGTCTAGATTGCCTTCGCGCGTGGTGTAAGACATTTTTATATGTTTTCCGATTAGAAGGTGCAAAGAGGACAATTTGCACCCCTCCTTTCCCCCTCCAGATTTTGAAAATTTTAAAAAATGTGGAGAAAAGTGTTATGATTCACTTCCGGTATGAGTATGATAAAGGTTTTAAAATATACAATGGATATAAGAAATTTAGTGCATAACTTTAAATTAACATTTCATAAAGATAGTCAATTGAAAAATAAAACTGATAACAAAAAATTAACCTCCTTTCACTACACCCTCATATATGTTCTTAATCGTAAATAAACTCTTAAATTATCCAGGATGATGTTGTGTGTCGTATGGGTTCAACGGTACCAAACACGTAAAAATGAAACATATATTTATTATTGGGTAACACCGTAAAGAACGGAGCGCCTAGACGCGCGTCCGATCTATTTTAATTACGTATACAGAGAGAGAGAGTTACATGGGAGGGGAAGGGGTTTTATCTTCTTCCCACGCATGCGCGCAGGCAGCAGAACACTTATTCGTAATTCCCAACATACTCCCACCTTTGGAGTTTTTTTCAAATATAAAACTACAAATTACACATGATACAAACTCAAAATCAAATATTAATATAGTAAACCAATATATAATTTACAAACAAAACATTCTTAACTACAATTAAGATATTAATATAAGAAACACAGATACACTTTACAGACGGCAGGGTGGTTTAGAAATTCGGCCACTTCTAGTTTTCAAAATGTTGTTACTAAATAATGGTTCATTGTTATCATGAATAGGACTGTCCAGTTCTAGTCTATACAGTCTTTGGACGGGCCTCAACAGTTCTGTAGATTCTGTTTTGATTCGAGCAAGCCTCGTATGGCCGTCTTTGCCTGGCATTAATTGCAACACTCGAGCCAAATTCCAATAGATACGTTTTCTGTTCGTATCTTCTAATAAAACAATATCACCGACAGAAATTGGGTTTTTAATTTGTTTTTTAAGAGATTGTTGACACAACTGTCCTAAATACTCGGATCGAAATCTTGATCGAAGTAATTCACGTATTTTTTGT
This sequence comes from Linyphia triangularis, assembly GCA_963978545.1. NCBI lineage: Eukaryota > Metazoa > Arthropoda > Arachnida > Araneae > Linyphiidae > Linyphia > Linyphia triangularis. The sequence continues at coordinate 59,499,657 of OZ021729.1, forward strand.
AGATGTTTTGAACGCTTACTTAATTGAGCATGATCCACTTCATCAATGTCTGGGACACCTGACGTTGTTAATTCATGCAAAAACATGGATGGCGTCAAAGGAGAAACTGTGTCAATATCTTCGGACACATAAGTTAGAGGTCTGGTGTTTATAACTCGCTCACAATCACACAAAATAGTAAGCAACTCTTCATAATTAAGTGATGCACGTCCCAATATTTTTCTTAATATTTGCTTAACCATTCTGACAAGTCGCTCCCACCATCCGCCCCACCAAGCAGCGGAAGGAGGGTTAAACTTCCATTGAATTTTATGCTCTATGGCTTGTGAACTAACATGATTCCAATCAATGGCGTTCAAAACTCTACTAGCACCTAAAAAATTCGAACCGTTATCGGAATATACTATTTTCGGACGGCCACGACGAGCGATGAAACGTCTTAGTGATTGTAGGAATGCCTCAGTAGACAAAAGAGTAACCAACTCAAGATGAATCGCGCGATATACTGCACAGGTGTATAGAACAATATATGCCTTTTGTCCGCCTTTAAGGTAAAGAGGACCAGCCAAGTCGACTCCTACAATTTCGAAAATTGCTGCATCGCGCACTCTGTCCGCAGGTAAAACTCCAGGTTGAGCCTCACCTCGGTCACTTGTAAAATGCTGACACTTAACACATTTTTTGATACAATCACGAATTGTTTTACGAGCTTTCAAGATCCAAAATTTTTCGCGTAAATTTGACATTAACATAGAAGTGCCTGCATGCATATAATCCTTATGTACACTAATAATCAGCAATTTCACAACGGGGTGCTTTGAAGGCAAGATAATAGGATACTTAAAATCCCGTGTATCCTCTCTAAATACAATATTAGTTTTAGCTCTCAACAATCCATCATCGTCTAACACTGGTTTGAGATTTTTTAGTTTAGGATCAGAGCAACCCGTGAATGACTCTTGCTGAATGAGTTTAAACAAATATTTTTCTCCTCTATCTATTTCATTCAAAGACAAATATTTCTCACAGTTATTATTAATTTTCTTTGACTTATCATAAAACCTTAAAATCCATGCAATCATTCTTACTATCTTTTTATACGAAGAAAAATATTTATAATACCAATTTAAATCATCCACAGATTTGGTCAAATTCGTAACAACTGTTTTACGCATTTCTGAATTAACTATGCATTCATCTGGGTTTTCATTTGACTTAGGCCAATTTTCCTCACTTAGAAGAAGCCAGTCTGGTCCCTCCCACCAACGCCGTTCGATTAATTGTTCCACTGAACAACCCCTGGATGCTAAATCCGCCGGATTGGCTATTCCAGGGACATGTTTCCATGCCAAAGGAGAAGTTAAAGATTGGATTTCTTTAACCCTATTTTGGACAAAAATTCCCCAATTTAAATTACGTTTAATCCAACTTAGAGCCGTGGAGGAATCAGTCCAACAGTGGATTGCTATCTCTGAAAGATGGAGATCACTTAAAATCGAATTTAAAAGCCTAGCTCCTATGGAACAAGCCAAAAGTTCCAAACGAGGAATAGTGGTTGGTTTTAGAGGGGCAACTCTACTACGTGCACTTAATAAATTAACCTTAACCTGTTCATTTAATTCAATGCGCAAAAATATGCAACAACCATATGCTAATTGACTTGCATCGCAAAATAAGTGACAACTTAATAATTGATTACCCGGTTCAATATTCAACCACCTGGGTATCCGTATATTCGTAAGCAAATGCAACTGAGCAAGCCATGTCTTAAATTTTTTATCTAAATTCTCTGGGATTACATCATCCCATTTAAGCTTTAACTCCCAGGTTTTTTGTAGAATAATTTTTGGTAATAATAATACGGGTGCGGTAAATCCTATTACGTCAAAAACTTGATGAGCTTTAGACAATACAACTCGTTTCGTAATTTGCTCGTGTATCTCGGATACTGGGTCAATTTTGCAAGAAAGAGTATCTTTATCGGTATCCCATAACATACCTAAAACAGTGACCTCATCTTCATGTGCTGACTGCTCCAACACCTTAAGAGGAACATTGGATTGCCACCCTCGTAAATTGAAATGTCCTTTAGACATAATTATTTGGGACTCTTTAATAAATTTGTCCATATCCACCTCAGAGTTAAGACTCGTCAAACAATTATCCACGTAAAAAGAGGGTCTTAAAATTTCAGCCGATTCTCTTAAATCATCGGAAACCGTATTCAAATGATAGCGTAAAGTGGCTGCCAATAGAAATGGACTGGAGGTTAAACCGAACGCTACACGTTTATGTCGATATGTTACCAGTTGGTCAAAATTGTCTTTCTCCCACCATAGGAATCGTAAAAAATCTCTATCGCTCTCTTGAATTCCGATCATACAAAAAGCTCGTTGTATATCACTAGAGACTGCACATTTATATTCTCTAAATCTATTAAGAATAGAAGGAATTTGGGAAATCAAATTTGGACCCGTAGCTAAACAATCATTCAGTGACAAAGAATTAATTGTTTTAGCAGACGCATTAAAAACTGGTCTAACTTTCGTAGTGGCATTATCCTTAAAAATCGGTCTGTGAGGTAAATAATGTTTCCCACTTAAATTTGCATCTAAATGTTGATCAGTCACTTGTTCAATAATACCAAGGGATAACCATTCCTCAAAAACATCACTGTAATACTTCATTTTATTTGAAGCAATTAATTTCCTTTTGGTGGCTATCGCAATTTTTTTTGCCAAGAGAAAATTTGTTTCTAACTGTTTCTGATCATTAATCCATGGTAACGCTACCTCATATCTACCTAATTTATCAATTCGTAAACTGCGTAAAAAATATTTCTCAGTCTTCTGAGAAAGTTGAATCTCATCCTCCAAGATGGGATCACAAATTCCCAAAGAATCGAGGCGCCACAAATCAGTCAACAAACTATCTTTCGTTAAAAGATTCACTACATGAGATGCAATATTCGTTTGTATAACACTCTCGTGAGTAATGACTGTATTTTGATGATCGCCCTCATTAATATTCGGCTTGGTGCCCATATTTCCAAAACATCCCATTAAAGTCCATCCAAGTTTACTGTGTATTGCGATGGGGCCAGATGTTAAATTTATAACCTTACCAGTGAGTATTTTTGACAAGTAATCGGCGCCAATCAAAAGTTTAATGTCTGCTTTGGCTCCATCGTTTATTGCGAAATCTGAAATGGGAATATTTAATCTTTCGCATTCTTGCGCAATACTGAAAGAGGAAATGCGATTTATTTTTGAACATATCTGTGGCTGATTTAACACAGAAATAATACATTTATAAGATCTATCAATATTACTTATTTCAATATGAAAAGATTCGTATATTCTTTCACGTACTTCAATACCTCCAAACAGAGATTGTTGCAATGTTATCTGACTTTTAGATTTAAAATTTAAACTTTTAATTACATCATCACACAGGTATGAATGCTGCGCTCCAGAATCTAAAATTGCACGTATTAAAATCTCTTCATTACCATTATGTAATCTAACAACTAAAGTTTGTAACAATACATCAGAGAATTGTGTTTCCTTATTTAACGTAGTAATTGTAGAACGATCTGGTTCCAACGTAAGATTTTCCGTTTCTTTCACGGGCAAATCTGGGCATAACACTACAAAGTGTCTTTTTTTACAAATAATGCATTTATGCTTAGAAAAACATTTATCCGAATGGTGAGATAACTTCAGACAAACAAAACAGGCGTTTTTTTTCCTTACAATATTCTTTTTCTCTACCAAAGACATGGCAGAAACTGTGTCACAATTCTCTGAAGCATGCGACTTTTCACAAAAAATACATTCAATTTTTCTAGATCTATATGCATTAGAATCATACACATTATTTTTTCCTGACGTACTTAATAACTCATGAGCTACAGGATTATTTTTATTACGGGAGTTATCAACATTTCTATTATTTTGTTTCTTATAATTTACATAATTATTTTTATTAGAATTATTGTAGGGGGCAGTAAGAGGAGTGTTAAAAGATCTGGCCATTTGTATTCTAGCCTCACTTTCTACTTCAATTTTTAAGAAATCCATCAAAAGATCAAGATCAGATTTATTAGTATTAACATCAACCTTACCTCTGTTACGTTCCCAGGCTCTTATCACTTCACTAGGGAGAGCGGATTCTACTAAAGGATATAAAAACTCAGCGTAATTATTTTTTGTTACATTTAAAGCTTCCAGTGCTCGTAACTGAGTTTGCAATTTATCGTATAAAGTAGAAATATCCGTATTAGTGGTCTTATTCATCACAAGCTCCAGAATATCTCGTATGAACACCTGAATCAAAACTTTGTCTTGCCCGAACCTTTCTTTTAAATAAGTAACTGCATGTTCGTAATTCTCTCCACTTCCCGGAAAACTGGAAACGATTTCTCGCGGTTTGGAGTGCTCTTTTGTAGATTGTAGAAGAAGTTGCAGCTTGTATGCGGGATCAATCTGCGGATTTTCATGTATTTTTTGAAATTGCGCCCAGAATGTGATCCACTTCCTGGGGTCGCCATCAAACTTGGTTATCTCAAATTCCGGCAGCCGTTGTAGATGAGACGTAGGGAGTTGTCTGCTGGGGCCATTAGAAGGGCATTCGTTGGTCGTGATGGACAAGGTGGCCTGCTGGTTAACTTGCTGGAGAAGTAATTTCCTTTTTGTTCTCGCCGTAGACAGCTTTTCTCGGTATTCCTCTATGGCATCGTACTCCGTCTCGAATTGCACTTGATCCACTCCAGTGGTCTGCATCTCTGCTAAAACCGCTTCATCTGCTAGCCGCAGTTGTTCAGCTCTTTCCAATAGCACGTCCATGGAAATCTCCAGTTGCACTAGATCCGGTGGTTCGGTCACTAAAAGACCATCAAACTTGGTCAGAGCACGAGTAAAAGATCCTCTACTCGCCGCTCTTCTCTGCGTCATTCTCTGCTTCAGATTTTCATGAGACATGATGATCACAGCGTAATTCAATCCAATTAACCGTATCACCGACACGTAATTCGTAACACGTAATTGTTAACCGGTTATGCAATCTAGTTCTACGCACATAAATATTCGTAATCCATAAATTCGTAAACAACAGTTCGTAAGTGCGTAAAATATGTCTACCCAATTCGTAGCAGGTACCTATATTCGTAGTAAACGTACTAACGTCATCCCGGCAGGGATGCCAAATGTTCTTAATCGTAAATAAACTCTTAAATTATCCAGGATGATGTTGTGTGTCGTATGGGTTCAACGGTACCAAACACGTAAAAATGAAACATATATTTATTATTGGGTAACACCGTAAAGAACGGAGCGCCTAGACGCGCGTCCGATCTATTTTAATTACGTATACAGAGAGAGAGTTACATGGGAGGGGAAGGGGTTTTATCTTCTTCCCACGCATGCGCGCAGGCAGCAGAACACTTATTCGTAATTCCCAACAATATATGTATTATCATGAGGCATTCTATCCCAATTTATCATGAAAGTTCAATTTACATCTCTTGTCTTAGTGTTAGGCTATGTCAGCCCAACTTTTTAAACTCCCTTTTAGATTAATTTAGTTTAAATATAATTCATATTGAAATAAACATAATTTCAATATGAATTATATTTAAACTAAATTAAAAGTCCTTAATCCAGTTTTAGAATATAAAAAATGAATCAAACTGTAAAAGGATTGCCTCAACTGAATTTTAAATTAAAAAGTTGATATCCCTGAGGTGTGAAAATAGTTTCAAATGTCGTCACATTAAATTTTGTATGCATTTAAATACCCCCTTTTTTTTAAAACACTTAACACTTTATAATTTATATAAGCCTCTAATGATCAATTAAAAATAAAACAAATAAAACAAGCATTATAATTTGTATTATAATGCTTGTTTTATTTGTTTAAATGTTTTATTTGTTTAAATGTTTATTTATTGTTATTTATTGTTTAAATGTTTATATGTTTTATTTGTTTTATTTGTTTAAATGTTTATTTAAAATAAACATTTTAAATATTATTAAAATTTAAAATTTTGCAGTTTGTTCGCAATTTGAAGATCGTTTGTCAATTCTAATAAATTTATGCGATACCATTACTACAAGCAGGCGCACTATATCATGAATAACCCCAGATATAATCTGTGATAAAAATGCTTGCACACAAAGTTTTTAAGTAATATAGTCTTCTTCTTTTAAGTAATATAACTTCAAAGCAATATAGTTTATTTCATGTAAATAGCTTTTAAGAAGGCTTTAGTGTTGGGAAGGAACAATTAAGTAGGACAAATAATTCGTAAATAAGTAGGTAGCAGTGCAAAAGACTAATAAATAAGTAAGCAGTAGAACAATGAATTAAAAAACAAGAAAATGTTAGTGCAATAAATGACAAAAAATGCAATGAAAGTAGACAAATAGTGTAGATAATAAAAATGTACTACAAAGAAAGTAGATAGTATACTTGCCGCAGTGCAAATAAAGTAGGTTGTAGCACAAGTAAAGTAGACATTAGTGCAAGTTCAAGAAATGTGCATAGTAGTGCAAAGAAAGTAGATAGATGGGAAAAGAAAGTAGATAGTACTTACAGTAGTGCAAATAAGTAGATTTTAGTACAAATAAAGTAGACAATTGTGCAGATAAAATAGAATTTAGTGCAATGAATATAGAAAGTATTGCAATGAATGTAGGCAGTAGTACAAAGAATGTAGAAAGTAGTGGCCTAGCGGCATGTTTTCCTACTACGTAGCTCCTGTCTGCCACCCATCTAAATCCAAGCATGGTGTCCGCCCTAAAGTGGATGGTTATTGATTGTGATGGCTGTAGAGTAGTAAAAGTTTAATTTGGTTAGATTAGTGAAATTTAAGTTTTTCTAAATAACTTTTAAGAATGGATTCATCATGCATCTTTATGAACAAATAATTCAGAGAGAAAATTTATATTTAAAAAGTAAACTTCGATCAATCGTAATACGTATAACATATATATGCGCCTTGTAAAATAGTGAAAATTCAGATAAATGTCCAGTTTCAATGTTTATAGTATCTAGGAATCCAGTCGCGCAGTAAAACGGGAATTTTGTAAAGCTCCATCATTCACGTTTTCTAAATATTCATTCGTATAAAAACCAAATACATGTAACAATTTAAGTTTTTATTTGGATTTGATATGATTTGCACACTCATCAGATGTCTCTTCTACCTAAATAGAGACAAAAGGAAACAACTGAGAAACTGAAAAAAAAAAAAGAATGAAACTAAAGAAAAAAAATGTAAAAAATATTATAAATTTTCAAGTATTTTTTTAAGTTACACTTTAAATATTTAAAAAAAATTCCATTTTTTTTTTTTTTTTTTAAACTGTTTGATAACTAAATAATCTAATAAACATATACATTTTGATACTAATAGGTATCTAGAAAATTATACTCGTCTTAATGATGATAGAGATATTGCAAAAATTTTGGTCCCCCTCTTCCCACCCGTTTCCCTTTAACTTATGCATTCATGTATTTCACATTTTTAACAAGGAGTTCAAATTGCACACACACAAATTCCGTGGGTATGATTTTATCAATCCATTATCCATTATACCTTGTATGGAAAGTATTCATAGTTTTCTATGTTTAACGAATTATGTGTCCAAAGGGAGGTATATTAGAAAGAATTTTTTTTTTTAGCATTTATGGTGATACCAAACACAAATATTTTAGACAAAAAAATTTCTTGAACAATTTTGAAAATTAAAAAATTAAAATTTTAAAATGTTTGTTGTTAAGGACGACCGAAGAAGACATCCTAGTGAATCTAGAGTACTATTTTTTAAACATTTGTCATACAGAACACTAAAATCGTGCATTTTTCCCATTTAGCATCAATTTATCGATGACGTCACAGTTTGGCCTTATTTTAACAGCAATTTGGCATTATTTTACTTTTTTCATCTGGCAACCCTGGCTCCTGGTTACTACGATGCAGATCACGGCTAAACCAACACCTCCTATATAAGAAAGCCTCTGCACGGGTTACCACTTTTAAATTTACGTCATTAAAATAGTCAAACTTGAAAACTATGAACTTCTTCCTTAAGGGGTGCCATTTAAAAGAAGATATCTTTTCGATTTGGCAATAAATGATTTGGCGGCGTTTTACGTGCTTGTGATTCGTGGAGATATGGTTTGGCGACGTCTTGCGTGCTTGTGATTCGTCAAGATCTATTTTGGCGCATAACTCTGGCATACGACGAACGATAGCAAAAATCAACATCGCCATTTAGTTTACCGAATACGTTAAGTCTGCTGCATTTTCTGTTTCAAACACGTATAGTTTGCAGTATTTTCTGTTCCGAAAACGTAAACACTACTGCTTTAAGAGTGCTATAAATTATTTAAAATAGCATTTCAATACTCTGTTGTAAACTGCAAAGGAAATTTTAAAAATGGGCCAAGAGTTCCGTCATTTTTCTAAGGATGTAATCAGTGGCGGATCCAGAAATTCGCCCTGGGGGGGGGGGGGCACACAACAATCGTGTTAAATACTCACTAGAGGAGAGAAAGGTCATCATCAAAAGCTGAAAATCACATTTACACTATTGGACACTTAAAATAAACAGAAAAATTAGCACCTAACTTACTGATGTTTTTCAAAATTATTTTTTTTCTTTAATAAACTTGCCAAATTTAAAATATAATTAATTGCACTTGGCAGAGTGATTAATACTGCTTTAGAATAAAATGTTGAAATTATATTTAAAAAAAAAATACAATCAATTTTAAAAGCCAGTATATTTATTTTTAAAATTAATGATCTAGTTTCAAACGCAATCTTCTCTTTTGTTTCAAAGCAAAAACATCCAATACTTGTAAAGGAGATAGATTGGCTGCTGCTTCTTTATGAATGTGGAAGGCTGGCCAACCCACTTAAACGTTCTTCCGTCATCGTAGTCCTTAAAAATCTCTTTATCCGACGGAGAATAGAATTTAGATGGTTAGACCTCTCCGCAGTACTGCTTGTAACTGGAAGAGTGCATATTAATTGAAGCAGTGTTGATATGTTGGTCAAATCTTCAGCGTATTTGATTGCTTCCGCTGTAGATTTGGGTAACTTCTTCTGTCCATCCCACATATGCTTCCATATTTCTAATTCACCTTCCAGTGCTTGGAAACAGGGTAAATCGGACTTATACATTTTACTACCTTCTATGACAGAAGTTTCGAAATCATCATCGAAATGTGAATTAAGTGGTAATAACTTTTGAAAGTTCCTTTACATTAATCATTTGTGATTGATGTTTTCCACTCATATTGGAACCTCCGTCGAAAGCTTGACCACGGCAGTTGGATATATCTAAACCTAGGTTCTGCAGTTCTTCCAATACTACTTTACACAAACCTTCACCAGTGAGATCTTCAACTTCTAAAAATTTGATATAATCTTCATTTATAGTTAAAGTGCTTTTATTATAATAAAGGATACAGATCGACAGTTTCTCTTTTAAAGCCATATCAGTGGTTTCATCAACAATCAATGACGTCATTCAGAATGAAAAATGTACGTTTTCCCACCAAAAATTATGAAAGAAATAGACTTTATCAATTATTTGGGGAGGAAATTCAATAATATCCAGTGTAACTTAACATTTTCTGGGGGGGGGGGGGGCACGTCCCCCCTATGCCCCACCCTGGATCCGCCAATGAATGTAATCATCAAACAGATAAGGTGATAGATTCTTCATCTGGTGTTATGACGGTACCCCTTTCCTTTCTAAAGCTGAGAGATGGAGTGGTTCCTTCTATTTTTGAAAGCTATCCTAGCTACATGTCTAAAGCAACAGTATCAAGACCCAAGTTGGATTTGAAACGTGCCATTCACTGATTTAAAAGAATGTGGTCAATTTAAAAAAGTCAACTTATCTTGTTTTAAAGAAATTACGCTTTCCGAAGAAGATTTACTGCCCCAATTAATGTATTGCCATTACTAATTTACAGTGCCGGGTATTGTGACCATTCCATTATGAAATTCAGCAAATGTTCTAGCTCTAAAAATCGACACTTGAAAACATCGATGATGCTTTTGATTTTCTTGACAATAAGAATAGTTATATTTTGAATCTGGATAAAGATAGTTTATGCAATCCAAAACTTGAAGTTTTGACTGTTATTTTGTATTTATATGTTGTAATTCAAAAATTCATTTCTGTAATATATGAGAAGTTGTTTTAGAATTTTTGAAGGTCAGAGATTACTTTCAACAAGTTTAACTTTAGATATTATTAATGGTTAAGAAATATATAACATTCTGTATGAATGTAAAGAACATAATATTAAATTTATTGTAGAAAGTATTCTAAGGGATGCTGCAAACATATATCGAAATAGTTATTGTAGGCAACAAAATGACAACCTGTTAGTGGGAAAAAAATTGTTGAAGCAAAAGAATGTTGAAAATAAAAAAAGAAAACTTCAAATATTAAAGTAATTTTGAAGTTAATGTATAGCAACACTAAACTATTTTGCTTTAAAATGTTTTATTGATTAATAATAACTATGATTTTTGAATAAAATAAAAATAGTTTATTTTGGAATTTGGTGTTTTATTTCGGAATACAATTCAAAATAATAGTTGAACATAAATATTAAAAAAAAATTCAATTATCTCTGTCAATAAAAAAGAAATGTTTTCTAAATGCTCTTTTATTCAAATTAACTAGCAAAACTAAGAAAAGGATAATTTCTATGCTACCAATGCGAAGGACGATTGACTACTCTATGTGACGTCACGCAGTTAGTGCGAAGGCTTTCTTATATAGGAGGTGTTAGCTAAACTTGATTCATCGCGGATATGACAGTGCGGTAAGGATCAAAGGATTTCAAATACCACCTTAGTTTGACCGTTTACCACTAGATGGCACTGGTCTAGTAGGATAGTTTTGAATCATTTCGCTTTGAATTCCAATGCTTTCCACTAGGCGGCCCGTGGGTTATGCGTTTATGTTTGCTTAAAGTCCAATTAGAAGGCCAAATTTACTTATGTCGAAAATTTCAGAATTGTAGACCTATTGGAAATGGTTTTGTGAAATATTTATTAATTAATTAAAAAAATTAATCAAATTTTAAAGTTCTGTTTTTTATATCCAATTAGAAGGCCAAGACCACTTATGTGGAAAATTTCAGAGCCATAGCCCTATTAGAAATCGTTTTATAAAATACTTATTAATTAATTAAAAAATTAATTTAAAAAAACTAATCAAAATTTTAACTTTCTATTTTTCAAAAGATTAATTAAAAGGCTAAAACTACTTATGTTGAAAATTTCAGAAGTGTAGCCCTGTTAGATATCGTTTTTAAAAAAAAAAAAAAAATAATAATAATTAATTTGTTAAAAAAAATTAATTAAAAAAAAACTGACCAGGATTTTAAAATTCTGTTTTTCAAAACTACAATTAGAAGGCTAAAACTACTTATGTTGAAAATTTCAGAGCTGTATCTCTATTTGAAGCCTTTTTGTAAAAAATAATAATAATAATGAAGATAATAATTAAAAAATAACTAATTAAAATTTTAACATTTTGTTTGTCATGTGTACAATTAGAAGGTCAAAACTACTTATGTTGAACATTTCAGAGCTATACTCCAATTTTAAGAAGTCGCAAAAGACAATTAAACAATCGTGAATACAAATTCAATGTTTTTGATACCAAACATTAAAAGATTATTTAATTTACACTTACAAGGCAAACATATTCAATAGCTGTCATTCACTTACTTCGGAAAGGAAAGATACTGCATCTTTCGCTTCCCTCTAGTTAACTATTCATTGCTGTTTTTGTAATCTTGGGACTTGGAATCGCTAACTAGTTTCGTCAAAACAACTATTGTCACCCACCCCCTAAAAATACAGTGGTCATCTCCCAAGAAAATTCCAAAGGACAGGACACACAATAGGAGTTTGACCGCAAACAGCCGAAGAAGAGGAGCTGATCAGCTGACAGTGGACACTAAAGCAGGGCTGCCAACTCTCAGATAGCGGGAATCGCCAACAGCCTGTTAAAAAATCGCCAAAAATCGCCAAATCTCAAAATTAAGAAAATCGCCAAAATATTGCCAAAAATCGCCAAATTTGAAAATATATCGCCAAAAAAACTAATTATCTTAGAAAAAAGATGTTTTTTATCAACAGTATTGCCTTTCCAGCCCAAGCCAATTGGCGGATAAATACCCGCAAACCTGTTTTTTTCAACGTTGGAGGGTAATTTGAAAATGAGGGTATCTGAAGTGTGTGTGTGTGGCTTTTTCCCTTTTTTTCCAAAAAAGAATGTATTTTTTTTACTACAGAGAGGTCATTTTTTTGGATAATCCGATAATGTGAAGGCATGGATTAGATAGACAAGGGTGATTACAACACGAGTAGGCGACGAAACACGAGATCAATTCAATTAGTTTGCAGCCGTTTTTAGGGTTCTCTATCCCTCCCTATTTCCCCCCAGGAGTTCTCTTACAAAGAAACCTCGGCGCCTACTTGACAAATAATTAGTTCGAATGACGGGCAAACTTAACGTAACCCAAATGATGGAGAATCGTTTTAGGGCAGTTTGGCTTCTGGTCTCCAGCCCCACTCTTCTTTTCTTTTTCTTTTTTTTCTTCTTTCTTTCTCGCATGCAGAACCAAATTGCAACGAGCAGAACAAAGGACTACGAGGGTACACCTGTTGTGTTTGTCAAAATACTAGTCGCACTGTCGGCAGGGGGCAGGCGATGGGGGGGGGGGAGAAAAGTGCAGTGTCATTTCCTTTCCCTTGTTCCAATCTTGAGCTGAAACCTATTTTGGTTTGGCCTTTTTTCATTTCTATTTCTATCGATTAACTGGGCTGGGATTTAGGATAGTTAGGCTGCCACGTATTATTCGTTATGCAAAAAATTCTAAATAATACTGGAAATTTTTCTTGGATATTCCTAGGTTATTTGCTTATGCTTGTCATTTCAAACTTAACAATAAGAATAATAAAAGACTGCAAATTATTATTTATATTCAATTTGATTTTGTTCAATAGAGGAAACAGTATAAATAGAAGAAAATGCAACGAACCTGGAAATGATGAAGAAAATAGTAGATAAAAATGTAAATAGTAAAAAGCTTTAACCACAAGATTATTATTTCTAAAAAGAGTTAATTATAACTTTAGCGAGAAATGAAAAATAAATATTGACATAATAAACATGACTGATTACAATGCTTTAATTGGATATAAAAATAAGAATTTATGTTTTTGAATAAAAATTATTCGAATATTTTTCTTAATAATCTTATAACTTTTGAAATTTTAATTTGTTAAAAATTTTAAACTTGTTTTTTTAACAGTTCAGATTGTTACTACATCAATAATCGGACATCTGTCACAATCCTTGTCGGGTCTACTTATATTTTGAAAATTGAGATCACCACAGAATTCCTCCACGTTATGGAAAATTTTGAAATAATATTTCATCATTTTCTTAGTTACACGAACAGTATTGCATTTCAATAATTTTATGCTTTTATATGGAGCTAGATAAATTATTTTTAGGAATTTCAATTACCCATTTGTTAAAACATGGAAATAAAACTATTGGATTCGGTTTTTAAAAACAAAAATCGATTTTTTGCTTTCTTCGTGTTTTGGGATGTGCTCCGAGTTCAAAAAAGTGGTCTAGAACAATGTCGGTGTTCGTCCGTAGACTTGGTAAGCATAACTCCCGAACAGATTGATCTACGATATTCTACTTAGGGTCGCACTCATCAAATAAGCATTTTACCTTGTTTGAAAAAGTAATACTTTCCCCACTAGTTGCATAAATAACTATTTCCTATGACATTTTTTTTTCTCAATCGGATCGGCTTAAATTAGAACTTCTCAAATCTAATGTATCTCTTTGTTAACGTATTAAATTTTGGTGTGAAAAATATGTGATACATTTTTGTAAATTATTTGAAAATTTCCGATTAGTTTGGTATATGAACGGAAAAAAAGTAATTTAAAATGAATGATTGGTGTTCGATCTAACATATTAATTTTTTGTCTTTATTTTTGATGTCGACATTTTCAAAATTTTGATTTTTTTTTTTTATCATTAAACTTTTTTTATTTTAAATAAGATACTCATTTCATAATACATGCTAAAAAGTTTTTGAAATTGTTCCATTGACTGACTTCAGGGCGACATATTTTAAAGTCGGATTGTCGGAGAATCGGTTGACTTCTTATAATAGTTATAATAATATTTTATTTATTTTCTTTCTTTTTGTCGCGTTCCATATGTGCCTCCTACGTGGGAAGACTGTTTCTTCCTCTCGTTTTTTATTTCTGGTAACACCTTTAGATTAGATACGAATCAAGTTTCTTAATAAGAAAAAATCCTTTGTACGAAATAAGAAAACAATTTGTGATTAGTTGAAACGCACTTCGAATTCTTCCACCTCTTTTTATTTTACACTACAGCACTTAAGTTCAATTGGATTACAGTAAGTGAGTTAATTAGTTCCTCCAAGTCAAATAGAAACGTGTGTAAAAGAGGCCTTTTAGTGACAGCCCTTAAAACTTGATAGAATACATTGCCATCGACATCTAATCTATCTCCTAAGTCTCAGCTAGAATGGATGAAGCTAGGCAAGTGGATTAATTTGTCCTTATCATTTTCTCAGATTCGTACGCCACACACAAAAGCAAACAAAATCAAAGTTAGGATTTAGAAATACAAAATTCAAAGAAAAAATTTTCCCCAATGAAAATAAAATAAAAAAATAGGCCATATTCTAAACGAAGAACCGAATTCTAAAAATAGATATCAAAGTACCATATTTGATGCCTAATAATCTACAAAAAGCAAAGTATTTAAAAGTAAATGGTTGAGAACAAAACAGGAAGAAAAAGCAAGTCAAAGTATTTTAATGATAGTGCAATAAATGTATCTTCTAACCAATCCTCAATCATTCAAGACAACAGGCGCCTGCATTCACCAGACAGTTACAAGGAAAGTTAACCGAGTCTGATTTAAACAAAATAAAAAATATATATTTATAAAAAAAATAGTAAATATACAGAAAATCACTGGAAAATCAGAAAATCGCCAAAAAAAGCCAGAATAATTTTTTTAAATCGCCAAAAAATCGCCAGTCGCCAAACCCTCAAAACCTATCGCCAAACACCCTCAAAAATCGCCAAATTGGCGAAAAATCGCCAGACCTGGCAGCGCTGCACTAAAGTGAAATATATTTCGTATCCTCCCCTTATTTCAAGGTCAGGGAGAAAAGAGGAGAGTCGATGTCTTTGCCAAATCCCTCTGCTTATAGAGGAGATTTCGACCCCATCTCTCAGCTCAAATAAGCCACGACTACTCGTAAAATAAGCCCTGCCGCGATATATTTCGACAGTAAAAGTGTACAATTATTATTAAAATAAAGAGGATAGCTAAAGACGGCAAATAATCAGAAACTTAGTTTTGACATATACTTTGTTTGAGAAAATTTATACATAAATTTGACTACATTTGTACTAGAGTTGGCAAATTTTTAAACGTTAATAAAATTCTCTTCATCAATAATGTACCTTGAAATTTCTTTTTTATGATGATAAATTCTTTAATATTGCAGTTTACGTGTTAAATTTTCAAAACGGATACATGGCTGTACTAGGCTACAAGCCTCTAAGATATCTCAAGAAAATAAAAGTTTGTAAGTATACAAACAAAATACAATAAAAAGCCGACCCATACAAATGAAATACCCGCATACATAATTAACAAGTGTGAACGAATATTTTTTTAAGCAAACAAGACATTTGTTGAGGGAAGAATTATGGTTCTATAGTAAATATCCCTGAATTAAAAAAAATAATAATAAGGCTAATGTTTTAAAAAGAAAGAGCTTTATAAAAACCATATCATTAAAGCATTTAAAGTAAATTTGAAACGCAACTTAATGTTTGGTTTAATAATGTAATATAGTAAAGTAAAACTAGAGCTGTAAAACGTAGCAAAACTTTCAATTAGACTATAATACTGATCACTGTTAAGTGTGACATAGATTGGTGTCATGTTCGTTTTCATTAATTTAAACAAAGATTAGTCATATTAGCGATATTTAATATATGCATATATCTATATAAATAAATATATAGCTATATATTTATTTTTATAGCAATATATCCGAGAAAATTGGCAAAGTTGTTATTATTATTATTATTATTTTTGTATGGATAAAAATTACTTTATACTCTTGGGTAAGTGAATTGAGGAGGAACAGCACAGAGGTGGTTGATGGACAATGCCCCAAAAAAGATAACTCTATGTAGACGTTCGTTGTTCAACTTTTTACAATTTAATCGAATTTTTATGAGATTTTCGGAGTTGGAGATGTTTAGAACTCCTTAGTGATTTGATCAAAATCATTAGAACCGTTTTGTGGCAATTGTTGTTAAAGATAAATTATTTAATGGCAGCTACCTTATGCGCGTGAGCAATTTTGACGAAAACCTTAATGACAGGTCCAGGGCCACTGCCAATCCGTATATAAAAGTGCAACATCGTAGGTCAAAACGCTTAAGAGTTATGCTGATTTGGGGAGCTATATCACAGTAATTTTTTCACCACTTTTTTGTACTCGGAACGTCTCAAAACGTGAAAAAATTAAAAATAAAAGTGATTTTTTTTTACCAAATGGTTAATTTACATATAGGTTAATTAAAAATTAAAAAATATTATGTATAACTTTGCAAGAAATTAAGCACCTGGTAAACTTCGGAAAGTTAACAAAAATAAGAAAACAAAAACATTGACAATTTAGAGAAAGATGAAGAAATAAAAATATAATTGGCTCACATATATTTTTAATTACTTTTTACTACTGCCCAATTTTGGATTTACGACTGCCCATTTTTAGTTTACGACTGCCCAATTAGGCCACGACTGCCCGTTAGAATAGGCCCTGTAAATACTTATGATACCCAACCCCCTCGACTCGTGAATGGAACAATTCGAATTCTGCTTTTTTGAATGTGATGGACAGGAGTTGGGTGTTTTAATGCATATTGCATACTGGCCTATATGTTTTGACATGAAAAGAAGAATCGTGATCTCTATGACTCCAATGCAATAATGGCGTCGAGGACTAGTTTTAAACGCAAAGTAGATAGTGAAAAGCGGACCGGCCGTCATCGTCTCGCAATTAACATCGACTAAAATGAAGGATTTAGGAGCATGTTTTAAATATTTTAATTGATTATGAGTTTATGCCAAGTCACATTGTAATAGTGTCACTAAAGATTAATTTCTTTTATGACTTTAATGTACAATGTAAAGAAAACTATTTTTTTAATTATTTGAAACAAGAATCAAATATCAATTGTTTTTTTATTAATATAAAAAGTTAAATTATTGTTTCAGTTTTCTAAATTGTTTTATATTGTTAAATCTTTAGTAATTATCACATTTCTAACATTGAACATATGTAGTAAAGTAATATATTTATTGGCGTATTCGGTATAAATCTGCGGCCCGCGGAAAGTTCCAACATAAGTCATGCGGCCCGCCTTTAAAAGTTAGTGGCGGACACTGCTTTAATAGGATGTTGCTACCGTTTTGTAAGTGATTTTTGTAATTATTTACTCTTTTAATTCCCAAAACATTACAAAATGACGGTCTATTGCTGTGTACCTTTATGTAAGTCAAATAGCACGGTCGATAAAATATCTTTTCACGAATTCCCAGCTGATTTAGAACTAAAACGTGTTCCTTTAGATAAACGGATGCTTTTTGAAACTGTTCAAGAAATAATATCTTCTAAAATCAATTATTTTCATCTAAATTTATTCAGAATTGAAAATATAGGATTAGATAGTCTTTTCTATATTATTTCAATTTTCTTTTTTTAATTTTTTGAGCAAGATATCTATATCATATATTTTATGATGTTCCAATATTTTCATTAATTAAAATTGATTATATTTATTTTTACTCCCTTTTTTTAATTCATTTAATAGTTAATTTATGAATATTAGAGCATTTTATAACAGAATTTAACAATTAACTTTTGGTTTTATTCTGGAAAAGAAATGGTCAATTACTATATAGCATGGCTATGGTCAATTAGTAATGTCTACTTGGTCAATTATGGCAAAATTGCTTTTGGTAAGAAATTCTGATGATATATTAAATTGTAAAAAGGACTGAAACATCATGTTAATTTATTATTGAGCTTTATTAATCAATTGATATTTTGGGAATTTTTCATAGTATTCCGTTAATTTTTCAAGAAAAAAAATTAAATGTGTAGAAACTTGCACTAAATGGTCAATTACTGGTAGGTTCACCCTAGTATTAACAAACTAAGGAATTAAATCATTTTTCTATTTGCATAATGCTATGTAAATATGCTGTTTCGTTTTATGATTTGTTTGATTTGGTTAATGGTTACGATTTTCGCCACTACCCCGGATTGGCTCTGTCCTAGTAGAAAATTTATCTCGAAGGTTGGATATAGCGTCGCGAAATCAGCCATTGTCAAAGCCAAAGCATAACCCCTTGAATCGAGTTTAGCTTTGTGCAGATCAAGCCTTGCCGCATATCATGGATTCAACGCCGAAATGTTCTTTTGGTGGAAAATACTACGTTGAGAAAATAGAAGACATTCCCGGTAAATATTTAAAATTTCCCATGTGAAGCTACATCTAGAGTAAAATATCGATGTAGAAAAGTGCAATTTTTAACACGGCTGAAAATTGCGTTCATCATTTTAGGATAACCGTTAAAGAATCCAAACGTTTACGGTGACGATAACGGTGTTAATACGGTGACGATAACTCAATTTGGCGAAAGATTTTAAGAGATAACGTCACTTTCTAACGAAGCTATAATTGTTATAATAAATTAATTGCTTATTTCAGCAACGGGATGTATCACATTTTTCAGAAATTTTGTTTTCAGCAATGATATATTGCTTTTGGATGAACACTTTGCTTTTGGCTTTCAAAAATAACTTAACGGAATTGGATCACTTGTGGATGTGTGAATGGCGTGTGTGTTCCTGCCATTGCCATTTTGCCTCCCGCTAACGGTGTTTTCATGAAGGCCATTTTTGAATAATTGGCCGTAATTTTAGTAATTAGTTAAAATATGCCGTATTTTATTGTTTATTTTCATATTCGTTACGTTTTTTGTTTTACCGTGGATGTCCTGCCGGAAAAAGGCCGTTTGTTTTGACGGCAGCAATTTGTATTTTGCTTCGGTGCCCGTTTTTCATAGGTATTTTTTGTTATTAAATAGCATATTATGTTTTTGTTATTAAATAGCATATTATGTTTTTGTTATTAAATAGCATATTATGTAGAATTTTATAGTTAATTTGTTATATTTTCCGTTTTGCGAGGGTATCCTGCTGGAAGAGCCGTTTGTTTTGAAGGCAGCAATTTGAATCACGTTTTTTTTTTTTTATAAATATTTTTTGTTAACTAACATATTATTGTTTAATTGCATATTCGTTATGTTTTCAATCGTTTGTTTAGTTTTAACGGTCATTTTGAAAGCCGGAGGTACCATCGTTAGAGGATGTTTGGCCGAAGGGCCGTTTGTTATGAATACAGTAATTTGTATTTCACGTCGCTGCTGCAATTTACCGTAGCCATATTACAATTACTCCATAAACACCTTTTTAATCCGAATTTTTTGTAATTAAATCGCATAACAAGTGGTATTTTATTGTTTACATTTATGTTCCTTCTGTTTTAGCGATCGTTTAATATTAACAGCCATTTCCAACTACCCACCATCTTGTTTAGTTCAAATCGGCCGCCATCTTGAGTTGGCGATAATCGAAAACTACGTCATTCTGGCGTTGTCGCCAAATTTTGAAACCGCGCCAACCCTGATAAGTACAATAGGAATTTACCAAAAGTTGATTTCATTAAAATGCTTATTTACCTTCATCGCTGAAATTGTTATTACCATAAAACTTTTCAATTTTTTTTATTACTTCTATTCAAGGCTGGGGTAAAACTATATGAACCCTCATTACTTCCTCCGATTAAGAAAAACAAATAACCACGAGGATAACATCAACTGAGACTGACATGTATATTATAGGTGTTGAATAATCTTCTTTGCCATTTCCGAGGAGATACTTCATTTTAACAGATGCTACATGAGATAATGTCATTTCAAAAGCGTTTAACCGTAAAAGAAAGCATTTTATTCAAATCTGTTTATTTCTTTACTACTAGGGGGCTCCGCCCCCTGCTCGCTGACGCTCGCCAACCCCCTGAATCGCTATGCCATCCCCTTGGTTCGTGAAGCGAACCAGGCTCGCTTCAAAGTGAGGCATTTAAAATATGCCCTAGCTAAAAGCTATTTCAGTGATATTGTGCCATGAAACTGAAAACGTTGGATTATTTATGATGAGCTACGATACTTTGGACGTCATTATCTTGCTGCTTATGTTAAACAGGGCAACGTAGCAGAACGTTTTTGGAAAACAATAAACACTCTTGTACATATATATAGGAAAGATCCAGTTATTTCAGAAAGCAATTTAAATTTTTGGACTGGTTTTGTATGAAGCGCCAAAATAATTAAAGTTGCACATCGAAATTTCTTAACTAAGCTATTTTAGCAATCATGTTTGCATAATCCTTTTAGTGATACTTATAAAATAACAGTCAAATTGTTTATCCGCAATGCTGAAATATTTATTCAGTCGGTGTGAATGTGAGCATGGAAACCTTAATATTCTTAAGGGAAATTCCGTGCTCAGTATTTATAGCCATGTATCTGGAAAACGTTCGAAATAAATGTTGTGGTTATTTGCCGAATCCAAACAAATCTGGCTTGTTTTAATTGTATAAGAGAGTTCTCGGAATTCTAATCCAAAAGAAATGTACACATCTTGCATCATTATAAAGAATAAATCAATCATAAATGTATCAATACGTTTTAAATAAGTAATAATTTGTTTCTGTAGATGTAATAATAAAAAAAAATATAGCAAATCCAAGTTGTTTTCAGTTGTATTCACTGATCTCTACTATAACTTCTGGATTGCTTATTAGCGGTTTCTGTTCTGTAAGCAGATGATGTCATTTGATTACTTCCCCCCATAATGCTTTGAAATAAGTTGCCTATAGTTACAAACAAATTTGAACTAGTTTTGGGGGAAGTTGTTAGTATAGATCTCTATGGAGATTATTAAGCCTGCTTCAACTTCAAGTCAGTAACCAAGCATGTGCTATCCAGAAGTTGTAGTAGAGATCAGTGGTTGTATTAGTCAAATTTCGAAAGATATATTGTGATTGGTTGAATTTGGAAATTTGTGCATAACATACATTTAGAAGATTTCTGATTGAACGTTTGAAGTCGTTGCCATTCTGCTAACAGAAATACAGCCGAATTTGGGCGGCACACAAGAGAATTATATATATAGATGGAAATTTCTTTCCTAAAATGAATGTTTTAATATATGTTAAAGTTATTTTATACTACGTTGGGAATAAATAATAATTTGGAAAATTGAAATTTCCATTAGAAACTGACGTTAGCTTACTAAGATATAGTTTACAATGATCATATGATAAGGAATTTGGTAATACTAGCGTTTATTCTTAAGAGTTCTAACTTTAATACAGAAAGATAAAGAAAGCTGACATCGATTAGCGACCACCATTGAATGGTAATCGAAAAGTTGCTTTGCAAATTCGAAAGTCATTGAATGTTTAGTTTTACAATAAATTTGCATATACTTAATAGTTTTTTATTACTAAATGAAAATAAATTAAAGCAATTACACACTTTAATATTTCTTTTACGCCGACTATTCTTTACCTTTTGAATTGAAAAGAGCAGTCTCAGCTTAATACTGCCACCATTAGGCTTAAATTCCTTTGATTGCGCATATTTCCAAATTTTATAAATCGTATTTTACATTTAAGAGGTACAAAATCGTCTGCGTATTAAAACTAATCAAGTGAGAAATTAATCATAGATTTTTTTGTGCAACATTTTTGTAATGCTATTTATACAAGGAATTTCTACCTAACAACTGAAAAATACAGATTTCGGTCACAATTTAAAAACCGCCGATAAATTGGGTGAATTCTTCAACATGTATTGCACACTCTTGGTGGTGAATGGTTTTCCTATCTCTGTTACAATACACCTTTTGCATGTGGCTATTTCGAATTGTGTTCCATCATATGACAACACTTGAGGCATGCTTCTAACAAATCATAATACATCGTTGAAAATAAATTCAAATTTTCACTATCCATTACCAATCGCATTACACATTTCATTCTTTCGCAAAAGTAGCTGTTAACTAAGAAGTAACATTGCTTAACTCCAACACCGATTACATACTCTCATAAATAAAAGCTAACTAATAATTCCGCTTTCATATTCGATGAATCAATTATTAGACTGCAAGTTTTAGATACCTCGTAGAACATCATTCTGATTATATTTTTTTAGAAGTAGAGAAATGATAGACCAGTGGATTCGTGATCTAGTAACATTTCTCTACTACGGGGCAAAAGGTATTCAAAAATAGACTTTGAATGAGTTGAACTAAATCCAATAGTCAAATATTTCATAACTTGCCAGATAATGAGCATCCCATCGTTCATTAATTTTCAGTTAAAAAGGTTTCAGACTCTTTGTCATTCCCGGCACCAAAAGAATTAAAGATCAGTGGGTTATGACATAAAAAAGAATGCTCGTTATTTAGCAAGTTATGACATATTTTGGCGATCAGATTTAGTTCAACTCATTCCAAGTCTATTTTTGAATAGTTTTTGACCCGGTAGTAGAGAAATGTTAGTAGATCAAGAATCCACTGGTCTGCCCAGTCTTACGAGTGGATTCAAAATCTACTAACATTTCTCTTGTGTTCTATAAAAAAAAATCTTAATCATGTTCGTTGAGATACCTAAACTTGCAGTTACCTTTCGGACCATAAATTATACATTAATTCATGTTTACGTTAATATGAAAAGAATATTGTTATATAATGCAGCATAAGTCTTACGATCCTTCCAAGGATAAAAAAAAAATATTAAAAAAATACCACCTTTGATATAGTGCCTTTTTTAATCTCTGAAAAAGTTACATTTTACATATTTATAAGTATAACCATTTTATTTAGATATACTCGTGATACTTGAACATATCACCTAACTGTAACGACAAAACAAAGTACCCTAATCTGGATAACAAAACCCGAGCCAGAAACTTTTTATAACATATAGCAAAACTTAAAAGTTGTAAGAAAGTTGATTAGGTGAAAAAATTGTAACTTTTAACACATTATTAAAAAAAAAACTTTTACTTCGGCTCCGGGGGCCTATTCCCCTGAAAAAACGGAGACTGCCCTGAATAGCGCCCCAAGCTACACTTTTGGCAGCAAGCACAAGGATCACGCCAGACAATATCCCAGGTTCGCCTCTCGAATGTCTATTAATTGAATAGTATCCCTGAAAAACTTTTGTTCAAATAATGTAAGCTATCAATTCAAAATAATAGTTAAACTGTTTGGTAATCAATTTTTTTCTCTCAAATTATAACATGTATTCCTCATTTTTTTATGTCCGTGGTTACAAATAAATGAGTTAATAAATTCATCTAAACATCACCGTTTTATAATTTAATTACAAAACATAATCATGTCCCAATTGTTCCTAAAAGCATTGTTTTATTAGTAATAAACACACAATTAATATTTAAATAAAGGTATTGTCAGTTCATCAAAACCAATAAAAAATACTATTACAGATTAAAACATATAACCATTTACAATATAAAAACGAAATAATAAAGGACACCTGTGGTTAAAGGCATCAATACCTATGATCGAGAGATCATGGGGCTAGCCAATCGTGGGTTCGATCCTGGCGCCCACCAAATACCGGTGTGTACGATAAGGGTGGCTGGTCCACATTAAAATGGTCGTGACATTAATTTCCTCTCGTTGTTGTGGTGGGATTGGAGAGAGATTTGCAGGAGAACATTTCGACCACGCTGCCTTTTCATTTTTCTGAATTACGGGGCTTATGTAATGTGATTGTGTTAATCACTTGTTAGTGGTAAAAATAGGCAGCCGCGGAACCTTGCTGACAAACAAACCAAATAATAATAAACGATCTAATACAAAACAAATGTAAAAGAATAGAAGAATTTAATTTTGGAAAGTTAAACCAAAACTAGTTTTATGAATAAGTAGCAAAAAAAGCTTATGAAATCGCTAAGTTGAGACCATAAACGAAAGATTAATATTTGTTTTCAGACTAAAAATATGTCGCATAGCCGGTTGAAAAGTAATTCAACTACTATGGAATATAAATTCCAGTCGCGGCACTCTTCTAGCGACAGTGCAATATTTGTTCACTTCATAATAGATGGGAAACAAGAAATATCTAGTTCATCTCCACCTCCCTATGAACATACTCTAAGTATATTTTGTATTTTACTTTCAAATCTTTTAAAAGTTTGTTTGCACTTTCTAGCTCCAGGGGCCTATTCCCCCGAAAACACTGAGGTGGCTCTGAATAGCGCTCCAAGTTACACATTTGGTAGCAAATACAAGGATCACAAGCCGGATGACGTTCCAGGTAGGATCTCTCACACGAAATTTTGTTGCACAAAAAGTAGATACTATCCGTAAATATTCATCCATAAGGTTGATTTACATGTTACTAGTAAGCGTGCCAGTTGAAATAACCAGTCTTTGAATGCCATCGACTAGCACAGTTCAAACACTTAATTTTAGTCATTATAAATTTGTCCCTGGCATGCCAGTAGTTAGCAGCTTTAGTAGAACAGACATGTTATATTTGCTGATGACCCGACCTCCCCCTGAACAATACCTCCTTTACTGGAACAAGCCATACGACGTGATTTGTGACATCACTTAGGTAGGCGCTTTTCTTGGACTGCTGATGGGGGAGAACTGGAATGCTGTGGTTCTATTTCAATAGAACTCTTTTTCACTGAATTACTTTGTGGTTGCTACTCTTTTAATGACATAAACTTTAATTATTTAATCTTCCTCTTATCAATAGTTTACTTTGGCATATTTAGTTATTAAATTATATCTATTTAAGTTAGTTTGGTACATTTCTCAACAGAAAAGTACAAAACTGACACAGATTTTAGTGTAAGGTAAAATGTATTCAGATTCAGTTGATTCAACATTAAGTAGAATTATAACTATTATGCCAGACAGATTTCAAGATTTATATAGTAAATTTTACTTTTAATTATTATCTATTCATATCTTTGACCATATCTTCAATTGTAAAATTGGTTTTGTAAGATAAAGTAATACTGCAACACAAAAAGCATTAAAAAACTTTATTAGAATTTTTTTTAAATCAGTTTCAAGCTTAACTTTGATTTTTTCTTGCTTTCATCAAAGTTTTAAGTTTTCTTTCTTTTGCCTTTGAATGAGATGCATAAGAAATTGAATCATTCTTCTTTTTACAATAATTATTTAACAATATATTTATAACTTTTCTAACAATGCTTTTTGATATAACATCTGAAGAATGCTTGTCTGCACATGCATTAAAACTTAAGTATTTTTCATCAAGTAATAACACATTATTAACTACTCTTAGTGCAA
The DNA here is from genome assembly GCA_963978545.1 of Linyphia triangularis. Taxonomy (NCBI): domain Eukaryota; kingdom Metazoa; phylum Arthropoda; class Arachnida; order Araneae; family Linyphiidae; genus Linyphia; species Linyphia triangularis. The sequence continues at coordinate 59,525,295 of OZ021729.1, forward strand.
CCTGTCATTGATTTAGTACTTTTAAAAAAGCATCTTCATGTTCTGATAACAACTTAGATATAACAATATATGTATAAATAACAATATCAATAACTTCATCAGTCGGATACTTTAAACCCCCTCGATCTTGATGGTGTATTAATATATGATTTTCATGATAAAATATCTCGTCATTCCTGGTTAACAAAAAGTTACAGAATTGACAATTACTTAAATATTTTAAAACAGAATGTACAGAATAACCAGCAATATATACAAGAACAGGCATAATATTTTTAGTGTCTTTAATATCTTTTTTTGATACTTTAACATTTAATTTATTGCTAAAGGAAATGTCAGGATCATCAACTTCTACATCATTATCATTACTGTTAATATCATTATCATCAATGCTGACATTAATAACACCAAATGATTTGGATTTCAAAAGCAATGGCAGAGTTGACTGAAGTCTCAATTTTGCTTCAGTTTCAAACAATTGGGTAGCTGAAATATCATATTGCCCCCCAGCTAGTTGCCTGTATTTCCCAAAACGATCCTCTAAACTGTCTGTTTGAAATTTGCCTGTTAGAATAAATTTCATGTGCAATTCTTCTGTGCAATAACGACTGATTTCTCGCATTGCATGTGTGGTTAATGACAGTGCCAAGTGAGTTTCTTGCGTAAGACGACCAGTATCTGACTTAGCATCTTTCCAGGTATCTAACCATAAAAGGAAATCATTCAAAAAATTAAAACGAAAGTCAAGTAACTTCAATGTCTTTTGATAAACATTTCTTTTGTGGTAACCTTTCAAAATAGTTCTCACGTTCATCACTTCCCACCAGTTTACAATGATCTCAATATAATTAGCTGTTAATTTTGAATCAATTATTCCCGATGTGTCTCCTATTGTATTTAAAACATCTACCAATTTGTTGTTAAAAATATTTACAGCTAATTTAACATTCTGCCTTTCAATATTCGTTGGAAAGAGAGATTTAGTTGTTAAAGTTGGTGCATATTTAATTAAATTTGGGCGTTCATGTTCATATAATTTTCTTACAGCCTGAAAAGATGCTGTTTTGAGCCTGGTGTCTAACTGAGGATCAGATTTGGATGGAAATTTTGGATAAAACATAGAGCAACTAGGATTTTTCTGGTTTATCCAGTTATTCCTAACACACTTTAATATATGTACACTGTCAATCACAAAAAATAACTTTTTTTTGCTGTCATAAGGATGCGGATAAAAAATTTGTACTTTTGGAGGGGTGGAGAATTTAGATATAGCTTTGCGGTTTATAGCATTGTTCTCAGTAATTACACAAAATGCATGGAAACCAATGGTTTCCAATCCAATTAGAACTTTTCTAGTGAATTCAAATAACATGTCAGCATTCACTGTTTTCATGGGCATTATTGCTACAACGTCTTTATAATTTGATTTCACACTTTGCACCATGAAGACATATGCAGAGTTTGCTGCTTCACTGCAATTGTAAGACATACCAAGTATGCTCCCCCCCCCCCTTTAAAATCCAAAAAAGATTTCAAATGGATCTCATCCATCATCAATGTGACTGTCTTATCACTGTCAGATAAATATTAAAATTTGTGCTTAATATAACACAAAAAGTTTTCATGTTTTGGGTTTAAGTTACAAGAAGTGAATAATTTTTTCAATGTTGAAGGATGAGGTAAAACCAAAACACCACTGTTTCTTAAAAAGTTATGTGCATGGGGAGAAATGGATGAAACTAAAGAAGAGAGGATTAGCAAATCAGAACTATATCTATTTTGATTCTTTTGGGTGAATATTAAGGACATTTGCTCTTTAACAAAATTTATACCCAACTTTTCACTTGATGAAGATATATTCTCTAGTTTACTGAGCAACTTTTTTATAGTGCAGATTAAATCCAGAGCTTCATTCAATTTGTGATTGCAATGTTTATCTAGAACATTTATAATATTTGAAATTTCTGGTATATTTTTAACAGTTATGGGCAAATTTAAGTCATGAATTTTTTTAAGGCAGATATCATCTTTAAAAACATTTAGGCATAGATTTTGATCAATAATTACAGTTACATATTGAGGAACATTAATGTCTATGGTTATTTTGACAAGTAAAACAGAGTCAATGTTACTTACAGAATTAAATCCAAGTGGCAATTCGATCAAACTAATTTTTTCTACAAGTTCTTCAAGTGAGTCAATTTTAAATTTGCTGTTGTGATGTTCGAAAGTCTGTAAGCTTTCCGCTATAACATTTTCCAGTTGTGAGCACTCAATTCTTCGTTTCTTTGCATCTGGTTCCTCTCTCAAAGATTTATTACTGGACAAATATTTCGGACAACCTTCGAATACTGTAGGAACGGTATTGACATTCAATCTTGGTTGTTCCAATGGAATTGTTGTCCTCTTTCCAGTTTTATTACAAGCAAATTCCACACATCGTCTGATATCATGTTCAGCGAAATGAAGTTCACATACCTAAAAATAAAAACAATATATCATTTTAAGTAAAATATATTCATTGATTAAAAATTGCAAATCAACATTAATTTAAAAAGCAGGTAATATTCCAGAATAGTTTAATTGTCTTCCGAAATATCAGTAAAATTTATTCCTCCATTTAAAAATTACAATTCGGCTAGTACTGGTTATCCTTGAAGTTCTAACATTTAAATTTTCAAAAAATATGCTCAACAAAACAATTATGCGTTACATTTAAATTATCAATTACAAAATTATGCTTACAATGCTTTCAAACAAGTTCCCATTTAAAAATTAGCTATTACTACTATTTACAACTAGAGGAGTATTAAACGGACTAAATATCTTTACCAAGTTAAAAATACCATATAAATTTCTTACAAAAAGAAGTGTTTTTAAAAGTAGGGCAAAAACAACGTTAGAAATACTTACTCTTGAGCTTTTCGTAATTTGAAAATCCCTTGGCACGGCTGTAATCCATTTCCTACGTAGATCCTCATTCTTCGGAAAACCAAACGTTGAAACTTTAGGGCCATCTTTTTTGTAGTTCCCTCTGCATTCAGGGACGATGCATTTGAACACCATAATTATAACAGCAAGGTAATCGTGTGAAGTGATCAGGTAATCATATTCAAAACCATTTAACTATTTTTGAATTAGATAACACTATTTTGTTACCATACCACGCTAACGTGTTGACTGTGAAAAAGTAAACACGTAACGAATCTTCTTGGCGACTTATTAAAAGTGAGCGCCAAATCCGCTCCTTTAGAATGGGTCGTAAAGTTGACTCGACCAGTTAATTCACGCCAAATGAACGCCAACCCGTTTAACATGGATATCTTCATGAGTGTAGAACCCCCGGCGTGATTTTCGCTGGGCCTACGTACCCTACGTCATATTTGCTTGTGGTAACCTGTAGTGTGGCTTGTTCCAGTAAAGGAGGTATTGCCCTGAATCACCGACTGATGACTTAATGCTCATTCAATAGCTAGATTGTTCCAGTTACTGGCACTATGTAAATGCAAAGCTGACGTTCCAATCAATGCGTAACAGGGACCTTCCAGTTTCCAGGGACCCTTCTATTTTCAATATAAGACAGACAGGAAATTTAACGTTTATCGTAGGGGGGGGGGCTTGTCACCAACTTTTGCCCCCCACCCCCCACACACTTTTTTCCCCTCACATCTTCCACTGATATAACTTTACCACCACCTAAAGTTATCGAAAACAAAACTATAACTAGTAAATTCATCATAAGTTTGTCATTCTAATTAATGTTTATATTTTTAATCAAGTAATGAAATTATACATTTAATCAGTTTCTTATTTTTATAAGCTTTTGTCATTGATATTGTCTTTAGAGGTATTCGAGAAACTGTTTGGGACAGCCGAATCAAAAGACAAAAAAAAAGAAAAAAGAATAACATAATTTTTTCCAAATTCAAGAAAAATGATTTAAAAAATGTAGCTGTTGAACAGAAGTCATTTAGATATTTGTTACTATTTTGTTCCATGCTAAAACCTTTTATCCATAAATTCCGACTGACCATCTCTCCCTTAAACTTTTAATTGGTACACTAACCAAAGAAGTTAATCTTAATGGCACACCCAAGTTCGCTTTTACACACGTTTCTAGTGCCGCGTAGAAGAACGAATTAATCTACTTGCCATCATTCAAATGAACTAAAACTTGACAGATAGACTCTTTATCAGTGATAGTTTATCTTGGGTTTGTCACTAAAAGGCCTTTTTAGACATATTTTTTACTACCGAACATCAAAACCAGATACTAAGCCATATTAAAGCATGTGCAATTTGGCAAAATTTAGAGCCTGAAACCTTCACTTAAACACTCATAGCAAAAAAAAAAAAACCTGCCATTTTGATGTTTGAAATTATTTATATTAACTTCGATTTTGTTGTGGTGAGCAAAATCTTTCTTGGATCATGTTTTATTTTGAGTTTGGTTTTATGCTGAATTCATTTGTTTAGATTAAGGTTACCTTCCAAATTGTTTCAACTGGTATATACTAAATGAAGTGTTCTTTTTGTACGACTAATTGAAAATTCTCTCAGAAAAATTTAGACTGCATTTTTTACTAAATAAAACAAAAGAAATAATAAAAAATACTTTTTATGTTGTATATGCACCTTTAAAGAATAGTTGAATATTAAATTTAAAAAAAAAAATAGAACGTATGTGGAAATGGAGTTATATTCTGCAATCAAAACCTTGTTTGGAACCCGAAATCTGTGTCTATTTTGACCTTCATCTTGTTATTATAAATAGAATCAGCTAGCTAAAGATGGTAAAAAAACTACTTGAGATCGATAATGGATTCCCGTATGAATTATTTTCTTTTATTACAATTTGTAAAGGACATAGTTTAGATGAGATAAAATTCGACGAATTCTTAAAAAGATGGATAACTTTAAAAGAAAAACGTGTTAGTTTTGTATATAAATAAATTTTGTAATTAATTAAGACTTGATATTTTGCATTTATTTCTACCAATTTAATAACTACGCATTAATGTATTTTTATTTAAAAACAAAGAAAAGTATCCGGATTTTCAGGAGGGATATACAACATGAATTTTAAAAACAATAACCTAACATTTTCCAAAGATTATATTATCCATCTATTACGATTGCAAAATAAGTTAGCAAATGCTTGCAATATTAATCAATATAAGAAAATTAATCGAAAGAATTATTTTTATATAAGTCATTTCATTGCATCACAATACAATTAAGCACATGGACAGTATGTTTTCCAAATGTTTTCAATTTTAGCAATAGAAATTTTCTTTTGGTTATCTGATAATAAAAAAAAGTTGGTATGTTCAGGTGATTGTAACAAATTATAGATTCATAATCCAGGTAACTCCAGAAAAGGATACAAAAAAATTCCTATTGTAGTTAAAAACAAAAGTTTAAATTTTTTTTAAATATTGATTGAACTAAATATAAGAATAAAAACATTAACTACACTATCATGTCTTTGGATATATATATATGACTTTATATCACAGCAGTTAATTAGAAGGAGAAATAGCTATTTTTCAGAGAAAATAACCTGGGAGGAGAATACCCTTTAATATCTTAGGGCAAGAATAATTACAGTTGAAAATCATTTGAAGGTTTCTAGAGAATAGTATGTTTTAATTAAATGTTTGTAGTTACTTTGTTTGTTTTAGCATTGTTTTATTAGTAATAAACACACAATTAATATTTAAATAAAGGTATTGTCAGTTCATCAAAGCCAATAAAAAATACTATTACAGATTAAAACATATAACCATTTGCAATATAAAAACGAAATAATAAAGGACACCGGTGGTTAAAGGCATCAATACCTATGATCGAGAGATCATGGGGCTAGCCAATCGTGGGTTCGATCCTGGTGCCCACCAAATACTGGTGTGTATGATAAGGGTGGCTGGTCCACATTAAAATGGTCGTGACATTAATTTCCTCTCGTTGTTGTGGTGGGATTGGAGAGGGATTTGCAGGAGAACATTTCGACCATGCTGCCTTTTCGTTTTTCTGAATTACGGGACTTATGTAATGTGATTGTTTTAATCACTTGTTAGTGGTAAAAATAGGCAGCCGCGGAACCTTGCTGACAAACAAACAAAATAATAATAAACGATCTAATACAAAACAAATGTAAAAGAATAGAAGATTTTAATTTTGGAAAGTTAAACCAAAACTAGTTTTATGAATAAGTAGCAAAAAAAGCTTATGAAATCGCTAAGTTGAGACCATAAACGAAAGATTAATATTTGTTTTCAGAGTAAAAATATGTCGCATAGCCGGTTGAAAAGTAATTCAACTACTATGGAATATAAATTCCAGTCGAGGCACTCTTCCAGCGACAGTGCAATATTTGTTCACTTCATAATAGATGGGAAACAAGAAATATCTAGTTCATCTCCACCTCCCTATGAACATACTCTAAGTATATTTTGTATTTTACTTTCAAATCTTTTAAAAGTTTGTTTACACTTTCTAGCTCCAGGGGCCTATTCCCCCGAAAACACTGAGGTGGCTCTGAATAGCGCTCCAAGTTACACGTTTGGTAGCAAATACAAGGATCACAAGCCGGATGACGTTCCAGGTAGGATCTCTCGCACGAAATTTTGTTGCACAAAACGTAGATACTATCTGTAAATATTCATCCATAAGGTTGATTTACATGTTACTAGTAAGCGTGCCAGTTGAAATAACCAGTCTTTGAATCCCAGCGACTAGCACAGTACAAACATTTAATTCTAGTCATTATAAATTTGTCCCTGGCATTCCAGTAGTTAGCAGCTTTAGTAGAACAGACATGTTATATTTGCTGATGACCCGACCTCCCCCTGGATCACCTACTGATGACTTAATGCTCATTCAATAGCTTAGATTGTTCCAGTTACTGGCACTATGTAAATGCAAAGCTGACGTTCCAATCAATGCGTAACAGGGACCTTCCAGTAAACTTACCAACTGGCATACAGACACTGGCTTCGTGTAAATCAACATAAATGTCTTAGGACAGTTTATAGTATTCGACATTTCAGGAACTCCAGGATATTCTTTTAATGTATTTTTCTTATTTGTGTACAGCCCCCGATTCGTACAATATTCCTGAGACCATCGGAGGACATGACAACGTTCACTATCAGGCTCCCAGCTGCACCATGAGAGGGAAGGAAGGAGACATCTGGGGATCAAACAAGGTAGGATGACCTTCTTAAAAATAACAGTAATAATGATAATGTGGATAAAGACTACAACAACAACAATAATGATGAGAATAAAAATAATAATTATAATGTTGATAACAACAATACTAACAATAAAATTCTAATTTAAGTACAAAGCTACTCCAAGTTGTTTTTGTATATGTAAAGAGACAATAGGTACATACGACTAGCTATGACCTTAAGATCAAGAACTAGCTTATAACAATGCAATGCCAGAAGGGTAACTTGTAACTACTCTTTTATAAATAAACTACTAGATGAAGTGGCTGGCGTCGGCCGTGCTCAAATAGCTGTAGCTGGGTTAAAATTTGTTCAGTCGACTGAAAATTATAATTATACTCCCTTTCACCAAATACCCTTGATTTCCTCACCTTAACCATCAAACATCAGAATGAAAATATGGATTATTCAAAATACCTATAAAAGAAAATCTAGTTCAAATTAGTTCAGTAGATCATCGGTAGTTTAGGTATCGTATCCCTTTAGTAGTGAGGAAAAGGATGAGGTGGTTTTTCAAAATCTAATGCAAACGATCTTTCTCTTGTTTCGAATGCCAAATGTGCAAAATTCCATCAAGATCAGAATATAACTGCAGATTTGTATAATAAACTCAAAACCACTTTTCTTTTTATAGTTTATTACATAACATCTACATCTAAGTCTGTGATTTTACAATGGTTCAGAAAGCAGCTAGGAAGTTGCTTCTCTTTAGCTTCTATAATAGATTATTCATCAGTAAAGGCTCCTTTGCTGTTTGCAATGCATTTTGAGGAAAAGAAAAAGGTGGGGTGTTTCCCCCCCCCCCCCCTGCCCCTGTTTAAAAGCATGCACGAATGAAAGCACCATTTAAGAAAGTAGTTATTTACCAGAGTAATAATGTTGTAATATCCCACTATATATTGTTAGCTCTACGGATGATATACCACAGGTGTTGCTGATGTCCCAGGCATATCCCCAGATGGACTAACAGTATAGTGTACTACTTGAATAATAAGAAGTGGAATGGAAGCTTTCTGAATTTGATCAGCCGTCCTGTAAAAATAGCAAGGATGAGTTTCTTCCGCCATGTGGCGGAATTCCGCTTTTTTAATTTTTTAGAAAAAAAAGAATTCCGCTTTTTCAAAGAAAGTTCCGCTTTTCTAATTCCTGAAAAAAAATCTGTTTTCCCGCTTTTTCTATCCCACAGAAAAATAACTTTTTTTTCAGCTTCACTTCCGAATGATCGGGAAACCTATCGCTCAGGGGTCGCATCACATTCCTGCCTTATTCCTGCTCCAAGTACAAAAATCCACTGAAATACATTTTTTTTAGATTCAGATTGGCGCTCAAACTCGCATTTTGTACATTTCCAACTGTGCCGAAATTTGATCCTTTTGTGTCATATTTTTCTCTGCTCAAAATGTAAATTCCTTCTTACGATTTCATGTGATTAACGTATACTAATAATGTGCTTGCATCCAAGTCTGATATCCACGGAACTATCGTTTATTTAAGTTAGTATGTGTTGCTTGTTTTCATTAGCATTACGCTGATGTGATGTCCGCTTCTGCCGAGATTTGTGTGGCTAGAACGTGCGTTATCGCTATGATTTAGGTTGCTGTGGTGACCATTTTCCCAAAGTATTACGCCGATATAACAGCGGTATCTTTGGCGCTAACTCTGATATTTACGTTTATGGATGGGCATTTTCGTTGAGTGCTACCCTGTTGTAAAATCTGAGATTTGCACCGATGTTAACAACATAATGTTAATATTACCGTGATGAATTGCGCTAACACCGAGATTTTGTGATGGTAATATTCGTCGAGTGTTACGCCCGTACAATAGCGTTATTGTTGAGAATTGCTCCGGTATATTAGGTTCTAACTTTGATATTTCAATTGGCGTGAGAGTTGTTTTCGTGGAATGCTGTACTTTGATAACATCCGATATAACCGAAATTTGTGCAGATATCGTGGACGCTATCGCCAATACACACGTTGTTGCAATTTTCATTTCGGCTGATATTTAGATTTTCGCTAGTATTGCAAGCGCTAATGCTTTCATTAGAGTGATGGTTATTTTCGCCGAGGTTTACTCTGATACAATACCGGCTATTACTGAGATTTTCAACACCGTTTTGTAGCCATTCGCCTAGACTTCCGTAAATGCGATAGCCGCTATATCCGTGATTAGTGCTTGTTTAAGGATCGATTTCGCCGTTTCATGTGAATCTATACTTAAATTTTTATATCATTTTGTATAAAAATGATATAAAAATATTCTGAAAATTAGTTCTAATTAAAAAATTTCTAAAGAAGCTGTGTTTTAAAGTTGTTATTTTAACTGCAATTGTATGTAAAATTGTTTCTTGCTTTTTATTTTATTGAACAAGCTAAATGGTAGAAATAAAAATTTAAATATAAAGATTTTAGTACTTAAAATGTAGCTTAAAAATTTAGAAAACTAGGTTTAATTATATTCGGCCTGTTTGTCAACATGGTATAGTTGCTTAAAGTTGTTTGACTTGTTGAAAATTTGAAATTTTTGCTGGATTCCATCGCTTTTAAAAGTTTTTTTTTTTTTTTTTTTTTTTGAAGCTATACCATGCCTGATAACAGCATAAAGTGTATCCCTTCATCTAGGTGCCTCTCTTTTGAACCATTTTTCTCACGGACAAACAGAGAAGGTGCAGTGTTATAAACGCACATGGAAAATCACAATTTTTTTAAAGTATAGCTTAAAATGTGTTTTACGCATAAAACGTTTGGAGTTTTGTTTTCAGCATTTTGATTTTTTACCAAACTCATCCCTGAAATAGGGAAAATGTAAATGTTGACCATTACTGCATAGTTTCGTAACAACATGCTAACGAGAAATTAAAGGCTCTATCGTGTTCTGAGTGTGTGATACAAACACCCATTTCACATTTTCTTGCTCCTCTCAGAATCCGGGTCCCGGAACGTACAACCCGGCCGAGACGGACAAGATCAAGCAGAAAAGTCCAGCCTGCACCATGAGCTATCGAACCAACGTCCCCAGTGACAAAAGCAAGAAGCCCAAACCTGCTGATCACATGCCGGAAAAGGTACTCGTTATACAACTAACAAAATAGATTGCCACGTTTACTGTCAACTAACTGTACAAGAACAGTATTATGCTATGCAAATTCACTCGGATTTATCTGACTTCCAATATACGTAGATTTAAGTTTCTACTCACCTAGTTCATTAGTCCGAACTTGAGATTCATTTCGTCTATAGATAGATCTACGATGAACCTTTTCTATAAAGTTCGCATTCCTTCAATTCCTATCATTTAACTGTCTTCTCGAAATGTGGTCGAGCCAATTTCTTGCAAAGTGTCAAATAATGTCCTTAAATCCTCCCCATTTCTTTAGGATGAATCCTAACTTCATCATATTAGTTTATGTACTATCCACTTGACACTGATCCCCAAGCTAAGCACACTACCTTATCTAGTACTTTTGTTGTTACAATCCTAAGCTCTGAATACATTGACTTAAACTCTTGCTAAATGGTTAATTCGTTTTTAAAACGTGCTTAAAACCATAAAACATACAATTAAATTTATTACTCGCCAAATGTAGAAACAGCTCTTCCCAACTATGCTAGTATCAAACAGATTAATCGAACACTAGCTCCCATAGTTAAGTGTTAATAAAAGAATTTGCATTTAGAAATGAAGAAATTAAATCTTTGTAATTTTATGTCGAGCAATTGTGAAATACTGTTAGCTAACTGATGATACTGTATATATTATAGCTATAATATAATTAATTTGGATATTATACATAATAAATGGTTATTATTTATTACAACCAGGTTAATATGTATAATATATTATGTATAGCAACAATTTATTATGTATAAGATCCAAATGAATCATACACGTATAACATGTTTGAGAATAATGAGTTGCCTACTGAAAACTTTCAGAAAGAAAAGGCTATTTCTATTTTTATAACCAATTTGAATCCACCAACCACATGCATTTCTTACCTGAACCCTGGTACTGAGAATTATAAAATTTCTATATCTTAGCAAGAATTATCAAAGAAGTATGTGAATTTTAATAAAATGCGTTTAATTACTTCCTTTAAAACTCATAAATGAAGAGCCACTAGTAATTTTAAAGTTGGTGTTTGAGGCATTCTCAAAGTGCATGCACTACAGTCAAACCCCTTTAACGCGCTGTTGATGGGGCCGCTGAAATTGTTCGAGTTAACCGAATTTCATGTTAAACGAATAAATTAACGTTAAGTTTTAATACGTAATAGTACGGAGAGCTGCTTTTATTTCGCGTTAAACGGGATTCCACGTTAAGCAATTTCGCTTTAACAGGATTTGACTGTAGTATTTCGATAACAGGCGAGTAATAAATTAATAAATGATCTGCTGAAATAACGGTTATTTAACCTGACAAGTCCGAAAACTAGATGGTAGAGCTTAAATGTAAATGATAAGCCTACCTTCACAACTCACCATCTGTCGTTAAGAGTATTAACTCTTCCCATTGATTTTAAACGACATGACATAAAGTTGAAATACGAAAAAAGTTTTATATCTCACCATGGCTTGAATTCGGCGCGACTTTATGACTCAATCTATAAATATAACGTATAACTTGCATTAAATTCCTGCCATGGTGAAAAAGTAAGAAGCTGTTTTTGCAGTTTAACTTGATGACCTGTCATTAAAACTCATTTTTAAATAAAATGTTATTTAATGCTTTGTAACTGAGTGTTTCGAGTTATTATATATTTTACAAATTGTTTGGATTTAAACAATTTTGATCCAGATTTTGGGATCTGTTCGTATTAATATCCATTACCTTCTATATTTGTCCTCGTTATCTTGTCCAGGTGATATTGAACTGCAAGGTTAGTAAATATGAGAGTGCCTCAAATATTTTACTCTAAAACGATCATGAGCTATCATAAGCGATCATGGACTCTCAGCTCATAATATCCGTCTAACTTCAAAAAGATTAATGTTTAAATTTATTTAGTCCAAAAGGCATAAAGGTTACAAAGTCATTGGTTGATTTGCACTGTACTCGACGAATGTGAATCCCTCCTTCCTTTTGTGAAACAAACATTCCTCTAATAAAAGGAAGTAAAAGAATTCCAGGGGCCTTGGTCCCACCATTTAGGTGTACGAACTTCGTACGTAGATCTCATCGACTTGCCTTCAGTGAGACCCAGAGGAAGACTAAGTATATTTAGCCATGGTTTGCTGCATATATTTGCCCACCACTGAGCACTGCATGAATTAGATAGTTCTTACTGACAATACACGCACTTCCAACACTTGCATTTTATATCATCTTAGTCTGTGGTAGAAGTGGGGGATGGCCAAAAATTTGGTGACAAGACCCCCCTTCTCCCCATCTCCCCTTCTCATATCTTCAATAATAAACTTTATAATTTCGTAATTTATAATAAAAATATTAACTAGTAGAGAAATAATTTATACTTCCTAACATTAACATTAAACGGGTATCCAAAATTTATTGTTATTTTAATGAATTTTCGGCGACTTAGTATTTTTACTTGAAAGTAAGAGATAAAGTTAAGTAATAATTCAATGTTTAATACATAACTGTTATTTTAGATTTAAATTATATTTATAAATGTGCATACTTTCATTAAATTAATAGAGAATTCTAAAGTTTTTTTTTTTTTTTCTTCTAAAGAAAAATAGCTTGTATCTATCTGTATCTAATTCATGCAGTGCTCAGTGGTGGGCAAATATATGCAGCAAACCACGGCTAAATATACTTAGTCTTCCTCTGGGTCTATATGCAGGGGTCGCAGACGTCCTATATGTCCTATAAATCCTATATTTTTTTTAAAATCGGCAAAAACGTCCTATATTGTCCTATATTTTACAATTGTCCTATATATCCTATATTTCTATATTGATTAGATCTATATTTTCTTCGAATTCGTAATAACGGCTCCGTTCGTTGCCATTTATTTATATTTTGGATTCTTTGCCGTGATCGTAGGTGAAAAACAGCTGACAAAATCGATGTTTGTAACGGCGGCGTTTTATCTCTTGTGACGTCACGTGCTGCATAACCTGCAACTCACCTCCACTGGAACGGCGAGAGTTGTAAAATGTAAACTTTTCCATAATACGCGGTCTTGAATTTCTGATTTATTTTCTCCTCCAACGTAGTAAATTAATTGGTCATAATACAGAGAGAGATATGCAGCGACATAACTCTGCCTCGAGAAAAACGGATAAAAACGACTTGTGATTATTGCAGGGCTACTTAAGAACATTTTGTGTGCTCAATCAATAATTGATGAAGGAAACAAAAGGGTTAAGATTTACTGTATGATGTCGGATGACGATTTTTTTATTCTAAATCCGATTCGGATTCTGCGCCACGAATTGTTTACATCAAACGGCGCCTAATTAGGGCAACCATAGGTAGTTCTCTTGCTCTTAAAAAAAGTGACGGGCTGCCATTTTTTGACGAAAATCACCTTGGAGCAGAATCCGTACCGGATTCGGAATATTAGCCACGATTTTTTCATAAAAGTCGCCAAAATTGAAAATGACTTCAATACGTTTACATTTTCAAAACCAAACGGTCATTAGGGTTTCCGGAAAACCAAGTCCCCGGTTTACCACATTCGGCACTAAATCTCCCACTTTTCGCCGCCGATCCAACCGACACTGAATAGTAAATCTGAACCAACAAAAGACTGCAAACAGGGATAAAAAGAAAGTACTTAAAGAAATTGGAGCTTAAAGAAATTAATATAGATACTGGAAGCAAAAGACTCAAGATTGCAAATAATGTAATTAATAAAACTTGATTTAGGGATGGAATATTGAGGCAATAACGGATGACATATTCAGGATCAGGCGATTTTTTTTTTTTTTAAAGGTGGTTTTCTATTCTCTTAAATACAATATAACGAGTTTATAAATGTATAACTAGTTAATTTTTAAGTTCAGTAGCAACTGTGTGCAGTTATTTGATGTTTTAAATTGTCCTATATTTTTTTTAAAAAAATCCTATATATTCTTATTTTGTCACTTTGACCCCTGTATATGAAACAAGAATAGAAATTTAATTTAAAAGAATGTTCCTCAAAAGTAAAAAGTTTACCAAGTGTAACTATATTTGTTAGTAAAAATACTAATCTTTATACAAAGTCATACACAACAGTTTTATAATAATATGATATATACAGCATAAATGGTTTTAAAGTTTTCAAATGTAAAAATAAATAACTTTTTCTCAGTGTCACTACATTTAAAGGTTAATGTTATTTTTCATCTGTTTTTAGGCAGATTGAATGCTTTAAAAAGGAGGGGGGGGGGGGTAGATTTCAGGGGTTTTAGAAGTGGGGAGAAGTGTGAGTATTTTCTTGAAAAGTGGGGGGGATGCGTCACCCCGCGTCTACCCACACTTCTAGCACTGATCTTGGTCACAATTTCTTTTTATTCTTATATCAGTACTTTGGTCAGCATCTTACTCGGTAAGATACCACTTTGAAATGAAATACATGCGTACCTGCTCCCCTGAGAGTCCATCAGTCACAAAAGACCAAGTTTCTTGCTTTCCTGTGTTATTGAATAGATGGTAGTATATAGTGATTATGATTTGTTATTCATTTCATGATGTGTATCGAAACCTCTGATCTCTAACTTCAACTTCTGGATCGCTTATAAGCGGTTTTTGTTCTGCGAACAAATGAAGCCAATTGAATAGTCCTCCTCCCCATCTACGTAATGTGATAGATTGCCCATGGTTACAAACACATTCTAACTAGTTTGGGGAGGGGAGGGAGCTACTAATATAGAACTTCAGCTTCAAGTCAATAACCTAGCATGCACTATCCAGAAGTTTTAGTGAGAGATCAGTGATCGAAATAGTAAGCGTAATAAGGTGTCATTATTTTTTTTTGTTTGTTTTTAGTCAAGTTAAATTTTCATTTTGAGAGGTATTTCATGATATTGATAAGAGTGTTTTAATCAAAGAATATTAGAATCTATTGTATCCTACAATCAGTACAAAAAAATTATATCAATAGAAAAAAAATGGTATCCAAAATAAAATAAAAAATTAAACTATGCCTAATAATAGTTGGGAAAATAATATCTCCATTATTTTATATTTGATATTTATGTTTTATCTTTCCTTTCTCAGTGTTTTAATAGTAGTGGAAATTTCGTGAATTTTGTTTATTATTGCTATTAATTCAGATTCAACGAATGTTCGATTCCATTCTATCAGAGTCAACGCCATCTTGATCTATGTATGAAAACTCAAACTGCTTTTCTTAGATCTTTCTCATACACAATGAAAATCTCTTCCCTTTAAAATTACCTTGATTTCTGTCTATATTTTTTATTAATTAAATATGTAGTACTTAATGAAACTAAAGTTGATTAAATCTATTACTTTTACATGTGGTAATGCAGCATAGTCCATCTTTTTCGTTTGGGATACGCCACTCGCAATTCGCCCACCAAGATCAAAAGGACGCCACTGCCAGAAACACTGAGGACAGCGTCGTCGAAAAAGACGTCGTATACACCGACAGATCGGTCAGTGAGAACAGATGAACGCCACATACACATGAAAAGGAGAAAGAAAGAGAAAAAAACGACATTCTATGACACTCATTTTATTTAACAATTTTAATCAAACAGACAACTTTCAAACATTTAAGTATGTGTTTTAACTTAACATTTAGCGTGAGAACAAATGTAAGGAATATATTATATTTAACGTAATTGCTTAGGATACTGTGTTGTATTGATGTTATCGCCCAATACTCGAAGTCCAACTAATCTACTGGAAGGCCTGATATTTTATGGTTTTTGGATATTCCATTTACGATATCAACATGGACGTTGTTATTTCTTATAACAGAAGGTTTAGTGATCATAAAACCACTGAAATAAGATTTGGGATGTTTTTATAGCGCAGCGCATTTAATTTTGAAACGAAAATTATTCTTTAATCCATTCAATTCAATAACCTTTCTAAAAGCTGTGTTGATTCCTGATAAATTCTATTTTGGCTATTTCCTCAAAATTATCGGTTGTTTGTTCTGAATGAATTAATCAATACAAATGACAGCTTCAAAATAATAATCGCGGGCACTTCAGAAGCATCTTGAATAATATTTTGATGATGTTATGAGCACTAAACTTTAAATCCCGCTTTGAAATTCTTCTAGAGAATTCCTTAAAGAATTAGAAACTGTTAATATTTTGTAGCCATATCGCAAATGAGCATCGCATTTCTATGTACATTGACAATATAAACAACTAAGAAAGACTGTAGAAGTTAAAAACAGACATAATGGAATTGTAGAATAAAATCCAGTCCAGAAATACATTCATTTCGACTTTTGGCTACCGATGGTCGGCAGCTGGACTTCGCAGTATAAGCCTTGGCATAACACTAACTATTTTACCTTAAATAGTAACCTTTGAAAGAAAAGACCAATGTTGAAAATTGACTTTGAGTTACTAACTCTAAACAGTGATGTCGAATTGTTATTTTAAAAGGCCCGACCTTCTCCTCCTGTTGGACTTTTTTCAAAATAATTCACATTACTTTAAAGTAATAATTCAACTCAACTAACTCAAAAACTCAAAGTCGTCATTTCAAGCATTAGCCTTTTCTACCAAGCACTAAAATATTGGAGTTTAGGTTTTGTAATATTGGTGTTATATTGCATTGAGACATTTTTGATGCTATATTCTGTGATTTTGTAATTGTATTTCAAGTGTGATTTTTTATTTTAAATAACCATTTTTTATTTTAATCAATCGATTATTTTTGTATTTTAATTCTATCATGTACTCTTTATATATTTTATTTTATGCTGAATAATTATAGATTAGAAAAGACTAACTGTATGCCAAGATGCGACATACACTGCTACTTAATGAGTAGTTACAAAATAATATTTTGTCATTAATGTGGATTATTAAAAGGTTGTTTGTATACTAATGATTAGGGCTAAGCCCGATAGTTCTTGGTAAGTGATGAAGACAAGTATTTTTCTTTTTCATCGTACTTTTATACTATGTAGAATTCAATTTATTATGGGTGTAATAAAATTTACTCTTTATACATGTGCAATAATTATTTGCCAATTTAAGATTTATATACATGATAACATTTATTTCAAAACTTGTATATTATTTCTGGAGGTTTTTGCTTTATACCCTTATTTAGATGATTTACAAATTGATCCTTTAGTAATGATTTACCAATTTAAATGATAAGACTTATGCTTTTTCGACTAGTTAATTTACACATTGAGTAATCTGTTGTAAAATCGAAGTTAAAAAAATCGGAAATAGTTAGAAAAAAATTATTGTATAGTAAATGGCTGCAATATGGATGAGAGAAAATCACAATTTAAACACATTTAAGAAACCTAAACAATCTTAAATCTCTCAGCAATAGGACATAATGTCCCATTTTGATGAATTCCCAAAAAAGTAATTCTTCTAAGAAATCTCAAATGTGCAGGCTGGATAATATAATTTATTTGGTCTTTCAAATTAGTCAGGTTACTTGCATGCCATTTAATGCAAAATGATAAACGTTAAAAACTCATGTGAAACAAATCAAAACACCAGTTAAACGATTTGTAGTTCTAAGTTAAGTACTAATAACAAACGTTCATTTTTTTTTCCCCTTTTGCAAATACTGGAATTAAAATACAATCAATAATATCAAGTTTCAAAAACGAATAACAGGGCAACCAGTTCCCTCCTTAGTGGACCGGGATAACTTTTAAATCACAAAGGGAATTTCGTAACACTATTATATTTATAGGTTATTAATAAAAGAGCATCTACAGCTAAATTGTCCTCGTCTAAAGGATGAAAAATTATCAAATAGAAATAAATGTAATTTGCCGCGAAAATGTGTGTTGTTTATTTCTTTTAAATGTGTGAAAGAAGTGTTGGTTATTAAATGCATTTAATTTTTCTTTTCTATTTTTTTGGTGGGAAAATAAATCTTAACTGTAATTCCTTTTTAATTTTTTTAGAGGATCTCCAAAAACTCGATACCAGGGCCTTTTTTGGATATTTATGGAGTACTTGGAAAAATTTTATATATTTGTAACTCAATATAAAATATGCTATTTAATTAAATGCTGTTGAGGGAAGAACATTTCTTAAACACTACTATTTAACAAATTATTACCTCTAAGATCAAGAAGACAAAATTCTATTCTTTTGATTGTTAAAAGTATCCGCCCCTGACTTTTCTGTGTACTTTGCTATGGTTTCAATTACTAGTACCTGGTAATAAAGAGCACAAATTTCAGTTTGAAAATATCGTAATTAAAAAACAAAGGAATATTTCTTAAAAATGAAATCGTGGCGCCCTCCTACACGTGTAAAAATTAAGTCTTGCCCAGGATTCACTGACAAATTGCAGAATTAGACGGTCAAATAGTTTATATTCTAAAATGTAGATGGCACTCGCAGCGAAATCCGGTGATGGGATCACAGCTTGTTAAAACCACTTTCGGGAAAACACTATTTTAAATTTTAAAAAAAATTATTCATTTGGTACTTATTGAACGTAGGCAGCAGCAGCGTTGAATAGATTGCATAAAAATGCTAAAAACTCGGAGAAACGGGGCAGCAAAGTTCGGCGTTATCGCTGTCAAAAACATTAAAAATTCAAAACAGGGGGGTTATTCCAAATAATTACTAAATTAAAAATTCATAAAAGCAATTTCATTCTCAAAAAAAAATTCATTTGTTTCTGGCATTTTTACTAATTACATTGATCAAGCTATTTAATTTAAGTAAACACAAGTATAAATTGTTAAAATGCAGAAAAAACTATTATTAAAAGTCTATTGACTTTCAGGACTGTGAAATCATGACTGTCATGATTTTGTTTGGTATTACGACTTGCCTAGCCCTTATCATACATAAACTACTTGTTTTACAAACAAAATATGACGCCAGAAAATGTTTGGTATTGTGATAGTAATACCAAAATTTTTATTAATATTAGGTTTTGTGCATACATTAATAAGAAGGTTGTAATTGTTTAGAAGTTATAGGGCACTATAACCTTTCG
Source organism: Linyphia triangularis (assembly GCA_963978545.1). Lineage (NCBI taxonomy): Eukaryota > Metazoa > Arthropoda > Arachnida > Araneae > Linyphiidae > Linyphia > Linyphia triangularis. The sequence continues at coordinate 59,544,635 of OZ021729.1, forward strand.
AGTTTTGGTTTTCGAGTGTGAATTAAACTTGATATTGAACTTTGGTTTGAAAGCGAGAAGGAAGGATAAAGAAAACAAACAAGTGGATAGCTATTGAGTATTGATTCTTTCCTTGCGTATGATACTTTACACTGTCCTGCGACGTTAGCAGTAGGTTCTGAAGGTAAGAGTTAGTCTGGCATTGGTCACCATTATTAACACTGGATAGTAAAAGGGAGTGGTTACTCTACCGAAAAGCGATAGAAATTTAAACAAATTATTAATTCTAAAAAATTTAATCAAATAAAAAGTAAAATCTAGAGTTATCGATTTGAATTTATGATCTTATTAAAGATTAGATAACTTCGAAACTTTTTGTGAGTGTTTTTCTACCATCTAATATAAAGCTATGATGTGAATCTTCAAATCAATCTCCATAATAAATTTCAAAACCTTTTTCCCCACAGACATAACGAACTCAACTTCAATGTGATTTGCGTACTGAAAGGAAAATACGAGACACATTTTCCGAATTAGGATTACACATGGGGCCTTATTTCTCAAAATACCTGAATTATCGAATATCTATCTATCAAATTCTATTCAGTGCTCTTGATCCCTACAATATAGTCGGTTGGTTGGTTGTTTTCAGATTATCTAGCGCCGTCAGCAACACGAGGCCTATAATGCGCAGAAACATTCGTCATTAGACAAGCCAACATACATTTACAAACACCCATGCCTGGCACGGGACTCGAACCCGCAACCTCGCGGTCTTGAAGCTAGTACACTAACCACTTTACCGTTTGATCGGCCTCTACTATATGATAATACATTTTATTTACTTATTAAAAATATTAATACCTTGACATTAATTTAATGAAGATGATAGTCAAAATTGTTTTTAACGTTTAAATACACCAACAATCATCAATGGAGAGGGGAGGGGGCATTGTGGTTGGTGCATGGTGGTGCTTATAGTTACCAGTTTACTAAATCAAGCCCTAATTACGCAACATATAAATTGGCGTGCAGTCGTGTATGGGAATTTTGGTCTACAATCATGAACCATATAATTGTGACGTCTGGAACTCATCTATTAACCCTTTGCACTGGAGCCCTTTTTCGCGCGGAGGGACCAGCAACTCGAGACATTCCGCGGCATTTTTGGTTCGGTTTGAGATTAAGCATAGAAACTATACACAGTCATTGGCCTTGCATCGAAAGTCCGCATCAAACCTAGTAGTCTTCTCGTGTTGCGGCATCCAATCATGTGGTGCCTGAGAGGCGCCTGTCGAGCACAAAGGGCTAATATTAAAGATCATAGGTGAGGGAGAGGGTGGAGAGTCTAACTTATGTGTTGGATTGTTGATGGACATGGCCAAAAGTGCTGGTTGCCGAGCCTTTTTTAAGTGTCTTGTAAATACTTGAACTTGCCTACTCAGCTATAAAGTTGTGGATCCAGAGTAAAAACATAGCTTTCATTAAAGAACTTTTTCTTTTTCTTACTTGATTTTAGGTTTAGTCTCAAGTGTCAAATAAAGAAAAAAATATATGAATTCAAAGATCTTGTTGGAGAGGGAACGCCGTCCCCACTCCAACAGGTTTTTGAATTGTTGATAAATTGAATTTCAAACAAGTCCATAATCAATTTTTTCCTAGACCTGCGTTCCGTGGGCTTTGATCAGGGCAAAGAGTCCACCACGAAGGCCAGATAGGACGTCAAAAGCAACGATCAAAACACTCGAGCAAAGTACTCAGTGGCGCAACTTTTAGAAGGAAGTAAACACCTCGATATGTTTCCAAACAATCACCATGGAGATACGTCATCTGTGTGATGGAGGAATATATATTTAGTACAAAAATAACCCGTAATCGAAATTTGCCGGTTTGTGATATCAGCTGAGCAAATGAGATTTGAAGATTGGGTGACACACCTTCGGTTGATAACCAGAGTGAAATGAATGGGTTGCGAAAGAAAAGATTGTTTTGGTATCCTGACTAAACTTAAGCGAAATGCAATATTCTCACTGTCGGCCAGTGTTATTGGAGTACCATAAACTATTGATCGAGGAAAGGAGTGAAATGAACCAGGTATTTTGATAAGGAATTGGTTAGGAATATTTCTTGCATACACAATTAAAAATGCTCACGGCAAGATTTAAATTTCCTATTTGAAGAATCGGTGATTCTAGGAACATGGGCACCAAGGGGTTCACCGGCAACCGGATTATAAGAATGAAAAATAATGTGCAGAAAAATGGTAGGATTCACTGGAAAAAGAACTATGAAATAGGTTTTTAAATATTCAATAAATAAGAAATGTATAAGAAATTGAATTCATCATTATTATTTAAAACTTCATTAAGATAGCCATCAATTGAATAATCTATGATAAAGCAAAAACGCTTGTATCTCCGTGGGTTTAATTTGCAACCCCTCTCCCCCCAAATGAAAGTAATTAAGCCGACTCCCATTATATCAATCGTCGTCGATAATCAAACAGAACTATTTGAAATACCCTAATCACTGTCAAATTCGACAGCAAAAACCATATTTTAAACTTTAAAACGAAACTATTTAATATGTAGGCATTTGACGATCATATCTCTAACAAGAAGTTAAAATATTTCCCACAAATTCGCCGTATCAGCTGAACTTTTCGAAATATGCAATGACAAACATCTTTCAAAAATCTGCCTATGTTCTATCATTTTCGTAAACACATTCCAAAATATGTCTTCAGTAAAATATTCTGGAAGAGAAGGAAATATGGAGTTCATAAAACTGTAGACCTGAACGAAAAACGAAAAGTTTCACAACATAAATAGGCTATATGATTGATTTGGAATTTTGTTTACCCATTGTTTTTCATTGATCTAATTTATTTGTTCGAAACCGCTCGTTACCTTATCGTTCCCATTTTCAAATACATCTAATTTCACGCTTATCGTACTTCAGTAATACATAGGAAAACACCCATTTGTTTGCTAATTTGATTTACCGAGAAATAAAATCCAAAACCAGTCACAGCCCGTTCACTCATTTTCCCAGCCCAAGCGAAGGTCGAGCTGTCTATTAATACTCGTGGAATATTTCTTATTTTTTATTATGTTTGGATTGTCTCCAGATGTGGCAGGGACAAATTAGAGAGTGATACGACTGTAAGGATGATTTAAACATAAAAATCCTACCTTAAAATCAAGGCCTCACAAATAATTTTATTGACTCAAGGCAAATGAAAATTAGTTGAACCCAACAAAGTCAGATGCTTTTTTTTAATTTTTTTTTTAAGTTTCGTTGGTACTTGATCATGATAATCTTCCTTCTCAAATATGTTCTAGTTTTTGCTTAGCTTTAACACCCAGTATACCAAGCAGCAAAGCTAAAATCTATATTTCCGTTACCAATATCTTGTAATCTCTGAAATAGTATTTGCTATTTGGAACTACATACAATCTATTTGTTTTACTTTTAAACTTTTTTGCTGGTTACAATTTGTGATGCTAACTCTATATTATTACAGCTTCAAATTATCAGGATATAAAGTAAAATAAGGAAATATTCAATTAATTACGTAAAAGTGGGACCTGGGCAGCTACCATCTCCTTGTGAGTAAATTAAACACAACATTCAAATCTAGGACACCAAGAGTGATCAATGTAATGAGGTTTGGGATATTAGATTCCTATTTTAGTTTTTATAAATTTTAAGTTTTGTTTAGGCTTGTTGCTATGCCCTCTGTGCTTAAATTCTAAAACGATAATGTATTACTTTCGATGTTTATTTGATTGAAAACATTTTGAAATCTGGTAAAAATCCAAATATGAAAAAAATATTTTGAAGTTTCCAATGAAATTTTAAAAATTTGTATCGAATTTAATACCGCTAATAATAATAATAATAATAATATATCTATAATAATTTTAAATAAAGAGTCTGTGGCTCTGTAACTCTACAGAAAGTGACTTCCAATACGACTAAAAAATACCTAAAATTTTAAACATGAGTAGCTTCGGCCTAATTTTGCGATTTAAAGTCACAAAATTAAAATTTTATAGAATTTTTTGAATTTTTTAAAAATGTATAACGTTTTTTTAGAAAGTGACTTCCAATACTCGCAGAAATCTAAAATTGTAAACATCAGTGATTTTTGTCTTCTAATGTTGCTTATTACAAAGATTAAATATAAATAATGTTAAAATATTTTTTATTTTTTGTTAGGTATTTTTTTAAAAATTTTTAGATTTCTTTGAAAAGTATACAAAAGTTGACGTCCATTTTAAAGTTACGCTAAGTAAAAACTTAAAAAAACTTAGTTTTTTAAGTTTTACACACCATTAACAGTTAGTGAAGTAAAGCACGCATTTCTGAAAACACGTGCGCTCCGCCACTTGTGTGAGTTGTCTTTAACCAGAAGTGGAACGGTGGATGCCAGTGTTAATTTGTTACAAATCTATCCAATGATTGGTTCAGGCGCGCAGCCAGGGAGAGGGTTTTTAGGGTCAGAACTCCCTCCCCCCCCCCCCCCAGGATCCCTAATATCGTGGTGTTTGGTAATGATTGAATACGAAACACTTATCAATTGTAAATAATTTCAAAATAATGCTTTTTAATGTACCATTATTCAGACAGAGTTTGCCCACCGCATCACACTAAAGTAGCTATAACGTCCAAGAACTTGAAAATAAATAACGGATTTGTAAATCTCCTAGCATCAAAAAATCATTAAGCATTACTTTCGGTCTACTTAAGTTCAATATAAAGTGCCTTTAAAAGAAATGTAAAAATATGGATGTTTCAAATGTTGTTATAATTGATATAAAGCTACAGACCCTAATATTTCAAGAGCTGTAAATATATATATAAAATGAGCCTGATATTGATGTTTGTTCGTTAACCGAAAATATTATTCCTTCTGTGATTGAATTTAAACAAACTAGAAAAATTTCATATTCATTTAGAATCTCGAAATTGTGGGTAATACGGTATCTAGATAAAATGTTGTTCCTTGTTGAGTTGTTTAGTATAATTCGAAAACTGGACAAAAACCATTTTAATATCTTGTCGTAATGTAATGCACACTAAGAAACTGCAGAAGTATTGATGACATGTGACTGATATGGGATGAGAAAGTTTTACACGGAAGTTTTTTTTTATACAGAGAAATACTGGAGCAAACTTAGGTAAAAACCCCACCCACGGAAATTTTCTGGTTGCGCCGTTGGATTGGTTGCATGGCAGATGCGGTTGCTAGGCGATGATCCCATTTCTTGAGAAGTCTTTGTCTCAAGAGATAATCTCGAAAGAACAAAAGTGGTTTATTGTACGTCAGTTTTAATCCTTCCCATAGATCTTTATAAAATGTTTATTAAATTTTGCGAACTGTAATGCGGTTTCAAATTTATGTATCTATCTCATAAGGCAACAGTAAATGTAGATCCTTTTGACTTTCAATGGCAATTAAAGTTATAAATTCGAAAATGTGTAAAATTTTGTTCCGGCAGGTAGCGCATTGTATTTTTTCCTCCAATGGAAACACTAATAAGAAATTAACGTTTGATTAAAAAATGTGTACATTAATTACATTCTAAATTTTGTTTATTAAATTCTATTACTGTAATTTCAGTATCAATACAAAAGTTTAATCCAATATTTCAGACAAAATATTGCTTCGAAATATCTGTAATTTTGTGCTGTAAGTACAAGCGAGAATCCAAAACAGTGCGTTTGTTAGTGGTGGAGAAGCTTTAAGCTTGGCCAATTTGTGCAACTTGCGTACATATTTAGATGTTTCATATGCGTACATAACAATTTTCTACTATTGAGCATATGTAAAATTAGGAGTGAGGACTAAAAAAATTTGAGTACACAAGAAAGCTGTTTTAGTGAATATTTCAGAAATCAAAGTCACACTTTAATACAACATAATATTCCTAGGTCATATTATACTCCTTGTACCGTTTCAGTTAGTTTTCAAAAAGATATTACCAAAATTCCCACTTTCTTCCTTCAATTAATGCATTTATTTTTATATAAATAATTTTTAAATCTGTAGAGCTGTACATTTCTACCTTTTATTTTGTTATTAATTTTACAAATTCAGTGTTTCTTTCTAATTTTCTCTCTCTCTCCCTATTTTTTTTTTTTTTTTTTTTTTTTTTTTTTTTTTTAAATAATTAATACACACTCTTACGAAGTTTTTAGTATTTTGTTATAAAGAAAAACAAATTTCAAAGTATAGCAAGCCTTTATATCTGCGCAATTCTTTTTATTTCCTGCATTTAAAATTTTCTTATTTTCCTCTTCTTTTCTTATAATTACTAAAGCTAGCTGTTAGCACCTATCACTCAGGAAGAACAGTATTACATAAGGTTATAACGACTTTACTATAATGAAAAGATCGAGAACTTTTATTAATCTTTAACATTAACTTAGATTTTGTTTGTTCGCTTGCTTGTTTGTTTGCTGAGGACAATGCATTCTAACAAGTTTTAGGGGACTTCATTAAAAGGCGGCTTTTACATACTCTATTTTACCACTTCGGAGAACTAATTAATCCCCTTGTTGTCAAGCAATCGATCTGAAACTTGGCAGAGAGATTCGATGTCGACTTCAATGCATTATATAAGTTTTAGGAACTGTCCTTAAAAGACTGCTTTTAAACACACTTCTATTGCGATTCTGAGGATTGGTTAACTTGTTATCTTAACCTAATCTTGTTGATGGTTTTCTTATTAGTAGAAGTCAAACACTATGAAATTTCAATTCGATCTCAAAATCGCTTACATAAGTTGTAATTCCACATAAAAGTTGGGGAAATGCATATGAATGATTTATAGTGAAAACTTTATTTTTATGGGTTCATTTTTTTAAGAGATTAAGTTGACCTTTTAATTAAAAATGCTTTTATGGGTTCGATTTTTTTTTTTCAGAGTTAGATTAACCTTATTTAAAAAAATACTTTTAACATCATTAATAAAAAAAGCCAAACTATTAAAGCAAGGAATTTATAATAGTTAAAATAAAGAAACATAAAAGTAATCCTATGACATTTTCCAATCAATAATTTGTAACTGAATGGATCATAATATTTTTACAATTCCGTTTACCGCTACCACTCGTTTTATTTTTAGAGTAAACTGACATTGTACAAAAATATTGAATCAAACCATTCTTCAAAGGTACTTCCATTAATGCTTAATGAATATATTCTATTTCAGATCACTTTTTTCCGCTCTATAACGCATTGAAGTCACGGTACTTTTTTAAAGTAAACGTTTGTACAGTTTTTATTTGCAGAAAGGGCCGATAATCAGAACTTTGAAAATGCATGGTGTGTTGTTATATTTGCAGTAAATCACAACCACTTTTCACCGCATTATTTTCAATTTTCAAAATTCAGATGGCTGCAAGTCCACTCCCTTGCATCTTCCTGACAGCAATACGTATATCAATTAATTGCCTTTTTTACTTCCAATTGGTAAAGAGAGTATTACATTAGGTCAAAAAACATTTCCGATTTTTTTTCTGTATTTCTACATATTTTGGAAAATAGTTTTAAAAAAGTTGTCTAAAAATGTATGCGTCTATAGTTAGCATAACTCCCGAACGGATTTGATGTTCAAATTTTGTATGCGGGTTTTGGTGGGACTTGTTATTTGAGGGTTTCTGTGTAACAGCGCATGCGCTGATAGCTGTCATTGAAAAATTTAAGTTTTCAGAAATTGTCAGAAGTCTATGGTTCTAACATTCTTGATCAAAATCGCTCTGGTAATACCTTTCAACGTGTTCTAAATATCCTCCCGTAAATATTCGATAAAGGTGTAAAAAGTTGAAAAATGAACGTCTCAACCATTTCATTTACCCGTAATAATTATCGGTTAAACTGGGCACTCTAGGTTAAACTATCACAATACGGCGATGATGATGATTATTATTATTATTATTATATATTTTTTTAACGCAATTTTGGAAAGCGGCAGAGTTCCACCACCAAGTCCGAAGTCAAAGCGACAGTCATGATATATTATAATGACAGAGCTTAGGCCCCTTTACGACCCCTCACAGCTCAGCTTCTAATATAGCTAGAACCCTGATTTTTTGCCATCGTGTTGCCCCGGGTGAGTAGACGAAAAATAACAACATAATTGTTAACATTGAACAAGGGAACATAGTAAAAAATATCCTTTGAAAATCGCCGAATTAAAAGAAATTTGGTTCTTCTGATATTATTCCTTTTCTTCAGGTTTTGACCAAAACTTTAGCAAGGGCTGCCCTGGCTATTTGATGAAATGTTACTTTCCCCCCCCCCCCCTTTTTTTTTTTTTTTTTTAATTCTTTTAAGCTTGATAAGAGGAAGTGCCTTTTGCATGATTTGATAGGTAGGAGGGTTTGTACCCCCCAGAAATGATCCCGATGCTTGGGTATTTTATCCTGGCCTACAGCTTAAAGGCTTTAATATATTCAAAGCATTCTTTTTTTTATTCCTCTCAGATCTATTAGAGGAACGTATGAATTAATTTTTGCGCGGGTAGTGACTGATTAAAACAGGTCAATGTATTTGGGATATTCACCTTTCGCTCACTTTCAAGAAGTGATTTCAATACTTTAAGATGAACTTTCAAAACAGTGGAATTAGAAACAAATAAAAATTAACTAATTAATTGAACGCGAGTAAATTATTATTGAGTCTGGATTCTCAAATGGAAAGCAGGGCTCGACTGCAGTAAAGTTAGCAAACTCTACAAAAAAAATTTATTTGTTTCCAAACAAACAACTAGACGATGTAAAAGAAAACCGCCAAGTCATCCAGAAAAAGTTATGAAATCTAATGTTCTTTGAGGTACTTGTACACAATGAACTAAATTGTGATTATTAGGGGAAGGGGGGGATAACCATAGGCAATCATAATTTGGCAGGCTAGAGTTTTTTGAAGAAATAATATAAACTCAGTGCAATGGGTGCGAAGTAGCTGAAGCAAATGAAATGAGATTAATCCGAAATAACTATGAGCCAAGTTCTGATTGCCTATAGTTATTCTCCCTAATAATCACAATTTAGTTTATTGTGAACAAGTACCCCAAAAAAACTAAACGCAGCCGCTTGGCGGCAAAAATTAAATTTCATAACTTTTTCTGGCTAACTTGGCGGGGTTTCTTTACAACGTCTAGTTGTTTTAATGGGATATAATTATCGCTAAACCAGCCAATTTTTTTTAATTCATGAAAATATATTTAAAAATGTATACTTTATATCACACCAATCCGTGTTAAATTTAAAGTAGTGTCCTATTTATACTGTAATTGAAAATTGTGCAATGTCCCATAACTTTAGATTTATTTATTTATTTATTTTTCATAAAAATCAAGCTCGGCTGTCTCTCAGTTACTTTATTTTAACATTACTATGGGACCAGTTTTTGTCTCAGTGCGTCATAAGTGAACGTAAGCTCAGTGCACTTATAAATATAGTACATGTAATTTATTTTTTTCATATCCAAAATAATTTTTACGTCGAAAATAATTTCCTGAAAAATGTGGTGTTCTAATATACTAGAATTTTTTCAAATTTTTCTTGGCAGTAATTCTCTGATGGAAGGAAGCCATGGTTTTGTTGCAAAAGTTTAATTACATTAAAAAAAAAAAAAGTTTAGCAAATACCTTTTGCACAAAATTCTGATCATTAAAAACCAAATACACAAAATAACATTAAAAACTAGGGGTGTGGAACATCACACAAATTTCAATTCCTTATATTAATGATGTGAATTTGTTTCATTTATCGTTTTTATCTTTCCATCACTCGTTTAGAAATAATGGGCAGTTTGGAGATATTTTTTGCGATAGTTCTTATCTCTTTAAAAAAAAAAAAAAAAAAAACTTTGCTAAAATGGAAATTTTGGCGATATACTTTCTTATATTATAATATAAGAAATATAATTGCCATATAATTTTTATTCTTATCTTAGAATTATATGGCAATTATATTTCTTATATTATCGTTTCTTAAAAGTCAAATTGAGAAGACGAGAAAAAACGAAACTATGTTCAAGTAAAGAGAACTCTCTATTAAAGGCATTCGCTTTTCAACTTTTTACGCCATTAAAGTATTTTTACGGGAATTTCGGAGGTGGGTATGTTTAAAACACCTTAAGAGGCATTACCACAACGATTTTGAACAAAATCGTTAAAGCCATTTTTTAGCAATTACTGAAAAACATAATTATTTCAATGGTAGCTACCTTATGCGTGTGCGCGATTTTGACGAAAACCTTAATGCTAGGTCCTTGGGCCCTCACCAACCTGCACACCAAATTTGAACATCGTAGGTCAATTTGTTCGGGAGTTATGCTGACCACGTACACCAGACACACAGACAGACATTTTTTCTAGATCACTTTTTTGAGATCAGAATGTTCCATAACGTAGAGAAATGCAAAATCATTAGTTTTTCCAATACTGCGGTAACTGAGCAAAATCGGCTTCATAAATTTAAGAGGTATTCCACAGTGGCGCCATCTTACGAAAGAATTTTTTAGAGAAAGAATAATTTTAATTCCAGATTTTTCTATAAAATTTAAAAGATGATGTGAAACAAACAAAAAAACCATAAAAATTTTTTGAACGTTAGAAAAATCTTATTTTAATTTTAGAAAAAAAATCGTACTTCGCAGTCGGCAGGATTCGAACCTGCGCGGGAAGATCCCAATAGATTTCTAGTCTATCGCCTTAACCACTCGGCCACGACTGCACATGCGTAATGGGTGAAATAGAGCAAGCGCTCAGTTTTGAATCCACACTTCACAAATTTCTTCAAACTATGTATGTTTACAGCAAATATTTGGTGTAAACTAAAATTTATTTACAAGTCGAATACAATGATATTTTTCAATCTCTTTAATTTATTAATCAATAATGAGTATGTTAAAAATACTATTTCATTATGATATTCATTAAAACTAAAACAATAATTTTTCTCAATGTCTTTGGTAAACAGTAGTATTTCATACTTTTATTTTTAGAAATTATATCTTTTAGATAATAGTAATTTTTTTATATATATAAAAACCGAGCTTTCTAATGATGCCAGATTACTAAAATAAAAGGGGGAAAAAAAATTAGCAAACTAATTGTTCCAAAATTATTAGAAAACTACTGCAATCATAAATTAATTAGAATTAATAAGTTTATTAAAATAATTTTAATAAAAAAAAATGTTTTCATCTCTTTGAATTAAATAATTTTTTTTAAGTAATTTTGCAGTTCCATAGGCAACAAATTGGTGTTAAAATTAAAAAATTTAAATCAATATTTATTATTTTAGCTATTGAATTGATTGAAAGTAATTTTTATGTAAGCATTTAAAAAAAAAAGGGGGAGAAGAACTTTGTAAATATAATCTGTTTCATCTGTTGCGGAAAAAATAAATACGTGTTCGATAATCTTCATGACAATGTTACAAAAATCGACCCACAGCAGAAGTAGAAAAACTCTGAAAATAAATGAATTGGCAGTCGCCTTAATTTGGCTATCATCTCAAATACTAGCACGTTTAGTGCTCGTGAAGAATAGAAAAAAATACAACCTCAAAATCACAAATGATCACGTTCCTGCTGACTGGCAGACAGCATGCTCATTTAATAATAAATGAAGCACTGTTTGAAGGGCAAAAAAGGTTAATATTCCTCACTTGATAATAAAACGAAACAATCAAAAACATGCAACGTTGCACCAATGGACAAAAAGTTGAAGCCAAGTAAAAAATGAAGAGGAAAAAATATTTAAAAGGATAAAAATAAAATACCTAAAAATTTGGAATAGCAAAAAATAGCATGCGTAATCATCTCTAAAGCGTCATTATAAATATAAAAGTTAAATGCTTTTTCTTTTTTCTACAATATGTTACGACTAATATGATAATATTTCCATAATGTAAAATTACTGGTTATTTTATAAAATAACCAGAAAAACTGGTTAATATGACAAATTTTAAAAAATATTTTATTTTTTTTGCTAGTTAATTTATAAAATTCCCAAAATAAAGCTAATATAATTCATTTAATGGAATTTATTAAATTAACTGGTGATTTTATACAATCATAAACCACTCTGGCTATTATTAAAAAAAATTCTAAACTAAAATTAGATGACAAACAAAACTTTAAAAATAAGAATCCCGAAAGAGTACTATCACTGAACGAATGCTCGCTCAAGCATAGCAGTGAGGAAAACACACATTGAGCAGGATCCACTATTTATCATATTAATAGTTTTTTGCCGACCAAACGGTATAATGTTTAGCGTGCTTGCTTCTAGACTGTGAGGTTGTGGGTTCGAGTCCCGTGTTAGTATGGGTGTTTGTAAATGTATGATGGCTTGTCTAATGACGAATGTTTCGGCGCATTATAGCCCTCGTGTTGCTGACGGCGCCATATAATCTGAATACAACCAACTTGCTGGAATTACCTGAAACTGCATTTAACCTTATGGGAGAATTCAAGATGTATCAGATATTTTGTCACATGACAAATATTATTTTGTTATTTCAGCTAATTCCAACATGAACGGAAACTCCGATCGGATGCAGTCTGATCAGGCCAGGCTACTGTGGAAAAACCAAAAATTCCGCGTTGGCACGTATTCGGTAGCCGAACGTGTTAAAATATTCTTAACCCGTAGAATTCAATTAAGGCGTAAAAAGTTGAAAAATGAATGTCTTTAATACAGTTTTCTTCCCTTGAGCATTACTCACCAACGACTGTTTCACCAGTATGTAAATGCTATTGAAAATTGTGCAATGTTCCACTTCCTTAGTTTTAAATTAGTTGATTCAAACATGTCTCCGTAAAAATAACTCAGAAGTCTTACATAAACGAAAGCGGTTGGTTGTTTTTCAGATTATCTGGCGCCGTCAGCAACACGAGGGCTATAATGCGCCGAAACATTCGTCATTAGACAAGTCAACATACATTTACAAACACCCATGCCTTACACCGGACTCGAACACGCAACCTCGCGGTCTAGAGGCTAACACGCTAACCACTATACCGTTTGGTCGGCCATAAACGAAAACGAAAACTAGTTCTTCAAAAATCAAGTTTAAAGTTTGTGATGTTGATCTCTCAACTCAATGGAAATTCAAACAGAACATTATTTTTTTTTTTTTTTTTAAAGTGTTGTAACAATCACAAAAGAGTTTAGCATCTTCTTAAAGCTACTAAAATAAAGAATATTTTTCAGGAAAAGAAACATAAATGTTTATTTTTACTGAATTTCGCTATTTCAAGGTATACTGGTACCAGTAAGACATGTATTGCATCACAATTAAAAAATGAAACATTAATTTTTTATTAAATTGATGCAAATATTTCAACCTTGTTGCACATCTGGTAATGAGTCGAGTCAATAGTTTGGCCTTCATCTACAAAAATTGCTTTGGTAAGTTTGTTTAATGACCTCTTTAAGATCAATAACAACAAGTGAAAGTTCTTGAATATCGGTGTTGAAGTTTTCGCAGCCTTTATTTGTGTAAATTTAGGCTGTTGCGCAATAATTGCTAAAAATTCAATTGGAAACTAATGCATTTTAAAAAGAACACATTGAAGCGAAATTCCGATAGAAAATTATATTTACAATTATAAAAAGTTTCTCCCCAAATGTCACTTCCAATATAACTCACCATATAGACCTAAATGCATTTTCCCTCTCCAATGATATCCCATTACTAATATTATCAATATCAATAAAAGTGATGTCAAGAGCTCGCAATCAAAACTCGGCGTTTGTTGCATAAATGTTTTCAATTTAAATTTATACTGAATACTTGTGTTTCTCTCTCTCTCTCTCTCTCTCTCTCTCTTAAAAACGAATAAACTGTATTTTGGGCTGTGACAAGAATGATCTTAAAAACAAGCGCAATGGTTGGTTGTATTCAGATTATCTGGCGCCGTCAGCAACACGAGGGCTATAATGCGCCGAAACATTCGTCATTAGACAAGCCAACATACATTTACAAACACCCATGCCTAACACGGGACTCGAACCCGCAACCTCGCGGTCTAGAAGCTAGCACGCTAACCACTATACCGTTTGGTCGGCAACAAGCGCAATGAACTTAATAGCAAGTACTACATTCTGCTCACTTTCAAGTATTTATTTCTTAAAGTGATGCTTTGAAATTGTTGTGTTATAAATAAAGAACTATTCGGAGCTATGTTTCAATAATAATTATGGAGGTCAGAAGCTCATAACATAACCAAAAAACATACAGGAACATATGGTCACCTGCGTTATCCAGATTCACTACACGCCAAAGAAGCAAGAGACAGTATAAGACAGGTCACACGTGATAATTCTTCATTACGCAAAGAGGAGTTTACAACTGATCAATCAACTATGTAGATATCCAATTGGCTCTTCCTGTCGCTTCATCCAGGCCACCTTTCCAATCGACATGCAATACCCTCTTGTACGTGCGCATGCGATCATACGGTTCTTGCTGTTATCTTATTCCTGAACTAAATGTATACACTTATGAATCATAATTGAACAGGTTTATACGTATCAAGTAAGCGAAGTTTGTCTGATTTTCGGAAAAATACGTCGGAAGATTTTTGGAACAATTTGTCGCGTATCTGCTTGCAGGACGGTGCTGTTGGAAAGGTTGCGTTTATGAAAGAGTTGATCTGATTCCATTTTTAACCCTTTGCACTCCAGGCCTTTTTCGCGTGGAGGAATCAGCAACTTGAGACATTTTAGGTTCGGCTGGTGTTTATGGATTTGCTTCATAGAAACTAAACACAGTCATTGGCCTTGCATCGAATTTCCGCATCACACCTAATGGTCCTCTCGTGATTTGGCATCCAATCGTGTGGCGCCTGAGAGGCGCCACTGGAGTGCAAAGGGTTAATTGAAACTAGGGTACAACATTAAGAAGAAAGGATTTAGCAGGGAGGAACGACACACGTGCTTCTCTCTCTGATGATCGCGGCAATCTGGTGATAAATTTGCTCTCAGATCTAAATACCACATGCACAGAGCGTGGGAGTATAGTGTTGCTTGCTTGGGCTATGCACGTGATCGCAGAGTAAGATGGTAGGCCCAGCATGTTATTTTCATAAAAGCTGTCCAGTTCAAAATTGTATAACTCTGGACGTTGATAAACGATGCATTAACATTTAAATAATAATAATAATTACAAGGAGAACACTGCAGTATCTGTAATTAATTTTTTGTCGAGTTTAAAATTTTGACTATTGCAATGAGACTTATCGCTGATGATATAAGTAGTAACAGGAATGTCGTTTGTTTTAAAATAATATTTATTCCTATCTTTTGATTGTAAAAATATTGCATCAAGTCTATGTCTGATTGGTTGTATGGAGATTGGGGTATTCTGTGCAATAGGTACAAGAGGACCACTGTAAGCAATATCTGCGTAAAGGGAAGAATTGTTGGGAGGTCTATCACAAGAATAACTACCATCACGTTGTCGGTTGAGATGGGAATATGATTGGTCCCGTTTTCCACAGAGGATTCCATGAGAAAGACATCTAAATTTGTCGTATTGTGACCTTTTTGAACTCCAGTTTTCTACAAGCTCGGCGAATCTTGTTTCTATAGCAACCGCCACCATACAGACTATCTGATGGGAGTTGCTCGTCGAATAGACATAACGTATTCACTTTGAAAAGAGAGACTTGGTCTCCAAATACTTCATAATAAGAAAAGTCAATCCCAGATCTCAAACTCTGCTTCAACCCTGTCAAAGACCTCTTCATCTCAATTAGAGCACTGAACTTTGCTTGGTTACTGAATCGAAGGTGAAGGCAATCACCATTGATATCTATATTAGGAACTCCTCCCCCCCCCCCCAAACGTGTTAGAATGTGTTTGTAACCATAAACAACGTATTACATAGCATAGATAGGGGAAAGTATTCAATTCACTTCATCTGCTTGCATAACAGAAACCGCCGTCATTTTGACTGGTCTTGCAATTTCAATTCAAAATTCCTTCTGCATGTAACATTTGCTTTCCGAAATGATGTTATGACTTTTGTAGCTATAAGAATTAATGGGTACTGCAATGTTTTATCGACACAGAAGTATGGTTTCGGGAGAATCATGAGACCGATGCAGTACATCTAGCGGCCCATGCGTCTTTCGTTCGTTCCGTTATCGGCATTGAGCCAATTACGGTGATTACGCGCAGTATTTCTTTAGGACATGGGCCCATCGTTGCGGGCCACCGAGGAATATAATGCACTAGCTGAATACCCGTGCTGCGCTACGAAATTTTACCATTAGCATTTTAGCGATCAAAAGACATTCATGTATTCTACACTTAAGACGTTTGCTCCCTTTTCGATTCCGACAAATTGATTTATCAAAATAGGAACTTTCCTTTGTTGACATTTTAAACGAAATTTATAATTGTGAATAGTAAACTGGAATAGTTTATTGTGTTTATGTTTGCTCTTAGTTCTAAATTTCAAAGTAGTAGCTGTATTGGAATTAAGTTAATTAGACATTAAGTTAATCCTCGTATAGTTTCAATGTTGCGTCGTCTTTTCATCCCTTAAAAATTCGTTAATCGATATTGGAAAGACTTATTTTTTTAACATTTGCAAAAAAATATCAGAAAAATTACTACATTGGAAGAGGAACATTCGGATATCCCTCGTTTGGAACATTTAACCCCTTTTCGACCCTTTATAGTTGGTTAATCGAGAACAGAATAGCTTACTTTTTCTATGTATAATCTTTTTTGACATTTGCACCAAATTTCTGAGTTGTGACCATATGGGAAGTGGTACATTTGAATATTCCTCGTTTGGAACGTTTAACCCCTTTTCCACCCCTTGATCCACCGGAGATCGGAATAGTATACTTTTTCTGCGTCTGTCTTTATTGATATTCACACCAGTTTTCAGAATTGTGAAAATATGAGAAGTAGGACATTCGAATATATCGCTCGTTTGGAACGTTTAACCCCTTTTCGACCCCTTAAAGTGGGTTAATCGAGATCGGAATTGTTTACTTTTTCTATTTTTACCATTGTTGATATTTGTGCCGATTTTCAGAGTTGTGACTATGTGGGAAGTAGGATTTTCGAATGTCCCCCGTTTGGAACGTTTAACCCCTTTTCGACCCCTTAAAGTGGGTTAATCGAGATCGGAATAGTTTACTTTTTCTATTTTTACCATTGTTGATATTTGTGCCGATTTTCAGAGTTGTGACTATGTGGGAAGTAGGATTTTCGAATGCCCCCGTTTGGAACGTTTAACCCCTTTTCCACCCCTTGATCCACCGGAGATCGGAATAGTATACTTTTTCTGCGTCTGTCTTTATTGATATTCACACCAGTTTTCAGAATTGTGAAAATATGAGAAGTAGGACATTCGAATATATCGCTCGTTTGGAACGTTTAACCCCTTTTCGACCCCTTAAAGTGGGTTAATCGAGATCGGAATTGTTTACTTTTTCTATTTTTACCATTGTTGATATTTGTGCCGATTTTCAGAGTTGTGACTATGTGGGAAGTAGGATTTTCGAATGTCCCCCGTTTGGAACGTTTAACCCCTTTTCGACCCCTTAAAGTGGGTTAATCGAGATCGGAATAGTTTACTTTTTCTATTTTTACCATTGTTGATATTTGTGCCGATTTTCAGAGTTGTGACTATGTGGGAAGTAGGATTTTCGAATGTCCCCCGTTTGGAACGTTTAATCCCTTTTCGACCCCTTAAAGTGTGTTAATCGAGATCGGAATAGTTTACTTTTTCTATTTTTACCATTGTTGATATTTGTGCCGATTTTCAGAGTTGTGACTATGTGGGAAGTAGGATTTTCGAATGTCCCCCGTTTGGAACGTTTAACCCCTTTTCGACCCCTTAAAGTGGGTTAATCGAGATCGGAATAGTTTACTTTTTCTATTTTTACCATTGTTGATATTTGTGCCGATTTTCAGAGTTGTGACTATGTGGGAAGTAGGATTTTCGAATGTCCCCCGTTTGGAACGTTTAACCCCTTTTCGACCCCTTAAAGTGTGTTAATCGAGATCGGAATAGTTTACTTTTTCTATTTTTACCATTGTTGATATTTGTGCCGATTTTCAGAGTTGTGACTATGTGGGAAGTAGGATTTTCGAATGTCCCCCGTTTGGAACGTTTAACCCCTTTTCGACCCCTTAAAGTGTGTTAATCGAGATCGGAATAGTTTACTTTTTCTATTTTTACCATTGTTGATATTTGTGCCGATTTTCAGAGTTGTGACTATGTGGGAAGTAGGATTTTCGAATGTCCCCCGTTTGGAACATTTAACCCCTTTTCGACCCCTTAAAGTGGGTTAATCGAGATCGGAATAGTTTACTTTTTCTATTTTTACCATTGTTGATATTTGTGCCGATTTTCAGAGTTGTGACTATGTGGGAAGTAGGATTTTCGAATGTCCCCCGTTTGGAACGTTTAACCCCTTTTCGACCCCTTAAAGTGTGTTAATCGAGATCGGAATAGTTTACTTTTTCTATTTTTACCATTGTTGATATTTGTGCCGATTTTCAGAGTTGTGACTATGTGGGAAGTAGGATTTTCGAATGTCCCCCGTTTGGAACGTTTAACCCCTTTTCGACCCCTTAAAGTGTGTTAATCGAGATCGGAATAGTTTACTTTTTCTATTTTTACCATTGTTGATATTTGTGCCGATTTTCAGAGTTGTGACTATGTGGGAAGTAGGATTTTCGAATGTCCCCCGTTTGGAACGTTTAACCCCTTTTCGACCCCTTAAAGTGTGTTAATCGAGATCGGAATAGTTTACTTTTTCTATTTTTACCATTGTTGATATTTGTGCCGATTTTCAGAGTTGTGACTATGTGGGAAGTAGGATTTTCGAATGTCCCCCGTTTGGAACGTTTAACCCCTTTTCGACCCCTTAAAGTGGGTTAATCGAGATCGGAATAGTTTACTTTTTCTATTTTTACCATTGTTGATATTTGTGCCGATTTTCAGAGTTGTGACTATGTGGGAAGTGGGAGAATTAGTGATGAGTGAGTCAGTGAATCAGTGAATCAGTGAGTGAGGGCTTTGCCTTATATATATAGAGATTTTTACGAGAATTTTTTTTACGAGCACTTACTTTGTAAGTGCACGAGGCACGGACAGTCTTGTTTCGAGGTTCATTCAACACACACGAATAACACGACACCAGTCATTCTGACTGGTTTTGGTAAAAATATGTATATTTAAAGAGCTGGTTATTCTAGTGTTAAAGATCAGTGACTTAAGAGTTACTAAATCCAATTACATTCTCCAAACTATTATTGCACCCTTACGTTTAAACATGGCACAACAACATGTACTATTCGGCCAAGACGGTTACAAAAAAACAAATAACAAGTTATTACAAACAACACCGTTTCCAGAAAACAATCAACCCAACACGCAACTCAAGTGTTTGTGAAAAAAACTAACCGATCCAGATATAAAACGTTCATTGTCCCTTTCATGCACCTGGATGTTAAAAACTACGCAGGAAGGGACCCAGTTGGTGAACATACGCTCTTAGACGTCATAGGAAAGAAAGCAAAACTTGGCATACAAGATTTTCTTTGGATCGACTCCCGATTCCGACTTTCTTTGAAAATGAAAATAGACTCGTAATTGGGCGAGTTGTACCCCATTATGCCTTTTGCTTTCGCCAGAAGAGTTGTCAAATGGCTACGGGTTCCATAACTCATTCCCAGATTTAATCTGAAGAGCCAAATGAAAGCCATCTATAAATATATACCTTTGAAAATATTATCCTAGGCAGATTTGTTTCACCCAAAACTCAACCAAAAAATTTCTTTGGAAGGGATTGTAAACCTGCTCCTGCATTTGACTGTATAAAAAACGACATTTATGCAGAATTTTATCATCCTAAAAATGTGACATCACAGTCTGGGTTGGTTGTTGTTTTCAGATTATCTGGCGCCGTCAGCAACACGAGGGCTATAATGAGCCGAAACATTCGTCTTTAGACAAGCCAACATATATTTACAAACATCCATGCCTAACACGGGACTCGAATCCGCAACATCGAGGTCTAGAAGCTAGCACACTAACTACTATACCGTTTGGTCGGCCATCACAGTCTGGGACCTATATTAATTAACAATTCGTGTCCTTGCTACAAAAGCGGCATAACTCAAAATTCTTCAATTTGAGTTAAAATGTGCATAAAATCACAAACTACATGATCTTGAAACTGGAAGAATAGCATAAGTCAGTTTCGATTTCAATTCAACTAATAAACAATCTTGTACCATTCAACCAACTTCACGTACATGCAGTCTGTTATTTTGTATACACTTTTTCTAAAAATGAAGAATTTCAAGTTATGTCACTTTTGTAGCAACAAGGGCTATATTTAAATGATATTTGGCAAGCTTTCGAGTTGTACTAAATCCCCAACATCAGATTCCATACATTAAAATCTTGATTTTCATTTTCTAGATTATAATTTTATTTAAAATTTTCGTTCTTTGTTTAAATTCAATTTGAGTATGAGCAGTGTTTGTAGGAGGTCAGACAAACACACTTACTAGGTTAATTTTATAAGAAATTTATGGCCATACAATGACCAATTAGCAGTGAAACACAACTGCAACGTTTGAAAAATGGAAAGATTTATATTTTGAGAAGACATTTTATATTAGACCTAATTATTTTATATTATTTGCAATTACTGTTTCTCTAGTACTTTATAACAAAACATACATATGTTGGTGGAAGGGAAGGGCGTTCTGACCCTTAAAACCCTCCCTTGGTCTATCTGGAGAATAACTACCGACAAAAAGTCTGTGGTCACTTCAGAAACAGGATTCGTCAATCGATTTAGAATAGGGATGTGCATGGAGGTTGGGGTTTGTTTGTCTAAAGCAAAAGCTACACATGGGCCATGCTGCGCTGATGTGCATGCAGGAAATTAACACTCAAAGCCCATAACTAGTAAGTGTATTTGAAATCTCCCATGACAAATGGTATTAATCTTGTTTCCACAGACCAGTTTCAACAGACAGTATTAGTCAAACTGGTAAGGACTGAACTTGAGACAGACAGTACATTGGCTCTTTGTTCGTTGTGTTATCAGTGTGTTTATAACACAATAAACAAAGACGATTTTAATTGACTGGTAGAAACAGAAAATTACTCTAGAATGTTTCGAATTGATTTAAACTCTAACTAAATTTTAAGCTCTAATTATGAGTTTGCTATTGTACTTTTTTTGTGTGTTTCTTATTTAATTTTTTTTTTTTTTTTTACCTTAAGTCAGTTTTTAATTGAAATGGAGAAATTTAAAATTAAAACGAATTCACACATTGACAACCGAAATCATTTCTGAGAATCATTACTTTAATAAACTGGAGAAAGATTCTCAAAACATACCTACAATAGACATTCAAACAAAGTAACACATCTAACCGAACCAGCTGATACAGCTTCTCTTGTAAAACGAGGAAGCTGCCAATTATTCCTTGCTTTTTCCCATTCACAAAATAAACGGGTTCGCCCAGAGGAACTCTTTATTCTGATGATGTCTATAACACCCATCATTAAATAGGCACGGTCTATGCACGTGATGTCCTGAATGACCACTTCACGTTAAGATCATCGCTCTTTTATTGACTTCGATTCAAAACAAGAGTGGCAGAAAAATAGAGTTATTTTATAGAGGTCGTCAGTTTATCTCACTACAGTGTTTTCTAATGCAAAATTATTTTACAGAAAGCTGCTTCAAAGCATATATGACCTCAGAATTGAATTATGCTAAGAAAAATATTTTGCTGATAGTATGCTTTTAATATTTAAAATTACCAAGCACACGTTGACAAGAGAATCGACGCTTTGTTAATGAATATTAAAATTGGCAATTCATTTATAGGATTTATATTAAAAACTTCGTTTTATTTGTATTTTTTTTATTTTTTTTATTTAAAATTCAACAGTCAATTCGTTTTATGGTAAGTTAAAGCTAAAACTGGTTTTGGAATTGTTATTTTATTCATTTGAAAATAGTTTTTTTTTTTTTTTTTATTTTTTTATTCATTTGATAGTTTTAAACAAACTTTCATTTGAAAATATTAAACTAATATTCTAATTAATAAAAATTATGTATTGTTCTTTCTGGAACTCAACGCCTCAGTTATTGTCTAGCAACAATTGATAAGGATTAGATCAATATTTAGACATTAGGAAGACAGAAATTGATTGCCAATTGAATTTTATTGTCATTGCACCAACAAATGATAAATTAGTGTGTACCAGTGAGCCAAAGTAAATGAGTGAGATGGTGATAACTTTTAATTAAGGTCTTTTTATAATTCATTAATTCATAAACGTGGTAAAATATTGCTTAAGAACATATAATAATCGAAAAAGGACCGATTTTAAAATGTTGTGGAATCAAAAGTAGGACGAAAAGTATTTTTTTTCCCCTATGCAAGTACACAGTTACGCATAAGAATAGTATTTTAAGTAAAACAACAGGTTTCGTGATTATAAAGTGGCTAAAGTCTATTTTGGATGTAAGGAAAAATAATTTAGTGTGTAGCAGAGCCGTAGACCGAGGGGGGGGGGACCCCCGGTACACCCTCCCCATCCCCGAAATTGTGTAAAAGCTTGTTTTACCACCGCCCCTTCTTTTTTTTGTGTAACTTGTTATATATATTTAGTCAAATCTTCAACCATAACCCCCTCCCCTCCGAAAAAAATCCAGGCTACCGTGCTTGGAGTGTAGTAACTGGAAAATGATGCTTCCACTGAAATTCGGACTTCTTTCAGTAGTTATAGATGCTACAATGTTTCAAGGTGGCACACCCTCGCGTATAGCTCTTTTACGTCGGAATCAATGGCGGATCCAGCCAGGGGGCGCGGGGGGCGCGCGCCCCCTCCTCAGGTGGAGTCTTTTTTTACAATTTACAGAAATAAATAATAATAAATATACTAGTATATTTTTTTTTCCAAGTTTTTTTCAATAAGTTCAAGCAACAATTATATTTTAACCTTCATCTAATTTCCAAAAAAAGCAACAAAAAAAAGCTTATTTTTGTACCAAGGTTCTATTTATAGCTTTCTCTCTTCCCATTCAAACGGATGTTGGAAGACTGTACAAGTATTCAAACCTCCACCCTCTTGACCTTAAAGATATCTTGGACCCCTGATACCCGATCCCTTTTCTGTCGAGTGGGAGAAAGAGATTTTGACTCACATGCGTAATGTCCAACGCCAACCAGGGAGAAAAAAGTGAAATGTTTTGTGGCTGAAAAATTAATTTTGGAGCAATCTAAGCATGTGACACATGTTTTTAGAGTCCTTTTTTTTTTTGCTGAATCGAATGAAAAAAAGCAAAACGATATAACTAATATAAAAAAGTTACAGTTCTTTTTTATAAACGAAAACACATGTAAAATCCAAGGAAAGGTAAAATACGACTTTAAAAAATAAAAAATTGGTCCGTTCATGAAACTTTGCAAAAACGTTTTATTTGTCATGAGTATAAAGAAACAAAAGAGTTCGTAAAAATATCTAGCATAGAAGGGTGTTTTTTGAGGAGTGGGAGGGGGGGAGTTTTTTTTTTAAATTGAAAAGTAATTTTGGTATAACCTGGGCATTTCACCTCTGTGACGAAAAAGGGAGAGGGGGGTGGGGTCAATCAATGGATACAGATTATCTTGAAGTATATTTCTAGAACACTGCATAGATTTTTTTTTTTTTTAAACTTTTTTTAAATATTTGATTTCCTCCTGACTAAGGCACAGGTGTTGCGCCCCCCCTCCCTCAGTAAAATCCTAGATCCGCCACTGGTCGGAATTCCCTTACATCCAAACAGAATTTCTTCATTTTATTACATTATAACATAATGTTTAAAAGATCTTTCTCATTTATTTCAACGAGAGAAGCATTTATTGAAACTTTCAATTATACTTAAAACTGGTCAGTGATCAGTGAATTTAAATTTGTCATGAATTGGAGTAATTTACCGTTTTCATTTTCATATTCTGATTAATTGCTTTAAAAAAAGGCACAGGCGATAATTATTACGTTGGTATAGAAAAACCGCTACCTTAATTTGTCAACTTATAGGTTATTTATCAAATTTTTACAGGAATTTCGGAAGTAGATGTTTAAAACACTTTAAATCCATTACTACAACAATTTTGCTGAAAATAGTTAAAGCCATTTTTGGTTATTGCTGAAAACCATAAGATTTTCAATGATTTTATAGCGGCCTTATGCGGCGCTATTTTGACGAAAACTTGAACGACAGATCCCATGGATCCTTCTAACCCGTAAACAAAAGTTGAACATTGCAGGTTAATTCATTCGTGAGTTGTGCTGACCACAGATAGACATCGGACATTTTTTTTCAATACTACTTTTTTGAACTCGAGGTGTTCGAAGACGTGTAGAAATGAAAGAGAAAAAAATCGAGATATTTTTATGAACGAATGCAGTATACTTTCATTACTCTATTGAATATACGGTAACTGAAAGTAGAAAACGTCAGAAGTATCTATAACTAAGCAAGGAATACAAAATGCTACAAATGGCTAGTTATTTAGCTACTATAAAAACTTTATTATTGATGAGTATGAAGCAAAAAGCTCTTAAGAAAATCTATATTAAGAATATTGATATTACGACCAATCGTACTACTCGCACCTGACGTCCTTTAACCAATTGTAAGAAACTTTTAAATGGCTCGATTCCGTCTTAACTTTTATTACTATTTACTTTTATATCCACTGTTGCCATTCCCCTCAAGACAAATTCACACGTTTTTCAACTCACGTGCCAGCGGGTGACATAAAACAAACAAAATATCGTTTGGACAAATATATAATTTTAACTCGTCTTTCTCGCCCAGCAACGACGAATTTGATTCGAGAGATAAATTCTCAGGTGCAAAGCTTGCCTTAAGGATCATTAAAATGATGATTGAATTTCTGACGGGTATACGAGACCGGTTTGAACCGGTTTCCCTCGAGGACATCTTTTTTGTATATTTGGAAGGAATAGACCAACAAACAACTGGAAGTGGAACAACCGAATATGATGTCATAACAAGTCACTTTTACATCAGAGGCGTGTTATTATTTTCGAAAAGAAGGGGGGAGGGGGTATTTTTGAAAAGGACAAATTTGTTCGGAGCATAGACTTCAGAAGATTCGTAAATAAGTTTGATGATTTCTAAGAGGTAAAGGTCATTTTGGAACTTTCCCTTGACTGACTACATTATGGAGAGTAGCATTAACCTTATTAATTCCATGATGGACGCTGCATACATCAATATTTAATTGTGGGCCATTTCTTGATGATTTACGTGTACATCAGCATTTATTACAAAATGCGCTTCATGATTAAATTATTATTACCTATGGAAGGTCAATATTTGCATTTGTGTATTTTAAGGAATGTCTGCTAACTCTTATTGGTTGCACTGATTGTTTCTGGCTTGAGAGATAATATACTGCGCCAAACCGAACTGCGAGCTAACCCCTGAACTAAGAAAAGTAGTCCATCAAATATACAGAAATTATCAACGCTTTACGGGTGGTGTTTCAATTTGAAACTACAGTGCAATTCAGTAACAAATGGGATAAAACCCGAAAAGAACCATCAGAAGTCAAAACAAGATCATTTGTTGCAATGCCATCATATCCATTCGTTTTGAAAGTATAAGGGAGCATCGATGCTGGGAATCAAACCCAAGTCCTTTCGAATGCTAGGCGAACAATCTGCCTCTGAGCTATGACTGTGGCCATCTAACTTCTATATCTAACTTCTCTATTCTCTTTTATATCTTACCTATATAAAAGTATCAATTCTCGATGGGTTTTTTTTATAAAGTAACATCGAGTATAATGGTGCTGGACGGATATGTCTATTTACTGACAATTATTGATCTATTCACTTCTCTCTGTATTGGACTTTTCGTATCAGCGCGTAAACGTTGAATTAGATTAGATTACCCAAGAAATAATCCATGAACATACAGTGCCATACATTTATCCTTAATTTGGAGAGTTACCAATAATGTAGCTTGGTCCTGGTATCCGAACCATCCGACTCATTCAATATTCAGGTAGCCGACCAAACGGTATAGTAGTTAGCGTGCTGGCTTCTGGACCACGAGGTTGCGGTTTCGAGTCCCGTGTAAGGCATGGGTGTTTGTAAATGTATGTTGGCTTATCAAATGACGAATGTTTCGGCGAATTATAGCCCTCGTGTTGTTGACGGCGCCAGATAATCTGAAACCAACCAACCAACCAACCAACCAACCAATATTCAGGTCTCTGACTAAATGAACAGTGGAAGACGAGCGATTACCGAGCGATTGACATTTCTTGAATTCCACAAGAATTTTAGAACGATTTTCAAAGACAAACTATGAAGTCTTCAACGGACATCAACAACTTTTCAAAAAATGCTTTCACATGTTGTCATCCACAATATTAAAACAGTAATTAAAAGTTCATAATTCACGTTCCTATGATGTAACGATTTGTTAGAATACGCTTTGTAAGAATGGTCCTTAGAAGTGTAGACAGAGGTCACTTAATGGATTAAGAATGTTTTTCGGAGAAGAAGTAAAGAATAACAGATGAGGTAATAACGTATTATTTAATAATACAAATCAAGAGGGGACCCCGGGACGACCCCCCCCCCCCCCGAAATTGTGTGAAATCTTGTTTTACCAGTTCCCTTTCTTTCTTTTTTTGTGCAACTTGTTTTATATATTCAATCAAATCTTTGACAATAACCCCCCCCGCCCCCCCCCCCATCCCCCTATCCCGAAAAAAAATCCTGGTTCCCGGCCTGGTTAAGGCCCTGTAACAGTTTCAAGGTCCATCATCAAATTCATCTCACGACCACGGTTACAGTTTCGAGGCCACTCTGGCAATTACCGATAACTTGTGAAGCTGACCTTCTTTGATTTATGAAGAAAGTTTTAAAAAGAGGAGATAAAATTGAAATCACGCGGATGCGCACCTTTGAAAAGTCATGTTTTGCCTCAAGGAACCCCCACTCTTTTTCTATTTATCAGGCCCAACAAGGAAAAGAGTTTTCTTCTTCGATTACCAGAGAAAGCAATTACATTTCAGATATATTTAAGGAAACGTCAATGTATATTTTGATCTAATTCTAATTCTTAGTCTAATTAAAAATAAATACCACACTACACAAATACGCTGGCCAATCCCGATTGGACCGTTGTAGGTTGGCCGTTGCTACGGTCAATCTCACTCAGTGCTGAGCAAAATATACTGGAAGATTTGAAATATTGATGCAGAGTTTTAAAATTGAAATATATTTTTATCGCTGGCGAAAATTATTCTCTTATTTTTAAAAACGAGCCGAGTTGGCGATAAATATTACGTAACTGATGACTTAATATTTTGTGTCAAGTTGGTTCCCTTTTAAAAGATGCAAATAATTAAAAAAAAATTATAATAAATAAAAATTGGGTAATTTTCAAGGGGGATTTATTTTAAATGTTACAGAACACTATATACCTGCACATACCTGTAGAAGAAAATATCAATTTTAAAAGTGTTTAAGTCACATTAATGCAGTACAATACCGACACTCTACTTTTATAATTAATAAAAATACAACGCATTCAAACATGTGACTTATATCACTTTAAAATAATTATATACTGGTGTAAATGAAGAACCTTAACCGAATTGACAATTTTAATTTTCATATGTAAATTATTCTAAAGATTATGAATTATTTGCATCGTAGATATAGCATGCATGGAAAAGCTGTCTTTTATTCCGCAAAAAGTTTGAATAAAACTTTAAAAGTATATTGTGTTATAACAGATTTTACAATAGATTTTGAAGTGAGGTGTGAATTTACTTTTATTACACAAAGATACAGCCCACTCACTTTTAAAATTAGTATAATGTGGATATTTTTGAAGAAAGTGTTACACCCAAAAAAAAGTGAAAGACCCAGAATTCACCAAAACTCTTAATTAACGTGATCTGATATCAGTAACATTTATGATACTTTTTTAAAAATTCTCCATGAAATTCACAACATATGTTTATGGTTCTTACCTTACTATGATCACTTTTGAAAATTATTTTAATAACTTTCACTAATAGCTAAAGAAACACACCCTTTAATAACCCTTTTGGCATATTCTATAGAGTTTCTAATATAGTGAAAATCGAATCTGCTATTCCCAATTTATCTAACAATGTCAAGTTCTGAAAATCAAGTATTTTACTCTGACTGCAAATTTTAGCAAAAAGGGCAAACACCGAAAATTCTCGGCCGGTCGCTGCAGGGGCGGCCCACGTGTTGCAGCCATACGATCGATACACGTTCCATTCGAATTCCAGGTCCTTAGATATCCAGGGGCGTACAGGTAAGGAAAGACTTACGATAAGTCCTTTTCAAGGTTGAATAAGTAAAAGTAGAAAGGCCCAGAATTTTTAGGACTTATCGTAATGGTTATGAAATTTATGGAATGAACGGAAAATTGCAAAGGACCTTTATAAAAATATATACACAGTAAATGATTTGTGTATGGAAGCTAAAACAACTACTTTTTAAATGGGAAATGCATTTAAATATTTTATTGTCATAAAATATTTAAATGTATTTTATATTTGTTATTTAAATATTTATTATAAAAGTTTGCTTATATTTGTTATTAACTTCAATGATATTTGAACTATTTAGATCTTCTGACAAAAGAGCGCTGATATTGATTTTAGGATTGTCGTAAGTGCAGATCGTATGAATAGGAAACCTTATTTAGATGGTAATTTTAGTTTATTCTAAATTATATTATTTGATATTGTAAAGTTAGTGCTTTGCCATAAAATCCCGACTGATTATGTGTTGTTGATAAATTAATTCAAATGGTAGTTATTTTTTACGCATGTTGGTGATAATTGATATATATATACATGTAATTAATATCCCTAAAATCATATGAAATAGTTTTAAGTTTTATTGGTGAGTACTTTTATTAAGTATTTTAAATACCTTATAAATGAAACTTATTTAGCTCTTTAGGTTTGGTTTTAAAGAAAGCAAATGCTTTATTTACCATGCACAACATCAATAAAATCTCAGATTCAAGGAAAGCAAAATGGATACTTTTTAATACAAACATTTTTTTATTTTTTTTAAATTTAAGAACACATACGTACTAATGTTGGGATACCTTATTTTCAATCAAGTTACATTTTCTTATAATTCATTTTTCCAACTTTTGGTGGGATACAATTGTATGTACAATTTTTTTTTTTTTTTAATATATAATCTTTACTTTGTCATAACTGTAAATCTGGGTTTCTCACCAACCATTAGAGCCACAAGAACACATAATGCTACTAAACTACAACATTACAATATGAGTTTTATTACTTCAACAGCGGAATAAAATAATTGCATCTTGAATTTCACATTTGTGTCGGTTATTTGAGCAACCCAACGTAAGTGTGTAGAAAGCATCTTTGAGAACTGAAAAAAAAAACTGTTCCAGCTGTGGTGAAAGGATTAATAGTAAGGGGCAAATTCTTCCCCTCCTCTCTCTATTCATTGCCACACTTCTGCTGAACTAGTAGCCTAAGAAATTGTTATTAAAAAAAATTAATTTTGACAGAGAGACTTACAGAGTTTGTTAAACAGACTTGAGCATAGCAAAGACACCTACATGATTATTTGCAGAGGGTGCAGTGTGTCTATAATTGGATAAAGACCACTAAAGTTCAAACCTTGAATTTCAATAAAGTGAAATTGAATTTTCTAACAAAATGTTAATAAATATTTCTTTATTTAACTTTCGTTTAAATAAGTAGTATCTATAAAATTCAAAGCCCTTACTGACTGTCTCATTCATTGACTCGTCACTTATTCTCACACTTCCCACCTAGTCACAACTCTGAAACTTGGTACAAATTTCAGCAAGGACAAGCATAGAAAAAGTAAGGCTATTCCAGTCCCAATTAACCAACTTAAATGGTTCTAAAAGGGGTCATACGTTCCAAACGAGAGATGCTCCAATGCGCCACTTCAAATATAATCACAAGTCTGATGTTTGGTACTATTAATGTCATCAAAGACAAGTAAAGAAAAAGTAAGCTATTCCGATCTCGATGACCCAACTTTCAAGGGTCGAAAAGGGGTTGAACGGCTCAAACGTGGAATGCATGAATGTCTTTTAATTACTAAAATGCACATGGTAAAATTCAGTAGCGAAGCACGGGTATTCATCTACTTTAATGTTAAAGTATATTTACAAAGGGTTACCAGTAGACATTTAAACGCCAGTAAAACACACTGTAACATGCAGCATATATACAAGAATTATTCCGTCTCTTCAGTTCTTATTTAATATTTATTCTTAGTTACCACACTTAATATTTTTTTTTTTTTAATTAAGCTATGGAGGTACAAGTGCCACTCCCTTGCCTAACTGATGCCACCAAGTGAGATAGCTTTATAATGTAACAGAACAGCGTTTCCCAACCCATGGGGCGTGATCCACAAGTAGGCCGCGAGTAATATGGTACTGGGTCGTAGACGCTGGTTGAGAATTTAAGCCAAGATACATATTATAGAAGCTTCAGCGGTAAAGATGAGAACAATCGATTGTTGGCAACATCAACAATCATGTTATTCGATTGCATTTTTCTATGGTACAACGATTGAATAATACGTGAATTCAACAGCATTGCTAAAACTATCCAGTTTTAATACAGATACTTATTGATTCTCTCGTGGGGGAAAAAGCAATGCCAAACATCCCGTCGACTTTTTATTTTTCAATTTTAACCACTTGTTTTTTACTTTTCTTATAGTTGTGACAGCAAAGTGAATACAATAAAGTTCCTTTCTTTATAAAAAAAAATACTGTTCAGGCCTTCTTGTACTGTATGTTTTATTAATTACTGAAGCTCGTGGCTCATATTCTATTAGCCAAGTGGGCCTCAAAGTCTTTTTTTTTTATACAAATTAGGTGGTCCGCACAACTAAAAAGGTTGGGAACCGCTGTAACTGATGAATGTAATCATGAGGTGCGTTTCAGTGCCGAAAAGAGGACGAGGTGGCTCCTTGTACACCCCACGACCAAAAGACGTCACATGCAAGTTCAGCGTTCTACTTTGAATTCAGGCGAGAAATTCTTGATAATCCGTGGTTCAAAGGTAGAATTTATCAGCATTAGGAATGACAGCTTCACAAAGTAGAGAATTGTATTCGTTCTCTGTTGTTTAGGCATTGCATAACAGGTTCCTGGATCATTATATCAAGGCCGCGAATTGAAAAGCTATGGACGATAAAGACGCTGTAATATCTCGTATCAGTTTATTTAAGAGTAGGAAATGCGAAATTGAAAATTTCTGTGTTTTTAAGTTCATAGAGGAGGAGATATGATGTTTAAAGGCACTCCACCCACTGGTAGAAGTAGGTAAAAAAAAGTGGGGGGACACCCAAAAGTTGGCGACTAGTGCAATCCCCCCCCCCCCCACCCCCTCTCTCCCAACGATAAATTTTATAATTTATAATTTTGTGTCTTATAGTAAAAATATTAACTAGTAAGGAAACAAATTTATACTTCCTAACACTAACATTGAACAAGGGTCGTTCCAAAATGTATTGTTATTTTAATGAATATTTTGCGACTTAGTTTTTTTTACTTGGAAGTAAGAGATTAAGTGAAGTTATAATTCAAAATTATAAACATAAATGTTTATTTAAATTTAAATAGTAATTCTAAATATGCATACTTTCATGAAATAAAATTAATAGAGAACTCTAAAATGTTTTTTTTTTTTTTTTTTTTTTTTTTTTTTAAATAGGTTGTCTGTATATGGAAGAAGAATAGAAATATATCTTAAAAGTTCCTCCAAAGCTAAAAGTTGTCCAAGAGTAACAGTATTTGTTAATAAAAATACTTGTATCTTTATACGATGTAGTATAATACATTTTTATAATAGTGTGATTTGTATATATATACCATAAATATTATTTTTTTAACTTTAAATAACTTTTTCTCAATGTCACAACATTTAAAGGTTAATGTTATTTTTTTTAGTAGTTTTTAGACGGATTGTGTGTTTTTAAAACTTTTGGGATGGATTTCAGGGATTTTAGAAGTGGGGAGACGCATAGGTATTTTCTTGAAAAGTGGGGAGACGCGTCACCCCCCGTCTACCCACACTTCTAACACTGACTCCACCCTATTATGATTCTCAAGAGTGGTACAAGGAAAAAATCCCCAATTATGCGATGTTTTATGTACTAAATCATTTCCTGGAAAAGTCAGCAAGAAAAATTTGAAAGTCACCAAAAAAAAATTTCACAAAGTTCTGACTTTTCATACTTCAATCTTCAATATAAGATAGTGTCGCATGCAGTTCCTACTGTACAGTATTTGAATTAATAAATGTGTTTAAAAATACAAAATTTTGGACTTGGAGGAGCAATACAAAATATAATCTATTCTAAATGTTAGTTTATAATAATCTAAACTGATCTTATGAACACGGAATTTTCTTTAAATTAAGAACACATATATTTTATTACTTGGATACTTTATTTTATAGGGAACTTGTATATTATGATGATTCATTTATCCTCATTAAATGGAGCTCCTATCTACAATACATTAATAATGCTGTGTTAAGCACAGAGGTCATGCCTGCATTTTCTGGCCAAATTGAGTTATCGTTACCATTTGGTTCTCGGTAATTTTTTCTAGATAATGGGTAAGTTTAATGGTTGTATCTGAAAATTTAATAAGTTGGTCAATAATAAGGCAGAATACATCCACATAAGAAGGGAAGAATCTAAGTTGGATTCAAAGATATTAACGAAAAAAAAAGAAGGGAAAAAAAAAAAAAAAAAAAAAAAAAAAAGAAGAAAAAAAAAAAAAAAAAAAAAACCTTCGTATTTTTCCATTACGAACATTATCTCGTTTGTGTTTTGTACTAGGCTCCAGCAAACTATAAAGGTTGAGTCATAAAATAACACTTAAAATGAATATTGAAATAAAAAATATTTCATTAAAAGACGCCTTTATATATTGTTGATTATGAAAAACTAATTAGTTGATGAATAATAATCAAGATTTTTGGCTACAGTTAATAACCGATCCTCCGTAAAGAACCATGTATCTGTTCAAATGAATAAGATGAATCAATATTTCATAAGGAAATCCTATTATCTATTATCTTCTTGGAAAAATTAAGATTGGAGCAAAAAATTTAGAAATCTAGTTTCACGCTAGTTTTTTACTGAGATTTGTTTCCCTTTAGAAATACAGTTATATCATACTAAATAAAACTAAACTGTACTTCTGAGGGGGCAATTTATTTATTTTTTGTAATTTTTTTTTAATTTTAAAATACCGAATTTTCGGCAACTACTTGGGATTGATAAGTTTCGGAATGTAAAAGGGATAAGTGATTGTCTATAGAGATTAATTTAGTTAAAAGTTATTCCTCAATTAATTACTAAAGCATAGCATTCGCTTTGCTGTATTTCTTATAAATGCATGTTTTATTTCTTACTTTTGAAACTGGATAATTTTATTATATTATAAAGGATACACGGTGTTTTGCTGTGGTATAAAATTACTTTAGGAAACAAAAAGAATTAAAGTGACTATTTTCTTTTTTAGCAAAATGCCAAAGTGAGTACGAATTTCATCGTTCTTGATTTTTGATCTAAAATAATCAAGAAATTTTTTAGTATTTCAAGTTCATTCTGAACTGTAAATATAAAACTATTTTATACCAATTACCAGCTGGAACAACATCCTTTCACTTTCTTTTAAGTTGATCACTAAAAAAAAAAAAAAAAAAAATCTATATATATATTTTTCTAATTTTTTAATTAAGTGTTTTAGAAAAAGATAAAAATTAATTTTTAGCATTTAAGAAAGTTCTTTGGCATTTTTCTAAAAACAAACAAACTTCCAGAACAAAAAACCTCCCCTGGTCTTACATTTCTTCATAAAATAATCGCCTTTCAGGTAGCCCCCGCCAAGCCCGTAGCCATGATTTTTTTTCGGGAGAGGGGGGGGGGGATATGGTTAAAGATTTGATTAAATACATATAATAAGTTACACATAAAAAAGAAAGGGAAATGGTAAAACAAGATTTCACACAATTTGAAGGGGGGGGGGGGGAGGGGGTTGTCCCGGGGTCCCCCCTATGACCCTGCCCTTCCCCCGCAGAAATGTCGTTTCGAAGAAGAATCTCAAAAACGGTGACAACCTAATCTGGAGAAGGGTTTGCTTGAATAGAACACACAGGTGTGTCTAACAGATATCCGTGTCTAACAATTATTCACGGACGTGTCCTGTCAATAAGCAAACATAAGTATGGATTTCTCTCTCTATATATACATCTACCAGAATAAAAGAATACCCATTCATCCTGCACCCCTTCTAGTGCTCCAAGGCAGAAACTTTATTGTTGTAACGCTCATCTAGGAACATTTCAAAAGGAACCTCCGGGACGTGTTATAAATCGAACTACCAGCCAGACATATTAGAATGGACAATGGCGAACCCCTGGTGAATGCAACAGAGAACTCTCAGAAAAGAATGCATAGAAGCGAAAGATATTCATCTGGTATCAGATTAAGCAAATGCCGTTGCCAAGTGTCAAGCTCAAGAGTTGACATGGCAAGAAAGGCTAACTGATGATAAATGTATCTGTTATCTTCTGCAAGGAATTTAAACTTACTAGCTAAATTGTCGAGTTGCTGCCGATATAATTGGTCCAGATATACTTTTTAGAATAGAAACTTAATCGGCATGATTAATGAACGTCACGCGCAGATGGGGGAAAGTAGGTGGTTTGTCCAACGCGATTGACCGTGACACGGAAGATTGGCTGGGGTATTTGCTTGCTTGACATAACAAATTAACTTTTGCGGGGGGAATGTAACAAACTTTTTTTTTTCAATTTTAAAGTTAAAAAAATATTTACAAAATTGTATATTACCAAGAACTATATTAATTAAAATATATCTACAATAAACTCAGTTTATTATGAGTTAATTACGAAACTACAAAGTACATAAATTTGCATTTTTTTTACCTTTTTTTTTTAAATTTCATAAACGTGACTGAGCGTAACATACGGGAAACGGGAGAAGAATCCAAAATAGTCGCAATTTTGCATGACGTAATTTATGTATATCCCCAGATGGGTACAAATATTTAACCTGTAGAAACACAGATAATAATTTAACATTAATTAAGATGCACACCAGCACAACTGTTTGGCGGTAAAGGTTTCACACGAGGAGAGGAAGAGAAGGGGTGGGGCTGATGGTTTTATTAAATCCTTGATCTTTAAAAAATAATAATTGTACTTAATATATTTAAGTGTGAAAATTATACACAACTTTTGTTAAAATTAATAACTTTGCATACATTTATGTTAAATTAATAATTTAAAATATATGAATTGTTATCATTTCTATCAACCAACCATCCTATTTTAAAAACCTTATTATCTTTTTAATCCTTTTTTTTTTTTACCTTACCTTCATTTTGAACCGAAGAATGCAGAGAATAGAATACGTTTCAGTAATCAAAATTTCATGAAACTTTTAGGAAAACATGGGTGATGAGTGGTAGCCAAAATTTGTAAAAGTGGATCGAGGAGCTAACGGCGAATGTTCCAGGGCATCTGTGTCAGTAACACTAAAAATGGGAAAATGACTGTTGTATATTCTAATATAAAACTTTAAAAATTTCCAAATTTAACATTAAGCCTACCGACATTTAATATACACCTATTTCTACCGATGGCGGTCAAATGAAAAGTTATATTCTTTTCCAGTTGATTGCAAATAATATAGAATTTAGAATATATAACAAAACACACACACACACACACACACACACACACACACACACACACACCACACACACACAAATATGTGATAATTGAAAAATATTTAAAAGTAATAATATTGTAAGAAAATGAAAACTTGGAACTTAACAATTTTGATTCAAGTCTCAAAAGCGGTATTTGATCACTCTATGGTAGGTTAAGTGTTAAAAAGAAAATATTGCATTAAATTACACTACGGGAAAAAAGTAGAAGGACAGTCATATTTTGGAATTTATGCTTTGTATTTCGATCCTCCTGAACTAAATTTCTTTTTTTATGTAGTTTGGCTATTTTTTCTTTTTTATAAATGATTAAATTTTATCTACTACTAGTAAAATTTAAGAAAAACAGTACTTAACGATTTTTGGTGTGTGAAAAAAGTAGAAGGACACGTGCTAAAATAATTTATTTTGGAATATTGTAAACCTCAAAGGTAGGTGTTTCATTCTTTTTAACTGTTTTTGTTAAGAAAAACATACTATTTTATTGAAAATCCGTCGTTTTCATCTTTTTAGAATGCCTAAAGGGAAACCTTTAAGTGAGTTTGAAAAAGGCCAAATTTATGCCTACAAAAACGATGGCAAAGGTGTGAGAGAGATTGCACGCCAGCTACGTATTAATCCAAATACTGTTTCAAACTATATAAGAAATCCTAGTAGTCATTGAACCAAAAAGAAGACTGGCAGACCTAAAAAACTGACGCAACGCGATCAAAGAAAAATCATTCGGGAACTAAAAAAATTGGATGGAAGTATTGCCAAAGCTCAAAATAATGCAGGCATCACACACGTTTCAAGAAGAACTGTCTACAACTACATAAAAAGGTCCGAAATTTTCGTATTCCGAAAAAGGATGCCCCAATCCCAAATGGAATGAAAGGCACATTGAACACCGACGGCACTGGGCTAAAAACCACATGTCCTGGACGTCAGAGTGGACCTCCGTTATATTTTTTGATGAGAAAAGATTTAATTTAGACGGTCCAGATGGCTACAAATACTATTGGCACTGACTCGGTACTGAAGAAAAGACTTATTCTACCCGACAGATGGGAGGAGGGAGTTTAATGGTTTGGTTGGCAGTCGGGTACGGAGGAAGAACAAGCCTAGTGTTCCTGAGTGGCAGGCAAAAACACGCAGATTATATCCAAGTCTTGAATTCAGATCTCCTTCCCTACGTCGTTGAGCTAGGCGGAAATGACTGGATTTTTCAACAGGACGGATCATCAATTCACACAGCTAATGGGGTTAAAAATTGGTTTGCAGCAAATAATGTTCGGGTTTTGCCATGGCCTGCTAAAAGCTCGGACCTCAACATTGTAGAGAACATATGGGCAATGATTGTTCGTCGCGTTTACGCGGAAGGCAAGCAGTTTGAATCTATAGTTGAGCTTCGGAGAACTTTGAATTATGTATGGGACAATTTCTGCCAAACAGAAATTCAAAATTTATATGATTCGATGCTAAATCGAATTTTTGAAGTAATCAAAGCCAATTGTGGAAGAATTCCCTATTAATAAGACTTTTATTTGCATTATTTAGAAGTGTCCTTCTACTTTTTTCACAGAGTATGATGAAGTCAAAACTGATTTATTGCTGTACTTGACCTGTATTTTTTTGTTTCAATTTTCAGATACAGTTATCTGTTTGCAATTAGTAATTTAAAGTGTTACTCATTAAATTGTTATGGAAAAAAATCAGTGTTTTTTATTTATAAAAAAAAATCATGTGTCCTTCTACTTTTTTCACGCAGTGTATAACATTAAATTTGTCGATGTAGTTTTTTGTTGATACTCTTTTTTTTCGCAACAATTAAAGATATCAAATATGAAGTGTTTCATCGCCTCTCTGGAATAAAGGAACATTTCGAAATCGTTTGTTTTGACACCCTCTTCACTCGATGGACTTGTCCCGGACTACGATATGAATACAATTCGTTCTGACCTTCTCCATTGTTGGAATCGAACTGTGTTCCAGTCCTAATAATCAAAAATGCAAAAGATTTCAGATATCTTTCATTCCGCATCCAAAGAAGAAACTTTCATCCTTCTTCTCGCTTCCTTCCTGCCTATTCCAGTTCTTTCAAGATCTAGTTGCGTCACTGCGTTGGCTTGATGCCAACAAACGCAAATGATCTCCACAATGCATTATTTCCTAACTTTTAAAACAGAAGTGGAAAAATGCGCGTAATGTTTTGGAATAAGTTTCAGATTTTTTTTTTCTGTGGAAAAGTATGAGGAATTGGATCACGAAAGTGTCACGTGGAAAACACGAAACAAGTTGAGTTGAGTTGTGTGATCATGTTATCGTCATGAGGTGCAAATCGAATTATATCACTTGTCAGAAGTTTTGAGAACTGATGTATTCTATTTCTAAATTTCATTGGAAGCTTCATTCTTTTCGCAAACTTATTCCAAATCTAAATTGGCGCATTGTGGAGCAGTAATATAATTTATTATTTCATTCATTTGACATGTGGCATCGGGAAATTCAATATCTGAGACCATGAACCCAACTTATGGATTTCAAAGCAGGACCTTGAATATAATAAACTTAAATAACAATTTGAAGTACTCAAGTTTTGTTTTGTTGGAAACAAGTGAAAAAATGATTTTGGTAGTTTATTTACAATCTTTGGTGAAAGGTCCTATCTCCTAAACGGTATTACACGATTTTTATTCTCCATTTATTTACAAAACATATTTCTGGACAAATATAAAGTTTGATCAAAGTTGAGAGGAAACGAAATAACTGCACTCCAAATTGGTAAAATTTAATTTCAAAATTTAATTGAAGAAAATGTGTTTGAAAACGGTTGTTTCTTCGAAAATTCCACTTCACAATTCTATTTTCTCCCTTAAGATTTAACTCTTTAGTTCCCATTGCAGTTTTCTGGAATATCCTTTAGGTTCCCGCCCGAGAAGAAAAACCATTTTCACCCCTTCAAGTGGGTTAATTAGAGAGACAGGGAATAGACCCCTGCAAAACTAAAGGTGATTTATCTCTCTTCACTGTTTGGTTTCCAGGCAGAGGTTGATAACTCGTATTTCCTCAATACGTTTTCTTTTCATTAATAGTACAAAGTATTTGTATTTCGGACTCTCACCTGTTACCCCCTGTTGTGACGAGAGTTGTAAAAATCCCCCCCCCCGCTGTGAAGAGAGTCCTCTGTCACATTGTAGTGTGCCGCTAATGGTATCGGACCTCCAAGGTCCAGTCAAGAAAGGGGGGGGGGGTAAGAACTATGAGTGATGAGACACGGCGGAATGGGACTCAGCCGACTGGGGCGGCCGGGCCGGAATGGGGACAGGAGAGTTTTAAGTAGTCTTTATCATGCAACTAGATTTCTTTGTAAATTGCTCCTATTATGTGTTTTCGAACCCAAAATATGAATAAGCACGAACGTTCGAAATTATTAAAAAAAAAAAAAAAAAATTTAATGACAGCTACCTTATGTTCACGCACTATTTCGATAAAAACGTTTATGAAAGGTCCCAGAGCCACTACTAACATATATACATAAACTAAACATCATAGGCCAATCCGTTCGGAAGTTATACTGAGACACATAAACAAACAGACATTTTTTTAAAACCATTTGTTTGAACTCGGGAAGTACCAAAACGTGTAGAAATACACAGAAATCGAATGCAGTGTTCCCCTAATATCCTTCATTACATAAGGGGTGATTGAAAATATGCGCAAACCCTATATTTGGGTTAGGAAAATTTTAGGGGAATAGGAAAATTGTCTATAAGTGGGGGTGTACTAATGTTCATTTTCAAACGGCAATAAGAGCTGATGAAAACTAGAAGAAAAGGAATGCTCATTGAAAAATAGAACAAACGCCATTCAACTCCTTTTATTTCTTATAGTATTTATACCAAAATTTTACAAATAAATGTTAATGTTTTGTTTGTTCGGTAACTTTGCTTGTTATAAAAGAAAAGTTTGAAATATGAAAAAATGAAACTATGAAAATTAATTTTGCACCCTCCCAATTACTTTTTTCCCCATTTTTTTTCTTTTTCTCTTTTTAAGATAACAGTGGGAGGTTCTTCTAGGGCCATAAGCACATCCTTATAAGCGGATCGAATTAAATTTTAATTTTCACATAGTTTTCGGTCTTGACTAACGAAAGAAACAACTTTATTAATTGTATTTAAATGTTCTAAAAATTGTGTACTTGATAATAAATACTAACGTATAAATGAATTCGATGCGTAATACCTTTTTTTTTTTTTTTTTTTTAATTAAATAAAATACTAAAATATTAATTTAGGATTTCAGAATAATATTCGACTGATTAAAGTTCAAAATTTATCAAAATGAGTTTGAAATAGCCTATGGGAAATCATACCATATATATATATAATATATATATATATATATATATATATATATATATATATATATATATATATATATATATATATATATATATATATATATATATATATATATATATATATATATATATATATATATATATATATATATATATATATATATATATATATATATATATATATATATATATATATATATATATATATAAAGCTGGGCATACATGTTACATTAAACATTCTCTTTATAA
Source organism: Linyphia triangularis (assembly GCA_963978545.1). Lineage (NCBI taxonomy): Eukaryota > Metazoa > Arthropoda > Arachnida > Araneae > Linyphiidae > Linyphia > Linyphia triangularis. The sequence continues at coordinate 59,585,134 of OZ021729.1, forward strand.
ATGCTCAATTTATCCTACATTTGATTTTATAAACAATTTATTTCCATGTCAATGGTTTAGAGTAAATTTCAAAGGAATATGTTATTTGTTTTTAGTTTTAATAGGGTAGACAATTAAAAAGAACAAAGAAGGAGAGTCGATGTTGATTAAAAGTTTTACTAACGTATTTCACTTAATAAAGAGTTATTCAAAAGCCAGAGGCATACATATTCAGTATATATCAAACTTAAAAATTTCCCAATGGACAACTACTGAAGATTTTTTTCATCGGCTACTTCCTTTTCTGGCAATCATACTACGTCACTTGTTGTTTTTAGGTTTGCTTATCGTTTTTTTGCGGGTTTATGGGTTTTAGTGTGTTTATAATTTCTTCGAATGTCACTTTTCTAGAATGATTTGATGCTTTTTCATCATTTAAACCTTGTTTTTATATCGTATTTCATGGCTATTTTGTCGATTGGAACTTTAAAATTTAAGCTTTGAAATTTTTTTGTATTGTTAATTTACTTTATTATATTTTTAAGTTACAGTTTTTAGCCATTTACATTTTATATAATAATAAACCGATCCTTAATTTTTTCTTTAATATGAGTGTAAAATATACTTAGGTGCCGGCAGGATAATTTGCAGGCAGGGTACATTAATTTTTTTGAGCAAATTTAAACATTACAAAACTAAAAATTTAATTTTTAAAGTAAATGTCAATTAATAGTTATTCATTAATTTTCTGTTTAAATGATAATATTTAAAATCTGTTCAAGACACACAACCTCTTTTTTCTTCTTGTGAGCTCAATGGTTTTTCTCCACATTTTTGTAATTTTCAGAATCCAGTAGGCTGCAAATGCAACCTCTTACACTTTCCTAACGGCGCCCACGAATAAAGAAAAAAATATGTTAAGTTATCCTATTTTTAATAGAGTGGACTTCATATTCATATAATACACTGCGTGAAAAAAGTAGAAGGACACATGATTTTTTTTTATAAATAAAAAACACTGATTTTTTTCCATTACAATTTAATGAGTAACACTTTAAATTACTAATTACAAACAGATAACTGTATCTGAAAATTGAAACAAAAAAAATACAGGTCAAGTACAGCAATAAATCAGTTTTGACTTCATCATACTCTGTGAAAAAAGTAGAAGGACACTTCTAAATAATGCAAATAAAAGTCTTATTAATAGGGAATTCTTCCACCATTGGCTTTGATTACTTCAAAAATTCGATTTGGCATCGAATCATATAAAGTTTGAATTTCTGTTTGGTAGAAATTGTCCTATACATAATTCAAAGTTCTCCAAAGCTCAACTATAGATTCAAACTGCTTGCCTTCCGCGTAAACGCGACGAACAATCATTGCCCATATGTTCTCTACAATGTTGAGGTCCGGGCTTTTAGCAGGCCATGGCAAAACCCGAACATTATTTGCTGCAAACCAATTTTTAACCCCATTAGCTGTGTGAATTGATGCTCCGTCCTGTTGAAAAATCCAGTCATTTCCGCCTAGCTCAACGCCGTAGGGAAGGAGATCTGATGTTTCTGCCTGGCACTGTAATCTGTGTGTTTCTGCCTGCCACTCAGGAACACTAGGCTTGTTCTTCCTCCGTACCAGACTGCCAACCAAACCATTAAACTCCCTCCTCCCATCTTTCGGGTAGAATAAGTCTTTTCTTCAGTACCGAGTCAGTGCCAATAGTATTTGTAGCCATCTGGACCGTCTAAATTAAATCTTTTCTCATCAGAAAATATAACGGAGGTGCATTCTGAAGTCCAGGACATGTGGTTTTTAGCTCAGTGCAGTCGGTGTTCAATGTGCCTTTCATTCCATTTGGGATGGTGCTTCCTTTTTCGGAATACGAAATTTTCGGACCTTTTTATGTAGTTGTAGACAGTTCTTCTTGAAACGTGTGTGATGCCTGCATTATTTTGAGCTTTGGCAATACTTTCATCCGTTTTTTTTAGTTCCCGAATGATTTTTCTTCGATCGCGTTGCATCAGTTTTTTAGGTCTGCCAGTCTTCTTTTTTGTTCCCTGACTACTAGGATTTCTTATATAGTTTGAAACAGTATTTGGACTAATATGTAGCTGGTGTACAATCTCTCTTACACTTTTGCCATCGTTTTTGTGGGCATAAATTTGGCCTTTTTCAAACTCACTTAAAGGTTTTCCTCTAGGCATTCTAAAAAGATGAAAACGACGGATTTTCAATAAAACAGTATGTTTTTCTTAACAAAAACAGTTAAAAAGAATGAAACACCTACCTTTGAGGTTTAATATATTCCAAAACAAATTATTTTAGCACGTGTCCTTCTACTTTTTTCACACACCAAAAATCGTTCAGTACTGTTTTCCTTAATTTTTACTAGTGGTCGATAAAATTTACTCATTTATAAAAAGGAAAAAGTAGCCAAACTACATAAAAAAAGAAATTTAGATCAGGAGGATCGAAATACAAAGCATAAATTACAAAATATGACTGTCCTTCTACTTTTTTCCCGTAGTGTAGGTAGGATTGTGAATTCAGTCATTGAAGTGTAGGATCGGAGGGTATTGCTTCCAAGGAGGATATTGTTTGTTTCTCAAATAAAATAAAACTTTGAAATAATGAACAAAAGGTGACGAAGTCTATGGTGAAGATGATTGCGAAATTAACTGAGGAAGCATAACAAACTTAATCAAAAAAGAGTATTATCTCTGAATTTGAACTAAATGTGTGCGTCAATTTTGCAATACAAATCTTTGACTTCAACCTTGACTGTGAGCTCAAGAGCTCTCTCACTTATGATTGGTTGAATCTCTCACACCCTCGGTTTTCTGCTTCCTGATTGGTTACTGAGGCCATATGTTGTGAAGACGCTTATCATCTGTTGCAGAATTCAATGGAAACTGAGCGAGTAAGTCAGGTTATAAATATCTCTTGTCATTTTACCTTTCGGATATTTGTTTTAAAAATCTATATCGAGATTTTATATTTTTATGCTTTGAGATAAATTACTTTTTAATGTTGTGTGGTTTGTAAGTATTTTCTATTTAGAATTTTAGGTATTATGTTTGTGTTGTAAATTAGGTTTTCACCTTCCTATTGCGTTTTCATGTTTAAATTTTTCATAATGTATGAATTTGTGCGAGCATTTTTATGTTTGTTACTTTAACATTAATTTCTTTCATTATATATCTCTTAGTTGAGATAAGTTTTCTGAAAAGTTTTGTCCTTGCGAATTCAGATACGTACAATTATTTTTTTGAATCGCGTTTTGCTCCTATTCTTTAGTGCTAAACATCCCCAAATCAACCAAAACGTGCTTATTTCTCCTTCAGATTGGCTTGGAATATTTTCGCAATTCATGGTAACTTTTCTGTCATTTGTGAATGTATTCACGGCATTCCAAATCTCTAATTTAAACAGTGCCTAAAAAGTTTTGAAAACTCTTTGGCCAAATTATGTTAGATCTGCATGATAACAATACATACTTGAGCCTTAAAATATATGTGGCTAATTTGTTGTGGAATTTGTACTCATCCCTGTTGTGTTTAAATGGAAACTTCCATGCCTTATTTGTTTGCGAAAATTAGGGTTACTTAATCTAAATACGAAATTTTACATTAATATTATTTTTATAATTAGTGTTGGGTATAGATATGCTATTGAAACCTATAAAGTTTTAGCTGCTTTATTTAAAAGATAAAATATTTTCAAATTGTAAACGTCACTTCTAATTTCTAAACTTTTTTTTTATATCAACCGTAATTTGTGTTAAGCTGTTGTATTTTGGTTCAAAATAGTTACAAGAATCAAATTGCTAGGTTGTATATAGTTATTTCAATAAACAATTAACTTAATATTTTAAAACTTCTATTCTTATGTTGATATTGTCTGTGTTAAATATTTCTTTGCAACTTTATTGCCTTTGGCCAATTATTATCAATTCGGTGATTATTATTTTTTTTCTTTTCATGTAATTATGAGTACCTTTTCAGTAAAATACTAAAAAACTTGAATGCTAAAATTATGTGATTTAGTTCTTTTGCTTGAAGATTTTGCCAGTAAATTTACAAAATCGCCATTTATTGAAAATTGTGAATTATTCAACTTGTAACAATTTTAAAATTTTGCTAAAAACATAACTGTTTTGAACTCTTTTGCTGAAGAAATTTTTGTCTCGAATTAGAACATTGCCTTATTGGACTTTATTTTTTAAAGTGGAAGAGTATTTATTATATTGTTTTTTTTTTTGGTAATTTGTAATGTAAATTTAGTATTGTAAAATCATTTTTGATAAATATAGGTATTAAGCTGTGGATGCTTTTTTAGGAAAATGCTAATGAGCTTCTTTAAATGCTAAAATTAAAAAATATGATTAGCTCTTTTTCTAGTGCATTTGGCCGCAAAATTTCCAAAATCACATTTTCTTATCTAAAGAATAGTCATTGACCTTAAGGAACAAACAAGTTGAAGGTTCAAAAAGATTTTTCCACTTTATGTTTGATATAAAACTGCTTTATATTAAAAGTTTACTATGATTTTAACTAAGTTCCTTTATTATTTAAAATTAAAGTGTGGGTTTTGTAATCATTTTGCTGAAACTAGGATTGTAACTTTACAAATACAATAGAAAGCATGCAGTAAACATTTAAAAATATTTACTTTTGTTGACTATAAGCTTTCTGCTATATAAAAGACAATCGTGTGGAGTTGTATAAAAATACAAATAAATTTCCTAACTCAAAGTTTAATCCCTTCTTGTAATCATACCAGTGCCAACATTTTTCTTTTATCTGATCGAATGTATTGTTTGAGCACATTGCTCTTTGTTGCAAATTGAGCATTTCCTAGTTGGAAACTGTGTGGTGGAACTGGGATCTCAAGAAAATTGAACCTGAGCCATGTTTTACACAACATAAATTCTCAATCTCCTTGCTACTGTCAGTTGACTCTTTAAATAGAATATTATGTTGCAACTTTAACTGCGCCATTCTGTCTGAAATTAATTTCTTTCACTTGTGGATTGGCCTTGGTCATGGATGGTATCCTTCAGAAAGCAGATGATTTGTGATTTCGGTTTGTCACTTCGGTAACATTTTTTTTGATCTTGCACCTTTAATTGCCATTGTTTTCTTGTAAATATTGTTATTAATGTCAGTTGTAGATGTAATCCCTTATTTTCTGGCTATGGATTTTTTTATGTGGATCATCAGTTATTTTTTTTAGACTTTTAAAACTCGGCATATTTTTTATAAAGAATTCTATTTAAGATTGTTAATTGCATTTAAATGTTTTCTTTGATAACTTGGCTAGAATAAAATATAGGTTTTAATTACTTGCCCACTTATAGGAATCTTATAACTTTTAAATTAAAAATACTAAGACTTTAGGGAGTTCAGACTTGAATTTTTAATTAATGTTTCTAGTTTAACAATTTTTTATTAAAATTTCGATTGGAGGCGCTGTCACTTAATGTAGTATGATGTATATACTAATATATTTTAAATTTTGGTATAATGTAATTCTTTAGTTTTTTTATTTAGAAATTTACTAAATTTTGAAGTTGGACCACTTTTATATCCAAGTGATTTGTAGATATTTAAATTTAATTCCATAGTATATTTAATTTGCAAAGATTATAGCCTTTGTTTAAGCACTTATAACTAGTTTTCTAAATGTTAATATTGTCTTTCTTGAAATCTTTTAAATCTTCTTGAATTGGCAATTGCATTTTCATACCTCAAACCTTTATCCACATCCTCCTATGTGTATATTATGTCTATGTACTATGTCGTATATTGGTGTCTTTTTAGAGAAATAGATAAACTCGAAAGAATTTCATTGTTAAATACCTTAATGCTTTCCTATTTGTATGTATGTGATATTGACATTCTTCTTTTGTTGTAGACTCTTGTTATTATGAAAAACGTAACCCACCGAACAGTAGTGAAAAAACATCTAGTCAGTCGCGGTGCTGAAATACCGATATACTGGAGAAGTGAGGCTCGGGATATTTTTAATCTTGATAGTAGTATGAGAGTATCTTGATCAACGTTACTTCTTTTCGGCAGTCATCTATACCAAGCAGCTATTCACAACAATATATCAGTAAGTAACATTTTCTTAACCATTCATTAATGACTTTTTAGTTGATTCGTAGTGTCTTGCATATTTAATAGCAAATAGTATTCCTGTTAAACCAAATATAAATATTTTCTTAAATACTGCACATATGAAAATTTTATTTTGGAACATAAAATGCACCAAATATAGCTTTCATTAAATGAAACAGAATATCATTTTAAATTAGTCGAAGGTATAGCAGTGGCGCCATCTAATGAAACGCAAGAGAATCAAGATTCAATAAGTTTACTTAGTGATAATTTGAGCCTTGAAGTCTTGGATCTTGTGGATTTAGTATGAGCCTTAAATTTAAAAAAATTTAAGATCTGTAAAATTGACCTTCGTTTCATTTGAAATATTTTTAGTTTGACAAGTTGTTTTTTTCACTCGAGTTGAACATGGGGCAAATGTTGAAATGAGGTCTCTATCATACTTTTATAATGCAGCAAAAAGGTGTTTCTCTTATGAAATAAACTGCAAATTATTTTTTTAAGGGTTATCTTAAATTTTAACAATAGTTTAGTATAACTTGACTAGTGTAACTATTTTTTAAACAATACTATTTGAATTTGCAGCATACTATTACAGTCGTACTACTACAGTCATACTTGTATCTTATTTATTTTATACTACATAATTCTAACTTGTATATGAAATTTTTCAGATTTCAGTTACGCTTCAACGACACACAGAATAACTCAATAAATCTCGGTATATTTTTTCTGTTAAATCTACAACTTTTAAATAAAGATGGTTGTACCTCTGCGTCAAGAGCCCACTGTGGGTGTGAAGTTTGTGGCAGCTGGGACTGCAGCCTGCATTGCTGACTTGATCACCTTTCCCTTGGATGTGGCAAAAGTTAGACTACAGGTATGAATATCGTTTTAACGCCTTAAGTTTAATCTACCTATTACTATCTACTGGTTTGTCCTGTTCAGTTTATACCTAATTATATAGAGCTTTATTAATGCAAATTTATATTTTAACTTCTGCACTAGTGAAGTTTTTAAAAAGGTTTTGTTAGAAGTGAACACCTCCAGATAAAACTTCAAATTTTACCTTTATATTTGATATATAAAATTAAACATCTTATGAAGATGAGTACCATTACTATAATTCGACTGGTAGTTATGGCCAAAGGCTTGTTTTTTTAATAGTTAAGCCTAAATTATAAATCTACAAATATTTGTTTATTTTTTTTAATGTCTCTGTGAGATTAGTAGGATTATATAAGTTAAATTGGAAGTGCTTCCATAGTAACTGGGAACATTCAGAGTAGCTAACTTTTCTACAGATTTTCATGGTTTTACTTCTTTTTACGGTTTATCCATGGCTTATGATGATTAAATACGAGTATCAATAGTGACTATTACATAAGCATAATACTCTGCGAAAACAAAGTAAATCTCAGCAATAGCGGAAGTATTGGTAGATTTCCAGAGAATTGGCAAAAGAGGGGGAAAATGTATTTTGTGTAGGTCTTTTCCGTAGGTTTTGAAGATTGTCCGTAAAACCATAAAAATTAATAAAGACTATGGAATATCTGTAAAACTATGAAAAAGCTGTCGCCTAACTGCTTTCACATTGTGTCTTCAAATAGAAATGTCGGAAAGTGTTGAGGATAATTTGTAAATATTTTTATACCTTTAAATTTTTTTGGCAAACACAAAAAATTTATTCAAATATTTAATAGTTCTAGGAATTATTTTCTGAGAATTAATTTAATGACTCCATCATTTACATTAAGTTTTATTTTTAATTATGTATAGTGTATCACAGATTAAACGTAATCCTTGAATTATTTAAAAAGGGCTTGCAAACGTTAATGATAAACTAAACTGAAAATGATTTTGCAACATATCCTATTAAGATCCTCTAGATGGGCTACGCCAGAAGTTTTTGCATTATGCTCCTTGAAATTTTAATTAAATTAAAAACTTATATTTCAAACTAAAATATACACTTAAGTATTTCCAATTCATATGAAAATTTACCATGTTAGTATTCCTTGAAACCCCAATTTTATCTAGATTATCTGCTCTACATGAATTGGCGTACAAGAGACAATTTGTAAACTATGATAAGATTTTTTTTCATCTATCTACTTAAAACGCACTTATCAACTGCTGGTCTTTCATTGTGAATTGTAACCAAATAAATTTGGTACAAATTTTGCATTGATTTTTATAAATTGAAATTTTGTTTTAGATCCAAGGTGAAGGTGGACTGGCTAAGCCTCGTATTATAAAAGCAAGTGGCTCCAATGGGAAAGGCATGTTCGGCATGATTGTCAGTATCGTTCAGAAGGAAGGACCTAAAAGTCTGTACAATGGACTATGTGCAGGTCTCCAGAGGCAGATGTGTTTTGCCTCTGTGCGAATCGGACTGTATGACTCCGTTAAAAACCAGTACAGTGCATTAGGTTGGTATCTTATATAATGGATCTTATTTTGTGTGAGAGTATTTGAGGTTTACTAATGATTCTAATATTTTTGTGTTCATTTGAAAACTAGAAATATTCGTTTTGTGATTTACAAAAAATGCTTTGTCAAGGTTCAATTGGATTTAGAAATTAAATGTGTTCTAAATTTCGGATATTTTAAGCTTAATAGTGAAAAGGGGCCAACTCCAATTTGTCCAAGTTTATAAGAGAGCAAACTTTTTCTTAAGTTTTTTTAATTCAATATTAGCCAAGTTCTTTTGCGCATCATTAATTTCTTAAAAATTTATTTCAGTGATAAAGTTGAAACTTTTACTAATCGACAGGAATTTTATTATTTCCAATTATACGAAAAAGTAATTTGAGGGTAAGAGTTCAGTTCACTCTCTAAGTAAATATTTTTGCTTAAGAAATAGAAACATGGAACATTTTAGGATGTAAAAATTTAGACTACTGCAGAATATTAGACTTGCTGTGGATAATTTTGAAGGTATTAATATATTTAAAAATAATAGCTTTTAATAGAAACATTTTAAAATATTAAATATCTTAAGTTTGAAAGTTTATTTACAAAATCATAATTTTCTCAATGGGTTTTATTACTTAACAAATTTTCATTCCTAGAATTGTTAATCATTTTGATAATTAAAAATAAATTGTTTCAATAATTCAAAGGAGAGTAGTTAATAATTTTGATAGTTAAATATAAATTGTTTTAATAATTCAAAGGAAGTTTTGATTCTCTTGTTTACCGTTTATACAGAAAGCAATTAAATGTAAAGTATGGCAGAATGTCAAATCCTCCTATTGAATTTCAATATCAGTCTTTTGAAATGACCAATTAAGTTGATTTGGAAAATTCTAGTCATTGTTTTATGTAAAATGATCTAATGTTTTAAAATTTGGTTTATTCTATAAAACTGATGGTACAATTTTTATTTGTTTCTGTAACTCCTTTTTCTCTTCCTTAGCCGGCAACAGTGTCTCGAGTGGCAACATTGGCATCCGCATCTTGGCAGGAGTGACCACTGGTGGCATGTCGGTCATCTTTGCCCAGCCAACAGATGTGGTCAAAGTTAGGATGCAGGCACAGGTGACTGGAGTGGCCCCGCGCTATATAGGAACCATGAGCGCTTACAGGACAATTGCGATTGAGGAGGGCATGAGGGGACTCTGGAAAGGTCAGTATTTTGCGATATTTATTTTACTGCTTTGGATTTTTTTACCTTTAGAAGAATCGCAGGTGTATGTTTCTGGGAATTTTTTCCATAAAAAAAATGTCTGTTTTATTTCGAGTCTTGTATGGTAGGTCCATCCTCCTACAGTTGCTACATACTACAGTCAATTCGCGATAACTCGGAAGTTCAAGGGACTGGGCAAATTCTTTTGAGTTATCAGAAGTCACTTGAAGGTTATTTTCTATTCACGGCATATTCTTGGGACCTCGTGAAGACTGAGATAAATGAATATTCGACTTGTGAGACTTCGAGTTATCGCGAGTTGACTGTATCTTGAGCCTTGTATCTCTGTGTATTTTTGTTAGTTTAGTAACTCTAATCCAGAGAATCTTGCGATTTGGATAGTTTTTTTTGTTTTGTATGGTTAAATTGTTTAGTTTGTACTATTTTTATCTACTTTTATTGGTATGACAGCCCTTTGTGTGTCATTCTTCTTCAGAATCTTCTTCCATTTTGATCTCTTCCTTGCCAAGCTGTTCCAATGAGTGACTTAGTTTTATAAAATATATGTCAATGGAGTCACTCATCTTGGTCTGTGGTAGCCCCTTTTTGGGTTCTCATTGGTTTGAAATCAAAGACTCTTGATGTTAAAGATGAGAAATCAGTTCAGTAAATATGTCCTGCAGATTTAATGTGATTAATTTTAATGTATTATATAATATGTTGAAATTGATTTTATGTAATCAATACAATATAATGTACATTTTCGAATATAATAAACTTGCAACTCTGAGCAAAGATTATGGGATTCTTTTCTGTGGTTTATGACTGACTTAGGTTTACAATGTACTTGAAATGGATTAAATTGTTGGATCTATTAGTGGCAATCTGAAAAACTTGGAACTGCTTTTAAAAAATCAGTTAATCTTTCAGAACTAGCATGTGCTTTTTCTCCCTCTTTAAAAAGAATGAATATTGTTAATATTTATTGATTCATTATGCATTTAAAATATTCTCAGACTGGATTTCTTATAAATCTGAAAAATGTAAAGTTTTTTTTAGTGGCTACTCTTTTTATATATTATTAGGGTGTATACATTTAGTTTGGTGATTATGCTTGAACTGAATACTAGCCATTGTATGAAAGTATTTTAACATATTCCTAGGAGTTGATGAAAGTTCATACATGGGCTATAAAAATTCAACTTCAAAGTTAATTAAGAATTTGCTATCCTCAATACATCAAGTATGCTTTAAATTTAGAGTGTCCTATTGCCTTTTGCAAGGTCAAAAGATGTATGTTTTTACTTGCTAGTCTAAATAGTTGAAATGCATTATGATAAATTGGCGTGAATGCCCTTAACTTTTCTACTTAAATTTGTTTGAGAGTAAATCTTATCTCTAAAACTTTGACTAATGATTACTTCTTCTTGAAGTTGTTAGATTTAAAGAAATAGCTAGTGTTGCCAAAATATATATTTTCCTATGATATTTTAGTGAATGCTATATTCTTCAATATCTATTGAAATTCATTCATGCAATAAATGCTGTGTTTTGTTTATAACATTCTTGAATGTCCTTTAAAGAATTTTAAGTTCTGGCCTGTGCCTTGTCTACCTCATTCTTTTTTTTCAAAAGAAATTGTAGTCTCCTAATAGAAAGTCTTATCTAAAATTCTTGTTTACTTTAATCTTGTAGATTTGAACTTGACCTTATGGCAATCGGATTCAAGTTTATTGTACTATCTTCTTTGCCTTTAGATTATGTTATAGTATAATGACATATTGAGAAATTGCATAATGCATATTTAGTTGTATGCTCTAATTTCAGGATTACCAATTTAAGATTATAAGTTTTATCACTGCTTGGTTATCCTTGTACAATTCTGTGTAACAAACTTGTTTATATGATAAGCTTTTGTCGATGCTTAAGTAATAAGTAAATATTCACAGAAATATACTCCTGGAAGTTCTTTTAAGATTGCAATATTAATGTCATCTCTAAAACTGTTTATTGCTTTTATTATGTTCTATGTATATGTAATATTTGTTTTATAAATGCATATCAGGGCTAATGTATTTATAAACCATCTAATTATGAAATATTTCATTAAATCTTATTCTTTATGTACTTTTTCTGCAATGTTTTAAAATTTGATTTAATCTTAAATATTTCAAACTTAATTTCATTACTCTTTAATTTATTAAAATATTTTCTTGCAAAACACAAATTTGGCATAATTTAATTTTGCGTCTGACAATTTGGACATATTTCGTGCTTAAACGGATGTAATCCTTAATTACGCTTTTTAAGTTTGATGCTTTAAACTATTATGAAACCTAATGATTAAACTTGTATTAAATTTTGATTCACAGTTACATTAAAAGAATTACTTTTTCATTAAAAGCATTACCTTAACCGTTATTGTAACTGAATGTCGCAACTTTTTACTATTTTTAAATCTGAAAGCTAAATGTACTTTAAATTTGTATTGGTTAACTGTTGCATTTAATGTGTGTTGATGAATAACTATTCCCTTCTGTTTTAGGTCATAAATACATTTAATGAGAATCTCAAGTGACAAGATATTACATAAATTTAAATCAATAATTAATTTTTTGGCTTTTTAGCTTATCAATTATAAATTTATCTACCAAGTCAGCCATATGGCTCATTAAAAGTCTTGTTATAAATTGTACAATGTATTGGCAAGACTCGCGAGTGTATGAAATCAAATTAGCAGGTGCTGCATGCATGTACTAATATCCTTCGTTGATCTAGGTACGCTGCCCAATGTGACTCGTAATGCAATAGTGAACGCAGCGGAGCTTGTCTGTTACGACCTCATAAAAGAGTTCATTTTGCAACGTCAGCTCATGACTGACAGCATTCCCTGCCATTTCACTTCTGCATTTGCTGCTGGATTCTGCGCCACAGTTGTGGCCTCTCCAGTCGATGTGGTCAAGACTCGCTTTATGAACTCGGGCCATGGCCAGTATACGGGTGCCGTAGACTGTGCCGTCAAGATGTTTAGAGAAGGCGGTTTTTCCTCTTTTTATAAAGGGTTTGTCTTCATATGATTCTATTAACTCTCCTTTCCCTTTCAGCATATGACTTTTTGGCAAGTGATGCTAACTTGATTGTATATTTCAGTATGCTAATTATAAAATGGTTACTGTTGTTCGATGTAGGAATCTAGATAATACGTTAAACCTATTTTGAGGTTAATTTAAATATTGTAAAGCTATACAATTTAATTTTGAGTTTAATTACTATTTTGGAATATTTTCTAACTAAAGGTTTGATTGCTATATTTAACATTTTAAAAAGGACTTTGAGTAATTTTAAGTATTTAAACTGTAGCTACAAGTTTTAATTATATAGCAAATGAAGTATACTGTTTGATGCGTTGCAGTGCAGTTAAAGATAATTTATGCATGAGGTTAGTTCTCGTGATTCTCAAAGTTTACAAATGTTGGAAGAATTTGTATTAAAAAAAAAATTCTTTTCGTGAGCGTCTTGCTTTCCAGTAAGGCTATAAATTTAGCATAATGCTGGCTAGGAGGTTTTTGTTCTATTGGCAACTTAATGTTTGTTATAAAGCATTTTAGTTTGTCCATTTATTTACATTTATTACACTTTTTATGAGTTTTAGCTACAGTCATATTCCTGGCAAACGGATTCTCCTAGAATGTAAAAATAAATTGAGACTTTGGCATAAACATTTTGGTTAACATGTTGGCAAAAGTGAAATAAGTTATCCAATGGAGTAAATAAAATAATGCGACATTGTAATGGCCATTTTTGTCAGCTATAGTGCATTCACACTTTTCTGCCAGTTCCCCTGTCTTAACCAATGAAAGTTTGCATACTACAGTGTTTGCCAATTTAGTGGGTGCATAACTCCAATTTTTTCCCCCTGGTTGCAGTTATTGAAAAAGAATCGGTTCATGTTTGTTTATGAAAACCATGTCTGCATTGTTTATAAGAGATAAAAATTTGTGATTTATTTTGTTTTATTGCTTCTCTTAAGTTTAAATATTCGACATGTTAATTTTTTATTCATTAAGAGCCTGAGATTTTACCATTTTACTGAAATTTTTTTTGATTTTAATGTTTTTGCTAAAAAAAATTGTTTACTCATCTTAAACATAGTTACTTAATTAAAATCTATTCATTTGTTTCAAACTTTTCGCTTTCAATAAGTTGTGTCAATTGTTAAATTTAACAACCTTGTTGATATTCTGAATAGCAAATTAGATTCACGGAACACTTCATGTTGTCTTATTGTCATCATTCTTTTAAACTTTGAAAACGAAGCTAATTATTTTGTAAAAGGCTTTCTTCTTCCCTTTTTAGACGGAAAACTAAATTGTTTTCTTTGTGACCTGTATCCTTCTAATACTGTTTCTTAAGGTCAACTGCTTTTGTGCATCTATTTTGTAGTATACCATTCCTCTGTTGCTTTTATACCAGAAATGGCTAATCAATTTTATCTAAAATGGCAAAGTAAAAATTTTAGTTAAGAAAAGATTAATTCTGATTTCAACTAGCTGGTATATCTGGATTCTCCATTTAAATATTCAGTGTGATTGGCAACAATGCCAAAGGTATTTTCTTATGTCATGTATTTACTTTTTAAGCATGAATTGATTTCTTCTTAATAGATATTGTATTCTATTGATTTTTTTTTCTCCTTGGATTTATGAATACCATATTTTATTGTTTTGAAGATGTACTGATCTACATGCATATATTGGCGATCTATTTTAGTATCGATTTTTACTTTAATTTTCCCTTTAGAATCGGTGGTTCTATTTTTTTTTATTTCCCTTTTCAGATCATCACTTTCAGTTTCCCATGTTTCAACAGTCTTGCGAGTTAATTAATATTCAAGAATTGGAACTGTGTATTGAGAACTTGCATTATTGCTTGTCTTTGCTTCAGACATTCAGTTTCCCATACCCTTAGTATTTTAATTTCTTGAGCTAGGCATAATTCCAAGGTTCTATTCAATGTTTGTTTCCAGATTTTTCCTATGAGACGACAACGCTACAGAATAATTCTAATTCGTTCCATTGCTATCTGCTGTGCTTATAGCAAGTATTTCTCTCTCTCCAAAAGGAACTAAATAATTTCCGGGACTTTCCACTCGCTGCATTACTTAAAGATTTGAATACTTCATGCACATGTTCCTAATTCTCGGCTAATGCAATTTATTCTGGATAATTTTTTTATACTAATTTTTTTTTCCTTTTTTTCTTTTTCTAATCATTTTATGAGCAGAGTTAATTATTTGTGATAAAGAAAATGTTACTGTCGGATACCTTGTTACATTATTTCTGAGTTTTACGAATATCTTAAGAGTTGTAAAACATTAAGTTTTTGCAATGCAGATTTTAAAGCAACTTTTAATCACCAATTTTCATTGAATAAACACCACCTTAAGTAAGAATAACTTAAGTATAATTACCTTGCCTTTTACAGTATTTTTAATCATTCAATTTAGTTGCAATACATAAAGCTTACTTACCGTACAAAAATTTAATCCCTTGCGATTAACAATCAGACAAGTTATATAACCTTCCCATTACTTTACCCAAATATCTCATGTCATCCTTCATCTTGCAGGTTCGCTCCTTCCTTTATCCGACTTGGTTCTTGGAACATCTGTATGTTCGTGACTTATGAACAGCTGAAACGTCTCTTCACTCACATCAGCCAGGCCAAAGTGGTGCCACCAGTGCCAAAATTGTACGCTGGCATGCCACCCAAGGAGGTTCTGCCAAGGGCCCATCACTTTTGCCCTATTGTTATCAATCAGTGGGACTAGGAACACACTCTATGTGGAAAAAGCACAAACTTTTTTTAGTGTATTAAGACTTGCATTTAAACACTGACATGGATCATTTTCAATCGGAATTTCGGCTACTCTGTCCTCTTAAGTTTTATTTGATTATATAGCAGATCTGCTTAGAATTTTCTGTTTAACATTTTAACAAAAGAATTTCTTTAAAGTTAATATTGGATTATTTTAAGAAAAGATTCATAATTTTAAATAAAAAAAACCCATAAATCTTGGATGTCTAATCCAGGGACTTGGGAATTATCTGTTCTTTGAATGAGTATTTGAATTTGATTTCAGCCACAAAAGCAATATGAATATGGACATTTTTATTAAATTAAAAGCAATTTTGTAATCATTATTGAAATACCGTTCATTTATATAACGGATGATTTTTTTTTAATGACAACACCTATTGTCAGTCTTGGTACATAAGTCTTCATATCCAAAGACAAAAGTGCCTAAATTTCTGAAAATGATCTTAAAATTATTTAATTCCTCTTAAAATTAGCTTGCAAGGTTGGTGACTTGCCATTTGTTATTTTTTGTGTAATTAATGGCATACATGGAGGTTGTTTTTGTTCACTATCAAAATTAGTTTTATACTTTATAGTATGCTTTTGTGTACATTAAACTTCATTGACATATCTCCTGGATGTATTTTATATTGTTTAACAATACTATTTCAGTGCATTAAACATTTTAAATTGGCACACTTTACTAACTAACCCATCAGGCTCCTTGTATGTCATTTGTATATATAACACTGTCTGTGATAAGAATGCAATGTTAGATAGGGTTAAGGCTTATTTGTTTGCATGGTAGAATAAATGTGGTAAAACTTGTCTTTGAGGCTTTTATCTTTTCGTTTTTGCTTGATATTATGTCTTCCGTGTATTCTTTTGTAGTTTAGTAAATGGTGTATTGATAATGCTTTTTAAATAAATGTTTTGTAACTTGTGTTTTAAGTATTTTGATCTCCATTTATTATTATATATTTAAGAGTTGGATGTGGGTAAACTTTATTTGCAGACAGCGAACATATTAATATCTTGAAAGAAAAAAAAATTAAAAGCTGGAATTGAAAAAACGTAGGGAAACTCTTTTACATAAAAATGAAAAAAAATTATCTCTGCAAAAAGCAATTCAGTTCTTCAACAGTTTGCAGGCTGATAATGGCTTGCTTTATGTAGCATCAAAATAATGCAACACTAACATAAATTCAAATAGTTTAACATTTTGCATATTGTTATAAAAAATAAGAAACTTTTTTTTTAAATCTGAAATTGTGGTGAGAGTAGCACTTTACAGTGAAGAATGTGGTAAAGTAACTATTGCTCTAATGATTTGAAATACTTTATCGCATGCTTTGTGACTAAATTTTATATATTCTTGGTATAAAAATTGCATATTTTCAGAAGAGATCCATTGTCTGGATTTGGCAACAGTAATGGTAATATGTATTAACATAATTTTTTTGCATGCGATTACAAGAAATATTATATGCAACATGTTTGCAATTACTTTTTCGAACTCGGTAAATTATTTGACTCGTGTCAACATACTCGTCCAATGAGAGTGTTGTCTCGCTTACAAAAGTGTTACTTTCCCAACCAGATGCATAAATAAGCATTTCCAGATGCATAAATAAACATGAGAATTGTTGCAATACACCTTAGCTTTCTGGGTTCCCCACAAAAAGTAATTGCACACTGACAGATCAGGTGGCCGGCTAGGGCCAACACCAAACTGACTTCTGCTAACAACACTCGTCTTTGTTGGATGCATACTACATTCACGTCTAATCTTATCCACTCGTCCTTGGCCACTTTTATTTGCCCCAATCTGTATAATTTTACTACAGTATGCTGAAATACATGTTGCCCAAAACTAGAATTTGTATGGACTATCTCAATAGGTTGTATAGTGAATTATTATTCATTTCAATTATTATCCAAGTGTTTAATTAAATTTACTATTAATTACTAAAGTTACCTTAGTGCTCTATTAGATTCATGCCTGATTGAAAATAATGCTGATAAAGACCAGCTAATTGTATATGAGCAGAGTTTCTAGTAGGTAGTAAGGAAGGCTTGTCATTCAGAACTTTCAACAGACTTTTTGCATTGTGAATAATTCGTAAATCATATTCTGAGATAGGTTTAAAATTAAAACTCTGCTTAAACCTGAAATCGGTGGCAACATGTTGGTTGATTTTATAGAAGGTTTTCTGGCGCAGGCGAAGACTATGCAGAGTTGGAACGTCATTGGGTTATGAACTGAATTACTCAAAGTAGTCCTAGTGTCAAAGAAAGAGGATGCCTTCCGAGAGGTCTTTCATGGGTGAACTAAAACCATTTGCTTATTACGTGAAAACTCTGAAATAGAAAGGAAACCCATTACAACGAGAAATGGTGCATTAGGTCTATGAGGAATAAATAGATTTTGGATTACTTATGACAGAATTGAGAAATGTTTCCAGTCTTCAAAAATCATGTTTTAAGAATGCTGCCTCCAAATTATCTATCAGTCGTTGATAATGCATGTTAAAGATTGAATATCATTAATAAATAAGCATTCAAAATACACAAATGAAAAAAAAAATTGTGTTTTGTCGTACAAAAAGCCTACCGTTTCATAAAGTTAACGAATTGCCATATGGACATAAAACATTAGGATCATGAGAAACGTTAATTTTCATATCATTTTGCCGCAGTATTTCATAAAATTTAATGAAGAGAAATAGTTAATTTAAAACCTCATTATATTCCAGCAAGTCTTCTATTGTTAGTTATCCTATTTTTACAAACTCCTCATTAGCTCCTTTGTTAATAATCTTCTAAAATATCTAACTTTCCTTGTTGTTTACTAATAGCATTCCTTCTTGGCCAAAATTTTATGAAATACCACTTCAAAGTATTCAAATTTTCCTGTTATCACAGAAATAGTTAAAATTTTTAATAAACTCCCCAATAAAAACATGATTTTTGGTAAAGGCTGATCCAGAGAGGATTTTCATTTTGGGCATAAGATCATTATTTTCTAAATTTTGCTAGACTGTCTTTAAAACGCCTGTTCTACTCACTTTAAATGACATCTTCATATTTTACAGAGAAAAATTTCAATTATTGCAAAGGAAGACCTTCCATTAAAGAGGATTTTTATTGAAAATAAAATTACATATATCATTATAAGCTAGCACTTAATTATTAGCTAAAAGCAATTGGTTTTATCCATTATTCGTTTTTTTTTTTTTTTTTTTTTAAATATAAATGAGCAGACATACTTTATACATTAGTTTTTAGGTCTCAACAAAGTTATTAAGATTACATAAAATTCAGTTAAAATTACTTTAAAGTTTGAGTGAAAGAGTTTTTCTAGGGAATTTCTCATCTTGGGAGGGGGGGGGGGGGGGGGCTCCAAATTGTAAGATCAGATTAGAATTTTTTTTCTCGCACTTTGTCAAGTTTTTCGCAAATTTTGTGATAGTTTTATTTTTAGAAAAACTCTTGATGTACGTAGAAGTGACCTTGTAGTGGCAGTGACTAAAACGTCACTTCAATTCAATTTGGTTTAATGTTTATCGAAAAAGGGTCGAAACTGTTCGGATGTGACTGACTAGACCACAGCTATCGAGTACAATACAGTTTTTGTGGTGCTGCCCTCTGTAAATTTTCGATGAAACTAAAACTTTAACATGATTAGTTAAGCTACTAAGCGCTAGGTGCCACTGCGATATCTGCAACGTTGGGAAGTTCCAAACATGACTTAATGGTAATTTTGGATATAGCTTTATCTAAAATTTACGCTTCGCAAAGTCGTTTAAGTAATTTTCAGTCCTTGCAAAAAGACCACGATCAACTTAATTTTCCAAGAAAATGAAAAATGTGGGTTGTTGTTGGCTGGCCAGTAAGATTCGATTTCATTGGTTTAAAAATTTTTACTTTGAACAGTGTTAAAAACATAACTCGTTCAAGTATAAAACTTTCCAATCGCAGGTTTTGTGATATGGTTTAATATTTACCCATGTTAATTTTGTAAAATCATTCTTTGAAAGTTTGATTTGTTAATATGCAATTATATCTTTAAAATATCGTTTGGAAAGAAATGTTAGCTTCCTACTTTTGGCAATAGTGTGAAAGAAGAATGATTTTGTTGAAAATAATGGCATTCTTATATATAGGAATTCTTTCGTTGCATGCAGTTTTGAGAAATCATTATAAGTAGATGTATAAAATTAAATTTTATTAAAGTTGCTTCTTTCCTTTTCAAAAGGAAATGTCAACAGTAGAGTACTTCTTTCTTGCTGCCCTATTAAAATGATATTGAAGGTTGGGAGATTTGGTGAGTTATCTTGTATTGCTTTAACACATATCATACCACCCAATTTGTAAAGAAATATAGATCCAAAATTCGTTGAAAAGGTTATTAAATTGCACACATGGGCATTTTTTTGGAACTCAACTAGTTCACAGCAATACCGGAGCTAAATTTAATACTTGCGGAATCAACTGAAACTATTTCAAATACTTTTAAAAATAAGTATAAAATTTGCTTAACAATACTTAACAAATTTTTCAAATGTGCTAGGCAAATCTTTAATGTTTGAATTCTTGAAATGCCACAAGTGTTGTACATATTTTTCAATCATCCAGACAGGAATTTTCGGGTATTGATGTTAAGGACCGGCTTAATCCTAGTATACGTACGTAACACGGTTGATTTGGCGACATTGACGATGATTTGTATGCTTTTTTTCATGGTATATTTATGTATTTGCCATTTTCAGGTTACTATTTTCTATGTTTTTGCTTACGCCAATTCTTGGCGACAATCGTAAAAACGTTATTTCGACACTGGCAACAGTTTGGCGACAAGCGTCAACGCTTCATATACTAGGACGTACTATACGTACGTACACTAGGATTTTACCAAAGGACCTCTCCCTTCTCTCTACACCAAGGGGGAAAAAAAGATTATCTTCCACTTTTTGAGAAATTTTGTTCAACAAATACAGTGACTCCCAAAAGTCTCCTTAAAGTTTAAAAATTTTAAGAAAAGTGCCGTTGTCTGGAAATGATATTGAATATTAACTTTAATATTTGTTTGTAGAATCTGTATTTAACTCCGAATGAAACCCGATATTTTTAAAAGACGTATTGAATCGTTTTGTTTTAATAATAATATAACCCATAAGAACAAAATTTTTAATGTAAATCCGTTATATGCATTGCCAAATTTTATATTCATTAACAAATCACCGATTCTGTAAACAGCGTGTGCTTGGTGTTTACATCTAATTTTAAATATCAAAAACATATTTCTATCAGCAAAATGTGCAGCAAACTACGTTTCAGAATTTATTTATTAAAAATGAACTTGAATTTATGCACTCACATTCAAATATCTTGAATTTATTCTGATTAAATTTTTTTTTATTTATTTATTAAAAAAAATGGCAACAGGAAAGAGTTTCAACAATGATTGGTTAAAATTATTTTCTTAAGAGCACGCTACCAGTCGAAGTTCCAGTTTAGATCGCCAGTCAGTGACATCCTGTGACGTCACCAGCTACTGGTTCCAGTAAACCAAACATTTTCTATTTATTGGCACCGGCGACTCCGATCAACCAATCACGTGCGCTCTCCTATGATCACCGATAGACGGCGCAACGGTTGCCTAGCTGACGTCACAGAACTGGCGATCTAAACTGGAGGCCCGACTGGTAGCGTGTAAATCCGGCTTTATAGAGCTGCTAAGCAACGCCAAGTTGAAATGACTGGACTTCACACCATAATTAATTTATGCATTCACGCATGCATTATAATTTATTAATTATTTATTAATTTATTTATGCATTATAATTAATTTATGCATTAAAACAATTTTGGCAACAGGAAAGTGTTTCAAGAAATGATCGGTTAAAAGAGATTCATTAGTATTCCGAAGCGATTATAGAAGCATGTGTAAAAGCGAACTTTTAGTGAGAGTTATAGTCCCAAAATTTGATAAACTACATGGTCATCGATATCAAATCTATCTGCCAAGTTTCAGACCGATTGGATTACGACAAGTGGGTTAATAAGGCTTTCGCCTCCAGCCACCCACATGCACGCACACAAAATCGAAGTCGATGTAAAGGATTTAAAAGTATAAATTCATAGAACCAGAGAAAAATACCACAAAAGTGTTCGTACACCATAAATTTTTTTGATAAATCTATAATAATAAAACAAAGAGTCTGTGGATCTATTGAAAGTTACTTAAAATAGCCGTAGAGCTCTGAAATGTTTAACCCTTTGCGCTCGAGCGGCGCTTCTCAGGCTCCACATGATTGAAGGCCCCAACACGAGATGACCACTAGGTTTGATGCGGAAATTCGATGCAAGGCCAATGATTGTTAAGTTTCTATGAAGCGAATCCGTAATCTCGAACCGAACCAACAATGCCGCGAAATGTCTCGAGTTGCTGATTCTTCAGAGCGAAAAAGGCATCGAGTGCAAAGGGTTAACTTAAGTAGTTTTGGCCTTCTAATTGTATCTTTGACAAGAAAAACTTTAAAATTTTAATTATTTATTTTTTAATTAATTAAAAAATTACAAAATGACTTCTAATAGGGCTACAATACTGAAATTTTCAACATAAGTAGTTTTAGCCTTTTAAATGGACTTTTGAAAGATAGAACGTTAAAATTGTGATTAGTTTTTTGAATAAAATTTTTAATTAACAAATATTTTACAAAATTATTTCTAATAGGACTAGAGCTTTGAAATTTTCAGCATAAATAGTTTTGGCCTTCTAATTAGATTTTTGAAAAACAGAATTTTAAAATTTTGATAGCGTTTTTAATTAATATTTTCACTGAAAACGACTTTTAATAGACCTAGAGCTCTGAAAATTTTAACATAAGTGGTTTTGGTCTTCTAATTTTGCTTTTCACAAACACGTGTTAAAATATTCTCAAAAAGTTGAGGGTTGTTGTATTATTGTATTGACGGGGAATATTTGTTTTTTGTTTTTTTGTTTCTTGACAGGAGAGGGGGTACTTATATAAAGGGTTTATGTAGCAATTAATTTTAAGTGTGTGAAGCGAGCCTGTGCTTATACGTCAATGAACTTTTCAGTGAGCGAAGCGAGCTTGGTTTTGCGCAACAATGAACCTTCGTGCGAGCTCATTCGCGAAGCGCCAAAAGCTGGGACCTATATTCCAATGACAGGTCTTCGCAACGCGGAGCCATGCTACTAGTATGTAATATAGGTTAATGGGAGTATTACATTCGTTTAAAAAAAAAAAAAAAAATTAGGATTAATTCCTGTTGTACATGTATGAGTTGGCGCGATTTGGAAAAGTTAACGACAAAGCCAAAATGCCTCCAATTCAATATGACGGCTGATTTCAAATCCACAAGATGGAGGCGATTCAAAATCCACCAAAAGGCGATAATAAAAAATGGCCATTTATTCTAAATGATGACTAAAAACAGAAGAAATGTGAAAATAATCAGATAAATTACGACATATAATGCACATTATTCACAAGTTAATCACGGTGCATGTTTGTGTCATCGATATAGATAAACAACTGGATAGACTTCTTAGCTGGGAAAATGAAGCCATTGCCAGATGCCGTTGGTGGAATAAAAAATACGGATTACCGAGGATTGAAAATAAAAGTTTTGGTTGTACACAGCAGAAATGTCAATAGTAGACACTAATTAGTAATAATGTGCACAAAAATATCTACTCTAGCACTTTACAAAGTTTTTCGCATTTCCATCCAACTATAAAAGTGAACTGTGATTGGTTAATCATCCCACCAGTGGTCATCAACCACCGGCGCGTTTTTCTCCTTGCATTGACATCGGAGCAGTCTATCCAGTTGTTATCTACACTGGTGTGCAAAACTTAAGCAACAGGTGGTTTTTTTGCCTTAACTCCACGACAAATCATCTGAGAGACATGAAATTCAGAAATGAGAGAGAGTATTATGTACGTAAAGGAAGACGAAAGTATCGGCCCTGAAAAAAGAATACAATGCATACGGTATGGAATCAAACAAAAACAAGTTTTATTGAACGCATAGTATCGTGACTCATGATTATCTATCCAAGAGGAAGAACAACAAGCAGATGTTCCTTAATATGGGATATGCCCTCCCCTCACTGCAATGGTTGCTTCGCACCGTCTCTGCATACTCAGAACCAGCTGGTGCAACATTTCTTGCGGTAGGAGTGTCCATTCCTCAATCAGCATCTGTTTGAGTTGTTGGGTGTTCTCCGGAGGATGTAAGCGTGCTGCAATGCGTCTCCCCAAAGCATCCCACACATGTTCGATGGGATTTAAATCTGGGGAGTACGCTGGCCAATCCATTCGAGTGATATCTTCACTTTCCAGTAGCTCCTCAACAGCAAGAGACCGATGTGGCCGTGCATTGTCATCCATAAAAATGATGTCTGGGCTAATGGCACTTCGGAACAGACGCACATGGGGAAGGAGTACCTCCTCACAATAGCGATCCCCGGTTAAGGACCCTCTGTCGAAAACGTGGAGCTCAGTTCGCCAGTTCAGCAAAATGCCTCCCCAGACAAGAGCTCCAGGACCACCGTTACGGTGTCTTTCCTTGATGTTACTGGGATAAAACCGGGTCCCGACCTCTCTCCAAATCAAAACGCGTTGAAAATCACTTCCGGTACTGAACCGACTCTCATCCGTAAAGAGCACACGACTCCATTGATCAGTTGTCCAATTTTTGTGCTCTCTGCACCACTGTAAACTGTGGCGTCGGTGGCCAACTTTTAAGGGGAGGCAGCGTTCAGGACGGAGGGCGAATAGGCCCCCTTTATGGAGGCGTCTGGCCATAGTAAACCACGACACTTGTCGCCCCGTTGCTGTACAGAGTTGCTGAGCAATGGCGCTTGCTGACTGCTGTCGGCCTCTTTTCGCCTGCAGGACGGTATATCGGTCACCCCTTGCAGTTGTCGTCCTCGGGCGGCCACCACCAACCTTTTTAACAGCTAAACCTGTGGTTTGGAACGCTTTCCAAGCGCGCGAAACGACACTTTTGTTGATACCGAACTCTGCAGCTACACTGGTGACAGAATGCCCCTCCTCCAGCTTTCCGATCATTCTTCCACGTGTGAAGTCGTCCAGGTGATTTCTTCAAGCCATATTTCACGAACTGACTCACTGGCACTTGCAGCGAATATGTTGAATTGCGTCTCCGTCCTTCCTTTTATTCTACTGTTGAGCTGCGCGCGCCGACATCACGCGTTTTGCGTACGCTCACGTCGCCTCTGACGTTTCGTTCCTGATATTTGCATACGCATGACGTTTCTATGATTTACGTTTTCATTGTACTGATCTCCATACCTCCTTTTCTGCAATTTCATGGCTATCTTCTAAATTTTTACATTGTTGCTTAAGTTTTGCACACCAGTGTATATCGATGGTTTGTGGAGGAAATTGAGGTTACCATAAAACCGCTATTTCATTTGAAGCAAAAAAAAAAGTTTCCACTTGTGAAAATTTATCGCCTACAAAAAGGAGCCAATTTCGGTTGGCGATATTTACATACGCTCTAAGAATAGACCAAAATTAGATTTTTTTAAAATTTTGCATACTTTGAAGCGTTTCTGAGTTAAAAAAAAAAAAAAAGGGGGGGGGGGAAGGGATCTTGAAACACTGTGTGTCCGTATGTGTCTGTGTCGTGTTAAATCCCAAATGGATTGACCTACGATGTTGAACTGCATTTCGGTTACCTTTTAAGGTGTTTTAAACATCCCAACTTCCGTAATAATTCCCTTAGAAATTCGGTAGTGGCGTAAAAAGTTGAAATACTAATGTCTTTAACAAAAAGTTCTCTTCCCTTGAACATCGCCCATCAAAGAATGTTTTAATCTCTTTCACTTAGAAATAATAATGCAAGAGCAATCGAAAAAACCCGGCAATAACTCAATTTTTTTTTGCTAATTTAAATACTACAGCCAAAATAATACCAAAGCAGATTTTTTTTTTTAAATAAATGTACACATGAAAAGTAAAAAAGTAACTTACGTCAATCCTTGTAAAATATAAATGCAGTGACCAGTATTAAGTGCAATTTAAAGTTAAGGCTAGTTCCACAATTCTAGTTTCTGTGTGAACTTCTATTTAAATCAAATCAAACCAAATGCATAATAAGAAAATTTTTGAAATTTGCAGTCATTTTCAATTTACTAAAACTAATTCGAATAGTAGACTAATCAAACTTCAAAACAAACTTAATTTTTGTTGTATCAGTTAGACCAAGTCATTTATTATACCAGTCAGAATTTTTCCGTAAACATTTTTGTTATTCTATAGTAAAGATCCTCCAAATTAAAGGTCATTTATTTTTTCACGCAGCCACAACTTAAGGCAAAGCAGCATGAAATTGATGGAAAAAAAGAACAAGTTACCTATTGAACCTCACAAACTTTATTTCTTCTGATCTTCTATCCTGCGCTGTGAAGCAGCATACATATCATGTCTTTCTTGAATCGAATTAAAGATACACAGCATTTGTGCGAGGTATGTAGCAAGACCTTTTCTCGAAAGAACGCTCTCGCGAAACATCTCTTTACTCACACTGAAGAAAAGCCACACATGTGCGAGATTTGCAGCAAAACATTTTCTCAAAAGAGTCACCTAGCAACGCATCTCTTTACCCACACTGGAGGTAAGCCACATGTGTGCGATATTTGCAGCAAGTCGTTTACCAGAAAAAGCACTCTCATGACACATCTCCTCACTCACACTGGAGAAAAGTCACACGTATGCAATATTTGCAGTAAGACATTTTCTCGAAAGGGCCATCTCGCAACACATCTCTTCACTCACACTGGAGAAAAGCCACATGCGTGCGAGATTTGCAGCAAGACATTTTCCGAAAAGGGCACTCTTATGATACATCTCCTCATTCACACCGGAGAAAAGCCACACGTGTGTGAAATTTGCAGTAAGACATTTCCTCGAAAGAACAATCTCTCATCACATCTCCTCACGCACACTGGAGAAAAACCACATGTGTGCGAGTTTTGCACCAAGACATTTTCTCAAAAGGGCAATCTCACAACACATCTCCTCACTCACACTGGAGAAAAACCGCATGTGTGCGAGATTTGCAGGAAGACATTTTCTCAAAAGATCAGTCTCACAAAACATCGCATCACTCATATTGGAGAAAAGCCACATGTGTGCGAGATTTGCAGCAAGATATTTTCTCGAAAGGGTAATCTCGCAACACATCTCCTCACTCACTTTCGTGAAAAGCCACATGTGAGCCAGATTTTTAACACTGAATTTCATCAAAAGAGCGGTCTTGGAACACATATCCTCAGACACTAAAGAAACGCAAGATGTGGCGAAATTTGTGGAGGGTCATTCTCTCAAGAGAACTGTCTTATCGCTAAATATCTTTTTAGTCACACTGGATAAACGCTGCATGTTTCAGGTTTGCAGCAGAACATTTCCCCAAAACAGCCCATTTGGCAAAAAACAGCAGTCTCTCCTGACAAACACTAAAGAACCATATATATTTGAGGTTCGCCGCAATGCATATTTTTGGTGCAGCAAAGAATTTTCATTTATCAGCTATTTTTTCGAGAAATAAAGTATTGAAAGAATTTTGTTGTAATTTAAATCATGAAATTGTTAACCCTTTGCACTCGAGAGATAACTCTCACTCACCACATGATTGGATGCGGCAACTCGAGAGGTGACTCTCATTCACAATTAGGTTTGATATGGAAATTTGATGCAAGGCCTGTTTATGTTTAGTTTCTTGGAAGCGTATCTGCAACCACGAACCGAATCAAAATCGCTGCGAAATGTCTCGAGTTGCTGGTGCCTACGCTCGAAAAATTCCTCGAGTGCAAAGGGTTAGTATGCTCCACATATATAGGTATAGTGCTGCAGGATGTATCGAATTTCAAAAGGTGATGCCATGAAACAAAATTGTAATCGATTAATATCTATAATGCAAAAATTGCTTAACGTTTGGAAAATTTTACGAAATTTGCATGCGCTAGTTAGAAGTGCCGAGAGGCACGACCAAAGTGCCGAGAGTCACCAAAGATATAAGGAAGATAAATGTGAATAAGTGTCCTACTTAATAAAACACAATTATTTTGTAAATTTAGAAAAAAATGAACGCGCCCAAGAGGAAAAAATAAATGATGGTAATTGTGGCATTTTTTTGGTCCTCAACAAACCAAAATAAATATTCGATTTCCACGAAAACGTGACTACTGCTGAGACTTAAGATGTTAGATAAGTGTACAGAATTTTTACATTTTACATTAATTTTTAGGGTGCTTGGAGATTAGGAAATTATGCACTTATTTATGGTTACAAGATATTGAGAAAGCCGAGCGGATATATTATTTGAAAATGAAAACTTAATCTCAAAACATTGATTGTTTTTCACTGAATCCGTAAAAAAAAAAGAACAATTAAAAAAAAAAAAAAAAAGAAAAAAAAAAAAAAGAAGAAGAAGAGAAAAGCGACGAAATTCGCATGAAAAAATAGAAATAGTTTTTAAAAAACAAGGTCTAAAAAAAGATGTGTTGCCTTCTTCTGCAACAGGCGACATCCATGCTAATAAATCTGTCCTTTATTTGAAAAAGTGGATGCATTTACATTAATGTTATGTGTTTCAAAAAACTAGAATTACAGTGGCATCAGGAGTTGAGCCACAGTTTTTTGAACTTTAGAGATTTTGAAGGTAGTAGTCGTATAAATTTTGCAGTTTTCCATCCTCCTCTCATTCATCATAACTTTTGGCGATTTTTGCCCCCAAATCGCCGCCACTAGCTAAATGATAAACCGAACTGGACAAGATTCAGAAACCAGGAGTGTCCGGAGCAAGCGGTAAGCAACATTTGAATATTCCACTTTAAAATTAGAAATAATTTGGATTGGGATGATATTCAAATTAATATTTTATCAAGAAATTCTAAATCAATTAATGGATTTTAACTTTGCAATTGAAATCCATCGAGTTGTTAATTTCATTTTAGCGAAAGCAAATAGGAGCAAATTTTGAGAGGGGAAAGTAAGGATTTTCTACTACTTACTTTTTAATGGTATACATCAATAATAATGAAACAAAGAGTGTCTGCCTGTCGCTCTATAGAAAACTATATAAAATAGGCGTAGAGCTCGGAAATTTTCAACATAAGTAGTTTTGGCCTTCTAATTTGAATTTTGAAAAACAGAATGTTAAAATTTTAGGATTTTTTTTTATACATATATAAATACGAAACGATTTCTATTAGGGATACAACTCTGAAATTTTCAACATAAGTAGCCTTGACCTTCTAATTTGAAATTTAAAACACAGAAGGTTAAAATTTTATTTAGTTTCTTTAATTTTTTTTTTTTTTTTTTTTTTTTTTTTTTTTTTTACGAAACGACATCTAATAGTGATACACCTCTGAAATTTTTAACATAAGTAGTTTTGGTCTTCTAATTGGATGTTCGAAAAACAGAATGTTCAAATTTTAATTACTTTTTTTAATTATATTTTTTAATTAATCATTAATTTAAAAAAATAATTACAGAACGAACTCTAATAGGGTTACAGCTATGAAATTTTCAACATAAGTAGTTTTCGCTATCTAATTTTACTTTTGACCGAATTTTAAAAATATCCTCAACTTTATTTAGTTTTAATTTATTATCAATTGATAACAGTAAACAAGTTTTGGGCATGCGCTGTTTTTAAAGTGTAACGTAAAGAATTCTAAATGTAAATACATAGTTAAAAATTTTGTTCCATCTTGAACCAAAAATTGGTTTCCATTTAGTTGCAACCAACATTTGGTGCTTAGTTTCACGATTTAAAGGTGCTTCCTCGGACCGTCAGCAGCATTAAATCTTTAAACTAAGCACCAAATGTTGGTTGCAACTAAATGGGAACCAATTTTTGGTGCAAGGTGGAGCAAAATTTTTAACAGTGGTATAACGGCGAAGATTATTGAAAATGACAGAAAACTTTCAAATCGTTTCAACATTAGTTAATTTTTTTTATATTCCCCAAATAAATATTTATTCATTTCCTTTAGTATTTGATCCTGAATATCGGATTCCTTCGTTTGATTGTTTTTATTTGAATATTATTTAATCTAGATTTGAAAGCGGTTTTTTGAATTATCCATGTTTTACTATTTACAACAGAAGCGTAGTATTTAATTTGCAATTTTATTTCCTAGGTGAAAATTAAGTTGGTAAGATGCCATCAGGTTACTTTTTATCTGGGTACTAAAATATTTTAATTCGAAGAATATAAGACTTCTTCGTTACAAATGTAGCATAGGATATTTCTTTAATGTAATATTTTTTTTTTTTTTTTTTTTTTTTTTTTTTACCTTCAGATAAATGCGGTTTCTGGCCACGGGTTTTATTTTAATTTAATTTATTTTACTATTATTTATATTTTAACCTAATTTTATTATTTATGTTTTAATTTTATTTTAGTTACGATACCGTGTTTTTGATTTTGGCGATTTTTCTGATTGGGAATGAAAAAAATCGCCTATTCTACAAATACTACATTTATTCCCCTTTTTTTTAAATGTAAACTTATATGTCTTTCAAAGGATCCCAGAAGCGCAGGGCCATGCAGCTAGTTCATCGAAAACTATTTTCTGACACTTTTTTTTTGTAATCTTTGCATTGTGGCGACATTTTAAAAATGGATTACCTGTAATATTTGTTTTCTCTGCTCATTATAATATATTTATTATTTAAAATGGTTCGTAGCTCGTAAAGAAGATAAGTTCGTTAGAAGACTCGTTTTTTTTTTTTTTTTTTTCAAAGTTCAAAGTCAAAAATTTAGGGACATTATCGGAATTATTTTAACCAATCGTTTTTACAAAATACTGGTAAAATTGGTCATTATGATTTTGACACAACATTATAGGAAATTTCATAATTTAATTATAATTTTACTATCACTTTCACCAGGGACAACGCCCATCTAAATATGTCTGTGGTATAGTGGACTATTTCATTCTTTCCCTGCCGAAACATTGCTTCAAAACACACTAAAAAAGTGTCAATCGGATAAAACAACCATGATTAGAGCAAATTAAATTTGAAGGAAAATAAGTGTGTGATGTTTTTAATTTTAACACTTATTTCTTGCAAAAAATCGTTACGTTGAGGAAATGTGAGCTAAAAAGATAAATACTCCACTGTACCCCACGTGTGACTTAGAGTTGGTCTTAACTAGAGCCTCTATAAACAACATAAAGCCACAAATTACGTCCAGAGCTATGTCAATTTACGACTTCAATCTTTTGCAATGGCTCTATTTGTATTCACGACTCTCAGATTATTTTAAATAATATTGGCTATTTGAAGCTGAATTTGACATGCATATTGCACACACAAATGCATTTTATACTTCACACGAAAAATTATTAATGTCTTTTTAAAACCAAAAATAGCTTAAGTATTCTTACAGCGTGTGCTTAAATTTTATATAGATTATAAAATGGTGTCGATGCAAAGATTTATATAGATTATAAATCTTAGCATGGACACTTCGAGTATTGTTGATTGGCGCAGCAGGAATAGCGCCCAACTATTTTACGAAAAGTAGAAAGATGCGACATTGATAAGACGGTAGTATCATTCATTTTGTATCTATCATTATCTTATCTCCTGTCCATTTCTACTCTATCTCTTTCCACCATCTCCCCCGTATCACTTGATATCACTTCTGGAGATTGCCCTGAGTTGAGATTTTGCTTTTCATCCTTGTGAAATAACGATTTGTTATTCTAAGTACTTTTCTAAAATATTAAGAAGCAATAAATTTAGGAGTAATTAAACTGATGAAATGAAAATTGATCTCGAATTGATGATTCATAATGGCACCTGGTAGATGGAGCTTCAAATTTGTAAAATTAATGAGCATATTGGACAGAAATATTAATTTCGATGCCTTTTAAGATAAAATCTTTCAGCACCCAAGTTATTTTTATAAAGAGTATTTAGTACGAAAATGATATATGCTTTACTTTTTCGCCAAAGGTACAGCGATTTCGTTTTGAAAGACTTTCCCATTTGCAATATCGGTAAATTATGATTAAGAATTGTATTACAACTTTAGTGTACTTTAATGAAAGTAATTATTTTGAACTATGGAGACTTTTCCGAAAAACCCACTTCCCGAGTATAGCAAATCATAGTGATGTCACTATTCATAAGATCTATTGTAAATAATAGGAACAATTCAACGCTAAGCGGTGCAATATAAATTGTCACGTGATAATTTTGGCATCGCAGCTTCGTGGCAAATCTAAAAACGTAACAGAAAGTTGATAACAGTGACAGCAATAATTGTCTGTATTCGGTCTTGAAGTAAGGAGTCCTTATTTATAGGTAGGTTGTACTAAGATACCAGTTATCGCTTAATCTGACGCCACATTTGAAATTAAAATGAAGTTTGGCTTTTTTTAACAATGAAAATTTATATCTTGATCACTTTTTTAAAAATCCATGAAAGAAAACGATAAAATTTTAATTATATAATTCTTTTTCGAAATTAGATATATCTGTGAACTCTTTTTGACTTCTACATTGCAATGTAGTGAGAAACTTATAAAAAGTAGGCCTTAGTGGCTTTTTGAAAAAAAGCCTCGTGTGTGTTTTAGAAATAAATCGAGAAATTACCATCGGATTGTTCAACAAGGCAATGCAACAATTTCTATAAGCCCTGAAGATAATTTCCATAAAAAACCGTCGAATCGCATGTTTGATAGCAGAATTTAGCAAATCTCCATCGGCACATGAACATGAGATATCTGTATTCGATGCGTACATTTTGTCTTTGAGCTATTGTCGGAAATTAACATTTCAGTATACGTGTTTCCCCAATCCATTAACTAATTATTTTCATACTACCAATTAATTATACATATAACATCTAATCGTCTGATACAATACTATTTTAATTAAAAGGGTATATGGAATAAAGAAAATGTTGAAAAATGTTTCTAGAAAGCCACACTACACCTTGCCATTGCACCTTCTTCCACCCAACATTTTCAAACAGGTTAATTTTTCCTTTTGGACTCATACGACTGAATAAAGTGGGAATCTCAGTTTTAACTCTCTAGTGTAGGATTTTTTTTTCCCTTTGTGATATAATTAGCGGTGATTTAACTGGTGCTTATTGCAAAAAGTATGCTAATAACAATACTTTTTAAGGTATAAACAATGTTGGTATGACTGATTTAGTTAATTTCAATTTCAAATTGCATTAAAATATATGAATTATTATTCAAATTTTACTTCCAAGTTATGTAGCATACATGCTAGACTAGACACTAGGAGGGTTAACAAAAACTTTTTATTGTGCATTTATTTTATGTACCTCTTTATATAATATTTTTTAACCCTATAATGCTTATTGTAACATATATACCATACAACTTATTGGAAGAAATCTTAGAAAAAAAAAGCTAGCACATGATGTTACGTTTATGCTACACAAAGGTAATAATTAAATAGGCACTTAGGTACTTTTTTTGTATGTTTTTCAAGTGTCCAAAGGTAAAGAGAAAACAAAGGGGGAAAAAAGGGGGGGGGGGAGGGAAAAAATTGTTAAAAAGAAAGATCACTAGAGGAGTTACAGGAGTTACTTTTTAGAAAATTTATCAAATAATTCGCACCGACCAAACGGTATTGTGGTTAGCATACTAGCTTCTAGACCGCGAGGTTGCGTGTTCGAATCCCGTGTAAGACATGAGTGTTTGTGAATGTATGTTGGCTTGTCAAATGACGAATTTTCGGCGCATTATAGCCCTCGTGTTACTGACGGGGCCAGATAATCTGAAAACAACCAACTAATCAAAGAATTCGTGTTGAGTACTGCCAGGTAGGATCAAAGGAACTTCTTAAAAATAAAATATTAAAAATTAAAAATAAAGTGGAGAAAATTAAGTGGGAAAAAAAATCATGGTTCGAACAAATACCTTAGTCATCTTACATCATAGCCTGCATTTTTGCTCATCCCCTTCTTTAAAATAATCAGGCCAGCATCCATTGAATCAATTCCTTGAAATCTACCCCCGTGTGCGGTCCTCTACTATGAATCAAAAGCAACCAAAAACCGAATAAAACGACAACAACCATTATCAAAGAACATCTCCCATTCAAGCAATTCCACTCAACGGCACAAGTCCTTAACCTCTCTTTCAAAATTTCTCAAAGGAATCAACCCTTTGCAAATCGTCCCCGTGTGAGGTCTGCTAACCAAATAATACCTCTAAACAGCAATCACAGTCCGAATAAAAACGACAACGATCCAACAACAATTCCACCTTCAACACCAAACAATTCACCACAAGAACAAACCATTTACCGCTCGTTCACGCAATGTTAAATAACCTTAAACAACACTTCCAGTGAAAAACATCGCCAATAAAGTACGAAATCCCACGCGGAAGCGTTATGTTCTCTTTTTTAAAAAAAGAAAAGGAATTAAGCTATTATTTCCTTAAGGAGCCGCCAAAAGGAAAATTGGTGGAGGGCAATTTCAGCGAGGTGTAAATTGCCGCCTTAGGTCAGTGAGTTATTACTTTAGAGATCTATAGCCTTTGCTTTCGACTTTTTTTTTTTCTGTATCCCCTTTGACCTCTATTTTTGCTGCCGTGAATCGGTAACCCACGCACTGCCGCCAGGTGAGACACATTTTCCCTAACTTTTTCCCTTCCATCCAAAGAGTTTCCCTTTCAACAATTTCGATTGAATGAGCGAAGAAGCGATTCTTGTCAATATATTCATATAGAGCGAGTATGCAAGGTCTTCCGAAAAAAATGCTTCGCATGCCAAAGGTGCCAGGTTCAAATCCCGGGTTAGGCGTGGATGTTCGTAGTGGTTTGGAATCCACGTTAAGCTGTAGGTCTCGGTCTGATTAGTCGTTACTGTGCATAAAAATAGGTCGTTGAGGGTACGAACCAACCAATCCGAAAAAAAATGTGTGTACAAGTTTATTAAAAGTATCAATGCAATATGAGTTTAGCGCTTAGCTCACTCTTTTATCACAATTTTTTTTTCGGTGATCAAGTTGCAGATTTTACTATTCCGTGGGGTCATTTTTCCCGTTTCCAAATACGCCAACCTGATGACTGTGGGGTTAGCGCTCTGGCCTCGCATGCCAAAGGTGCCGGGTTCGAATGGAAGTTCGTTGTGGTTCGGAATCCACGTTAAACTGTAGGTCCCGGCCTGATTAGCCGTAATTGTGCACAAAAATAGGTCTTTGAGCGTACAAACAAACCAAACCCGATTCCAAATATACGAGAAACCGATTTCAAATTAAAAGTGGTTAGTACTTATTCACTCCAAATCAACGATAAGTCTTTCTTCCAAATGAGTACAACAGTTTCCAGTTGTACAGCAAATTTCAAGAAAAATACAAAAGCAGCTTGAGGTCAATCATTTTAATAGATAATTAAAACTATTTATACAAAAAAAAAAATTCCATTCTTATCCAGATGAAAATGCTATAGCATAAAATCGCTTTTATTGTAATTTAAATGGTTTTTATGGTACTCGATAAAGCCAACTTTCTTACTCTTAACTAAAGACAAGTCTCTTAGCCTTGACTAAAGTTGTCAAATGAGCGTTATAAGGGATCTTTCTCTAGGCTAAAAGTTTTCAGAATAATTCTTACTGAAAAGATAGAGTTTAAGCTTCAACTTTGAGCGATTTTTTCCTAGGAAAAAAAATGAACACAGCATTTTAACACGTGATAATTTGTACCCTAAAACATGGAGAGATGCACATCGTAATAATGCATTCTAAGAAGTTGATTTATCGAATTTAAATTTTTGTTTCAGTACTTTTTAGAGATTCCAAATCCATTGATATTTAGTTGTAAGGTTAGTTAAACAATAATTATTCTAAAAAAAAAAAAAAAAAAAAAAAAAAAAAAAAAAAAAACCTCTAGAAAAAGGGACGGGGAGTTTATTTGTTTTTAACCCTTTGAGTACTGAATTATTTGAAGATTTTTATGCCCATGAAACGGATTTGGATGGACAAATGACACTGTAATCAGACTCGTCCACTGTAACTTCGCCCATGTAAGCAAATGACGAGTCTCACTCGTCAAATGTACCCAAAGGGTTTTTCAAAACGTATTTGAAGAAGTACATACAGTAACATACAAAACAGTAGTATTTATAAGTACTATTTGCTTTTTTTTTTTTTTTTTTTAAACTTATTTTAGGTCTATCAAAGCGAAATAATATAATTAAAATTTCCATTAGATTTTATGAAAATCTTGATGATATTCAAGTAGATAATCCCAAAAGGGTTAAAAGAACTGTAAGTATTCAGAATATTTTATACAATGAAATTATCCTAACCTGATATTCCATTGGTCTTTTGCTTTCTTCGAGACATAATTTTCAATACACAACTGTATAACATAATTTTCAAAAATATAACCGGAAGGTACAAATAAAAATCCCTACTTTGAAATTCCCTGAAAAATAATCCCTATCGTTACCAAAACATCACGATCAAGATCTCCAATTAGGTCCCGAGTGAGTGAGCAAAAACTGCTCCATATATCGGCGGTTCAGAATCCACTTCGTCAATTGAAATGACACGATGATTAGAAGATCTAACCTGCGAAAAAGCAACACCGAGGATTTAATGATAGATAATAATAAGACAATGATGCATCTAACATTGATGTCTGTATCCTTATACATGTCAGCATGTTTTCGGCTAAAAGAGATACCTTTACCAGAACGTGCTTTATGGGTGACCAATTTACACCCGTAATAAAGCAATCTTATTATTTTAGAGTGCGATATTAGAAGAAATGTAATTGTTTTTGGGGTGAATCTCGTGTGCGTACGTAAGGGAGGTGTGAGTTTTTATTCCATTGTTTTCGATAGTATTTTTTGATGATTCTGACCTATTTATTTTTGGCCCTTAGAAATTCATTTTGGTGGATGTTCCTTAAAAAGATTTTTTATGTTATCTCCTATTGGAAAAAAAAAATATTTCTTTGTGAAGTGATAGAAGTTTAATGCCCAAAAGAGTTGCACATTTAATTTTGGAAGTTAAAAAAAATGTTGAATTTTCTTTTCAGTAACTACTTCAATTTTGAATAGAGGGAGTTCAAGTTTGAATAAATAAACGATTTCAAATAGAGATCGACAAGATTCTAACAATTTTTTTTTTTTTTTAATTTTTAACTTTTGTCCACTTTTTTGCGTATTGCTACTCCCTTAAACCACTGGTCTCTATCTGCAACTCTTAGATAATGTATGCTTGGTTATTGACTTGAAGTTGAAGAAGGCTTAACTATCACCATAAAGATCAATATTAGCAACTTAACTCGATCCCCTCTCTCCCCCCCTCTCCCAAAAAAAAACCCAGTTAGAATGTGTTTCTATCCATGCACAAATTATTTCATAGGTGGAGGAACAGTATTATCTGCTTGCAGGCCTTAAGCCGCTTGTAAGCTATTCAGGTTGGTTGTATTCAGATTATCAGGCGCCGTCAGCAACACGAGGGCTATTATGCACCGAAACATTCGTCGTTAGACAAGCCAACATACATTTACAAAAACCCATGCCTAACACGGGACTCGAACCCGTAACCTCGCGGTCCAGAAGCTAGCACGCTAACCACTATACCGCTTGGTCGGCTGTAAGCTATTCAGAATTTGTAATTGAGAGATCAGTGCCTTTAGTTAGTGGATACATTTCAGACTTTGACTAAATCTTTGGATAGAGAAGCCAAATACTACTACTACTGCTACTACTACTACTACTACTACTACTACTACTACTACTAATAATAATAATAATAACGGATACAATGCTTTCACAATTCGATAGGCGTAAGGCCTTTTAGGTACTAACTAGACTAGTTTCGCTAGTGTAGATGACTGGTTGGGATTTTCCAGGTTTCCTCCCATATTAATGCCGGGTATTTTTTGTAAGAGACTCCCTAGAAGACCCATTTTTTTTAATTTAGAGCATTTCTCTGCTCGTAGACAATTTGAAGATGCATTAGCGAATGACTTTTAGGAATTGAAAAATAGAATTTAACAATTAACTTTAAGCATTGAAGCTATGATTAATTGCATTGGATTTTCTTTGGTACAGGAGCTGCACGAGGGTTGTACACAGTGGCCAGACATCTTGCAGCATGATACAGAATTTCAAGAGAAGAATGTCGTCTGGGAGGTTTTTCAAGGATAAACTTCTTTCAAGGTAAACTTTATCACTTTGTGTTCTTCAGCAGAGGAGAACTTTGGGAAATCACAAAGCAGAACAACAATAGACTATCTCTCATAATCATTGTCTTCTCTACTCGTTTTTGAACTCAGATATTTCACAGATGGGACTCGATCCCAAAATCTTTCCCATGCTAGGTTCTCAATTCACTCTAGAATCCCTAAATCCATAAACATCAACAGCGCTTAGTTCATCAAGCACAAGCATATCAAATGCACGCTTGCTAATTACAATTACACACATAAGTGCTATATTCTACTAAGCAGTCACGATCACGTGTTGCATAAGCTATAAATCAAGATCAAAACAAGTTAACCGCCAAAGCAAAGCCCCCCCGACCCTTCTCCCCACAACAAAGGTCGCCAAGGGTCGCCCCTAACAGCAGCGATTCCCACATCAAAAATCCATACAGCTCGCCAAATTTAATTTACGTTCGTCAATGGCTTTAATTGCAGGGGAGTGCGGTCAATTAACGCCTGGAGCTTGCGATGAAGTCGTGTGAAAAGACGCCTACCCTTGTTAGATGAATTCTTTTTAAATTTCACTGTTTACATACAGTGTTTTTTCGGAGATCCGTGTTCGTATGCAGGGAAGATTAGTTTCATGTGTACTTTTGTTTCCTTTTCTAATGAACTGGAGGTGAAGGTTCTTCACCTTGGTTCAATGTTCGAAGTATCGATTTTTGGTTATCGGTCAAATGTTTTGACGTAATTGGATTCGTAACAAAAAGAGTATGGTCGTTCTCTTTGATGTTCATTGCATAGTGTATTGAGTTGTACAGTATTTTATGTACATTATACAATATAAAATAATCCTAACAATGGCCATATTTTCAGTTTTAAAGGTCATAGGAAAACCCTGTTTGCTCTTATGTGTATTGTTTACGATTTTCCATAGTTCTGAGTAAAAAGTATCTCTTAAGGGGTTGACAACTAGATTATTTTTGTCAAAACTTTGAACACTTCTAATATACAAACCTATATATTTGACTAATCATTCTGTTTAATTGACTGGTTTATTTGTGCGCTCAACGACCTATACTTCTGCCCAATAACTGCTAATCAGGCCGGGACCTACAGCTTAATGCGGATTCCGAACCACAATGGACATCCATGCCTAACACGGGATTCGAACCCACCACTTTATCATTCGGTTTAAATACTTCTTGTATCCTAAATTAAAAATTTTACCAGTATGATCAAAGTACAAAACATAACTACTACGAATTAAAATGTAATTTTGCATTTTTTTTTTCTTGCGTTAATTGGAAGACGCATAACAAGCGTTTTGTTTGACTTTGTTGCTTATTATACGTTTTATCTCCATAGCAGCAGAGAGAAAAATACTTCTTTCATAATTCTCGTCATTTTGAATAAAAAAAAGTTAAAATAAATTAAATTTTTCTATTTTGAACACTTGTTTTCTTATTAGATTAGAAAATGGTGCAATATTTAAAACTACAATTTATTTTGTGTTGCTCTACTTCTGATAACTATTGTTAGCAAGTGGTTAGTTACCGATAAATAATTTAACACACTTATTTACTACAAATAAAATTATTTCACAATACTTGATGAATAAGTACCAGCAGTACTAATGTCTCAACTATTTTTTATACATAACGAGATCGAACAAATGATTATATGTAATTTTAAATGAAAATGGCATTAATCTGTTTCCCTACAAAATCCTCCATAGCATCGTAGTATACAATCAATTAATCCGCCAAAATCTTTAACAATGCATTGAATTTGAATTATCAAGACGAATCATTGACTTTTTTTCAAACTTCAAATTAAATTTTTGTCAACGAAAAAACTCAGTCAACAAGCTATATTCTCTGAATTTCTTATTTTTGAAACAGGAAGTTTAGGGCCTTTGGCATCAATCAATTCAGAATTATCCAGATGATGCATCGTAATTCTAATGTGATTGGGTGGTCTGTCATACTCATACAGTGGACACATCCCTGAAAGCAGACTATGCACATCTATTGCAAAAGAATGAAACAAAATGCATTACCCCATTATGTAAATTAGACGAGAATATAATCACCCGATTTCTTCAATATTTACTCCTGCCATCTTAAATATGTCAAACCTTAATCCATATAGAAATGAATACAAAGCAGAACTTAGATCTGATCTTTGATACAACGAGCGATAAACCAAACGCGTCCATCAACACTATTAGACTACTGAAAGGCCGATCCAATTACCAAATTGACTGTTATGCAATATCCTCCTTGGAAAAAAAAAATGACTTTTACAAACTCGTTTTGAGTTTAAACTCATTTTACTTTTATAGGGTACAGATTGAAAAATAATAATAATAATATAAAAAGATTGAAGAGCTATGCGCCTTGATGTGAGGAAGGGTTATCCCATGCTCTTTCACCGATCAGTCACTGATGACAGAAATGACATTTGATTATCGACGTTATCAGAGAACTTCGGTTCTTGTACCACCCATCCCCTAAGATAGAGAGAGGTGTTATTAAGGAGAGCTCTGTTGTTAACAGTGCCGAAATTTGAAAGAAGTCTCGCTGATGGGGATTGCCTCTGGAGCCGTGTCGATTGTGCTTCAAATTGCATTAAGCTTTGTAAATGCGTGGATGTTTTCGATTGTAGCGAAATGGGATTATTTTCTTGCTGGCAGTCGTCACTTGTTTGGGCAGACGTAAATTGAAAATGGGCTGATGTAAAAGACGACTGTATAAGTGGTCGGTGTTTAAAAACTAGTAAAAAGAATCAGTGAAATGCGAGTACTTATGCTTACGCCATATTTTCTGCACCCTTTTGAGCACCGCCGTTTCTAAAAAATAAAATAGTATTACTATACGGGAGGTGAACGCGATACAGTCTTATAGCGCAATGTTATACAGAGAAATACACTTTTACTCTACAGGCTTTTGAGATCGATACAATTTTGGAACAAAATCCTACAGAGAAAGCACATTTAAGGCATTGAGCGCCAGAACGGACCACCCCACTTTTTTTCTTTTTTTTTCCCCCGAACACTATTTCTACACTGTTTTTTAAAACCATTCACTCCAGAACGAACCATATGTGTTTTATTTGATAGCCAACAGTTGGCCATTAGACCGTATTTGGTACTTTCTAGTGCTCAACGCTTCATTTTATGTTACTGGTTATGAAGGACGATTCAATTTTGGCTCAACAAATTGCATAAAAACGTGTTTTTTGTTGTTGTTTTGTTTTACTACTGGCTGTTGAGAACGTTACAATTTTAGAACAACGTCATTAAGAGAAATACACTTTTACGCTACTAGCTGTTAGAAATTATACAATTTTGGAACCTTGCCTTATAGAAAAATAAAGTTTTTAGCCTACCGGTTGTAGAGATGCACGTTATGCATAAAAATAAAACTTTGCTTACAATTTAAGAGGTAATTTGTTTATCGATGTTATGGAATTTATAAGTTTCAACCTTTTATTTTCTTACTTTAAACTTAAATTTAGTGATGCTCGTGCCAATTATATCCTCTTCCTCTTCCAAAAAGAGAGAGAAAAAAAAATATTCGTATCGAAAATTCAATGACCCAAATAAATCAACCCACAATTTTATTACCCCCAATAGATAAACTTCAACATAAAAAACCACCTCATTCGGTGGCCACATTCTCTAAAAAAAAAAAGTTCAATAGCTACTTTGCATGTATGTATTATACCTTCTTCCGTATTATCAGATTTTAATTCCAACGAGGCGCAATTTTACGACGTCTATTAATCTTCGACTGAATCTTAATTGTCATGAGCTTCGCGTAAGTGTTGGTGCACTTTTTTCAAAAAAATAAAAAGCTACTATCCCCTTTTAAATTGTCATTAAATGGAAGGCATTAAATTGAGATATGCCCTTCGATTGAACGGGAACGTGGGTGTGGTAGGAGATGGACCTCACAAGTTGGGCCAAGTGGTGTCGACAAGGCATGGCAACGTTCTAAAATTAAGTTGTTCGAACGTGCAATTTGGAATATGGTCTTCGTGGGATGGTTACTTTTAATTGGATTGAAGTGGAGAGATGTGTATTATTTTTGGTCGGGACGTGATGAAGTCGGAATTTTTATTGTTAGTTGTGGTTGAAATTTTTTTGATTTTGAGTTGTCAATGAGCAAAATGACATCGATATTTTGCGCAAAATGAATTGACATTAGTCCAGATGTAAGTTCTGACAGATACGATACTTAGTGAGAGAAGAGCTAGAAAACTAGAATACTTTAACTTTCAATTACTCGATAAGTAATATGTAAAGGATAGTGATGGTATTTCATCGGGATCGAAACATCGATGTCTATTTTTTGATGATCCTCGACGTTGAAGGTCAGGAGCCTAAAAAAGTGGCTGTGTGTGTTTGTCTTAAATCAGCACATCTCCTGATCATATAGTGCTACGATATCCAGATCTGGCATGCATGTCAGTGGGATCCAAAGCACTCGAAGAAAAGGATTTCGTCAAAATCATCTTGTGGAAGGTACCTGCTATTGAAAAATTTAGATTTATCGGGAATAATTATGAACAACAGATCAAATGATATTGATCAAAATCATTCTTGAAATGCCTTTTCAGATGCCCGCAATGTTAAATTGCCTATTTTTGATGTACCTTTTCTTGGAAAGTTCTAAACAAATGAGTTTTAATTTAATTTTTTTTATATAGGTTAAATAGATCTTATACAAATACTGAGTTTGATGCTTGAAAAAAAAATCATCAGAATTTTCTGTGTTAAATTTTAATCAATGTTACCAGAGGTAGGGTACCAGATAAAACCCGCCAAATTGTAGACCTAACTCATCCAAACTAACAATCTTTAAATAATTATAATTACTATAGCGAACCGTAAACATTTAGGCTTGGTGACAACTCTCCAACAGATAGAACTTTTTCCTTCCGATTTTTATGATGAACCATTGGTTCGGTGCGTTATTGAAGGAAATATGATTTAACGTTAAATTCTTTTGGGGAAACGATAAGAGGGCTCTGGGATGGCGCAAGCAGTTTTGCCCCCTCGGGTCAATCCCCCCCCCCCCCCTGGCCGGCAATGGAGGCCAAAGCGCCGGCTTTGGAGGGCAAAGCCTCACCGTTGGGTGGGTTGGCGAGCATTAACAAGCAGGGAACAATGACCCCTAGTCAGTCTTACTATAAAATTTTAGCTTCTGCTCTACACTGAAGCGAGCTAACACAAGGAATGTTTTTTGTTTATTTGTTTGGAGTCAATTTACTTTGAATAAAAATTTTACAATACATCTCGCCAATCTCTCTAAGTGGACAATATTTGAAAATTGCCACATCGGTGATATTTTTTTTTTAAATGAAACCATGAAAACGCAAATGGTAAATTACGCCAATCCATTTCAAATTTCATACTAGTATTATAATGTAATAAAGTAATACGATGTTGCTCACTCTAAGTTTAATTAGTTTTTAAATGTAAAAGGAAGATGAGATTACGTTAAAAACAACACATTAAACTTCGATTTATTTTGTTAATATTTTTGGTTATTTTTACATTTGGATAAAGAAAAGGCAAACTCTCAAAATTATTAAAAATGCTTTTTTCCCCCCTCTTTCAAAATTTCCTTTTAAAGTTATTAAAAACTTAACTACTGAGATCCAGGAGTGATTTATCACACATACACACACATAAAAAAAAGTTTTTTGCGACAATAAGGAAGAAGTTTAATTGTTTTTTCGGAAGGGACTCAGTGCAACCAAGTATTACAAAACTATAACGTCCTATTTACAATGATTTTGCTAAAAAGGCAAGCTACACTTATACTTAAATGTTGAATACATGTTTTTTAATTTCTTGATATACTGGCGTTTACATGTTCAAATCCAAATCTCTCTTCAGTGGAATGGTCATTGCAAAAAAAAGTAGTTGAAGTTTAAATACGAAGGAAAAGTTACCAGGAGATACCATGAAATCCAACGTCTACGATGAGTAGATTCTCATGGATCTGTTGTATCTGGAAGACATGCCTTTGGCCAGTCGGTTAGGCGGACAAAGAACCAAGTGGCCATTAACCATTAACGACAGCAGATCTGCATTGCTGCATTCCATACAAAGACCCGCCGATGTAGAAGAT
The DNA here is from genome assembly GCA_963978545.1 of Linyphia triangularis. Taxonomy (NCBI): domain Eukaryota; kingdom Metazoa; phylum Arthropoda; class Arachnida; order Araneae; family Linyphiidae; genus Linyphia; species Linyphia triangularis. Next base: position 59,629,106 of record OZ021729.1, read on the forward strand.
AACCTTTTCAATGATGCGGGACCAGACAAACGCCTAGACCACACACATTCAGGAATATAATAGCGTTACCCTATAAAGATATTCATTTTAGGGAAACATTCACAAAAGCAAGGACAAATATCTCTTTTTGAGCAATCAAACCCTGCAAGTGTTGAAAATTTTGTGTCCTTGAAACAGATGGAGAAATTTAAAGTATAGACTGGCCATAGGGTATAATTCTGTTACATAGAGTGTCTGGCTCATCACATCATCAAAATTTGCATACTTGCTATTATAGATATTATGTCTAAAAAATTAAAGATCTTTCCGACAGTTACAATAGGCGAGTAAAAATATATGTTTCTCTTTATGTGAAATTGTAAAAATCATTTCCTTATTTAATTAATAAATAATACTTTTAAAATTTTTTAATCGGAATCTACAATTAATTCATGCATTTAAAAAACATCGCTTGAAGCGAAAATTCATAACATTATTATTTTACCATTGAGGCTAAAAACCCCATTCTTCATTTTAACATTTATCGGCCTTTTCTTATCATCATCGTAACCCTTTGGGTACATTTGACGAGTGAGACTCGTCATCTGCTCACTTCAGCGAAGTTACGGTGGATGAGTCTGACTCGTCATCCGTCAATCCAAATCCGTCCCATGGGAATAAAAATCTTCAAATAATTCAGTACTCAAAGGGTTAATCTCCAATATCTCAATGAAAATTTATGAAAATTGTTATTCGAACGTGTTTTTTTTCCGGTAAAAAAATGCATCCTGACTTGACGAAGACAACTGCAAGAAATTAAAATATCTTTATTTTCCTTAGTTGAAGGACCAAGCAGCCGAATTTATTAAAAAGAAAGATATGATAATTTCCACAAGTTATCCTTGTCAAGTCTCAGGATATATATATTTTTAAAATTGGATCAAGATTAATCTTCAGATATAGAACTTTCTATCAATTGTTGTATATGTACATTATGTATAGCAAAGTTTGAATTTAATTTATCACATTCTGCTTAAAAAAAAAAAAAAAAAAAAAAAAAACACACACACAGGGAGGCATTTTACTTCTAGATTATCATCCCAATACAAAGCTATAAACATGGCTTCAAACTATAGCAAACTGGACAAACTTCCAAGAAAGACCACGCAGAAGAAAAACAGATCCTCCCAAATAAAAATATGTCCCCACTTTCACAAACAAATGATAACTCCCCAAAATAACATTTATTCTTCGATCAATAACTGTAAAAGACAGCTCGGTAAACTGCGGGGCGTGTACCACAACATCACCGGAAAGTCCAAACATCCTCTACAAGACATCTCAATTAAGCCCTCTAACAAGACCGAAACCCAAACGCGGGTGCGCACCCTTTCCAATTACACGACAAGAAGCCTTGTTGTGGAATATCAGAAACACACCAGAAACTGTGTACAACAAGCAACTTGGTCGTAGTCACCCGGCCACGCCTGTTGTACGCCAAAGTTTGAGGAAATGATAAAGTTAGTTTCATAACTTTCCAACCCACTACGTCACAAGACGGACATGACATTATATGAATGTTAAGAGTTAGCTGGAATACCTGAGAAGGAGTCTAACTATAAGTGAAAGTTGATTTTTGCTCAAAATCTTGGTCATAATGGATATTTTGGACACATGAGGTTTTTGGTTACATGTTAAGTTTAGAGAATTGTCAATTTTGAAAAGGACGCATGTCTGAAAATTGAAACTCAGCAGGTGTAATATATTGCCTTACTAAGCACAGAGCATCTGCATCTTACTGCCAAATTGAATTGTTGTTACTATTTGGTTCTCTGTAATTTGTTCTACATCATGGTAAGGTTTAATGGTCATATCTGCATGGGAAGTATTAAAAATGCTAATAGTTAGCACCCACTAGATGAAGTTGTTAAACTTTTAATCGCCATTTTTCAGGCCCCAAATTGCGTAAGTTTGGAATCTAGGCCTGAGGTCCCAAAAAGAAAAGTTGTGTAGAAACGAGCTTTTAGAGACAGTGACTGCCACAATTCAATTCATTAACTAGGGGTGTGGAACATCTCACAACTTTCAATTACATTATAACATTGGTCTTTGCATTACAATTTACAGTTTTTCATATTTTCACTCATTTAAATAAAAATGGCCAGCTAGGCGATATTTTTGGCAACAACTGTACATGAAGGGTAAAAAAAAAAAAAGTGGCAAAATTGGTGATTTTATTTGATAGACATTACATTGTTCTTTCTTTTGCATAAGACACATAAAAATCGATCGTTGATAGGCGATGCTGAAGGGCAAAGAGCTCTGTGGTACTCGTTTTTCAACTTTTTACGCTTTTATCTCATTTTCACGGGAATTTTGGAGTTGGGAATGTTTAAAACACTTTAAGAGACATTATCATAGCAATTTTGATCAAAATTGCTGGAACTGTTTCTTAGCAATTACTGAAAAACATGATTTTTTTCAATGGCAACCTTAATGGTAAGTCCCATGGCCATCACCAGCCCGTACACCAAATTTGAACATCATTGGTCAATTTGTTCAGGAGTTATGCTGACCACAGACACAGACATTTTTTTAGATCATTTTTTTTTTTAAATCAGGGAGCTGCAAAACGTAGAGGAATGCAAAAATATCGAAAAATGTTTTTTAACCGAATGCTATATTTTCATTATCCCATGCATACATATGGGTAATTGAAAGTAAAAAGTTCCTGAGCTGATTGAAATCTCTCTTTGTTAAAGTTGACAATATCTGATAGTGATTACAAATCCATTAAAATTCAGAGATTTTTTTATGAGAAATATCGCCAAGTTGGTTTAGTTTGGTGATACACTTTGCGAAAAGACTTATCTCGCCGAATAAAGTTCTATTCCGATATTTCCATTTGAAACTACAAAGGTGTGAATTAGGCACATAGTTACTATGAAAACACAGGTCAAACTTAACTTCAAAGCATTTTTAGTTGAAACTATCAATTGAATTTTTCGTAATGCTAGTAATCTTATCGAAACCTTCAAGCTAATATTTGTCAAATGTCAGTATTATATTCAGTGAAGTTTTAATGTTTAATGAGTCGCAAATTGGCGCCAGAGGATATTTCTGGAACATTTGGGCAAATTTTGGTACAGGAGCTAATTTTGACGAAGCTTTTCATTTGATTTCTCGCACAATTGCCTTCGTAGTTTTGTCTTGTATTACTAAACTCTGAAAGACGGACAGAGTCATTGCTAAAGCATCTTTTACTACATTAATATAGTGTCGAAGTTAAAGATAAATAAATACTAATTAAAAAAAAATCTTTTATAAATAGTTAAATAAATTTCATTAAAATCATCATAGCTACCATTTCAATCAAATCAAATCATGTCAAAATCATGTCAAACTAGTGACGATGAAATAATGCTCTTACTTTGCAACCACGCGTATTTCACTAAAGTTAAAATTGATCTTCAAACCGAAGGTGGCCGTTTTCTGACGTCATCATAAATGGAGATGGTAACAGTTATGAGACAACACCCTTTATCGCTAACCTTGATGGTTAGTGTCTTACCTGGCCGTCTTCGTAAATAAATGACAGGGAGTGTCATTTCGAGGAATGCCACTTTTTGCGGTCCAGTCTCGTAATCTTCAAGTGTCGGAAAGATATAAATCGGCGAATTATACCGAAAAATTCCGACTTGTCGTAATGAAGTACCTTCGGAAGAAAAGCGTCTTGGAACCACAGCCAAACGTCCTCTAATTTGTCAAGAGTCGCAAATCGGATATAATGGATGATGGCTCGTATGGAATAACATTGGGACTGTTTTTGTTGTGTATTTGCAGAAAGGTGGTTGACAGTAGACTTTGCCCAGTGTCTGTTATTTTTAGAGAAATAATGAAGATCTAATGATCGTTATGTGATATTCCCACATTATATCATTTGGCCTTTTTGGATGTCTCTTGGAAGATAAATTGGTACTTTATACTTAGTGTTTTGTCCTTAAAATTCAACTTAGGGCTCTGGATGCTCTGGAGCATATGGTGGTATTGTCGATTCATCATCGAATGTCGAGCACTTCCGCTGTTAAATAAGCGCTTTTCGTGAACATGGAAGATTATAGAATGCACTGATATCTTATGAATTTGAGCCCTGTTATTATGAGCATACAGTGCCTGATCTTTAGTGTCATTTTAATTTCAAGTATTGACAAAGTCAATTAATTGAGCTTATCTTGTTCAGTTAATAACAGGAATTAAACCAGCAATGTGATATTTCCCACATTATATCATTTGGTTCCCTAAATGACATGTTCAGTAAATAAGTTGTAATCTAAAGCAAACGAGATGTTTTTACAGTTTTAAAAAGATCTTTAGTCTTAATTGTCTGTAATTTTATCTTTCAGAAATTAACATAAGTGTTTTCACCGGAAATACGATACCCTAAAATTGTATAATGTTAGGTTGTAGACGATAAACTAGCTCATAATTTTTTACATAGATATTTTTCAACTATGAAAATGAAACTACATGGGTTTTTAAAAGATAAAAAATCCCATACTCAATTAAATAAGTAGCTTATATTTTTGAAATATTTTTAAGTAATACTAGCTGAATATGTTGATCGGTACAAACCCGTTCAACTTGGATTCACTCAATAGAAGTTATGAGTATCCCTTTCATCTCCCTATCTTCTATTTTATCCTCTTAGCCACAATACATTGGGATAAAATTGTGTTGCTGATAATTTGCGTTACTCAATATACCCATAGAAATAAATCTTTTCAAACTGATTCAGTAATCACAAGTTTTGATCTACCACGTTTCCCACTTATCTTCGATTTCAACACTTTATTTAAAAAAAAAATTTAAAAAAAAAAAATCTGAAACTTGATCTTCTAGGGGGTTGGAAAAAGAGGGGGCTCCAAAATATCAAGAAGCTATTGACCTTCGTCTTGCTTCGAAGATCAAATGGACAAAATTTCGTGAAGAGCAGAGATTTTGGAACATTGTCGATCTATTGATATCAAGATCTTTATTTTTTTCGCATGATAATACTAGAATCATTTAAAAACTATATTTTATATAATTTTAGTAACGCTGTCTTTTAAGTCAATGCTCTTTCAATGTTCGTTTCAAATAAGTTACGGCGACAACAGTAAATAAATCTTCAAAATGCTTCGTATGCCATTCGCAGAAAATCAGTTACAATGCATTTCTTTCCCTACCGCATACTTCCCAACGGCAAACAACTACGACAGGCGCCCATTCGTCAAAAATAATGACAGGACGGCCATAAAAGCTGTAGTTGCCACAAGCAACACCACAGCGACACAAGCCCTAAATTATACCAGCGATCTGACACCAGAAATCGTCATTAGAGAAATTTCTCTTTCTGTCCGGTTTTGTTTAGTTTGCAGTGACACTATAAGAGACCAATTTTCTTGCATGGAAATTTGGATGTTCTTTTATTCGGAAATTACCGGACGTGTAGCTTTGTCGGGGACTTCTCCATTACAACTGTCATGGCATCTTTCACTTTCTTTGAAGTTTGAAAAGGAAATGTAATTTTGAATAGAAAGATGTTTTTGGCATCGTGAATGCAAGTTTAGAATGATTTGACTCTGGCCGTTTGTTTGTGTAGCACGAGGGGTAAAAAATTGCATACAGTGATCTTTGATGTCCATACTTCATGTGGAAGAAATTGGGTCATGTCACACAAGATTGTTCAATCACATATTTATTTTGAAAGTTGATGATATTTTTTGAGATGTTTTCTGATATAATTATGTTCCATGTTTAAACAGTGTTGGAATGAAGAGTCCTATTTTAACCAAAGAAGTTAAACATAACAAATTGATATAGCCGCGTTGTAATTCTAATACCTCGTAACACAAAAACTCAGAAAATCAACTGTCAAGGAGACTTTGGAAATAAAAAAATAAACTAAAAAAAATAAATAAAAAAAATAAAAAAAACTGTATAAATTTTCACTGTCAAATTTGGAGACAAGGAATAGTACTGTTATGACATGAGAACATGTTTTCAAACGATCGAGTGCATTTATTAATATAACAACTTGTAACCCCAAAATCACTAATTTTTACTTCACGAGGTATTAAAATTACAGCGAAGAAATAATGTAAAATATTACATGAACTCTTATTTCTCAATGGCGATTAGCCTGACAGCATAGTAAGTATAGCACTTCTCATCTGAGATCATTCTTGCAATATCATTGGGATATATTTATTGGCTCGATTGTAGGATACTGGGAATGTAGGCACTTGTACTACATACAAGATATAGGTACCTGTATTATTTGTTGTAGATAAGAAGTATCGTCTATCATGCTACCTCAAGAATCCAAAGCCATAATCTTTGCCGTAATCTTAAAAATTCCCATACCGGCAAGGTAGAAGGAAAAGCTATAATAGACATCGTGTTTACCTGTTTCTTAAAAAAACCCGGCTGTAAGAGACGCTGTCGTCATATAAGCACAGGACGAGAACGATTTCTTACGAAATACCTTATTTTAATCTGAGTCTCACGGTTGGAAATAGACGTACTTTACTTTTCAAACTTTAATACAACTTGGACCTTGGATTTCAAAAGCAAATCTAACTTTAAATGGGTTTGGTTGTGATTGCAGGCTTATGTTAGAAAATTAATGCAATAAATTTTCAAAGTTATAGAACAATCATGACAAATGCAGTGAACTGATCATGTCTGGAAGTAAGAGTTTTCCTCCTAGTAAGCTAATTTCTCCCAAGGTTATTATTCCTTGGATGGGAGGTTTCATTGAGTTGTGTTGAGTGCTCTATAGATGGCGCCACAAATATTGTGGGGCCAGCTTTTATTGCAATAAGAAAGGTTGTTTTCATTCCTCTCGACAGTGTTTATGTTCATTTCTCTAATAAAATATGGATAGTAACTGCATGTATTTATTGTGAAGGTCACCCTGCCCCCAATTTTTTTAATTCAAATTATATCCCACTATTTGGAATGCAAAGTATCAAGAATATTTCGATTTCCACTAATAAAATAAGTTCTGCTGTATTTAAATAAAAGAAAAGACAAATGTCTGTTGTGATTAATTTTGTTTTATTCCCTCCCCCACTTAAAGTTACTTTCCAAAAATTAAGTGATGATTTGAATATTCCCTTTTTCTACAACAAAGCCAAAAATAAGGAAAAAAAAAAAAAAAATTGCATTTGGAAAATACGATTCAAATCCCAAACTTAAAAATCGCACCATAGCACAACAAATATTTGTCTAAGAAATCAGTGCACAGTTATATAGAGAAAAAAGGGTTTTTTACCCCTCAATACCCATTTCGGATATCAGCACTATTTATGCAGCAAGCACACTACCGAATCCTCTTCACAAAACATTAGTCCATTTGCACTTTTCCTTCCATGAAAAAAAATCATTGATACAAACCGAAAACTTTTTACTGCAAACCGACCGACCTCACCCTTGAAACCAAACCATCCCTCCCAACCCCCCCATTCCAGTCCGGACATAAAATACAAATCCCTCCATTTAATAACACACCGTATCATTCCTCCGCAAGAAAAAAAAGAACGATTAACAATGACCCAAGAAGAGAAAGAACCCCTGCAGACACCCCTCCTTACCCTGGGGGGCAGATGATTCTTAAAGGTGGGCGCCTCGTGACGTCACCCCCCTCCCCGACTAAGACGAAACCTGTCTTCTTCTACGTAATGACCGTTAGAAGGCAGGGGAGATAAAGCCGGCAGACACTGGGGCCAAAAGATCATTTCAGCAGAAAGTCGAGGTGGAGGTTGAAACTGGGACAGGAATCCTCCCTTGCTCGTGGAATTTGAGATACTTTCTTTTTTTTTTCTTCTTGGTCCATCGGCGTGAGAAAAGAATTAAGGTTCGTGGGATTGAGCTCGCGGAGGATATTTTTTTGCCGTAATCGTTCGGAGATATTCTATGAAACTGTTGATTTTAGTGATTCGTGGAATTGAAGTGTCTAGAACATTTTCTGTTAATGAGGGATCAAGAGAGCGTCTAACTCGTTTGCTGACAAAAAGTGCGATTTTTTAAAACTTTGTCCTCAAAGAAAGCATCTCTAGAAACTGTATTTTTAGACCTTATTAGTCACCAAAATCGTTGGAAGTAAAAAAAAATGAAGAAGCCTACTTTGGAAGAACAGCATTAAAGACAATTACCAGAAAGAATCTTCCAATATACATAATTCAGTCCTTCATATAGAACTCTCCTTACAATGTCAACAAACCTCATTTTCCAATAACTGCATCAAATCCTCTAGTTCTCTCTGACATCGGCTTTAATTGTATCTTAATCCAACATGAACTACGACCAAGACCTTGCTATCTACATCCCTGAAGGAGACTTCACCACTTTCCACGGCCTACCCACTCCTCCCACCGAACCTACTTCCTCTAACCTGTCCAATTCCGATCCACCCACGCATAAAACTCTCACCCCATTGGACCGCGTGGGCGGAAGCAGCAACCCGATTGGCCCTAGGCGACGTCAAAGGCGTTGCACGCGCACGCCCCAGCAGCAAGCCAGATCAGTGGCGAGACGCAACGCACGGGAGCGCAAGCGGGTCAAGCTCGTCAATCTGGGATTCGCCACTCTCAGAGACCACATACCGCCCCACTTGGGGCTCAACACCGCCCCTGTTCAGCCGACCACTCAGAACAAGAATAAAGCCAGCAATAACAAGAAGCTGAGTAAAGTCGAGACGCTGAGATGTGCCATAGAGTACATCAGACAGTTGAGGGAGGCTGTCGGGTATGATGACAAGGACATGGACATGTTTGATGACAAGGACTTGTACGATGAGAAGGGCGGCAGTGGTGGTTCGGTGGAGGGTTTTTCGCCGGCAGAAACTTCGTCTTCGTGCGCCAGCAATACTCCGTCGCCGGTGATGATGCTGACGAGTCCGTCGCTGTTTGACGATGACGATGAAAACGACGACTTTTTCAATATCGTGGACTGGACGAACCTGTAGCGATGGTTGGTGGACGAGGGTGCCTGTACAAATGTAAAGTAAGTGATTTTTCGTTTTGCTTTTAATTTTTGAATCAGTTATGTACAAATTACTAACAGAAAAATGTTATGGTTTTAATTATCGTAAATTAAGGAAGTAAATGAAGTAAAAAAAATCATTGATTTGATATTAAGTCAGTATGTTTAAGTTTCAAACTTATTTTGCATGCTCGATTAAAAAAATAAGGGAATAATTTGAAAAAAAATAAGAAAAAAAAATCATATTTTTGGAATTATTGCAAAAATAAAAAGACACGTAATGTTTACTCACTATAAATAGTACAAAAATAGTGGTCATTTTAAATTTTAGTTTCTAAATTACGTTGAGATAAGAATTATGGGCAATTTAAGCTGTCGATATATAAAAACTTTTAATGCTATTAAATACACTATTTCAAGATTTGCACAGTACATCCAAAATTTAGAAGATTTCCCCGATGGCAGTTTTTGTAGTTGATCTACTAACATCTACGATTTTTAATCTACTAAAAGTAGATTGGAGACAGTTGTTATTTCATTTCGTTGTCAAACTAACCAGATTTCGTAGATGACGTCGAAGATGTGTATATATAAATGGGAGAATTTATTTCCAGACCCTATTGCAGTTCAACAGTAAAATGAATTCTCAATTATTCAAATGAACTACTTTATGCAAACGAATTCGAAGGTAAAATACAGATCGTGTCCAAAAACCTCCAGATTTTTTGACAAAAATATCTTTTTATACGGAATATTGCTAGTTAAACAAATTCTTCAAATTATAAATGTTTAAAGATATATTTATGTATCACTTAAAAATACTGATTATTATACAATATAAAACTGCAAATATCTCCGTTATCATAGGATAAAAGCAATAAAATCATCTTAACTCTGAGAAACTTTTATTAAATTATAATGGCAACTCAAAATCGATATTTCATACATCACCCTTTTTCTCCATAATTTTAATGTATAATATTTATCCTGTGAATTTCTTTCGCAGAAAAGACACAATGTCTTGAAATTTAGTTATGTGCGTATTCAAAATGAAGCGCCAACTATATAAGTCAAATTGATTTATATTTTTGAAATTAAGAAGTGGCTATACTCTTTAACCCCAGAGATTGTTGATTTTGAGTTTTGGTCCGTATTTCCGAGATCAAACCAATGAAGTTAGAAGTGAGCTGTGTTATATTAATACGATAATATTATTCATATAAAAGTACTTAAAGACTTAAGTCAAATTTGTCAAATGATTGTATTTTTAACATCATGCTTTAACGTTAACGTTTTTGACGTTGTACTTTTTTAACGATAATGATATAACCATTATTACATTCATTATAATACAAAACCATATACGTATCTGATGTGCATTAGTTATATGGAAAAATGGAAATTATTGCATAGTAAAATCTATTATTTAGACAATATATTAAAGGCTTCAAAATTTCACACGCTTATACTACTTTCATTACATTATTATATCAATTTATAATCAATTTTCATAAATAATACCCTAAAAGTAAAAATTAGTTATAAGGATTATTTATCTACCTTAAACTAACTAAGTTTTTGATACCTGACATTTAATCAGTTTTAACTAAATCCTTTTTAGCTTTAATGTATGAAATTGCCATTTACTGAAATATATTTTTGAGGATTGAGTACCCTTAAAATAAATTAAAATCGATTTTGGGATTTTTATTTCAAGTTGCTTTATGTTATTTCTTGCCTTTCTATTGATATGTTACTCTAGTTTCTACTCAAAAAGCAGAAGTATGTTATATTTTGCTTTAAAAAGGTAAACTACCAATTAGTAACAATATAAAGACTTATCTTTAACTTTGATTTTCCCTGAATATTATATTTTAATCTTCAAAGTGCCTTTTCTATCCAACTAGTGGAGATATATATACATCATTAAATTTTTTTAAGAAATTTTAGTACATAACTTATAAATTAAACTAATGTTAATATTATTCCTAAGGTCTTGCTATTTTCAAAAATTTTTTTTTTTTAAATATTAAATTTTCGTGAAATAATATTTAAGATGGTTTAAAATTAGAAAAAAATATAATTTTTAACCAAACTTTAAGTTTAATATCTTGTATAAAATCAATTAAAACTACATGCAAAATTTAAAACTCATTTTATAAGAACTTTCCAAGAAAATGTGCATAAAAATATGCAATTTCGGAATTATGATACCAATAATCAGACATGATTTCTTATGGTTTAAAATGTTTCTTTTCTATCCGAAACGGCAGTTTGTATGGAAAAATAAAATGCCCTTCTTAAAGCGTAATTTAAGTATAATCAATCTTACTTTAATTTGACTATGATGGAATATGCTGAATACAATGGTTTCTGTTAACAACCTCTATCAAAGCTTCAGACGGAGCAAGCGAATACATATCAGAAACTATTACGTAAAACAATCATTTTTACATTAAGGAAAATACATTTTACAATGAACTTTAATGATGGTCTCACGTACACAGCCATCACGGAAACTTTTCTAAACGAAGGCTTTGGAATACAACTTTCAATCACACTACAATATAAAAATATGAAATTACTTGGCGTAATTTATTGTTTGCGTTTTCAAACTTTTTTTGAATTTAATAAAAACAGAACTTGCCAATTTGGCTGATTTTTCTTTATAACTATTTTTACCAATCTTGCTAGCTAATTCGAGCTAGGGTATATAAGCAAAAGTACTTGCCAATTTCTAGTTCTCCCTGCGAAAATTAGACCTGAATAGAGAAACAAAAGGTATAGATTTTAAGTAAGATTATCTATGAATAAGATAACGGAAAAAATTAAAATAATTCGAAGCGTGTGTATTTTCACTTATTTCGGTTCACACTCGTATCAATTTCATTACTGGTTAAAGAAGTTAACTCTTGCGGAAAGAAGATTTTCATTGTTCAAAGACGTTTTTTACTGTATTCTTTTATTGTTCACTTTTAGCTAATTTTCACTGAGTTTTCAGTGGTGTAGATTTTAAAAACAACTGAAAAACATCCTTACTCAGAATTCTTTTTTATCAAAAACATTACAGCCAGTTTTATTTCATTTTTCCCTCTTGCAATTTTTCAAAGGCAGGTATCTTCTGCGCATGACCGGTTATGGCGAAAACCCTATTATTACATCTTATGAGTATTATTGACTTTGCAATACCGTGTTAAGCACAGCAATCGTATCTACAACTGAGATTAAAATGAGAAATTGTGGTTTCAAGTTTAATATCGTCATTAATTAAAAATTCTCTCTCATTGACAAACTTATTTATTTTTTAGTATTTTCCGTGCAGGTATGGCCATTAAACTTAACGATTATGTAGAACAAATTACAGAGAATTACCACGTTTGGCCATAACATGCCGATGCTGCCTTTGTGCTTAAGCACGTAAGTACACTAAATTTGAACATCGTAGCATAACCCGTTCTGTTGTAAAGCAGTTTACAGACAAACCATTTTTCAAAAACTAAATCGAAAACGTGGATATTATCAAAAAGGAGAAAAATAGCCATACATTTAATTTTGAAATAAGCGAAACTGCATAAACAAAAAGTTATTAAACTTAATCTCACAGCTAAAAAACGGCCCCTAACTCATGTTTTTCAGAGCTTAACGCAGTCCACAGCGACAAGAAGATGTAATATATGCATAAATCCCAGCAGACACATAAATCAACAACAACAAAATTAAAGCCGTGAAATATTCAGTACGAATCCTTCTTCTAAATCTGCTTTAAATTCCGGACCATGCGAAATCTCCATTAATGTCGAGTAACGCGACAAGACAGACTGTCTCATTTGAACATTTTTGAAGATGGAACATCGCATCTTAATGTGTGTTCCATACGCCTCAGCGGTTCAATGCTCACCAGCTGATTGGCAGTTGAATTGCGAAGTACCATATCTTGTCATTCCGGAATCAATCATTCTAAATGGTTGGAACGGGGGATCGTAAATAATTCTGGTTCGCTTACAGCTGTTGAAGATACTGTTGCAGTCGCATATTTTCGAATTTGATGGGGGTACTGTCACTGTGGAGATCTTTGGAATATTAAAGGCGATTCCTTGTAGATTCTGAAACCTAATGAAAGTTAGTCTTTTGGTCAAATGTTCTTTATTTGAGTTGAGGGGACTACGACTTTTGTCAAAATGAGAAACTTTATATTGCCTGGGATCTTCTTTCTTTGATGAATTTAATTTTGAAGTTGGTAATAGGCAATGGGTGTACTCTTCAAAAGAGACACTTTGAACATTAGATCTTCTCTTACCCAAAGTGAGAGAAACTGAATATTTTTCAAGGTTACCAAGTAATTCATTCAGTTTGATGATGAGGCAGACTTATTTTACATTTCGCAAAACAAAAAGAAACAGAGCTCAAAATAGCTCATTTGAGATACACTCAATACTTGATTTTAAGTAAAATACAATGTTCAATAAAGACAGGCCTTTGCGGCAGTTATAATTTGAATTGAAATCGGCCCATTTAGAGACTGACCCTTCTATACTCTGCTATTTTAGTACAGGCGCCTCAATGTCATTAAATCAACGTCCCGTATACATGGAAACCCATACAGCACACCTTCTCCCAGGTAGGTCCTTAGGAAGTCATTTGGAGTCCCGGGGATGAATGAGGACTTCCTAGGGACCTCTCTGGGAGGATGTGTACTACATGGGAACTCACGCGAGTACACTAAAGTTCAGGAGGCGCTTTTTAATTGTTTTCATGAGAATGTCCTATTCCAAACTATGTTCAGCTGATAAGACCACTTGTACAAGGGGTTATATTAGCTGAACTAACGGATGAAAGAAAAGGTAGTTATACTAGTCTTCGAAATTGTTACTTTGATTACGAGGTTTCGCAGTAATCTCTGACCTTCAGTCATCATAGCTAAAGTAACAAAGTACCAACTGTGCATAAAATAACTTTTTATAGAACATAAGTTAATAAAATAACTAAAAGAGTTTAAAAAAAAAAAAATTTTTAAAATGAGCAAAAAAAGTAAACAATAATTTTTTCTCCTTAACTATTCCGATTGACTAAACATAAATATAAGGTTTTTTTTTCAGTCAATTAAAAGTAGTTAAAGAGAAAAATTATTCTTTACTTTTTAAATCCTTTATATTAACTTCAATTTTGTATGTATGTATGTTTGTTGATGGCGGGTAAATTTGCGGATGTCTAGTTAACTCCCTTGCCGTCACACAATCGGCCTGAAACTTGGCAGATAGATTCGATGTCGAAGACATTGCATTCTATCAAATTTTCGGGAGCTGCCACTGAAACATTGCTTTTACGGAATACTAATAAACCAATTTGCCGTTATCCAATTGCGCTGAAATAGCATTTAACCAATCATTGAAAAAATTATTTCCTGTTGCCAAAAATGTTTTAATAAATAAGTAATAATTTTTTTTAAATGAGAATAAATAAAAGATATTTGGCTGTGAGGACATAAATTCACATTCATTTTTAATGAATAAATTTTAAAAAGTAGTTTATCGTATATTTTGCTGATAGAGATGGTGTTTGCATCTAATTTTAAATAGTAAAAACAAGCACACGCTGGCAACAGAAACAGCGTTATGTTAATGAATATACAAATTGACAATGCATATAAAGGATTTATATTAAAAACTTTGTTTTTATGGGTTTTATTATCTAAAAAACAAAAACAGGTTTGAATAAATGCATTAAAAGTAAGAGTAATTTCGGATGTACTAAACGTGTTTTTGAAAAAGCTTTCTCAAAAAATATATTTTCTACTTTTTAATCGAAAATGTTTTGAGTCAATAACGGACCTTATGCTTCAAGGAATTCGATGGTTGGAGCATCTGACAACCTCCTCCAAATCAATGGAGAGAATCGCAGTGTCTTTAAGCATTAATATAAAGATGTCGTTATGCTATTACTCTTACTAATAGTCGTAAAATTACTATTATATTTTTGTATCAATTATATCTAGCATCTTCAGTCAATCAAGATAAATTTTAGCCTCGCAATGTACTAGAAGCTTCCTGAAGTACTGCTTATCGGACAGCAAACGTACATTGACAGTGTTATTACTGACAATGCTTATTAGTTATTATTTTTTTTAAATTAAGATTGATTAATTATTATGCTAGAATATTGTTCTTTCAAAGTGTTTGCATACTCTTAGCACATTTCTTATCGATAAGACTTGAAGGAGTTGATAAAAATGGGATTTTAATATTTGAAGAATTACATCAATATTTGAAAATTACACTTCGTATAAAAAGGAAGCGAGTAAAATATTCACTGTAAATGTAACAGTAGGTTAATTAAAAAGGTTTACATTTATCAGTTCTATAACCACATGCTATCTTATCTAATCCGAAATCAGTTCACCTATTGAAAAACATAAAAATCTCTTCGCGTAATGGTCAAATTAATAATTAAAAAACAACACATATTACCTTCACGAACCTATACCCCAAACCCGTTCCGAAGCGCGTGTTTATTTTTTCTTCTTGTTTTTCCCCATAAAATCTTCATCTATCCTCCCCAGAAAGACCCATTAATAACAGTTATTATGACCGCGGCATTTTTTTTTTTGTATGCCAGTGACAGTGCCCAACGTCGTGCGACATTCATTTCCCCCACCCCCCTCCCCGGGGGTCGCATCGGCGACAAACGTTGCCCCTCCCTCCATGTCGTTCTTAATTACTTGCCCACTCGGCAAGAATTAATTGGTACGCGCAGTCTTGCTTGTTTCGCTTGGCCCTTGCGGTTCGGACCACCAGGGGGGACATTTATGCCGATTATAACGAAGAGTTTTTATTATTATTTTTTTCGATAAAATATTGATCCGAAGGAATGTTTTTTTCTGAGCAAGATTTCATGAGAGGTTAAACATTGGGTGGATTGGATTTATTGCAGATTTTTTTGCTGAAAGAGCTACTAGAATAGCCGCAATTTCTCAGACTGCATACAACAATTAATGAGAATTCCTATACTAAACTTCAACTTAACTTGGCATCACTAGACGGTAGATCATCACAATGCTCATAGGTATTTAATCCATTTTGGTGGCGTGAAAGCATAATGTTCGCCAAACCACAACCCTGTAGAGAACAAAAGGCTATAAGGTTTGGCGAGAATTATGTCTTCACTCCGCTAAAATGGATTATTGCCTATGAGCACGGTGAAGATCTATCGTCTAGTGATGTCAAGGTAAGTTGGAGTTTAGTATAGTAAGGATCACTCGCTATGTTACAGTCTTTTAGCCCAGTGCATTTATAAACTACTTTGAATAAAACTTTGAAATTTCGTAAGTAAGTACGAAAATGATCACTTAATGAGACGACATAAATAAAAAAAACTTGAAAATAGCGTCTAATGTATCTTATTCTATATTTAAAATCCTTATGTCAATGCATATGCAATGTCTCCACCTGGTTTTGTCTTTTGCTATTTTCATTTTCGTTTATAACAAATAGACATTAAACGAAACCAATTGATGTCATTTTGTTAAGTGATCATTTTCGTACGTACTCACCAAATTTCAGGGGTTTTGTACAAAGTAGTTTCTAAATGCACTGGGCTAGAAGAGTGTAACATAGCGAGTATAGGGAATGATCCTTACTATGACTTCCTTTTAAAGGATAAATTGAAAATTGAATAATATTTTTTAAAATAAAAGTTATTTTTATTCACTAATGTTTGTATTTTGCTTCTTACTGTAACGCTTAAACTGTTTAAAGTAATCCAATTAACGATATTTTATTTTCAGATATAAAAGAGTCTTAAAAAAAGAAACGGAGATTGTGACAATATAGACTGTTCCTGGAATTTCTAGTCAACTGAAAACTATTGAGAAACCGTCATTGCATTTGCTTTTTCAAGGTAAATTACTGTCTTTTGTGAAATAGTAAGCTATAAAATCAGTTTAATAGCAAAACTAGAAGAGAAATTTAAATAATAATTCTATCATAAATCTTGCAGAATATTTGAATTCAATCCTAAATAAACGATTATCAATCGCCATAAAAAAAAATATACGTTTGTGTAAGTAGTTTAGATCTACCATAAATCGGACGTTAGCTCAAAAGAAGTCAAACTGAAGATAAAATGTTTAATATTTGTTTGAAATGGTGACTTGGTCTAAAAATAAGAAAACTCGTAAAAAAAATCGTTTATATATAAAAATATGTAAACTAACGCTGCTTTCAAACTAAAAATTTATTTGAATAAAAAATATATGCAATGAGCACAGGGAAAGTCCATCTCAAGATAGATTCAGTATATTTGCGAGAAAACAGCCCCGCACGTCTGTTTAACATGGAAGGCAAAGATAAATTGTGAGGGAAAAAGGGATTATTCGAGCACGAAGAAAGATTGAGGTCATGAGTCTAGGGATTTTTAGTATTAAAAAGGGAAAAGTGAAAGTTTCATCCTAATGTTAGGGAAACACATGTCTAGGAACTAAGACAATTTTAATGAAGGAGAAGAATCAAAGCGGTCTTGAAGCTGTAGGAATAGTTTCAACTGCGGTATACAAATAGATTAAGAATGAAGTGAACATTGATAGAAACTTCTGGATGCCGTGTTACGAAATCATTTAATATATTATTAATTAAAAAAAACTTAATTGCAATCAAAATGAAGAACTTATTGTTGAATGTTTATTCTATCTGCTGCTGTTCTAACTAAGGGGGTTATAAGACCTTTAATTAATTGTAAATTATTTCAACTCGAAAATGTATAATTTTTAGAAAACCATTTGATCATTTACCAATATGAAACTATTGTAAGCTTATATCCTTATTATTATTTTCTTTTCAGTTTCTAATGGTGACCAGTCTATTTTCAACTCAAGGATTTTGCAATACTTCAATGTTTTACCATGAATATAGATATGAACCATGGAATATTTTGTAAATATACCCTTTAATGATAAATAAAATAATCTTGAAAATTATAGGCTGATTTAATTGTTGGAGAACCAAAGTATAATAAGTTTACATACATTAATATACACTAGTGACTATTTTAAAGTGGAATAAGAAATAAAATGTGACATACTATCCCTGATCTCTAATTACAACTTCTGGATAGTACTTGATTATAGACTGGAAGCAGAAGGCTTATCAATCACAATAGAGATCCCTATTAGCAACTTTCCTCAAAACAAGTTAAAATCTGTTTGTAACCATGGGGTACATATTACAATGTATAATAGGGGATAGTATTAAATTAGCTTCATCTTCTTGCAGAACAGAAACCTCTAACAAGCAGTCCAGAAGTTAGGGCTAGATATCAGAGAACACTAATTTGAAATATAAAACAATACTTTCTTGAAGAAATCAATTATTAATATTCAAAGCAGCTATTTAGGAAACGTTTTACAAATAATGCGTTGTCATATTTCTTTGCTTTAATCCTACCTGTAAATATGCGTGTTTTGCTGCTTTCAAAGACGTGTAAGAAATAAGTATGAAAAAAGTGCTATGTATTTACATTACAAAAATAGAAATAACTTTATTCATGTACTGTAATTGATAAAGATATTTTTAAATGATACTTAATGTTTTCCACTTTATTGATTAAAAATCACTTCACTTTATTTAATAATTTTCACTTTATTTAATAATTTTCACTTTACTCATTAATTGCAATTGATAGAGGTAAATGTAAATGATATTTCAAATAATATTAAACATTTTCCACTTTTCACTAATTCACTTCATTTTTCTCATTAATAACTTCCACTCTACTTATTAATTTTAATTGATAAAAAATAATTCCAATGATTTTTATATCTGGGTTGCTCTGAAATTAAGCAGAAATTTCACTGCCACTATTTTTTGGAAAAAAAGTTTTAAAATTTATTTCACGTATCGCGTTTTGTTCCTGATAAGTTGAGGAAGTTGTAGTTGTCTTAAAACAGAGATTAAGAAGGTATTCTAAGCAAGTAAAAGTCAATTTTTGTGTCTGCATTACACTAATGTAGAGAAAAGCTTGGCTCTGCCAATCTGTCTCTCCGAGGTCAACACCCCCAAAGAAAACTGCTAATGCTTCAGGCACTTACGATATGTCAAATGAAAGGCTTCGTTGAAATGTTCTCGTACCGAAATTCGCTAGAAGAACTAGAAATTATGACTAGCAATCAATTTATAATTTCTTAAGCTTAAACTATAAATTCTGCAGACATGAATCACATACCAGTTTGAAAGGTCTCTATAAGGCTAATAGGATTAGAAGAAAAAAATAAAAGAAAAAAATAAATAAATTCGGAAGTACTTTAAAATTCGATAGCAGTAAACATATTGATGGCTTCAGATAGAGATATCGGATTTGAACATTGATATTCGGAATAAGTTTTCTCGACTTGTTTCTCGCCAACTTGGCGACATTTTTGTTAAAGTTTTAAATTATCATATTTTCAGCGTCATTTGTCAACAACCTTAGTAAGCCATTACCTTAGTAAGCCAGACGTATCAGCCATTTCATGTCGACCGATTGTAATACATGCTTGGTAATCACGACCTATTTACTGTAATAGAACGTGTGTAGAAGTAAATTTTTGGTGACGCTGACTATCACAAACTTTTATTTCCGTTTGTACTTGTTAGAATACATCAATGTTGGTTAGAGAAAGACATAATTTTTTTTTTTAAATCATTCTTTTGGAAGAAGGCTACCATTATGTGAGAAAGCTTCAATTTGCCAGAAAGTTGTAAATTATTGTTTCATTTACCAAACAAATAAATCTGCAAGACTGAATATTTTTTTAATTCTTGTTTTATACATCATAACAGGGCTCATACAGCTTTTGAATATTAAAAAATAAGTAGTTTTTAAGGACATTTTTTAATGACCTGTTAAATTTTTTTAAAGATCTCTAAGAAATTTTTAGCAAGAAAAACTCGTTGTTTTCTTACAAAATAAATTCAAAAGATTGCCTCATCAAAATTGACAAATAAACAATTTAAACTACATATTATAATTTTATTTATAACTTGTGCAACTCACCCCCCCCCCCCCATTCCCCCTTCTCCTTTTTTTCTAACGGAAGTCTATCCACACTTGAAGTAGAAATAAGTGAAGTGCAGGAAATCAGCGATTTCAAGGAATTTGGAAAATAAAACTGCAGCTCAATAGAAAGGGGAGATAGCAAAATCAGAATTAAGAAGGCTAAAATTTGTTTACGAAAATAAAAATTTCGCAATCGAAAATTAAAGATCCAAGATGAAAAATAAGAGCCCTAATATAAGGACCTATAAAACATAACTAGTACTTAAGAACTTTTTAAGGGGCGTGCGAACCCTATACATAACTATCATTATTTGTGTACGCATGTTAAACAAAATGCTTCAAAACTCAAACCCCAACTACAAATTAACCTTTGACTATGGTCTTATCGAGGTGTGGACGCAAACTACCGAAAGCTACCAATCCAATAAAATACTTTTCTTAGGCATGCTTAGCATATTAAATACAGGGGTAATTTCGGTTCCAGTGGATTTATTGACGCCATGGTCAGTGAAAAATTGATTTATGTCCATCGGCTGTCTCTCAGATGGTAGGAGGTTCAAATTTGCATGAATATTTCCCCATTAGTTGCCGTCATTAAAATGAACTGCATGAGTGAACCATCGATGAAAATTGCCCCCATCATCTTCATTTACTTTGATACCCGCATTATCCAGCCCTTATGTCACGTGTGTTGGAATTGAGGAAAATATATCGTGGGTAACATTACATAAAACTTGCTAACCCCCAAGGTGAGAAGGTATTTTCTTTTTCTTTCCGAGGAGAGTGTGTTAGAGTAATTGAATATCTTCTGCCAAAGTCCAGTATCTTAGCTTAGATATAGATTTGGCTAAAGTGTTGGTCCGAAGACATTTTACCTCTTCATCTGATTGAAAAAAGAAATTGAATGGAATAGGATTTGAATGAACACATAAAAACAATAATAAAAACATCATTCACCATTACCGCACAAAGTCAGAGGAGGGGGTGACGTAAAGACGAGGAATCCAGCTTAAATAACCAAGCTTGAGCTTTTTTTTTTCTCCTTTCCTTTTTTTTAAGCTTTTGTAAAAAATTGAAAATTTGAAATTAATTAAAATTTTAAAAAAAATTATAAAACTTTTCATCAGACTTCAACACAATCTTGTATTATATCTTATATAAGATCTATTTAACGTATGTAAAAATTTCATACTCATTTATGCAAAATTTTGTAAGAAAGGGAACATCAAAACTAGGCAATTTAACATTACGCGTATAAGGGGTACTAATTACCATTGCGTAATAAAAACACCCAGTTATTTTAACTTCAAATTTTGACAATCATGCCTATAAATTAAGCTTTGTATTTATTTTGTGTATGTTATTCTTTATTGTTGAGCACTGCAAAAATGATTTAGTTCCAAATTAATCAAAAATGGGTTTTGGTTTATAAAATAGTTTGCAGTTCTCTCTGAAACCAACTTGTTAACTTTGAATTGTAGTCGATTTGTCAAAGAGCACTCGGATGATGAGTACAATTCCGGTCTTGTTTAGAATTGTTTTTATTGTAATTGAAAAAAAAAAAAAAATAGTTTTTCAGTCACACTATCTAAGTTGCCAATGAATATTAATGCTTTATATTAAAACTTCGTTTTTATAGGTTAATATTTTTAAAATTAGAAATATATCTATCTAGTCCACAACGAAAATTCACCTAATATATAGCGTTTAGTTCCAAAATGTTCATCATATTCAATGCCAAACTCTAAGGTTTAATTACCTATTACAATTTCTCAATTCTTTTTACCATTAGACAAACATCATTTACCATCTGTGAATACTTTTTCTTTAATTTTTTGGCATTAAAATAAAGGCGCGGCGAAAATCGTTTAGCCGATAATTTCCCCTCCGCAACGTCATCAATCACGTGACCAAGAGATTTGACGCACAAATGAAGGATTGAATTTCTCCAAACAGGACGTGACGGCATCTTGGTGGACAAGCTAAAATTACACCACTTCAAATAGATCTCCACTTCTAGACGTTATCGCAACAAATTGCTGCCCACGCTCTTTTTTACAACAACTTTGTCTTTTTATAAATACCTTTAAACGATCGGGCTCCCATATTGAGTGAGAGGACACCTAATTGGATGAACGTGCTCTGGGATGCGTACTGTCTTTAGCCTCACGAGGGCTATCTCTTCATAAATTGGGCGTTGCTTTGTGTAATTGGCGTGTGTGTTAGCGCTGAAAACTGCACTCTGGGCATGAGTTTTATCGCCTGGCCTTATCCTCTTTGCCCTATTCTGATTGAGGAGATAGCAACGTCTACTGCATACAAGATGGCTCTGCAACAAGTTAGCCAGGAAAATTGTGTGTCGAATCAACAGTGTCGGATCAACCTATTATACGGTCATTGAGATATGAACAAGGCTCAATTGGGTATCATGTGGGAAGACCGGCGTACTTAAAAAGAGAGATTATAAAAAGTAGCATGAATTGAGTTCTCTTTTTCTCAAAGCTCATTACGCCTGCAAAAAATCAACAAATAAGGCGAGGCCACCATTCTGTTTAGAATGTACTTACTATAAATTACAAATGCGTGGAAGTAAATCAGATTATCTTAACTAAGAAACTTTAAAAAGTTGTTATTCGAGAGTGCGATGGTTAAAAAAAATTTCTATAGATAAATTGTGGCAAATTTTAAAATCGCGTGACTCAAAAGACAAAGCAATTGAGCTATAATAAATTTACGGTTTGATTTGACACAATTAACACCATCTTTTACAGAATAATGACTAAATAGTCCTAAACTTCCCTCTAATATGGATTCTGAGCCACAACCCTGGTAGCGCAAATAAGCTGGCCAATATCAGCTCGACACAAGTCAATCTCGATGTGGACCATTGTAGACTGGCCGTTGCTATGGATCTTGGCCATTGGCAGATCTCGGTCAGTGCTGGATAAAATATACAGGAAGTTCTGAAAAGTTGATGCAGAGTTTTAAAATCGAAACATAGAATTGTAAGAAAGGACGGAGAGGTAAGAATTATGCTTTGTGATGGTTTTGAAAATTTCATTAAAAAAAAAAAAAAAAAAAAAACCTGAATTTTGAAACGATGCTCGAGGTTTGGCATGTACTGACCAATCATCTCAGAGCCCTTGTTTCCGACATTGACCAACACCGCTGTGCTACATGGGAAGTAACATCAGAGTCTTCTGTGTGAAATAAAATTAATCCATTAAATCACTGCATCTAAAACTATCATCCAAAGAGACAAATTATAATGCATATATAGTTCATAGGATACAGGATTGTTGACCAATGTATAAACTTTAAATTCCAAACGGATAGACAGTCATTTGGGTTAGAGTTAAGTTACATTACGTGTCCCTCCTTTGTGTGTGTGACATTACAAAGAGCCAACAACCTTTAATAGTGTTAAGGAGGTCGTAGATGTGATTCCAATCGTCCTATTCTAATTTCCCCCATTTTCCTAGTCTATCTAATGTATCTATATCGATGATCTAATGTGATCAGACGTCCCGATTTTGGTGAGACAGTCCCGCTTTTCACCTCGCTGTCCCGCCGACCGAATGTCCCGCTCTCCCGTCACTGAGTCCCACAAAAGTCCTTCTAAACAAAGCAGACCAAACGGTAGAGGGGTTAGCGTGCTAGCTTCTAGACCGCGAGGTTGCGGGTTCGAGTTCCGTGTTAGGCATGGGTGTTTGTAAATGTATGTTGGCTTGTCTAATGACGAATGTTTCGGCGCATTATAGCCCTCGTGTTGCTGACGGCGCCAGATAAATCTGAAAACAACCAACCAACCTTCTAAACAAAAGGAAAAAGTCTTCAGAACTTCGTTACTTAAGAAAACTAACTACTGATGAAGTTTCTGGAGATAGAAAAAATCTGGTCATATTAAGTCTACCTTGATGCAGAGATAAATAGGAAAGTAACTAGGGGTGTGGAACATCGCACAACTTTCAATTACACTATAATACTGATGTGGATTTGTGTCATTTATATATTTTCATTCTTCATTTAGAATAAATGGCCAATGTGGCGATATTTTTAGTGATAATTCTTGTATCGGTCTTTTTCAAAAAAGAAAAAAAAAAAAAAAAAAGAAAAAAAACATCGCCAAAATGGTGATTTTGGCGACATACTTTTCGATAATCCTTATATTAGCTTTTCTTATAAGTGAAACTGAGGAGAGGAAGAAAAATGATCGTTGATGAGGTATGCTCAAGAGAGCTCTATGTTAAAGGCATTCATTTTTCAACTTTTTACGCCATTAAAACATTTTTACGAGAATTTCGGAGATGGGGATGTTTAGAACACCTTAAGAGGCATTACCACAGCGATTTTTATCAAAATCGTTCGATCCGTTTTTTAACAATCATTGAAAAACATGATTTTTTTCAATGGCAGCTACCTTATGCGCACGAGCGATTTTGACCAAAACCTTAATGGTAGGTCCCATGGCCACCACAAACCCTCATACCAAATTTAAACATCGTAGATCAATTTGTTTGGGAGTTATATTGACCATATAACACACACAGACCAACATTTTTTCTAGATCACATTTTTGAAATCAAGATGATCTAAAACGTGGAGAAATGCAAAGAAATCGATTTTATTTTTTTTGATCGAATGCTATACTTTCATTACCCTATGTATATATACATATGGGTAATTGAAAGTAACAAATGTTGTGTCAGCCAAAAGAACTTTTGCGGTTCGTCCAACAAATTTCTTTTCAGGACAGCAATGTTGCCCCTAAAAGCGGAAAAGTACCGTTAGGGGTATTTCGTAGTACCTTCCTCTTTCTCCATTAATTCATAAAATGATGCTTCTAATTGCTCTTGGACCCTAAATAATTGAAGGTCCCCCTTCTCTCTCCTATGAATATTCCCGAGCCCCAAACTACAGTCATCAGGAGGAATCTAATAACGGGCGCCAGTTACACTTAACCTGGTTACATCGCAATGGACCCCAAAGATATAAAAATGGGGTAAAGAAACCTTAAGAAAGCTGTCGCTTTGTAAGTCATTTTCATTAAGGCTGTATACAAAGAGGGACTGTACAAAAATTGCGTCATGTCAAACGGCAATATTTAAGGCCTTCTCTATGAAAAATGTGGACTTTTTTCCAATACTTTTTGCACTCATCCATGCTACTTGGATCGCCTTAAATAGCGACGCTTTAAGATGGGTCCTTGCCGCATAGACTTTTGATCCTGCATTGTTTTGGCCGTATAATATGTGTTAAACTACTATTTTAAAGGGAGTCAGAGTTTAACTTCAAAAAATCAATTTTGGGACCTGGAATTCGAGAACTTCAAAAAATCAATTTTGAGACCTGGAATTTGAGAACTGCAAAAAATCAATTTTAAGATTATTATTCTAAAAGCAAACTTCGAACATTTCTGAAACCGATAGTTCAAAAAGTTTTAATCTTGGTATATTATACATTTAAAACCGCTAGTGATTTGCTCAGAAGTTGCAGTTTGAGATCAGGTGTTCGTCTTCCACTGAAACATTTAAATATCGTTTTTTCCGAAACTGATGTGTTTTGCGATTATTTAAATATTATTTGAGCCCAAA
The DNA here is from genome assembly GCA_963978545.1 of Linyphia triangularis. Classification (NCBI taxonomy): domain Eukaryota; kingdom Metazoa; phylum Arthropoda; class Arachnida; order Araneae; family Linyphiidae; genus Linyphia; species Linyphia triangularis. The sequence continues at coordinate 59,654,731 of OZ021729.1, forward strand.
AAAACTAATTTAGAAAATAAATATTTTGAAATCGTTACTCGTTTTACAAAAAGATCTTAAAGATATTGTTTTTCGCTAAATGAATAAATAGTACTAACTTTCCTAGAAACCCTTTCGTAGATAAAAGGGCCGTTGACCAAACTGCTAACTTAAATATAAATGTATACTAAACAGTTTACATTCGATGTATTCTTTGAAATAATAAGAGAGAGAGAGAGTTATGAGAGAGAGAGAGAGAGAGATATCTGGTTTGAATCACTGCTTTGACCCACAGCGATCTTGTATTTGTTTAAATAAGTAGATACGACGGAGATTGTGACAAACCGTGTTGTCGATTGTCCATCTATCTGATGATTTTCTGGTATTTTCTCACTTAAAAGGAAAATGCGGGCCAGTTTTCTTCTGAAAGTCCTTCCAGCAGACATTCCTTCTTGACATTCAGACTAATATGAGAAGTCGATATCTTAAACCTGTTTAAGAGCCCGATGTACAGCCTCAATCCCAATTTCTTTAACAACATACATGAACTATTATTATTTCAAACAGAACCTAAAAACTCAAAATTCTAACACAAGCCACTATTCATCAAACAAATCCCCACTCCCTTCACCCAAAGGCAAGAGCTATTAACCAAGAATTAAAAACTCTCGAACCAGTTTTCGTCCACGCGACCGTCTCGCGAATCGTTTGGCGGTTGCGTCAACCCCTCCAGTATCAAGCAGACGATAATGAAGGAGGCTTATCCTCCCAAGTGTTGCCAAAGGAGACCCTCTTAATGAGAGTTCTTTTTTTATAATTATTGTTCTTGTTTTTAAGGGGAGGGGTCGTGGTACGCTGAGCTTGACAATGAGGTTCTTCTCTTGCGGGTCACAAACCGAGCTGTTGCCAAATGCATAATCAAAACTTTGGACTGACGAGTCGTCTGCTGTGGGATTTATTTATTGCTGCCGTGATCGTCAGCTTTTGTTTGATTTATGGCCTGTTACGTAAAAGTAAGAGATTTGGAGAGAAGATTTTTTTTTTTTTAGTTTATTATGACGGTAATCAGTGAGCTTTTTTTTTTATTTTTTTTATTTATTTATTTTAGGTAACAATGGATCAATTCATTTAACAGTTTACTTTTTCTTCCATTCGATGAAGAAAGTTTGAAAATCGTCCAAAAAAAATCTACCTCGATTGTTATGCGTATTTATGTCTAATATCAGATGCTTATACCAAAAATAATAATATCATTAGCATTTGTCTGTCCATCACTCTAGAAGTAGTATCATCTGTAAATCCAAACATCCATAAATGAAATTTAATGAAAGTAGGAAGTCAATAGCAGATACAATGAGAGGCGGAGGGTGCGATCGCCCCCTCCGTTATATATATATATATATATATATATATATATATATATATATATATATATATATATATATATATATATATATAAATTACATATATGTTGTTTATCATGAGTGTAATATACAAAAGGCTAACACTGGCGTCCAAAATTAACACAATTATTGAATTTATATACATAAAAAGTGAATAAACATGTGAAAGATACGAATTAAAAAATGATTAAAAATCAAATCAATGTACTAGATGGTTTTTACCGCTCACGTTTTATTGCGCACTTTCATCGGGCTATGAATGTAGTCAATCAAGATTTGATGAATCTGTACTGAACATCCTAAAAACTGGAGAAGAAAAAGCCGAGGACAAAGCAAAATCGCAAAGTGCTCTGCAAAATATATCAGTCAAATTTGGTTTAATTCTTGATGATCATGGAAAATGGAAGTAGAAACTTGTTCAGTAGTGTACTTATGAAGTGTGAAGTGTGGTCTAAGTTTTGGAAAAATGTTTTGGTAAAAAAAAACGCACACAAAAGTCTTAGAATTCTTTTACTATACACTTTTTGTTTAAAAAGTTGCTTATTATATATAAAAAAAATTTATTATTATAACGTTTTTGTAGTTTAGATATAAACTTCTTCCATTAATACATTGGAAGTTATTGTTTTGAAATCCCATGGTATAGTAGTTCCATTAAAAACAACAAATTTTATCTAAACTATTCAACAGCCTAAAACTAAAAAAATTTCCTCCTCATCCGTAATAATTCTCTGGATCCGCCCTGGTGAGAAGGTTTATGTGATTGGGGGTCATTATGATCCTGACAAAAAATTCTGGTATGGGCAAGGATATGGCAACTTAGAAATTGTGGTTTATGTTCCTTTAACTTAGTAACAAAGAAGAATAACGATGGTAAGTGAAAAGATATATATAACAATGGTTGTGAATTGGTAAAATTTATGGTCGGTTGCTTTAGAATATTTTTATTTCTAGTAAACAATAAATTAATTTCAGATGCTTTTTTAGTCTTAGTTTTTACACTAATGTAGCGATAGCTTATACAAAGACCCATCTGTTTGCTAAAACTTTTAATTAATTTTCTTAGTAAATTTAGAAATTGACAATTATTTTGTCAGTATATCACCAAGCTCGTCAATTTCGGGATATTTTTAATAAACACTACCCCATAATACCACCCAGAAAAATATTAAATTGTTAAGTTTTTTTTTTTTTTTTTTTTTTTTTTCAAGATGCGTCAGTTCAGACTCGCTCCAGGGGTTAAATTTTTAGTTTAAGTATTTAAGTTCCTTTACAATTCGTAGACAAATGAAATAGGTTCTCTCATAAGTCAAGAAAATTTTATTAAATTATTTTCCATTTAACTTTCACACTGTACTCAACAAAAGTACTAGACATAATCAAGTTATAGAGTTCGCCAAGACTACAAAAATAAGATAATTTTATACCCACTTTTATACAATATATTCAGGACAGGATACAATTTCTAAGCAGAAACCTTTTCGAAAAACCATATTCTACCTCAAGGTGCCTATCAAAGAAAATATCGATAACATCACGGTGAATTATACACATCGAATTCTCTGCCCATTTTTTCAGTGTTGTACCTGAAAAAAAGCCCATTTTAAAGGTTTATAATTACACGGTAACCGCCTCCATTAGGATATTTGCAGTTTTATCCGATTAAATTATTCAGAGGGGGGGGGGGGGGATGCGAAGTATATCGGAAGCCACTATACCTATATTTTAAGTGCTCCTGCTTTCATATTTATTTATTGGCGCTACCTTACCGTGCCCCTTTTCGAAGTGAGATTTTGAGAAGCAGTAACGAACAAAAAAAAGGAACGCTTGACACTCCCATTTTTTTCCCTTTAAAAAAATAATAATGAAATGAAGTGAATTAGTCTCAGAAAAGGGGGTGGAGCCGATGATAGGTCTAGGTGGCATTTTGAAAAGGATTTTTGTTTTTTTTGTGCTGCATTTTGATCGTCCACGTGTCTTGTATTTGTCGATGAGTCTTAACCCTCTGAGCGTCAAGGGAATGGGCGAAATTATACAGTTGTTTTCCCTGCAATAATTTTTAAATTTTATTTCTGATCCAAATATATAATTTTTTAAAATTATTTTTTATTTATTTTGTTTTAAGTATGTTTTAAACTATCATCCTAATAAAAAGATTTAAAAAATATTTTATTTTACATTTTATTTATAAATTTAAAAAGGTTGTGTATTGCTGGAAAAACTGGGGATCAAATGACGGATATATACGCCCGTGACCCTCAGAAGGTTAATATGGGTCTTAAGGTAGTTTTTTTTTTTTTTCTTTCCTGGAAGGTTGTCGCGTAAATTAACCCTGACAGGACATGTATGACAAGGTGGTACTTGAAAGCATGGTCTTCGATGTACCTGCTGGAAGTTGCGCCATAGTGATAAATCGCGGTACATGATGAAGTGTCGGTATATCATAGGTTGTAAGGATGGTATGTATGCTATTAGAGAACGTTTTAGCTTGGGTAAGGGGTGCTATTAAGTAAAATAAAAATCTCATATTTCATATTCGGTTGCTTACTGTTGTGCAAGATTAAGTATTTTTTAAATGATGGGAGGATATGAGTTTTAAGTTATTCTCCGGCTGATCATAATGAAAGTTTAACTTTCACGAAGCATGATTTCAAAAGTATGGTATTTTTATTTATGCCGAATCAAGGCTTATAATGGTATGACATAAGAAGAAAAAAATGTAGTTTGAAATAGTTTTTTTTTCTTACGTCATACCATTTACCACTTTTTCGAGTATATTCAGATCGAAATTCAAGTCATTCTGACAAGTGTTTCTCTTTTTTTCTTTCTCTTTACAGCATGTTGAAAGTTGAACTTTAGTTATAAACAGCCGGTATATCTTGATTGGTGTTAGGTTCGTATATATTCACATGTTCCAGAGCAATCAGAAACTTTGACGCTCGAGAGGGCTCGACGATCAACAAATGTGAGGGAAATTCGAATTGTAGATTTTTCGAATAGGTACTTGAAGTGTGAATTAAAATAAAAACCAAGCTCTTACGGTTACAGCCACAACATTTGAAATATTTAAATGGAAATATCAAACAAGAAAGTACTATGAATGATATAGGTAAAGAATCTGTAGCGCGAAAAAAGCTGGTATTAGATACATCAAGACACATTTGGGAACCTACAATAACAACAGAGAAGAACCAATAAAAGGAAAGTATTCTAAATATATATATAATGGTGCAGGTGTTGAAAGTCTTAATAAGAAAGTTATGGTCGAATAAAACAAGAGTTTATTTCCAGAGACGAGGAGGGTATGGAGCAGGGGTTGATGTTTGGCTAGGGCGAAGAGTTAATTTATGACAAAAAGGGCCTCCCCGAACAGAAAATTATTATATATATATATATATATATATATATATATATATATATATATATATATATATATATATATATATATATATATAATAATTAATATATATATATATATATATATTAATTATTATATATATATATATATATATATATATATATATATATATATATATATATATATATATATATATAATAATTAATATATATATATATATATATATTAATTATTATATATATATATATATATATATATATATATATATATATATATATATATATATATATATAATAATTAATATATATATATATATATATATTAATATATATATATATATATATTAATTATTATATATATATATATATATATATATATTAATTATTATATATATATATATATATATATATATTAATTATTATATATATATATATATATATATTAATTATTATATATATATATATATATATATATATTAATTATTATATATATATATATATATATATATATATATTAATTATTATATATATATATATATATATATATATATATTAATTATTATATATATATATATATATATTAATTATTATATATATATATATATATATATATTAATTATTATATATATATATATATATATATATTAATTATTATATATATATATATATATATATATATATATATATATATATATATATTATATATTAATTATTATATATATATATATATATATATATATATATATATATATATATATATATTAATTATTATATATATATATATATATATATATATATTAATTATTATATATATATATATATATATATATATATATATATATATATATATATATATATATATATATATATATTAATTATTATATATATATATATATATATATATATATTAATTATTATATATATATATATATATATATATATATATATATATATATATATATATATATATATATATATATATATATATATATATTAATTATTATATATATATATATATATATATATATATATATATATATATATATTAATTATTATATATATATATATATATATATATATATATATATATATATATATATATATATATATATATATATATATATATATATATATATATATATATATATTAATTATTATATATATATATATATATATATATATATATATATATATTAATTATTATATATATATATATATATATATATATATATATATATATATATATATATATATATATATATATATATATATATTAATTATTATATATATATATATATATATATATATATATATATATATATATATATATATATATTAATTATTATATATATATATATATATATATTAATTATTATATATATATATATATATATATATATATATATATATATATATATATATATATTAATTATTATATATATATATATATATATATATATATATATATATATATATTAATTATTATATATATATATATATATATATATATATATATATATATATATTAATTATTATATATATATATATATATATATATATATATATATATATATATATATATATATATATATATATATATATATATTAATTATTATATATATATATATATATATATATATATATATATATATATATATATATATATATATATATATATATATATATATATATTAATTATTATATATATATATATATATATATATATATATATTAATTATTATATATATATATATATATATATATATATATATATATATATATATATATAATAATTAATATATATATATATATATATAATAATTAATATATATATATATATATATATATATATATATATTAATTATTATTATCCAAAATTTGTCTGCGTCTGGCTTTGGTAATTTTTAAGTTACAGGTACCGTTCCTACAACATTCATGTTTTTTAACTGCACTGATTACTTTGCAATGCATTAAAGTTGTTTTTGTTTTACTCTTCAACCTCGAGTGCATAGTTTGAAATGACTGTATCTTGAATTTTACTCACATTTGTTGATCGTGTGGTCACTATCATTTCACATAAGAGATATACATAAATTAAAAACCAAAAACATTTATTTGAAGTTAACATTACAGAATTTACATTCAGGACCAGATTAGAACCAGTTAAATACTAATTTTGTTCCATCACGGCTAAAATTATTCTGTTTGGTGTTACTATTATTTAAATATTTTGCTAAAGACATTTTATCGAGGTAACTTTATCAATTTCCTAACATAAGAAGAAAGGCAGAGGGTTAGCTCATATTAATAAGTAAAGACTCTTATATAATAAGTAGCTAAAAGGGAGGGGAGGGGGAAGGAGGTTTTTAGCAGGTCTCTTCCTTTTAGACCTGATGCTTTATTTTCTTAGGTCACAATATCTGCCGAGGTATTGCTTCAAAAACAAGCGAAATTTTAACCTGGTATTAAAAGCTTATTAATAAAATTTGGAAGGAATATATTTGGTGGTTATCTTTATTATACTTAAAAGTTTTTATAAGCTAGTTTATAAAAACTTTAAATAAATAAAAAACATTATTTCCTTTAGAATTTTCTTCGTGAACATTTAATACCGTTTTAATATCAGGTTAATATTTCTCTTGTTTTTAAAGCAATATTTCGGCAGATATTATGACCTAAAGAAATAAAGTATTAGGTCTAAATGGAAGAGATCGGCTCCTTGTTGTTGGAGAAAATTAATACACAAGGTTGTTTTTAATTATTGGTATAAATAATTTAAATTTTACATATGAAAACGCAGCGTATTACAATAAAAAAAATAATAATAATAAAAAAAAATAATGTTTCTAAATCATCAATTAAAGTTTAAAAAAAAAAAAAAACATTGCCTCAATTTTTAGCCAGAATAAAAATTCCCCACTCAGCCTCAACAGCGTTATCATCAGAATAATAGGTATACTTATTCAGCGTTGACAACACCGGGCCACTTACTATTCCGGCTCACTTACATAACCCACAGACAAGTTGCTAGTTGAACTTGGCAAACTCTTAGCATAGAATTGACAGGTACCGAAATTTCCACAAGACGAATATTGACACGTTGATCGCTATCTCTAAAGAAAATGTGTCCGAAGTTGATGCGCGTTTTTCGTCAGAAATTATTCCACTCTGAATCTGATAAGGTTTCTTGAGGCGTAGGTGTTTCTCTCCTATTATCGGTATAATGAGAGACTGTTTCTTAAAGATGCAAGGGGACTTGAAGGTAGGAAATATATCAACTTTAAACACAGTGGTACCTGAGTTTGCAGTTTAATAGAGAAAAGTTGACATTTGCACAAAAGGTCTACTACTTCCGGCTGGAAACTGCTTCTATGAGTTGGCTTGATAATACGCAAGTCTGATGATGGACTTGGTGCAATTTCGGTTTTGTGAAGTCCACAGAGGAAGTGACAAACCTATTAGACTGAGATGCGATGGCAAGTTTAGGAACCCAATCGAATATCATTTTGAATAGAATGCAGAGAAATACTGGTAGAATAAGAATATATTGGTCTGCTAGGGCAAAAATTACCCATTAAATGATTTAAACTAAATCCGATAGCTAATTACATAATAACTTCATAACTTCTCAAGAAATACGCCTTTTTTCAGCCGGTTACCCACCGCGTTTTAATTTTAAATTAAGATTGAAGCATACAATTTGACTTTTTTAGCGTCAAATACTTGCATCTTTTAAAAGTCAGTCAAGCGATTGGTAATTAACCCTTTGCACTCCAGGCCTTTTTCGCGCGGAGGAATCAGCAACTCGAGACATTTTAGGTTCGGCTGGTGTTTAAGGATTTGCTTCATAGAAACTAAACACAATCATTGGCCTTGCATCGAATTTCCGCATCACACCTAATGGTCCTCTCGTGGTTTGGCATCCAATCGTGTGGTGCCTGAGAGGCGCCACTGGAGTGCAAAGGGTTAAAGTCTCTTAATATTTAATGTCAACTTGGCTCCCTTTTAAGAGATGCAAGTATTTGGTGCCAAATAAGTCAAATAGTCTCTACTCTTCCATATTGAAAATGAAAGAGGGTTACCAAACGAAAATGGGTGTTCAATAATTTAGCAAATTATTATATATTTAGAAATCGTAGTTCAACTCATTCAAAATCGATTTTCCAACAATTTGGGCTAATTTTAAGCCACCTGACAGACTAGTCTACGCATAATAGTTAGGCAGGAACATATTTTCCTGTGAAGGATGGCAACACTACTGGCCGGCGGTTTTTTCTTTACTTTCTGTAGATGTAGTTTTAACTTATTTTGTTTTCTTTTAGTTGACAAAGCTGTATGTTTTCCCTTTAACCACGTGTACTGTGAGTAAAGTAAGTCCACAATTATGTTATGTAACAATCAGTTTAAAATCATTTCGTTGACCAAGCTCAATTCTGACCAATATTTAAGGTTACTTTGCCCCACCAATTTTCGCTTGTTTCGACGCTTTTTCTCAATTATTGTTTGTTTTGCGTAAACTGATAATTTATACTCCTTAGACCCACAGCTGTTTGAAACATGATTTATAGCTAATTTTTATGTATATTATTCTTTTTGGGTCTATGTAACGTACTTTTAAAGTTATTGGGTTTCAACTATAAAGATGGGACAAAAAATGACTATCTCCTTAAGCTTGCAAAAATTATGAAATTTAATTGATCAGATGTGAAATTTAATCATGAAAGGTTGCAAAACAATTTCGTTAGGACATAATTCATAAAAATACTTAACAGTTAGTGCAAATAAATTTTGTTCGCGCTGAACATCCTGACATCCGGCCGACCAAACGGTATAGTGGTTAACGTGCTAGCTTCTAGACCGCGAGGTTGCGGGTTCGAGTCCCGTGTAAAGCATGAGTGTTTGTAAATGTATGTTGACTTGTCAAATGACGAATGTTTCGACACATTATAGCCCTCGTGTTGCTAACGGCGCCAGATAATCTGAATACAACCAACCATAATTCTAATTTAGTGATAACGAAAGGATATCCGATTTCGTAGAATATTCATTACGTTGGGCCAAGTTTTACCTATAGAAGAATTTAAATTAAAAATCGATTATTTTTAAAAACATATTTTTAGTTTTAAATGAATTTACGTAGCTATTTACGCCGTATTTAAATTTACACCGCTGATCTGTTGCCAAAGGTTCCGAGTTCGAATCCTGGTTTAGGCATGGATGTTCGTTGTGGTTCAGTATCTACGTTAAGCTACAGGTCGCGGATTGATTAGTCATTATTGGCGCGAAAATAGGTCGTTGAATGCTCAAACATAAAGCAAACGAACAAAAATTGAACAAACAATTTATCAAATTTTACAAAAAAGGGGAGGTTAGGAATTCATTAAGTGTGGGGTTTTTGAATTGATATTTCTGGACAGGAAATTTTTTAATAGAAAATGCATAAATACCCAACACTCTTGATTTTTTTTATTCAAAAAGTGGCAAATGTCTATTTTAATTTTTTAAATAATTAAATAATTTCTAAGCCAATTGCAATTTTTAAGCTTAAATTGCTCACAATGATACTTAAGTAAATTTCCCTACGTAATTTTTTGATACTGAAACGTATTTAACAAATTCCTGACTAAAATTATTTGAATGGTACATAAAATTTTTAAAAATTCAATATTTTCTTAAAATACATATAAAATCTAAAGGTTCGGAATATCACACTACTTTCAATTACACTAAAATACTGATCACTGCATTTAAAATTGATGTGTATTGATGTAATTTATAATTTTCATTAATTTAAATAAATAGCAACTTTGGCGATAACTATTACATTGGCAAATAATAACAGTAAAATAATCAATAATAAAAACAACTCCAAAATGGCGCAATCGGTGTTATGTTTTACAGGAATTATATTTTCGTGTAAGGGAAACAGAGGAGGAACAGTCGTTGATGGGCAATGTGTTTCTAGGCATAGTATTTTTAATACCACGCTGTGGTTTTTCCCAAGCCAATACTTGAATACAGTGGCTTTCTTAGTGCTTTTTGAAGTGCCGGAGGTCCTATATTTTTAAGTACTATCGATAATTGAATAGGTAAAAATATATATTTAAATATGCTATGTTTAAAATGTATCGTAAAAAACTTCTTACGTAAAAATCCTGCATCCGGTAACAATGGCTGAAGGGAAGAGACGTCAGTTTAAGACGTTAATTTTTTAATTTTTTTCGCCTTTATCGAATTCCTAAGGGAATTGGACATTTTTTGACCGAATTCTATACATTCATTATCTTACATTACTCAATTATTATTGAAGAAATATATATATATATATATAATATAAATAATAATAATAATTTTTTATTGATATAACAAACTACTCTTTATTCATATCGATTCAAAATTCAAAATAGAAGAAATGTCATCATTCAGAATTATAGGCTTAAAATTATCAAAATATACAATAATTATCAAAATAATCAAGATAAACAGTTTGCAAACAGAATCTTTAATACCTCACAATACAGAATAATTAGTAATTTTTAAAACAACAACATTTTAAAGATTCTAAAATTGTGAGTATCTGATAAGTAACCATTTGGTCATTGGAGGGCCGTATATTTTAGATTTTCTGAAACGCTCAACCGTTATCCTAAACTACAAGATTCCACATCGGAGAGTCAAAGAAAGTCGGTGCTCCAAAACTAATTCTATTAACTCTATCACATTTCACAGTAAGATATTTCCCACTTAATTGGAACGTGATACTAATATCTAAAATCAAACGTCTATTACTGATTGATTACTCCTTTAATCACAGACAATTTGATACAAAATATAATGTAATTTGTCGAATTGGAATTATCCATTTGAATCTGCGTATCGAATCACTCCCATGATTGGGGTTTGTCCTGTGCCGATATCAGGACCCCCTACAACACAACTCGAACCTTCCACACCAAACGATGCATACTAATCGTCTGCAGCGATAATTGCTTCGATCTCACTCCAGCTTCCGCATGGGTTCAATCATAATCCATTTCATTCTTATTTTCGAGCACAGCCCCGACCACCCAGTTCGAGTGTGGCCACCTTTGTAGGAAATCATACCACTTTTAACGCAGACGATAAAATGCGGTGGTCCTACCAAGCTAGGTGCTGGTACCCCCATCAGAGATAATCCCGGAACGAACTTGTGATGGATCACTAACTTTTTATTCGAATGTTCGGAGGGGGTACTTGCAAGGGGTGTTCTCTTCAATTTCGTATCAATTGCCACCGCTTGGGATATCGAAACGCCTACGTATTGGTTTATCAAAATCGAATCGTTTAAGGAAAGAAGAGGGTCAAAGGTTTAAGACACTAGTGAGAATTATTTTAAGGGATTAGAGTGGTATTATATTTTGAAACTGAATAAGACATCAATGGAGATTATCTTTAAATTAGTAAGAGGGATAAGGGGACTGGAAGGGTGTTCTCTTCTGGTAGCTCCAGTTAAAAGATTTCAGTGTAATTAAGTCGATCTTGTATTAAATGACTGAGTGTTGTTGAGCTGCAGTACGATTCTTAATTTCTCGATTTTGCCATTTAATGAATATGGATTGATTACTTATTATACATGAGAAAGTACTTAATCTCTGCGGAGATAAGTTGATAATATGAATGCTCTGTTAGGGAAAGGCAAATGAATATTTCTGATGAGGTTGTTGGTTGGTTGTTTTCAGATTATCTGGCGCCGTCAGCAACACGAGGGCTATAATGCGCCGAAACATTCGTCATTAGACAAGCCAACATACATTTACAAACACCCATGCCAACACGGGACTCGAACCCGCAACCTCGCGGTCTAGAAGCCAGCACGCTAACCACTATACCGTTTGGTCGGCATTTCTGATGAGGTAGATATCGTATTGAAGTACGCGGAGTACTGTAAACCCAACTCAAATATCATCTAGTGCTTTTAAAACGCTGGTTAGTGTGGCATTGTACTTAATTGGTAGAGAAGGTACTTATTTAAACTAAACACTTATTATTTTATTAAGAAAAATTGTCCACACGTTTTCCCTCAAGAAAGAGGGTATAACATAAATGGATGACTTTAGGCAAATACCCCAGGTAGGCGATGATTGCCTGATTGTTAATTTAGCATAACAGATAGTTAGATATTGACAAACAAAATCAAACAGCCAAAAAATTTACTTTCTAATGTTTTGGTTTCACCATTTCTACCATCTGCTACAGACTCCACAGGAATTCCACGTTGAGGGGCTATGTAGTTATTCATAATTATAAAAGTTCAAAACAGCACAATTTTTATAAGACTAGGCCTTAGATATGTTCATTCTTAATAAATAAATTTCAAGAACCAGGAAACATCTTTCTTTTTATTAAATCCTTATATTAACTTCTATTTTGTGTGTGTGCTTGGTTGCCAAATCTGCCAGGGCTAATTAACCCATTTGTCGTCATCTACGCTAAAATTTGACAGATAGTTTTATTGTCAATGAAAATTCACTCTATCAAGTTTTGGGGGTTGTCACTGAAAGGACGCTTTAACACACTTTACTATCAACGTTTCGAATGTGTAATTAAATCACTTGCCGTCATCCAAATCAATCTGAAATTTGACAGATTCTTTGTCGATAAGAATGCATTCCATCAAGTTTTGGGAGCTGTCATTAAAAAGCCACTTTTAAGCACTTTTCTAGAGTTGCCTCAAAGGACTAATTAAACCACTTGCCAATCGAGCTGAATTTTGGTAGATAGACTCTTTGGTATGACAGTGCATTCTATCTAGTTTTTGAAACACACACACTCACCATATAAATGGCACAGAATCGATAGCTTTCTTCGTAACAGTCAATGAAAGTAACATTCAGTTTTAAGAAATTTTCTGCATAAATTTACTTTGACCAAGTTTTAACAATTATTGATTCCTCAAAATATGAATATAAAATCAACGACCGAAGACTTTTTGCATGATCCATCATTAATAAAGCACAACACATTTTCCACTAATCAAGCAGCGAAAAAGATTAAGTAAATCTTCGTAATTTTTCCTCACGCTTTTCCTCGTGTTCCAATTAACTAATAAGGTCATTTCAAACACATAATAAACAATTTTGACACCAAAGCCTTTACCCAAATCCAAAAAACACGAAAAAACTTGCCTAATCTCTTACCTAAACGCCCCGATGGAATCGATAACATCCGGGTTATGCGCAATTTTGCAAACCATTTTCACCCAAGAAAATCCCTTCAAGCTCGAGCACAATTTAACGGCATTTGAAAAAAGCAAGTCCTCAAAGATGGAGATCACGTCCAAAATCTTAACAATAGAGTGCGATTTTTTACACTTCTTAAGATTCAATCTCCTGCTTTGTTGAAATCTCTTATTTATACCCACAGCCGCAATAAATCTCCGAAATCGTCCATAAACGCGTCTTAGGCTGACGTTTTTCTGCTCATGAGTTATTGTCTTTTTATTTATTTTTTAACTTTAAATGGTACACTTTGGGTGTTTGGTGGGTGGTAAAAGACCAGAAGATGGTTACTTGATGAAGTCGTGGTTGTGCGGAGGACTTTCCAATTATTTGGAGATTTCCCGAAGCGTGTATATCGATTTGATGAATGTGGGTATTGGGGCGAGCGAAAATGTTGCGATTTCATGCCTGTTTTGGGTGGTCTTGGCTTGATGTAGTGTCTTTATTATGAGATTTGACAGCCGTTTCCTCGATTCGTGCTGCGGTTGTCGATCTTTTCCTTTCAGATGAATTTTTGATTTATTGACATTTCAAACGCGCGCATGGCACAGAAATTGATATGATTAGGAAAATGCAACTGGATTTGTTTGAGAGGTAAAGGTATCGTATTGAAATTTGTAGAATATCATCTCATTTTCGGTGACTGATATAGCAAATCAAATTCAGAGATTAGTAGACAAAAGGCGGAATAATAAATTTTTAGTTTAATTGACGAAATTGTCCTCCAAACTACATAAAAATGGTTATAACTTAAATGGTAAAACGGGAGATTATATGTAACCTGCAGGTAGATTGCCTGATTTTCAGAAAAATACGTATTTTTTTTTTTTTTTTTTTTTTTTTTTTCGCAGTAGGGTACATTTATAACAAGATTAACTCTTAAAATAATATATTGGTATAAGTAATTAGATATTAACATGTTTAATAGAAGGTTTCTATTAAATTGTACTTTGCCATAGAATTATAGTTAAATTGTTAAATGGAAGGCTTTAGATCAGTTAAGGTTGGCGTCCACTATCGTTGAGCAGAGCAGAGTGGACTAGAGCCAATTACAAGTCTGCCAACGTCTACTGTAGTACGAGGCTAGTGCTACAATGGACGTTGACAGCCTTGTAATTGGCTCTAATCCACTCTGCTCTACTCTGCTCAGCGATAGTGGACGTCAAGCTTTAGACGATAGCTTTAGATAAATACCAAGTAGATTGCCAGATTTTCAGAAAAATAGGTTGACATTTTTTTTTCTGGAGTGCCATACATTTCCATTCTGAGTAGCTCTTGATGAAATTATATATTGGTGTAAAAACTCAATAGATAATTAGACATTTGCAAGCTGTACGTTGTATAATCGAAGGTCTATTAAAATGTACTCAAATTTGTAAGTTGTCTTATAAGTATACTAATGTAATTAGCAATGCTTCGTCCATGCTATGTCGCATTATTTTCCTAGTATAATTCCACACATCTCTAAAACTCCATCCTATCTTGTGGATTCTTGAAGCCGAAGAAGGCAGAAATAGAATCTATACTATATAGAATCTATATTACCAACTATTTTCTATTATAGAAAATTTTCTTAGGCTATGAAGATTTTCTTTTAAGAGGCATCTAAACACGTTACAAACAAGGACGGATGCAGAGTTTTATTACTGATGGAGCGGGATGCCCATCCCGAAACAAATTTTAGTTTTGGTCTGGTGAATAATTTAAGTATATTTTGTCGTTCTTAAGTTATGTGACAATATGAAATATGTCATAGAGAGGTAAAAAGTCTCAATCATTATGATTGGCAACGTGTGAATTTTCGACGATTATTTCAAAACTCATAACAAACTCGTATTCTCTTTGAAGTGCTCTTATGTGAACAGACTTCTACTTCCATGATCATCAAGAATTACACCAAATTTGTTTGATATATTTTACAGAACAATTTGCTATCTTGTTTTGTCCTTGGCTTTTTCATCTTCATTTTTTGAGATGAGAACATTTGATGTTCAGCACAGATTCGTCAAATCTTGATTGACTTCATTCAAAGCCTGAGAGAAGTGTGTGTGTTAACTTTGCACTCGAGGCCTTTTTCGCTCGGAGGGACCAGCAACTCGAGACATTTTAGGTTCGGTTGGCGTTTGTGGATTTGCTTCATAGAAACTAAACACAGTCATTGGCCTTGCATCAAATTTCCGCATCAAACCTAGTGGTCCTCTTGTGTGGCCCTTGAGAGGCGCCGTTCGAGTGCAAAGGGTTAAAACGTGAGCAATAGAAACAACATAGTGCATTGGTTTTATTTTTAATTGAAATCTTTTACACGTTCATTTGCTTAATATGTATATGGAAATTAAATAATTAAATATGTGCTATTTTAAACACTAGTATTAGATTTTTATTTATTACAGTCATGACAAAAACACATAAAATATTCTTCGTCATCTTTATTTTTAATACGCTTTTATTAGCTTCAGATGTATGTATGTAACGGAATCTTTGAACATGATTTTGACCCCCTTCAAAACGTCGGATTAACTCGAAATTTGGCATACTTATTAAGGACCGATGACAATTCAATAAGTTTGTCGCTTTATCACAAGGATTAACTCGTGTTGCCCTTGCGCCGTTAAATTCCTACCAACCAACCTTCTCCGGAATCGAATCCTGGTGTGCCTTTTGAACGACAGTTATACAAAGCGTGTTTTTTTTAGTCGCATTATCCTTATCAGGATCTTCAGGATTAGTGATTTTTCACATTCAGAGACACGGTAGTGTTTTGTGCCAAGTAATACGGTGTGTACTAAGGCATACACATGACTTAAATTTGAGACAAGCATGTGACTATTGGCAGAAACAACTGGAGAGTTTTGTACACTAACTAAAAAAAAATTATAGTTTACAGAAAAATAATTAATAGTTTAAAAACTAAAAAAACACGCTTTAATAGAAAACCAAACTAAAAAGTAGAAAATAATTTTAAATAAGTTTGAAATAAGAATAGTGATTAACAAGAAATATTTATTTTATCGTAAAAAAGGGTGGGGTGCTTTTTAAGATATTTTCAACAATTGACATCAAGCACCCCACGCTTTTTTACGATAAAATAAATATTTCTTGTTAATCACTCTATTCTTATTTCAAACTTATTTAAAATTATTTTCTACTTTTTAGTTCACTTTTCTATAAAAGCGTATTTTTTTAGTCTTTTAAACTATTAATTATTTCCTATTTAACCGAGAAGAACGGAAGGGGGATCACACCCTCCGCCCCTCGCTGGATCCGCCAATGGTTATAAGTTTGAATTAGGCATGAAAAACCTGATTGAATTTAAAAACGCTCATCTGTTTACATTGTACTGTTGCCAAAAAATTTCCTGTTTCCGAGGAAACTATCTATCTGGACATAAATAAAATATAGACGGCAATAGGGCAAATTTTTTTTTTTTTTGTGTGTAATTACAGTTTTGTGTGTGTGTTTAAAATGCAGTAAAAGTGTATTCTATACAATCTGCAGCAATAGACACAAACTTTATCCAAATTGGTGCAGTCGATCATGAGTTATAGCCGCACATACATACAGACAAACGTTGCATTTTATATATTTGTAGAGAGAGTTTACTCGGACAGTAAGTAATAAGAAATTAGCAAGTTTGAATTTATAGCTTCCCCCTCGCTGACGTGTACTAGAAATTTATCTGCAGAAAGATTTTCGTTTGAAATTTAAATAGGATTTTTGAGGAATAGAACAGCGATAGTGTAGTCCTTAAAACAACAAGCTGCTGAATGCAAAGTCCCTTTTTCAAAGACGGAGTTTCATCGTAATAATATTTTCAATTTAATTAAAATAATAATAATAATAATAATTTAGTGTCTTAGTTAAAATTTAAAAAAAAAAAAATATATATATATTTGGAACTATAAGCATCTTATTTGCTTAAATGTGACCATCTTCGACTTACCTCTAGGTACTCTTTTCATAAATGACCCATCATCTTATATTGCCCCATTGTTTGGATTTTTCTTACGTATTGTAGAACCTAGTGATAAACCAGAAAACTTCTTTCAGAGCGAACGCCATAAAGAAATAATTCTATAAAATTATCGATTGCCCAAACGGTCCTTCTTTAACAGTTTGGTATTGTCACACTCTGCCATTTTATAGTTCATTTAATAGTCCACAAAATTCCACTACCGGTGTTTTATCGTCGCTTCTGTATTTTATAAGTGTCCCAACCGACAAGGGCCTTCTTACATTTCCAAAAGGAAAACGGCACAGCCGAATATTGATGGTTTCGGACGAACGTGGGTCATTGTGACTTTACTGCGTCGTTACTAGATTCGGCCAATGAAGGCAGCTTGATTAACAAGGGTCATTTCAATTTTATGGTTCGAATCGAAGAAAGGTCGTCTACTCGCCGAATGTCTAATTAACCCAAAGTGGTATGTTCGCGCAATTATGTGCTTAGGTTTTTTTTTTTATCAGCAAACTTGTGTGTTTCTAAATAGGGTCAATGGCGGGTGCTTTTTCGAAATTAGTGTAGAAGAACCAGGTACTAAGAGTTTTTTTTTTTTTTTAAATAGCATTTAAAATGAATATGATGCAACAGACCTTCTGAACAGTTTTCAAAAGAACGTGAATTAAATTAAAAACAGTACTTTTTTAGATGAAGTATGCTCCAGTCAGATAGCATACAAGCTTACAAAAATCTTGTCATTTACTTGCCATTAGTTTTTTATAGAATGTGGGGAAAGAAGATTATGAATACACTGGTCGGCCGGGGCAAAAATGGCCGAAACTGGTCAAAAATTGACTCTGAATGAGTTAAACTAAATCCGTTTACCAAATATGTCATAACTTGCCAAATAATGCGCATTCTTTTTTTTTTTTTTGGTAACCTACCGCTCTTTAATTTTCACTGAGGAAGAGAGCAGACGATTTGTCTTCGCGGGCGATAAATGTTCACATATTTTAAAAGAGATCCAAGTTGGCGATAAATATTACGTAACTGATGACGTAATACTTGGCGCCAACTTGTCTCACTTTTCAAAGATGCAAGTAAGACTTCGTTACAGATTTCAATCATCTGCAATCTTTCTCATTGAAAATTGAAGAGGGGTGGTTTACTAAATAATAATATAATCCATAACAATACAACCCATAATCCTTATAAATTTGTTTTTAATATAAATCCTATATATTCATTGACACAGACCCGATTCTGTATAAACAGGGTGTGCTTGGTGTTTGCATCTAATTTCAAATATCAAAAACATTTCTATCAGCAAAATGTGCGGTAAACTACATTTCAAAATTTATTTATTAAAAATTAACGTGAATTTATGCACTCACATCCAAACATCCATTATTTATTCTGATTAAAACAATTTTATTATTTATTTATTAAAAAAAATTCTTAGCAGGAAAGAGTTTCTTCGATGGCCGGTAAAATGTTATTTTAGCGCGATTCGATGACGGCAAATTGGTTTATTAGTATTCCGTAAGACCCTTTTATTGACAGTTACAGCCCCGAAAACTTGAAAGAATGCATTGCCATCTAATATATCTGCCAATTTTCAGCCCGATTGGATGACGGCAAGAAGGTTAATTAGACCTCCGCAGATTTGCCCGCCAACGACATACACAGCCAACCCCCCCACCCCCACAAACAAAATCGGAGTTAATATAAAGGATTTAATAATAATAATAATGCTTATTATTAGGCAAGTTATGACATATTTGACTATCGGATTTAGTTTTACTTATTCAAAGTCGATTTTCAAACAGTAACAGCCACTTTTTTACCGACAAACCATTAAATTCATAATCTACTAACTTTTCTTCTTATTCTATAGGTTACAGGGGAAAAAGTTTTAGTGAAGAACTTCTTCGCTAACGGGTTAATATTATTTATCCGGACAGATACCGATACACAACTCAAATATACAACTAAATCTGAAATGTTATATATATTTTTAAAGTAATTTTTTGTGTATACATTTGTCTTGCAAACAATTTTATAATCTTTATTAAGTAGTATTTAAAACCACATTCAATTAATTTTTCATATCCACAAATAGCCCATTCGAGCTCGAGCAATCGGACATTATTCGGATTTTTTACAGAATGTAGAGAAATAAAAGTGGATTATAAATGTACTGGTCTACCACGACAAAAATGGCCGATGTTGAAAAATCGACTTTCAGTGAGTTTAACTAAATCTGATAGAGAAATATGTCATAACTTACCAAATAAAGCGCTTCCTTTTTTTATTTGGTAACCCACTGCTCTTAAGTCTTTAATTTTCAAACCAAGAGATCATAGACGATTTCCTTTCTCTGGTGCCAAAAACTTGCAATACTTAGCAATTTAAAATTGCGCCATAAATGAAAGTACAGTTTTATTGCGTGGTGGAAAACCCAAGTTATGGGATCTTAAGCAAAATTAGGAGTTAAAATAATTATCGAAATCATCAAAAACTCATTAAAGCTTTAAACGATACGAAAACTTTTACCGAAATCCAGCGTAGTAATCCTTACTAATGGGTTTGAAGTCCGTAAAAAACTAGGTGTCTGCTTACACGTCTCAATCCACACTAACTAATCATTTTTTCACTTTGAGAGCCGCCATCAAAAACATTTAACGAACCGCTTAACCCTGTGCAAGTTAATTCAGTCCAAATCTATATTACATGAAAAATTACAATCAAAAACAAATGTAAGACATTTTTGAGAATTTAAACTTAAATGAATTTCACATAAAACTGGTCAAAGCCTAAATAATAATAAAATACAATTAAGAATTAAAAATTTAGTATTGATTCTATAACTTGTTGTTTATAAACAATTTCTTCAAAAAAGGTGCAAGAGAAATGGAAAGAACAGAAACACGGAAGTCATTCGAGCGTAAGATAAATGTTTGCGTTTGCTAGATTCAAATAACGTATGTGATTGCTTGGAAATATGTGTCAAAAAGACATTGTTTTTTAAAGAAGTATCGACCAATTTACAGAAATATTGATTAGAACTCTTACACTCTTATTTCTATGACGTCTTAAAATTAGAGTAAATAATTTTGAATGTTCGTTTTTCGCAAAGAATTTCAAGTTTAACAAATGTAATTGCGAGTTCACAATAACATGTTTTTGTCATTTTTGGAATTTTGTAGCTTAATATTTTTCTCTGGCTTTAGATTCTTTCGATTTCTAAGCATGAATGATGTCCCAATTATAAATTTAAGAAAAATAGAAGAATGTCCCAGTTTTAAATCTTAATAGTATTTGATTTGTCCAATGCATATACACAAATGTTTAATTACGAATTTAATAGTGTAAGAAAAACTAGGTTAGTTTACTTTAAGTTTGATTTAGGATTTAAATTAAACTTTATAATGCACTATTGATATTCTTTTATGGACACTCTGCATAATTTGCACCATGTAGCGAATTTACAATATTTAGTACAAAAGACATCAGACAAAATTTATTTTGTTTGTGACTTAATGTACAATTCGCATTGTTGCTTTACAAAATTGTCTGCTCTCAATGTGGATTTGTAACGTTACAAAAAGTCATTTCATCCAACTACACTTACAACAAGTTAATTTCCTCAATGATTAATATTCGAAGCAATTATGCCATCGGCATCGCGTATTTCGAAACTTCCTCCTTTAAACGTCCAGCAGATTCATTACATCAAAATTAAGGTCGATGGATACAAAATAAATTTAAAGAGAAATCATCACTTTATAAAATACAATTTCCCGAATGCCCCTCCAATATTTTTAGATGGGGGGGGGGGGGGGGGCGAGAGAGAATCCCCGTTATCGGATTTGGATCTTGTATTAATTCCACCAAGGACCAGATTGCGCGTGCGCATATAAGAATATCTCGCTTTATCTCGTGGAATCTCGTTTTTTAATAACGCAATGACTGCTGGGTAAATTAATGGAAGGCCTAATGTTGCTTGAATGATAAATATAGTGTAATTGGAGCATTGGGATCACCGATTTTGATAGATGCCTGCGCTTTAACATTGGTCCTTCGGCAAAAAGACATATTGCCTTGAAGATGACTCGGAAAGTTCTTTGCCGAAGTCCTGATGTAGAAGGAGCATCTGTTAGATTAGATCATTTGATATAATGTAGTTACACTGTAAAAAAAACCCGTCACTTATACGGAAATTCCCAGTAATTGTAACGATTTAAATCCGTAAACCTGAATTTACGGTTTAAAGCAGTTTTCACAGGCAAGACTACGGTTAATAACCGTCATTCACCAAAAATCGCTCTCTGCGCATGCGCATTACACCATCTTCAAAATAGACGCCGAACGGCGAGGATGGCATTTTTGTTTTGAAAGAAAGTGGCTTCCTTCGTAAGTTTCTTTTCATTATACAATTAATTTGTTCATTAGTATTAAATTCTAAATTAATGTATGTACATAAAATTACATCAGAATCAGAAAATGTTATTCTTTTATTTAATGGGAAAACACACAGCAATTGTTGTTTTATTGCATTTCTGAAACATATGCGTGTGATATAGAATATTGTACGTAATATTTCACGAGTTTGTAAGAGTTGTAAAACTAAATGAAGTTTAAGTAACTGCATTGGTTATCATTTAGAAATGTGCTCTTTAGTTATGTAATAACGGTTTTATTACTTATATTTTAATTTGATTTTATTGTTTATGTTTTAACTTATTCAGTTACCATGTTTTTGATCTTGTTTTGATTTTTTTTATCGCCAAATGTCCTACTACATCTGTTCCATTGTGTGAAGTCTCAGTCAAAAGACACATCAGTTTCATTGCGATTGTTTCAAATCAGTCTGTTGGGATTGCATTAGAAATCACTTGGGAACATATTCAGTCTTTACATGGCACCCACCGCCTTCGACTGAGGACTTTGACTTCCTCAAGATTATATAGCTTGCTTGTCAAGACAAGATCATCTGTCATAAATGTTATCGTACTTGGTCACTGGCAAAAGTAAGGGAAGGGCTGGTGATCTTTGGGATTGAATTAATCGCAAAACAGATACTTAAGGGGAGACGCGTGTCCCTATGTAGCCCATGTTAAATTGACCTATTTCATGTACCTTTTTCTCAGAACCTATTAAAGATAATAACTTGAAATTTGGAGCACATATTCCTTAAACACTCTTAATACTACTGAAAAGAGCTTTTTTTCATTTTCTCAAATTAAGCAGATTTATAGCATTTTTTTTACATATACCTCTTTTTTAAGTTATTTTTTTTACATTTTATGACATAAATGAAAAAATATAAATTATTTTTACAAAAGCTCTTTTCAGTAGATACAATATATACATATAAATACTACCTCCAAATTTTGTATTAATAGTATAATTACTTTCTGAGAAAAAGGTACATAAAGTTGAAAAATACATGTTTTGAGATATAGCCATTTAAAGTCAAAGAACAAACCTTGGAATAACGAATTCAAAATAAGCACGTTTCTTGTAAATATTAAATATCGGCAAGATAACGATTAAAATTACGATTATGTTGTTGCACTTCCTTCTGTAAGACTCAAGGTTAAAGAAAATGTTTTATAAGTCGAATTCTTTAAACGTGATAGTCTAGCGCGTGCTAACTTCTTCATGGATTTTGCCGCACAGGATTTGCCGAATTTTAAGCAAGAGAAGAAATTTTAAAAAAATCATTAAAAATACTTCTACTTGTAGGAATTACACAATATATATCTCATTTTAAGCAGAAAGGTTTGAATATTTAAAAAATATAAAAAAATCAAAATCGAAAATTTTGAAAAGTTTCGGCATACATCTCCCCTTAAAATGTTGCTGTTTTCAAGTACTATAGCATTGGTGTGGTGATATAGCCTTTCAATGCAGGGTTTAAAAGACCTCTTCATTTTATGAAATGTGTTACTTGAATTAATGTAAAATTCTTTAAAAACGTAGCTGAAAAATGAGCCTACGTTTGTGAGCAAAGAAAAAAGATTTTCTTTCGATAAATTTCTTTTTTTAGCGTTAACGGATAGTAGTAATTGAGAATTTCTAATCCATTCCTTCTGCAAATTATCGTTTTATCACTTATAACATTAAACGCCATGGACCTAATGATATAATAAGATATATTGTTGTGTGAAATATTGAGTCTTTATTTTAAGGAGATAAACTTAAATTTTATTTTTGAAGGTGATTTATCCCATCCCTAGACTACCCACCTGATGTGCAGATCCATATTTTAAAATAAGGTTTTTAAAAGACGATTTCATGCTAGCTAGTTCATTTGACTCTTTTCACGAGTGTAAATATATGTACATAAGGATGATAAATTTTACAATATTTTTCATATTTTGTACAGTTTATTGGAATTTTTCCAAAAGAAACTACCAGTTGTGCTGAATGCCTTGAAGACTTCGAAAGCTCTCTGCACTTTTCAGGTAAACTATAGAGATTATTTTATTTTGTTGCTGGGATTAAGCTGTGGGTGCTGTTTTAACAAAATGCTGTGTGTTAACTCAATGAAAGTGTTTTCATTGAGTTAAATTAAACATCTCGAGGGATGTAGCTCGTAACCATTTTAGCATTTTGCTGAAATGAAAATTGTGACCTAAGCTTTTTTGCTGAAAAAATTTTGTACAGCAGCTTCAACACTGCTTTATACATAGGATTTAGGGACAAATACAACACTATTTATTTGAAGTGAGAATACTGTTGGAATAAATTGTAGTGCTTTTAGAATAAATTTACTTAGTGTATTATAATTAGAATTAAACATTTTTATTTCTTGCAACGTTCCGTGGGAAGATAAGTTTTACAAGAACTTGCTTGTTTCACCTTTGTTAGAAGTGCTATACTTAAATGACACTAATACAGAGTGGCCAGAAAACCTGGAAAAATGGAAATGTCAGGAAACTTTCTCATTCTGGAAAAAATCAGGAAATTTTTTTAAATTTCACAAAAATCAGGGAAATTTTCTTTGTTCTGAAGGCACGTTTCCCTGTTCATCCACATTTTGGCACCATTTACCCAGAGAATTGTGGCAGTAATCGTTGAAATTTTAATGTTTCTGAATAATTTGAACTTTTCATTACCGCCAAAACTATTTTTAAAAAATTGGTACGTTATCTCTTTAGCATACATGTTCTATTTGATCAGGATGTCTACACTTCTGGATAAGTTGTGGAAATTGGATAAAAAGTTTGCAGTAAAATCAGGGAACTTATTTTCGTAAATTTTGTGGCCACCCGGTAATAGTAGTTTTGATAATCTGCTATCATTTACATATAAGTGTTTATTTCATTTACTATTTGAGGTTTGTTTTAAAAATAGTTTTGCTTTTGTGAATGCTAATTATGACATTAGTATTGTAACAGAGCTATGCTAGTGGCATTTAAAAAGCTTAAACACTGGTTGTAATTGCACATAAAAGTTGCCAATGCATATAAAGGATTTATATTAAAAACTTTATTTTGATCTGTATCACAGGTGCTTCTGGGTATGAATCCAGACAAAGGCTCAGTCACCGCAATGATGTTCCGATACCCTGTAGCATTCATGGTCTGCTCTACCACTACCACGGGTCCCAGAGACGCCCAAGAGAACGTCCCCTAAAGCATAATACCGCCAGCATCGTCCTGTGTATGACCTACTGTACATTGAGGGAGCAACTGTTCGCCTGAAAGACAGCGTATCCTGCAGACCAGGCAACTCGATCAGGCCGATATCCTTGCTAAGGAGGGTTGCAGGATTTCAACATCTCCCTCTTCCACACTTATTTTTTTGGAATTGTACTCTCTGGAAAAATCAAAGATCTCGGAGTAGTGGAAAACACCCCCAACCCATAATTGGTACAAGGGCTCAAGACCAGGTTTGTCCCTTGACCTCCCGTGTGACAGACATACCCGAACTGTTCTATCAAGGCTTGCTAGCGGTCACATCAAGTGCCTCACTTTCAACGAGGGCAGGAAAACTTTCGCCACCTGCACCAAGTGCCAAAATCATCAGGCCTCTCCTGAGCACCTCTTGGATTACATGGGACTCTCTAAGGAGGGTCTCTTTAGCAATCCTCTCCTAGTCTTCGACTACCTTTTAGTCAACGAACTCGTGGATCTTGTCTCACTCCGTCAAACAGTGAGGATTAGCAACAACAACAGGCAACTCGCTCCCACACACAGAAGTAAGTGAAAGAATGATTCTTCAGACTCTCCAGCAGCAGTTAAATACCTTAAGTATGTTTACTGTGGTAAATTGGACATTTTATAAGATGGTTATTTTGTAGAGTCATAATTATTCAGATATAACTTGCATTGGTCAATTTTGAAAATTTATTAGATGTGTTCAATAATTTGTACATTCCGCAATCTAAATTTTTCCTTTTCGTATATTTTGCATATTTTTCTTAACTGAAAAAATAATAATGACTTTTATATGGCCTTAAAAGTTGCCGCAGCTTGTATTGAAGGATATAATTAATTATTCCTAGATACTTCCTAGAAATTTTTTATATTTTGTTTATTTAATAAAGTAATCTGAACCACTTTTCATTCGTGTGTATTGAAATTTTATAATTATGTATACTTTTATACTGTCAACTTTGAAAATTTATTAGATGTGTTCAATAATTATTAGATGTGCTTCAATAATATTTTGTTTATTAAATAAAGTAATCTGAACCACTTTACATTCGTGTGTATTGAAATTTTATAATTTATATTTATTAGATGTGTTTAATAATTTGTACATTTTTCATTCGTGTGTATTGAAATTTTAAAATTATTATTTATTAGATGTGTTCAATAATTTGTACATTCCGCAATCTAAATTTTTCCTTTTCGTATATTTTGCATATTTTTCTTAACTGAAAAAATAATAATGACTTTTATATGGCCTTAAAAGTTGCCGCAGCTTGTATTGAAGGATATAATTAATTATTCCTAGATACTTCCTAGAAAATTTTTATATTTTGTTTATTTAATAAAGTAATCTGAACCACTTTTCATTCGTGTGTATTGAAATTTTATAATTATGTATACTTTTATACTGTCAACTTTGAAAATTTATTAGATGTGTTCAATAATTATTAGATGTGCTTCAATAATATTTTGTTTATTAAATAAAGTAATCTGAACCACTTTACATTCGTGTGTATTGAAATTTTATAATTTATATTTATTAGATGTGTTTAATAATTTGTACATTTTTCATTCGTGTGTATTGAAATTTTAAAATTATTATTTATTAGATGTGTTCAATAATTTGTACATTCCGCAATCTAAATTTTTCCTTTTCGTATATTTTGCATATTTTTCTAAATTGAAAAATTAATAATGACTTTCATATGGCCTTAAAAGTTGCCGTAGCTTGTATTGAATGATATGATTAATTATTCCTAGATACTTCCTAGAAATTTTTTAATATTTTGTTTATTAAATAAAGTAATCTGAACCACTTTTCATTCGTGTGTATTGAAATTTTATAATTATGTATACTTATATTATGTGTATTGAAATAAAATTATATTTTTATCAAATTTAATTTTTTTTACTTAATACTTAATACACAGTGTCATAAAATACATTTAAATCCTGTCGCGTTAAAAAATATTTTGAAAGTTAGTAAATTATTGCATTTTTTTAATGTTTTAATCAAATTGAAAGTCTAGGTAATCATAGTATAGATAGCCAAATAAATTTATTATTATAGTTTGATATAAGAAAAGACTGATAGCTATTAATAAATTATTTTGTGTGACATGCTCATTTTGTGATATATTTTTTACCTTTCTATTTATGTTGAAGGATTACCTTATTGCTTCGGAAATTTTTTTCGCTTTAATTTATAATGGGACATAGAATATTTTGCTGTGATACAGAATCGTGCTTTAATTTTTATGATTTTCATCCATTGAATATGGTCATTATTACTAACAAAACCTTTAGCAGAACACAAATGCCTCCTTGATATTGTAAACTGTTTAATACTAAAATTAATCATATATTTTGTGGCAGAAGCTTTTCCATCTACAATTGTAAACTACTTTTAATATGTAAAGTTTCTTAATATTTTGCAAAAGCAAACCGTTCACTTACATTTGTAAACCTTTTTTGTCACTAGAAGTTTTTGTATAAGAAAAACTTCGCTTATAGGGGTAAACTGTTTCTTATACAGAAAAATTTCTGTGTATTTTATATGAAATTTATTACAGAAAGTTTCCGTGTACTTTACGGGAGAAATTGTATTTTATATGGAATTGACCTTATTCAACACAGAAATTCTGTTTATTTTACAGGTGGAAATTGCATTTTGTATGGAATCACCGTACTTAATACGGGAAATTTTAATTTATTTTACGGGAGTAAATTATTTTGCATGAAATTACCGTATTTAATACGGAAAGTTTACGTTTATTTTACGGGGATTAATGTTAGCAACCAGTCAATAACCGTTTTTAATACGAAAAGCTTCCGTTTATTTTACGGGAGAAAACTGTATTTTGTACGGAATGACCGTAATTATTACTGAAAGTTTCCGTTCATTTTACGGGGAAATACTGTATTTTGTACGGAATGACCGTAATTATTACTGAAAGTTTCCGTTCATTTTACGGGGAAATACTGTTGCAATCAGTCAAAAACCGTACTTAATACGGAATGTTTCCGTATTTTTTACGGTTTTAAACTGGCGACCCAGCTGCCAGTTTAAAACCGTAAATTTGACGGGATTTTTTTTGCAGTGTATGATCTGTACGTAAACGGGGCTATCTTTATGTATGAATGTTATTTTATAATCAATGTCGATCAATAAAAGTACGTGGAATGCAGGCTGTATATTAACAATCTAAGTTGAACTTTTACAGTAAAAAGTGTTTAGTTTTTAAGCTCAAATAAAATTAGCAGTGTACTAATAATCAAGTTCCTTAGGTGAATATAGGTCAGAGACTTTTAGTTTGAAATTTAAAAGCAACAAAACACTTCCTCTTCTACAAATTAAGAATACAAATTTATGTATTATGAATTTTCCTCTTAAAAACAAATAAACAAGTTGTGTTGTGACAGGGTCACTAAAAGGTAGCTTCTGTACATGTTATTGTTGGTGTTGCAGTAGATACAGAGACCAATAATGTATAACTTGATGACACATATCTGAAACTCGCCACTTTCAAGACACATAACAAAAATCCTGCCAATTTTTTTTTTTACAAAGTCTTGGCGAAAAAACTTGTCACCGAACTCAAGTTAAACTCGAAATCTCAATTCGCAGTCAATATTTTTACTCATTTTAAAGTTTAGGCTTGAGTACTTTCAAATTGACTTCCGGTTACCATTTCTAGTACTTCCGTGGAATTTTGTTACGGCAACTTGTCACGACGAGGCTTTTCCTATGACACTCACGTGTCTGCATTTTATAACTGGGCTACTCAAATAATTAAAAAAATAACTCTTAAGTCTAAAAATAATTTTACTACATTCTCAGAGCTCCTTTTGATAATGCTACCTGCGGTTTGATAATCATATCACATACTATGAGCACATCAACATTTACAATGTTCCCATAGCGTGCGCTTGCATCGTTGACTGTCAACACAGACTTAAAATCCGTATTTACTGTCACAGCGTGGTGTAGGTTAGGTTTAATTAAATTACAAGAAAGTTACTTTGACCTTTCAAACTGCTATCAGATATTTACCGTCTTCAGCTGGTACCGAGAATTGAAATCGTGTGCTGCCTCTCTTTATCGTACAAGTTTTCAAGGAAGATGTAAAAGGAATTTGAGAGCTTTCAACTTTTTATATTAAAAAGTGTATTAAATTGCTTAGATCACCCCCTCTCTAGTTTTCGACGTTTATAATTCCAATAGAGAGCGAAATTGCGCTCTTTTGCATTGGGACCACTATATGTACCGTATTTGAGCCCCTTGGGTACGGATTTATTTGGGAAAATTCTTGCGTTTTGAACGGTTGGTTCAAAACAATAAAGGAACTTTAAAGGAATACAGCCAAACAAATTATTTTTTTAAAGTATAGGTAAACCAACCGATGTTTGACTTAACCAATCATGGCTCTTGTGACATTAAAATCTATCCAATCAAACTAGTTTGAATGACGAATTAGGTTCGTCATTATTAACAGGCAAAACAAGTGCATGACGAATCTCAGCCGTCAAATGTACCCAAAGGATTTTTGGTTTGACGTCTTAGACACGTCATCCGCTCCTAGGGGAAAAAAGTGAATGACGTGTCTCAGACGTCAAATGTACCCAAGGGGTTAATTTTAAATTTTTTTTGTGTGTGGAACATCACACAACATAACTCGTTAATAACTCGTTAATTTTTAAGAAATGGCCAGTTTATCGATATTTTTAACGATAAATTAGTGGCACTGAGGAGAAGCAATCGCTGATGGGCGATAACTCTGTGTTAGAGACATTTGTTTTTCAACTTTTACACCTTTATCGCATTTCCATAGACGCTTTGGAGGTAGAGTTGTTTAGAACACCAGAAAAGGCATTACCCCAACGATTTTGATCAAAATCATTAGAGCCGTTTTTTGGCAATTGTTAAAAAACAAATTTTTCAATTGCAACCACTTTACCACAAGTGCAATTTTGACGAAAACCTTAATGACAGGTCCCAGGGTCCTATTTAAAATTTGATCATCGTATGTCTTGGGACGTTATGCTGACCACAGACACACACACACACCATATGTGTAAACTTATCAAGGAAACTATTTCCGTTTGGTGAAGAAAATTCTAATAAATGCTAGTTTCTTTCCCAACCACACATCCTCACCCACTTACACATGTGCTAATCAGTACATCGAATTTATAAGTACAGCCGAAGTCAAGAAATTCGTAAGAGCTACGCCGACCAAACTGTATAATGGTTTGCATACTGGCTTCTGAACAGCGAAGTTGCGGGTTCGAGTCCCGTGTAAGGTATGGGTGTTTGTAAATGTATGTTGGTTTGTCTAATGACGAATGTTTCGGCGCAATATAGCCCTCGTGTTGCTGACGCGCCAAATAATCTGAAAGCAACCAACCATCGTAAGATCTACATTTGGCACCACGCCATATGCTTTTAACGTGGAGGGAGATTCCATATAGCAGTTTTCATGGCAACGGTGCAACCCTTTTGGAACTTTCACTCTCTGACTGTACTTGCTCGACCATCGTCAAATTTAGTTGATTTTAGAGGCTTTTTTTCCTTAATTGTGCATTGAGCTACTGGTTTTCTATTTATTGGAGATTTTTTTACTTACCGTAGAAATTCCATCTAATTTTGCGATTCTAATCTACATTTAAGAAAATTAGCAAAATAAATAATCAAAGTTGACTAGCAATTTGTAAATTTTAATCTTAAACTAATAATTTGGATGCAGCCCGGCTGCATTTGCCAACGAGCCGCCACTGCTAATTAACCCAGCTGCCGTAATCCAATCGAGATGAAACTTGGCAGATAGATTCGATGTCGATGACATTGCATTCCATCAACTTTTTGGGTACGGTCATTGAAAGGTCGCTTTTACACACACTTCTATAATCGCTTCGGAATACTAATAAATCGTATTTGACCGATCATTGTTGAAACTCTTTCTTGTTGCCATAACTATTTTAATCAGAATAAATAAAAGATATTTGGTTGGGACGATTGTTTAATTAATGCATTTATTTTAATGTAGCTATAACAAATAAATTTAATACAAAAACTAGTAGGTGTCTAAAATTGTCAATATAGTACTCCGCAATTTATGGTAACCTCCGGGAAAACTTTTAATGTGTCTAATTCAACACCTTGTACCCCTCCAAATGGGGAAAAAAACATGGAAACTCCCTCTATCAAACGAGTCTTCAGTAGTAATCACGTCTACCAACATTTACAAATAACATCTGTACTGCCGTCTAGGAAACGAACGCTAAGTGGCTGGGTCATTCTATACTAGCCTTGATAGCTTGTGTGTCTGTCTCTTGATCCATGGACTTCGTTTCAGAGAAAAAACCATAGCTTTGCGTCAGTCATTTTGGACACCTTGGGACATATCTATCCCACTGTAAAATTGGTTTTAGATAATGATAATAATAATAACAACAGGGTTCCCACTCAAATCACAGAATGAAAATCAATGACTTTTCAATGACTTTTAAGGACCTAATTAATGTTTTTAAGGACCTTAAAGAATTTGTTTTCAGGCATCATGTCTGTATAAATTTTTTTTATAAAGTATATTCTACCAAAACGGTTACAAGTTGACGCATGTGTAATACAAATATGTCAGAAAATTCCGATATAATGAGGATAAGTGACGGACACGCGGGGATAGTAAGTCTGAATTGCATTTTTGTAAATTTTGAAGTTGGTCAACATACACAAAAATTAAGGACTTTTAAGGACCTCTAAGCATTTTCAAGTACTTTCAAGGCCTTGAAAACAGGTTCAAAAATATTAAGCACTTTTAATGACTTTCAATAACCGTGGGAACCCTGAATAAATAAATAAATATAAATATATAAATATATAAATAAATAAATATATAAATATAAATAAATATAAATAAATATAAATAAATATAAATAAATATAAATAAATAAATATAAATAAATATAAATAAATAAATATAAATAAATATAAATAAATATAAATAAATATAAATAAATAAATATAAATATAAATAAATAAATAAACGTATACAATTAAAAAATGTATATATTTTTTCATTATATATAACTAAAGAAATGTAGTAATTTTTTTTTATGAATAAAATATACTACACTGTAAAATATGAACTCCGTCATGGCCTCATTGCCACGAATGTGGAGGGATGTGAGGGGCTGGCTCAGTTTTCGACATCTTTATCTGACCGACTTTAAAATTATGAAGCTCATTTACCTACGCAATTACAATATTTTGGTACCGTATTGAACTTCTTTTCATTCTTGTACCATGAAAAGTTCAAATATAATCAATGTGACTTGATCGATGATCACGTTCCGTTCCGCAGAGCCATCGCACCGGTTGGTTCCCTTAACATTCTGGACAGGTAAAAAGCGATAAATTCAAATTAAACCGCAGATGACAATTACCAAGACGCTGTTTTTGAGACTCAGATCAAAAGGTCGGTATAATTTATCGATAATTGAATTGAATTATACAACAATGCCCTCCTCCCCCCACCAGGGATATGCGCTTGTAAATCAGGATTTTCGAAAATCCGCGTCGACGGCCAACGCCACACAGTGGCAGAAACTGAGTAAATCAGAACGGCAAACACGCTGATTGAATACCCCGGTGTTTGTTACTGAAGTCGTAAATTGCTTGCTTTATCCGCGAAGGACTTCAAAATTGCTAACCTTGGTGTCAAGGCATTTCTAGATGCTCAAGTGAAAGTGAAAAGATTCTGTTAGCTCCATATTGTAAGAGAAAACAATTACATATTCTGTCCTCTTCAGGACATACGTCGTTAACTACGGAACATTTTATTTTTTGGCTATTTAAATACCACAGATATTGGATGAAAATTTGATTAGTGCAACGTGATATTTACAAAAGTATGTCAGCAGGAAAGTAAACTGCATTCTCCTGGACATTCTTCTATTTAATGGTCAAAAATTTTAATGCAGCAGGAACAGTGACTTCCTCACCCACTTTCTATATTCATTCATGAATGGAAATTCTATAATCTTAATTACTCAAACTTAAAAGTTTCCTTTCAATATTTACAAAATGTTATAAGAAAGAAAATAGGAAAAAATAACTTATTTTAACTTACTTATAACGGGGCTCCATGTTCCAAAATGGTACAATTATGAGTTTTAGTATTAACTTAAGAAGTAACACGAAAAACACATGTGCACACTTATCACGAAAACTATTTCCGTTTGGTAGAGAAAATGCTAAGAAAAGTTCGTTTCTCTCACATACGAGCCAATCGGTACATCGAATTTACAAGTACAGCCGAAGTTGAAAAATTCGTAACGGACGGCATTTAGCAACACATCATATAAATTTAGATTTAGCATAGAGGGAGATTAAATACTAGCAGTTGTTTCCATTACAGGTCTATTTACTTTCAGTCACCCATATGTTTACATAGGAAAACGAAAGTGCAGCATTCGGTTAAAAATCGTACGTGGTCAGCATAACTCCCCAACAAATTGACCTACGATCTTCAAATTTGGTGTGCTGGTTGGGGGTAGCACAAGGACCTACCATTAAAGTTTTCGTCAAAATCGCGCATGAGCATATGGTAGCTGCCATCGAAAAAATCATGTTTTTGTAATTGCTAAAAAACGGTTCTAATGATTTTGTTCAAAATCCCTGTGCTAATGCCTCTTAAGGTGTTCTAAACATCCCCACCTCAGAAATTCCTGTAAAAATGTTTTAATGGCGTAAAAAGTTGAAAAACAAAAGCCTTTAACACAGAGTTCTCTTTCCTTGAGCATACCTCATCAACGATCGTTTTTTCGTCTCTCCTCAGCTTCACTTACAAGAAAGATAATATAATAGTTATCGAGAAGTATATATTGCCAAAATCATCATTTTGGCAGAGGTAATTTTTTTCTTTTCTTTTCTTTTTGTAAGGGGACGGAGATCCCTTACAAAAATTATCTAAAAAAATATCACCAAACTGGCCATTTTTGCTAAATGAATGATGAAAATATAAAAACGGTAAATGACACAAATCCATGTCAGTAATATAGTGTAATGGAAAGTTGTGCGATGTTGCACACACCTAGTTTTTTCTCAATTGTGCATTACGCAACAGGTTTGCTATTTTTTTCGAAATTTTTTTTACTTACCGTAAAAACGGTATAGTGGTTACCGTGTTAGCTTCTAGACCGCGAGGTTACGGGTTCGAGTCCCGTGTTAGGCATGGGTGTTTGTAAATGTTTGTAAATGCGTCCGCCATCACATGCAAAATCGAAGTAAAAGGGATTTAAAAAATCTAATGTTGACATTTTATATTTTCCCAAACATAATTGATAAAAGTCCGAAAATGGAAAGTTTAAATGAACCGGCATTCAACAATAGGAGGCAAATTTTTAAATCCTTTATATTAATTTTGTGTATATGGTAGTGGGGCGGAATCTGCGGAGGTCTAATTAACCCCTTTGCCGTCATCCAATCAGACTGAAACTTAGCCGGTAGGTTCGATGTCAATGACAATGCATTCTATCAAATTTGGAGCTGTAACTGTCACTATAAGGTCGCTTTTACTTAATACTAATAAACCAACTTGACGTTATCTAATCACGTTAAAATAACATTGAACCGATCATTGTTAAAACTCTTTCCTGTTGTCAAAATATTTTTTAATAAATAATAAAATTACTCTAATCATAATAAATAAATATTTGGATGAAAGAGCATAAATGTACGTTCATTTTTAATAAATAAATTTTTAAACGTAGCTTGCCGCACGTTTTGCTGATAGAAATGTTCTTGATATAGGTGCTGTGTTTTTATTATCTATAGACTTTGATTATTAA
Source organism: Linyphia triangularis (assembly GCA_963978545.1). Lineage (NCBI taxonomy): Eukaryota > Metazoa > Arthropoda > Arachnida > Araneae > Linyphiidae > Linyphia > Linyphia triangularis. Next base: position 59,690,183 of record OZ021729.1, read on the forward strand.
TTGTATTTTGCAGTGATAAATTGCAATTTGGAGAGAAATGCGATTTAAATGCAAACATTACCGAAAAACATTTGAGTTGGATTTATTAACCAATTTCAGATTAAAACAAGAGTTAATAAAATTTATCTACAATATTAATTTTCATAAGGATTGAGCTTTTTTTGGTAAGTATGTAGTTTATTATTTATGCTATGGCTTTCATTATTAAACTATAGTATACCTATTTTACCTCACACTAAGCCCATTTTCACATGTGTGGAGTAAAATGGGTATAGTAAACATATAGGACCTATAAAATGTTTTCTCACAAACACATTTTTTGCAGCATAATAATAATGAAAAATTGTGCATTCTTAATTCCAAGATGTGTAATGTAAAGAAAAACCAAAATAATAGATTTTTTACCCTACTGTGTGTGCAACACCAAAAATTATTAAAAATGACTAGAAAAGTTACGAACTTCCAATTAGTATTTGATATCTGTTCTATGGCTTTCTATATATTCTGTGAATTTCAGCTGCTTAAACTGCCACTTTTACCAAATCTACCTAATGCTAGATTTTTCTGATCGCAATATTTACCAAATTATTGTTTCACAACAAATGAATTTTCTATTAAGTATAACAGAAATTTATTAATGAAATTAAAGCAATAATGTGCAGGTATTTTAAAATTTATGGTTGCATTTAGTTAGATACCAATACTTTGCTTAAAAACACATTTATTAATTAAAATTTTTCTTTCTATTAAATTAATGGAAATTTACATTTTCATAAATTACTTTTATAAAAAGGGAATATCTTTCACTTCATAAATACCACATTTTATTCTGTAAATTATAATAGAAATTGAAAAATAAAACTTGTACATCTAGTATATATAACTAGGTGGATAGAAAACAGTTTTAATGTAATAGACATCTCAATATTTGAAAATAAGCCATATGAAAATTAAAAAAATTGAGCTGAATATACTATGTATTTTTCAATCTACAAGTTGATTATCTGAAAAGTATAAAAAACAATTTAAGAATCAATTAAACATACCGATTTGCCCGAACTTTACAAATTACTTGTGTTTATGTCATTTTTCAACTTAAACGCATTGATTTACTCAAGTGTTGATATTCATTCTTTGAATCAGACGCACCCTGCCTTTTCAATTCCTTTTGCAAATCTGATTTTTTTTTTATCATAATATTCTGAAACAGATCTGGCAGAAAGGAAACTTAACATCATTGGACGTACTGCAAGAATATTACAGTGTCCATTTGTCTTTATCTCAAGTTTCACAGTTTGCTCTATTGCTTGAGTTACTTTGCTGCCACTCGAAATAATCATTTTTTCGATACGAGGAAGTCTTGCGGACACATGTAGTTTGTAAAGTGTAGGCAAATCATGAGCGTTAAATTTATTAATAATTGCTTGGCAACAAAAGTTTACATCTCGGAACAAGGGCCTCTTCAGGCGATAAAATACTGCATAATATTCAACAGGCATAAGATATGCACCAGATTCAATAAATAATTTCATTAGTTTAACACTACCACACCTGCAAAGAAGATTGAGTGACGAAAAACCATACATATCTGTAATATCCCAACTAGCACCAGCTTTCAATAAACACTTTACAACAGGCATGTGTATTTCTAGAAGCAGAGATCAAAGCTGTCTCACCTTTATTATTTCTTGCATTGAGTTCACATCCTCTCTCAACAAGACACTGTACTATTTCCATCCAACCGTTTTGTGAAGCACAATGCAACACTGAGCACTTATTTTCATCACAACCATCAAAATTTGCTCCAGAGTTCAAAAGCAGATGAAGAATACTTATGTGGGAACCACGAACAGCTTCCAACACAGGTGTGAGACCCCAACGACTTTTCACATTCACATTTGCTCCTCTCTCTACAAGATACTTCACAGTATTTAGATGTCCTTGACACGAAGCTTCGTACAAAGCTGTTATACCATTTTTATCCCTTGCATTAACATCAGCTCCTCCCTCTACAAGACATTTCACTACCCCTACATGCCCATGATATGAAGCAAAGTACAAAGCTGTACTACCGTCACTATCTCTTGCATCTATACTAGGATAGATATTCTCTTCACAAGAGACATCAGTATGCACTACGGATGATGAAATAGGTACTCTTTTCACAAGTGACTGTACTATATCTGTCCACCCTTGTCTTGAAGCATTATGCAACAGTGTACGCTTACTGTAGTAGAGTTTAGTGCTGTCAACCTTTGCCCCAGATTCAATAAGCAGGTTAAAGATAATTCTACGGCCTTCGTCACAGGCAATTAGTAAAGGTGAGCGACCCTTCGAATCTCTACCATTAACATCAGCTCCTTCTTGGATTAGAGCAAGAATAGTTGGCGCTTTTTTTCCAATGAATATTGAATCAAATAATGCCTCTGTTGAACTTTTTTTGTTCGATTCATTACTACACAATATAGTAGATTTCGTTTTCGTCGCCATGCTATTCTCAAAATTAATCGAATCTTCGATTCTTATTGCTTGTCTCCGCCGAAAAAGAAGATTTTAGAATATGAAACGATGCACAACAACAACATTCTCTACAAACATTTGTTCAAAAGGTTAACGAGTTGAGTTGTGACGAAGAAACTAGCGCTTAAAAAAATATGTTCTCCTTCAGCCTAATTTGTGGTGGGTACGTTCGTAAACTCTAACTCGCTTAACGAGTTATGTAGCCTGATGCAAAAACCGTATAACTATAAGCGTTCGTAATCTTTACTGGTTTTGTAGCTATGGGTTGGTAAACTAACTTTTGGAACTGGTTAATCCAGTTAATCGATTTTTTTAACGGCGGGTAAAGCTGGTAAGCTCTAAGTTAAGTTGGTGCCCCCCCCCTCCCCTCCTTCCCCATTTCCTTCCCTCTGAAAATATTTTGTTTTGGATTTGGACTTGGTAAATTTGTAGGGTTTTCGAATAATTGTTTTGATTGAGTATAGAAATTATTATATTTGTTTGTTATTTTTTACTTTCAATTACCCATATGTAATACAGAGGGAAGTATAGAATTTTGTCAAAAAAAAAACGGATTTTTTTTTTTTTTTTTTTTTTTTGGGTCATTCTGATCTTAAAGAATGTGATCTAGAAAAAATATCTGTCTGTATGTCTGTGTGTACGCGGTCAGCATAACTCCCGAACAAATTGACCTACGATGTTCAAATTTGGTGAACAGGTTGGTGATGTCCCAATGATCTACCATTAAGGTTTTCGTCAAAATCACGCATGCGCATCAGGTAGCTGCCATTGAAGAAATCATGTTTTTCAATAATTGCTAAAAAACAGCTCTAACGATTTTGATAAAAATCGATGTGCTAATGCCTCTTAAGGTGTTCTAAGCATCCCTACCTACGAAATTCCCGTAAAAATGTTTTAATGACGTAAAAGTTGAAAAACGAATGCCTTCAACACAAAGTTCTCTTTCCTTGAGCATCTTACCATTAAGGTTCCAAAACGATCGTTTTTTCTTCTCTCCTCAGTTTCGCTTATAATAAAGGATTATCGAAAACTACATCGCCAAAATCACCAATATGGCGTAGGGTCTTTTTTTTTTTTTTTTTTTGAGCCATACAAGAAATATCGACAAAATGGCCATTTATTCTAAATAAAGTATGAAAATATACAAACGACACAGATCCACGTCAGTATTAAAGTGTAATTGAAAGTTGAGCGATGTTCCACACTCCAAGTTTTTCTTAGTTTTATGGATTTGCACAAGTTTTGAAAATTGGTTTCAATAAAATTTACTTTGTTTATCACATGTTTTTTATCATTTGCATTTATATACACAAACTTCTTCAGACTCTTGATGATAAATTAATACGATGACATTGCTAACTGAATATTTTTACTTTCAATTACCCATCTATAATAATAAAACAAGCTGTGTCTGTCTATCTATCTGTCTGTCTATGGCTCTGTGGATCTTTAGAAACCTACTTAAATTGGAGTAGAGCTCTGGAATTTTCAGTAAAAGTAGTTTTGGCATTCTAAGTTTTATAGTTTAGTAATGAACACAGAGTATTTGCTATTGCTTTGAAAGTAAGTTTTCCTTTCCGGGAACTGTACTGCCCGGGACTTGCAGTACTTGGGAGGGGGGCAATGTTATGAATTTCTGTATACTTGTAAATTTTTCGTAGCATTAATTATGTAAAAAGATAAATTTATGTACATTTCGCCTAAGGCAGTGCACTAGTTTGTCTTACTTTGCTTTCCTGCAATGTGACCTGCCGACCAAACGGTATAGTGGTTAGCGTACTAGCTTCTGGACCGCGAGGTTGCGGTTTCGAGTCCCGTGTTAGGCATGGGTGTTTGTAAATGTATGTTGGCTTGTCTAATGACGAATGTTTCGGCGCATTATAGCCCTCGTGTCGCTGACGGCGCCAGATAATCTGAATACAACCAACCTGCAATGTGACCTTAATGCTTGAAAACGAGTTTTGCAGAGATAATATTGGGAAGCGAGTTTTACAAAGAAAAGGCCATTTAACATTATGGTAATGGAAATCTCGCCAAGTTGGCGAGATAGAACCAAGTTGGTGACGGTTTTGGCGACTAATTTTTGTCGCCAAATTTGGCAAAGAATCGCCAAATGTCGCCAAACTTGGAGACCATTTGGCGACATTTTCGGTCCTCATGTACATGTTTAGGACTTTTCGACTACGATCTGGAAAGTCCTCCAAATTTCTATCTCTAGAAGATTCACGAAGTATTAAATTTCCTATATAAGCCCAAGAGAGCGGGTGATGGAGTTAGTTGACTTGAGTTACTGAGTTAGCTGACTCTCAGCGAGCATTCAGAGAGTTCCGAAAGTGAACTGTATTGCATTGTCTTTTGCGGCGATTTTTAGCAGTTGTGTTGTAAAGTTTTTAACTGTTGTTTTGGGCTCTATTGTTGTGTAAATAGTTGTATTGAGTCTACTAGAACGAGAAGTTCTGGATTTACATCGGAATAAATTTCTGCAAGTTTTGATCTGCTTTGGCTTCAAGTCTTTCGAACCCATCCACGCAACACACTATTGCCACCACCTTGAATATTGGAATAAAACACAGAAGTTGTATAAGACCCAATTGTCAACTTTTTTCCTTTGCGACTAAAATTAAGCAGTGGAAGTAGGGTGCAAATAAAATTCTTAAAAAAAAAAGGAAATCCAGCTTAGATTAAAAGCTAAGTAATATCGGTACTCTTCCGTTAGACGTGTACCAGATAAAAACCTCCAAATTGGAGTGATAACTCATCCAAACAAATAACCATGTAGGGATATCAACAAATTGAAGGCCGACCAAACGGTATAGTGGTTAGCGTGCTAGCTTCTAAACCGCGAGGTTGAGGGTTCGTGTCCAGTGTTAGGCATGGGTGTTTGTAAATGTATGTTGGCTTGTCTAATGACGAATGTTTCGGCGCATTATAGCCCTCGAGTTGCTGACGACCCCAGTTAATCTGAAAACAACCAACCAACCACAAATGGAAAAAAGCACCAACACCGACAATTCAACTAGTAATTCAAAACGTATATTATTGATATAGGGATTGATATGCTCTCTAAGTTTGGTGATTGATTGGTAAAGAGTTACATTAGTGCAGAAGTACTAAAAAATATTGCAAGCAGCATTTTTAATGTGCTAAAGACAATTTTTTTTTTTTTTTTTTTAATTTTTACTTTTCTGATATTTATTGAATAGCAAAATCTCTTCCAAACTTTTTAATGTGAGATATTTTATATCTTTTGAGTTCAATTTAATTAAAATCATCTTTCTCTTCGGGTAATGTTTTAACCCTTTGTAAATATACTGTTTATTCATAATCTGTTAACTGTGAAATCTATTGTAACTGCAACCAAAAAACAACATCGACCAACGGCCGGTGTTGTTTTCTTCGAAAAAACTGTTATGTTGATCTTGCAACTTGGTGTGTGTTCCTTCTTTGCATATTAAAAGAACCCTGTTCTGCAAAGTTCTTCAGGTAACAATATGGTTTCAATATTTATTTTAATATCTTATTCATACTTTAGTTTATCCTTTATCATTCAATCTAGTTACAATTATTTTAGCTTACTAACACTGAATCATCAATAGTGCATAAACTTTGAATTTAGTCGGGACCGCCGCGAAACTAAGATACTCTCTACTCTGTATAGGGCCCGGTACTAAGTTTGATGACGTCACGCTAAGCGATGGATGAAAACACGAAGGCCGTCTACCGTAGTCCGTAATCCACAGATGTAATGAAACATCTCTGGTAATTTCGATAAAATAATATGCAGCGTCAAAAAATGAAACATTCCTTCATCTTAATGGTAAAAGTGCACTTTTGCAAATTTTAAACTAGCTTCCAAAAACGACAAAATGTAAACAAATAGCAGACGATAATCTTCGTAATTGGGTGTTCATAAAACAAACCGATAACTGACTTAACTCAATTAACTTAGAACAGTTTAAATCGTTATTGTAACAAAAAAAAGTTAAGTTTACGAACTCTCCCAGTCATTAACATTTCAGGACCAAACACGATAGAGATCACTTCTACGTCACAATTATTCAATTTAGGTTCAGTATATCTAAGTGTGAGGCTACAAGATTGTTTATTTACTTTTTGTTATAAACTTAGTAAGTTAGTGAAAAGTTTTGAAATAATAAACTTCATCGGTTCTAATAAAATACCCTATTTCTGCAATGCAGATTAGAAGTATTGGTTAAGATTTACCGTACGGTCCCTACTAGGGTTATCGGCAGGGCCTGATTTACCATTAGGCCCACTAGGCCCGGGCCTAGGGGCCCCCAAATATGGGGGCCCCCACATTTTGAAAGTTTTCTGAAAATTTTAAATATAATGGTCTTTTAATGGGAAGTACTGAACAAAAATGATATTTTTTTTTAGTTACACATCCGCAAATTCCATATTTTTTACAGTCACAGAGAGTTAAGTTAGATAGAGGAAATAAAGATCATACTAATTATAACAAAAAAATCGCGTGAAAGTAAACTATGAGTTTTAATTCTAAAAAGTTAGTCTTAACGAATGTAGCTTAATCTGGTAATATTGTGACGTAAGGAAATATTTGCTATTGGGGCCCCCTCTCTGAATGTTGGGCCTACAGTAAAAAAATTTCTAAATCGGGCCCTGGTTATCGGAAATCTTTGGCGACGGGTTGCCACATTCGGCGCTAAATCGACAACTTTCAAAAAGTCGCCAAGGGGGACCGTACAGTAAATTTGAGCAGAAGTATTTGCATTATTAAATGGAATTAATACCCGTATTTCTCAGGAAGCGATGTTAGAAAGAAACATCTCAAGAACTAAAGAACAGTGATTTAATTAAAAAAAAAATGCATCTTCAGCACAAAATTCGAGATTAATTATTTAGATTATGTGACTTTTTATAGGCATTGAGACTTACGCTTCGAAAAGAATCATGACTATTTTAAACAAAACCACAATTTTTCAAATTGATATTGTAAATATAAATTATTTTCAATAAATGCTGCATAACTTCATTATATATATATATATATATATATATATATATATATATATATATATATATATATATATATATATATATATATATATATATATATATATTTGTCTTGGCACATTTTTACATCCAACAGGTGAGGGGAAGTTATGAGAGTACTCTGCAATTTAAAAAATATATTATGAAATATAATATACGTATTTTTAAAAAATCTTTTACATGCATTGCTAATTTTTATATTCATTAACACAGCGCCGATATCAAAAACATTTCTATCAGCGGTAAACAAAATTTATTTATTAAAATGAACGTAAATTTACGCACTCACATCCAAATATTTATTTATTTTGATTAAAACAGTTTTATTATTTATTTCTTAAAAAATAAATTGGCAACATGAAAAAATTTCTTCAAATTATATTATTTTAGCGCAAGTTGGCTTAAGCTTGGCGTCCACTATCGATGAGCAGAGCGGAGTGGACTAGAGCCCGGGCAATGTGTGCCCGAGCGAGTGGACTAATGTAGCACGAGTAATTACAAGGCAGCCAACGTCTACTGTAGCACGAGCCTCGTGCTACAATGGACGTTGACAGCAAATTTTATAGAATGCATAGTCATCGACATCCAATCTATCTGCCAAATTTCAGGCCGATTGGTTGACGGCAAGGAGGTTAATTAGGCCTCCACAGATTTTCCCGCCATTGACAAACAAACTCGCACAAAATCGAAGTTAATATAAAGGATTTAAGGTACACGTATAGGTTTCAACATTTTTTTTTTTAATTTTCAATTTAAAAATTAGACTTTTGCACCTTGAAAAGTACATTATTTGTTAAACTATTTTCAATAAATTTTTTTTTAATTTTTTTAATTTTAATAATTAACATTTAATCAACTAATTAGGCTAATTTCGAACGGTAATGACAAAAATTCTAATTAACCCACAGATACAATTTTGGTCTTCAATAATGCGGAATACCCTGCTCTATGTTTTGACCCTATTAACAGAATTTTACAGTGTGTATATTTTGTGATATCTTGCTTTAAGTGAATCTATTAGAAAAATCCAAGTTTTTTTATACAGAAACTTATCTTTAAAATTCAATTAAAAAATATTTATTTACAAATCACTTAGTATTTGAAGGGCTAGATGTCGATTTAAAACCCTCTATCAAATTTTCAACGTTGTGATCCTGACGCTTACGAACCGATAGACAATGTTCATGATGACACTTTGCATTGGGGGAGGCATTTTTAATCATTGCTTCGGTTGCTGAAGCACTTATTGTGAGTTCGGGATCTGCCAGAAAGAATATTGTCCGAGCATTCTCATTTAGAGTGATGCCTGTAAGTCCACTTTAGACTTAAATGTCTTCTGTTCTGGTGCTCCAGAGCTTCATCGGCTTCTAAAACGCAAAACGGTATTTTGGTTTCATTGACAGCCCGCTTTCCTTGCTGTAATTCTTGCCATATAGTTGTATGCTTTTTAGTACCGAACGACGATGTATCGTGGCGCAAGTGTTGGCGCCTATTACGAACGGTTTTCCAGCCCCTGAAAATTTCGTCGAATTCCTCCTGTTATCTTCGCACAGGCATCCGTTTTCGCGCGGCACTAAAAGGGTTAAATCTTTCCATACCCATTAAGTAGGGTGAAATCATTCTTGCATAGTTTAGACGATCAAAGTCATACTTTATGAAGTCCTGTGTGACTGCCAAGTGCAAATCCCAGTTTACATTTCTAATTGACCTGATGGCTGTGTAGTTAGCTCTCTGGCTTCGCATGCTAAGGGTGCCGGGTTCGAATCCCGGGTTAGGCATAGATGTTCTTTGTGGTTCGGAATCCAAGTTAAGTTGCATATACCGGCCTGGTAGCCGTTATTGTGCACAAGTATATGTCATTGAGGGTTTAAACCAACGGACCAACCTGGAAAGCGTACTAAGATCGCAATGCGGCGGCCATTTTGAATTTTGTAATTTAACCTGATATACATGTGTTATATACCTTTGAAAAGGAATATTTTTTTTTCCTACAAGTTTTCTAATAGTCAACAAGTTGATAAAATGAGCTGGAATGCCATTATTCGGCAAAAACATACGTTAGGTGGTAAGGAGGCGGCCATTTTGGATTTTCGACTGTAGCGCCACCTATACCAGGATGCCAAATACCCACCATCGGATTTCATTTTCTACGCATTCATACGAAGCGAATGACACCCCCCACATGTTTGCATCATGAAGTGGCCCACGGGACCACTTTTTTGGACATTAGCGCCCAGACTATTATTACTATACTAAGTTATTATATATTTCCTTTTTAGTATGCTCCTCCATCATAGGGTTTCCTTCTTTTGTGTTGCTTTTATTTTGCTTTTGTTTTTTACGGCCTTACAAATCTCCCCCCATTTTTGCGAGTTTTGCGATTTGAAGCCTATACGTATACCTTAAAAATGAGTAGACATAGAGTAATTTTTTCTTTAATAGTTTTTAAACGGATTGAATGTTTTTAAGAGTGGTGGGATGGATTTCTATGGTTGTGGAAGTGGGTGGATGGATTTCAGTGGTATTAGAAGTGGGAAGACTCATGGGTATTTTCTTAAAAAGTGGGGGGACACGTCACCTCTCGTCTATCCATATTTCTAGCACTGCGTGTCCATAAATATGCATTACGAAAATTGAGGCCTTATCAAAGTTTTATAGGAATTAAATTTTGTGTGAAAATATGTTTTTTAAGCGTCTTTTTCAAAAATATAGTAGCACCTGGTAGCTATATACAATCTGTTATCAATTTATGAAATAATATAATTATTGATGGTAATCGAGGTATTTTTATATGCATTATATCCTTTACTAGTTAGGAATGTGAATTCTGTTTTATCCACATTGTCAGTCCAATATTCTGACTTTAAATTCAAGTGGTGTAAAATTAGCGACTGCTTGTTTTGTTCCTCCAATGGTATCACAATATATAACGTGAGCAGTATATCGAAACAAAATATTTGTCAAGTTGGGGACAAATAGTGAATTTTGAATTTGCTGTTAACTGATTTTAGTCATGAATTATGTTATAAAAAAAAGTCAAAGTTGAAAATATTTCTCATCTTCCCTGGAAAATCAATTGAAGTCCTATGAGCATATGTACATAGCTTTTGTATTTGGACTATACTAAACTCCAACTTAACTTGACATCACTAGACGATAGATCTTCACCGTGCTCATAGGCATTTAATCCATTTTAGCAGAGTGAAGACATAATTCTTGCCAAACCAGCCTTTTGTTCTCTACAGGGTTGTGGTTTGGCAAACATTATGCTTTCACGCCGCCAAAATGGATTAAATACCATGAGCATTGTGACGATCTACCGTCTAGTGATGTCAAGTTAAGTTGAAGTTTAGTATAATTGCAAATAATTGTGTTGTGTACTCATGCTTGTTTTCTTGTATACTTTGAATGTTGTTACTGGAATAACTTGTTACTTGAGGATTTTTAATAAAATTCTCTTAGTAATACAGTTTGTTGTTTTATTACTTTTATTAAAATCTGCTTAATAAATTTACAAAAAATGCATTATCCTTGTATGAAATTTCAAATTGGGTTTATTTCTGTAACTAATACTTTGCAAGTTTCGTAGGAATTTGGTAATTAAGCTTGTGAATTTGAATGAAATGGGAGCAAAATAAAGATAAAGGGAACAAGTTGCTCTATAAAAAGAACTTATTAATTACCGCTTAGGTGACATTTGGGCGAAGTCAATATTAAAGCATTAAATCACGTCATTTATGGCGCCTAAATACCATCCTTTCATCGTCAAAAATACATGATCGGCATAGGGATTTGGGAGGCATTGAATCACGTGATTTTAGTGTCATTTAATGACGCCCAGATGACATTTCCAGACTGGACAAAGTGACCAATTATTGACGTGATTTTATAACCTTCAGATGACGTCATATATCACGTCATGTTTAGATGAATGTCAGTAAGGATTAGATGACTGATAAATAAGAAAGGGAAAACAAAACAATTATTTTACATGAATAATTTTATGAGCCGTATGTTACACAATAAGTTTAAAATCCACAGTTCCATTCCTAAAAACATTTCACAGGTATCAGAATCAGCTGCTTTAATGTCCCTCCACAAGCTTTTTTGTCCTCCTCATCGGCAGTTTTCAGAATCTCTAAAATAAAATGACCTTTATTAAATACAATAAGCCACACAAACATAGAGTTATATTTACCTGTTTTCCAATTTTTAAAATGAGATACTGCGCAAGAAATGATAAATAAAAAACAAATAGGACAGGTGAAATGATCATCCCACTCTGGTACTTAAAATTCAAAAATTGAATTTATTAATCAAAATAGTATCCCTTTTTTTCATGATTTAACAAATCCTTATCTCGTGTTGACAGTGATCTTCCTCTTGTTTTGGACATTTTTAACTCAACGCCAGTATAGAGAAGCACACTGGTCTGGCACAATGGTTTGCCCTTTGGATTGATCAAAACTCACATGACCATTAGACAGTAACACATTTTATTTCAGAATCTCGTGTAATGGCGATACACAAAACAAGAACTTCAATTATTTTTTAACTATTTTTAAAGATAATCTACTTTACGGTCCCTTAAAGTGAAATTTTTTTTTACCTTTTTGCTAAAATATCGAAAACCAAAAGTCAAAATGGAATAAAAAAAAAAAAATCTGGAGGGGTTTTCAATCATGATAAATCTAATGAAAACAAAAAAAGTATATGTTTCAATTTAGAAAAATTAAAAACTTGTTTTGTTAATTAATAATTAGTTATTAAAAAACCATTTGGTGCATAAGTTGATTGCTATTTATGTTTGGCTTTTAACAAACTAATCGTTTGAAACAAAAATTATTAAAATATATTAATTATTTAAGAATTTATGGTCAAAAAAGCAAATTTTCTTTTTAACATTAATTTGTAATTTTCTGACATCAATTAATTTACTAACTACTCATTGGAAAATTATGAAATGTTGTATTTTGACGTTTTTTTGGATTCTAAATCCAAAAGTGGTATAATATTTTGGGATTACCATTGAACTTTTTAAAGTTTGGTTCAGTTTAACTACGTAGATGACCGCTTATGTGAAAAAAAAGTATGCAAATATTCAAATCCTTCCACGATTTACAATGGTACTTTTTTTTTTACATCAATTAGAATACAAGAAATAGCCATCGTTCAGATTTTTGTTTTGCTAACTGTACAATGTTGTCGTTAAAGTAGACAGTGAATCTGTTTTATTTAGGACTTTTAATACTGTCTTTTACAGAAATATTAAAAAAAAAAAAAAACTATAGTATGTTCTAAATGTAATGTGTACCCAATAGATTGATAAAAATAGTCATTTCACAATTAATAATAAAAACTGTAGAAAATGTGCTCTTTTGCGGATTTTGCTCATTTGGTGAACTTTTGAAATGCAAGCATATTTTACGTCGTGAAACAGTTAATTTTAGAATTTTTAAGTGTAATTACGTATTAAACCGTCGACCGTTGTCGAGACAAAAAGTTCGCCCTTCACATTCCCTTAGTTCTACGAACCGGTCGATCCGGACGAATACCCGGTCTATGGGGCAAATGTGGCATTCCATGGGAAGGATTCATCCATAATCCAGGCCAAACCTAACCTCTGTGGAGACTAGGCAGTTCGAACTTTTTGTTGCTGACAAAAAGTTAGGCAACAGTCGACAGAATAATAATTATCTTTAGTTAATTAAGTAAATTTAGTTAGGTTTCTCACCGCTTGTTGGGATAATCATGTTGAAACAGTTTAATTTTCTTCCTTTGGATAAGCAAATGCGGTTTTCGAAAAACAAACCTTTTCTAAAAGGATGATTACTTCTATTGCTACTAATGCCGACCAAACGGTATAGTGGTTAGCGTGCTAGCTTCTAGACCGCGAGGTTGCGGGTTCGAGTCCCGTGTTGGCATGGGTGTTTGTAAATGTATGTTGGCTTGTCTAATGACGAATGTTTCGGCGCATTATAGCCCTCGTGTTGCTGACGGTGCCAGATAATCTGAAAACAACCAACCAATCTATTGCTACTAATGCAAATCTAACATTTCGTCTTAAAGGTCATCTGGGTGTTTATAATTTTAGTTTCTAAGCAACAGTGATGTAGTGAGAAGCTAAAACAAAGGATCTGTTTGTCTGTCTCAGATCTTTGGTCACACCATCAATGCTGCAAACGATGAATGAGAAATGAAAGGTCTCCTAGAGATGAATCCCCATTCCAAAAATCAATCCGAAGTTATCACCGGAAGTAAAGGAAATGGCAATCGGAAGTCTATTTACAATTCGTTAAGCCTAAAGTATAACGACGTTTGTGATCAGTATGAAGATCTGGATAAAGTTAGTAAGATTACATAAAATACTACTGAAAGTTTTATAGAAATTTCCCATCCTGGACACAAGTCAAGAAACAAGAAATTTTTCACCGAATTCACCAACTTTTATTGAGGATAGTTTTTTCTTTAAAAAAAAAAATGCCATTGACTGTTTTTGTTATCACATGCCGTTAAGCCTAATAATGGAAGATTTAAATAATTTTAATAAAGTAGCCAAATGACATACGCGTGATATCAGAACCTGATATTTTGTAACAGAAACGTATTGGATCGACATTTTAGGGACAGAAACTGTCACAATTCAACCTTTTTTTTAAATCAAATTTGTTTTTTTCTGTAACTTTTTGATCCAAAATCTCATCCCCAGTAACTCAGAGATGCCTACTGTGTCAGAGGAAGGTAGTCAGTCCATTATAATTTCCCCACATATCCCAGATTCTTTTCGGACAAATCAAAATATACTACGACATCTATTTAGCTCAGTCTCATTTATCGTCTTAACATAGGTGCGGTTCCACGGACATGGATATCAAATTACAAGTAGCTTCATCAACAACAAGAAAAAAAACAGAGATTGCCTGGGCGATTAAGACGTCTAAAAGGCGAGATCTTATCGAGCTAATCCTCTTAAAAATTTGAAAGATTCGCCGAGCGAGATTATTAACATATAATAAATGCAAAGGGTAGGTCCGCGAGGGGTCAAACTTGTCACTGGATCAAAATAAAAAAATAAAAATAGTGGCTTAAAACTCACGTCTACATGTTGCTTTATGAAAGGGTGTGCGGATATATTGATGTCATAAGTAACGTTATCTTGACAACTACATTAGCTGTATATGTTGTAGTTGGGGAGCTGGGAAGATAGAGAAGTAATGTTTGCGATGTGTTATGACGTGGGGCTCTGTTGAGAAATAAGGGTGTGGGATCGGCGAACTGCTCAAAGTAAAAAGATGCCAAAAAATTGAACTCGTTTTTATCAACAAGTGTATTGCAAAAAATGCGTTTGAAAAGAGTCGTTTCTAAAAGAAAATGGATCCCAATCCAATAATTGAAATGCGCAGAATATCTTTGACTTTTTGAGAGGTAGAAGATATTTTATCAACCCAGATCATCATTTCCAGATTTAGTTTCTTGATAATCATTAGCACACAAGTGCGGATCGTCATAACGTTTCAAAGATTCAAAAGTTTCAACCATTTAACTTAAGTACATATCATTTCAAATGGCACACACATAAAATGCAGAGAAAAACTAAGCCTGTAGATCGGCAAAGTGTTCAATTAGAAGGCCTGTAATTGTTTTAAAATTATTCAACTACATCAATAAAAATATTGGGTTGAGTAACTTTTTTTTTATGAGTACAATGCATACGCGTCAAATAAAAGTTTGGTGATACGAAACAACCCAGTCGCTCCAATTGCATTTTACCCCAGAACAATAAAGTTGGATCGCAAATCATTTACGGTGTCTAAAATTTCATAGCTCAGCTTATCGAAAAACTTAACCCTTTGCACTCGGGGCCTTTTTCGCGCGGAGGGACCAGCAACTCGAGACATTTTTGGTTAGGTTGGCGTTTATGGATTTGCTTCATAGAAACTAAACACAGTCATTGGCCTTGCATCAAATTTTCGAATCACATC
Source organism: Linyphia triangularis (assembly GCA_963978545.1). Lineage (NCBI taxonomy): Eukaryota > Metazoa > Arthropoda > Arachnida > Araneae > Linyphiidae > Linyphia > Linyphia triangularis. Next base: position 59,705,719 of record OZ021729.1, read on the forward strand.
TAGTAGTCCTTTCGTGTTTCGGTATCCAATCGTGTGATGCCTGAGAGGCGCCGCTCGAGTGCAAAGGGTTAATAAACTTTCACGCACAAACTTGCAGATCTGTAGAATTTAAATCACTAATTTGTCACTGATACATCTTTTACAAATTTCACATAACTGTATAGATACTGTATAGATTATTCCTCATGGTAGTCATAAACGCAAAATTACAAGGTTTCACTTAAAGTGGACGAGATATATCCTCCGATAAATTATCACTCAGTCAAAAGTTTGTTCTTGTATAATACCTATAATGTGCCTATAACATACCCATAATGTAACCTATAACTATAATGTGTAATGCTACTATAACTATGATGGAAATGGAAAACATTGGCAGAACAAAAATATTTTATTCGTTAAAGTAAATTTTATTACAAAATATGGTTTGTTGCCATATCTGAGAGCCAAAGCTTCATTTCTACTCTGGCCCCATTTGGTTGACCAATTGGAGGCAAATAATTCAATGCCTTTATTGACATCATTCACATTATATAAAGCTGTTGCAACCATATGGTTTTTTCAAAGTAACCAGCATCTGGCAATGCTTCGCTGCTCTTCCTGGTGAAAAATCCGACATTTAAGGAATCTGTCCACCAGGATTATTGCCAGATGAGGGGGAAACTCAGGAAAGAACTACTCTATTAAATCATTGCCAGTTGCGCAAAATATTAGATAATGGCATAAAAAGATTATAATCGTATCGTGCAAGGTCTGGGTTGTAAACAGGATGAAGCGACATATATCTCAGAGTTCTTCCAGATTTACATTAGTCGATCGGGCTATATGTGCTGGAGAGTTGCCATATTAGAGGAATGCACGTTACATGTTGACCAGCGCTGGATACCGGAGATAGTTGGTGGTGCTTTAGGAAGAATCAACTTCTGCCGATAATGAACAGTTACTAAATCTTGGTTGATGATCGATAACTTCGGAAAGGACATTTTTCAGAGCAAAAGTTCCTCAGATCTTGGATTGCTTTCAAGTCGAGTATTGTGTTCATGGAGATTACCGCAGGACTCTCTACCATGTGTCTTTAGTTGTTCTTGTAGCAAATCCTTAAAAAAAATCATCGAATTGCATGATCTTTGTTTGCGTTTATAGAAAAATTCAGCTCAAGCAGCAGGAAATGAAATCGCTAACTGGTATTAATATGAGGCACAGAACATGTTTTAACCATTGATATTTAACTACAGCTTCTAGAATAGCTTATAACTGGTTTCTGTTCTCCAAACAGATGGAGCCAATTGAATACACCCTCCTTCCCATATATGTTACGTAATTAGGTCCATGGTTGTAAACAGATTGCAACTAGTTTGGAGGTAAGTGGATGGGGAGTTGCTAATACAGATATCTTTGGTGATTGTTGTCTTCTTCGGCTTCAAGTTAATAACCAAGCATGCGCTATCCAGAAGTTGTAGTTATAGTTTGGACCAAATGAATTACCATTCATTTGGTCCAAAATTCAATTGTAACCATTTACCAAATGAATCCTAGCACGCAGGAAATGGATAACGTATATGTGAATAAAGGGTGTTTAAAGAACAGTAGAAATGCGAATGAACTTATCACTAAAACTTGTGCATCCCATTTGCATAAATTTAGTATTGAATTCAAGCAATAGAAAAATAAAATATAAAACTATGAACTAAAAAAAAAGGCTGACTTATATTACAATTATTGAAAGATCTGAAAGAAATCATGCAAAAGGCCGCATATGCCCACTCGTTGTAAGATGATAATTTAGATCCTTCGCTGAGTAATTAGGGTTTAATATCCAAAATCTACTCATCAATGAATAATAGATACAAAATAAATTTACATCTAACAGGCATCAAAAACTGTATCGTCGAATCCCTCGACATGTATTTTGCGTGTGGTCTTAACCATATTAGTGGCTAAATGGCCAATTACTTTACATTCATCAATATAATCCAGTACAAAATAATTCCTAATTCACTACAAAAAACATCTCGCCAACGCCCCTTGCATTGTGAATCCAACTTTTCATTCGCCATATCTAATAGAAATAAAGAAACGTCACATTAACGTTAAATTACTCCTCAATAACGACGTCAAAAACAACGTTCATTTCTACGTCTAGGACAAGCCTTTAAATTCATTATTGCAGAGCGATCGATCTAATTACGGTAATTGTTTGTCGATGCCTTTTGGTTGTGATCATGCTTGGCGATAAGTGGTCGCTGACTTGTTACCCTGGAATTCCGAGGCCTAATAATAACGCTGAAAAGGATTAGTAATTAATAGGGACGACTTGGCGGGTTAAAGTTTTTAGGGAACAAAGGGTGAAAGTTTTGATCCCGCAGACGGGCTGACTGTTGTAATAAATTTATATTCAGGACCATGATTTTTTTAAGATGAGGACTGATATTATCTATCGAGTTATAATTTTTCTTTCGAACGGAATTGCATGATAATTGTAATTGTTATTGGGGGATTATATTATCACCTTATTAAACACTTATTCACATAGGTTTCATGAAGCGTGAATAGAATGGAATTGGCGGTCTCGCTTTGGGGATTACGGGTAGAGGAAAAACGTAAGATACCTGAGGTAATTTGGACTGCTTTGATAAGGTCCGGAAGCCCAACTGTTTTAAGATCAAAGTTGACTAGCATTATCACGTGCATTGCGTGGCCTAGAAATTAAGCAGATCTAATTATTAAGTATTTGTAAGAGAGTTTGGATCATTTCAATTAAGTACAGAGTTAACCATTGCGCTTAATTGAAATGATCCAAACTCTCTTACAGGAAATCTAGTGTCAATTGGCAAGCTGCCTGGCGGGAATCTTCCGGAGTTTTCGCTTTCAAAACGCAAATACGGAGCAGTTTTCCTAAAACCACCTCCCGGAAATTCTGTCCATTTCACATGGACAATAATCTAACGATGTTTCGGGGCAGTATAGTCCTCAAGAAGCTTTTGCCAATCTCCAAACATATCCGACAGTCTAATAGTAATTACGCTTAATTCAAATAGACTATATATAGCCACCTATAGTGTTTGAGAAAAGAGATATACTACTGTCATAAGTTAAAAGGTCCTAAACCATTAGACAACGATTTAAAAAAAAAAAAAAAAAAAAAAAATTATTACTTTATTATTTTTTTTTTATTTTATTTCAATGAGTGGCTTAAGTTCTTAGGTTAAACAAATCTATACAACAATTTGAAAAAAAAAAAGAAAGAAAAAAAACATATGTTATTGTAACAGACGAAAGCAAAAGTGTCAAAATATACATTTTTTTAAATTTTTTTATTGTTATTATTATTTTTTTTATTGGGGAATTTTTAACTTATGACAACAGTATAGTGATGTATTTATTGGTATCGGTGTTTTAGAATAAGTTGAATTGTGTCAGGCTGCCACTAAATTGCTTTTTCATACGCTAAATGACGTTTTCGCCTGATATCGTTTAGATATAATGTTGCTGCTAATAGTGACAATGAAATACCCAATGTCTTGTCCGGCTATTACCCTCTTCCCTCTCATCTGGCAATGATCCTGATGGACAGATTCCTTAAATAAACGACGGATTTTTCATCAGGAAGAGCAGGAAAGCATTGTCAGATGCTGGTTACTTTGAAAATATCCATGTGCAGTATCGTAGTGCTAAAAAAAAAAGTTGCCGGTAAGCAAGCTTCCCGATCATGGCGGTAACCTCAACTGTAGCTGGGACTTTTTAATTATAAAATGTAAATTCAAAATATTGTACACAATTTACCACACACAAAAAGCTAAATACTCTTAATTTACATATTTGTTTTCTCACTAACTTATATCACAATACACGCATAAAGATTAATGAGTTATTATTAATTAGTTCAAAAAAGGGGCGGTAAGCCGTACCGGCTCTCAAAAAAAGTACCGGTACGTCGTACCGACCCCACAACATCCCTGGCCATGAGGTTGTAACAGTTGTATTGGTAATATTGTTACGAATTTCTGTATATTTGTAAATATTTCGTTGTATTAATTATACAGGGTGTCCCAAAAGGTCATGTCCAAACGGAACACATGGTTGTGTCAGGTCATGAGGAAGCAGAATTACATAGGAAAGGGGGGTCGGAAACGCGATTGTAATCCGCTAGAGGGCAATAAGCGCTGGCAGACGAAAGTGCAGGCAGTCGGATTAATCGAAGCCTGGACGTTGCAAAGAAAAGATGAACCAGTACAGCAATGCAGAATTGATAGACATGCATTACGTGTATGGCGCTGTAGATGGCAATGGACGAGCAGCGGTACTCATGTATCGACAACGGTTCCCGAATCGCCGTGTACCCGACCATAGACTGTTCGGTCAATTACATCGCCGATTGCAGGAGGCAGGATCGTTCAGAATCAGCAGCCACATCGGCCGGCCACGTACAAATAAGGACACCGAACATCGAGAACTCTGTATTAAACGCATTTACACGGAATCTGCGTACAAGTATCCGCGTTGTGGAACGCGACCCAGGTGTCAGTCGCTCCTCCATTATGCGAATACTGCGGGAAGATCAACAACATCCGTACCACATACAACGGGTGCAGGCGCTAAGCGATGCGGATTATCCCCAACGTGTGGCATTTGCACGTTGGTATTTATATGCAAGGATCACAGACCCACAATTTCCATCACGGATACTGTTCACCGATGAAGCTACCTTTTCCCGGGATGGTGTCCTCAACCAGCACAATATGCATGTGTGGTCGATTGTAAATCCCCATGTCACATGGTCTCACAACCACCAATACCGTTTCAGCGCTAACGTCTGGGCTGGAATTATTGGTGACATGCTGATTGGTCCATAAGTATTGGCTGGATGCCTAGCCGCTGTTTCGTACGCCATTTTTTTTTTTTTTTTTTGGAATAAGTATTGCCCACGTTGTTAGTGGATGTTCCCACAACGACACGCCTCAACATGTGGTTCCAGCATGATGGGTCTCCCGCACATTTCGACAGGAATGTACGTCAGTTCCTGGACTTGACGTACCCAAATCGCTGGATTGGCAGAGCCGGCCCTGTACCTTGGCCCGGACCTACCCCCCTGGATTTTTACCTCTGGAGATACCTGAAGTGTCTGGTGTACGAGACACCCGTTCCATCGGACATGGACTTCATCGCACGTATCGTTGAAGAGGCTGCACGTGTCCGGGAGACTACTGGCCAATTGGAACGAGTTCGCGATTGGCGCCGATATGAAGCATGCATCGCAGCTGATGGGGCTAATTTTGAGCACTTACTATGAGTTGTAGCATTTTTCCTTTTTATTTGGTACTGTTTTGTTGTAAAATAAAGATTTTTTCACCGTTTGTTATCTTTTCTTTGCGTGACGGTTACGATGCAATTTCACTGTCAAAATCGCGTTTCCGACCCCCCTTTCCTATGTAATTCTGCTTCCTCATGACCTGACGCAACCATGTGTGCCGTTTGGACATGACCTTTTGTGACACCCTGTATAAAAAGGAAAATGCATGTACATTTAGTATAAGGCAGTGTATGAGTTTGTTTTCACTTTCCTGCAATACGTCTCTTAATGCTTGAAAACGAGTTCTACAGGGATCATGCTGGAAAACGAGTTTTACAAGAAGCAGGCCATTTAACATTATGGTTAATGGCAATCTCGCCAAGTTGGCGACGGTTTTGGCGACTAATTTTTGTCGCCAAACTTGGTGACCATTTGGTGACATTTTTAGTCCCCATGTACCTGTATAGGGTTTTTCGACTACGATCTGGAAAGTTCTCCAAATTTCTATCACTGGAAGATTCGCGTAAGAAACTTACCTATATAAGGCCGGCTAAGAGTGAGTTGAGTTACTGAGTTAGTTATCTCTCAGCGAGCATTCAGAGAGTTCCGAAAGTGAACTGTATTGCATTGTCTTTTGCGGCGATTTAGCAGTTGTGTTGTAAAGTTTTTAACTGCTGTTTTGTGCTCTATTGTTGTGGAAAGAGCTGTATTGAGTCTACTAGAACGAGAAGTTCTGGAGTTATAAAAGAATCTGCGAAGAGTTATATCGGAATAAATTTCTGCAAGTTTTGATCTGCTTTGGCTTCAAGTCTTTCGAACTCATCCACGCAACAATGTGTAGATTTCACAATAAATTTTTTTTAACGATCACAAAAACCTACACACATATGCACTCGCATCATAAATGGTGATAAAGAAAAAACAAACCAGAAAATACCACCAACAGGATTTTTTTTTTTTTTAAATTTATTCACTTCATTTTTGGACAGTTTTTTTTGGAAATCGCAAGTTGATGAATAGAGTATTTAGTAAAACTTTTTTTTTTTTGGTGTTTTTCAGTGCTCCACGTCAAGAGTGATGCCATTTTTAGACTAACAATAGCTAGGGGTCAGATAAAGACCACACACGGGGAACGAGTTGAGATGTCGGACAGAATGCAAATGGGGTTTGCCTAGGCAGACGATTTTTACTGCCAATTAGCGATTACTGGTAGAACGCCGTAGTCAAATGGCGGATTCCTACCGTTTTGATAAAAGCTATTCATAATATCTCCGTATTTTTTATTAGAATAATTCTTCATGGTCTTTTCGTTAGGAAGTTTCGCATACTCGCGTATTGACCTGTGATATGCATCATTTTCTGTGTTAATCCACATAGTATGAATAATTTTCATAGCTTTTTTGTGTAAGGGCTGCGTACGTGAGTCGTATCTTAATATTTGCAAATGAAAGCGTATTTATTTGAATGAAAGCGTAGCGTTTAAAGTAACATCAGATTTTTTTTTTTTTGCCTTTAATTAGGGAATAGCAGCAAAGTTTGCTGCTCTGATAGGATTCGGTTAGTTAGTTATTTTATCAGGTGTTTCATATCAGTTGGACAGTGGTGGATACTATATAAGATGGACTTGGCGTTAACTGAATTTTATTAACTTTTAACTAATTTAATCTTTTTGGAACTCTTAGCGTTTTTGACGGAGAAATCTCCAAAATTTTGCAGTTTGCTCTAGAAACTGCAGTTGTTTTAGAAATCAGTGGGTGATTGTTGAGATTTCTTCCTCAAGTCAATAAACAAGCCTGTACTATCTAGAAATTGCAGAAAAATATCAATAGAATTTTTACTATATATATATATATATATATATATATATATATATATATATATATATATATATATATATATATATATATATATATATAAAATTTTTTAAAATTTCACATTTTTTTTTACGTATTTTTAAAGCATTTTTTAAACATTAAATTTTTTCTCAAATTTTTTTCTAAAAACTCTTTTGAACTGCATTTTATAAGAATTAACAATAAAATTTGGAACACTCCTAATAGTTCATTATAATACAAATGTTTATTTATAATAACACAAATAAATTCTATAGATTTGCAATCATTTTACTTTAGAGTTAAAAAAATGAAAACTGTAACATATGCTGTTAAATGCTTTAAAAATTTCAGATTTCTCCCTTAATTAGGGGGGAAAAAAGGCTTATCGTTTCAAAAAACCTAATATCAAGAAAAAACAGTGAGAAATATCGATTTAAAGATTTCATTTCTTGATAAACCTCATCTTGACATTCAGCATAAAATGTCAAATAACTCATTAAAAATCGTAGATACAGTTTTAAAATCTTGCATATGCGTGTTTAGAAGATTCCAAACAATAATTATAGCAAATAGAAAAAAAAAAATTCAAAATTTGACTATTTTTTCTATACTGTGTCCCCTTAACATTCCTCGACATTTAAAATACTCTAGAGACAAACACCAAAGGTCATTCAACCATAAATAAATGCAGGCACCAGAAGCATCACTCAAAATGACACATTTACTTTCTAGTCTTCGCAACAAAACACCCGAACAACTTCAAATTGCACATTAGAATTAAGACGTCTTTACCCCAAAAAAACAAAACTCACAGAGCCCAAATCTACATAACAAACTCAAAGAAATGTCCAAAAATCTAAAATCCTACACAAAAGGGCTTCTGTAAATTGTGGGCTGTGACTGTTGCCACCGCCTCGCGCACTAATAACAGCACAGATACCCTGTAATAACACCTATTCTTCCGAGTGTTTAGACTGCACCGATGGTTGTAAGCACTCACCACGAGTGACAGTTCAATTAAAAGGAAAATTCTGGAGTTTTGGGGAATATCTTCAAACTAAATCACACGTGCCCGTGGGTTTTAAGGCGCGAACTCCAGGTACCTGGTATTCATGTCAGTGTTACCTGTTATTAGCAAAGAGAGACACACCAAGAAGTGTGTATTATAACAATTTGGAGGCGGTTAATTTTTTACCTGATGTCCGAGAGTTTTTGAGGGAACTGGGCAAAATGAAAAACAAGTCTCTTTAGTTAAGAGTTGACAGTTTAAAACACTGTTGTTTGGGATTATTTTTCTCTCTCCAACTCTTCCGAAAGACGTTGAAAGTTGAATTTACCGGGCATTATGTTTTGTTGATGTGTGGAAGGCTTGGAGGCGGAGGTGTTTAAGTTATGAACCCTTTTCGGGAAGCCTTTTTGAACCAGAAGGTACCGGTTTTCAGGTTTAACTCGTGGCATGATTATTATCCACCTGGTTACTCGCTATTTCTGGTATTACTTAAGACTGAGCGAGTCTTATTTAAAGTTTTAGTGCGAATTAAGCATCCTTTTCGATACTCTTCTGAACTTTAGTAGATGTAGTAAATATGAGTCGTCCATTTTCAAAAGTGCCTAATTGAAAAAAATTTTAAAGTTGAGATTTTAATTGCATGTTGTTGGCACAACTGAAATACACATTTTAAAATAGTTTTAGAGTGGCAAATTTTTCTAAATCATATTAAAAAAAAAGCACAGAAAATCGAGTACACATTCAAACTGGGCCTAACTGCATTTCATTTCCAAAACTGTCGAGTTGCAAACTCAGATCCAAAACTACCTACTTGCTACATCTAAGATGGCGGCTTTTGTGAAGTCATTTCCAAAACTTGCTAATTGCAATAAAAAAGAGCTGTAAACTTCCACAAAATTGCTTATTCTGAAAAACTGGGAGACATTTTCATCGGGCAGGGTTAATATTTCTACATTTTTTATTAATAATTACTGTTGGCTAACCTGCTACTTTTAGCTAATCAGTTATTTCTATTAATTTCTATGAGGTTATGTCTCGTGTTATGTAGTCTTTTCTTGTGATCATGTGAAAGAAAAGGAGTTTAAATATTGCAAATGTTGAAGAAGAAATGAGAGTTGAAAGTGTTGTGAAAATTGTAAGTGGAAATAAAAGTAGTTTGTTTTAAACATTTTAACATCACAATCAGTCTCTTTGTTGTTTTTGATTTCAAAACTGACCATTTACAGTGCCAAAAGTAGCTTCTTGCACCAATTCCAAAACCAAGAAATTACAAAAAACTTTTCCAAAACAGCATATAGTTGCATATTAAAACAGCTTATTACTGCTTTATATAAAATAATACCGACCTAAGACCTTGTAAATTGTGTCTAATTTATTTACAGATTTTATAAACATAACAGTCATAAATTAACTATTGAATTTAACAAAATACAGGTTTTTCTCGTTTTCTTGAAAGTTGTCCCCTGGACAACTATACGCACTTTTGGAAATGGACGACTTATATAATTTAAATGGAGACGCAGATTTTTTTTGAGTGAGAAGTGAAATTAATTTTAATGTTAATTCAATGGCAATTCAAATTTTGAATTTGAAAACTAAATTAAAATGTCAGAAATATGTTTCTTATTAAACAGGTGACGTTATTTGAAACAAAGGTACGAAAATCTCAACTTAAAGTTTAATATTCTAATAGTATAAAATGCTTGATTTTATTATTCCTTTAACAGTGTAGTGTATGATTTTTTTTCTCTTTATTATGCAACTAGAGGTAATGCAATTAGTGTTTACTATGAAAAGTATACTAATAAAAATACTTTTTAGGTATCAATAATCTTAGTATGACCGATTTAATTAATTACAATTTCAAATTAATTGTAATTACAATAAAATATACTATAATTGCGACTTAAATTTCACTCCCGAATTGTGTAGCATATGTGCTACACTATGCACTAGAGGGTTAAACTATCATTAATCAACTTCTATTATTGTTGTCATGCACGAAATTTAATATATTTGGAAGCTATATTTAGGTACGAATTACTGGCGCAGTTTGGCCTTTGAGTTGCCCTTGCGCCAAATAAATTCTAAACCCAACCAACCACCTAGGTAGGAATTGGGATTTGTAAAATATTTCATTAGGTGTAGGGTTTTTTGAAAAGACTAGTGATTTCTGAAGAACATCTTAGCCTGCATAACGTTTTCGGCTAAAAGAAGTCCGGCAGACCATAACAGATATTTTCTTTAATTCCTTATAAATTTTAAAACGAGGATATTCAAATATCCCATTTCCAATGTAGTTGCGAATCTGAAACGTGGTACAGTACGCAAAAAAAAAAAAAAAAAAAAAAAAAAAAAAAAAAAAAAATCCGAACGATGGCTGTATCTTGTATTCTAATTGATGAAATAACAAAAGTAAAGTACCGCTGTAAATTGTGAAAGTTCTTTATTAATTGTATATAATTTTTTTTATTATGAGGGGTCATCTACTTATTAAAACTAAACCAAACTTTAAAAAGTTCAATGGCAACCCCATAATATTATATACCATATTAAGATTTAGAATCCAAAAAACACGTCTAAATACCAAATTTCATAATTTTCCAATGAGTAGTTATTAATTTAAGTGATAAAAAAAAAAAAAAAAAAAAAAAGGCAATTTTTATTTCAAATTATAATTTGTTTAAGGTCAAACATAAATAGCATGCAACTTTTGTATTAAACAGTTTTTTTAATAATTAATTTATAAAACAAGTTGTAATTTTTTTTAAATAGAAACATAATTTTTTTTTGCTTCCTTTAGAATTATCATGGTCGAAAATCCCTCCAGAATTTTTTTCATTCCATTTTGACTTTTGGTTCTCAATATTTTAGCAAAAATGTAAAAAAAACTCACCTTAAGGGACCGCGAAATACATTATGTCTTGAAGCATGCAAAACGTGCGATTCTCCCCTGTGATAAAGAAATTTACCCTCAAGATCTATCAAAACATTTTCGCTCTTAAGTGACGTATTTCTCAATATAATGAACTGAAATTTGGTATCTAAGATAAACGAGGTATTCTAAATCGAATGAAAACCTAAAAAAATAGGGGTTCGTATTGAAACTTTTAAACATAGAGTAAAATTTACTTAGTATGCAGTCCCCTAAGAAAAAAGTTTTGTATCAGACATATAGAAAATCGAAAACAAAACATTTTCGTGCAAACCGCAAGATTCTACGATAATTAGATCCGAAGATATAGCCACGTTCGGATATTTTTTTTTTCTTTTGCGTATTGTACCAAGGGCGAGAAAAGATAAAGTACGTTATTTTGATCTCGATGCCTCTTAAGGTGTTCTAAACATCTCCACCTTCGAAATCCCCGTAAAAATGCTTCAATGGCGTAAAAATTGGAAAAACGAATACCGTTAACACATATCTCTCTTTGCTTGAACATAGCTTTTGAACGATCGTTTTTTCTCCTCTTCTCAGTTTCTCTTATAAGAAAGGATAATATAAGAAGTACCGAAAAGTATATCGCCAAACTAGAAATTTTGGCGTTTTTTTTTTTTTTTTTTTTTTTTTTTTAATGTCCCATACTACAATTAAAGCAAAAATATCGCCAAACTGGTCATTTTTTCTAAATGAATGATGGAAGTATAAAAACGGTAAATGACAAAAATCCACATCAGTAATATATAGTGGTATTGAAAGTTGTGCGATGTTCCACACCCCTAGTTATATCCTTGCCTAAGAACTTTCTAGAAAAATCCATAACAAGCAATCTGACAATCAGCACGCGCAGTATAATCCCGAAATTTTTTGATCAACTCGCGTGTTGCCAACTTTTCAAGTCTAACAATTTCAATAAAATAGAAATTTTAAAAGAAATATGCATACTATTTACAATTATATGGTAGAAAATTGCGTAGCAATATTTAGATTTGTATGAGAGATACTATGGAACTCCCCGGATTAGACGATCTTGGCTTTGTAATGTTTTCTAGTCCAATCTAATTAAGAATTAAACATAAGATTTCCTGAAAAATTGACTGTCTGTTGGAAGCCCATCTAATTTAAAACGGAAATAACCTGACCTTACTTTTATTTGAACTCTTCAACTTAAAGAAGAAGAAAAAAAATAAAAAAAATCGCATATTCAAATATGAAAATTACTTATTGGGTTTGTGTCTCCAAATGTGATATTAATACACTGTTTCTTATTAACTGTCGCAAATGAATTTTCCGATTAATAATTAGTTCGTTTCTATTAGAAGAAAAGTCGTCCTCCATATCAGAAAACAGCACAAATCTAATTAACAATAAACCGAGGATTGTAAAATATGCTATACCTGTCTTTTTATCACTAGCTCGGGTCGCCGTTAGCATAAAGTGGAAATTCTTAAGTAAAAAACTTGAATAATGGATCGATGGAATCGAAATATAATTTATAATTTCCTCATCTTTATTTTAAAAGGAGATTGGACTGAATAGAATATATATGAATTTTTATAACATCACTATGAATGCTTACTTGGCCACTTGAATTGATTCTATAATTGACTTTTTTTAAAACCCCGCGACCGTTAAGCTGTTTAAGTGCGTTGGAACGACTGCAAGTTCTTCACTGTTAATTCGAAAAGTGAGCTAATTATTAAAGATGAAATTCTGCTCGACGGAAACGATTAGCTGTATAACTGGGAGATACGGAGGATACTTAGCCGTGTGTGGCAGAAGTATTTATCAACCCCTGGACGTTTGTATTTGTTGAATATATCGTGGAAGTCAGAACCGCCATTTTCAGATTATGTTTGGTAATGCAATTTTTCCTCAATCTAAACGTTGTCCCACACAAACGTACAGGATTTTATTGCACATTTTCAAATAATATTTGACATTGCGAGGATAATACTTTCCAATGCCCATTTGCCACTTGTAGCAGCTGGAGCCTTTAGTAGTATCTTGGCAAAAATACTAGCGTCAAATACCAGTTTCTAATGGTTATAAAATGTGCTGTGCAACTATAACATATTTCCCTTTGAATTCAATATTAACTTTGAACCGTACAGAATTTTTAATGAATTTACATGTCATGCTTTATATTAAGTTTGCAGGCTAATATCGCACACATACACATTGAATTTTTTTTTTTAAATTCTTTATTAAGATAAAGAATAATATGGCGACGTTTCTCAGTAATCTGAAGCAATCCGGCCAAACCACTAATCTACAATTTTGTGATAGTACATGCTTGGCTTGGTTATTAACTTGAAGCTGTTGAAGGCTAAACAATCACTATAGAGATCTATAAACAACTTCCCACTAGATAGAATCTGTTTGTAACCATGGGCAATTTATTACGTAGCAGAGAAAAAAAAAGGGGGAAAGAGATAATTCAATTGATTTCATCTGCTTGCAGAACAAAAAATACTTATACGGTATCCACAAGTTGTAGTTTGTGATCAGAGGGTCAAACGGTATAACTCCTGAATGCGTGTATAATTGCTAAAAGTTCTGGTTCCCACAGTGTAGGACCAAACGGTATAGTGGTTAGCGTGCTGGCTTCTAGACCGCGAGGTTGCGGGTTCGAGTCCCGTGTTAGGCATGGGTGTTTGTAAATGTATGTTGGCTTGTCTAATGACGAAAGTTCGGCGTATTATAGCCCTCGTGTTGCTGACGGCGCCAGATAATCTGAATACAACCAACCAACCAACCAACCAACCCCCAGAGTAGATAATTTCTTCGTATTATGACGTCACAGTCGACTGCTATGAACAAAAAAATTAGATAAGTGTTCTTCTGATTGACTGAAAAAATAATTTCATGCATTAGGCACAATTTAGAGGTATATTGTGATTGGCTGTATTGATAGGAACTAAATGCTAAATTAGTTTTCATAAAATTCATTTCGAGTTCTTTTGAAGATTTATAAACTTGGCAGGGGCGTTCGTTGTAATAATATGCAATAAAATTTTACTTCCCACACATCGAAAAAGTTCAAACTATTTTGGAATTTTTTTTTATATAAAATTCAAAGATAAAATACTCACATTGCGCATTCCGAAAAAGCGATTTTTGGTATTTTTTTAATTAAAATCTTTATTTCAAATAATTCCTTTTAATTCGAAAAAGTTAAGTTTTTTTTTTTTTTTTTTTTTTCTTCTCCTTTTTTTTTTTTTTTTTTTTCCTTTTTTTTTCCTTCAACGGAATTCAACTCATAATCAGAATAAATAAAATAGCCGAAGTATTGGAAAATGCACACGAGTGTTTATATATTTAAAATATACGTCTAATAATAACTCGTAAGATAACTAATCGGATTTAAAAGTAATAAGTCAGAAAGGTGTTTGTGACATTATATGCATATTATTCATAATGCAAAATAAATAATATGAATAAAAACAAATTTATATTTTTTTAAAAATTTTTTCAGTTCGGCTGAATTTTTGGTCTTTTAAGGACGTACCTATCAAAATAAAGCTACAATAATGGAAATTACTGTGGAATAAGAATTAATTTTTTATCAATTACACAACTTTTTGGCGCTTCGGAAGATTAACTTATCCACTTGCCGTCATCTAATCAATCTGAAATTTGACAGATAGACTCCTTGTCGTCAACAAAATGCCTCTTATCAAATTTTTAGAGGAAAAAATTTTGTTCCATTGCACACAAAATCAATAGTTTTCTTCATTATGATCAAACACTATAAAAAGTTGATCTAAGCTCAAAATTACTTAAATAATTTTGTAATTGTACGTAAAAGTTAGCAAGGCATATAAAGGATTTACATTAGAAACTTTGTTTTTATGGTTTAATTCTTTGTAGACTCATTCCCAGCGGGTAAAGTTAGATTAGTTACATAAATTAATTCTGAAATATTTCAGCATTTAAAACATTGCAATCATATAAATAGCAACTCTCATTTTGTTGCGTGTGATGCATTTTGAACATTATTTTGTACGCATTGTTGTTTTTATACGTTTTAAAATCACGTTGTTTGCTTACATTTTGTGTTCATTTTAAAGATGTATCATGCTCATCTAATTACTTAAAATCAATCAATAGTAAAGTTTTTAATCTTTGCACAGCTTTTCTTTTTTTCAATCTTAGCTTACTTTTGATTTTGTTTCATTATGAAGCAATCAAAGGACAATAGATATTCTTCACTTTTTATGAAGAGTTGGGAATATGCCGCTTTACAGAGTTAACTATCATACTCCCTCCCCCCCCCCCTCTCTCCATCTGAAAACAAAAGTAGGGAGACGCTCTTCTAAATTATACACAAGCAGCCCTCCACCTTGTTTACAATCAAGCTCTACCATAGTTCTCACCTTCACTTTCACCATTGATACCTTAATTGGATGTGACAATCAACAATAGCGTGGTGTGCCAGGTGAATCGTGGCATAGCGCCGTGCCATTTGCCTGTCACGGAAAGGTTCAACGCGTGCCTCGGCTCCAGTAATCTTTGGAGGAGAAAGTTCACCCCCTATTTGAGAATGAATACTGGTTGTTTTTGAGTGGAGGAATGCCGCTCATTAGGTTTATTAGACAGTCTGTTGTTTAGTCGTTGAAGTAAAGAAGGCGATAGTGGTTAGTTGTTTATTGGGAAAGGTATATTAAGTCTTTTTATTCCAAGCATTTTTGTAGTCATCGGTCTAGGGCTTATGATGCTAATGCATTTTAAAATGCGATTTTTGGCGCTTTGCGGCATTATTTTGGAAAAAGAAAAAATAAGTGTCTTTTATTTTGGGCTTACGCTTTATTTAAAACATATTTTGAAAATGTGTCAAATACCCTACTGCTGAGTCTTCTCCTATTCGTGGCATAAATGCGAGTTATGAATATGCTCGTGTTTTTTTTTTTTTTTTTTTTTTTTTTTTTTTTTTTTTGACAATTCTCATTTGGCCGATTTCAACATTATCTGGCTTAAGAGTTATATTAGACTTCCGGTTCCATTGTTGAAACTGTATCATAGCAAGGAAAAAAAATCTTCTGAAAGCTTTTAAATTGAATCTTCCATGCTTCTGGGGATAGATAAGGGAAAAATGTTTTTACAATTTAGTACAACAATCGACACGAAACTTCTTTTCATTACAATTGCCATTGTGTCTACTCATTTTTTAAAGTACAGTTAGCAGAACAACGACTTGAAATGGGATTCGATCCCGCGACATTTCGCATGTAAACAGGCTATGTTCCAAAAATTCATAAGTCTAATATGTTATAATACTGAATTAGTAGCGCAGTATAATCGTTGTTGATGGTTTGATAAAAAAACAAAATCAGTTGAAAGAGAAGGCCTTTCGGGAGGTCTCTTCAGAGGGAACTGCCCCATATTTGTGTCTTCAATGAAAACTCCCACCAGAGCATCCGTAAAGAAATTTAAAAACGTACTGTAGAGCGTCAGGCGATACTGAGACCTTTTGCACACTTGGAATAAACAAGCCTACTTCATATCGGAAGTGTGTGTGGACTATGTGCTTTAGTACCTATTATAAACTAATATACAATTTGGAATTTAAATTGAAAATTATCTCCATTCACTGTACTCTCGTTGGTGTGGTGGGGTCGCAGGTTACACTAGAAGATTTCGATGTCGTATTCTTCTAGATGCTCAAAATTACGAGACGTATTTGGCTCTGTCAAGCACTATATAAGTGGCAGAAATAGACAGTCGGTAGTTCCAAAAAACAAAACAAAACTCCATTCAGTGTTTTGTCAGCCAAACTTTTAGAATAATCATCAGTTTGATATTTACAATATAGTTTCCTCATTAAAGCAAAATTGTAAATTTCACGTACATGTGCAGGACCATTCAAAATTTTTCTAAACTTCCATAAAAAAAAAGCTATTAAATAGTATTTTTTCGAAAATGCCGGCGTGTTTCGCAGTCGACACACGGTTCTTATGCTATAAAAACTTCACAAACGATGAACGGATTTCGTTTATGAAACGCAGCAACTCTTCTCGGCAATTAATGCGAAACTCATAAAGATAGGAATCTAGTGAAATCAGATTCCTATCTCTGTATGGCTACATTATATCATTACCATAACGCATGCGAAAGAGTATGCTACAAAGTTTCAAAACTTCGCATATCATCCACGCCTTAACATCACGCATAATTCAAAATGAATTAATCAAAATCTTCTCGTCCATTCATCAGCTGGCAAAAAGGTCTTCGAACTTCCATTAAAACAGCTCTAGTTTTTGCCCTCTTCACCAAGAAACTCCTGCTTCGCATTCAAATCACCATGAAACACAGTGTCATGAAGGACTGTATCATCAGAGTTGATCTGCGTAGAATTCATCATTATTCAAAATACCAGCTCCATCTTCGAGGTTCCGATTACACTGCGCGTGCGACAAGAACCGATGCCAAACCAGCTAATATAAATATTATTCAAAATAGAAAGAAAAAGGAAGAATGTGTGCGTTTCTGCACTGGACTTGTGCCTTGCGCACGACAATCACGCGCCTACGGGTGCAGTTAAAGACGAGTTCTCACTTTTTTATTTTTTATTTTCTATATCGTCTGCTCTGCATACTATATTATTATAGTTTTTAATTCGAAACTGCTCTGCATTTTTCGCTCGATAAATTTGTTGAAGTTAATTGGCATCGATATTGATTTGACGGGAGATAAAATGGCGGATATGTTCGATAGAATGACGTGAGTTATTCTAATAAGTTCGGATTTCGCTTAATATTCATAGCGAGATATGCAATAGATGTCAAATCGATGTGTAAATTATTCCGTGTTATGATATGCAAACGATGCATAATTAGGCTTGGATTTTTATTAGCGAGCAGAACACTACCGCATTGTAGTGTTAGAAGCATTAAATTTTAATTCATGACTGACCATATCAATTGCCTTCACTTGAAGTAGTTACATAGTATCATCAAACGGTCAATAACTTGGCCATTACGCATACGAAATATTATTCCAAATTATCCTTAGAATCATATTCATAATTAACTTTGAAGATTGATAATGTTTAAATAATATGTTAATCGTATAGGGTTGCTCAAAATGACAATTAAGAAATATCAATTTGTAGTACAGATGACTATTTATTTTCAGAAATGAGAGTATGTAATGGAATTTAGAATTAAAGAAGTGTTTTTTTTTTTTTTTTTTTTTTTTTTTTTTTTTATGAATTAAAAAATTATTTTAAAAGCATGTTGTTCCACACACACATTTTCTTATGGTTATGCATGGAACATCCGATTCTAAAACAATTTTGATATTTAATGCAAAACATAAAGGGCAATTTTATGTATATTCTAAGTTCACAAATGAAAGTGAAGTAATATACTGGCCAGTAAGGTTGGGCGGTACTCTTCCTTTAACTGAGTACTTGTACAAGTTTGTTATTGCAAACTTGGTGATACATTTACGCGTTATTTGAACTCGCCAACATTTAGGCTTGACAATAACTGCGTCAACTGGTGCTCAGCTAACACAAGCATATCCATTTAAGAATTATTGCCAAAAAATTCCCAAAATGGGCATTTTTTCTAAATGAATGAAAATATAAAAATGGTAAATAACACCATTCCATCCCAAATTTAAATGAAGGAAATATCGATCAAAATAAATATCGATACTATATCGTTGCATAGAAAAAATTATCGATAAAATATCGATATATCGATATATGATGATTTTTTTTTTAATTTGAGTTTCGATTTTGCCAGAAACGAAGTTTTTTAGGGCAAATTTCTACTTTTCATGAATTTATGCTAAAAATGTTTTAATAAATAAATTATAAAAATTGTTTTAATAAATGATAAAAATTGTTTTAATAAATAAATTATATTATCAATCGGAATAAGTAAAATACATTTGGATGTCAATGCATAATTTCCCATTTCTTTTTCAAGAAGAAATTTCGAAAAGTAGTTTACCGCATATTTTGCTGATAGAGATGTTTTTAATATTTAAAATTAGATGCAAATTCCTGGCACACGTTAGCAACAGAAACGGCGCTTTGTTAATGACTACTAATAAATGATCGTATCTTTCCATTACATTATGTTTTCTTTTTGGTTAGGGTGCCATTTTAACTACCTCTTAGCAAAGTCCAAACTTTAGTTTTGAAGTTTTTGAAAAGAGAATAAAGAAAATCGAAAAACACATGTAGCTACAAAACGATCATCAAAAATCAAAAAAAAAGTTTGAAAATATCGATATATCGGTGATTTGTATTGATATTTTTTTTTTTTAAATATCGATAAAAAATATCGTCGTATCGATATATCGCTAACCTCTATGCCGCATAGAAGTTGAGTTCTGGGTGACAATAGTTGCCATAATGAATTTCCAAAATAAAATTATTTTGAGATAGCAGTTCCAGATCTTGGCACCAGAAAAGTCAGGCTATTAAAGCCTGATTTACATGCTGCCAGTCGGGGTTCCAGTTTTGATAGTCAGTTCTGTGACGTCAGCTAAGCAACCGTCGTCGGTAATCGCGGAACACCACACGTGATTGGTTGATGGGAGCCACCGGCGCCAGTAAACAGATGTTTGGTTTGCTGTAGTCAGTAGCTAGGTGACGTCACAGACTGGCGATATAAACTGGAATTCCGACTGGTAAATCCGGCTTAACAAAGATACTGGTACTCCAGTCGCGTGATGTGACCCTGTGCCATCATCCAGGCCAGGTATAAAGTATTGTTTTTCTTCAATTAAGTATGTATTTACTTTTTTTACTATTACATCCAAAGTCACTCTAAAATGGATTTTGGACGCTCGCACATTCAGACACTGGTTCCTTACGTTTTCGATTTCGTCGCCGAGTGAAAAAACAACTTAAGTATGCTTTGCTGGACGATTGGAGTTTCAAAATGACACTGATCACAGTTTCTGGTACATCCATTTGAATTTTGGTAATGGAAGGAAAATTAAGTTACCACTGATGATAAAAAATGATTCCATAACAATTGTATTGGAGATAGAGTTAAGATATTACGTCATCACAGTGTTTTAATATTTATCGCCAACTTTGTTCACTTTTAAAAGAAGCAAGTATTTGGCGAGAAAGTTCTGAAATCGTCTACACCCTTTCTCATTGAAAATGAAAGTGCGATGGATTACCAATTAAAATAGGATATTCATTATTTAGCAAATTATGAAATATTTGGCAATTGGATTTAGTTCAGCTCATTCAAAAGTAAATTTTTGAACAGTTTTGGCCATTTTTGTCCCGGCAGACCTGTATATTCAGAATCTAATATGATTTCTCTATAATCTTTAAAAAAATTCAGTATAATGTTCGATGGTGTACCTAAACTTGCAGTCGCCTCCCGGACTTTAAGGAAAACAACAAAATGATTACGTAATAAACTTTGTTTTATGTCTACTTCCTATTGCAAAACAAAACATCCCTCGTATTTTATAACCAATCTCCACCACAGTCTCAATCTCTCTACTGTACCCCTGATTAAAATACGTCAGAAATAAAATATATCGATATAAAATTGTATCCGCATCTCCCCAAGAGTCTTCTAAGTGACACAACAGTGTCGGCGCCATCCTTTGGTCCAAAAGCTCACCAAGGGGTCTTCACTTTAAATCAATCAGGCCTATTCGAAACTGCTCGACTCAATTCCATTAACTGTGACCGCCGACTCTAGCTATCCGACGGAAAAATACGAAACGTCTGTCCATACCTTGTTGGGGGTCTCATTAACCCCAAAAATGGAAGAAATACAGGCGTGATTCGGTTGTCAATGCGCGGTGTCTGCGTATGGGTTTCAAGTTGAGAGGGTAATACAGGAATAATTTCTCGATTTTGATTCATTGCAAAAGGAAGTGGCGATTTTTTTTTTTTTTAAATTGGGTGATGGTGGGTCTTTGTTATTAGGTTATGTAACTATTTCGATGGGATATGACGTAGAGATATTTATGGTGAATGGAATCGTGCGGTGGAAAAATACAGTGACAGTTTTTTTTCTTTGATAATTCTTTCGCAAAAGTTGTCGAATTCATGGTTCAGAGAGGGAACAGTCAAGGCTTTATTTCCCATAATGCCCGTGCCTATTAGAGCCACCAAAATATCTGAAAAAAATTCTTAATTATTGTGTAACTATTAATATTTATTTTCAGTTCTCTTGTTCAATAGCATAAAATCTTATAACATATTTTTATAGCTCATTAGTTATTAAACATATTAATATATTGATATTAATTTAATCTAAATGGTAATCAATATTGCCATTGATATTTAAATAACACCACATATCGTTAATGGGGATTTCATCTACTATGTTGTGCCTACAATAATTATTCAATTAGAACCATTGCAATGCGTCGCTGATGCATGAAATTAATAATTTACTCCAGAAAATCACTTAAAATTTTGTTGTAAAAGTTGGTCGCATTTTAGGAAATATTGCAGCAAATTAAAAGTATAAATACTAATATATATTAATATTTTTCATCATACTATGTTGTGCCTACAATAATTATTCAATTAGAACCATTGCAATGCGTCGCTGATGCATGAAATTAATAATTTACTCCAGAAAATCACTTAAAATTTTGTTGTAAAAGTTGGTCGCATTTTAGGAAATATTGCAGCAAATTAAAAGTATAAATACTAATATATATTAATATTTTTCATCATACTATGTTGTGCCTACAATAATTATTCAATTAGAACCATTGCAATGCGTCGCTGATGCATGAAATTAATAATTTACTCCAGAAAATCACTTAAAATTTTGTTGTAAAAGTTGGTCGCATTTTAGGAAATATTGCAGCAAATTAAAAGTATAAATACTAATATATATTAATATTTTTAATTTGTTGCATAGTTAAACATTCATCAAGTTTGAATCTATACTTTAACGCAAGTTTAACGTTACAACTCAAACTATGTGCGTATAAAAAGTTAAACGTTTTAATAGGGTGCGTTATTGTAAAGTAATTTGACAAGTTAAAATACATTCCAAATGGAAAATAACCACACAAAAAAAGGGACCCCTTCAAAATGTAAAGGCCAAGCCTATTCAAAAATCGTGTCCTACTGCAGAGGACCTTGGTTCGAAATACAGAGCACGGTGCTTTGAGAAATGAATTCATTCGGCTGAGATTGTGAAAGATTGTTTTCTGTGGATTGCATAGTTATCTGGTGGGAGTGTGCCTTATTTTCAAAATATGTGACCGACAAATACGAGATAGTTCTCCTAAAGTGATATTTCAGAAAGAGTCTACTTTAAAAAATCGAACTATGTTCAATCTGAATCTGAGAGTGTATTATGTTTTACTAGTTGTGGTGCTGAAATCGTGCAACTCTTTCGACCATACGAAACAACCCTTACAAGCTATCAAATTCGTTTGTGGATACTAAGTAAAGCTTGGCGGTCAAAGGAAAAGCACCAAACAATGCAAAGCAGGTACAGATTTTTTATTTTTTTTATTTATACGTCATCGAGGATTTATTTATCTCTTGTATTCTGAAGTTCTGATATTTGTAGCTGAATAAATAAAATGGGATTTCATGTGTGCAGTCGTGGCCGAGCGGTTAAGGCGATAGACTAGAAATCTATTGGGATCTTCCCGCGTAGGTTCGAATCCTACCGACTGCGACGTTGTCTTTTTATTTTTCCAAAATGTCTTAGTTAATTTTTAGAAAATTTTTAAATTTTCTGTATTTGTTATATTACTGACACATGTTGATCATCATGAAATTATAATAGGCGCAATCCTTGTACTTTATCCATTGTTATTTTAAAAGCAATTTTTTGACCTATCATTAAAATGATTGGGACACCTTCTAAGACGAGAGAGGAAAATATAGTGTGGTTGGTTCCTAGGCAAAACGCAAAATCCAGGCTTAATTAAATGGAAATTAGTAAAAATCGACCTAGTGTTCCTGATTTCAAAAAATATTTAAACTAACCATGTTTGTCTCGATTTTTGTCTTTATTGATTGATGTCGCCTCTATATTCCTAACCAGCTGCGTGGCCCCGCTTTGCGGTGACCAGCCATTGTATTTAATTCTCAGAGGTCGTTTCGCTGCTGAGAGTTTCATAGTTACGCAAGCACACTCGCTCGCTAATGAAAAGTTAATTGCTGCACTAGCATAGGCTCGCTAAAAGATCCATTGCTACTTAACCCCTATTATTAGGCCGACCAAACGGTATAGTGGTTAGCGTGCTAGCTTCTAGACCGCGAGGTTGCGGGTTCGAGTCCAGTGTTAGGCATGGGTGTTTGTAAATGTATGTTGGCTTGTCTAATGACGAATGCTTCGGCGCATTATAGCCCTCGTGTGCTGACGGCGCCAGATAATCTGAAAACAACCAACTAACCTTATTATTAGACCCACCCCCTGTCAAGAAACACATGTTTCTCTCTGTTGATACAATAATACAAGCTCCTCATACCTCCGTGAATTTTTTTTAACCTTTTTCCCCAAATAGAACAAGTACACCTTCTCAAGTCCTTCCTCCCCAAAACCTATCCCAATAAAACCAATTTTAACATTTTGTTTGTTGTTAAAAAAAAAAAAAAAAAAGAAGTCCCAAATTACTTAGCTCTCTGAAATTTTCAATTCTGCAATTATGGCTATTGAAAGTCGCTTTAACTACAGACACACCAACTCATTGTTTTACATTCTATATTTTTAAAAGCAATATGTTGTATGAAAAGCTCCTGGAATCTGTCTTGGCAGTTAATTAAAAAAAAACTTTATACAGCATTCGTCCTCAAAAATATTTTCCTGCAATGCAAACATGCAGGAAAAATTGAGACGTTGCGTATAGGAAGAGCAACTCAACATTGGGCCATTTTTTCCCCTCCCCTCCCCCCCCCCCCCCCACCATCCGAATCTAGATGACCCTTCACAGATTCTACAAGTATATTTTTCATGATGAGTTTACCCTTCTTTCACTCTTAAAATATGCAGAGAATGATAGATACCAAGCATGGAAATATCAATGCATGGAAAACTTTTCAAACGCGTTTTTCTGAGAACCACCTTTTGTTGAGTTCACCCTTTATACCAGGTGAGACCGAAAAGTAAGGTGACTGATGTCATAATAATCACAGCATTATATATTAACAGATAAACACATCACTGTACTTCAAAGTAGTTCCCGCCGTCTACAATACACTTCTGACAACGTTCATACAATTCTTGAAACTTCTGAAAAAGTCCTCCTTTGAGACTGTCTTAAGTTCCTTGGTAACAGCAGCTTGAGTGTCTGAGATGCTTGAATATCGGTTTCCCTTCAGTGCCAATTTCAGTTGTGGAAAGAGGAAAAAATCTGCTAGCGCTAGATCAGGGGAATAAGGAGGGTGTAATTACTAGAATGAAATTGGCACTGAAGGGAAACCGATATTCAAGCATCTCAGACAATCAAGCTGCTGTTACCAAGGAACTTAAGACAGTCTCAAAGGAGGACTTTTTCAGAAGTTTCAAGAATTGTATGAACGTTGTCGGAAGTGTATTGTAGACGGCGGGAACTACTTTGAAGGAACAGTGATGTATTTATCTGCAAATATATAATACAGTAATTATTATGACATCATTCACCCTAATTTTCTGTCTCACCTTGTATTAGCAACACCTCAAATGTTAACACGTTGACTGCCCCGAAATTTTTCATGATTTCGGTCTAAAGTGCCAATTTGATTTAATCATGTTATATTATTAAAAACTTTAATAATAGTACATAATATAATATATTATTGTATAATTGTATTTTCTGTTCATTTAAGCCAAACCTGATTTTATTATTCTCTTTCCTGAGGCCATCTATTCACATTTACACTGTTATGCTACGAATTTCCTGGCAGCTGTACAAATATGGCAGGTAATGAAGGGACGAGATAACTCGTAATAAGCATCCAGGGCAAGTGAACATCCTACGAGATATCTCGTAGTTGGCAATCAATGTGTTAAAGAGTATTTTAATTTGTTATATAGTGTTGTGTCTGTATCACAAGACGAGAAGAGAACAAGAGTAGACATTTTCCCCATGGGACTCCTGAAGAAAGACATCAACTTTGTCCGGATGAATGTCCTGATGACATATTCGGCATTTCAATCCCTTTTGGACGTCACTTTCCTGCATGCAGCAACCCTATTTTAAACCAATGAATCTTGTTTCTAAAGACTCTTCCACCATCTACACTTTCTGGTGGAAACTATCTTCCTAATCGACAAACAAGCAAACCCGCTTATAAGACCTTAGTTCAATATATTTATTTTTTGTTGCAATTTTAAGTTAAAATCTAGAAGAAAAATGCCGTAGAACATTTCGAATCCATGTAATAAATCACTTCTCAAACAGTTATTGTAACAGACTTCAAATATTAGTTCTGTCGAAAGAGATTACTAAATTATTCGTGCAATTTCCACACCAAAAGCGATTTACACTTTACATTAACCAGAAAACTTGAATACTAAACATCATTTATTCTACTTAACACACTTACCGCCTTCTCAAGAAAGTGAAAATGGGAGAAAGTTGAATCGGAAATTAACCGCAACAGCAAAAAAAAGGGGATTAAAAAACATTCCATAATTTATTATGCGAACCACAAAGTCAATGAAGAGATCTTTTCCATTGAAGGTAAGACTGCTAATGCTAACTTCTGTGGATTAATTCACGAATCAAATTCCAATTCACGTGCAAATCCGGGGGGGGGGGTTACTTTGTCGAAGCGCGCCATTTCTAGATGCTTAAAACTCGTCCTCTTAAATCTTTTGCTGTCATCGAGTGGCAGTATTTGCGAAGTCACGCGATTTTAGAATTTATGCCAGGATTAATTTTATCCTTGTCGCTCTCGCCACTTTTGTTGTTCTGTCCATTGAAATATTATTTCGAAGTGACAAGATTGATGCTTTTTTTAGGGAATTTAACATCTCTTCCAAGAATATCATATTTGTCTGTAGCATCTGAAGTACAGCTGATTTTGATATAGTTCGAATACTAGACGGACGAGTGTTTTCTCGTTTTTTCTACTGATATATTTATTTTCAGGAAAAATGCTTTTTTTGGTTTCAATAAAAAAAAGGTTGCAACTAACCCCGCTTACGGGACAAGATGTAACAATTATAAGGGCATGTTGTAATATGAGTCAAAAGTAAAAGACAACATTAGAATAAATGGTTTAATTTACCTTCTTGGGTGGAGAATCCTTATCTACAACGTGGTTAGCGTGCTAGCTTCTAGACCGCGAGATTGCGGGTTCGAGTCCCGTGTTGGCATGGGTGTTTGTAAATGTATGTTGGCTTGTCTAATGACGAATGTTTCGGGGCATTATAGCCCTCGTGTTGCTGACGGCGCCAGATAATCTGAATACAACCAACCTTATCTACAACGAGTCATCAGAATCACAATTCTGACACACAAATAGTTTCTCTATGAGTGCACATAATCCACTTTTCATTTGGTTTGCTCGTCAAAAAAGGTCGCAGTTTATGATACATTTTCATTTACTTCAGATTCACTGTCGGGATGATGTTGCATTTGATTATTCTATCTTCTTATAGTTGAAACGATATCTTCCTAATTTCCGACGCAACTTTGCTAGGTATTACAACTACACCCAAATTTTTTGTTAATAACTAAACGCAAAACGCTGCCTTCATTTTGAAAACGCTATATATACATCACGAGTTCCTGTAACCCTATTTTTAAATCTTTTATATTAACTTCGATTTTGTGTGTATGTCGATGAGAGGCAAATCTGCGGACGCCAAATTAACCCCCCTTGTTATCATCCAATCGAGCTGAAACTTGGCAGATTTGATGTCGATGCATTCTATCAAATTTTGGGGCTGTTACTGTCACTAAAAGGTCGCTTTTACGGAATATTAATAAACCAACTTGCCGTCATCCGATCGAGTTAAAATAGCATTAACTGACCATTGTTAAAACTCTTTCCTTTTGCCAAAATTGTTTTAATAAATAAATAATAAAATCGTTTTAATCAGAATAAATGAAAGATATGTGGATGTAAGTGTGACGTTCATTTTTAATAAATAAATTTTGAAACGTAGTTTGCCGCACATTTTGCTGATAGAAATATTTTTGATATTTAAAATTAGATGCAAACACCAAGCCCACGCTGTTTACAGAATAGGCTCTTTGTTAATGAATATAAAAATTGACTGGGCTTATAAAGGATTTATATTAAAGCCTTTGTTTTTATGGGTTATATTATTCTTGTATCGCATTTCATTGCACATTTGAGCCGACCAAACGGTATAGTGGTTAGCGTGCTAGCTTCTAGACCGCGAGGTTGCGGGTTCGAGTCCCGTGTTGGCATGGGTGTTTGTAAATGTATGTTGGCTTGTCTAATGACGAAATGTTTCGGCGCAATATAGCCCTCGTGTTGCTGACGGCGCCAGATAATCTGAATACAACCAACCATTGCACATTTGAAAACAATCGTATGAAATGGTAGTTTTTTTTGTGCAGTTAGTTGTAATTATCTATTCAAAAGGTCTGAATTCAAAAGGTCTGAATAATAATAAAAAAAAAAATACTTACCTCGTCAAAAAACAATAAAAAGTTCCGAATACGAATCAATATCCTATCGTTTTGATGACTTGTAGAAGTAATTTGGTTTGTAACAGCTAAACCTTGCTACTTCTAGACCCGGTCTCTTCTACTAAAAAACTTGACTATTAATATTAACTAAACATCTACAATAGAGGCTGATAGTTAGCGGATATTTAGTTGAAAAGGTCCCGAAAACCATACCGAAAAGGGTTTAAATCCAATCATTCAGAAATCATCATATCTAAGAAAGACGGAAACCTTTTTCATTGTGACTTAACAACATTGTACCATGTTAAACAGAAAAAAATTAGTTCGTCAAGGCACGAGATAAGTGGAAATTAGTTAAATTCACCAAATCGATGACATGACACTCCTGTCAAATTGTTTTGTAAGTAAAAGACTAAATTGTATTCTAAATTTTTAAAAAATATAACACCCCACAGTTAAAACAACGAGCAATAGGAGATAACTGTGTAATAAGATATTAGGTTTGCGGTTTATATTTTAACCTTGCGATTTGTTGTTCGGTTGATAATGGAATACTAGTATACTGTTACGAATTTCTGTATATTTGTAAATATTTCGTAGCATTAATTATGTTAAAAAGGAAAATTTATGTACATTTCGCATAAGGCAGTGCAAGAGTTTGTATTCCCTTTCCTGGAAAGCGTATCTTAATGCTTGAAAACGAGTTTTACAGGGATCATGCTGGAAAACGAGTATTACAAGGAGCATGCCATTTAACATTATGGTTAATTACAATCTGGCCAAGTTGGCGAGATAGAGCCAAGCGACGGTTTTGGAGACTAATTTTGGTCGCCAAATTTGACGAGAAATCACCAAATGTCACCATACTTGGCGATATTTTCGGTCCCTATGTGCCTGTATAGGATAGGGCTTTTCGACTACGATCTGGAAAGTTCCTCAAATTTCTATCTCTGGAAGATTCGCGAAGGAAACTTTCCTATATAAGGCCGGCCAAGAGTTGAGTTACTGAGTTAGTTGTCCCTCAGCGAGCATTCAGAGTTAGTTCCGAAAGTGAACTGTATTGCATTGTCTTCTGCGTTGATTTTAGCAGTTGTGTATCTAGTTTTTAACTGCTGTTTGTGCTCTATTGTTGTGTAAAGAGCTGTATTGAATCTATTAGAACGGGAAGTTCTGGAGTTGTAGAAGAATCTGCGAAGAGTTATATCGGAATAAATGTCTTCAAGTTTTAATCTGCTTTGGCTTCAAGTCTTTAGAATCCATCCACGCAACAATACACATTTAATTTTTGTACTATTATAAGTTACCCATGTTTGTCAGGTAAATAGATTTTCTTGTATTGGGGTAATGTGATTTTTGTGTTGAATCGTTCAAATGTATTTTATTCAAATTCCCCCTTGTTATAAATTTTGCGTAAAATCTATTTTAAATTCTTGAAATACCTATCCTCTTAAATTTCTAAAATTCGCAAGTGGAACAATTAGAAAAACATCATAAAAGTAGTTGATTGTTGTGAATAGTTTAAATGAACATTATTTTGGTCAAACGAGATAGTTTAGATTCAAGTAAATGAATTCAAAAGTGGTCAGTATTCGAACAGGCGATAACTGGCTGCGAAAGTGGTGATGAATACCGCACAACTTTCATTCCGTTTCTTTTTGCTATTTTAAATAATCCAAAAACAATTTCTACTTGTTACACTCGATATTTTATAGTAGCTCGCTCATTAATTTCTCACCAGTTAGCAATCTTCATCAGTAGCTGCAAGATATTCATCAAAACTGAATCAGCTTGTTGCCAAAAACGCGAACTTAAATTCGCTGATTAATGATGGCTCATGGGCATAAAGCTGAAGTCCACATTCGCAAGCCGGTGTTCAAAAATCTGTCTAAGAACCTCTTACATTTTCTTTATTCAATTCCCCCCCCCCCCCCCACTGGCTCTCGAATCTGACATTTTTATCTTCTACAAGGAATTTGATCCGTTATAATTCCTAAAATATTCTTCTACGGAATCCGAAAATTAAGTCGTCACACTAAATCCTGTAAAATTAGATGCGCCATTTGGCGATTAGAACATTTCTATATAATCGTCTTTCTGTTACAGATGGAAGCCAAGTATATTGCGTAATGCTTGATATCAAATTGGTAGTTGGTTTTTATAGAGTGAATTTGGTTTTTACGACTTATTTGAGGGTAAAGTCAAAGATTGCGATTCCGAATAGGATAACAAATTGCGTATACTTGCAGCTTATTTGTAAAAAGTAAATCTGCGCTGGCATTTTTTTTTTTTATATATAGAAAAGTGGTAGCTTTATGGAGGAACTATGATTTAAAATTAAATGGTGATACATCGTTTTAACATTTATGAGTTACATTGCAGGTAAAACCGTACATTTTTTCAATGCTGAATTTTCAGAGAGTTAAAATTAAAATATTCTACAACAAATGCAAGTATGTTCTACATCTTTGCTCTACAACTAATTGAAATCATCTTTATTCAAAGCTTTTAAAGAAAATTATCCATTAAACGTAACCTCAAAAGAACTTATACCAGTTTAGAGTTGAATGCATCAACAGCGTTGAGACGCTATTGTCTATATTTGTGTAACACGATATGATCATCAATGTTTTTACACAATTTTTACATCCAAATCAACATTGTCTTCTATGCATTATCAAAGTAGAGAGTGTTAGCAAATTAGTTGGACAATAGAGCTTAAATATATCTGTGTGATCACTCCTTTTCTTAAAAAAATTAGGACTGAGGAATATATTAGCACAACTTTCAATTTCACTTTATACTGATCTTCACTGCATTTAAATTTGATATGGATTGACGCAATTTACCAATTTCGGTTTCATTCATTTAAATTTTTTTTTTACAAAAAAGGCCAGTGGCGGTATTTTTGTTAATACTTATAACATTGGAAAATACCCGCCAAAAGGGAAAGATTGGCGATATATTTTTCGATAAATATTTTATTGTTCTTTCTTACAAGTGAAACAGAGGGCAGACAGTCGTTGATGGGTGATGCTGAAGGGAAGAGAACTCTGTGCTAAAGACATTCATTTTTCATTCATTCGTACGCCTCTATTGCATTTCTACGGAAATTTCGATTAAAGGTGGGGACGTTTAACACATGGTAAAAGTCGATTTTGATCAAAATCATTAGAGACATTTTTTGGCAATTGCTTAAAGACATTATCTTTTCAATGTCAGCTATATTATGGGCATACGCAATTTTGACGGAAACCTTAATGACAGGACCAAGGGACACCAATAACCTGTATATAAAAACTGAACATCGTAGGTCATCGTTCGAGAGTTGTTCTGACCAGACAGACATTTTTTCTATACCTCATTTCTGAACTCAGCACGTTACAAAACAGGAAGTAGAATTCTAGCTTAGCATGCGAAAGATCGCGGGATCAAGCCTCCGTTGGCGTTTTCAAAGTACCCAGACACTGTGGGCTGTGTAATAAATAGTTTATTTCTGGCTACCAGATGGCAATTTTACGGGAATGAATCTCAGAAAGGCCTCCCGGAAGGTGTTCCCCCTTGACATTAAGATTAATCTCCGTTGTCCAGTTCAGTTCGTGCCTCAAAGATGTTCAGTTACAGCATAGCCCTTGTATTTGCACACAAAAAAAACCTCCAATACAACCAACTCGTGAATTTGAAAATTATACATAATTTTAAAGTTCATTTTCAAGTGTCTTTAGATAAAAACCGTTAGTAACTACTTCATTAAGGTCCATTGGAGCCTCAAGCGCAATTAAGAGTACCTCAGGACCTGGACCAACAAATCCTGTCAAGAATATAACCACCTCTTCGCCATTATTTATAACTCAAAAGCCGCGAACAAATTAACGAGTCCCGTTTCGCAACGCTTAATTTAGGCCTAATGGACCACTTCTTGCAAAATGGCAAAGTCACCGATTAATGACCGAGTTCTAATTAGTGACTTTAATAAGCGGGATCCCGGGTAAGGGGGGATCTGAACATTCCATGGTCATGCCTGAACGGGGACGGAGGCGTCTTCAAGGGGTGGGGGCGACATAAATCAGTGGATCGAACACCCTCTTGCTGTGTCGAACGCGATTAAAACCTTTCGAACAGAAGCTTAAGCTTTCGGTTTGTAATTAGGATGTCTTATGTGATAAAGCTTTGTATTGCTAATAAGGTTGGGATAATAGTTTTGATGTTCGCGTGATTCATGCGTGTCACGAGCTAAAAGCGACTGCGTCAAGAACAAGTCCATGAATTTTGATTTTTCGATTGATTCTTGGTTTCTTTTAGAGTTAATATCTAGATAGGATAGTTCATAAAAACTAAGTTTTTCATATAAATCCTTTATAAGTATTGTCAATTGTTATATACAACTGCAACTTATTGAACTCAGATAGAATTTTTATAGTGTTTGACCACGAAGAAGAAATCATCCATTCCGAGCAATTTACTCGCGAGGTTGCGGGTTCGAGTCCCGTGTTAGGCATGGGTGTTTGTAAATGTATGTTGGCTTGTCTAATGACGAATAATTCGGCGCATTATAGCCCTCGTGTTGCTGACGGCGCCAGATAATCTGAATACAACCAACCAACCGAGCAATTTACTAACCTTTATTCCCCCCAAAAAAACCTGATCAAATACATTATCATCTCTATGTCCACCTGATATCTGTGTGGTTAGCATTATGGCTTCGCATGCCAAAAGAACCGGGTTCGAATCCCGAGTTCGGCATAGATGCTCATTATGGTTCGGAATCCACGCTAAGCTGTAGGTTGATTAGCCGTTATTGTGCAGTATAGGTCGTTGAGCGCATAAACCAAACCAAACATTTTCATCCCCAACGAATCTATTTGCCAAGTTTCAACTCGATTGGGTGATGGCAAGTGGCTTAATAAACCCTCCAAAGATACTGCCTCGTCAACATTAATAGGGGAAGCTTAGGGCCTTATTATACAGGAATGTACCCCCGATCCGGTCGAGAACAGTTCCGGTCAGTACGGGCATTACTGAGTTTTTATGGCCAGTAGCAGGTGTTCAGTGTTCTGGGGCCAAGAAAAATTGCGCGAAGCGTTGTGATTAGCCGTCCTTAATGGAGGATGGGGAGGGGGGTGCTGTATTGGGTGATCACATGAGATCGTCTGAGTTGGTTATTATTTTCCTAATGAATTGGACATTTTGATTCAAAAATTAAACAGAATCATAACTGGTAATAAAACATCAATATCACAAAAAGTTTAAGTGCCATTTTGTATTCTAACTGCAATTTTTAAGTACAGTATGTCTTAAAGTTAGTATTTAATTGTAAAACTAATGAATTATTCAGAAATATTTAAAGGTTTTTATTTTTATCAGAAACTAAGAAATATTTTCTAAAATATTGATTGTAAGGAGGTGGGGAAATTTCACAGTAAGAATTTGTTCTTTTAATTATTTAACACGCCGTTTAACCATAAAAATGTTTTATCTATGCTTATTAATATTGTAAGGAAAAGTGCAAATATCATGACACATTCATTCCTATTTTGCACTAATTCAGCAGCTTTTATTACATTAAAATTACTAAAATTTTGAAAAATTTTACTGTGGAAAATATGCCTAGTACAAGTTAAAACTATTTACAGACTTTTAATGACTGAGAAAGTATTTTTTGGACATAACGTAAATCCTGCTACGCCATGTTATCTACAATCCATCCATTTGGAATGTTCACAACTATTTCAAATACACCAGTCCAAGCACAAAAACAAAATATTTAAGCAAGTGCATTATAATTTATTAACTATAGTGATTTAGTTATAAAACATTAAGTTAGAAAAACAAAGCAGTGTCATTGTATTTGAAATTTTAGGATATAAATAATCCCCTTAATTACAACTAAAACTGGTTTCAGATAAGATACATTTTTTTTAATCAAATGTTTGATAGCTGTTTAGCTACTTCAAATTTAGAAATGAGGGCCGAGAAAACTTAATTGCTTAGGATTTGGATAAATGCAATGGATATTAGAAGAATTCAATAGTAAATTGATATCAAATTCTCGATAACTCCTATTGAGTGACGAACAACTTAAACTATTCATTCATCATATTTCTTTCTAGTAGAATACTGAATTAATTTCTAAGTTACTCAAGAACATCTAAATCGTATTACTCCCGTAAAGAGTTTGAATGTAAGGTTTTTCACTACATATTAATAATGAAGAAATGCTTTTAAAAAAATTAAATGTTTTTTAAAACGCCCTAAAAAGACAAAAATTATCCCCACTCCGACAAATTACTCAAATTCGAATTTTAAAGACTGATTATCACAGAAGTTTTATTAATAACTATGTCTACGTATTGCATTGTTTGGTTCTATATTTTATAATCGATTCAACGCCTATTTCAGAACTCTTGTCTCTACTACTCTTTATAGGGAACAAATAAATTGTACTTGGAGCATTTTAACTTTGTAAATTGGATTTTATTTTGGAAATTGGATTTAAAAAATGACACTGAGTTTGCAAAGGCAATATTTTCTATAGTATATATATCATAAATGTGTAAATGTATTAAGTATTAATTTAAAAATATGTAGCTAATAAGCATATTGTATGAATTGACGTTCAGATATTTTCAATCAATTCAAACAGTATTTTTATTTTATAATTAATAATACGACAAAACATAATGATTAAAATTGTATGGTAAAAAATACTGATTAATGGCATTTAATAATGAAGCATGCGGTTGATAAAATATTCTATATGATATTATGAAAAATTGTATGACACATAATAGAACGGTTCTGTTCTATGCACTCAATAAATATTTTTGGAAAATTGCATCAACTCTGTATAATAAAACCGCCATTATCACAAAAAGCCGATTTTTCATGCAAATG
The DNA here is from genome assembly GCA_963978545.1 of Linyphia triangularis. Classification (NCBI taxonomy): domain Eukaryota; kingdom Metazoa; phylum Arthropoda; class Arachnida; order Araneae; family Linyphiidae; genus Linyphia; species Linyphia triangularis. Next base: position 59,740,248 of record OZ021729.1, read on the forward strand.
GATTATTTTCTTAAAGATATCAAGTATTTTACTTTGAAACTTTTTAGGCGTATTTATAACATATTTTACATAAACAGACACATATTATGAAGAAATATATACTTAAATATTCTTTAAATAGTAAAAGTATTAAACTTATATTTTATACTAGTTTTTACAAACAAATTTCAAAAGTTCACGAAAACTACATTTTTTTTAATATATTTCTTAAAAACATGTGCGAAGTACATAAAAGTTTAATACCTTCCATGCAAAAGTGTGGTGGTTGAAGTATGTCAATGTAATGTAATTTATTTCTAAATATAATGTTTAATTGGACTTTCTAATAATTTAAGAGGTTATGTAAATATTATATATTATTTCTACACAGTTACTTGTCTTTATGTCCCTTGTTGCGCACCTTTTTACGTCCCTAATTGGTGAGAACATACAAAGTTTCTACGATAATAATATTAAAATTCGTGATAAAAATATGTATTTACTGAATTTCTCTAAACCTCGTTAAGTGAGATCACAGAAGTTTTAATATGTACCATATAACCACGATTTGGTAATTTGATAAATTTCGGAAGTTTTTGTAAAAAATTTACAAAAAGAAAAAAAATACATGTACCAGGAAATAGTAAAAGTCTGGGTCTAAAAGTACGTAAGATATTTTTTTTATCGTCCCCTGCTGGTCCCGCAGCTAACAGTAGTTTATCTTAAATCTCCCCCTCTGCCCGTAAATGCGCAGACCGTAAGTGAGCAACTCCCATTATACAGAGCCACTCGAGTGGCGAACGCGCGCGTTAGCTTCTAACGCGCACGTAGCGGACCATTATATCCTATGGAGCTTATTATACAGAACCACAGCAGTGGCTAGTGGTCGCGTCTGTGGTTAGTGGCGAACGCGCGCGTTAGCTTCTAACGCGCACGTTGCGGACCATTATATCCTATGGAGCTTATTATACTGAACCACAGCAGTGGCTAGTGGTCGGTTAGTGGCGAACGCGCGCGTTAGCTTCTAACGCGCACGTTGCGGACCATTATATCCTATGGAGCTTATTATACTGAACCACAGCAGTGGCTAGTGGTCGCGTCTGTGGCATGAGCTGTCCACTGCAGTCGCCTACCCTCGCTACTTGTGGCGTGCGTGCGCGACTGTGGTAGAGGACTATTGTTTGTTTTGAAGCTTATTAAATTTGTTTTTAGACTTGCCTTGACCCAGTTATCTAGTCAGGCCCTGATTATCGACAAAGCCCACAAGACCTGACCCTTGGGCCCAATATTTTAGGGGCCCCCGAAATTAGCTGTAAACCTGTAACTTTTGCTTCACAAAAGTTATGTGAATATCTTTTATTATCTGTAAAAAAGAATTTTTACATAAAAATCATTTTGTATGAATCTTGAAGTGTGTTTAGTATCCCAGAGTGTATTTAATCAAATAAATTAAACCCTCATTTAAAATCTTAAATAATATAACCCATAAAAATAGAGTTCTTAAAAAGTAGGATATGCATTGTCAATTTTTGTATTCATTAACACAGCGTAGACAAAAACATTTGTATCAGCAAAATGAGTGGTAAACTACGTTTCAATTTTTTTTATTAAAAAAAGGACGTGAATTTGTGTTCTCACATAGAAATATAATTTATTTATACTGATTAAAGTAATTTTATTATTTATTTATTAAAAAAAAAATTGCCAACAAGAAAGAGTTTCAACAATGAACGGTTCAATGTTATTTTAATGCGATTGGATGACGCCAGGTTGGTTCATTAGCATTCCGTAAAAGTGACATTTGAGTGACAGTAACAACCCCAAAATTTGATAGAATGCATTGTCAAAGACATCGAACCTATCTGCCAAGTTTAAACCTGATTGGATGACGGTAAGGGCAGCTAAGGAAGATTAAGCAACAGCAAATTCCGCTTTCATTGACAAACAAACTAACACACAACGTCGAAGTTAATATAAAAGATTTAAAAACAAGACTTCTTGAAAGATAGAGAAAAAATATTTAAAGAAAGTCTTGACGAATTTATTGTGAGATCAGCTTTTCGAACTCTTCGAATATTCACTCCGAAATTGTGAATAATGCTGCAGATATTGTTGTCATGGATATTACTATACATTGTGATAGTGAAATGCAATGCTATATATAACAAAGTTTTTCCTCTTTTGATCTATAAATTTGATTGTTTGAAATTTGTTTCTTTATTTGTGATAAAAAAAAATTAGAATACAATATTAACCTTACTTTATCATCTTTTTCTATTTTTAATATTACTCCATTTGACTTTTTGTCAAGCAAATTTCCAACAAATCTCGCTTTTGAAAAAGAGGTCCCTGAAAGTGTCCCGGCCTTGGGTCCCAACTTGTCATGGTCAGGCCCTGTGTCAAGTGTTCCTTGAACATTGATTATTTTAATATCTATAGTTCAAACGATTGTTCAGATGAACAATAGAATGAAAAATCGATAGTATTGAAAAAGGGCAAATATCGATTGTTTCATGCTAAATAAGACAATCGATTGTCGAAATTTAGTAAGAAACAATTGTATGCGACGATTATTTTTCTCTTGGCAATATTATTGGGCTGTATAGCTGTTCAGGATATAAATTGAAATGTTGCATTACGTTGTAGAAAAAAGCTTTTATAGAAGCTATATTGTTTTTATATAATATTGCATGTATTTGCACTTGCGTATTGCACATTTTTATAACATGATGTATTGCAAATAGGTAATACCTGGATGTATTGCAAATAGGTTTTGCACATGTGCATTGCATATAAGTATTGCACATATGCAGGACCGACGCTAGCGGGGTGGGGGGAGGGAAGAGTCTAGGTCTTTAAGTTTTAGAAAGTTGAAGAGTCCAAATTTCCGAAATTTTATTGCATTCTTTTTTATTCCAATTCAGAAGGAAACCGAATTGAATGAAAAAACTAAAAATGGGACATAAAAAAATGTGTAGAACAACTGTATTGAAAATATTGGAAGGCTGTTCAAACTGGGTTTGACGAATCGGAAATTCTATACTAGAAGTCTGCAGTTCATCAATGTAGGGGGAGAGAAAGAGTCCTCACGTACACTTTCCCTCTACTTACTTTGATAGCCTGCGAATATAATTATAACCATAGATAACTTCAAGATAATTGAAATCGTCAAATACTATTCAAAAATCCTGTTTGTAAGCAAGTCGGTGACAGCTGCTAAATGAAATTAAATATAAAAATGCATGGCACATTGATAGCATATTTTTGTTTGAAGGAAACGAAAAATCATTCGGTACCGCATATTTTTATTTTGTGGGATCAACTTCTGCTTCTGCTTGAGTCAGAAATATATCATTGTGACTTTTTGTTTTAATATGGAATGATGAGTTTTCAAAACAGGCGAATTATCAAGTATAATTTTCCCCGTTTGTGCGTCACACATACCACGTTTTCGAATAATCATGTTCCATTTTTACTAAACGTGCAAATGACTAACTGAAGTTTAGTTTCGTAATAAAAAACAAATTTATTTTTGTTTAGTATAAGCTATTTGACGAAAAATGAAACAAGTTGAGGAAAAAATGTTTTACATTTAATATTGACATAATAAAAGGGAAATGTAATGCGAAAATAAAAAGATAATTAAAATAACATAAGGCATAGTAAGCAATTTGCAGGGAAAGGAAGGGGGAGGGGAAAAATCGTATTCATGGGCGTCGCCAAGGAGGTACAAAAGAGTGCACCCCCCCCCCCCCCCGGGGTGTCGAAATTTTAAAATGATGTGGAGAAAAGTGGTACGATTAACTGAAAATAAAAGTATGCTATAGGTCTTAAAATATTCAACGGAACAGAAATTTAATACAAAACGATTAATTAAAATTTCATTTAGACATCCAACTGAAAAATCAAAGTTAAAGCAAAAATTAGGTGTGTGGCACGTCGTACAACTTTCAGTTACACTATATTACTGATGTGGATTTGTGTCATTTACCGTTTTTATATTTTTATCATTCATTGAGAAAGTATTACCAGTTTGGTGATATTTTTTTGTTGCAATAATTCTTATACGCATCTTTTTAAAAAAAAAAAAAAAATACTCTTTCTGGCGATATTTATTTCTATAATTCTTATGTTATCCTTTCTTATAAGTGAAACTGCGGAGAGGAGAAACAACGATCGTCGATGAGCTATGCTCAAGGAAAGAGAATTGTATGTTGAAAGCATTCATTTTTCAACTTTTTACGCCATTAAAACATTTTTACGAGAATTTCGGAGATGGGGATGTTTAGAACACCTTAAGAGGCATTACCACAGCGATTTTTATCAAAATCGTTCGAGCCGTTTTTTAACAATCATTGAAAAACATGATTTTTTTTTTATGGCAGCTACCTTATGCGCATGCGCGATTTTGTCGCAAACCTTAATGGTAGGTCCTTGGACCATCACCAACCCTCACACCAAATTTGAACACCGTAATGTTAGGTGGTTGAAGAGGAATTCAGTGGATTGCTAGGAAACGATTAACAATAGGGTTTCTTTCCCCTTAACGCTTTGTATAGTACTTTCGAGTTACTGGGAAATGGTCAACGGCGGTACTTTTTATGTCTGATGTTACGGCGATCTACGCAAAAGCGGTCCGATTTTGTAAAAGCTTTTTGTTACATATTTCTAACTTGGTCCTTTTGGGTCGTCCGGCGTTATTCAACAGGGGCTCGTAATTTTTAAGGTATGAAAGAGTTTTGATTTTCAATTTGTATGCCGGCGCCAACCTGTCGGTGAAATTGACATGACTATTGTCGAATCTGAAGTTAAAAATACAAAGGGTATGGTATAACTTAAAACTCATGCGCCGGGTCTTTTGAAATGTTGACAATATCGGAACAATTGTTTTCGAACGAGAATTATGGTTTCGGGATATTTTTTGGGGAAAAATAGTTTCTGTAGCGGGGTTGATTTTACCAATTGCGGCTTTGAACTTTTAAGGCGGGATTAAAACTGGCCATTTAAATTTGTTTTGTTTTGAAACCACCGACTGTCTATTTCTGCCACTTATAAAGTGCTTAACACAGCCAAATACGTCTCGTAATTTTGAGCATCTAGAAGAATACGAGATCGAAATCTTCTAGTGTAAACCCCTCTCTCCGACCCCACCACACCAACGAGAGGACATTGAGGCCACGACAGATTTAATGTGCACCAGCCCCCATTAGGTACACACCGATATTTGGCGGACGGAGGCCCGAACCCACAACCTTCCGGTTACGAGCTCGTTACTCTACCGCCTGGGCTATCGGTGCCCATTTAAATTTGTAGTTGAAGTTTTGGGAGGCATTGTAGGCGGACCTAGTTTCCAGATTCGCTGGAAGTAATTTTGAATGGAAAACGTAGTTTTTATAATCTGGTGCACGAGAGAAAAATATAGAAGCGAAATAAAATTTAGACACCAACTTATCTAAAAATCTGGATTAACTGAAGCCTCTTATGGTGTGATTTGAAGTGTGCTGCTCTGTGAAGTTTCAACGATCGTTAAGTGAATCCTTCGTCAATCAACAAATTTTGGATTACCATAAAATGCAGTTGTCCATGATGCGTTGGGGTAAGTCATTAGCCTTGATATTCATCATTAGGAGCTTAAGCTTATTTCTATGATATTTTTTTGTTTTGTGTTTAATTTATTAATTCTGTTAACTATAAGACTTCTGTTAAATTAACTTGTAATTGAAAATAGTAATAAACCATGTTTAGTATTTCAAATTCTGTTGTTTCCCTTCCTTGTCAGAAGCAAATGGGTATTGTGAGATTTATTCTCGCAAGTACTATTATTATACGATTTTCTGGCCAATAATATAATGATACAATAATACAATTAAATAAGCAAATCCATAAATAAAACCAAACGCGTCCACCCAACAGTAAGCCAATTTGTCGAGAGTTTATGCTGACCACGTACACACAGACAGACATTTTTTCCAGATCACTTTTTTGAGATCAGGATGTTCCAAAACGTGGAAAAATATAACGAAAAAAAAAAAAAAATCGATTTTTTTTTTTTTTTTTTTAGCGAACACTACACTTTTATTACCCTATGTATTACATAAGGGTAATTGAAAGTAAAAAATAAGAATATAACCATTTGCATTCCCTTTAGAGGTCATTTACAATCCCGTGCAAATAATTCAGCCGGCACTCATGGCCCCGTGTCGCTAATGCATGTATGTTGTGCAGTTCCAATAAGTGCTTCTACTACATAAATAGTGTGGTGTGGCAGTCCCCTTTTGCTACAAAAAGTGTTTTTTAGTGACGGTAACAACTCTCAAAACTTGATAGAATGCATTGTCATCGAAATCAAGTCTGTGGGCCAAGTTTCAGCACGATTAGATGATGGCAAGTGGGTTAATTAGTCCCCCACCACACATAAAATTGAAGTTTATATAAATGATTTAAAAAGTAGTCTTTTCTATGACCATGACTGGAAATCCTTTTTTTAAAAGCCATATTCTAAGCATGCGATAAATGGATTGCCAAAAAGCAGGTAAGCTGCATACAAAAGCCCTGCTACGCTTACAGTATAATCACCTGTTTGTCAAACCCCCTTATATTGATCTTTTCACAAGTAATTAACTTGTAAATAAGCAAAATGTTTTTGAATTCAACTTAATTGGGTTATTAGTTATTATCATAGTTCAGAAAACATTTGTTTGATTATTAATAAAGACAAGTACTGATTTTTATTTTCAATTACCATATGGTAACACAGAGTAAAGAAAGTATAGCATTCGGTGAGAAAAATAATGAATTATTGCCTAAAATTATCCCAAACTGGTCCTTTTCTCTTAAGTGATGATAATATTAAAACGGTAAATTACACCAATTCATGTCAAATTTAAATGCAGTATTCAGTATTAAGTGTAATTGTAAGTTATGTGATGTTCCACACCCCTAGTTTAAATTAAATTAAAAATAAACGCCTGGCTTTGTACTGGAGACTTTCCGATAAAAATTGATGCCAACTCGACTGCCAGACCTCGTTTTATTTTGCTTCAAAATAATAGAGTATGTTATTTTTCGAATTTAAATCAAAAATCGTTTGGTACACATTGCATTTTTCATATGCATCTGCGAATGTGATGAATTCGAACGGATAAATTATCATTACGAAATGCTTGCCTGAAATATTTTAGAACTGAAAAAGTTGGTTTATGATTCGACGTTTATTGAAGTTTATAATATTAGAAATCGAATATGTTATGTTTGTTTTAAGTAAGGCGTCTATCCAACACCTACTTAATAGGTTAAGTAAGTGTTTTGTCTCAGGTCTGCAACATTTCCAAACAAAATTATAAATGCTTCAGAGATTTGCATTGAAAATAAATAAAAAGTATCATCTGATGAATTCTTATACCAAAATTCAACCGATCACCAAAAGTTCGGAAATGATAATCTGAAACGCATTTGTAATTCATTAGAATTAAATTATACATATTAAATACAAGTGTTTTTATATATCAGCTTGAAAGTATTCGTAACATTTGTATAATTACATGAAATTCCCCAGTAATTTCCAACCAAAAGTGCCGACCAAACGGTATAGTGGTTAGCGCGCTAGCTTCTAGACCGCGAGGTTGCGGGTTTGAGTCCCGTGTTTGGCATGGGTGTTTGTAAATGTATGTTGGCTTGTTTAATGACGAGTGTTTCGGCGCATTATAGCCCTCGTGTTGCTAACGGCGCCAGATAATCTGAATACAACCAACCAAATCCAACCAAAAGTACTTAGTTCAACCGTAACAGTCAATGACGAGTTCTCATTTTGGGATAATTTTTTCGCCAAGTATGCAGCCAAACTTGCTAAAGTGGCATCCTTTTTGTTTATAGAAGAATCCGAATTGACAAGCTGTTATGAAATGTTGTCAACATCAGCAGGAGAATTCATTAATTCAATTTCGCCAATTTGTATCTGAACCTTGTATCTGGATATCTGGATCTGATGCACAGCAATAGAAAGGTAAGTAGAAGCAACATTTTAGTGACAGTAGCTGTTAATAATAGACTTGTTTGAAGAAAAAAAAATTATTTTTGTTAAAACTACTACTTTTAAAATGTTTAAATTATTGCACAGAACATTCCCCTCAATGGAAAATCTGCTACCTTAAGATTTCCTGGCCAAGCAAACATTGCGGCCAATCAGTCAAAAATACTACTTAAAAAATGCAGGTCCTAATCTCCAAAATCACGCCAACATTTCTCTCTTAATCTTCATAGCCGCATCAATACACAAAATAGTTAACAATGCAGTAGTTGGTCACTCTTACTACACTCATAAATCCCATTCACCAGTAAAACCATCCAACCAATATCTGCTTCTTCGCCTTCAAATTAGCCACTGAGTTACTACCTCAAAAACCTCACCTCACTCAACAGATTAAAAAAAAGGCCCCTCTTATCAAAGCAAGACGCCTGCCCATAATTTACCATTCATAAGAAGAAGAAACCACGGAAGATATGAATCTCCTATTTACAGCCCCAAAATGTCGATCTCAAAAATCCCTTGCATGAACTTTCTTGCCTTACCTGTTATCAAGGTATCCTAAATAAAAACCACGTCCTATCGGCCGATGACATTTTTTTCCCTTACAAGCTACCGGATCCTTAGCAAAAATAAAGAACCATAAATTTGAGGACTACTTCAGCAAAGAGTTCTGCTATCCCAGCGTGGTTCAGATCTGATTTAGTGTCACCGAGGTCTTACGTCAAGATCTTCGTCTTTTTAAAGGTCTTGCTTCTTTTTGAAGTCTTTATGCTGTCTTCGGACTGCGCGTTTAGTCATTTTATGGGGTCGCTGTTTGGATGTATCTCTTGGTTAGGAAGTTGAGATTAGGTAGAGGCTTGTTATAGAGTTGTTAGGTGGAGTTGTCGCAGCAAGGGATAAACGTGTCGTTCAGATAAAGATGATTGTTCAGACTGGTGACCTTAAGAAATAACTGCAAATTTTTTTTATAAAAAAATTTAATTACTTCTATTTAATAAGATTGCCGTAATTATTACCGATCTTGTTTTAATTGGGCGATGTCTAATTCTTGAGTTTGTGGCGTTTTCTTCAGTATCCGTTTCAATAAATCGTAATTTGCTTTAATAACTTGGTAGCTATATTGGTCTTCTCAATTAAAATTTTTGAGTTTTGTCATTGGTGTCCTTATCTTTCAAATGAATCAATCAACACTTAATTTATTTGATTTGATTTTAATTATTGTGTCCATCTGTAACAGTGAGTATTTCTTTTCTATTTGTTTACAGAAGAACAAAATTATTACAGTGATTGATATGTTTTTTAATGGTGTTGTTCGCAAGTTATATTATCAATGACTTAAGTCAAATTCAACATTCGTGGGGAAAGAAAAAAAAAAAAACTCGTGTAAATGCGGTTTTCTAGTGACAGACCTCAAACCTTGTTGGATGGCATTTTCACAGACAACGAATCTATCTGTCTATCTGTCGAATTTTTGCTCGATTGGGTGGCTTCATGGCGATCGAAGTGGATTAATTAATTCTCGGAAAACGGATAATTTTCATTATACAATGAAAGAAACATTATTTGAAATAAAATACATCCAAAGAAAGAACGATTATAATCGTAATGTCGTTGCAACATTCAAAGAAAGCGAATATATAGTTTATTCACTTGCATACTTCTCACGTTATTCTATATATTACATAATCGCGATTTTATAAATTCTCTACCATAAAGCTCCCAAACTGAATTACAAAGGTCAAAAAGATTTAGTTGCGTAACTTTACAGAAACTAGAAACCATCCCGATTGTGAAAAGAGCTCACAGTTAAACAGTGGCCCTTTTGATATCAAAGGCGTGACAATTAATCAAAATGGTTCAAATACACCTAAGCACAAGTTCAGGGACAAATTCGAATTATATAAAAATGGAACACTGTGCCGCTAAAGAACGAACATTATTGTTCTTTGATGGCAACATTGAAATCAAAAGTTCCACTCACGAAAATTTTACTTTCAGTCATGAATGAAAACCTTCTTTTCCCCAAAAACTTTCAAAATCCACATCCACCGTTCGTTAACCTCGAAGAGTTTTCCACAATCGTTTGATGATTTTTTATTCGTCATTAAGACAAACCGTCCTGAAATTAAATATTTGAACAAGGCTTGCGCTTGCAATCCAGAAAGATAATTAACTTTTCATATCTAATTCTATTCGTTTTCATTCTTCGTTAATTAATTTTATTCTATTTTTTTATTTTCCTTTTTCTTCTTTCTTTTACTGTTCGAGCTGTGGCAACAGGCGTGCGACACAAGAACCTCTTTTGTGTGGTTTCGGGTCTAAAAAAACCTCTCAACTGCCGTCACGTTTAACCGTGAAGGGGCGAGCACGTGTCATTTGCGGTTCACGGTTCTACCATTAAATGCAAATGAGAATCATCGCAAGGTCATTATCGTTTGGGAACGGGAATATCTCCGGTTAAAGGATCGGTTGTAATCGATTTAAAAAGGGAAAAAAATTCCATTCGCGATGATTAGATGGGATTCAATTCTTAATGTCTTTGTTACTGATATATGAATGCCTATATTACAGGGTTATTTGCAAAAAATTCGGCCATATGAATATGTTTCTATTGCTGTCTACCGTGGCGAAGATCAAAAGGAAAACTTATCGAGTTTTTGGAAAAGTATTGCAAAATTCAAATGACTTTTTAATGTAAACGCACTGATGATATTTGAATGTTTGTACAACACTAATTATTAGTTTCTTTCATTCAAAGAAAGAAACTAGCAAAGCAAGTACATATATTTGTAACGCATAAAAATGAATCGATTAATGGGTAAATTTTTTCTTTTAATTTTTTAACGCGACTATTTTGACAAAAGACCTTTTTCGGCCAATGCATTGTTAAAAATGGTTTAGTTACAGTGTTTAGAGATGAAACTTATCTTAGTTTTATTCAAGAAAGTAAGATATTTGATATTGTAATATAAACTTCTGATACAATGGTAGCATGAAGATAATGTTACACATTGGGCTATAGACAAGCTAATTACATTCTGACGTATTCGTTTACTTGGCAAGTTTGAAATTAAAAATAAAATAGATGTTAATTTACTAAACATTTTAGGAACTTTTCATTGATGAATTGCTAACCAACAAGAGTTATAGCTATTTTAATACACAATATTACATTCATGAAGTTTTACAAAAATATGCTCCATTTAAACTAAAATATTAGACCATCCGATGTTGAAACTTTTTTTTTTAAATAATTGTAATCCACGTTCAAAAGCCTACAAGAGACTGGTACTTGTCATTATTAGCCAGAAGGGTGCCAGCTCAGATGTAGATAACGTCATCTAGCAGTTATATTACGAAGTGTTTTGTCCTTTGCTAAAAATGGTTTTATACTTTCGAATACATTGAATAAATGGTTTAAAATAAATAATATAATCCATAAAAACAAAGTTTTTAATATAAATCCTTTACATGCATTGCCAATTTTTATATTTGTTAACACAGCGCCGATTCTGTAAACAATGTGCTCTTGGTGTTTGCAACTCATTTTAAATATCAAACATTTCTATCAGCAAAATGTGCGGCAAACTACGTTTCAGAATTTATTTATTAAAAGTGAATGTTAGTTTATGCACTCACAACTAAATATCATTTATTTATCCTGATTTGTATCCTTTATTTACTTAAAAAAAGTTCTGGCGATAGGAAACAGTTTCTTTAATGGTCGGTTAAATGCTATTTTAGCGCGATTGGATCATGGCAAGTTGGTTTATTAGTATTCCTTAAAAGCGACCTTTTAGCCCCAAAATTTGATAGATTCAATGTCGATAACAATGCATTCTATTTGCCAAGTTTCAGCCCGATTGAATGACGGCAAGGGTGTTAATTATGCCTCCGCAGATTTTCTCGCCATAGACACACATTAATTAATAGACGTTCTTCAAAAAACATAAATTGAATCCAGTTTGGGGCATTAGTATAAAAATAGCATGTTACGGAAAAGTTTTGTATTTTCATTGGAAGGTTTTTCTGCAAAAAAATAATAATAATAATAAAGCGAATTTCATCTGCATTCCTTAATATTCACAAATAATTAACTTTCTGGTTTGTATTAACCCTTTTTTTCTCGCCATAGACACACATTAATTAACATACGTTCTTCAAAAAACATAAATTGAATCCAGTTTGGGGCATTAGTATAAAAATAGCATGTTACGGAAAAGTTTTGTATTTTCATTGGAAGGTTTTTCTGCAAAAAAATAATAATAATAATAATAATAATAATAAAGCGAATTTCATCTGCATTCCTTAATATTCACAAATAATTAACTTTCTGGTTTGTATTAACCCTTTTTTTCTCGCCATAGACACACATTAATTAACATACGTTCTTCAAAAAACATAAATTGAATCCAGTTTGGGGCATTAGTATAAAAATAGCATGTTACGGAAAAGTTTTGTATTTTCATTGGAAGGTTTTTCTGCAAAAAAATAATAATAATAATAAAGCGAATTTCATCTGCATTCCTTAATATTCACAAATAATTAACTTTCTGGTTTGTATTAACCCTTTTTTTCTCGCCATAGACACACATTAATTAACATACGTTCTTCAAAAAACATAAATTGAATCCAGTTTGGGGCATTAGTATAAAAATAGCATGTTACGGAAAAGTTTTGTATTTTCATTGGAAGGTTTTTCTGCAAAATAATAATAATAATAATAATAATAATAATAATAATAATAATAATAATAAAGCGAATTTCATCTGCATTCCTTAATATTCACAAATAATTAACTTCCTGGTTTGTATTAACCCTTTTTTTCTCGCCATAGACACACATTAATTAACATACGTTCTTCAAAAAACATAAATTGAATCCAGTTTGGGGCATTAGTATAAAAATAGCATGTTACGGAAAAGTTTTGTATTTTCATTGGAAGGTTTTTCTGCAAAAAAATAATAATAATAATAAAGCGAATTTCATCTGCATTCCTTAATATTCACAAATAATTAACTTTCTGGTTTGTATTAACCCTTTTTTTCTCGCCATAGACACACATTAATTAACATACGTTCTTCAAAAAACATAAATTGAATCCAGTTTGGGGCATTAGTATAAAAATAGCATGTTACGGAAAAGTTTTGTATTTTCATTGGAAGGTTTTTCTGCAAAAAAATAATAATAATAATAATAATAATAATAATAATAATAATAATAATAATAAAGCGAATTTCATCTGCATTCCTTAATATTCACAAATAATTAACTTTCTGGTTTGTATTAACCCTTTTATTCTCGCCATAGACACACATTAATTAACATACGTTCTTCAAAAAACATAAATTGAATCCAGTTTGGGGCATTAGTATAAAAATAGCATGTTACGGAAAAGTTTTGTATTTTCATTGGAAGGTTTTTCTGCAAAAAAATAATAATAATAATAATAATAATAATAAAGCGAATTTCATCTGCATTCCTTAATATTCACAAATAATTAACTTTCTGGTTTGTATTAACCCTTTTTTTCTCGCCATAGACACACATTAATTAACATACGTTCTTCAAAAAACATAAATTGAATCCAGTTTGGGGCATTAGTATAAAAATAGCATGTTACGGAAAAGTTTTGTATTTTCATTGGAAGGTTTTTCTGCAAAAAAATAATAATAATAATAAAGCGAATTTCATCTGCATTCCTTAATATTCACAAATAATTAACTTTCTGGTTTGTATTAACCCTTTTTTTCTCGCCATAGACACACATTAATTAACATACGTTCTTCAAAAAACATAAATTGAATCCAGTTTGGGGCATTAGTATAAAAATAGCATGTTACGGAAAAGTTTTGTATTTTCATTGGAAGGTTTTTCTGCAAAATAATAATAATAATAATAATAATAATAATAATAATAATAATAATAAAGCGAATTTCATCTGCATTCCTTAATATTCACAAATAATTAACTTTCTGGTTTGTATTAACCCTTTTTTTCTCGCCATAGACACACATTAATTAACATACGTTCTTCAAAAAACATAAATTGAATCCAGTTTGGGGCATTAGTATAAAAATAGCATGTTACGGAAAAGTTTTGTATTTTCATTGGAAGGTTTTTCTGCAAAAAAATAATAATAATAATAAAGCGAATTTCATCTGCATTCCTTAATATTCACAAATAATTAACTTTCTGGTTTGTATTAACCCTTTTTTTCTCGCCATAGACACACATTAATTAACATACGTTCTTCAAAAAACATAAATTGAATCCAGTTTGGGGCATTAGTATAAAAATAGCATGTTACGGAAAAGTTTTGTATTTTCATTGGAAGGTTTTTCTGCAAAAAAATAATAATAATAATAATAATAATAATAATAATAATAATAAAGCGAATTTCATCTGCATTCCTTAATATTCACAAATAATTAACTTCCTGGTTTGTATTAACCCTTTTTTTCTCGCCATAGACACACATTAATTAACATACGTTCTTCAAAAAACATAAATTGAATCCAGTTTGGGGCATTAGTATAAAAATAGCATGTTACGGAAAAGTTTTGTATTTTCATTGGAAGGTTTTTCTGCAAAAAAATAATAATAATAATAATAATAATAATAAAGCGAATTTCATCTGCATTCCTTAATATTCACAAATAATTAACTTCCTGGTTTGTATTAACCCTTTTTTTCTCGCCATAGACACACATTAATTAACATACGTTCTTCAAAAAACATAAATTGAATCCAGTTTGGGGCATTAGTATAAAAATAGCATGTTACGGAAAAGTTTTGTATTTTCATTGGAAGGTTTTTCTGCAAAAAAAAAATAATAATAATAATAATAATAATAAAGCGAATTTCATCTGCATTCCTTAATATTCACAAATAATTAACTTTCTGGTTTGTATTAACCCTTTTTTTCTCGCCATAGACACACATTAATTAACATACGTTCTTCAAAAAACATAAATTGAATCCAGTTTGGGGCATTAGTATAAAAATAGCATGTTACGGAAAAGTTTTGTATTTTCATTGGAAGGTTTTTCTGCAAAAAAAAAAAAAATAATAATAAAGCGAATTTCATCTGCATTCCTTAATATTCACAAATAATTAACTTTCTGGTTTGTATTAACCCTTTTTTTCTCGCCATAGACACACATTAATTAACATACGTTCTTCAAAAAACATAAATTGAATCCAGTTTGGGGCATTAGTATAAAAATAGCATGTTACGGAAAAGTTTTGTATTTTCATTGGAAGGTTTTTCTGCAAAAAAAAAAAAAATAATAATAAAGCGAATTTCATCTGCATTCCTTAATATTCACAAATAATTAACTTTCTGGTTTGTATTAACCCTTTTTCATGTTAAAACCACTCCCAACTCTTAGGTTTATGACACCAGGAATACAGCTACCACTTATTAATCCCTTCCACAGCAACAAAATAATAATTTTCTTAATTTAATCGAGGTATTAATTATCGCTGAAATAATAAATTAACTCCGCACTATCGCGTAGGAAATCTGGATTCGTCTATTCAGAAAATGATTACCCATGTGATATAACATAGTATCTCTTTTCCGAAAAGAAAAAAAAAAAACATAATTCGAAAGAGTTCGATTCGATTAATTTATGATCTTAATCGTTAAATTAATCGATACGTTGAGCATTGAGAAATTCTGTCAGTTAATTAACACGATATGACGGTTTTTGATGCGAAAAAAAAAAAAAAAATGCCATAAAAAAGCGACAAAGAATTTTTTTCGTTATAATCGACAATGTTCAGTGGGGTGGAAATTATTTGTCATCGGTTTTTCATCGGCTAATGAAAAGAAGTTGTTAATCAGCAGGTGTTAAAAATAAATTCCTAATCATCCGTTGACGTTTAATCAGTTGTTTCACGCAATGCTCACATGACATAACAGGAGGTTGTTTTTTTTTAAATATTTTTATGATGACTTACGTTCTGAATTGATCTCTACAAAAGCTTTTAAAAATGTTTAAAAGTCTAAGACTTGCATGCTCTCATGCATACTTGGTAAATGACTGCATTTTTTTCAAGAACCGCCTTGTCGGTAGGCTTTTATACTACTCAATAATAAGTGTTTTGGGCTCATATCAATTACTTAATAACTTATGTTAGTCCTTGTATATGTTTAAAGTTTTCAGTTCGGTTTCAATATTGATGTATTGTAATTTTTGCTTTCCTTACTTCCCTTAGAAATGCGATAAAACATAAAAAGGGCAAAAACTAGGGTATTTTACACAGAGTTCTCTGCCCTCGAGCATCGAATAACATCGCCAATTTTGCCATTTTGGCGGGAGGTTTTTTGTCCATGTAAAAATTATTGCTAAAAATATCACCAAACTGTCCATTTTGTTTTAAATAAGTGAAAATATGAAAATGGTAAATTACACCCCATACCAAATTTTAATGCAGTGACTAATATTAAAGTGTGATTGAAAGTGTTATGCTACATCCTTAGTTTATTTTGTGAAGAGAGATTGTGTGATGTGCAAGTGTATTGGAATTATAATTAGATAGACATAAAAATGAAGGACAATTGAGGACTAGAAATGAAAAGCGACCCAAGTCCAAAAAAGAAAAAATTTCAGGAGAGTCTAAAAATGATCGCATCCGGTACTTAAGGCAATGGTTAAGTACATACTTCAGATTGAATTTGAACTTTTGCCACTGGAGTTCGCTATTTGGGAGTTCTTCACTTTGTTTAGCTTGGTCCTTAGGACATTTTTCCCTTAAAAAAACGATTTTCGATTTTTTTTTTTTTTTTTTTTTTTTTTTTTTTTTTTTTTTTGGTACTCGGATCGTTTTCCATTTTTAGTCCTCAATTTATGTTATTTCATAAGGCGATCTTTTTCGTACTTACTCACCAAATTTCAAAGTTTTATAGTAAGTAGTTTCTAAATGCACTGGGCTTGAAAATTGTAACATAGCGATTATAGGAAATGATCCTTGTTAGGACTTCTTAAGATTTAAAAAAATAAAAATGGGAGAAAGTTGTTTTCTTCAATTTTTTTTTTTTTAAATAAATGATAAAATAAATTTTTAATTATGATGTTCTGTGTATTAAATGAAAGATAATTGTGAAAGGACTTTATGAATACTTACTAGAAATTCCTTAAAATTAACATTTAAATAAACTTTTGATTTCTAAAATTGTAGAAATGTTTAGAAGGAATCGGGATTTTAAAAGACTGGTGAGGTTTCAGAGATAATTCCCCAAAGAGCTCGATAAGTTTTTCAACAAATTCACGTATGGTATTGGTTAGCATGCTAGTTTCTTGACCACGAGGTTGCGGGTTCGAGTCCCGTGTTAGGCATGGGTGTTTGTAAATGTATATTGGCTTGTCTATTGACGAATGTTTCGGCGCATTATAGCTCTCGTGTTTCTGACGGCGCCAGATAATCTGAAAACAACCAACCACGTATGGTATTTCCTAAAAAAAAAAAAGTGATGGTACTACGAAACAGTGAAAAAATTCTGTAAATATCCCGACTATTAATAGTAATAAATTAATCATTGCTCGCATGTTATTCGCAGTGAAAATCCAACTTCATACAACAACAGATAAGAAAAATTCCATTTATTTCAACATGTACAGATCATTCAAAATGCTATAAGAGTTATACTCATCACTTACTGACTCACTCAGTCTGTAACGCGGAATCTTTTCATTTATTTCTGATCACGTGACATGGAAATTACATTGTTATCGTCAGAGGAATGTTTCAATTTCAACAAAAAAAATTTAAGTTATAATGAAAGTGGCAACAATGAAGATTTTTTTTTTTTTTTTTTTTTTTTTTTTTTTAATTCTGAGGAATTAAGCTTGGCGTCTACCATCGCTGAGCAGAGCGGAGTGGATTATATTAGAGCCAGTTACAAGGTTGTCAACGTCCATTGTAGCACGAGGCTCGTGTTACAGTAGACGTTGGTAGTCTTGTAATTGGCTTTAATCTAATCCACTCAGCTCTGATCTGCTCTGCTTAGCGAAAGTGGACGCCAAGCTTAAGCTTGACATCCACTATCGCTGAACAGAGTACAGCAGAGCAGAGCGGAGTGGATTAGAGCCAATTACAAGGCTATCATCGTCCATTGTAACACGAGGCTCGTGATACAGTAAACGTTGGCAGCCTTGTAATTGGCTCAAGTCCACTCCGCTCTGCTCTGATCAACGACAGTGGACGCCAAGCTTTACTTTCAGAGTTATGCTCACAGGCTCAAAGTTACGTAAGGAAAATTTCAATTTCAAAATAATTTTTTTTCACATTTATATGAAAGTGGCAACAGCGGAAGATGAAATTGTTTTGAGGACAATTCTTTTTTTTATATATATATAACTACGTGCAAAAAATTAAACTTTTTGTAATCATTTTGAATCCAAAATCATGACGATAGTAATACTTTTTCACATTAGTGCGGAAAAATGGTCGCCAAGTTTGGCGACATTTGGCGATTTCTCACATTTGACGACAAAATTTAGTCGCCAAAACTGTCGCCAACTTGGCTCTATCTCGCCAATTTAGCGAGATTCCCATTACCATAATGTTAAATGCCAGAAGCATTGATATGCTCACTGCAGGGAAACAAACCATTGCATTGCTTTATGCGAAATTTACGAAAATTTATCTATTTACAAAATTAGCACTACGAAATATTTACAAATATACAAAAATTCGTAACAATATAGTCTTGGCATTGAAATGACGTATTTTCAGAAGAAATTCATTGACTGGAGTTGCCAACATTTTTTGTATGCAACACGTGGGAAAATACTTTTTCAAACTGGGTAAATTATTTGACTCGTGATGCTATCGCACTCGTCAAATAAGCGTTTTAACTCGTCTGAAAACATTTGAGAGTCCCACAAACAGATTTATATTTAAGTTATAAATTTGATATCTTTCTTAAAAAATATAAGGATAAAATTTAAATAAGTCGCTTTTGATTCATGCAATTTAGTCTGTAAGATAAACACTCACTAATAATAAATTGTGTTAGTTTTAAAACTTTTAGTATTTACCAGAAAAAAACATTGCAGTCTATTTATATATAAAAATTAGGATAGGAGAAAAAGTGCAGTAATAGCAGTATATTCTCTTATTACATATTATTTGCAAGGAGAGAAAAAACATTGTTGCGTGGATGGGTTCGAAAGATTTGAAGCCAAAGCAGATCAAAACTTGCAGAAATTTATTCCAATATAATTCTTCACAGATTCTCTTACAGCTTCAGAACTTCTCGTTCTAGTAGACATAATACAGCTCTTTTCACAACAATAGAGCACAAAGCAGCAATTAAAAACTTGACAACACACCTGCTAAATCGCCGCAAAAGACAATGCAATACAGTTCGCTTTGGAACTACTCTGAATGTTCACTGAGACTCAGTAAATCCAGTCAGCTAACGGACTCGGCTAACAACTAACTCAGTGACTCAAAATCACAACTAACTCATCACCCGCTCTCTTGAGCTTTTTATAGGGGAGGGGAACATACGTGAACCTTCTTGAAAATCCTAGAGGTAGATATTTGGAGAACTTTCCAGATCGTAGTCGAAAAGTTCTATACATGTACATGGGGACCGAAAATGTCGTCAAATGGTCGCCAGGCTTGGCGACAAAAATTAGTCACCAAAAGCGTCGCCAATTTGACTCTATCTCGCCAATTTGGGGAGATTGCCATTACCATAATGTTAAATACCCTGCTCTTTAAAACTCGCTTCCCAGCGTTATCTCTGTAAAACCCGTTATCAAGCATCAAGAGGCTCATTGCAGGGAAACAAACTTATGACGAACTATTACACTGCCTTATGCAAAATGTACATAAATTTTCCTATTTACAAAATTAACACTACGAAATATTTACAAATATACAAAAATTCGTAACAATATATTGGTGAAATGTTCTCTTCAAACTCTTTATTTTTTCCTTTGTCATTAATAAAGAACAAAAATAAAATTATGTATTTGATGTAAGATATGTTGATTAAATTATATTGATCTTTGATTTACAAAAATATAGCTTCTTTAAAGTAATTTTCCAAAAGGTAAAAAAAATATGAAAAATGCTGGAAGGTAGTTTTTAAAAAAAACAAAACATAACACGTTTAAATAATAATAAAACTATCCAAACCAACATTCGCAAGATTCCCACGGGTTCGTTAGCCTTAATAAAGTTTACGAGTGCAATGCAATTACAAAATAAAAAGTTTTTCAAAAAATACCAAATGCTTCTGACATAAACTTAAAATTCTGAATTACTCACTCAAGAAAAAAAAATTAAATCATTTAAGTCTCGTAGCATAACTTCTAAACGCGCTCTAAGAATTATAATATTACAAACTATTTCCAAGTAATCTTAAAATAAAAATAATAAAATCCGTGTCTTTTTTATTGGCATACCTTAACCAAATTATCTCATTTAGAATGCAAATAGTTCTTTTTTTTCCCCGTACGTACATTCTGGTTTTGCAACATTGTTGCAAAACCTGGTTAAAGATATGTTTGACCTCTGCCGCCAAGATTGATAATGCTGGTTCAGTATCAAAATTAGTTTATGCTCCCACTTCTTGCGATGTTGTCAAATTATATGGTACAAACTGTTAGATAAAAAACTTGTTTATGTGACTGTTTTGCTTTTTGCGTTAAATCGCAGATAGAATAGTAAGCGAACTGATCAGGTGGGGTTAAAACGTGATATGGTAAAAAAACTATCATTTACTTATTCGTTTAATTGCTTCTGACTATGAAATTAACCAAGTGATATATTATCTCCTTTAGCTATGGTATTTCGAATGCTACTGTGATTTTAGCTCTCCGAAAGGAATTTGATTTGCGACTTCATTAATAGTGAGGTAGACTGTGTCTTAGTGAGTATAGAATAGTACGTCGTTGATGAGAAACAAGGCTCTAAACCTTTTTCTCTTGCCTTTTACGATTTTTTGAAAGTTGATTTGATTATTTTCATCGGATATATTGCACTATACCCAACTTTCTTTATTTCCTGTGAATTGTTTAGAATTCCTTTACATCTGTTTTAATTATCCCTGGCAATGTTAGGTGCAGAGGTTAATTTCAAAATGTATGCATAGAAGCTGACCAAAAGGAGTTTTCTCAATAAGAACAAAATGCATTTTTTTTTTAAATAAACATTTGGATTAACAAGGTGCAAAACAACAAGTAATGTAAATGCCAACTATCTTGATGTCCAATTACTGACAAAATTGACATCCAGTTTCCAGTTTCATTATAGATGACTAGATTAATTGTCCATAGCAACCAGCTTAGCCGATGACGACAACGCCCACCGATAGGTTTCTAATTCACATGATGAAACAGTCAAGCATAGCAAGGACAATGCCGGGTATTAAATACTGTAATTAAATAAAATGATCAATATTCGTCCATCGACAATTATTTTGACATCTTTACAATAATCTTTGTCGACAAAATCAGCTACCTAGACAGCAAGAGCCTACCTTATCGGATGCAAGCAAGGCGCAGCCCGAAATTGTCAATTCAACATGACAACGTCTCATAATCACCATGGCGCAAATCTCTTTAGATCCTTATCTCCAATTACCTAACAGAAATCAATCGATCGTCAATACCATCTTATAATAACCAGATTGATTATCCCCGGCGACAACTAGATACCTCGACAAACGCCCACGGCCGGATTTTGGCTCCTAATTCAATAAGGAACTTTCAAAGCAAAAAAAAAAAAAAAAAAAACGCCAACCAGACAGAAACGGACTTGTTGCATATATCCAGAAGGTGTGTCTTCCTCTAAATCATGCGTGATTTACGCATCTTTACATGATCAGGCTAGGCTTTATATCCTCCTAATTGATTTGGCATCCGAATCCAGCAATTAAGGCCATCCCATGTACATGGGAGCGGCTGCATACATATATGGGTGCATCCACTGACTGTATGCATGGCATATAAGACACTGTGATGATTACAATGAAGTTTGGTAATAAGGCATTGTCTAAACAGGGCAGTGTCTGTGGGGTCCAGAGCTATTTAGGACTTGAGGTGCCCATTCTTGTACGGTGGCCCCGAGGTTGGGTGATGATGAGGGTCTTTTGCCTCCGGTGGCCGTGGTATTTAACTGTCTGTTCTGTATGGATATGCGGGTTTCGATGTGTTTGATAGAGCAATTTGTCATGTCCTCTCGGTAGAGCTATGGTATAATCTGAGTAGAGGCGTTCGGAGGAATTGTATTGAATAAATTTCTTGTGCTTTATGACTGGAATTTGAATGATATTCGTGGATTAATATGTTTATTAATGAGTGTTGGAGAGGGTAGAAGGACCTTGGAATGTTTTGGTCACTTAAAAGTAGTCGGAGATGTAGTTCGTAGTGCTATAATGATGGGAAGAGGATCTATGATGGTCCGTCTCATGTGTGTTAGAAGAATTAAAGTGTAGGAATGTATTTATTAAGGAGTTCTGTTGTGGGTATTGATCGAGACGTTATTTTGAGTGGGGGGGTTCCATCGTATGGCAACACTTGGGACAAGTTTGTTACGAATCCCAATACCTTTTAAAAACAAATTCGATTTTTCAAATTTCACTAACCAATCACAATACAAATTTTATTTTCTCACGTAGTCAGTAATTGACTAAGACGTAATCATGCCTAACACTTAATACATTTATATTTGCCATGGATAGGTGTAATTTACCACTTTCGTTTTTATATTTTCATTACTTAAAAAAAATAACATATTTTATATATTTTTTACATATGCAGACATATTTTTTGACGCTAAGTGTAACATTGGCACAACGATATTTTATAACGATAATTATTACAACGCCAATATGGCAAAATTGGCGATGTTTTTCGATAAATTTTACATCCTTTCTCGTAAGAGAAACAACCCTCGATGGGCGAAGCTCAAGGGTTAATCGATTGTGTGTTAATCGAATTTTTAGGCCTTTATTGCATTCTCTCGAGAATTTCGGAGGTAGGGATGTTTATAACATCATAAAAGGCACCACATCGATTTTGATCAAAATTGTTAGGTGGTTTTTGTTTTTTTTGTTTTTTTTAGGCAAATACTTAAAAACATAAATTTTTCAATGGCATCTACCTTATTCCCTTGCGTTATTTTGGTGAAAACCTTAATGACGGGTCTAATGGCCACCAATAAACTGTATGCAGAAGTTGAGCATTGTAGGTCAAATCTTTCGGGCGATATTCTAACCCCAAATATATCAAAAGACATCGTTTCTAGACCACTTTTTTCATTCAGGATGTTCCAAAACTTGTAGACCAGAGTTACTTTCCCTTGAGCATTGCCAATCAACGGCTGTTTCTCCTCAGTTTCCCTTACTAGAAAGGATTATGTAATATTCATCGTAAAACATACCGCCAATTTCTCCATTTTAGCGGTGTTAATTTCTTTGACATTGGCGATGTTTTTTGCGATAACTATTACAATCTGGCCATTTTTTTTAATTAATGAAAATATGGAAACGAATACAATAAATTACACCAATCTGTATCAAATTTAAATACAGCGACCAGTATTAAGTGTAATTTATAGTTGTGCGACGTTCTACACCTACAGTTTAATATTGATTTACGATTTTTAATTTCAATTACCCTTATGTATACATAAGGCAATGAAAGTATAGCATTTGGTAAATAAAATCGATTTTTAATTTTTTTTTTTTATTTTTTTTTACATTTCTCCACGTTTTGGAACATCCTGATTTCAAAAAAGTGATCTAGAAAGTGATGTGATCAGCATGACTCCCGAACAAATTGACCTACGATATTCAAATTTGGTGTGCGAGTTGGTGGTAGCCATGGGGCCGACCGTTAAGGTTTTCATCCAAATCGCGCATGTGCGTAAGGTAGCTGCCATTGAAAAAATCATGTTTTCAGTAATTGCTAAAAAACGGCTAAAAAGGATTTTGTTCAAAATCACTGTGGTAATGCCTCTTAAGGTGTTCTAAACATCCCAACCACCAAAATTCCCGTAAAAATGCTTAAAAAGTTGAAAAACGAATGCCTTTAACACTGAGTTCTCTTTCCTTGAGCATACCTCATCAACGATCATTTTTTCTTCTTTCCTCAGTTTCCCTTAGAAGAATGGATAATATAAGAATTATCGAAAAGTGTATCGCCCAATTCTCCATTTTGGCGATTTTTTTTTCTTTAAATACCCATACAAGAATTATCTCAAGAAGTATCGCCAAACCTGGCCATTTTTTCTAAATGAATGATGAAAACATAAAAACTTTAAATGACTCAAATTGACACCAGTATTATAGTGTAGTTGAAAGTCGTGCGACGTTCCACACCCCTAGTTTGAAAACATTTATTACGTTTAGCTAGTGATACGGCCATCGTTGTCGCCAAATTTTGTTTATTTGCGGGTTTTTTTTTCAACCAGATTAGTTTCCACCTGATTTTCATAACTTATCGGTTAAAAGTTGGAATCAATAAAAGCGTAT
The DNA here is from genome assembly GCA_963978545.1 of Linyphia triangularis. Classification (NCBI taxonomy): domain Eukaryota; kingdom Metazoa; phylum Arthropoda; class Arachnida; order Araneae; family Linyphiidae; genus Linyphia; species Linyphia triangularis. Next base: position 59,764,757 of record OZ021729.1, read on the forward strand.
TGAAAAGAGTGTTTCATGGTTCAAGTTAAGATTAAAAGCAAACTTACATCTTAAAAATCAATCAATTTTTTTTTAGTTTTATATAACATCTATACATCAATACAACTGAACATCAACATACATCTCTTTTTATACAAGAGGCAGAGCAGGTGCATGCCCACACAATACCAATTCTGCGCATGACCAAACTTTAAGTGGGGACGGAGACCGGAGCACACTTTTGGTTAATTGAAAATAATACCCTTAGGCTTAAGACCCAGAATAACAAGACATTTTTAACAGCTTTTTAAGCTCTAAAAACCTCAGACTCTTAAAAACTTTTATTTTTTATTTTTAGATGACCAGAATTTTAGGATGTTTGAAACAGGATGTTATGGGAATTATTTCATTAACTATTAAAAATTAGGTATAAGTGTAAATATAAATTCTCAAAATAAGGTAAGAATAGTAGAAATGCTATAAAAGGCGTTAAAAAAAAAAAAAATCTTGGATACAGAGTTCTCTTCTCTTGAAAATCGTCCATCAATGACTGTTCCGTCTCTGTTGCGCTTACAAGAAAGGATAATGTAATGTTTATCGAAGAAATATCGCCAATTTCACCTGCAATTTTTGTTGCCAATTTTTAAGAATTATTTCCTATAGAATTAAAATAATGGAAATATGAAAACGAAAATAGTAAATTACATCATTCCTTGATAAATGCTATGACCAGAAGTGTCTAATTGAAAGTTGTGCGATGTTTCACACCCCTACTTCAAATTGCTCAAATGTTAAGATAGGGTAATAAATGAAATTGAATTTTTAACCGGATACATTGGATAACTAGGGGTGTGGAACATCGCACAACTTTCAATTACACTATAATACTGATGTTAATTTGTGTCATTTACCGCTCTTATATTTTTATGATTCATTTAGAAAAAATGGCTAGTTAGGCGATATTTTTTGCGATTATTCTTGTATGGGTTTACTTCGCCAAAATGGTGATTTTGGCGATATACTTTTCGATAATCCATTTATTATTCTTTATTATAAGTGAAACTGAGGGGAGAAAAAAAAACGATCGTTGATGAGGAATCGTTTTAGAAACTATGTGTTGAAGACATTCGCCTTTCAACTTTCTACACCATTAAAGCATTTTTACAGGAATTTCGGATGTGGGGATGTTTAAAATACCTTAAGAGGCAGTACCACGGCGATTTTGAACAAAATCGTTAGAGTTGTTTTTTAGCAATTACTGAAAAACATGATTTTTTTCAATGGTAGCTACCTTATGCGCATGCGCGATTCGACGAAAACTTAATGATAGGTCCCATGGCTACCACCAACCCGCACACCAAATTTGAACATCGTAGGTCAATTTGTTCGGGAGTTATGCTGACCACAGAAACACATACACACACAGACATACATTATTTTTAGATCACTTTTTTGAAATCAGGATGTTCCAAAAGGTGGAGAAATAAAGGGGGGGGGGGAAATTGTGACCGAATGCTATACTTTCTTTACCCTATTTATACATTTGAGTAATTGAAAGTAAAAAACGCGATTTTTAACATTTCTCCACATTTTGGAACATGCTGAGCTCCTACAGTAGTGATCTTGGAGAAATGTCTTGTTAGTCTATCTGCGGTTAGCCGAACGGAATGATTTACGATGTTCAACTTTCGTGTATGGTTTAGTGGCACCTGTTATTCAAATCTTCGTCAAAATATCGTTTGGACGAAAGGTAGCTGGTATTTAAAAATTTGTTTTTTAGCAATTGGCAAAAAACGGCTCTAATGAATTTGATATAAGTCTTTGTGCTAATACTTTAATAAGTCTTTGCATCTAATGTTCTAAATATTCCCACCGACGAAATTCCTGTAGAAAGGCGATAACGGAGTGAAAGAAAGAAAAACGAATGTCTTTAACATGCGAGTTCTTCCATTGAGCCTTGCTCATGAACTTTTTCTCCTCTCTTTCACTTGCAAGACATATTTTTCGATAAATATTACATAATTCTATCACCATTTTAGCGATGTTTATTTCTTTGCCATTGTAATAATAATAGCCAAAAATATCGCCAAACTGCTTTTTTTTTTTTAATTAATGAAAATAAATGAAACGATAAATTACACCAATCAATGGCAAGTATAAATGCATGCGGCCAGTATTAAGTGTAATTGAAAGTTGTGCAACATTCCACGCTCTAGTTTTTAAAGACTTTTCTAAAAGCGTTCGATATGCTTAGCTAGAAACACGGGCGTCATGTCAAATGGTTTTTATTAGCCAAAAATTTAACCTATTGATATTTAACTCGCAACGTTAGCTAGCTCCCATACATAATGTTTCCTTATAATTAAAACCGAACATTTTAAGACAGATGTTAAAATGAATAGTCCCTTCTAAACAATTATCTTTGTAATTGGATGAAAATAACTGCAAGAAGAAAACCTCTACAAGCAATCCCACAGATGTTGTTAAATAAATAAGACAAATATTTAAATATTCAAGAACATAATACCTGTGTGCAGTCGTGGCCGAGCGGTTAAGGCGATGGACTAGAAATCCATTGGGATTTTCCCGCGTAGGTTCGAATCCTACCGACTGCGAAATTTCGATTTTTTTTTCCCTTTGTGCTATTTTAAAATCAAGATGGTTGGATTCTTTTAAATTTGAATTAATCGAGAATTTAAATTTCAGAGATAAAATGTAACCAAAAATATTATTTTAATAGTTTAAGTCACATTTTTAATGCCTTCTATTTCAGTAAATTTTAAAAATTGAGTTCTTTTTCTGCATAAAACTTCGGGAACACTTTTGTAATGGATTGAATTTTCCTTACTGGAGTTGTAAAGTATCAAAATTCTGTAACCTTAAAAGTTAGCGTGATTTTTAAGGAAAAATAACTTTTATCTTTTTATGATTTCCTACCATATTACTTTCAATTACCAATATAATATATATGGGTAATGAAATATGGGTATTGAATATGGTATGGAGACATAGGGCAAAGAAAACGTTGCAATCGGTAAAAAAAAAATCGGTGTTTTTTTTCGTACATTTCTACGCGTTTAGAACGTGGTGAGTTTGTTTAGAAAAAACATCTCTGTGTCCGTAAACGGATATGTTGTTCAACTCTTATATACATGTTGCCGACCAAACGGTATAGTGGTTAGCGTGCTAGCTTCTAGACCGCGAGGTTGCGAGTCCCGTGTTTGGCATGGGTGTTTGTAAATGTATGTTGGCTTGTCGAATGACGAATGTATAGGCGCATTATAGCCCTCGTGATGCTGAAGGCGCCAGATAATCTGAAAACAACCAACTTATATACATGTTATGCTAGCATTTAGGTTTTCGTGAAAATTGCTCCTACAAAAAAGTTAGCTTCATTTGAAAAACTTATGTTTTTCGACAATTGCTCTAACGATTTTGATCAAAATCTTTGTGCTAATGCCTTTTTAAGTGTTTAAAACATCCCCCACCCTACGAAATTTCATAAGGAAAAAAAGGAGTAAAAGAAAAGCGAATGTCTCTAATACAAGAGATCTCTCCTTGAGCATCGCCCATCAAAGACTGTTTATCCTCTGTTTCATTAACAAGAAAGGACAGTGCAATATATCGAACAACATATTGCCATTTTGGTGTTATTGTTTTTTTGCCAATGAAATAATTATCACGAAACAGTTTTTTTTTATTTTAATTAATGAAGATATGAACACAAAAATAAAAAATTATTCACCAATTCAAGGCAAATTTACAGTTTTAAGTAAAATTGAAAGCTGTGCAAAGTTCTACACTCCATTTCATTTAGTACCTTTATCTTTTCTTTTTCATTGACATTCAGTTTATCAGATTAGCATTGGTATGCATTGCAAGAAATGTTTTTTGGTCATATTTCCTTTTTTGGATTTAAACTTGTTTTGTTATTTCACCAAAATCAAAATTAATTTCTCAGTGCGCCTCTGTCCCACAGTACGTTTCCCCAATTGAGTTTCCTAAGCTTGTATATTCATATCCCAACATTCCAACTCTTTATTTCCCCCTAATAGAAATAATTCCTTCTCGGAACGCGACCACCTCCGGACACTCCGAACGCGTGCCACCAGATGTCACATGACAGGTCACTCTCCCCTAAAACAACCCGAAGAGAAAAATTATTAACAAGAAAAGGTTGGCATCATCACTCCCTGCATTCAAATGACTTGCCGCTTCAATACGGCACGTACATCAACCCCACAATTAAGATTCTTAACTTCAATCTCGTTTGGTGTTGTTGAACCGAGTTGTGCGGTGTCACTGCTGCTGCAGGGTGGGGCGATTATCGTTCCACGCGCGCGACCACCCCCCCTTGGGCTTTTCTAATTGTCGTCTGTCGAGTTTCTCGGAGACCGATTCCGATTTTAATTGAGCTATAAATAATATAAAGTTCTGAAGTTTTTTTTTTGCTTTTTTTTTTTTAATAATGGAGGCTGCTATTATGGACTTTGTGATCGATTTAGAGTGTGTTGATAGGGGTGGGGATGGAACATGCCGGGGATCACACTTAGAAATTGGAATGCGCCCGTGGTGGTTGACTTGTAGACCAGGATGTAGTAAGTCAGAGATTTATGGGTGCGAAAAGATTTTGTATGCTGTTATTTTTCGTGCTGTCAGATACATAGTAGCGAGTCGAGTGAAATTCGTTTGCCTGCAATCTCATAGACTTGATGTAATATTTTCTAAACAAAGATAGCAAAGTGGGAGGCTTTTGCAAGTTTAGGTATGAAATCGAACATTTTCGATTTTTTTTAAAATGGAGAGATATGCTAGTAGATTACGATTATACTGGTCTGCCGTGACAAAAGTGGCCGAAATTGTTCAGAAATCGATTTTAAATGAGTTAAACTAAATTCGATTGCCAAATTTGTCAAATAATGAGCTTTCTTTTCTATTTGGTAACCTCACCGCTCTTTGATTTTCAATGAGGAAAGGCGCAGACGATTCGACTTCTCTGACTTGCATCTTTTGAAAGTGCGACAAGTTGGCAATAAATATTAATTCACTGATGAAGTACCTGATAATGACAACATGGCTCACTTTTAAAAGATGCAAGTTTTCGGCACCAGAGAAGTATAATCGTCTGCATTCTTCCTCACTGAAATTAAAGAACGGTGGGTTACCAAATAAAAAAAGAATGCTCCTTATTTGTCAAGTTATGGCATATTTGGCAGCCTTATTTAGTTCAATTCCTTCAGAATCGATTTTCAAACAGTTTCAACCATTTTTATCCAGACAGACCAATATATTTCTAATCTTGTAGCATTTCTCTACATTTTGTAAAAAAAAAAAAAAAAAAAAAATCATTCAGAATGATGTTCGATGGTGTATTTGAACTTACAGTCGGGTTACAGGATAATATAGTTTGAATTCGTATGTTGAGATATATGAAAGGACAAGAGGAAAAGTAACTCTGGTTCAAGGTGCTAATTTCGAGAAAACACTATATAGTTTATCATCTCATATACAGGAAAAGCCTTTGGGAGTTGTGATTGCAGCCAATGTATGCATGACTTGTGCCACTTCTGCACAAAGCCACTGTCGAATGTTAGTTTTTATTAATTACGTTTTAAGTCGTGTACTATATCATGAACCCCTCAAAAAATGCATTTATTGGCAGTTCCTTAATCATTTAGATTTAAGAACAAATTAAAAAACAAGACAATTGTGTGATGTGCAGTCGTGGCCGAGTGGTTAAGGCGATGGACTAGAAATCCATTGGGATCTTCCCGCGTAGGTTCGAATCCTACCGACTGCGATGATGTCTTTTTTTTCTTTTCAGAAACTAACAGATGTTTTCAATTATCAAAAATTCGGTAGTGTATGTACCATAAAAAAAAAATTGTACTTTACTATAGCTTCAAATATTTAATACGATAAATCTTTACAAAACTTTGAATACATGCCCATTAAACATCATTAAATTTTTTTTTTAAATGTAGACAAATGCTAGCAGATTATGGATACACACTGGTCTGCAGAAACAAAATTAACCAAAACTGAAAACTAACTTTGAATGAATTGAATTAAATCCGATTACCAATATTTCATAATTAGCCAAAAAATTAGCTTTTTTTTTTTTTTTTTTTTTGGTTCACTTTTAAAAGATTCGAATATTTTTCGCCAGTGGGGTAAAATTGTCTGAACTTTTTCCTTATTCAAAACTAAAATCGATGGGTTACCAAATAAAAAACATAAAAAAAATGCTTAGTATTAAACGAGTTATAACATAGTTGGCAATGGCACTTGAATTTAGTTCAACTCATTCAAAGTCGATTAATTAATAGTTTCGGCCATTTTTTCCCCGGTAGAACAATTTATTCATAATCTACTAACATTCCTCTACATCTTTATAAAAAAAATTTAAATAATGCTTGAAGTACTTAAACTTGATGTCCCCTCTAAAGCGATCGGTGCAAAGTTTTACGAAGTTCAATTAATTTATACCTCCCGCGTTAAATTTCTGAAATTAAAAAAGTTAATCGCAGAGTTAGTTTTTTACTCTCTGATAAACATACTACCATATTTTTGAATTTTGGTAATTGTAAACATTTGATGAAATACGGCAAAAGAATGAAAAAAGACATTATCGCAGTCGGTAGGATTCGAACCTACGCGGGAAGATCCCAATGGATTTCTAGTCCATCGCCTTAACCACTCGGCCACGACTGCACATCACACAATTGTCTTGTTTTTTAATTTGTTCTTAAATGTAAATGATTAAGGAACTGCCAATAAATGTATTTTTTGAGGGGTTCATGATATGACCTTAAGATAAAACATAATGTTATGGCTTTATGCAGAAGTGGTACTAATTATGAACACATAGACTGCAATCCCAACTTGGATCCATCGCCTTAACCACTCGGCCACGACTGCACATCACACAATTGTCTTATTTTTTAATTTGTTCTTAAATGTAAATGATTAAGGAACTGCCAATAAATGTATTTTTTGAGGGGTTCATGACATGACCTTAAGATAAAACATAATATTATGGCTTTATGCAGAAGTGGTACTAATTATGAACACATAGACTGCAATCCCAACTTAAATGTTTGCGCTCTAGAAGTATATTTAATTTATGCATCTTATTGGTTTTCAGTCTATTTTTGTTATGTTTTAAACTATTTTAAACTTCACTAGTATAAACACGACGAAATCGATAGACGGTTACCCAAAGGCATTCATAATGTTACAATGTGTAAGATTCCTTTAGGGTACCTTAACCCTTTGCACTCGAACGGCGCCTCTCAAGCACCACACGATTGGATGTCGAAACACGAGAGGACCACTAGGTTTGATGCGGAAATTTGTTTCAAGACCAATGACTGTGTTTAGTTTCTATGAAGAAAATCCATAAAAGCCAACCGAACCTAAAATGTCTCGAGTTGCTAGTCCCTCCGCGCGAAAAAGGCCTTGAGTGCAAAGGGTTAAAAACCGATTGACGATTGGTTGGCGCACATGTGTTGCCCTTTCGCCGTTAAACTCCAACCAACCTTGGATACCATGAAGTGTTTAAATTGGGATTTTCTCTTTTCTTTTAACTACAGTATACTCCAGGGTAGTAGACAGGGAGAGGGACCTACGGGACTGCCCCACCCCCTCTCTCGAAATTGAGTGAAATCTTATTTCACCACTTCCTTTTCATTTTTGTGTAACTTGTTATAAATATTAACATTAAAAATTATTCAGGTCATAGATTTAATATGAGTTTAAATATCTTGATTCTGAAAAACTTACAAATGAAAAAAAATCTGCTTTATGTTGTTAATTAAATTCTCCACCATAAACCTCCCCCCTTTCCCACGAAAAAAATCCTGGCTACGGGCTTACAAATTTGGCAGATTGATAGTATACCTTAAGGGTATCCATACTATAATGTAATAAAGCGCACTAGCCAGAAGATTCCGAGAAAATAGGCTTTAAAGTGTTATGCGTAGCTTACATACTAGTAGAAATATTTGATGAGCAACTCCCCGGTGGCTAAGTGGTCAGCGTGATGAGTTCCCGTGCGGGCGATCCGGGTTCGATACCTCGTGAGGTAGTTTTTTTTTGTTTTTTTTTTCAATTTATAGTGACTGTTACAGCTAATTGCAATTTGAATTAAAGATAATATTTTATTTTTAAATACGTAATGTATTTTTAATGAGGTAATTTTTATTTTTTCAATTTATAAAGTGACTGTTCCAGCTAATTGAAATTTGAATGAAAGATAATACTTTATTTTTAAATACTTAATGTATTTTTAATGAAGGTACATTAAAACTCTATTTACTATTTTCACAAACAAGTGATTATAAATTTTGAGATATTATAAGATGTAGAAAAGTAAATGATTTTCCCAAAAAAACATGAAGAACCAGTTTCTACATGGAAAAGTAAGAATGTTGTCCTATTGTACTCAAGTAGGTAGTCAGAAATTTTCAAAACCCTAACGGCACTTTGCGACGTCTATTTTTATAGACAGGTAAAGAATCTACTAAAGCGTATGCAAAATTGCGCGTATCTGGTTGAAAATAATAGAGAAATAAATACCCGTGTAGACTGAATAAAAATACAATCAATAGTCCATCATCAATTTTTAATAAAATTATCCGGTATGCCTGATATGCTTCCAAGTTTTCTGACGAAAGATATATTTTCATGAATGTTAATGAAGTATGTTTTCCAACGAATCTTTTACAAAAAGATTGTTCCTGTAAACAATCTTCCTTTATAAATTGTGCAAGATGTCAAAACAGTTTTTGTTTTCCATGTTTTTATGATAAGTGTCATTCTGGTGTATGTATATAAATAAATAATTGACAAATAAAAACTATATGTCAAAATCCATAGATAAATTAAGTCCTACCCTAATTTTGTTGCCGTGGTAATTAGAATTTTAATTTATATCTATTTAATTTATCTCTATTTTCTCTATTAAAAATACATTACGTATTTAAAAATAAAGTATTATCTTTCATTCAAATTGCAATTAGCTGTAACAGTTACTTTATAAATGGAAAAAAAACAAAAAAAAACCTACCCCACGAGGTATCGAACCCGGATCACCCGTACGGGAACCCATCACTCTGACCACTTAGCCACCGGAAAATTGCTGATCAAAAATCTCTACTAGTATGTAAGCTACGCATAACACTTTAAAGCCTATTTTTTTGGAATCTACTGGCTAGTGCGCTTTATTACTTTACAGTGTGGATACCCTTAAGGTATACTATCAATCTGCCGAATTTCATCCCGATCTGAATTTCCGAGACCGTAAGGTCTCCTTGTTAGTATTCTCTCTCAACTTCCCAACATTCTTTGGACTATTTTTTATTTTCTTTAACTTTTATTTTCAAGCGACGCAATTAAACTTAGTGACCCCTTTCGATTTCGGAACTAACGTATTATTGCTACAATAAATGTTGCAGTTCCGTCTTTGTTTTCCTCGATTCGCTAGGTATTCCTTGACACAATAGAGACTTTAACTCCGTTATGACACATTTGCAGTTGTGTCATTGTTCCACCATAATGGCGATATATTTTTCCTGTATAATGATATGTCCGTTAAAATACAATCTAGATTACTCTGAACAATTATGTACATATGGTCGCTTTAATTAATTAGTAAGAATAATCTTTGTAATTTCGTAACCGTTGCAGTTAAGATAGCTAGAACTAGAAATGTAAACTTAACTTGGAAAATTATCTTTAGTTTTCAAAAACTCTACCAGCAATATTCTTTTTTTCTATTAATGCCAGCGTTTAGGTCCATGGTATAGAGGTCGGCGATATATCAATACGACGATATTTTTTATAAAATATCGATGATAAAAATATCGATTTAAGTCATTGATATTTTCAAACATTTTTAGTTTTTTTATGATCGTTATGTAGTTCCATGTGTTTTTTCGATTTTCTTTATTCCCTTTTCAAAAACTTCAAAACTAAAGTTTGGACTTGGCTGAGCGACAGTTAAAATGGCACCCTAACCAAAAAGAAAACACAATGTAATTGAAAGATAAAATCATTTATTAGCAGTCATAAACATAGCGCCGTTTCTGTTGCCAACGTGTGCCTGGAATTTGCATCTAATTTTAAATATTAAAAACATCTGTATCAGAAAAATATGCGGTTAACTACTTTTCAAAATTTCTTCTTTAAAAATAAATGTGAATTCATGCATTGACATCCAAATGTATTTTATTTATTCTGATTGATAATATAATTTATTTATTGAAACAATTTGTAAAATTTATTTATTGAAACACTTTTTATAATTTATTTATTAAAACAATTTTGGCATGAATTCATGAAAAGTAGAAATTTTCCCCAAACAACTTCGTTTGTGGCAAAATTAAAAATTAAAAAAGCATGCATTGATGTATCGATATTTTATCGATATTTTTTTCTATGCAACGATATAGTATCGATATTTATTTTGATCGATATTTCCGACCTCTTCCATGGTAACATAAGAGTTAATAAATGGTTCGAACAAATACAAAAAACTAAGCAGAAATTATCACGATCTCTCTATTTTATTTTCGAGGGTAGGTAATTAAAGTTGACACTAATAATTCAAAACACTCTAAAGTTTGCTTTATTAGATCTTAGAATGCAAATATTTAGTTTTGGCAAAAGAAGCGTGCACTTTTTAATAAGTTTTCGTGACGAAAAGCTTTTGAGAGCTTCCAAAAACTTCCACGACGTTAATTATTCCCAAATTTTCGAGAAAAAGATAAATCAGCTGAAAACAAACGCTGACCTCTTAAAATTACATTCTTTTCCTTGGCTAAAAAAATAAAAGCTCCAATCAATCTTCTAGCTCATTAAAATCTCTTTATAATTTTTTTTTCTACATCTAATTATTTAAAATACAAAAAAAAAAAGTACCAAGTATGGCTTTATTCTGAAAAACAAAGACGAATCCTCAAAACAAAACCAGAAGTACGATACGTAATACATCACCTCTAAAATCGTCTGAACCTGAACAGAAACTGGACGGGCACGCGCTAGGATGGAAATCGTTTGCACGCGACGACCAGTCGACCAATCAGATACGAGAAAGGAAGTTCGCGTGCTATTCGCGCGCTAACTTTCTGGTCACGTGCCGAAAGGGGAAGGGGGTCGCGAAAGATAAAAGAGGGAAAAAGAAAGACGTTTTTGATAGTCGTTTGGAACGAAAAAAAATCGTTTGGTGCTCCTCTTTTTCTCTCCAGTCATTTTGATTATGAGGATATTGACCTAAATGCTGTTAATTGGAATTTCCTCTGATACATCTTTCGTTGTATATTCGTTACAAGGCAAATCCTGTCGCATGACCCTCCCTCTCCCCCCCCCCCCCAATCGAACACGACGTGGATAGAATCAAAGTATAATTGTTGGTTCCAGGAACTAGATACATGAATGAAACATGCAGATTTCGTTCGGAAATTAGATATGCCATTTTTTTGTTATCACTATGCAGATGTGTTCGCGGTCTTTCAAATGTCGTGGTTAGAATGTTGTTCTATTGAAATGTATATTATTATATTCTATTGAAACCTACAAATTGATAGTTTAATGGTGGTTAGTCTTTGGCTTTTACTTCAAACAGTAGCTTGTTAGAATATAATTAACGATATCATTTTTTCTGACTTCTTTTATTATACCTTTGAACTCGTTTGTCTTCAGATCGTCATTCATTCATAAGTAGTTTAACTGATGAAATTGATTTGAAAATGAATGTTTAAAATGAATATTTGAGTTTTGCTTATTAATTACTACAAAATAATCCGGTCAACTTTTTTTAAACAGTAGCTTTTTAGAGAAGAATTATTTTTCTGACAAATTATTTAATGACTTATTTTGTTTATATTCTTTTTATTCTGGCTCATCATTCATTTATAAATAATTTAATTGTAAAAGATTTGATGTCTAAAATGAAGATGTGCGTTTCGTTCTTTTATTACTGACAAATAGTTTATATGTTTTTTAAAAACATGAGCTTGTTAGAAAATAAAATTGTGATATATTTTTCCTTTTTAATTATTCAATGATTTATTCTATATATTCTTTTTTTACATTTGAAATCGTTTCTCTTCGAAATCATCAGTCATTCATAAGTTGCTGAATTGTAAAAGATTTGATGTCTAAAATGAAGATGTGCGTTTCATTCTTTAATTACAGACAAATAGTTTATATATTTTTTAAAAACGTTAATTTGTTAGAATAAAATTATGATACATTTTTGCTTACGAACAATTCAATGATTTATTTTACATATATTCTTTTTGTACATTGGAAATCGTTTGTCTTCGAATTTATCAGTCATTCATAAGTTGTTAAATTGTAAAAGATTTGAGGTCTAAAATGAAGATGTGCGTTTCGTTCTTTAATTACTACAAAATAGTTAGAATATATCTTGTATTCTAACAACTAAATGGTTTTAAACAATTATGATATAATTTTTTTTCTGACGAACTATTCTATGACTTTTATTCTAGGCATTCTTTTCGGATTTATCACTCATTCATAAGTAATAAAAAAAAGATTTTATGTTTAAAATACATTTCGGTCATTATTCAATTCAAACATGACTAATGTAAGTCAAGTCGGCAGCCCTTGGGTTAATTTTTATGTTCGTAGTAGATGGGCGTTATATGAAAGCGTATTAAATTTGCAGGTATCCTCCCCCCCCCCCTCCCCCCTTCCCCATCATAGTATGTTTAAAAAAAAATTGTTTTGTAATTCTTAAAAAAAAAAAATTAACGCAACAATGGTGTAATTGACTTATATTGTTACCAGATTTCAATATAGTATTCAAAATTTACTTGTCCTCTGTTTTCTCCCATTCGAAATGAAAATGTTCACAGGATCTATTAAAAATACCCTTTGAAATTTGGAATTTTGTCATAACTAATTAATCGTGTAAGTATTTGAAGTTGTGGATTGTGATTTTTGTAAATTGAGTTCATTTTATGCCGTAGGCTTTTAAGATATTCCTTATTTTGAATAACATTGTTACCGAAAGAGCGTGAGACAAATTATTTTTTGAGATGGAAATCATGAAACTGACGTGACTCCTTTTTGAAATGCTCACTAAGTAAAGGTCACGTATACATATTAATTGATTTCCCATTGAATGAATTTAGATGAGTTAAAGTGCTTTAATTCAGAGATCATGCCTTAACTTCATCAATGGACAGCTCACATTTTTTATTTTTTTTTATTTTTATTCAATTCTAAATGTTTCGAAAAGGCCATAAATACAAAAATTTCTGCTCAATGCACTTTTTTTTTTAAAATTTGCAATCAAAGTTCAACTGTTAGACGTTGGCGAGAAAACGATTCATTCGGCTGGAATTGAATGGAACGTCAAGAGATCCCAAACATCTTGGCTTGAAATGTAGCGGCTGAAATCGGTTTTGCAAGTTTCTCGCAAGTAATGCCAACCTGTACGGTATATGGCAATGGTCTACCAATGTCAATTATTTCAAAGCCAACTATTTGGCAGAAATTTCACAATAACCATTGAAATGGTAGGAGCCCTTAACGTCACAGATTTTGTTGAGTGTTTTGATCAGACTGATTTTGCTCGGTTTTGAGGCATTTTCTTTTCTTAAAATTTAAGTAAATAATTTTGTAAAGAATTTTTGTTTAAATATTTGGAATCGGAAAGAAATTCTTCATAAACATAAACTAATTTCACTCGTTTTTAAAAAACGCGGGAATTGTCCATTGTTCATTAACGTAAGGGGGTATAGGACACTAAATTTGTCAAATTTTCATTATTTTTTACTGTTTTAAACAATAATATTGATAGATCTGAACTGAACAAAATTAAACTCAACTTGAATTGTAACTTTTAATATTAAATAATCCGCTCCCAGAATAGGTATAGATCTAAAACCGAACTTTGTAAATGCGTGAGAATTTCACATGTGTTTATTAAATATATATCTGTAATTCGTATTTTTGAATGATTGATAAACAATTTTTTTAAAAAATTGCAAGATTTTTTAATAAAATTTTGATAAAATATTATTTGAAACTGTTTTTAAAAAAATATTCTAATTATATTGTTAATTTTGTTAATCATAATTTTTTTTTAATCTTTGCAAGTTATTTAGTATAAAAAATTGTAAACTGAATAATAAGTTTTTGACTTCAAAAAATAAAGTGTCAAAATTTGGCAAAAATCAAAAATTTTTAAAAATTCAATAGCACAGTTTTAATATAGAATAGTTTATACAAATGCAATATTCAAAATACATCTACTCACAAAAATTTTTAGAATAACCCTTTTAAAATTTGATATTTTATATTTTTGCATCCCCTTTAGCTTACATGTGAAACAAACGGCAAAGTTGCATTATTATTTTCAATTATCCAATAAGGAATACAATAAGGTAGTTGAATTCGGTAAAAAAAAATTATTATTTTATTATTATTTTTTTTTTTTTTTTTTTTTTTTTTTTTTTTTTGTCTTTCTACGTGTTTTGGAATGTTCGAGGCCAAAAAAGAAGCCTAGAAACAATATCCGCATGTCTCTCTGTTGATCACCATAACTCCGGAACGGAATGACTTACAATGTTTCAATTTTTGAGTACGGTCAGTAGTGACCGTGAGGTGTTCGTTAAAATAACGCATGAGCATAAGGTAGCGGTCATCGGAAAAATTTGTTTTTTAACAATTGCCGGAAAACAGCTCAAACGATTTCGATTAAATTCGCATTAATGCCTTTTAAGGTTTTCTGCTTTCCCATAAGGCCAGGGGCCCCCAAATTGCCTAAAAAATTTCTGAATTATGATGTATTCTGTTCACCACACTTGGTCAATGTCATAAAATATGAGCATATATTTTAATAACTCTTATTAATTATTAAAATATAAATATTTCAACAATTATTTAATAAAAATGGTAATAGATGGTAATTAAAATTGTCATTAATGTTAAAATAGCATCTACATCAACAATAGCCCCGTTTGGGTGGCCCCGTTTAGTATGTTGTGCCTATAGTAATTCATTTTCTAAATCGGGCCCTGTAAATATCCCTTCTCCAAAATTACCCTAAAAATTCATTAAAATTTAAAAAAGTTGGAAAACGAACTTCTTTAACGTATAGTTCTCTTCCCTTGAGCAACTCCCATCACCGACTGGTCCTACTACATTTCACTTACCCAATAACAAGGTAACTATAAAATTCACCTTCCGTCTAAAGACAAAAATAGAAATCAATAACTCTTTTCCGACTAATACATGCAAAAATCTATTAGTCATCTGCTGCATCGATAATTTTGATACAGCATACTTTTGCTAATGATTAAAATTTCACACCTCAAGCCTGCGTCGCCACAACCTGTTCTACCCACGCCAAATCAAGAAACTTCTCCAAAACAGCAACCCGCCATCGTATGCAGAATTTCTAATGAATTTCAACTTCTAAAAAAGCCTATGTCACATCATCGCTCCCGTCAATACACCCGATAAGATTACGATGAAAATTAAGGATATTCAGACTACCCAGATGACGAGCGCTAATTTGATTTAAAAGGACAGTTATTAATCCTGAAGGATAATGAAGTTTTGTAGCAAAACACATGTGGACGAGTACGATAAGCGACCGGCTTTAAGATTGATCGTATTGAATTTCAGATAGCGAGCTTAAAGTAAATTAATGAAGGGGATGAAAGCCTTTTCAGGAATAGTCATAAACTTAGAGAATAAATAATGTTTCTTTTGACAGTAGGAAAAGACAGGTTTGAGACAGTTTCTGAGCTTGTGTCTGTGAAATCAACCGTGTCAATTTGTAAAACGGTTACAAAAATGTAAAGGTAGGTGGAAGAGACCGGAATAATCAATTGAAAGTGAAGCGTTAGAGGGCATATTTAGGTCGTAGCTGAAAGCTATCCACCATCTTGCATCACAAGGAGCAGAACTCACATTTTCTTACTACCGCTGATATAAAATCGACTGATTTCTTCTAATAGGGTTATATTGAGAGCATGTGTTGCAAAAGAAACTGACTGCCCAGTGTGCAGTCAAATAACCATAAACTCATTTAACCCTTTTTTTACTGACTGGACTTACGTGTCCCTTCAGTTTTCTTATAGTACTGTATTAATTTAAACGCTTTGAGACCCATTGGGACTTTGAAATCCAATTTTATGGAGTTCGTTCTTCAATTGTTGGATAGTAGCACAAGCTTATTTATCTTATATGCCATTTTCAATGTTTCAAGGCATCCATCTTGACCTTACATCGTCTTATATATAGTTGTACCAAATTTCCAAAGAGAAATAATCTTATGCTGCCATCGAGCAATTGAAGAACGAACTTCATAAAAGTAGATTTCAAAGTCCCAATTCGTCTCAAAGCGTTTAAGTTAATACACTGAGAAAACTGATGGGACACATTTTTCCTCTTTAACAATAAAGATACTTGCAGGCCAGAGTTCGCCAAAATGCGTGAACACGCACTGAAGATCAATTTCACCCCATAGAATTAACCTCATGCGTGAATTCACGCATCGGCCCATCATGGTTAAATTTTTCATAATAATCCTGCATTTTATAAAATCAGAGATCATCATAGCCGTTTTTCGAAGGGCGGCGCTACCTTCCTGCCCTTTTCCTTCGAAAATAACGTCCTTTTCTGAAACAATGCAAAATTTTCTTTAATTTTCCAACGGAATGCGATATACGGATCATCCCCTCTAAAATCGCCAGTTACGCATGCGAATCATGTACAGTACCCAAAAAAAACCCAGAACGATGGCTATATCTTCGGTTCTAATTATCGTAGAATCTTACGGTTTGCACCTAAATGTTTTGCTTACGATTTTCAATATATCTGATGCAATTTTTTTTTCTTGAGGGACCATTTACTAAGTAAAAGTAACGCTATCTTCGAAAATTTAAATACGAACCCTTATTTTTTATCATTTCATTCGATTCAGAATACATCATTTACCCTATATACCAAATTTCAATGCATTATGTTAAAAAACACGTCACTTATGAGCGAAAATATTTCGACCATTTTTTTACCGATCTTCAGGGAGAATTTCCATAAAACGAAAGGTATTTTTAAGGTTCTTCTTCACAGCGGGAGAAATCGAACGGTCAATGTGGCACGTTTCACGAAGATTAAAAATACAAGTATTAGTCTAAAATTGCATAGAAACTACTTGGATTTATAGTGTCATGTTTAAGATTAATACAAAAATAGCAAGTAAACGCAAAAGTAACATAATTTATTTACAACATTAAAGATGTGCATTCTTCACACGAAATAAATAAAATATCGAAAACTGTAATTGCAGAAATATAACGAATACTACTGATAGTTAGAAAATTAATAAATATTAAATGTAGGCATTAGTAAATAGTATTTAGTAAAGCATGAATATTTTACAGAAATATTTCACTATAAACACAAATGTAACTAGATCATTGAAATTATTTATAAAATGAAAAAGTCACATGATTCAGTAAAATTTTTAAAGGATAACTTATTGAAATTGATTAAAAAATGTTGTTTTAAATAAATGGAATTTAAGAAAGCAAATTAAAAAAAAAAATTATAGTTTACAGAAAAAATAATTAATAATTTAAAAAACTAAAAAACACGCTTTAATAGAAAATCAAACTAAAAAGTAGAAAATAATCAATAGATTAAAAAACTAAGAAACACGCTTTAATAGAAAAGTGAACTAAAAAGTAAAAGATAATTTTAAATAAGTTTGAAATAAGAATAGAGTGATTAACAAGAAATATTTATTTTATCGTACAAAAGCGTGGGGTGCTTTTTAAGATATTTTCATAATGGCTCTACTTTTACCAATATCTGTCATTAAATATTTACAAAAATTGACATCAAGCACCCCACACTTTTTTACGATAAAATAAATATTTCTTGTTAATCACTATTCTTATTTCAAACTTATTTAAAATTATCTTCTACTTTTAGTTCACTTTCCTATTAAAGCGTGTTTCTTAGTTTTTAAACTATCGGTTATACGATAATTGAACGTTATGCGATTTTCCACACCTCTAGTTTACCTTGAATTAATCTTTGATAGTTTTCAAAAGTCGTCTACTATACGGTCCCTTAAAGTGAGCGTTTTTTACATTTTCTCTAAAAAATCGAGAACTAACA
This sequence comes from Linyphia triangularis, assembly GCA_963978545.1. Lineage (NCBI taxonomy): Eukaryota > Metazoa > Arthropoda > Arachnida > Araneae > Linyphiidae > Linyphia > Linyphia triangularis. The sequence goes on from OZ021729.1 coordinate 59,782,907, forward strand.
GTCAAAATGGAAAGCAAAAAATTATTCTGGGGTTTTAGACCATGGTAAATCTAATAAAAGCAAAAAACATATATGTTTCTATTCAAAAATTTTTTAATTGCTTTATTAATTAATTATTAAAAAAGAAATTGATTCAAAAGCTGATTGCTATTTATGTTTGGCCATTTACAAACTACCTTTTGAAAAAAAATTACTGAAATATATTAATTATTTAAGTATTTATGGCCAAAAAACCAACTTTTTTATTTAACATTAATTTATCATTTTCTTTTTATCATTTAAATTGCAAATCATTCATTAGAAAATTACGAATTTTTGTATTTCGCATTCTTTTTTAATGCTGAATCCAAATATGGAATAATATTATGAGGTTGCTATTGAACTTTTTAAAGTTTGGTTCTGTTTTAATATGTAGATGACCCCTTATGATAAAAAAAAACTACATACAATTATTAAAAACCTTACACGATTTACAACGGTACCTTTTGTTTGTTATTTCAACAATTAGAACAAAAGATATAGCCATCGTTCTGTTTTTTTTTGGGGGGGGGGGGTACTGTACAAACGTCCCTCGCACAGACCAGTGACTGACTGAAGTCATTGAATAGCTGCTGATACCACGTGCGTAATTGTAGGTGTATTGTAGGGGCCTTCCCCCAATTTCCAAATGGTAATTTCGTACGTTCCTTAATTAAGTGTATAGAGGGAAAAGGTAACCACATGCGTGAATTCATAGAAAACGTAGATTAATACTATATGTCATCCGCACATCTAATCAGGATTTTTTTTTTCACCGATAGAACTGTTTTAGAAGTTCAGATAATTGCGCCTATGTCTATCGCCGGCGTTTGTTCGAGGTATTCCGAATATCGTAAATCGTCAAGTTTTACTTCTCCGTCATTTGGGTGATAGTTTTCGTAGTGTTGCGGCATTTGCCCGATAGTTTCACGGGACACCATGTAGTGTCACTGAACGGCATAGTGTTAATAGTTAGTTTAATGTTTATAACCATCAAGTGTTTTTAGTAAGCTTTTAAAAAGCATATTTTCACTCTGATAGCGAAATTGCGATCGTGCATCATTGTTATTGTTGTAGTTATTAAGTTTGTAAAAAAAAAAAAAAAGCAAAATCAGTTTTTTTTTTGGTTCTAATTTAAAAAAAAATAGTTTAAAAAATACCCTTTGGATTTTAAAAATACCCCTTAAAACTTAGAGAGGAGGCGAAAATACCCTTTGAAAATATTTAACTGGCTAACACTGCTTACAGGAGACAAACTGTTCATAGAACTTAACAGATAGTTCCTGCGCAGGAGCGGCCCGACTTAGAAGATGGCCCTTGGATATGGCTTACGGAAAACGAAGCGCTACTCAAAATACAGGCAATTTGATTAATCGATCTTTCAGTGATGAATTACTTTAGTTCACTCGTGTTTCTGTAGGGAAAAGTGTAATTTAGATTTATACATGTGTGCTGGCAATTTACGCAAATGATCGGGGAATGTGTCGGCAATGCAATGCAGTAAGGAATAATGGACGCAAAAGTGGCGTGTTCGTAAAAAAGAAAGAAAGAAAGAAAAAACGACTAATCCAGTCGAGACCACTAGCGACTAGCACCATGCAAACGCTTTATTACAATTACTACTAAAGCCAGTTTGTCACTGGAGCTCCAGTAGATGGCAGCTCCAGTAGATCAAACATTTTCTATTTGGTGGGTCATCAACTTTCATCAGTCGTGCTCTCCTGTGATCGCTTACTGGCGGCGTCACGCTCGTTCAATGGCGATTCTGCATTGTTCCAGTTGCTTGCACTGTGTTGGCATTCCTATTAATACGGGACAGTGATCATCCAATCAACCTGCCAGCAGGCAATGCTGTTACTGGAAACATGAAATCAACCATTAGATTGTGGAAAGTAAATTCCAATTTAGAGGGTGATTTTGGACAAATAATTTGATTTTCAAATAATGTATTCTTGAGCATTTGTATTTTTTTTTTTTTTTTTTTTTTTTTTTTGTGTGCTTTTAAGTGAGAATTATCACGCTGAATAAAACAACTTTCCGACAGGTTTTGATGATAATTATTGAAAGGGGACGAATTGATTGAGGATTATACTCACTGATCTACAACTTCTGGACAGCTTATAAGCGGTTTCTGCTCTACAAGCAGATGAAGCCAACTGAAAAAAACCCTCCCCCCCTTCATGTTAAGCAATAAGTTGCTCTTGGCTACAAACATATTCTAACTAGTTTAGGAGGAAGTGGCTTCTATACAAGGTGAGACCGAAAAGTAAGGTGACTGATGTCATAATAATCACTGTATTATATATTCGCAGATAAATACATCACTGTCCCTTAAAGTAGTTCCCGCCGTCTACAATACACAACGTTCTAACAACGTTCATACAAGTTCTTGAAATTTCTGAAAAAGTCCTCCTTTGAGTCTGTCTTAAGTTCCTTGGTAACAGCAGCTTGATTGTCTGAGATGCTTGAAAATCGGTTTCCCTTCAGTGCCAATTTCATTCTAGTATTAAACCCTCCTTATTCCCCTGATCTAGCGCCAGCAGATTTTTTCCTCTTTCCACAACTGAAATTGGCACTGAAGGGAAACCGATTTTCAAGCATCTCGGACATTCAAGCTGCTGTTACCAAGGAACTTAAGACAGACTCAAAGGAGGACTTTTTCAGAAATTTCAAGAACTTGTATGAACGTTGTTAGAACGTTGTGTATTGTAGACGGCGGGAACTACTTTAAGGGACAGTGATGTATTTATCTGCGAATATATAATACAGTAATTATTATGACACCAGTCTCATTGGGACTTTCGAAGACCAAACTCTTAATGTGTCCCTCCAAAAACTAAATCCATACATGTCAAAGCAGTAGTAAGGGAATAAGAGTTCTGCGCCATGAGGGGCGTGGTAAGGGACCGCTTTCATTTATGATGTAAACATGCCATCTAAGACCTCAAAACGACTTTGCGTGCGCACTTACCATTACAAAATCGGCTTACTTTAGTCCTTTCTCTACCTGGGCCAACCTGATGGCTGTGGGGTTAGCGCTCTGGCCTCGTATACCAAAGGTGCCTGTTTCGAATCTTGGGTTGGGGCATGGATGTTTGTTGTGGTTCAGAATCCACGTTAAGCTGTAGGTCCCGGCCTGATTAGCCGTCATTGTGCAAAAATATATGTCGTTGAGCGTACCAACCAACCAACCTCTCTACCTGGCTGTATATTTTCTGTCAGATATTTTAGAAACACCCCGAATAGGAAAATCAAAAAACACAGAAAGGTTGATGTTAAAGACATTTCAAATCCCGAATTGTATCTTAATTCCACAAATATTAACCTTCAGATTAACAATTAACAATCGCAGAAAGGGCAACATCAAAACATGCATTGAACCTCCAGGTCCCCCGAAATCCCTTAATTGTCGATTGGGGGGGCAATTAATGTCTGGAAATTATCTATTAGTCTCGAGTAACTGTACCCGTCACCCGGATCTAGGCATGCACAACGGTAATCCGAATAGATTGATGGTGGTAATAGGTTATAAGAGAAAAATGATTATGCGATCAGCTTACATATTAAGGTAATCTTGAAGGGTGATTTGGTTTTGAAATTATTACTTTAAGGTTGGTTTTGAGCGGGGTGATAGAATATTCGAATTAATGGCTTCAATTTGAGGATAAGTACATGGATAGTTATAAGATTAAAAAATGGAAATCATGGTCTTTTTATTTTAGTAAGTCTAAATCTCTACTGAGTAAATAATGGCGTGTATTTAACATGAGATTTGGGATATGTATTGTAATCACTGTAAAATAATAAAATTAATAACAATAAAAAACTAAGATAGCTATTGTGTTTCTATTAAATATATCATCTGATATTAAGATTTTAAATTTGAATTTTTTCCCACTTATAACAACAAAATTGCACTTTATATTAATACTCATCCAATGAGATTTTGTAGTTTTCTACAATAGGTGACACTGCAATAAAACCAAGTAAACTTTTTTTTTTCTTTCAATTGTTGTTGATAAGGTAATCAACGAAAATTGAAAACAAACTTAAAGTTTAGTTTTTTTTCTTTCTTATAATATATTTATGTTATTGTTTTACATCTACAACACAAAATTGAAACAATATTCCAGCCGATAACGGGGTTCGAAATGTTTTAACATTCGAAATAGTCAAGAATAGTTCAGATTCTGCTATAATACTTAGGGCTCAGAATAGCCCTCGTGTTGCTCGTATGATTAAAAGTCTTTAAAACATTCATCCATTTTGGCTGAAAAATCCAAGTATATCTACCAGATTTGCATCCACTAAAACAATTTCAAAATATAAGGTGTTTATTTTAAAAAATATATATTTTTGTAATTATTGTTGGTCATTACACAAAAATAAATGAAATTTAACGACATTTAGAGACAGAAATATTTCCCTACAAAGGATGATGAAATTTAGTAACAAGTCATGCCTATTTTGCATACTTTGTAAACATGAACGTCACCAAATAGGTGAATTTTGAAGTCTGACAAAAAAAAAAAATTCATCTAAAATACAAGTTTCCCTATGCAACTATTTGGAGCCATGTCGTCCGTGTTTTCATGGCTCCAAATAATACTTCTCTCTGAGGCGAGGGGGGGAAAAGAGGTGGGGGGAGGGCAGTAGAGATAGTTTGAAATAGAATGACCCCAAATCGAAATTCCTTACTCTTTCCAACGATTTATGCGCAAATAAAACAATAAATAACATTTCTCAACATCGGCTACTCAGATTACGGATATCTGGACCATAATGTTTTACAACTCGCCTGAACCAAACCGTTAAACCCAATATCACCCAACCACATCTTAACATTTGTTTACACTACGTAACTTCCCTACCTGTCCGTTACCTGTTATCTAATTTCCCCTCCCCCCTACCAATACAGAATAGCCACTGTAAAGGCCTCAACACAAAATCATAAATGCGATTCGAGTTTAACCACCGTTAGCCTATACTATAGGATGTTTGCAAAAAAACAGTTGCCTTCTTTTATCCAGATAATGACGTAATTAGCCAAATTGATGATCATCGGTTGTGATTCCGATGATTGGTTTAGTTATCGTACTCGTTTATCGATTGGGCCGGTGTGTTTGTCACTTTGTAAGTAAACAAATAACTCGATATGTTTATCTATGAGAGGGAAGGAATTGGTAATTCGTGAAAAATTATTGCTGGCCGCCATCTGTGGATTGTGTGGATGTCTCTGCTACCGGATATTTTGATGGATTTTCCATAAACTGGCGATTTGTAAGATGTGCGAGCAGAAAAATCTGACACTTCCGATGATTTGCGGCTTCCCTGTAATTTTGCGATTTGGTAAGATAAATGAAGTGTTGTTTTTCTGGAATTGAGATTCATGTGGGAATGTTTGTTTTTCTTCCGAAATTGAGATGTCAGGAAATCGTGAGAAAGATTGTTGGAATGACACGAAATGGCATACGGAAGTTTTTTTTCTTTCTTCTTTTTTAAATCTGTGTTCGAATATAAACTTGCGGGTAATTCGACCAAAATTGGCTTGTTCAATCTTCGAATTGCTACACCAGGTTAGTTGTACGATATGTTAGGCTATCTGTTTGCTCTTGCTAGTTAAATATATTCATGATATTCTTGACATCGCTGTACAAATTTGTTGTTGTTTACAATATCAAAATGGTATTTTAAGTCTTGTAATAAATTCCAATCTCCCAAAAAGTAAGACACTGTTAAAAAAAAAAAATCCGCCGCCGATCATCTAGAAAAAAATTATGAAGCCACTAAGCGGCTACGTCTACTTTCTTTGGGGTACGTGTACACAATGAACTAAATTAGGACGAATTACATACGAACGGGCATAAAAAAATTGTTTCGAAACAATCGCTTTAAGTTCCCATTTTAACCAGTGATTAATCTGGCTAAAATTCCCAAACATCCGAGATCGTTCCTGGGGGCTATTGATCCTTCTAAGTAATAAAACATACAAAAAACACTTTTTCTAATCAAGTTGAGAACAATGAAAAAGAATGGCAAAAATTCGTCAAATACTTTTGACTGTAGGCTTGGCTAAAGTTTTGGTCACAATAACGACGATTTCTTCAGTTTGGGTTACTTTACGCACAATGAACTAAATTGAAGTTATTAGGAAAAAAAAACCTGCTGTAAATCAGTGTTTCACCGGCAGTTTTTGTATAAATTATCTAATTTCATTTCAGTGGTGCAAATTAACTTTAACACATGACCTGAGATTATTCGCTTAAAATTAAAATATACCTTTTCTACTGTTTTGAAGATGTAAATCCGAGCTCTGGCGGTCAAGTGGGCAAGACAATAAGCTGCGCATCTGATAATCTCTGGTTCAAAACCAGACATTCGGCGTTACATTCAAATTAATTTTTTAAAAAAATAGTAGGTTTCTTCCTCAATAAATACTTTTAGAGTGAAGAAATATACCAAATTTTTTTAAAAGATTACACATTATACTTATTTTCAAGTATCCTACTTCAATATTGTATCTGGTACAGAAAAAAAATAAAAATGATTTCAGATACAATTTCACAAAAAATGTCCAACAACGAAATCCCCCTGCCAATAGCATCGACTCCCTCAAACAACTCCGTCTGAAACATTTACTCCAAAACTTCACACCAGTGATGGATTGCTCCAGGATCGAATTAAACAGATGTTCGTTTCGGATGCAGAAGAAGCAACTACGATCAATTATCCCCGTCAGTCGCGGTGACAACCAAGATCACCTTCTCATTCCGAGTCATCTTTTAGACGTAATGTTGTGACACGCATCCACAAGTATAAAGCAAATTCCGCGCCGGAAATTCCTCGATGCATATTTTTTTTTTTTGTGTAATATTTTAAGCCTTTTGAATATTTGTTTCAGACCAATCTGGGGATGGGGGGGGGGGGGGAACAGAACGTGTAAGCTTTGATGTTGATGAAGGATGGCTTAAATTGTTTGTCAGTAATGGGGTGAATGAGCTCAAACAACAAGTACGGAAGGGCTAAGTGGATGAAAGGGGTATGTGATTTTTTTAGTGGATGAAGGGGGTTTAGTTTTAGATTTACTTTTAACCACTTCTTCTGGGCTCAATGAATTAAAGCGATCAACAGGCTCAATTTTGTGAAATTCAATTTTTAGAAATTTTAGATCTGTTGTCATACTCACTTTAGATCATAGCTAGCTGTCTTACTCACGGGCATGTATTTAGTTATGCTTTGTTTGATACTTAGGTGCATTTTTGCTGCTAATCTTTCACGCAGATACCCTCTTCGATTATACCAATGTTATTAGCATAAGCAAGGATTTGGACTAACTTTGTAAAGATTGTTCCTGCAGTATTGTGATCAGAATCCCTGATAGTCCTCTCTAAAGCCTGATTGAAAAGATGGCCGGCAAGGTCTGCCACACAGCGATTTTACCCTGTTCCTTAAGCACAAGGGTATTGTTTTCAATTGATCATAAGTGTAGTCCGGTGTTCATCCCCACTTAATGTTTGCCCATGAGCAGAAAAGGCACTATGTGGTCAAGCTCTTGCTTGTATAAAAAAAGATGTATTCTGATGGGTGTTCAGTTGTAATGATGTTCTATAAAACTCGGATAAAAACAACAACTTTGTAATGGATTTGGATTTGACGCCCAAGGTAAACTGTATATATATATATATATATATATATATATATATATATATATATATATATATATATAATAATAATAACAAGCTGTCTGTGGATCTATAGAAACCTACTTAAAATTGGAGTAGAACTCTGAAATTTTCAGCATAAATAGTTTTGGCCTTCTAATTTTATACATCATAAACAGAATGTTAAAATTTTAATTATTTCTTTTTTAATTAATTTTTTTAATTAATTAATAAATATGTTACAAAACGATTACTAATAGGGCTACAGCTCTGAAATTTTCAACATAAGTAGTTTTGGTCTTTTAATTGGACTTTTAAAAAACAGAATTTTAAATTTTTATTTTGTTCTTTTTTAATTAATTTTTTTTATTAATTAATAAACATTTTACAAAACGACTAATAGGGCTACATTTCTGAAATTTTCAACACAAGTAGTTTTGGCCTTCTAATTGAACTGACAAAAAGAATGTTAAAATTTTAATTTGTTTTTCAATTAATTTTTTTCACAAAAAGCGACTTCGAATAGGCCTAGTTCTCTGAAAGTTTCAACATAAGTAGTTTTAGTCTTTAATTTTGCTTTCCAAAAACACGTGTTAAAATAATCTTAAAGGGGTGTTGTATTATTGTATTAACGGTGATTTTTTTTTTCTTTGCAAAGAAGAGGCTTCCAATATTAAGTCTTTACGTAGCAATTAGATTTTAGCGAGTGAAGCGAGCTTTTGCTTGCATAGCAATAAACCTTTTAACAAGTGAAATAAGCCTGTGTTTATGTGTCCATGAACTTTTCAGCGAACGAAGCGAGCTTGATTTTGCGTAGCGATGAACCTTCTTGCGAGCGAAGCGGCAAAAACTGGGTTTTATACACGAATGACAGATTTCCGCAATGCGAGGCCTCACAGCTAGCTAAAATATTGCACATGTAAAATTTCGTAGCGAAGCACGGGTATTTAGCTAGTATATATATATTATACATCATTTCAAAGGATTCTGTTAAATTTCCGGGTAATTTGACTGACTTAAGTTTATTTTTGTAGGTCGATTTAGAGGGGCTCCCAATCAAATTTGGGAGAGTTAAAAAAATTGAAGAATAAAAAATTGCAATCAAAAGTTAATGCCCTAGATGAAAAATAAGGTCTAAGAAAAAGGTCATTAGAAAAAATAAGGACTGGCCCTTATATAAGGACCCACGATGAAAAATAGGACTTTAAGGGACCTTCTATAAGGACGCGCCAAAAATAAGTAGTGCCGTCCCTGTATAAAAAAAATATTTGACTTGCACCATTTTGCAACCATTGAATTCACTAAATTTCCGCATCATCTCCAAGCATCTAAAAAAAAAAAAGGTTCAATCCTTTCTCATTTTGTTTACACTCAAGACAACAGCAAACTGCATTAAGTAAGAACTAAAATGACGAATCACCTTTAAAAAAAAATCCACTTCTAATGCAGCAAACTCTGTGCGATTAACAAGGATTTGTCAAACACGCCAGCGTTGGGCCAAACCCCGAGAAAACTTGGCATTGACGGATGCGAAATTGAAAACGCTTACGAACTTAAAAACAACTGGTGTGCAATTAGAAGTCATGGAAGTGGGGTGTCTTTCAAAAATGGTGATTTCTTTTCAGATGGTAATTCAAAAGTTAAGCCAGGAGATAGTTTTGTGTTAGAATGTATTTCATTGTTGCAAAGATGACTTGGCCAGGGTAGTTTTTTTTTGCTTTCAAGAGAATAATTTAGAGAATTCATTTAGAGTGAAGAGATTCGGAAGATAATAAGATGGGTCTCGTGCTGCAGAAGTGAGAATGTCACTTTTAATTCCACCTTTTGAACTCTTTCAATTTAACCTTTTAAACTTTTCCTTGAGCAGAAAGAGTTTTTTTATTATTGGATGAAAGAAACTGAACAGTAAAATCATCGATATTGAAAGTATTTTGAGTCGTATATAAATGTCAGAATACCTATTACTCGGTATCAAATTCTTGGAATTGGAGGCATATAATGTTTTTACGGAACATACAAAAAGGTATATTTGAAACAGTTAATGGGCTCCCCCAGGAGGGTGCAAGGAGGTGCACTTGCACGCCCCTGGCTCTTGAAAATTGAAAGAGAGGGAAAAGATGTAAATTCCAATATAAAAAGACCGTTTATACTTTTATGTTACAATGAAATTTTTTTTTTATTAATTTAGTCTTTTGTTTCTTTCCTAAGTCGTTTTTATAGCTACTTGCGTTATGATTTTCTGGTGCTTGTTGTCTTTGATTATTAGAGGCTGATGAGTAGAAGTATTTATTCCTTTTATTGTATAATCATTTCCAGTGTAGTTCTCAAAATTCTAGGAAAATGTTGTTTTTTTTAAGTCATCAGATATACTATCTTGAAATCTATTATTAGAATTCAATTGAACAAACTCCAACACTGCCTTCGTGTTTCATTTTGAATTTTTTATTTTTTTTTTCCTTTCATTGTATCCAAAACTTTGAAGAAATAAAAATATTTTACTCTTCTGTATTTTTGCATCTTCGATTTCCTCTATTCTAAACACTGTCTCTTGAATGCCGTGAGATCGAGTTGGATGATAAAAAAAAAATCGTTAAAAATATACATTTCAATATTTTTACTATTTTCTATTTTTTTCTCTTGAACAGGGTTGCGCTTTCATATATACCATGAATTTTAACTATTCTCAAAGAGCATAATTTATAATGCATAATTTTTAATTAACATTTCTATAAAAATTAATAATTTTGATAAAAATGTAGTCTTGCACCCCCTTGCAAATAGTTCTGGGGGCGCCCATGTGAACAATGATTAATAACTTCGGAACCAAAAATTCAATTTTGAGCACGTTATTTTACACATAACGTTAATTTACGTTATTATGGCATATTTCAATTTAACCAGATGTCATATATTAACTTCTTATCGTCCACTTCGTTTACCAGTTTTGTCATGGGCATTCTAAAATATAACATTTGAGCAAATAGAAGGCTTATTTCTAGTATGATATTATTTTCCGTCCCATTTCATGATATAATTAAACTGAAACCTGTTTTGTAGTAATTTGGCCAATTACGATTAGCTGCTTTACTTAGAAGCAACATCACTGGAAATGTGCAACAAATTATAACCTGCATCAAAATCGCCTCGCATCGCAATAATGTGACTATCATTGACAAGGGGAGCCACATACGTGCAAGAATTCTAGTAAAAACTTACACTTGCAACACCAGAAAATGACAGAAAGAGTACGTGACAAGCGTAGGGTCTAGAATGGCAAGAAACATTTAACGCGATAGGCAGACAGCTCTGATCGTCAGAATTTAATATTAGAACCACAACAAAATATAAATGTAGGAACCTTAGTATGTTATGTCCACTATTAATGGACTTGATCAAGTATTGTCTATATAATACAAGGATAGATCCCGCCAACATGTCTTGGGTTGTCCGTTGTAGTTGGAAACAAGCTTAGCCCCATTTTCCACTGGTTGAAGATTGGTTGGTTTGTACGCTCAACGATAATTTGTTGTGAACAATAACTGCTAAACAGGTCTGGACCTAAGGCTTAATGTGGATTCCGAACCACCCAGTATTCGAACCCCACACCTTTGGCATGCGAGGCCAGAGCGTAACCGCATGGCCATCAGGTGTGCCAGGAGATCTCAAAGGAAAAACACATACTCTTTATATGCTTTGGACATCAATTTCTTGCATGCTATAGACACAAGACTAGTCGATTTAAAATAGGGGTGTAGATTGATATGAAAATGATATTCGTGTGATCTGACGATGCTTGATATTCCAAACTCCGAGGCTCAAGTATCATCTGCAACTGTTGGATATAGTGTGTCTGTTAACATATCATATTCAAATTTTGCAATTATTTACAAGTCCTCTTGAGTTGCCAGTGTCGTAGTTCTCATACTACTATAATATTACTCCTATTCTAAAACGACGAGTCTTGTTCCTAGAGAGACCGCCACCAACCAGACTTTCTGCTGGAGGATATTATCATACAAATGAATGGTATTGAGGCATCAGACAAATGCACAAAACTATCTGGGACTTTAGTATGTATAGTTTATTCACCAAATTAAACGCTTACATTCCCTGAACAAGCAAACAGAGCAAGAGCTAGTTGAACTTGAAATATATTTAAAATCACAAACCGAAAGTTTAGGCCGACCAAACGGTGTAGTGGTTAGCGTGCTGACTTCTAGACCGCGAGGTTGCGGGATCGAGTCCCGTGTTAGGCATGGGTGTTTGTAAATGTATGTTGGCTTGTCTAATGACGAAAGTTTCGGTGCATTATAGCCCTCGTGTTGCTGACGGCGCCAGATAATCTGAATACAACCAACCGAAAGTTTAGTGGCCAATATATTGGCAGAGTTTTCAATGACAAACAATCGGCGACCATCAAAGGGTTCGTCAAATTGCTTTTGAAAGGCTGCTTCCAAGAATTGATATCATTTTCTGATACCAATCTTATTTAATAGATAAACAATCAACTTATATCCGTCTGAATTGCCCTAATTGCGAGTTAGACCTGAAGTTTCCACTCAATTTATTTCGCCAAAATCTAGTTCTCACACCCATTCTGATTACGACCTTTTCGCAAGTTTCCATCCAAAGAAGGGTGCGGAGCCGAAATAATCGGGTTCGAGCATTCGGTAAGTGATTTTGAGGGTCTAATAAGTTGATAATAAAGGAATTAATAGTGATTTTATTATCTGGAGGTGAGATTAAAAAACAATGGGTTGTTTACGAGGTTAAATGCTGAGCCGCTTGGCTTCCTCCATATTTGTCCCGTTAATGTTTAGTTTCGTTTACCATGCAACGAAATCTAAAATGTTCCACAGTTCAAAATAACGAGTTTGCGTTAATCTAACTTGATACTAAGTAACTGGATGAAAACACACGGTAATTACGTGTTAAACCGTTGACCTTACTGTCGTAACTAAAATTTCGTCAACTGTTAAATTTGTTTCCTGTTGCCAAGATTTTTTTTTTTTCAAATCGGAATAAACTATTTATTGAAAATAATTTTATATCACCATTATCATTCTCGTTGAATGCATAAATGCTTTGTAGACCATGATCCAGTAAATTGAACATTGTTAGCCAATTCCTGTAATTAAATTTTGCTAATGTTTTGAAACATTTTAAAAATAAAATAATTAAATTATATAATTTAAATTCAAAGACTAAAGTATGTGATTCTATAGTCATCGTACTCGACCACCAACAAAAATTTCGTAGATGGTCTGATACTTATGATCTCATTGGATCATACGAATTAAACCGTCGACCGTTTTGTAGTAACAGAAATTTCGCCAAACCTAGTCGACCAAATGTAGTAACCAAAATATTATCATCAATCCAAATCGACATAGTTAACGGGATGAGTTGGCATTCTATTTCAATGTAATAAGAATATTTAGTCATATGCTACCTTCTTAATCTTTAAATAAAATCTATGAAAGAATGCACGATCGATTAGTCAATAAATGATTATTTTTTAGTCAACAGAAAAGAAGTTTAGCAAATTGGCGAGATTTTTGTTACGATATAAAGGTCGACGGTTTGATACTAAACTAAGACACTATCTGAACGCTACGATTAGGTGCCAATCGGAGGCATTTCTAAGCGCATTTCCATCCGAATACTTGGTACCAAGTTAGGTTAACGCGAACTATAGTTGAAGATGTTGTTATAATGTTAGTTACGGTGCAGAATGGGCTTTGCGCCAGAAACTTGAAAATAACCAATCAAAACTTACAACCAACTTTAAACTACAACTATGTTCAGTGTAGTTTTTGGTTCAAACTTTTTTCTATACTTCAGTGCTACGTAATATTACAGAATATTCATCTTGATGAATAATAAAATACTGTTGCACAAATTGTCTGTATATAGTGTAAATAGTGACGTATTATTTTAAAATTCTATTGTAATTTATTTTTATATTATTTTATTTATTAACAGCGATTATACAGGTTAGAAAAAGGTGGCAACACCTAAAGCAATCGAGAAATTTCGAGATATTTCTTTTTCAACGAATTGGCTGGAAATTTCGCGAATGTACTCTCGCGCCAAGTATAAATAAGACTGGAGAACGGGAAAGTTTTCAGATTGACTTTGGACTTCGATGAAAACTGATCGCTTTGTTTATCTATTGGAGTGAGCTTGTATAATCGCTGTATTCGAAGTTATTTTTGTTGAAGCTTGCGTTGAAGCTTGAGAGTAATTAAACTGTTGCCTGTGAATAAATTTTGTGAGTTTTCTGAAGAGAGAATAAATATTTTTATACCCTGAAAACTGTGCCATCATTGCCTCAGTGGAAAAATTCATAACAATACCCTGTTGGTTTAAAAGATTGTTGCTTAAACCACTTACTTAATCCATTTTAAAACAATATGTGGAGATGTAAAGAAGATGTTTCAATCTCTGAAGATGTAAAGAAGATGTTTAAGATTCTTCGATTGACTTGTAAGATTAAATTTCGGATCATTATCCGTATTCCAGATATCCGTATTCCGTTTCGCGGCAGTATAGCTCTTTCGTGAGAAATATCCAAGCTGACATAAAAATTGAAAGAAAAAATAAAGTTTCGATCAAATTTAAATTCACCCCTATCAAGCACTTTTAAAAATACTTCCCTACAAACATAAACGCATTTTCAAATTAACTTAACCCTTTATCACTGACGGGACTTAGAAATACACTTCGATGAAGTTTGTTTTTCAATTGTTGGATGGCAGCACAAACTTATTTATCTTTATATGCAAACACATTGACAATTTCCAATCTTCTATGCATCGATATTGGACTTAAGTTGTCTTATTATACCTATCTCTCAAAGAGAAATAAGCTTGTGCTGCTAGCCAACAGTTGAAGAATGTGTTTCATAGAAATAGATTTCAAAGTCCCAATGGGTCTCAAAGCGTTTAAATTACTACAGTACCACGAGATAAATGACGGGTATAAGTTCTGTCATCTTTAAACAATTCATTTCAAATTAACCCTCACAATATCACAGCAATCCAACTCCAAAAAAAAAAGCCAATTCTAAAATAAAGTCAGGAAATTCTCCACCAAAACTAAGTCCTCACGCACCGCAAAACAAAGGCATCGACAGAAGAAAAAAAAATATCCGAAGTGTTAAGACATTAGAAAAAGTGATGAAAACCTATTGACAGCTTTACGACCAAAAATGGAGGGGAAAAAGAAAGGTTCAATTGACCCATGATATAAACCCAGAAGAATGCAACATTCTGTTGTCAACATTCAATGGATTCCCATTAAATAATGGGTTATCAGAGTCACGGGTTTGGCTCTAATCGACGTGTCACTAAATCCGGAGGGAAACCATGTATTTCTCTTTTCAATTACGCCGTTTTTTTCGCCATGAAATTGCCGGTTCCACAAGAATTACAACTGCATCTTATGATATAATGCTTACAATAAAATAATACAGCATTTTTTTTTAGGAGTTACTCGAAGATTGCAGGTTAGGTGGGTAGGCACATAAACGGGAGATCAAATTATTGTGGCATTTTTCCTTATATTGGGTTTTTTTTAGATGTGGATTAGGGGCTGTGATATTGAATGTTTCGTTACAATGTTTAGTGAGATATTTTTATTATGCTGTCTATCTTATCAGTTTGCATGGATAATAAGGGGTAATTTTTAGTTGAAAGAGATTACTGAAAATTAATTTGCGATTAATGTATATCTTTTATCTGCCAGACAACTGAATTAATGTTATGGTTTTTTTGTGAAAGTTTAATTTAAAAAATTTTGACTGATATTATTGCGAAATAGAATTTCGTACGTAATGTTGTCGAAATCGGCGACTTTCATTTTCAGAATTCTTTAGTAATCAAATAATCATCATACAAATATGTATACTACTTATTACTGAGGCCATGGAAAAAAAATAATTAAAAAACTTTACCAACTGAACCTATCTCTCACATAATCTTTATCCTTGAAGTATTATTTATGAAAGTTAACAAACTATTTTATTTTAAAAATTAATTAATATTCTTTTTTTAATTTCAGAGCTCATTCACCATGACGCATTATATAAAATTTTATGAAGATTTGATGATTACTTCAGACTTCAAATGTAAGTTTAATTTTGACTACCCTGGATTAATTATAAGAAGCAGTTATGAGATGATTATTACGGTAGATGTAATTTGATTAATTAACTGAATTAATAACAGGGATTATTACTGCAAATGTGTATTAAAAAAAGTAAACACCGAATATAAAATAAAGGTATATATAATTAAGAAAAATAACAACTTTTAGACTATTTACCTATCATATAACATGGGCAGCTTCATAAATAAAAACAATTGCCCGGTCAATAAAAGTGAGGTAAATCTTTAAAAAAATAATAAAGTTATTTGTTTCTCAAAAAAATAAATGAATCTACAAGAAATTAATGTAAATATGCGTGTCGTATAAAAATTCTTTAAACCTAAAGCAAACATAATAAACATCTACTTAAGCAGATCTGTCAGTCCCCTCTTTGTTGATTTAGACATCCAGTTTGCAATAAACTCCTATTATGTGATTTCTGACTATGTGCTAGCAAGTAACCCGCCATATATAAATACCAAACCATATTTATGTATTTGTTTATACTCCAAGCTAAGGATTTAAAAGCCTTTAACTTCTGGTCTTTAGTACGTTCTGCACTTGTAGCCCAACGCAGCTGCTTTTGTGGTCAAATCCCATTGTTCCTTCGATCATTTCGACTCTAATACACTGCGACATTTATGATCTGTAAATTTGCTGTTTGTTGTCTACACGGCGGACTTTTATGTTCTTCCCCGGGTAAACAACGTCTTTATTAGTCGGAGTTGAGTTGTTCGCGGACCCACCACGAAACGGCAGACGATTTGGAATAATTATCGAGAATCGTTTGTTTTGTTTGTGGTGCAGAAGCGTTTGAATTCGGAAACGTGCAACTGGGATTGCAGCTGGGTCTGTTTAGGGAGATGGGGGTGTTGATAGTTTAATTGTTCTAATAAGAGGGGGGGGGGGGAGGGACTTCCGTTGTATTTGTCTTCGAAAGCGACAGGTGACGTAATAATTATTGTAAAAAATCAGGATGCGGATGAATGAAATCTTATACTACATCAAGATAAGATTGTGCTGTTTCGACCCCATTGGAAAATCCAAGATGCAGTTCAACGTGAACATCTTATAAATGCACTGAAGTAACGAAGAATGGATAATTTCTTTGACCACTTTGTTGGAAAATACACTTGAAATTTTATTTGTAAAATGTACAGGTTTTTATCACATTCGATTCACGACAATGGACCCGGTCCAAGAATGCGCGAAAGAAATTTACTTTCGGTTATTCCAAAAATATTTCTGAGCATTATTTGAAAAAGGGCCAAAATGGTTTATTTTAGTTGCATGTCCATCTATGCGATCGATTTCCTCAAACAATTTACTTTATATTTGCAAAAATTATAAATTTCAAACTTATGATTACAAAAATAAGTAAATGCTAAACTAAGAAAATAGTTTTATTTTGTTCTTTGAATAATTTGAATTTTAAATAAATCAGATTCATATTAGAAAAACTGTACAAAATTAGTGATATTTTGTTGTATACATTTTAACAGTTAATATTTGTCTAAAAATATTATTGCAGGAATGCAAATCATATTATCAGGCAAATATTATCAGGTTAAGTATGAGTTTCAAAATATTGCTAATTTTAAGCAATATTCCTATAAATTGTATTTAGCTAATTTTAAGCAATATTCCTATAAATTGGATTTAGCTAATTTTAAACTCAAATTCTCCATTTATTATGTTGATGCAATTTTAAAAAGCCATTTTAGCCACTGTTACTTTAATACAAAGAAAAGTGATGATATTCAAAAGTCTTTAAGAAGGATGATCTATATCTCTATCGTCTATTGATTCATCATCGACCTAAGAAAATAAAGAACAACATTTGAGATTTTCTTAAGATTTCAATGATAATACTATAAATACTACCCATATCTTTTATTAGTAAAAAAAATTTACTTTATTTTAAACAAATGAGGAAAGACTGTTATCCTTTCTACACTATATATTCTTGGCATCCATGTACCAATTTGAATATCGAAACAACCTCAGTTAGAATACTGCTAATAAGAAAAAAATTCACGGAACAATGAAAATATTCAAAAGTAAAATTGGCGTATTTATCCTAGGATATATCGATGGGATAGAAAACACAAAAATCTTGTCAATTATCATTATTATTATTTTTTTGTTAGTAGAACTTGCAAATGACAGATTAATGGATACAGTCTTTGTATAAGCTAATCTCTATAATATGATGTTGAAGCTGAAACTAAACTAATAGAGTGGAAATTCATTCAACTATCAATTACACTTAATAGTAGTCACTGAATTTAAATTTCACATGGATTGGTTAATTTACCGTTTTCGTTTTCATTATTTTTAAAAAATTATCAGTTTGACGATAAATTTTTCTATAAATATACATTATCCTTTCTTGTAAGTGAAACAGAGGAGAAACAGTCGTTGACGGTCAAAGTACGGAAACTTCGTTAAATGCATATATTTTTCAATATTTTATTGCATTTCTACTGAAATTTCGGAGGTGGGGAAGTTTAGAGCTCCTTACGAAGCATTAACCATAGCGACTTTGATCAAAATCGTTAGCGCCGTTTTTGGCAATTGCTGAAAAACATAAATTTTTCCATAGCTGCACTCTTGGGCGCATGCCCATTTTGGACAAAAACCCTAATGATAGATCCCATGGCCACTACTAACCTGTATACAGAAGTTGAACATTGCACAGGTCAATTCGTTCGGGAGTTATGCTGACCGCAGATGCATACACATTCACTAGATAATTTTCTTTTTTTTTAATTCATCACGTTTCACAATGTGGAGAGAAAAAAATTTACCCAATGTAATACTTTCATTACCCTATGTCAGCGTTCGCCACTAACTTTTTAAGACGGGCCGCATGACTTATGTTGGAACTTTCCGCTGGCCGCAGATTTATACCGAATACGCCAATAAATATATTGCTTTACTACATATGTTTAATGTTAGAAATGTGATAATTACTAAAGATTCAACAATATAAAACAATTTTGAAAACTGAAACAGTAATTTAACTTTTTTATATTAATAAAATAACTTTTGATTCTTGCTTCAAATAATTAAAAAAATAATTTGCTTTACATCGTAAATCAAAGTCATAAAAGAAGTTTATCGTTAATAAGAATATTAAAATGTGACTACATAAACTCATAGTCCATAAAGATATTTAAACCATACCTCCTAAATCTACCATTTTAGTCAATGTTAATTGCGAGACGATGACAGCCAGTCAGCTTTTCACTAACTACTTTGCGTTTAAAACTAGTCTTCGACGCTATTTTTGGCACTGGAGTCATAGAGATCGCGATACTTCTTTTTGTATCAAAACAAAAGAGGTATGCATTAAAACACCCAACTCCTGCCCGTCACATTCAGAAAAGCTGAAATCGAAATGTGCCATTCAAGAATCGAGGGAGTGGGGTATCATAAGTACAAAACTAAGCAATGCGTCATTGGTAATAATTCAAACTACTGCTTTTTTTTATTTTCTCTGGCAGTCTCAGAAGAAAAAAAAAGGATTTTTCAGACTTACTGAAGCGGGCCACTCAATGAAAAACGTGGTTTTTGGTAGTAAACACATACTATTGTAGACAAATTAAAATTATTTCCGCAAAATTTGAATTTTGCTCTTCTGTACTGCCGACGGGCCGGAGAAAAAACTGTCGCGGGCCGCCTAGTGGCTGACGCTGCCCTATGTTAACATACGGGTAATTGAAAGTAAAAAGAACAACTTTAAAGACTACGTTTTCTGAATTATTTTTATAAGGTCTAAAAAATATCGTGTGTTTAAAATGTCACTATTAAAAAAAAAAAAAAAAAAAAAAAAAAAAAAGCCACTTAATTTGAAAATGTTACCCATTTTGGACATTAACTTTTCTTCCTTCATTCCCCCCCCAGCGTTTCTGTTGCCTAAACTCAAAATCGACAACTAGCAATTAATGCATTTGCTATTGCAGCAAATTGAGATATGTCACTATCTCCCAAGAACAACGACGTATCTAACATTCTGAAGCTTACAAATTAAGTTATAACTTGTCGCCGTGTCCACAAATCAATGTTCACTTCGTTTTCAGCAATTACAGAATGACGTGAAACAAAATAAGAAGCAGAACGACCAGATGTGGAAAAAAAAGAGATGTCAAATTATTTTGCGATCAAGGATGAAGACATGCGACATATTTTGTCAAAGCTTTGTTTTATTTCTTTTCTTAGATATCCCCTTGGCAAAGATCTGAAGAAGGAATTCGGTGTATGGGCAAAGTGAAACTGGGCATAAAAAAAAAAAAAAAAAAAAGCTTGTCGAATTCTTTTGATGACTTTTTCTGTGGTGAGTATTCTATTCAAATATGGCGTCAATACGTTAATTGGACTTAAAAATGGCTTGCGTTTGGATCCTGGTGTTCTTTTGTCAAGGTCATTGGAAAGGAGATTTTCTTGTACGTTTTAAGCTGAGATTGAATTACATATCAAAAGAGGGATAAAAGAAAGATGTCTGTTTTGGTTTCTAAATGAAAAGAAATTGATGACAGCTTGTGTGCGTTATTCTTTGAAGAATGTAGAATGCATTTTTTTTTTTTTTTTGTGCTGAATGTGATTGATGCAGAAAGGAATGACACTTTTTGAGTTTAATTTCCCTTCTTCCTCCTTTTGGTTTTTATATCGTAAAATGTCCGTTATGTGGATAAGGGATTTCTTGGACTCTACCGTGTTAGGTTTCAATTTTATATAGAAATCCTGCTAATCGTACATTTTGATAACAATTTTCCTTGAAATGGAATGTAAAACTAACAATCGAAAGAGCAATTTTTTTAAATTCTTTATATTAACTTTGATTTCCTGAGTTTGTTTGTGGGGAACAATTCTTCTAAGAGCAAATTACCGGCATCCGATCGAGCTGTAACTTGGCAGATATTGGTCCGATAACAATGCATTCTGTCAAGTTTCGAGGGCGAGGCGAGTTAGTTTATGACACGGAGTCGATGATTTTCTTCGTAGGGGTCAAACTCTATGAAATGTCAAAATGAGCTCAAAATTGCTTAAATAAGTTGCAATTTCACATAAAAGTCAGCAATGCATAAAAAGGGTTTATTGCAAAAAAAACTTTGTTTTTATTGTTTATTTTGTTACCCTTTTCTTTCTCTAAACAAACAAAAAACCCACGAGAAGAGGAGAAGTGCTGATTTTGCAAAACACATGAAGAGGCGATGAGAAAGGTACAATGTATTTTTAACAAAGATAACAATAAGAAAGTTTGCTTCGTTCTGTTTCCCTCGGAAAGCTGACAAATTCGAAGCTCAATAGCAGAAAGCCTGTCGCTTTGCCTCATAAAACAAAGAATTTTCTGTAGAAATAATCTAAACTAATTGCCTTACATTAATTATGATGTATTAATTAATGATAATAAATATTCATAATACGATTAGGTGAATTATGACACTTTTCTGTAGAGATAATTTGAGACCCAAAAGTTTGTCGCCGAAATCATTTCAAATAATAATCTGCCACTCTGGCAATGGGATATTTTTCAAATCACAACCCAGGGGCGAAGCCAGATTTTTTTTTCGTGAAGAAACATGAAATTATAAGTTCACAAATCATAGAATTTCTTTGTCATTAATACAAAATGAGTTTAAAATCAAGATAACATGTATTTGTTATATATGTTTAGACATTTAAAAACTTTTTTTTTTATAAATTTACGATTTTAAACAAAAACAAAAAATCCTTTGATTTTGCTTTCTAATAACAAACAGAAAAAATTTAGGAGGCTATATATCCTCATATCCCTCCCCTTGGTTATGCGCTTGCCACAACCAGAATCAACTTAGGCTGTTGAATCGAAATATTAATACTAGATCTGGTTCGAATTACAAAATTTATTTTTTGAGATAAAAACAGGAGTTACGAAACAAACCATTGAATCGCCTTATTTCGTCTCTTTCCCATCAGTAATCAAAAAACTATTTTCTTAAGAAGGCCAACACTAAATCAAATATTTACCCAGCAGATTAGCGCAACTATCAAATATCGCAATCTGCAAAACCCTGGTCGTAAAAATCCCCATTCGGGTAACTTAAAAGAAAGAACATTAAAAGAGGAACTCTGGATCAAATTCCAGAATCGGCATAATTATTCAGTCTGCTGATTGAAGGTCGCCGAATCATAGAAATGGTCGTAGGAAAGGTCACAGAAGCTGGCTTCAATTCAATAATTGCAACCTACAAGAAAAAAGTACCTAGTCCGTAATTATACAGTCATCTAAAGTTCCTTCTTTCCAACCAAGGTGGACTTTCTGTTCGAAATTCGAACCTTCTTTTTTTGAAGATGGTCCCCCTCTTGTTCGAATCCCTGGAAGGCTTTTTTCCTCGTGGAATAGCAATTCCAGCGGTTGCGGTTAATAAATGCTTTTTTGCAGAGTGGACTTTTTCTTCGCCAAAACGTGGAATTAAAGTCAGTTATTTTGGCGTTGTTGCTAACCTATTTCCTTGTAACGCTGACTTTTGGTAATGAATGATTAGGTACTGGATCGTGGGAAAATAATCTTGTTTTTATGTGGGTGTGCTTAAAACATGAGATGTCGCGTAACGGTTTGTAAAATATTTGTAAAAAAGAAACATTTCTTTTAATTCAATGCTTAATTTTTTTTGAGCCCACAACATATTCCGAAGTATTGTTTCAAAATTTTTGATTGTTTACACCCGATATAACAACAGTAATAAAAGATCGTTAACAAATTTAGAAGGAAAATAGCTAGGGGTTTGTTTATAATTAAAATTTTGAAGTTCTTATGAGGTAGTTTACAATTTTTTTTTTTTTTTTTATTCAATTATACCTTTTTTATTGTATTTCTACAAGTTTTGGTTTCAGAATGACCTTAGTTCCCAAGTGTGGTTAGAAAAAAATTCCATTCGTTTGTCTGTCATGGTGGCCAAAAAATTCAGGAAAAAAAGTTCTCCGACAAATTTTTAAAAATTATCCGATTTTAAGACAAACTTTTTTTCAAATTTCCCCAATTTTTCCAGGTGCAAAATGTTTATGCCAAAGAGATAATATGCCATTTTTTTAAAAATAGGTTTGGCAGTAATGAAAAGTTTAAATTATACTGTAACATGAAACTTCTAACGATCACCACAATTCTCCGGGAAAATGGCGCCAAAATACGGTTGAACGGGGAATGTACCTTCAAAACAATAGAAAAATTCCCTGATTTTTGCAAAATTTAACAAAATTTCCCGACATATCCAGAATAAGAAAGCTCCTTTACATTTCCCTAATTTCCAGGTTCTGAGGCCACTATGGTCTGTGGTCAGCATAACTTCTGAACGAATTGATCTGCGATGTTTAACTTTAATACACGGATTACTGTCGAACATGCTCATGGGACCTGTTATTAAGGTTTTTGTCAAAATTGCGCATGCGCCTAAGGTGCTGTCAATAAAAAATTGACGTTTTTCAGCGATTGCCGAAAAATGGCTGTAACGATTTTGATCAAAATCGTTGTGGTAATGTCTTTAAAGGTGTTCTAAATATCGCGCGTGAAAAGCCGTTTCCTATAATATTGATAATCCAAACAAGTTCGTTTGTAACACAAACCGACACTAAA
The DNA here is from genome assembly GCA_963978545.1 of Linyphia triangularis. NCBI lineage: Eukaryota > Metazoa > Arthropoda > Arachnida > Araneae > Linyphiidae > Linyphia > Linyphia triangularis. The sequence continues at coordinate 59,806,352 of OZ021729.1, forward strand.
AGATCACTTGTATATTTTTATTGCTGCGGAAAGCATGCATGTACAATTTTGCGACATTTAATGACTGATGGCTGACGATTTATAACAAAAGCTCTTGCTGTAATTCTATCCTTGGTATTTTTTAAATCAGTTATAAAGTCTTGTAACAAGAATTTTGGAGTTTAATGTCGAAAAGAGCACCAGCTAGAATATCCACAGATGGTAGGTTAAATTTAGGTCGCACTTTCAGAATGATAACTCTGATATAAGGATAGGTTACATTAATTGCCGCATAAAAAGTAATCGCCCAAATCATGGAGATGGAACACTTCCTGGAAGAAAGAAAATAGCTACTGCACCTACTTCTATAGAATACTCGTAATTCAGGGTGACTACAAAATTCAGGAAACAAATATCAATGATAATTCCCTGACAGATTTCTAAAAAATTCCCTGATTTTAAGGCATACTTTTTTCAAATTTCCCCAATTTTTTTTAGGTTTTCCAGATGTCTATACACCCTGATCAAATAGAGCATATATGCTAAAGAGATAATATGCAATTTTTTAAAAAAGAATAGTTTTCCTGGTAATGGAAAAGTTTAAATTATTCAGTAAGATTAAACTTCTTATGGTTTACCACTACAAATCTCCATGTAAATAGCGCCAAAATATGGACGAATATGCTTTAAACAATACAAAATTTCCCTGATTTTCATGAAATTTTAGAAAGTTCCCTGACATTTCCCTGATTTTTTTCCAGAATCAGAAAGCTCCCTGACATTTCCCCGATTTCCAGGTTTTCCCGGTTCTGTGGCCACTCTGTAATTAAATTTCTACTGTTTAGAGTTGTCTAGACAAGAGCCTGCAACAATCAGCAAAAATTCAAAAAAAAAAAAAAAAAAAAAAAAAAAAAATCCATGATTTATTAAAATATGCTTTATAACTACAAACGACACTTCAAAGACAATTTATGAGACAAACTTCCGATATTTTATTTATTTCTCTTTGGTCTAAAACTTAATTACTAGCTTCCTTATAAGGTTCAGCCGACCAAACGATATAGTGGTTTGCGTGCTAGCTTGTAGACCGCGAGGTTGCGGGTTCGAGTCCCGTGTTTGGCATGGGTGTTTGTAAATGTATGTTGGCTTGTCTAATGACGAATGTTTCGGCGCATTCTAGCCCTCGTGTTGCTGACGGCGCCAGATAATCTGAAAACAACCAACCAACCAACCTTATATTTCAATATAACAATATAAGACCTTAGCACTGATTTCTAATAGTAACTTGTGGAGAGTGCATGCTTGGTTATTGACTTGAAACCGAAGAAGATTTAACAATCACCATAGGGATTTATACTAGCAACTTCCCCCTTAACTAGTTAGAATATGTTTGTAACCATGCGCAACCTATAACATAGAAAAGGAGAAGTATTCAATTGGCTTCATTTGCTTGCACAACAGAAATCTCTTATAAGCTATCCAGAAATTGTAGTTGGAGAAGGTCTTTAGAGTGCTACATTTCTATCTGGTGGAGAAAATTTAAATTAGGGATAATTTCCAAAAAAAAATGTTAAATGTTTTAAAAAATGTTCCCAAAAGTTTTAACGATAATTTTTTAAATTTTAGGAATATTTTTTTAAATTTTAGAGATAATTCTGTTATTCTTATCTTAATAATAAAAATAAATATTTTCTAAGCATTAATCAGAAAGTGTCAAAATATTCAATTAAATTTTTTTTTAAGGTTTTTTAACCCCTTGCCTGTGGAAAATATTTAAGAAAAACGTGCTAAAAATGGGGGGGGGGGGGGGAATGGGGTTCGTTGAGATTTAAGGCGCAAGGAAAACACGAGGGCCATACTAACGATTTTTCTCTTGCCCGAACTCAGGTCGGGCATTCCAAAATTGGAGCATTTGATGCATTGCCCAAACTGAGCTCGGGTACCACAGTCAAAGTGTTAACCTGTGGTATCAAAAATTAATTTCTGTCCTAACCTAAAATAGTATTCTAACGATTTAAATTTTTCCTCCCATTCGAGACAAAAATGAAGTATAATAGTTCCTCCTTGGAAGACAATCCCTCCTTGCTATTTGGATTACATTCAGTGGTCTTGATCTTTGTTCTCTTTATCTTATCAATCTAGATACAGTAAAAAAAAAAAAACAAAAAAAAAAACGACTACACGCGTGTACGCAAAACGCTGTTTAAAACCATTTACCTGTGTGCAGTCGTGGCCGAGCGGTTAAGGCGATAGACTAGAAATCTATTGGGATCTTCCCGCGTAGGTTCGAATCCTACCGACTGCGACGTTGTCTTTTATCGAGAAACTTTTAATTTCAGATCTTAAAATTATATTCTAACTTTTCAGAAATAAATTAGCACTAACGCCTGTTTTAAATATAAAGTAATATTCATTAAAATAACAAGGATAATTTTTCGGGAAAAAAAAAATTAAATACCGTAAAATGGGGTGAATCGGAACACTTTTCAACTTTCAAGGTAATAATCGGTTGTAATAAGATCGTTAAGGAACATATTTTTGACATAGAAACTTGGGTCTTACCTTCTTCTTTGAGAATCAACCCAAAAAATTTTGTAAAAACTAGGACTTTAATTTATTTTGAATTTTTTCATGGTGTTCCTATTCACCCCGGAGAAAGGGGTGAATCGGAACACTCGTAACAATTTATGTCCGATCAAATTTAAATGTTTACAGGGTGGCAAAAAACAAATAATAATGCATTGTGGTAAATAGGAACACAAAATTATCATAAAAAAATCATTTAATATGCCGGATAAAATTTGTGTTTGTCAATTATTGTCAAAACAAATCATATGTTTGAAAGCGTATCAACTCTTATATAACTCTCATATAACTCATCCAAATAGTCTCTAAAATTAAAAATACTTCTTAATCTACTTTATGTTTGCGTGTCGTACGACTGCAGATTCTTTAAAATATCTTGAGAAAGGAGAAAAGCATCCTCATTTGTTTCAGAAAATCTCTTCGTTCATTAGCGCTTTTTGTAAAACACACTTATAGCAATAATCTTGTGGTTGTAAAATGTTGCTCACATAGAGTCTTCATACATTTTTCCATATAACTTAAAGATAACGAAGTCATTTAGAGAAAAAACCATTGGAACAATCGGGTTTTCTGCCATGCGGAAACTAGGCTCCTCTTCTGACATTTATTCAAGCCTGCAATCTTGATTACTGTCTTGAAGGGAGTAATTATACTCTTCTTCAGTCGTTGAATCTTGTGTGGAACATAATCTTGCCAAAAACAGCTTTTTAATATCACTTTTCAAGTGTTCCGATTCACCCCGTAAATTTCAAAATCGAGACGAGGCAAAACAAAAAAATTCGTAAAATAAAAAGTTTTTAAAACCAAGTTAAATTAAGTATGGCATGCTGTTGTGGATGTTTATACTTATCTAAAAATATATTAGTTAAGTCTATAACTGGTACATGTTATTAATTACGGGATAAGTTTTGGAGAGGTTAAAACTCATTGGATTGTATGCACGCTGTTTCAGAATTTAAAAAAAAAAAAAAAAGGACAGTGTTGAAAGCCCCACAAAACATGTTCCAAGATTAAAAACATGTTAACCAAATGAAATATATATATATATAATTAATAAAACTGCTTTATTTGTGTAAAATAATAATTTCTTTGTAATTTCATGAAGTTTCGTTCCGATTCACCCCATTTTACGGTACATTTGAAATCAATTTTTTTTTTAATTCTTTCTTAAATTTCAAGGGAGTCCGTTTTGAAAGACCTTGTAACTTTTTATAACCAGATCAACATAACTTTTGCCATTCTTGGAAACGAATCCCCCCCCCCCCCCTTTAAACAAAACTTCTGTCCTTATTAGTCGAGAGGGGTTAAGGTATCGGGTCAAACTTGTGTTTAGAAGAAAAGAGGAATGGACTGGTATTAAAGTAAGAAAAGACATAAAAAAGAAAAGGGCGAGGAAAAACAAAAAGAAGAAAAACCCTTAGAATATTTTAAGAGGGACACGCGACAGACCCTCTCATTAGTCTCGCACGTGATCTGCTCGCGAGCCAATCGCCTAATGGTGATCGGGACACGTGACTTGAATGCGTTACCGTGGCAACCGAGGGGGAAGCTTAAAGGGGGAAGCGTGAAGTTGGATGAATGGAAGGGGGAATTTGGAAGCGGTCTTGGTGTTTTAAAGTGAAATGAAATAGTCGTAAAAAATAAATGTTGCGTCATTGTGGTGACATAAGAAAGAAGGAAAGGTTGATGAGCACCGCTGGCAAGGTTGAAGAAGGGGGGGGGGGGGAAACCTAGAACACTTTCTTTTTGATGATGGGATTTTATAGTGGTATTAAGTTTTATTGAATTTTTAAGATCTGGTGGTCTAGTTGTAAAATATATTCGGAATAAGATAATGAATTTCAGCAAAAGGGATATTTAGAATTAAATAATATCATCTTTGTGAATTGGTTCCTTTTTTAACCAATTTTAAAGTACAGGTACCAGGAAAAAAAATCTCTTTTTTGAAATGAAATACGAAAGAGTCGAATATTATTTTAGCTTCTAATTAAAAAAAAATATTTTTAAGTTATGCTTCTAATCAAAATTAATTTCCATAGAGGTTGAAAACAGAATAAATGTACTCGAGCGGCAAATAATTCACAAAGAGCTAGGAATAGTTCGATTTTCTTTCACTTAAATTGGGGTTTAAAATTTTTAGTCAAACAGCGTGTTATCTTTATTTAAAAAACTAATTTGATAATCTTAATTTAGTTATTACTTAACGTACATTTTGTTGTATAAATAACTTAATGCAATTGCTGTTATAACTTAAACGACGCACAATCTAAGCGACATATTTAGAAAGGTCTACAGCCTGATCTAATTAGGCAACAAATTTTTGTACAGTCTGAACGTAACGGAATGAGTTCATCCTCATGAAAAAACGTCCTGTGATCTTTTATTGGATAGAGCAGTTAAAACGGTCACTTTTGCAGTCTGCAGTGGTAAGAATGGTTTTTAGTACTCCATAATCACCAGTTTTGTTTATTAACTAACCCGTCCAAATGAAAATGAGCCTCATCGATAAGCCATATGCATCGAATTTAATTTACTTCGATCAATCACTTTACACACTAGTGTGTTTATAACTCAGTGCATGTCTGTCAAATAAACTACTTGTCTCTCGCCATTTCGGAGTTATGTCATCAAAAATTTAGGTAGTCCTTTTTGAAAGATCCTGTAGTCCTTCTTTAGACACTGTATGTGTAATATGATTATGCAAGGTTCCCACTCAAATCACAGAATGAAAATCAATGACTTTAAAGGACCTAAATAATGTTTCTAAGGACCGTTGAAAATTTGTTTTCAAGCATCATGTCTACATATAATTTTTTAACAAAGTACATTCTACCAAAAAAGCTACAAGATGGTGGATGCCAAATACAAATATGTTGGAGAATTTCGATACGGTACAGATAAGTGTCGGTCACGCGGGGATGGCAAGTCCGAGTTGTATTTTTGTAAATTTTGCAGTTAGCCACACAACATCCACGAACTTTTAAGGACCTCTGAGCATTTTCAAGGCCTTGAAAACAAGTTAAAAATATTAAGCACTTTTAATGACTTTCAATGACCGTGGGAACCCTGTTATGGTACTAAGAAAAAAGAAAACTATTAATTATTTGTATAAAAAAAAGCATTAGAAGCATTTGGTATAGTATTCCTTCTCAAATTGATATTCTCATTTGTTCATTAAAAATCTCCATTATCAGTCGAATAAATAGAATTATACAATTTGAAATTACAATGACTATATAAACGAATGTTTTCTAAGTACAAATGAACAACACAAAGTTCCCTACTTAAAAAAAATCATGAATAGTTATAAAAGTAAAAAGAAAAATAGGGGTGCTGTGTTAGGCAATACCTTCCTCTTGACCTGCCTCGCATAAAGCAGAACCCCAGGTTGCGATCTACACATTCTAAATCTTCTTTTCTGCTCTATCATTACGCTTTTCGTCTTCTTTCCCTGAAGCAAGGCCCCCTTGCACTAATAATAAATACGGAAGGTTCCGGAATACAAAGTCCCCTTAATCGATCTTTTCTGAATCGATTAATCACTCGAGTGTCGAACGGAAGTGTCATATCTGTATGGATCGTCCGGCTCGACCTCAGCGGCATTTTAATCGATGCCTGGTTTTGGGGTTGTTGCTGAGGTCTGGAAGAGTTTTCCATTACAGTTTTGCTAATTCTTGACCCCCTGGTTAATTGTTGTTTCTGGGAATGACTGATTTGTGGGGTGGTGGTGGTGGTGGTGGTGGGGGGGGGTTCAATGCAGGATTGCATTTCCATGTGATTTGATTGGTTGATTTTTCTAAGATTACTCGGGGAGAATCTCTTACGTGACATAGAATCAGGGTGTGGAATGGCCCATAATCAAGAGTAGCTATAATTACAAGGAAAAAATATCCGAAATTCACAGGATGAGGTAATATTCACAGTAGTGACAGAGATGCGTATTGGGAAAAAGAGGAAAGTTTCGTTTCCGCGATGCAGATACCCGACAAACTACTATTATACTTGGCATAAAATTAAGCTTAGCTTTAGGTTAGAAAAAGACATCAAAGTTATTAAGAAATTGAAAACAAATAAATGTAACTATACAAGCGGATAAACAAACTTGCTAGTTTAGAGAAATTTCAGGTAATTTTAATCAACACAAAAGTCTAGCAAAAGATTGGAAGATCGACGAAAAAAGTAACCGAGTGTTTTAAAAATTTTGGCTATCAATTTAAACTTACAAACCGCAGATGTAGCAAGTTACCTAACTTTTTTTCGAATTTCGAGTACTGTTTGCAACATCATGTGTATTTATTTATTTTTTTCATGTTATTTTTAGAGGTGTATTTACAAAATACTAACTCATACAAAAATTTATAAGGGATACATTCATACTCTGGTTCTTGTGTCGAAAACAATTAAACAAACTCAATCAATAAACCTAAACTAGTTGGGTACCCACTAAGCAAACGCTATATGTTTCTCCATTTATAAATACCTATATTATTTCAAAACCAACTACTGAGATGCTGCCAGATTGTAAGGTACTTAAAAAACATATAACCTGATCAAATTTAAATGTGTTCCGATACTTATAACATTATGGAGCAAATAGTACATACAACATATTCTCTACACGATAAAATGAATAGCAGGGGAACACAACACGTCGGTTTACCAATTCAAATTTTCATGAACACGATTTATAAAATGACGTCCCCTTCCCTCAACTATAAGAATAAGACTACCCATAAGTGCCCTACGTCCCCCATACCAATGTCCACACCCCTCAACCACATTTGCATTGTCCCCAAGTGTAAAAGCGTGCTGTCCATAAACGCCGTAACTGCTCACGTACCAGATACATTTATCGATTACACCACGCGACGGGGTCTATAATAATAATCGATAACCACCACGGTCAATCATCAAATCTCCAACATGAAGATAGGCTCGGAGGCACGAAGAATTAACTCCTTACGGTGCCCCCCCCCTCCCCCAGAAGAATAGGGCCTCCAAATTATACCCCCCCCCCCCTCCCTTCTTGATTGTGAATGCTCAGTCGCGAATCACGTCCCTAATGCGTTAATCAGACGTCTCTCGCTTTGATTTTGCCGGACAGTTATTTTTTGATCTCTGGTATCACAGGGGCGCCTCATTGGCGACGTGAGGCGCTTGTGGTATCGGGAAGAAATGTAGAACACCCCCCCCCTTTATTATTATATTTATGTAGGGTATCATTTATAAAAATAGCGAGATTTTGCATTGGGAGCATTTTAAGGTAAAAATTTACCTAAAAGTTCGTACTGAAGTTTTTAGTGTATTGCAAGATTTTAAATGTTATTTACGAAATGATGTAATGGATGATGCTTCTATTAGAAGTATTTTTTATTAATTTTTAGCAAAGAAAAACCGTCACTATAAAAACATACAGATTTTATATTTTAAATGTTTTCTCAAAATGCTGTTTTGTTATACAAACATGTAACTTTTTCTAAAATTCTACTCAACATTGCGTATTGTATTTTTACACAAATATAAATGGTTTAAACAAAAATATAATTTATATTGTTTTTTAAAAATTCTTAAGGTTTTTTTTGAGTGAAAATTGTATAAAAAAAAATTCAAAAATTATAAATTGTAAGCAAGATTTTTTAATGTTTTTTCTTACAAAATCATATGCAAGTCTATGTAAAGGTCTTCTAATATTGGCAGGACAAAATTTTAAACCATTGATATAAGTAGTTACTGGGAAAAAGGTACATAAAACTCCCCGTTTTGACATGGATTGATAAGGTCACTATCATCAAAGACCGCATCTACGCACACTTCACACCGATAAACATATATCTCCCGGGTTTCTGGCAGTTGAAATTCAAAATTCCTTTTCTTTTCCAATCAGTTTGACTGAGTTTCAAAACATGTAATAGTTAGTGCAGATTTGAATGCTCAAATAATTTTTCAAAAAGATTACATTAGTCCTTCGCACACTTTGCGACTCAGGAGTGGGGTGGCGAAGTATTTATTACACAAGTTATTTGAAATTCGATCACTCGTTCATTTTACCTGATGTATAATAGGGACGACTTGAGGAATGTCTTCGTATCACCTTTAAATTTCGTCTCGCATAATAAAAACCAAAGTGTTTTAAAGAGAAAATTATTTTCCCGTCTTATGCGTATAGTATACTGCATAGAGTATGAAGTAAATGTTATAAATTAACATTTACTTCATACTCTATAGTACAGAAACTGCTTATATTTCATCTTAAACAGGATTTTGTAGTAAGCGATTTGGCATTGAAAAACAGCGTTTGTTTGATACAAGATTATATTTAATTTTCATTAATATTCCCCTGATTGAAAACTCACGTAGAAACAGGAGCAATTAAATCATATCAGATCATAACGAAAAATTAAAAAAAAAAAAAAAAAAAAAAAAAAAAAAACACAATAGATAAAAATGACGACTATTTACCTTCTGATGCCATCATCTTATTTCTTACACGATTATCGAATCGTCTGTCTTCTCCCATCAACAGGTTTTTAAAGCCCGCTTTGTAACGAGAACCGATAAAGCAAACTGTCCCAGGTCAAAATCAAGACATTAAGCTTTTCCGATTACAGAACTAAAGATTACAATCCAACAAAATAGAACATTTAATGACAGGGCCCCAACACTCAGATAAAAGTTTTACTGTTCTTTGAATGTGACGCCAAATTTTTTATTTTTTTTTGTCGTTTGCTCCAATGCAATTTTTGTATCAAAAAATCTCTTTGAGGTCAGGCGCCGTTTTTGAAGAGATTGAGATGTTTCTTATCACAATGGGCAATTCCCGTTAACTGTGAAACAAGCGGCAATCATTCCGAGTTATCAATTGAAGAAATCTGGTGTTCGAATGATTTGAAACGGTCGCGGTTTGAAGTGATGAGAAAAATTGCATTTTTTCTCCTGTAGACCTGAGATAAATTCAAAGCCTAATTACCTTTAAAATCCCGATAGGAATAATAATAATAAATTATTTAAGACATTCACTTAAAATTGCTAATTTGGGAATTTATAGACTTCTTTTTAGTACTAAAGGAAAACTTGAAGAAAACTAGTTTTTAGCCGAAACACAGTCTTTCAAAAAGGTATCTCTAACTTTGAAATGACGTAATTTTGAAACTGTGCGAGACAGAAAAAAGAGACAAGTGCTATGTTAAATAGACAGGTAAGGAATTTTAAATACACAGGTTTGTAAATTTAGTTACAGTACTGAAATGTGGCAAAAAATTGTAGTAAAATCAGAATATAGTGAAATGAGTTTATCGTTTCCTTCATAAAAAAAGGCCCTACAATCCCATAACACAGATACCAAACCAATATACATATAAGGGTTTTCAGTATCCTGTATTTACAAGTTTTGTTCATTGACACATCCATCCAAATGAAAATGGGCCACATTGGTAAATCACATGCTGTAGTCATCCAGGTTAATCAGCTTTGAAAACCAGTGTATTGAAAATTCCATTCCTGTCTATCCATCATACTACTAGTATCTTCTTTCTGTTTTTTTCATTATTTAGCAGTTATGCCGATTCAAAGTTTCGACCCTGTAGGTTAAGGCGAGTGTAGATTTTGGAAATTGCGTAAAAATATTCCTCAAATTCAAATGAAACAGAAGAAAATCCGATTTTGTTCTGGAGAACTTAATTTGTCCGAAAGGAACTGAAACATCAATTCGAAAGGAATGAATTGTGGGTTGGTGATGGCCCAAGGACCTCCCATTAAGGTTTTCGTTAAAATCGCGCATGCGCATAAGGTAGCTGCCATTGAAAAAAAAACGTTTTTCAGTAATTGCTAATTGTTAAAAATCGCTGTGGTAATGCCTCTAAAGATGTTCTAAGCACTCCCACCTCCGAAACTCTCATAAAAATGAAACAAAGGCGTAAAAAGTTGAAAAACGAGTGCCTTTAACACAGTGCACTCTGTCTTTGAGCCACGTCCATCAAAGTATGTTTTTTTTTTTTTTTTTTCCCGCGTTTAACTTACAATCGAATAAAACCACCAATTTTTACCATTTTTTTAATTTTATTTTTGCTCTTGTAAAAATTATTGCCAAATTGGTCATTTTTATTTAAACGAGCGAAAATAAGAAAATGGTAAGTAACACCATACTGCATTGACCAATATTATATATTGTAATTAAAAGTTGTGCGATGTTCCACACCCCTAGTTTTTTTTCGCGTGTAGACAGTTTGACTGTGTCAAAATTAAACTTATCATTAATTGATTAGTCGCATTAACAGTCAAGTTGGCGAATAAGAGATTTTGGCAAAAAAGTTAACATAAGTTACTAAAAAGACTAATCCATTCGTGCTAGTTGGAGATATATAAAAGGTTTGAAATGTGATTTACGAAAATATCTATTCGTATTGATCGAAAATACATTTCCGGCTGAACAATATGTTTATTTACTTGATAGTTAAGAACAGACAAAATTTCATGTTAATTATAGAATGATGTTCGATGACAGACCAAAAACCTGCAGTCATCTGTCGGGCTATTTGGTCCCAAAAATAATAGAAAAAAAAAGTTTCAAACATAAATTAGATAAATTATCATTTCTATTACTCAGATAAAAAGTAGAAAACTGCTGCCGAAAGAGATAAAATATATCGGTTTTTTTTTTTTAACGTTTTTGGCAAGGACGAAGGAAGCCTCAAGGAGGTGGTTGTAATTTTGGGGTTCAGGTTAAATAATCCAGTCGGTAGTGCGGCGGAATACTGATCGGGGTTGCGTTGCCATCCGGACTACCTAAATCATCGACACGCTGGTATTTGAACGGCGCGTGTCTAGATTGCGTCATCACTTTCCGTGTGAGATGATGGAGTCCGATGTTTGGATTTTTCATGATGTAATAAGTGCTAGTGATGTCAACTTTTTTTAAGGATTTTTTTTTTTTTGTAGTTGAATTATTCTTTCTTGTAAGTGAAACAGAGGAGAAAAACGGTCGTTGATGAGCGATGTTCAATGGAAGAGATCTTTGTGTAAAAGATATTCGTTTTCAACTTTTTACGCCTTTATTGCATTCTTACAGGAATTTCGGGGGTGGAGATGTTCAGAACATATTAAGAGGTATTACCTCAGCGATTTTTATCGAAATCGTTCAATTTCAGATAGCTAGAGCCCAATACTTGCAATTAAAAATATACTTCGTCAAGTGACGATAAAAATTTACATCAGCAGTCAGAACAATTCTTCATTGGAAACTAAAGAGCGGTGGTTTACCAAATAAAAAGAATGCTCGTTATTTGGCAAGTTATGACATATTTGGCAATCCGATTTGTACATGGTGAGACCGAAAAGTAAGGTGACTGATGTCATAATAATCACTGTATTATATATTTGCAGATAAATACATCACTGTCCTTCAAAGTAGCTCCCGCCGTCTACAATACACTTCTGACAACGTTCATACAAGTTCTTGAAACTTCTGAAAAAGTCCTCCTTTGAGACTGTCTGAAGTTCCTTGGTAACAGCAGCTTGAATGTATGAGATGCTTGAAAATCGGTTTCCCTGCAGTGCCAATTTCAGTTGTGGAAAGAGGAAAAAATCTGCTGTCTATCAGGGGAAATAAGGAGGGTATAATACTGAGGACTGAAATTGGCACTGAAGGTAAACCGTTTTTCAGGCATCTCAGACATTCAAGCTGCTGTTACCAAGGAACTTCAGACAGTCTCAAAGGAGGACTTTTTCAGAAGTTTCAAGAACTTGTATGAACGTTGTCAGAAGTGTATTGTAGACGGCGGGAACTACTTTGAAGGACAGTGATGTATTTATCTGCAAATATATAATACAGTGATTATTATGACATCAGTCACCTTACTTTTCGGTCTTACCTTGTAGTTCAACTCATTCAAAGTCGTTTTGTTAACAGTTTCATACATAATCTATAAGCATTTCTCTACATTTAAAACAAAATTTAGAATGACTTTCGGTGGGATACCTAAACTCGCAGTCGACTATGAGAGTTGAATTCAATTTTCTTTCTAATGGATTATACTTTTATAAATATGAATACACTTTTGTTCAAAAAATCACTAACTTCGTATAAATTTGTAATAATAATGCGAACTGTTACGTTATTTAAAGTGTAGTCGCAATAAATAAGGTATTGCTACTCTGTGCACTTTCCAGGCATAGAATTCGTATAATGCTTCTGCTAAAAAAAATCAAAGGACGTATAAGTTGACGTATGCGAGATACTAGGCAATGGACAATTCCCGCATTTTTTAAAAACGAGTGAAATTAGTTTATATTTATGAAGAATTTCTTTCCGATTCCAAACATTTAAATAAAAGTTCTTTAAAAAAATTCGATATTTAAATATTAAGAAAAGAAAATGCCCCAAAACCGAGCCAATACCATTTCATTCAAAACAATCAACAAAATCTGTGACGTAAAGAGATACGACCGTTTATATGGTTATCGTGAGGTTTCTGCCAAATAGTTGGCGTTTTTAGATCATTGCGATATCCCGTACACAGGTTGGCGTGATTTGCGAGAAACTTGCAGAACTGGTTTCCGCTGCTGCATTTCAAGCCAAGATGTTTGAGATGTCTTAACGTCACGTTCAATTCGGGCCAGACTGATCGTTTTCTCGCCAACGTCTAACAGGGGAATTTTGATTGCAATTTTTTTTTTAAAAAGCGCATTGATCAGAAATTTTTGTGTTTATGGCCTTTTCAAAACATTGAGAATTGGAAAGAGAAAAAAAAGCACAAAAACAAAAAAAAGCGGGAATTGTTCATTCCGGAGTAGCGCGGATAAGTGGCGGTCTTGAGGGAATAAGCAAATAAAAGTTGGAATTTTTATAAATATTTCTGTTGAGCACCCAACATCACAGGGTTCCCACTCTTTTTTCAAATTGAAAATTAAGGAGTTTTTAAGGACCTTTAAGAACACGAGACAAATTATATTACACCGTCAAAATAAATCACGTTGGGAAATAACTATTAAGTAAACTATAATACTCGTGCAGTATCAATTTATAATTTTAAAAACATCCACTCAATCAATAAATCATTAACAAAAAAAACAAAAAAAAACCAACAAAAAAATCAAATTTTAAAAATATGTTACCACATTCTAGCTCTTTCCTGTAAAAAAACAGTAGGGAGTATACATATTTAATAAATGACTTTAAAAAAATTGCACTTTCAACCTGAAAATATGACAATAAAATAAACTGATTTATACAGATCTAAATTTTACATATGTGTGAAATATTCTTCTAAAATGAAATAATCTCTTTTGTCCTATCAGAAATAACTTTTTTCAAACCTTTAGCTTGCAATACTTTTTTTTGATTTCTTTCAGCAAAAAAATTTGCTTCATGAAAAGTAAAATATCACTAACGGTTTAGACCTTATTGAATAACTCATCCAGTCTTTTCCATAAGCAAACTCTCTCTTCGATTTTAAATTGTTAATTTATTCAACTTTCTGTTTTATCTTATGCTCAATGTTAGTCATTTTAATGTTATTTTTCTGGTTTTCGAGGGCATTACATATTTCTGTTTCGAAGAAGAAACAAATTTCCCCATTTCTTTTAAAATAACAGCATTATGAATTTCATTTATTTCCATGAATTAATCTCTGTGCAGTTTTCTGTTTAAGATTTGTTGACTTCTAATGACCTATTTACACTTTAACATCGCTCTACAGATGCCCGAGCTTGCGATAGAATTAGGACTGTTTTCATGCAATGCCATCATTTGTTTTTCTGGCACCGTAAGAACCTAAGTCTGTTAAAAAGCAGTCGCTTTATTTTTGCATCAAAGTAGCAAACCATTGAAACATTCTTTTAAACTGTATTTTCTATAAAATCCTTGTACTGAAAAAATACTTCATCACACTCTTTATCTACGACTAAGTACGTTTTTCATTGAATTTAAGTTTTTGCACTGATCTTTTACCATTTGTCTAGGATCTAGACTTTGTACATTCCCTTTTCTCCACCTTTTGGAAGTTTAAAATATGATGTGTTTGATCTTGAAAGAATTGTAGTTCTTGTAAAACCATATCTCTGGAATTGAGTGTGACACGAGAATTTGTCCAAGTTCCACATAACCGCTGCACCACCTGATTGGACTTTAGACCAAATGTTTTGATCGGTGAATCCTCAAAGCAAACTTGGTGGTGAAAGTGTTCCAGTTCTTTCACACAGTGCGGACGAGGGTCCGTAAAAAATTTCACCAATGCACGGACTATTTCAGATGATGCGGAGAGCGGTTCGCAACTTTGAAATCTTCGTGCGGGCTCGCATGGTATCCGCACATACCAAAATTTAAGGGGGGGCGCTACCTCCGCATCAACAGGTTTTGTACACAAGATGAAATGGAAGTATTCACAGAACGAGGGTGCGGACGATACATCCCCGCAGTTTCTATAAATATTTTCAGTTTGAATCAAACAATTAAAAAACATTTGAATCGTAATTTAAAGTGTATAATGCAATCTACTAGGGTCTAATTCATCAATGCAAAAATTGAATTTTAACATAATCTAGAAGTTTTTATAAAAAGTGGTTAATTTTAAATACTTTCAAAACAAAATTATATGGGGAAAAAACAACAACTTATATTTATAATTCTAGTAGTTTCCCTGTACCAAATCATTGAGTACCATTTGCAGTTAAATTTAGTATTTTAAATCAATTATAAATTGAGTTATGACAAGTGTAATTAGACCCTAGTTATGTAACTTAATTTTAATTAGTTAAATATCATTAAATGAATAATTTTTATGCAGAGATGTTAGTTATCTAACACTTGTTCAGAGTGAAAAAATTGTGACATGCGTATCGTCGGCCAAGAGTAAAAAGGCAATAACTCCACTTTTGGTTTAAACCCATTTCTTATTATTTTGAAAACAGGAAGAGAAGCTGATCGATAAGTAAAAGCTGCAACTTTCATCACTAAACAAAATTAGTTTAAAAAAACTCTTAAAAGACTGATGAGACCACATGCGCGTATCTCGCCTTTTCCTTCTAATATAAAGGAGATACGAAACTCCCGCAACTATGTGCTCGTGTAAAAAAGTAAGGTATGCGATACGGGCCCGCATCCGCACCGTTTGAAAGAGTCCTGAATCATTTCGATGTCTGTATAGCTAGGAAATCGATATTAGGTGGTTGAAAAATCCTGACTGATTTTCTTTTATAAAATGCTATTTCCCTTTTTATAATACTAAAAAGTCCAACGACCATCATGTCCGTTGAGCTCTAAAAAGTTGATTTCGTATATGTTGACCCTAAATATACAGGTGAATTAAAAAATATTCTTCAGAAATAGGCATGGCAGTCAGGAACACGATACTAGCAAGGACCATGAGCTCGCGTGAGTAATCCAGGCACACAAGAGGGCGCTTTATGTGGAGAGGAAAGGTGGACAGGATTAAACGGCAGGAAGCGGAAGAGTTCTTACGCAGGCCCTGTAAGAGATGAGAAATATTTCAATTTAATGAAAAAAAAGAATCAACACATAAAAACAAGATCTTTACTATAAACACTTTACATGTATTGCCGACTTTTACGTGTAATTGTAACTTATTTAAGCAATTTTGATCTCGGATCGAATTTCCAAAAAGATTGACCATAATGAAGAAAAACCATCAATTCTGTGTCATTTACTTTTTTTTTCCCACAAAAAACAACTTATTAATAGAAGCCTGTGTAAGAGCTGCCTTTTGATGATAGGTCCAAAAACGATAAACTGCATCATTACCATCGACAACGAGTCTATATGCGAATGTTTCAGCTGGGTTGGATGATGGTGAGTTAATTAGCCCCTCAGCAGATATGCAAACAAACACACAAAATCGATGTTACTACAAAGGATTTATTTATCAGTACTCTACTTTTAAAATTAACTAAAATTCAAAATTAACCAAAATATAACTCTCTTACAAATGTGGCTTATAACTATTATCAAAATGTATCTGATGCTGAGGGAAAGAAGGCACGCTAGCCAAATTATTATAATTTTTGGATTGAAGGTATTCAAAAGATTATGAATAAGTTTTATTTAAGAAAGCATGCGTCGAAACAAGAGTTTCAATTAAACGTTTAAGATTGATTACATAAGAACAGATTTTACAACACTGCAATCATCAACATGGGAATTTCCTTTTTCTTTTACATAAAAATATCGACCACTTAATTTTAAAACCATTATAATTAGCTTAATTTTAAATAATATTAATTGTCTTTTGTGATTAATGTTATTTGACCTTAGGAACACTTTGCCTTCTTTTACTTTAGGGCTTATATTAAAAAAAAAAAAAGTAACTTTAAAATAAATTACCAAATAGAACCTCACCATACTTTTTACCATTTCTTAACATATTTTGAGCATCATTTGCTATTTAAACTAATAGTAACACTAATAAACGAAAGACACAAACCCATCCTTAACAAACCTTTTCGTAACACCCAGCATACGGTCAGGTAAAGGTCATCTTTCAAAATTGCAAGCAAAAAAGAAAAAAATTGTTGCTGCATTTGGTAAAATGGAAAACCCCTTTTTCTACGTTTGTTAAAAAGATTTATTTTAATTATTTATATTCTCCTTAATGTCCTTAAAAACAGCTATACAGTTTTTGAAATTAGTTTGAACCTCAATCTGTTAATTTAATGTATCAATAAGATAATTATTCCATAATCACAATTCTCAAAGTAAAAAAGTCGAACCGAAGACCCTTCCAGCACCCCCGATTTCCGGCAAGAAAATCGTCCGTTTCCTCCCACACCCCCAAGCTTGACCCCTACCTCTACCGCATTATTTCATTCACAAGAGAAATCGAACACACTCTCTTTTCCCACAGCGTGGAAGGTTAATTAATGCCAAACGATATACTTTTCATTTAGTGGCCTTTTTTTTTATTTTATTCTTTTGGAATCAGACGATGAAGTGAAAAAATCGTGTGAAGTGAAGAAGTTGGAGGAGGGGCCAGGTGGAATTGTGCTGCAACTTCCGGTGTCGTGATCGTCTGCAAGGAAATCACGCACGACACCTGAACAAATTACTCAATCGAGAAGTCGATTTTTTTTTATGTTGGTTTCTTATGTCGGGAGATTTTATGTAATGCAATTCACGTAATTGGAATGTGCCAAGAGTTTCTATAAGAGTACTTTTGATGTTTGAGAGGAAAAATTTATGAATTAGTCTTGGAATACTGATCTTAATGAAAGAAAAATATGAACACTATGTAAACATTGTATATTAAATCATGTGTCTAATGTTTGCGTTTCTAATTTTTCAAGGAAACGACCTGATGGCTCGAAGACTTAGGTTCGATTCCCTGAGCTACGCAATATCTGATTTAACAAATGATTAAACGCGGTGTAGGTTGTGATTGTAGTTTCATGATGCCGGTATATCTGGTAAGAGTTTTCAGGGTGTTTTTTTTCCGATTGGGAAGAAATTCCCAGCAGCGTCTATTAGAGATATCCATCGTCAGGTGTTTTCTTTGAAATTGGAGCTGCAATGCAAGTATTTAAAATAGGGGAAGGGGGGCTAACTATGGAATTTCGACAATATCGATGTCAAGAACATAAACAGTTCAAAAGCTTAGGGGGTCATCTCCCCCCCCCCCCCCAGTCTGTCGCTTTGTGTAACTCTCGCATCAGAAAAAGCTCAAATACAGCATCCTCGATATTGTTTTTTTTATTCTTCTAAAAGTTCCACTGTAAACATTAATGTCAAAATTATAATTGAATAAATCTGAAATATTTGATAACTAAAAATAACCCTTTCAACGTTGTTTATTCCAATCTTTTATATGGATTCAAAGAATCAAGTAACAAAAGTAATCTCGTGACCTTTTTAGGAAAAAAAAATTATCTTTAAGCCAAACCTCAACGACAACTAAACTCCTTTCAAACAAGGAGAGAAAAAAATCTCCGGAGAGGAACAACGAAATAGAAGAACAAAGGCGGGATACAACACAGATGAAAAATGACACTTTTCTAAAAATATCAATTTCGACAGGAATAGGGAAAAGAATTAAAAAGAAGTTTTTTTTTTTTTTCAAAATAAGAAGAGGGGAGGGGAGGGGGGATCTCGGTACATCTGTAACAATCTGAGGGAACATTTCTGAATAGAAAAACCTCTCCAGTGGTAACAATGGCGGCATCTAAGGACGGAAGGGAAAAGGGCGGGAAGGAAAGCGTCCTAAATTCATTTTTCAACCAGTGTTTGACAATACCTGCTAACCACTTCAAATACGGAGATCCCGCTACCCCCGTCCCCTTTTGTTGGGTAGTTCTCCCAATGAATCAGCTATTTGATGGTTAGGAATATAATAAAAAAATAATAGAATCTATGTTTTTATTTATACTGATTCAAAATACTTTGGCCAACGAAAATTCTTGGAATAAATATTTTATAAATTAAAAAATTCCAGCCATAAAAACAAAGTTTGACTATAAACCCTAGTAAGTGCATCACCAACTTTTTTCACTGATCAATGACAACAATTTGCACGTTCAGTTTCATTTTTTAATTGACATCACAGTTTTCAAACATTTCAAAAACCACTGCTTTTGAACATTTTACGATATTTCACTGTCTCTCGCTCCATGATTCCGAGCCCTTACTCCATAAGGCAAACATTCTATTTTCAAAGACCCATTCCACAAACAATAAACTTCGACTAGCAATAAGCATTATTATTTTTTTTCTTTCTCGAAAGGCAACTGTGTGATGCTGAAGCTAATTTGTTTTAATCTGTCAGATGTGCATAATAAATTGTCCAATCAATGCGCAAGCAACCAGACAATGATCACCTCCTAGGGCCACAAGGCTCGGGCCCATGATTTTAGGGGGCCCCGAAATTAGCTGTAAACTTATAGCTTTTGTTTCACAAAAGCCGAGAATATCTTTTATTTATAAAAAATATCTTTACATAAAAATCATTTATTATTAATCTTGAAACGTCTTTAGTATTTCAGAGTATATTTATTCAAATAAACCAAACCATCATTTAAATGCATAAAAAACAAGCTTTCTTGAAAGATAAAGAAAAAAATTGAAAGGAAGTCTTGACGAATTTATTGTGAGATCAGCAAATGTCAACTATGAAGTCGTGAATAATGAAGATATTGTTGTTACGAATAATAGTACTACACATTTGAGATAAATGCAATACTACATATTACAAAGTTTGTTCACTTTTGATTTATAAATTTGGTTGTTTGAAATTTATTTCCTTATTGGCGATAAAAAATAACTTTTAGGAAACAATATTAACAACTTTTTCTTTATTTAAGGGGAGTTGAAACCTTTTGACGACTGGTAAAACAGCTTTGTTTTGCGTAAATTTCGATGTGCTTTAAAATAAAATGTATTCGCTATTTTTAATTGATTTATTTATATAGCTTAATGTTTATTTCCTTCTTCGAAAACAATAATTATTTTTAGCATAAGTATATATATTTTTTAAAGTTATCAAGTGAAACGTAATAATAGAAAATTTAATAAAAAAAAAATTCTGAATATAAGCTACCCACAATATTAAAAAAAAAGTTATTGCCCTATCCCTTTAAAAAATTTTATGGGCATACACGTGATAGTTTTACATTCTCTAAAGCAGGAATTAAGAATATAGATGGCAAGGTTTTTTTTATTTTTATAAAATGGCATTTATAGCTAGAGACAAATTTTTAAATTTAAATTTTCTTTTGTGCATAAAAATAATTTTTATATTTTATTAAGGATAATTCTGAGTTAGAGAATGAACCCAGAAATTATCTTTAATTTCCAATATTAGTATTGAGTTTATTCCAGAAAATATCTTGTGGGTAACTTACGTTAAAAAAAAAAAAAAAAATCATTACGCTTTACATGACAATTTTTTAAAAAACATGCTTATGTCCAAAATATTTATTGTTTTTTAAGGAGAATAATAAGGAGACCGTATAAAAATATCAATTAAAAATATAAAGTACATTTAATTTAAAACATATCGAACATTACGCAAAAAAGCTGTTTTTGTTGCCGTCAAAAGGTTTAAATTCCCCTTTTGTTAAATCATTTGACTTTGTGTCAAGCCCCAATAAATCACTCGTTTGAAAAGGGGCCCCGAATGTGTCTGGGCATTGGGTCCCAACTTTTCATGATCAGGCGCTGCAAAAAAACGGTGATGAATTCATAAATTGTCTATGTGTAGTTTGATACAAGGGAACCAGGAACCCCAATCTCTGATTTTTCAAGTAGTTATGCATTAAATTGTATAAGGATAGCTTTACTTTCATTCCAGAACAGTTATGGCTGGACAATTTCGAACTCATTTTCAGAAAACAAATTCCCTGAGATTTCCAGAGACGTGTTTTTTCATCGCGGGCTTAATTATTTTTAGCCACATAAATATATTCAAACCTCTATAATCGAAATTTTTCCGAGAACTCGAAAAAAGTTTTTTTTTTTTTTTTCCTTTAAAAATAACTTTCGTCAAGTCTATTTTATAAAATAATTCTGTAACTTCAAGGTTAAACAAATAGCATCGGAGAGTAGGATTTTTTTCCAATGAACATCCGACTTTTTCCAGGTTTTAAGGGGGATTTTTCTCTTTTCCCTAATATTTTAAGACTGATTTATGAACATATTTGGCATAAACAAAATAATAATAATGTTGTGTGGATGGTTTCGAAAGATTTGAAGCCAAAGCAGATCAAAACTTGCAGAAATTTATTCCGATATAACTCTTCGCAGATTCTCTTACAACTCCAGAACTTCTCGTTCTAGTAGACTCAATACAGCTCTTTTCAAAACAATAGAGCACAAAACAGCAGTTAAACTTGACACACAACTGCTAAATCGCCGCAAGAGACAATGCAATACAGTTCGCTTTCGGAACTCTCTGAATGCTCGCTGACAGACAACCAAGTCAGTAACTCCACTCAGTCAGTATTTCAACTAATTTAGTAATTTCAGTCAACTAACTGACTCAACTAACTCCATCACCCGCACTCTTGGGCTTATATAGGAAAGTTAAACCTTCATGAATCTTCTAGAGATAGATATTTGGAGAACTTTCCAGATCGTAGTCGAAAAGTACTATACATGTACTTGGGGACCGAAAATGTCGCCAAATTGGGCGACAAAAATTAGTCGCCAAAACCATCGCAAACTTGGCTCTATCTTGCCAATTTGGCGAGATTGCCATTACCATAATGTTAAATGGCCTGATCCTTGTAAAACTCGTTATCAAGCATCAATACACACATTGCGGGGAAACAAACTAAGACGAACTATTGCACTGCCTTATGCAAAATGTACATAAATTTTCCTACTTACAAAATTAACACTACGAAATATTTACAAATATACAAAAATTCGTAACAATAAGTATCTGGATTTTTTTTTTTTTAAATTGAATACATTGACTTTGGTTGCTGGCAGTTTTTTTAGATGTAACAGTTATGTATTTAAAAAAAAAATCAAAATCATCTGAGTGTATTTATTTCTCATAAGTCCAGTACAAAATTCAAATCCTAGTATTACTCGCATTACTTCCCGTGTAAAAATTAAAAAATACCAGATGTTAACCCAGTGGTGTAACCATAAGCCATACGTGAACTTCCGTAAGCCGATCCAGAAAATTCCTTTTCCTCTTCCGGAAAAGAACCCCCTCCCCCTTGTGTATAGAGGGCACGCGCCCGACACGCGAGCTACCCCCCCAGACGGTAGTTCATTGTCTGGAGTGGGTCAGGGTGTGGAAAAAGGGATTGGTCTCGGTGCTCCCCCTCCCCCCTTCTCTAAAGGGGGAGGGGGTTGCATGGTGACAGATCCTGAATTATGGAAAATGCAAGGTCTTGTTTGGGGATTGTGTGTACAAATTTTGTTGTGGTATCCACCGTGGAGGGATATCAACATGTCAGGTATTGCATCAGGTTTTCCTCACTTTGCGGTGTATTGATATTATCAATTTCTGAAGATCTGATGGTGATGGAATTGTAGATATTTTAAACATTTACTGCTGAAACGCTATAAATACTCGTTCTACTTCAAGTCAAGTCATTAAATTGTTTTCAAATTTAGCGATTGTTAGTTTATCTGATTTTTACAATAGTTTAGTTAACTAAGCAATAAAAAACTAATGACTCAGTGGTATGGTGGATAGATATAAAAACTGGATGAGGTATTTTTGGAGCCTTTTATTTTTATGAGAGAAACTCTCAAGAATGTAATATAGATTTACCTTGGTTAAACTCTCGTAACTATCAAATGCATTTTTTAAGCTTATCACCAAATTTGAAAAGTACAATGAAATTGTCTAATATTTGCAAATTGCACACCACCATAAAAGTTGCGAATAAAATGCAAAGAAACTGAGTAAAAATTTCATATTTTGTTATTGACAATCGTGAGTCATAAGCTTTTTCTTTTAATACAAATTTAATTATTTACATTAAACGGATAAATTATAATAAAACCTCCCAATTAAAATTAGAAAAATAAATGTTCAATATTTAATCTAGATGGCGCCACGAGATTTAATTCAGAAATATTGGGTTTTTACACTAATACAAAAATGAGAACCAACTACCATAGAGGTAGAAATAATCTCAAATAAAGAAGATCTAAACCATCTAGGTTGGTCAGTTTAAATCTTTTCAACAACACCCAGTCCTACTGTACAAAGCCAGTTGTCTTTTAAAGCTATTTACTTCAGTACATTCATTATTCAAGTAAAAATGCTATTTAAATAACTTGTGTGCGTGACTTCTTGTTATGCCATACATACAAGTAATTAAAAATAGCATTTTAACTTATTTAATTATTAAGTTATTTAATCGCTTTTTTTTTTTCTTTTTTCTTTTTCGAATTGCATATTTTCTAAACATAGGAAACAATTAGCATTAAAATGTTGGTGTCAAGATCAGTAGCGGGCCGGGGCTAATTCAAGTGGGGGTTTACAACACAAAACGTGTAATCACACAGACACAGTTTACTCATCGGAAAAAGAAAAGAAAAAAAAAAAAAGGGGGGGGGGGGGTAGTTGTTTTCTTTCAAGAAAATTGGGCAGACTCAATGTAATTGTGCGCATTTTTTTTAGTGAGTTAAAAGGAGCAACGCCAAACTTGTTTTTTTAACAAGTATTTATTACTTATTCTCCAAAGTAGGATTTGAACTATATCGTGTTGTTTGGTTAATTATTGCGATTCTGGAAAAATTCAAATATTATATTTAACAGAAAATCTACACTCGAATTTCGAATTACCTCTATCATATCTTCGTAAAAGAGGCAATCTTCTAAATAAGCTGATTTAATTATACTTTTTCAAACTATCAAAATTAAAATAAAAAGAGGGTTTTATTAATAAAACCCACTTTTTTTTAAAGCAATGTATTTTTGTATGTTAATTAAAAATAACTTAGAATGTGGAAATTAACAATACATATGTGTATATGTTACGGCACATGGAATCAAATACCAAGTATGTACAATATGGCGACATTAAACTTTGCAGGACAACAAAAATTTGCCAATTTAAAATTCTTCATGGCAAAGATAAAAATACTGTTATGAATTTCTGTATATTTGTAAATATTTCGTAGAATTAATTATGTGAAAAGATAAATTTTTGTACATTTCGCTTAAGGCAGTGCAATAGTTTGTCTTACTTCGCTTTCCTGCAATGTGTCTCATAATGCTTGAAATCGAGTTTTACAGAGATAACGCTGGGAAGCGAGTTTTACAAGGGGCAGGCCATTTAACATTATGGTTAAAGGCAATCTTGCCAAGTTGGAGACGGTTTTGGCGACTAATTTTGGTCGTCAAATTTGGCGAGAAATCGCCAAACTTGGCGACCATTTTCTGTCCCCATGTACATGTATCGGGGCTTTTCGACTACGATCTGGAATATCCTCCAAATTTCTACCCTAGAAGACTCGCCTTTCCTATATAAGGCCGATCAAGAGAGCGGCTGAGTTAGTTGACTGGAGTTACTGAATTAGCTGTCTCTCAGTGAGCATTCAGAGTAATTCTAAAGCGAACTGTATTGCATTGTCTTTTGCGGCGATTTGTAGCTGTTGTGTATCAAGTTTTTAACTGCTGTTTTGTGCTCTTGTTCAAACGTCGTATTCGATCGTGTAAATAAAGCGTAGAAAGACTAGCATCGCAAACTTAACATAATTTATTAAAAACTGTAAATGACTAGATAATAACAACTACTTCCCTGAAGGAAGTGATCCTGCTCTTAAACAGAAGCAGTTAAGACAACAGCAGTCTGTGCAAAGACAAGAGATTATAAATACACATAACGTACATAACGGTTACAGTAGACTGGCGTGAAATTTACATAAAGACAGTTCAATGGCAGGCCAAAAGTTCTACATAAAGGCAGGCAGTCTGAGCAGGCTCCATGTGCTGGTTGCCACACTCTATTGCTGTGTGAAGAGCTGTATTGTGTCTGCTGGAACGAGAAGTTCTGGAGTTATATCGGAATAAATTTCTGCAAGTTTTGATCTGCTTTGGCTTCAAGTCTTTCGAACCCATCCACGCAACAATACAAATTTCAGAAAATGCAATAATTTGTAAATTTATTAAATGTATCAAAAGTTATTGATTAAACATCCAATAAAAATTCAAAATAGGTTATTCATCAGACAGATAAAACAGAAACTTAAGTAAAGAGTGTTTTGATATATTACTATTTTTTGTTTTATTTTCAAAATTTTATTTGCAGTTAAACTAAGAACTTTACTTCCGAGTTACTGCGAGATTAAATATCGAACCGACATGAGGGTCATAATGCTCCTGAATATCAATACAAAAAGACTTGGATTATACATAACAACGCGAGTATCAGTTGTTAACAATCTCCAGGATTCTAAAGGTGAAAATGTGAGCATTTAGGACACGAATGAGAGAAAAATCGTACAATACAACTTGACAATAAAATGGAGACACTCTGGCACAAACGCTATTGTATCTACTCATTTTCGAAATCCGATATTGCAGACTGAAATCGACTCCTATGCTTCATGCATGCTAGGTGAGCATTCTGTCTATGAGCCAAGAGTTCTCCCACTACATAAGAATGACAGTTTTATTATTGTAATTGTAGACAAAACTATTTATCCCTATTAAACTGGACATATCAATTTATAGCTGACATACAAAACATCTCATTGAGTTACAAAAACACACTTCATTTTAAATTCTAAAATCCTCTGGTCAAAACTCTTGGTTGACATTTTGACGCTTACCAACCCCACGAAATCAATTATATTTTTCACTTGACATATACCATTGTAATTTTTAGTTTTGAATGGGAAGATTTACTTTAAGCAGAGAGGACATTTGCCCTTAACATAAGCTCCTCACGACATTTATCAGAGGGCAAAATGTAACCATCGATGGACTGCTAATTTGCTTTCAGTAGAAGTTTTAACAGATACTGAAAATCAGTCTTTAAATGGGTGTTTGTATGCTGAGTACAACACTAACAAAAGGTCCCTATCTTCTGTGAGAAAAAGGAAGCAATTACAGAAGTAAGTGTTCTCGTAGTTAAGTGCTCACCCATGTCTCAATCAGTCAAAACCGCCATTTTGTTTCATTTTCAGTTAATTAAAGGCTTTTAACAAGTACTCGAGAGTGCGTACGGAAGACCGCACTACGCTAAATTGATACGCAGATAGGAACCGTGGTTTAAAGGGGGAGTTGCTAGCTACGTAGTGACTACAGTTTGATACTATTTTTAGAGAATAAATTGAAGGCGACGGAAAGATGTAAAAGTAAATTTCATTCAAGAAACATGCTAACTTTTATACGTAATCTATAATAGTTAATGTTGTTTGTTTAAACAAAAAGAATACTGGCCATTTCCCATGCTGATCGCGAGTATAGACCTTGGCAAAAAAGTAGTTAAATGAAAAAAATTCTACTGTAATGTTTAAAATTAAGGTATCCCTATATGGATCATATTTTAGACTATTGGTATATTTAGACTAATAGCTCTCGCTAGTGAGTCTAGTTGAGGATGGTCGGTATCAAAACAAGACTAATCGATTTGGAATTGGGCCAGCATAAAGTTGACATCCAAACCTATAGAGTGGATTTCTTTCTTCTGAAATTTTTAGCGTAAATGTGTCTTGTCTTGTTTCCTTGGCAATAGACAACGCTAGATACGCTGGTGGGGGCGATTCTTGTGGTAAGACAAAAAGTACTTACAGTTGCATATGTCTAAAAGCAAATACCTCAACACTTCAACCAGCATGTAGCAATTAAATGTAAATTTACCACATTTCAATATAAGAGTAATAAATACATCGAGTAACAGCTGTCATAGATAGATTAATATTTACTTTAACCATATATGTCTTAAACGTTGGCAGGCCAATTCTTGGTAATAATACATTATGTAGTACAGACATAATCACGTTCTACAATTTTGAACATTGAGGACATAACCACATTCTGCACATTAATCACTTACTATACTGAACTAAAAACACCGTATCAGTGTAGCTGTATGGTATAAGTAAGATTTCCTCGACTGGTACCATTCTGCAAGATCATCACCAGTCGAAACTTTCAACAAATCGTGACTCAGGTGCGCAGAATCGCAGAAAGCTCGAACAGTGCATCTCTTTGTGCGTCAAAAATCGGTCCCTGTCGATAACCGAAACTGTCCAATAGATACAACTTAATGGGGATAGCTCTGATTGAATCCGGAGATAGGCCACCGAAAAAAAAAAATCACCTGTAATTGCTCCCTGTCTTACTCTCTGGGTGGGTGCTGCTTGCGGGTGGTAGACCCCCTACTATGGGGTTCCTTTTAAAAGTCTTCGATGAGTTTAAGTGGTCTTTAAATCACTGAAAAACTTTTACTTTTGCTGGAGATTTGAAAGGGACCCCAGGGTGAAATGCTTAATGTTATCATTACAGTCCGGGACTTGAGGATTCAATCCAAAGCAATCAACTTTAAAAGGTGTGTTTTCTTTTAAAGTACAGTAGGAGAGGCTTTTCGAAACTGCTTGAGAAACTTGGAGTACCTACCTCCCCCTATCCATAATACGAGGAATAACTCCGGCATAACACTTGCGATGAATTATGTTATGAAATTGCAGCACTGAGAAGATCCGTTTCTGTGTTGTTCTCAAAAATAAGCATATCTTAATGAAGCGAGTATATTTTGGATATTTTCCGGTAAATGCTACAATTAAAAGAGGATTCCGAAATATTGCGTTTTTCTTTTTTGGAAGAACACCAAAGGTCGGCAGTCCATTATAAAGGTGCAAATACATTATATAGGTCTTCAAAACAGTTAAATTTGAAACGTTGCGTTTTAATCCTCTTCTTCAGGTAGGAGATTTTTTAATCGATTTTTAATTCTCAGTGAAAAATTAACATAATAATATAACCCATAAAAACAGAGTTTTTAAAAAATCCTTTACATGCATTGTCAAATTTTACTTTCAATTACCCATAAGTATGCACATGGTAATGGAAGTATAGCATTCAGTAAAAAAAAAAAAAAAAAAAAATTTTTTTTTTTTTAAATTTCTCCACGTTTTGGTTGTTTTTAGATTATCTGGCGCCGTCAGCAACACGAGGGCTATAATGCGCCGAAACATTCGTCATTAGACAAGCCAACATACATTTACAAACGCCCATGCCTAACACGGGACTCGAACCCGCAACCTCGCGGTTTACTCCACGTTTTGGAACATCTCGATTTCAAAAAAGTGATCTAGAAAAAATGACTGTGTGTCTGTGGTCAGCATAACTCCCGAGAAAATTGACCTACGATGTTCACATTTGGTGTGCGGGTTGGTGGTAGCCATGAGATCTACCGTTAAGGTTATCATCAAAATCGTGCATGCGCGTAAGGTAGCTGCCTTGAAAAAATCATGTTTTTCAGTAATTGCTAAAAAACGGCTCAAACGATTTTGTTCAAAATTGCTGTGGTAATGCCTCTTAAGGTGTTCTAAACATCCCTACCTTCGAAATTCCCGTAAAAATGCTTTAACGGCGTAAAGAGTTGAAAAACGAATGTCTTTAACACAGAGTCTTCTTTCCTTGGGCATACCTCATTATTGATCGTTTTTTCTTATCTAGTCAGTTTCACTTATAGGAAAGGATAATATGTGAATTATAGGAAAGTATATCTCCAAAATCATCCAATTTGGAGAGGTTTTTTTTTCTTCCCCTCCAAGACTCATTCAAGAGTTATCGCAAAAAATATCGCCAAACTGGCCACTTTTTCTAAAGGAATGATGAAAATATAATACCGGTAAATGAAACAATTCCCCATTATTATTATTATAGTGTAACTTAAAATTGTGCGATATACCACACCCCTAGTTTATATTCATTAACACAGCGCCGATATCAAAAACTTTTCTACGAGGATATGTGCGGCAAACTACACTTAAAAATTTATTTATTAAAAATGAACGTGAATTTATGCTGTGACATTCAAAAATCATTTATTCTGATTAAAGTAATTTTATTATTTTTTTATTAAAAAAAATTATGGCTACAGAAAGAGTTTCAACAATGATCGTTTCAATGATATGTTAAGGCGATTTTATTAGTATTCCATAAAAGCGACCTTTTAGTGACAGTAACAGCCCCAAATTTGATAGAATGCATTGTAATTGAACCTATCTGCCAAGTTTTAGTCCGATAGGATGACGGCAAGGGGTTTAATTAGGTCTCCGCAGATTCCTCCCCCCCCCCCATCGACAAAAGCGAAGTTAATATAAAGGATTTAAAAATGGGCAAGATTCTAATTACAATTTTCCATTAAAATCCATGCACCCGCTTGAGACTTATGCATTAAAGAATTGGATAATGAATTTATTATTACGACAGTATTAGTAATTTGCCCCATTTGAGAAAATATTGTCAAGAATTTTATCAGTGGAAATGACAACACAGCTTTTACAAAATAAAAGCTATTATTTATTCTTCGTTCAGAGGCTCACAAAACATCTTTAAACAACAGCGAACTCTTAATAACAGCTTCAATGCATACAACTTTTCATACACAGCGATAATTCAGGCACTTCAAAAGTAAACAAGTGCTTGGTGGAGAGAAATCGGGGAATTTTTGAAGTTTATAATTTTTTTTTTTTTTTAGGAATTATTGAAAAATGTAAGTACAATTTTAGTGCGAATGCAATCCTTGCTATTCAGAAACGTTGTATAAAAGACGTTGAACAAAAGACTATAATAGTCTTTTGTTAATATAAAAGCAATATATTTACTGTCGATTTCAGAGGAAGTTATGCAAAATTACTGAAACAGTAGCCAAATGAAGCTCACACTTGTGCTTGTTGAAAAAGTATAAGCGACTATAAAAAATGCCAAACTTTTCAAGAGGAGAGAAAGAGAGAGATAAAAATAAAAGTGAGCATTTACAGGAACTATAAATAAATAAAAAGACAACATTTCAAAGAGTTGCCATCACAACTTAATTCTAAAAAATTTACGGAAAACTCTCCTTGAAGTTGGAGCTAGAAACAAGATATCAGAGTCATGGCAATACTACAGCGGAGATAATCGCAACTGACAGGAGACACAAACAAATGCGCAGAAGTTGGGATGCTAATTAGAAGGTTTGATGTTTAACAAATAGCCTTTCGCTTCTCGAAAAGGAGACTCTTCCTAAGCAGAGGTTAAACCATTTTCTTTCCAACAACAAAACCTCCGTCTTTGAAGATAAACATCAGCCGAAAGTCGTCAATCTTCCAGGTAGAGAGACATCAATATGGTCATTGTGAGGCTGTTGACTTGATTTTTTTTTTCGGGGGAGACACAGTAACTCAGGCGACTGAATTTTATAGCCTCAAGAGAATTCTCTATTGAGAGATTATACTGGATACTGAAACAAGACGTAAAATATTGGTTAAAGTTTATACTATTGTTTTTTGAAGTTTGATAAGTTGGGTACTTAACAACGTTTATCGCAGGGAAAATATCTTATTAAAGGACAAGCCTTTTTTGTTAAAAGGCTGCGATGTTGATGTATTTAGATAATAAAATGGTATGTGTGCATTTCTGTGCGTGTGTTTTGTTAAAAAAGAGGCATGAAACGAACACCAACCTATAACGTTAGCAACAGTGGCGGATCTTTCCTGAGGGAGGGGCGCAACACTGTGCCTTAGCCAGGACGAAATTGAATATAACAAATAAAAAAAATAAAAAAAAAAGTAAAAATAATCTATGTAGTGTTCAAGAAAATATACTTCAAAATAATTCATGTCTGTTGATTGACCCCCCCCCCCTCCTCGTCGTATTTCTGATTGCTATTTTAGCGTAAGGCGGTTAACACTGTCCTTTTGTTTTTTTCATTACCTATTTTATTTATCTCGTTCACTTATTTGTTGCTACAGGAGTAAACAAATTTTTAGAAATAGTATTTTTAGTAAATGTCCAAAGAAACCAAGCTAAAATTCAATAGTTTATCAATGGAG
This sequence comes from Linyphia triangularis, assembly GCA_963978545.1. Classification (NCBI taxonomy): domain Eukaryota; kingdom Metazoa; phylum Arthropoda; class Arachnida; order Araneae; family Linyphiidae; genus Linyphia; species Linyphia triangularis. The sequence goes on from OZ021729.1 coordinate 59,837,376, forward strand.
TATATTTATAGTTTATAGCAAAACATTTGTTTAGTAATTAATAATTTATAACGGAGTTTACAACGTTTTTTTTTTTTTTTACTTGAAGTCAGGAAATGCGCATTACAATTTCAACAGGAGCAGTACTAAAATCTACAAAAGTAAGAATAAAATGTGAATTTGAACTCTTTTAAGTTCTTTACTTCCTGTTGATGATAAATTTTTGATTCTTCATCAAGGAACTCTTTCTTTTTCAATTCCTTCTGAAATGACAAAGAGGAATCTTCATTAAATATTGTATACAAATTTTTATTTTTAAATTATTTAACTAAATAAAATTTAGATCTCTAAATACAAACCAACATATTCATTCATTAATTTAACTACATAAACATTGAATACGCAAATTGTCTGATTGAAACTTGTCTATACGAAACAATATTTTTTTCTAAGTAATAACATTATCTTTATCGACAGATTTTTACATACAACGATAAACTGTATAAAACAGTATTTTCTATATCCTTCAGTATCGTTATAGACAAGTTACACTATATGTAGGACCATATTAAAAAAAAGTTTCATTTTCAATTACCCACATGTTTACACAGGGTAATATATATATATTGTTACGTTGTACGGGTTCGAAAGATTTGACGCTAAAGCAGATCAAAACTTGCAGAAATTTATTCCAAAATAACTCTTCACAGTTCTCTTACAGCTCTAGTAGACACAATACAGCTCTTTTCACCTCAATAGAGCACAAAACAGCAGTTAAAAACTTGACAACAACTGCTAAATCGCCGCAAAAGACAATGCAATACAGTTCGCTTTAGAATGCTCAGTATCTCCAGTCAACTAATTCAGTGACTCAAAATCCAAGAACAACTCAAGTCAGGAATACAGCTCTCACAATGAACGTTGGGAGACAACTAACTTCAGTCAACTATCGGACTCAGCTAACAACTAGCTCCGTGACTCAAAATCAGTCAACTCACTAACCCCACTCACGGCCGTCCTTGTATAAGAGGGGTGAACATACGTGAACTTTCCAGAGATAGACATTTGGAGAACTTTCCGGATTGTAGTCGAAAAGTCCTATATACATGTACATGGGGATACATGTACCGAAAATGTCGCCAAATGGTCGCCAACTTTGGAGACATTTGGCGATTTCTCGCCAAATTTGGCGACACAAATTAGTCGCCAAAACCGTCGCCAATTTGGCGAGATTCCCATTACCATAATGTTAAATGCCCTGCCCCTTGAAACTCGCTTCCCAGAGTTACCTCTGTAAAACCCGTTATCAAGCATTTGGAGGTTCATTGCAGGGAAACAGATTAAAGGCGAACTATTGCACTGCCTAATGCAAAATGAACATAAATTTTCCTATTTACAAAATTAACACTACGAAATATTTACAAATATACAAAATTCTAACAATATATAAAATAATTACGATTTTTGGCATATCTCTATGTTTTGGATCACCCTGATTTCAAACAAGTGGACTAGAAAAAATGTCTGTGTGGTCAGCGTAGCTACTGAACAAATTGACATACGACGTTCAAATTTTGTGTGCGATTTACTGGTGGCCATGGGACCTATCATTAAGGTTCTCGTCAAAATCGTGCATGCGCATAAGGTTGAAATCATGTTTTTCAGCAATTGCTGAAAGACGGCTCTAACGATTATGTTTAAAATTTCTTTGCTAATGCCTCTTAAGGTGATCTAATTGTCCTTACTTTCGAAATTCCCGTAGAAATGTGATAAAAGCGTCAAAAGTAGAAAAACGTGTGCCTTTAACACAGAGCTCTTTGCCCTTGAGTATCGCCCATCAACGATTGATTTTTTTTTGTTTCACGCTCAAGAAAGGGCATGTAACGTTTATTAAATAACATCGCCAATTTCGCCAACTTGGCGTTGTTTTTTCCGAAGTAAAATTATTGCCAAACTGGCAATTTTTAATTAAATTGAAAAGGGTAAACAATACCCTAACTTTTAATGTAATGACCAGACCATATCGTGTAATTGAAAGTTGTGCGAAGTTCCACACCTGTAGTTGTTAAGTGGTTTGGTCATTCACATTGAGCTACGACCAAATTTTGGTGCAATATCAAGAGCGGCAGATAGTTGCACCACCATATTGGTTCAACCTCCACCAACGTAAAACGACATCTAGGAGGTTTCGCGAAAAATAGGTTCAACCTAAAATCACTGCAATCATAAGGAACGATCGTAAGCGAAATCGAACACAAGAAATAGAAATCTACTACAAACCAATGGGTCCCGTTAGCAGTGGCGGATCTAGGATTTTCCTGAGGGAAGGGCGCAACACTGTGCCTTAGCCAGGACGAAATTGAATATTTAAAAAAAAAGTAAAAATAATGTATACAGTGTTCAAGAAATGTACTTCAAAATAATCCATGTCCGTTGATTGACCTCTTCCTTTCGTCGCATTTCTGACTTGCTATCTTAGCGTAAGGTGGCTAACACTGTCGTTTTGTTTTTTCATTACCTATTTTATTTTGAAAATAAATTGTATAAAAAATGTATCGTGTATTTTGAACATTTTAGCAAGTTACATCCCCTGAGGTATCGATTATACAGAAGAAATTCCAATGAAAGTTGGAACTTGCTACTTTTATTTGCAACTAACTAAGTATAAATCCTATACTATACTTAGATCAAACTGGAAAATCAGTAATTGTTCATCAAAATTTAACATATTCATAACATATTTATGCAGTGAGCTCAATAAGTAAAAATACGTTGTTTTACTGGATAATCCATTGCTACTCGAATAATCTAAAGTATGCAGGGAAAAAATTGATTTTCAAAGAGAATGTTTTACTAATAATTATAAGTAATATTTTTAATAAGGCAATAGAAGCAAATACAATTTAAATATTAAATAGTTATTACAAAACAAATTCCAGTTTCGAATGTCTCTATTGGCAATAGTTATACTTAAACATGAAAAAGTCTAATGATAAAAATTAAATGAAAAAGTCCAGTGATAAAATTTGATAAATTCTGCAACTGTACTGATACATTACACAGATAATACTTTTTACAAAATTGTTTATAAGTTTATTTCATGTAAAAAATTTTCATAACTATTCATTGTGGTGTTGCAAAGGAGTATTATTAATCTGAATTCAAATATGACGCTTATTTACAAGCCGAAACACAAGCACGATTTAGAGCTAAACGAGTTCTTATGCAGTTTATAAACAACTTTCTTCTTCCTTTCTATCAAAATTTTTAAGTTTAGCCAATTACCATGTCCAGCTGAATAGGGGTGGCAATTTCCGGAGGTAATCCAAATAGTCAACCTCTCATTATTCTTTTTTCCTCCTGGTTGGTGTTGGAAATTATGCATGTGTGCGAGTCAAAATCTCTTCCTCCCACCCGACAGAAAGAGGAATCGGGTATCAGGGGTTCTGAAGGACGGGAAGAATATTTATTGATAATTCGATCCGAGGATACTTTTAACAGAAAGGGATGTGTTTTAAAGTGTCGTAAAGTCTGTTTGAATGAGAAGGGAGAAGGCTATAAAAAGAACCTTGATCCAAAAATAAGCTCCCTTTTTTTCCGGAAATTAGAAGGTTAAAATATGTTTGTTGCGTAAACTTATTGAAAAAAAAAAAAAAATAATAATTTTTTTTTGTTAATTGCAAAAATAAAAAATAGACTCAACCTGAGAAGGGGCGCGCGCCCCCTAGCTGGATCCGCCATTGGTTAGCAACACCCTATAATATCACAGACGTAGAATTCAGACATGGTACAGTTCAGCGAAATTAAATTTGATGGTTTTGGCTGGTTTTCCTCGCGTTTGCTTCAAGTCTATTTTTTATTGTTGCTTGGGATCTGGACCATGTCTGAAATTAAAACTCAGTGGCTCGCTTTATAAAGACTCAATCGGCAAATCCAGTTATAACAAAGAGTTGGATAAACTTTTGGTGTTTAATTTTTGCTAAATAAAAACAGAAAAAAAAAAAAAAAATTAAACGCCACGAATCTACAAGGAAATGGCTTCGCTTCCAAATCGGAGGACATTTTCACAATTCATCTAAATCATCTTCTAACCTGCAAGCTTATTTCCATGGCCTATACCTCGGAGGTTCGCTGTATCGTTGTCAAGGCATCACGGAGACCTTCAAGTTGAGGCCCTCTCATTAGCCCCGTCCATTAGCGAGGTGTCATTAAGGGGAGCCCCTCGTGTCAGGCGCGTGCTGTGATCGTGTCAAAGGACAAATTTTTATTTGAAGAACAAAAATATTCCCAAGGCGGCGTCCCTTGCGACACATCTTCAACAAAGGCCTCCGCAATTAGAGCAAGATTTCGTGGAGTAAACTAATTGTGACGGGGCCAACTTTTTAAGCTCTGGTTGACATGGCGAGAGGCGTCTTGACGGAAAAGATGGGGCGAATTTTAAAAGGATCATGCGAGGTTTAATTAAGGAATTTACGCATGACTTGCATTCATTAGCCGTTGGAATTTGTGGACGGGTACGACAGTCGATGAATGGGTCCATTGACGGAAAGAGGGACGGATTGCGAGGATGACCTAAAATGCGATGGCAAAAAAATTCAGATTCTTCGTTATTGCTTTGGTATTTTTATTCCCTTTCAATTTATCAAAAGGGAGACGAGACGTTTTTATAGATGTTTGCTAAAATGAAAAAATATTTTGAGATTGGAAAAGATGTGGAGGAATATAATCGTAGCCAGGGAAACAGTATAGCGGGTAACGAAACAATGTTCAAATTATGAAACAAAATCAAATGGAAATTAAAAATCAAATGTATGTTTATACAGTTATGATTGCAATAGCATAATTTATAAACGGTCAATCTATTAAAAATTAGAGGAGAGGGGGGAGGGGGATTTAAATATCACTCATCTTATAATTAAGACTTGACTAATCACTACATTTTAATTCGCCATGGATTGGAATAATTTACAGTTTATTTTTAAATTAATGAAAAAACGTAAAGAGTAGTTTAGCAATAATTATTACATTGGTAAAAAAAAAAAAAAAAAAAAAAAAAAAAAAAAACCACTCCAAAATGGCAATATTTATATAGATATATACATATATTACATTATCCTTTCTTGTAAGTGGAACAGAGGAGAGAAAGTCACTGATGCGCGATGCTCAAGAAAAGAGAACAATGTATTAAAGACATTGGCTTTTTAACTTTTACACCTTGATCGTAATTCTACGGGAATTTCAGAGGTGGAGATGTTCAGAGCACCTTAAAATGCATAAAAACATAGATTTTTATCAAAATCGTTAGAGTCGCTGCTTGACAATTGCTGAAACACTTTTTTTTTTTTTTTAATGTCAGCTACATTATGAGCAAGCTTAATTTAGACGAAAACCTACAAGACAGGTCCCATGGCCTCCAATAACCCGTGAGTAAAAAAGTTGAAGATCGTAGGTCAATACTTTATGGGAGTTATGCTGACCACAGAATTTTTTTTCTAGACCCCCCCCCCTTTTTTTTTTTTAAACTCCCAGTACACCCTAAAACGTGAATAAAGGGGAAAAAATCTATTAATCTTTTGTCTTGTTTACCGAATAGTACTTGCATTATCCTATGTTAACATAAAAATTTGAAGTAAAAAGTGTTTTTGATCTTGTACTTTTGTCATTATAAATGTTAGTTTTATTACGACCACAACACTGCACGTATAAGGTATCTAATCATTAAATGACCAGTCAAATCGAGATGACATTATTTGGCGACCTTGGAAGGTATTTTTTCTTAAGACGAATGACAAATTCAAGAAGTCGACTCTATTATGATCATTTCAAAATAACGAAACCCCACCCTTAATCGAAGCTATATATTCCTGTCATATACGGACATATAAACGATTGCAGTAATAATATTTTCATTTTTTGAACTGCGAATATACAACGAATCGTGATTTATCTGATAGTTTGAAACTAATTTCCACTTGACTACTTACTTCAAGAAGAGATGCTATTGCTATAAAAGCATTTTATTTATGTGCAATTTATCTTTGATTAGTGGTCATTCCGTAAGGAAAACATCGTAAATACCTGGTGTTTATTAACTACAAAGATAAAACTACGGTAACAAAGAAGAATGGTACCTGAAGCAAACTGCATTTTAAAATTTCATAAAAAATGTCACTTTAGATACAAATGAGTCATTTAAAATGTCAAAAAATTGTGACATTTTTACTTTCAATTACCCATACGTATACATAGGGTAATGAAAGTATGGTAATCGGACAAAAAAAAAAATTGCATTTCTTCACGTTTTGGGACACCCTGTTCTAAAAAAAGTGATGTATAAAAATGTCTGTGTGTACGTGATACGTGAGCAGTATATCTCCCAAACAAATTGACCTACTATGTTCAAATTTGGTAAGCAGATTGGTGACGGCCCAAGGACATACCATTAAGGTTTTTGTCAAAATTGTGCCGGCGCATAAGGTAGCTGCCATTGAAAAAATCTTGTTTAGTAATGATTGCTAAAAAACGGCTCTAACGATTTTGTTTTTTAAAGCAAATGATAAATATATAAAAATGATAAATAACACAAATCTACATCAGTAATATAGTGTAATTGAAAGTTGTGCGATGTTCCACACCCCTAGTTTTCTGTTAGATTCTGAGGAATCACTATAAAAGTTAAGCTTACATTAAATTAATATAATAAAAATGTTAACAATCAGAATTGTCTTGAGGGGAGAAAATGGCTGTTTGTAAGTTTTTAAAAAATTCAAAATACTTTGCTTGAAATTCTAATTTTCCCTCCCACAATATTAAAAGAAAAATTGAATTTTTATTAAATACTCATAATTTTTCAACTGGCGTCTTAGACGCCTTGCTTTACAACTTTCTTAAGTTAAAAAAGAAATTAGTCTAAAATTTCTATACAAAAAATGTTAGTCATTAGATTCACAGATAGTCATGCCTTAACATACATTCTTTTGGACATTGTTACTATAAATATGTTACTCAAATATTCTTGTAGCGTGTAAAGGAATATGCATAGGGTACAAATACAAATTTAATCAGGCAAGTTTCAACTTTTTTTTTTAAAAATCCTTTTTGTTCACTTTGATTTTCTAAATAAGTATGTATGTGTGTGTGTGGGTGGTTGGGTATGTCGATGGCGGGGAAATCTGCAGAGGCCACATCCAATCGGGATGTAACTTGGCAGATAGATTCAATGTCGATGCATTCTATCAAATTTTGGAGGCTATCACTCTCAATTAAAGATTGTTTTTACACACGTTGCTAAAATTGTTTTGTAATAAAAATAATACAATTTAACCGATCATTGAAGAAACTCTTTTCTGTTGGCAAAATTGTTTTAATAAATAAATAATAAAATTGTTTTAATCAGAATAAATAAGATATTTGGATGGGACCCCAAAATCTAAAACCTTTACTTTTAGAATTATTTTCTTTGAAGTACCGTATTACATTTCAATTGAAATAAATATTTTATATTTCCAAATTAATTTTTTTTTTTTAATTAAAAATTTTGACGTTGCTAAAATTTTATGTATTTAAATTTAAAGGAAAAACCTCTTCCTTTTTGCATTAAATTACTTATCAGACTTTATAATTAAAATATTAAGAAAACATTAAATTTCTTAAAAAAAAGTTTATAAAACCCATAGTATGAAAAATAAAAACTGTAAAAAAAAAAAAAATTAAATTAAAATGTACAATTATAGAAGATAAACTGAAGAAATATACATGAAAAATGATTGCGGAAAATTTCGTATATTTATAAAAGTAGTTTTTAAGTTATATCAATTTAAAATCAAAAAAGAACAAAACGTGGGATTGCGTTTTGTCCCTTTTTTATTTAGAAAAACAGCTTCAAAGTTTCAAAAATAGCTCGTTGGTGATATAATTGTCATTCAACAATAACTTAAATAAATCAATTTCTATTAATGATAGAAATAAACTATTTGGATCATTTTATTTAGAAATATCTGTATTCTTTTTTACAATAATCAAATAAAATATTAGGTTTTTCACCCTTCAAATTTTGGTGTCCCAGAACCCCTCAAGACACAAAGAATAGTTCATTGATTCACTGATAGATGGCGTACAGAGCTAAATTGCCGAAACCTAAATTGAAAGTTTCTGCTCCGTGATAGAGACGCTTCTTTGATTGAATATGATTCTTAGGAACTTGGCGTGACATAACAAATTACTTTTTAAGATCTTTTAACTTCAACACATTTGTTTTTAGGTCTATTAAAAGCAATCGCATGAGATAAAAGGTTGTCGTTGAAGATTTACTGGCAACATATTTTAGTACAGAAAAGTTTTTATTACTATCTAAAACAACAAATCACTTTCAAGCAGTAGAAAACAAACATTGAAAAACATGTCAACGTCTTTAACAGGGCTTTTAAAATCCGGACGGCTTAGTTGAATCTGATGGTCACGTACAAGCGTTTAAAAAGAACGCGTGAAACAAAGACCAAACTTTTCTTTATGTATCTGGACGGAACATATTTCAATGAGGATTGTTCACCGAGGGGTCAAGAGGTCCGGGGCGAGGCTATTGTTTTCATTTTTATCGTTTGGCGACCGAGGAGGCCGAGACTAATAATGGGCCATTTCGAACATAAGAACGTTTTTGAATGTCGAGTGCACCGCCATGTTGACGTGCGATCATCAATTTGTTTTTCAGTAGCAGAAACGTGATGCACGTAATAATGGATTATATGAATCAAAGGGTTAGTTGCCTAGGGCAATGGCCAAACCGACAATTGATGCTGTTATTCACGTGTTATAAGGAACGATTAATTGCTTTTATGGCCACTTTCTTTTATACTGTCGTAAGTTGGATTCACACCGATAACATACTACCAACAGCAAATTTAAACCACATTTGCGGTTTGAAAAATTCTAGGAAAAAGTACACTGAGTGGATTTCGTTATTATGGATACCCGACAGTTCTAAGAAAATTAGTTATGGCTGTCTAACTATTGTCGCTGAAAGATAATACCGATTTATTGGTGAAGAAAAGGATTGGCGACTCAATTTGACAGACTTGGAAAATATAATATTTCAAGGAGTGAGTATCGGCGAAACTGTCTCACTTGTGGTTAGCTGGAATTTTTATGGCATCCTTATTTGTGAAGTTATAGTTTCAGAATAAATTGATTGGATGTGTAACTGTGATCCAGTCAAAGCAATGACTCAATAGACCATGACCTAAGGTCTACATGAATGTCGAATCGTAACGAATTTTTAAGTATATCTAGAATTCGAACATCGCACAAATGACACGTCAGGTCTAATAGCTCGAACCGTGTCGTAGCACTAAAGGGAAATAACGGGTTGCAAGTTGAACTTGAGTTTCATCCTTATATTTATATATATATATATTTTTTTTTTATAGAGAATGTCCGCAAGTCTTAAAAAATCTTTTTTATTTCTTTATTAAACATTTTTACTCGAAACAAAAACTTTTATAAAAAATTTTATGTTAATTTCGATTTTGTGTATTTATGGCAATCAAATCTTCGGATGGAAAAATTTACCCATTTTCCGTCATCCAGTCAAGCTGAAACTTGCAGATAGACTCGTTGTCGATGCATTCTATCAAGTTTTGGAGTAAGGAAGGGGAAAAAAGGTGGGAGGGCAAGTCCATGGCACGGAATTGTTTTTTATTTTTTCGTAGTGGTCAAGCAGTATGAAAAGTCGACATGAGCTTAAAATCGCTTAAATAAGTTGCAATTGCATATAAAAGTTGAAAATGATATAAAATATCAATGTTAAATACTTTGTTTTTATGAATTTGTTACGTGAAAAATTAAATACAGAATGAGTTAGCGACACTATTTAGGATAGTTATAGATATCAATCTGTGGCAACACTTTTTCCGAAAGAAACAAGAAGAAAAATCCTCTGATGAAGAGTGAAAGTGATCTTCCGAGTCTGTCAGCACAGAAGTTGGGCAACCTTTTAAATTATAGGACTTGCAAAGTACAAATTTAAAACAGAAATTTTGACTGGAAGGTCTGACGCCCATGTCATTATCCAGGGGCTCTAAATCTAGGGTTGAAGTGAAGTGGGTGGGAATAAGTGAATATAAATTACACTGCACTAACGAGAACAGTCGTATTCGTGATTGGGCGGCTTGATGTGACGTCGAGATAAAATCTACAGTGACGCTTAAACCTGAACTAAACACAGTCGCCATATTTGATCATGGTACTTTTCTCTAAGTTACTTTAATCTGACAAGAATAAAAAAACAACTTTAGATGAACTTATTTTTTAAAAAGTTATATGGTTGGACATAGTTTGCTTGTGTTACACTGTCAAAGTGAACAGTACACAGCCAGTGGAATATTATCTTAAGATTCTGTGTAGTTTTTTTTTTTTTTTAAAAAAGGAGACTGGCTGAAAATGGCGGATGTGATGCAGCTTAGGTAGCTTTACCCAAACCAAATAGAAATAAAAAATCCTTCTCTGACTTTCTTCATTTATCTATTATTATAATTTTTATTTTTATGAAGATGACCCCATTGTTCCAAGATTCATTTATTGCTAAAGGTATTAGTCATTTGTAGGAATCTTGGAAGACAGCGACAGTAAACGTAATTTTAAAAATGACGATTATTAGTGGCTGCTTCCTCGAAATGGATAATTTAAAATAATAATTAGGAATGATTAAATGTTTTCTGAAAATTCCATATAATATAATTTAAAAGCTATTTAAACTAGGATTGTGAAACGTCGCACAACTTTCAATTACACTATTATTGGCTAATTCTTTGAAATCTGTATTAACTGGTTTAATTTATTATTAGTTTTTAAATTTTCATTCTGAATAAAAAAATAAACCAAATTTGTGAGTTTGGCCACAATTATTTAAAAAATCTTGCCAAGTTGGCGATCTTCTTGGCATTTTAAGCTACAAAATAGTTTTTAACTTGTAATTTTGACTGCAAATTCTGTAACAGACAGCCTTCAACTTTTTCATAAGTTTGTCATTAAATGTAAAGCACAAGCTAAATTTAAAATATTTATTTTAGGGTGTGAATTACCGATTAATTTGATGGATGTGCATCTTTTCGTTATTTGCCGGAATAACGGTATGTATGATTGATTCCTTGAGTAGACGTCTGAAATGAGTATTTTTATGAAATTAATTATCTTACAGACACAAAAGGGTGTTTCTCTTTTCCTGTCCCACAGAACTAGTAATGCTATATTTTTTCTATCGACAGTATCTGCCTAAATATTATGTCGAAAATATGAAACATTCATATAGATATCCACAATGATACATTTAAATTGAAATCTAAGTTAACATTTCAAATTCGAAAATAATATTGCACGTGTTCTCTCCTTCTCAACAGGAGGCACAACTAAAGGCAAATGCCTCTTATAATAATAATAATAAAAATAAACTAAGTAAGAAACTTATAGGAATTGAAACGGTTCTTCACTTTTTTTTACCAATTTAGGACTCAACATGCGGAAAGTATTCGGATTTTTCTCAATTATACATAACTCTTACAGTAAACTGAAGATTATAACTAACAGCTTAGTTCTTCAAATTGTTACGATTACAAGGATCATTAGCCGATCGATATTCATTCTCCTCGAGTAGGGGTCGACAGACCGCGGCTCGAGGAGAATGAGCATCGATAGGCTAATGATCCTCGCAATCTCAGTTGCATCGAGCTTTTGTTGACGTTCCTTGTTCTCTTGTACATTTCACTGTAAACTTTTCACGGTTGCGCACGCTGTTAAAATGCCTTTTGCAGTTGACGAGGAAAATTGTGAATTTAGGCAGGGCCGTCTCGAAGCACTAGTTTCTTTTTCTACGGGCCTGCTCCTTCAACTGATGACGTCACAAACGTAATCTGCTTTCCCCGACGGAGAGAATTCACTCTTCTTCGTATAAAAGATATTTCGCTTCTAAGTAACCCTGATGATCATTTCATTTGGTATTTTTCTTAATATGAAGTATTAAGAGCCAACTTAAAACATAATAAACATAATTTAAAACAAAATAAGTTATCTTTTCTGAAAACATTATATTTCATTAAAATTCATAATGCTGGAAAAATCACTATATCTAAAACTCATTTAGAAATTAAATGTTATTGTAAAAGTTATATATATATTTTTTTATGTTAACTGTTTAATGAAATGAAATTTTTCTAATATACACAGTGCAGGTAACTAGAATACAATGAAAGAAAAACAAAACAGTACAGAAAAACATTTTATTTACAATAAATCGCACAAACATAAATTATTGAGCATAATTTACACACAAATATGAATACTTTATGTGATTCCTACTCATATATTAACCAGGACATCCAGTTTTCTTTTTGTACTTCTTGGTTGTTTGTCATTTTTTACTTTAGTATAGTTATTTAAAAACACATTTGAAATGACAGACAAACATTGTTTGATTAAAAATACTATTTGTTTTCCACAACTACTACAATTTACGTTGAAATCTATTCCTAAGATTTCAATTTTTTCCATTGTTAAGTGAATTATTAACTGCTTAGGTTCCGGAAACTTTAAAAACAAATTTTCATACCATGCGCCAATAAGTTTCTGAAAAATTTGATATGCATTTTGCATGATGAAAACTAATATTTGTTGAGGCCATTTTAATCGTCCTCTATCTGTTAACAGAAAGTATTTGAAAATTTCAACGGGGCAATCTAGTTCCAATGTTTTGTCTTTTATTAAAAAGGAAATACAATCATTGCATTTCAAAATATGAGAAACTTTATACGCTACGTATCCAGCAATATAAATTAAAATACATATAGTATCATCTGAAATTTCGGAATCATCTTTGCTGTTAAACACCTCATAAAAAATTTCCGGAATTTCAAACTCTTTTTCTACTTCAGAAGTTTGCTTAAATTTAAAATCTCTTATTTCAAATTTCCCTTTTTTTTTCTGAATACAGACTCAATAAATTTAGTATCCTCAATTTTTTCTCTGTCTCCATAATCTGAGCACATGAAATGTTGTAGTTGCCCCCACTCATTTGACGATATTGCCCAAATCTAGCTTCAATACTGTCGGTTTGAAATTTTCCCAAAAGAATATAGGCGAAACCTAAAGTTTCAAACATGTATTTTATGAGGGCAACAAGAGTTTGCGTTGTGTGGTTTAGCGCAAAAAAAGTTTCTTTTGACAAAAAACCTCCTCTCCCAGGAACACCTAACTTTTTTTTCTCTTTAGCTTTTAAAGAATATAACTCTTGCCATTGCTTTAGCCAAACGCAAAAAATTTTCAAAAATTGAAAGTTACTGTCCGAGAGTGATGTTATGGGATTACATTTATCATCGTTAAGATGCTTACCTTTGAGAGTATGCTTGACATTTACAACTTTCCACCATTCGGCAATTAATTTAACAAACTGTTTTGTACATAACATGTTATTATCATTTAATTTATTTCCATATATTTTCAAAGTCACTATATTACTATCATGAAACAAGTTTAAAGCTGTTTGTACATTTTGCTTTTCTATTGAATTTGGATATAGTGTCTTATGGGAAAGTTTTGGGGCCATCTTTAGAATTTGTGTCTTTTCTTTTTCATAAATATCCTCCAAATGTTTCATATCTGCCTGTATAATATTACCTTCACGAGGACATTGTGTGAATAAAATCGTCTGTTTGAGCCAATTATTGCGGATGCATTTAATAATATGAACCGTATCAAATAAGAAAAACATTTTTAAATCAGAATCATTCGGATTAACTATACAAGGTTTTAGTGTGCCACCGCACAAAAGTGTAAACATGTTTCGATTGACACGGTTATTATCCGAAATCAATGTTAAAACCTTAAAGCCACAATTGTGCAACATTGATAAAACTCGCTTAGTATATTCGAGTAAAATATTGGCAGTAAGGTTTCTAATGGGATAAAGTGCAACGCTATCTTTTGAATGAGAAGTTACCGAAGTAATCATGAATGCCTGTACAGTTGTAGCAGCAGAGTTTGAATTTTCAGAAATGCCGATGAGATGGCCTGCTTTGTAGCAATAAGAAGGATTTACATAAATCTCATCCAGCAATAAATTGACTGTTTTTTCATGATTTCCTAACAATTTAACTTTATTTTTTAAAAAGGAAACATGACTTTCAGAAGAGTAAATGGGGCTACATAAATGAGTCAATTTTCTTAAGTATGAGGGATGGGGTAAAGTCATAACTTTGCTATTTCTGATTAAAATGTAAGCAGCAGGAAAGCTAAAGTAAATTTTGCAACACCATAAAATAGAATCAGTTGTGTACCTAATTTGCTTTTGATTCAAATGTTCAATTTGTTGAATTAAAAACTGTATTTTCAGAAATACATTTTCATCAGCAATTGCATCATTTTCAATACACTTTTTTAAATTTTCAATGGCATACAATAAGTTGGTTCAAATGTGCTACATGGTGGCAAAGATAATTCGCCAATCCTAGGAAACTGGCAAAATTTGTTGTTTCGTTGTCGTCAGCGGTATTCCGGAGTCGTGATTGGTTAGAATTACTGCTGCTTTGGATTAACGCCAAATACATCCTCTTTTCGCCAAGAAACGCTTAATTTTGTCTGGTGCCGATTGATTTAGTTACAAATATGGTAAACTGTGTGATTTATGTTTCTCTCTTCATTTCAGTGTTGGTTTTTTTTGTTGGAAGCTGACTTGTTGAAAATATATTGTATTTATTCCTGTTACGTCATGAATTCGAGTTGTATTTGTGGGTATTATTAGTTGTGGGAATGCAGAAAAAATGCTTTTAGGTGTAGACTCTTAAGGATGGCGATTATTTTAAAATGTTTGAAATTATTGAGCGCGAAATATTTAAGAATTTTTGAAATATTTGAGATTTAAGCGCAAGTAAAGTAGAGGCGGGCTTACAATATTACCTGGCCGAGTACATCTGGCGAAAAAAGCAACAGGCAAGGAGGGTAAAAAATTTATTTAGCGCGTTTATGGATGACGTTATCAAGGTTTACCCTCCGGGAGAAGAGAAAGAGGATTGAGGTATTTATATTGCATTAAATATAACTCTTGATTTATAGCGATTTTTACCTTAGGAATAAAACTGGTATGCTATGACTATACTTTGGTGGCCATTAGGCCACCAAAGTGTAGTTTATAAAATATAAGGCGTTAAAATGGATTTTGTTTGTTTTATAACAGCAAAGTGATTAAAAATGTCATTTTTGGAATGTTGAACTCTTTTCCTTTTAGAGAGCGAAGCGCATGCACACCTCACTTTTTAGACATTTTTACAGTACCGAGTAATTAAAAAAAATTGATTTTGGGGGTGAAATGCCACAAACGACTGCCCGAATTAGGTAGGGGTATTTTTTTTAGGTATAATTGGCCGTAAGGCCAACGAAATAGGTTGAAATTTTTCCTTTTAGAGCGCGAAGCGCGCGCACACTTGACTTTTTAGACATTTTTACAGTACCGAGTAATTAAAAAAAAAATTGATTTTGGAGCTGAAATGCCACAAACGACTGCCCGAATTAGGTAGGGGTATTTTTTTTAGGTTTAATTGGCCGTAAGGCCAACGAAATAGGTTGCAATTTTTCCTTTTAGAGCGCGAAGCGCGCGCACACCTTAGTTTTTAGTAAGCAATTAAAAATATAAATATTCTGGAAGGGATTAAATATTTGTCATTGATGTAAAAATTAATGAAATTTAACCCCTTATAAACTATTTGTAATTAAATTTTAAATGCTAAAACTATTTTTCAATTATCCTTTACATTTAAATTGTTTAACCATTTAATTTTTTTTTCCTTCAAATATCGTTTGCAATTTTATTACATTTGAATTTTCGCCGATTTCGAATATATTTACGCAATTCATTTGAATTTCTTCCCGGGATGTACGTTTTTAATATAAATGTAATCGATATGAATAGTGAAAACACTTAATTTTGCTACAACTTGCATCGCAACCATAGCCTAACGGCTTTGGCATTGGACTTCAACCTTCCTATACCATCCACAATTCATGGAGCAGGTTCGATTCTCAATTTTTCACTTTCTGCTATTGTTTTGGGTTTGCCAGTTCACTTGGAAACATCGTGTTTTTCGCCGTTTTGGGTTTGCTGTAGCGTCGGAGTTCGCCATTGTTTACGTTTTGCGGAGAAGTTCAAAAAACGCCAAGTGCCACCATATAGCACATTTTAACCCAATAAGTTATCATGGTAAGTAATATTTTGTTCATTATAAGTTGATAAAATGCTTTAAATGTTTTCAAATTTTGACCATTTATCACATTTATGCTCAGAGCCTAGAACCCAATCAAAGGAAGAGATTTCAACTATGTTATTGTCGTAGTAAACTTCAACACTTAAATCAGAAAATATTTTAAAACATACAGTAACTTTTGGAATGCCTATTTCCTGTAGAATAAAAAATAAAGCATACTCACTGCGTACGATTGTCATCCAATTTTCATTTGTTTTACACACATAATTGTCAACTAAATCTTTAAAAGAGTTAATTGAGTCTTTATTGCACCACTGAACAAATTGTTGGTCATCTCTTAGCTTTAATTCTTCCCATCGTTCACTAGGAAGTTTTCTTTTTGGGGGCAAAGGTGTACTTAGGTAAGTGGGTAGGCTTTCAAATATAGTTGGGTAGGCATCAGCTGTAAGAGTTATTTTTTTTCTTGGCACAACCAATTCGCTTCCATCATCTCGTCGCATTCTATCTTCTCGTATAATAAATTGCTCTTCAAAATGTTTTATGCAGACAACAGCAGAGGGACTTGGAGTATAGTTGTCTCGACTTATTTTCCGTATCCATAGTTGAAGTTTCTTGGGATCCTTAGGATATTTGAAGACGGTTGTATACTCCGCTTCGTTGTCATAGTTTGAACGACATCCAGGGACACTGCATTTTTTCCCCATTTCTGCAAAGAAAATAATATTTTATAGTGTTTTCAATTTTTGCATTTGCAAAATAGGCATGATATTTAGAGGTTCCTACAACAAGCTGTTTTATACAAGTTTTCTGAAGTCACGTTGGAAAAAAGTGTAATTATATAAAACATATTAAACTTTTTCAACATGTACAGTCATTGAGTATTTTTATTTTTCATGTTCTGTCCTCCGAGACATAAGTTTTAGTTTAAAAGGATTTAATCTTATTTTTGGGGTTATATAATTGTACAGCTCATGCAAATACTAAGGAGTGTGTTGCACAGAAAAATCAGGAGATCAATTAACGTTTACCTGGACTCAAAAAAGAAAAACCAATTAAATCACTTTAGAACAAGCAGTATGATATGTTTATCTTTTGTAATGCATTTGTTTACCTTATCTGTAACAGGAGAACTGCTATGTTTTTCACATTATTCGAACATTGTCAAGTTAGCAAGGAACACCATGTTCTGTTGTTCAAATTCCCATTAAGATAAAATTTTGTTTAACTTGACTCACTACGAAACAGAACAAAAGCAAAATAAACATACAGATTTTGAATCAGTATGTTAAACTATTGATACATTCAATAACGCTTGTCGTAACCAAAAAATCTATAAAGGAATGATATTTAAGAAATAATATTAAAGTACTTACTTGCAGATTATTTTAAATGTTGTCGCCTTGCTTTTCCCAGGTAAAAGATGCGCCTATATTATAAAAAAACAAGCGTCTTTAAACCATCACATAAAAAACAACGTGCTCCGAAAACGTACTAATGGCGATTCTGGCCTGTTGTCAGATCACCAAGTACGCACAGAGAAGAGACCCCGTTTGTGACGTCACACTCGTTTCCCGAAGGTAGGATCGGGCCCGCTAAAAAGACACTAGCGCGTGAATGCGCTCTCGAGAAGGCCCTGATTTAGGGAAGAATTGGTCTGAATTGCATGCGCACATTTCAAACAAAAATGGACTATCGACTTGCCTAATATGCCATGATTTTTATGCCATAAACGTAGTCTAAAAAATGTCGGTAGTTTAATTATCATATTGGTACTGCTTACATTTATTTTACGGCTCTGAAAAAATTTCAATTTTTATTTTCATGGGCTGAAGTAATCTCGCGAAGTATTTCTATAAAGAAACATAACGTGATACTAACTGGTATGTATTCATGGATATAATTCCAGTTATAAAAAACTAATTTACGAAATTTGAAGTAGAAGGTGGATGTGTGTTTCAACAAACAAGGTTTATTCTATGCAAAATTTAGGACTCTACTTATAAAATTTTTAAAAAAAAAAGTTGAGCAGTGGCGTAATCTGGAATGAACCTGAGCGGATGGAAGAAGAATGTTGCTCTTAGTAGGGTGTTTTGAATCTATAGTAATAACCCCTTAACTGTCGAGACGCGAATTGTTGTCATGATTGTAGAGCCATTACTTAAAGTACTGTAACCTACTGTAAAAGAAATAATGTAATTTTCAGTGAACTGTATGTTTTTTTATAATAACGCAGCGTTTTAGAAGAGTAACTATCCGTTAAAAATTCTCTTAAAATATTTATTATATATTACCCAAAATACCAAGGGAGCGCAAATCAGGCATTTTATTAATGCCATCGCATTTAATATCTCTCCATGAAAACTATTGATTAGCGATGGTTCCAACAAGGGTAATAATAAAACGTAATCAACAATAATAAACAAAGAATGCTGTTTTGTAACGTAATTGCGGGATGAAATCGACTCGTTAACATTTAGTCACGTTTATGGCCTGGTTTTCCTGGTAGTCCAGTCTTTTTTCTTTCTTTTTTCTATTAAATCTTATTACAACTACTTATTGGGGATATCTCCCCCCCCCCCCTCTCTCTTTATCCCCCAGAATCCCAAACCACAATCATCGTGCTCTACGGATTCGGTTTCTTGTCGCTACCTGGGGGCATATGGGTCAGAAATGGTCGAATATTTTGATGTACAGGTGATACATGAAATCATAGAATAAGGTTAAGTTTTGCTTAAATTAATGAATAATGAATAAAAAAAAAAAAAATAAAAAAAAAAATGTGAACCTTGTCGGGGATTTTAGAAATGCAGTTCTTGAGAAAGATGCATGTGAAGCGGCTGTAATTCTCGTTCTAAAGTGATTCAGGCTTTTCATTATTGGTGAGGAAATATCACAAAATTTTGCAATGACTGATAAATAGCTTAATATTATTTCTAATCGAAGAGATTTTTCTTTTATTTATTGCAAAAAATTCCATATAATTCTTGTCAAAGTCAAAATTCCCCTTCATACGCCTCAATATCCAGCTATGAAAATGCTTGTGCGGAAAAATGCAGAAAAATTGGGGGAAGGGGACTAAGTTTAAAAAAAAAAAAATTTTTTTTTAAACGAAAACAGTGCTTTCAATACCGTATATTAACATATGGGTATTTGAAAATAAAAATAATCATAAATGGTTAAAAAATATTCGGAAGTTGAGGCGGTATACTGTAGATAGTAGCACAGAATAAAAGAAAATCGGAATTTAAAGACAATGAAGGAACCCAAAGATTCTTATATCTCTCAGCAATAGAATTCAAAATCTAATTTTGACAAACTTAAAAAAAAAAAAAAAAAAAAAAAAAAAAAAAAAAAAATTCTATTCTAAGCAATCGTAAATGCGCATGGGTCCACACTAATTATTATTATATCCACTTCTAAATATTGCTAAAATAAAATAAAGTGTTCTAACATAAAGAATATTATTAAGGTCAAGATCTATATCATACACTCCAAAAAAACAACATTTATTGGCAGTTCCTTAATCATTTAGATTTAAGAACAAATTAAAAAACAAGACAATTGTGTGATGTGCAGTCGTGGCCGAGTGGTTAAGGCGATGGACTAGAAATCCATTGGGATCTTCCCGCGTAGGTTCGAATCCTACCGACTGCGATGCCGTGTTTTTTCATTCTTTTTTGCTGTATTTCAACAAATAACAAATGTTTTCGATCACCCAAAAGATGGTAGGGTGTTCACCGGAAGTTATGACACTTTATAAAAAATAAAAAAAAAAAAACCTAATTTTGCGCGTAAACTTTTACAGTTCCATTTAACATGCGGAGTGATCTATAGATAGGTACCTCACTAAACATCATATAATTCTGAATTTTTTTATGGAATATAGAGAAATGCTAGAAGATTATAAATTTATTGCTGTGAGGAGATAAAAATGGCCAGAGCTGTAAAAAAATTGACTTTGAATGAGTGGAACTAAATCCGATTGCCAAAAAGTCATAACTTGCTAAGGTCGATCAAACGGTATAGTGGTTAGCGTGCTAGTTTCTAGACCGCGAGGATGCGGGTTCGAGTCCCGTGTAAGGCATGGGTGGTTGTAAATGTATGTTGGCTTGTTTAATAACGAACGTTTCGGCGCATTTAGCCCTCGCCTCGTGTTGCTGACGGCGCCAGATAACCTGAAAACAACCAACCATAACTTGCCAAGTAATAAGCATTTTTTTTTTTTATATGTGGTAGCCCAACGCTCGTTAATTTTCATTGGGGATGGGTGCAGACTATTTCACCTCGCTAGCAAAAAATATTCCCATCTAAAAGGATGAACACAACTACAACTGATGGAGTAATAAAAAAATCATCAATAAAACATAGGCAACTCCTTATCGGGTTATTTATTTAATTTTCGAGAATTTTATTGAATAGCTAATCTACGCGCAAATTGTTTTAATCGCCTATTATGGTAACGGCTTTTGAAATATTAATTTTTCAAGAAGCCCAGGTAGTTGACAGGTATTGGCCAATGTCGGAAACGGGGATTCTGCAAAATTGGCCTAATCTGGTCAAAACTCGAGCATTATTCTAAAATGTACCATGTTTTAAAATAAACTTGTTAAAAACATCACAAAATATTTCTTTTTGCCTTCCGTCCTTTCTTATAAATAAAATACTTCTATTTTAATACTGTTCATCAATATTTCAAAATTTCCAGTATATTTAACCAGTACTGTATTGGGCGAAATTGGTAAACATCTGTATAGCAACTCCCGGTTTACAGAGTTCCACATTGGGATTGACCGATATTGGCCAGCGTTGTTACTGGAGACACTCTATTGTTTTTTTTTTAGTTTAGTTTGTACGTTCAGCGACTTATTTTTATGCACAATGAAGACTAATCAGGCCGGGACTTACAGCTTTACGTGAATTCCTAACCAAAGGGCTGCCACAGTTGAATAGCATTGAAAATAGTTGCTTTAGTAGCCTCAGATGTAAAAAATAGAAGCCAAAATAGTATCCTTAGAAGTAAAATTAATATCTCAACAATTCTGAAAAACTATGTTTTGAGCTAGCTGCGTGTCCCTTAGTAGCGGAAACTCGTTATTATGTGTAGGTTCCAGCTTTTGACAGTTCACGTGAAAATTTCAAAGCTCTACGCCTGTTAGAAAGTTTCCTGCTTTGTAAAAAAAAAAAATTCAATACACAATAACATGATCTCTTCGCTCGCTGAAAGGTTCATTGCTGCCCAAGCATAAGTTTACTTCATTCGTTAAAAGATTAATTTTACAGAAACACTTAATATTAGTACCCCCTCCCCTGTGGAGAATCAAAAATATATTCCCCGCTAATACAAACGCTTCTTCGCTTGGGTGAGCTTGAAAAGAATGACAAACTTAGCAGCAAAAGATATTTAGAACAAATGGAATCGGAAGTGCGAATTAAAAAAAAAAAAAGGGGGGGGGGGGAATGCAGGGACTACAATGAAACAAGAAATATTATAATTGGCGTCAAATCAATCCCCAATGATGAGGCGGAGTTTAATTCATTTAATTGATTGTATTTTATACACTGTCATTGGAGTATTTGGGATCGGTAGTTCGGTTTTTATCCTCGCGCTACCTAAATAGTTTCAACTCGTAAAAAAAAAAATCATAAATTAACTTGCAACCCCTACAATAACAAATATGAATGCTTTATATTTGTTCTAGAATAAGAAGATGCGGTGGTTTCTAAACACCCTGTATAAAGATTTTTTCTGCCGCATTAAACTTTACCCCCCCCCCCCACCTTCCC
This sequence comes from Linyphia triangularis, assembly GCA_963978545.1. Taxonomy (NCBI): domain Eukaryota; kingdom Metazoa; phylum Arthropoda; class Arachnida; order Araneae; family Linyphiidae; genus Linyphia; species Linyphia triangularis. Next base: position 59,859,377 of record OZ021729.1, read on the forward strand.
TCCCTTAAAGTTAACATCAGTACATCTCAAATGGAGTTGTTCGCCAGTCACAAAATGAAAGACGAGGCCGAATCAAAATTTAAACAATCATTTAACCTCGTTCTGTGCAAAAAGCAACTGGAATAAAGGGCATTCGGCTTGATTTTTCTTTTTGTTGAGTGATAGCAACGATTTAATTTTTGCCACCTCCATAATTGCCATGAACAGAGCATCTGAGAAGCAATCTCGAAGCCTCAAGGGCTTCGGAGAGCACAGTTTAGGAACTGTTATTCTACAGGAAACTAGTGTTCTCACTCCAGATAACCATGCACAAGAGAACATAACGCACTAAATACTTTTATTTAAGTACCCTAATAAGCTTATATATTATTGGTTCCCTCCTAGGTATTTTTTAAATTGTGCTCGGAACAATTTTTCATCAAAATTTCAAATCACCGAATATTATTAAATGATAAATGGTATATTTTTGAATAAAAAAAAAAATATCGTCAAACGAGCCACAATGCGAGCTCCTTTCCTGCATGAAAGTGAATCAATCAGACACAATGAAATCCTAAAAGCACTTTTTCCTTTAAAAAAAATAATAATAAAAAAATTCACTGTTGATTTCGGGACATTGTGTCGTATTAATGATGTGAACTTTGAAAATAAGAAAGCTAGAAAGAAAACACAAACAAAACAGAACCAGCTGAACTCGTGTTCCTTGCCGACAATGAAAACTAGCTACTACCAGAGAGAGAAACTGTCCCCTAAGAAAACATAAATACAAACACTAACAATGCCCTCAAAAGCCCGTCAAAAAAAAAAAAAAAAAAAAATTAAAAAAAAATCTACTACTATATTTGGTTTACAGATGTTGTGCCCGAATTCTGACCCGTGACGTCATTCCCACAATGAAAAGAAAACGTAACAAAGGTGACTGAATGAAATCGTTATTCCTATTTCGAATGCTGCAACAATAGTAAAAAGTTCCCCTCTCCCTTCAATTCAATTCAGTTGTAGGGTAGAGATCATCAATAAAATGGCGAACTTCAGCAGTCTGCACAGGGTAATTTTTTGTTCAGCAAAAGTAAATGGCAGTAGAAGGAAGAGGGAGGTGTTTTATAAGAGGAAACCCGAAGGATTAAAAAGATATATATTTTTTTCCATTTCTAGGGTGGGGTAGCCAGGAATTTAAAACAAGAAAATGACAGAGTAAATAGGTTTTTTTTAAGCATATTTCTTAACCACGAAAAATGAAATGACCGTGGATTGTGTAAAAGCCGCAGTCAGTCAATTTTTACATTTGAAAATCTATTTAAATCTTAAGAATACATCACGAATGGGAAGATTGAATTTTTTTGGTCATTTTACAAAATTATAAGAGTTGTGGAACATCACCTAACTTTCAATTACATATGACCAAAGATGGTCACTGCATTTATATTTGCTATGGATTGGTGTAAGTTATCCTTAAGGTTCATACAGCCTTTAAAAATAGAAAATAAGTAGTTTTTAAGAACTCTTTAAAGACCTTTGGAATTTTTTTAAAAATCTTATAAATTTTTAGCGACAAAAATTCATTGTTTTCCAGCATATAAATTCAAAACATTACATTATAAGCATAAAACATTACAAATAATATTTCATTACAATTTTACTTATAACTTGGGCAACTTTTTTTATGTCTAACGAAAGCCTTTCCACACTAGAAATAAAATCTTACTGGACATACGACGATTTCACGCAACTTGGAAGGTATATCTGCACCACCAATAAAAGAGAGGCCCAAATTGGTAGAAGGAGGAAATGTGAAATTTGGGATGGTTAAAAAAAAGTTCTAAGGAAACAAAATCGAAAATTAAGGACCCAAAAATGAAAAATAAGGAATATAAGGGTCTTACATAAGAACCAACCGGAAACAAACAGTTCATAAGAACTTTTAAGGACTGTGCGAACCCTGATCTTCCTTAATTAAAAGAAATGCCTGTTAGGGGATAATTATAACATTATCAAGGAGGAGGGGGGGGGGGGGTGGAAATCGCCAAAATTACTGTATTTCACGCGATATACATTACATTATTCTTTCTTGTAAGTTAAACAGACCAGAAACAGTAGTTGATGAGCGATTCTCAAGGGAAAAACTAAATGTTGAAGATTTTCGTTTTAGATGTTCGTTACACCTTTATTGCATTTCTACGGGAATTTCGGAAACGGGGAGCATCTTAAAAAGTATACCGCAGAGATTCTCATCAAAATCGTAAGAGCCGTTTTATTTAGCAATTGCTAAAAAACAATTTTTTTAATTCATGCATTATACGCATGTGCAATTTTGACGATAACTTTAATGACAGATACTATGGTCACCACTTATCCTTATACAAAAGTTAAACATCGTAGGTCAATCCGTTCTGGAGTTTGTGCTGACCATGGACACACACACAGACTTTTTTTTTTCCCCGAGACCCCTTTCTTGAACTCAGCAATTCAGTTTGGTGAACTCACCAAAACGTGAAGAAACGCAAAAAATATTGAACTCTAATGCAATACTTTCGTTGCCCTATGTTAACGCATAAGTAATGGAAAGTAAAAATTGTGCGTAAATGCATTCATCAGCATTAAATGAGATGTAATGAGATGAACTTTATTTAAATTGTGATCTGCTGCCCAAGTTGTATAGTTTTACTCCAACAGAGAGCTACCCTTGTTTCACTCGTGTTTATATTCGTCGGCAACCCTTATTGTTCATTTAACCATCTTCAAATATACAGCGGTTGATATATATTGTCCAAAAAAGAGATTAACTTTTCATAAGGTGAAATCACTGATCTCTATTACAACTTCTGGATTGCTTATTAGCGGTTTCTGCTCTTCAAGCAGATGATGTCATTTGAATACTTCCCCCCATAATGCTTTGAAATAGGTTGCCCATAGTTACAAACAAATTTGCACTAGTTTTCGGGGAAGTTGTTAGTATAGATGGTAATTATTATGGTAATTATTAAGCCTTCTTCAACTTCAAGTCAGTAACCAAGCATGCGCTATCCAGAAGTTAAGGTAGAGATCAGTGGGTGAAATTGACAGCAGCTCTCAATTACATCATCCTAATTTTAAACGAACCCAGAAAGTGCCAGTAAAAGCAGGGCAACCCACAATTGGATGCCGTTGATTTTGGGTTGGCTACGATACTTTAGCATTGATTAGATATTAACGCGTAACCAAGCGCGCTGGACCTTAGATGTCTGATCGTTCTATACACTCCCATAGCAACACAGTGCGCGTGCACGCGGGTTAAATACCCAAAACCGATAATTTAAATAAAAATCCAAATGTTGCAAGATAGTTTTTGAAGTTAATTTTCTTATTTGTATTTCCTTTCTGCGAAGTATTTGGTTTCCTTTTCCTTTCTTTCGTAAGTGCATTGATTAACATAACAAATCAACTCAGCTATGAAGATTAGTGAAAAGTCTAAAAATTTTCGACAGCAAATTATTTCAAATATGATCATAGTTTAGATATGGCTAGATTGCTACGCATGTATCATTTACACAAGAATTTAACACACAAAATTTTACATTGAATTGATACAATTTATTCAATAAGAAACTTAGAAGGACAGGACAGTGTCAAAAAATCGTTCGTGTACTTAAATCCGAAATAAAAAAATTGCAAGAAATTATTCGAACATTTTATTATTTGTTGTTATAACGTGCATGCAGCACCGACATTCAAATGGCACGCGGGCAAATGTCAGAGAAGGGAAATAAATGTAAATGGTGTTCTAGTACGAAAAATGGATGAAAGCATTGCACGAGGGACTACTTGATTGAAAATGACAATGCTTTTTTTTATACATGCGTTGTTGGAGGGAGGTTCAGTGGTGGAAACTGGATTTGTATGAAAAAGAGGGAGACGGACTGTAATGTTCTAAAAATAAGGTGTGCCCGAAGTCGCATTCGTAAAAATGGGAGCACCTCACCCCATACTAAAAATAAAAAATAAAAAGTACCCAAATCAAAGTTGCATAATAAGCATAAAAAAGGAAGAAGAAATAGCCCTGCTGCGTCCTCCAACTCCACAAAAGGAATTGTCAATACAAAGAAACGATACTTCTTGAAAAGATGGTTCTTGCAGAAAGAGAAAGTGGGCTCGCGCCGGGACACGTGGCTCAATATAACGTTTTGGCGGAAGTACGACCGAAAAATCGAACAACCGGGGGGAGGATTTCAAGAAAAAGAAAAAAAATTACCATTTGTTTGAATGGAAGGATGTCGCATGCGCTTCTTTGGAGACCGAGGCACGCGACTTGCTTGGCGTTGCCACACACAGAAGGGGAAAAATAGAATAGAATATCTCCAGCCAGCAGACGATTCTAGGTTCGAATGTAGGTCTAGGGTTCGTAATGAAGTGGATGAGATTTACACCTGGTAAGTTAGAGATGCTATTGTGAGGTTTGGAGATTTTTTTCAATGCTTATTTAAATTCACTCGTCCCCGGAAAGAATTCAAATTGCGCACCCCATTCCTGTAGAGTGAGTTTTGAGGAGGATCCTTACACTTATTTACATTTATAAAAAATAAAGGTGTGAATTTCCTCTTTGGAATCGGCACGCGTTCGTTCGAATATACAGAAAGAAATCTACCGGTATTTTTTTTTTATTGAAGTTTTGCATTTATTTCGATGCGACACAGGTAGCACTTTGAAAAATCGACGCACTTTTTGTTTAATAGGACGAGTTTCAAGAATATTGAAGCTCCTTCTAACCCAAGTACAGATTTAACACCGTTCGATTATATTCAGTGAAACTGAATTCAGGGAAGCACAAAAAATTTGATTTTGAATTGATTGCTGGCATGTATTTCGATGGAGGTGGAGTATCACTTGAAGGACAAGGATCTGAATAAAAAAATGTAGTCACTGTTTTCATAAAGAAAACATATCATTTCTAAGAAAGTCAAATTTTAAAGTGAAAACATGTAATTCATAAAATATGAAATTATACTTTAAGATAATTTTTAAGGCTTTAAGACTTTTTTAAAACTTATTTTTGTGAAGGATATTTTATTTATAAAATAGAATATTATGAAGAGTTATTTTTTTAAAACATAGTTTTATGAAAAAGATTTTTTCAAAGACCCAAGAAAGATTGTCGGTATAATCCAAAGTTAAAACCCAGATACTTGAACACACTCATCGATACATTTACAAGCAGATGTGCGAGAACCACATCAAAATTAATTTGCAATTCCTTTAATCCTCCCGAATGCATTCATTGACATAGATCCCTAAATTCCAACACCCCCCACCCACAGGGCAAACGTGTCCAAAATCAAGCAGCACACTCTTCTTCAATTTGATTACGGATACCGTTAACAATCAATGAAAAAGAAATCATCCATCCATAAAGCGCTCACGACCCGACGAAAGCTCTGATCCAACAAAATGATTACTTGTTGAAATCCGTCTTATCTCTTGAGATCTTCTGCCTAATCATTTTGCAGGGGGGTGAAGTGTGGGGTGGTCCGTGGTTGAGAAGTGACCACTTCTCGCCTCGGTCCAGCACGAGATGGAAATTAGCGCCCATTAGCTGTTCGATTTGGGAGTGCGTGCCCATACTGCCCCGGTGAACATTGGGTGACCTTAGTTTGGTGGAAAGGCCAACTTGATTATGGTGGTTCCGTGATGCCGTTGTATACGAGTACATAAGATGTATTTCACTTTGGTATATTTCTTCGGTGAAACCAGTCTAACGAGACAAGACGACATACTACGAGGCTTAGTATAAAATTAAAAAAAAAAAACACACGAAGAATAGTTATTTAATTTTTTTACAATTATTTAAAAACTATTTTCCTTTACGTTCTAAATATTCATACAATTATTTTTGTAAATTGCAACTATCAAATATACTATATACGATTTTTAAAAGCATGATAAAATTGAGGAAAATTTTTTAAGAGGCACAACTAGTGTGAAATTTTGAAAAAATCGATTTCTTTTTTTGTGTGCATATTTTGATAGTCTATACCTTTAAAAATAACATACTAAAATTTCAAACTATATGGGCCTGGAATAGCAGATGAGCTGTAGGTATGATTTTCATCTATTAAAACCAATGAAATCAATCATTTTATTTTTAAACGCGTTTTTCTCTAAACTACATTTTTCAAATTTGCTGCAGTTGTAACTCGAAGACAAATCATCCGATCGCTTTGATTTTTTTTCCCTGCTTATTTTGCATATGTTTCTCTGTACAATGACCCTTCAGTTTTTCGATTGTATGAAAAATGTAATTTTGGTGGGCCAAAAATCATCCAATTTTGGAGCAAAATTCGATTTTTTTTCTCTTTTTTTTTCAAAACTGTGCCATTTTGTTAAATTTCATTTTTTTTCCCCACAGTCGCGGGGCATTGTACATGTAATACTTTCTAGTTTAATAATCTTATTATTTCAGCCAAGGTGAAGGCCGCAATCACTGCTGCAGTGGAAGACCTTTTTTTTTTAGTGACTTGGGAGATAACTCGCTGAAATAACTCGCTAATAACTCACTGAAAATTAATTTTTTTTTTTATTTGAAATTTCAGTGTTCATTAATTTATTATGTATAAATATATTCTCCAAATTAAAACTTTTCCATGCAGTAGTTTTCTTTAAAAAAATTCCAAACAATCATCTTTTTTTTAGGCGGGTACACTATAGGTGTACCCCTTAAATACTTAAGGTAAAATATTTCACGAGGAAACAATATGCAGTGATGTAAATGCTAAAATATGATTTTGGAGCACTGTCGGAGCAGTAAAAATACGATTTTGGAGCAGCAAAATGTGGTCTTGGAGCAGTAAATTATTACATTTAAATTAGTGATGCAGCAAATATTTTTGTATATTTTAACCTTGATATTTCAAATTAATTTAAAGTAAAAAAAAAAGTGTAACTTGTTCATTATATAAATACGTTTGCATTCTAAATTTACATTAATTAATTTGATTGCATTACTCAACAAATAAATTAAAAAGCATGACATTTATTAACCTCTTTGCCAACAATTAAAATATTAGGAAGTTTTCAATGATGACATGATATCATAAGGTTCAGGGCACAGCATGGTCCTAGTGTTGCTTTTGCGCAACAAAAACTAACCAACCAAGGTTCGGTTCATCACTGAAAGTTTTTCAAAATAATCTCAGTTAGAGCTACTTTTAACAACTGATGAAATAAGATTTTTTTCTTTAAAAACTCTAGTCTCCCTAGTACAAATTACCTATAGAAGTTCTTCCAATAATCCAAAATAATTTAATTCCGATACAAAGTACCACTCCCCCCCCCCCCCCCATGCAAAAAAAGTGAAACAAGACTGCTTAGCGGCAAGCATTAGATTTTATAACTTGTTTGGACTGATAGCTTCACTTAGCAGGTTTTTTTAGGGCTATTTGTTTATTGGAAGATAATTTTTTTTAACTCAAAAAAATTAAAACCTCAAACTGAAATTTGACAATTATACTAGCATTTAATTTAAATAAAAAAATAACTTCTAATGTAATTAAATAATAAATTAAAACAAGGCAAGCTGAAAAATAGTAATTTTTTTAGTGGTTTGTTTTCTAACACTCTCCATTGTCTTCTAAATGGATTATAGAGGGTTCCCATGTGAAATCTCAAGGTCAATAGAAACAAAATGATCTTAAGTCTGTGTTTTGTGTAATCCATAAAAAAAGACACATTTGGTTAGTTTTTTTTTTGTTTTTTTTTTTAAATATATGCTAAAAAATAATCATGCACTCTTAAAGTACTAAGAAAAATATTTATTATTTTTAGTTATAAACAGGCAAGAAAAAAATATCCAAATTGGATGCATAAAGATTGATTTCATGCCTTCTACAGTTGGAATACTAAGCGCGGTTAGTTGATTGAAGTTTAACGGCGCAAGGGGCATACTGCCGCGAATCCCTGATCTTTCCTACCCCTAATTTAAAGGAACAAATATTTGTAAATACAAGAAATCCTAACTTTTTTTAAATAGAGACATAGCTTAAATTTCCCCACCCCCTCCCCCATTCAAGTTCTTCGTAGAATTTCTAATCTACCTACGATACGACTTGGCGCTTTTTCTGGGAATTGGCTACAATAAAAGAATGACGTAATATGTATGCGTTTTCCCGTTCGTTGCCAAGTCAAAATCATGATCTAACATCCAGGGTTGCCAAAAAATCATTTACTAATAGTCACAATATCTTTGTAGTCACCAATCCTTCCACCTAATCACCACGGCAAGTTCCAAATTTAAATCCCGTTTTACGGATGATTTAGAAATTAAGCCCGGAAGTGTTTGGGGAGGGGGGCTGTCAATTGGATTAAGAAGTTTAGAAATTAAAAAAAATATTCGCGTTTTCTTTTAGCTTAAAGAAAGCTATGTATTTCTTTATTATTGAAACCAGGCAAGAGTGCAAATCTAAACCAGATGCACTAAGATTGCTTGTGTGAAAAATACAATACTTGTATTCTATTTTTAGCACGGAGCCTCGATACAAAAAAAAAAAAAATTCCAAAAAAATAATCATGTATTCTATAAGTATAAAAAAAGTATTAATTTTCTATAACTGAAATCAGCCAAGAAAACAGATTTAAATCAGATGCACGCAGATTCATTTACTACTTCTTTATAGTTTGAAAAACCTACAACAAAACTGTGAGATTGTAATATGTATTTTCAAGTGCGAACCCTTTCCGGCACGTTAACTGACGAAAAACGCCCTTGAAGTGCAAAATACTCTTTTTCGCTTTGTTGGCGACGTTCCATTATAATTTTGAAAAATTTCGAGTCAAAATTCTCGCCAAGTAGTTTTTGAAGTCAAAAAATGATTTTTTGGCGCAGTTCGGCGCAATCTTAACCGAAAAGAGGTTTTTGGCGCAGTTTGGAGCAGGGTAGTCAGTTTGGCGCACTCCGGCGCAATTGGAGCAGCTCTTACATCCCTGCAATATGTTACTTACAGTGAAAAGGGAATTTTTTTAAAACCATCTTTCCATTTATCTGACTTCAATATTCCATACATAACTGCAAATGCTTCAGTGCAGACACGAGCGATCGTCGGGACGAATAATACCCAAGTTCAACTGGAAGTTACGACAGTAAGTACCAGAAATGACTACCGGAAGTGAATCGCAATTCGTTAAGTCGAAACAAATAATGTTTCAAACATGTGTCATATTGTTGCGTGGATGGGTTCGAAAGACTTGAAGCCAAAGAAGATCAAAACTTGCAGAAATTTATTCCGATAAAACTCTTCGCAGATTCTTTTACAACTCCAGAACTTCTCGTTCTAGTAGACTCAATACAGCTCTTTACACAACAATAGAGCACAAACAGGAGTTAAAAACTTGATACACAACTGCTAAAATCGCCCCAAAAGACAATGCAATACAGTTCGCTTTAGGATCTACTCTGAATGCTCACTGAGAGACAATCCACAAACTAACTCTTGGCCGGCCTATTATAGGAAAGTTTCCTTCGCGAATCTTCCAGAGATAGAAATTTGGAGAACTTTCCAAATTGTAGTCGAATAGCCCTGTACAGATACATGGGGATCGAAAATGTCGCCAAATGGTGGCCAAGTTTGGCGACATTTGGCGATTTCTCGCCAACTTGGCGAGATTGCCATTAACCATAATGTTTAATGGCCTACTCCTTGTAAAACTCGTTTTCCAGCGTTATCTCTGTAAAACTGGTTTTCAAGCATTAAGAGACGCATTGCAGGAAAGCGAAGACAAACTCTTGCACTGTCTTATGCAAAATGTACATACATTTTTCTTTTTACATAATTAATACTACGAAATATTTACAAATATACAGAAATTCGTAATAATATATTGAAAGTATTAAAGACCAGATGGGAAGCTACCATCTTAGTTTCAAATAGTTGGTTGTATTCAGATTATCTGGCGTCGTCAGCAACACGAGGGCTATAATGCGCCGAAACATTCGTCATTAGACAAGCCAACATACATTTACAAACACCCATGCCAACACGGGACTCGAACCCGCAAACCTAGCGGTCTAGAAGCTAGCACGCTAACCACTATACCCTTTGGTCGGCAATTTCAAATAGAAAAATCCTAAAACGAATATTCAATGACAAGTTTTCTTCTCTCCAAGTTTATTGTCAAACTCGCCTACTTGTTGACATTAAATAAAATATGAATTACAAGTGTGATTTTGACTAATTTTTGTTCAACTTAAAGAGGATATATTTGTTAAAAGTCAATTTTAGGCGCTTGATTTAGGGATCTGATGTACAGTATGTATACGAAAAGTGTGAGGATGCTGATTTTGAGTGACTGTGTCAATCTAACTTGTTTTTGTTTTGCTTTTCCCAAAAGTAAATAAATAACAATAAAAAAATTGATGTTTTTAGTTGGGAGCGTAGTAAGGCATTATCGCATGCTAACAAAATGGTTTATTTAGCATTTTCTTCGCGAGCTTGTTCAAGTGTTCTTGTTACTTTGATACTGTCACACCAAAGCAAATTAATTATTCGAAAGAACTATAACTATTTTTTAACAACTTTCCGTCAGCATTTCTGTGTTCGTGTCCATAAAGCGGCCTGAGACGTTTTTATTCTTTGGTTTAGTTGGCTAATACCTTATCATTTAGAAGCAACATACAAGACTAAAGTGATAAAATAAAGTAACACCTGTTCAGAGGTGTTTAGAGTCTGGAGTAAATTCGACAGATCTTCATGAAATTCAGTAAATAACACTGATAACAGAGGAAGCGATCTTTAAAAATGTTTAACTATTCACTATCCTGGTAAATCAATTGATGCCACAATCATATGAAAAATGGCATAAACTTTAATGGAGAGATTTATTTTTCGTCTGAATACACGATAACATTTATACAATCTGCCATTCAAATCACATTCTGAAAACGCTATATTTCCATTTGATTGAATCTGGTCTTATTAATTTGTGTACACATGTTTACTGGCCATAGGATTGTTCGGTGCAATCACCGGACCGGTCAGTGTCTGTAGGAAATGGGCCACGGTCCGAAAGTGTTTTTTTTTTATGTGAGTAGTTGTCTTCTTTAACTTGGTTTTTTTTATAGTACACCAAGATTATAATAGATTCACTAAGATTTACGTATTACAATGACCTTTTAACTTTCAAGATTAAATATAATAATTTCGGATGTCATTGTTAACAAACGTACTTGTTGTATATATATAAACATTCCTAATTTTGAACTTACATTTCTTTTAGTTTTTGCAACAAACTATTAATGGTTTATGGAAACCAAATTCACTCAAAGGAGGTGTAAATAGAAGAGATAGAGAAAAAAAATTCTATTATCTAAAATAATAACACTACTTAATTATTGAAATATTATTAAATTAATATTTACATAATAAAATGTTAATTATCAAAACTATTTAATTAATATAATTAATAATTTAATTATTGGAATTATTTTACTATTAACAATAATTATCCAAATGTAATTAATGATTGTATTGAAAAGTTGGGCCTGTATAAATTTTAAATCACCGGGCCAATTTTATGTCCCTTTACGCTCCTGAGTATTCAAACATTCACATCTTTGTTTCGTTCAAACTTCTAGGTGCAAAACTATCGTAAAAAAAAAAAAAAAATCTCAGAGACCATTGCAGAATCCTCGAAAGCTGAGTATTTTACTTATAAAAAGAATGGCATACGCAATATTCATCCCATACATATTACCTATGGACTTTCAATATCCACCAAGAGTTTTTCCTGAAGACAAAACTATCAACTCGCCAAGAACGAGGGGGCAGATGGTTGATCATAAGCCACCGACTCTCACGAAGCCGGATAATTTGGGCAGGACAATGAGGTCAATTTGTGGGAACATCCGCTCCTGCAGAAGAGAGGGATTTATCGGCTATTAATTTCCGTAATGGATGGTCACCCTTCGACCCCCTTGTTGTGGTTTACGCCACAACAAACCCCCCTTTCGAAGAGGGTGATCCAATAAGCGATCCGATTAACTGTGGATACAAAACGTGGATGGATGCTGCCCACGAGAAACCTGTTCTTGTTGGGTATTGCAATTTTGTTTTACGAAGTTGAATGAGGTGGAATCGTCTCTAGCTTGTATTAAAGATCTTGGGTCATTAATTATATTTAGTCAACGAAGGAATATGTGTTCATAAATATCAACTGACGCTTTTTACTACAGTTTTGGGCTTGCTGCTCAAACTTTCACAAATGACACTGTAAGAACAGTTTTTGAGCAGATATTTCAAACTTATTGGATGTTTTTTGTCTAATCTAAAACTCGATTCGCATTTTTCCTTACTAGGTTTCCTTACTGGTTCCAAAGAACTAATGCTTCACTTTTTTGGTCACAATATCAACCAAAGTATTGCTTAAAACACGGGAATTTTTATACTATGTATGAAAAAAGTAATAAAAAAAAATATTAACTAAATTTTAATGAAAATAACCCATTCTTTTTAATTATTAATTTTTCGAAACATGAACCATAATACTTCATTATTCAGAAGCAGAACGCTTCACAACCCTGCTCACTAATGCTGCATTAGTTCTGTGGAGTAAGAACGATCCGTCTTCAATTGCCATATTTCATCTGGTAGCAAAAAATTTGATGTGATGTTCAATTTTTTTCTTTAGATACCATTTTCTCTTGTGTTCAATATTAAATCCAAAAAATGTACCAAGTTTTATCAATAAATTTTAATGGGAACATTATATTGATTATATATCAGTTTGGATGATTCTAAACTGGCACAGTTTAATTATTATGGCCTCCTTATATTCAGGGGATGGTATGTCCCCACGTGTTAATTTCTTTGGTCGGAGGAAATTTGGTTCAAACGAATTCACTGAATAAGAAGGGAAAAACAGCTGCTTTTTGTGTAGATTGGAAATGAGTTTCTGAAACAACATTATGTACACAAAACTTTAGACAGTTACTGTCGCCTTTATTTAATTTTTATGGTTTAGATTAATTGGATATGGTTACAATTTTATTTTGAGGATAACGTTGTTGCGTTTTCACTATTCCACAAAAATTTAAATATTCAATAATATTTTATACAATTTTGTTGTATAAAAAAATTTAAGTTTGATTAGTTAAAATATTCTTCAACAATGTTCCACAACAACAAATTAAATTTCGCATAAATTTTAAATTCTAGAAGAAAGTAGGAAACACTTCAGAGAATTGTATGCGGGAATATTGTAGTACACAATAACAGGATGGCCACAAAATTCAGGGAAAAAAGTTCCCTGAGGATAAACCCATAATAAATTTCTAAAAAATTCCCTGATTTTATGGCAAACTTTTTTTCAAATATCGTCAATTTTTCCAGATGTGTAGATTTAATAGAACATTTATGCCAAAGAGATAATATGATAATTTTTTTTTTTTAAATAATTTTGGTAGTAATGAAAAGTTTAAATTATACCGTAACATGAATCTTCTAACGATTTTCACAATTCTCCGAGAAAATGGAGCCAAAATATGGATTAACGAGGAAACAAACCTTCAAAACAATAGAAAAATTCCCTAATTTCTGCAAAATTTTAAAAAAATTCCCTTCTTTCCAGGTTCTGTGGCCACTATGAATAAACAATATCATTTTAATCTTGCCCAAACTCTGCCCCGGAAAAGTGTCACAAAATGGAAGACACGTAACTTTGCGGCATTAAGACTTTATTATTGTATATTAGAAACGCATCTTAAAGGTATAATTCCTATCAACTAAAGTCGTTAAATAATATCAATCCATTAGCCAGCCAGAAAAAAATTTATAATGACAGTAACATAGAAAGAAAAAAAAAGGCCTGATCGAATGGTTCTTTGGATACTTTACATAGGATAAATACTGATTATATGTTGACTATTTTCTTTTTGCATCTAGCTATTTATCATCGTCTTGTTAGTATAATTATCTGCCTCGTGCATCGACACACGCTACAATGGGCATTGCGTGACGAATACCATTGGAGTAAGTGTTAAAGCTTAAATCGAGGGGATCTTTAAGAGCGAGCATGATCATTTTGCATGACTTAAGTTCACGTCTGCGAAAATGACATTTTTGAAATACATTTCAGTCGTATTAGTGATTGCGAGGCAAAATACAAAATATAGGTCAAGAATTTTTTGTGAATGATAGGTATTTTATGTATTATCACAAAACGCATTTCATTTTTTTTTTTTTTTTTTAAGTAGCTGAATGTTTATTTTTTATGAAAATAAAATAATTCTATCTTTTCTTGTAACAATCAAAAACAGATGTTTAGTTTGAGAATTTTGCCAAATAAATGAATATTTGTAATTTTATGCTTTGAATACGTGCAGATGTAGAGGGCATTTTGCAATTTTTTTTAAATAATGCAATTTCGAGTGGAAAACTAGTTGATATTAAACTAATTTCAAATCATACGTGTACGTAAATGTATTAATTTTTTAAAACAACTATGGATTGAATTTGTTTTAATTAGTTTGTACGCCATTATAATGCTAAAGTGACTTCAAATTACTTTATACAAATCAGTCTGATATGTACGATGCAGATTAAAAATATTTTTGCAATTATTGCTTCAAGATTTAAAACAGAATCAGTATGAAATATCAGGAAGATATTGATGAAAATTTAAATTATATATATTTAATCAAAAAGGTCAATGGTTTGAATCATAGCATTAAATAATGTCAACCACGTTATTCAGAATTGCAGTAAAGGATAAATTATTATAGGTAATTTTAAATATATATAGACAATTATTGTATTAGTTCCGTCTCGATCGAAGATATCGATATTTTGGTAACATTACATGATCGTGCTAAGCCATGTTTTATCTATCTATATCGATGGATTTATCTGGTATGTAATTAAAGAAACGTTTTTTGCATACAAATTCAGATCATCGACAATCATTCGCCTTTTTAAGCACACAAATTTGTATGCTGCAATATCTTAATCAAGGTTCCCACTCAAGTCACAGAATGAAAATCAATGACTTTTAAGCACTAAATAATATTTTTAAGGACCGTTGAAAATTTGTTTTCAAGCATCATGTCTATATATTAATTCTTAATAAAGTATATTCGACCAAAAAATTTACAAGTTGACGGATGCGTAATACAAATATGTCGGAGAATTTCGATACGATGCAGGTAAGTGGCGGTCACACGGGAATAGTAAGTCCGAGTTATAATTAAATAAATTTTGCAGTTGAGCACAAAACATCCGCAAAAATTAAGGACTTTTAAAGATCTTTAAGCATTTTTAATGACTTTTAAGCACCTCGAAGAATTTTCAAGCACTTTCAAGGCCTTGAAAACAAGTTCAAAAATATTAAGCACTTTTAATGACTTTCAATGAATGTGGGAACCCTGTTAATTATAGCCGAGAGTTTGATAGCAGATCAACCATTTGATGGATTCCTGACAATTCGTGAAATTATTCATATCAACACTGGAAGCGTACGATTGCAAGATGCAAAGCTAAGGACATTATCGCCTTTAATGAGAGACACCTCTCCAAAGAAACCGCACCCAGCGCTGACAGAATACTAATCACATCAAACCCAAAAGAGAAATCTTAAAACAGATCAATTTGTGGCTCTTCTCACCTAAAAAATCATTACCAAACATTCATCGAAATGACACCTTCCACAAACCTGATGACAAGATGAATCGGACATGATTGAAGACTGCCCGATCGGTATTTAGGGTCCATTTAGTTTTCGTCACCTCCCAAAGATAGGAGAGGGGGGATACGCAAGAGAGCCCCTTTTTTCACACCTCAGAGGTGTCAATTGGTAGACCTTAATGGTTGAGGTAATGACACATTTAGGGAGGATCCACCTACTTATTGATGCTGCCTGCGTTGTTGTCTCTAAAAGATTGGTTATCTCCATGGGCTGGGACATTGTTCATAGGAATTGTTCCTGCTGTAGATTCAAAAGCGATCCAGCAGTGATTATGGTATCAAATGGTTTGTTTCATTTCATATGCCCAGTTTGACTGCCGTGGAAGGCTTAGATTTAGTGCTTTCCCTCCAGTTCCACCATGCCTTTCTTGAGATTTATGCTCCTTTTAAGACTTTTTAAAATGCAGGAAGTCTTAGTTTTTGAAGTACTATTAATAGTTCAAATACACAAAAAAGATTATTAAATATACTACGTCTAAAATGCATTGTGAAAAATTGCATATCTAAGAATTTCCAATCCGAGGTCTGGTAACGCTGACCCCTAGTGAATATAGGGTTAAGTTTGCTGTTTCACTCCACAGGTTCAGTAAGGGTTTTTGAGTTGAGATGATTAAATAGATAACCAGAAGATTTTTTTTGGTGAAAGGGACTAATATTTATGCCATTTTTAATGACTAACAAGTTTGGTTGTACGAAAAAATTAATTTACCTTGATTAATGAATAAAGATATCTAAGGAATCTAATGATACTTAATAGTGTGATGTATTTTAAGATATATAGAAAATACATACACTGATAAAAATATGAAGAACGCTGTACATTAAGAACAGAAAATAAATGTACGCAGTCTCTTTATATCGATTTGAGTTGTAGTTTTTAATTTATATGGTTTCTTATAAAAAATTTAATGGAATACCTGATATTTATTATTTTTTCAATATACAGATAATTTCATATTCGACATTTGCAGTCTTGTCATTAAACATATTTTAATACGTCCATTTGCTTCAATTTTAGGAAATGCTACTTAAATTCAATAATTTTACACATCTTAATCAAAGAAATACAAATATCTGCAACAAAAGCATTTAACACTTGATTGCTATATGGGGAACATGAAACCAAGACCAAATTATATATAAAATAGGCCGAGTTGTTCTCTACAGTTCAAGTGTTAAGCATGAATTTATATGGTTTACCGGCTCCCCCCCCCCCCCCATCTCCAAAACACACTTATGAATCATTAGGGTTTGGAGGGGGAAAAAACATATAAATTAAAAACATAAATAACTGAAGTATACAAAATAAAATATTAAGCAACTTTTTTAAACTAATTAAAACACGGACACAATAGTCACGAAATTTAATCACACTAATTGTTTTCCCAGAATTAATCGATCCAGAAACTTGCTTAAACTATCGTAGCTACAGGCTGAACACAAACAAGGGCTTTTATTTACTTATGCATTGGAAAAGGTGAGTAACCTGACGTAATTAATTGCTTAAGTGACGCTCTTTGATTACACTTTTACGCGATAAAAGAAATTGATGAGGATCAGCGCCACGCGCAAAATTAATTTCTTTTTGGTTTGCGATTTGAAGTACTTTTGAGGAATTTTTCCATCAGGGGTCAAGAACTAATGAAACTTTTGCTTAAATGTATTGTTATTTTGGTATATTTAAGATAGTTCTTTAATAGCCACGGTTGTTTGTAATCAAAGCTGAAATATCTGGATTAGTTTTATTTTCTGGTCTCCAACAATGCTTGATCCCTTGAGTAAAAATTTACCGAGTTAGATTAAATTTAAAAGTTGAATTGCAAAGTATATCATGACTAACTCAATTTACTTACGACTAATGAAATCAGAGTACTAATAGAATAAAAATTAAAGAACTAAATGTAAGGGAGTGAATGGAAATTTTATTATATGTCACAGATGAAAAAGCTTCGAAGTTTTTGGCATAAATAATGAACCAATGTGATATAATATTCTTGTGACTAATTATCTAATTAAGATGATATTGGTATTTTAGGAAAGAGCTGTGACAGCCCTCAGTGGAGTTCAGAAAATTCATATTAATACGTCTGCATCCAATCATGAAGTGAAATGTAAAGGATTTGGTAAAAAGTTCCGATCGAAGACGAGAATATATTGCCTTCTACCATACCTCCTCGGTGACTTTGTCGATCTGATGAGAAGTTAGAATATATCATCTTATCTTGGTACTTTTTATCAATTTTTTTCTACAGAGTCACAACAACACTATCTAACTTCAACTTCTGAGCAGCTTATAAGTGGTTTCTGCTCTGGAAGCAGATCAAGCCAATTGAATAGTTCCTCAATCTATGCTACGTAATAGGTTGGCCATAGTTACAAGCATATTTCAACTAGTTTGGGGATAAATTGTTAAAATAGATCTCTGCTGCAATTATTACGCATACTTCGGCTTCAAGTCAATAACAAGCACGCACCATCCAGAAGTTGCAGATAGCGATCAGTGGTCACCGAACAGATCCGGAAGAAAATTTTGAATATGTACATTAGAGAATAATAAAAGTGAAATAGAATAGTTTCGATGATTCTTTATATGGTCAGCTTTGCAAATGCAACGTAGTAGGGAAATTAACATTGAATATTAATTGACACTAACAATGTAAGATTATTGTGGGGTCTTCACGATGGCAATTTGTGAGAGCGCCCCACTTTTATCCCTTTGTAGAAAGTGGGAGCGTAGCGACCACCTTCTTCCTTAGCCCAACAACGCCTCGTCTTATCTTCCAAACTTATCTCATTTTTCCGTTTTTCACTTTTTAATAATCAAAGTGAAAAATCAACAATGGCGAATAGGGTGCTACTGTGTGGCGAGGTTAGCTCATGCTGAGTGGGCGGGCTCGGCCGATGGGTATCAAGAAGATACAATCTCGGTAATCTATACATCGATGTTATCGACGCATCTATCGACGGTATTGATGGAGGTGTTGACGTGTTTTGACAGAGGATTCTATTGTTTTCTCCGTTAAAAATATGGTTTACGCTCTGCGGTTGCGAGGTTTAATATAAGGCAGGTCTGTGGAAACAGATCTAGTTTTAGAGTGATCGTTTGTCTAAATGAAATGTTTTCCGAATTATATTGCTTGTCGAAATATTACTTAAAATATTTTACAATTTTGTATTGCGTCTAATATATGATGATGAACAAAATATGAACGCATGACAAAGTGGAGGTTTCTTTATTCTTAATACTATATCAAAATTAGCTTCATGATATATTTCTGTTTCAGTAGCCGCCTATTGGGTAAGAATATTTTAATAAAATACACCTATTACTCCCCCTCTCAAATTTTGAATGAATAGGAAATGGAGAATGATAGTTTTAATGACTTTAACCAATCAGACATTGCTCCTATTATGACATATAGCTATAGTTAAAAAAAAATCAGAAGTATTAACTTAAATTGATCAGTTCTGCTCACCCAAAATGTTCCACGCAGTCGGTAGGATTCGAACCTACGCGGGAAGATCCCAATAGATTTCTAGTCTATCGCCTTAACCACTCGGCCACGACTGCTTGTAAGAAAGTAGTAAGTACTTGTTAAACTTGTTTGGAAAAGTTCAAAAACCACTAGATGCTCAGCTCAACTTCTACCTAAGTAGGGCGAGTGAGTAGGGCAATGTGAATTACGATTTTGACTAGGTACACGCTACTAGGATTCATGTGTTACATTAGGACACTAGTGTGCACTTTAGTAAGAATATTCCTTAATTTATTGGTAGTTTTCTTAAGTTAGTAAGCAATTGAGTTTGCTAACATTATAATAAATTAAACTCTTTTACGCTATTAATGGTACTTTTGTCTTCCAAATTTAAGTTTAATTAATAGTAGTCTTCTAATTTTGTTTTTAATTATACTTATTAACAATAAACATCATGAATAAAAGGAAGCAAAGGGTTCATGGCAAATTGTAAAATTTTCACTCTAAACTGTGAACTAATTGACACCAAAGAAGTAAAGTTTTTCATTAAATTCGATTATACATTGAGAAGATCAGAAACTTATTCATTCGATAACCAAAATCATTTTATTCACTTGATAACAAAATGCATACATGCATTTAAATACAATATTTATTTTTATTCACTTGACCTTAAGTTAGTTTTTGATACAAAAAGTGTCGGAAACTGTTTCTTTTTTACATAAAGGTCGTATCCATTTGGTGTCATACCCATATAAACTAGTATGTAGCCGTTTTGCGAAAACTATATTACTAAAACACAAATGTTAATAATTGAAAAAAAAAGGGGGGGGGGGGGAAGAAAAAAAAGAAGAAAAAAAAAAAAAATCGTTTTATGTCCGCATAAATAATTTTTTTTTTTTTTGCCATTTACTTTCAAAGAAAAGCACTTTAATCAATAGTGGCATTTCAAAATTAGTAACATTCTTAGGACCAAGTTTTAAAAAAATTAAGAAACAAGGTGCTAACAGTGCTAAGAAACAAGGTACAGTGTTGACTTTGACTGAATTAGAATTTAATGTGCAAAGTTGATTTTTTTTATTTCGATTTTTGGTTAGGATTTTCAATCAAATATACACTATCAACTGGTATAATAAACACGATTTAATTTATTTCTTTAAATCTAAAATATTTTGATAAACTAAAAATTTTTGCCATAAAATATAGTCTACTATTCTAATTTTTTTGTGCTAATTTTTCTACTTGAACTTTACTTATGGGAAAAAGGGATGAGGATAAGTATTTTGCAAATGTCAAATGATTATATTAGAAAAAATAACAACGCACAAATGCGACATTAAAAAAATTTCCTCAATAACAAGTATCATTTGATAACAAACACAATGGAAATAAAGATTTTTTTAAATTAAACTTGAGTATACGTTTTAGTATATTGTATATAAGGTGTATTATTTTATACTTCAGCAGCTTATATTAACAGTTCCATAACATTCACCTAACAAGATGTAACTAATAAAACCTTAATCTACCCTATTGTCTGATGACATGAAATTCGTATATTGCTTCATTACCTGAAAACAAATAAGAAAATTATCGTAAATGAAAAAAGTCAAGAAATTTATGACTTTTGGTGTTTACTTTTAATAAAAGACCGCATTTACTTTTATTTTACCCCATTACCGGATCTCCGATCAAAGCGCTACTGTTCAATTGTCATTCTAACATACAGCTGCAGGGCCAACATCAACCAAAACTTTATCCTGAAATGCTAGAAAAGCCCATTCACGTTTAGTTCCTGTAATAAAAATATAAGTAACATACTATCATATCTCTTTCTCAAGCCATCACTTTATTTTTCAAAATGTTGTTTCTGGAAACAATGAAACATTAAAACGTAAGATTATTTACATAACAAAACTGCTGGAATTATTGGAAATTAAAAAGTTGCTTTTATTATTATTATTAATCTCCTCCTTGATATTTCCACGTGCGAGCACCCACTGGCATTCAGTAGAAGAACACTTGGCGCAATCACACTTGATAAGTTTTCACTGACGACCCCAGCCAGCGATTCGTAGATTATTGCTTGAACTTGTATCTACTGGTTTCCGGGAGACCTTTCTGAATTTCACTCCAATGAAATTGAAGTTAAAATTCTGAAATAATTATGTAAACATAAAACAATTACCTAACAAACCTTTAAAAAACTTGTTTTAATAAATTTAACTGCGACTACGAGTCTTACAAAAACCAAAGCGATAATTTTATCCTTTAATCAAATTACACGTTTTTTCAAGACATAATAGAGAAAAAAAAAATTTCTTGAAACTTGCCAAACTAAGCAATGAAAAAGTGAACTACTTCTTATCGAAATTAAGTTGCCCTTTAAATGGGATACCAACGAAATAAAATAAGATTTCTGAATTAAGGGAACCTTTGATAGATAGCATAGAAATCAAGATAGCATAGAAATCAAGATAGCATTAAATTTCATTTCATCGCTTCAGAATAAATACATACCAAGTTACTTATTTCAAGGCAAATCCATTAAGGGTACAAAACAATTCAATTAACGCACTCACCACTCGATGTCGCCATTAAAACAATTGCACTTAACCCCAGAAATCGCCTCTTCAAATTCTACACCCGCTGGACTTTCGCACCACTATCATTATCGCAAGTTTATGGTCTCCAATTATGTGACTTTTCAGTATCGAGCTGAAAGAGACACTGGACTGTCGCTTATAATTCTTGGTTACCGCACACTATAATAATCTTGGTGGAATGTCACAGTTGTGGTTGGTGTCGCGGCAGCATTAGGAATAGGGTAATGGCGATATTTTTTTTTGTTGAGTTGTACGATTTCTGCTTTTATCGGGTGTTAATGGGAATCGGAGACGTTAAAGGCAGTTAAGGGCACACACGAGGTATAGTGGGTGATAAGACAATTGCCTTTTTTTCCCCAAAAAAGGGCGATCTGGAATTTACCTTTATAGGGGGAAAGTTGAATTTGCACCAATATCATTGAGGTTTGTCGATTTGCAAACTTTTCCATGCTGTATAATATTCAATGGGCTACGTGCAATGAGTGCACAAGCCAACCTATTAGTTTAGCAGATACCAGCCGGATATAAACTGGGGAAATAAACAACAAGAGTGGAGGGTTGAGAAGGAACGTCTACTGGACACTTGCAAATTGGCAATAGCTTTCTTAGCCGATCTCTCCCCACATTTCAGGTGGATATTCTTTTTGGTCAGTACATTGATATTCTACTACTTCCTGATTAACAAGAGAGAATACTCGCACGTCGAGTGTCTTTACTCGAGCACTAGTACAAGTTATTTAAAAAAAAAAAAAAATCCTTTATATTAATCTCGATTATGTGTTAGCAAATCTGATGGGGACGGCTACTTAACCCATTTGCAATCATCTAATCAAACTGAAACTTGGCAGATAGACTCGTAACCGGAGACAATCCTCTTTCAATCAAGTTGTGAGGTTGTCACTAAAAAGTAGCATTTACACACGTTTCTATTGTCCCTTCGGACGACTGAATCACTTGTCGCCATCAAATCGACCTAAAATTTTCCAGATAGAAATTAATTGCAGGACCCGATTTAGAATTTTTTTTACTGTAGGCCCAACATTCAGAGAGGGGCCCCCAATAGCAAATATTTATTTCCTTACGTCACAATATTACCAGATCAAGCTACATTCGTTAAGATTAACTTTTTACAATTAAAACTCATAGTTTACTTTCACACGATTTTTTTTGTTATAATTAGTATATGATCTTGATTTCCTCAAAACTTTTGAATTAATCAAGACTCCCCCATGAGCACTGATTTTAAAGCACACTTTCCTATATTTACATTTTACCACAGGATCAACAAATTATATAATAATAAAGATTACTTAATTTTATAACAATAATTGTAAATAATACAAAGTAACCTTTCCACGATCTCACCAAAAAGGAGGGCCAAAAAAATTTTAAAAAATACACGGAAGAGCCTGCAAACCAACCAATCACAAAGACTCTTTCATTTCATAATATAAGAAGTTGTATATGGTTGGTTGGTTGGTGAACATCTCTTTACAAGAGGGGAGAGAAGGAGAACAAAGGCGTAAAGCCCTTGTCTCCGTGTACATATGAAGAAGTTGTATATGATTGGCTGAACCGGAAAGATTTGCTTAATTAGGTTTTATTAGGTTAATCTATCTAACTTAACTCTCTGTGACTATAAAAAATATGGAATTTGCGGTTGTGTAACTAAAATTTTTTTATTATTTTTGTTCAGTACTTCCCATAAAAAGGCCATTATATTTAAAATTTTCATAAAACTTTCAAAATTTGGGGGCCCCTAGGCCCGAGCCTAATGGTAAATCAAGTCCTGATTAATTGACCTCCCCCTTTCCCAGAACTCATACAATTTTTAAATATAAAAAGAGTTCAGAGCCCACCGTCCTCCATTTGATCCAAACATGCTCCCTATAAGGGAAACATAAAAATCAATTGAACATCTAAATTAAACAAAGAATTTATTCAATTCTCGCATTAAACAAGACTAGTAATACTTTTTTTTTAATAATATTTTCTGGTTGCAATAAGCATGGAACTACTGAATTTTGTATTAAGTCACAAAATTCATGCTTATAATAATTGCTTAATTTTAGCAATATAAAAGTCAATTTCAGCTTTTGATACCGTTTTACATTCGAGATATGCTAGTATTGCCATCTATCGTCGAAAAAGTGAAAGATAGTTGTAAACATTGCAATCTGCTTTGTGATGCGCATTCAAGCGTAAGAAATTAAACCCCTCTACTTGTGGACACTACTTGTGGAATGTTTAAAGCTAATGTTGATCAAACACTCTTAAGAACTTTTTTATATCACGATATGTTATTTTTTTAAATATATCTTCTGTTCATCGAAACACAGTTAATGTATAATTCAAAATGTAATCTTCATCCAATGATAATTTTTACAGCATTCCAATAACATTACATCACAATAAATTTAAAAACAATAAAAATAAATTTTGAACAAAAGAATCGAAAAAATTTCAACTATTCTACTTAGCAAAAGGTGCACATACTAAGGCAAATATCAAAGGCGAATATTTTCTAGTGGTTCAATGTGGGAATTACAGCATTTTCCCCCCCGATACATTTCAAATCAAAGTTTGCCTGTTTTTGAAGTTGGGAAGAGGTTAAGTTTAGCATCGTAGAAAAAACACTCGTGAAAAACACCATTACGAGAATGTAAAGAAAATACTCAACATCAGGCAGAAAGAAACTGCATAGAAAATAAATCGTCCTTTATTAACCCTAATAAGGCCAAGTAATCTCTTTAGCATACTAATATGATACATTAAAATATAGTATTAAATTAGTGTTAAATAAAGTCAATGGCAAAATATAAAATATATTCAAATACATAAATATATATCCTTATTTTTGGCAAAAAAAAAGTTAGACCAAAATGTTTGTCTTGGAAAGACCAACATTCAAAAATATAGGGAAGTAATTCTAATGCCTTTTTCAGAGGAAACATGTCCAAAATGAAATAATTGAATTTTGTCAAATAGTTTTGTGAAAATTTGAACCTTTTTTTTCTTCATTCTAGATAGAAAAATTAAGTTTCACAACGATATCAGATCATTTGCACTTACAAGAGATTCCTTACCTTCACAAGAAGATATCTCCACCCACGGTAAAAAAAAGCTTAAAAACTCAATTCTTTAGTTTATTTATGATTTTAATTTATCTAATAGTAAAAAATAGTTTAAAATTAATAGTAAAAATGCACCAATTATTTTGTCTACAAATTCTATAAATAATCTTTCATTTCTGTAGAACTACCTGTTAAAAAAATTCATTTACAACTATTGTGGTCAAAAATGAAGTATTATATGGGAAAGATAAGCTGGCAATCTCTTTTCCAGAGAGAAAACGATCGAAATTGCAATGACAGAGATTTATTGCAGTGATATTAATTAAATTGTAATTTTTTAAAGAAGTTGAAGTTATTGATTAAACATCTAATAAATAAATAAGCAGAATAAGCTGATTTGAAAAATGTTTATTTCCTTCTATTGGGGAATTTATTTTTTAAATTCTCCGATTTATGTAAGTTTTTTTCAAATTAAATTATTATTGAAGGTAGTATGATCACTGATCATTCTAGAATTGCAAAATTCCCTAATATTATTTCATTACTGGACCCTGCTTAGCTAATGAAATTTTATTCGTGAGTCAAGACGATGCTACTTCAAATTGCGAGTAATTAATTTTTAATTAAAAAGTAATTGCTATGCGAAATCAAAACATCTACAGATCTAAAGAAAACCTAAGAGATACGTTCATAAAAAAAAAAAAAAAAAAAAAAAAAAAAAAAAAAAAGAGAGACAATTTTTTTTTTCTTCTTACAACCAACAATTAATTTTTTGTAAATACATACGATTTTGTGCTTTGTGTCGTGCATTTCTGAAATAACTGCTAAAACAATTTTACTTTTCCTATAAAAAAGAAATCGTCATGTATGGGGTTGGAAAGTAATTTCTCTTCTCAAAACAAAATTCATAATTATAACCCAAGCTAAAGCGTAAGTTTTTGGTTATAAAAGTTACCATAAAAATTCCTTCATACAAAAGAACGCTATATTTAAGGCAACAATAAAACAGATAAAACGCCGCCGACAAAATTATTTACAAAAGCAACATGCCGATATACTTCCCAAAATTTATGACACAAAGACGAAGAATCATAAGGGAAACGTGTGACAATTACTCGCCTTTACGGTCAACAATAAACAACTATCGAAAACAATAACGTAAACACTAGTTTTTTATCCTCCCCCCCCCCAAAAAAAATGTTATATCCTAATCACAACGAAGAACATGGAAGGAAAGTAATACAAAGAGAAATCCTTTACAATAAACTAGATTTAGAATAATAACACCAGCAGTCATTGCCAACCGCCAAAGTCTAATTACTACAATTTAAGTAACTTATTATAACATTAATGCTTAAAAGCCGCTCTGTTAATACGTGGTCACTAGTATTCCAAAGCGTAAGCATTTGGAACTAAATTTTTTTCGGCAGTGCGTTTTTTTTTATTCCATTAATCTGTTCTCGGAAATCATTGGTAATAATTTTTTTTTTATCTTCTAATGCTTTTTTTTTGTTTCAAGAATCTTCAACATGTTGCTCAGGTCACGTTATTATAGTTAGTTTTATTTCATATATTACTTTCGTTGCTACCCTTTTGTGATAATAACGTTCGAGATGGGTCATTTTGAAGTGACCCAAACAATTTATGACTAAAATTTATCGTTTGTACATGAAAAAAAAAAAGAAAGAAAAAAAAAATCCAGGACCCGATTAAAAAAAACCACTATTACTGCAGGCATAACATAGCTGTGGCGGATCTATTGACGATAGACAGTGTTAATTAAATAGTAATGATCGTTTTGTTTGTACAGTCTTGATTAAATTAATGCGAAGAAATTAATATTTTATTTTCAATTACCCGTATGTTAACATAGGATAATGAAATTATTACATTTGGTTAAAAAATTCCGATTTTTTTTTTTACACATTTTTCCAAGCTTTAGAACGAGTCAAGTTAAAAAAAATGGTCTAGAAAAAAATATGCTTCTTCAGATGTTCTAAACATCCCCACCGGCGAAATTCCCGTGGAAATGCGATAGAGGCGTAAAAAGTTGAAAAACGAACGTCTTTAACACAGAGTTCTCTTCCCTTGAGCATACTTCATAAACTATAGTCTTTTCTCCTTTGATTCACTTACAAGAAAGGATAATGTAAGAAATATAGAAAAGTGTTATTTCGCCAAACAAGGCATTTTTCCTAAATGAGTGAAATATGAAAACGGTATATAAGACCAGTACTATAGTGTAATTTAAAGTTGTGCGATGTTCCACTCACCTAGCGTAATAACTATAGAGCTATTAAAATATAGCATCATATTTTAGTGTATTGATCAAGTGCACTGAACAAAATATTGATAATTATCTAATAATTTAATTTTAATTGCATATATAAATAACAAAGACAGCATTCATTTTCAAACAACTGCAAATAACAGAATGGTCAATTCCCGCATTTTTAATTTTTTTTTTTTTTATTCGATTCTAAATGTTTCGAAATGACCATTAACACAAAAATTTCTATTCTCATCGCTTTTTTTTCAAAAAATTTGCATTTTAAGTTTGCCTGTCAGATTTTTGTGCGAAAACGGACCTTTTTTTCTTGCGACTCTATTGTGACGTCAACGTTTCCTAAATATCTCCATAGGTAACGTGGCGGTTGCGGCTGTTAAAACGTTGTTATCGTGGAAATTTCAAATACTTGTCTTCTCGTCCTTTTGTTTTCATATTATTTGATTGATTTTTTCTTAAAATGTTTAACATTTTCTACAAATATTGCATCGTGCCAATGTGCAAAAGCACAACCATAACAACTCCTGACAAAATTTTCATTTACGTACCACGGAATAAAAATACTCAAAAAAAGTGGTGCCAAGCGATGAAGAGGGACATTGAAAAGTATATGCCACTGTCGACAAAGACTGTACGTTATGTTTGTGATGATCATTTTGAAATAAGTTACATTTATGATAATTTTTATATTAGGAAAATTAAAGAATGTTTGCCTTTTAAGTTTAAAACAAACTATTTGTTAGGAAAGCTATTCTAAATTTTTGTAAACGTCAAGTGCAAAGTAATGGGTCAAAATTGAAAGTCCGGTACTGATTCTGCGCCAAGAATTGTTTACATGAAACCACGCCAAATTACGTTCACTTGTCATTTAAAAAAATGGCGGGGCAGCCACTTTTTGGCAAAAATTACCTTGGCACAGAATCCGTACCGGACTTGGATGTTGACAACGGCCCCTTTTAACGAAAAAATACCGATATTTTCCCACCAAACTTTTTATTCCAAGCACAACAAAACCATTCAAGTTAATTAAAGCAGGGAATCTTGGCTATTGGCTTTTACGCCTCAGGTTTCCGCTGTTACAAAATCCATATTCTTGCTGAAATAGACAGCCATCATTGTCGATTCAATTTTTGCCAAATTGCCCAGTTGGCCTCTTACAAAACCAGGTTCCATTTTTGCAATTAAGTAAAAAACAAATACCTACAAAATTGGCGATCAAAAATATTTGAGAAACGGAACTACTAAGTAGGAACTGCAGAGTATATAGCTGACATTTTGTGGTAGAAACCTCACCATAACAAACGGAGCGAAGGGATTACGTCACCGAACCTTTCGAGACTCTTGACGTCATACTCAAAATCGACCCTTTTTGAGAAAAATCGCAATTTGAGGGTTTTTTGCGCATTTTCTTTTCTTAATATTTAAATAACTAATTTTTTTAAAGAACTTTTATTGGAATATTTAGAATCAGAAAGAAATTCTTTATAAATATAAATCAACTTCATTCGTTTTTAAAAAATGCTGGAATAGTCTATTAATTAAAATAATTTATACAATACTATAGACCGCCATAGCTACACGTGTGTACGAAAATTTAAATATAAATAATTTAAATATAGTGATATTATAAGGGATTCAACAATCCCGGGCAAATTAATCAAAGTTACAAATACTGTTATTTCTATATTGATAAAGAGTGTGTGTGGGGGGGGGGGGAGAGAAAAAAAAAGAAGAAAAAAAAAGAAGAAAAAAAAAAAAAGAAAGAAAAAAAAAAGGGGGGGGGGGGAGACATTTCGCAGGGTTTCCACTCAAATCACAGGATGAAAATCAATGACTTTTAAGAACCCAAATAATGTTTTTAATGAACTTTGAAAATTTGTTTTCAGACATCATGTCTATATATAAATTTTTAATAAAGTATATTCTACCAAAAATGACATGCGTAATACAAATATGTCAGAGAATTCCAATACGGTGTGGATAAGTGGCGGTCACGCGGAGATAGCAAATCTGAGTTGAATTTTTATAAACTTGCTGTTGGGCACACAACATCCGCAAAAATTAAGGACTTTTAAGGTCCTCTAAGCATTTTCAAGCAAGTACTTTTAAGCACCTCTAAGGATTTTCAAGTACTTTCAAGTCCTTGAAAATAAATTAAAAAATATTAAGCACTTTTAATGACAGTGGGAACCCTGATCCGGAATTCCAAATGAGAGTTTCCGAGTTACTACCAAAGAAGCTTCTTGTTTTCTTTAATAGTCACCATGTTATACATTTTAGAAAACTACTATATTTGGGTTGTATCTGTAAAGGTCTTCAGATGTAGTTCATGTACTCTTTGTAATACTCTTTGTAATAGAAGAGGTGTGAATGTGGGGGAGGGATTTTCAGATACCATTTTTTTTTTTATTTATTTAAAAGAACATTTTTAAATAATAGTAATAAAAAAATAGATACACTATCGACAACATTTACATCCGGTAAGATTTCTAGTGCGATATTTCCCTATTAAAAAAATTATAAATCTTTTTAGCAAATAATTATGTATTTGATACAAAATAATTATACATAACATTGAAGGAAAATAATTTTACAGAAATTTCTCAAAAATAAATATATTTATTTGAAGAGAGGAAGTTAACTAAAATTCATTTTCCTTACGACTCAACAATTTCCAATAAATACATTTTTCTATATTTAATTGAGAAAGATTTTTTAATTTTTACTCTATATAAATAGGAAACTATATGATAGAAAATGAAGTATTTAATTACTTTTCATGAGGAAGGGAAGATAATATTTAGAAAACATACGTTCCACTGAACCCCAATCTAATGAGAGTAAGCAAATCATTATTTAAACTATATAATGTAAGCAAACATCAAACCAATACGAAGTCATAAATCGAGGAGACACACCAAACCACGGTTGCAAAAGGAGCTGATATAAGAAACCCCCAATTCTATTTTTTATTTCATAACCCCCATTCACTCCCCCCCCCCCCCCATAAAAAACAGCAGACGACTCCAGGTGAGTTTTCCCCCATCGCCGCCAGGGTGCTCTACCTGTCTAAGAAGAGAACCTACAGGTAAAGACTCCCCTACTGTTCGGAGCATCCTATGATGAAGTAGCAGTCATCAGTATCGGAATATCAAAATCAGTACAGAGCTAGCGCGCGCTACCGTCAAGACGTCTTGTAAAAGAGCAGATGTTTACTGGTTAGCTGTTAACCGCGAAGAGATTACCGGCCTGGCCCTTCACTACCGTTGTTGCGCCGAGAAGGATTGTTGTCATTTCTGCTTGGGAAAGCCGGTGGTTGAAATTCCGTTTTTTCGTGGGAGTTTTAAGAAACAAGACTTGTGCCAACTGTTTTGAATTATTTCCCGTGTTTCTGCGGGGGCGTATTCAACTGCAGTACTGGTATGTACAGAAGGTACTGAAATTTAGTGCTCTACTATTTTAATATTTTAGACTGTGGAGTTTTCTAATTAAACTTGGACATTATTAAATAGTACGTTATGCGATAATAGCTGAACGGTTTTATCACTGCTACCCACGAACTTTCTTTATATCAACTTACTATTCCAAAATGATGTCAATGCAAAACAACAACATGCATCGCATGTTGTCCAACAACGAGGACACTAGACGTCTTTTATACCTGTCGTCCCTTCACCGGCCTTCGATATCCGGCATCCCTCACCGGACGCAACCGGATCCATCCGGCAACCAGTCCAATCATACTACTCGACCACAGGTATCCGTCAAGCGACTCGGGTACCAGCAAACGCCAATTCAGCCCACCACGACGAACGCAGTCTCCCGCCGGAATGCCCGCGAACGCAAAAGGGTCCGGCTGGTAAACTTAGGCTTCTCGACACTGCGGGAGCGCGTTCCGTCCGGGACCAAAAACAAGAAACTGAGCAAAGTGGAGACCCTTAGGGCAGCTATCGAATATATCCGGCAGTTGCAGGATGTCCTAGGAATGCCAGACCAGCAAACGACTTATGAAGATTTAGAGCGAATGATGGCAGATGAGAATTATGGCCCGGACGATTGTTCGTCGGTGGCATCTTCCGAGGAGGTGAGAGGTCCGTCCGGGGGATCCGGAGACCTGAGTCCGGTATCCAGTCATCCTTCAGAATGTTCTCTGGTGGCGTCGCCCTATACGAATCAGCATTCGAATGATGACCAGCTTATGGACATTGGACTTTGGTTTTCGTAGGGAGTAAATTATTTACAAATAAGGTGAGTGTTATGCGTTTATTAGTCACCCCTCTCCTTCCCCACTTAAATCATTTCACCAATTTTCTAGAGAAAGATAACTCATAATTCTGACAAAACGTAAAAGTTTAGATATGGAAAGGATATGTAAGTTTATTATTGAATTTTTATCAAGAAAGCAGTTACTTGCCTAGTGTTATTGAGGGAAATTTAACTATAGATAGAAGTGATAAATTTATGTAGTATACATATTCGTTTTCAATGGACGGTTTTCTATTTTCCACATAATTCCTGAGTTTTAAGGAAATTATGGACCCTTTCACAAATTATTTTGAATTGTAGATGTAAGACCGAGCAAATTATCATCTGTTGTGAGTGAAGTAATTATTTTCTTAAATCTAAACAAAACTTTTTAAGGCAGAGATTAGCACAGAGGATTTTGTAAATGTTTTAATTGAAAATAAGTAAACGTTCAGTTTAGAAAACTAATGAATATTCTTACTGACGTAATATGACATTCAAAAGTTAAAGGTCATAAACATAATAAAATCATTACTATTTGTATTTTGAATTAAATACCAATACACATTCACAGTAAAAATGCCATATCACAAATATTTTATACATAAATTAGGATACGTTTATGTGTTTCATTATTTACATAAGCAAATGACAATGATAACTTAACAGTAAATGTCTTTTTTGGTAATTTAAAGTATCTGTTTTTAATATTAAATGAAAATTTTTTAGTTATTTTTACTCAAGTAATAAGGGTACCAATTAATAGTACTTATATTTAGTGGATATATATATATATATATATATATATATATATATATATATATATATATATATATTAAAAGTTTATTCCTAGTAATTATCTTCTCACATTATCTAATATTTTTTTTCACAATATGAATAATAATTATGGAATGCACAAATAAGAAAATATGCACATAGTACGATTGCTATAATACAAGGATTGAAAGCTCATTTTTTTATTAAAAACACCACTAGATTTTAATTTACGAGGGTAATCATAAATTAATATGAGCAAATGAAAGTTTATATTATGTATTTTTATAAATGCTAAAATTTAAAATAGCTTTGTTACCCATTTACTTAATGTTTCGAACTTAGGAAAATTTAAACAATATTTTTACTTCTTGCAACACAAAGATAAACACGCATTTTCATTTTTACAAATATAATTATAAATAAAATCCATTGTACTGTTTATAATAAAGGAACTATTACATAGAAGTAAGCCTCTTACCATTAAAATGTCACTACTTAAATTAGATGTACTCTCGAATAACAGATGGCGCTGGCAACACAAAGTAACTTCGGCAGTTTCCGAATACAGAAAGTGGTTGATCTATGAAGATACAATTCACATTTTAAGCATTGGAAGAAAGAAACATATTTACAATTATTTTAAATTGAAAATTTTACCAAAATTGTTGTTATAAATACTGATTTAAATTTTAAGAAGATTTAGTGTTTCTTATATCAAATATCAAAGAAAGAGTTTTGATTAAATATTTTTTCAGTAATATCTAACTCTAATTTTGTATACGTGTTCAGGTGTGCTTACTAATAAGAAATAAAGTCAAGGTCTTTCATATAAACAAGAATATAAATATAAGAGGCAATATGATAATAATCGTAAATTGCATCGTCAAAACAACTACTATAAATATTTAGTGGATTAAACAATGTACCATTGGGGAATGAATACTAATAATATCAATAGGATACATATTAAAATTCTCGCATGAGAAACTACTGCTTTTACAATTACAAAAATTGATGATGGAAATAGACGATTATACTCATAAGTATGTTTCAAATGCTTTGTTTACGCTTATACATAAAACTTCAAAACCTGTTGCGCAAAAACATTCACCAACTAAGTTATAAAAAAAAAGGAATTTAACAAAACTTTTAAATATTTTTTTGAATTTGTGTGTTGTTTACTTTAGATGTATATTTCATAATACGCAGCGTCAAATACTCAAATTTTTCTTATCAGTATTTCAATTTCAACTGAACAACAAATCGGAGAAAAGAATGGTAATTTAACTGGACACGACCCAAATTAAATTAATTGAAATGAAACCATTAGCCAAACCTTTCGTAAATCGGAATATTTAGGAAAAACAGTAACCTATTTCATTTTAAAAATAGGATATAACTTTGTCCACGTACAATTTATTCTTATGCTAACGCGGTTATTTGGCAAATATTGCACGCAATTGATTGTGAAAAATCATGGCGGACTTGTGCGTTAACTCCCTAAAAATTCGCGTTCTTGCATTGGAATTAACAATTTTTACAATTCCATTTGCTTCCCTGTCTGATATTCCGATAAGCGTTTTTGTCCTTATGAGCTGTTAATGAAAGATGTGGCATATGGCTTCAATTTAATCCTTTTCGATTCGGTTTTATGTACCTGTGCAGTTAAATAACAGTTACCCATCACCTAGGTCATCTATGTTAAGCCAACGAAATCTCTTTAAAGTTTAATGGAATTTTGTATGTATTTTGGAATTTTTTATTATTGCATAGACAATGTTTGGTTTTAAACATCACATTTTAGATTTTGTATAGCATTAAGCAGCAAAAAAAATGCACACTACTTCTGTTTGAAAATATAAAGATAGGGTAAATTTTAAACAAAAAATAAATTTTAAATTAATGTGTCATCATCAGCAAGTTATGTAGTGTAGTTTTTGTTTAATAAGGAAATATTAAAATTGCCGTTATCATTTCCGAAATTTTACATGAAAGGATATACTATAGCTCAATGGAAAATAGTTAAGGAACGATTAGTTTCTCCTAATAGCAAAGCTTGGAAAACCACATTTCCCGCCTTTTTTTCAATAATGAGAAAATGTGTTATCTTTTCAAGGATCTTGTTAACTTTGAATGCCTACCCAGATAAAGAAAAAAAAGTATTTATCTCCAGAATTTTTTTCCCCTTTCCCCCCCCCCCCTCCATATATATGTCTAAACGTTTACAGGAAAGAAGAAAATGCATAAAAAAAAAAAAAAAAAAAAAAAAGAGGAAAGGATTACAAAAGCAAAATGTTCATTTCCGAGAAAATGGTTTCGTAAAGTGCATACTTATTTAAATTCTGAATCTATATGTCGAAGAAAGGATGCGTCTTAGGATTGATAGAATCCAAAACTACTTTTTGATCTGAGCATAATATAGTTTAACTTCAAGGAAAAAAGATATCGACGTAAAGATTTCTGATATATTTCACACTGGGTTGAGATTTCTGTTGGCTCAACAATTTTAGTCTTAGAAATATTAGAGATAATTCAAAACAAAAAGTAATTTTTTCAACCTCATATTTTCTTACTTTTTTTAAATTATCCAAAAGGAGCTGCACAACAAAAATACCAAGAAATAGTTTAGCGTGTATATTTAATATATAGAGTGTAGTTATGAATCAGTTGGAACCCAAATAAGATAAACTTCAATTCAATAATTTCAAAATACAGAAAA
Organism: Linyphia triangularis; assembly: GCA_963978545.1. NCBI lineage: Eukaryota > Metazoa > Arthropoda > Arachnida > Araneae > Linyphiidae > Linyphia > Linyphia triangularis. Next base: position 59,894,259 of record OZ021729.1, read on the forward strand.
CTAGGTACAGGTGCACTATAAGAACTTCGTGATTTTTTGGTAACTTTGTTTGGAATAAAAAAAATAAAACAGCCGAGCACTATTTATGGTTTCGTTCAATTGTTTAGAGAGGGAAATTAGGGGGCTGTAATATGAAATTTTATCCTTTTAAAGTAAAGAATAAATACCAATAATTGAAAGGTCTCTATAGTGCATGTGTACCAAAAAATTATCTGTATGGTTCATCCGTACCAAAGCATGGACTTATATTACAAATTTAAACTAGAACTCAAATTTTACGCATTGGCCTTTTTCTAAAAAACAGAATTCATTCCCGAAAGCCGTTTTACGCTATCACCACTACTTCTAAAAACATGGGAAAACAGTTTCCGTTTGAAAAATGAAGATTACTAGATGACAAGGAAAGACCCCCATCTTCTCCGGACTAAAAAAAAAAACGGAATAAGGGGGAAATCAATAAAAAGAAAAGAAACTAATGATTCAGTTAGCTTCCGTTGAAGAAAGGGTGAATAGATAGAACTCGGACGAACTTATTGGAATCATAAGTTCCGGCATTATCCTGGGACCCCTCCATTCTTATAAATAAGGGGGGGAACCCTTTTTTCCCTCGGAAAAAGATCCTTCCCACAATAGACGATTACAAGACCCGTTCACTGAGTACCTAAATATGGAATTTAAATAACAATGGGGAAGTGGTTTGAGTTCGGAGTGGATTATTAATATTAATCCGAGGCTCCGTGGGGTTGTGGACTAAAATTATATTTTGGGGTTTGTGTCCTTAAAGAGGTAAATTGGGTCGTATAATCGACTTAATGTTGAAAGAAGTATGCATAATATTTAATACTAAAATGGCTGGAAATGGTAGAAACAATTTTTAATAAAAACTAAAGTTTCAAAACAGCAAAAATAAAATTGAATAGAAGAAAAATTAGGATTTATAGCATTAATATTTAAGTTCCCTTTTTGGAAAAAGTCAAGTTAATAATTAATCATTAATAACAGGGTTCCCACGGTCATTGAAATTCATTAAAAGTGCTTAATATTTTTGAACTTGTTTTCAAGGCCTTGAAAGTGCTTGAAAATGCTTTGAGGTGCTTAAAAATCCTTGAAAATGCTTAGAGGTCCATAAAAGTCCTTAATTTTTGCGAATGTTGTTTTTATAACTTTTACAGTTTGGCACACATCTCGGACTTGCTATCCTCGCTTGACCTCCACTTATCTGCACCGTATCCGAATTCTCCGACATATTTGTATTACCCATCCACCAACTTGTAACTTTTTTGGTAGAATATACGTTATTAAAAACTTATATATAGACATGATGCCTGAAAACAAATTTTCAAAGATCCTTAAAAGCATTATTTAGGTCCTTAAAAGTCATTGATTTTCATTTTGTAATTTAAGTGGGAACCCTGAATAATTATTATCGTCGGTATTTACTAAAACCTTAAATTTCAGTCGTGTTGAATAGTTTGAAAATTAATTTAAACACCCACGGTGATAAATTGATTGTTTTAAGTATGTTGTATTTTCCTTTCCTGAACTAAACTGAGTTGGGTTGGTTTCGTGGCAATTGGAATATACTCTTACGCGGACGGGACAAAATAAGAAACTAATAGAAAACCTTCCGGCACGTCTTTCAAATGGGAAAACCGTCCTGTTTTGCATCCCATATAGGAGAAAACATGGAGAAACGCCAAGCAGTCTGATTGTGACAAGAAATTGCCACAATCACCGCTTTGTACGCTTTTCAAATCCTGCGTTGCAAAGCGCCATCAATGGAATCGAAACTACTCTTGCATGCAAGAAACTTTTTTTTTTTTTTTGCGAAACTGTAAGTTTTGAAATGTGCCTTTGTAAAATTAGTTATTTCGTGTTTCCTTTTCTATGCCCTCCATTGAATCGAAGAAGAATTCTTGTTTTGCTTGAGTATAATTTCGGTATAAGTTGGTTTAGAAACAAAAATAGAGCACAAGAAAAGAATTTTATTTGTTAGAAGGCCTAAATTAAAAGGATATAAATTTAATTCTATGCGAGTAAAATAATTAATTAGATGGACTAATGAAAACAAAGAAACACTAAATTGATTAAAACTTGAAGAAATTGATTTGTGCCCAAAAGACCAGAATTTGGTTTTGTTTTAACACTCCTTAGTAATAAAATCAATGGATATCTTAACTGGTTTATTGCCATTAAATTCACTGATCAAAGTGGCAAAAACTAGGAATAATGAAGAAAATTTACTTATTTTCTAGTGATATAGTGAAAAAGAATTATAAACAAAATCAAACTTTTTACCAACTATAACCCCAACTAAACTGAAAATTATGTAGAAAAATATTGGAATCGAAAGTACAGAAAAAATATAATTAAAACTTCTCACTCATACTTAGAATTTGAATGTTCATCAATATAACTAATTATAAAGTAGCCCCCACTTTAATCGAAAATGTAATTTTTTTAAATGGACGAGTCAGTTCATATCCAGACTGTTTTTACAAAAGATAGATGGCAGCACCGCAAATTTCTTTTCAGAAAATATAAAACTGATATTTTTTTTAAAGCGAAATTGGTTATGCCTAAATATTTAATATTATGATACTTGGAATTCCTAAAAACTTCAGTCAGACGCGAATTTCCAATTTATGAAATCGAAAAATAAATTACAAATTATATTAAAAACAAAAAGCGCGTATGACATCTTAAATTATTGATTTTTACAACTCGGAATTGATTCCCCAAGTAAATCTTTTTTTTTTTTAATTATACCATAACTCATCACTCTACAGTTATACGAATATAATTTTATTAAATTATAAATTATCGATTATAGGCAAATTATTGATTTCGACTAATGTTTATATTTATTTGTAACGTCGATCCAACTATACGAAAAAGGATCGCTGTGGCATTTATTGCTTATCATATCGAGAACACTTAAAAATTACTTTTAAGAAACATAGCAATAAAGAAACGAGTAGAAGTTCCCTTTGAAAGACCTTTCGGAAGGTGTTTCTCTGAAAATCGGTCTGACTTTCACAGTTCTAATGTTATATTTCAGCCCAGAATATACAGCAATACGCAATGGGAATTCAATCTAAATCTAACCAGGATTCGAATTCAGCACAATTATCATGCAAAGCTAGAGCACAAAATTGGCAGCCATTTCGATTGGCATTGAATTGAACACTTTGTATAGTAGTTGAACTACCTCCGGCTTAATAGTTGAAATATATATAGATAGTGATTCTAGATCTGTAACCTACATAGATGTACAGAAATTACTTACAATTTTGAAGGTTCGCAAAGTTGCTTTTTTAAACAAAATAATAAGACTTGGCTAAGTAGGAAATAAGAAGTTATGCGATTACTCTGGTGGTATTTTAAATTTAAATATTCATTTTCAATTACATACATTGCCATCAATCATATAAATTTAATTGTATGTATAAAAATCATTCACAGATCAATTTAAGCTGGAGTTATAATTAATATCAAGATTTCAAATCAACTATAGTTCACAGTACAATAATTTTAAAAATATTCAAAATAATTTGAACCATATATAACACCGATCTGTTCGTAGTTTAGCATTAATCGTTTATATTGAGCGAGTTTAGAACATTCAATAAAAAAAAAAAATTTGATCGTTAAAAAAATTCGATCCAGAAAACACCTTTTGTCATAGAGATTGAAAAAAAAAAAAAAAAAGTGACGATTTTAAAATAAAGCATCTATAGCTGATATTATAAAGTCAAATTAATACAAAAGAAATTTTTAATTATAAACCACAGTACCGATCACTCCAATTATTGCCTAAAACAGAAGATTTCATTAGGAACCAAGCATTCACTTTTGATCGCGATCTAGAAAATGTATCGATTTATATTAAAAACATTAGTGGGAAATAATCTTATAAACAATATTAATCTTAATAATTGAATCGTGTAACAGAAGTTGGATCGGAAAATACAATGCTTGCGTAGATCGTGCAACAGGTTCTAAAATTGTTATTACTTCTTAGTGATCAGTGATCGAAACGCACAAATAGTGGCGATCATTATATGAAGCAAATGTATATGAACTAAAATGTTAATTTATGTTATATTAATAAAGTTCTTATAATTAAACAACTGTATTTGTCTAAAAACGTTTCGATCACATCAAAGAAATAAATACAAAAGATTCGATCTCGAACAGTGCATTCAGTTATAACGATCGCGATCAAAAACAGATTACTAATCATTATTAATTACATTCACATTCGATTAACGTATTAATAAAAAAAATCGGCTTATAATTGCAATACAAATCGTAACTTACCTTAAGTAGAAGACGTATGCCAGTAAACGAAACTTATAAAATCGTTCTTCCGATTATTTTTAAGCTCTATAGTTATTATTACAGGCGATCAATTATACGTATGATTGCGCCGATTCATTTGTGATTAAATAAAACACACCGATCGCTACACATTAAGTCCGATCACACATTAATTACAAAAAATAAGCAATCATAACGATCTAATCGAAGAAAACATGGCTACCTTACACAAAATACAAATAACTGCAAACGATAAAATACCACTTCCGTTAAAAAAAAAATTGTAAAATGAATGATATCGATGAAAATATCGATTTTTTTTTTTTTTCACTTGAAAGTATAGTACTAAATAATATGACGCACACTTTTATTTTATTCCTGTTTATGTCTGCTCATTTACAAAAACCGATTGTTAAGAGGACTTTATTTTTAACTGTTATTTCTTAGAATTGAAGTGGATTGCGCATACATTTGTCATATTTTTTGCACATGAGTAGTAGTTTGATTATTTAATTATAGTTATCTAGATGGTTAGTAGTCTTTTAAAGGAAATCTTTCAGAACCGTATAAAATCGTTTTTTTTTTTTTTTTAGTATGTCAAGCGAGCGATAATCAGTATAAATATGGAAAATGTTTATGTTTTAGACATGGAAAATGTATTTATGAAAATTACTGTAAAAAGATGTTCTTTACTTTAAAGAAATTATTAAATATTTGAAAATAGAGTTACTCAAAAAAATATTGTCTTCTCCAATTTAAATTTAATAAAAACTGAGAGTTACTAAATAAATGTTTTTAAACATTTCAAAGAAGGCTATATTTCTAAAGTATTTTGCTTGAAATAATTTTAGAATTTTTTTCCAATTAACTAAACTGGTTTATTTTTTCTTTCAGTTTTGATCAGGTTGCAATGATGTCCCTCAGGAAGCCAGAATTCATAAACATTCGTCAAGAGTAATTTGTGTATGCACGAACCGAACACAAGTACAACTAAAGTATATAAAATGCACAGTCTGAGGAACTAACCTTTGGAATACACCTCATGATTTCCATTATTTTAAACTTTATTTCATTGCTTTGGCAACAATAGTAATGATTCAAATTTTGTGTGACAATTTTTAAATGCTAAAAATACCTTTATCCCTGCGGGATTTGAATGCGTCAATGTTGTGATATTTAAAAATTGTAGAGTAACTTAAGAAAGGTGTTAAGCTCAAATTAAAAACACGTCTCTGATATTTTAGATACCACATGTACGATGGTGCTTGTTATTTGTAAAATGTTGCTCAATTTGTTATGTTAAATTTATTACACTAAAAACTTATAAAAAGTGCCTTCTTTTATTTGAACGACAGCATTTCGTATTTAGCAACTCGTAATAGTGACATAAGTTAGTCTGTGGCAATGACGCCACATCTTTGCTAAAAATATTGTCTAAGAAAATCATGTAATGTTATTCAAATTTTCATTGGAATCAGAATGTTTTCAATTATCAGTTTACTTTCAAGTTTTAATTTTGAATTAAAACTTTTTCGTTTTACAATTGATGAAACTTTTCCTAAAAATAAAATAATGAGGGCAATTTTTAAAAGTCGATTTGTTGAATTGATAAAGGATTGCTCATTCATATAAAAACAAATGTGGTGAACATATTTTTTAATCTTATATCTGTACTCCACTATTTAAGAACATTTGCTCAATTTTCGTAAATTTAAAGAACAGCTGACAATACAAGAAAAACTAATATTTCTCTTGTTATTGTTATTCTTTCAAAATATTCTCAGTTATTCATCTTTGCATGAGATAGTATTATATACCTCTAAAAAGAATATTACACAAACATTACATCGTAAAATGTACTTTAAAAGAAAACAAAATTGGAGATAGTATCCATCTCTGGGATACAGATATTTCCTTTATATCTATCTTGTTTACTGGTGTGAGTTCATGTTAATTGGTTCTATAACTGAGGACAGTCCGGACAGCCTAGTGAGAAAATAACTACAGCCTTTAAATCAAAGTCTTCAATTGATTTCAATTAATTTAATTACTAGTTGTTTCTTAAATTGTTGTTGGTGAATGAAGCTTTCAGAACTGTGCCTTAATACGTAATGTTATAATAATGTGTACTTATAATTTTGTATTTCACTTTGGTTCGACTGGATTTAGAAACGCAACTATAAAATAGATCCCATTTAACGTTGAGTCAACTTGACATGAGACGTTGCTTTACGAGAAATTTCTGTGATAAATAATTTCAGTTGAAGATAGTTACTTATCCCTAACTACAACTTATGGATAGTCCATCCTTGGTTGTTGATTCGGATCCGAAGAAGGCCTCACAATCACTATAAAGATCTATATTAGCAACTTCCCTCTCCCAAACTAGATAGAATGTGTTTATAGCCATTGGCAATTTACTACATAGTATAGATATAGGTGAGTATACAATTTTCTTCATCTGCTTGCTGAGGAGATTCCGTTTAAAAGCTGTATCGAAATTGTACTAAGAGATTTATGAGGATAATTTAGCCGTTGGTAACACCGTTGGTAGTTTCCAATTATCTTAAACCGTAACTTCTGTATAGCTCATCTCATAATCGGTTTCTGCTCTGCATGCAAATGAAGCCAATTGAATATTGTTCTGCATTATACTATTTTGCCCACGGTTAGAAACGCATTTTAACTAACGTGACCAGATTTTTCTATCTCCAGAAACTTCATCAGGAGTTAATTTTCTTAATTAATGAAGTTCTGAAGACATTTTTGTTTTGCCTAGAAGAATTTTGGCGGGACTCTTTAACGGAAAAGCGGCACAATTTGGCGGGAGATTCGGTCAGTGGTCACAGCGAGGTGAAAGGCGGGACTGTCCCGCCAAAATCGGGAGGTCTGGTCACATTAATTCTAACTATACCTCGGAACAACATTAATTGAGCCTTGCGTATACGTTGTACGATGGATCTGCGTACAGAAATAGTTCCAGACAAATCACAACTTTTAGAGTTATATTGATAACTTGCGCAAATAGTTTTGTATTAAACTTAAATATATGTTGATAGCAAAAAGAAAATAAACACTTTTAAGTTTAAATTTTAACTAATATTTTACTTTTCTCACCACGGATACTATAAGAGTTTTAATGAATCGGCATCACATCGTTTTAATCAGCCAACCACGTCGTAGTAAAACCGGTTCACATATCGTGGTAGCGTATCCAATGAGCTCATGTAAGCCCGTTTCAAAGTATAGTTTAGGTGAACGTTGCTTATATAGTAGAACTTATATAGTGCAAGTTATATAGTTACTTATATAGTGCAATCACCATGGATCTCTATGGTGGTTGCAAAGTCTTCTTCGGATTAAAGGCAATAACTAAATACGCACTACCCACAAGTTATTGTTAGAGATCAGTAGTCATTAAAGTTTACAGAAAGACGCAGAGACTTTTACTGATGTTACGAAGTTTTAACACCTGATGTATATGACCAATTTACTGTGTTCAAAACATTACTGTAATGAACATTATGCTCTAACGTACTTTGGGGTTTTGTAGACAACTTTAGTTTTTTAAATGTACTTAAGAACAGTGCTGAATATTGTTATTGATGTGTTGTACCACCGATTTATGTTTAGAAGTTTTTATAAGAACAATGCGGACACATTTTTTACAACATTGTTTACGATACAAAGTATAACTAAGCTCTAATTGAACGTGATATAAATACTAGAGTGGTAAATTTCTATGTTATGCTGCTCTAGCACACATATATTTAAGGACATTTATAGTTATTCAGAGTCACATACTATATTTTACACTTAGTGTCATTGTTTAATATAATAGTTGTACTGTGCTACTGTTTAAATTGTGCCGACTTGAAGATTATTGTACTTTGAGTGTACATTGTTTGATAAAATATTTGTAATATATACTGTTTATTACTCATATACAAGTGTAAAAAGCCATATGGACAAACTTGATGCAATTTTGTAAGTAACCTCATATTTGGCGCAAAGTTTAGGAAAACTTTTTAATGTCTATCTTATCTATTCATACCTTTTGAAATGTTCCTACACAACTTATAAGAACGCGATTTCTAAAGTGCAAAGTATAATTTCCGAAATGTAAATATTGCTTTATACCTCAGTTAAAAAATACCGATATTACGTATTCAAGTTTGTAAGAACTGTAAATAGTATTTATTTATGTGGAACGTAACTTCAGTAATAAGTTACTGAATACGTAAAGAGAAAAATGTATGTTGAGTCTTTATTTCATTGTTCTAATTACCAACATACGTATGTTTAGCATCTGGAAAAAAATCAATATACATTCCATTCTAATTGATACCTTAGTCGCTATAGCTTCTTATACATTCCAATAACTTTAGTGTAACGCATTTCTGGGTTTCCTTTGAGTATTCAGCTATATTGCTTTGTAAAATTATTTTTTATTATGTATTTTTTTAAAGCTGGAAACGTTCTTTTGGAAACAATAAAGTAAGCTAATTGTGTAAACACTTACAACTGTTAGTGTATGGATTTTTATCTAATACATTGCGTACAGGAAGCGTTACATATTACGTTACCCTATACATTTTGTTTTTAAATTCAAGGTCAATAATTATAGTCCATATTTAGACAAATCCAATTTTAGGATTTTTTTTTAAGTATTTTAATTAGCTAAGCTAACTTAATCCATATTAAGAAGACAAGAATTAAATATTCAATTACGAATAAAATATGAATTAAAAATAGCAAAAGTTACTTTTTGAAGAACTGATATTTGACTCTTTGAGGCAAACAAGCTGTTATGGTCATAAGCAAAGTTTAATTTAATAAATTGTATGGTTTTAATTTCTAAATATATGTATGCAAACAAAATAATTGAATTTAAATATTTATATTGAGACGATATGAATTTCTACTTTTTCAAATATTTCTAAACGTTTGTGACTAGTGAGAAAAATGCCTTATTTTAATATCTGTGAAATACCTCAATTTCAGAAAAGTTTGTAAAAAAAAGTGTATTTTTTCGAAATATAGATGAACGAAAATTTGTTATACCAGTGAATATATGTATATCCTAAATACGAATCTATTGTCTAAGAAGTATTGTTTTGTATAAATTTTGTATAAAAATAAATTTGTTGTTAAAAAATATTTTTCGTCGTTTATTGCGAAGGAAACAAATAGCTGAAACAAACTAATATATTTTTAATTATATAATGGCAATACTTTGGATGACGTAATGAAATTACAGATGTAACGCATATTTGGTAAGTATTCGGTATTCGACACATAAGCCAAACATTCGTTTCAACCAAGTACTAAAAGATAGTTGGAAAACCATCAGGCTGAACAGTCTCAAACAGGATTTACGACATAAAATACCGAATTAGCATACACTAAATATAATTATTTGATAAAAAAATTTCAAAGCTTTTTATTCAACTGATATATACTTACAACTAATTTTTTCAAGTAGACTTAGTTAGTATTTTAAATTATATAATACATCAATATTATAATTCAGTTATTTTTTTTTGCAGGAAATATATGATGGAATGTTTTGAAGAAAACGTTGAATTTTTTTAAATAAAAAATAAAGAGAATACTTAATAGCACATACATGTAATTAAAATGACTAGCATTAATAATAATTTTAAAGTATTGATATATTCGAATGTAAAATTTCAAACCGTACATAGTAATTTCTAATATTTTTCTCAACACTGATATTTTATTAACAATAAATTAGGAAAAACCAGTACATTTTCTAAAAATTTATAATAAGAAGACAAATCTTAAAAATTTAATTTACAGTAATTTTTTTCTCAATTTTAATCATATACATTTCTTAACTTTTAATATTCGGTATTTAGTCACAATTTGTCAGATTTCTATTCAAATGAATGAATTTAATACGAAGAATAAACAATTAGTTCCAACGTGTAAGTTTCTATAACTGAAGTAAAACCTGGATTCCCTATAACTAAATTCTTATTCGTTGTAGTCTATGTGGTTTTTTGGTAAAAAAAAATCATGTGAATTATTTTCTTACATCGAAGTTCAGTAAGATTTATAATAATATTGAAACAAAAGGATTTTTTTATTTAATTTGTTAAATTTCATTATAATTTATTTCGCAAATGTGTTAATCTACACAATATAAGATTAACTTATACAAATATGAAGAGGTATTAAAATGTTGCAAATTTTTTATGCATTCTTTATATGGATTAATTTAGCAAGATGCAATAATATTTCTGACAAATATTATCAACTTGTGTATAAAATTATTGACAATACTGATAATTTTTGTTAAATGAAGCTGCTGACCCATTTTAAAATGAAACAAGTATTCGTATCTTTAATATTTGATTTGAATTTAAAGGATATAGATATTTGTAAATTGACCTGAATATTAAAAGGAATGATAAAATAGAATGTTTAAGGGGGTATTCTGGTTTAGAAATTCGAAAAAATCGATTTTTTGTGTGTGCATATTTTCATAGTATAACCCTTCAAGAAAATGTCCCTAAAAGGATTTTTCGAAATTCGAATTATTTTCGGAATTACAGCTCATTTTGTGACGCGCCGACAAAACCGTTTCGCAGCCGGGTCGCGCGAGCAAACGAGGTACGAGCTACTGAGGCTTCCAAGGAAGCTAGAACTGCTAAATCATCTGAAAGAGCTTCACTAAACATGACATTTGAAGTCGAAGAAGGTACCTTGTACGGAGCAGGGATAGCTGATTAATAACAAGTGAGTATAAAACGTCAGTAAACGACTCCGACTGCGAGCGATTAGTCCTCAAACTTTAAACTCGTTTTTCTCGTAACTATTTTTCTGGAAACGGTGTGCATGATATCTTTAATTCTACTCAACCGATTCACTTGAAATTTTACACATAGCTTCTTTATACATTATAGTATCGCACTACGAAGAGCTTAATTTTTTTTTTTTTTTTTTTTTGTATTTTGAAAAAATTCCGAACGACAAAAAAAAACAGGGAAAATACGAAACTTTTTTTTCAAACCACCGCCATTTTGTGGAAAAAAAATTTTCTTTTTCAAAAACGTTTCGTAGTGCGATAACTACACCCTTCCTCTTTACGAATTATTCATGGATTTCCATTTCAGGTCATGGGAAGGATTTATATCCTGCACACCAGGACAAGCCATTTTTCCATCAGTCCCTACTTCGCCGACCTGCAGATTTTTGAAGTTTAATTTTTTTTCTTATATTATTAATGTTTTGTATTCTTAAAATATCAATAAAAAGCTTATAAAAAAATGTATAGTAAAATATATATATATATATATATATATATATATATATATATATATATATATATATATATATATATATATATATATATATATATATTTTTTATCGCGTCCGAAAAAATACTTAAAATTCGGGCTTCTAAACCAGAATACCCCCTTAAAATAATGATAAAAGTTATTTATTTAAGATGTATGTATACCATAGAGCATTTTTTTTAATTATGAGTTTAAAATACAATTTTGTTATATTAGTTCGAAGGTTTATGTTTAAAATCATTTAAAAAAAAATTGTAATTGTTAATTAATCTGTAATTAGTTATTTAGTATCATTTTCAAAGAATGATATATCCCAATATAATTTACTTAGAAAGGAAATTCTAATTGGAAATAATTCAAAATGATATTTTTCATGTTTTGAAACTCAATTATCTAATACAGAATAGTTTTTTTTTTTACAATTTGCTTATGATGAAACATAAAAAAAAAAAATCAATATTTTCAATGAATTCTAAGTTTTAAAAATCATTAAAAAATCAATTTCGCAACCAATTTTGTATAATTGAATTTCAAAACATCTTAACATTATATGTAGATTACTATGATATAAAAAATATAATTAAACATTTTGTTGTTGAATTAAGCAACCGTTTTGTTACTGAGTTATCATTGTTTGAATAAAGCTTTACAAAATATAGTTCTTAAGAAAACAGATTTAAAGTTTTAAAATCCTAGTGTCTAACAGCAGTAGTAACTAACAAAAATTAATTGTAATTTAAAAAATATAAATAATATTTTCAAATGTTTAGTATCGTTTGAAAGCTAAAGAATCAGAGAATATTATGAAATAATAATTAAAAAAAAATTCATATTTTGATCGATTTTTGTTAATTGTAGGGTATACATACATCTTAAAACAATCAAAATTATGAATGTCACTATTTCGCACAAAACAAATACTCAAGTAAAAACACAATCTAGTATAAAAATGTATTAGGAATGAAAAAAAATGCAGTTTTCATATTTTTTTTTTTTAATAATACTGTCTCTTATTATTATATAATTTAAATATTTAAAAAAAAATTATAAAATTTTTGGGGGGATAACTATTAGTAGGAAGTTCCAACACTACCTTTTATTAAATTTAAAATTTTACCCTTTAGATAAAAAAGAAATTTAGCAATTTCTATTTCATTCATTCATATCCTTTTGGGAAAAATTGGTAAATAAAATATGTATTTCCTTTCCCTCAAAATTAAGTTTTGATATCAGGTAATTTTAAATTACCGAATTATTGTGTTTTCAAACAATATCTGCTCATTAACGTTTTAGTTGGGAAGTTTTAAAAAGAAGATAGGAATATATCTAAAGATTATAATAGTTTCAATGGAATAATATATATATATATATATATATATATATATATATATATATATATATATATATATATATATATATATATATATATATATATATATATAAAGTCGAATTAAATCTGATATATTTCAGCTAATCTGTGGAATAGTTTTCTTTCGAAATCTTTTGATAAGCTTTACACTCGAGACAAAAATTTCAGTAGCATTAAAAATAGTTCTTAAGTTGATTAATAATCAAGTAAATTATAGTCAAATTAAAATAGCAAAATGTTTCATTAAAAATAAATTTACACTTCCTACTTGCAAATAAAAAATAGTTGCATACTGTTGGTATGGTGATATTTAATCACTTAGAATTTTATCTACACTTCTCATTTTTCTCTCACAGATATGAATATTGGTCAATGATTTTTTGTGAGGACTAATAAAAACTCTCTTTAGTAATTTATTAAACAATTTAATGCACATTAGTCAACATGTAGTCCTAATTATGAGATTAATGCAATAAAACGAAACCGAAAACTTTCATTGAAAGTAAAAGTTTGTTTCTTTTTTCTACTTAAAACAAACCTGCTTTCAATTTCCATAAAAATAAAATTTCCTGAGCCAGCTAGTTTTACCAAAAGATAATTTTTACCTTAATTTTTTTTTTTTTTTTTTTGCCGTGTATCCTGCCTATGTAGTCAAAGATCAAAGTAATAAATTTACAAGGCATTTAGTATTTTATATCCATGCCAACAAATCTTCTTTCAGAAATTCGGCTTTTGAATCTGGCAACATCGATTGAATCGTCTGCCGGTAACATCAACTTCCTAATATTTTTCATCTTATTTTTCAAAGCTTAAGCGTGAACGATAAACAGTTCGTAAACGCAGACAAAATCATCGTCAACAGCCGCAAATTGGGATTAATAATTTACGGATTATGCCCGTGGCGTCCCGCGATTGTTGTAATTGGTCCCTAAATTATTGGGCGGTGTGACAGTAATTTTTTTTGGGTGAAAAACTTTCATTTTCGTTCTATCCATTAACCTAGATTCGGCATTTAATATGTAACCTTCCTGATTTCTGATGCAAATCCAAAATTCTCTTTTTTGTTTATTTTATTATCAACGATGCTTAATAGCGAAGATTTGAAACGTTATATTTTTACTTTAGTTCGTGATGTTTACAACTCAAAAAACATGCGATTTTTAGATGGTAAAATGGTGCAATTACGGACAAAAATGTTTTTACGACGTTCTTTTATCGCTAACACCCTGTTGTAAAAACTCTATACAAAACTGCGGTGGATATTTTAATAATAATTCACTATAGTTAGGCATATCCCCGAAAATTTATAGTAGTGAACTTTTTATTTATATTAGAATACTATTGATTAGCTCATTTGCTATTTCATAAAGTTAATATTCTAAAAATAGAACATTCTTTAAAGAAGAAATTAAACGTCTTTTTGCTGATGCTATACACAGAACCACTTAGAGAGGGAAAAAAACATTTCTTTGGAAGTCCATAATGAGATATATCACCTTAAAGGACTTTTATTGAAAAACTACGGAATAATAACTAGTATATGGTGCTAGAGCAAACTCAGAAAATTCTACCAGACACTTTACAATCTTGCCGGTAAGGCAAGACCGATCAAAATCCTTATTGCAATTACATTTTTCTTGGAGGAAGAATTTGTAGATCGTTACCGACTGATTCTAACTGTAACTTCTACATTTCATAAAGGGTATCTGCTCTAAGCTGATGCAATCAATCTAATTGCTGCCATATTGTTCTTCATCTAATGCTATATAATACGTTGCCATGATTATCATCAGTCGCTAAGTTTGGAAAAGTGTTGCAAATATAGATCTCCACAGTAATTGGTAATTGTTAATGTCTTTCAATTAGGTAATGTCTTTCAATTAGAGTACAAAAAGACATCTAAGCACAGAATGTGTTAATTGAATTAATTAAAAATTGAGTTTACATAGAAACATAGCCGTGAACTAAACCTCTGTATCAGCGTTGCCAGATGTAGTACTTTTAGTACCACTCTGTTGTTGTTCCCACACCAATATTTTGAAGTAGTACTCTTTCTTAGTACTTTTTGAAGTACTATTGATATTCCAATAGTTAAAAATATTAAATATGCTATTTTCAAAATGCATTGTGAAAAATTCCCTACCTAGAAATTTTGAATCCGATATCTGGTATTAATTGGAAATTATTTTATTTCATTCAATTTCTTTTTCAAGTGGTTAAAAGGAATCTTGAAAAGTAATATTATAGTTAAGTATTTCTAACTCATTCTATCAGCAACTTGCCATCTTATTACTTGCGACAAAATAATTCCTATTGACTCTATGTTCTAATGAGATCAACTTATTGCTGGAGGGAATATTTCCCGATATTCCCTTTTTCTGACTACGCATCTGACCAAGACCACTGTTGCTAGGTTACAAACTCTGCCTCTGAACTATTACAGAGCATATTTGATTATTAATAGGATATGGTCACTTTTAAAAATGCCTTGGTATAGACAAAAAATAACACTTTAAGATGATAATGTCAGTGTAATGTCTATGGTATTTAATATTCAATGCAAGACGCAGACTTTGAAAAGTTTTCAAATATCTAAATGTCTATAAAAGCAACTTTACTCATTAACCAACTCTTTCGTACAATTGGTGCTTTCTTCGAAAGGCAGCTGAAAGAAAGAAGACTGGCGAAATGATTATGAATAGTTTTAATCAGGACAAACACAATTAATCGCTCGTCGGAATAGGTTCTTGAACCACAGCAAGTCCACCAAAAGAATCCTAAGTCAAATAGAAAAAATACTTTTATAAAGTCCACCATTCTAATAACAAAGAAAATCCCCCCCAGATTTGGCGCCTGTAGCCTAGGTGTAGTTGCGGAGGTGTAATCAAGGGGGTAAGACCTATCAAAAAGGGGTGGATTGCATTACGGGCTCCGCCCTTTTGGCACGTTTCGTCGTTGTACGTGATCGTCCAGAGAGCTTCCAACCGCAAACAATGACGGACAGGAAAGGCGCAAAAAAAGGGTTACGAAAATTGAATGGGAATTAAGGCTGGAAACCTTGAATCACTTGGTTTGATAGGCCGAAAGTCAATGGGTCAATGCTTCTTTTATTTTTTCCAATAGAAGATCAAGTTTTGGAAGGATTTTTTTTTTTATTAATCTAAGGGATGATGTTTTCATTTTTAAAAGAGAATTTAGTGATCAAAAAAGAATTATGATACTAAGCTATACAAATGTGCTAAGCACATAAATTGTATCCGCAACAGCTCAAAATGAGAAAAGGCGTTTTAAAATTTAATAATTTCGTCTAATTGATGTTAACTTACTGACTAACTTATTAACTTTTAAATGTTTCCCGTGTAATTACGATCATTAAACTTCACATATAGTAAAGGCAAATTAGGCTCAAATTTTGGTTCTTGACGGAAATAATTATTAGAAAGCTGATTTCTTCTAAAATATTTTCTTTATGTCCTCCTGTACTTCCCCAGAAAAGTCCTAAAAAATCCTGCTTGGGGAACATCCTTAAATCTGAATAAACATCCGCCATCTTAGATTTTTTAAAAAACGTTATAACTCAGCAATGGACAATCTTAGAGGGATGCTGTTGGTACCAAATGTTTCTGTTTTAAAAGAAGAATTAATATCCCTAAAACTAAAAATATTCAAATGCATATTTCGACACTTTTTGATTAGTCCTTAGAAAATAATCTTTATATTTAATTGAATTGCTCAAGCTTTCAGGTCATGAAAACCTATATAACAATTAAAAAAAAAAAAAAAAAAAAAAAAAATGTAATTAAAAAAAAAAAAAAACTTTATGCGTGGAAGTATATATTTAAACTTTTTGGGATTTAGGGCTTTTTAATTTATGACGGCAAAATAATAGTTTGGCTAAAAAATACAGGCATGAATTCTGTGCTTAGGAGGGCAGTATATTGCAATAGGGTGGATGTTAGTATTCGCAATTTTCTTCTGCAAGAGCCATATAAAGGCTAACTGCGTGCCTGAACGTCGTTAGGTCAAGTTTTATGTGAGGGAAGGAAAGTCTTCCGGAAGACTTTCCATGTGGAAACTGCCCTGCTTTTTTCCCTCGAATTTGGGAAACCCCGAAAGACTTCCACCGAGCTGTCCAACAACCGACGTATCACCTTTGAAAAGGGGGACTGCAGCAGCCCCTTTATGGTATGATATCCAGACCACTTGCATTCATGAATGAAGTCAATGAAAGAATAGTTAAAAACTCATTTTAAAAAGGGATAGTAAAAATTACCTTACAGTTTTTTAATTGTGTCAATCCAACTAGTTTTTATATCGAAATATATTAGTTGGTTTCCTGCATAGCAAATATATTTCATTTAAATTTCTTTTACCTTAAGAAACCCCCAGCAACGATAATATCTCATCCTCTACATTGACGCCATCTTTATTTTTCTCTGGGTACTTTCGTTGTTCTATATGTGAGCGACATCGAACAAAGATATAGATGGTACTTGTACAACAAAAGAAATATAAAATAACAATCGCACAAGTGAAATCGTGAGGAATTAAAGCATCATTATTCGAGATTAATTGATTGAAATTGGGAGGTATAACTCCCCAGTCGGCTAGCCTTGCCCCACTCAAAGTTAGTAAATTTCGTAAGACAATACCTGCCCACCATGTTTGACCACAGTCAATGATGTATTCGGATGCACATCGGAGTTGTCTTGAATCCAAAATAAACCCTGTTGCCCTGAATAAGCATAATGTAAAGATGTATTTACAAGGTTTCTGTATTAACTAAAACTTACAAGGGGGCTTCGCCCCCTGCTCGCTAACGCTCGCCAACCCCCAAACACCTCGCTGCGCTCGGATTGAGCGGCTTTGCCACTCGAATTTGTGGTTAAAGCATCTTGCTGCGCTCGAATAGGTTTGCCAGCCATAAAAAATGTAACCAAATTTTTATAACTTTAATGGAAGGCCTAATAGAGAAAACACCCAAATTGCAAGTTTCATAATAGAAAGTTAAATATACTATCCGCCAACATTCTGACTTAAAACTTCATTAGTTATGCCCTTACATTGAAGTCCCAATAGCTTTTATTTATTCTGATAAGTCGCCCCGTTAGAGAACGACGTCCAACGCGAAGCATTTTCTGGATAGAAATACTTCAAAATAATAATTACTCTAATACAAAAATGCTTCAGAAAAACAGAAAAAATCTACTTTGAAAAGAAGAGTTTAAAAAGAGCTTTAAAATTAGCAACGGGTTTGTTGTTTACATACGTAAGGATAGCTTTAAAATTAGCAACGGTTGGTTGGTTGGTTGAACCCCCGAGCAACGGATTTGTTTACTTAAGGTTGTTGCCATTCTTATATTCAAAATCATTGAGGCTTTGTAGTAGCTTAATGATGAAAAATATTGAAATTTAACTAATTAATAAAGTGTTAATAAATTATTTTGGCACGTTTTGGCAAATCTACAGCTTATTTCCTTTAAAATGACACCTTGATCATTGAAATTGGTTGAGTAGTTTAGGCGGACGGACTAACCCCAAAAAACGTATTGCCTATTAAATATATAGATATCCCAACACAGAAAATAGGTATTGAAAAAGCGAATATCTTTATTTTTCTTCTCTCTTACATTTAGCTCCATTATTTGTTCTCATTAGCACTATTCAACAAAGTAAGCGCTTTAAACTTTTTTCAGTACTTCTCATCGAAATTCTATGAAAATATTGCATCAAAACGTTTGTAGTTTTGTGTTGTAGTTGGTTGGTTGTATTCAGATTATCTGGCGCCGTCAGCAACACGAGGGCTATAATGCGCCGAAACATTTCGTCATTTAACAAACCAACATACATTTACAAACACCCATGCCTACACGGGACTCGAACCCGCAACCTCGCGGTCTAGAAGCCAGCACGCTAACCACTATACCGTTTGGTCGGCGTTTTGTGTTGTAGATACTACAGCAACTAAGGGTGCGAACATTGCACAACTTTCAATTAAACTTCATGACTGGTCACTGCATTTAAATTTGTCATGGATTGATGTTATTTACTGATAGTGGTCAGAGACCTATGCATTTTTAACTTGTTGGTCCGTTGTCCTCTTAAGAGAAATCGTTATCCGTTCTCTACCCATAGACGTATGCTTCATTTTAGGTAAGAATATCTTTGGAACTAATCTTTAAAATGCGTAATTTTTTTTACCAAGTATAACAGTAGCAATAGATCATCACAAATTTGTTAAGGAAAACTAATTTGGTGTTTTTTGTAATAATATTAAAAAAAAATTATAAGCCAGCTTAAAAAAAACTTTACAAACTAATAATAATAATAATTAAAAAGAACAGTAATTTATTTTACCTTCAAATTTTGCTAATGGTATTTTATTACTGTTGACATACCTAGCGTAAAAATTCATGTTTTAAAGCAATTATTGTGGCTAAAGAAAAAGAATAAAGCATTAATAGTAAAGAAGTTTAGGGATGGGACAAGCAGATGATTCTTTTTCTGATCTTGATGATTTTGTACTTGAGAATACATTGCATAAGGTGCTCGTGGACTTGTATTGCTTAAAGGTGCATGTATACCCTAGATTTTTTTTTTCTTTTTTAATTCTGTGTTTAAAAAATCTAATTCTTTTTACAGTAGTTGGAGGGTATAGGCTTAAAATAATTTCATAAATTTTTTAAAAAAAAAAATCAATTTTCGGCAATTGTTAGTTTGTTAATTAAGATGTAATTCGCTTATTAATACATTTTTCAAACAATGATATAACAATTCTAATTTACTTAGAAAGACAATTCCACTTGGAAAACATTCGTAACATTATTTTTCGTGTTTTGAAACTCAATTAAGTTTCTAATATAGAATAGTGTAACTTTTGCAATTTATTTTGTGTGAAAGCATTAAAAAAAAAAAAAAAAAAAAAAAAAATCAATATTTTCAATGAATTTTAGGATTTAAAAATCATTAAAAATTCAATTTCTCAACCAATTTTGTATAATTGAGTTTCAAAATATCTAATATATTATATAGATTACCATGATATAAAAAATATTTATAATTGAATATCTTGTTGTTGAACTATCATTGTTTGAATAAAGCGTGGCATAATCAAAATGCAGTTAATCAGAAAATTGATTTAAAGTTTTAGATGGCTAGTACCTAACAGCGATAGTACCTACCTATAATTAATTGTAACTAAAAAAATATTAAGGTAATAAAAAGTTTAGTATTGTTTGAAAGCTAAACAATCAGAGAATATAATGATATAATAACAAAAAATCAATATTCTGATCGACTTTCGTGAATTGTAAGGTATAAGTACACTTTAGGTTGGTTGGTTGTTTTCAGATTATCTGGCGCCGTCAGCAACACGAGGGCTATAATGCGCCGAAGCGCCGAAACATTCGTCATTAGACAAGCCAACATACATTTACAAACACCCATGCCTAACACGGGACTCGAACTCGCAACCTCGCGGTCTAGAAGCTAGCACGCTTATCACTATACCGTTTGGTCGGCGAGTACACCTTAGGAAAAACTGAATTTGACCAAAGATGGCGCCCTGCTTATAACACAGTTTCTCCACTATCTATCATTGAACATGCTAAATGCGTATCACCTCCAAGTAGTAACCCATGTGTCAATAGACAATAGGCTCGATGCCGACTGAATACCAAAATAGACTCTCGTTCCTCGAAAGCGAAATGGTTTTTAAACGAGACAAGCGAAGAATTTAACAAGGCGAGTTCAAGATATTTGATCCCGAGGGGTCAAAACGGTCCAAAAAAAATGAACCCTCTATTTAGTCTTTCATTGAACGTCAAGCCCTGAATGGTAGGCCGGGGATTAATGGACAGGTATTACACACTGGGGAAGATGTTACATAAATAATAATCTTTTCTTTGATAAATGTTTTGGAATGAGGAATAAAAGAAGGAGTAATGAATGAAATCAAGAGGCTCATTTGGAGTTAAGGAGATCACGAAAAGCGTGGATTTTTCATTTTCGTTGAGGTTTGAATCGTGGCCAAGTGCTACTGGATGATTTTGATTGTTTTACGTTTCTACAAAACGCTAATGCAGTGAAAACACTGACCTCTAGCTTCTGAATAGCCTATAAGCGGTATCTGGTCTGCTAGTAGATGATCTAATTGAATACTCCCCCCATCCCCTTTTCTAATCTACGTAAGAGGTTGTCTATGGTTACAAACACATTCTAACTATTTCGGGAGGATGTTACTTATATAGATCTGTAGATCTCTATGGGGATTGTTCAGCCTTCTTCAGCGTGACGTCAATGCTCAAGCAAGCACTATCCAGAAGATGCAGTTAGAGATTAAGGAATGATAATGTTATTCATAAGCTTGACTATCCGGCCTGCCTGACTGTCCGGCTGGGATATGGATTTCAGGTGAAACGGAAAATGCTACAGACTTGCGTGATGTATCAAATGAAAGGATGGATTGAAACGCATTCCAGCTTTTAAGGTATTTGACCCACCTTGGAAAGCTAAAAAAAATAAAATATTTTCAATAATTTTTTTTCAGGTCCTGTATAAGATATTGTAATGATTTTTTTTTTTAACTTTTATTTGAAGCTTATAGAATACAAAAAATACTTGATTTTTTTTTCAAATTTCATTTTTTAACAACTATCCAGGAGGGGCCGAAGTCGTGGCCTAAACAGAATGGTGTCCCACATCGGACAGTTAATCTCAGGATTGGTGAATCTGAGAAAAAAACAAAAAAAAAAACCCCCACAGAATCTTCAAAAGAAAGGTCCCTTACGTAACAATAATTTACCACAAATTGCCAAAAATAAAGAACAATTAAAAAATGGCGGATGTTTGTAAAAAAGGTTGAAAAAGCACCCCTGTTTTTCACTAATCTTTGTTAAAAAACTGTATTATAATTAATTTGTTTCGGCAAAATGTGGTAGATTGGCATACAAAACATCTCAATGAACAAAACAAGACCAAAATCATTGAAATCGGCCGAGTAGTTTCGAAGATTAAGTGTCCGCCATTTGAAAAAAAAGTAGTTTCGAGAAAAACGCTTTTAAAGTTTTTACTCGCTATTTTTTTCAAATAGTTTTTAAAAAATCAAGTTTTTCCACTTAGAATTTGTTAATCTGCTATCCCTGGACCGTATAAAAGAAGACCACTTTCATTTAAAGCATCTTCATCCCGTTGGTAGGCTTCATTCTTAGCCAAGGTGGTCATGTACCTTAAAATCAACCGTAAATATCAGCAATGGTGAACGGATTTGCAGTTCTTAAACCGAACTATAAAATACAACAGATATCTAGTAAAATTGGTAGAATTAGATAAAATTTAACTGAAATTGCATTAAAGTTCGATCGGAAGATCATTCGTGTTTATTTTTTTTATTAATAGTAAGGTCCATTGAATTTTTAAAATTAAATTTAGTTCTCTATCAAATAATTTATCTGTAATTTACTACACTAAGTCTTTTTAATGTACATTTGGCACATTTATAAGAGATGTTTATGCCCACCTGATGGCTGTGGGGTTATCGCTCTGGCCTTGCATGCCAAAGGTGCCGGGTTCGAATCCCGGGTTAAGCTGGATGTTCGTTGTGGATCGGAATCTACGTAAAGCTGTAGGTCCCGGCCTGATTATCCGTCATTGTGCCAAAAAATTGGTCGTTGAGCGTATAAACCAACCAAGAAATGTATGCCTCCCAAGAACCAGGCAAAACATTACAACATCCGAAATTTCTTGAATAAATTCAAGTTTTTGCATGAAACAAACTCGAGCAAA
Organism: Linyphia triangularis; assembly: GCA_963978545.1. NCBI lineage: Eukaryota > Metazoa > Arthropoda > Arachnida > Araneae > Linyphiidae > Linyphia > Linyphia triangularis. Next base: position 59,917,059 of record OZ021729.1, read on the forward strand.
TCTCTAATCTAAAATGATAAATTTACTAAAAGTTATTCAGGTGTAGAATTTTCTTTTTTATAATAAATCATTAATGTTGACATTGAAATTTAAAAATCTGTGACACTTTCAAATAACGCTCTCACAGTTAAATATCAATATTTCCTCGGCAATTGTGATAAGAATTGCAAAGAAAGTATTTTAAAATTAATTCAAAATAATTACAATCTCTAAGCTCAAAGATGTTGGCACTCTGGTATGGAACAACCACTGTTTACTATAATACACCTAACTAGGTGCTTGCAATTTGAGAGAACTCACTGACACAATCGGTGAGTATGAGAACTCACATGTGAGATTTGCTACCATTTACCTATAATCTATTTAGGTTTTGAAAGTGAACCGAAATGTTTAGAGCACGAGGGAAACTCTCATGTAGCAAGTTCTCGGGTTAAAACAAATAACAATATTGTTGCGTGGACGGGTTCGAAAGATTTGACGCCAAAGCAGATCAAAACTTGCAGAAATTTATTCCAAAATAAATCTTCACAGTTCTCTTACAGCTCCAGAACTTCTCGTTCTAGTAGACACAATACAGCTCTTTTCACCTCAATAGAGCACAAAACAGCAGTTAAAAACTTGACAAACAACTGCTAAATCGCCGTAAAAGACAATGCAAAACAGTTCGCTTTAGAATGCTCAGTATCTCCAGTCAACTAATTCAGTGACTCAAAATTCAAGAACTGACTCCATCACCCGCTCCCTGAGCTTTTATAGGGGAGGTGAACGTACGTGAACCTTCTTGAAACTCCTAGAGGTAGACATTTGGAGAACTTTCCAGATTGTAGTCGAAAAGTCCTATACATGTATATGGGGACCGAAAATGTCGCCAAATGGTCGCCAAGTTTGGCGACAAAAATTAGTCGCCAAAACCGTCGCCAACTTGGCTCTATCTCGCCAATTTGGCGAGATTCCCATTACCATAATGTTAAATGCCCTGCCCCTTGAAACTCACTTCCCAGAGTTACCTCTGTAAAACCCGTTATCAAGCATTGAGATTCTCACTGCAGGGAAGCCAATTAACGACGAACTATTGCACTGCCTTATGCGAAATGTACATAAATTTTACTATTTACAACATTAACACTACGAAATATTTACAAATATACAAAATTTCGTAACAATATTATCAGCATAGTAGCTACATTTTACAAACAATATTATTAAAATTGGGGATTTCTCACTTATGAATTAAGCTAAGGTATGAATGTAAAAAGAAACTATAGTTCAAATATTAGTAACTTCCCCAGGTTGAATCTAGGATGAATTAAGTCAGGTAATGATGTGATGTTATACTCCAAGAAGTGTCTACAACTTTAGGTTTTAGCCTTACATTCTTAAGTAGTTAATATATTTTAGCAATTTTTTTTTCAAACGATAGTTAATTAAAAGAAAAACATAAATAACATGCAACTTTTGTATTAAACAATTTTTTAATAATTAATTAATAAAACAAATTTTAAATTTTTTTAAATCGAAACATGTATTTTTTTTTGCTTCCATTAGAATTTTTATGGTCGAAAACCCCTCCAGAATATTATCATTCCATTTTGACTTTTGGTTTTCAATATTTTAGAATAAATGTAAAAAAGCACACTGAAATTTGGTATCTTGGGTAAACAAAGTATTATAAATCGAATGAAAACATAAAAAATAGGAGTTCGTATTGAAAGTTTTAAAGATAGAGTTAAATTTACTCAGTATACAGCCCCCTAAAAATTTTTTTTTGCATAGACATTTAAAAAATCGTAAACAAAACATTTTGGTGCAAACCTCAAGATTCTACGATAATTAGAACCGAAGATATAGACATCGTTCGGATTTTGATTATTATTTTTTTTTTTTTTTTTTGCATACTGTACCTCATCGAACATCATACTGCATTTTTTTTTATAGAAATTAGAGAAATATCATGAATCTATTGGTCTGCTGGGGAAAATTATTCAAAAATCGACTGTGAATGAGTTGAACTAAATCTGATTGCCAAATATGTCAGAATTTGTCAAATAACGACCATTTTTTTCTTCTTTTTTTTATGTGGTAACTCACTGCTCTTTAAATTTCAATCAGGAAGAGTACATATGATATTTGTTCTCTGGTGAAGAATATTTTCATCTTTTAAAAGTGAGCCAAATGAGCGATAACTATTACGTCACTGATGACGTAATATTATTGCCAACTTGGCTGACTTTGAAAAGATGAAAGATTTTGGTGCCAGGAAAGGCAAATCGTCTGCAACCTTCTTAATTGAAAATTAAAGAGTGAAGGGTTACCAAACTAAAAAGGATGTTCATTGTTTGATAAGTTATTATATATTTGGCAATCGGATTTAATTCATCTCATTCAAAGTCGATTTTCGAATAGTTTTGGTCTTTCCTGCTCCGATAGACGAGTGGATTCATGTGATCTACTAACATTTCTCCACATTCTATAAAAAATTCAAGATTATGTTCGATGAGGTAACTAAGCTTACAGTCGCCTCTCAGTCTACTACCTCCCACTATCTTGTCCAGATCAATCTACCCCGACAGGAGACATCATCCATTCTGGAACTATCCGAACTAACAGACCGCTTCTAGTTTCATTTGTTGAGTGACAAAAACAAAGGAATCTAATGTATTCTGATACATATTGTTTGTCTCTCATCATAAAGTTAACTGGAAGCTCGTGCTGTTAAAACATGAATTGAACTTTAGTCTTCTGAGATAGAGGGAGGAGAGGGTAAAAGATGTTCGCCTCGCACTTGTATTCCACTTCAACAATGTAGTAAGATTTATTCCATAAAGTGGCAATGAACGTATAATAAAATAGTAAATAGAAATCGCATGAGTTTTTTTTAAGCGTTGGCCTGGTGTCCCTGCAATTTTATGAAGTAATAACAATGATTAAAATATAATAATATTTAAGTGCTAAACACTAGGTCAAATCTTCCGTTTGCATTTCTTTGATACTTTGATACATAAGATACGCATATATCTTTTAAGTAAGATGTTTCTGAACTTGCCTAAAATCTTGCATGCTTTCCAGAATACAAGAAATCTCGGTATTACCCCACGCCGCCGTTCTGTGTTCTCACATTTTAAACCTTTATTTACTGACGGAATATAAGTCTCGTCAGTTTTCTCATAGTATTTTACTAATTTAAAAGCTTTAAGACCCCTTTTATGGCTTTCAAATTCCCTTCTATGAATTTTGTTCTGCAATTGTTGGGTGGCAGCAAAAGCTTTCTTCTCTTTGGAAGTTTACCAAAGACACAAGTATATAAGCCGATATAATGCCAAGATGGACGCCTAGAAGACTGAAAATCGTCCAATGTTTTTGCACATAAAAAGAAATGAGCTTGTGTTATCATTCAACAATTGAAGAACGAACTTCAAAGAAGTGGATTTCAAAGTCCTGCCAATAAATAAAAAATTAAGGTAAATAGACTTAACAGTTAGTCTGGCGTCAGATGCTTTGTGGGAATTTTTCTCATTCAAAACGCAACACTTTCCCCCTGAAAGACATGGCGGAATGTTTCCTCTTCACATAGGTCTTAGTGGCTTTTGCTTCTGAAAATCTCCCATCCAACTAAGTAACAGGTTCTGCCACAGATACGTTCTTAAATGGAACTTCTAAGAATCAAGGATGACAATTAAATACTGGAACAGCAACAGATACCTCCCTCCCATGGTGGGATCCGTAGCCACTTTAATAGCACCATACTTAATCCTAACTCGTGACTGATACACAATATTTGGTTCGATGAGGAGCTTATGCAACAGCCGAAACGTTCGATGCCTTCGGAATTTCGAACAAATCCACCCCACCCAAAAGAATTTCATAACAATTGATGCTTCATACCGGAGCCTTTGAACTGCGGGGTCAGACACAGCAAATAGGGTACTTAAGTCTTGCTAATTACAAATCGAGTGGCCAAAGCAGAAAAGAAGTTTATTCCTGTAACGAGATACCCTTGGAAAAGATGCCTTTTACTTTTGATGGGTTTCTTTGTTATTTATTTTGCTTCTATTTTATTGCTATATCGTCGTCGTTTCGTGACTATTGGTTTTTGGCTGGTAAGTAAAAGTGGTGATCAAAGTTTGGCCTGTCTTCTTATAGCATCTAGGTTAATTGACTTAATTGTCATCTTCTTTTCCTTAATGAGATTAAAAATGTGTATTGGGGTGAGGATTTCTTTTCAAAATTTATCTATTTCTATGCCAAAATTAAAAACTTGAAAATCAACTATCAGCCTCAAATTGATCTCTCCTTTTTTTCAGTATTTCTACATTAAATCAAACTACTATTCATAATCATGAAAATGTCGATTAAAAAAAGTTAAAAATTTGAAAAATTACATTTCGCATAACTGGTCCCGAAAGGGTTAAGGGGGAGATCCAAAGGCTGGGCCACAAGGACAAGGGGTATCTGAACCCACCACCTCCATTAACCCCACATCGACCAGCCTGAAGAAAAACGAGAAACCAACGCACAAAAACTCCTCTTCGTTTCCATTAAATTCACCAACCTTTCTTCTCCATTAACCCTTTTTGTTCGACTTCGGAGTCTAATAGTCCAGAGGTGATGGGGGGGGGGGGGGATAAAAAAGAAATAAGAAAATAACACAAAGAGAAAAAAAAAAAGAACGCATCGAAATCGGTCACACACCTCTTGAGTAACCAAATCTCTGTCTGATCCACGTTAAGACCCAGATATGTGAAAGGGATACCTTGAAAGGTATCCTTTTTCAGCAAGAGGAGAGACATGTCATGCAGTGTTATTGTTAGGCCTTAAGTCACAGTCATTAGCGGGTCCACTTCTACTTTGCTCTTTTGTCACCGGAGTTTGAGGTGTCACAAGTGTGATACGACCCTGCTCTCTGATGCTTTGGGGAGTGAACTTTCGCACCCCCATCGGAATGGGGGGGGGGGGGAGAGGACTAACTGTATCCTCTGGAATGACGTAACGTATGTTATACTTAATGTCCCATGACGAATGTCGGCCTTTTTTTTTTCGTGTGGTCATATTCGTGTGTGGTTTTTGTGTGGCTTATTAAGATTATTTGTTGGGTTGCGTTGGTCCGATATGTTCTATTGTTGAAGGCAGTATTCATCCAAAGCTGAAAATGGGTTAAGTGTAAGGGGGTTAAAGCGGTTTGGTGTTGGATTTAAAAAGATACAATAATATTCTGCAATTTTTAAAGTTCAAAATTACCTTAAGAGTTATAGGACACGGCATTTTACCAATTTTTAACCTATCTTAAAATTATATCGATAATTCTGAGTTGAATGAAACAAGTTTTAACTAGACTTGCATTGTAACTTTTTTATGACTCAATTCAAACTCAAAATGACTCAATTTCTTACTCGAAACTTGACACCATGACACGGCTTCTCAACTATGTAACTTGCTTACTTTCAATTCATTTTTTTTTTTTTAAATTTTGTCCTTCATTTTCTGAATTCTCAATCAATATAACTCGATATATCATAAATGCATGAAATTTTTTACAAGCATTTTTCTACGTAGTAATATTAAATTTGCCATTTCGGATTAATAATATATGAATTTTAAAAAATTCTAAAATTTTTCAAAAAATTTAAGTGATATATCATTAGAAATTTTATACTTAAAACTTTCATTTTTTTAAATAACTATTGAGAAACATTAAAAATGCAATTTATTTGTTGCATCTTTCCTGAGTTATTTATTACCAAATATTGTAAATTGAATGATAAATTTTAGACTAACATAAAAAAAATTTAAGTCGAAATTTTGAGGGTTTTGAAAATTTTCCAAAAATATCAAAAAATGTTATTTCACTATAACATGACTTTTCTAATTTCTATTCTCAGTACAAATCTACCCGAATTTTCTACCGAACCCTTATCCTCTATATAACTGCTTTAAGTCCATTTTAATGACTATTGTTCTTTTCAGGAAATGGATAGAAAGAAACAACAGACTAGCTGTTTGAGTCCGTAATTGGTACTTAACAAAAATACAAGAAACTTCAAAATTAAATTACGACACCTTGGACTTTTCAAACTAAGTTCAGGTTTAGAAAAATGTGCATTTAAAGAGTAGGCTTTTAAGTATTTTTAAAAAGACTGTTTTTACGTCAGAAAAGTTGAAGTAATTTAGTATTTAGTTAAGAAATGCTCAAGTTTCCAAGCCCAAAACTTTGAAATCAAGGTTTGCAAAATGAACTTTTATTAGAATTGATTTCAATATATGGCTAGTGAAATCTTTGTAGTGGTTAAAATTTTGTTCTGATTTGAGACGTGGGCTCTTGGATCAGGTCAATATGTTCGCATTGTATGGCAAACAACTCGAGTATTATTCGGATTGAGTAGACACAATACAAACATTGCTTTACAAATGATCAGTTTGGTTGGTTGTTTTCAGATTATCTGGCACCGTCAGCAACACGAGGGCTATAATGCTCCGAAATATTCGTTCATTAGACAAACCAACATACATTTACAAACACCCATGCCTAACACGGGACTCTAACCCTCAACCTCGCTGTCTAGAAGCTAGCACGCTAACCACTATGCCGTTTGTTCGGCACAAATGATCAGACACGGTGATTATGACAATTTGTCAGTAATCTATTGTCGAGTTGTTTGTGGAAGAATGCTTTCAAAAACTTGAAAGATTATTTGTAAGGCTTTCCGTTGACTACTCAGCAGTGCAGAGTTAAGAAATTGTGCCAGAAAGTATCTTGTTCAATTATAACCGTCATTGCCTGTCATTTATACTGCCTTCCAAACTAGAAATTTAGTATCTCACAGTTATAGTTTTATCGCATCCGTAAATTACACTAAGACGAGAAAAACGGGAAAAAATTGTCGATAATTGTCGATACTGTCAATTCGTTTAGGACGACAGAATTGCCGAGAACCTCAAACGTCAATTGAAAATTTAGACAAAGAAATAAAAAAAAGAAAACCTCGTTTTCTCACGTCCATCCGCGAGAGATCCCGAGAGTTTAACCATCATCTCTTTGAAATCCAAGGGGCTGCTTATTGAAGGGGCGCTTTAGGATGAGTGACGGCCCGAAGCCGGGCTCTCCGACAGCGAGGTAACTGGATACGAGGACCCGACAATGGCCCGCTGATTAGCAGTGTCAAGTTCGATCAAAGCTGCCTCAAAGGATATCCCTCGTTTGGAAGGAGCTACTGGGATACGCCGATTTTTTTAGGGCTCTTTTCTTCTAGAGATTCCTTTTTGAGGAGTGAGGGTTTTCTTTCTTGGTCTGTAACTCCTTTTAGGGAATACTTATGGGAGAATTCTTGTACTTTTGTTTGTTTGGTTGAAGATTGCGACTGTATGGTATTGTTTGCTTCTGAGAATCTCTGCTTTAGTTCAAATCTAGGTTTTTGGTAAGGGTTTTTGAATTTTTCTTGGAAATGTATGGAATTGTATGCGCTGGAGATTCAATTAATTTTAAGATTTTTATGATGCTACGTGATATGTTTTGGTGTCCATGCTTTTCAATATTGAATAAGAATATAGACTGTGTGCTATAAAAGATTCTTATATCAAACCTCAGTGTATATATTTAATTTAATAGAAGACTTCAAAAAAGCTGTGAAATACTTGTTAGACCAGGAAAGGGAACTGATTTTCTTTTTATTTAGCATAATTCTTCGGATACTTGTTTAAGCTCTTTTTTTTAGCATATGAGCAACATACATATGTTTTCTTCGTACTTAATCCTTTCCTTTATTTATTGACGGGACTTATATGTCCCATAAGTTTTCTCATGATATTCTATTAATTTAAACGCTTTGAGATCCATTGGGATTTTTATGAAGTTCGTTTTACAATTATTCGATGGCAGCACAAGATTATTTCTCTTTATATGCAAACATATGGACCATTTTCAATGTTCTAGTCATCCATCTTGGGCTTTCATCATCTTATGTACCTGTCTCTAGCAAACTTCCAAAGAGAAGTAAGCATGTTCGGCCATCCAACAATCGGTAAACTAACTTCATAGAAGGGGATTTCAAAATCCCAACGGCTCTCAGAGCGTTTAAATTAAGTACCATGGTAAAACTGACGGGAGTAAATAAAGCGTTACTCATAAAGGATATAAGCTAATGCAAGGATGTTTCATGTTAACAACAGAAATATACAGGGAATAGACAGTAACAATGAATCTTGTTTGGAAGTTAACTAACCCAGATCTTAGTAACTTATACAATATTCAGCTAATGAAGATAACTATACAACTTCACTAAGTTTTATAAATAAACATGTTTGTGAAATTTAATGAAATAAAATTTAACAGCAGCAATATTTAAAATTTTTAAACAATGTAATGCAGTTCATATTGAAAAGCATTAATACTTTCAAAGCATTCCCAGATAGGAAAAGACTTTACATACAGGATCATTCAGAAAGGAATCTCAAACTTTGAAATGACAATACTGTGAAACTGTGAGAGACAGGAAGAAAGGGACAAGTGGTATTTTGAATGGACAGGTATGGAATTTTAAATACAATGGATTACAAAATTGATTTGAGTAAACTTGATGGCAGCTGCATATTGTTAACCAGTGAGGCAAATTTTTTATTTAGTCGGATTTGTCAAGAAACCAAAATAATAGTGAATAAGGAGTGCTAAAGACCCGCGTCAGTGTGTATCGCAAAATAATTGCATTCTTCAAAAGTGACTCTTTAGATTGCACTATCCAGGAATGGTATCATAAATCACTTTTTACTTTCTATTACCCATATGTAATACATAGGGTAATGAAAGTATAGCATTCGGCCAAAAAACAAAAATTTCGATTTTTTTTTGCTTTTCTCCACGTTTTGGAACATCTTGATTTCAAAAAAGTGATCTAGAAAAAATGTCTGTCTGTGTGTCTGTGGTCAGCATAACTCCCGAACAAATTGACCTACGATGTTCAAATTTGGTGAGCGAGTTGGTGGTGGTCATGGAACCTACCATTAAGGTTTCGATCAATATCGCGCATGCGCACAAGGTGGCTGCCATTGAAAAATCATGTTTTTCAATTATTGCTAAAAAACTGCTTTAACGATTTTGGTAAAAATTGCTGTGATAATGCCTCTCAAGGCATTCTAAACATCACCACATCCGAAATTCCTGTAAAAATGCTTTAATGTCGTAAAAAGTTGAAAAAAGAATGCTTGAACACAGAGTTCTCTTTCCTTGAGCTTGGCTCATCAACGATCTTTTTTTCTCCTTTCCTCAGTTTCACTTATGCGAAAGGATAATAAAAGAATTATCGAAAGGTATATCGCCCAAAACACCATTTTGGCGAAGTTTTTTTTTTTGTTTGTTTAAGGGGACCGGGGAGGAAAAAAAAATTAAAAAAGTTACCTACCAAAAATGCATGAAATTTTGTAAGTAACTTAACGACTTAATAATAATTGTAAATTTTTAATTTCAAAATTTATTTATATTATTTCTAATTTAAGAACGTTTAAACTTTAAAATTTTAAATTAAAAAAAAAAATACTTCTTGCGTTTAAATTTTTTCCTAAATTGTTCAATTTTTTTTTGTACAAGCTATTTTAATATATATTAAAATAATTGTGCATGGATTTTTGATTTGGCAGATTCTTTCATCAATTAAAAGTAAAAATTGTTGTTATCTGGAGAATTTTTTGATTTTTTTCATGACATTTTAATACTAAAACTGAAGTAAAGTAATAAAAAACATTCAGATTTTAAAATCCATGCCCAATTATATTTAAAAAAGTAACAGGAACTATTCCCCAAAATTTCAAAAGAATATTCAAATTTTTAAATCGCAAGGAACAATTTAAATTTTTTGAAATCATGGAAAATACTTTAAGAGAAAAACGTAAATAAAAAAAATATTTACCATAAACAAAGAGAAATTTTGTGGATTAGCTTCATGGAAAAAGTCCAGCACCATAAAAAAACACTTTCTGACATTTATATGTATATAAAGACAAAGATTCAGGCTATAACTTCGGACAAAAAAAATCGATATTTTTGAATTTTTTTAAGGTCCCCTTAAAGACCCGTATAAGCACTACCGTCAAAAATATCGCCAAACTGGCCACTTTTTCTAACCGAATGATGAAAATATAAGAACGATAAATGACACAAATCCACATCAGTAATATAGTGTAATTGAAAGTTGTGCGATGTTCCACACCCCCCTAGTTCATTAGCGAAATGATGAACTCATTTTCAGATTTTACAATTCAATATTGTAACTAATTATGCAAAACCGTATATTTAAAATTCTCTACCTGTCTCTCCAACACACCACATGTCTCATCTTTCTGTCTTTGACGGTTTCCCAGTTGTGCCCTTTCAAATTTAGGGAGTCCGTTCTGAAAGATCCTGTTCATCCCATCCACACCAAGAAACCGGGATACAGGGGTGAAGGGATTTGAGAGGTAGTGGCAATTACCTCGGCGTATCGCAGTAGCAGCTGGGAAAAAATGGCCAGACCATTGTACATTGGGAATCGTACCCTGTCATTAGGGGACGCTTTATTGTATCTTTTAATCTCTTGTTGAATGTCACCTAGAGGTGCCGACGCATAAGTAGAGGCTATTATGCGGAGAGGTACCTATTGAAATGCGAGAAATGTCACACTATTAATGTAGGTCTTTAACTGAATCTGTAACGGAATTGGGGTGGGGAGAGGTATTTTCGAAGGGACATATCTACACACTGTTCTACTTTGGATACAAGTTTCGATTTTCGAGTAGAAAAAAAAAGTTCTTGTGTGAGTTAAGGCTAGAGGAAACATATGTCACTGAATTGTTGCCGTGTTGTTGATTTAATTTTATGAATTTTTAGCTCAAAATGCTCGTAGTTAGACAATTGGGGCAATGGGATTCTGTTTAAATGTGTAAAAGTTTTGTAAAATTATCCAAGCTTTTTGGGATCTTCTTTAATTTAGTCAGTTATCCGTTGGATAGCTTACGGCTGGAGCTAGAACTTACTTGTTCACTTTGAGAAAAATAATTGATGGCTTTGATAATTTGACGGCAAAGAGTATGGATCTGTTGTCTTATTTAGTAGAAATTAAAGAACTTCAGTAAGGAAATAGGCTGAGTAAGAAGAACGTGGTTGGTGAAGAGGTGTTTGGATTTAAGAAAGGAGAACTGGACATTAGCAGATGTTCAGTAGATTATCGCTAAAGAGGTGAAAGTGAACTTAATTGATCAACAAAAGCTTTTAAGTTTGATTGATTGTATTTTAATTTAAAGAATTTTTGTTGCTTATTTGGAGTAGCTTTGGTTAAATCAACTTGATATATGAAAGATAATAGATTACAAAATGTTATTATAAAATACTAAGATTCATTCTAAGATAAAGAATTTTGACACCTTTTGTAACACTAGTTGTGATGACCTTTTTTGTATCTGGTTCTGAATCTAAAAGTTTAGATGTTTGGTAAAAGACTTTACATCCTTCCACCTGTCCGTACCAACTTCCACAAACTAAAATAATAATAATAATAATAATAATATTTTAATAATAATAATAATAATAATGTGGGATCCACACGCCACTCCCGCTTCTAAATGACCCATGCGTTCTATATTTGAGGAATGAAAATGTTTAGTCAAATTTTTAACAAGTGTTACCCGATATTTTTGCAAGTTCATAAAAATGTCTGTTTAATATGCTTGTTTTTAGCTTTATACACAAATTATACGCGTCGATGATATTAAGAAATTTCAGATAACCGCAGACTCTTTTACAAAACCAATAACTGTACTTTTCCATAATATAAGTACCTGAGATCTTCGATACTTTCATCGTTATAATTTTTTTTTATTGAATCCTAATTTACAACACTGCCTTTAAGTGTTACATTTAGGTTTACAATACTGTTCAGCGTCCAACGCTTCTTCCACATCGTGGTCAGATTTCTTTAACAGATGCGAGAATCAGGCATCCAAATCATTACAACTGCAATGGTTGACAATATTTTAAAACTGTGCGATATACAAATCTATATGTTTAAAAGGCAAGACGTTTTTTTGTGACATTCACTCCTGCTTAACTGCTCAACCATTTTTTTTACAATCAAGGTGTCATTTGAAAGAGATTGCATATTTTCCAAAACGTATTAAATGTGCAAGAAATATTTTATTAATTAGTTGAACAATATTTTTCGATATTGCGTTATCGAACATGCTTCTACCATGACAGTGGTTTTCGATTATCAGCATAGCAACATCTAACAGGATTTGTGTTATTTACAATTTTCAGACCCAACCCACATTTTTCCAATGTTAATGACTGCTCATTCGATTGATTTCAATTAATTGTTGCTCATGCTAAGAGATTGAGTCTCGTTTGAAAATGTTCATTAAGTACAGCTGCACATTTAAAATTTTTGAAATAGAGCTGAAACTTAAGACACTATACTTACTATTCTACTCTTTTTTTGAGTAAGAATTTTATGATTTGAAATGATATTATGGGACTTTGTATTTTCCCATTGACCATTTTCACCATACAAAAAAATGTCGCCAAGTGGTACTGTAGCGTTCGGTTAAAGGGCGAAATAAAAAACACCGTGGATCTACATAACACCACACTACATAGTAATTGCAAATTTGGGGTTACTAGTGGTTTAATTTGAATATTTTTCATAATTTTAAAACCACCTATTTATGACGCAATTTTATCAGGATTTCAAAAGGTTAATGAAGTAGTACGGGGGTTTAGAGAGCAAGAGCGGAGCCTTCTAGTACATCCATTAATCTTTACAGGACCATAAGGTTGCTAAGAGTAAATATTAGTATATAAATGTTTATTTAAGTTTGTTTATATGTAAAAAAATAAAAATCATAAGAAAAATACATAACAATGTGTAATTCTTTTGAAATTTTATGGGAAATATTTTTCCCAATGGACTATATAAAGGTAACGCAAATTATAGTTAGGCTAATTATGCAAATGTCTTTTATTTATTGGTTCATTATAACACAATGTTAACTAAAATAATACAAATTATGAAATAAAATTACTATATAAAATGATGTACTAATTATGAAATTCTGGGAAGCAATTTCTTTTTGTTGTGACTGTGAAGCAAAGATGGACGTTGCCCATTTAGTCTACATATATTATGAATCCTAATTAGAGGTCGGAAACATTGAACAAAATAGGTATCGATACTTTATCGTTGCATTAAAAAAATATCGATTTATCAATTGATTTTCAGATTTGCCAGAAACGAGGTTTTTCGGGGGTAAATTTCTATTCTTCATGATTACTTTTTGAATCGAGACTACTTTCTCCAAATGAAATTAATCTATTGCGGAAAAAAACTATATTTTCATTTAATTGTTTACTGTTAATTAAGCTGCACTTTTTCTTTTTTTTTAAGCCGCAGCATTTCCCCCCCCCCCCTCCCTTTTTTTTTTGCACGTTTTGAAACTTGCCGAATACAAAAAAGTGGTTTAGAAATGTCCGTGTGTGTCTACGTAGTCAGCATAACTCCAAAACAAACATATGACATTCAAATTTTGTGTACGGGTTAATGGCGGTCATGGGATCTGTCATTAAAATGTTCGTCAAAATTGCGCATGCGCAATTGAAAATTTTATGTTTTTCAGCAATCACCACAAAACCCCGACTGTAACTATTTTGATCAAAATCTCTGTTTTAATGTCTTTTAAAGTCCACTAAACATCACCACTTCCGAATTTGCGGTAGAAATGACAAAAGCAGTAATTGCTAAAAAATGGCTGTAACAATTTTGATCAAAATCTCTATGGTAATGCCTTTTAAAGTATTCAATTGGAGAAGAGTTGCCATGGATAGGAAACGTTGGAGATTGTGTGCGGTTGAGGCAACCAGGTCCTGTCAGGTGCTGTCGTGTTCATAAAGAAGTATTTGTTTCAAGTTCTTATGACTTTCATAATTTTATGCGAAATTAATTAAAAGTAAAGGATTTACCGACAAAATTAAATAAGCGGTATTCAATTGTCTTGTTCATTTTACTTCGCTTCAAAAATTGGACTCCACCTGTTTAGTTCACATTAAGTGTGACACTTTTCAAAGAAATATTAATTTCCTTTCTACACAAATTCCCTCTTCCAAATCATAGTTCCAAATCATCAGCATTTTTCTTTCTCCACGCGCATGTACATTAGAAAATATTGATATATCGGTGACCTTTATCGATATTTTTTGTATCAATACTTCTTTTTTAAATATCGATAAAAATATCGTCGTATCGATATATCGCCGACCTCAAGTTCTAATTGCAACATCTAAACGTTCACGTTTGCGTAATTGAGTTCGGCATACGTTCTATTTTGACTTTCTGTACAAAAATGCAGATAAGGTTATAATTAAATACAACAATCATCAATTTTAACCTTTAACTGCTGTGGTTGGGTGGTTTGAGGTTTTTTGCACAAGAGCTACACATGGTCCATACTACGCCAAACAAATCGGTCAACATCAGTTTAAAGTTTAAGAAACCTAGTATCAGAAAAATTAATATAAAAGTCAAAGATGCGATATTTTAGTGGTGGAATCATTCCACAAAAAATGACTCGCGGTCTGTCAGACCGCTTACAGCAGCTAAAGGTTAAAATGGGAGGAAATTTTTCCCTTAATTGTGAAAGGGTTGATAAGGATTTCAATATTAAGTATACACTTTTTCAGCATCTAACACTCCCTCCCGCTCTCCACACACGATGATGCATTGATGGACAAACTGATTCCAACAGATCTGTTCATTACTATTAATTGTCAAACGGACAAGTAAAAACTTCTTGCTCTAATCCAACTTTGCATTAAAGTTTGTAAAATTGCAAACCTCAAAAATATAAAACTAATCCATTCATCAACCTATCACCTCATCACAAAAATCCACGCCTGTGCTCTTCAGCATCCGACGCTTCCCACACAACGTGATGGTCAGATTCCTCCGTGAGAAGCAAGAACCCGACCTTCAATCCAAGACAACTCGAGGGAGGTGGGTAATCTTTTTTATCACCCTCCCCCCCAAGGCAAGGTGATTAATGAAGACTCCAAGAAACACGTAGCATAATGCCCTTCTCCAAGAAAGCTCTTCCACGTGAACGCCCTATTTGCATATCGAGTGTCCCCACCAAGGAGGACAATGTGCCACCGCAATCCATTGTGGACCTGGAGTGGCACCCCAAAAGGGGAGGGTGACAAACAGGTAGGATAGGGATCAAGAGAAGCTTTTTTTTTTTATCCTCTTCTTCTCTTTAATGCTATTATGCCGTAACGTGTTTTTGGTATCTAGTGAGACGTTATCGGAGGTGTCGATGCTACTGTGAAGCACCGCGAAGTCAGCACTTTCAGATACCATCAAGTTATGGGGAACCTTTACTGATATATTTGATGTTTGAGAGATATGTTTACATTTAGAAGCTATGTTTGACCTTTAGGAGCAATATTTTACATTTATGAGATAGCTGTATTTGACACTTACAAAGCTATGTTTACACAATAGCTATATTGGACACTGAAGAGCTATATATTTGACATTTAAGAACTATATTTGACACTTAAGAGCTGTATTTGACATTTAGGAGCTATATTTGTCATTTAGAATCTATATTTGACATTGAGGAGCTATATTTGATATTTTAAAGCTATATTTGACATTTGAGATATATTTGTTACTTAAGAACTACATTTGACGTTGAGGAGCTATATTTGACATTTAAGAACCATATTTGACGTTTAAGTGATATATTTGATAGTTATAAATTATTCGTCACGTCTAGGTCAAGTATTTTATTAATGTTTATGGAAATCTATCCATGAATAATAAATTCCAGACTAAACTTAGCGTCTTGAAATCCGCAACCTACGTATGTGAGTAGTTACTGAGTTAAGAGAGTATATAGAAGACCCTAAAAACCAGCATTTCCCTGCTTCAGATGCTCTTACATTATATCTAATATATAGGTTCAAAATTTATTTGTTCTTTATTTTCTTTATTGGATGTATTTAACCACTGGCAGAGATTAGACCCCCTACCCCTGAAAAAAAAGGGGGAGGTTGTTAGGAATTTCTCACTTTTAAACCTCTCCTAATCACCATCGCCACTGTATTTCATTTGAATTGGTGAAAGATCAGGATATAAAATAATGCCAATTTGTATCTTGCAAGAAATTGAACTCTGTAACGTGTTGTATTTAGTGAGGTGAAGTCAGCACTGCAGGTACTATCATTTGAGATCGTTTCTATGGGTACCCTGTTTATATTGGGCATACATTGCATGTTATTAAAACGGTGCTTTATTTAATATATAATTAGGGCGTTTTTAATTTGTAATTAAAATATAAAAATCAGCAACAAGGCTTTAGTTACTAGTGAATGAACTGCTTTGCGAAGTTATTCATGTCTGAAAACAGTTTCATCAAGCTTTTACCATATTTCATATACTATAGTTTGCGGTTGGTTGGTTGTATTCAGATTATCTGGCGCCGTCAGCAACACTATGCACCGAGTGCTATAATGCACCGAAACATTCGTCATTAGACAAGCCAACATACATTTACAAACACTCATGCCAACACGGGACTCGAACCCGCAACCTAGCGGTCTAGAAGCTAGCACGCTAACCACTATACCGTTTGGTCGGCACTATAGTTTGCGGATTATGTTTAACATCGGATGCAAAAATAACATATTTTTGCTTACATAAATATTTAAATTTTTAAACTTTTTTTAAGCTCATTAATTTGGTTATGACACCTAAAACATTTTTTACAATTTTTTAAATGGACGTTGACCTCAAGGTATGATTTTTAGTGTAATTAACAATACTTAATTTGAAGTTGATTTCTTCAAACTCTCCAAATCAATTTAAAAAAGTTAGCAAAACAAATTTTGTAATTAAATTCGACCTCGAAATGTGAACTTGATTTAATTATCTGATGTTTATTTTAGGACATTAATTAAATTAGCAATAATTGACCTCAATTTTTTTAGAACAGAAATGTGTTAATAGACCCGAATTTTGTAAAATATAAAAAGAGTTGAAAAATTACCAAATTTAAAAGGCGAAATTTAAACTACAATGATAACTTCCCAAATCATTGCTATACAATACTACCACTCTAATAACAGAGGTGGTATCTGAATCTTATGACCAAATTGAGTTATTGTTACCAAGTGGTTCTCTGTAATTTGTTCTAAGTAATGGTAAATTTTAATGGTCGTATTTGCGCTAGAAATATAAAAATAGTCAATAAGTTAGCATCAACTACATGGAGTTGTTAAACTTTGAAGCTGAATTTCTCCATTTGTGCTCTGGTGTAGATATGACTTTTGGGTTTAGCATGACCGAATAAGAGAGAAAGATTGGTTCAAGGGGTGGATCAATTCGAAAGAGAGGACTGTATGTAAAGTAAACCTTCTTACTTTTATAATGAGGTAGTGTGTAGAGCTATTACATTGATTTGATTTTTTTTAAAAGGGAGTTTAAAAAATTGCAGTTTGATATTTCATTGTGTGAGTTGATGTAATCTGATATTTCCACTGCAGGATAAAATGCAACTGACAAAAAGAATCCCAGCATTCTTCCACCTTTTTTAAAGACTCACTAAAAGTCCATCTGAGCAATCATTCTCTAGGAAGTGTATCCTTCAATGTACCTATACTCGATGTCCTCGAGTACTCATCGAAGTGAAGATATAATACACACTGGGGCGGGGGGATCCAGCCCCCCTGGGCCCCCCAATAAAAGCCCCGCCACGCATCCCTTTTCCTAAACAAAGCTCGCCCGTTTTATTGTTATTAAAATAAGTCTCTCGAAGCGTTTACAACAAGCACGGGTCCCTTTTCGCAATGGCGTAGGGAAAGACGCACACACACAAAAAAACCCACTTCTCCCAAAAGATTCCCTTTTTTTTTTTTTTTGCATCAATCCACTTGAAAAGGGAAGTTTTTTTCATCTTTGTAATATTTTTGTGTTGGGCCATGCCATTCTACTGGCCGTCAGCCAGGGACTTGACATGAAATATGTTCACTTCAAGCGTAAAATTTCGGTTTCCTCTCCTCAAAGAAATCATAAATAATTACTTTTTTGGAGAAAGGGTGGGGTAGAGGGGGTCTGTCTGTCTCTCCCCCCTCCCCCAGTATCGAAATTGTATCGCTGGAGGACAATAAATCACTATGGGTTGTGTCTTGAGTCGAAGGCCACGTCGAATCGGTCGCAAGTTGAGAGGGTTTCCAAGAGTTTATATTTGAAGATGTTCCAGTCAATATTTGTGTTGTAGTCAGGTGGGAATCGAGATTGTGTTTGTTGTTATGTATCAATGGAGAGTAAAGTGTTTCAATTGCATTTAGATATAGTGGGAACATTTTAAGATATGACAATGCATCGCATCGGACTCTGTACCAATGTTGACAGATGGTATTTTGGAGCTTAGCTTTAAAGAAGTTTAATCCTTCAGTTGCTCTATCTGAGGCGTTGCGGAAATTAAAGGGCGAATTCAATATTGAGTAAAAAAATGTTTATTTCACAATCTGAATCTAGACCCTTCACAGATTTTGCAGGTTTATTTTTCATGTTGAGTTCGCAGTTCTTTTCCTTTCAAAATACACAGAGAATGATACCAAGTTGCATAGAAACTACTTTATGGAAAACTTTTCAAAAGCTTTTTTCAGAGAATAAGCTTTTGTGTTCGCCCTTTTATCCGCAACGTCTCATCGGTATCTTAGTGGAAACACCTAAATACACATAAAACCGATATTTGCCTTGGCATATCATGTGTTTCATAAATAATGAGATGTTATAAAAGAGTCAAAGACTTTCTGTTAGGCTTTCTGAGTTTAAAATAGTTATACAGATCGTCTAAGTGGGAGTGTAGCCACTTAAAAGTAATTTGGTTAGAAAGATGGCAGTGATTCCTTTCTTCATTGTGTTCATACATAACCGAGACTTTCAAGGCTTCCAAACTAAAATGCAACATTTCATATCGAACCATCTTCATGGTTAGTTTGAGATGAGAAATTTGCCATAAATTGATGACACCTTAACGACGAGGCAATTGGACTTGTCACTTCTGATGATCCCTTGCAAAGAAATTACTATGTTTTTTTTCTTCTTTTTGATTGCCTAAAACTCAGATTTCTCAGGGCCTGTCGGTAATGTGTTGAATCCTACTGAGGTTTGGTGGAAATATGTTGGTGGAATGATAGGAATGATGATGGTGTCTCATTCAAATAGACTCAATTATTCATATTCAGATGAATTTAGCAGCATAAAAACAACTTAGCTTCTTTATATATTGATTATTTTTGCAATATCAATTTTATTAGATTCATGCATCGAAAATCCGTTCCGCTGTGACCTTCACACCAAAACCGCTAATCTGCGAAATTGATAAAGGTTTTTAAAGATCCAATTCTTAATCACGTAGTAAGGTTGCCTCCGGAGATATCGCTGCTACCAAATTATATCAGCTGAAACAGAATGACGCTCCCTTCTAGCTGTACACTGGTGGGTCATTAATGAAATGACCACTTAGATTAAAACACTCCATTCTTCCCCCTTAACAATACCTATCTACATAACAAAGCGGCTACCTATCCTTCTCGAAATTCTTATAAATAAATATCCTCTTCACCAACTAACTGATGTTCACCATTCCTCACGAGCTCAGTCATTTCAATATACTGCCACTTCAGCAAATCCGCAATTTGTATCTCCTGTAATCGCAGGTTTTCAAGATGCGTGAGCATTTCATTCCTGGATATCACTTTGGGAAATTCAAGTTCGAAAGGGCCCCCACGAGTGTAATTGGTGGGGCGGATCGAATGGAAGGGCAATTATCGAATTATTGTGTGGCTGCTTTTATACTGGTAAGGCTGCTCGGTCTTGGCATATCCGGGCTTAGTGAAGCAGAAATTGTTTCTGCAATTGATTAGTGATCGAGAAATACGTGTCTTGTGCGGTTGAATTTTATTTTATTGCCGACTACAACAGGATTATTTTAATGTTTAGGCGTTCCTTAGACTCTTAGGTACGCTTATGGGATATTAATGTGTAGCTTGTATGGATATTGAATTTTAGAGAGCCTAAATATCAAAAGAAAAAGATAGTAAGTTTAGATAAAAAAAAATATATCAAATATTGACCTAGTAGCAACTACTCCTCTGCCGATAGTCGGTCTTTCATCGCTTTCAATGACACGGTGATTATTACTCAAGTCATTACCTCTTATTACTCAAGTCATTAACACATTAGTAACTGGACCCAAATGTCCGTTTGGATAACCACCCATGGATCATCGGTACTCGATCAATTCTCATCAAAATTTGACGAAAATACGATCAAATGTCAATGTATTCCATGAGGACAGTTGAAAATAATGATGCATTATACGATAAAAAAAAAAGACTTTTAATCGATCTGATGGTTATACTTTTTGTACTAAAGACGTTAACTCATCCTTAACTGGGCCCAAATGTCCGCTTGAATAATCATCCATGGATCATCGGTATTCGATAAATATACGACCAAATGGAGGTATTCGATGATAATAGATGAAAATAATAGCATTATCCTTTGGGAATGAGGGTATTGACTGGTATGATGATTTTGACGTTTTATTACCATGATTTGAAAATTAATCAGCAAAAGTTGGCGTATCAATGACTTTTCTCGATGAACTAATCATCGGTAGACAATGGAAATAAGTTCATTTTCTATTTCCGAATTAGGGTTAGCAATTGGTGATCGATGACTTGGATGAGTTCTGATCATTGGCCGGGGAATCGCCATCCAATGATTGCTACTAAGGTAATTAAAGAAAAAATATAATCGCAATAGCTTTCAACCCACTCTAAACGAATCCCGGTTAAAATAAAAACCCAAAACATAGTATGACGAAATGATTTTCCCATTATAAAGTAGAAAAAAAACCATACATCTTTACTTGTTTGCCTTTTTAAAAAGCTCATAAGCTCATAAACGACCACCAGCAAAGTTTAAATCCACTACCCAGCCCCAAAATCCAAATAACCACCAAATATTTCACTTTTCTATAATCCCTCACAAAACCTAAGCCTTTAGGTATTAACAAGAACCCAACAGCAGAGCTAACCAGAACCCAATCAATTGGCTGGAATTAGATATCACCCATGACCACATCAAATAATCACCACCATCAAAATCCCATCGCCAAATGGAAAAATTCCGTTGAAGAACTGTGTCTCCTAGGAGGACTTCTTAAAGGACCATTAGGGACTCAATAAGGATCATTAATCAAGGTGGCCCATGGGTCCCTTGGGCTGTTTTCTTTTGATTACCCGCGAGAATTAATAATGGCGAGCTTTGTAATGAGATTCGTGCACCTAAAGTTGTGGTTGTCACAGATTTATACACTTTGAATGCGGTTTCTTGCCAATGCCAGGACGTTTTTGGTATTTTTTTTGTTGTTGCTTGAAATAGTGTCACGGAGTGCCTGGTAAAAATGTTCTTTGTGAGGGATTTGTATTGAGCTTTGTTAATGTCTGCTGAGACATTAAGTTGGAATTAGGACGCGTGCTTTTGAGCGAGCCTGTTAATCAATTCTGCAGCACCGAAGCCAAAGATGAAGAGTGATATTTATAAAGATTACCTAGTTTATTGTTTTTTTATGTATGGATGATATTCAGAACTCAGTGGCTATTGGCAGTTACTGTTGAAATGACTAAATTCTAAACCATACTAATTTGTGATCGAATTTAGTTTCCAAACATACACACGACGGCGGCGGAAGACTTTACTGCTGAGTTCCATATAATACAGTACAGGATTTGTTTGTAATCTGCAAAGGGAGGAGAAATAAATGGATAATTGATGAAAAACTTTAAGGATTTATAAATAAAATAAAAAGCAAAATTATTATTTTTAAATTGGAGTTCTGGTGTGAGCTTTTGTTTCTGCTGAACTGTTTAGTGATTCTTTCATCCAATGAAAAGCTTTAATGTTAACAAAAAAATTTCATGATGAATTATTGAACTCATTCCACTCATTCGAACTCTGTGGTTTTAACCTTTTTTTTTAATCACAGTCAAAATGCCTTCAAACGAGATCAATATTAAAAAAATCTTAGAAACTGGGAAGACAAATATTCTATCACAATAAAAAAACAAACTAGGAAATTGTACGAGGTAATGTCGAGGGCCGAGTCAACAGGACATGTGCACATTGATGTGTAGCTTGCTTAAATATTAGTTAACATGTAGCTTACTTTATATAGTAGCTATATAGCTTCTTCTCGATATGTAGGCTGCATTTATTGTTGCTGCTGTTGCCTTATTATTGTTGTTATTATTATTATATATTGTTGTTATTATTATATATTGTTGCTGCTGTTGAGTTATTACAATTATTATTATTATTTGCATTTTTTGTTGAGCTGTTGTCTTATTACTGTTATTATTAGCAGTGGTATTATTTATTGTTGTTGTTGTAGAATTTATCGGAGAAATCGTAGGTTAAAAAGTATTAAGTATTAGTTAATATTTCGATGATGGATTATCAGGATGCGATTAAAAAACTCAAAACTCAGACTGTTAAAATAACGACATGGATGTGACTAATTTAAGAGAGTAAAAATTGGGTTTTTTAATTTTTTTATTTCGCGTTTTTGTCCTATTTTTAAGCTTGGCGTCCACTATCTCTAAGCAGAGCAGAGCGGAGTGGATTAGAGCCAATTACAAGGCTGACAATGTCTACTATAGCACGAGCTTCGAGATACAATGGACGTTGACAACCTTGTAATTGGCTCTAATCCACTCCGCTTTGCTTAAGCTTGGCGTCCACTATCGCTGAGCAGAGCAGAGAGGAGTGGATAAGAGCCAATTGCAAGTCTGTCAACGTCCATTGTAGCACGAGCCTCGTGCTACAGTAGACGTTGGCAGCCTTGTAATTGGCTCTAGTCCACTCCGCTCTGCTCTGCTCAGCGATAGTGGACGCCAAGCTTTAGCGATAGTGGATGCCAAGCTTTAAAAGAGAAATTGAAGTGTTGCCATATGCAGTATTTTGAATACTACAGCAGTATAATTATTATTGTAATATGGCGACAACATCATTGGAAACTCTTGTAAGCAATCACAAAGTTTCAAGATGTTTTTAAAGGTGTAGCTTTTTTTTTTACAGATAGCTTTAAAAAATTGCTCAAAATCTACCTTGGTTTTGACAGTTGGTTTTCAATTATATTCGAGCTCTGTTTGAATGCTATTATTGGCAAAGACTATGTCCTCGATATTTTAAGGATAAAAATTAATAATTTATTGATTTCCAAGATCACGTCACAAAGCTTTCACTGTCGGAAGTTTTTCAGTTAGGTATTTTTAGTATGAATCCGCAAGCGTATAGCGAGTTGGAGGTTTGGCCAACGTTGGGAGAGAGTGGAGGGGGTGGAACCCCCTAGTGAGCTACAAATACGTGTTAATACTCTTTTAACCAAAATGCTAAATTGATTGTCAAAATAAATGGTACTTATGGGGGGAAAAAATACGATGTCGTATTGTCTAGTGGAAGTATTTAAAATTTGACCAAAAGCAGTGTGGCGTAAATATTAAAATTTTATGTCTCTTATTGGAAAGAGAGGGTTTAACTTGAATTAAGTTGGCAACAGAAAGAATGTAAATGATATCGTTTATACTTATATTATCTACGAAGAGATAGCAAAATAGTTAAATAAAAATATTATTTTTAAATTCTTTGTATTGACTTCGATTATATGTGTGTGTCATTGTTTCAAATTTTGAGGGCAAAAAAAGAAGAAAAAAAAAAAAAGTTAGGCCATTGACCAGAATGGATGGGTTTTTTTCGCAGTGGACAAACGCTATGAAAAGTCGATCTGAGCTCAAAATCGATTCAATAGGTTTCAATTGCATTATTGTATATAAAAGTTGGCAATAAATACAAAGGAATTTTATTAAAAACTTTGTTTTTATGGGTTAATTTTTTAAATATATTTATTTATTATTTATCATGATGTTCATCATAATGATGCTGAATAAGCCCACAGCTACAATATCCAGTAATAAATAAACTTCTTCAAATCATAATCATCACCTCTGGATCTATGCTCAGGACAAAAAACAAACAAAGAAAGCTAAAAATTGCATTCGTCCTCTTTTTGCAAATTGCGTACTTAGGAATGTTTTATTTGCAGACGTAAGTCTTTTCTATCAATATAATTAACAAAAAAGAAAATTCAAAATGTCATCAATATTAGTTATCAATGGACACCCAGTCCTTGGTTTTTGTGCGAAAGAATTTTAAGCTCCGAAAGATGCAAATAAACATTTAAAAAAAAAGTCTACAAACAAAAGGGTGTGATGATTCATTGCCACTTGTTCCAAAAATTTTTTGCGCAAAAGTTATTAGGGAATGTTATTCATGC
This sequence comes from Linyphia triangularis, assembly GCA_963978545.1. Classification (NCBI taxonomy): domain Eukaryota; kingdom Metazoa; phylum Arthropoda; class Arachnida; order Araneae; family Linyphiidae; genus Linyphia; species Linyphia triangularis. Next base: position 59,941,473 of record OZ021729.1, read on the forward strand.
TTGGTATATAAATAGGTGTTTGTAAACTTACTACTTTTAGAATTTCTTGAAACAATGTGTGTGTACGATATTCAAAAACCTTTTCTTTTTTTCCCTATTACTCAAGTTCAACTTAAAAATTTAGTAAATTTTAAACCACCTGGCAAAGTAATCTGTATTTTTCTTAAGCATTTAAGCATAATATAACAGTTTATTAACAACTAAATAAACGTCTTTATTTTGTATTTAAATAAAAGGTTTTTAGTGAATTATGTTGCGTTTGACACTTTAGTGTATTATGCTGCTTTGATTCGAACAAAGATCCTAGCAACTTTTAACGACATTAATTAAAAATACGACTTTTGAAAGATGACAGTGATAGTCACTGGCCTGAAATAAAAAAAAATATAGTTCATCAAAGTAAAAAAAAAAATTCTATGTTCTCACATTGAACTCGGTTGCCAATTAGTTTATACATAGTTAAAAAATAGGTGCTTACGTATTATACAATCGACCAATTTTTCTTGACAAAATATTTTTTTTACTTATTGAGTGTTTGGCCATGAAGTTCTTCCCACCCGAAAAGGCTGGAAGATCATGTGCGTTCTTGAATATGGTTTATTTAAAGAACAAGAAGAAAGCTATCGACAAGAAAAAGCTATTGGATTTTATTCAGATTTATAAAAAAACGTTGGCAACCGGAAAGAAATTCGACAACTGACAAACATTTCGTTGCCGAGGGAAAGTTCGTCGATGACTGATGGTATAATAAGTAAATATCAAAAATATAATGATAGTCCCACAAATTATATCACACTGATTTTGAGCAGAAGTCTAAAAATTGAATTGAATTTAAAAATGTCAGCCAAATTGGAGGGTGGATGGATACTTTGAAGGAACTCTGGGCCCCTCTCAGAATTCAACCACACAAATCGAATTGCTACAGCAAATTCTATTTCAATTCTCCACACTTTTAATTGAGATGGAAGTGTTGTGAAACAAGCAAACACAAACGATAATAAATGACGAAAAAAGACATCTAAACCCTTGCAACACGCCTTATCCCTCACTCTGTGATACCCGACACCACGAGAGCAAATGAGGCAAATCAAACTAGGAAAAAAATGTCAATTAAGCCGCGTCTTCTATTTCTCCAAACAACCTGTTTCCCAAACGATTTCATACTTCATAAATCGTCTGTTTAACCCCTCCAGCACGCCAGACCCCATCCATCATAGCTCAACAAGAAAAGTATTTCCCGCTTTTTTTTGTGGAGCAAGTCCGCCTATTCGTGAATTATTTCTGTTCCATCCTTTCTGTGAGTTGTCATTCTTTCTGTTACTGGAGTAGGATTTAGTGTGTTTAAAACACTTCCTTTTAGCAGGTGGCAAGTGGCAACAGTGTCAAGCCGTTTATTGAGACAACGGTATCAGGTTGATGTATCTGTGGGGTTAATTTGATTTTGAAGGGGGATAGTGAGTTGAACTTTAATTAAACTATCAAGTTTTTTGTAAGATGATGTGAAACTGATATTTGAGATTTTTTTTCTTCTAGTAGGCTTGTGGCTTGTCGTGTGCAATAAGAAAAGAAACATTGAAAGTTTAAAACCGTTCAAATCTAAAATTATATTTCTTGTCAGAACATACATGAATTAATTCTGATGAAAGTATGCGCAATAGACACTCAAGAATGCATGAAATTTTATAGATTTTTTTTTTATATTTTTCTTGCTGTGAAACATTGAAAAACTATCAATGTGGAGGGTCATTAATTAAAAAAAAAATAATAATAATGAGTTACAAGAGTATAAAAGAAAGAGGAAATTCGAAATGCTTCCTTTTTAAATTCACTATGTTTAAATTTTTTTTAAATAAATTAAAATAGATCCTGTTTATATTTGTTCTGTTTTTTCCCCGCCAAATTTCAAGTTCGGTTGGTTGTTTTCAGATTATCTGGCGCCGTCAGCAACACGAGGGCTATAATGCGCCGAAACATTCGTCATTAGACAAGCCAACATACATTTACAAACACCCATGCCTAACACGGGACTCGAACCCACAAACTCGCTGTCTAGAAGCTAGCACGCTAACCACTACACCATTTGGTCGGCAATTTCAAGTTCGGTATATTATGATAATCTGATTCTAATAACTCTTTGGAAATGAATAAAAAGCGTCGAAACACTATAAAATTGAAGTAGAGACATAAATTAACCGACGGAGCCTAATTAAACTGGAGTATAAGACATACATAAAGAATCGAAACCCAATTCAACTGGAGTATGAGATATGAATTAAGCGTCGCATCCTAAACAAACTGGAGTTTGAAGATAAATTTAACTTCAAAGCCCAATCTAACTGGAGTAAGAGACATGATTTAAGCGTCAGAGACCAATCAAACTCTGGAGAAAGAGACGAATTTAGCGACGAAGCCTAATCAAACTGAATAATAAGATAATTTTAACTTTGAAGCCCAATGCACCTGGAGTATGAGACATGATCTAAGCGTCAGATATCAATCAAAATCTGGAGAAAGAGACAAATTTAGCGACGAAGCCTAATCAAACTGAAGAATGAGCGTGCGGGTTCAAATGGTACCACACTTTCCTCCCCTATAAATTGATCTCTCTTTCCACAAAACTATGTTGCCCTTCACGCCATTTCGTTTTGGATGAATTATAGGCCATCGAGCCTTTACCAAAGATGGATAGGTCCTGCGCAACAATCCACACTAAGAGATCGACAAAAGGAGTAAAAACCCTTCTTCACCTGGAAGCCAAGCGAGTTCAAAGCCACGCTTAACCCTTATGTCACGGATTGACGCTTTTATTAATGGACCAACAATGCGGGCCTTCCTTTTCCACACGAAATCGATGTTCCACATCCTTCAGAACGGAGGAAAAGAAGATGCCGATTGCCGAAAAAAGCGTGGCACTCCGTTATTAATCTCGATTTTCCAGTTCATGGCGCAATGGGCCTCACCAGGAGTTTTGTGGCTGACAATGCCGCTGCCTTTCGTTGTTCGTGCGCGGTGACAAATTTGCCATGTAATGGTCGGCGGTGCTGAATTGATGAAGCGATTTCGCGCTACTTACACACCGAACCTGAAGGTGTCTTCATTTGTGTAGCCTTGGAATTGACTTTTACCCTCTTGAAGAACCCACAGGGTTCAAGGAGGTGTGATAATTGATGGTGGGAATGGGTGGTGAAGTCCACTGAGGGATTTAGAAAGTTGGAGTGTGTGAATGTATGGAGTTTCTATACATTATCCCGAGACCTTTATAACCCTTTGCGGTCGTTGGTTATCTGCTGTTAGCCGACAAAGCACTTTTTCACTCTCAGGTCATACGTCTATTCTCAGCCACCAGCAGAAATAAATTATCGTCTATTTTTTCCTATTGTTAACTATATTCCCCGTATAATTAAATTTTAATTAAAAACTATTCCTCTGTTTGAGCGACAGATTGGAAGGGAAAAGATATGCGATGATTCAATCAAGCTAACTCTAGCCAATGAAAATATGTCCTAAACAATAAAACTCTGAAGCAAGAATTATTTAAAAAACAATTAAAGCCAAAAGCAATAATAAACTAATAAAAAAATTAAAACATTGGATCATATTAATCTTGTTTACATTATTAAAATATCAATCATGTAAATCTTGTATTGCACAGTCCTTCAGAAAAGTAATTTTAATTAATTCCTCAATTTTCGATGTAAAGATTTTATGAATTTGAAAGTTAAAGGTCAGAGATAAATCCATTTCTGATATTTTAATTGCATTAATCGTTCCAAAAGAGTTATTAGCACATGGTGACCAATATCAACCAAAATCACGACCTGGAAGGCCTCGAACGACCAACAAACAGGATGATAGACAAATTACCGGCATCAAATCAACATTACTCTGTAAATCAGATCCAAAATATAATTGCTATTAAAGTTTCAGGGAAAACTGTTCGTAGAAGAATTGTGGAATGCGTGTTTTTAAAAAAATCTAAACTTAAACTCAAGCCGCGTTTGTAGTCTCCTCACAAAGAAGCAAGACTGAATTAGGCTCAGTAGCACATGTCATATAGTGATGAATGGTTACAGGTATTCTTTAGTGATGGGGGGGGGGGGAATATGGAGCCTAGATGGTCCAGAAATATTTTCCTAGTACTAGCATGATCTTCATAAAGATCCTGTTACTCAATTTAGCCGACGTCAAGATGGAGGTTCATTCATGGTTTGGGGAGGATTTGGATTCAACGGCCAACTTCCCTAGCGTTTTTAAAGGGAAAGCAAAACTCTGAGGCATACCAGGCAACTCTAGAAAGTACCTTACTAACATTTGTTGAGCTTTTAAATGGACCTAACTGGAAATTTCATCAAGACAATGCCTCCATCCACTCATCCAGGTAAACGAAAAACTGGATTGGAGAGAGAAAAAAAAATCAAATTCAAATCATGGTTCTCGATTGACCAGCTAATGGTCTTGACTGTAATACTATCGAAAATGTATGGGGAATTCTAACAAAAGTTGTATTCCACCATTTTTTAACTTAAAGAAGCCATTGAAAAAGCGTGGTATGGATTCAAGCCTGAAACCTTGCAAAAGCTTGTGCTTTTAATGAAAAACCGTGTTTTTGATTTGATAAAACAATTTGAAAACTTAATTGATTACTAATACTTCTGAATGTAATACGTGCATATTATTAAGTGATATGAAGATTAAATCTTCTGTCTTAATACTATTTTATAAAACACCAATTTTGTGTTGTGTCTAAACATTTGTGCAGGACTGTATGATTAGTATTCAATGTGTGAAAATAAATTTAGACCAGTATGGAGTCTGTGCTTTTATTATATAGTGGGGATTGGCTGAGTGAAACGACGTGTTCGATTCTTTAAAATTCTTATAGTATCCGTGCTTAGAAAGGTAAAATATTTATTAAAATTCAAACTTAAAAACACTTATAATCTTTTTGTTATCAACTTATATTTAAGTTTAATACAAAACTATGTGCACATGTTATTAATATTACAATAAAAGTTGTGATTTCCCAGGAACTATATCTTTAACGTGGAAGGATCTATCCTACAACGAATTCAATGAGGCCTGATGATCATGATCATGAATTCGATGAAACCAACCCAAAACCCAACTTAGTCCTTCCCTTAAATTTTTAAACACATCAACCCTTTATTTTCCAAAGGTTCAGAAATGTAAGTCTTCCTCTAGCTGAGGACAAAGTCATCTCTAAGATCTCCAGACAGATGATATCTCTATCGATATCTCATCCAATGCATAAAAACAGGTTCGGGATTATTTGACTGATACTTAACCAATTGATGGATCACAGCCGCAAAGTGAAACCCAATCCGTTTAAATTGATGCGATCGGTGTCAGATGTGCTTCTTGACGCTGTTTCTGCAAACTGGCCGATCAATCGCCGATCTTCCAAGGAATCTACCACAGGAGTAAGTAATTACCTGATCCATCAAAAAACGACAGAATACATTATCTTACTGCACAGATTTCTGTTGGGAAAAAAGGCTTCAGGTACTCCATATATTATTCAGTTTTAGATAATTTTAAACGTTCTCGTTTGACTTCAGGAAAATGTATTTATTTCTTGGAGGACTGACTTGACATTTCTGTATGACTAAACTATAAATGCTACTGCTTCATACATAAGTCATATGTCAATTTGAAGGTCTCGATAATATTAGTAAAATGGAGCGTGTGATAAGGATCAGTATCCTATGTATGACTATTTTTTTTTTAATTGTGACTATTTAAAAAAAAAAAAAAAAAACTAGTTCAATTTTAAGTACAGTACGTAGCTCACAAGAAGAGCTCCTGTCAGGTTGTCTAGTGTTGTCTTATAGTAGAAACAAGAACAGCCCCGTTTTCTACGGGGGATTCCTGGAAAAAAACCCATCTACATTTGCTGTTTTGTAACCTTTTTTTGACGCTAATTTCTTGCAGGCATCACTCCTATTCTATATCGACGAGTCTTGTTTCTATAACGACCGTCTGCCTTCACACAATCTGGCGGAAGCTATTCTTTTGATAGCTGTACAGTAACTAATATTCTACAACAATTGTATAACATTGTTAAGAATTTTTTAGAGAAACGATGACACATCTTTGCAAATTAAATTCGATGTATTTTTTTCTTTTCTTTTTCTTTCTTCTCAAACATTCCTTGTACCTGGTACAAGCTCACTACCAACATACACAAAGTTTCGGCACACAGTGATAATTCAGAATCAACAGAAATAAGCGCTGAGTTACTTTCAAAACAGCTCTTAACCTCCAACTAACTCAAATTTCACGTCCCGATGCCTTTCTTCGGGTAGGAATTTTCCCGAAAGATCTAGATAGACAATCAGCTCGCGTTTTAATATCGCAAAATTTCTTGACTAATTCCTAATCGTTGCCAATATTGAGCCTGAATTATCACAAATAAATAAACTTAAGGAAATAGAACTTTAAAAAGAAATAAGTATGCTATTTACAATTATATATGCACTAAAATTGCATAAGAGTATATATTTATAACTTCTAAATTGTTTTCATTTCTGTTTGCAACTTCATTCACAACTTTCCGGATATGGTTCATCCTGTAAATTTCCATAATAGCTCTTAAATTGCTATATTACCATTTGGTAGCAAAAATCTTATCGGATGTTTCTTTGTCCAGTTGTTATTTTTCAATAGTTTTAAGAGTATGAATCAAATTTTACGAATACGCCTTTATTGAAACAGACACTACACCACTAAATTTTGAAAAAGAACTCAACATGTTTGTTGAATTTCACACACGATCCGCACAGTTTGTAATTAGTCCTTAAAGTCTTAAGGTTGTTAAAAACTGAGAAATCTATTATATTGAAATTTTAAATAGGTAAATTATGCAATGTACACTTTCCCTAAAAGAAACGTTCATTTTAACATTCCCAAAATTTTTATCTTTGTGCATTTTAAATCCAAGTCGATGTACGATTGCAGTCTTCGTAGCATTCCATTTTAATGAATAGGTGTACGATCTTATGAAAGGTAACTAAAAACTAAGAACTCCATTATATTAAATTTTAAACAGAAAAATTAGGTAATTATATACATTTTCTCCGAAAGAAATGTCAATTTTAAGACTTTCAAGATTCCAATCTTCGTACAATCGTGTGATTTCCAAAATTCGTATTTTCATGCCTTTCAAATCTAAGTCGATGTACGATTTAATTCTTTGTAGCATTCAACCTCAATGAACAGGTAAAATATGTCATAATTAAGCTATATTTATTAATTATTTCTACAGAAAACTAGTTTGTTAATTAAAGGACTGCAAAATTTACATTATTGACATTCCAGCAAACACTTCTACCAAGTTCCAATCGATATATAAAAAAAAAAAAAACGAACGCGGACGCGTTTTAATTCATTATTCAAATCAACCATCCCCAATAAAAAATAAAACACCTCCAGAAGCATATAATTTCCCACTTAACCAACCACTTAACTTAATCAGGTCGCACACTTCATAATCCAAAAAAACAAATTTATGACTAAGTACGGATGGAGACACATTTGAATTCTTAATTCGTCGAGATGACACTTTTAAGGTGGACACTGCTCTCTGGCATTCCGAGAAGACGATTGAGCCCATGGGCCGTTTCCATGGGGCATGTCGCGTGGCGTATGACAGGTGTCAGCACGCGACCAAAGGCTATCACCTGTCGAAGGCCTTTAGCCCTTTTTTTTTGCAAGGTGTCCTTTTCAAAAAACTTAAAAAAGGATTTTTGTGTGGCGAATGGGAACAGTTTGGGTCATCCACTCGCCCGTGGCCCAGTAAATGAACGGATTTCCATTGAAATAAGTTATTGATTGTGTTGTTTGTGTGCGGAAGTTTATGCTGTTGAAGAAGATGGTCACACTGGAAAACTTCCGGATGGCTAAATACCATAAGAAAACGTGTGAAGTGTAGTTTGTTTCATGCAAATTTGTTTGAGAATGTAGCAAATATGCTTAATGGCTCATCATTAAACAGACGTTTTCAAAGCAGTTCGTAGCATACATAAATAAATAAATCTTAAGTTTGTATACCTAATAGTGAGACTATAAGAAAATGATCTTCAAAAAGTTAAAATTTTTAAAAATTATTCAAATTGTAGCAATTGACGCTCCAAGGATAACATTTAAATGATAGGATTGTTTAGGTCTAAAATTTCTTTCACAACACATTCATTTTGCTAATTTAGCTTTCTAACCTTGAAAAAGTTAACGTTCTTGAAATGCTGTAATTCCACATGATAATAGAAAGATGAACTAATGCCTACTTTTTTCTTCAAGGTTCTTATGCCAAATTAACAAGATGCGCTCATTAGAACATGATTTAGTTGGATCGAAACAGGTACAGCGCAACTATAGCCACCATTCATGATAGAGTCTTATTAAAATTCTAAAACAATCTTGATTTATATACCATAATAAAATAGGTGCTTGGAAATGAGCAAAATGTGTCTATTTTTAAAGTACATAGGATATGCTCAGAAAACATTTTATTCATTTTTGAGAAACAAAAAGATAAGTTATTTTTTAAAAAACTAAAATGGAAATAATAATGTGTCTGAACGCTGGGTATTGATGGCATGACCTACCTAAGCAAAACTTGTCTTCTTTCATACAAAACACATTCAATTCCATCTTAAATAGTAAACAATTATATTTTTCGAATATTATTATTAAAGCTAAAATCGTTAAGTAGACATTTTTTGATATTTTCGTATGCATAAGAAAAAAAATACTATGATAAACTCAAACTGATAAATTTATAAATTGCAAAATGCTTGCATAAAATATTTTAGAATTGAGGGTGAGAGTTTACGAAACCAAGTTTATTGATGTTTATGACATTAGAAATCGAATAATAACTGATGCTTCGTTTTTAGGTTAAATGAATATTTGAAATTTGAATATTTTCTTACTCGTTTTTTGAATTTTTTTTTACTTAACTTAAAATGAGTAATTAATATTGTTTTAATATTTAAGTAAAGTTTCTCAGTGTACATCGTACAGTTATGCGACGTACATTTAAGAAGTTTGCAGCTAAAATTATTCATTGAGTTGCAATCTCTAAATTTTAAATGCAGATCCAAATACTTTCTTAAGCCCATTACTACCTGGTCATATTGGATAATATGAATATGTTTCGTAGTCTTTTAGCATGTTATTTGGTGAACTAGATCTTTACTTTGATTCGAGATTACGTCACAGTATTTGAAAAACAAAAAATAAAAATTCTATTGAATGCAAAACACGTTAGAAGATACAATTCTAAGTTTTTACTTTAAAATTGACTTGAAACAAGTTGTTTGTCAAAGAAAATGGAGGTTTTCCAATTAGCAATTAGCGAACGTCCAGTTACATTTAACATTCGTTACATTATTATTTTATTTAAACGTGAATATAATTCAATTAGAAATGACGTCGCAATATAGCCATTGTGTAAAATTTGAACCAACCTACAAGGGTTAAAATATATGTGCATTCATATACCTTTATTATTACCAGGTTTTTAACTACTGAAAAAGAAAAAAGAGAAAAAAAAATTATCAATTCAGTTGCCGATAGCTACTGTAAAATTCTATTTAAAAATGCGCGGAACCTTAAAGCTCGGTTTAAAACAAGATAATTTATCTATTAATCAACCACATCGTAACTAATAGAATTCAGTTGTAGCTATCTGCATCATTAGCATGTATTCCCACGTTCGAAACACCGATATAATGAATTAATGATGCTGGTATCGCATTAAAATGCATGATAACCATCTTGCATTCTGTGAATGCTGTAGTAAAATAATTAATCAAAACTAGAGTTCGGTAGCCACTGCTACTAGTGATACAAACTGATCGTATCGCATTTATTGTTGTAGTATAAAAAGAAAAAGAGTTTAAAAACTGATTTGCTCTTAAAATTGATTTTTCTTGCAGGTTAAGCATCAATTAGCTCGCATTCTCATAACTTTTTTTTTTGCATTTTGTACTAAGGAGATAACGTATTATCGTCATAGGAGTTAAATCGGTACTTACGTATTATACCGTCGACTGTTATCGAGACAGAAAGTTCGCCAACCTTTTGGTCCTTTAGTCCAGTAAAACGGTTGGTTCGGAGTAGGGATGGAACGGATGTGAGTTTTGCCGGATACCGGATTTCGAATATCCGGGGTACCATGTCTACCGGATACGGATATCCGAAACGGATTTCGCCGGATATCCGGCCGGATATTCGGTCTATATACTAAAAACAATAGTTATACTATATGCTATACGAAAAAAATGGTCATGATATGAAGTATTAAGTAAATTATAATTAGTGGTTTTTAGTTCACCGCGCTGCATGCCACAGGTCCATTGTTTGATTCGCGGACTGGGCAAGGTTGACTTAGCTGTTTATACCTGAAAGAAATAAACTGAGGAGGACCATGCATGCTTGGGAACTAAACACTGGGGTTCGGCGTCAGAATGACCATTTGACTGAAACATCTGCTATGTGACACACAAATGCCACAGTCGAGAAAGCTGAGCTGGGCCCAGCAGGCCTTAGTCCACACGGGCTGTCACGCACTGAGTTAATTTTTTTTTATTTAAACTTTAGTTGATGAGTGAAAGAGATCTTTGTTGCTGATTTTATATCTAGTAATATTGATACTTTTAGTTTTTCATATAGTTCTGGCAGGGCTTTATCACGAAAATAATTTCTATTTGGAAGCGGATAACGAGGAGCTAGGTATTTTATTAACTGACCAAAGCCTTCTCTATTCACAATGGAGAATGGTTCAGCATCAAGAGCCATTAACTCACCTAAAATTATATTAAAAATTTTTTTTTACAATGTTGAAGTGCAAAATATAGCTACTTTCAATTTACTTCATGCATTGTTTATAACTGATAAATGATTACAAAATTATACCGGAGGCATTTGTTAATAACAAAAGATTTATTTTAAATATTTTATGAAATTGAAGTCTATTTTTTTTTTTGCAATGCACCTAAAACATTACGGATTTAAAGAAATCTCGTAGAAAACTTAAATTGGATCTATCGGAATATTCCGTCTTTAAATATAAACTTAAAAATTTTCGAACCCAAAATTCATCAACATTATGTTATACCATATTTAAAATATATATTTAATATAAACAAACAAAATTAGTACTTGCATATTTTTACGGTTAAGGCTTTTGCTTTAGGATCATCTAAACTCCACAATTTTGGTACAAATAATTTCGATTCCAATGTTGTCTGCGTGCATTTCTTGTTTTGATGAATTGTTTTTTCTTGTTCATCAATATTTGATGCATTTAGTGAGTCTTTTAAGCTTTGGTGAATTTCCTTATGCACACTCATTAAATTGTTCCATAAGGGTTTTGTGGAAAAGGAATTTGGGCTTTTGCCGCGCACATTTTTTAAACGATTCTGTGGAGCAAGTAACACATAGGGCTTTGCTTTCGTCATTTCCATTAATTTTAAAATACTTCCAAATGGGTGATTTTAAATGAGCCATTATTAAAAATTATAAATTGGATTATAATTGGAGAAAACTAAAATTCAATGCATTCTAGAAAGCTAAATATAATTCCACATTGTGGCGCTGCTTTAAAGACCTAAAAATTACAATACTTCATTTTACGTCAGAAAAAATATACCAGCTTTCAACTTCTGCCAATGAAAAATCAGAAATTAGACCATACCATTCACAGCATAAAGGGGTAGGGTATTATCGTCGATAGAACAAAAAAAAAGCATTGAGGATTGCGCATTGGCTATTTATTGCTTTTTACTCGCTAGCAAATGTCAGAAAAAAAGGAAGAAATGAGAATAACTAAAACTCTTAAGTCACTTATGTTATGGAAAAAAAGTACTATTTATTAGTATTTCGGTTCGAGTTTTACGGAGAAGCATTCAAATATAACATCTGGAATTAATCAGATCATAAACTTGGAATGAAAAGAACATATTGCAAAACACGTATGAAGGATGTGTATGGAAAAAGATTGGCGGAATGGTTTATGCTTATCAACTCGGCGTCAATAATACGGCGCCTCTTTCTGTTTTCGTTTTCTAACTTGACTGCAATTTATGTCCAAGAAAAAAAAATTTGAAAAAAAAGTGTAGGATGCGGTGTTCCCTTTTTCCGAAAAAGATCATTATTTTTTTCAAAAAATTATTTCTTGTGGATACCTGGTGGTCGGATATACAGCCGGATATCCGAATGAAATTATCGGATGTCCGGTATTTCAAATCGGATATCCGACGGGGTTTCGGATATTAAAAAATCAGCCGGATATGCCGGATATCGGATATTTGCCGGATATCCGTTCCATCCCTAGTTCGGAGAGATGTCTGGCTCGCTGCGCATCTGTGGCATTCCACGGGATAACACATGTTTCGTTTTTAATTCTGAAAATTACAGGTAAAAATTTTTTAAAGACGACAAAAAAAAAAAAAAAAAATAGTTACGCAGAAAACTATGATTAGGATATAGAGGTCACTTGAAAGCTAATATTTGACCTTCTGGTTAAGATAAAAGAACTTTGGTAAAAATCTACAAGTTATTCAACATTTTATTGTAACTAATGGCACTAAAAATTTAGATAAAAAATTATATTTTGCAAAAGAAAAGTTGTGTATTAATATTAGTTCAAGTGTGACTCCGCTCTCCCACTTTTCATAATTCCTCTCATTTTAAGTCTTTTCATTAATTTAGTCTTTTCATTTAATTTCCTCTTATAATATCAGAAGAGTTATTACTATGACAGTTATAACGTTATAATAAAGTATTAGAATCACATAAATTTTACATGCACAAAATTACATAAGAATTTTTTTAATTTCAATATAATTTTGTTATCATTTCACATATATATCAGAAATAATTTTCATTTGCGTATATTAAATTAAAGTGTTTGTTATATTCATAATTTTTCAACGAGTGCATAGGTGCCTTACAACGTCTAGTTCCTTATGTCAAAGAAAACACTTAGCTTGGAAACCAAACAAAATAGAACCGACATCCCCCAATAAAACAGTCCCATCCGACACTCTGAAGGTAAAAAATGACTGCGCCAACAGGTTGTCATTAGAGGTGCGATTCCGTAATAAGGGGTTGGGTGCTAGACATCTCGGAATCCCCCCATCAATATTCATGATCGGTCCTGATGATGAAGGATGGTTCGAAAAAACGTGTGACGAATGGGTGTTCCAGGTAGCCCCTTCGCGAGAGGTGTGTCTGTTTGCTTTTCGAACGACCCGGTCGGGTTCCATCCGATTAATTGCCACTTTAGGTCGAGATAGATGGTCTGTTATGCTAATTCGTACGGCAAGATCGGAGACGGCGATAGTTTGATGTCCCGCTTTTTTGGGGACAGTCTTCGGAGATCTAGATTAGATCTGGATACTGTAAATTAGATCTAAGTGATGTAGATGCGTGTTAAGATACATAATTATGATTCATATGCATAAAGGACAGGTCTTGGAAGGAAGATGTGACGTGGTGTTGCATGGGGTCATAAATTACAGTAGATTTCCCACCAGATTGAATGAGTTCAAATTAAAGTTTTGAGTATTTGGTGTGGACGAAGTTTAAAAACAAGCTGGATATTGTGACTGTAACTGTTGGTAAATTATCCATTCAACAAACATTTTATAGTGGTGCATTAGGCTTAGATATCATGTACAATTTGGCGATATTTATTGACTGAAATCTTTTTTTATTATTATTAAGGTTGATGACATACAATTAAAGACCAAGCCAATTCCAATTTTTACTAGACAAAATATAGCCATGTTGATGGGTACTCATTTAGTCATTAATTTTAAGCTAAGCAAAATTGTTAATAAAAAAAAAAAAAATTTAAAAAAAAAAAAAAAAAAAAAAAAAAAACAGTAAAGGCATAATCAAAACACAAATTTTCGTCCAACTTATAAATGAAACTTCCTATTTTATTTAATTCCTAACGTTAGAAACATCAACAAAAGTGGCATCATAGACTCACTTTTATTAGTACTAAAATATTTTAAACAGGTATTTCTTAATGGACATTATGGAAGGCGTTATTTTCAAGTTGGTTCCATCAAATGACAACACTTGTAGTATGCTTGTGACCAATTAAAACACATCTTTACACATCAATTTTAATTTTAACATTCCCATTTGTCAATCACAATCCACATATCATCTTCATTCAAACATAGCAATTGAATGGACGTACCCATGCATCAACTCCATAAAAAGTTTATATATTCCAATTTTTTTTTCACTGCTTTTCGTGTCGTCTGCGAAACGATTATTGCTTACCTACTCACTGCTATCTAACTACAACTTCTGGATAGCATATAAGCAGTTTCTGTTCTGCAAACAGATAAAGCCAATGGAATACTTCCCCATGTGTATCCTCCATACGTAGTAGGTTGTCCATAGTTAGAAACACATTTTAATTAGTTTGGGAGAAGGGGGGGATTTTCTAGTAGAGATATATACTATGCTTGTTAAGCATTCTTCGGCAATGCCTGATTTTCGCCCAAGCCATCAAAGCCCAGGCTTGGGGCCCCGAAATATTGGGGGCTCCAAAATTTTCAAAGTTGTAGTTAAGTTGCATCCTGAGTCCTTTTTAAATATTTTCAATTACATTTTAAACTTAAATAAGCTATAACTTTAAACTGATTTAAATCTTCAGACAATTTAACAATCTTTAAACAATTAAACTTCGGGAGAAGAAAAAAAAAATGAACTAAATATTCAAGTGAATTACATTTTGGTTAATTTTTTGTTGTGAGATTTTGGACTTTTGAAAATGGTTATCGATAAAATTCAGACTAAAGCCGAAAATCTTTCAAGCAAACATTGTCAATAAATATTAGAGCTCTCCATCCACAATTTCTTTTATAGGGCTCCAAAAATAATGATATGCTTTGGGCCTCAAGTGATGCAAGTCAGGCTTTGTTCTTCGGTTTGAAGTCAATAAATAATAAGCATGCACTATCTAGAAGTTATAGTTAGAGATAACACAACCAACAGTACAACTACACTGACCAACTCTAACTCTTTAATTCTCACATTACATTATTTAGAGAACACGATGCAAAGAAAGATGGAAGTACGATTTCATATGAGTGTTTTGAGTTGCTAAGTCACTCCTATGAAAAGTCAAAGATGCAAATGCTCCAGGCTAGATGCCGGATATCTGATTGCGTGTTGCTCAAATTACCGCGATCCTTTTGTGTTGTTTCAATCCACCTCTACACACGCCAAGCATCACCCACAAGGGAGCGGCCCATCCAGGTGTGAGGTCCAATTTCGTTTGTTTGTTTAACCAGCACCAGAAGGTGTCAGTTCTAACAACAAATTATTACAAGTGGATGGGAGGGGAAAATGCATAATATGAGAGAGAGAGAGGTCCTACACTAAGAAGACGATGTTCGTATGATGCATTGGTTTGTTTTGTTGGTATAAATAATGCTGCAGATAAATGAAAGTGCCCATTTAGTCAAATGGAGTAAGTGGATTTGCCGACTTTTTTTGCAAGGAGAATAGGGTATTTTACCATCAAGTGTTTGTTTTGTGTGTGTGGATTAGGTCTTTTGAAAGAGACCGCGTAATTGAAAACGGGATATCAGTTTGGGAAATGGTAGAAAAGTTGATTTCTGTGATAATTTAGACTGGCATGAGAGAGCCTCGGAATAAATATGTTTCTACATACAATATAAAAAAAAGGCCAATATACAAAACTGGTCTTTTTGGGCACTCTTAAGACGATTAATCATTGATTCATATAAACATTAATTTTCATTTGGAATTTTCAAATGCTATTAATTAAACACTTCAGATAAAAATATCTGTTTTCTAATCTGCATTTTACAGGTTTTGGAGTTTCGAATACTAAATAACATTTCATTTTACCGGTTTTGGAGTTTCGAATACTAAATAACATTTCATTTCAGCGATTATGACTTACTGAAGTCAATAAGCACTCATAACTATAGCGAATTTATAATTTATTTGTCATATTTTTATATTTAGTCAGTTACAACAAAAGTGAATTCAAGCTTCAGTATATATTTAAAAATAGTAAAGGACAAAATAATTTAGCGTTTAAATATTCATTAAAAGCATGTTCTCAATAGGTATTTCTTACATTTATTTTATTTTTCATATCTTATTCTTCAACATCGCAATGAATTATTTTTATTAAATTGCGCTGGGCAGATTTATGAATTTATTCCATTTTTATTCATTTCCCGATGACAATAACTACACAATATTATGTACACACTTACACAATAATTACAAGTAAATTTAAAACTAAAATACTCTATAAACCCCATGGAAACCAATCCTCATACCTGGAAGGAAAAAAAAAAGGGGGAAAAAAGACCCCCCCCCCTCCTTGGAGTTCAAGCGTTTGACCTTCTCCTCAAGCTAGCGTCCCCTCTATTTCATTTGAATTAGTTATTGTATAAATTCATTGAATTATACTTAAAATATTCATTTTGACATTAGGTATTTTTAAACCAAGAAAAGTGCATTTATTTTTTAATTGCATAGATAAGAGTTCATAATAAGGTTTTTCTTAAATCAATACCATCGAAAATGTAGTGAAAGTAGCCTTGCTCAACAATTTTTCATACCTCTACCTGTCTCTTACAAAACAATTAGAAAAACAATCGATAATAAATTCCAATTGATTAATCCCAATGTTTTCCCACGCCATACTCAAACAGAAACATCATCGAATAAAGGCATAGTCGTACCCACCAAAACGACATAAATATGCAGTTGCAGCATACCATCCAACATCTTTCTTTAACCACAACCTTTTCCCAGTCAATTAAGACGTATAACTCGGAAAGAGAGGCTAAACCAGAGTGAGCATTTCTTGGACATAATCAGACAAGTAAATTGTAGCGAGAAGATAGTTTATAATGTCGCACCGCCAATTATGGTGTCAAATCCGACCAGTAGGGTTTTGAACCCTTGCTTTTAGATCTTGATTGGTTATTCAGGAGGCGATTGGAGTGTCCGAACTTTACGTTCGCTGATTTGTGTTGAGCCTCGCAAAGTAACAAAATAAAGAGCTTAGTTTTGATGGTTATTCTTCGTTAGAATAAGATATTTTTAAAGTTTTGATTTGTGTCTACTTCCGTATGAATATTGTCTTCAAGATTGTTTTAAAATGTTGTCCGATTTGAGCGCATCTGTTAAAAATCATTTTCTTGTTGTAAATTTCTGAATTGCTATCTATTAATAAATATTTGTTATCTTTACATTGTCTGAAATAATTTTTTGATAAATGTCATTTTAAATAGGTTTTTATTTCATGTGGATATATTAATTAAAAGCTGAGCTATATGTAACAGTGTCAGATTTTTATTAACGGGCAGTGCCAAAACTTTTCGTTTATTGCATCTTCGCTTCTATGCAATATACTTACATGCAATAAAAATCCATTCTAAATTAAACTTAAATAGAATTAAAGAGAAAAAAAACATTATTTTCAAGTATATTCACAGAATATTACAAATAATGATTTTTTCTTAACGGATACGTATTTCGGATAAAATCTTCTTAAATTGAAGTTTTGCGGAAGTCAGACGTACGGAAAAAGAATAACGAATGTTATTTTTACTATTCTCTTGTTAATTAAATGAAAAGTCACTTGGATAAGGACATAAATCTTTTAAAAATTGTATCATGACGTTTCTAATAATTTTTTTTGTGTGTAATCATGCTTTAAAGCATTGTGTTAAATATTTAAAAGGATATTGGTTAAATAAGTATTTAGTAAAAGTTCTAAAGCAGTATGATAAATTAATATTACCAATTTAAATTGAAGCTTTTAGAAGTACTATATATTTAAAAAGTTTAAAAAATTTCACGTTCCGAAAGAAAGAGGTTATGTGAAAGTGTTGATTTGAAGATACCAAGTAGTATAAATAGGAATGTTAAATACTTCTGACTTTGATTACAGCTTATGAGGTTATTTAAATTTATAAATATACTTTATAAACAAGTCTCTATAAGCATATTCACGTTTTAAAGGAAAGTTATGTTAGAAGGTTAATAATCATTTGAAGTAATGCACTTCATATATATTTATGGTTGGTTGTTTTCAGATTATCTGTCCCCCGTCAGCAACACGAGAGCTATAATGCGCCTAAATTTTCGTCATTTGACAAGCCAACATACATTTACAAACACCCATGCCTTACACAGGACTCGAACCCGCAACTTCGTGGTCTAGAAGCTGGCACGCTAACCACTATACCGTTTGGTCGGCCATATTTCTTTATGAAACTTATTATTTTTTGGAGTTAGAATCTGCATCAATGGCAAACGAAATTTGGCCTCACTGGGATTGGAGGTTGTCAAAGCTAGAAACACTGAGCATTCACTATAAAAAGAAAGTATAAAGAAAAGTAGACAAGTGCATATAAGTATACATTATTGAAGTTACCCAATCATATTATATAAAGAACTATTACGCAAATTCATTTCTGCAACAATACAAAAGAAAAGAAACGTCGTGTAAGAAGAAGTTGTATAACATTGTAATCATTCCAATATATATAGAATGTTTCCAAATAAGGTGTTACGTTGATTCAAGGAAGAAAGATTGATAAGGCATCCTACAAATAAAAGAAGTAATTACAGGAGTTTGCATTTAGCACTTCTGCCTCCAGATCACGATCTTTCTCGTTTGAGATGTCTTCCGATTTGGATAGATTTTATCTTATAGATCTATTTTATAGAGGACAGATCCCTTCATAAGTGCAAGTGTTGTTTCAATGATTTAGGGTTGTTGCTTTTAACTGTTTTTAAAATCCAGCTTTTTAAAAAATTCACTAAATAGTAAAAAATATTGTTTAATTAATGTATTAAAAAGTTAAAAGTAGTGCTTGATGGGTTCAGTAAAAAGTAAAAAATAATATTTAATTGATGTACTGAAAAGTAAAAACAACTTTAATGGATGGACTAAAAAGTAAAAGCTAAGATTAAATGAATGTATTAAAAAGTATAAAAATCATTTGCAATGACTCTATTAAAAACTAAAACATGATTGCTAAAATGATTGCACTAAAGAGTGAAAATAATGTTTAATGAATCTATTAAAAACTATAAAATATTTTTTAAGTAGTGCACTAAAAAGTAAAAAAAAAAAAAAGAAAAAAAAAAAAAAAAAGAGAGAATGTTTAATGAACGCATTAAAGAGTAAAAATTGTGTTCTCTTTAACTATTATGTTGAATACCTTCTCATAGCTAATGAAAAATGAAAATAGGAGGAAAATATTATAAAAATAGTATAAAAATATTTTGAAACCGTTGTTTTGAGTGCCCTATGGTTTTTATTTTAGTTAGTAAGAACAATATATTAAATATATATTTAATTGTGCAAGATTTTTTTAATTTTTTTTTATGCAATAATTAAATAGGATGTTTGCTTTCTAATCTTTATTATAATATATATATATTTTATAATCAACCACTAAAGTCATAAGCAATTTACAACTGAATGCTTCTATGCAATACTTCGTAATGTTACATAAAACCCTGCTCACTGAAGAAAGAGAATTCCCTTTTCCAGAAGCAATATTTAACTAATCATCAAAATAAATTTATAATTTTTTTTTTTAATTCTGATCAATTAATTATTTTCATGAACTATAGTATTTTTATAATCTTTGCGCAAGTTCATTCGCTACTGTTTAATTAAACAGTATTCGATAAATGGAAATTGGAAAGTGGGTGAAAAATGAGTTGGGAAGTTTGAAATACACCATCGACCAGATAGAGTTGCTGGAAAGAAAGCAGGTGAGAAAACTGTTATGATTCTAAAGGATATTTGTTATTTCAACACTTTTAAATAAACAATAGAATTTTCTTACTTTGTCACAAATTAAATTGTAAATGAAAGTGTCTTATATATCTTTAAATATTTGTGCATTGATTGTAAGGTATGTTTCAAAAAAACTTTTTTTTTTTTTTTTTAAATTTATCAGGAATTTTATCATTCAAAAAATGTGTTTGTATTCTTTATTAATTAGTTTTCTTGGTTTTTTTTAATTAAACATTTGAATGAATAAAATGTAGAAATAAAAAGGGCTTGTTTTAGTGTATACTTTTTATTACCTTAATTTAATTTTAACTCGTTCGGCTGCAAGGATGCTAAATGTAATATAATCAAAACTTCCAACATTTCATTGCTTTTTCTATTGAAATCATTTAAAAAGTCAAATATGTTTGAAAGACGATAGAGTTAAATGAGTCAAATCTCATCACTAAATTATGGTTGGATGGTTTATTTGTAAAATAATAAATGATAAACTACAAGATAGGGTAAAAAAAATATCAATTTTTGTGATAATACGTAATAAAAGGTTTTCTAAAAGATATATGAAAGTTTTATATCTCATAAGAAAATAAACAATTTTAATCAAAGCATGCCAAAGCCATTGAATTATGTAAAGGAATTGGAGAGAGTTTCTTTGTAGTAATTCGATGTGAAAAACCAGAAAAAAAAAAAAAAAAAAAAAAATAACTGAAATTACAGTCAAATCTGAAATCAAAACACATGCACTAAAAAAAGTATAAAATAAGGAACTTAGAAATAAGTTGAATTTATTCATTTTCAAGCACATTGGGTACCTGTGAAAGCTCTGAAGTCATTCATACTAGTTTTTAAAAATTGAACATAAAATATTAATGTACCGAACATGGGATTTTGTAGAGAGGATTTTCCAGTCAGCAGCTTTTGTTATTTTAACTCTTGCCAACCGAAGTTCATTCTCATGCGAATTAGTAAAGAGTATTACTTTTTTTTAATGTAAAGAAAAATTGTTTTGCAAAAAATAATTTTTTTTTTTTTTTTTTTTTTTTTTTTTTTTTTTTGTATGCCCGTCCATAAGAAGAAAAAAAAAGGGGGAAAAAAAAAAGAAGAAAAAAAAGTGCTATAGATATGAAGGGATACGTATGCCAACAGGAAATGTTCTCGCAAAATACTTTAGAACTGAAAAATCAAGTTTATGACACCGCTCTTATAAGTATTTATAACATTAGAAAATGTATGGGACGTTTCGTTTCTTAAGTTAGACGAGTACTAGTATTTTGAATATCTCATTGCTCATTTTCAAAGTAAAACTATAGGGTTGCGTAACATCACACAACTTTTATTTTTACCTAATGCTTGTTATTGCATTAAAATTTGCCTTGGATTGGTGTAATTTATCTTTCGCTTTTATGTTTTCATTACTTTTTAAAAAATGACAGGTTTGGAGATATTTTTTAGCGATAATTATTACTTTGGTAAACAAACACAGCCAAAATGACAAAATTGGCGATATGTTTTTTTTTTATTATAAATACTACATAATCCTTTCTTGTAAGTGAAACAGAGGAAAAAGAGTCGTTGATGGGCGATGCTCAAGGAAAGAGAACTGTGTGTTAAGGGAGTAGGAAAACTCTCTCTCGTCGATGTTAAAAAGTCCTTTTTTATGTACCTTTTTCTCAGACACTACTCATAGCATTGGTTTAAAATTTTGTACAGCCAATATTAAAACACTTTTGCATAGACTGACTTATGCTTTTGTAAAAATATTTTTTTTTTAGTATTTATGATGTTTTGAAATTTTTTTATAAAATTTTCCAAAAAAATCATGATAAGGAATTTAAAAAAAAAAATACTAATCAACATTTCTGAAAAAGCATATGTCTGTTTGTGTAAAAGTACTATACATACCAGAAAAAAAAATTCAAAGCAAAATATTGAGCAGATCCTGAGAAAAAGGTACATTTGTATGAAAAAACATCATATTGGGAAAACAGAGTTTAAAGCACAAAGCAGACGGGTTTTTTCAGTGATGTTATTTTTTCGAAAAATATTTCAAAATACTTTGGATGATCGTGTTACCCACCAAGTTAAACCATTTTGTAGATAACATTTCAAATATTGTGATGCGCTAAGAAGCTCAAAATGGATTCTGAAAAAAAAAAGAAAAAAAAAGTCCCTTCTGATTAAAGAAATTAGTCTATCAATGGCAGGTGCCTGATGCGCATGCGCAATTTTGACGAAAACCTTAACGACAGGTCTCATGGCCATCACTAATCCGTACACAAAAGTGGAACATCATTCCGTTGGGAAGTTATGCTAAACACGAACAGAAATGCCAAAAAAAACTTACGAAATTTCTTTTCACTGAACGCAATACTTTCATTACCTTGGAATACATGGAAAACTGAAAGCAAAAATACTTAAATTGAAATTAATAGGTGTGTTTTTAGTAAATTTCTTATATCTGGAGAATTCTCATTATTTAACCCTATTCTATTTCCTAAACTTTCAATCCATTCTTACTCAGAAATGTACGAATTTGGCATAACCTCAGTACAGAAACCAGGACACAATCACCATGAACCTCCTTAAACCGCAAAAATTCACTCACATACATTCATCAACCGGCCATCAAGAGAAAACAAACCCAATCATTAACAACAATCCCCGCCATCTCATTTTCATCATCACACATTTCTCTTTCATCGGCAAGAAAAATCTGATTTTTGGCAGAAGATGATCGCCTTCAATCGGCGATCTCGTAAAGAAGAAGAAATCGAACCCCTCTAATGATGGGTGTCAAAAGATGGCGCCATTTATTGTTATTTTGGGGAGTTATTTTTATTGTTGAAAACAAACTCCCTTTCTCGGACGCGGTCATCATTGTTTCTCGGTATGTCGAGTATAGTTGTTAAAGGTAGGAAATTAATGAATTGGAAGTGTTGATGATGCTTTTTCGGTTGTTAATAAATAACGCGGATGTCGGATTGTTGTGAAAGTTGTATGAGGGATTGTAATAACCGTTTATATTGACGGATTCTGTAGTTTAGAGGGATTTATTGAGGATAAATCGGCAAAGGAGCTTCCTCCTGAAATTATGTCTTCGTGAGTAAGGGACAATGTCTAATAATTCGATGTTGCGAGTCTCATTGTTTCTTGATGTGTCGGAAGACATGGAAGGTGAGGAATTGATGATTGAAAAGTAGTACCCCTTTAACGCGGAATCGCTTAATCTGAAATACCGTTTAACGCGAAGTAAAAACAGTTCTCTGTACTTAAAATTTAACATTAATTAATTCGTTTAACAGAAAATTCGGTTAACGCGAAAAATTTCTCGTTGACTTCGCGTTAACGGGGTTCGACTGTAGTTGAGCATTAAGGATTATGCTAACAGTTTAGGAATCGGTGTCTTCGTTTTTATGTTGTAGTTGAGGAGCAATTGAGATTTTTTCGCCGACTAATCTGAAAATAATCTTCTTAGATCTTTATTTCAAGGAGAAATTAATGTATGTGAAATAATGATTTAATATTAGATATGGAAGATACCTATTTCATTCTACACATTTTGCTGTATCTTGTTGTAACTTTATATAATTTTACTTTGCCTTAGAAGTTGAGGCAGAGTAAAATGACAGAAAGTTACAACAAGATACTGTAAAATGTGCAAGATAAAATATGTTCCTTAAAAGGAGAATAGCCAAAATCAAAATGGTTTATGCACGTAGTTGTAAAGCTCTGTTTATACATTTTGAAATGCCAGAACAACCCAAGGTGTACCAATGATGGCAATACATCATCCGATTCTGTTTAGAGCATACGAAATCAACAGATTATTAAATGCGTATTCTAAGATCATAGAAAATTTACATCTCTAAAAAAAAAAAAAAAAAAAAAAAAAAAAAAAAAAAAAAAAAAAATTATATATATATATATATATATATATATGGTTATTTAAATAAAAAGATTGTTCAAATAGTTGCAAAGGACAACGATAATGTATGTGACAAATATTTTTAACATAATTCAAGTCAAAAACTTCACTCACAACATTCCCGATTAGTTTCAAACTGTCAAGTTAAGCCATTTAAGATCTTAAAGTGCCACATTTCCACCTGGTGGTGAAAATGTGAACAGATGTTTATTTATTTCTTCGGTTAGTATCATTTTCCCATGTTCTAAATCGAATTTTATAAAGATGTGTCCAAGAGACAGGCTTTAGACTACTCTAAATATATTCAGCTTCATTATGGACTTAATATAGAAGTATTATTATAATTATTATTATTACAAGTTATTTAGAGTTTTGTAAATTAGCTAGACTCTATAAAGTCCTGACACTTCTCACTGTTTTGTTTTTGAAACCCAACAAAATAACAAAGGGTTGTTTTCTCAGAGATATCCTTGCGGAAAAGTAAGGATATATGCATTTTCAATAGAAAGAGGTTTTGTTCCAAAATGCACATTTGTTTTGGAATCATGAGAATCAGAAATAAAATCTTTGTCTGTAGGATTATTTACAGACGGGTCCAGAAAGTCTGAAAGGGTGTGCAATGGCACAAAAGTTTGTAATCAAATCTTGATAATTCAAAACCATAAATTGAATTTTCTAATGAAATGATAATTAAAAATCATACATGTATTAATTTTCTATTCAAATATATGATTTAAAATCAGTCTTTTTTTTATTTCTGTAAATTAAGTTACTGTATCATTTTTCCTGTAATTTTCAAAAGTCAGTGGGAAGCAAAGGCACCGCATTGCACAGGGGCCATCGTGAAATCTCTTTTTCCACTCTTTAGTTGATCGGGCCAGACCATAGCTTTCGTGACGTCACAACTTCAACTCTCGCTAATACCATTTCAGATAGGGGAGAATAGAGAGGGATGGGACTTTTTTTACAAAAATATTTCCTGTAAACTATTTTCCGCCGTTGCAGCATTGAAACATTAAGAATAACATATTCAAATATTTTTACTCACTTAAAAAATATAAATATGATGGTAATTAATAGTATATTATTTTTGCAGGTAAATTAAAATAGCAAGAAAAATGTCCTATCCCTTATGCGAGGGACGAATTGGACATGCTTTATAAAGCTAAAATTCACATACAATTTTTACAAATATGAAAAAGTTAATGTTTCACTTTTGTTCCTAAAGTTTATTATGTATTATAACATTTATTTAACCTAATATTAGAGAAATCTTAATAAAAAAATAGGTTGTGCAGTTACAAACTTTTGTGGATGCAACATAACAATTTTTTTTTCCTTAGATACTTGGCTTGAATACTTTGTTCTATTTCTTATACAATTCAATTACCTGCTAATCAAATTGCTAATTCATAAAAATTATTTATTGGGTCTACAAAATATTATTGTATGAGCAATCTTAAAATATAATAAAAATAAAGAGCACAAAGTTAGACCTTAAACAGCCAAAAAACAGATATTAAAATATGAATCTAATCTTAAAAATATTTGAAATCCCGACTTAGTTTCTTCGTCAGGGGGCTTGAATCCAGCCGGGATTTTAATGGAGGCGTTTCTGAAATACGACTGATATAATATATCAATCACATTCAAGCCCCTACGCATCCAGCCGGATAGACAAGAAGTCAAAAATATTCACAAATACTAAATCGAAACGTACCTTGTAAACCAAACTTAACAAAATAGCTGTCTTCCTAAGTTTAATGTCCATGTTGATTCGAGATGAACCCAGTCCAGCACCAAGAGTTTAAGTATTGAAAAACATAATTCCCAAAATTGTCCCACATAAAACTTCACTGCCATTTATGTTCCACGAAAAAATGAAAAGAATTTATAACAAAATATTTAAACCAGTTAGGGCTATTTAACTGGATTTCAATATCGCCCGAAGAATGGAATCAGAAACCAATTTTTTTTTTCAAAAAGACGAAGATTCAAAAATATTTAGTAAATCAATTTTTTTCTCAAATTGTCCCTAAAAATTCCAAAAGCCAAATTTAAGTCCGTAGCATTATTGCAAATACTCTTAATTTTATTTAGTTGTGTATAATAAATATTTCTAAATATCATGAAATTTAAATTGCTATTAAAATTCGAAAGACAAATAACTTGAAATTTAAAATCCTGTCTTTTGTCATAAACACCAATATTTACTGAATTATCTTTAAATTCAAATCGAGATACTGAGCGCTCTTGTAATTATTATTATTATTATTTTTAATCAAATCCTTCAAGTAAATCTCTATAATTTTGTCCAAATCATTGAAATTAAAAATATTGTCATCAACATATCTAAAAGCTTCAATATTATTATATTCTAGAAATCTCCTTTCGAGTAAATAATAATCGGCAAAGTCGCTAGAAAAGCTATTTCCCCTTAGGAATTTCTTTAGTTTGTCCATCAAAATTGTTTCCATTAAATAAATTATTTTCAAAACTATTAAATTAGCAAAACTAACAATTCTATCTTATTTAAATCAGAGTTAAGAAAATTATCAAAAATATCAGAGCAAGTATTAATTAAATCATTATGTGGTATACTGGTGAATAAATTCTAGAAATCAAATGTATGAACAAAAACTCAATTTTGTTATTATTAATAAAATCCAAAATCTCATTATTTTTAATCAAGAAATGATTTTCAAACATCTTTACCTTGTCCAAAACAAGTTATATATATATATATATATATATATATATATATATATAAATTCTTAGACAATCATTGTAACAATTTGTAGAGCAAGTAACGAAACGAAATTTCAAAACAGATTTATGAAATTTAACTGAGGGAAAAAGATAAGGATATTTTTTTTTTGTAAAAGCCAAAATCCTGTCATCCAATTCCTTTTTGGTCTAATGAACTTTAACATAAGTTTCATTTCCTTTATAATCATTAAATTTCTACAAAACCTCTAGTAAATAGTACAAAAATTATTAGTAGTTTTATCCACCAGTGTAATAATTCAAATTGGATTATTACAGTGGTGGATAAAGCTGCTAATAACTTTTATATTATGTGCAAGAGTTTTTATGCAATGCATTTTTGGTGGCGAAAAGTCCTTGAAGGAAGAATCAAGCCTGGTGGAGTTGAAAGTGTGACGTCATCTGCGAAAACTATCGCTGTGGTCTGGCCCGATCAACTAAAGAGGAAAAGAGCGGTTTCACGATGGCCCCGATTGCACCTGCTTGACGTCGCGCATGCGCTGTGATTAAATTTACTTTAAATACAAGTGAATATAAATTTGTTGGGTATAAGTAAGTCCTAATGGAGTACAATAATATGATCAAGAAAATATGTAATTCTTAAAGCATAGAAAATTTATATCCACAATTTTTTATCTACGTAAAAAGAAAGGATGTATGTAGTTATTCAGCTTTATACAGCTTCATTGGGACTCCATTGACCAGTTAACTTGTGTCTAGTTAGTTATTGTTGGCTAATTAATTACAAAGTAAAAATAGCGTTATTTTAGAAATTTGTGTAATGAGAAATGATGTTTGAATGAGCTTTTATATAAAAGTAACGTAATTATCACTTTGTAATTTTAGGTACACTATTGTTTTAGAGAAATGATTCAACTTGCTACAGAAATGTGTGAAATGAGTATTGGTGACCCAAGTATGTATTTTTTCATAAAAATATGCAAATTAAAATAAAATTGATGAAAACAAATTTATAATAAGTTTTAAGAGAACCACCAAGTGTTTTGCTTTGTTTTACAATGACCCCAGTAGCACAACAATGCTGACCAATATCGCTCAGCATTGACAATATCGAAGGTGATCATTGTAAACCGGCCGTTGTTACAGATATTGGCTAATATTGTCCATTGTTAGATAAAATATATGGGAAGTTTTGAAATGTCAGAGTACAGTTTTTAAAATTGAAGTATTTTATTTGTAAGAAAAAGCGGAAAACAAAAAGAAATTGTTCTGTGATGTATTTGATATGATTATTTTTAGAAATTTTTTGGAACGATGCTCGAGTTTTGGCCAGAATTGGTCAATCGACCAGTTCCCCCGTTTCCGACATTGACTAATGGACAATTCCCGCATTTTTTAAAAACGAGTGAAATTAGTTTATATTTATGAAGGATTTCTTTCTGATTCCAAATATTCAAACAAAAGTTCCTTTAAAAAATTATTTATTTAAATATTAAGAAAAGAAAATGTCCGAAAACCTTGTCGCTGTCCGATCAAAACCATCCGCTTTAGCTGTGACGTCACTACATCCTATCGTTTCTATGGTTATCGTGAGGTTTCTGCCAATTAGTTGGTGTGTATTTGGCATCGGGGTTTGGTAGACAAATGCCATATCCCATACCGGTTGGCGCGATCTGCGAGAAGCTCGCAAAACTGATTTCCGCTGCTGTGTTTCAAACCAAGTTGTTTCCAATATATGACGTCACATTTAATTCGAGCCAAATGTGTCGTTTTCCCACCGAAATCTAACAAGCCGTTTTAAATTGCAAATTTAAAAAAAAAAAAAAAAAAAGTGCAGAGAGAAGAAATTTGTGTGTTTATGGCCTTTTCGAAACATTTAGAATTGAATAAATTAAAAAAAAAAAAAATGCGAGAATCGTCCATTATGGTTAATTTAACTGCTTTTTTTTTTAAGTTTCCTTTCAAACTACCCAACTTAATTATTTCTCTGTAATAAATATTATTATTTTAAATAAAAATTATCCATATTTGAAGATTTTCAGTATGAACGTTGACCATTTTCTACCACAGTGTAGAATTCCAGTAAAATAACCCATCAAATTTACCCAATTCCACGCAGACAAAAGAAAATTACTCGCATTTTTAAAATGAGCAATTCTCACTCAAATATTTTACAAATTTCACATTTTTCCACCCCCCTTCCCCAACTCTTCTGGTTCCGCCCTGGCACTTGAGTGGTCGGTATCCACCACCAATGAGCAACAAGTTCAGGACATCTTACTTCCGGCTGCTCACTTCCGCACATCATCCTGACTTAAAGGGTTAGAAAATCCGCACGGGTGACCTTTAAGGGTAACACCTGCCCCCCTATCAACCCCCTTTCCTGCCCCCCACTTCAAAACTTTTCATTACTTACATGTGATCGAGGAACATGTTAGGCGCTTTTTTTACATTTCTCTATAACTTCAAAAAACGGTTCCTCTTACGTTTGTGTGGAAAGTCGTCTGAATAGGGTGATATGTACACTAATCGTTTGGTTTTAACAGTGGTCTGCCACTCTAACCCCCTCCATCCACGTTCCCTCCTGCTGAGTTGAGAGGTTTGCGAGTATTTGTCGTTTCCTTGATGCCATTTTTCACAAACTTATTATGATTTTTTATTTTTTATTTTTATTGAGAGGCATTATCCGTTTTCTGGTTGAATTTTGAATGAGTTATATATAAATTTCTTTTTCAAACAATTTTAAATATTTTATTTTAGTGAAATTTGAGCATATTCAAGCGCTTATAATTTACTACTTTTGCTTTTTTTTTTATAAAAAACAATAACTAAAAAATCAAGCCAAAACAATAACTCTTTTCTTTCAATTTAAAAAAAAAAAAAAAAAAAAAAGCTATGACATTTACAACATTTTGAACAATTAACATTGCCAGCAAATTTGAATATTTTATTTTTATACTATTTGGACATATTCAAACATTTACTTCACTCATTTAATAAAAATAATGAATTAAAATTCAAGCAAAACGATAACTATTTTGAAAATTAAAAAAAAAGTTATACTGTGTTATTTACAACATCAGAAAACTAACATTTCTAGAAATTTTTACTTTCAATTACCCATATGCATACATAAGGTAATAAAAGTATAGCATTCGGTCAAGACTTTTTTTTTTTTTTTTTTTGCCTTTCTCCACGTTTTGGAACATCCTAATTTCAAAAAGTGATATAGAAAAAAATGTCTGTGTGTGTATGTGGTCAGCAAAACTCCCAAACAAATTGACCTACAATATTCAAATTTGGTGTGCGAGTTGGTGGTAGCCATAGGACCTACCGTTAAGGTTTTCGTGAAAATCGCGCATGCGCGTAGGGTAGCAGCCATTGGAAAAATCATGTTTTTTAGTAATTGCTAAAAAACGCTTTAACGATTTTGTTCAAAATCGTAGTGGTAATACCTCTTAAGGTGTTCTAAACATTCCCACCACCGAAATTACCGTAAAAATGCTTTAATGGCATAAAAAGTGGAAAAACGAATGCCTTTAACACAGAGTTCTCTCTCTTGAGCATACCTCATCAACGACCGTGTTTTTTTTTTATTTTTTTATTTCTGCTCAGTTTAACTTACAAGAAAGGATAATATAAGAATTATCGATAAGCATATCGCTAAAATTCCCATTTTTTTCAATTTTTTAAAAAAGACCCATATAAGAATTATTACAAAAAATATCGCTAGACTGGCAATTTTTCCTAAGTGACTCATGAAAATATAATAATGATAAATTACACAAATCTACAACAGCAATATAGTGTAATTGAAAGTTGTGCGATGTTTCACACTCCTAGTTTAATATCTTATTTTGATATAATTTGAACATTTGAAGGAGCAGAATAGTATAATTTACTATTCTGCTCCTTTAAAAAAATAATTAAAAAATCAACAGAAATAATAAACCAGTTTCGAATTAAAAAAAAATAATTTAATTAATTACATTGCTGAAAACTACTCTAAAATATCTACTTAAATTCCTAATAGACTCGCAAACTAGTTAAAAACTCAATAACTTGAACTTTTTCATTTTGTGATAAAACAAATAGGATATATATTAAACAACTTGCTAATTTAATATTTGTATCAATATTTTGAAAATATTTAATTTCATAAAATTTCACTATATTATCAAATAATTAGAATTTTAAAACAATTGTTGTAAGTTGTTTTCGCAAACCATCACTTTGGCAACCATTATCATGGAGATTGAGTTACTCCTTTATTTTTTCAAATTTTTTTCCAATATCGTCAAAATCATGAAGTTTACTCTCCGAAACTTGCCTCTTGTAGATATTTAATTCTCTCAACTGTTCGTCGGCATCGCTGTCGGGAGATAATAATCTAACACTGGGAGTGAATAAAAAGTATGCATAAAGCCGGGGTTGCATGCTACCAGTCGTGGTTCCAGTTCGAATGGCCAGTTCTGTGACGTTAGCTAAACGACCGCTGCGCCGTCTATCGGCGATCATGGCAGAGCGCACGTGATTGGATGATGGGAGTCGCCGGTGCTGGTAAATAGAAAATCTTTTACTTACGGGCACTAGTAGCCAGGTGACGTCGCATGACGTCGCAGACTGGCGATTTAAACTGGAACCACGACTGGTAACGTGTAAATCCGGCATCCGGTAAATCCGACACGGTGAACATCATTGAACTTCACTGAGAAGCCAGATTGGGTCTCCTTCAGATACGAATGAGTTGATGCAAAATATTCTAAGAA
The DNA here is from genome assembly GCA_963978545.1 of Linyphia triangularis. Lineage (NCBI taxonomy): Eukaryota > Metazoa > Arthropoda > Arachnida > Araneae > Linyphiidae > Linyphia > Linyphia triangularis. The sequence continues at coordinate 59,972,752 of OZ021729.1, forward strand.
GAATTGTCCATGAAGAACATTTTAAGAAGAACATTCTAAGAATTATGTTATAAAAGAGAAGAATATTTTCAAAGTAATCTTACAACGAAAATATTTTAAGAATACCTCCATAAGAAGAATATTCGAAGAATACCTTGTAAGAAGAATATTTTAAGAATATTAGCATAAGTTAAATATTCAAAGAATAATGATGTTAAAAGTTGTTTAATTAAATAAATATTAAGTTTTGTTACTACAGTGCCACTGAAAGTTCTTTGTTTTATTATTACGGTGAGTGGCAACAGTTGACGATGCAACTGCCTAGAGGGGAAAAAATGGCTTTGTGAGATTCTGTGGAATTGGAAATCAAAAAGTAATGTCTTCTAGGCTTTTGTAATTTAAATATTTTTTCCCTCTTTCGATCATTTTCAACAATAAGTTTATTCGTCCACTTGTAGCACTATTCCGTACTCAGACCTAACAAATATTATAACAAAAATATGCTAAGAATAATATTATAAAAGCGAAAAGCATTCTAAGGATAATCATAAGAAGGAGAGTAATATTCAATGAATAATCTCTTAAGGGCGAAGAATATTTTAAAAACAATCTTCTAAAAGAGAAGAATCTTCAATGGGACGCAATTTTATAAAAATCTTCTAAGAAGAAAAAGTTATGATAGAGGCAAAATTTCCCAAAAAACTTTTTGTAAAATCTTACAAAATGAATCCTCTAAGATGAGGAATCCTACGACTTTCATATAGGCTCTTCTTAACGCTAACGAATCATACCTGCGTTACCCTTTTTCGCACCTCCCTATGACAGCCCACCAAACCCTCAATTACTCCATCACCACCTTAAAAAGCTAATTTCTCCAATAATTACACTTCAAACCTGCGAAAGCACACACAAAAGCAAAGCCACACATTTGCTTAAACTTAACCTCTCTCCCCAACAAAACCTGGTCAGTGGCAGATCGTGCAATTCACATCAAAGCCTTAATCTCCTGGCAACATCTCCACGAAGTTGTTCACACCTTCGCACAGATCGAAGATATCCATCGCTCTTAGTCAAGAAGACGGATCTCAAGAAAACAATGTGGAAATAGGTGTTGATGAGTGAAAGTCCAGCAATTAGCCAGCAATTGTCCGTAATTCGCCCGCTTAACTGGAGCAGGAGTCTTAGTTTTGAAGAATGAATGAAGATGTCAAGAGTGGTTTTAAGTGAGACGTTTAAGTTTTGATTAAATGTTTCGTGGAGGGTAATATTTAAAAAGATGGTTGTTTGAGATTGGGTAATTGGTGGTGGTTCGGTTTGTTATTTAGGGTCTAATAACGTAATTTTTATATTAATTTGCCAAAGCGAGCGGATGGACTTGATGGGATAATGGAGACGGGGGAAAAGGATTTTTAACAATGAATTCTTTTTAGGCGAGAATTTCGGGCACTTATCCAATCTTATTCAAAGTTTTTTTTTTCGAAGAGTAATTTTATTAAATTTGTTTGTTTATTTAATTTTTTTTCTCGTAGTACAAACATCACTTCGAATTAATAATTTTCCAGTTTTCAAATTTTTTTTTTTATATATATATATAATTGTGTCAGGTAACTGTTATTAATAATCATTAATAATGTGCCACATCAGATCCAGGTAACAAGCAACGACTAACGGGATTGACTTTGGTGGGATTGAATGACTGAAACCTCTACCTGTTAAGATTGATGGCAAATAACAATATTCCTGTCAATTTAGTTTTTTTTCTTCTAATCTAATAATAGATTAAAATCTGGATATTCGGGGATATATTTCCGGGCCAAGTTTTTTTTTTTTTTCCAAATATTTCAAGCCTGTATAAGTTTTTGATATTTCGCTTGTATGTAAAAATGTCACGTGCATCTAAAATATCTGATAAGTATTTATAATTTATAATGCATTCCTGGTTAAAATTTTTGACACGATGTGACTTGATGTGCATCAATAGAAACGACCAGAAATAAATAGAAAAACGAGAATAGAAAATTGAAAATAGAAAAAGCAGTATTTTAGTAATATTTCCTTTTAGAATACAACTTGTTTGAATTAATGTGCTTAGTTATACATATGTAATAAAAAATAAACAAGTAAAAATATGTATAATAATTCTGATAACTATAAATATTTAACTATTCAAATAACAACACTACACACTAATTCCGGTCAATGAGTAATAAATAAATAAGTCATAAATTAACTAATATAACGAATAAATTATTAAAAGATTATTTTCATGCCACCCTAATAAGAGCTCTCAAAATTTAGAAAATTTCCCATTCCTCATAACATCCCCCAAACCTCTCAACTCCTACCAAACGATATACCGAGGGGGAGGAGTACCATTCCAAAAGTGCCACCTTCTTATCGTGATGGAACGACATTACAATTACCATTCTAATGGAATTCCAAATTCCGGAAGCCCCGTTCTAAATGTCTTAGGCCAGCCCCCTCATGAGAATGACATGATTAAGGACTGCGGCCGGTCGTTAGCAGGTGACAATTTCTTTTGGCGAGGTGTTAAAAGAACGGCGTGAAAAATGCATTCCACCTGCCGCCAAATGACCCCTTAAACGGGTTATTAATTACTCGCGGTCCTTAACTGTCGCCGTGACTGCGTCGATGACAGGTTGCGCCTCCTGTCGTTGGGCCTCTGCATTTAAGCAAGTCATTGGCGGAGGGGATTTGCTATGGGATTTTTCCACTACCCCTCTACTTCGGGACAACCTTACTTGAGACTTCAGTACATGCTGTAGGAGGAATTCTTCCGCATCAAGATATAGTTCCGGAAAAATCCCAGTGTTTAATGGTACAGTGATAACCTGTGCGTTTTATTAACAACAATGTTGACAACAAAAAGAAAATAAGTGCTTTTAAGTTGAAATTTTAATTAATTGTTTACTTTTCTAATTACAGATTCTGTAATAGACTGAGAGGGGAAAGCAATTTTTAGACCCCATCGAACATCATTCTGATTTTTTTTTTTTAATAGAAATTAGAGAAAAATGAGTAGAATGGGAATCCACTGGTCTGCCGGGGCAAAAATGGTCGAAACTGATCAAAAATCGACTTTTAATAAGTTGAACTAAATCCAATTGCCAAATGAGCCATAACTTGCCAAATAATGAGCATTTTTTTTATTTGGTAACCCTCACTGTTTAATTATCAATTAAGAGGTTGCAGACGATTCAGATATCTGGCGACGGTCCTACTTGCATCTATTAAAAGGGAGCCAAGTTGGAAATAAACATTACGTTACGGATGACGTAACTGATGTCGCCAATTTGGCTTACTTTTAAAAGATACACATTTTCCAAGCCAGAGATCAGAAATCGTTTGCGCTTTTTCTCAATGAAAATCAAAATGCAGGGTTGCCAGACGAAAAAGTTTGTTCTCTTTTTGGCAAGTTATGACATATTTGGATTTTAGTTCAACTCACTCCAAGTCGATTTTTGATCAGTTTCGGCCACTTTTGCCACGGCAGACCAGTGGATTCCTAATCTACTCACTTTTCTCCAATTTCTATAAAAAATTCAGAATGATGTTCGATGGGGTCCAAAAATTGCAGTCGCCTCTCGAACTATAAGAGTTTTAAGGAATCGGCCACACATCGTTCCTATCAGCCAATCAGGACTTAGTAAAACCGGTTCACACGTCCAATGAGCTCAAGTTAGTTTGTCTCAAGTATAGTGAAAACCATAAGCTGTTGTAGAGAGAGAAATTATTGGCAGAGTTCGCGCCCATGAAGTGCTCCTCATATTTTCACTCTAGTAGAAGGAATCTGCTTACAAGGAAGAGGACCACAGAAACTCCGACATAAGTGAATATAATGCACATCTAGATCTCCTCCAACCATAGGTTCATAAAAGAGAGGACTCCTTTTCATGGGCTTTTTGATCATGATGTTGATTCCTAAGGTTGGTTGTTTTCAGATTATCTGGCGCCGTCAGCAACACGAGGGCTATTATGCGCCGAAACATTCGTCATTAGACAAGCCAACATACATTTACAAACACCCATGCCTTACACGGGACTCGAACCCGCAACCTCGCTGTCTAGAAGCTAGTATGCTAACCACTATACCGTTTGGTCGGCGCTGATTCCTTAGGGCATGAAGGTCTTCGTGAAGTCAATAACTCTCGCTGATGGTCAACGGGGCTATGGCAATATCGGCTTCCTTCAAATACATGTAGTGTTATTAAAAGATTTTCCAGATCTAATTCGTAAAATATCCAGAAAGAAATAGTTTACGATTTATATTTGCAGATATATGGCGGTATCGTGACTCGGCAAGTGGAGTGGAGCCATGTTGCTAAAAATATCGTAAGAGAACTTATTTAAATTACTAGCATACAATAAGAAGAAAGTTATAAGGCACCCTTTGAAAAATGATGATTATAGCAAATAATTCAATTTACTATTTCAATAAAGAAATGTTTACTAAAAAATAAACATTTCTTACAACAAATTTTGCATGCAAAATTTATTTCTGATTATATTTGAAATGATAATTTTTTTTTCCCCCCAATTCCTCAGAATCTTGCAAAATAAAAGAAAATAAGTAACGATTTTTTCTTTTCTCAAGACAATCTCATCCTCCACCGTTGTCACTTTCACTATCACGTGAACAGAAATAAATTAAAAGATTCAGCGTTACAGAGTGAATCAGACAGTCAGTGATGAGCATCACTCTGGTAGTAATATTCACAATGAGAGTTCACAGTAAGAGATTAAGTGATCAGAACGATAACCACTTTGTAATATTGGATAAAATAATTTTTCAAGAAGGTTATATCTATAATAATGAAACAAAAAGTCAGTAAGTCAGTGGATCTATACAAATCTACTTAAAATAATAGTTATCTCTGAAATTTTCAATATAAGTTTAGGCCTTGTGCCTTTGACATACAGAATGTTAAAATTTTAATTAGTTTTTTTTTAATATTTAAAAAAAAAATTTAATTTTTTTACAAAGCGACATCAAATAGGGGTGCAGCTCAAACATTTTCAGCATAAGTAGTTTTGGCCTTCTAATTGGACTTTTAGCAAACAAAATTATGAAATTTTAATTAATTTAAATTTTTTTTACAAAGGGACTTTTAATTGGGCAACAACTCTGAAATTTTCCACATAAGTAGTTTTAACCTTCTAATTGGATTTTTGCAAACAGAATTATAAAATTTCAATTAATTTCAATTTTTTTTTTTTTTTTTTACAAAGTGACTTTTAATTGGGCAACAACTCTGAAATTTTCCACATAAGTAGTTTTAACCTTCTAATTGGATTTTTGACAGACAGAATGTTGCAATTTTAATTAGTTTCTTTAATTAATTTTTTTACAAAGCGACTTCGAATAGGAAAAGAGATTTAAAATATTCAACATTAGAAGTTTTTACTTTTCAATTGAACTTTTGACATTTTGAAATTTTAATTTTTTTAATTAATTTTTTCCCCCATTAATAATTTTACAAAGTTTTTCCAGTAGGCCAAAGCTCTGAAATTTTCAACACAGCTAGTTTTGGCCTTCTAATTTTGCTTTTCACAGACACATGTTAAAATATTCTTAGAGGGGTGAGGGGGAATGTATTATTGTATTAAAAGGAAGAAAAAATGTTTCTTCGCAATGGATGGGGTTCTGATATTAAGGGTTTATGTAGCAATTAATTTTTTAGCGAGTGAAGCGAACCTGTGCTTAACTTGTCAATTAACTTTTCAGCGAGCGAAGCTAACAGCGTTGGCCATTCAATGAAACTTTTCAGCCTGCCAGGTGAGCTGTGTTCGTGTTAAAATTAAACTTTTAGCTTACAGCAATATTTTTAGCGAAGCGAACTTAGTTTTGAATAGCAATGAACCTTTTTGCGAGCGAAGCGCTAAAAACTGTGACCTATGCACCAATGACGGGTATTCGTAAGGAGACCACGCAGTTAAATATTAGATATTCTGTTCAGAAATGTCTGAAGTAAAATAAATTTGGTTATAGGTTTGTGATTACTAGAAAGTGTGATTTTGTCTCATGCTTGGAAATTTAGCTAATAGTAATATTTATTCCAGAAGAATAGGTTTTTAGTGAATTATTTTCACTTTGCTTACTAAAATGTAATACGAGGGCTATAATGCGCCGAAACATTCGTCATTAGACAAGCCAACATACATTTACAAACACCCATGCCAACACGGGACTCGAACCCGCAACCTCGCGGTCTAGAAGCTAGCACGCTAACCACTATACCGTTCCCATTGCAATGTACATTTCCAACATGATGGAATGAAAATGTATAAAAAAAAAAATCAAAAATAATTTTTTAAACGAAAATATATATATATAAAACAAATGTAATACAGTAAATGAAAGTTATTAGTCTGTAGCGGCACTACAATTCACGAAAAGTAAATAAAATAACTCACCGTTTTTTAACTCCATGAAACGCCTTCAGGAAGTTCTACCGCAAAGCATGAACATGCAGAATTAAGTGCATGCTAAGCAAAGAACCGCCTAAACCAAATCGTAAGGATTCTGCCGTTCAAAATGGAAGTTACAACGCGGCATTCCTAGTGAAACACCCACCAAAGAAAGTGTTGCCACTCGAACGAAAGGAAGCTAGTGCGTTTGAGTTCGATCATCGTGATCTGTGCTACAGCGTTTTTCACCAGTGTGCCGTATGGGTCGTGTTAAAATATCTCGTGCCCAAATTTCGAGATATGTAAATGTGGAACTGAATAAAAGCCACCGCAGGAAACTAGATTCTTGAGATGCCATCGGTCTGATGCCCCAGCAGTAGCTTCAAGCATACCTTTAAAAGCGATGCTGGTTGAACTGATTTAAATTGACCGTTAATTGTAAATAGTTGTATATAAACTTGTAAATATAAAATTTAAGATTTAATTAAATTTCAAGAATCAATTTAAACCTGTAGTAACTTTATTATGTAGCCGTCCTCTTAACTACAAGTCTTTGATTCCCTTTAGTTCACATAGAAATAGAATTAAAAAAAAAGAAGTTACTTTTCTAAAACATTATTGGCAACACTTAAGGTAAACCATAAACTGTGTGTTGCTAAAAGTTCTAAAGATAAACAGGAAACTGCACATAGATAAAAGATTTTATCGAACCCTCGTTGGATGATTGAAATCTGATCATAAAAAGTCGGCCAAAATACAGATTCTCTATCTATAAATGACGAGTTGCTGTGTCGCCAAGGGTTATGTCGCCAAATTGATTTTGATTATATAAAACTGATGTGGATAGGGCAACTGAATGTTTGTGGGTCAATTGTTTTGGGGTTGTGATATGCTAGAGGCTTGTGAGGAGGTTTGTCAATTATGATTTATCGAGATTATTTTGGATCATGTTGATAAATCATGTTGAGGAGGTTGTTGTTTAAAATGAAGACTTTAAAATAGTTCCACTAAATACGAAGAAGAAGAAAAAAAGAAAAAAATAGAATTCTTTCTTAAGCTATGCCTGCTAATTTCTTAAGAGTAACCCTGAAGCGACCGCCATTTATAGTGTATCATATTTAAGTTAGTTTTCTGCATTTTGTACTTGTATATTTATTTTGATAATTTTTTCTTTAATTTCTTTATTTGGACATTGGGGCCCAGATACAGATGATCCACCTGATGGCTGTAGGGTCAGCGCACTGGCCTTGCATGATAAAGGTGTCGGGTTCGAATCCTGGGTTAGGCATGGATGTTCGTTGTGGATCGGAATCCACGTTAAGCTCTAGGTCCCGGCCTGATTAGTCATCATTGTGCAAAATACAGGTCCTTGAGCAAATCAACCAACTAACTAGATAAAGAGGAAACCGATTTACAGTTAAGTGGGTACAAATCTAATAAAGTTACGGCCAAAAGTACAACAGTTTTTTATTTAAAAAAAAACCCGACAATAACCATGAAAATTTAGCGGCTAATTTCACGGTTAAGTGGTTTATCCCTCCCCCCAGCACCTCTAATTCACTATGTAATTGTTGTGGTTCAAAGAGCATGCACCAGGTTCTAATTTTTACAGTTTTCGGTGTTGTACGGAATACGTCAAAAAGACGAGTATAGCGATACATTAAAATGTGATTCTCAGTAATGTAGTGGATGCTGTAGTTCCAAAGGCTAGATTACGCCATTCTAAACCAATAAAGAACGATAATATTGTTACGAATTTTCCCAGTGGAAATGACAAAGTTTATACAAAACAAGAACTGATCCTTTATCCATCGTCTCAGAGGTTCATAAAACTCCATTAAAAAACAGAGAACTCGTGATCAAGCTTTAACAACAGCTTCAGTGTGTACAGCTCCAGACACAGCAATAATTCAGACTCAGGCAAATTAGTGCAAAACTCCTTCTAACATGACTATAAACCTCCCACGGACTCAAATTCCACACCTTGGCGGTTTTTATGTTCTCCGGTGAGCACATTCCAGAAAAATGTTGCCAACTTTTCCTAGCCTGTGTTATCGCTGTTAAAGAATAAATTTAAGAAAATAAAACCTTGGAAAAGAAATATGCACACTGCTTACAATTATAAAAAGAAACATTGCGCGCACACACACACACACACACACACACACACACACACACACACACACACACACACACACACACACACACACACACACACACACACACACACACACTATTTTTGGTGATAATTATTAAAATGGCAAAAAGAATACCACCACGAAATGGTGAAATTGACGATATGTTTTAATATAACATTAAATTATCCTTTCTCTTAAGTGAAACTGAGGAGAAACAATTGTTGGTGGGCAATACTCAAGGGAAAAGAACTCTTTGTTAAGATAATCATTTTCAACTTTTTATGCCTCTTTGTTTATAGCACCTTAAAAGGCATTATCATAACGATTTTGAATAAATTACTGAAAAACAAATTTTTCCGCGCAATTTTGACGAAAACCTTAATGACAGATCTCAGGGCCACCACTAACCCGTACGTCAAAGTTGAACCGAACAGGTCAATCCATTTGGAGTTATCCTGAACATATTGGCACACAGATATTTTTTCTATACCACTTTTCTGAATTCGGCAAGTTCCAAAACGTGTAGGAATGCAAAGGGGTGGAGAGGGGGGGGGGGGGAATCAAAAGTTTCTTTTTGACAAAATTCAGTACCTTCATTACTTTAGTTAATAAATGGGAAATTGAAAGTAAAAAGCATATAGTTTAGAAAGTATTTTGAATATCATAAAAAACATAGTACCTTTTGAAAGCTACAAAGTTCAAGAAGATTTTAGAATTAAAAAAACAAAATCCAAATTAAAAACCAAATTTCCCAATTTCCAATCTGTTCAGCTCAATTCAATTTTAATGACACAATTCATATGCCATCCATATACGTGGAACATAAAACATTCCTAATCGAGAACTCCCCCCCAAAAGAAAAAAATTATTCGAATGAGATAGTCTTGAGATCTCTATCTTGCAAGTGCAGTTCCAGTAGTCCCTCTCTCTTAAATACGTTTTAATGTGCCCGCCTCGTGACCGGAGGATAAGTTCAAGGGCCCTTGCCCCCTCCCACTGGTGCAAGGGGCGACCTAATGAAGGGGCGTTTATCAATGTTGAACGACATTTATCGTTTGGCGACCCTCTCCCTTTCGCAGGGGTCGGAGGACTTGGAAAGACAGGGGGTTGGGACTAGTTCTTATAAGAAAGAGTCTGGTATGTTTTTTTATTTTTTTTATTAGTTAATGATGAGAATTCTCGAATGGAATTTTAAATATTGACTACAGTTTTTATTTGGTTATGAGGTGTTTATGTGTAAGATATTAAAGCAGTTTGTGAGTTTCATCTTCTAGTGCTTAGTTTAGTATTTATGCTAAACAACTTATTGAGGAAATATCTTAGAACCAAAATATATATATCCGTTAGCACATGAAGGATATATGGTGCAGAACGGTTTTAATTGCTTAATTAAATAGGCACTTAGGATTTTTTTTTTGTATACTTTTTCAGCAGTTCATGGTCAAACATAAAAATGAAGCAAATAATTTAATTGAAAAGGGGGGGGGGAAATATCGTACACTAGAGGCTTATACAGAGTTTGCATATTGTATAAGTAAGAAGTTTAAGTTATAAGGGCAATTCTCTGCTGTAAGCACGAGACATTTTAGAGCTTTTTTCCACTCATAAACAAATTACAATTCTAAAATTATTATCAATCTACCAATTTTGCTTTTTTTTTTATAGCTCTACTTAGTGACAAAGTTATATGGAAAAACAATTATTTTAATTAAGACAAATATGCATTTATATAGTTTGACGTATGGGACGTGTTCGTGTCCCGTGCGTCAGACGATATAAATGCATATTTGTCTTAGTTAAAATAATTTGTCACCAAATAATATGATATAAAATAAAAACATAAGAATTATAAAATTAAGATTAATCTTATGGTTATCTGTTTACGAGTAGAAAAACGAGCCAAAATGTCTCGTGTGTCAGCCAGATAATTGCCCATAAGTAGTTAACTAACCCCAGTCATAAATAAAGCTTAACTGTATTTTGACGAATATAAATTTTAAAAATAATATACAAGATAATTATTTTGTTGCAAATACGTCTAAGAATGATTTTGTTATTCAAAATTTCTAAACCGAATAAATTTCAATGATTAAGTACAAATTAAAGTCAAATTCATATATAAGTGTCTATTATACAAGGTGTCAAGGCTAAAAGAATCCAAAAGCTATGGCTCATTACTTTACATCATAGATCCATTTTCCTTCGTAGAGTACACAGTGGGGCACGTTTATCTGGGGATTAATTAAATATTGTTACGAATTTTTGTATATTTGTAAATATTTCGTAGTGTTAATTTTGTAAATAGTAAAATTTATGTTCATCTCGCGTAAGGCAGTGCAATGGTTCGTCTTGGTTTGTTTCCCAGCAATGAATCTCTCAATGCTTGATAACGAGTTTTACAGAGGTAACTCTGGGAAGCGAGTTTCAAGGGGCAGGGCATTTAACATTATGGTAATGGGAATCTCGCCAAATTGGCGAGATAGAGCCAAGTTGGCGATGGTTTTGGCGACTAATTTTTGTCGCCTAACTTGGCGACCATTTGGCGACATTTTCGGTACATGTATCCCATGTATGTACATGTATAGGATTTTTCGACTACTGTCAGGAAAGTTCTCCAAATGTCCATCTCTGGAAGGTTTGTGAAGATTCGCAGCCTCCCCTATATAAACCCGGCCGTGAGTCAGTCAGTCAGTTAGTTGATTTTGAATCACTGAGTTAGTTGTCTCTCAACGTTCATTGTGAGAGCTGTATTCCTGACTGAGTTAGTTCTTGGATTTTGAGTCACTGAATTAGTTGACTAGAGATTCTGAGCGAACTGTATTGCATTGTCTTTTGCGGCGATTTAGCAGTTGTTTGTCAAGTTTTTAACTGCTGTTTTGTGCTCTATTGAGGTGAAAAGAGCTGTATTGTGTCTACTAGAACGAGAAGTTCTGGAGCTGCAAGAGAACTGTGAAGAGTTATTTTGAAATAAATTTCTGCAAGTTTTGATCTGCTTTGGCGTCAAATCTTTCGAACCCGTACAACGCAACAATATGTTATGTATAAACGAAAAAATGTTCAAACTGTGTATAAGTCAAAGATGAGCGTATTATTAAGTAGTATATGAGCGTATTCAAGCAATTCGTCTAATAACTCCTTCTGATATGCTACGAAACACTTGGAGATAACTGGATTAACGATGATATAATTGTCGTGTGCTTCAAAAGGTGCACACATCGAAATCCATCGATATTAAAAGTTTATGAGGTTTTCTTTCGATTTAATTTTTTCCCCCCATTCTAATAGGTAGTTTTGTAAAAATAAGTCATAACTTTTGGATTCTTTTAGCCTGGGCACTCTGTATTAAGAGGAACAAAGGCAACAAGTAGATTAATGTCTAAATTTACATATATTAATATCTAATAAGTTTAATTTTTATCATAAATACGTCAATATACAGTGTTGTCATAAAGTATTCCCTTTCACTTGCTTGTTATTATATCCTTAAACTAAGTTATCAGTCGGTAGGATAGATCATCAAAGGAATCTAGACTAATGTGACACCATTAACTAGATTTACTTTTATTTTTAACTTCAGGTAAGATTAGTACCTACAGCTCAAATAGAATTTCTAGTCTCCAAAAACATTGCATAACAAAAGAAAATTTTCAAGTTGCAATGTTACGTAACTACTTCAAGTCTTAACACTGCGTTTGGAATATAAAGCACATTCTTATATTCAATTACAAACGATTCCGCAAATTTACAGGTGATAAAGAATCTTTACAGGTAATTATAACATGAAAGACATTTGTCCTGAAACAAGTCCAAATTAAATTTCGGTGCAATTATTTGCGATGTTCAATTAATAGTTGCGAAATACAATTAATTGATCTATCAATCGCAATCACACGCCAGGCGAAATTCGAAATCGAACTTGTTACATCTCTATTGAAAATTCTGACACATTCTAGAATCCCCCCCCCCCCCTCCTGGTCGTTTATTCTTTAAGACCTCCGCCGTGGTAGAAAAATGGCGACGCTAATTTTCTCGCCATTTGTATCACAATCGTTCTGGCGTGCTAATCCGAAAACGCATCCAACAAGAAAGATACATGCGGAATTGTTATTTCGGGGTCGGTACGTTTTAACTGAATTTCATTAACACTTAAATGTCCGCCATTGCTGGAGTATTAAGCTTCATTTGTTTCGGATTAGGCTTAAGAATTTGGTAGGTTTTTATATCATGTTCATGTCTGTACTTAGCAATTGTTGAGATAATTAGAATAAAAAAAAAAGAGAATAAAACAATTGGAGGATTTATTGTTTAAAAATTATTTAATTTCAGCTACAAGAATCATGCGTCATTGATTGCGACCACATTCAAAAAGTGCCATTGAAATTTCACATAAGTCACAATTTTGTGCATTTTCTATTTATTAATTATAATAGATGCTTATCTTTATGATACACTAGTTTGTTTAAAATAAATGAAGAAAATATAAAAAATTTAATTGTTTTTATTTCGTAGTCCATGAGTCGAATGATTAGTTACTGAGAAATAATGATTTAAGCTTAGTTATCTAGGGTTAAAAACGAATTCGAATTTTTACATTCCACTAGCCAATCACAATACGTGTTTAATTTATTCATGAGAAAAGAAAATTATCATGACGTCACCTAGAATAACATCATTAGAATTAAAGGTACTTACATAATATCCCGTCAAACTGTCTGCCATAAAAATAAGTTCGCCAATTGTTGAATTCCTTTATTGCTACCAAAATACATTTTACCATTTAATAGATGCTTGGCCATGACGACGTATCCGCTCGAAAGGGCTATAAGCTGTTGTGAAAACTTGCATAGCTTTTGTTTCAAAATCAAGAAAAAAGCATTTGATGAAATTTTTTATAAAAATTGTTGACCGGATAATGAGTAAGATGCTCACTATCTTAAGTATTGTTCGTCGACAGCTGCCTAACTTCTTGTTGCCGGTCGACTACTAAAACTATTGGATTGGTCGAGTGCGTTATTCTTTCAATATAATTTATTTGAATTTTAAAAAGTTTTAAATAAATTTTCAACAGTTCAGTGTGAATGAGAGATTTTTATAAAACAGTTGATGTACACTCCCAAAACACATAAAGATCAATTTTCCATACCACAGTCCATGATATATTTATGCATTTAATGAACCATAATATGATAATTTTTTTTCAATAGTTTATTCAGATTTGCAAAAAAATTTTAATAGAAAAAAAATAAAAAATTCAACGATATGCTGAAATTTTATCGTCAATGGTCGATGTGGCGCAGTTTGGCCCTTGTGTTGTTTTGCGCCTAATAAATTTGAAAAGCAACCAACCAACCAATGGTCGACGGGAAAATACGTAAGTATCAAATTGTGTTTTTCATGGTACCGCAGCTTAATATTGGTAAATGTATAATGAATACTTCAAACAGACTCAAGAACAGACTGAGAATGTTTTTTGATATTTTCGATCACTAATTAGGGATATATAAAAATTATATTGGTCCTAATAATGCTGTAAATTTCGTATTAAAAACAAGTTTGATTATGAGAGTACCTGTAACTAAAAAGCGTTTATACCCAAGTATAACAAAAAGTGCTACATCAAATACAAATTCTAAACATGTACAATTTGGTAACAATAACTGATTGAAATCACACCGCCTGCCAATTGCGAATGTCTTTACGCACAAAAATATCACCAAGTTGGAGAGCTTGACGACGATCTTGGCGAGAAAATTAGTTGCTGTAGCACTAATCCGATATCTTTATCTGCCTTCCAAATTAAATAACGAACCCTCCAAATAAATAAATGCCAATTTTATAAATATTTTCAAGTTGCTTTTACTGCATGTGAAATTACTTATTAAAAGTTGCGAACACCAAAATGTATATTATGTTCAAACAACACAAAGATTGATCTTCAAACCACACAGAATGTGGAAAAACGAGTCGTTTATCTCTTTCGGATTGAGACGTCCTTGCTAAATATTTGACATTAGCGTGTTGTGTCGGCATTTCTTTTTTTTGGATTATAAATCACTCTCTCTCTCTCTCCCCCCCCCCCCTTCTCCTCACCAGCAGAGGCCCAATCAATGACCACTAATGCGGCTTGTTTAAAAGAAGGCAAGTAAGAGAAAGCAAAATGAGATTGGATTCTAAAGGAGATAAAACTAGGGGAGTGGAACATTGCTCAACTTTCAATTACACTATAATATTTGTCACCAACTTTAAGTTTCACATTTACTGTTTTTACAGTAATTTGCTATTCCCATATTTCCAATAATTTAAAAAATGGACAGTTTGGTGATATTTTTGGCTATAAATATTACAATGGAAACCCCCCCCCCCCCAAAAAAAAAAAAAAAAAAAAAAAAACATTCAAAATTGAAGATATATTTAACGACTATTTTAATTACTTTTTTTTTTTTGTCGGGGGGAGCGTGTTTCTTTTTTCTTTTTGAATGTTGCTACCATGAGTCTTACAATAGAAGTGAACCAGTTGTTGGTGCGGAATACTCAAAGGAAGATAGATCTATACCAGACATTCGTTTTCCAACTTTTTACGCCCTTATTGAAAGAAATTCCTGAAATGGGGATGTTTAGAACACCTTAAAAAGCCTCAGTGATTTGTCCATTGCTGAGAAACACAAATATTTCAATGGCAGTTACCTTATGCGCATGTGCAATTTGGACAGAAATCTCCATGGTCCCCAATGAGCCCGGCATATACAAAAGTTAAACAATGTAGGACAATCCGTTCAAGAATAATCCTGACCCACAGACAGACAATACATTTTTTTTATATCACTTTTTTGAACTCATGACCTTCCAAAACGTCTAAAAATGCTAAAAAAAAAAAATTTAAAAAAAAATCGAATAATTTTTTTAACGAATGGAATGCATTCATTACAATATAATTACATCAAGGGTAATTGAAAACAATAAACGAAATGTTTCCTCTTATGTACACTGTGTATTTAGGCTTCTTAAAAAAATGCGGTGTAATCCTGCCCAACATATTACTTAAAAAAGGTAATTAGAAATAAGTAGAATGATCTAATTTCTATAAAAAATTAGGTACTTATTATAAGTCCAAAAGCAGCTATTTGAATGGTAAGTTCTCAGGGAGTTCCAAAACATCTAAAAAAATAAATAAATTATTGAATGTAATACGAAAACAACGTACTAATTTTATAAGTAATATCCGAACGTACTTTTTCATTTCAAAATTCTTCTTATTCCTACAAAAACAGTACATATATGATGAAACTACAAAAGTATCTAATTTCTTTTAATGTAACAGCGAGATAATGGTACATAAATTGACAAAATATAATGTGGGAAAAACTGTTATTTGAAACTAAAACTATGAAAATAATTTCTTAAATTTAATTTTTTATGTCTTAGGTGTTATATGATTACAACACTGCGCCGACACATCATTACAAATTCAGGACTTCCAATAGTAAGTCAAATTTCGGAGAGGAACGTCTTTAAAAATAACGAATCACTTTTTGAGAATAGAGTGATATTAAGCCCAAAAAATCTCCAATCATTTCACCCGACAATCCAAGAGGCACAAGAGAAACAAATCTTATGACATTCGCTCTCGTGTCGATTCATTTTTGAATGCAGATTACAGAAGCATTGTGAATCGAAAACAAGTAATCTCGCAAGCTAAGTGAATGGTCTGCCTTTGAAAGAGTTTGATTCTATAAAGAGAGAATGTGGCCAACAAAAATAAGAAAAGTTAAAACTTTTAGATAACCTTTTAATAACAATTGTGTAAAAGATTGACATTAAATGTTACACCAGGAAAGTAATTTTAAGCTTATAAAATCTGATAATTTGATGGAATATTATTAAGATAATTTTAAGGAATTTTATGGCACAAAAACCAAGATTGCATAAGATTTTCCAAACATATTTTGACTTACTAAACTATATTTTAAGAAAATAATTCGGATTTTTTAAAAAATAAATCTATCATATCAATTTAGCAAAAAACAATGCCATTATGAAATTAATACAATTTAGAATGTAGCTAGTCGTTAACTATATATTTTCTATGTTCGTCAATAAAAAAAATTTAAGATTAGAAGTACCAAACTGGTTTTGTCTGTTTGCATTAAAGTAGTTATTAAATAGGAAAAAACCTTTCTACAATATTTTAACATTTTCTTCAAAGATTCCTAAATATATCTTTCACGTTAACTTAGAAAAATCTCTTTTCCAAGTAACTTGAAATATTTCTTAATTTTGAAAAATATAACTTCGATGTTTGTTTCTTAATTTGGCTGTTAATTTGCTCTATAATTTAAAACTTTCATAAATTATTCTGACATCCTAGTTCTGACCGTGACTTTGAAGTGAAAGTGGTTTTTTACGATAATGGACACCAAACATGAAACTGAGCTCAATTCACATATTTTCAAAAGAAATTTTAAATTACTCCAATCATATGGGAATTTAATTTGAATATTTTTAGTTATGAATTGTAATTACTTTTATGTCGATTAAAAAAAAAAGGGTAATTTCCCTTTATCAGTGAGGGCTTGACCCTTAACTTTCATCAAACGATTTTTGGTGCCACCTCTGGTATTACACCCCCGACTCATCGACATTGCCAATAAGCCTCTCCATACGAAAGGTCCACGCCCTCTCTCAAGCTACCCACCTTACATCAAAACAAAAATTCCAAATAAAAAATATCGCCAAAATCCTGCAACATTTAAACTACCACACGTTGCGTAGGAATTCCACCTGCTGCCAATCAGATAGCAGGTGAAGAGGTTTTTTCGAACGCGGAAATTAATACATAGATATTTTTTTTTTTTTATGTCCTGGCAATTATTATTCTCCGATATACATGGCAGTAGCAGGTTGCTGAGCACGCGCCCGGCCTTGCGCCTTTGCCGCCCAGGGCGTCAGGTGGGTTGCGCCCCTTGCGGCCAACAAACGGACGCAGACGATTAGCAGGTGGATCTAAAAATTAATTTTGTGACGCCTCACAGAGTTTGTTATTCCATAACACCGTGACCTGATAAATGTATCTGTTTTCTTGAAGTTTATTTGCCTATCAACTCTTTGGGATTTGATTTTTTTTTTTCTTCATGTGGATATAATTTCTGTGGAATGGTTCTACAGGCAGCTGACTTGTGAAGTTGATTTTTTGTTGTTGTTATGTTTGTAAGAAGCAGTCAGTGAACTGTTTCTGGGGTTGTGTTGATATGGATCAGTGATAGCATCGGAAATGTGATTCAGGTTTATGATGCTGACAAAAATATCGATTAAAGATTGTGAATTTATTGCTTTGAGTCATTTATATTGGATTTTTAAATGATCAGTTATATTTTATAAAGGTACAATAGGTTGGTCAGTAATTTGGACAGGTTGTTGAACCTTAGCATATGAAGTTCATTGATGAGGATGTATGTGTCTATGAAAAAGAAATATTTGCGAAAATGTCTAGTATTCTGTTTTAAGTGAAATCAAATTTGTATTTGGAAATTCTTCATGTTTTACCAAGTCGATGTCACTCTATCATCTCTTTATTTGCATATTTAAAAATATGTTAATAATGTAAATATGCTTCTGTTAGAATATTTAATTCCTGGAAGTGTACGACTTTTAGAAAATTATTCATTTTTGAAAAATGTTTATTTTTTAAGAAGTTTAAGAAGTACCTAAAAATTTATTAATTTTCTAAAATTGTATTTATATAAAAAAAAGTTATTTAATTATATTTAATTTTCCTTTTCTTTCATTTATTTACCTTATTTTTATTTTTTTATTTTTTTTTATATATGTATTGCTAACTAAATATTTATTTTTGAACAGTCAGTTAAAATTATTGTATTTTTGCTCCAAATCATATTCAATAGTCTGTGTATACATACACATAAACTAATTTTTATTGATTTTTTTTCTTCACTTTTTTAACCTAACATTTAGCTATTTTTCGAATAACAATCCTTACACTCTTCATAATTTTCTGTATACTCTGATGGAATCCATAAAACATCTTACGAAGCATCTAAGACAAACCCACTGATTTCTAACTACAATTTCTGAATAGTGTATGTCTGGTTATCAACCTGAAACCGAAGAAACCTTATTGATCACGTAGAGTCTTATATCAGGTTTACTCCCCCACCCCAAATTATACCTCGAGACAACATTACTTGAGCCTTGAGTATAAGCTGTAGCATGGATCCTTCCGCGTTAGGATATAATTCCAGTCAAATCACAACTTTTATACTAATATTGTTCACCCGCGCGCAACTTAAATATATGTTGATAACAAAAAGAAAATGCGCGCCTTTAAGTTTAAATTTTAACTAACATTTTACTTTTATAGCCACGAATAATATAAGAGTCGGCAACTCATCGTTCCAATCAGCCAATCAGAGAGTAGTAAAACCGATTCACACATCGTTGTAGCGTATTTAGTGAGCTCAAGTAAGCTTGTCCCAATGTATAGTTAGAATCTGTTTTTGACCACTAACAGCCTATTATGTAGAATACTTGGGGGAAAGTATTCAATTGGCTTCATACGCTTGTAGAGCACAAACTGCTTATAAGCTATCCAGAAGTTGCTGTGAAAGATCAGTGCATAGACCTCCTCATAGAAACACAAGCAAAATTCCCCACTTTAAAAACGCAATAAAACTGTCCAACTACCACAATAACCACCAAATGATCTCCACGATCGAAACCGGAGATGTAGCTCATGCTTTATGACATGCCCGCGACGTCAAGATTACGTCTGACAAGCGTCGTACCAGTGACGGCGCGGTCTTTTTCACGCGATTCAGCAATTATTGCCGAGTATTAATATACCTCCTTGGGGTCATTCGTTGCGAACTGATTGACGAGGGAATAATTACCCAAGGATGAGATCAATTAAAATGTCCGCTGTGTCATTCAATCTGGAAGCCACAGACAGAGGATATCAGGTATGTATGGGATGAGAGGTCCTCTTTAATCTTTCTCGATGCCAGACAGATCCTGTCATTGCAGACTTATTGAAACGGCGCGGCGGCTCAGTTGTTATGTATTATGCAGACTTGGTGGAAGATGGAGTGGTAGAAACGGTAGCTCAGTTAGATTTCTGCTCGGGAAATTGCTATCTGGTTAATTTACTTCGGCGAGTACGATTAGAATGATTAATGGACAATTGAACATATTTTTTATTTCGAAATGTATAATTAGAGTAGTGTAAAAGGCCTAATTTATCTTTGTAAGGTACAGATAAAATGTATTAACTAAATTGAGACTTTTACTTTAAAAAGTAAATTATAAAGTCTTAAAGTGATGGAGTAACAAATTAAAACATTGCTGCAATTTATTCTGTAAGCAAAAGTATGAGATGAGATATTCTTTTAATTTTGATCTGCGAGGCTACAAAGATACTGTCATGGTAGTCTTATAGAAGCGACTCCTTAAAAGAATGTTCGTGTCTGGCGTTTGTTTAGCAGAATGCTCAGTGGATCTGTTTACGCAGATTTTAATCAGATGGAATGGTAGAGATAGCTTAATTTAAAGAATTTTGTTAACATTGTTTTATGTAGTCAAAATGGATCATCGATGAGCAAACAGTTATAACCTTGTAACTTAAAAATCCTTCCGCTGTTCTCTGTCTAGCAATTCAATAGGTTTCATAAGGGAGAAATTGCGATGGATAAAGGTGATTTATTACCAGTTACCAGGTGTATTGTACCAGTTAAGATTGCCAGTCCTGCGACGTCAGCTCTAGCACCGTGTAAACACATCATACCAGTCACAGGAGAAGCCAGTTTATGACGTGATAGACTTCAGCAGAAAAACATTTCTATTTACTAGCACGTCAACTCCCATCATTCAACCACTTGCGCTGTCCCGTGAACCGCGACAGGCAGCGCAACGCTAGCTTAACAGCTGGATTGTCCAAGCTGCTGTTACAATGTAAAGGCAAAATTGGAATTCTGATCTACGCGTAACAGTGACCTTTCAATCAACTTACTGGCTAGTATTTCAAGCACTGGCAGTGTGTTAATCCGACTTTAGATTTTAGGGTACCAATAGATTAAAAATAATAAACAAATGAATGAATTCCAAATGAATCTTGGAACGACACAGCATTTGTTTCTTAAATTTATTTTCATAAAAATATCTTGATATTGGCAAATTTCAATTTACAAGGTTTGGATACCTAACTTAGAACAATAAGTTTAAAAAATTCATTAACAGGTCAAGGACATCCAACGTTAGAAAGTTATGAACAAGAAGTGTACAAACGTGATAGGGCATAAATTACAGACCAGCACAAGGGAAAGGTAAATTATAAAGTAATTGTGTCATTCGATGAAGAGTCAGAGACAGGAAACATCAGACATGTTTGAGACGATAGGTTGAATAAATCTTTGCATAAGGATAATTGCATTAAAGTCAACACATAATGACGTTGTGTCATTCAATGTAAGAGACAGGTAACATCAGATATGTATATGGAATGATAGGTTCTTTAATAGATCTTTGATTAAGGCCAGATATTTGATTATATAGATCTTGCAATGAAAGGACTCGCTTAATGGATGCTCTTGGACCGAAATGTAAAATTGTAAATTATTTGATTTTCTGACTTCAAAAATCCTGCTAATTTGGCTGCTGTGCCCTTTGGATAGTACGATTCGGAATATTTTGACAAAAAACTGCAGTATTTTACTTTGGGAAGTATAGAAGAGCTAATCAATTTAGAATATGTAATATATTTAAAAAATTTTTATCTTGACAAGAAACATTTTTTCTCGTAAGTAACCAACCAATCAAAATGTCGCTGTTGGCGTCATGTCATTCGATCAAAATGTTACGGGTATAATAGTTTCTTTGGGTTTTTGGTGGTTGACGCTCTTGTCATAGTGAATACATTGAAAGGATTCGTTTGAAAGATATGTAGGTTTGGCTATGGGCACGTGCGTGTCCAATCCATTAGTGAATTATAAATGTATATTTGACTTGAAATTTTGTTTATTATTATTTTAATTAAATAATTTTGTAAACAACTAATATTATATAATACAAAAACATAAATACTACAGATTCATCATAGTTTTACTATTCTAATTTGTTTTCGAGTAAAAAAAAGAGCTCAAAATGTCCCGTGCGTCATCCAGAGAATTTTCTTCATGTTTCATGCAGTTTTTCTGTCAGAATTGTACAAAGAGCAATTTATTTGATAGGAGTTTAAGTGGTTGCAGCAAATGAAATGATAAATAAGCTTAGTATATTTTTGTTTTGGAGCAATTCCACTGACACTGCCTTTGGCTCTTTAATGATATTTTAGATAGATATAATTGTGATCAAACGATATTCAGTTTGAATTGAATATTTTTTTGAAATCAATGGGAATGTAATTTAAAAAAAAAATTATCTGAATAATCTCTGTATATATAAGGGTAAATATATTCATGGTCACTGACTAACACAATTGCGTAGGTTAGTAGAAAAAAGGGGTTGTATTTCTTTTATAGAAAAGCATGTTATTCTCGCAGCAAAATTATACTAAATAAATTATTAAAAATTAAGGGTCAGTTTGATGATTTTATTTTTATTAAGTCAGATTTATTCGCAAATGTATCAAACAAGATGATTAAAATGTTATCTATGACAGTTGAATTGCCCTTTGGAAAGTAGCTAAGATATCGCTTACTTTGAATATTTAAAAATTAGATGAAGAATGTTTTATTTTAGAGATAGTTGCAAATGGAGCTATAATATAGAATTTTTCTCGAAAATTCAGTTACATAAACTAAATGTTTAGATAATATGGAAGTTGAAAGGATATCCGGTAGGACATGAACTTTTAAATTAGAATTTCATTTTATACTTTTTTCATTATTATATGTTTTACAAGCAACAGTTAAGTTGCAAAGGTACCTCAATGAAATTTAAATACACAAGCAATTTTACCATTATTTTAATATTTATTCACCACAGAATAGGTATTCAACAAAAACGGAAATATGTTAATATTTTGAATTTTAATTAAAAAATTTAATAATGGAAAAATAGTAAAAAAAAAAAAAAAACTAAAAAAACATTTAATTACTTATAATATACAATGTAAGGGTTATAATCAATAGCTGAAGCATAATTACTATAATAAATGGAGATTAGAAAAGTAGTTTAAAGAGTTCAATTATAATAGTCCCAAAGACGACATCAAGTTAAGGTAGCTCATTAAACATCATTCTGGATTTAGAAATCAATGTTACTCATCAGTAACTAAATATTTATGGCCAATTTGATTCACTTTTAAAAGATGCAAGTATTTGTCACCAGATAAGTGAAATTATCTGCACCCTTCCTCATTGAAAATACAGAGTAGTGAGCTACACAATAAAAAAGAATACTCATTATCAGGCAAGTTACGACATATTTAGCTATCGGTTTTAGTAGCTCCACTAATTCAAAGCGGATTTTCGAAAGATTTTGACCATTTTTACACAGTCAGATCTAGTAAGCATGTCTTTATATTGTATACAAAATTTTATGAATAATGTTTTATGAAGTCATTAAACCTGCAGTCGCCATTAGGTCTGTAAAAACGTAGAAAATTTGTTACCAATGTGAAAGTTTATGAAACTATTTTGAAAGAGAAAAATTTCAACAGATTTTTTTTTTTATAAAGACTTTAAAAATAATATTATATAAGTTTTGAATTTAGTTAAAATATTTCAATATAGTTGGAATGTTTTACTTTGAAAAGTTAATCAGCTTTAAAAGAATTCATGTATTTTATTTCTGGAAAATACTCATGAAATATTTTTAGCTAATTAAAATTTGCGTTTGATTTTCAGTATGTGATGTAGGTAGGTATTTTTACCAAACAAGGTTAGGTGATAACATTTAAGTTTTTTCTTGTTTTTTTTTACCCATTATTTTACCCTTTTTTCTTTAAACTATTATTTCTAACAAGATACGTACTAAATTTTAAATCTATCATGATACTAATTTTCTCACCCAGTTATTAATTCAAATCGTACGAATTTGTTGGACTTTTTGTTTAATGCTATTTTTAAAGTTATTTTTGGATTTATTCCAAATTAAATTGCACAAAATTTTATGTCACTTTGACACGTTTTGTTTTCCTTTAAACTACTGTTTCCAGTGTGCTGATTTTTTTAACATTTAAAATTATAGCAAAATAGATTTTGTTTAAAGTTTTTAAAAACGTTATCCCCTTTCTAATGTACCTTAAATTAATCTCAAATTTCTTTTAAACACTTACATAAGTGCCTTAAATAATTATTAAAGTATTTCTCTCAAACAGTTTTCATTTTGATATAGCAAAACTGTGCAAGTGGATGAATTGGAACGTACGAATAATTATAAAAACACGTCTGTCTGATATCTGAAACAAATAAATATAAAAATTTAGATAATAAGTTAAAATATTTAAATAGGATTCGGTATTCAATTATTCATTAAATATCAAAAAACGAAATAAAGTTTCCGAAATTAACTATTTAGAATTCTACGAATTGTTCTCAAATTTCGGATTTTTTTTTCTTCCGGATTTGGTTTAGTTAGGACGCTCAAAGACATATTTTTGTGCAAAATAACATCTAATCAGGCCTAGACCAATAGCTTAATGTGGATTCCAAACCACAGCAATCATCAATTCCTATCCCAGGATTCGAACCGGTCACTTTTGGCAAATGGGGCCACTTAGCCCAACAGCCAATCATCCAATGGGTGAATTGTTTTTTTTTTAACTGGACCATGCTGAGCATCAAATAAAAACTTTAAAACAGATTTCAAATATATATTTACCGTAGACGAATTGTTGGCACCAAGACCAAGCATATGCAATACAAAATAAGCAATTGAAATTTCAATAAATTAATTTTTAGGGGTTGAAAAGGAAGGGGTCAAACTTTCAAATGTGGAATGCTTTTGATTGCTAAAACGCATATGGTAGAATTATGGGTATTCAGCTAGTGTAACTATATGACGATACAATTTTGTCTTACTTAATAGGACCCCGCGTTTTTATTTAAAATTTTCCCACACACAAAATAAAATGATAATAACAACGATCATTCATAAGGCCAGGGATCCATTCATAAATTTTTAATACTCTTGAGTTTATTAGCGTATATCCGTTTTCACAAAGGAAGCATTTTCTATTGGACAAAGGAACTTTAATGCGTTAACTGAGAAATACGGTCGTCTAATTTTAATATTACGCAATTAAGTAAACATAAAAATAACATTTAAAAGAATACACACAAGCTTGTGCTCTCTTTTAGCGATATACTTTCATCGTGAATCGCCAGAGGGCAGGGCAATCGACATCAAAATGGCCAACAGAATCGTTTGCTAGAAATGGATTCAACTCTATTGTTCTGTTTAAAGTAATTGCGATTGAAACAATTATTATAAATGCTCACGTATGGTGAACTTCCTTTTATTAAAGGATGAAAAAAGAGGAAAAGCGATTTTAACATAGTTTGAAATTGTATTGGAGAATTAGAACACTGAAAAGAAAAGTTCGAAGTGAAGTAAACCGAACAGATTTCGAGCTGTTAAGAAGACAAGTGATTTGTTATTAAACAATAGTTCGATTTTGAAACTATTTAATGGGTGAATTAGTTGCGAATATTGATAACTAAAAATATGCACGTATTCCGTCGGGTGGCTGTAAGTATTTTGTATGGTATTTTCCTGGTGCCAGAAAAATGTAGCAGTCGTCTAATACTTCAATACTTATATGGGTAGGTACTTGATAAAGTCCATATTATAGATAAAGCGTTCCACAATCCTTATACATATGTTTATTGTTAGCTAACTAATACGGAATGTCCAATACTATACGCCTATCACGTGAAAGGATTTATTACTCCGTTTTACTCTTGTCATCTATTCCCATCGTCACTATTTTATCAAACATCTGTATCAATATATCGCCATTATATTGGAACAATAACATCAAAATGGAGTTAAAGTCTCTATTGTATCAAGGCATACCTAAGTGCATCGAGAAGAACAAAGAAGGAAGTTAGCGCTTATTGTAATAATATTTCGCTAGTTTCAAGTTTATAGGCTTCACTAAGTTAATAGCGCAATCAATTTGGCATTTGGGGGCTTTCCTGAAAATACCACTTTTCACAGTTGTGTCATTGTTCCACCATAGCAGCGATATTTATTAATACATATTGTAAAAAGCTTCTTTTTTTAGTTTTCTTTATCGGGCGACAAAAAGAATTTAAAGTTTCTAAAAAGAACAATTCCCCTATCTCCTCTCCAGAAACTGCAGTAATCTTTATCGTTTCTATTTTCTTCGATAGAAATATATTTTTGCTCAAAATAATTTTTAAAAATAATAAATAATGTTCAATATCTTTTCCTTGCATTTTTCTTTCAAATCCAACAAAGATCCTTCTGCAACAAAACACCGCTTCTGAACAACAGAGAGTAGCTCTAAATTCAGAGGGAAACGCCTTCCTGGAGGAATTTCAAGGAGGAAGTGATATCGTTTTCTTTTTTTTAGCACACAGAAATGAAGATATAATTTTCTTTTTACCACCTAAAATTTAAGTTAATTTTCTTTCGAAAAATCCAACTCATTTTCATTGTTTAAAGACTTGCTTTTTACACAACTATTAGCCAAACAAAATTGAGTCACTGTAAGCCACATAAGTGTAACATAGTCTCTATATTAAAGAATACACTACCGCGTTGCGAATTTCTACATTATTTATACAGGATCTTTCAAAAAGAACACCCTAACTTTGCAATGACATGACTGCAAAACAGTAAGCGACAGGAAGAGAAAATTTGTTTCTTGGATAGACAGATAAAGAAATTTAAATACACCGGTTTTCCAAATTAGTTACAATATTAGAATGTGACAACACATTTTTGTAAAACCTGAATACAGCGGAATGAGTTTATTATTTCTCTCATGAAAAGTGCATCCATTACTGAACAGTGCAGCCCAAACTGTCACTTTTGCAGAGAGCAGTGATTTTTTCAAGACATACAGATGGGTTTTGAGTATCCCATTTTCACCTGTTTTGTTTATTCACAAATACGTCCAAATGAAAAGGAATCAATCAATCATTTTTGTATAAACCGATGTATTTAAAAATTCTATATATGGCTATCTAACATGCCGCTTGCCTTCTCTCCTTAGTTGACAGTTATGCCATTTCGAAGTTAGGGTGCCGTTTCTGACTGACCCTGTTCCTGACCATTTGTAATTGAGAAAATAGCTTTAGAAACTTCCAAAGCGATAGCCGACAGAGATAATCAAGGCACTTGCATCTTCCTGGGGTTTGAAAATTACAAAATAAAGAGGCGAAAGCGGTGAAATTCACAAAAATATATGTTTAATATGGATCATAAATTATTATTAATTTTGATGGCATATTAATGCATCGCAATTATGGTTTCAATAGGAAACACAACTTTTTGAAAAGTAAAGGTGAGAGACACACACACACAGAGAGAGAGGCTACATATAACCCCTCAAAGAGTTCATTTTTACCTCTTTTCGGTAGGTAAATGGCCGCACTATCGACCGTATGTGGAACTTCTTAATTTAGAAGCAATACCAAGCAGAAGATTCCAGCAGAAGACTTAGCTATGCCACCCCCAGAGGTATTGATATGTATGGGAACTTGGAGGTCTTTGCGACCACGACTTATTTAACATGGTCCAGTCACCATTAGCGAACACGGAGGTCTTTAGTCGGATGCCCTGAACTCGCCACCATTAGGATTGTGAGCACTAAGCCAGGATCGAAATCACAATCTCCCGGTAGCGAGAACAACGCCTCTCCCGACTAGGCTAAGCAGCCTTTCATGAGTAATTAATTTAGTTACAGATTCTTATATAATCCCTGTTGAGGGAAAAAGATCAATTACAAAAGTGATCCTTTCTAAGGTTAAATCGTATATATATATATATATATATATATATATATATATATATATATATATATATATATATATATATATATATATATATATATATATATATATATATATATATATATATAAGTTTTCAAAATTACACTAATTATAACGATTTTAAAATTGAATTAGATTATCATTAATTACAAAACCAAACCGGTTATACTGTAAAATTTATTCTTTTACAGTAAGTTAAAATTTCTGTTTAATTAAAGATTTTGGTTCCATAAATGATTTTTTAGATACGAATAATTCATAATCTTTAGAATGCATCACATTTGGAAATTAAAATCGCGAATTCGGTTATAGTTAATTTCTTTCATCACGTTGCTCTTCTGAGTTGACGTAAGTCACGTTTTTAATACTTCTATTTCAGTCAACTTTAAAGACTGTTAAGTTTTGATTTTTTTTAATCATTGTCAATTAATTTCTAGAACACTCTTATTGAGATCTGGTGTAAAAATTAAAATTCTGTACCATTAAAAATAAATTATTCATAGAAATCAAAAACTACGATTTTTTTTTTAAATTCCAAACATTATTCTGAGCATTTTTGCAAGTATAAATCCTATCTCTAATTGTTAAAAAAAAAACCTAGGGGTGTGGAACACCGCACAACTTTCAATTACATTATAATATTGGTGTTATTTACTGTTTTCATACTTTCACTCATTTAAATGAAAATGGCCAGTTTGGCGATATTTTTAGCAATAACTTTTAGATGGGAAAAAACCCCTCCAAATTGGTGAAATTGGCGATGTTATTCGATAGACATTACATATAGTCCTTTGTTGTACGTGTAACAGAAAAAAAATTAATCGTTGATGAGCGGTGCTCAGGTGCAGATTGCTCAGTGTTAAAGACATTCATTTTTCAACTTTTTATGCTTTTATCGCATTGGAGATGGGGATATTTAGAACACCCTAAGACGCATTATCACAACGATTTTGATCAAAAAACAATTACTGAAAAACATGATTTTTTCAATGCAGCTACTTTATGCGCACGCGCGATTATGACGAAAACGTTAATGGTAGGTCCCATGGCCACCACCGACCCGCATACCAAATTTGAACATCGTAGATCAATTTGTTCGGGAGTTATTCTGACCACAGACTGACATTTTTTCAAGACCACTTTTTTGAAATCAGGGTGTTCCAAAACATGGAAAAATGCAAAAAAAAAAAAAAAAAAAAAAAAAAATCGAATTTTTTTTAAACCGAAAGCTATGCCGTCTTTACCCAATGTAAACATAGGGTAATTGAAAGTAATACACCAAGTTACAATCTTTTTAGGACACCATGTAGAGGCGTCAACTACCAAAAGTACAAACGACGCAGAGATTATAAAGTCACACGTCTCGCCTATTTATCATATGACAGTCGCCACATTCCGAAAAAACTTTAAAAAAAAGTGAAAAGATTTCCAAGAGAAAGTGAGTGTCGTGGGTATTTGTCATCCTGTCATCCCAGTCACGAGGTGTCATCCATCCGGGCGGATTATCCGGATCATCCCTGTGTCCGAAAACTGTCATAACAGCACCCTCTCAATGCTGTCTCGTTATCCGGCTTTTAGCGGGACGGCAGTGTCGTCAATTGAAAAGGCGCGAGGCGTAATCCCCAGATTAGAGCAATTAAAGGTTTCTTTGTTGAGAGCAGGTCTCCCGTGCAGGTATGTCTGCCAGCTTGGATAACTGAAATGGATTGATATATCAAGTAGATGGAGAAAACGATGTTTTGTTATATAGTCCGTGATGTGACTGTAAGTTTCGGTTCGTCATTAAATATCATTCTGAATTCTGTATAGACTAGTAGAAATCGACTTTGAATTAGTCAATAACGCCATTTTAATAGACTTTTAAAAGATGTAAATTTTCGGTGTTAGATGAGTGAAATCGTCTTCACCCTTCTCTTCATTGAAAATTAAAGAATGGAGGGTTATCAAATAAAACAAGGGATGTGGAACATCGCACAACTTTCAATAATTCTATAATACTGACGTGGATTTGTGTCATTGACCGTTTTTATATTTTCATCATTCTTTTTTGCAAAACTGGCCAATTTGGCGATATTTTTTGCGATAATTCTTGTTTGGGGTCTTTTATTATTATTAATAATAATAATAATCTCCTCTAAAATGATGATTTTGGCGATATACTTTTCGATAATTCTTATGTCAACCATTCTTTTAAGTGAAATTGAGGAGAGAATAAAAAACAATCGTTGATGAGGTATGTTCAAGGAAAGAGAACTTTGTGTTAAAGGCATTTGTTTTTCAAAATTTTACACCATTAAAGCATTTTTACTGTGGAGGTGAGAATGTTTAGAACACCTCAAGAAGCATTACCATACCGATTATGAACAAAATTGTTTGAGCCGTTTTTTAGCAATTACTGAAAAACATGATTTTTTTCAATGGAAGCTACCTTATGCGCATGCGCGATTTTGACGAAAATCTTAATGGTAGGTCCTTATGCCACCACCAACCTGCACACCAAATTTGAACATCGTAGATCAATTTGTTCGGGAGTTATGCTGAGCACGTACACACATACAAGCACACACATACACACAGACAGACATTTTATCGAGATCACTTTTTGAAATCAAGATGTTCCAAAACGTAGAGAAATGCAAAAGAAAAAGGGGGAAAAAAACAACAAAAAAAACCGAATATTATACTTTCATTACCCTACGTATACATAAGGGGAATTGAAAATAAAAAATATGTTCATTATTTGGCAAGTTATGCCATATTTGGCTATTGGATTTTGTTCAACTCATTCAGAGTCTATTTGGAAATGTTTCGGTAAATTTGTCTCGGCAGACCAGTATATTCATAACCTACTAGGATTTCTCTATATTCTGTAGACAAATTCAGAATAACTTTCGTTGGGATATCTAAACTTGCAGTCGCTTCTCGGACTAATAAAAAATAACATCTCTAAAAATGCATGCTTTAATGTCAAGTTTATAGTTGCAGGTTAATAGATGACTTATTCAATTTTAGCCTCTATTGTATTCTGTTTATCTATCTATAAACTAGAAAGTATATGCTATGAACAAGTGCAATTTGTCATATGAAAGATCTGGATAGGAAACTGCTCACATAATATGTATAAAGTACGTGGCGCAACTGCACATTTCGGTACATCATCGAAGATCAATATGATTTTTTACTTCTAGATTATGAATAAATTGTTCTTCCTGGACGAAAATGGCCGAAACTGTTCAAAAATTGACTTTGAATGAGTTGAATAAAACCGATTGCCAAAAATATGACATAAAGCCAAATAATGAGCAGTCCTTTTTATTTGGTAACCCCCCCCTCCCCCGCTGTTTAAGTTTCAATGAAGAAGGGAACAGACTATTTGACTTCTCTACCTCCAAAAACTTTTATCTTTGAAAAATGAGTTAATTTGGTCAAAAATATTATGTTATGGTGTGTGGGTTACCAAATAAAAAAGAATGATCATTATTAGGAAAATGACGACACACTTGGCTATAAAATTTAATTTCCCTCATTTAAAGTTGATTTTCGAAGTGTTTTACCATTTTCCAGAGCAGTATATTCATAATCTAATAACATTCCAGTACAAAAATACGAAATTCAAAATGATATTCGACAAGGTCCTTCAACTTGCAATGGCCTCTCGGACTCTATGGGATGTTCACATATTTGCTCCAAATAAAGATGTTAATTTAGAACTTGTGGATATTCAAAGTATCCAAGTATTCAAGGATCCTCAAAACTCAAAATTGAGCAAAGCTTTGTTAACATATGTTGTGTCAACTTTAACAGGGAAATATTTCAGTCAATAAAGGACCCCAAGTTTATATGCTTGGGATCTAATTTAGATGTACCCTAGCATAATTTGGAATTTGGGGGACAAACTTTTTTTAATTTCCAACAGTATGGGTACACCTTCAGGAGGGAAGTAATTGATACACCAATTGCAGTGATTCTTTCTCTTTCTTTGTAATTATTGAGTTATCCGTTTTTTTTGTTTCAAAACTTGTTTTGTTACAAAATAACTATACCAATCACCAAGTAACTCAGAATTACAGTACTGGAATATAAACGTGTGTATAAGCGGTTTTTTTAGTGGTAGTGACTGTCCTAATAAAACCTGTTTAATATTATAAATGAAAACTTTATTTAAGAAAATAAATTGTCTGTTACCGCATTAAAATTTGAAATAAAGCTAGTTTGTTCAAAATTGAAATATATATATTTGCATAATTTATTATGAACAAATAGGAAACATAATACATTAATACATTTTAGAACTATTGAAAATTGGGAAACATCATTTAAACAAGTATGTTTTAAATCTACCATTGTATTGAATACTAAGTTAAAAATTTTTTTTATTTTGCACACTAAAAAATCTACTCGATTCCTAAACAGCTTTAAATACAAACACGTTACCTTTTCCATTACAGTGAAAAGTGCTTTTTCTATTACTTAGGTCAACGACATCTATGTTACTAAGTAACATTTAAACCAACTAAATTTAATCCCAACTACCATCATCCTAATTAATTTATCCATTACAAAGTTCTTTACAAATAATTATTACTCTTAATACCACACACCAAGCCTTTAACAAACACCAAAATTTCACAACTACCTTGATCCCCACAATAATACAAAGAAACTAACACGTATAGTGACACCAAAACAAAAACACAACTTCCTTATGGTCTTCCGAGATTAATTTTAATCCGTATTTAGCAGCAAATAGACACAATCTTTACCGTTTTGAGAAAAAGTGAGCCTGTTTCTTGATATCAGTGGCTATTTCAATTAGTGGGGAAATTTCGTGAAGATTCACCGGCGACTATTAAAAGCAAAAAAAAAAAAAAAAAAAAAAAATGCACCTTGCTTCCGAATGACCCTGCCCATTGTTAGGGATGTTCCAGGGGTCAAGTTTCAGACGATTTTAGTCGGCCTTGAATCGTCTGAACAGGTGCATTGGGAGGCTTAGCACTGGGGTTAAGACCACAGAAAATCCTGTTGTGGTTGTGGGTTTTTGTCAGATATATTTTGCGATATTGTTTTGTGGAAGATTTTTGGGACAGATTGTAAAATGTCCCAGTCATTTCGGAAATGAGAATTTTTTTTTTTATTTTGAAGATTTTAATGAATATTTTCGAAAGGTAAATTGTTAAAAAAAGAACTAAATTTTTTTCTGAAAAAAAAGTCCCATAGTCATATGACCCCATAGATATTGGAATCCTGTATTGTTTGCTTTCACCAAAAGAGAAGGGATCACATATGGCCATTGAATGGGAACTGGAATTCAGGTTTTCTATATGTATGATAGAAATTTCTTTTATGATTGGTTTTATAACAATTTTAATGAAAAATACTGTTATATCGACAAAATTTTAATGAAATATGTCATTTATTGTATCCATTTTGTGTTATACACTTGTAAGATTAAACTTTTATTGCTTCGAAATCATGCTTTGAATATTTTATTTTTAAATGTCTTGTAAAAAATATGTTTATGGTTAGTTTTCTTTATATTTGGGTTACAATTTTTTTAATAATATTCTTCATAAAATAAACAAAAATAATTTCACACTGGACTATTTTTATGCAGACGATTCTGAACCTTTGATTTGAAAACAACGATCTCAAATACAGAAAATACGTTAGCAATGGATTATTTGCACTACATTATTTAGCTAGGTTTTTCTTTTGTTGTCATCTCATCAACCAAAGTATATGACCAATTAAAATATCAATTAAAAAATTTGAATTTAAAACTATATTAGTCAAGCTTCAGAATCTTTTTTTTCGTACGATGTTCCAGAGGCCTGTTGACTGTGACATCATCATGTATAAAATCCAATGTTCGAGTATATTTCGAACTGTAAAAAAATCAATATTTTTAATTGAAAATTAAAGAATTATTAACATATTAAAAATAGTAAATGAAAAAATCATGTTTTAAATTTATTTTTAGTCAAATTCTAGATTAAATGTATGTTTTATACAAAATTAAAATATTTATACAATTCATTTCAAACTGATAACTGGCAACACTGCGATCCTGATATATATATAATGGGGGTCAGTAAAGGGAACTTAATTGTTCTACAAGTAATGCGTGATCTAGATGGTGAACGTTAGTGA
Organism: Linyphia triangularis; assembly: GCA_963978545.1. Lineage (NCBI taxonomy): Eukaryota > Metazoa > Arthropoda > Arachnida > Araneae > Linyphiidae > Linyphia > Linyphia triangularis. Next base: position 60,006,422 of record OZ021729.1, read on the forward strand.
TTTTAGATAATTCTACATCTGCGTTGGCCAATACTTGGGGAAAATAAATGAAATATAAATTTTATGTTACTCTTTCACACCATAGATATAGATAAACAACTGCATAGACTGCACCGATGGCAATGTAAGAGGAAAAACACGCCGGTGGTTGATGATATGGGTGGATGATGAGTATAGCCAATCACAGTTCACTTTTATAGTCGGATGGGAATGCGAAAAACCTTGTAAAGTGCTAGAGTAGATATTATTTTGCACATTATTACTCATTAAGGTCTACTATTGACATTTCTGTACAAACCAACATTTTATTTTCAGTCCTCGGCAATCAGTATTTTTTGTCCACTCAACAGTATCTGCCAACGGCTTCATTTTCCAAGCGTTAAGCAGTCTATCCAGTTGTTTATCTATATCGATGTTTCACACTCAAAATATTAAAGCCGACCAAACGGTATAGTGGTTAGTGTGCTGGCTTCTAGACCGCGAGGTTGCGGGTTCGAGTCCCGTGTATGGCATGGGTGTTTGTAAATGTATGTTGGCTTGTCTAATGACGAATGTTTCGGCGCATTATAGCCCTCGTGTTGCTGACGGCGCCAGATAATCTGAAAACAACCAACCAAAATATTAAATTTAATTTTTCTTATAAATAGAGAATCGCGTATAAAAATGTGTCTACATATGAAAAATAAAAAAAAAAATAAAAAAATTCTATTTATAAGATGTCTAATGCTTTTAATATATGATTTTAGAATAATACATGATTTGAAAATTTCATATTAAATTTAAATAAGCATTTTAATTGTATCAATAAAATTGTAATTTAAGTTTTTTTAGTTAACTTTATTAAACATGTAATATTTAAGTAGAACCGTTGAAAGCGTCAAGAAAACCCCATTTTGGAAAAGGTAATTTACTATCCAAATTTATAATCTCAAAAATTCTAAATTGTCTTTTTTAAATATTTAAATAATGTTAAATTTTTACATTTAAATAAACTTTTTGCCTCAAACTTGATTTCATTGTATAATATAAAATTAAATCATAAAAAATCTTACAAATATTGTTGGTATTCCAATATAGGAAACATAAACAAACGAAAACCACAAAAAAGCACGCATGCAGCTAAAATAAAAAATAAACCCCAACTATTTTGAAAAGAGAACACCCAAGCTTATTTACTGATATTTAATCCAACCCAATTTATCTACTTTCCCCTAAATAATTATTCTAAATTCGAAAGTGTCTAATTACTCTCGACTTCGTGTTCTTATATAATATCCTAATCCTGGCTGGTCTATCGAGTCTACTAATAACAACGCTCAAAGCTAACAACGCCGATAAAGAACTTAATCCATAACCGATGGTCTACTATTCGTCTATTTAATGTATTGAAAACATTCCTTAATTCCTTTTAGATATCTTTTGAGAATTTCTGAAGGTAAAGGTGGTACAACATTCCGATTCCGTTTGATCTCCACCGACAAATCGAATTGGAACATCGGGGGATATTCTTTTATTGGAATTTTATGACCCCGCACCACCCCGGTTTCGTTTGCGATTTTAGGGGGATGTACTGCAGGGACTTTCGATTTCTGCCGTTTAAGATGTTCTGGGGGTGGTCCAATTTTTGATGGCTTCATCAGGTGGGTCTAATTAGTGACTTCTTGGGGGATCAGATTTAGAAGAGGGACTTGAGGGGGTTAAAGGAATATTTTCTAAAAGGGGAGGGGAGGGGGTGCACTGCTGAAATTGGATGTTTGGTTGGTTTTATTTAAGTTATATCTCAAAAGTTATATAATGCCTACTATACTGCAACAAATGAAGAACTGAGAAAAGATGAAAATGCCTTCCGGGAGGTCTTGTAAAGGGAACTTGTTTTGTATCTCAAATGTTAGAAAATCCAGAACACTCCTATAAGACATCCCGACATCGGACTACCTGTCACGATCACTTTCATGTCTACGCATTTTATAATTACTGACTGCAGAGCCCCGCCGAGGCTCGATCGCGATAGCTCTCGTATGCTAGACGAACGAGCATACTTGATACAAATGGAAGTAATGTTATAAGTTTTCCAATTCAACTTTGGAGACGGTAAAATTATAATATGAAGTATCGTTACTGTTCTAAGCATAACAAGAATTCTGAAACATGATATTGAATTAGAGTCATAAACACGAAATATTGCTCAAAGGTCATAAGAAACCACTGCAATCAGCAAAAATGACCGTTGGACTATACTATTCTGTAAAAGGATCATATCCCTTTTAGTCCAAGAGGTGACTACAATTTTTGGACCTCATCGAAAATCATTCTGAATTTTTATAGAAATTAGAAAAAAATGAGTAGATTACGAATCCACTGGCCTGCCGTGGCAAAAATGGCCGAAATTGATCAAAAATCGACTTGGAATGAGTTGAAGTAAAATCCGATTGCCAAATATGTCATAACTTGCCAAAAAGAGAACAAACTTTTTCGTCTGGCAACCCACTGCATTTTGATTTTCAATAAGAAAAAGCGTAAACGATTTCTGATCTATGGTTCGGAAAACTTGTATCTTTTAAAAGTAAGTCAAACTGGCGACATTAGTTACGTCATCCGTGACGAAATGTTTATTGTCAATTTGGCTCATTTGTGAAAGATGCAAGTAAGCCATAGCCACACATCCGAATCGTCTGCAACCTTCTTCATTGAAAATTAAAGAGTGAGTGTTACCAAATAAAAAAATAAAAAATGCTTGTTATTTGGCAAGTTATGGCGCATTTGGCAATTGGATTTAGTTCAACTTATTAAAAGTCGATATTTGACCAGTTTCGGCCATTTCTGCCACGGCAAACCAGTGGATTCGTAATCTACTCACTTTTCTCCACTTTCTATAAAAAATTCAGAATGATGTTCGATCGGGTCCAAAAATTGCAGTAGCCTCTCAGTCTATTTTCATAAGGGAAACTATAGGCAATTCGTATCCAATCAGATTTTAGATTAATTAGTTGACACATTTCAGTACTGTAACTAATTTAGCAAACCAGTGTATTCTAAATTCTGTACTTGTCTATCCAACAAACCACCTGTCTAATTTTTTCGTCTCTCGCTATTTCGCACCTATGTCATTTCAAAGTTTCTGAAAGACCCTGTGTAATTATTATAATACAATAATAAATTTTTTATATATATTTTCGCAAATCCGTTTCTATTAAATAGAATTAAATACGCAAATCCCTAGAACGAAACCTACAATTATTGTAAATAATAATTCCTACTCCTTTAATAATGAAGGCAATTTTCAAACCGATTCCTCAACACGAAAATAGGCTTTAAACATCAGCAATAAATCTATTAAACAATTAATCATTATCCCTACCTTTAACTTGTCATCACTCCTCCTTAACTTCTCCAATTGTTTTTCATAAATACAAATCCATCTCAAAGTGATTCAAGACGTTACTTCAAATCTTCTTTAGACTTCTAAATCTTTTTTTTTTTTAACTAGGCAGAATAAATACAATATCCACACCCTTCAGGGCATTAGGTTAGAAATATTGACCTTAAAAGTGCTTTTAAAAAAAAAACGATTTCTTCTTTAAAAAAACTTAACTGAACTACTGATCCAATAAAAAAAAAATTCTCGTTTTTATAACTTTCACGATTATCGTTTGCGCCTCCTTCGTGACGAAACGATGGTCTGTAATCGTTTTCTAAATACTGGAATAGAACAAAGGGTTGTTCTCTTATCAGAACATTTAATGTCCCATCCATTTACGATTCTCCTCCCCTATACTATGCTATGATTTTAGATTCCCGGTCATAAGAATCAAATTTTCAAGAAGCAACAATTGGTTTATATTACTCTCTCGTGACTTGCACAGTAGAGTCAAGTTCATGGTCTTTTATTAAAAGACTCTCTGACTTTGAAATGACATAATCCCGAAAAAGTGAGACACAAAACAAGTGGTATACGTTGGAGATACATGTATGGGATTTAAAATGCACCGGTTTGCGAAACTAGTTACAGTATTGAAATGAGGCAACAACTGGTTGTAATATCTGAATATATATGAATGATACTGTTATGAATTTTTCCACTGAGGCAATGACGGCACAGTTTTTAAGATGGAAACTACTATTTATTCACTCTTCACTGGCACAAAATTTATTCAAAGACAACAGTGTAATCAATCTCAAGCTTCAACACAAGCTTCAGTAAGAACAACTTCGAATACAGCGATTATACAAGTCTACTCTAGTAGGTACACAAAGCGATCAGCTTTCATCGGAATCCGAAGTCAATCTGAAAACTTTCCCGATCTCCGGTCTTTATATACCAGGCGCGTGAGAACATTCCCGAAATTTCCAGCCAATTCATTGAAAAAGAAACATCTCGAAATTTCTCGATTGCTTTAGGTGTTGCCACCTTTTTCTAACCTGTATTATCAGTGTTAATAAATAAAATAAGATAAAATAAATTACAATAGAATTTTAAAATAATACGTCACTATTTACACTATATACAGACAATTTGTGCAACAATACTTTCGTTTTACTTATGAAAAGAGCTTTAATCAATTTACTGGAGAGTGCAGCAGAAATGGTCACTTTTGCAGAATACAAGGGTTTTAACACAGACGGGTTTTGATTACCCCTTATTTACAAATTTTGTTTATTGACAAATCCGTCCGAATTAAAACGAGCTTCAACGGTAATGCCATCGTTATGAATCAATTTTGCAAATTGGTGTGAAGTATTTAAAATTCCTCCAAATTATATTAAACCTGTTCCTTGTCTCTTGTTGCTTCCCAGTTATATGATTCAAATTTTGCTATTCTTTTCTGAAAGAGTTTGTGTAAGAATCAACGATAAAAGATTAAGAATAAAATTTGAAGGCGAAAGAAACTGGTGTGGTTTTTTATTAAATTTGTTTAATTTTTTATAAGCTAGCTTAAAAAATTTAAACTAGCTTAACATTTTTTTTAAAATTTAATCTAAAAAAACTCCACAGTTATTTTCCCTTTAAAATATACTGGGGATCTCTTAACGCTGTTATTATAACTGACGTAAAAATCCATATTCTTGAAATCAATATTTCAGCAGATATTGGGACCAAAAAAATGAAGAGTTATAGTACAGACTGGTGATCATTTTTAACAAGACTTGAAATTGTACCGTTGGGGCGAAATTTTTCTGTAAAACTTCAAAACCGATGCTGCGTTTACTGTTTAAACCAAATCCATCGTGCAATCTTACATCAATCAACTTTTTGGTTGGATTGTTAAATTACCGAAAAGAACAGATTTTAAGTTTCACTACTTAGTGCAATGTTTCTCACTCAGAGTTGGCAATATACTAAACCGTGTTAAACACTGTTGCAAAATGCGCTCTTCAAGTTGCCCCAAGCTGTAAAATTGTTTTATTTTGTTCAAGTTGCAATTTTCTTTTTCATCAACTAGCTTTGAGGAAACATTTTTATAAAACATAACAGAAGTGTATTAGGACATAAAATCAGCCCGGGATTTATAGATTTATGCCTGCCCAAATTGTCAATGTAATCATTTGTCAAATTTAATAATCATTGTTAATACTAAATAACTCCAATAATTAAGTAGTTAATTTTAATAATTAAATAGTTTTAATAATGAAATAGTTTTAATAATTAAATAGTTTTAATAATTAAATAGTTTTAATAATTAATACATTTTATAATTAAAATATTTATATTTAATAATTAATTTCAATAATTATCTGGTGGGAGAAATTGGGATTTGAATATATTTTGCTTGTTAGAAAAAGGTTAAGGAAGGCAAATATTTATACTGAGGACAAAAATTGAAAACCTATAAAAGAGAACTTCTGTACCGTACCTGATCGGTCCATTTTTATTGACAATGACCGGGCAAGTGTCTGCAACGTACAACCCTATGGTCAGTACGCTCCTGAAACCTAAGCTCGTCGATGGGTACAAAAAAAAATTCCATCATATCACTGAAAAACATTTTATTATTAGACCGCATTAATATTGTTACAAAGTAGCAGCAAAGCATTTACGAACATCTTTTCAAAGTACCTGCATCTTACGCTTGGGCGAGGAAAAGTTGGCAGCGTGATTAAGATTTGAATCTGGCCAAATTAAATGTGAAACCACTACTTTTAGATACAGCACTTGCTACGATCCCAATTACTATCATTTACAGGCAATTTTCGAGCCTTCGGTGTTGCCATACCACCCGCGAAAATCTTGATCGCTAATTCCAGGTAATCGCTCTTTCCTCGCGATGATAGAATACTACTGCAATTTTTCAGTGATCCAATCAACGTCACGACTTGTTGCAGTTGCTAGTACGTGCTTGTTTGTGCATTGACGCTTCATGTAAGATTTTAGGTGAAAAATGAAGTTTTAAAATGCATTCTTTTCCTGGTTACTAGTTAAAGACTACAATTTCTTGTCGCCATTGTATGCAAAAGGTGAAAAATTTCATTAACATCAAAAAATTTATAGTTAATGTTTTCCAGCTCAAGACTATTGAGTTGCTTTTGCATCTTGATACACTTGATGTGCTTTGCCTAAATAAGTGTTATAACTCTTTCATTAGATTAGTCCACAAAAGATTAATCTTAATTTATAAAGACACTTAAATTAAGATAAACTTGGGGTGTGGAACATCGCACAATTTTAAATTTCATTAGATGAGTTTTCACTGAGTTTAAATTTGACGTGTTATTTACAGTTTTCATATTAAAAAAAAGGGCCAGTTTTTCGATATTTTGTCAATACATCTTACATTGGCACAAAACTCTCCAAAATGGGGAATTTGGCGGTATACTTTTCGATAATTCTTACATTATCCTTTCTTGTAAGTGAAACATAGAAGAAATAGTCATTGATGGATGATTCTAAAGAGAACTATAAGTTAAAGATATTAGTTATATAACTTATTACACCTCTATCGCATTTCTACCGGAATTTCGGAGGTGGGGATATTTAAAACACCTTAAGAGGCATTGCCACATCGATATCGATCCAAATCGTTACAGCCGTTTTTTAGCAATCATTGAAAAACATGATTTTTCAATCGCATCTACCTTATACACATGTGCAATTTTGACGAAAACCTTAAAGAGAAGTCCTATGGCCACCATTTACTTGAATGCAAAAGTTGAATATCATAGGTCAATCCGTTTGGGAGTTTTGCTGACCACAGATAGACATTTTTCTAGACCACTTTTTTTTCACTTGGGGCACTCCAAAACGTATAGAAATGGGGAAAAAATTGATTTTCTTTACCAAATGCAATATTTTCAGTACACTCTGTAAATATATGCGTAATTGAAAGCACTAAAATGTATACAATGAAGTTTTTAATTTCCATAAACATTTTTATGAGGTCTAAATGGTTTTGAACTTGTAATAGTTTCAACGTAATTAGTTTAATAGCATGAACAAATTTTCTTCTCATAAAATATAATTTTTATCGGCACTTGTTTTGTTATAATGTCAAATACTTCGAGAGCAATTACATCGGGGAAAAAAGATTTCCGACTCATATCCAGGTTGTAGAATGTTTGCTCATTATTTGAGGAATCTAGGGAATGGTAATGAGACATGTCGGCGATTGTAATTTCATAGTATCATGTCTGATGTCAGACTACTGAGAGGGGATTTCCCTTGCTTTCTCCCATTCGAGACATAAATTTATTGAAGTTTCCTTTTGAAAGACCTCGCGACTCCCTTTCACACAAGTATAGATCTAAGGATGTTTCAGTGCAGTAAAGTATTTGTGTGTAGCTATTGATCAAGCCAACCAACAAAGAGCATTGTTTTTAGAATCAAGTTATTTTCATTAGCCATAGTGTTTCTACAACGTCTTTGAAAAATACTCTATTGTCTTAAGTATTTAAAAGAAAAGATTTGCACTTGCTAATAAAATCGTGTATAGCCTTTGAATAGAAGTGGTTATGCAATCGAAGTCCATTTATTTCAAGACAGTTAACACGACTTGAATTTTTTCTAGTTTCTTGGCCTTTGGAGTCCCTAAGTCATTTAAGGTATATTTTTAATTTTTCAAATTTTCTGAGAAGTTGTTTTTATAATTTTTGAAAAATACTAAGTAAAACCACAATCTCACTTTATTAGCAAAGAAAAAACTAAAATTTCGATAGGTAACTGTCGTTAATGGGTAAATGTTTTTCAATTATACTATTAACGCCAAATATATTTTACAAGTATATTTCATTTACTTAAAGTGCATTTAAAGTTATGTCATTACAATTTAACCATAAAAATAAAAATCCCCAATACAAAATACATAAATAGTTTCCATTTCCATACAAAACAACCACATCAATAAGTCAACTTGACAAAACCCAATTACTCCACAAAATTCCGCCAAACATTCACTTAAAAAAACAGCCAAACCAAATATACAAATCTCTCGAAAATTACGCCCTGTAGCCCTACCAACCATCACTAAATTCCAGTCCCAGACGATTACCAAGACAATCTTCCTCCACTCATATTTGTTCAGACAACGGGCAATCTTAATTCCTCAATCGCCCCCCCCGGCGTTCCGACACTGCTCCGCGTCAGTGCCGGCACCTCTGCTCCAATATTTTGCCACATTAATTAACTTGGGAAAAATACCCTTCATTAAAGCTCTGCAGAGTGCTTCATTTACATAATGACGGTCTGCTTAATAGCCTATGCGGCAGATATATAGGAGGTCGGCACCAAGGTTGGTGAAAGTAAGCGTTTGCCTCGTAATTGTGTGTTTATAAATGAGGATTGCGTCAAAAGACTGCCGATTCGATGGTGATGTCGTGTATTCAGAGAATGGAAATACATGAAGAACAACAAAAATAATTGCCAAAAATCATTTGTTTATAAGATGTTGCTCAAAATATGCTTAGTAACTTCGATTTCTTGGTTTTTAATATTCGATAAAACATACTAGTTTGAATTTTAATTACTTTAGATATCTAATTAAGATAAATCTACGTTAAGGTATAATTTTTTTTGTATCATTATCACTTACTATAGGTGATGAATATTGTCACACAAAGCACAAACAAATTATTTGGAGAGAGGAGGTATTTTTTGTGTGATTACACTAATTTTGAAAGTCATTTACATATTCTAGTATTTTTATCTTAAGAATTAGATAGTGATTTAAAGGAAACACCAAAATCGCATTTCTCTCTCTTTTTTTATTATATTTCGGTAGAATATAATAGAAAATTATATTTTCAAGAAGATATATTTTTAGTTTGAATTTTTTGGTTTACTGATAAAGATAGCAAATTACTCTTTCAAAAATGATAAGAACATCATGATTCAAAGTCAGTATCAACCTCTCACTTATACAAAAAGCACAGTAGCACTTTTACTTTTTCGGCAGGGATCGTGCTTCACCTTTGCCAAATATAACGTTGGATTGTATTCACTCTATGTTCTTACTTATCAATAAACGTTGATATCTCAAGATGAAAATTTATGTTATAAGTATGAAATTATAAGCAAATATTTAATATACAAAAGTTGGATAACGAGCTAAGAAATATTTATTTGATGGCGATCATATATCTTTATTGATCAACCCAGAAACTATGGTGTCACCTCAGAATTAAAGAGTTCCATACGAGAGAGTTCCAGCATGAATGTAGTCAATTACCACTAAACGCCATTGCTAGCACTGGAAGGGGAAATGTGTTGACAAATAGTAAAATTCGTTAAAAATGATAGTTTATAATTTTAAATTAATAATAAGCCAACTAGAAGCAATATATATATATATATATATATATATATATATATATATATATATATATATATATATATATATATATATATATATATAATGTATCATTTGGAGTTTGTATTATAGATGGAATTCAAATAAATTCGAAACTTGCTAGTGCTATTACCAACGAATGAAAAGTTTTAATTTGGCCCCATAAAATAACCCTGAGTGATGAATAAATGCAAATTTAATTGTTACCAGTCGACATTCCAGTAGAGTTTACCAGTCTTGAAATGCCAAAGGCTAGTTAATAATTCGTGCCGGTCCGTCTATTGCCCATTTGTCTATTGTATGCCAGTTACTGACAGCTTCAGTAGTTCAAACATTGTCTATTTGTTGGTGCTTGTTAAATTTTATCAATAGTGTTCTGTCGTGACAATCGTCTGGCAGCGTAATGCTCGTTCAATAATTGGATTGTTTCAATTGCTGACTATGTGGCGTAGTTGACATTCCACTCAACTCGTGACAGCGATATTCCAATTAAGCTACCAGCTATCATGTCAGCCACTGGAAACATGTAAATCACCCTTAATGAAACTTCCAGTCCTTTCGTTCAAATGCTGACTTAAAAAGATATATTGGAGAATTTATTATTTTTATCTCACTAGACGCATTAGTTGCAAATATTTGCAACTAAGAATTGTTGTGGGATGATTGATTTGTACAGGGTAAAGCTTATTGCTTACGATTGGTAGAATTGCAAAGGTTACGAATTTGCAAATTTACGAGTTTAACTTCTACTCCCTTCCTATCCTTGTGTCGGAACAGAACAAGGCGAGTTGAGCTGTTCAGAGGCTGCGGACATGGTGATAATCGGGCGACTGGGGTTGTGTGTGGCATCAGAAATCCGATGAGGCCGTCATTAAAGGAGTTTGATGATTGTAATGAGGAATATCTAGAGTAGATTTAGAGGGGGGTTATCAGCAATTAAAACCCAGTTAAGTTGGGAAGATTGCTGGTATTTGTGTTGACAGACCGTTTGATTGGGGAAATGATGGATGGTAGTTGAGCGAAAGGTGGTCGTGTGAATTGGAAATGGACAGTAATGTAATGATTGGACTTTTTTTATTGCAATGATTGGGTTTGTTAGGGTGGATGTCCTACGAGTTGAGTTAGTTAAAAAAAAAAAGGATACATTGAACATCTATTCATTATCATTTATCTCCCTAAATGCATCAATTACTGATATACATATGCATTAGAAAACTCGAAATTTGACTGAAAGTATGCATTTTTATTTTATTGTTTCCAAATTTTCTCCAATTCATTACCTTTAAAATGATGCGATTTCCTTTCTGAAACTAAAAATACTTTTTAAAATGAAGTGGATAAACTTGTTTTGTGTCACATTAATGTAGTAAACTTCAAGCTTGTTTTCTGAAAAATTTCTTTTTGCTGTTTTAAAAGACTTAACAAAACAACAGACATAACTTCAGAATGTATGGTAATTAGGTCAGGATATATGGTATGTAAAATTCTGATTATGTTTTGCAGAAAATAGTTGTTTGTATGCTTCCATTCAAAATGTATTATTAATAAATGAATATGTATTGTTATAAAAACATATTTAATGTATATGTATTAAATAATATGTATGTATTGTTATATACACATTTTTAAAATAATTTTTTAAACTTAATTTTTTGTCAAAAACTATGTATTTTTCAAACTTTTTATCTAAAAATTTATAATTAAATAAATATTGAAGCCGAATTCACAATTTTGGTTGGGAACAAGTATCAATATAATGTATTTTATTCGCAATAGAAATCATATCTATAAAAAAATTATAAGTTCATTTATGTCCATTCTAATAACATTCTAATCAATCATTTAAATTTTAATTAAGTAATTAAGCAATTAATGAACAAAAATTATATAGAGAAAAGCGTAATTTTTAATTTTTATATATTTTATTTTATTTACTTGTAAGAAAATCATCTCAAATGTATATGTATATCTTAGCAAAGAATTATGGTATGATTATTGATTTGTTTAGGAAAGTTACGAAAGGACTTTTTAGGGGAAACTTAGGTGGATCCGTTGTTGATATGTAAGAATTGGAAAACTGAATGCTCCTAAAGCTGGGCAAAAATTTCCCCACAGCAAAACAGAGCACAAAATTATTAGACTGTGATATATCTTTTAAACATTTGAAATGATTTATATCAATAAAGAATCTATTCTATTTAAAATACTAGCTGAATTCGAAATTTCATTATGAATATATTTTAACAAAATTATTTTACTTATAGTTACAATATGTAGCGGTTGAGTAAACGTATGGTTCCTGATCAGACTGGTATAATTCAACGCAAGTCGTTAAAAGTGTAGACTGTGCTGCGACCGAACTAGAAGATGCCGCCTGGAGCCAACGTTCATCTTTGGTCGTAGTGCGAGAGGTGACTGCAAATTTTGGACCTCATCGAACATCATTCTGAATTTTTTTATAGAAATTGGAGAAAAGTGATTAGATAACGAATCCACTGGTCTGCCGTGGCAAAAATGGCCGAAACTGATCAAAAATCGACTTGGAATGAGTTGAACTGAAATCCAATTGCCAAATATGTCACAACTTGCCAAAAAGATAACAAACTTTTTCGTCTGGCAACCCTGCATTTTGATTTTCAATGAGAAAAAGAGCAAACGATTTCTGATCTCTGGCTCGGAAAACTTGTATCTTTTAAAAGTAAGCCGAATTGGCGACTTTAGTTACGTCATCAGTGACGTGATGCTTGGCTCCCTTTTAATAGATGCAAGTAGACCGTCGCCAGATATCTGAACCCCCCCCCCCGTCTGAAACCTTAATTTCTATAAAAAAAATCAGAATGATGTTCGATGGGGTCCAAAAATTGCAGTCGCCTCTCAGTCTATCGCACTTGGATTATGCAAATGATACATTCTTTTTCTTCGCTGTGAGTAGACTGCAACAGGCCATGCGGAGGTGAAGCTGCTAGATGCTAGCTTGCTACCGCTGCTAAACGCATTCCTCTGATAGGCAGTCATTGATTTGACTATGTCTTGTGCTTTACGATTTTAAACTTAAAAATAATTTTTGTAAATACTTTTTATTAAATAGTTCTTAATTTCAAACCTTCAGTGATCTTTAAATTGAGTAGATTTTATGCTGTTAATAAGGTAACGTTAATTTAGGTAGGCTCGCATATAAGTAGATGCCCCAAGTAGGGGCGACTTTATAAAGTCTTATAAATCTTCCAAGATGGCATATAATTAAAAAGTGCGATAAAATCCTCTTTAATTAACGAACTGAATTATTTAGTAAATTGTTCTTAACTTTGATAGTTTTTTTATAATTTCATGCCGCATCTAGAGTAATGCTTAAAAGTTAAGGTCAGATAATTATGGTGAATAAATTTTACAGAGTGTAATTCAGATGGAAAAAGACAGCAAAACTTTAAAAATAAATCGCAATCAATATTAACTTTTGTGGGGAAAAATTAAGTGCACGTTTGTGATTGACTAAACAATCAAATTTGTTTTTAAATGTGTATTGTGATTGGCTGGATTGATTGGAGATGGATCGCCAGATGCTTCAAATAATTTCTTCCATACAATCCCCTGTACATATAAGTGGAGAGAATAATATCACTCAATAAATCAAAAATATCAATAAATTTCAAAAGAACTTTTTTTGGCATGACTTCACCACCTCACTACCATTGCTAAGACATCAAATAAAATTTTGCATGATTAGTATTGAAAACTTTAACCTTTTTTTATTGGTTTTTTACTCAAATTTGTCATTTTTATTTAACATAACGTTAGCTTACAGTTTTTTTTTTTTTTTTTTTACCTGTTTTCTTTTTTCTTTTCCATTTAAAATTGTTTGATATTTTAATTGAGAAAACTCAAAATTTGATCTGTTACTCAGGATTTAATTTTATGATTTCATAAAATTGCAAAATAATACAATTTATAAGTTTTTAAACAGAATAAAAGTATCAAAAATAAGTGGCATTAAATATGCTTCTTTTACTTTCTGTTTCCAATATTTGATATTTTCACGCTCAATGGTATTTGGATAAGGGTTACTCTACAATTGCTTATTTAGAAGGACACTATCAAGTAAAGCATCTTGCCAGACAGTAAAAACACTTTACATGTTTCTCGATAACTTTCAAAACATAAAAACTTAAAATAAATAAACATCTTTAAAATTCGAATGTAAAATTAGAAATTTAAATAAAATTACAACATTTTGCATCACTGGTCTTGATGAAAGGGTTTACAAAATTAAATGAATTCTTTACTATCTATTGTAAATCACTTTGTTTACAAACAAGTTTAAATGCAGCTTATTTAAAATGCACAAAGTACCAAAGTGGAAGGGCTATAATTATGTGATACTATAGTTTTTTAAAATTTCCAGTAGAAAAACAGAAACACACACCCAAAGTAGTTTTATTAAATAACTTCAGACATGAAAACTTTTCTTCTGATTTTCTGTAGTTTTTACGAATTTTTACTTCTATTTAAGGTTTACCCATGGCCAATAGTCTTACATTACGATGAATGAATACAAGATACAACAACACCTATTACATCAACGTAATACCCAGCTAAAGCATCTTGGCAATAGCGAATGTATTAATAAATTTCCAGAGAATCGGCAAAAACTTGAAAAAATGTATTATGCATAGGCCTTTTCCGTAGGGTTTCAAAGAACCTTCGTTAAACCATTCAAATCCTTAAAAACTGCGGAAAATCCGTATAAAAGTTGACGGCATCTCCACAGCTTTAAGTGTATTTGCGACTTCATTTCAATCTATAAGAACATAGCTGGGGATTGCGTTATGCTGCATAGAGTATAATTAGATCTCGAGGCAAAGCAAGTAACAGCATTTATGAAACCTCAACATCTATTGAATGCAAAACAAAAAATAAACACAGATTTGTGGGGTTAATTTTACATACAACTTTAGAAGTCTTGTTGCATAGTAAAACACAACTCTATGGCTAGACAAGCCCTCGATATACTGGTATCATATCCTTAACCACTCAATAAACTACTCACCCATTAGCTACGCTATCCTTTATCACAACCAAACCTTAATTTTAATCTCCTAATTCCACCATAAATTCCACGGCATTCGGTCACAACCATAAAATCAACTTAAAATAAAAAAATTATAATCAAATCTGATACCTTATCACATCTTTCATTACTTTATACCAAAGAACGACACATAAAAACAGCATTGCGGTAGTTCAACCATGTCCAGAAGAAGAAAGAAAAAATAACACCTTGTTCTGGCTAATCAACCTTGTCAACGGCTTTATTATCAGATGCTGCCGAAGACAACGCTTGTCAACACGGAATGTAAATGAGGTATCGATCTCTCACGCCGATTACGGACATCGAATACTTTAATCGATTCTTTTCATCGACGCGTTTAATGTCGCTCGCTTGATTGAAATGCGTTTGAAATCGGATGATGGGTGATAAGAGTTTGGGTCCTGGACATCCGGGTATCTGGACATCTGATGAGGATGGTTTTTGCGGAGAAGGTCAATCGGGTGATCTGTTATGCGGTTCGAATTTGTGGTTATTAAGTGGAATAAGGTGTAAATTAATTGTTGATGGAGGTTGGATAACGGGATGGTTCACCCAGAAGAGTTCGATCTTGATGATGTGTGATACAGAGCGTTTTTTCTTCCTATCAATTTTCTATTTCCGCATTTAAGTAATGTTTTTTCACCAAACGAAAATGATTTGTGATGTGCTTTAAAGCCAATGTTACATGACTTATGACAATGTTTACCATTTCCACATTAACCTTGATGAACAACATATTTTTTACAGCAAGAAAATATTTTGTACGATCAGTTTAATGTTACATTCCACGTGTTATTGATACGTTTAAACTCACTACGTTTAAACTCACGAAATTATGAGTTAGTTTTATCATTTGCGTTATTTTGTGCCTTGAAGATTGATTAATATATCTATATTAATCAATGTATATCTATATTAATATGTTTTTACAGAAATATAGATTGAACTCTTTTTTTTTCTTATCTATAAAAACATTATCATTATAATATGACATTTATATTTTTCACCAAGACATTGTTTAAACGGAAATGAAGACTTATTATTTGCATAAAACATTAACACCCCCTGAGGGCAAGTTTAATAAAAAAATTACTCAGTTTATTAATTTTATTCTACTTCAATTTTACTTTAAAAGGTGAAAACTAAATATTAAAGCTCTAAAATAAGAATAAAACAATTAAAAAATATTTTTTTAAATATCCTGACATCTGTATACCATTACACTTGCATAACATTACAATTGTATACCATTTACATCTGTAAACCATTACATTTGTATACCATATTTGTTGAATATTTCCTATTGTCAAGAGCAAAAATTAAAATAATTAATAAAAATAATTACTTAAATTGGGTGACAATCAAAAGCCATACATAATGCATAATCTCTAAAAATGTCCAGCAAAAATATTAAACGATTCATTTAGAATAATACGCGTTAGATAAAAAAAAAAATGTTTTGAAAAAAAAAAATTGAATTTGAAAATGTACACGGAAACTATTATTCCTTCAAATAATTCTGAAAGTTTTTAGAATATCATCAAAAATTTTATATTAAAATTTTCAGCAGAAATAATCGAATAAGATTTTTTTCCCGAAAATTCTAAATATTTTGAATTTTAAAGGTAGTGTGGACCCTTTATTTCTCAACTTCCGTGCAATGACGTCTTACAAAGGTTTTAATACTGACAATCACTTTTCCATACCAGACCGAGTAAGTTTGTGTACCCCATCGAATATTATTCTGTATTTTTAATAGGATGTAGAGAAATCATAGTAGATAAAAAATCTACTGGTTTGTGGAGACGGGAGGGAGGGTGGGGAATGGTCGCAACCGTTCGAAAATCGTCTTTGATTCGTTTTAACTGCATCCGATAGCCGATTTCGTCGTAACTTATCAAATAATTAGCAGTTACAGTTGTGCGAAAATGTACGATTTGACCACACTGGCATCAAATATTTTAATCTTTTTTAAAAGATGCAAATATTTAGTGGCAGAGAAGTGAAATCGTCTGTACCCTTCCACATTGAAAATTAAAGAACGAAGTCAATAATACTGAAGTCACATGAAGTGCATGTCACTGAGAGTGTAATTTTTTTATGAGCTCACTTTTCAAAGATGAGCAATGCTTATTGAGCAGGCTTGTCGACGCATGCTTATCTTTTTTTTTCATCATTATAATTATTTTTGTTCATAAGAATAATTATCACTTGAGCAATTGCAGCCACTTCTTAGTCTATCATACATTTTTAAGAGTAAAAGGCGATACTTCTGGTTCGATTCTGTTCTTGGGTTATCAAATTTACGACTTTTTAAAACCTATACAAACATCCAAGTTTGTAAATTTTCTATTTTAAATTATGTATATTTAAATATATAGATTCAACATAATGTAAACTGTGAGTGTATAACAATAAAGGACTTATTTTAAGTTCCACTTTAAAAAAATTGTACACTTATATACAAATTAAGAGGTTACATATATTCATTTTACAGAGTAAGAGTGCAACAGGTCAATATTTTTTTTTCCTTTATTGCACTAATTAAAACTCTTCTGATTTAGAAATATTTTATAAAGTAAAGAATATTTATCTTTGTTGAAGATAGACATTTCCTTATCATTGAAACTCAATTTGTATTGATTAATCGGTTAATTGTTTTATCAATAATTTTGCAACAAAAGCAATAAATTCTTTTAAATATTTTAATAAAAAATTCAAATTGTATAGTTTTTATAAAATTTGGGCAATCACATATTTTTTATAGTGTAAAATAATAACAGATACATATTTTTCTCTTCATCACTTCAGTTTTAATTCTTATTTTGAATCATTTTTTAAAACAAATATCAAGTTAGGTTTTTAATAATAGCCATATCCTTTTCTCCTTAACCCTCCTTGTGAGAAAAACAACCAATCGTTAACCCTTTCTACAAGTCACGATCGCGAGATATCTTTCTGCAAAAGTGTAGAAAAGCATGAATGAAAAGCGTAAGAAAAGAACTGTCAATAGCGAAGTTGTAAAATGGAATTTCATTCATCAACTTTCCCGAAGGTCTATTAGAAATAGAGAATTCAATGAAGCTGAATTCGTGAGGATAATTCACGAATGTTTCTGGTCACGAAAGGCGTGCTGCAATTGATGCTGGATTTTTATTGTTTATTCTTAAATTAAGAGATTTATTGACAGGTATTCCAGTTCAGATAAGTTACTTAAGTAAGAAGCGCTTACGCTTTTTAGTTTTTAAATAAATTAAAATTTAATTATTGAATTTTTGCTAAGTAATTTTTGTAGGAAAACTAATAATTAGTTATTTAATGAAAATATGGAAAATCTCATTCGCAATTAATCTTACTAAATGACAACGAAAATGGCCAGGTCATAATTGTAACTAAGTAGAATTTGCAAAAAAAACCCCTATTTTTTACACTAAAAATTATATTTATTTGTTTATTTAATTTTTAGGTCTCATTTTACCCTGGTGTCTCTAGTACTGGTTAAATAAAGTTTTATAAGGTTCTTTTGTTTTTAAGCACTTCTTTCAAGATTTTCAGTACTTTTTAAGGACTGCGTTAATCTGTTTCAATTTGCGTCAGTTGTGTGATCATTTTACTCTAATCTAAGCCCATAACAATGAAATTTTTCCAAAAGTTCCTTCCACACATTCCTTCATTCGTTTCCGAATCTCTTTCGATCTCAATCCGGGAAGCGCTGTCTTGTTAGAAAACGGAGCATCTTCGGAATTACAGTGATCGAATGGGCATTTGTGTTTACTATCAAGCGGAATCTATTGATCAGGCGTGAGAATAAGGTTTGGCCGCGGCAAAATAAACGTGAGGAGCGTGATATGATGACACCTGCACCCCTATCATTAGGGGGCGAGCACTTACACCTTCGCTTTCCTATACCTTCCTCCCTTGCACCCATCTCTGTAGATGGTGGTACAAGATCTTTCACAAAGAACTACCTGATTTTTGAATGATTTATCTGCGAAACAGTAAGAGACATAAATAAAAGACTCCTATTTTTTTTTCTTACGTAATAAATGCTTGACATACGTATTCATAAATTTTTTGCTTGCTTTAAAGGTCGTTGAGAAAATTCGAAGGTGTAATTATAATTCATCTTCATAGATGAAGGAAGTTTTATATTATATCCGATTTCATATTCTTTACCGAATTTGATTTCATATATTCTTTACCGAAATAAATTCCTGGTTGGTTCCCTGACAATACATGTGAAAAGTTACGAAATAAATAAATTAAATACTTGATTTACATTTGAAAACGCTTAAAGCTGTTTCTGCATTAATGTTGGTTACCGATCCGTTTTGATTCAGAATCCCCAGTTAGTGTTGTTCAGTTTTAGAAAATAGCTGCTTCTTTGATGTTTTAAAGCTCGTTAAATACAGCCAAACCCCGTTAACGCGAAATCGCTTAACATGAAATCCCGTCTAAAGCAAAGTAAAAGCAGTTCTCCGTATTTAAAACTTAACGTTAATTTATTCGTTTAACACGAAACTCGGTTCACGCGAACAATTTCAGCGGCCCCATCAACTTCGCGTTAACGGGGTTTGATTGTATTTCATTGGTTTAGTTTTGCTTTCCTATGCTTAAATCGATTGTTGTAGTGAAAACAGTTTTACAGAGTCACTTTTATATACCCCGTTGATCCTGGAGAGAAAAAAAGTGAATGGTATATGCTCAATAGGGTACAATAGTTAATGGCGATTGTAGTCTTTTTCTTCCGTCTATACTGCATTACTTAAGCACAGAGTCGTATCTGCATTATTTTGTCAAACTGAGTAATTGTAATCAAATGTTACCAGGCTCATTTGTTCAACACAACGTTGAAAGTTTAATGGTCGTATCTGCAAAGGTAGTAAGTGCATCAAACATGAAGTTAAAGTAAGTTAGCATCAACCACATAAAGTTGAAGATGAAGCAAGTTAGCATCAACTACATGAAGTTGAAGTAATTTAGCATCAACCACATAAAGTTGAAGATGAAGCAGGTTAGCATCAACTATATGAAGTTGAAGCAAGTTACCTTCAACTATATGAAGTTGAAGCAAGTTAGCATCAACCGCATGAAATTGTTAAACTTTAAATCGCCATTTTTAATTTTGAACTCGGTTGCAGTTCAGACTTCTGTGCTCACCACGGCAGGGTAGATCTAATGAAACATTTTCTCGCACTCAAAGACGTTTGAAATATTGCATCAAAGTATATGACATTTTTTCTAAAATAAAAATCAAATTTCCTTTTGCCACTGATTTAAAGGAAATTTAAATTCTGAATTCGAAAATAAATGTTATATAATGAAATTTCTGTTAATTATCCAATAAATGGCACTACTGAAACCGAGAAAAAAAAAGTAATAATGACGCTAATTAGGAAATGCTACTAGTAAAAAGTCCTCTTATTATCCCTTTAAAATTCGTCAATCATCATCTATTATTATTGTGAGGATGTGAGGTATGGTACAAAATTTCATAAGTTTGAAAACAGTATTTTGACAAGCAGTGTGATTAAGAAAATATTCCATTAGGCAGAAAAAAAAATTGCGCGATTTTTAGACTGTTCTAAATATAGCAAAGAAATACTGCCTCCGACTATCTACCATATCGATGACTATAAGCACAACCATTGCTTGTGCAAGAGAATTTTTTTGGCCAAAATGGTATATTATGTCATCAATGTAAAGGTGGTGTCTAGTTCCTGCACATTGGTACCAAATGTTAAATTTGTGGTGTAAATTTATAAAAGGTCCATAAGCATACTAAAAGCTGAATTTGATTTATACACAAAAAACATTATAAAAGTGGACCTACAATTGATTATGCTTTTAACCATCAATATCTTGTATTAATATACTTCGCTCATTTCCCATGAAACTGTTTCTCATTCGGCTACTTGTCCTAGAAAATTGTCTACAACCATAGACAGGGTCTTTTAGAAAAGATCCCATTACTTTTGAATGACCTCACTGAGAAACATTGAGAGACATAAATAAAAGACAAGTGCTATGTTGAGTAGACAGGTACGGAATTTTAAGAATATTAGTTAGCAAAATTAATTACAATATTGAAATGGGGCAATAGATTGTTATAAAATCTGAATATAGCGGAATTGTGATGAATGGGTGACTCAAAATAATATCCATCAACGGTGTGATGTTAGCAGTTTAATAAAATATAAACACAAATAATTATTTACAAGTCACGAACACACCACAAAATAAACATTCATACAATTATACTGGGAACATGTACGACTCTGGGGGGAATTTCTCACCTCACGTGTTTACTGTTCTAGCGATTTAGTTAAATTGAATAATTATCTACTCTAAGTAGGTCTCTACCACATCCCTAGGTGACGTTAGTAGTACAGTCCGAGGAGAGTTAGACGTAGAGTGCCACAGAGTGAATTTAGCGTTCCCTCATGAAAAGATCCTTTAGTGGATAACGACAAGACACATAAATGGGTTTTAAGTATCCCAAGTTTACCAGTTTTGTTTAGTGACAAAATCCATCTAAATGAAAATGGGTAAACCGTACGTCGTTGTCATCAGATTTACTCTCACTAAACAATTTTAAAAACCATTATATTTAAAATTCTCTAACTGTCTATTCAAAATACCACGTGTCTCTTCTTTCTGTCTCTTATTGTTTCGCATTTATGTCATTTCAACGTTAAGGAGTCCTTTCCAAAAGACACTGTAAAAGAAGCACTACCAATTTCCATTTGACCTACATTCAATCGAAAGTAGTGCCAAGGTGAAAAAAACTACTCCCCCACTCCCGTCCCATTAAACACCAGGTTGACAGTCCAGGTAACATAATATAGCGAAAAAGAAACACCCCAAACTGCTATATCGTGCGCCATCCCGGAGCGTTTTATAAAGTGGTGTAAATAAATCCCTTCTGCTGCCACCCCCAAAGCACGATCGAAAGACCCTCCTCAAAGACAAAGCAAACGACGCAATAACTGCCAGACGATGGCAACGTCGTCAGGTACGTCTAGCCTTGCACCCCTGTCGCGAGAAAGACCCCAGCGCGTGGTCCCTGGAGAAAAATGGTGACGTTTAGGTGTCAACTGCAGACGATTCTCGGTGGGGTGGTTGGAATGGGATTGCGAGACACCTTGTGGGGCCATTCCATTGTGTTGTGGATTAGTTTGGACTGGTATTATACTGTCTTTCATAAAAATCTCCCTAACTTTGAAATGGCAGAACTAACAGTGAGAGACATAAAAAAATAGACAAGTATTATGTAGAATAGTCAAGTATGGAATTTTAAATACAAGGTTTGCAAAATTGATTGATGAAAGAAAACTTCATAACAGCTGCCTATGGTTTACCAATGAGATGGATTGGACATTAAATGGATTTATCAATAAAAAAAACTGGTGGACTATGTTATACTGAAAACTGGTCTGTGTTTCTTGTAAAACCTCTACCATATGCAAAAGTGACCATTTGGGGTGCACTATCCACTAAAGAGATCATAAGTACCTTTTTTCCGAGGGAAATGATGCTATATTAATATTTTACAACAATTTGATGTCAAATTTCAATTTTGTAACTAATTTTACTAACTGGCTTATTTAAAATTCCATACCTGACTATGCATGCATGTTTGATGTGGTTCGGAATCTACGTTAAGCTATAGGTTCCGGCCTGATTAGTCGTTATTGAGCACAAAAATAGGTCGTTGAGCGTACAAATCAACCAACCAAATCTTTCAATCCTTCGCTGTTACGCAGCTATGCCATTTCAAAGTTACAGAGGTACCAAGAGTTGCTGACCTTTTTAAATGTTATATATACACTTTACAAACAAATGGTTTGTACTGTGCGGATCACTGCTCTAAACTCTGCTTTGGTATTTATTCTATTACCTCATCTACCAAATTATTGCTTCAAAAGTCAAGCTTGATAAATTATGACAACGCTGAGGCATTTTAGTTTTTATTAAAAATCATATTTATATCTAAAACTTGGGGGGGGGGGGGATCAAAATAATTTTTAGCCTCCTTTTTTTCAAAGGTGATGGGATTAAACTAAAATTAACGTCAAAAAATCAATTAAGTTTTGTTAAGAAGTTGAACAAGGGTGAGAATTTTAAGTCCTAAAATCGATTAAGCTTTGCTTAAAAGTTGACATAGATTGAAATTAATGTAAATTTTTTTATTTTTTTTAGTTTTGTAAAAACTTGAACGTATGGTAAAGTTAACGTCACAAAATTAAACTTTGTTAAAAAGTTGAATATGAGGCGAAGTTTGACCAAGAATCACAAAATCGATCCACCCAAGTTTTCACAAAAGATTCGCTTGACCCAAAGACGCTTAGATCAAGACTAACATTATTTTAAGAATATAAACAAGCAATCCAAAATTAGAAAGTATATTCCATCGTATTGTCACTCCATCCGCCAACTTATAAAAAAAAAATCCTATCCGACTCCATTGAAGAAGTCATCAGACGCTACTTCAAAGTTCATTATCATCCCAACTCACTTTCCCTACAATGCCCGAAAAATAAACACACAAATCCAAACCTTGAAACATCCTGAGAACATTTTAATCCCCCAAACAAAGTTGTACAACAACCTTGGGCCAGAACATTCGAAAAAGGAACAGGATGCGTCATTAGAACAACCCACACAATTTTCCCAGAGGATTCCATCTCCAGTTGTAGGATTCATAAAAAAAAAGGCAACTTTCACTTCCACTTCCAAGTCCATTTCAGACGATTCTCCGAATTCGAATGGGGGATTAGCGTTCTTAATCCGTTCGTTTTTGAAAAGGGAACATCTCTTTAAAAACTCGTTTGCTTATATCTAGGCGGGACAATAGGGGTGGCAGAGCATCTTCGATTGTGGCACAAAGGGAATTGATAAGGGGAATACGCGAAACTGGAACACACCGTGGTGCATCCTTTTCGAGCGCAGCTGTCTGTTCCATTGACGAGTTCGTTGGAACATCACCAAATAGTAGGCACCTTTTATGTGCTCAAAATTCGATTTTGTAGAATCTAACAGAAAACTGATACAGTACACTAACACTTCAATGATCACCAGGTAGAATCGTGTTGACCATCAGATGCCCATATCATGGAATGACAGTCCTTATGTTATTGTCTGTAGTGGGTCCAGCATTCCATTTCTGTCGCATTTGTGGCAGGGTGGCACGTCTTTTTCTTTTTATCTAGCGCCACAGCATAGGGTGAGCCTTGGCTTTCTCTACAATTGAATTCCAAATCCATCTCTAACTGGGTTTCTTTGTCCAAATTTTGTATCTTTAAATTATTTTAGATCTTCTTCGACTTGGTCAGACCATCTCAATTTTGGTCGACCTAGAGGGGCACGTCTATCGCAGTTATTTTCGGGACTTACAGTGATGTCGCAAGGTCAATTATTTACTAGTCTTCTCGTCAGGACACACTTTCATAAATCTTTTTCTTTTTCTTTAGCACTACAACCTATTTCCGGCCAAGGTTGTCCCAGTCAGCTTGAACCCTCTTACCCTGTCCGACGCCACCTTCCTCCATTTATTCACGCCTATATTCTTCAAATTCTTTTCCACGTTGTCCATCCACGTTGTCCATCCACCTTGTACGTGGTCTACCTCTTTTTCCTTCTGGGTTTTGAAATATTATCTTTTTTGCTGGATTTTCATCTTCATACCAATACACATAGCCAAGCCATCTTATTTGCAATACTTTAATGACTTTTACTAAGTTTGGCTCTCTGAATAAATAGAACATAAAAATCTATTTTTCTCATCGAATCCTGAGAATTTGTGCATGATCTCTGGATCTCAAATGGAACGAGCTCATAAGAAGCTAAAAAAGAACATCTATGCCACAAATCAACCCTCTTGTTTGTGAGAATTAGTGATTCTTTCATTCAGTAATGGTTTTTAGCTTTATATGCATCGATTAAAATTTTTATTTGATATTGAATTAGAGATGTAAATGGTAATGCATTGCTTTTTTATGGCTTTGGCAGGGTCTTTCAGAAAAGACTCCTTAACTTTAAAATGAAATTGTAGTGAGAGAAAGAAGAGACAAATAAAATGTTGGGTAAACAGATTTGGAATTTTAAATACACTGGCTTGCAAGAATAGTTACAATATTGACATGTGGCAACAAATTGTTCTAAAATTATAATAGAGTGACAAGTGTTCGTTGTTTTTCCTTTTGAAAAGGACCCTATGATCCCTATAATGGATAGTGGAGCACAAACAGTCTTTTTCATATTGCAGTGGTTGCTTAAACCTCCAGCCGGGTTTTGAGTACCCAATATTCACAATTAATTTTTTTTTTGACAAATTTTTCCTATTGAAAATTTGCTCCCATCAGTTAAATTTTCAAACTGGTGTATTTAAATTTCCACACCTGTCAATCCAACAAAAGACTTGTCTCTTCTTTTTGTCTCTCACTTTTTCGTAGTTCAAAGTTAGGGGATCCTTTAAAAAAAAATAACCCTGACCTCGCATGCCAAAGGTGCCGGGTTCGGATTCCGGGTTAGGCTGGAATGTTGATTGTAGTTTGGAATCCACTTTAAGCTGTAGGTCCCAGCCTGTAAAAATAGAGCGCACAAACAAACCTGAAAAAAACCTGTACAAACTTCATACTTTTTGAAGAAATATTTCAGTTCTTGGGAAGTATTGCCCTAGGTCTGTAAACGAACTTAGGTGTGGAAACGAAAGACTGAAAATTAATTAAATATTCATCAACCAACTAGAATGTAAAACGAAATATTTTCAGACAGGTAAGGTTTCCATTACCTGAAACACCACATCCCCCCCCCCTCCAAGGAATCCTCCACGTATCCGTCCACCTTAGCCACCGTTTCGGGGAATTCCCAAGGGGGGTTTATTCTGACAGAATCATGAATATAGAAACCGTTCATCACGCTGGGTCCAAGGTGAAATGCAAAACAGGTGGAGACATAGGATGATACCCGACACCTGGGGAAGCTGATACCGGAATGCTCTCAAAGTTTCCGGAGAAAGTAAGTGAAATCCACTTCCGGGGAATGTCATCAATTTTGCTTCCATCAAACCCCCCTAGCACCCCCTACTTGTACCCTTTAGTGGAAAATTGCGATATGCTTAATGTTGATTTAATGATTTCCGGCTTTATTGATGGCCACACATTTGAAGTTTCTTTTGAAAATTATTATTTCTTTGGGGTAAAGAGGTGGAAGCATTGATGAGGGGGTTTACGCACCTTTTTTTTTATTGAAGTAGATTTAAATAGTTAAGTTTTCTTCCAATATAACCAGTACTTTCTTGGCGAGCGTCAAAATCCTTCGGTCAATGTTAAGAATTTGTGTTTCAGAGATCAGCATTCTTCAGACGAAGATCAACAATCAAGTTGAATGACAAAATAAAAGTGTTATTTATTATATGTTTATTACTTTTTTTTTAATTATTTTATTTCGTAATGTTATTAAATTCATTTTAATATCATAAATAGCGTTGTGAGGGATTAATTTTAATATAATTATCAAACGAGTTCTTTCTAAAGTATATTAAAAAAATGTACACAGGGTGGTCATAAAGAAACTTTGCCAATATATGGAAATCTAGCGGCAGTTCGTTTCAACAGAACGAGATGAGATTTCAGCTATAGTTATTCAGAGGTATGAGCTCGAGATTCTGTAAATGGCAACAAAATGGAACCTACGGTTACGGTTATAGTTACAGAAACTTGAAATTTTCGAATTGCAACACTTACTTTTTCCTTTCGCAAAATGCTCAGCGCATGCGAAAACCCTAAAGTGAGTTGAAACGGTACGTGTATTACAAAAAATGGACGCTTTATGTACACACAAAACACAGTTCTGCGAACGGCCAACATTTACACGATCGAGTCCCACGGAGAAAAATTCCACATAGAAAACCGATAAAATTGTCTGTGATGGCACCCATGTGAACTTTGGCCTGATTTCCACTGTGCGCCCTGATCGAGTTTTTATTGACCGTTCGCAGAGTTCTTTTTTGTGCGTGCATAACGCGTCCGGGTTTTTTTGTGTGCAATTCCAACGCTCTTTACGGTTTTCGCATGCGGTGAGCATTTTGCGACAGCAAAAAGTAGATGTTGCTATTCGAAAATTTCAAGTTTGTATAACTATAACCGTAACCTCATTTTGTTGCCTTTCACAGAATCCCCAGCTCATACCTCTGAATAACTATACCTGTAATCTCATCTCGATAAGTTGAACGGAACGTAAGCTGGAGCTCCATGTATCGGACAAGTTTCTTTATGACCACCCTATATATAAATAGAGTATTTGCATATTTTATCTGTTGCTTTTATTTTGATTAGGAATTGAGATTAAAGTTCCACACTTTCTTCAAGTTTAGAATGGAAGCTCTACAACAAAAAATTATTCATAGTAATAATTTAAAAAAAGTTATCCTAATCCCTTCCTTTACACTGAACAGAATATGGAAATATTCACTTGAATATTAAATAACGTATTTTTAAAAATTCATTGAATGTATCTGAAAGTACAAGCAGAGCCTTATTTACCATGAGACCAGTAAAGCTTTTACCTAGACTAGAGCATCCGAATTTTTAGGGAAATTACCTCAAAATAAAGGTTTTCTTTGCCATAATGCATGTAAGGAAAATTCATTACTCTATTCAGTGTACTTGATCAATTCCAAAAAATATAACAGTATTTTTTAAATTAATAACTAGTTAGTTATGAGATATATAGATATCTTAACATAAATTTAATCAAGAGGGTAATTAAAATTGTCATTAATATTTAAGTAATACAGACAATCATTAATGGAAGCCTCCATCTTCTATGAGGGCCTATAGTAACCGGTTTTCTAAATTGAGTGCTGAGTTAAAGTATTACGTTGTTGGTTATTATTGCAATTCGATTGCAGTGATAAAATTTGTAATACTTCAAAGGCCCCCTGAAATGTTAGATTTCGAACGATAACTATAGTCCGAGAGGCGACTGCAATTTTTGGACCCCAACGAACATCATTCTGAATTTTTTATAGAAATTGGACAAAAGTGAGTAGATTACGAATCCACTGGTCTGCCGTGGCAAAAATGGCCGAAACTGATCAAAAATCGACTTGGAATGAGTTGAACTAAAATCCGATTGACAAATATGTCATAACTTGCCAAAAAGAGAACAAACTTTTTCGTCTGGCAACCCACTGCATTTTGATTTTCAATGAGAAAAAACGCAACGATTTCTGATCTCTGACTCTGAAAACTTGTATCTTTTAAAAGTAAGCCCATTTTTGGCACGGCAGGCCAGTGGATTCATAATCTACTCACTTTTCTCCAATTTCTATAAAAAATTCAGAATGATGTTCGATGGGGTCCAAAAATTGCAGTCGCCTCTCAGTCTACTACTCTTTAGTCTCACATCTAATTCATTGCACAGAAAGTTAAAATTAAGGTAGTAGTCTGGTAACTTGGGTAGGAAAAAAAAATGATTTTTTTTCCTTCTCATTTTGAAGGTAAAATATATTGAAAGTACATTGTAAAAATTTTAGACCGAAATTCAAAATATTAATGAGGTTATAGTGAATATTTGAAAGCATCTCGTTGTTGGAGCATCTGTTTTTGAAACTTTAAACGCATTTTTCTCGAAACAACGTTTTTTGGGTCGGCCCGGGTGAAAAAAAAATTCTATCAGGCCGATTGCTCTGAAATTTTTACACGTTATTCTACACATCAGTAGTTCTCGTCGGAACTAGGTTCTTTTTCTTTTTTTTTTCATCCCTAACTTTCCAATTTAAAACCTGATTAATGCCTGAAAAAAATCTCTTTTATTTTTCGATTTTGTTATTTTCTGATAAAATTTAATAATCCTAGTTCCAACGGGAACGAAAATTCTATAGATTAATAATCAATTCGATTTTTTTTTATTTTTTTTTAATTTTTTTTTATTTCAGATATCTTTAAGAACCTAAATCACCAGAGCCAACCACGTACCTTTTTTTAGGCTTCTACTTTGATCAATAATAATAATATAACGTTGTAAAATTAAGTAAAAAAAATGCATCTATTATATGTCAATAATAACATACTAAAAATACAAAACCATTGAATTTTGTTATTCCATAAAAATAAATTCCTGATAAAGACGTAAAAAACGTACAAGTTACCAGACTACTACCTAAACATGATTAGATGTAACCCTAGTCCTGATTGGTCCATCAGAGCATTTGCATTGTCATCAACAGTCACTAGGTACTAGTTATCACGTGGTTATGACGTCGTGTCAATTGAGCGGATTATAATACTTTTATTCAACTGAGATAAGTAAACCTATTCATAAGGTCAGAAATTAAGTAAAAAGGTACTAATTTTTCATAAAGTGTACGAAAACATTTTATCGAGACGTACATAATGAATCCTTTACTGCACTTGAGAAGATAAAAGAACTTAAATTGCGCATTCATCTAACCGAGAACACCATCTTTGGTGATCCTTGTGAAAAGGGGCCCGGTGATCGCTCATTTAGTCACCATTCCCCGACAAAGAAAATATTCATTAGCAGTCTTTGTTGCGGCCTTTTTAATGGATTACTACTAGCCCCTCCCTCATCCAGGGTTCATGATGGATAGAAGAACATTTTCTCACAAAATTCATTTTTGTTGACCAGAGAATGGAAAGCGAAAGCGAATTCCACTATGCTTTTTTTATGAAATAATAAAGATGATGTATACAGGGCTACTGTTTCGGTGGCTTTGATGGCTTCTCAAAAAGATTTAATTTTTTTTATAATATGCAAAACTAACGATTTTGAGGTCTGGATTGTTTTTTAATGTACTACTGTTCACTGGGTATAGGAAAGAAGGAAGGGGAAAAAATGAGGAGTTAATATGAAGAACTTTAAAAAATCCAAACTTTTTTTATGAAATATTAAAATGATAATATATGCAGGATTCTGTTGTATTGGCTGCTCAAAAAGGTTTTACCTTTTAATAGTAAAAATAAGGACCTTAAGGTCTAAACAAAAATGTTTTACTATACTAGTTAACTTGTTATACCGCGGCTGGGTAAGAAGTGCAGAAAAGAATGAATTCTGGTTTACATAGTAGAAATGATGAATTTAAATTTTTTTTCCAATGTAAATATATTAAACTTAAATATGTGTTTTTGCCATCACAGCTTAACATGAAGTAGCAATCATAATGATGTTAAAAATTCCTAGTATTGTTCAAAGGAAATATGTTAAATTTAGAGTTCTTCTTTCCATTTATGTAAACCACAATTCCATCACTTCTTTCTCAATCCTATAGTATCAATTAACAATCTTATTGAAGATTGACTTGTTCATTTTGTTTAAAAAGTCAGCAAGTCAAATTTCTGGAAGAAGGTGCTTTGGGTTGTAAATCACATTGTAATAAATAAATTTGATTTCGAATAGATGCTTTTTCTTTTTCGGCACTTCTTTCCTTGTATATGAAGTAACAATTTTATTGATGTTTAAACTGCTCGAATCTCAGATTCTACGGATCATTAAATTTTAAAAAATACAATTTCTACCATATATATATATGGTGCTACTATAAGTGCATTATTTCTGGTAGATTAATAATTAATGAATATAGTAACAGGAATTCTAAAGAAAATAATCTAACCAGTATTTTAAAAACTATCTAGTCTGAAAAAAAAAATGACATGCACTACTTTTTCAGAAAGTGTTTCCTTAAGAAATAGAGAATTTATTTGTTGTCAGCCTGATAACACGCTTAAAATTTTAAACAAACAAGAATCGTTTGAACAATTTAAATAAAATTTTATGCACTTTGCATACACATAATTAAATACTGCTACGAAATTAAACTGTCAAAAAATTTTGTTTGAAATACGTTTTGTGAAAACGTATTTCATATACGAGAAATTTTTTTAATGAATTACAAATTAACGCTACTTGTGCTAAATTTTGGAATTTGAAGGTGAAAATAAATATGTATATTTTTTAAATCTTTCCATCCACACTCTCTATTGATTCCGAAGTTTAAATTCAAAAATACTAAAGAAATTCAAACCACAAAAAATTTTACTAAAAAGATTTACTGTAAAAGAAAGAAAATGTTATATAAAAGATTTCATTGACTAAAATAAAGTAAATTTATTTAAATTAATTTAAACATTGACAACAGACTTGCACGTTTCAAATATCAAAACAAGAAAATCCTTGGCTTTTAGGTAATTATTCATACTTGATAAATAATTATTAAATAATAAATTAACACTTTGCTGAAGGTCATCAGCAAAATTGTTTTAACACTAGTTAAAGAAGATTATTTTTTTTTTTTACAATTCTCATTCTTTATAAAAGCAATAGGTTTCTTATAATCTTTTCAATTCCCTATCCAGATAAAATCTTTTAGAATTTAGGAAATCCTATCAGATTTGCTCAGTATATCCACTTCTCCTCAAACTTTCACTAAGTATTGAATTATTTTAGTGAAAGTTCATAAACTACTTTTGGAACTTATTTCCCATCAAATTAAAAACAAATTTCACCTCAAAATTCCAAAACCACGCCAAAGATTAAAACTCCCTTAAAATAACAATCACTCTCCCTCCACCAAATCCCATTATATAACAAACCCAAGAACAATAGAATTGGCGATCTTTCTCTCCTATAAATCTATCATCTGGCTTCAATAAGTATCAACAAAATGAAGAAAAAAATCCCATAACCAAAGAGTCATTTGTTCCCAATGAATAAAAATACATACACGGGGGTTAATAGCGTGACTTTTAATTAATACTCGGGCGGGGTAATTAATTCCTAAATAATGACTAGATGAAAAGCGCATTAAAGAGCCGCTAAATAGCTTATTTGTCTAGAGGTTTAACCCTAATCAATTACCCCGGCACTTGCCCTGATGGACTTATGCAACGCGTGATGGGGGGGGGGGTAATATTGGAAAGGTCGGATGAGGAATGGGGAAGGGTCTTGGGGTGATTTTAGGGGGTGGGAGAGGTGCGTTTTAATTATTGAAAATGTAAGTTTTTTAACCGTTTTGGTGAAAAAGTGTCATGGGAAAGGGCGGGGTTGAGAAGAGAAGGTCGAGCATTGCAATGGAGTCCGTGTTTGAATTTTGGTAAGTAATTGGTGAATATGGCGAAACGTGTCTTTAGAAATATTTAGATCTTAAAAATAAATAAGCTTAGGCTTTGTATAATTGACCAAAAGCAGAAACTAACACTGACTATACTTTCGGTTCTAAAAGACACTGAATAAATCTGTTTGCACGTAATGTATTTAATTCGTGATTTGATATAGTTGGAGCCGCCAGTTGCTAGATAATGTAAGAAAGATATCGATCTGATGATCGGAAGATGGGAGGGGGGGGGGTTGAGTAATCAGGATGCCATAGACTGGCGTGTAGAATCAATAGCGGCACGTTGAAACCGTCGAGGTCTTAATATCCTCTCGTTGTCGTGAAATGGATGTTGAGGTAATCGTCAGATATCGTCTTTATGTCATCTGACCTAGTTCAAAATTACAAGGCTTAACTATCGATGTTGTTGGTATAAAGTTAAGGACCTTGTGTCACAATAATCCATAAAACCGACCTCAAATTGTATTTGAAATAAAACTCTTGAGGGATTATCTTCAAGGTAGTTTTCGTGTCTACTTTCAAAAATTTAATACAAACTTCTATTTTGTGTACCTCTAGTCGACATGTATACACTATTTACTTTTTAAATTTAAAATTGCAATTCTGACGTATGTTAAAATAAAGTCCCTTTATGAGGGTAACACATATGATGGGCAACGGCAAAGAACGAACAGAATCCGATTAATTCAAAATCGATGTTTTTCTGCCATCTGCAAGGTTATAGCAGATAGATTAATCACGCGGAGTCCTCTGGAAGATGAATATCATGGTGCGTGAGATTTTGAGCAACCATTTACTTCAACTCTGATACAAACCCTGAGACTTGAAACTTTAATTCAGCTTTTCCGGAGAATTGAGAAAAACAGACTGATCGTTCTTTGCCGTTGCCCTTCATATATAAATATTCTTAAATGCATTTCAAATGTTGAATTGTGCGTTAGATAGCACCATAATTCAATTTAACTTCCATCGTAGTGTGCAGTTACTATGCGGTCCACTAATAATCAACGCTATTACATTTCTGTCAAGATTCAAACAAACATCAGAATGGAACTAATTGCTTTAAGGGTTCTTGTGTATATACAGATTCCAGTGGGGGAAACTTGTTTCAACATAGACATTTTAAATATTTTTCTATCAATTAAAGTTTTTTTTATTATTATTATTATTAAAGAAAGTTTGATAAAAATATTAATGATATCTACGTTTGAACATATTTTAAGCACAGATTTTTGAATACAAAACACCATGGGTTTTCGAAATTTCTTTCCATATTTCTACGATGTTAAATGTTTCATTATTTATTTCTGATCATTTGAATTTTTTTATTTTTATTTTCTTTATTCTACCACTTTGACCGATTATTAATAACCATTATTGCTGAAGAAAAGCACTTTCTAAACACTAGTTATCTTTAAAATGTTATTAAATTATACTTTTGGAATTTATAAAGAGCGGTTTCGAAGAGAAAGAATTAAAAAAAAAAACTATATTGAAAATATTCATCTGAAAGAAAAATTAAAAATCAACAAAAATCAATCTTTTCACGATTTATATAATTATATCTTCCTGATCTCTTTAAAGAAAGAAAATTGATGCGATCTATGGCAATTCACTGGCTGACGCACGGGATATTTTGGTTCTTTTTTTTTCTACTCGTAAACAGAAAAGAATTATAAAATTAAGATGAATCTAATAGTTATGTTTTTATTTTATATCATATTACCCATGTCCAGTGCGTCAGTAGATATAAATGCATGTTTGACCCAATTAAAATAATTATTTTTGATTATAATATTGTCCCCAAGTAAAGCTAAATAAATCAAAAGCATAATTGCTAGATTCACAATAATTTTAGAATTCTAATTTGTTTATGAGTAGAAAAAAAAGAGCTAAAATGTCTCGTGCTTACAGCAGAGAATTGCCCTATTGATATTTCCACATCAATATCACAAGTGCACATTTTTTGAACATTTTGCTAAGTGTACTTTTATTTTCTAGATAAATAATAACTACTCTGTAAGATGAGGCATTTTATCGATTGACAGCCAAAAAAAAATTATAATTTCCAGGATTTTACAGAAATGAAATTTGACATTTTGAAGGGCAGAGGAGATTAAAACATAAATATCATTTTATTTCTTAGCTATTACAAATGAGCATATTGTATTTCCACGAAGATTTTTTTATTACAACTTTGTTGTTATATTTTTATGGATAGTGTACAAGAAGTTGGAATTTTGTTTTTCACTATATAGTAATAAAGGACATGGATGCTACTGCAGTGAAATCCAACTGTGCACAACAATGCTCAACCCTCGAAATATGTTCACTTTGTTTACTATATGCACTTTTTGCATCAGTTCTTTTGATTTACGTCCGATGTTCACAGAAGAATTTCAATTTCTTTATCACAAGGATTTTGAGAGTGCACCGGGGACATAGCTACTAGAGGTCGGCAATATATCGATACAACGATATTTTTATCGATGTTTGAAATAATACATCGATAGTAAAAATATCGATACAAGTCACCGATATATCGATATTTTCAAACTCTTTTAGGTTTTTTATGATCGTTTTGTAGTTCCATGTGTTTTTTCGATTTTCTTTATTCCCTTTTCAAAAACTTCAAAACTAAAGTTTGGACTTGGCTGAGAGACAGTTAAAATGGCACCCTAACCGAAAAGAAAACATAATGTAATGGAAAGATAAAATCATTTATTAGTAGTCATTAACATAGTGCCTTTTCTGTTGCTAAAGTGTGCCTGGAATTTGCATCTAATTTTAAATATTAAAACATCTCCATCAGCAAAATATGCGGTAAACTACTTTTCGAAATTTCTTCTAGGAAAAAGAAATGTGAATATATTTGCATTTACATCCAAATATATTTTATTTATTCTGGTTGATAATATAATTTATTTATTAAAATATTTTTTATCATTTATTTATTAAAACAATTTTGGCATGAATGCATGAAAAGTAGAAATTTGCCCCGAAATTTTTTTTTTCTAGTAAAATTGAAAATCAAATAAAAAAATTAAAAAAATCATGTATCGATATAACGATAATTTTTTCTATGCAACGATATAGTATCGATATTTAATTTGATCAATATTTCCGACCTCTAATAGCCACCGGTTCAAAAAGTGCCACTTCATTTCTTGAAAATTTGAATACTGCTTATAAGCACATATGTGTTATCTGCATTTTTTGGCCTAATCGAGTTATTGTTACCAGACGATTCCTTGTTTTTTGTTCGAAATAAGGGGGCAGTTTAATGGTCTTATATGCAAGTTAAACATTAAAAAAGTTGGTAAGCTAGGTAGTAATAAGTTAACATCAACAGCAGGAAGTTGTTAAACTTTGAACTATAATTTCTTATTTAAAGTTTCAGTTGCAGATACGACTTCCGTGCTTAGTACGGCAGTATACAGTGTAGTCTACAAGCAAGTAATATTAAGTACTGAAGTAGAGCACACAAACTTTTGCAATTGTGATCCTTTAAAGGCGAGACAAAAGTTCTGGACAATCAAATCAGTCGTACTTCCATTTAACTTCAAAGTGCACTAAAGTATTTAAAATGCTATATTTTTAATTTATTATTTGACATAATCAGTTATAACATATTTGTTATGATTATTACTCTTTGATAGTTTTATTTTATTTTATATATAGTTTATGTAATATAGACTATGGGACAAGAGAGAAAAAAACGCTTACAAAAAGATTTCGTTTGCCATCAAACAAAACTACAAAAATTAGTTACTTAAGCATTTTAATGACTCCATTTTAACGAAAATGACGATGTTCCCACGTTTAAATATGCACATAACTTATAAAATAACAACTATATTGAGAACTATTTTTCCCCGACTTGTTTGCAGACATTATTAGAAACGCCATGAGATGGCGCAGTCAAAATTATATCAAGATTTAAAAAA
Organism: Linyphia triangularis; assembly: GCA_963978545.1. NCBI lineage: Eukaryota > Metazoa > Arthropoda > Arachnida > Araneae > Linyphiidae > Linyphia > Linyphia triangularis. The sequence goes on from OZ021729.1 coordinate 60,042,368, forward strand.
ATAGCATTTTTAACACTTTAAGTTATTTTTTTATATCATCCATTATCATGAAAAGTATTAATACGATCTTAAACATCGTTTTATATTCCTTTTTTTGATTATATTTTCCTTATATTTAAACATGCGTTGTAACCTTCCGCCATTTGTTATTGTTTACATTCTGCCATAGAGATGATAGACGAATTCAAATCGCTATCTGAAAACTGCATTTCAAGCTTTATTTATGGAAATCATTTGCTTATCAAAAATAGAAAATTATAAAAATGAGAAAATAATTATTTCATAATACATGTATGAAAAACGATCTAGATATAATTACTGAAAATTGTGACAAAATTGGGGTACTAATACTCTTATCAAGCTTAATCCTAGTATACGTTACACGATGAATTTGGCGACATTGGTGATGATGCATATGCTTTTTTTCATGGTATGTTTTATGTATTTGTCATCTTCAGGTTACAATTTTCTATGTTTTTGCCTACGCAAATTCTTGGCGACAATCGTAAAAACGTTACTTCGGCGTTGGCAACAGTTTGGCGAGAAAAACATCAAGTCATTTCAGCGGTAGCGATATTTTTCAAAATCGCGCCAAGCGTATACTAGGATTTTACCCTCTTATCATTCTATATCATTATTATTTTATTGCCCAAATTATTATTTTTGTAACTGATAAAACAGTAAGGTTTTTCTTTATTTTTAAAATACACTGATGTTTTATAATTTATACTTGTTCTTATAATACAATAAAATGATGACTAACTAAACACTAATAACTGACAGTAACTAAATGATGACAACCGTAAACATTGAATTGAAAGGTAAACAAACGGCGGAAGAATACAAAATTCATTCCTATGCGAACTAAATAAAAATAAAACACAAATATTAAGTTTATGAAGACCCAAATTAATATTTCGAATAGTATAAAATGAAATAAAAAGTAGGAAATTATTATAAAAAAACAGTTTGTTAAATTTTTAACTGAAATTTTACTACGCTATCTAGTAGCAGTTTTACTAATGGCTGTAAACAGAAACCAAAATATAGTCCTCTATAAAATTGTTTTTCTCTAAATAATGTGCACATTTAAGTGCGGGAACATTGATATTTCAGATGGAATTAGATAAGTACAATAGTTTAATAAAAAAATTATGTAGTGACAAAACATAGCAAACGGAACTGAACGATATTGGTGTTCGTCCCACGGACTAATAAGCCAATATATCTACTTAAAATTTTAAAATTAAAATATGGCAACCTTTGGTTAGGCACACTTTTCAGAATAGATATACAGTAAATTTACATAAAAACATTTACCAAATGCAAATAAACTCTCTATTTCAAAAAGTTTGCCTTTTTTTTAACCTAATATACCATTAAAATTATATTTAAAAGAATAATATATTTTGCGTATGAGAAGAAAATTGTCATTTTTCACAACATAAAATATCGTATAAAATATTTATTTTTCCTAATTTAAGACATATTTAGCCTCACTAATCTTGTGTGCTTTCATTATCTGGGGAAAAATTAGAATAAAATTTTCAATAGAACTTTAAAAAAGTGTACCTAACCATAAGTTTTCATATATTAATTTTAAACTTCTAAGTTCCAAACATAGGCTTATTACATAAGTATATATAAAATAAAAATTGGAAGTGCAACATTCATAAAAAAAAAAAAATGTTTTATTATTGACTGTGACAAAAAATTAATTAAAAATATTGCATTTTAATTAATTTAGCACACTTTTTAAGTTGAATGAAAATAGGACTGATTTGCTTTGTCCAGGACTATTATATCTCCCCTAAAGCAGATTTTTTCAGATAGTAAGGCCGAACATGTAACAGCCACCTATGTGTGTGATATAACAACACGTCAAAGTGTCTCTCTTCCGCGGCTCACAGACGATAAAAAATTGCTCATCCCTCTAACAGATGCAGTTGGCAAATTGAATCCCGTGAGGGGGTGGTCCATATCAGGGGTATCGATCACAGGTCACCCCCCTTTGTCCAATGGGGCTGGATCTGGCATTCAACAAATGACTTCATTATCTAGCCAGACCCGGATGCTTATTTGTCAGCAAGGGCATTACACGGATTGGCGTGTTTTAGGATGATACTTTTTGATTTTGATTATTTTTTTAGAGGAGGGGGGGGGGGGGGTCTTTAAGTTCAAGGGGGTTTAATTATTCGTGGAATTGTACCTAGTTTTTGGTATGATGAGAAAGTAATTTATAAAAATTTGAGTAATGTTCAATTTAATTATGATTGTATGATTGGAAATGTATAATTCACTTACGCGTACCCAAATAATTGGGCGTATTTATATCATCGATATAGATGATTTATATATGCGGATTGGCAACATCGGCCGTTTGCTTACATATTGTAATCAATGGTTGCATAGTTGAATCACGTATTTGGCTGTGTTAAGCACTTTATAAGTGGCAGAAATAGACAGTCGGTAGTTCCAAAAAACAAAACAAATAGTTGAATCGAAATGAATCTGTATAGCTGTCGAGTATTATTTTTTAAGAGGAGGCATCGAGCAAATGAAAACGTAGACGCGTAGACAAACATAGTGCCCTCTCATAATTATCGATCGTCTCTGTAATTCTAATAATTCTCAACCCAGAATAATTATCTGTTCAGATGACTTAAACTGTGTAAACCGTCACGCTGTTTAAGTTTAGATATAAGATTGTTTTTGAACCATCGTACCATTGCAGTGCTTGTACCAAAGTTTAAGAGTTATTTTTAAAACCATTTGACACTGGATCGGGTATGTTTGGAAAGATAAAAACAATTTCTAACCTTAAAATCATGAATTATTAGGTTACGAGGTATTAGAATAACGCCAATGATATCATGATGTATAAACAAACAAGCATTTTTGAATTTATAAGTTAACTGACTGTAACAGTAAATTTTTTTTAACTGCTTGAGGAATTTTTGGGTATTGAAACATTAAACATTGAACATAACCAAATGTGGGATCTAAATTTTACATTAGATAAAAAAAAAAAAAAACGATGTCCAACTTCTTGCATTTTGTAAATATGTTTAAAAAGTATTACAAACAATGCATGTTTTTATCGCAATTTTTTTTTTTTTTTTTTTTAAATTTGTTTGTCAAATTTTCACTAGAATACAAACGAATATTTTCAAATAATATTTTAATTTCTTCTATATGTTGTTCGGTCTTATTTTCTTCCAGAGTTCTAAATTGTACAACTTTTTTTTTTCAAAAGTTCGAGTAATCATCGTAAATTACTTTGTGCAACATAAGTAACTTAATTCTAAAGACAAACAACAGCGGATTTCCAAGTACTGATAGAGGCGGTGGAAATCAATAAGTTCGACCTCAAAACGTTTATATACGGTCTATAGACCAGGAACCCAATCTCTGGAAAGATTTACACCTCAAAAAGTATAACATCATATTTTACACCGGAAACAAGGTAGGCGTGTCGACGGGAAACAGAACCTTAAATCACAACGACCCCTTCCCCTCCCCCTTCCCCCACAAACCATATTGTTGCCATCCAATCGGACATAAATCCCTCACTAAAATTGTGGCAGATAAAGATTTTAAGGTTCTCCCCAACCGCCTGCAACGTGTAATCTTGTCTTATTATATGCTAATTCGCTTCTGGGATTGAGCCGTACACCAAGCTACTGGTAGGAGGAAGACCCATTCGGTATTGTGTGCAAACCTCTCCATGATTTATAGTTCGTAAGGGTGGATTTTTTGGGTTTAATTTCCAATATCCGATGGGTTTCCACAACCATTTTCTCACTGCGATGTACATACACATATTGGGGTTAAGTGATTCTGAGTAAGGTTTTTGTCGTTGGTTGCGATTTGCATGATGGGAAAGCTTGCTGAAGATTGGCTTGGTGCATCAGACTTGTGCTTGTCTGGTGTTTTTTTTCCCCTTTCTTTTCCTCCCTTTGTGTTGTGGCGGCGATTAGGTGTTTTTTTTTTTCTTCTTGCAGAAACTGACGTGTTTCACGCACTAGTTATTTTGGGGAAAGAGGTTATGGAGACGACCACAGGGATGTGTTGTTTTGGGCTTCCAGGTTGAAAGAGAAGAGGTGGAAGAAAAGTAGGTGTAATTCGATCCGAAATGAAAGTGAGTAAGAAGATTCATCGTTTCGGAATGGTAAATTTTCTTTGTATGTGGCAGTGGTACTGGTTTCGTAAACTTTGTTGGAAATGAGAAATTTCAAGGACATTACTTTCTCAGGTCTTACGGGACCTACTTTATATTCAGATATTAGTTTTGATAAGCATTTTTTAATAGAAAAAAACAAACTTTTAAGATTGACGACAGTCATTCATCTTAAATTATGAAATTGCAATTTATTAGAATGAAATTCTACAGCAAATTAAAGACTTTAAAGTTTTATTTAATCCAGTTCATGCAGCTAAAGAAAGTACTTTTTTTTTTTTTTTTTAGTATTAAGTTATTAAAATTTCGATTGGAAATATAAAATGGGCAATGGCATATGAAATCCCCATTAATGTTAGTAGCTCTGTGGTTTGAATTTGTTTGCTTTCATTTTAAAATAAAGTGAATGTTATATTCTATGACAAGAAAGAAATACCTAGGATCATTAATAAAATAAAGGATAAAAAAAATAAAGGAAAAGTTAAATTTGTGGTTTGTAAATTTTTTTTTACTTAAATTCTAAATTTATAAAGCAGACTGATCTGTGTTCAATAACCCAATGCCTCTTTTAATATAGTGCATAGAAAGCAAAGCTTTGTATTAATATATTTCCAAATATAGTATACTTGGAAATATATTAATATACAAAAATAACGGAAATATATTAATATACAAAAATAACGGAAATATATTAATATACAAAAATAACGGAAATATATTAATATACAAAAATAACGGAAATATATTAATATACAAAAATAACGGAAATATATTAATAAACATAAATAACGGAAATATATTAATATATCCTTATACTAATATAACGCTTTTCGTCAAGAAGGTATTATTACTAGACAGTAATGTAAATTAAAATCTTTACATGTAGGGCTATCTGACAAATTCTATTTATGAATTTATAGCTAATAAATAAAAAATGCTATAAAAAAGTTATAGACTGTTTCAAAAACATAGATTATAGTTACTTTACATGAGCCAGGTCAAGAAAGAGGGTAGAAAACTATTTTAACGTCTTGTAGTTCAAAATAATTCTAATTTTACAATAAAATGGGAAACGGATCGTATATTGTTGACAAGGCGTCATTTATCCAATAATAAATTTAAACGTTTTATGCATTCTGATTCGATTCACCTATTTATACCCTGACAAGTACACAAATCACAATTTATAGGAGTTGACAGTCAATGAAAACGCAAGCACACATCCCTACCTCAAAGCCCACACCTTCAAGAACTTTAAAAGCAGCCAGATCTCAAATATATAAATCTTCTGGTCTTTAGACGAACCAAATAATAATTCGAAGGCACATTTATTTGAAAAGGGGGCCAGAAGCAGCCTCAATGTACACAGCACTCCAGAAACCAATGGCCCGAGACATACATCATTTCTTCCATCAACAACCTCCAAGATCTGTGGCGAACGGGTTAAACGACCCAAAATAGCCACAACAGCCCTCTTGTGCTGGAGGCTTTTATGTCCACTTTCTCTAGTGTAGGGACAAAGTGAAAGGGTTAGAAGTATAAATAGAATAAATCATCGACACCCTCTTGGACAGATGTCCTGCTGAATGGAAGAGGGGGTGGTGCATCAAGTATACCGCAACATGAGGGACGTCCGGAAGATCATTGGGTTTGCCCGTCCGAGCGTGTTGGACCAGCGGCCACTTCGATTGTCGGACAATGGCGGTGCGGTCGTTGACACTTTTACTCTCTGACCAGGCAGATGACCAGGTCCTCAAGAAACACCTGAAGTTGCTTGAACCCGTGTGGTTGGTTTCTGGAGAGTGGTTGGTAGAGAAACTTTCACTGATGTTACTCACTGCTCCTTAGTTAAACGCTGCGAGATGTGTACTTGAGTCCCTGTATCAATTTTGTGTTTACAAGTGGACTCAGTAACTGGCGAAGAGTCAAGCTTTGATTCAAATAAAACAAGATATCTGAATACCAATCGAGAAATGTCAGTATAGAGCATATAGTTTTTTTTTTTAATTAAAAAAATTGAGTATTAAAATGAAGAAATGCATGTCAAATGTTTTCCACCTGTAGTTAATGATCCCGAAAAACGTTATTAAATATTTCAGCAATACTTTCATCTTTAATGTAATAGTTTCACAACTTTGTCCTGCAATTGAAATCGGTGACAAAATATGTTGAAAATCAGCTATGAAAAAGTACAAATACATTTTTCAATAACATTGCGTACTTAGATTTTCATGACAACAAAGTTACGTAACCAATGTTGTAGAACATTTTCAATTTTGTTGCACAGCATATCCTTCGGCAAAACTCAAATTTCAATAATAATGTACTTTTAACTCAATTTTAAAATTAGTATAATAAAAATAGCAACTGATTTTAACTAATTAAAGTGATTTAAGTATAAAATTCCCTCTCGGCGTGTTTATTTGGGAAATATTTCAGTAAAAATAGGGTTATTGCTCAAAAAGCAAACAAAATTGTCAAGGCACTCACTTGGAAAGTGAAATAGACTCTGGCAAAGCATGTGTCCCCAGCAGACAGTTTGAACGTGTTTTACACAAACGAATTTCCTGACAGTGAAGTGCTTGTACTTTGTATCGAACATTGCACCAGATAAACATGCAACTTAACCCAAAATGTATGACATAAAAAGTTGAAAAACGAATGTTTTTAACACAGAGTTATCTTTCTTTGAGCATCGCTCATCAACGACTGTTTCTAGTCTGTTTCATTTACAAGAAAGGATAATATAGGATAAACATATCGCCAATTTCGCTGTTTTGGCACCATTTTTTTGTCATTGTAAACTATCGCCAAAAATATCGACAAGCTGGTTATTTTTATTTTTTTTTAATTAATGGAAACGATAAATTACACCAATCCATTACAAATTTAAATGCAGTGACCAGTATGAAGTGTAATTGAAAGTTGTACGATAATCCCCACTCCTAGTTTCTATAAACATTAGAAAATACCTTAAGCACTCAGTTGCTGCTTTTAATTTCGAGTTCTCCGAAGTCAAGTTGTATATGACTTCGAAGAACTTCAGAGATTGGTTGTGGGGAATAACAAACCGGAATCGTCATTAAGGGGACCAACAAAAAACAAATGAGCTTTTTAGTAGTTGCTGGTGGGGAATATAGCAATGGGTGGGGCCAACAACACAAAAAAATAAGCTTCAAACTTGAAAATATCGTCGCCGTTTCCGATCGTTTGGGCGGCAGTTCCACAACTTGGGAAGACGCCGTTACTGATGACTACTAATAGTGCGTGTTAGGGGGTTTACCATACTTTTCATCTGTTGTGAAGCTTATTTTGGCGATGGAATGAGAGATTGTTCGAGAATGTTATAGCAACACAATATTTATGGGAAATTTTTAAATGAACTGACAAATTGTTCAGTATTCTCCCGATAAACGTGTGACAAATTTATTAAATTTATTATACTTTTTAAAAATGTGTATGCTGTATTGGGAACAATTTACAAGTTTAGTATGTATAATGGGTACTTAACGTTGTGGTTTCCATAATAATCTCGAAAAACTAAACTGATTATAAATTGACCATTGCTTGAAAACAATAATTTAATAATGTAAAAAATAACAATGTTCTGAATACCTACCCAGGTAGCAGAGTATTATTAGCCAATGTAGGGAACAGGGCTTCTGGAATACTGTCCAATTCAGGTCAAAATTCAAGCATCGTTTCAAAATACATTAAAAAAAAAAAAAAAAAAAAAAAAAATTATCAAAAACATCACAAAACATATCCTTTTGTCCTCTGTCCTTTCTTATGAATAAAATAATTCAATTGCCCAGATAAAAAACTGTGAGCATCAATATTTCAAAACTTCCAATATTTATCCAGCATTAAATGAGATTGTAAACCAGCCGTTGTAACGGAGCGTGGCCAATATCGGGTTTGATCGATTTCGAGCGATATTGGCCAGCTTCGTTGTGCTACTGGTGTAGGTAGGAAGTAGAAAAACAATTTATGAAATGGAACCTTTTTTCACTTGAAGAGTATGGTGCAACTCTTAGCTGTAGATATTTTAATAATGACTTTAAAATTAAAAAATAATAACTTGAATCAAAATTAGCTAACCCGTTATTCAGTAACCCGGCCATGCAGAAAACCACTTATAAAGTATAAAAGTAGCTAAGAAAATATTCTCAATCACTAGGTTCATCTTTTGGAGGTTTTGCATTTAACAGTCCAGCGTCCAGATAATAGAAATACTTCTAATATTATTCGTGTTGATCTTTTACACCAGGTAATATTAATACAACTAACCATAATAATGAAATTAAGAGCACTTATAGCAATTTCTGGAAGGTTCATGCTTGGTTATATATTTGAAGCCGCAGAATGCTTACAATCACTATAGAGAATCTATATTACAAGTCTCCTACAAATTAGTTGGTGTTGGTTATAATTATCGTGGTAATTAAGGGAAACTTATTACAGTAGATGTTATTACATTAGATGTGTTACAGTATAGTGACAATTCAGTTGGATTTATTTACAGAGCAGAAAACGCTTGCGAGTTATAAAATAGGTAGGGTTAGGAATCTAAATTTAAGAATTGTGCCTCAAACGCTAATGAATATTACTTAAAAAATAAGGGTTATTTTATGCCTGCTGCTATATTGTAGGAACCAATATTTACGATAGAAACTCGTGTAAAAGAGGCATTTTGGTGACAGCCACAAAAAAAAGGATAGAATGCACTGTCATCCACAACGAGGCTGTCTTCCACGTTTCAAAACGATTGGATAATGGAAAGTGCGTTTAGAAGCGTGTATAAAAGTGACCTTCTGGTGACAGACCCAAAACTTGATAAAATGCATTGCTATAGACAAAGAATCTATTTGCCAAGTTTCTGCTCAAATGGATGACGGTAAGTGGGCTTATTAGTCCTACGAAAAGGCAATAATAGCGAGTGCAAAAGATGCCGTTTAGGGACAGCCCCAAAACTTGATAGGATAAATTCTCATCGACAACGAGTCTATCTGTAAAGTTTCAGGTTCAAGTTTGTTAGTTCTACAAAAAGGCAATAATAGCGTATGTAAAAGCGACCTTTTATTGGCAGTACCAAATCTTGATAGAATGAATTGTCATCGACAACGAGTTTCAGCTCTATGTGATGACGGCAACTAAGTTAATTAGTCCTCCGAATAGAAAATAGAAGCGTGTATAAAAGCGGTCTTTTAAGGATACTTATTATAAAAAATCTTAAAAATTAAATTACAATAAAAAGAAAAGTATTTTCCCAAGATCAAATAAACAAGCACTAAATTTTACTGCATTTAAAAAAAAAACAAAAAAAAAACATGAATTCAAGATATTTTAACAGTAATTTTATATAACAGACAATATAAATGCATAACATTTCAATAAGAGCGCTACTTCGCCAAATATGGCAACCTCCATCAACACCCCAAAAGGTCACGGGGGCCGGACCCCAAAATCTCATCCCCAGCAACTTCTCTAAACACCAAAATCGTCCGATTCCCGATTAATCGTATTAGCGACCCACCACCTAATTTACAAAACCGCGCTTTTGTCCTACCTCCAATACAACTCGTACCACTAGGAACAACACCAACTCAGCTCTTCCGATTATGCATTGTCTGTCTGTCCGGCCGTCCCCTACGCTTATAGCTGTTTACAATGACATTACGCGGTTATTGTAATAATAGACTCCAATACCGCAAATACAAGTGACATTAGCGATTTTTGAATTTTCATGGACTCAGAAAGGAAATGAATACAGATTTTGTTTACTTTAAGGCTGTAATTTCGATGCCTGTTGAGAGGAAGGACCTAGAAAAGTTATTTATTGTCATAGTTTTTAGTGTTGTGTTGTAAACAGAATGATGAGTTTTGTAATGGCCTCTAATGTAATGTTAGTTCCAAGATTCATAAAGCTTAGGTTTAAATGTCACAGTTTTTGTCGCAAAAACATCCGTCTCTTAATGGTGTGGTGAACATATTGATTGAACATTGTTCAATATAAAGCGAAAGAATATGCAATCGTACATTTAGAATACTGTAAAAGAAATGCTAGTTTTATGGCAAAGTGTTTGCTTAGCGATATTACGTTTGTCGTTTATGGAACCGTAATTGCAAAAGTAATAGCTTTTTAATCTAAAAACAACTTCCAAATGCGTTTTATGAAACCACACATGATTTATTATTGTTGTTTAGTTTGGAAATGCTCAATCATATTTCAAAAGTTGGGTGTAAGTTTTAAAAATTATTCGGATATTTTCAAAACCTACAGAGAATCATTAGCCACTAAGTTTTTTTTTGGAAAAAATTGATTTTAAATGAACATAAATTTATTCTCAGTACATTACCGCTTTTGGAAATAAATGTATTTTACCTGCGATAATATCAATGTATGCTTTTGAAATATAATTTTTACCTATTTTTTCCCCATCAACCTCAGTGTTAAGAAAATTTTCGTAAGTATATTTGTGATGATGTAGTTCTTAGTAGATTGTTATTGCCAATAATTTGAAATACAGAAATACAAGACATGTAAAATATACACTGAACAAATTTAACCCAGAAAAACACATTTTTTATACAAAATATTTATACGCATTACCAACTTTTGTGTAAAATTGCAACTAATTCATGTGATTTTGAAATCGGATGAAGTTTTCATACTGTTAAACCACTACGAAGGAAGTGCCCATTCCGTGGCATTAACTAACGTTTTTCCTCCTTTAAAACTTCCGTAGCATGCATTGTCATCGATAACGAGTCTAATCTGCCAAGTTTTATTTTGATTTGATGATGGTAAGTGGATTAATTAGCGCTCCGAAAATTTAGACCACAAACAAACACACAAAATTGAAGTTAATACAAAGGATTTAAAAAAAAAAAAAAATACATAATGTTCGAGAAAAATGCGTTTTCAATTAAATTTTTATAAATTGAAATTTGTATACATTTAATTTAAAAACCCTTTCGTATTAGAAATATATTTGGTTTAGTTGCAAAGCTCAATTTAAAATGTCATAAAAATAGTGGAAATTTAAGAAAAAGTATTACCTGACGAAATAATTTATAAATAAAACAAAAAATTAAACTTACAATAATACAATCTTGGTAAATGTGACGTATCTTCCTAATTGTTTTGTCAATTCATCATACACATTTATCCTGAGGAAAATAAAAATATAAAGCTAAATTTATTTTACATTTTGAATATATGTACAAAATTAAATTTTTAATTTTAATAATAAAATAATAAATTTTAATAATAAAATAATAAATTTTAATACTAAAATAATAATTTTTAATAATAAAATAATAAATTTTAATACTAAAATAATAATTTTTAATAATAAAATAATAAATTTTAATAAAATAATAACATTTTAATAATAAAATAAAATAATAAATTTTAATAAAATACATTTTAATAAAAAACAAGTTTTAATAATAAAATAATAATACATTTTAATAATGAAACAATAATACATTTTAATAATAAAACAATAATACATTTTAATAATAAAACAATAATGCATTTTAATAATAAAATATTACACTTTAATAAAATAATAAGTTTTAATAATAAAATTATAATACACTAGCTGAATACCCGTGATGTGCTACGAAATTTTACCATTAGCATTTTAGAGATAAAAAGACATTCATGTATTCTACACTTCAGACGTTTGCTCCCATTTCGATCCCGACAAATTGATTTATCAAAATAGGAACTTTCCTTTGTTGACATTTTTAACAAAATTTATAATTGTGAATAGTAAACTGGAATAGTTTATTGTGTTTATGTTTGCTCTTAGTTCTAAATTTCAAAGTAGTAGCTGTATTGGAATTGAGACATTAAGATAATCCTCGTATAGTTTCAATGTTGCGTCGACTTTTCATCCCTTAAAAATTCGTTAATCGATATTGGAATGACTTATTTTTTTAACATTTGCACCAAATATCAGAAATATGACTACATTGGAAGAGGAACATTCGGATATCCCTTGTTTGGAACATTTAACCCCTTTTTGCAACCCTTAAGTGGGTTAATCTAGATCGAAATGGCTTAATTTTTCTACGTTTATCTTTATTGACATTCATTCCAATTTTCAGAGTTGTGACTATATAGGAAGTAGGATATTCGAGTTTGGAATGTTTAACCACTTTTCCACCTCTTAAAGTGGATTAATCAAGCTCGGAATAGCTTAACTTTTCTATGTTTGTCTTCTTTGATATTTGTACCAATTTTTAGAGTTGTGACCATATGGGAAGTGGTACATTCGAATATTCCTCGTTTGGAACGTTTAACGCATTTTCCACCCCTTAAAATGGGTTAATCGAGATCGGAATAGCTTACTTTTTCTTCGTTTGTCTTTATTGATATTCGCACCAATTTTTAGAATTGTGACGAAATGAGAAGTAAGACATTCGAATATTCCTCGTTTGGAACGTTTAACCCCTTTTCGACCCTTTAAAGTGGGTTAATCGAGATCGGAATAGTTTAATTTTTCTATGTTTGCCTATGTCGATATTTGCACCAATTTTCAGTGTTGTGACCAAATGGGAAGCTGGACATTCGAATATCCCACGTTTGAAACGTTTAACCACTTTTCGACCCCTTAAAGTGGGTTAATCGAGATCGGAATATCTTACTTTTTCTATGTTTACCATAGTTGATATTTGTACCAATTTTCAGAGTTTTGACTATGTGGGAAGTGGGAGAATTAGTGATGAGTGAGTGAGTGAGTCAGTGAATGAGTGAGTGAGTGAGTGAGGGCTTTGCCTTATATATAGAGAGATTTTAATAATAAAACAATAATACATTTTAATAATAAAATAATAATACATTTTAATAATAAAATAATAATACATTTTAATAATAAAACAATAATACATTTTAATAATAAAACAATAATACATTTTAATAATAAAACAATAATACATTTTAATAATAAAACAATAATACATTTTAATAATAAAACAATAATACATTTTAATAATAAAACAATAATACATTTTAATAATAAAACAATAATACATTTTAATAATAAAATAATAATACATTTTAATAATAAAATAATAATACATTTTAATAATAAAATAATAATACATTTTACTAATAAAATAATAATACATTTTAATAATAAAATAATAATACATTTTAATAATAAAATAATAATACATTTTAGTAATAAAATAATAATACATTTTAATAATAAAATAATAATACATTTTAATAATAAAATAATAATACATTTTAATAATAAAATAATAATACATTTTAATAATAAAATAATAATACATTTTAATAATAAAATAATAATACATTTTAATAATAAAATAATAATACATTTTAATAATAAAATAATAATACATTTTAATAATAAAATAATAATACATTTTAATAACAAAATAATAAATTTTCATAATAATACTAAAAATAACACTTTTAAAGGAATTAAGCTAACTGCAACGAAACAGGAGTCTTCAATATAATTATTCAAACGCTTATATTACATGGCATGATCATAGTAGCTCCATATTTTGTATGCACTCCACGTGTAAGTAATCTTGAGCATTTTATTCAAAAGTAAACATGATTTAATTTCAATTAAATCACTTTGAATGTAAAACTAAATTTTATTAGCTAGAAATACTTTTCATTCGATATTATTTAACTCATAAATTCAATATAATATGTTTCTAATTATTTTATTTTGATTTTATAGGATAAGTTTTCAACTGTCATAATTTTAGCAGGTTTAGAATATTTCTTGTTTTAGAGAAATATGTATTATTGAGTCTTCAGAAATATTATATTGAATAATCTTAAAATATGATTTGTACTTTTGATAAAAAAAAATAAATAAAAAAAACTTAACTTTAACTTATTAAAATTTCTTAATATTTAACTTGTTTGCTATTCTGATATTAGATTACCTATAAATTATTGTTTAAGTTAAAACACCGAACCGAAATGCAGCTATCACACAAAAAGATTAACATTTAAAGTTTAATTTCTAAAATGAAACTTTAAATTTAATTTGAAAATTTTAAGTTTTTTTTTTTAAAAATGTATGCGGAAATAGTAAGTTTTGTTAGTGAGATTGTAAGTACTTTGAGCAGTATTTATTTTTATTGAATACCTACAAAGTTTCTTATACGAAAATAATTTAAATTTAAAACATTTTAACAAATAAAAACACTTCGGACAAAATAAAATAATATTTTTTTCGAAAAATTATTTACGATTTGTAAGAAATGTGCAAATCTTCTCGAGATCTTCATTTTGAAATGTATTAGCTTTTTAATTTTGCTTATTTGAAGACATATTAGCTAATATTTAGTTTAATTTTAAAATATTTTCTAAATTAAGGATTTATATGATTAGTTTTATACTTAAAATACGCAAATTATTTAAATCGACGTAGCCTTGTATCCCTTTTTAATGGGATTTTAAACTTTTAATTAATTTGTTACTGAATAATGCAATTTCTTGTTAATCTTTAATATGAAAGTAAATGACGATATATTAAAAATATAGTAATAACAAAACAGACAATTACAATAAACATGAAAAAAATATACTTAAAATATTAAAATCTAGTATCTTAAAAAAATGCTGAGATGCAATAACTGAAACTACAAAATCTGTAATAATTTAACGCCAATCCACATTTTAATGAAAAAATCATATTGCTTTTTAACAAGACATTTTTAAGAAAATCTAAAATTTTCGAAAATAGAAAAACAAATCAAGATGAATTAAAAATCCAATCAAAAATTTAAAATAAAATACCGAATTTGCCCTTTCAAATTACTAGTGCATTATTTAGTACTATTTTAATTTCCAAGTATAATATATTCAGAACTGGTGTGAAATTTATTATGACATTAGGCCTTCTGAAATATGCATGGGAAAAATCTTTTTCAAAAAAAGATATATTTTGGGAACCAGAAACCGCACCAATATTTAGGTTCTTATTATAGAAACAAAGATTAAAAAGTTATAGTTATATATGATCACTAAAGTGAAACAATAACAATTCGGGAAAATAGAAAAACCAAATTGATTTCACTCTAAACTTAGGGGCACCTATCAACATGGATCTAGTGTAATATTGATAGAATAAGTGTATTTGTACTACTCGATAACCTAGGTGCTTTACACAGTAGAGACCTTAGCTCCATTTTGACAAACTTACAGTTGCGCCTTTGTTCGACTTTAGTGGCATTATATTCAAAGTAAAATCCTCAGGCCTTTTATATGAACTTAAAGGTAGGTGAACGTCTATTTAGAGATTTTGAAACGAAACAGACCTTATTAAGTAAAAAATATTTGAAAATGAACATGCCTAAAATGAAGTTCTTTAAAATAATTTGTTTAACTTCTCACCGACTAATCAGATCAGAATACTAATAATTTCTCTTAGCATAAACATGCTTAACATGGAACTTCACTTAATATAAACTCATAATCAACATCGTTTTGATTTTTCTTAATAATTCCTCACAAAATAAACTAGTCATTAGTATCAATCGTTTAACACCGGAATGAATTTTTTATAAAATAATGCATACGCATTTCTCGGGCCAGTCCACTGAGGGCAAATATAAATCACTCAATTTACTTGACCTAATATCTCTTTCTATTCTAAATATTTACGAAATATTATCCATTAGTAGATATGTTATAAGTTATAACTGGGTAATTAATTTTTTTTTAATTTGAAGTGTTAGATGCCACACAAATTATCAGGTGGTACTTTTACCTACTCGTTCCAGTTTACCTAAAATTTAGTGCCATAAATTAAGGAGTTATTCAAATTTATCACCAAAAATATCGAATTAGATCGTACAAGTTAAATAATCGAAAAAACTTATCAATTGTGGACTAGAAATGGAAAACGACCCAAGTCCAAAAAAGAAAATTTTTCAGGAGAGCCGAAAAATGAAACACACTCGCATTGGTGCTTAAGGCTATGACTAAGAAACAGATTAAATTTGAACTATTGCTACTGGAGTTCGCACTTTGGGGGTTCTCCACTTTGTTTAGCTTGGTCTTGAGGGTATTTTTCCGTAAAAAAAAAAAAGATTTTCGATTTTTTTGGTACTTAGGTTGTTTTCCATTTCTAGTCCTCAATTATATAATAAAGAATATTTTCTCTTTCCTCCTCTTCACTTTTTAGGACCGTCTGAAAAATCTAGTTTTGTTTACACGATCTTCGGTTAACATGGACTCATTTTTCATTTCCATTCTAGTACAGATTAAAGAGGGCTAACAATATTAATTTCCATTATTGATATTAATCTAGAATTAGGATAATATTTCGCATTTTGATTTAAAACCTTTCGTTTTTTGATGAAAGATTTCGTTTTAAATATACTTGGTAAACCGAAAACCAAGGAAATAATTGAAACGTGCTTCATGAATTGTTTCCTAAAAATAAACTATAATTAATATAAAATGCCTTTTAAATTAAAAACTTCCAGCAAATATACTTGTTTGAAAACAGTATTGACACCAGAAACAGCTTTTGAAATTTCTTAGTTTTGCTCAAGCAAAGAGAAGTTCGGAACACTAACGCCATCTCTTGTGGAGAGAAGACATTAGAACATATCCCTGGAGATTATTGAACTTTCCTTTCAACTGTCAGTTTTTTTTCCCCTTAATAATAAATGAGATTTTTAAATTTTTAAATATTATTATTGAAGAGAAAAATCTCGATAAATATAATTCTTTATATAGGACTATTTGTATTGATAGACATTCTTTATGTAGGATTCTGTTTGTATGGATAGACAAAGGTGCATTAATGCTTTGAAATAGACACAAATTTCTCTTCTGGTGACAATGATGACAGTCGAGTTCGACTTCGTTGAGTTCACTGATATTAAATTTAAATATAGCTTAATTTTAATACACATTTTATGAAAATTATTATTATTTAATTACTTTTGATTTAAACTTTTAAATTTTTTATTATTTTTTTTAAAACCCAAGATCTTTATCCGAATATCTTTTACGTTATATTAACTTTTTTTCAATATCAAATAACTTTGATATATTACAATTTTTCTTATTGCTAATACTTTATTCAAAATTAAATCTTAAATACGTTCTTGATACGGACTGAATGGGAATAAAAATATTTCAAGATAAGTTACCATAGTTAAATTGCAAATTAAATATGAGTACGTTTTACCGGCAACGAAAACGATTTCAATATGCTTTTGTACATTCTCTGTTTCATCTACTGAATATAGCATTTACAAGAAATTTTTGAATTGGAATTTTTAAGAAAGTTTAATCGATATATTTGATTTTAACTTGATCCTTCTTTTGTTGCAATAATCTATGAGTGATCTTTCGAATATTGTTGCGAAAGCATGATTTCAATAATTTATTGATAGATATAGATATACATATTTTTTTTATTTTTTTTTTTTTTATTTTTTTTTAAACGGTGTTTTGGAAACCACAATTAAGTATTCAGTTAAACTAAAAAAAACTCAATAATGGAATTTTTTTTTCATGATTTGTGAGAGATGATATTGCATCAAAATAATATTTTAATTTTCCCTTTCAAATCAAAAAGTGAACGAACTATTATGTGATAATTATTAAATTTCTTAAAAAAAAAAGACTATTTTATAGGTTCCTTAACCCTAGAGGTCATCTTTCCAATGCAATTAGAAATATTTTTATATTCTCTAATTTCAGTTAAGTTGGAAATATTTTTTCCCAATCAACATTAACAACTTTCTTTTGTGATTCCTGCGTTTATATATTTGTAGCTTTATGTGTTTTTACCTCTTTTATATCTTTATCTTTTATATACTATATCATCCATAAATTTATTTGTAATATATTCACTCACTATAAGCATACATGTGCAGGATAAATCCAAACCCCCTATTATATCTAAACGAAAACTTAGAACATTATTATATCCACATAAATACTGAGCTATTTACATATCAATATTGTTTTTTGTCAAAATGTCTTAGCGGAAAAAAAAAAACCGCACACTCGTAATAATATAACGTAAGCAGTACCCAAAAAATCGTTTGAGTACACTTCCTGTCGCAGTCATAGCACCCCCCCCCCCTTAAGCATTGTCCCATAACATGAACATTTCACTCCCCCCTTGAAAAATCGGACACGCGAGCACAGGGGGGTACACCGTACCCCCCTTTATCCATCCAGGTAGTATACCTGAGAGCAGGGCGGAGCCTGAAATTCATGAGAGGAAGGTATAGGGGGGGGGGGGTAGAAAAATGGCGGGGGCAACCCCTCTGTTAAAAGTTCTCGCCGATCAGAAGCCGGTTTCAGTTTAGAGTCGAACGCAGAAGGTATCGGATCGCTTGGTTGAGAGAATTCGCTGCTGCTGCATCCCCATCGGAAGCTTTGCCTTACCTGGTTTCGGTTGTTCGATTCTTGTTTGCCGCTTTACTCCCGAGCGGGTTTAGCAGACGACACTCTCTCTCACTCCCATCGGAAGCTTCAGCGATGTCGAGTTGAATCCCAGTTTCGCTCGCTACGTTCTCTTATTTAAATAGCACCAATAATAACATTGACGTTTCCAGTTCAGATAACTGGTTCAATTATCACCGAGAACATTGTTTAGTACATTTAAAGTTTATTGCACCAGTGCTACCATTTGGGACTTTTACTGATAAGACAATTCCGAGATAAATTCATCAGCGACTGACATACAGGATTAGTATGATCATTACCCTTCACCACTGATACAAGACCCAATCTCAAACCAGCTCCACCAGCGATGGCTTCTATGACGCTCTTGAACGGCGGCCACTCCGAGAACCTGACCAACTTCTTCCTGATGTCCACATCAACTACCACCAGCGGACATACCACGCCACATACCTACAGTTCCTCGTCCTCATCTCCACCCATGGTCCTTCCCCAGCAGAGGATAGCCCCGAAACTCCCCCAACTGTCCTCGTCGCCCAAATACCTTCAGCAGCAGGACTGCGAAGATCTCCTCCGATGCAAAAGACGCATCCAGCTCGGACACTTACCATCCTCAGGGGGCAAGGCCATGAGTCCACAGCCCGCTGCAGTCGCCAGAAGAAACGAAAGGGAACGCAACAGAGTCAGACTGGTCAACCATGGTTTCGCGACTCTGAGACAACACGTACCGAACTCGACAAAGAACAAAAAGATGAGCAAAGTGGACACTCTCAAATCTGCAGTTGAGTACATCAAGAGGTTGCAGGAACTTTTGGGTGAGACTGGTGTGATGTCTCATCCAGGGGGATCGTCTGATGAGAACTCTTACCCCATGGGTGGACAATCCTCCACGGGTTCTCCAACGCCGAGTGTCTGTTCGGAAGCATCCTCACCCTATGACATGATGCATGGGGAACAGGAGGAAGACTTGATGGACTTTGCAGCGTGGTTTTGAATCGTCATGGTAAGAATTATTTATTAAATCTACATTTTTTCATTATTATTTATTCTCGGTTTATTCTAAAATCCAGTTTATAAATATAGCTATTCTACATTACAATAATCGTTTAATATGTTTGTTTAGAAAATATTAAGTCATTTTTCAATTTGATAGAGAAGGTGTATGGTAAAAACGGGGATCTGTTCAATAGGCCGGATTTTACAATGAGCCCAAATTATTAGTCATTAATTTAAATAGTGTCTTTTCGAAATTATTGTAAGCAAATAGAAGTTTTAATATCCATATTTACTAGTTATAAACAGAACTTAATGGTAACTACCAATAGCAAAGTCAATAATGGTTCTGCTATAAGTTTGAGACAGTTCCGACAGATGGCGCTGAATTCCAGGTTTCTTTTCTTACGAATGTTTTTCTATTACTATATTGACTGGCGTTTTTATCGCCGTTTAATGAAATATATGGATAATGAAATATTTAAATTAATTTATATTTTATGCAAGCATGATTTATTTGTTTTGTGTGTTTGAAACACAAATATATTGTATAAATTATAACTTAAGAAATAGATTTCAATTCGATTTTTTCTTTATTAAGTGGCATTGAATTCTGCCGTTGATAAATGTGTGCTTTATCACAACTATATAATTTCTGTACTATACTTTATTAGCATAATTGGATGTCTTTATTTATATGCAATCTATTATCCTTGTATGAATGTCTTATTTGAACAACCAATTTCGTAACCACACACTCTCAGAAACCTTATTAAAACTTAAAACATTAATTTAATAATATCATTTTGAAATAATTAATATAAATTACATAGTTTGGGCAGAAAAATAGTTTAGAAGCGAGTAATAATAGCTTAAAAAAAAAACTTTTAAGTTCAATCACTATAAAAAAAAAGATTCAAAGACACCGCTGCAATTCAAGCCTAATCCATTATCCAACTAATCCAAATCACGTCTTGGTCTCCAACGATACCGCCTTATCAAAACCAATACATTTCCATCAAATTAAGGATCCAAACAGGTTGTATAACTGCCCCTGAGAAATTGCTCACGCCCGAAGCTAACTAGTCTCAAGTGATATCTTCATCCCAGCCAAAGCCTACTCGCTTGAAGTTCTAATGACCAAGTTTTTACTCTCATAGGGAGAAAAAAAAATCTCAGCTAATCATAAAATATGAAACTTCCGAAGTAGTTAATGTTCGCATAAGGATGAAGTTTTGATCACGAAGCACAATTTTAATGCTCGTTTTACGGTCCGGATCATCTATGGACTTTTATTGCTGGTTCCTTTGATTTTGGGCGGTGTGCTTTTAAAGTCCGCTAAGTAGGAAAGGTATGGAGTTGCGATTACTAAATGGCGCAGAGGTTTTTTTGAATGTCTAGAAGTGTTATTTTAGCATAATCCTTGCGTGGTGAAAGATACAAGAGGATTGTTGTTGAGATCTCATAATAATGGGAAAACGGAGAAAGTCGCTTACTTTTTGATGTCAGAAGGATTTGTTTGAAACAAAGCTTTTTGTTGTTTTATGATCTTAAAAGTACCATGTCTTCGCTATTAGTATGCGTGGATATCAATGTAAGTTTTATTAGAAGTAAAACTGGCATTGTTGAAGTGAAAAGGATACATTGTAATACGACTGCGACAGTAGAGCGTAATCTCTAGAAAAGCAAGTTTTATTAATAACACTAAAACTTTCTACTTCGATCAAATTAACTTTCGTGTGCTTTTTGTACACTTAACTGTTTTCGTAAATCGATTTTTATTGTCTTTCGTATTAAATCCACAAGTCTTCCATTCACAGACTTGCTTTCCAAAACTTGCTTTTCTGTGGAATTTTTAAAATGTTCAATAAATTTCTAAATTAGCATTTCTTACCGTCTTTTCTCGTCTACTCAGAATATGGTAGAACATCTGCACGCAGTAACTGATCGAAAGGCTATTGTGACAAATGGTCTGGTAGGGATTTTCTGGTTGTCTAGTAAGATGTATCATGATTTTTTTTTTTTTGAGTTACAAATGTGTTTTATTTCCTTTCAAAAAACGGAAGACATATACCTCGCCCTCCCTTACTGAAATTCAGAAATTCAAAGTTGTATCAAAAGTCTGAATGTCTTAAAGATATATCATTGTAAATAACCCTCATATACTTTTTGTGTCATTAAATATCCAATACACCCACCAAGAAATGTAGGGAATTGGCATTTATTTCCCAAGCATACGCAGATATACACCCACACCAACTTATAAAAAAAAATACCCCAACCGGACGGATGTATACAGAATGCCCCACCAACAAACCTTTTTTTAATAAGGAAAAAAATAAAAATAAGGATGAAATTGGGGTCCTTCTTTTACGACCCTCCAAAAAAAGTCGCCTTACATAAAAGGCAACCCACACAGTAGCAAACAAGTGCAAAATGCATTGGGGCACAGGTAGCATACATTCTATCAATGGCTCCCCAACGCCAGACAATGCAAGTTCTTATTCGGAGGTGACCCATCGGGGAAGCTTTCAAGATTCTTGCACCCGAAGAATTCATTGTTAGGTGTTGGGGACATCAAATTTTTTTTTTTTCGGTGTAGGTCGAAGGGTCGTTATTTTTGAGTTGACAGGAAACGAGATTGGCATTGCTTTTGGCTATTTTTTTTTTTTTTTTTGTCTGGAGGTGGACTGGAGTCAATAGACTGTTGGGGGATGTATGCCCCGAGTGTTGAATAGACAGGAAATTCGGCCAGTGTATTACTCGAACTTTGATTTGTATCACGCCATACCAAAAGTCGATCAGAAAACCTTGACCTGCAAATAAAGGTCACGGTGTGTTTTCATTTAACGAAATGCCACTTATTACAGAAATTAGTTTTTAATTACCATTATTTACACTTTTACGTATCAGATTTCAAATTCTGCTAACATAACTAATACATGACGTGAAAATTTACACATTAGATTTTTTTTATGATTTTTTTTTTATTAACGATATCGATATTAGGTCTTTGAAAGGAAAACTAAAAAAGTTAGAGCTTAAACAAGTTCTTAAAATATTTTATAGCGTGAGAAGAAATCTCACATTTTAAGCTTTTTGGAAAAATTATAGAATGTGAGAGAATATCTCATAACACTAATTTTTGAAATATTTTAAATGAGAAAGAAAAGCAAAAGAGTTTTTTTTAATTTTTTTTAGAGTAAGAGGAAAATATATTACAATTTATCGTAATATTTTATGCCATGGAAAAAAAAAGAAAAAAAAACTTATTTAACGCGCTTTTACCAAATCAAAGATAATTAGTCTTAATCTACGTATACAGATCAGTGCAAGTTTTGTTGCATTAAGAAACGAACCGTTTTTATTACCAAGTCCATTGCTACTTCTGAATTTTTGCAAGTTTTATTTTGAGTTGCTAACGGTTCTTTTTTGTTTATCTTTAACAGGATGGCTTCCACACTAAACTACCTCAAAGATATTGTTCGCTGCTCAGTGGTTGAAACGCCACACCAATCATCCAAGCACTTGCTACATTCAAGAAATGGTACTTGAAAGATGAACTTTCCGAAGATGTCTTAGTCCAAGAATTGCCAATGCCAAATGTTCCAAGTTGAAATACGTTATTTGCTCAATCCGAAGTGAAATTTAAGACAATTGTTGATGACTGCAACTTGACAATGAATGATTCGATCCGTCCCTGAAAAACGTTCGATGGAAATTCGAAAAGGAATCGCTGCAATTTTTCACGTTGCCATCTTACAAAGGTGTTTTATACAGTATAGTTATATTAATGACGATATTTTTATATCGATATTTGTAATTTATTTTTTAGGAAAAAAATGTTAATGCTGGTCAAAGTAATTGTTTTTTGTGCTGTAGATAAACGAAGATTCGTTGCAGTTTTCTCGTTGTATAAACTTGCTTTGTTAACGTTCATTCTACAGATTTTGAACAAGAGTAATGAACGCGGAAAATTCATTGTACATTCGTCCTTAAAAATAACTCCTTGTGCCTTTAAGTAAAGATGTCATAATCATTCTTTAGATTTATATTTGTGATCACCGATCATTATACATTCCATATTTAATGTGAATGCTAAGTTGCTGTATATAAGAGAACTATTTTTATATTACTATTCATTACACATTGATATCATATTGTTATATTCATTCCATCATGTAGATTTACACAGTGTCTAAAAATTTTATGAACCACAAAATGAATAAATATTTTTATCATTTTTAATTTTTGTCCGTTATATTTTCTTGAAATATCATATTTTATTCAGTGAAATGTTTTAGTTCATGGTTCATTTAAATTTCAGCATATCTTTAAATAGTGTTTTGGGTGTAAGTTGTATTATTATTGATGCTATATGATAAGCCTACTAGAAAAAAAAATTTAAAAAAATGGAAATCTGAATGAATATTGCTAATTTGGACAATATTCCAAACAGCTTTTTACGGTAGTAAAATGTTTGCTCAATGGTTGGTTGGTTTGTACGCTCAACGACCTGTATTTTTGCACAATGTCGGCTAATCAGTCAGGGACCAACAGCTTAACGTGGATTCTGAACCACAACGAACATCCATGCATAACCCAGGATTCGAACCTAGCACCTTTGGCATGGGAAGCCAGAGCACTAACCCCACAGCCATCAGGTTGGTTACTTGCTCAATGAAAACTTATAGTTAATTTAATTAAACTTGGCAATGAAATGAATAAAATGGGAATTCAGAAATATAATATATTGAATGACTCACAAATCTTTTTAATAATCTTTCTAATCTAACAGTCTCAATGAATTTGAAAAACACTTAATATGCAAGTAAACAGACGCATGCACTTTAACCCTTTATTTACTGATAGGACTTATAAGTCCCTTAAGTTTCCTCACTTAAACACTTTGAAATCCACTCCTATGAAGTTCGTTCTTCAATTGTTGGATGGCAGCACAACCTTACTTACCTTAGGAAACTTGCCAGAGACAAGTATATAAGACGAGAGGCCAAGAGGGATGGCTAGAAGATTGAAAATCATCCACGTGTTTACACAAAAAGAGAAATAAGCTTGCGCTGCCCTCCAACAATTGAAGAACTAACTTCATAGAAGCGGATTTCAAAGTCCACAATGGGTCTCAAAGCTTTTAATACAGTACTGTGAGAAAACCGAAGGGACACTATACATTGAGACAAGCTTACTTGAGCCCATTGAATACCCTGCAACGATGAGTGAACCGGTTTTACTTCGCTCTGATTGGCTGATTGAAACGATGTGTGGCCGATTCGTTAAAACTCTTAATAGTATCTGCGGTTAGAAAAGTAAAATATTAGTTAAAATTTAAACTTAAAAGCGCTTATTTTCTTTTTGTTATCAACTTATAATTAAGTTTAATACAAAATTTTATGAGCAGGTTATCTATATTACTATAAAAGTTGCGATTTGTCTGGGACTATATCTTTATAGCGGAAGGATATCTTTATAGAGGAAGGATACATATAACAGAGCATTCAATTGGGTCTAGTATGTCTGTCTCCGCTAAGTAGAGTCCTTTCGGTTTAATTAAACCCTGT
Organism: Linyphia triangularis; assembly: GCA_963978545.1. Taxonomy (NCBI): domain Eukaryota; kingdom Metazoa; phylum Arthropoda; class Arachnida; order Araneae; family Linyphiidae; genus Linyphia; species Linyphia triangularis. Next base: position 60,067,563 of record OZ021729.1, read on the forward strand.
AAAAATGACAACTGAAAATAATTCAAAATTACTATGGGTACAGACGCTTTTCCTTAAACATATTTTAATAAGAAATTTCCATATTAATTTAGTTCAAAAACTGAAATTTCAGATGTCCACAACTCCATGAATTTTTATAAGTTACAAGGTGAGACCGAAAAGTAAGGTGATTGATGTCATAATATTCACTGTATTATATATTTGCAGATAAATACATCACTGTCCTTCAAAGTAGTTTCTGCCGTCTACAAAACACGTCTGACAACTTTCATACACAAGTTCTTGAAACTTCTGAAAAAGTCCTCCTTTGAGACTGTTTTAAGTTTCTTAGTAACAGCAGCTTGAATGTCTGAGACGCTTGATAATCGGTTTCCCATCAGTGCCAATTTCAGTCGTGGAAAGAGGAAAAAATTTACTGATGCTAGAAATACTAGTATTACACTCTCCTTATTCCCCTGATCTAGCTTCAGCAGATTTTTTCCTCTTTCCACGACTGAAATTGTCACTGAAGGGAAACCGATTTTCAAGCATCTCAGGTATACAAGTTGCTGTTAGCATAGAACTTAAGACAGTCTCACAGGAAGACTTTTTCAGAAGTTTCAAGAACTTGTATGAACGTTGTCAGAAGTGTATTGTAGACGGCGGGAACTACTTTGAAGGACAGTGATGTATTTATCTGCAAATGCAAATGCAAAAAATTTGCAATGATTATTATGACATCAGTCACCTTATTTTTCTGTCTCCCCTTGTATTAAGGTTAAATCTTGAGAAAATTTTATGAGATTTCCAGTAAATTAATCAATTAACACCATTTTGTTAGTAATTGTACAAACCATTAAGCATTTATTGAACAGAAATAGTTGCTCTTAAAAACGAAATAAATAATTTATTTTGTATACCAAATTATTAATGAAAAATGAGCAATGATAAACTCAAAATACAAATATTCAACGATCTTACTTAAAATTGAGAATTAACAGATTTTTTCCAATTTTATATAGATATCAATATTTCAATATGTATCACATATTTCATTTCTATGTATGCTCAGAATATACTAACATTTTCAATTCTAAATAATTTTATTCAAGCATTTTGGATTGCGAAGTTTGTAAGTTTTAATTAATTTCAGTTGCAGACTAAACAAAAAATTAATCGATTAAAGTTTGCAAATAATGTTCGCTTTAAATTCGAAAACTTATAATCTTTATTGTATTGAGATGTAGCAAGAGAGTTTCGTTGGTGCAGTTGGTTCGGCAACGTGCAGCTTATTGGAAAGTCACTCAAACTTTCAATTTAAATTTTAAGAAATGATTATCATCTTACTCGAAAATGAAATAAATTTTTTTGAAACTATTAGAAGTACCAAATTTATTTTAAAATTATTATATTATACTTTTTTTAAACACAAAGTTTAAACAGTATCTATAATAATAAAACAAGCTGTGTGTCTGTCTGTCTGTGGCTCTGTGGATCTATAGAAACCTACTTAAAATTGGAGTAGAGCTCTGAAATTTTCAGCATAAGTAATTTTGACCTTCTAATTTTATACATCAAAAACAGAATGTTAAAATTTTAATTAGTTCTTTTTTAATTAATTTTTTTAATTAATTAATAAATATGTTACAAAACGATATCTAATAGGGCTACAGCTCTGAAATTTTCAACATAAGTAGTTTTGGCCTTTTAATTGGACTTTTAAAAAACAGAATTTTAAATTTTTATTTTGTTCTTTTTTAATTAATTTTTTTAATTAATTAATAAACATTTTACAAAACGACTACTAATAATGCTACAGATCTGAAATTTTCAAGATAAGTAGTTTTGGCCTTCTAATTTGACTTTTAAAAAACAGAATTTTAAATTTTTATTTTGTTCTTTTTTAATTAATTTTTTTAATTAATTAATAAACATTTTACAAAACGACTACTAATAAGGCTACAGCTCTGAAATTTTCAAGATAAGTAGTTTTGGCCTTTTAATTGGACTTTTTAAAAACAGAATTTAAAATTTTTATTAGTTTCTTTTTAATTAATTTTTTAATTAATTAATTAATATTTTACAAAACGATTTCTAATAGGGCTACCACTCTAAAATTTTCAACATAAGTAGTTTTGACCTTCTAATCGGACTTTAGAGAAACAGAATTTAAAATTTTTGTTCAGTTCGTTAATAATTATTTTTTAAAATTAATATATATATATATATATATATATATATATATATATATCAAAACTATTTCAAATAGGGCTGCAGCTTTGAAATTTTCAACATAAATAGTTTTGGCCTTCTAATTAGATTTTTGAAAAACAGAATTTTTTTTTTTTTTTTTTTTTTTTTTTTTTAATTACTTAACAAATATTTTACAAAACGATTTGTAATTGGGCTACATTTTTGAAATTTTCAACACAAGTAGTTTTGGCCTTCTAATTGGACTGACAAAAAGAATGTTAAAATTTTAATTTGTTTTTCAATTAATTTTGTCACAAAAAGCGACTTCGAATAGGCCTATATCTCTGAAAGTTTCAACATAAGTAGTTTTAGCCTCTAATTTTGCTTTCCACAAACGCGTGTTAAAATAATCTTAAAGGGGTGTGGTATTATTGTATTAAAGGGGAATTTTTTTTTCTTGACAAGGGAGAGGATTCCAATATTAAGTCTTTAAGTAGCAATTAGATTTTTGTGAGTGAAGCAAGCTTATGCTTACGCAGCAATGAACCTTTCAGCGAGCTAAGCGAGTCTATGCTTGCATAGCAATGAACCTTTTAACGAGTGAAATAAGCCTGTGTTTATGTGTCCATGAACTTTTCAGCGAACGAAGCGAGCTCGGTTTTACGTAGCGATGAACCTTCCTGCGAGCGAAGTGCCAAAAGCTGGGTCCTATACACGAATAACAGATTTCCGCAACGCGAGGTCTTACAGCTAGATACAATATTGCACATGTTAAAATTAGCAAGGGAATTTAGCTAGTTGAAAATAAAACAAATGACTGTTTCTAATACACAATCTTCAGTCAAAACCTTGCCTTGTTGTAATCCAAAAGTGCCTCTTTTTTTTTAATAATAAAAAAGAAAGGAATAAAAATATAACTCATAACTTTTTTTTAATATAAGTCTTTTTTATGCATTGCCAATTTTTAAATTCATTAACAAAGATCCGTTTCTGTTGCCAGCTTGTATTTGGTGTTGATATCTAATTTTAAATAATAAAAACATCTCTATCAGCAAATATGCGGCACACTACTTTTCAAAATTAAATCATTAAAAATGAATGTGTATTTATGCACTCGCATCCAAATACCTTTTATTTATTATGATTAAAACAATTTAATTATTTATTTTTTAAAATAATTTGACTATGTATTTATTAAAACCATTTTTGGCAATAGAAAATAATTTCTTCAATGATCGGTTAAATGCTATCTCAGCGCGATTGGATGACGGCAAGTTGGTTTATTAGTATTCTGTAAAAACGACCTTTTAGTAACAGTGACAACCGTCAAAATTTGATGGAATGCATTGTCCTCGACATCTAATCTATCTGCAAAGTTTCAGACCTATTGGACGACAGCAAGGGAATTATTAGGCCTCCTCAGATTTGCCCGCAGTCGACTCCCCCCCCCCCCCTCCTTCTCTCACACACAAAATAAAAAATTTATTTAAAGGATTTAAAAACAATCGCCGCTGTTGCGTAATTTTTCTTCCGTGGGCAGTTTTCTGTCGCACAAATAAAAGCCTCGACCAATCCTCGCATGAGAAAATTCAAAGTTTATCCAGATGATATCTTTTAGTATGATTATACGCAGTTTTATTATTTTGTTTTTATTGATATAAGCATGGTAAATTTATAAATTTTAGTTTATATTATAGAAAGCTCGAAATAAAAAAATTAAAAAAAAAAAAAGGTTCAATTTTTAAAGTTCAATATTTTCTTATTTCTCCAAATCACAAAAAAAGGTTGGTTACTTCCTTCCCTCTAAAAACTGTGACAAAATGTTGAATGGGACGAAACATTAGAATTAGTACCGTACTTATAATTACCAATATCAATACTAAAATATTGTGGATAGAATAACTCAATAACAAAATTTTATTCTTCAATATTTTTCAAATGGACTAAAAAAAAAAAATACAGTGACTCGCCACAATATATTTAAATGGGTACCAAAGCGTATTTGAAAATAGATATTTTCCCTAAAAAAAGGTATTCTTTTCTTAAAAATACTTGCTTCCTCTCAACGCAAACAAACAGTATCCTACAATTAAACAGGCTAAACACACCAAACCTTAATATAGTTATTAAGCTGCTACCGCCTTTCGTTGAGTGTGTACGGTAATAGAAATACAATGACCTCCTGGGAGACAGTACAAGAGAGCTGGTTTTACCACACTTCGCCATGTTTGTCCACGAACTAATATTAGTTCCTTTGCAAAGTGAAGTGCTCCATGTATAAAAGTACTGAGTTGGATCATTCTGTACCCGGAAAGCATTTAATCTTTAAATTATAAATTATTTTTTGATAAATATACTTCATTTTGTGCATTAATATAGAAATCTGAATGAGAGAGATTACAGCCAAAAATTACCTTGTAATATCAATTGTAAAATATAATGATCAATAGATATCTAATTGTCAGAGGCGTTTACAAGTTTAGGTAAACCTGATTTTTTTTTTTTTTTGTCGAATGTTAGTACAGAAATGTTAGTATATCATGAATCCACTGGTCTGCCGGAGCAAAAATGGTGGAAACTACACACAAATCTACTCAGAATTAATAAATCCGATTGACAAGTAAGTCATAACTCGCCAAATAATGAGCATTTTATTTTATGCGGTAACCCACTGCTCTTTAATATTCAATAAGGAAAATAGCAGACGATAATTATTTTCGGACGAAAAATGGTTCCTTATTTTTAAAAAAATGAGCTAAGTTGGCTATAAATATTACGTCACTAACGAAGTCATATTTATTGCCAACTTAACTCATTTTTAAAAGATGAAAGATCTTGGCACCAGGAAAGTCAAGTCGCCTGCAACCTTCTTTAAAAAAAAAAAAAAAAAAAAAAAAAAAAAAGAGTAGTGGGTTAACAGACAAAAAAAGGATGTTCCTTTTTTAGCAAATTATGACATACTTTGGCAATTAGATTTAGTTCAACTCATTCAAAGTGAAATTTTTAATAATTTCGTCATTTTTGTCCCGGCAGACCAGTGGATTCATGATCTAATAACACTTTCTCTACATTCTATACAAATTTCAGAATGATGCTCGATAAGGTGCCTAAACCTACAGTCGCCTCTCAGTCTACAAATTCCTATTGAAATAAATTTATGCAAAGATTTTATTTGGTATCTTTCTATGATATGCTGTAATCAAAGTAAATTATATCATAGTTGCCTCCAATTTAAAACTGAAAAAAATTCTGCAACCACCATGTTGCTACTCCTTATATACTATACCTTACTTCAACTTTAATAAATATGACCCAAAATGTCTTCCGACTACCGGTTCGGGATGAACACAATTCACCTCTTGAAAATTGAGACTTCTTCTCCTAAACGTCTGTTCCACTTGAGTGGACGCAGACTTTCCGCCCGCTACCCAGCAGTAGACTGCCCACTTTCCACTTAATAACGGTCATTGGACGTGCTCACAACAATGGGATGGGACCACCGGTGGAAAACATTGGACTGAATCCCTGCCCGCTAAAAACGCACAGGGCGCCGGCTTTTGCATGTTTGTAAATATTGTTTTGCCGATGTTTGCTGTTTCAATTTTAGTAATTGAGGGGGGGGGGGGGGAGAAGCTACTATTTGGCTAAAAAAAAACTTTATCTGATCAGGTAGTAAAAAGTAAAAATCAAAACAAATCTGAAAAACCTGCAATTAAACATTGCATGTAGAGATTGGTATTCATTAGAGGGATTGTCAGCATATATTGCTTCTTTTTTTCTTCAGCTACAATATCAGCAGAAGTATCACTTTGAAACATACATTTTTAAACCCAGCAGATTTGCAACGTGTGAAGAGAGACTAAAGGGCTTTTTTTTTTTTTTTATTATTATTATTATTTATTATTATTTATTATTATTATTACGCTTTAAAAAAAATTATCAGGAACCTGATAAAATCTTTTTAAAATTTAACAACTGAAATTATTAGAATTCAAAATAAATTTAATAATTATCAATGTAAAGTCTAAGAACTGAATTAGCATCGATATTATACATAGCTTATTTGGCTGGACATGTTTAAGAGCATTCTTTGGTAATCGAGATTTAGGGATTATCTAAAATAAGATATATAAAATATTTCAAACTTTTAAAGAGATATTGATAAAAAAAAACCTGGAAATTTCAATTTCTTATTTCCTAGGCTATAAATAAAGCTGGCATTTAAGGACCACTAGACTTCCAGACCACTAGACTTAACAACTTCCAGTATTCATCATCAAAATGCTCATATTTTTGGAATGTCTACTGGTAATTAAAAATATTAACCCATAAAACGAAGTTTTTACTGTACATCTTTTAAAGCACTACCAACTTTTATGTGCCATTGCAACTTATTTAAGCGATTTTAAGCACAGATCAAGAATGCATTGTGATCTATAATAAGTCCAACTGCCAAGTTTTAACTGGATTGGATGATGACAAGTGGGTTTACTAGCCTTATGAAGATTTATCCACCACAAACAAAATTGAAGTCAATACAAAGGATATAAAAAATTAATCCATAAACACAAAGTTTTTAATATAAATCCTTTATATGCATTGTCATCTTTATGAGCAATTGCAACTTATTTCAGCGATTTTGATCTTGGATGGGCTTTTCATGGTGTTTAATCACTGCGAAGAAAGCCATCAATTCCATGCTATGGACTAACTTTATTTTGTCCTCAATACTTTATAAAATACATTGTCACAATGAATCTATCTTCCAAGTTTCAGCTTGGTTGGAAGAAGGCAAATAGGTTAATTAGTCATCCGAAGCGTCAATAGAAATGTGTGTAACAGCGATCTTTTAGTGACAGCCCTAAAACTTGTCATCCACAACGAGTCCATATACCAAGTTTCATTTCAATTGCTTGATAGCAAGTAGAATAATTAGTTCTTTGCATATTTGCCCGCAATACATAAACACATAAAATCTAAGTTAATATAAAAGATTTAAAAACAATCAACGAGACAGTATTTTTTTTTTTTTTTTTTTTACCATATGCTGTCAACAAAGCCATAGACAGGAATGGAACGACAAGACGATCCCCCCCCCCCCCCCCCGAAGTTGTCTGAAATCTTGTTTCACGACTCCCCTTCTTTTTTTCAGTACCTAACTTGTTATATGTATTTAAATTAAAAATTATTCAGGTCATAGATGTATATGAATATGAGTCTCTTAATTCTGAAAAACTTACAAATGAAAAGATCTGCTTTATGCTGTTAATTTAATCTCCGTCCATCACCTACCCCCCCCCCCTTGGCTACGGACTTGGCTATCAACCTTCATGGAAAAGGTTTCAGTCAGTCATTAAATATCGTTATATTGTACATGCTTGTATATGGTCTGGCATCTGGATATGGAGTACCAGAATCGAAACGTGTATAAAAGCTTTCTTTTAACGAGAGTGCCCAAATCCTATTAGAATGCATTACCATCGACAAAGTGTCACTCTGCTAAGTTCCAGCGTGATTGCATCACGACAAGTGGATTAATTAGTTCTCCAGGGATTTTAAACTTCAATTTTATTTGTGGTGTTATTATAATAGATTTTAGAAAGCCAAGTATATAGAATACTTCCTCTATTCCTACAAAATATCACAGAATAATCCCTACATTAGATATATTCCCCCCCAAAAAATCCCTAGACTTCCAGAACTCATAGAAACCACCCAGTGAGATCTCAATTCGGTAGCTGAAATGGAGCGAGTAACAAGTTACCCGCCCACGTTACCCCAAAGGTACTCATTTTCGACTTTAAACACGGACATCTTCATTTGAGGCAATCGCCGTGATCACATGTTTTGAGGAACTGAAGAAATTCCGATTAAAGTGGTTTTTTGTTAGTGGTAGGGTGAGCAAAAGTAGAAAATTCAATATTTGTTATTCTTTGGGTTGCCCACACCCCCTAGATTTGAGAGGGTACATTTAAAAACAGTGATTTCGGTAAATTGGATGGTACATTACGTCGGCACCTTTGTGGATGGTCTAATTCAATTATGGTGGTTGGGGGTGATAATATTGTATATATATATATATTTTTTTTTTCTGGAGCGGCTGTAGTCTCTAAAAAATAAAAGACAGGAGATTTTTTTTTCGGTCGAGCAATTTTTAGAATTTTTACTTCACTTCATGACTGCAAAAAATATTTTATTGAGAGATAATATATTTTTAAGTTGGATACGTTTGATGTAAATACTGAGTAACAATATACAAACGTGCAAATTACGCATCAAATGATTGTCATGAGCATTAAATAAACGTGTCACAGTTCAACGATTTATACACGTTAAGTATAATTACTATTTATACCTACTTTCTATGTAATCTCATAAATTGTTTAAATTTGCGTAGTAAAAAATAAATAAAACTTTTGAATGTAAGTTATGTAGACCTTATAAGAAAATATCGATTTCATTTTTGAATAATAATACAGTTCACCTCGTGTTAACTCGAACTTAGATAACTTGAATGTTTCAACAACTCAAACAAACTGGTTTCTCGGCTTCTTCAATGCTTATTTAACGTAGTTTTCACTCTTCAACTCGAATTTTTCTTCTTCATTCTCCATTACTCGGGAATTTTCTCGAAAGCAACTCCATTTTTTCTTTTTTAAAACTACAGGTTTCGAAAAACGAGTACCACACGTAATTGTCACATTTCCTCTTTCCAACTGTGCATATTTGAAAGGGTATTCTAAAATTGGTCCCAATCTCACCCTTTTGTCTCACCCTGTTGTTTTTTATGTATCTTTTGTCGATAGTCTGAATTCCATGGACTGTAACCCCCTTCCCTTTTAGGGTAATGTTCCCTAAAGAAGGACTAATGACTTATTATGGTATGCCATTCCACTTCTGATGTCTTCAGTCCAGCAGGTCACTTTCTTGGACTATTACCTCTCAATAGCGGAGAAAGAAAACGTTGTTGATGTCGTGGGAAAAAGAGGAGAGAGAGAGGTTGAGATAGCTGAGGACTTTGGTATCCAGTATAGCACATTGTCTACAATTTTAAAAAACAAGGAAGTTAGTCTAAAGAACTTCGCTAGCCATGAAAGCAGAGAAAAAATTTAGTCCCTAGTATCCAGAGGTTGAAAAATGCTTAAGAAGTAGACCACGCAGCACTGAGCCAAGAACATATCATTCAGAGGAAACATTTTGAGAGAAAAAGCTGAGAATTTTGGAGAACAATAACAATGGAAAATTCCCGCATTTTTTATTCACTTCAAAATGTTTCGAAAAGGCTATAAACACAAAAATTTCTGCCCAATGCGATTTTTTTTTTTAAATTTGCAATCAAAGTTTCCCTTTTAGACTTTGGCGAGAAAACGATTCATTCGGTTCGAATTAAATGTGACGTCACTTGATCTGACAAACTTGGCTTGAAACGCAGCAGCGGAAACCATTTTTGCAAGTTTCTCGGAAATCGCGCCAACCTGTACCGGATATGGCAACTGTCTACCAAACCAACGCCAACTATTTGTCAGAAACCTCACGATTACCTTAGAAATGGAAGAATGTTTTGATGTCACAGCTATAGTTAAGTGTTTTGATCGGACTGGTTTTGGCTCGCTTTGGGGTGCATTTTCTTTTCTTAATATTTAAATAACTGATTTTTTTAAAGAACTTTTATTTCAATGTTTGTAATCAGAAAGAAATTCTTCATAAATATCAACTAATTTCACTCATTTTTAAAAAATGCAGGAATTGTCAATTGGGACTCACGGACTTTAAGACAAACAGTGACTCATTTGAGAATTTCAAAAAAACGAAATAGCGTTACCTTTTGCAACATTTGTGGAAGAAGCCCAAGTGTAAAAGAAGAAGTGTGAAACGAATGGCTGAAAATATTGCCTCCTATTCTTAAAGAGTATCATATCGAAAATGTTTTCAACGTAGACGAAACTGGGCTATTCTTCAAATGTCTTCCTGACAAAACAAAGACTATCAAAACAGAAGCATGTCATGATAGAAAAGACACACACACACACAGACTGAGAGAGTGACTTTTATTGTTATGTACTATCATAAACGGTTCAGAAAAATGGAAATCTTTTAGGACATAATAATCCAAAAATCTTAGATATTTTGCGGAAGTTTTTTTTTCTTTTCCTATGGATTGCGAATAAAATAAAAAAAAGACTTAATGTATGTCATAACCATCTAGGTTTTTAAAAAAACCGGTTTCATAGCAAAAACGTCAATAAATAGGAAAAGTTGTAAAAAAGCAGTCATAGTATTCGTTAGTAGAATTTGCAATTTGCAATATGCTTTTTATATACATTTTAATTTAAGTACTTAACTTAAAAATTAATTTATAAATTACAAAATTAGATTTATGAGATGAAGATTCAAACTTATAGAACATAAAACAAGTTCTTAATTTTGATGTAAATGTAAAAGTGATAATTCACTATGTTTCTTGTTTTACTATAATCTCATACTAATTTCTAAAAAACTTTCCCCACAAAAAAAAGCGTTTCAATCCACACTAAAATTAACTACACTTTCCAACATAATCACGTACTTCTTTCGTTTTATGATGGAATAACTCCACTAAAAAACATCCATTAGGCATTGTGTTTGTCAGCATCCCACTATGTAGTGAGCATTTTCAATGCCAACAGACCACCACCTCTAAAAATAGAAAACTGCCGAAAGTAGCCAACTGCTAAACTAGGACAAACATCGACGAATTAGCCGACGTATCTCAAGAGCTACTCGTCGAGACAATTGCCTGCCAAACACTCCTGGAAGACGGAGTGCTTGCTCAACCTTCACAGTAGGCGACAGTTGAAGACCTAAACAATCTGTGGCACAAAATTAGGAGTCGGGTGAATTTGGAGTATTTGGAATCAATGTATGTGCTCTTGCAGTTTGAGTTGGACTGCTATTAAGATACAAAAGGGTATTGATAATGTCGCCATAAAATGTTGCTTATTTCGCTTATATTTATTGTTTGGTTACTGACCAGCTTAGATTGTACTGTTGGAAAGGATTTTCGTTATGTACAGCAAAATTAACCACGAAAAATTTTCATGAAAAAATAATAAACTGGACCAGAGATAAAAATTAAAACTAAAATGTTGTAAGTTATTCAATTCAATCTGTATATCCAGTGGCGTACTGACTATAGGACAATCACCAGGCCGGTCAGTGTCTGTAAAAAATAGATCGGTCCGTTTTCTATTTTTTTTTTCCAGTATACGTAGTTGCCTTCCTTAAAGATTTTTTTAAAAATCATCCATTCAAACTCAATGTTGTATTTAAGAAATAGGTGCAATAACATTCTATTATGTCTCAGTACACGTGTATATATCTGTACCCCAGGGGCAAAAGGATACTATATCTTCATATTTTCTGATTCTACCGGCAATTTGATCAATGTTCTGTTACTCAAATACTATTTGACCTTAAGTTTCAATTGAGGTTTTATGACAGAACGAAAAAAATCCTAATCCCATTGACTCCGTATATAAATCTCCTGTTATAGCAGCTCTCGTTAAATGCTTCAGATATATATATATATATATATATATATATATATATATATATATATATATATATATATATATATATATATATATATATATATATATATATATATATATATATATATTTTTTTTTTACTGAATAACATTGAAACGCTCGAAAATGAACTTGTAAGACAAAATCTACAATGACAAAAATCACCAAATTTGGACTCAAATTCGTTTAGGTTCTTATCTACAAATTTAAGATTACTGCTACTGCTTTACTAATTCTTCTGTTTTAAATATTAGTATCTCCATTATACAGAATTGAGGGCCTGAGTAGCAAAAGGGTCTAAGTGACTTTTTTTCTTTTAACTTTTGAGAAAATACACTTTAAAATTTTTTATATACATTAAATTTGTATGGAAGTTCTTTGTTGTTCAAATACTAACCTATGGAATGAAGATATCATTAGCTTTCATAGAATTAAATATAAATAAGAAACTTTAAAGTGTATTTTCACACAAGTTAAAAAAGGTCACTTAGACCCCTTTGCTTTTCAGTCCCTCAATTGTATTCGACAGTATTGTTCGTCTTTTCCAGTACTTATAATTGAATGTTGTTTTATAATTCGTCTAATTGAGATCCTTCATTTAACATATAGCACGCATTTGTAGTTTTTCTGGGGATATTCTTCTCAGGCGGACAGAATCTTTGTGCAAGCTTGTCTCTATACTAGCGTAACGTAGAAACTAAAAGGACGCTCATAATAACAAAACGAATACCAACAGGCGCAAACTGAAAGACAATCAACAATCAGTTGAGCAAGAAGAGAACCCAACCGCCAAGTGAACTCGTCTTCTAAAACCCTAGGAAGTAAAGTTCATCCACACTATAAAGATTGTAGAACCTTAACAAATACATGCAACATCTGATCGTTATCTCAACCTATATTTCACCAGTACATAATTATAATAGTACCATCGCAAGCCATGACCCAAGATTTATGACCAATCTTACATAACTCAACAACACTAAAAGCCTTATTTCAAAAGGGTATAACAATCAGTAACGGGTTACAGAAAATCCTTTCAAGAAATGGTTTATTGTGGGAGCTGTTCTGATTTATAAGCGACTCGGAGAATAGGTCCTACGCCCTAGACTTAGGGGGCTTCTAGGGGTCGTCCCGATCAGCAGATTGCAGGGTCCTATTATTCGCACCTTTTTTTTTTTGTTGCGTCGTGACTGGCGAAACAAATATCGTCAGTCGAAAGATAAAGTGCGACTCGATTTTAATCTCTACTGAAAAGCGGCAATGCTTTGTTAAATGCAAGGTGGGATCTCTTGACCCATTTTTTGTTGGGATTTTTGTTCATGATCCCCTTTTTGTTTGAAGGGGGAGGGGGGATAGTAAGGCACGAGGCATTCTATAGTTCCCTTGAGTAGATACCCCCCCCCTCTTTTTTTTAAAAGAGGGAGTTGGAGACAGAAAAGCTCATATTGTCAAACCTTGGATTAGCTTGAGGAAGAGTTGAACCATTTTTTTTTATCAACTAGTTGGCTTTCTATGCCCGCTGACCTGCCTTCTGCGTAATACACTATCTGGCCAAAAGTATCCGGACAGCCAGTGGTATGGACTTAGAGCGTCCTAAGGCACATATTAATATGATGTTGGTCCCCCTTTTGCATCGATGACAGCCTGCACACGTTTGGGAAGACTTTCCACCAATTTTTGATAGGTGATCATAGGAATTGCCTTCCAGGCGTCCATCACAGCTGAAGTGAGTGCTGGCAGTGAAGATGGTCGATTTGGCTGGCTACGTAATCTGCGCTCTAATTCGTCCCAAAGGTGTTCTATGGGATTTATATCGGGGCTCTGAGAAGGCCAGTCCAGTTTTTGAACACCCATTTCGTCAAACTACGTCTGTGCATGCCTCGATGTGTGAATGGAGCAGTTATCCTGCTGGAAGAGAAATGGGCATTCCCCGAAATATTGCCATAGAATTGGGAGTGCAGCATTATCCAGAATATCCACATACAACCCAGAGTTCATGTTTCCAACCACAGGAACTAACGGATCCAGGCCAAACCACGAGAAACACCCCCACACCATTATGCTTCCACCACCAAACTTAACAGTCGGCACAATGCAGTCACTATAAAAACGTTCGCCGGGCATCCGCCAAACCCAGACGCGTCCATCCGACTGCCAGACTGTAAAGCGAGATTCATCACTCCAAAGAACAGTTTTCCACATGTCCGCAGTCCAATGACGGTGAGCTCTACACCATTGCAATCGATGCTTCGCATTCTGTGGTGTGATGTTCGGCTTGTAAGCAGCTACACGACCATGGAATCCCAAGTCTTTTAACTCTCAACGGACAGTCCTGCTGCTAACACTAACGCCTGATGAACTTTGGAACTCCTGAGAAATTTCCACCAACGAGGACTTGCGATTTTGTTTCACTACCCTTTTCAGAGTTCTGCGGCTGCATTCACCAAGTGTTTTCGGCCTACCGATTCGTTTTTCTGTCGTTTCACTGCCTCGACGTTTCCACTTCACAATTACATCACTCACAGTGGATTTGGGCTTCTGTAGAATGTCCGCAATCTCACGAACTGATTTCCCACAAAGGTGGCATCCCACTATTCTGCTACGATCGAACTCACTAAGCTCCTTTGACTTACTCATTGCCTCACAAACGCATAAGTACAATCTGACAAACCACTACCAACACTTTTATAGCTTTCAATTACGTATTAAATTGCGTCACTCGCTAGAACCCCTTTTTTAAAGGATGTCCGGATACTTTTGGCCAGATAGTGTAACTAAACGGTTCGAAATCTACAGTTTGACGTGGATTCTGAATATCGACGTCTTATCCACGATCTAGATTCATCACCCTTAGCATACGTAGCTAGAGACGCTAACTACAAGTCATCTTATGGTCGAATCTTACAGATAGAAATTATTCGAGGTTTTTATTATTTTTCAAGAACAGAAAAGTAAAAGAAAGGGGAAAGGAAAAAAAAAGTGTACTTCAAACAAAACTAAAGGAGTGCACATTTATCTCATCTAATTTCTTGCATAACCAGCATAGTAGTTTAAAAAGTCAATTTTTATGCCAGGGAATGGGTATTCCTAAGACCTCATTAAAGAAACTTTCCAATGAAACTTCCAAATAATCCCACCATTTTTCCACGTTCTTAAAAGTTGGTTCGCAAAATACATCTTCAAAAAAGAAACCAAAGTAGTTCCTCATTCAACTATTCGACTTAAATACACTCCCATTTTGCATTAATTACAATTGTTATAATCATCAATATTATTTTGAAAAATAAAAAATATTACTGGCATTTTTTGAAATCGAATCGTTGTCAATTATTTAAAGAATTAACTTTAAAATAAAGTGGTATGTGAAAGCTTTCAGCAATCTACACTATCTTTCAGAAAAGGCTTCCTAACTTTGGAAGGACATTATTTCGAAACAGTAAAAGACAAAATGGAGAGGTGTATGTTGCATAGGTAGGTATGGAACGATGGCTGCATATGCATTTTTGATCCGGAAGGATTTGTCAATGAGCAGTAATGGTATTAAATAGCGAAAATTGAAAATCCGTCTGCTCGTCTTGCAAAACCAATGCATTCTTTAAAAGTAATTGCTTGAGCTGCACTATCGAATAAAAGCTCGTTATCTCGACCTGAGCTATAAACTTATTCCGCTATATTCAGATATTACAACTATGTGTTGCCACATTTCAATATTAAAACTAATTTTTCAAAAAGATGTAATTAAATTCCCATAACTGGGCAATTCTCCGACTGACGAAAGGGACATTTTGGCTCTTTTCTACTCGTAAAAAGATAAGAATTATAAAGTTAAGATGAATCTAGTAGTTATGTTTTATTTTATATAATATTACTTAGTGACAAAGTTATATGGACAAATAATTACTTTAACTAGGTCAAATTTGCATTTATATCCACCGACGCACAGTATATACGGACGTGTCCCGTGTGTCGGTGGCTTATAAATGTATATTTTACCTAGTTAAAATTATTATTTTTCCATATAACTTTGCCACCAGCTAGAGTTATATAAAACTAAAACATAACTACTAGATTCATGATAATTTTAGAAGGAGGAACTTGCACAAGTGAGGAAAATTAATATTTTTTTGTATTTTCTAGTGTTATCCAACGAATATATTTGAGCAGTGCAATTATTTTTTATTTTTATGCTTTCAATTAATCGAAAATTGAGTTTGAAATTAAAGCCAAAGTCACGTGACCAAAAACGCAAAAAAAAAAAAAAAATCGCGACTTTGTTACGCATAGATTCCGTCGAATATCCTAGGAGGAAACTGGTCTAAAACAGGTTTTAGACTGGTTCATCATCTGAGCGTTGACGTCACACGCAAAAGTAGCTTTTTCCCGCCAAATCACTAAGTGTAAAACTAAATATTTTTTAACTATCTATCCGAGCTCAAATTTTTGAAAGAATGGTATTGTTGCTTATGATTTTTTCTCTACTTTTATATAAAAATAAAACCAAAATACGTGAAAGTTCCTCGTTCTAATTTTTTTTACGAGTAGAAAAAAAAAAAGTCAAAATGTTTCGTGCTTACAGCAAAGAATTTCTAATCTGTATGTTCAGCATATCACTTATCTCTTCTTTCTATCTTTCACTGTTTAGTACTTATATCATTTAAACTAACGGAGTTCTTTCTGAATGACCCTGAACATACAAGAGGCCTCGCAAGCTTAATATCGGCATTTTCCGCCGCGACACCTCAACAATTAAACACATTTCTTGGCGACACTTCCCACAAAACCACTGAAATCACTCAGCCATTCCAATCACAATCAAATCGCCACGAACACACAATTCCTGCCACATCATTAATAATTACCATCGGCCAATTATCCCTAATGCCTGGGTTTTGAAATGTCTGGCACCCATAGAGGCCACTTACGACAGAAGGATCACCCATTCCAGTTGAAATTACAGCAGCCTCTCTTCAAGTTAATATTCCACAAGAACTGTCAAAAATGAGATAGAACGTCAAAAGCATGGAACAGATTAAATATTGTCGCCAACATCGCCGTCACGCTAAGATCTCATTACCTTTATCGTCAGGTTGTCGGAAGCGCAACGGTAAGTGGTGTTAATAGTGCTAACATTCCCTATTAAAATCGCATTTAGAAGATTGTGAAGCATGACTTGTCGTTCAGTGGAAACATTTCTGGACTATGTCATAGCTCGCTATGTGTTATAAGTCGCAGGAATGAGAAATAATCTGTCGCTATGGCACGTGCTATGGATATTGATGTTGTTGCTGTGAGATTGTCTGAAAGGTCATTCCTCATTTAGTTGAAGTTTATATTGGGCTAATGTCTCAAAAAGAGTTTTCCAAGACATCTTTACTTACTTGAGACTTTACAGTTACTTTTAATTTTAGGTTTTCAAATATACTGCAGTGTTTCTATTTCAACTATACAATAAAACTTGTAATACAACTTTGATTATCAATTTTGTGAAATGATGTTGCAGAAAAAAATCCGAATAACAAACAATTGATTTAAAAAATCTTACTTTGTATCATTCAGGCATGTAGGCATGTTTGTAGCATTAACTCACCATTACTTGGTACGATCAAATTCAGGGGGTGTTAAACCATACTTATGACCTTTACATTAGTGTACCGTAGTATTTCATATTCTTTTAGAGCATAGTTACGTTCTTAATTTTGTCTAAAGAAAGTTCATTTACAGTGTTAGTAATTATAAGAAGAACAATTTTCATAAAACATTTTTTATCTTAGCGCATTTAAATTTATTTTAGAACAAAGTTTTATTCAAGATAGCTGTACGTTAATTGTAATATTGACTTCTGTATTGACCAATACAGAAACTGCCTGCCTTGTTTTATTCACTTTCCTATTAAAGCGTTTTTATCTTCCAATAACCTAAAGTATCTCCAAAGCGGATTTAAGGAGTAACAAAATTCTTCACGATTACTCAAATGCACACCAATACCCAATCCATAACTTTCAGCGTCCCAGTTACCAACGCACATCTAATAAACCATACTTGACACGCCTTCAGTTTACCTTTATCTCGCACGTACACACCTTCCTTATCAGCAAACCGTGCGCTACCAGTAGATGTGGTCATATCAACAATCAAGGCTCTTTGGTGTGCTGGGAAACACCACACAAGCTCTCTCAATTTGGAAGACTGCTTGTTTTGTGCCTTATCAGATCTGTTCACACCTCGCCAAAGGTACAGTGAAAAAGCTGCCACCTCTGACCTGGTTATCTCATCTTGGCGAGTGGTGTTTACCGGTTAATTGAGGCTCCGGTTAAGGTTGTAGATCGATAATCGAAAAGTCAATCGACTTGGTATATGCGACTAAGAAGATCACGAGTTTTGCTGAGTTTTCAGAATTGCAGATTAGAGATAGCAGGGCGGTACCTGTTCCAGAGAACGTTTCACCTTCACTTTGAAATTTCAGTTATTGCCGACAGATCCTCTAAGTTCCTATGCATCCGAGTTGAACTTATAGTTGTTTCGAAGGCAAGAATGCAAGTAACACGCAAGAAACTCGGGTATGATCTCATCGTCAGGGACTTCGGGCTCATCTCATTATTGTCTAGTACATCATTAGTCACTACGTGGCCCGAAACAATTTTTTCTGAGGCCCGTCGGTAGGATTGAATAACAAAGATCCCGTTCCACAGCATGGACTTTTTTACATAATTTTAATTTTTCCAAAGTAAAATATTTTTAGTTTACTATGTAGAGCATTTTTCCTCTACGTGGTTTTTCAGTAAGATGGTTTTTATATATAAAAAAAAATAAAAAATACAGGAATTATTTAATAAATCATCCAAATGACATTCAGTTAAAATTTACTGCAACAAATATGTACAGCGACAGGCAACGATTTTATCATGAAATAAACTGAACGATATCGACTGTTATCGTCTCACAATTGATATTGACTTAAACAAGGGGAATCTAGAGGTATGATTCATATATCTTTAGTAAAAGTTAGGTCAAGTCATACTGTCACGTTGGAACAAAAGATTTACTTATTTAAAAGAAGAAAAAAAAGAAAAAAAAAGAAAAAAAACCTTTTTTTTACGTAAGAATAAAAATTATTATTTTGAAATTATTTGGAAAAAATAATCAAATATCCAATTGTATTTTATTAAAACAAAAAATCCAATTTTTTTCAATTTTTAGAAATGATTTACATTGTTAAATCAATAATAATTAAATTTTCATACATTAGCATATTATGTATAAATCTGAGTCCCGTCCCTTAAAAGTTAATGGTGAACTCATGTCTAGAAAGTGCTAAGGTGTTCTGGCGGCACATCATAGAACTCGTTGTGATCTTGTGCCACGAAAATTCCACTACAAACAATTCATAAGACTCTTCTTACTATATTTCGTATTTCTTTCGAACATTACACGCCAATGCGAACCCATTCTTTTGAATGGTAAAAGGGCGGTGGGTAACAAATGTTTAGTTATCAAGAGTTAAAAACATTTAAAAATATCAAAATCGATAGTTTGGGTTTTTTTTTTTTTTTTTTTAAACCCTGAAACGGTTCATTTTGAAACCATTCATGTTATTGCAAATCTAATTTTTTTCAAACCCTTCGTATTTGCATTAATAGGAAATATCTCCTTTACACGCATTATAATTAGGAGTAGGGTAGTAATGAATAGCTACAATTCCGACATGCTTGTGACCATTCACAGCAAATCTTTAAAAACTAGTTCGAATTTTCCAATTCTATTAGCCAATCACAATGCGTGCTAAAATTATTCCCGCGCAAAAGAATTGAGTGTGACATTGTCACGCGTAACTTCCATAGACAGTCATTCAAGTAGAAAGCATGTACGGCAAAAACACACAAGGTTATTTTCGTGGTATCATGGGAATCTATTCAAAAGAAAAGATAATTTTTTCCCATAGTACAATAAAGATTTTTTCTACCAAGTTACAAATAGTAAAAAGTGAAGGAGTTGTAGTTTTTTCTTAAGTATCCGGGATATGAAACAAAATCGGAAACATACTCACCTACATAACGACCGGAAAATACATTTCTACAGTTATAAAACATGAGTGAATTAGCCTATATATTTTTCTCTTTACTTTTTAATATTTTTTTTTCCTTGTTCAAAAAAGTTTCACTGAAACTTTTTTTTAAAAAAACATCATTTTCACATGGATAAGAAAAAAAAATCTACCACGAATGATACAACAAGTATTACACACTTTTTTATATGTAGAGAACATACTTTTTACCTGGTGAACTCATTCTTTAAAATTATCATTCGAAATATAGGAAACTTCTAAAAAAGCGTGAGATTCCCTCTAATACAAAATTAAATAAAAACTTTAATGCTTTTTCGACATGTATTATACAAAATACTCTCAAATACACATTTTCCGTTATAAATCAACGGAAAACACCATTACATCTCACAGCATGTAGCTAAAAACCTCTTAGCAGGACTCTAATGGCGGATAGAGGGATCATAACAGTTTGGAAGAAGTCTTTAAAACACCGTTAAAAGTGGCATGCTTGTAAGAAATAATATTCTTTTGGATGGTATTTCTGCTTGCGAGATCTGAATGGGTCCGTGGGAATTGGAGAGGTGCTTGAGTACAATCGTGGGACGAGGATGCAAATGGATTGTGAAAGTGCTAGATGCGGTGACATTCGCGAGAGCCGCTTCCTCAGCGTGCGGCGTCTGTGGGTGGGGCCTCTCTTTCTTGTGTGCGACAGCGTGGGGTGTGTTGGGACTGGGATGCTGAAAGGGTTTGTGTACATATTGCGGGACACGGATCTGATTGATTCTTGAATTTTAGAAATGCATTGTATTTTTCTGA
Organism: Linyphia triangularis; assembly: GCA_963978545.1. Classification (NCBI taxonomy): domain Eukaryota; kingdom Metazoa; phylum Arthropoda; class Arachnida; order Araneae; family Linyphiidae; genus Linyphia; species Linyphia triangularis. Next base: position 60,088,162 of record OZ021729.1, read on the forward strand.
ATCTCCCTTGATACTTAGTATCGAAATATCCCACAGCAATTTTATTCTCAGTATTCTATCAGGGGGATTTGAAGGAATATATAATGCAAGTTTTTAGTATTTATTTTTGTTTATATTTTTAATGAAGAAAAATCGGACTTGAGTAATTCCGGAAATTCAAGATAGGTCAATGAGTGATATGATTGTCACGAGATACTTCTTAGAACTCTATTTTTGGTACATTTATATAATTTATAATCAAAATTAATTATTATCTTCCGTTGAATCAAGTCCACTGAAAATTCTTTAGAAAGTTATTTTTTTACGAAAAATTAAATCACACAAAATATTGTAATTATTATATATATGGGATAGAAAGAGTAAATATTTAGTGCTATATGAACAATCTAAAATATGTGTAATAAATATTACTTCAATAATTGACTTTTAACGTCATATTTATTGGAAACTTGCCTCACTTATTTGTTGCCAGCGTAATTAATCGTTCCTCATTGAAAATTATAGAACGGCGGATTACCAATAAAAAAGAATACTTATGATTTGACAATCACATAACATATTGGATTACCGGATTAAGTTCAACTCATACCAAGTCGATTTTTGATTAGTTTCGGCCATTTTTTTTTCCAGAAAGATTAGTTTATTCATAATCTAACTTTTCCCTATATTCAATAAAAACTTTAGAATGATTTCCAATGAGATCCATAAACTTGCAGTCTGTAAAACATCATCTAGGATATCACCGGTTCTCCAATCCGTCCCCGTACCATTGAGTCATCATGAGAGTCAAACTTTCGCACAAATTGCTCACCTACAACCACCACATTTCCATCCCAGCAAGATCCCCGTATCGAAATGTCCTATAGATGTTGAATCAGCAGATGCGAACTCTCTCCAAACACGCGCCGGAGGGGGGTTCTCCACACAACTCGGCCGAACCTAATGGAATCACACAGTGGGGGATGGCCCGATACAGAAAAGTCATCTTTTCATTGAATTCGGTATTTTTCCGAAAGCAAAGGCATTGTCACATTGGACGAGTGTGTGTTGCTTTTACTTTTCAAAGGGGAATGTTTACCGGTTTCTTGTGAAGAAGGCTTATAAAGGTCGAAAGATGAGATAGGAGGTCTTTTTTCGCCAAGGGCAAGAGTGGCGGAGTCAAAAGAGGGTTCAATTGTCAAGAGGATTTTAAAGGTTGATGGTGACAAGGGCTTTATATAGTTAGAAATGGGTTGATTGGAAAGAATAAGAATGTTTTTCATTTAACCCTAGATAACCAAACTTAAATCAGTGTTATCCTGTAACTATGGGAACATTTGTAATCGGCTAAACTGGAACTCTATTAGTTAATATACGATAATTTAGTTATCTAGTGTTAAGTACGTTCAGTGATTATTATAATTATTTAGTCCACTATGAGTTATACTGCTGTGATAAGTACAGAAGAGTATCTGACTTAATTCAAAATGAGAAATTACGATTTAAAGTTAAAAACTTTAGTTATAGAACGGGTAAAATAATACCAAAAATCAAAACAAAAACAAAAAAATTGGTCCGTTGATGAAACTTGACAGAAATGTTCTATTTGTCATGAAAATTAATAACCAAAAGAGTCCATAAATATATCTAGCAAAAAAAAAGGGTGTTTTTTGGGGGGGTGAAGGGTCAGGGGGGGGGGGGGTATACTGAAAAATTAATGTTTGAACAATCTAGTCATGTGATACATGTTTTTGAGTATATTTTAATACTGAATCGAATGAAAAAAGAAGCAACGCGATATAACTAATTTAAAAAAAGTTACAGCAATTTTTACAAACGTAAACACATGTAGAAATCGAGGAAAGGTAAAACACGATATATAGAAATAAAAAATTGGTTCATTCATGAAACTGAAAAAAAAAACACATTTTATTTGCAATAAGAATAAAGAAACAAGAGTCCATCAAAATTTTTAGCATAGAAGGGTGTTTTAGGATCAACCTCGGTAAGATTTTTTTTTTTTAAAAACTGAAAATTAATTATTGTACAACGCAGGCCTGTGACACATGTTTATGAAATATTTTTTGACACTGAATCGAATGAAAAATGAATCAAGACAATATAACCATCCTAAAAAAAATTATAGGCAATTTGTCTATTTTATAGACTGTAATATAAAAGTACATGTAATGCAGCAAAACTGAATGGAAAATGTTAATAAACAACCAAAATTTAATAGAAAAAGTACCAGTTAGTAATAAAATAAGTAGTAGTTAATAATTGAAATAGTAAGTAAAAAAAACTATAAGAGATAAAGGATAAGTAATGAAATAAAGTACATCTTTACATTCGTCGATATAAATGATTTCATTTATATCGATGACTATAACTTTTTATAGGATAGTTATAAAGTTTTGATTTTTTTCCATTCGATTCAGAGTCAAAAAGTACTCCACGCTTATATATCACATGCCCGGATTATACCAAAATTAATTTTCAGTTTAAAAAAAACCCTCTCCCACATACCCCCTCAATAAACACCCTTCTATGCTAGATATTTTTATGGACTCTTGTTTCTTTGTTCTCATGACAAATAAAATGTTTTTGCCAAGTTTCATGAAAGGACGAATATTTTTATTTCTTTATGTCATATTTTACCTTTCCTCGGTTTTTGCATGTGTTTTCGTTTATAGAAAGGACTGTAACTTTTTTAAGATTAGTTATATCGTGTTGCTTTTTTTATTATTTATTTGATTCAGCATTAAAAAATACTCTAAAAATATATGTCCCATGCCTAGATATTGTTCCAAAATTAATTTTTCAGTTACAATATAAAAAAATAAAAAATAAAATAACATCTTCCAATCGCGCATTCACCTCAAAGTTTGGAGAAAATACAAAAAATAACTATTTTTCCTATTTTTTTTTTTATTTTTTTTAAATTTCTACACGTTACATATTTGAAAGGCAATAGTTTGCAATGAGTAGTGAAAGGGTGGTATAACACAGGAAAACACTATTCTATACATTTTTAAAACATGTATTAAGAATTAAAAATATTCAAAAATAAATTTTTTGTTTAAAAAATGATTTTCTATAAAATGGATACTAACGTTATTTTGACATATTTTTGTTAAAATTGCTTTATTTACTTCAAGTATTCACTTCAAAGTTTTAAATAAATACAAAAAAAAAATTACCCTTTTTCCATCAATTTGTAGAATACGCACCAATCCCAAAATTATCGAGGGACATTAGTTTGTATTGTGTGGAATGAGATAGATAGAACTTAGGAAAAAAAATCAAATTAGTAATTATTCAATAATAATCGTTCGCTCATAACCTTTGAAACATTGATAAAAACTGTGTTTTGGCAGGTTTCAATCTGGGTGGCCTTTCTCGTGGTGGCTTCCTTTGAATCTCATAAACTTATTTGCTTATTCATTGAATCATAGCGCACGTGGCTGTGATTGGGACTACCATAAATACTGGCTAGAAATAATCTGACAGATCAAATTACACGTTGGGAGACCACTACATTGGGATATATGCCTCCTATACTCCGATGAACTACCATTCAAACACGTAGATAGTACTACAACAGGACCAACATCTTTCAGTGAGATCAAAAATTGAAGAACTGTGAAAAATTTCCCTCGATTGATTTTTTACGTGTTGAATGTTCAATTCCTCAAGCTGAGATGAAAGTACTCAGCACAGATCAGTTATATCTTCTTGATATTTTTGCAGCGATTAGATCAGGACAATGATTTGGCAGCTCGCAAACCCAATCCTCTTTCACACTCCAGATACATGCCACATTGATTTCGAACTAAAAAAAAAAGTTGATTTTCTGAAGGACCCAAGAACATTCATCAAACAATTCGATTGTCTCAATACCTCCCTGAATATTTACTGAAAATTTTAAACTCAGTTATTGAACGAAATGCTTCCTTCCTTCACCCAAAAAATTTGATTTCGGCAATGATTTTGTACACAAGGAGAGATGTAAGAGAACTGAGGCGTTGGGTTCTGAAATTTCGAGAACTTTCCTAGAGAAAGACAATCCGGCATTTCAAGACAACCAAACAAAACTTTATTGCCACTGATTACGTGGACATAATTAATTGGAATGCTTGTAATAGGACTCCTCCTTTGTTAAGAGTAACAAAAAAACATTAGTTAGTAAAGACTGGCGCATCCGAGGTAGCACAGCTATATTGGAGGAAACAGGGGAAGACTGAAAGATTGACTATCTGGCCGAGTATAGTTCCATTTTCAACAAACAAGTCGAAACCACCACACTGAATTGTTTCTCCTAAAACAAGTTTAAAACTGTGCATCGGCGTATCAAAACTTCTTCTATATTTTATCCAGAATTGGGCGAGATTGGCTAATATTGTCTCCAACGACCGATTCACAGCGTTCCACATCGGGATTGGTCTATGTCTGGGGAAATTGGCCAACGTTTCTGTGCTACAAGGGACCATTGAAATTAGACTTCAACTCGTTTCTTTGTCACTCACAAGCTGTGGAACGCTTATGTAGAGAGACAAGACAAAAAGTGGGTGGCGCTGACGCAAAAGACGTTAGGACAACACTTAAAAAAAAAAAAAAAAAAAAAAAGATCCATAATGCCCAACTTTTCTAAAAAAGTTTCCTTTAAAGTGCATCACTGAGATAGAAAGCTCGAGAAAAAAGTGAACCAAATAAATAATAGCATTTAAAAAAAAATGTAGAAAATCACATTAGTACCCATTTTACAGAAAAATCATTATTTCGTATAAAAAATTTACTTTTGAGTATTTTTATTTATTAATATATGTTTTAAAAATGATAAAATAGTGTTATACCACCTTTTCACTACACGATGCAAACTACTGAGTTCAAATATATAACGTTTACAAATTTTTAAAAATTTAGGGAAAATAGTTGTTTTTTATATTTTCTCTAAATTTTGAGGTGAATGCGCGATCGGAAGATTTTTTTTTTTTTCCAATTTTTTTTTTTTTTTTTACAGTTTTTCTTATCAAGATGTATATCAGCTTTTTTCAGCTCATGCGTTTCAAAAATATTTTTATTTTTTTTTCCAACCACCCTACTGTTTAACCCTTTGAACTTTAGTGGTTCCATATAGAAACCACTCAAATAATTTTTTTTTTGTCTATTTACAGACTGGTTTTACAGTGAAACCACATAACATATCATTAATAATCTAACAAATATTTCAATTTTGTAAGACCTGAAACAAATTGCAATTTTTTTAAGCAGAAAAATTTTAGGTATGTCAGTGATACTGTGTTCACTGTTACTTACATTGCCGTTTCATAACCTAACCACTAACAAAAGTTAAATTAAATATTTTTTCGCAAAAAGAAAGTCTCCATCGTGTTTCTACACATAAAGACGGTCCATACCAAATGTCATTAGAATCGGAAATAAAATCAAAATTCGTGATTCAAAGGGTTAAAGTTGATTCTATACAGAGGCTACGCTACGTAAGGTAATAAACACAACACGTAGGAATATCACTTAGAATAATTCATTACACATACTTCAATTACAGTGCGAGTTTTATTCAAAGTTATAAAAGATACGGTTCACAGCGAACCATATCGTAATTTCACTTTCTTCTAGCACCACCACTTTTCACGGCACTTTCGTTATTCCCCCGCACCAAAGCTGTCGTCTGCTCGTTAGTTATTCCTCGAAATATTCGAATACCGTATGGCAACGGGGGGTGCCACGCATCGGTTGCGCCATCGAACCACCTGTGGAAACGCCACCGATGGAACGCGAGGAGCCGAATGGAACAAGATGGGGACACCAAACGATTACGCGGTAGTTTGTTTCTCCCTCTTCGCTTGCAGACGATAATGAAGGACGTAAGAAGGGGTTGAATTGGAGGGGACAAAACGGTAGGTTGCAGAGAGCGTCTCCCCGGGATTATAGTACATATAAAAAAGAATGTAATCTCAAGTTGTTCTTATAATTTGATTTTAAAAATGGAATTTAGTTTCAAATTTTAATAAATAATGTAGAATCTGTGTAATCGTAGATGAAGTACGAAACTTATTTATTGAATTGAATCTTAAGGGAATTGGTACCCCTTGTTTTCACACAGAAATATAAAAATGTCGATTTTCCATTTTTTGCTTATTTATAATCGTTAAAACATTCTCCTTATTCTGGTCTAGTTTTTAAACTGATCTGATAGCTGCAAATACAAAAAAAAAAAAAAAAAAAAAAAAAAAAAAAAAAAAAATTATGGTGAATTTATCATAGCTACAATAGCTCCTTCGATATTTTGAATACTTTTTTCTCAGTTACTGATTTTTGGAATAATTCCTAATTTACTCAAAATGGCTAAAACTCCTACAAATATAAATAAAATAAATTGATTTTTTTTTCACTTTAAAGATCTATTTGACAAAAATAGGCATGGGTATTTGAACAAAATATTTATATATAGTTATTTACTAATTTAAATGTTGAAAAACATCCTTTTTTTATCTATAGGTTTAGTTTTCATTGTTTTTCTCCAAAACTATTTTACTTATTCAAAATCTGATACCTAAAAGCTTAGAGCATATTACAAAGAAATTAAAAAGAAAAAAAAAAAAAATATCATGAAAAATTTTTGAAAGATAAAAAAGATAAAATTTGAAATTTAATGAAATTTTTTTTTAAATTTTAACATTTTGAAAATTTAGTGAACCTTTTTAGTGAAATTTAGAGAGCACTATGTGAAAAAAAAAAAAAAATCATAAAATTTAGTTATTGCTTAGTAATACATACAAATATGTAAAATTTATAATTTTAAAGGCTTTTAATTGAAATGTTAATATGTTACTTTTACATTCTTATTCATGAGATGTAGAAACTAATCAATCAAAAATTTGACACAGATAATTTTTTTTACGTATTTCGTTCCAATATCACTTGCTGTTTCAAAAATGTAAAAATTTCAATGGTTGTTCCGTCCTTTTGCGTGTCTCGACTTTTTTTATTTTCAATAAACTTATTTAATTAATTCAAAAAATAGGTTTAAACTTCTTTACTAAAATAATGATAAGCTTATAGAAAAATTATCTGCCGGATGTTAACGTTCTAGAAACTTTTTCGTGGAAATTTTTTTTTGGAAATAATTATTTTTGTCGTTAAAAGTGTCTAGAAGAAAGTCACTTTTGAGGCAGTTCTTTTGTAATTTATCATTGCCAAAATATCACCGATTAATCGAATTTGGCGAGTTTTAATTTATTTTTTCTACAACTTATCTATTAACTTATCTATTATCCACCTATCGATATCTACTCGAATAACAAAGCCAATTGTTTTTTTTTACGTTATTACCATTTATATAATCAGATTTGTAGTCATTTTTAATCAATCAAAATTTTAGTTCCATTTGAGAAAATTAAGCTATATAGTTGATTCATTTATCTAGTTTAATTTGCACTGTTTTGGATTTGTATTTCTGCTACTTAGAACTGCTTATCACAGCCAAATACGTCTCGTAATTTTTTCACCTACTATTAGACTACGAGGTCAAAACCTTATCGCGCAAACTTCTTTTTCCAATCCACCAAACCCACGACAGGACAGGACATTGAAGCTACGACCTATTTAATGTGCATCAGCCCCAATTATCTTACGCACCAGTATTCGGCGAGGCAAGACCGAACCCACGATCTACGTCTCATAAGCTGGGTGTCTTTTGTTTGTCTTACTAATTTTGGTATTAAATGTAAATAATGTGTGTGTGTATGCGTGAATACAATAAGGATTTTGTTGGTTGTATCTAATTTAGAGGTCGGCGATTTATCGATACGACGATATTTTTATCGATATTTCTAAAAAAATATCGATATCAAAAGTATCGATAAAAGTCACCGATATATCGAAATTTTGCAAACCAAAACTTGTTTTACAACCCTGATCACACACCAAACTTAAAAGTAAAGTGGTCATGAGTTTATTGATGAAATATTGTGTCTGAACATCCAATCTCCTTTTAATGCTCTGAAGACTCACTTTACGAAGTAAGTAAACATGCGACTATTTTGATGAATAGTCTCGTGTCAATTACCGGGCAGTTTTCCAGATTTTCTTCTATTCGACACACAAATTTGTGTGTTTGAAAAACCTACCGGATGGAGCTTTTACTTCACGTAGGTCTTTAGCTTATGATATTCCTGCTAAGAAAATATCCAATGCATTCACCTAGACATGTTGTTGTTGTTGTTAATAATCTCCTATCTAGTCTGACGGAGTCAAACCAGATCAAGGAATCCGTTGACTTTGATGAAGTCCATAGACACCATAGAGTCCATGTCACCTAGACATTAAATATACAACATGTTTTGAAACACTGAATTCCGTACAATGCATCAGTCCCAACTTTATAGCATTGTGGTTTTTTTCATTTTATACCTATAAACTTTTAAACTTTGTTAATCAACAATATCGTTCAGCAGGCTTTCGTGAAAAGCTTAAATAAAAATGAGATTTTGTTTAAAATATAAAATAATAGTTTTATATTGATATTTCCTCACATTTCTAGACTAGCACCACAGAAGAGCCACAAAAGGATCTATAGAACAGTAGCTAGTGTATATAGGCGGAGAAATGAGGATGAAAGATAGTTTTTAAAGATAATAATAGGGGTTATAGTTCTGGTGTTTCTAGAGAGGGGGGGAGCTTCTTTTGAATGGAATAGAAGTAAATAAGAGTTTTGGAAGGTCGATGATCCGAACATCTGCTATAGTCTTCACCATTATCGCTTCTTCTTATTCTTATGCTATTCTGTCCCTTGTTCTACATTAGAAAAAGAAGGTTCATCATCTCAAAAAAATTGAGTTTTTTTTTTTATTCGTAGAAGTTATTGAATGAATGGGATGGAAGAGGTTCAATTTGTAAACGTAAAGTTGGATTGTTACGTTTTTTGATCGTGAAATTATTGATCCATTGACCTTAGTCAATTTAGTGTGAAAATGTTTTTGACCCTATAGCCGGAGTCTTTGAGTATGACCTATAAGCCCTTTTCGTTGGGTTTTAGCAACTTAAAAACCAATACACAATTTCAAATTTTTAAATTTCAACCCCTTAGATACAATTTTATATAAGCCAACTTAGTTTTTATGATATATACCTTAAAATTTAAATCGCTTCATGGTTTGTAAATGTTTTATTACATTCTGTAACTATAAACGTTTTATAAATTTTTAAATTGTTACAAATTTAGCTGTTGATGATTAAAAAACATGCTATATTTTTACTGAGATAATTGCAAACTAAGACTATACTGAGTTTTAAATAATTATTTTACAAGAAGTATCTTTATAAATATTTTTAAGTATATAGTTTTACCACAAATGTAAGTAAAAAAATCAAATAAAACTTAGAAAAGTTTTGTTCTAGAGTTTTTTTGTTTTTTTTTTAAATTACCAATATGTATACATAGGGCAATGAAAGTATAGCATTCGGTCAAAAAAAAATTAAATTGTTTGCATTTTCTACGTTTTGGAACATCCTGATTGCAAAAAAGTGATCAAGAAAAATTTCTGTGTGTGTGCATATGTGGTCAGCATAACTCCCGAACAAATCCGAAAAAATCATGTTTCTCAATGATTGTTAAAAAACGGCGGAAATTTCCAAAAAAATGCTTTAATGGCGTAAAAAGTTGAAAAACGAAGGCCTTCAACACAGAGTTCTCTTTGTTTGACCATAGTTTATCTCCGATCGTTTTTTCTCCTCTTCTAAGTTTCACTCATAAGAAAGGATAATATAAGAATTATCTGAAAGAATATCAAAAAAATTCCCATTTTGGAAAACTTTTCTTTTTTTTTTAAACAAGACCCATTTTACAATTACCATATAAATATTGCCAGACTGGCAATTTTTTTCTAAGCGAATGATGAAAATATAAAAACGATAAATGACACAAATCTACATCAGCAGTATAGTGTAATTGAAAGTTGTGTGATGTTCCACACCCCTAGTTTTACTTGTTTCTAGTTGTCTTTTTTCTTATCTGTTAACAATAAGTTACGGCGTTTCTTATAAGTGCTCACATAAACTTGTTACAAAGTTAGCCCGGGTGACAAGATATATACAGCTTTGTTAGTAATGTTATATTATTAGAAAATAACTCGAAACTGGGAACATACTGCCCGAAATCAATAAAAAATATAATTTTTTCCTTCTCACGTTATTTTACAGAATTTTTTTTTTGCAGATTTGTGTTTCAAATGGAGGATAGAAACTGTCATAAAGCAGACCAACAACTAAAACTAAACAGTAAAGCTTATAACAGATTTATTAAATCTCTACCTTTCTTCAATATCATACAGAATTCAAAGTGTTTTAAAGAATGTACAGAATGTTTTATGTAGTATGGGTATTTATCATGGCATGGAAAACATTTTGTTTAATTTATACGTTTAGTTGTTTTTATTATGCTGAATTGAAACTATTAATGCACCAGATGAGGCAAGGTGCATTAATGATTTATAGGATCCTCCCCCCTCCCACCTCCCCTCTCCCAGAAATATTTTCCATTCTACATTATACTTTAAATTACATACATTAAAATTAAATTACGATACATTAAACTAATATGGCATATAATTTCGAACTTTTAAAACTACAATTAGAAATGACTGGTTGGTATTTTACATTTCTTTTTTTATTATTTTTGTGTAAATAAGTATGTTTTCATTTTTGAGAATAAATTTTCTCAGTGTGTTTTTCTAACAACTCATATCTATATTAGAAAAAATATAAATTTTTCCCAAAGCTACTTACTTTAGAAAATTCCCGTTCGGTTGTTGGTTGTTTTGAATTTTAAATTATAAAAGATCTACTACGATTACTATAAATCGTCCCAAGGTCTAGACTAAAAAAATTCTCGTTCTGGGTTCTATTACAGTTCCGTTATGCAAGAGTAATCGATAGAGATAAACAACAGCATATACTGCCTAACGCTGAGAAAACGAAGCCATTGCCAGATCGTTGGGTGGACAAAAAAATCGGATTGCCGAGGATTGAAAATAAAATCTTGGGTTGTACACAGCAGAACTATCAATAGTAAACCTTAATTAATAATAATGTGTAAAAAAAAAAATCTAATCTAGGACTTTACAAGGTTCTTTACATTCCCACCCAATTAAAAAAAAAATCTAATCTAGGACTTTACAAGGTTCCTCGTATTCCCATCCAATTACACTATCTACCAATAATTATTTGGACACTCATACAAATGTGGATATTTTCTCAGAGGGGCAGCATAGACACATGAAATTCACATCAAAGAGACATCTTCATGTAACATATCTGTAAGTAAAACATCTTAGTTGCAAATTGAAATGCAAAGTGTACAGAGGGGCATATGCAAAAGAATGGAGTACCATTAGTTTGCAGTTGTACAGATACATTTATATTAAAAACCATGTAACTCATGGAATTGACTTTTAGTGTGAGATATGATCTCCCCCATTCATCAATGTTTACTTTTCACTGTATTCCCATACTTAACATGAGTTTCTTGATGAATTCGAGTGGCTAAATTGTTCTTCCCACCTTTTAAACTGTTTGCAAGTAATAGAAAATTTCAAATACATTAAATCTTTACACAATGCATATCGTAGAAGCGTTCTACACATGTTTAATGAAATCTGGGTTAAAGGAGTGATTTGGCTTATTTATATGGACGATATTCATATTTTTTCATCGTTTATGCAAAGCAAAAGTGGGGGAAATTTGCCATAACTATCAATAAACACGATTTAGAAACTAATATTTCGCAATTAAAGACTTGTCTAGATCAAGTTAACGCAATTAAAGTGAAAAAATGGAATTTAATTATATTTTGCACTCTCGATGAGCTTATTAAACAAATTCAACATATTGAACCTAAAGATTCGATTCTTTTCCCACCCAATCTTTAACTTGCATTAGCATTTGGCATGAAATATAATTTTCCCATCTTTCTACAGATCCTTTAATGTCCAATATTATTCATGAGACTGAAAAAATTATTTTCAGTAAGCAGTATCTGATTTTAAAAGGATTTTGTTTTTGGGTGCACTATGTTGAATTGATTTATTAAGCTCCCCAAGAGCACAAAAGGTAATTAAATTTGACTTTTTCACTTAATTATGTTAACTTGATCTAGAAAAGTCTTTAATGGTGAAATATCAGTTTCTAAATCGTGTTTATTGATACTTATGGCAAATTTTTTTCCACTTTTGCCTTGAATAAACGATTAAAAAATATGAATATCGCCCCTATAAGTAAGCCAGATCCCTCCTCTAATCCAAATTTCGTCAAACATGTGTGGGACGCTTCTACGATACGCATTGTGTAAAGATTTAATGTATTGGGAACTTTTCATCACTTGCAAACAGTTCAAAAAAGTTGGACGAAAACTTTAGCCACTCGAATTCCTCAAGGAACTCATGTTAATTACGAGAATACAATGCCAAGTAAACACTGATGACAGGGGAGATCATATCTCACACTAAAAGTCAACTCCATGATTTACGCGAATTTTTAATGTAAATGCATCTGTACAACTACACACTAATGGTACTCTATTCTTTTGCATAAGCCCCCACTGTACCCTTTGCATTTCAATTTGCGACTGAGTTGTTTTACTTACAGATATGTTACATAAAGATGTTTCTTTGAGGTGAATTTCATGTGTCTATGCTGCCTCTCTGAGAAGATATCCTCATTTGCGTGGGTGTCCAAATACTTATTGGTAGATAGTGTATGAAAGTGAACTTTGATTGGTTAATCGTTCACCCATCATAATCGACCACCGACGCGTTTGTTCCCTTGCATTGCCATTGGAGCAATCTAGTTGTTCATCGATATTGATGGCAAGAGCTCCATTATCGTTGTTATACATCATCACAATATATAGGCTACGCAATTGATAATTAGTTAGTCGTGTTAGATTTTCCATCGCGTAAGAGCAATACAATTGCTATGCATCGTAATATTTGAAGCACAAAATTTCCATTCTATTGATTTATTGTATTAGATTTTCTTTGGCACAATAGCTAATGCACTCTTGCAATGCCACGTTACAATGTCTGGACAATGAAATTCGCATTCGGTATATATTTCGTAATATATTTTCCACCGCGCAATGTCTGGATAGCAAAATTTGAAGTTCATGAAATTAATACGGTCGTTATAACTGATCTCCAATTGCAACTTCTGGATAGTTCATGCTTGGTTGTTGACTTGAGGTCGAAAAAGGCTTCACAATCACCATAGAGGAACTCAGCAACCAATCATATTAGCAACTTCCTCCCAAACTAGTTAGAATGTGTTTGTAACCATGAGCAACCTATTACGTAGCATAGATGGAAGGGGTGTATTCAACTGGCTTCATTAGCTTGCAAAGCAGAAACCGCTTATAAGCTATCCAGAAGTTGTACTTAGAAATCAGGAAAGTGATCGATATGCATCTCCCAAAGTAAATTGTTGCCCACCACGCTAATACTAAGTTCCGGTGCCAATGTATTTCTTATCGGCAGGTTATTGCGTGACTTACCATTGAAAGAACACAAATTCCAACCCAAATTTAAGTGGATCCGTTCTTTTCACGACCCCCCCCCCCCCATCCCAAACGGACACGTCATATATCCATGGACGATCGCCATCACTTTACACACCCCGTTCTACCTGTCAACATGTCCGCGTACAGAGAAGAAACGAACATAAAAATCATTCTATCCAATAAGTTTTCCGCAGATGTTTTTCGCGGGCAATTTCATTACACCCCCTACCCCCCATTAGGAAGCAGGTGGTAGAACAAACTTGCCCGAAATGCAGTACGCGCGTGCCGGTCCGAAATGCGTGGCGTGTTACTTCCGAACACAAATTCTTCAAATAGTGTCTCTGCATAGAGAGAAAGAAGTGTTGCAGAACATTGGAAGTTTAGTTTTTGTTTCGAGGGACTGGCCGGAACTGGTTTAAAGAGTTGCTGTTTGGTGGTGTGGATTTAGCACCTGCCAAGTGATTTTTTAACCCCTCGATGAAGACTGGATGTAAATAAGCGTAAAGATGTATAGATGAATGTGCTCCACACGCGAAGCTTGCAGGTGGTGTAATTGTCAAAGGTCTTCGCTAGTAAAATGCACCCCATAGACAAAAATACACAAAGTCAACAATTCAATAAAAGTGTACCTAGATGTTCATTGGTCGTAATTAAGTTCTGAAAGGATTTGACTAATTTGGTTTCCTCAATTGCACTTCAATTCAGCTACAATTACATTAATTATTTTACTGTTTTCTTTTCAGAAAAAATTGCAAATGATGTCCTCAAAAATTGTTGGCATTACTTACTGAAATAACATTTTATTTATTCTACATCACCTAAAACTATAATGCGTAATTTATGGAATACTATAAATAATTTAGATTGAGAAATTTCAGCAGCATGTAATACTTTAATCTGGGTATTAAATTTAAAAAAAAAAAAAAAAAAAAACGTTGACAATCATTAAAAAAATATGTAGTTATGTGTATATAATTGGTCGACAACAACCTGAAATATAGACAAAGTAACTTCCAGTGACTCTTAGTTTATCTTTGAAAAATCCCCTAGAGGGTTGGATTATACTACTTATTTATAAACTGGACAAAACGCTATTTGAGTAAAAAATTTAAATTGTTAAAAGTAGTAACTATACAATACATTTTCTCAACTAAAACTAATTAGAAACACAATCAATTTACAACTAAATATCTACTATAAAATATTTTTTTTCTACTGCAGCTAATCAGTTGCTTTACAATCAAGATTCTGTCCTACAATTAACGGCTGTATAATAATTTTTATGTGCTACAAATAAATAACTACTATACAATCAAGTTTCTGTACAACTAATTATCAGCTATGGAACTAAGTTTCTGTACAGCAACTAAGTAAGGACTATATAATCATTTTTCTATACATAGCAGATAGAAAGTCAACTTTCTGAAATACAATTAAATAGCAGTTATGCAAATAACTTTCGGTATTACAACTAATCAGCTATACATTCATTTTTTTGCACAACTCATTTTTGGCCATGCAATCACTTTTCTATTACTGCAACTAATTTTCGGCCACATAATCAATTTTCTATTACTGCAACTAATTACCGGCTATACAATTAAGTTTCGATATTAAAAGTAATCTTCCAAAAAATTTAACCTGCATTCTGATCAAGTTTATTCAAATGATGATAAAAATTAAAAAATCAGATCTCATTTCATTAAACTGTGCAAATTCCATCTTTTAAAAGAAACTAAAGTGGCCCAAAATATACTCCTACCACCCAAAACAGCCACCCCCGTCAAGCCCCCAATGTGCATTTCACACTCCACATCGTGCACGAGTTCCATCAAAACAAGCACGAAAATATCGTCTGCAGCTGCCGCTTTTTCGCGTGTGCCATCCATAAAGCACCCCCCCCCCCCCTCTCTCTCTCTAAAACATACACTTCCTGTCGCCCCCTCCCCCCAGTGGCAGTACATTCGAAAGGTTTTTTTTTCTTCTTATCCCATTGTCCTGTGCCCAGACAATGGCCGATGAAAAAAATCAGTTGTGCGTTCTGCTTTTTCAAGAGGTCAATATTTACTAATAAAAATGTTATTCGTAGATGTTGGTTTGGGGCTGTGATTAACCTTTTCAAAACATTGTAATGCGTACCAGTAGAAATGGTATTCATCGATGTTTACCTGCAGTCGGAGATTAACCTTTTTAAGATATTGCAATGTTTACTAATGGAAGAGATTTTCGTAATTGAGATTTTGTTGCTGGGTTTTAACCTCTTCAAAACATCACAATACCTACAGATTTTTATTTCTCATTTCATGTGGGCTTTGAAATTTCATTGACAGGATTAGCCTAAGCAAAGCAATATTTATTGATGATAATCTAACCAAATGACCAAGCAATATGTAACGATAATATAAATTATATAGCCAAACCTATCAGCATGTTGCACAATACATGTTAAGGGGCGAAAGCGACACGAAGGCGAAGCATCATCGAAACAGCATAAAAATATGGAATACTTACATTAATCAAAATTTTAGGAGTTTCAAGAGGTCTTTCAATGAAAAATGCTCCTTATTTTCTTCCCAAAAAGTATTTACTCCATACAACCATCAGGAAGCCTGGATATTGATACAAGACCACAATTCACAATCATATCAACTTATTTTCAAAAACAGGACACAGAATACAGGTAGAATTGAGTTCAAATTAACTTCTACAGAATCTTGTGCCAGAACCATTAAACTTTTATTTAATTCATTGGTATTTCTTAAATGTCACCTTATTAAATAACCTCTTTAAACTTCTCATTATTTAAACGATAGAAACGTTTTAAGCACTGACACAGTTACATTATTTTGCCCCCGATGTTAACTTCTTCAAAAGTTTCTTCCGTCTACAAATACAACTGTTTCAGTCATTGGGTGTCTTTTTGGAGTCTTGTAGACCCGTCAAAAATTCTGATTCGCGTTGGATAATAACAGTAGTTACTACATATGAGGAATGAAAAAGTAAAAATTTGAATATTAGAAAATCCTTTTTAATAACAGAAAAATAAAAATAGAATACAATTTCAAAGTAAGAAAGTCATTGTGGCAGCAGTAAATTTTCAGATAAATGATTCAAATAACGTCTGATATTGAAAAACCACGATTAATGACTTTCAAAGAAAATCTAAAGCTACGGTTAAAAAACACCAACAGTTCAATTCGGATTAAAATGATATCATCAATCAACAGGTTAAAATAAAATCTCCAACGGCTCCCCCACATTAAACATAATCACCCCTCGACCAAACACACCACTCAACACAACTAACACCAACCACACTTAAAAAAAAAAGACAATCCGATCCCAATACAAATCACGCCAGTAAGCGATACGCGTCACAGCACACAAGCTCCAATCCGACCCCTATTCAAATCAGCGACATCTAATCCACCAGAAATTGGTGCACCAAAGGCCCAACGGTCTCTTTTGCAATCTAAATCAGAGCACACCAGCATAATGCACCAGAGTAGGAGCAAAAAAAAAAAAAAAATGGGAAATCTAAATTGATCTCACGAAAAACCGTTAACAGTTCGAGCATAACGGTTATGGATCGAAGGACTATTATGCACCCCCTCTCTTTTCAAACCCATTCTTTTCTGGAGAGGGGGCACAAGCCTCTACGCTTTTTGAGCCATAGTGTACGTGGTATTCTCTGGCGTACGAGGAGAGGATGGAAGGGGTTACGGGATGGCACCAGCTGGGATGGCAGTGGGATACTTGTGTTTTCAGGCTGTAGGAACGCGCGACGTGGGTTGCCTGGTGAAAAAATTACCGATAATGGGGAGTAAGTTGATACGGAGATATTCAACCACTGATTACATACTGCAATTTCTGGATAACGCTTGCTTTGCTGTTGACTTGAATCCGAAGTATGGTTAACAATCACCACAGAGATCTATATTAACACACTGAGGGCCACGCGAATTCTTAAGGAAATTCCTTTTAGGCCACATGCAGTAGTGAGCTTCGCATTGCTATACCGCAATACCAGCGCATCGCTGATAACAAATTGAAATTTACTCGATACAATTGAGCAAATATATTAGGGCCATTGTTTCTTATCGTAGTAGAAGATATTTACGCTTAGAATGAAATGCTTATAGACATTCATTCCACACGTTTAAGCAGCGTTGCCAGACCTCGAACATAAAATTCTTAGGTAGGCAATTTTTCACAAGTGCAATTTGGACATAGTATATTTGATAATATTTTTATCTATTGAAATATCAATAGTACTTCAAAAACTAGGACTTCCTGCACTTTAAAAAAGTACTAAGAAAGGCACTATATCAAACTATAGGTGTGGGGAAAATAACAGCGTACTGTCAGCCACCGATGGATGACACGGCGCTCAACGTGTTAAACACTTTCTCCCGTATTAGCTACTATTAGTAAACAGAAACAACCTATTTCTTGTGCCAGAAAATTATACCAACCAACAAAGAACAACCTATTACACAACATTAGATGGGAGGCAGTATGGCCAGTTATTTCATTTGTATCATCATGCAGAGAAGCGACAGTAAGAGGTCAGCAGAAGGCTCAATTTAGAAAACCGATAACTAATAAGCACAACAAAGATATGGCAACTGTCAGTGCTAGTTAAATATTTATGATAATTTTAATTACCGTTTTGGTTGAATTAATGTCAAGATATTAAAGTAATTTAATGAGTTATTAAAAATATTTTTTTTAAGTAATTGATCAAATACATTGAATAGAATATGAATCAATTTTGTTTCAGTACAATATGAAATGGTTGGTTGTATTCTGATTATCTGGCGCCGTCAGCAACACGAGGGCTATAATGCGCCGAAACATTTCGTCATTTAACAAACCAACATACATTTACAAACACCCATGCCTAACACGGGACTCGAACCCGCAACCTCGCGGTCTAGAAGCCAGCACACTAACCACTATACCGTTTGGTCGGCTACAATATGAAATGAAAACGTTTATTTTGAGAAAATTTGAGTTGCCCTAAAAATTCGGTCGGGCATGGGGCTCACTGGTCTTATGGGAAATAAGATACTGGTTATCAGTGTATTTATCTTTTTATGAGGACCTACCAAGTTGCACCCGTTTACCTGAAGTTGAGTTCTAGTAACTCGCAAGTCATAACACGAAGCATACAAGAAAGGAAAGAGACTACTGTGAGAAAACCACTACTAAGATCGAAAACTTCCTAAGCCAATCACTCAATATGCATTGAAAAATCTGATAACATGATTAAACATCTAAAATATTCTTGATTCAGACGATTCCAAATATGTTGCTTTCAAGAATAGCCTCCTGCTAAGGTATAAAAAATATTTACACTTGATTTTTCATCTTTTTGAACATTCAAAAATGCCAAAATTGTATAGGAATGAGGGTTGAATTAACATAAAGAAACATTCTCCAACCCTACCACAAAATTGTCGTCAACACCGCAATATTCATCCTGAGTATTGTCCTGGCGAACAAACATACACGCTTTCAGAGTTGGCACAAAAGAGAAGAAAACCCCTTTTTACGGTCCCTACCGTTTTTATGATCACTGGAATGGAAGCAACAGTTGACTCAAGATTTAAGACCTTGTTGATCGGTGGATTTGTCATCTTTCCCGCTCAACCAGGAAATAATCCTGCACGCGACGACTTAACACTAGCACACGTATTTTAAGAGCGTATAAACTATTTGTCTTAAGGTTTTGGCTTGAAGTATGTTATCTAAATACCGTAAAATTTTACATCATCAATTAATCAATTCTGGGCAGCTTGTTAAGTGTATAAATGTACACTTTTAACATTTTGTTTAGAAATGATGCTGATTTTTTTAATAAAGAACGCGAGTGACTTTAAAATTGTGAATGAAAGATGGATTTTTAATTCTTCATTGGAAATATTTTATATATGTAAACAAAATATTGGGTTAAAATACATAATCCAAACTGTGCACATTGCATGTGCTTAAACTCCTGCTCCAAATGTTTTGTTCCTTTGAAGAAAGAAGAGTGCATATTACTGGCATAAATTGACAGAACAATGAACACAATTGTATAGGATCCCACTTATTGCAACATAATAGCAACTACTATCAATATCGAGGTTTTTCTCTTTTGCTTTCACTGTTTCTGGATCGCTTATAAGCAATTCCTGCTCAGAAACATCCATAGCAGGTGAAGCCAATTGAATACTATCCCCCCTTTATGCTATGTACTAGAATGCACATGATTACAAACAGATTCGACCTAGTTTGGGTGGGAAGTTGTTAATATAGAGCTTTATGGTGATTGAAGCCTCCTTTGTTTTCTTTAAAAAGTTACTTCATACTTCTATAATATATCAGATTGAAGCATTATGCATACTTTTTTACATCGAGGTATATTGATATTGAGTAAAATTCAGAGTCGATCAGAAATCCTTTCATTACAGCCAATACCGACACTAGAAAATATATTTTATAGAAAGTGTAAAATTATCCAGACATATTCATGTGAACTAATTTTCATACTAAACTGAATATTTTTGGATGAATGATATGTATGCATTCCAGGAGTACTCATCACAAGATAGAGGCATTCCTGAAAAATAATAAGGGATCAGTCTTTATTCAGGAAGACATATAAGCAGTTTGTTTCGAGTACCTTACAACAAGCGTTTCATTTACATGATATGCAGTGATAAAGTGGGTGGGAAAAAGGGATTATTTAGACACAAGGAAAGAGCGACGTAACGAGACAGATATTTTTTTTTTTTTTTTTTTTTTTTAATTTAATATACGAAAATTTTAAAGATTTATCTCTATGTTAGGTATATGTATTTGGGAACAAAGACAGATCAGAGTATTTTATTGAACATGGAAGAAATTAATAATTAATGAAGTATCGAAAATGTGGAAAAGCTTTCATTTCTTAAATTACTGTGATATAAAAATACATTGAGAATGAAGTGAACATTGATAGAAATTATTAAATTTAGTGCTACAAAATCATTGCATGTGTACAATTGTACATGGTCCTTTCTATCGCTTCGTAGTAATCCAGCAGCAAAAAGTATGGAAAGTATGCAAGCTTTTCAGAAAAAACTCAGTGATCGAGTGTCTGGCTTTAACTCTTTTAAAAGTTTCCACAATTGCACCAAAAACAACCAATCTTTACATGCCTTCCACAATACCCTACACGACTCCAGCATGTCCAGCAATGGAGAAACAGGCGGCCTACTCACAAAAAGAAAAAGTGAAAGGTCTCCCCCAACGAAGAGGGGTCACTAATAAGAATGACCTCTCCGTTGGTCATCTGAGCGTAGGTCGTAGACCCTCGGGCTTTGACCCCCTCCACTTTCTCCAGTGGTCAGTTGACTCCCAAAAATAGCCCGAACAGAAGGCGATGGTTGTTTGGGGTGTAAATATTTTTCGCTGCCATCGATTCAATAGAGAAAGTGTTTGTACAAACTTTGGAAAGTGGCTCAAGTGAAAGGGCCGTTCCCTCCCTGTAAACACATTGATGGGGGGTCTTCTTTTTGAGAGAGCGAGTTTTTATAGGTGGAGTTTGTGGTTTTGATTTTGGCAGCAGGAAGTGGGTATGGCTACTTTGGGTTTTTTTGATGGATTCATCAGTTTTTCGGACGTTAGTTTGATAGATGTTTGGCTCGCGTGGATTGAGGTTGGAAGTGAATGACTTGAAAGGCACACACACAAATATAAATTTTCGAACAGGGAACACCCAAGTAAGTTGATCTCGATATGCATCTATGAAAAAATTAATAATTGTAATTAAAGGTTGATTTTCAAGTTAACGATACTTCTGGTAGTATGAAAGATATTCCTTACAATACAATTCTATTTTAGAGCTGTGTTTCAATGCAATCATTTCCATACAAACACATTTCCTACATTATTAAATTTATTTCTTAAGTTTTAATTATAATAATAGGGTTGATTCTCAATTCAAAGAAACTTCTTGTAATATTAAATATATTCCTTACATTTCAATTATAATTAAGAACTGATTTTAGATGCAACGACGTGACATACATGGCCAAATACGGTTTAGGCATTACAATTGTAGTGAATGCTGATTTTCAATGAAAAGACATTTCTTACGGTTGTGAAATAGAATCTGACTGCTGTATTAGCTTATAAACTCTAATACAAAAAAGTAGCAATATAATTGGGTATCAGAAATTAAATTAATTAATACTGATTGGTGTCATACTGATTCAAGCTCATTCGAATCCAATGATTATATATTCGTTACTATATATTATCTAATTGATGCAAAAATATTTTCATTTAATTCTTTTCTTGTTTACGTTTTTAACTTCTATTAATTTCAACCAATTTCAAGCTTTCATAATAAAAGCATCCTTCTAAACTGTTTATACTTCAAACCTATTTTTTAAAAGTAAATCATCACCTCCTATAAAAATGTATATGTGATGTTTTTATAAAAAAATTATCACAGGTAGAACCAAATCTGAATCCAAATATCCTTGCAACTAAAAGGGTTACAGTTATTACATCCACCATGATTGGTGGATTGTTTCAGAGTTTTACACAGATGCCATAATGCTCAGTAATATTGTTACACCAACCAAATCAACACTTAAGTATCTTATTTTTGTACTTGATCAGAGAACGGCATCGACACCTGAACTAGCACCTCTTTCATCCTACATTCATGCCACACCAACAAGAGTACATTGAAACCTCAGCGGATTTAATGAGCAGCTGTCACCCTTAGTCTACTTGCAGTGTTAAACCAGCGCGCTGGCTCGATTTCACGACATTCCAGCCGTCTGACACCTCATCTAACTGAACCACACAAGGAGGTTTTATATCTAAGCTGGTATTGAAATAAAATATTAATATCACATATATTCTTAACTAATAACCATTTTTTCGCACAAAAATCCAGAATGTCCTTTCTGTGCCCCAAAATGGCCGACGGGGGTTCAATACAGAAATTGAATATGCTGTAGGGTATAGTTATTTTGAAAGGCGGCAGAGACGTACCATTGTCCTGTTGCCATCCCTCTAATACAAAGTGTGGGTGCACGCACGCGACAGATGGTTGCGTCGTTCCTTTGACCTCCCCCCTACTCCCTCCTTCTTTACAGATGATCCCCCGCGACATTTCAAGGTTAGATCTGCATTATGCTTTAATTTCCGTTTACACTGTATTATGTGACGACTTTTTAGCGTTGAATGTCGATGACTTCTCATGTGGGAGGTGACATTTAAAATATCGTAAATATTCATATGAAATGTAAGCTTAAAATGGCATTAACTGCTATCCTTTTACAGAGAATCAAACATTATAAATGTTGCATTATTTACAATTAGAAGTTCATTAGACTATCCATCTCAAAAGACTCTTACTGAACTTCACGTTAATAACTATGTGCGTCATGTTAATTATAAGTCAATCAGTAAACATTTAAAGAATTAATTATACTTTATTTAGTGAATTTCATAACGTTAATTATAAATCTTTTACTGAACTTCATGAAAATTACTATGTGAGCTATATTAATTATACATCATCCAGTAATATTTCCGTAGGTATAAAGAGTACTTTCAAGTGGTTGTTAATCCTCTAATAGATAGTGTAGCACATATGCTACGCAATTTGGGAGTGAAATGTTAGTAGTAATTAATATATTTTATTGCAATTTGAATCATTATATCAACCATGCTAAGATTATTTATACCTAAAGAAATAGTTTTATTAATACACTTTTTGTAATGAACACCAGTTGCGTGACCTCCAATTGCATGAAAAAAAATCATGCGCTAAGGGGTTAAGTTAAAATGTTGGGAATTTAAAACCAAGATATGCTTATAAACTCTAGAGATAATACTAAAGAATACCTAAAGTCGTTAAGGAAATCCTCCTTAGCAGAATTCATTGACATTAATGAATTACCCATAATTATTTCCATTTTTACTCAAATTCTGAAATCTTTTATGGAACAAAGACATGGGCGACGGCAGATAAGGGCAATAAGGTGAACTTGCATCTCCCTGTCTTTTGGGAATTAAAGAATAAACTGATAAAAGCAACCCAATTTACAGTAAAAAAAAATAAGTGTTAAAGGATTTTAAAGTATTTGAACAGAATATTGATGTAGCTTTTGATTACCATTTCATCAGGAAATCCAATTTACATCAAGGCTTGAAAACAAATTCTTGTCGCATCGCACCTCTTTACGTATGCCCTCCTCAACGCCTCCCCCCCCCCCTCCCCTCCCTCGTCCTATAAATAATCATACCTGAACCTATGTACAACGATCAAAGTATACATAGATATCTAAATCAAAACAAAATATCACATTTTGACATTAATAATAAATAATCTGAAATTTTTTTTTTTTTTTTTTTTTAATTAATTTCGTAGTGATTTAATAGTTTACACGTTTCCGTGTGCTTTAATCCTAAATTTTAGTGAAATTCAACTATAAAGGGATATTTTAAAACGAATTTGGAAATTTATTTACCTAATTTATTTAAAACAAATTTATTATATGGGTAGGAAATCTACTTGTGTTTTCTAAGTAAATTATTATCAAACAGTTTTTAATGTAAGCTACTTTAAAATTGTAACATAAAGATATATTTGCAAGACTGATTAAATAAATACTAAATAAATATACTTTGGCATTCGTTTTTATTTGTGGCTAAATTTAAAGCTCAGGAAATTAAAACAACTTCTTTTTAATAAAAGTTGTCCGACTGAACAAATTCTTTAATAAAAGTTATTGATTAAATAGATCAACTTTTGTGCCCTATTACGTTTTAAAATTCTAAAATAATATTTTTAAAAATTCGAATGCTCCACTATATTGGCCACACAAAAAGAAAATGGAAAATTGGATCAAGTTTATGAATATCTGAAGTTTTACCTTTTTTGTCTTCACGGCGCAGTTCGAACGATTACAGAGAAACTCGTTCTACGTTGAAGCAGGCCGCACATTTACAATTTTCCATTCAAGGGTACCATTACGTTATGATACAATTAATAATGCTCTACAGATATTTGTGCTTTAAAAGCATATCATTAATTAACAGTTAGTCTACAATTTTTAATAAAGTAGAATAGTGCGCAGACGATATTTTTAAGAAAGTCCATTTATGCAGCTGTTCATTTAAGAAATTACAAATACTTTTTTTTTTTTAAAGATTGACTTACAAATCATATTGCTGTAGTTCTGAATTAGATAACATATCTCTCTATATATAAGGCAAAGCCCTTACTCACTCACTGACTCACTCATCACTAATTCTCCCACTTCCCACATAGTCACAACTCTGAAAATCGGCACAAATATCAACAATGGTAAACGTAGAAAAAGTAAACTATTCCGATCTCGATTAACACACTTTAAGGGGTCGAAAAGGGGTCAAACGTTCCAAACGGGGGACATTCGAAAATCCTACTTCCCACATAGTCACAACTCTGAAAATCGGCACAAATATCAACAATGGTAAAAATAGAAAAAGTAAACTATTCCGATCTCGATTAACCCACTTTAAGGGGTCGAAAAGGGGTCAAACGTTCCAAACGGGGGACATTCGAAAATCCTACTTCCCACATAGTCACAACTCTGAAAATCGGCACAAATATCAACAATGGTAAAAATAGAAAAAGTAAACTATTCCGATCTCGATTAACACACTTTAAGGGGTCGAAAAGGGGTCAAACGTTCCAAACGGGGGACATTCGAAAATCCTACTTCCCACATAGTCACAACTCTGAAAATCGGCACAAATATCAACAATGGTAAAAATAGAAAAAGTAAACTATTCCGATCTCGATTAACCCACTTTAAGGGGTCGAAAAGGGGTCAAACGTTCCAAACGGGGGACATTCGAAAATCCTACTTCCCACATAGTCACAACTCTGAAAATCGGCACAAATATCAACAATGGTAAAAATAGAAAAGTAAACTATTCCGATCTCGATTAACCCACTTTAAGGGGTCGAAAGGGGTCAAACGTTCCAAACGGGGGACATTCGAAAATCCTACTTCCCACATAGTCACAACTCTGAAAATCGGCACAAATATCAACAATGGTAAAAATAGAAAAAGTAAACTATTCCGATCTCGATTAACACACTTTAAGGGGTCGAAAAGGGGTTAAACGTTCCAAACGGGGGACATTCGAAAATCCTACTTCCCACATAGTCACAACTCTGAAAATCGGCACAAATATCAACAATGGTAAAATTTGTCGGGATCGAAATGGGAGCAAACGTCTGAAGTGTAGAATACATGAATGTCTTTTGATCGCTAAAATGCTAATGGTAAAATTTCGTAGCGCAGCACGGGTATTCAGCTAGTAATTTATATACACTTAAAATAATTTATTATTTCTTTTAATGTAAATTCAAAATACAGAGACCGCAACTTTTCTATGTATTTTCCATAATTTTTATTTTTTTATTTATTTTCTGTAGTTTTAACGGATTTGTATGGTTTTACCTTTGTTCTTTGAAAACCTACAGAAAAGACCTACTCGAAATATCTTTTCTCAATCTTTCCAATACTCTTCGCCATTTCCGAATTTTACATTGTTTTCGCTGGGTGATACGCTGATCTAATAGTCATTATTGTGTAGCGTATTCATTCATTGTACTGTTAGAGTATTGGTCATGGGTATAAGCCGTAAAAAGAAATAAAAATCTAAGAAAACTACGGAAAATTTGTAGAAAAGTTGAAATTTTTTTAAATATTTTGCAGAGTATGTTACCATACCTTTACTCCTACATTTTAATAGTTATTTCTTACGTAATTGTATAAAATTCTGAAGTGTCTAGCTCTTATATTAAAATATATTGAGTTTCTGATGGTATTCTCAAAAGTACTCTTTTTTCGTCTCACGGATAATATCTGAGAAGTCAAACAAATATTTAATAAAAATATGTTGCATTACGTGGTAAAACAAATAGACAAATGTCTTCAAATACGGAAATGAGCAAAAAACACATTAAAATTTAAAGCTAGGGAGTGAATTAAAACCAGTTCTTTAATAAAAATTATCTAATTGAAAAACTTTAATAAAAGTTGATTAAATAGATAAACTTTTGTACCTTATTACGTTTTAAAATTTTGAAATAATTAAGTTAAAAATTTGGACCAATGTTGAAAATTTGAACTGATGTTGATGTTCAAGCATACTTTCATAGTCTAAAAAACATGTGTGTGACAAACGTAATGAAAGTATGTTCCTTAGTATAAGCTATACATGGTTCCAAACAGGTTTGGTTTAACTATGGCCACCTAATATATCGTGTCAAGCAATGAGTAATCACTAGAGGTCAGAAATATCGATCAAAATAAATATCGATTCTATATCGTTGCATAGAAAAAAATATATAGATAAAATATCGTTATATCGATGCATGATTTTTTAAAATTGATTTTCAATTTTTCCAGAAAAGAAGTTTTTCGGGGCAAATTTCTACTTTTCATGAATTCATGCCAAAATTGTTTTAATAAATAAATTATAAAAATTGTTTTAATAAATAAATTATACTATCAATTAGAATAAATAAAATACATTTGGAAGTCAATGCATAAATTCACATTTATTTTTAAAGAAGAAATTTTGAAAAGTAGTTTACCGCATATTTTGTTGATAGAGATGATTTTAATATTTAAAATTAGATGAAAATTCCAGGCACATGTTGGCAACAGAAATGGCGCTATGTTAATGACTACTAATAAATGGTCTTATCTTTCCATTACATTATGTTTTCTTTTTGGTTAGGGTGCCATTTTAACTGTCTCTCAGCCAAGTACAAACATCAGTTTTGAAGTGTTTGAAAAGGGAATAAAGAAAAAAAAAAGTAAAAAGGAAAAAAAAAAAACATGGAACTACAAAATGATCATCAAAAAACAAAAAATGTTTAAAAATATCGATATATTGGTGACTTGTATCGATATTTTTACTATAGATATTTTTTAAAAAATATCATCGTATCGATATATCGCCGACCTCTAGTAATAACTAGATACCAGCAAATTTTCACTTAAATTACCGGTTCAAACCGTTACAGATACCTCAGAACTTATCTACGTGTCAAGATTAATAAAATTTTGCACAAATTCCATGACAATCGTCCCCTACCCCTCCCCATCACACACACAAAAAAAACACACACCCTTTTCCCATATTCCCACTAAGCAAACATCCAACGTTCCCCGCCACTGGCGCAATTCGCCCGACATCAACACGGCTCAGTGGCGGCGGCACGTGGCGTCACACCCGGTCAACCCCGCTCACTGACAAACACATAGTCTTACCATCAACAAAGGCCGGACAGACAGACCAATTTCCGGCGCTGTCCATAGCCGCGTAACGGTTTCGGCTAAACGAGATCGTATCGGTCGTTAGTTGGGGAGGGTGATTTAATGGAGTAATTAAATGGGATCTTTTGTTTTGAGAGCATGGGAAAGACGAGTTGTGATGCGAATTGAGAAGTTGCGTGGGAAATGGAACATAAGGAAGTTTTTTTTTAATTGGAGGAGGAGAGGGGTAGGGGCGGTACCAATTTCCAGAGCACATTGTACCACCACCCAATTTAAATTTGATCATTATAGACTGATGAGAAGCGATTGCATGTTTAGATACCTTATTGAATTTGATTCTGAATTTTTGCGGAATGTAGAGTATTGTGAATATAATGATCTGCCGGAGAAAATATTACGCAGTCAGTAACGCAATATTTATTGCCGACTTGGCTCAATTCTGAAAGATGCAAGTATTTGGAGTCAGAGAAGAGAAATCGTCTGTAAACTTTCTCATTGAAAATTAAAGAGCGGGGGATAACCAAGTAAAAAAGAATGTTCATTACTTGGCAAGTTATG
This sequence comes from Linyphia triangularis, assembly GCA_963978545.1. NCBI lineage: Eukaryota > Metazoa > Arthropoda > Arachnida > Araneae > Linyphiidae > Linyphia > Linyphia triangularis. Next base: position 60,116,611 of record OZ021729.1, read on the forward strand.
ACGTATTTGGCAATGTTTCAATGATCGTGGCTGATATATCGACATATTTTCTGCTGGAAATAAATCAATATTTCAGTCAAGTTGGCAATAAATATTATGCCATCAATAACGCAATATTTATTTCCAGTTTGACTCACTTTTAAAAGATGCATCTTTCGCCATAGAATAAATATAGTTTGCACCATTCGTTATTAAAAACCAAAGAACTTTCACTCACCACATAGGAAAGACCGCTTATTATTTGGCAATTTGTAACATATTGGTCCATAACATATAGTTCAACTCAATCAAAATCGATTTTCGACCAGTTTCAGCCATTTTTGTCCCGGCAGACCAGTAAATTCACAATCCAATAGCATTTCTCAACATTCTACAAAAAATTCAATTCTATGGGAAGGGTAAACTTGTAGTCGCCACTCGCACTATAAGGAAAAACGAAATTATCTCTAAAATTATTGCCCCTACTTCATTTTACAGTTCAACTACTTGTTTAGACATTAAAGTGCCGTATCAAAAATAATTCAATGTAAGCTTACGAGTCGCTATGAGTCAAATCATGTGGGAATAAAAAACATAGAGTGAGTATCTAAAATTATTTGTAGATTAAATGGCCATGCCACGATAAGCCAACAAAAACTCAAATATCCATCTGTCAATTCATTTACATACTTGAGTTCAATTCATCAAATTTTGAGTAGCAGAAAATGAATTCATTTGACCTTCGGTGAAAAGAACATGTCAAGACCACCACCATGCAACTCGAAGACGGATGCAAAACCAAAAACGTGTAATAATGAGAAACTTTCACATTTTTTGGTTTTATTTTTAAATAAAAGTAAAGAAAAAATCATGAAAAAAACAATACCATTCTTTCAAAAATTTGAGCTCGGGTAGATAGTTTAAAAAAAAAAAAATATTTAGTTTTTCACTTTGTGATTGGACGGGAGAAAGCTACTTTTGCGTGTGACGTCAATACGCAGATGATGAACCAGATAGTGAGGTTGGTTGTATTCAGATTATCTGGCGCCGTCTGCAACACGAGGGCTATAATGCGCCGAAACATTCGTCATTAGACAAGCCAAAATACATTTACAAACACCCATGCCTGACACGGGACTCGAACCTGCAACCTCGCGGTCTAGAAGCTAGCACGCTAACCACTATACCGTTTGGTCAGCCCAGATAGAGAGGAGGTAGTAAGGTTCCTCCTCTGATTTTCGACGGAAACTATGCGTAATTACGTCACGGTTTTTTATGCGGTTTCTGTCACGTGACCTTTGATTTGATTTCAAACTCGATTTTTGACTGATTGAAAGCATAAAGATAAAAAAACAATTGCACTTGTCAAATATATTCGTTGGATATCACTCGAAAAAAACAAAAAATATTCTTTTTCCTCACTTGTGCAAGTTCCTCATTCACTTTGCCGACCAAACGGTATAGTGGTTAGTGTGCTAGCTTCTGGACCGCGAGGTTGTGGGTTCGAGTCCCGTGTTAGGCATGGGTGTTTGTAAATGTATGTTGGCTTGTCTAACGACGAATGTTTCGGCGCATTATAGCCCTCGTGTTGCTGACGGCGCCAGAAAATCTGAATACAACCAACCAACCTCATTCACTTTAAAAAAACAAAGTTTGCTGTGCTTCAATTCCGTAAATTTAACCAGAACCAGAATTCACTCTCATGTTCTTATCACGGATCATCAACTGCAAACCATACAGATTGAATTTCACCGAATTCATCCGAAACACATAGATGCTTCAACAATCAGAATGAAACACATTTAAACTGCTTTTTGTTGTCGGCTGCCAAAAAGCTGCCCAAAAAGGATCTTCACATCAACAGACCTTGATTGCTCTTACAATCAAAGAGGCCCTCTCGCAGTCCCGATGCCCATTTGATGGCTAAGAAAGAGCTGTTACAGCAACATACAGCACTTGAAGACGCCGGAAATGACGGCAGAAGTAAACTTCCTGCATCTTGAGTGTCTGTCTGTCTCTCTCCCCCGTCCCTATTAAAGGATTACATTTTTTTACCTGATCGAGTTTTCCGGATCGCGGGATACCCCCTCCACTTCTTAAGGCTCACACAAGGTCACTCTGAGAGAGAGAGAAGAGTATCCCCAAGGTCACGGTGTCATCAATTGTCACATTTCAACTCCGCTCAATTGTGACATATTTCAAAAATCTAATTTAGAAAAAAAAAACTTATTTGACTGCCCATTAAAATGATTATTTTATGAAGTTTCACTTCATGACTTAGTTAGATAATTTAGAACTAGGATTCATATCGCCAACAGGATTACAGAGTCTTACAGAAAGAACTCCCTAACTTTGAAATGGCATAACTTCCGAACGGTGAGAGATCGAAACTGGTCAATCCCGATGTGGACCGTCGTAAACTGGCCGTTATTACGGATCTTGACCAGTCTCGTCCAGTGGTGGGTAAAATATATTGGAAGTTTTGAAATGTTGCTGCAGAATTTTAAAATTTAAATATAGTGTTAGAAGAAAGGATGGAAGGGTAAAAAGTACGTTTTGTGATGATTTTGACATGTATATTTTAAAAAAAATATATTATATTGTGGAACGATGCTCTGGTTCGGCATAGACTGACCAATCAACCCCTGTGTCCTATATTGGTCTATTCCGCTGGATTACCTGGGATGTTGGATAGACAGATGTGAAAGTTCAAACACACCGGTTTTCAAAATTTATTTACAATATTGAAATGGGATGCCAAATTGTTGTGAAATCTAAATATAACGGAATAAGTTCATCGTTTCTCCCATAAAAAATAAGGTTCCTATACTAGATAGCGTGCCTAAACAGTCACTTGCAGAATGCCGAGGTTTTACAAAACTCACAGACCGGGTTTTCAGTACCCCATATTCATCAGTTTTGTTTATTGACAGTACTTTATCAGTACTCCTATCAATCAACTTGACAAGCCGGTGTATGTAAAATCCAATACCTGTCTATCCAACGCGCCACTTGTCTCTGTCTTTCACTATTTTGCAGTTTTATCGTTTTAAAGTTAGGGATTCCTTTCTGAAAAACACTATAGGATGAAAACCTGTACATCTAAGAAGATTTTGAAAGATATAAAAATTGCATTTAGAAAATGTTAAGTGATTTTTTTATATGGCATAAGAACCAATGTTGACTATGTTGCGCCAACGTTTAAAAAAGGGGTGGAGATTTACATATCCAAAAAGCAGACTTTTATAGGATTTGGATACTGCAACGGCAACATTACAAAGGCTTTTCTTCGAGAAAACCTCGATACATGGAATACTGAGATTACAGAAATTGAATAGAGAAAATTACACTGGTTTTGCTTCATTTAAAATATGGGTGCCAAACCCGTAAAATACGCCAGTTGAAACTCGATAATTTTCTAGGGGCCTTGTGTAGCAATTGGCGTCGTGTCTACTCGTTTTTTTTTTAGAGTTTATAGAGTACAAATATGGAGAATGATATCCTCCTCGACTGGCAAGTTATGCTTTTAAACTATGAACATCACCAATGATTTTAGAATATTTTTCACTAGTGTAATATTCAGACACTAAATCTCTATAATTCTTAAGTTCAGAAAAATATAGATCGGTAAAGGATCTCATAATTTTTTTTTTTTTCGTAATTTATTGCAGTTGTAAATTCTTTTTGAACCATGAAAGGATATAATGTAAAAAAGCATCTATATATTCATTCATGAAGAATATATTAAGAAATCTTAATATAATTCTTATTTTAAATTTTTGTGACTCCAAGTTACAATTTAAATTTTGTTATATAATAATTTAATTTATAATTATACATGAATTTTTCATAAAATATATATACATCCACTCTTAATGTAATTTAAGTAGCACCTTAAATGGACATTATCGCAAAAATAAAGCACTTATTAAGGTATTCAAATGATATAAATACAGAACCGATTCTCCAAATATTGTACTACAATAATATTAAATTTAAAAAAAATGCAAAAAGTATAAATTTTCAAATTTTTACTAATAATTATATTCCCTTAATAATTCTGCTGGGTAATATGTATATTTAAATAAAATGAAATTTATTCAAGAAAAAGGTAGCATTATTAAATATTGAGCACAGAAACATTTGTGCATATTTTATTAATGCTTTGCCTTGTATTAATTTTACCTAGTGCTCATGAGAAACTTTTTAACCCCTTGCCTGTGACTCCCGGATTCAGTTCGAACAAGAGAAAAATCGGTGCTCCAATTCCATGAAGTCTGAACTTAGTTTGACAGTATGGGCCTCGTGTTGCCCTTGCGCCGTTAAATATCAACCAACACAAAAATAATTTTCCATTTTTAGCACGTTTTTCTCAAATATATTCCACAGGCAAGGGGGTAAAAACTACTACATTTAACGCGTACAAGTCACTAAAATTTAACTAAAACTAGGGGCCTTGGAACATAGCACAATTTTCAATTACATTATAGTTTTGGTCACTGCATTTAAATTTGACGAGGAACAATTAAATTTGAGTTATATTACCATTTTCAAATTTTAATTTATTTAAAAAACTTTGGCGATATTTTTGGGGATAATTTTTAAATGGGCAAATAAAAACCTATTGCCAAAATGGCGAATTTGGTCATATACTTTTCGAAAATTCTTACATTGTCCTTTCTTGTAAATGAAACAGAAGAGAGGAGGAAAAAAAAAACGGTCGTTGATGAGCAATGCTCATGTTCAAGGAAAGAGAACTCTGTGTTAAAGGCACTCGTTTTTAAACTTTTTACACCTTTATAGCATATGTAATGGAATTTCGTAGGTGGGGTAACACCTTAAGAGACATTACCGTAGAGATTTTGATCAAAATCGTTAAAGCAGTTTCTTAGAAGTTAAAAACATGACTTTTCATGTATTTTTTTCATGGTTGTTTTTCATGTTTTCATGCTTTGCGTATACGTAATATTGACGAAAATAATAATGACGGGTCCCATGGCCGCGACTAACCTGTGTACCAAATTTGAACATCGTAAGTCAATTCGTTCGGGAGCTTATGTTGACCACGTACATACAGACACACAGATACTAGAAGTCGGCGATATATCGATACGATATTTTTATCGATATTTCTTTAAAAAATATCGATATTAAAAATATCGATAAAAGTCACCGATATATCGATATTTTCAAACATTTTTAGTTTATTGATGATCGTTTTGTAGTTCCATATGTTTTTTCAAATTTCTTTATTCCCTTTTCAAAAACTTCAAAACTAAAGTTTGAACTTGGCTGAGAGACATTTAAAATAGCACCAGTATTCAATATTTTTCCATACACTTAAAAGCTATTTAAAATTATCTAAATTTTCTTAAAATCACTGCACCAATTAAGCGAATATATATATATATATATTTCTGTAATAGATCCATTTCAGTTGAAAAAGTAGTCATCTTACAAAAAAGCAATCATGAAAAATAGAAATTTGCCCCGAAAATCTTTGCTTCTGACAAAATTGATAATCAAATAAAAAAAATCATGTATCTATTTATCGATATTTTTTTCTATGCAACGATATAGTATCGATATTTATTTTGATCGATATATCTGACCCCTAGCAGATACACAGACAGATAATTTTTCTAACCCCCTTTTTCGAAATCAGGATGCTTAGAGAAACGCATTTTTTTTTTTTTTTGTTTACCGAAAATACTTTTATTACCCATTGCTAGGGAAACTGAAAGTAAAAATTGAAATTAAGCTTCAAGTAATCACTAAAAATTTAGAATAAAATACACTTAAAGGTAAAATATTATTAACAGTTTTCACCGACAAACTGTGCCATTACTGAAGAGACAGAGAAAGAAGAAACATTTCTAATTATAAAAGAAAAACATTTCCAATAATTAAATAGATTATATAGCTACCTTAATAAATGAACAATATAATTATTTGTAATAGTGGGACCTACTTGGTTTAAATTGTTTCATTCTAGTGATAAACTTTGAATAATTTGGTGTCCTAAATTGTACCGGTATACCATGAAAATTTACTGTTTCAATCAAAATGATCTATCTATCAAACACAAATGGAATTTGAACAGAGGTAGTAGTTCCCTTCTAAGTAACTTAACTATAGTGTTTGATTAAAACAATATTGTACTTTTCTTGGGTGGAGTCATTCTCTGAGCAGTGGTTTCAAAACTAGGGGTGTGGATCATTGCACACTTTTCAATTACCCTTAATACAAGTCACGGCCTGTAAATTTTACAAGAATCGGTGTAATTAACCATTTCCGTTTTCATATTTTCTTTTATTTAAAAAAAAAAAAAAAACGACCAGTTTAGTGATATTTTTGGAAATAAATATTTAATTTGACAAAAAGGAAAAAAGACTCGCAAAATTGGCGGTTTTTTTTTCGATAAATATTACATATTTTTTTCTTTTAAGTGCAACAGAGAAGAAGCAGTCGTTGATGGGTGATAAACAAGGGAAGAAAATTCTGTGTTAGAGAACCTTAAAAGACATCAGCACAGTGGTTTTGATCAAAATTGTTTGAGTAATATTTTGCAATTGCTGAAAAAAAAAAAAATTCTAAATTTTTCAATGGTAGCTACCTTAAGCGCATGCACAATTTGACGTAAACCTTAACAGCACGACCCATGGCCACCACTAACCTATATATACAAAAATTTTAACATCTTTAGGTTAATCTATCCGGCAGTTATACTGACCAGTGACCGACAAATATATTTTTATACCACTTTTTTGAACTCACACGTTCTAAAACATGTGGAAATGAAAAAAAAAAAAAAGAAAAGAAAAAAAAAGGGGGGGGGGAGGGGGAATTAAGCAATACTTTTATTAACCTATGTTAACATGCGGTTAATTGAAAGTAATAGAGTGATAAGCTAAATAGAGTTTTCACAAATTGATTGCATACACTGACAAGACTTCCATTCTTAACTTCTACCTAATGTTGACTTAATGATCACGTAAATGCTGACTACTATCTTGTCTTCATTGAGAATGAGCGGATGTACAATTTAGATGAGGGCACAGTACAGGCAACTTTCCTCATATTAGGTACGAGTTTAAAATAAAATAATTTATACTTTCATTATTTTTAAAAAGCCAAAATAAATATTGTTATTCCGATGTGTCTTTTAAAAAAATACCGTTAGGTTCTTTTCTTGCTATTCAATCGCTTTATAACGAATTAAGACACAATCAAATCATCTCTCTAATGCTACACTAGGTAACTTTAAAACTAAAGTCTTGAGAAAACTCATTTGAAAATTTGTCAATGCAATGAAATCGCACTACAGCCTAATGGCATTAATATAAATAGAATAAAACGAGATCTTGTCCTCTTGTAGAATCGGGTAATTTATGACTCACCGTACACATATTTAAAATATGACAATTTTAAAATTACAACCCCTGGCAAAAAGTATCCGATCACCGAAAGCATTGCCCACGATACGTTAACATCAGTGGTCATTTTTCCTCAATTTAAAATTTTTTTTTTTTTAAACCTTCGAGTTTTTTTGTGAAACATGACTAATTTAGTCAAAGAATATTAAATAACTAGGGGGCTCCGCCCCCTGCTCGCTGGCGCTCGCCAACCCCCTGGATTGCTATGCAATCCCCTTGGCTCGCTTTGCTCGCCTCAAAGTGAAGCATTAAAATATGCCCTAGCAAAAAGCTATTTCAGCTGCATAATGCCATGAAATTGAAAAGTTTTGTTATTTATGAAGAGCCAGAATACTTGCCACGCCATTATACTACTGCTGTCGAGACGCGTTAAGCAGGGACAGTGTGGCAACGTAGTAGAAAGTTCTTGTAAAACAACAAAAATAAAAAGTACCGTACATATATTTAAAAGAGATCGGTTATTGAACAATTAAAATTTACAGGCTGGTATCGTATGAAGAGCTAAAATAATTAAAGTTGTTTATCGAAATTTCTTAACAAAGCAATCAAATGTTCGCATAATCTTTTTTGCGATACTTAGAAAATAAAATAAACAGCCAATTATCCGGCATTCAATCAACAGGAATTTTTTGAAAATCAAATTTGGCGAGAAAATTAGCCCTATTTCGCCAAAAGTTTTTATTTTTTTTTATTTTTTTTATTTCATATGAGATTTTGAAGTTGAGTGGATGGTTTTATTCGTTAGTTTGATAGTTTTCAATTCGATAGCCGAATTCGCACTGATTAGAAATAAATATAGGTTCATATTTACTGCACAATGCCTCTTAGCGACTTTTTGAAAGTTGGCGATTTAGCGCTGAATGCAACCCGGCGACCTCCGGAACATGTTCAGCAGATAACTTTTCCGAAAAGTCTGGTTTATCCGGAATTCCAATCCAAAAGAAATGTACACACTTTGGATCTATTTATTCTTGCATCATCGTAACTATTAAATCAATACGTTTTAAATAGGCAATAATTTCTATCTGTAAACTAAAATAAGAAAAACAAAATATAGCGAATCCAAGTTGTTGCTGTTGCCAGTTGTATTAGTCAAATTTCAAAAGATATATTGTGATTGGCTGGATTGCTGAATTTGGAAATTCGTGCATAAAGTACATTTCGAAGACCATTGCCATTCTGCTCACAGAAATACAGCCGAATTTGGACGTTACGCAAGAGAATTATATATATAGATAACATAAATTACAATTACCGTGAACAATTTACACGAGAAAATACATTGAATAGCGAAGGAAAAAAGATTCCGATCGCAAACAAAAACAACGCATTTTCAGTGATATATGCAATTTTTTTTTTTACTTGGCGCATGTGTTCAAGATCTAAGAAGACAGTATAAAAGGTCGAATCGTGGTTTGAAAGTTAAAAACTTGTTTCGCATCTGCGGAAGTATGGCTCGAAAGAAAGAATCATCTACTAAAGATCTAAAACTTAATTGTAAAACGCTTAAAAAGCGGAATTTCTCAAAGAAAGGTTGCTCACACCTTTGCATGTGCTCAATGTACTGTTTGCGAAATTTGAATAAATATCGCTCGAGCAATGATGTAAAAAATCTTCCTCAAAGCGGTCGGCCACGTGCAACATCAATAATTAAAACAAGAAATTGGTTAATCTTGCCAAATCTATGCAAAGTTGTAAGTCCAAATGACTTAATGCCGAGTGGTCAAAATAGCGAGTAAATGTACACGTACAGTGCAAAATCGTTTAAATGACAAAGGATATCGCTTCTGCAAAGCCAAAACGAAACCATATGTGACTGAAAAACATAAGAAAAGTCGTCTTCAATGGTGCAAGAAACATAAAAGCTGGTCTTTTGATGATTGGAAGAAGGTTATTTTTAGTGACGAATCTCGTATTTGTCTTGGAACTGAGGATGGCACTGGAATCTTTGTGTGAAGGAGAGCTGAAAAGTTAAAGAAGATTGCCTCAAAACTAAAACTAAATATCAGCGTTCATTTATGGTGTGGAGTTGCATGATATTTCAAGGAGTGGGTAAATTGTGTATAGTGTTGCGAACAATTAATTCTGAAGTATATATTGACATTTTAAAGCATTATTTGATTCCTAGCAACTAGGAAGCGTTTGGTGACTCCTCCGATTTCATTTTTCAAGATGATAACGCATCATGTCATCGAAGTAAACAGGTCAAGAATTTTTTTAAACAAAATGGAAATTCTCCTATAAAGACTAGGAATTGGCGTGCAAATAGTTAGGATCTCAATCCAATTGAAATGTTTGGAATGTTTTGAAAAGAAACATTGATAAGAGAAGACCTACCAATATGGAAGAGCTACATCTAGCCATCAAAGAAAGCTGGGGTGAAATTCCATCAAATTTATGTCACGAGTTCGTCGAATTCATGCCACGACGCTTGAATGCAAGAATTAAGGCAAAATGAGGACCAGAAAAATATTAAACTGAGTTGATCGAATACTTTTTTCTTTGAAGACTACTTAATTTTCTCTTTGCATTGTCAAAGTTAACTGCAATTTATGGTGTTATTATTGATTATATCACAAAATGAGCTAAATTTTGCAATAAAATACTTTAATTTGAAAAATATATTGAATTCGTAGAAAAATAACCTTTTATGCTAACGTATCGTGGGCACTGCTTTCGGGGATTGGATACTTTTTGTCAGGGGTTGTATTTAGTTGTAACATTGAGGTGACGATATATCTGTAGGTCTTATTCATTTTGTAGTAATTGTTTATCAAAAACACACTTTTAAATTTAAATATAGAATTTTTTTGCCACTAAGGTGCCCTTTCTTGGGTTCCCATTTTTATATGCATTTTTTAAATGCATCATATAAACATACATCATACGAACAATAAGTTATTTCTCAAATGGCATCTCATTCTGTGCTGCATAAAAATATCTCACTTTCCATTCAAATAGACCAAGCGCGATGCACACAAACATTATGCACCCATCAATCCCCCTCAACTTCAAGCAAAACGCGCATTCAGTATTCACAACGCATACACAAACATCACACTCTCGCTTTCCAAAACCTGTCAAAAAGCATCGATCAAAAAAATCGCCCACAAAATTCTCCCTCGCACGTACAAAGGCACTCTCCCCGCTTTTATTGCATCTTCCTTCACCGCACCTACAAACGAAAAGATCCTCCATTAAAACACAAAAACAAGAAAAAGGCAACGAAATGGACCGAAACCCGCTACCGTACATCCAGAGACAAGAAATGACTATCATTAAGACCGTTGCGGAGACAAATTCGGCGCCCAGATTTCCGACTTAATGGTGAATGATATAGTCTGGGATCGAGCCCATCCAACCCCGCCTATGTCTCTAGCGATGTCTTTGAAAGTTTGGCACGTTCTGGACATTAGGGATAGGCACCCTCTGAAATTTCCAGCTTGTTCCGAGGAGGGGTTCTTGGTATGGAAGTATGGTTTTGGTCTTTGCAACAATGCGATGGTTACCACAAAAGAATGCTTTGTTGTTGAAGAAAGGACAACCCTCGCAATGAGTGCTTTTGTTCCGCCAACTTGCCCGAGTGATTATGTGAAAAGAGTGATAATGATAATTTGTACCCAGTGATGATGCGCAAAGTGAGATTATTAGTCAAAGGTAATCGCTGAAAATAGACCTGAGCTAATGACAAATGAGCAAGAACGAGGCTTATAATGAGACCCTAACTTAAGATCTTGCAATTTTCATAATCCTAGTAGAAATATCTGTGGTAAAAGACACTACTCCATTCTTTGACGCAGCGATTGTAATATTATGTGCATTTGATGATATTTATAGAGGTATACAACAATATCTGATGTAAGGTTTTATGAGTAAGGTATTCATTTTTAAAGAATACCAACATTGTAAACTGAATAACGGTTTTCTAACTCTGATGACGTCTCCTGTAAAACTAAGATTCGAGGTAATGTTCATACCTCAGAAGTACAAATCAGATATGCACTATGATAAAATAGTTTCTTACGAACTTATTTATCTACAAGCGGACACAGTTACCGCCGCCTGGCTCTGGAAAGTCATGGGAGATCAAATCCCGATGACAAAAATCACATTACTGTATAAATCATTTTCTTATAAATCCCTCCAAAAATATGCTATTTCTGCAATTTTTTTTTTATTTAAGTTTTTTTTTTTTTTTTTTTTTTTTTTTTTTTTTTTTTATAAATCAAATCCCTTTGTCAAATTTAAAAATAGGCTATATATTTTGGATATGCTTGTGCACTCAACGCTGAACGATTTATACTTGTGCACAATAACGGATAATCAGGCTGAGATCTACAGCTTAACGTGGATTCCGAACTACAACAAACATCCATGGGCATCTTTGGCATGCGAAGCCAGGACGCTAGCCACACAGTTATCAAGCCTGTCATACATTATGGTGACTCCTTTATACCACATCTAGAGACGCCAACTGTTTTACGGATTTTCAGTAACTTTTATGTACTTTTACGGTTTTACGAACGTTCTTTCAAACGTATTAAAAAGACCTACGCGAAATATCTTTTTTCAATACCTTTAAAATCCGATATTTTAAAAATTCTTCACTTCTTTCGCTATTGCCGAGATCCAAGTTATTTTCGCTGAGTATGTTTATGTAATAGTCGCTATTTTATCATCATTCACGCGTATTCATTTGCATTCAAAACGTAATGTAAGAGTCCCATGGGTGAACCGTTAAAAGAAATCCGCAAAATCTACGGAAAATATGTAGAAAAGTTGCCATCTCTGCTCCTCATACCAGAATAACGATTTAATGGTCTTATTGTGAAGATAAAAGGAGGAACACATTTCCCAAATATATAATTACGTATAATGAGTATTATAATATATTTATATTTATATTAATAAAAATTATTTTTAATTTTAATAAAAATTATTATACTTTTAAAAATCAATTTTTGTATGTAAGTAACATCCCATTCCTAAAATAATCCACTAAAAGGAAAGTTTATTATTGAAGATTGTGAAATGAATAAGATTTCAAAGTTTAATCACCTCCGCATGGATCTTTGCCTAAATGAGCTGTAAAGCTGACATGGGTCTTAAATATATTTATGAAAATAGCGGAAATATGTTAGTTATGAGTAAAAAGGGGAAAATTGCTTTAATATAGCGAGTTATAATAAACTGATAAAGCAAGTCGGTAAGCACACACCGAGTGTTATATCTATAGTGTTGCAAACACCTCGCCAATTACAGAAGATAGCATCATTGTCGTTTAAAACAACGTTATTAAACAGCACATTGCTACCTAATGTCAATAACACTCTAGCCAACATTAAATAATTAATCCATTAACCAAATGATCAAAATGCTTTACTTTTAACTAATGTTTTGGGGCAAATATGCAAAGGAATCGTATACATTATTTCTACTTAACAGCCAAGGCATCAGAATTTTGACTTGGGACGGGTCCGCAAATATTTACAAGTGATTAATAATTTTAATAAAATTATTACTAATTCCTTTCTTACATTTTAGGATTGTGGTGTGCGAACACGATTAAAATACTTCATTTATTTTCAATTTTAATTTTAACCGATTTTGCTTTTTGAAACAAATTCAAATAATTTTTTTTCTTCTTTTCAAGTAATGAATCAAATAGTATAATTCAGATTTTTCAACAGGACCCTAGATATCTCGTTCACCCTCTCTCTCAATTCCTAATTTTGCCAATATCTCTGTAGCTCATTTGTTGAGTCTAAAGTATTGTTACGAATTTTTGTATATTTGTAAATATTTCGTAGTGTTAATTTTGTAAATAGGAAAATTTATGTACATTTTGCATAAAGCAGTGCAATAGTTCGTCTTTAGTTTGTTTCCCTGCAATGAGTCTCTTGATGCTTGATAACGAGTTTTACAGAGATAACACTGGGAAGCGAGTTTTACAAGGAGCAGGGCATTTAACATTATGGTAATGGGAATCTCGCCAAATTGGCGAGATAGAGCCACGTTGGCGACGGTTTTGGCGACTAATTTTTGTCGCCAAATTTGGCACGAAATCGCCAAATGTCGCCAAACTTGGCGACCATTTGGTGACATTTTCGGTCCCCATGTACATGCATAGGACTTTTCGACTACGATCTGGAAAGTTCTCCAAATATATATCTCTAAAAGTTTCACGTATGTTCCTCTCCCCTATAAATGCTCAGGAGAGCGGGTGACGGAGTTAGTTGACTGATTTTGAGTCACTGAGTTAGTAGTTGTTAGCTGAGTTCATTAGTTGACTGGAATTACTGAGTCTCAGTGAGCGTTCAGAGAGTTCCGAAAGCGAACTGTATTGCATTGTCTTTTGCAGCGATTTGAGCAGTTGTGTTGTCAAGTTTTTAACTGCTGTTTTGTGCTCTATTGTTGTGAAAAGAGCTGTATTCTGTCTACTAGAACGAGAAGTTCTGGAGTTGTAAAGGAATCTGTGAAGAATTATATTGGAATAAATTTCTGCAAGTTTTGATCTGCTTTGGCTTCAAATCTTTCGAACTAGTCCACGCAACAGTATTTTGCTCTAAAAAATCTATCATTAAAAATCTAACTTTCCGTCTTCCTCAAACAAAAAGAAAAAGGTTATGTTTTATACCTATTACTAATATTAAAGTATTTTTCAGCAAATAAAGTTTTTAGTCCTTTAAAGTAAAAAAAAAAGTCTAAATTTTCCTCTTCCTTTAACGAAAATATGTCGATATTTAAACATTAATCTAGACAAAGCATTCCAACTAAATACGTTGGTCACAATGTTTAAAATTTTCGCTTAAAATATTTTTCTCTAAATTAGGATCTAAATCCAATTATTTCCTCCAATAAATGTAAATATATGTATACGCAATTTCATATTTTAAGACATAGTTTCAGAAAAGACATTTTGAAGTATAGATTTTAAAGATAAACACACCTCTCTCTAATATTTAACTCTTTGCACTCCAGGACTTTTTCGCGCGGAGGTATCAGCAACTCGAGACATTTTAGGTTCGGCTGGTGTTTATGGATTTGCTTCATAGAAACTAAACACAGTCATTGGCCTTGCATCGAATTTCCGCATCACACCTAATGGTCCTCTCGTGGTTTGGCAATCAATCGTGTGGCGCCTGAGAGACGCCACTGGAGTGCAAAGGGTTAATACATAGAAATAGATTAATTAGGCTTCCGTAGATTCCGCTCTCATCAACAAACAAACATACAAAAGCGAAGTTAATATAAAGGATTTAAAAGAGCCAAAATGTCCCGAGCGTACGACAGAGAATTGCCCAACAGATTTAAAAAGAAGAAATTGATTAAATAGCAAAGGAATTTGTATTCAGCACACCTGGATCAGAGACTGATGATCTGTAAGGGTAATCATTATTTATTGTTACTGTGATAAAGGAGAACAAATCTCGATCACTGATCTTCCAGACTCTTGAACTGCATTTAAATTACTAATTTAAGTAATTTACTTGAATTTTAATTGCTAACAACTGACCCATAGCCGCATATGCCCAACCTGTTTTATTAAAATCGGTTCAGTAGTTAAAGTACAATTCTCAACGTGGTGGAAGGGTGGTCAAACTCACAAACATCGAGATTTTTGCATTTAGCGAACTAGGAGTGTGGAATATCGCACAACTTCCAATTACCCTATAATACTGACGTGGATTTGTGTCATTTACCATTTTTATATTTTCATCATTCACTTTCAAAAGTGGCCAGTTTGGCGATATTTTTTGTAATAATTCTTGAATGGGCTGGGGAAAGAAAAGAAAAAAAGAAGAAAACTTCGCCAAAATGATAGTTGACGATATACATTTCGATAATTCTTATATGATCATTTCCTATAACTGAAACTGGGGAGTGAAGAGAAAACGATTTTTGATGAGGTATGCTTAAGGAAAGTGAACTCTGTGTTAAAGACATTTGCTTTTCAACTTTTTACGCCATTAAAACATTTTTACGGGAATTTCAGAGGTGGGGGCGTTTAGAACACTTTCAAAAGCATTACCACAGCGATTTTGATAAAAATCGTTAAAGCCGTTTTTAGCAATTATTGACAAACATGATTTTTTCAATGCCAGCTACCTTATGCGCAAGCGCGATTTTGACGAAAACCTTAATGGTAGGTACCTGTGCCATTCCCAATCCCCACACCAAATTGGAACATCATAGGTCAATTTGTTCTCGAGTTATGCTGTCCACAGATACACAGACACACACATTTTTTCTGGATCACTTATTTGAAATTAGGATGTTCCAAAACGTGGAGAATTACCAAAGAAAGAAAAAAACGAAAACTGAAATTATTATTATTTGACCGAATACTATACTTTCATTACCCTATGTATAGATATGGGTAATTGAAAGTAAAAAAACATTTCATCTTGCGATAGAATTTGTGGACAGTTACAAAACGATTGACACCAGATGAATGATAAAGTTAAAAATTGAATATTTCATTTTTGTCGTGGGAGGATGACCTAATGGGCCCCCCCCCCCCCCATCGGTTGTTTCCTGGTCTAAAAGCAACCAAGACGGAAACACTTTCAACTAAAAAGGCAAAATCACAATAACGGCGAGTCAAACGAAACTCTTCTTATCAATCGGTCTGAATTATAAACACTGCCGGGTATCATCAATAGTGGATAAATGCGCAACTTTTTCCGTCGGTGTGAAATCTTAGAGTTGGCCACAGAGCAATTCCACTTCCATCATCTGCCCAAACCGATCCTAATCGGTGCGAAATTCTAAGACAATGGAACGCGTCCGTTGTCATTGGGTGATGGATCTGGGATTGAGTTCTATTCCAGATAAGGTTTCCGGCCATTTTTTTTTTTATTATTATTATTAAAATGTTCCATAATTCATCGCTTCGCTTCATTTAGCACTGCGACTAATTAACGATTCCACGCTTTGCTTAACTGCGTGTGGTCACGATAGGGATCTTGAATAACGGAATAGATTTGTTTTATGTTCCCTTTAAAAGTGAATGGGATCTAAAGAGCGTTTAACATTCAATATTGTTTTAATTGGGGTCATCTTTTTGTCCTTTTTATCTTTGAAGTTTGAGCTGGCGGGAATAAATTGAGTCGTATCGTGTGTTATCGAGACCGATTTCCGGTTTTGTAATTCTGGATTATTGTGAAGTGCTACGTATTTTGTTCAAGGGAGTTTGGAAAGATTTCTTAAACTTCCTTCGTGAATTTCGCTGATGTTTGATTTGCTTTCTCTAAGCTCCATCAAGTTGACATTGAAGTTCAATTACATTACGGTCATTTATATTTATTAACATAATATTGATTTCTATAAGTCAATCAAACCAAAGTCACCAGTCAACAAATGGGACCATTTTTTTTACCTTTGTCCCAATTCCTATTTTTAGTTTTGTGTAAAATCAGAAACTGTTGCAACCATCAAAACCTTGATATTATCCCCTAAATACCATTACCTGATTTAATTTTTGTGTGTTTAATAGTTCATTAAATATTTGCTTTCACCATTAAATTTTTCAAATGAAATACAAAATAATTTAACCCTTTAATTACTGATGGAAGTCCTTTTACTTTTCTCATGGTACTGTATTAATTTAAACGCTTTGAAACCGATTGGGACTTTGAAAACAACTTCTGATAAGTTCATTCTTCAATTGTTGGATGGCAGCACAATCTTATTTCTTTTTATATGCAAACACATGGATGATTTCAATCTTCTAGGCATACATTTTAGCCTTGCATCGTCTTATATACGACTATTGCAAGCTTTCAAACAGAAATAAGCTTAAACTGCCATCCAACTTTACAGAAGTGGACTTCAAAGTCCCAAGGAGTCTTATAGCGTTTAAATTAATACAGTACCATGAGAAAGCTGACAGAACTTATAAACGCACTCAGTAAATAAAGGTTTAAATGGAACTAATGGAGGGAGAGAACAGTGGGTAAAACCTCAAATTTCAGTTATTCTTTTTCCTAAGAAGCCTGACAATTGAAATTCCAGTTTCTCTATAAAGTTTTTACTTTGAATTTTTTCTTGACCATGCTAGACAACTAATATTGAGATTTATCTACCAACTTTTACAATATGCTTGCCACTCACAAGAACTATTAGTAATCATTGGCTTCCATTTCACATTTTAAGTGCGCCGGTAGTACATACACTACTACAAAAAAATTGCGAAAACTTTCAATGTAGCCTACTATGCTAACATACACGGTATTCCAATTCAAAAAGTATATAATAACGGTATAGTGGTTAGCGTGCTGGCTTCTAGACCGCGAGGTTGCGGGTTCGAGTCCCGTGTTGGCATGGGTGTTTGTAAATGTATGTTGGCTTGTCTAATGACGAATGTTTCGGCGCAATATAGCCCTCGTGTTGCTGACGGCGCCAGATAATCTGTAAACAACCAACCAACCAAAAAGTATATAATCTATTTTAAAGAATACTTCATTCACTTATGTAGTCTATATTTACAAATTGAATAATCACAGTGGTTCAGATTTCTTTAATTAGCCAATGCACAAACCAATGCTTTTAGGAAACAAAAGCTCAGTCAAATTCTTTCCGAATTTATCTACGAGCACATGCACGGACACCACACACTAAAAAAGAGACATTGTTTCCTAATCAACGCATCTATTCTCCTGTCAGAAACTCCTCTTCAAGTGTAACGGGTCCGAATCCACCGCATCTCCATAATGATATTCTCACGAAACCGTTGCCCGGACCCGTTCCACCAAAGCTACACACCGCAAATGATGATTGGGAATGAGTGGATTATGCTGCTGCAAGCGCCTCTTGGTCCATACGTTACTCCGTGTGGGGTCAGATAATGCGATTTAGGGAACAAACCATGCAGCTAATTATTGCCACTTTAAGTTGAGCTTGTTACCTCAAGATTAGCAAGGGATGGCTCCCGTTTTGTCTTCGGGTAAAATGGTTCAATTACTAAAGATTACCTTTGAAAGTAGGGTTAATAGACTGCCCTTTTAACCTTATGGGGGTTTTCAAAGCGTAATATAGACGCATGAGAAGTATTTCTTAATGTTTCTGTATGCTTTACCTATTAGTGAAGCACAGGACCGAGGAATGTTAAAAATTTCCTAGCAATTCAAGGCTGACTTCTAATTTTACCAACAAACTTAATAATCTTTTGCGAAATAAGTGGCCAGTCTTTTCGAAGGCATTGTAAAATTTGAATGGCCTTATCAAGTTTGAACTTCATGTCTCAAATTGGCATTGCATATCTCACTTTGCAGTTTGCACCACCACTAACTGAAGGGGGGGTACCTGATATTTTTCAATTCCGTACATTAACTTCGATTTTGTAAAATGCTTTATATTAACTCTAAACTCTGCTATTAACTTTGCTAATTTTTTTTTTTTCGCCTGCGAAACATTCTTTCTCCTCTGTACATAAGCTGAAATTTGACAGATTCATTGTCGATGAAAGTTTGGGGGGCTGTCACTAAAAGGTCGCTTTTACTACGATCCTACTACCACTTTGTAAGACTGACAAATAGACTTACTTGCCTTCATCCAATAAAGCTGAAACTTGGCAGATAGACTCGTTGTCCATGACAATATATTATATCAAATTTTTGTGCTATCATAAAAATCCGCTTTTACACACGCCTCTATTGTAGTTTTTGATGAAAAATTAGTTCATTTGCCATCATCCAATCGATCTGAAACTTGTCGGTAACAACAATGCATTCTATCGCTTTGGGGATAAAAAAAAAAAGAAAAAAAAAGAGTTGTATCAAACAGGGTGCAGGAGGGTTTTCTTCGTATGGTCGTAGTAGTCAAATCCTATGAAAATTCCATTTGACACAATGCATGATTTTTTTTTTTCACAGAAAAAACATTTGATACCGTTATATATTTGATACTCAGCTTCTTTGTTCATCAATATGTTCAAAAAGATTAGGAAAAAAAAACTGAGTTTCTATAAATAAAGCACTTTCGTATAAGAGTAATATTTCCAGAGAATTCATGTGAAGGATCAGATTGCAGCTTTCCAAGTTTTCAAGGTAAAGTTTTCTTTCGTTTACGTTTAATTGTTAGTTTTTGTTTGAAGTAAATGGTTGGTTTCTTGTACCCAATTTTGCACTGATGTTCAAATTATTTTTACTACAGCCTTTATCTGCTTTCAAATCACACTCACGTATCAGTGTCCGAGTTGTTGAAAAGAATATTGGGATCAATTACGTTAGGTCACTATAACTATTTTCAGAAAAGTTCATTCCAGATTTCATAAGTCAAAATTTTTTCTTCCCCTCCTTATCTTTTTAGAAGAATATAATTGACAAGTAGTTTTTCTTGTACAAAGAAAGAAATATTTCAGAAAACAACCTAAGACTACCCCACCCAAAATGCAAACAAGTGAGGCAAAAAGGCAATTCTAGTTCATGATATTGCCAAATGGAAACTTATATAAAAAAAATCCGGTAAGCACAATTATCGCAAAATAATATTTTTGAAAGAAAGGTAAAAATAATTAAAAAAATATCCTACCAATAATAATTTTTTTTTAATAATCACATTTAATTAGCAGTTTTTGGGACTTGAAATGAACCTAAGTTTTATAAAAATTATTAGCACAAAAGAAGCACTTTATTTTCACTCATTTGGCGATATTTTTGGCAATAATTTTTACATGAACAAAGAAAAAAAACCACGTCAAAATAGCAAAATTGGGGAATTTATTCATAGACTTTACATTGTCCTTGCATGTGCGTGAAACGCAAAAAAAAATCAATCATTGATGTACGATGCTCAAGGGCAGAGAGCTCTGTGTTAAAGGGACTCGTTTTTCAACTTTTTACACTTTTATCGCATTTTTATGGGAATTTCGGAGGTGGAAATGTTTAGAAAACCTTCAGAGGCATTATCACAGCGATTTTGATCAAAATCGTTATAACCGTTTTTTAGCATTTACTGAAGAATGTGATTTTTTCAATAGTAGCTACCTTATGTGCATGCGCGATTTTGACCAAAACCTTAAAGATAGATCCTTGTGCTACCACCAACTCGTACACCAAATTTGAACATCGTAGGTCACTTTGTTCGGGGAATCATGCTGACCACGTACACACAGACACATTTTTTCTAGTACACGACACGGCGATATTACTTTTCACCAAAATTAGGTTGCTCAATCAAGGTTGTTCAATGTCACCAAAGCACAAAGCGCAACAGAAAATTCGGAATACTTGAGGGAAGAGATTTTGTTAATACTCCACAAAACTCGATTTCACAAAAAAAAAAAGAACTTTAACAGTCGGCGGGGCTCGACACAGAAAGGAGCAAGGCCAGTGATTACAGGGTGCGAAAAATCTCTCCTTTTTGCGTGGAGTGTGTTATCTGGTACATAATAGGGGATTAGGCCTTTAAGGAACTGCCGTAACCAGGTTAAGGAGGTGGCGGCATTCATACCTGGAAAAGGAGAGGAACCGGGGTTAGAAAAGAACTCTATCCTCAACTCAAGGGATTTTTAAATTCGGAGTTTATTTCCTATTGCGGCTTAGCAACGTAATTGGACTTCCTGTGCTGAGGAGAGATATTTTGAGAATCGTTTGAAATTGATGCAAACCAAACCCGATTTACGGACTAAATACTGGATGAGCAATTGCTGTAAGGGTTATGCTGCTCACTGACTCACTGTATCATTCTGTAACGCTCTAAGTGAAAGAATTTGATCCGATCATTGTTGAAACTCCTTCCTGTTGCCGACATTGTTTTATAAGTAATAAATGATATTTTGATGTGAATGCATAAATTCACCACAATTTTTAGTAAATAAATTTTGAAACTAGTTTGTTGCACATTTTCCTGTAAGGGATGTTTTTAATATTTAAAATTAGATGGAAACCCCAAGCACGCGCTGACAACAGAATCGATGCTACGTTAATGAATAGGAAGATAATCGATTTGATTAAAGGTAACTCTCAAATCTATTATAGCTTCTATTCAGTTATCAGTGAAGATCCAAATGATGCTCTCAATTTCCCTGTTCAATTCACACGCGATGTAGTTTTTAAAGAGTATCTTCATTAAAAACTATTTTTGAAAGCATGTTTTATAATTTCATATATATATTAGAAATAATTTCCTTTTACACAATTTAAAAAGAAAAATTGATTCTTTAATAAACATTTCGTGTATAGTAAATTGAAGTGTTTTTTATACTTATCATTTTTCAATGGTTCCTTAACCTTTAATTGCTGTGGTTGGGTGATTTGATAATTTTGGCGCAAGAGCAACACGTGGTCCATACTACATAAAACAATTTAATGAACACCAGTTTAAAATTTAAGAAACATAGTATCGGAAAAAATAATATAAAAGTCAAACTTGAAATATTTTAAGGGGCTGAATCATTCTACAAAAAATGACTCGCGGTCTGTCAGACCGCACACAGCAGTTAAAGGTTAAGAGCAGCGTTAGCCCCTATGCGGCCCGCGACTGATTTTTCTGCTGCCCCTCCGACAACACAGGAAAAAAAAATCAAATTTCTTGGTATGGACTTTTTTCTTTACATAATTGCAATTTGACCGAAATAATATGTGTTAACAATGTAGAACAGAGCTCTCCACTATGTGCCCCAAGAAACTATATAAAGAAGCTTTCACAAGATGGTTTTCAACACGAATAACTTATTGGACAATTAACTCATATGGACAATTTATTAAGATTGGCTGCAACGAGGCCGTGCGCGAAAAACCAAGTATCTTGCTAGATGCTCAGTCTACAAGGCCATAATCCTGAATTTTTAAACGAGTTTGACGTCCCAGCCGAAAGCTATGAATGTTGTTGATATTGTTTGCACTTGTAAATAGCGTACTGATTCTCTTCTGTTTAGATATGATTTTCAATTTTAAATTGTCTTCACATTTTTCTTACGGATATTCAACTTTACTATTTACATTATTTTCGGTGAGAAATTTTTTTTTTTTTAAATGTTTACATAAAAATAAAACGCATCAAATGCGATTTGGTTGCATTCCATTTGAAAAGTAATTTCTGTTGTATGTTACATTAAATATGTCGATGTTAAGCCTAAGCTATTTTCCTGTCAGATTTTATTAGGTATCAATTCATTAATGATTTTCAATATTTGAATTAAGGAATCTGAGTTTTGGGATAATTTTCTCGTTATTGTTCATGATATTCTTGATATGAGTGTATTTTTATAATGATTGAGAACAGATGTAGTATAGGACATTTGCAATTTTTTTCTTTTGGCGTTTAGAAAATTCGCCAAAATTAAAAACACAGTAACTGAAAGTAGATTAAAATATAAATAATTAACTGAATTAAAATATAACTTAAAATAAAATCCGTCGCCAGAAACAACATTTATCTGGGGGAAAAAAATGCCAAATAAAATTGCGCCAAAAAAAATGTCCTATATTACATCTGTACAAAGGATTGTTTTGAGATCTTTCTATGGATACTTATCTTCTTTACCGATTAAGTAATCATCTGACTAAGAAAACTTAAAAAAACAGTACTGTTTGTTGACATTGTCTGGCAGTGTTTGTCAAGCAGCTAGAGTTAAAATTTACATTTGTCCAGAGGATCACAAGTTTAAGCCCTCACTTCACTTAAATGTTGGCTTGTAGAATAAAGTGTGATTCGGGACTATAAATATCTATGTATGTATAATGATAGTATTAGTATCGAATAATAAATAAACTTTCCTATAAGAAACCAAAAGCATGATGATTTGTATTCGCATATTCTAAAAGTATTAAAAATGTTTATTCAAATATTGTGTAGTTCAAGGCCATATTTTATAGAAATTTCAAAAAGTTATCGGAGTTAAACATGAAGAAAATTTTTTAAAATTCAAAAATCAGAAACAACTTTTGAATCATCTAGTATTGAAAAAGATGGATCTTCTTCCTGAAATTCCTGATCGACAATGTGATTGTGGAACGAAGATGAAAATTTGAATAGAATCTTGTTTGTCAGTTAGCATTACTTATTTACTTATTTAGGCTTTTCACGCTGTTAAGGTTTCCAGCCTACCTCTCCATACCTTCCGATCTTTTACGAGGGATCTTACTTCTTCTAGACCATTTAAGCGATCCTTTTTTTAGGTCTGATTGCATTTAACTTTGCCAAGTTGTCCCCTTCTTTTCCTCTTGCCAACAGGAGGAGCCCAGGAGAGAAAAACGCGTGATAGAATCTCTTTTGGCATTCTTAACACCAGACCCGTCCATCGCCACCTTCTCTTACCGATTTCTTCTTTGATCGAAGTAATGCCTGCCCTTTCTAAAATTGCTTCGTTAATAATTTTAACAGGCCAAAAGATTTTAAGGATTCTTCTAATACAATTATATTGGAAAACTTCAAGTTTAGCATTAACATACATTTAAAAAATTATGTCAAAATTCATAATGACAAAGTGAAATCTCTAAGTATGAAAAAAAAACTAGCCACTCTTTCTGTATGATTATATATATTTTAGTTAATCTACTTTAAAATTAAGTTACTAAATTATATAAACTATGTTTTGCTTTAAATCTAGATAAGAGAAGTTTCTTTATTATTAAAGGTATTTTTATATAATTAGTCTCTTAAGAGGAAGAATTTGTGGGTAAATGTTCAATTTCTTCGTAAAGAAACTTCTGGTTTTAAATAAAAGATTATTTATTGAAGTAAAATATTATTTAAATAATTTTTTTTAATATTGTTTTTGTATTTTAGTTTTTAAGAAAAATTAAACTGAAATTATTTCAGTGTAACCACCAATCAGTTTTGAAACAACAAGCTTTTGAATTAATTAATTTTGAACAATTTTTTTTTTTTAATTATTCCCTAAAATTATAAGATTTTTTAATTTATTCCTATACTTTAATTTAGAATAGATTATGTAGTTAGACATTGTAAATATTCCAATTTTGATGCTTCTTCATCCATCTTCGTATACAATCTTACCTAAAAAGTGAGTTGTGATGTGTTTGGGCTGTGACGTCACGGTCTGGTTGTTTCGGGCCTGTACAACTATTACACTCCGCTCGTGAAACTGAGCATCTAGCAAGATACTTGGTTTTTCGCGCACGGCCTCGGCTGCAATAAATACTGCGACAGACATCGACTCTATCATAAAATAAAATGAACGATTTCGACCGTCATCGTCTCCCAATTGATATCGACTAAAACAGAATAATCTGGAGGTACAGTTTATATACTTTTATTAAAAATCCCGTTGTCATGTTGGAACAGAATAATATATATATATATATATATATATATATATATATATATATATATATATATATATATATATATATATATATATATATATATATATATATATATATATATATATATATATATATATATATATATATATATATATATATATTAGACTTTAATTTACCAAGAATGAAATTTTTTATTTTTTAATTATTTAAAACAAAGACCCAAATATCAATTGTAATTTTATTAAGATAAAAATAATTAATATTTTTTCCAGTTTTCAGAATGCGATATATTGATTAAATTGATAATAATTAAATTCATACGTCCTGCCTCTAAAAGTTGTGGCAAACGCTGCTTAAGAGCCTTACAACTTTCTAATTTAAAAGAGTACCCGCTGGTTTTCCGTATTACCCTCAAATCTGACGGATATGGCAAGCTTTTTAACTCTGAAGTTATATATTTTTTAACCTTGCTTGAGGATGGAAAACAAGTGTTGAACTGTAATAACTTTATTTATGAATTGAAACAGTAATGGCAATGTGACCAGAATTTTCTAACTAAAAATCAGGACATGTCTCTGCCAATAGCGAAGGGGTCATTTTTTCCCTATTATATTTATTTATGGGATTCAAAACACACAATTTCAAAATCTTCAATGTTTGAGGTTTTTTCTGAAGATATACAATATATATATATATTGTAATTTATACATTTATTTAACTTTCTTATTAAATTTCAGTCATACTTTACACATACTTCTTATTTGAGGCAATTGAGTTTAGCAAATTTTTATTTCATTTTAGGAAATTCAGAAACTATCTTCAAGAATATGAAAAGCGAGTTATTAACAAATATTTCAGAGTAAGTTGTGTCTTCTCAGAAGTTCAAATTTTATTAGCAATAGAAAATGTCCTTTCGTCGGCAGTAGGTGCTCCCGGCAAACCAGAGTAGAATTTTTCATAACATCGGCAATTTCAGTTGAGTACTGGTGGAAATGGGAAAAAAATCTCCACCCAATGCTTATCTCCAGAAACCTCATCAGTTACCCACTCTATTAATTTTTCGTGATTAACGAAGTTCTGAAGAACATTTTTATTTTATTTAGAGGGCCTTTGAAAGGACTCTGCAACAGAAAAATTGAACAATTTGGCGGGACATTCAGACAGGGGGACAGAGAAGTGAAAAGCAGTACTGTCCCGCTAAAATCAGGACATCTCTTCGCATTAAATGAAGATGCACAATGTTAATCAATCATGGTATAAAAAATATGTTAAGAAACTGTATTTAATTCGAATTTTTCATGTTTTCATTCCTTACAGCAAATGTTCTAAATATTCGCCACCATTTTGAATGCAAACATTAACAAGTCGATTCAAATTTTTTACATATCCTTCTGTTACGACAAAAAAGGTCAATGGGATACTAAGTAAATGAAATTTTGTAAAATCAAATCAACCAGAAATTTGTCAAATCAAATCAACCCAGGTTTTCGGCCGATTACTCAAAAACGAAATAGAATACCACGTTCGGCATTCTATTCTCAGTATTCTAAAAAAAAAATATCACATTACACATAATCCAAAAAACCAACAACAGACCACTACGATCCCTGTACCTATATCAGCCAGTAGCATCGCCAAAACAACAGACTTAGAAGAGGCTAATCGGCTTTAAATACCGGTAGCATTTTGAAAACGAACCTTCGAACAAACATGTCGGCAGAAATGAGAACTGAGGGGGACAGGTAGAATATCCCTTTGAAGTTCGCCGAAGACATGTTTTGGACAATGAGAATAGGGGCGGCTTGTTTCCCTGATGCCAACATTGAGACAGAAAATCCGGAGAGCAAACGATATTTTTTCTCGATAAATGGCGGAAGGCTATTTGATCAGTGTTCCATTGCTGAAGTTAAAGAAACAGAATTGTTGTTTTCTTGGTGTTCTATTGTGGGCAAGTGATTTTGAAAGGAATGTGGAAATGCATACTCTTTACGAATGCTTTTTAAGGATAATAGAACTTTAAAGGATGTTTTTGTGTCTATAGTTTAGCTTTTTCTGGTGCCTACTTGTTAATAATTTTTACTTTCAATTACCCTATATGTAGTATATAGTCAAATTTATATCCAGTGACTACAATTGTAGTGTAAATGAAAGTTTTGAGATGTTCCACATCCCTAATTTAAATACGAGTTTTATCGCCTAAATATTGTTACGAATTTCTGTATATTTGTAAATATTTCGTAGTATTAATTATGTAAAAAGAAAAATTTATGTTCATTTCGCATAAGGCAGTGCAAGGGTTTGTCTTCACTTTCCTGCAATGCGTCTCTTATTAATGCTTGAAAACGAGTTCTACAGGGATCATGCTGGAAAACGGGTTTTACAAGGAGCAGGCCATTTAACATTAAGTTTAATGGCAATCTCGCCAAGTTGGCTAGATAGAGCCAAGTTAACAACTAATTTTGGTCTCCAAATTTGGCGAGAAATCGCCAAATGTTGCCAAACTTGGCGACATTTTCGGGCCCCATGTACCTGTATAGGGCTTTTCGACTGCGATTCTCCAAATTTCTATCTCTAGAAGATTCACGAAGGATTGACTTTCATATATAAGGCCAGCCGTGAGTTGAGTTAGTGGAGTTATCTAGTTAGTTGGGTCTCAAAGCGAGCATTCAGAGTAGTGAACTGTATTGCATTGTCTTGTGCGACGATTTTAGCAGTTGTGTATCTAGTTTTTAACTGCTGTTAGAGCTCCATTATTGTGTAAAGAGCTGTATTGAGTCTATTAGAACGTAAAGTTCTGGAGTTGTAAAAGAATATGGGAATAAATTTCTGCAAGTTTTGATCGGCTTTGGTTTCAAATCTTTCGAACCCATCCACTCAACAATATTAATGCATTTAATAGCAATACCTTAATGAAATGTAAGATTATTCAACAAAATATTAGCCCATAAAAACGTTTTTGTTAATATAGATTCCTTATATGCATTCAAATTCCATGTGCAATTGCAACGCGATTTTGAGCTTAGATTGGCTTTTCATTAGTTCTTAACCACTAAAAAGAAAACCAACGATTCCGTGACATTAACTTTTTCTTTTGGCCTTCAAAAGTTGATGGAATGCAATTCATCAATATCGAGTCTATCTGCCAAGTTTCAATTCGATTTGATGATGGTAAGTGAGTTAATTACTCTTCCCCAGATTTTTCCTCCTCAGATAAACACAATCAAACTTAATATAAAGGATTTAGAAAGACATTACTAAGGGACCTTCAAAAGAGTTTCCCCATAATTGGTGACATCGAACTGTTTGGAGTGTTTCGAAACTAAAAAAAAAAAAAAACTGACAGGAAAATCCTTTGAATAAAATTGTTATATGTTAATTTTTTTTTCCTTTTTTTTTTTTCCTTTCTTTCTTTTTGTCATACACCTCGCTTTTCAATATTATTGGCAATAAGCTCCCTTACCTATTCAATTTTGAGTTTTCGAATTTTCGAGAATCTACTTTTTTAAAGAGAGTTGCAGAAAGTTAGACTTTGAAGCGACTCCAAGGTTAACCTTTAACTGCTGTAAGCGGTCTGACAGACCGCAAGTCATTTTTTGTGGAATGTTTCCATCCCCTAAAATATCTCATCTTTGACTTTTATATAAATTTTTCTGATACTATGTTTCTTAAACTTTAAATTGATGTTTACTAATTTATTTGACGCAATATAGACCATGTGTTGCTCTTGCACCAAAAACCTTAAACCACCTAACCACAGCAGTTAAAGGTTAAGCAACCAAATTGAGCTTCATTCTGAATTTTCTTATAGAAAGTACAGAAATGTTAGTAGTAAAATAAATTATGAATAGACTGGTCTGCCGGGGGAAAAAGAACGAAACTGTAAAAAAAAATTAACTTTGATTGAGTTGAACTAAAGCCGATTGCCAAATATATACAACTTACCAAATAAAAATAATTATTTTTTTATTTGGTAACCCATCACTCTTTAATGTTCAATAAGGAAGGGTACAGACAATTTAATTTCTCTGGCGAAAATACTTGCATCTTTCAAAACTGAACTAAGTTGGCAATATAATGTCATGGCTGCAAGGCTCACTTCTAAAAATGGAAGTATTTGACGAAAGAGAGGTGAAATCGTCTATATCTTTCCTTATTGAAAATTAAAGAGCGGTGGTTTACCAAATATAAAAGAATGCTCATTATTTGACAAGTTGCGACATATTTGACAATCCATTTTAGTTCAACTCATTCAAAGTTGACTTTTGCACTGTTTTTGGCCATTTTCCCCTTAGCAGACCAGTCAGTTCATAATTTATTAACATTTCTTTACTTTCTACACGAAATTTCCGAATGATGTTTGACGAGGCACTTATATTTGCAGTCAAATCACGAACTATTACAAATAAGTTGATATCTTCAGCGATTCTCATAATTTTCCAATTACTCTACCGACTTTTCCTCCCATGTCTTCTGATCGTCAATATCTAGCCAAATGCGGCGACTAAATCCAAACTCCATCCACCACACAGTAAACACTTTAACGATACAAACCTTGTAAGGCGCCCCACAAAAATACGCCGGGTCAGGTTTCACTTTGAATGGAAGACATACGAAAAGGGTAAACAGTTCCAACGGGTTATCGGGGTCCATAGAAAACCCCTCCTTACCTCAACCCTCACTTTTAGAATGGGGACTTATATTCGTAACTAATTTTATAACGATTCTAAATGTTCCATTCGATTTCATTCGCTCTACATAGCGTGAAAAGGAAATGGCTCCCAAAGTACTTTCGGGCCTATGCTTTCACATGGACTTGAATGGAAATAAATTTAACGCGCAATTACGATTTAAAATCATAGCGCAAATATATCAGATAATAAAAATTTTAAAGGTTCGACTTCGGAACGTGAAAAATCGCCACTATGAATAGAGCTTCTAAAGAACTTCCTCGTAAAAAAGATGGCGGACAGGAAGGAGGGAATTTATTGATGTCTTGTGGTTCTGAAAATAAGTTAAATAACAGCTAATGTAAATAAAACAATTCGAAAATAGGATAATTCTCATGTAGATGAATCATACGTGTTATGTTTTGGTGAGTGGAACACTAATATAAGTTCACTAATATAAGAACACTAATATAAGTTCTAGTGGTGACCATCGATATAAATAAACAACTGGATAGACTGCTTAACGCTGGGGAAATGAAGCCGTTGCCAGATGCCGTTGGTGGGATAAAAAATACCGATTGCCGAGGATTGAAAATAAAATTTTGGGTTGTACACAGCAGAAATGTCAATTGTAGACCTTAATTAGTAATAATGTGCAAAAAAAATATGTACTCTAGCATTTTACAAGGTTTTTCGCATTTCCATCCAACTATAAAAGTGAACTGTGATTGGTTAATCTTCCCACCAGCTTCACAATCTTCGGCGCGTTTTTCTCTTTGCATTGACAATGGAGCAGTCTATCCAGTTGTTTATCTATATCGATGGTGGTGACTGACATAACTGTTTGAACATTTGCAAGAACGTTTGGTAATTCTCACACTAGGGGGTCGTTCAAATATTACGTAAGCATGTTTTTGGTAATTTTTGGCCCCCTCCCCCCCTTGTCAGCAAAAATAAGCAAATCGCATACCCCCCTCTATAATTACGTAAGCATACGGTAACCCCCCCCCCACACACACACACACACACACACTGCTCCTGATTTTTCTCTTCTTTTTTTTTTTGTAACGTTAATAATCTAAAAAAAAGTTAGGATTCAATGCAAATAATGAACTTTAACTCGCCTTAAAAGGGAAAAAAAAATATTTTTAATTTTTTTTAAATCTTAAGTTTATTACAATTTTAATGGCACATAAATGTAATTTTCATAATCAATTAAGTCTATCTAGTCAGATGTTATCCAGGGTTGCTCTAGCCAGTTTTTAATGTCTGAAATTATAGGGTTTCTGGCATCTGATGTTATTGCTTCATCACTTGTTTCGCACAAGGAATCTGGGCAAACTTCCTCTTCGCTTATCCACTCGGTATCTTCATGCCTTCTACATAATTGATGACGCACATCAGTTCATTTGCTCGACGAGCAGCAATTCTCATAGGCCGAACTAGGCAGGCTCTCTGGCTATTTTCGCCATGAACAATTTTCTTATGACGAATTGTCGATTTTAGTGAAGCGTGGTACAAACCACATTTCCCACAAGTCCTTGCAGACAATTGTGATTTGATGGACGGACAAAAATAGTCATATGGCATTTTTAAAAATCCCCCCAGGAGGACATGCAGGTTCAAGCTTAGACGGAGACTCAATTCCAGGAATTCTTCCTCACTTGTTATTAAATCGTGTGGTGTTTGGGCCATTTTGATAGGTGGAGGTATAAAGCGTTCTTTTAAAATGCGAAATAATCCACTACGAGCAGGAGAGCAACACTGCTTTTCTTCGCATTTTACAATTTGTAGAAAGTATTGACTCTCTTGCACGTGCTTCGAATACCAGTTCATATCACAGGTTTTTTTTAGAAATAAAGGGATTATTAAATGCTTACGTAAGCATCACTCATACCCCCTCCCCCCCCCCCTGTCAGCAAAAATAAGCAAATCGCTAACCCCCCCCCCCCCTAGGTGCTTACGTAATACTTGAACGGCCCCTAGTTACTGGGAAGTCCTAATAAGGATCATTTCCTATACTCGCTGTGTTACAATCTTCTAGTCCAGTCCATTTAGAAAATGCTCTCTATAAAACCTTGAAATTTGGTGAGAAGGTACGAAAAAGATCACTTAATGAAATGACAAATTGTTTTCATTTAATGTCTATCTATTATAAATGAAAATATAAAATAGCAAAACACATAACCAGGTGGCGAAACTACATATGCATTGACGTAAGGATTTCAAATATAAAATAAAATATATTAGATGGTATCTTCGAGTTTCTAATTCATGTCATTTCCTTAAGTGATCTTTTTTTGTTTCTACTCACCAAATGTCAATGTTTTATAGAAAGTAGTTCCTAAATGCACTGGGCTAGAATATTGTAACATAGCGAGTAAATAGAATTATCCTTATTAGGACTTCCTCTTAAGAAAAGTACATTTAATTCGTAAATTCAAAAGTTATGAAGATTTATTATTCACTTAAACTAACTCCGAGTATGTAAGTAAAATTTTTTAATTCCACTGTTTCATTCTACGCAAAACGAATGTTATTACAATGAAGTGTTGCTGTTCTGCAATAAACATGCAATAGTGTTTCTTTACATGCATTACCGACTTTTAAACGCAGTTGCAACATTTAAGGGGACTGTTAAGGCAAAAATTTCAAAATTTTCGATTTTTATATTTTAGGGGGAAAAAATAGCCTGAAATTCTAGCTTTCAGTAGATACCTTACTTTTGCTGATCCGAGAAGAATTAAGAATATTATTTGAGTTTTTGTAAGCGCGCTTATCGGAAATCGCCTGTTTTTCATTTTCTTAAATTGCATTTTTCTCTTCATGTGTATTTTAAGATTTTTAGGGTATTCAATTTGTTCCTTGCGATTCAAAAGTGGATGTATTTTTTTTAAACTTGGAGATATTGCTTACTATACTATTTTGAACACAATTGTGCATGGATTTTGGAATCTGGTATTTTTTTATTGTTTTACAGCAATTTTCGTAATGCTTCTATTTAAAAAGTTGACATTTTTTGCCGTTGTACCAAAGTTTTACTTTTAAATAATTAACCAATGAGTCAAATTCAAAACCCATGCACAATTATGTCAATATATATTCGATTAGCTTGTACAAAAAAATTGAGACAGATTGCAAAAAAAAAAATCGCAAGGAGTGTTTTTAAAATTACGGAAAAAACGCTAAATTTTTCAATAAAAATTTAATTTCTTGAAAAAAAATCAATATAAATTTTTGAAATTTTGGGTTGTGTTTTATCTAATTGCTATTGAACTGCACAACAAATTTCATGAATTTTGAGCAAAAATTGAAGAATTTTTATTTTTGACTTAACAGTCCCCTTAAACGATTTTGAGTTCAGATCGACTTATCATAGTGTTGTTTGACCACAATCGCAATTTATAAGCAAAGGAAAAAAACTAAAATGTCGATCGGCAAGTTTTCTTGCTAACCGCTTTTAATGGGTTTGTGGTGGCGACCAGCGCGCATGCCCTTGATCCCTGATCTACAACCCTTGTCAGACTATCAGTGCCAGTCTACAAGCCTCGTCAGATTGTCAGTGCCGTACCTCGTTTGCAATTAGCCTGTTTAACTGCCACTTATGTAATCTGCCAATTGATTTGTATTTAGTATTCATTGTCATGCTGTTGCGTGGATGGGTTCGAAAGATTTGAAGCCAAAGCAGATCAAAACTTGCAGACATTTATTCCGATATAACTCTTCGCAGATTCTCTTACAACTCCAGAACTTCTCGTTCTAGTAGACTTAATACAGCTCTTTTCACAACAATAGAGCACAAAACAGCAGTTAAAACTTGACAACACAACTGCTAAAATCGCTGCAAAAGACAATGCAATACAGATCACTTTCGGAACTATCTGAATGCTCGCTGAGAGACAGCTAACTCAGTAACTCCACTCAGTCAGTAACTCCAACTGACTAACGGACTCAACTCAGTCATTTCAATCAACTAACGGACTCATGGCCGGGCTTATATAGGAAAGTCAATCCTTTGTGAATCTTTTAGAGATAGAAATTTGGAGGATTTTCCAGATCGTAGTCGAAAAGCCCTATACATGTACATGGGAACCGAAAATGTCGCCAAATGGTCGCCAAGTTTGGCGACATTTGACAATTTCTTGCCAAATTTGGCGACAAAAATTAGTCGCCAAAACCGTCACTAACTTGGCTCTATCTCGCCAATTTGGCGAGATTGCCATTACCATAATGTTAATGGCCTGCTCCTTGTAAAACTCGCTTCCCAGCGTTATCTCTGTAAAACTCGTTATCAAGCATTAAGACACATATCGCAGAGAAGCCAAATAAAGAAATCTTGCACTGCCTTATGCGAAGTGTACATAAATTTATCTTTTTACATAATTAATGCTACGAAATATTTACAAATATACAGAAATTCGTAACAATGCTATCTCTGTGACAGAGGCGAGCTCACTTGATTGTCTTTTTTTGTTTTCTGAACACTTCCCAGGCGAAAGACTTTACCTATGTTTTTAAAATAAATGCAGTTACCTACTTTTTACTCTCCGAATCCTGCTTTACCACCTCATTTCTCGAGTACCTATTGGTACAGGTTAACTCGCTCAAGAGATCCAGTAGGCAGTAAGGAAACATCGATGAATGGGAATCTGTCTCAAATCTGAGAAAAATACGGAAGACTCCCACAAGGAAGCTTGTCACAATCGCCGTCGGGTCAAGACATTTTTTAAATGAAAGATTACAGAGTGATGGCCCAAATCTAGATTTGATCCCGAGATCATGCACTAAGCGAATACTTTGCAATCCAAGCCATGTGGTGCCCCAAAAGTAGTCGTGGAACCTTTCTAATGTGTGTAATAATGCTCCACTATTCAATTAAGTATTTAAAAAATTTATAACGCCGTAATCTTATAGTTTTTTTTCTCTGAGGTTTATTGTGTAACGATCCCCCTTTCTCCCTTTTTACAATTACAGTATTGATAAACGATATACCAATTTAAAGACTTAGACTACCAATTCTGACGAATAGCTTATTTACAATTGCACATTGAGTAATTTGTTTGAAAGTTGAGAATCATAATCAGTAAAAATATATTGGGAAATTGGGATTTTATATAGTAGATGGCGACCCTGTACAAAAGAGAATATTGCAATTTAAAATGAAACCTTAGGAATGTCATTTCTCTCAGCAGTGGAATACAATATCTAATTCTGATGAACTCCCTTTAAGTAAACTAAAATGCGCTACGCACTGAGCTACTGGTATATATATTCCAGCAAGAACTGAATGGAACATTGTTTTAAAACGCACATAAATTTGTTTTTTGCTCATACAACAAAATTACATTAAACCTTTTGGTAGTTACGTATTATCCCGTCTACCCTGTTTAGCACACAAACAAAGTATCACTAAAAGGCAGCTTCATAGCATGTTTATCAAAGCAACAAAAGAGGGTTTCAGCAGTTACTAAAGTTTGCAGTTATTATGATGTCACTGTTGTCCACTATTAAAGTTAAAACTACCATCTGGCGACAATTTTGATTTTGTCGAAATTGGTCGATGATATAATACGTAAGTACTAGTATTTCTACGTAAAACGTTGATTTTTTTTTTTTTTCCTTTTTCTTTCTAGAATTATCATTTTGCTGTAGGCGAGTATGTAACAATACCTCCATCACTTACCATGCTAGGCGCGGTATCAAGTCTATCGGACCCTCCCCTTCCAATTACACCACGCAAACAACGCGACTGCAGAACAAATATGCCCCCCCCCCCCCGTACAAAATAAAAAAAAAAGTTGCATTGAAGAAAGTGAAGTTGACCAAACAAACAATGAAAACCTCATCAGCTCATCGCATCCATTTATTAAGATCGTTAATAATTTTCTCCTACAATCAGGTAGCCGTGTATCAACTTGGGTGGTACCCTTGGTAATTGGCCAGAGAGCCAATTTGGCAGTGGCTTCGCTGGAGTTCTGGAGCCGAGGGTGCTAAGTCTCGTGTAAATAGACCTTGCTGGCTTTGACTCCCCGGTCATTAAAAACACGCCGGTGGAAACAATAAGGCATCCTGTTTTCAATCGCCGATAACAGAAATATAACGAGCGATTGATGGATCTGCCGTCTTCGAAATTGCTTGTTTCGCAAGAAATTTGAGGTTATCCTTTCCGAACCGGCCATCTTTGAGATTAGGAACTATTGTGGCTGATCTGATTTTCGCTTGATTGTTTTCTGTATTTCAATCAGAGAATATAGTGTTGAGAGAATGAGTTTCGGTATCATTGAGGCATTGACTTGTAGTTGTTTTGATAAGAGCCACATAATGCTTAACCCTTTATTTACTGATGGAACTTATAAGTCTCATAAGTTTACTCATAGTACTAGACTGAGAGGCGACTGCAATTTTTGGACCTCATCGAACATCATTCTGAATTTTTTATAGAAATTGGGAAAAGGGAGTAGATTACGAATCCACTGGTCTGCCGTGGAAAAAATGGCCGAAACTAGTCAAAAATCGACTTTTAATAAGTTGAACTAAATCCAATTGCCAAATGCGCCATAACTTGCCAAATAATGAGCATTTTTTTTTTATTTGGTGACCCTCACTCTTTAATTTTTCAATTAAGAAGGTTGCAGACGATTCAGATATCTGGCGATGGTCTACATGCATCTATTCAAAGGGAGCCAAGTTGGCAAAAAATATTACGTCACTTATGAGGTAACTGATTTCGCCAATTTGGCTTACTTTTAAAAGATATAAGTTTTCCGAGCCATAGATCAGAAATCGTTAGCCCTTTTTCTCATTGAAAATCAAAAAGCAGTGGGTTGCCAGACTAAAAAGTTTGTTCACTTTTTGGCAAGTTATGACATATTTGGCAATCGGATTTTAGTTCAACTCATTCCAAGTCGATTTTTGATCAGTTTCAGCCATTTTTGCCACGGCAGACCAGTGGATTCGTATTCTACTCACTTTTCTCCAATTTCTATAAAAAATTCAGAATGATGCTCGATAAGATCCAAAAATTGCAGTCGCCTCTCGGACTATACTGTATTAATTCAAATGCTTTGAGACCCATCGATACTTTGAAATCTACTTCTATGGAATTCGTTCTTCAACTGTTGGATGGCAGCATGCGCTTATTTCACTTTATATGCAAATACATGGACAATTTTCAATATCCCTCTTGGTTTTGCATCATCGTTTTTACAAGAAAGATCCTAAAGAAATAAGTTTGTGCTACCATCCAACAATGGAAGAAAGAACTTCATGGAAGTGGATTTCAAAGAAGTGTAATTTATCTTTTATGTATTCACGTTTATATTAAAAAAAAAAAAAAAAAAAAAAAAACGTCAATGTCGGGGTTGTCTGTAACCGCAATTGCAAATTTCTTAAAGGTATCGGAAGGCACAATAAGTAAAAAAAAAAAAAAAAATGGTAGCATAAAAAGTTCATAGATAAACCATCTACAAGACAAAACTATGAAAAGAAATCTGTAACCTTCAATAGATTCAGAAAGTTCAAACTACAAAATCCCGCTTTAATTCTCACAGTTCTAAGGTAACAAAGATAAAAGTATATCTCTATATATATAAGGCAAAGCCCTCACTCACTCACTCACTCACTCACTCACTCACTCACTCACTGACTCACTCATCACTAATTCTCCCACTTCCCACATAGTCACAACTCTGAAAATCGGCACAAATATCAACAATGGTAAACATAGAAAAAGTAAACTATTCCGATCTCGATTAACACACTTTAAGGGGTCGAAAAGGGGTCAAACGTTCCAAACGGGGGACATTCGAAAATCCTACTTCCCACATAGTCACAACTCTGAAAATCGGCACAAATATCAACAATGGTAAAAATAGAAAAAGTAAACTATTCCGATCTCGATTAACACACTTTAAGGGGTCGAAAAGGGGTCAAACGTTCCAAACGGGGGACATTCGAAAATCCTACTTCCCACATAGTCACAACTCTGAAAATCGGCACAAATATCAACAATGGTAAAAATAGAAAAAGTAAACTATTCCGATCTCGATTAACACACTTTAAGGGGTCGAAAAGGGGTCAAACGTTCCAAACGGGGGACATTCGAAAATCCTACTTCCCACATAGTCACAACTCTGAAAATCGGCACAAATATCAACAATGGTAAAAATAGAAAAAGTAAACTATTCCGATCTCGATTAACCCACTTTAAGGGGTCGAAAAGGGGTTAAACGTTCCAAACGGGGGACATTCGAAAATCCTACTTCCCACATAGTCACAACTCTGAAAATCGGCACAAATATCAACAATGGTAAAAATAGAAAAAGTAAACTATTCCGATCTCGATTAACCCACTTTAAGGGGTCGAAAAGGGGTTAAACGTTCCAAACGGGGGACATTCGAAAATCCTACTTCCCACATAGTCACAACTCTGAAAATCGGCACAAATATCAACAATGGTAAACATAGAAAAAGTAAGCTATTCCGATCTCGATTAACCCACTTTAAGAGGTCAAAAAGGGGTTAAACGTTCCAAACGAGCGATATATTCGAATGTCCTACTTCTCATATTTTCATAATTCTGAAAACTGGTGTGAATATCAATAAAGACAAACGCAGAAAAAGTAAACTATTCCGATCTCCGGTGGATCAAGGGGTGGAAAAGGGGTTAAACGTTCCAAACGAGGAATATTCGAATGTACCACTTCCCATATGGTCACAACTCGGAAATTTGGTACAAATGTCAAAAAAGATTAAACATAGAAAAAGTAAGCTATTCTGTTCTCGATTAACCAACTTTAAGGGGTCGAAAAGGGGTTAAATGTTCCAAACGAGGGATATCCGAATGTTCCTCTTCCAATGTAGTCATTTTTCTGATATTTTTTTGCAAATGTTAAAAAAATAAGTCATTCCAATATCGATATTTTTAAGGGATGAAAAGACGACGCAACATTGAAACTATACGAGGATTAACTTAATGTCTAATTAACTTAATTCCAATACAGCTACTACTTTGAAATTTAGAACTAAGAGCAAACATAAACACAATAAACTATTCCAGTTTACTATTCACAATTATAAATTTCGTTTAAAATGTCAACAAAGGAAAGTTCCTATTTTGATAAATCAATTTGTCGGGATCGAAATGGGAGCAAACGTCTGAAGTGTAGAATACATGAATGTCTTTTGATCGCTAAAATGCTAATGGTAAAATTTCGTAGCGCAGCACGGGTATTCAGCTAGTTCTCCATATGACGGCTATAACAATATCCATTTAGTAAGAAAGTAATTCCTAACTTAGGCTAACGTAGTTCTGGTAGGATAAAACAGGACAGGATGGTCATCAAACATGTTGTCCAACTAAGCTATGTTCCCACTATTTCCCCCCTTCAAAACAGATTTGAGAGCAAAATGAGAACATTGTCAAAAGTGTGTGCATCATCCCCGTTACATGATCTTTCAGAAAGAACTCCCGAGCTTTGAAACGAAATAACTGCAAAACAGTGAGAGAGAGAAGACACTAGCGGTATGTTGGTTTGAAAGGTATAGAATTTTAAATATAACGGTTTACAAAACTACTACAATATTGAAAAGTGACAACAAATTGTTGTAAAACCTGAATATAGAGGAATGACGTTATCATTTCAGTCATTAAAAAGAGCCTTATGTTCCATTTACTGAATAGCGCCCTACATACGATCACGATTGCTGAATGCATGGTTTTGAAAGACACATAGGGGTGTTTTCGGTACCCTACACTCCAGTGGTAGAAGTGAGGAAAACAAGTGGGGGGATACCCAAATGTTGATGACAAGTGTAATCCCCATCTCCCCAAAGAAAATGTTTATAATTTCTTATCTCATTATAAAAATACCAGTTAGTAACAAAAGAATTTATACTTTCTAACATTAACATTGAATAAGGTCCAAAATTTAATGTCATTTTAATGAATATTCTGCGACTTAGTTTTTTTTACTTGGAGTAAGTAAAGGGGAGTAATAATTCAATATTATATACATAACTGTTTATTTTGATTGAAATAGATCCTCTAAATGTGCATAATTTCATGAAATTAAATTAATCGAAAACTCAAAAATGATTTTTTTTTTTTTTTTTTTTTTTAAATGGCTTGTTTTTATATGAAACAAGAATAGAAATTTAACTTAAAAGAAAATTCCTCCTAAGTTAAAAGTTGGCCAAATACACTTAGTCAACTTTTAACTTTGGAGAAATTTTCTTTTAAGTTAAATTTCTATCCAGCATTTGTTATTAAAAATACTTCTATCTTTATACAGAGTAGTATAATGCATTTTTATAACAATATGATATGTTGATATGTACACATATTCTTTAAATAGGATTTTTTTTATTACATTTCAAACCTTTAAATCACTTTTTCTCAGTGACACTACATTTAAAGGTTAATGTTATTTTCCTTTAATCGTTTCCAGACGGATTGAGTGTTTTGAAAAGTAGAGGGATGGAAGTAGAGAGAAGAAAAATAAAAACCTAGAATTTAATAATTTTGATTACGAGGAAATCCTAGTAAGGACCATTCCTATACTCGTTATGTTACAATCTTCTAGCCCAGTGCATTTAGAAACTACTTTATAGAAAACCTTGAAATTTGGTGAGTAGCTACGAAAAAGACCACCTAATGAAATGACATAAATTAAAAACTTAAAAATAGCGTCTATTATATTTTATTTTATATTTGAAATCCTTACGTCAATGCATATGCAGTGGCTCCATCTGGTTTTGTCTTCTACTATTTTAATTTTCATTTACAATAGATAGACATTAAATGAAAACAATTTATATCATTTCATAAAGATAGCATTTTCGTACCTACTCACCAAATTTCAAGGTTTTATAGAAAGTAGTTTCTAAATGCACTGGGCTAGAAGATTGTAATATAGCGAGTATAGGTTCAGTGTTAAGGAGTCCTCTCCGAATAATTAATAGTTTAAAAAACTAAAAAACACGCTTTAATAGAAAAGTGAACTAAAAAGTAGAAAATAATTTTAAATAAGTTTGAAATAAGAATAGAGTGATTAACAAGAAATATTTATTTTATCGTAAAAAGGCTTGGGGTGCTTTTTAAGATAGTTTCATAATGGCTCTATTTTTACCAATATCTGTCATTAAATATTTACAACAATTGACATCAAGCACCCCACGCTTCTTTAGGATAAAATAAATATTTCTTGTTAATCACTCTATTCTTATTTCAAACTTATTTAAAATTATTTTCTACTTTTTAGTTTGGTTTCCTATTAAAGTGTGTTTTTTAGTTTTTTAAACTATTAATTATTTTTTCTGTAAACTATAAAAAAATTTTAGTTAATTTTTTTAGTTAAGTGTGCAAAACTCTCCAGTTGTTCCTGCCAATAATCACATACTTGTCTCAAATTTAAGTCATGTGTATGCTTTAGTATACACCGTATTACTTGGCACAAAACACTACTGTGTCTCTGAATATGAAAAATCACTAATCCTGAAGATCAGGATAATGCGACCAAAAAAACACTCTTTGTATAACCGTCGTTCCCACGACAAATCTTTCAAATGTCTACCTTATCAATTGTCGATGATAGGTTCTGTGATTACTGGGATTGTAACGGCACACCAGGGTTCGATTCCGGAGAAGGTTGGTTGGTTGGAATTTAACGGCGCAAGGGCAACACGAGCTAATCCTTGTGATAAAGAGACAAATTTATTGAATTATTGTGTTGTCATCGGTCTTTGACAAGTGGGCAAAGTTTGAATCAAATCTGGTCGCTCAAAGTAGGGCAAAGTCGAGCCCAAAAGAGTCGGTTACAAGCAAACATACAGGTGAAACTAATAAAAGCGTGTTAAAAACCCGTAGCTCCAATTATCATTTTACAAACGAACCCATTCATTCCCAGCCAAATAACTGACTATTTACAGTAATTTAGATCTTGAGTTAACGATCTGTCAGGCGCAGATATCCCTCGTACTGTTTTTGCGCAAGAAGATCTTCACCCCCATCCAAATCAAACTAACCCCACATGACATGCTGACATTGAAATGCGATCGAAAGCAAAACCGCTGAAAGTTGTATTTGCTTTTCACTTCTTTCGAGTGATTGATGCTCGATTGTCTTCATTCTGGCTCCATACGTAATTAAACCGAAAGGAGGGGGAGAGAGAGAAAACTACACCCTCCTCCTTTTGTTCGCTTTTTTTTGTTCGATGTGGGGTGTGGCAAGGCATCAAAGAAAGAAAATTCTTGCCATGGTTTGGATGGCAGGTATACAATGAAAAATAATGAGAGCAGCACTTGCAAGCGTTGTTCAATTGGTTGGGATGTGAAGGAAGAGTTGGTGAGATTCGCATTATCATAATGATATGTAAAAAAAATCTCTTGTTGCTTTTGTTGATAATATGACCAAACTTGAAACTTGATTGAAAACTTTAGATTGTGATGTTATATTTACAGAAAATGTATTTTTTTTTATATCACAGACTTGAATCGTATTCAGTACTTCGTTTAAGGCAGCAAGTTACAGTAAAGTAACTCGTATACTCGAGTTCTTCCTCTGGAGCTACCATTAAAAAATTTATTTTTCTCAACAATTGTCAAAAAACGATCGAACGATTTTGACCAAAATTTATTTGGTAATAAAGTTGCTCTAAACACCGCCGAAATCTCCCCAAAAATGAAATAAAAAATATAAAAAGTTGAAAAACGGAATGTCTTCAGCACAAAGTTCTCTTTTATTGAGCATCGACCATCAGCGACTGTTTATCATCTGTTTCACTTACAAGTAAAAAAAAATGTAATATTTATAAAAACATATCACCAATATCGTTTTTGCCAATATAATTATTGCCGAAAAGTATTGCCAATCTGGCTGTTTCAACATTTCAATAATTAGAACGAAAAAGGTAAATAACACAAATCGATAACAAATTTAAATGCTAAGTGACCAGTATTAACCCCTTGGGTACATTTGACGTCTGAGATTCGTCATGCACTTGTTTTGCCTGTTAATAATGACGAACCTAATTCGTCATTCAAACTAGTTTGATTGGATAGATTTTAATGTCACAAGAGCCATGATTGGTTAAGTCAAACATCGGTTGGTTTACCTATACTTTAAAAAAATAATTTGTTTGGCTGTATTCCTTTAAAGTTCCTTTATTGTTTTGAACCAACCGTTCAAAACGCAAGAATTTTCCCAAATAAATCCGTACCCAAGGGGTTAAAGGTAATTGAAGTTTATGCGATGTCCAAGCCCTTAGTTTCTTTTTCATTACAAATTTGACAATGCCCATTTCGGACATGTCCAAGAAAGTGAAACCTCCCCTTGACCGAATTCGCTTACAAGCAAGTGAGAAACGGTAGCAGGGAATCTGCGCAACTCATCTTCCGCACAGGAAACGAGCAGGAGTGGCCTGGGACCACTTACCCAAAAAATTATTGTTTTAAAAGAGACGGAGGAGTAATAAGAAACGATTTCATTCCCAAAAACAAAAGAACAGGGGGATAATAGATTTGGCTTCTTCAGTTTCAGTCAGTCCCCGGCGATCAAGGGAATCTTTCTTTTAAAAAATCGTCTTAGAAGAGAAGCCCCTGGCAGCAGAAGGAGATTCTTATCGGATGCTCCAGAAAACGTCACGATCTGAAACAATAAAGATGAGGAGTGAAGACTTTTTTGGGGGAGGGAGGGTCTCGTGAGAATTTTTTTTTTTTCTGCGGTGGTGGATGTGGCTCGAGGCTGGTGGTTTCTCTTGTGCTATGCATCTAGTATGTAGAAAGTTGTACCATCAAATGGGTGGGTGAGGATTTTTTTTCTTCTTTTTTTTTTCTTTTTTCTTTTTTGTAATATCTACCTTAATATTTGATTGAACATGTGTTACAATGTAGATATGTATCCCAATTTTTAGTTCATATATTCAAAAATCAACCCTTAATATTATAATCAATAAAAAAAAATTAAAAAATCCTTTGTATGCATTGTCAATTTTTATATTCATCAATACAGCGCCGATATCAAAAACATTTCTATCAGCAAAATGTGCGGCTAACTACGTTTCAAAATTTATTTATTAAAAAAGAACGTGAATCTATGCTCTCACATTCAAACATCATTTATTTATTCTGATTAAAGTAATTTTATTATTTATTTATTAAAAAAACTTGGCAACAGGAAAGAGTTTCAACAATGATC
This sequence comes from Linyphia triangularis, assembly GCA_963978545.1. Taxonomy (NCBI): domain Eukaryota; kingdom Metazoa; phylum Arthropoda; class Arachnida; order Araneae; family Linyphiidae; genus Linyphia; species Linyphia triangularis. Next base: position 60,160,121 of record OZ021729.1, read on the forward strand.
GGTTAAAGTGATTGTGGATGACAGCAAGTTTTTTTTTTTCCCCTTAAAAGCAACCTTTTAGTAACAGTAACAGCCCAAAAATTGGATAGAATGCATTTTCATCGATATCGTACCTATCTGCCAAGTTTCAGCCCGATTAGATGACGGCAAGGGTGTTAATAGGCCTCCACAGATTTGCCCGCCATCGACAAACATAATCGAAAATAAAAAAGGATTTAAATCAGTTTTTACTATAGTTTATTTATATGCATTGTCAACTTTTAAGTTATATTGTAACTTAGTTAAGCAATTTCGTACTCGGACCTTGTTTTCATAATGTTTTACCACTACTTACACTAGAGGTATGGAACATCACACAATTTTCAATTACACAATTATACTGACGTGGACTGGTGTTATTTACCGATTTTATACTTTCACCACTCATTTAGAAAAAATTATCAGTTTCATGATTTTTTTCTTTCTTTTTTTTGGCGATAATTTTTATATGGGCCTTTAAAAAAAAAAAGATATACATCTCGGATAATTCTTGCATTATTCTTTCTTGTAAGTGAAACAGAGGAGAGGAGAAAAACGGTCGTTGATGAGCGTTTAAGGGAAGAGAACTCTGTATTGAAGACATTCATTTTTAATTTTTTTTACGCCTTTACAGCATTTTTACGGGAATTTCGGAGCTGAGGATGTTTAGAACACCTTAAGAGGCATTACCACTGTTACAGAAAAAATTTATTTCTTAATGGCAGCTACCATATGCGCATGCGCAATTTTAACAAAAACCTTAATGGTAGATCCCATGGCCACCACTAAACTGCACACTAAATTTGAACATCGTAGGTAAATTCTTTCGAGAGTGATGTTGACACGTACACACAGGCACATTTTTTCAAGACCACTTTTTTAAGTCAGGATGTTCCGAGACTTGGAGAAATGCAAAAAAAAAAAAAAAATCGAAATTTTATTTTTTGACCGAAAACAATACTTTTATTACCCTATGTTAACATATAGGAAATTAAAAGTAAAAACCATCGAACCCGTACTATGGAGAAACTTATTTTTGCCCCCACTACTTAATAAAATGCATTATCTTCTAAAGATAACGAGAGCTAATTATTCCTCTAGGCACCAATAGAAACGTGTGTAAAAGCGGCCTTTTCGTGACAGCCCCCGATATTTGACACAATGCTTTGTTATTGACACCGAGGCTGTTTGTCAAGTTTCAGATCGATTAAATGAAAACAAGTGGGGTAATAAACCCTCCAAAGATTTTCTTGCTACGACCACACATTTAACCAAAATTGATAAAAAAGGATTTAAAATAATCTATATTGTTAAGTTGAGAGACTAAAAATTTTTCAATGGTTTAATCTTATCTTCACAGATTCTCTTACAGCTCCAGAACTTCTCGTTCTAGTAGACAATACAGCTCTTTTCACAACAATAGAGCACAAAACAGCAGTTAAAAACTTGACAACGCAACTGCTAAATTGCCGCAAAAGACAATGCAATACAGTTCGCTTTGGAACTACTCGGAATGTTCACTGAGATTCCAGTCAACTAACCAGTCAACTAATTCAGTGACTCAAAATCAACAACTAACTCCATCACCCGCTCTACTGAACTTTTATAGGGGAAGAGAACATTCTTGAGACATCTAGAGATAGATATTTGGAGAACTTTCCAGATCGTAGTCGAAAAGTCCTATACATGTACATGGGGACCGAAAATGTCGCCAAGTTTGGCGATATTTGGCGATTTCTCGCCAAATTTGGCTACAAAAATCAGTCGCCAAAACCGTCGCCAACTTGGCTCTATCTCGCCAATTTGGCGAGATTGCCATTACCATAATGTTAAATGCCCTGCTCCTTGTAACACTCGTTTCCCAGCGTTACCTCTGTAAAACCCGTTATCAAGCATCGAGACCCACATAGCCGGGAAGCCAACTTAACGACGAACTATTGCGCTGCCTTATGCGAAATGTACATAAATTTTACTATTTACAAAATTAACACAACGAAATATTTGCAAATATACAAAAATTTGTAACAGTCTGAAGTGGAGTGACTAAGTCCTTATTTCTGTTCTATAAACCTGGGAGTTAAAATAAATCTTATTGTTGTGTATATTACCCTTTTGGTTTTACATTCAATTCATAGAAAGTATGAAAAAAAATTGGCAATATAACGAGCGATATAACAAGAGGTTCAAACTAAGCTCTGTAGCTAATGCAAAGGTATTCTGAACTAAAAGTTGATTTACACTAGTCACTGTAGTATCCAGATTTTCATTAGTATCCCCCATAGCTGATTACTTTGGTAGACAAAATATCCTTATATGCTAATAATAAAAAGGCGTACTTTATTTCTAATACAAAATTCATGGATTTATGGGAGTAGGAAGGAAAACTTCCAATTAAACTATGAAATAAGTTATCCTGGTTTTGGACTGCGTTTGACTTCAAAGAAGTTAGTTTAACTGTCCCCAGGACAGCCAACTAACTGAAAGGAGATGGAAATTCTCGTCAACTCGTTAGACGCCAATATTTGAGTGCAACAGTTGAAAGAGTAAAATGTGAAATGCGGAAAATATTTAAATTAAATATGACGAGAAGAGGAAATGCCTTTCTTGTATTATTTGGAAAATTCAAGAACCAATTTTATGGGAACCAAATTAGGTGGATTGAAAAATGAATTATTTTTTTTTTACTTAAGATATAAAAAATTTAGTGGCATCCAAAACTATTTTTCCCAAATACCAGATTTCGAAAATTCCACTTCTTCCTCTTGTGCAGAGTATTCTATTTACTAACACGGAAAATCGCATTCATTAATGTACCTATTAATAGCATTTTTACACTTTTTCGTGTCTTGTATGGAGATTTTTTAGTATCAAAAACTGTACTATGGATTAGAGTCAATGTCTTCGATCTTTATAGAAGACATCATGCCATATTGGTGTGTATATAGTGTAAAATTTTAAAACTGGGATTCTAAAACTTTACACCATAAGCATCTCCGAATCAAAAATATCAAACACCTTTACGTAAGGACCCTTCGATTGTCCAAACTCAAAAAAGAACTTTCCTTTTTTTCTCTTTAACTTCAGCCCACTGGTTTCTTTCCGTCCAAGGACAGAGTCACCCTATGTTAATCCATCTCGGCTATTCATTCATCTTCCAACAATCCCATTTCACTTGCAACCATTATTTTTTAATCCAACTTCCGGCCGCAATAGCCGTACGTTCCTCACACACCAAACACAGCTGGAAGCCTCCCCACCCTCCCACCTTTAAAAAAACACATCAAACACCCACTTGCTTTAAAAGAGTCAGGAGCACAATTTCAGGTATCGCCACCGAAGACCATACATCTGCGTTACCCAACACTGAATTCACAAGCACTACCTCCCCCAATCTACCTTACCAGAGGGGGGGGAGGCAGGGTCTTCGAACCCTTGATGCCCGAGACGGAACCGTCTGCCAGCAGACGTTTTACATATTCGAACGTGGAGGAGTTCTCCCCCGCCTTATCCTTAATCCCAGGTTCCATTGTAGAGATCTTATGTGCAACGATTTCAATGGAGGAATATTGGGGGTGGGCAACAACGACAATGGATCGAGGGTCGCGTGTAACGGCACGAGCAGACGACCATCTGTTGCTCCTACGCACGGCACGCGCATACGACTTCCCCCCCCTCGAAGAATCAATAAGAACCCCCTTACAGAAAAGACCCCGCACGCGACATGTGGAAGCTAAAGTCTCAAAAGATGGAACCATTCTTATTTTTGAGTCTCGGAAGAGGGTGAATAACCTGGAAAGGTGTTACGTTCTCAATTTTATGATATTTGGAACGAGGGGTCAGAGGCACAGGTCCGGAATATATCGTCTGTTTAGGGGGTGGGGGTGCCGAAGGTGTTGGAGCACCCTTAACACGTGCCGATGAGTGGGTGATCGGACATAGGTCGGTAACCTGGTGCATTGTGGTACATTACACCTTGTACCAGGTTGTGGTAAGAGAGGGCAATGACTTGGGAAAGTGTTTATTACCGCACGACGCGATTGCGCTGCTGGTTAGTTACATTTTATTTCCTAGGAAAAGAAACAATTAACACGAAGGAAACCCTTGAGACTCCTCCGTACTAAATTTCAAAAGAGGTATGCCTCCCAAAAGTTCTTTAAATGAAATATGACGGTCAATTGAATAGAGAAAAATCCAGAAAACTCCCAACAGCCACTCTGTCCAACGATCTAAACAAAGTCTTCAACAGAGATCAATGACTTCAGTTAATACATTGCCAGTTAGCTATATTCAGTTTTCTTGGCAAAAACTATACTTAGTATCCATACCGCGAAGAAAAAAATTTCAAAACATCTTCAAATCAAAAATCAATAGAAGGATTCCTTCTCGAAGATTATTAAAAGGGAATATCACATGAACCAAATACGGGAGGATCTGGAAAAATCCCACAAACCAGTCTTTACACAGACAAGCGAATCTATACAATGTCCTCCACACTCATCCAATTTATCAATATTTGAAAGCAACATTGTCGAGGCTCAGCCTGTGTTAAGAACTCTCGTTGTTTAGATCTTCAGGCAAGCTCCATACTGCATTTCCATCTCTCGAACAAGATTACTTTTTTATCTTGGCACATGTGTCCACTGCATTAATGATCGATTGGCATTAGCAAGCATACATGAAAAGCATGCAGGTTAACGAAAAAGCAATTTTATATGGTATAGTTGCATAGATTTTAAGTCTTCTTGGTCAAACAATTTGATCAAAACATATCAGTACTTGAAAATAAGTCTAATTTATTGTAAATCTAATTTTTGACTAATTTATTAAACTTCAGGACAGTTTCAAAATTGGAATCTATGATCAAAAGTATGGATTCTAGATTCGGCAAAACATGCTCTATGGGCACATGTTACAAACTCAAAAGATATATAGTGTACACTGCAGTATACCCAGAACTAGTACAAAACATCTTAATATTTTATGATTTCACGGAAACAAATTGAAAGCAATATTTTAAAAGGACAGATGCAAGACATTTTATATTGTACCGCAATACGACGTAACAGTCTACAAGTAAAACAAAGTGTTTCATAAATACCTAGAACAGGAAGTCTGATTATGATTAGATTTCCCATCAAATGTTAACTTTTCAAATTGTAAAAGAAAGATCTTACTATCCAACATCAGCAGCCATCACAGGATTCCAATCAACTTTCAATAGCAAACATTTGCTAACGTTTTATTACGAGAATATACTACTTTGCGGATATGAAGGGAAAACTCAACATTGGATAAAAAAAAAATTCACCATCCGAATCTAGTCCTTTCACAGATTCTACAAGCATATTTTTCATAATGAGTTTACCCTTCTTTGCCTATCAAAATGTGCAGAGAAGGATACCCCCATAATCATAGAAATTGCCTTGTATGGAAAACTTTTCAAACGCACTTTTCTGAGAACCACCTTTTGTTGAGGTCACCCTTTTTATTCGCAATGCTTCATATTATCATCTCTGAATAAATCAATTTTTTTCGTTGCAAGCCACATTAAGCCGTTTTGCTTAATGTGGTTCGCAACGAAAATAATATAACCCATAAAAACAAAGTTTTTAATATAAATCCACCAAACATATGCCATCACCAATTTTTATATCCATTACCATAACGCCATTTCTGTTGCCAGCGTGTGCTTGGAGTTTGCATGTAATTTTAAATATTATCTCTATCGGCATTATATGCGACAAACAACGTTTCCAAATTTATTAATTAAAAATGATCGAATTTATGCACCACTCACATCTAATTTTTTTTTTTTTTTTTTTAAATTTCGATAAAAACAATTTTATTATTTATTTGTCAAAACAATTTTAGTATCAGGAAAGAGTTTCAGCAATGATCGATTAAATGCTATTTCAGCGCAATTGGATGACGACAAGTGGATTTATTAGTATTCCGTAAAAGCAACCTTTTAGTGACAGTGACAGCCGTCAAAATTTGATAGAATGCATTGTCATCGACATGGACACTATCTACCAAGTTTCAGCCTGATTGGATGACGGCAAGGGGGTTAATTAGGCCTCCACAGATTTTCCCAGCATCCACACATAAACAAAATCGAAGTTAACATAAAGGATGTAACAATTAGCGATTGGATTAACTTTAACAAAAGTTTGGGATATCATTCATAGTTCTATTATGTATAGATCTAGGACAGGAAATGGGTTCCATAATTCTTAGGGGAGGGTGATTTCTTGGACCAGTGTTAGCATCTATACTAGAGGACAGGATGAGTTGAGCTCATTCAATACTTTACAGCCATAAGGAAACCGGTTCCTACAGCGTACTCAGTGAGCTCACTTCATCATGTCCTCTAGTATAGTTAGTAAACGTAAATATCGATAGATATGACAGTTATTTCGTCTAACCTTTAACTATAACTTGTAGATAACTCCCAGACTGCAAATAAACGAATCTCCTTGAATTGCCACCATACTCTTCCCCATCAAAGGCTTTACAATAGGTTGCCTTTGATAACCAACATATGATAACAAATTTAGGAGAAGTTGCTACATAGATCACCATAGTAATTGGTAAGCATTCTTCGGCTTCAGGTCATTGACTAAGCTATCTAGAAGTTACAGTTAGAGATCCAGTCATGTCACGTCTCGATTCTGAAATTAACCCAATGGCGATTGACAGGAGGGAAATATAAGTTGTTTCTGCTCGGCAAGCAGATGATACCAATTGAATACTTTCCCTATATATGCTACAAAATAGGTTGCACATGGTAACAAACACATTCTAACTAGTTTGGGAAGAAGTTGCTAATATAGATCTTCATATAGATGATAGTCGTGCTTTCTGCGGCTTCAAGTCAGTAACCAAGCATATGAAGTATCCAGAAATTGTAGTTATTGATCAGTGGCTAAGGCTCAACTCTAATTAGAAATTAAAGAATACTAGGGGGCTTCGCCCCCTGCTCGCTAACGCTCGCCAACCCCCAAATGTCTCGCTGCGCTCGGATTGAGCGGCTTTTCCGCTCGAATTTGTGGTTAAAACATCTTGCTGCGCTCGAATAGGTTTGCCAGCCATAAAAAATGTAACCAAATTTTTATAAATTTAATGTAAGGCCTAATAGAGAAAACACCCAAATTGCAAGTTTCATAATAGAAAGTTAAATATACTATCCGCAAAACATTCTGACTTAAAACTTCATTAGCTATGCCCTTACATTGAAGTCCCAATATCTTTTATTTATTCTGATAAGTCGCCCCGTTAGAGAACGACGTCCAACGCGAAGCATTTTCTGGATAGAAATACTTCAAAATAATAATTACTCTAATACAAAAATGCTTAAAAAAAACAGAAAAAATCAACTTTGAAACGAAGAGTTTAAAAAGAGCTTTAAAATTAGCAACGGGTTTGTTGTTTACATGCGTAAGGATAGCTTTAAAATTAGCAACGGTTGGTTGGTTGGTAGAACCCCCGAGCAGCCGGTTTGTTGTTTACATACGTAAGGATGTTGCCAATCATATATTCAAAATCATTGAGGCTTTGTAGTAGCTTAATGATAAAAAATATTGAAATTTAACTCATTAATAAAGTGTTAATAAATTATTTTGGCACGTTTTGGCAAATCTACAGCTTATTTCCTTTAAAATGACACCTTGATCATTGAAATTGGTTGAGCAGTTTAGGTGGACGGACTAACCCCAAAAAACGTATTGCCTATTAAATATATAGATAAGGCCGGATGGTCGGTATTGTTTCAAGTTTTTTCAGACGGACGATTGATAAATGCCATTACTATTACAGCTCAGATGGTCTTAAAGCATGAAGTTAATAAACCTTAGAACAAATTAAATGTAGCTTTAAATTAAATCCCACATTAAAAACCATTGAGTTTAGATCATTTAGTTTAACCTCTCTTTGTTGATCATTTTAACTATAAACTCTAATGCAAAGTTATATTTAAAAAAATCTTGTTTAAGTGAGAGTGCACTAGAGTTTTTTCAGAATTGCTAAAGTTCACCTTTAATGTACCCATTGCCTTGCTATGAATATGAATGAGCAAAGAATCTCAACCGCACGCAAAATGGTAATGTGCTCAGACATTACAAGTTTTTCCCTCAAAATCTCACGTTTTCGGTTATAAATTCAGTTACCTCACAAGATTGTATAATACTATGTCCAACTTATATAAAAATGAAGGTTATCTTTGCTAACAATAGATTAATGCCATCTCATTTAAGAGTTCAGACAGACTTGTCTTTAATTTTCATTGTGAACAAGAAACCGCTAATTCGATAACTAGGCCGAATGTCTCTCATGTCTTTGGTTGTTGATTTAGATATTTCGTTGCGCAACAATTTCCCTACAGGTCGATAGAATAGGTCGATACTGCTCCAAAACATTGTAACAGCATATAGATTGGTAAGAGTAGTTAGTATTTTATAATGGAGATATTAGAGAGATCGTTGAAGAGAAAATAGCTCAGCATTAACATTTCTAAAAGATGAATACCCAGAAATATATCAGACAACTCAACAATCCTGGTGAGATTTTAAGTCACAATCACGGACGTGTTTACTCGTTTTTTGAAATTAGCAATTGCGGAAGGCGGTGATTTAACTCGAATCTTAGGGTACGCAAGGCCGGTATTTTGACTTCAAAACGTTGTTCAACACAGTTTGGAATACCCTTGACACAACACAATAGAGACCTCAACTCCATTTTGACAACCACCACCGTAGCGGTTTGTCCCAGCGTAGCGGTGATATAACTCCCAAGACCATCTGTGACAGTTGCCATCAAATCTATTCATTTTGTGAAATCAGAGATTGCAAACTACCAACGCAGAGACTGGATCCCTAGATCTCTCTAGCATGGTAGGCTATCAACCTGCTTCATCACACACCAAAAACCTCGGCCAAAACCACACGAATCAAAATACGGATATGTTCAACCTGATGTCGAATCAAGGCACCCCGGGGAATCCCCTTTAAAGTCCTCCATTACAAGGAGCACCCCCTGTGATTTCGCAATTAAGACCAGAATCGTCTGCAAAAGAACATGGCGCCGCGGGGTGTCCTCTGCCCAGATTAATTGATCCCTCCATCACCCCCCAAAACGTCAAAACCTAGAACATTTGATTGACGTTTAGAAACAAGTCTTGTAACATGATATCGCCATTTTACTCGCATCACGTCAGAGTTGGATATCTTGTTTGATATTTCACTCCTTCGGGGTTTCGTATTGCTTTTAGCGTGGACAGGTACACTTAAATATCGGTGATTGTGTGTTAATAAAGCAATTGTTTTTTCAAGGAGTAATCTCGTGATAAAAAATTTGATTTGTGTAAGATTTTCTTTTACGAAAAGGCTACATATTGCAATAAAATAAAGAACTCATTTCCCACATTAGAATTCTTGATGCACTTAGTTGGCTCAACAACCTATTGTTTGTACAATAACAACTAATCAGATTGGGATCTACAGCTTGAAGTGGATTCCCAACCACAACGAACATCCATGCCTAACACAGGATTAGGTTGGTTGTTTTCAGATTATCTGGCGCCGTCAGCAACACGAGGGCTATAATACGCCGAAACATTCGTCATCAGACAAGCCAACATACATTTACAAACACCCATGCCTTACACGGGACTCGAACCCGCAACCTCGCGGTCTAGAAGCTAGTACGCTAACCACTATACCGTTTGATCGGCTAACACAGGATTAGACCTACGCTTCTTTGACATACGAGGTCAGAGCGCTGACCACACAGCTATTAGGTGAACTCTTGGTGAAGTTAGAACAAAAAAATTCGCGAACTATAGAGTAATGTATCCCAAAAGTTTAGCCAAAATCTCAATAGGTCTAGCACAAGAAACAAACAAGTGCATCAATGCAATATTTGACTTATATTGTCCATATCCATTGATGGCTTTATAATATACTTTTATAATAAGGATTCGAGGATTGAAGCATATTCAATGATGTAAAAATTAAATATAAAATCCTTTTCTTATTTACTATATACCTCTTTATAATTTTATTTGGTAAACTGTCGTTTATATGAGCCGAACTCAAATAAACGACAGTTTACCAAAGTAATTTAATGCTTGAATATTGAAAAGTTGATGAAAATACAAGGCATACCAACATACGACACACAAAATACAAATCAATGCCTTTTTTTTGTATTAATTAAATAATGATAATCTTTTCCTTCTAATATATTTCAAAGTAATCGCAATTTTGTTCTTGGAGAAAAAATAATTCTGCACTTAAAACGGATTTTGCGCTAACTTATGAAATGCCTATGTTAATATAACTTGACGCTAGTTTTATGGAAGAAATTCTTAGCGCAGAATCAGCGCCAGTGTTTTAATCATACTTTACAAATACTTTTCATAATAAATTCTAAATTACTTACACCACACGTGTCTTCTATTCTTTGAAAAAAACTTGCAATATGCTTCGGTAAAATATCCATAAAACGTTATCTCATTAAATGGAAACATCTGGAGACTGTGAATTAAAGAATCCACGAAAAGTTCTGGAATCAGCTTTCTAGCTTATCAATCTTTTCAAACCACTGTTTATTGTTATTTACTTGACGATTTATTACAGCCACAAACACTTTCCCTTCGATCATTTAACGTCAAAAAACATCATTAAACTTTGTAACAGTTTCAGAACTTTCTCTGGTTCCATTCCACCAAAAAGGAGAACGCCCGTCTCAATTTGATTTAAAGACGAAGCATTAGCACGCCAGTACCGGCAATTTATCAAATTACAATAAAAACAATCCTGTTTACGAGAAGCAATAGATCATCAATGGCAGCAATCGCCATGTTCAAACGCATTCCTCGAAGAAAACGACACCAAAATATTCCTCTCAAGACCGATGCCACCCCGAAAAATTCTCGTCGTAATGTCACCAAAGAAACTCCCATTAGATTTATGGCCAAACTTTCATCGATATAAATCATGGACTCATCGATTACAATTTCTGTAGAATTAATCGGACATGGCAGTGGCTGGTGATCAGTCGCAGGTGCTTTTTTATTACAGTCAGTGGACACTTGTCACAGCAATTAAATTCTTGTACGTTCCTAGTCTAATTCTAAGCCTTTAGGGTGTGCGAGAGGCACACAGTTGGGTTAATTTGCCAACATTCGTCATTGTTTTTCTTGTCGAATTAGTAACTCATCCCAAAGGGCTGGGTTAGGAGGGTATATTTTTTACAATTTACTAATTAGGAAGTCTAGACGTACTGCTGAATTTTCTTGTCTGGTGATTATAAAGTGACCACTTTAAATAGATTATCCTTGTGCTACTACGGGTCTACTCGGACTGGAAATAGTACGAATAAATATAATCTAAATTTTAAATCCAACTTCACAAATAAATCCTTAGGTGTGCACTTCACCACTAAAACACGTCCTAATAATAACCTAAAAGCAAGATTAAGTATATTTGGGGGGGGGGGGGTTCTGCGCAAGTGCTACTTTGGGTTACTGATCTCTAACAACAGATTCTAAACAGTGATTATCGACTTACAACAGAAGAAGGCTAAACAATCACCATCGAGATCTATATTCACAAATTTTCTCCAAACTAGATAGAATCTGTTTGTAACCATGAGCAACCTAATGGATAGATTATGGGGGGAAGTACTTAATAGGCTTCATCTGCTTGCAGAACAGTAACCCCTTATAAGCTATCCAGAAGTAGTAGTTAGAAATCAGTGCACTGGGTTCATACTGAAACGCATCATAACATTATAACACCAAAAACACCTACAATTTCACCTCGTAATTTTGAGCTTGATGAGATGACGACACCTGAGCAAGCACCTATCTCTCCATATCCATGCTGCACCAATGAAATGAGATCTCGGCGGGTTTAATGTGTAATGGTCACCATTATTTTACAAGCCAGTGTTAAGCAAATGCGCTGGCTTGATCTCTTACAGCCATGAGACCGACGCTTAGGCTAACCAAGCCACTTGGGGTTCTACCTTGAACCAGGAAAATAAAAGTTAACTGCATAAATATATAATACTAACCATTTCAGGACCAAATTTATTTCGATACACAGTGTCTTTTAAAAAGGACTTCCTAAGTTTGAAATGGTATAGCGACGAAACAGTGAGAGACAGAAAGAAGAGACTAGTAGTATGTTGGATGGACAGGTATAGAATTTTAAATACACTGGTTTGAAAAATTAGTTTACAATATCGAAATGTGCGAACAAATTGTTGTAAAATCTTAATAAAGGGTATTTATTGTTTCCCTTTTGGAAAAATAAATTAAGAACCCTTTACTGAATTGTGTAGTGCAAAGGATCACTTTTGCAAAATGTGTTGGTTTTGCAAGACACACAAACGAGTTTTAAGTACCTCATATACCCAAGTTTTGTTTATCGACAAATCCGTCCAACTGAAAAGAGGCCTGATCAGCAAACCATATTCACCCGTTATCAAACGCAAGCCCATCAATAAATCGGCGTGTTTAAAATTCCATCCCTGTCTATCCCAAGTACCACCTGTCCTTTCTTTCTGTTTACCATGCCATTTCAAACTTAAGGATTCTTTTCTGTCTCTGTAAAAGGCTGTTCTGTTCATCAACCAACATTTCACAGGTAATTTAACAAAAACACATACCAGTCATAAGAAACAATACTTTGACTTTGGTCTGTTAAACAAGACAAAGAAAAATGTAAGCTTTTAAAAAAATGAAATGGGAAGGAGGGTATTTATTTAAACTTAGTATTTAGAAACACTCCTCACGAAAAAATTTAAGACACATTCATCGGAATTTAAATGATTTGGAAGATCCTCACTAGATGCAAGCCAGACTCAAAATCGAGACAAAGAATGCTACACTAGAATGCAACAGTTTTCGTGCAACAGATTATCGAGTCAATTATCGGGCTGATCGGTTCTAATTTTCCGGGTTTTCTCCCTTTTGATACGTATACACAGGACAGTTTCCCTATGAAAAATATCCCGAAGAAATTTATCTCTCCTACTCAGAAGTCTAGATCCGATTCATGCTCAGGAGTACCAAAATGTATTGAACCAGAAAATCTTCAATACAAAACCAACCAACTAAATAGATCCAAAAGCTGAATAAAAAAAATAAAAAATTACCGAACCCTTAATTATTTTGAAAAGTACCTATAAGCCTTTAACAAGCAACTTAGCTGCAAGAAATTAAGAGTAAACAAATAAAAGAAAACCTTAGAATTATGAATGTAATTTTAAATGCTTTCCAAACCATCTTTCACTTCATTCATCCCAATATCTAACACCTCCTCCATCCCCTTTTTCTCTCTTCAATTTTCAAACAACACTTTTTTCACAGAAACCATAAATCAGCGTCCGCGAAATTTCTAAAAAGAAAAGTGAGTTTTTTTGTAAATCCGTCGCCTTTTATTTAAGCACCATTAGCATTTGCAATTTCTTGCCGAAAAATAAACAGCAAGTACTACCAATCTCAATCGGCAAAAAGGATTTCAATTCGGTTGAGTTCCTCATTATACGGAACGACTATTTTTTTGCCACTCGTAAATTCACTGTCATACACGAAATCGTGATTCCTTAATTACGGGTTCTTTCTTATACCGACTCCTTTTGTCGTTGGAAGCAGTGATATTGTTTTAAAATGATAATTGATGGAATCACTACTTATATCAAAAGCGTATTCTTTCGAGTTACAAGCAGTCTTCTTTACTTTATAAGCGGAAGTCTGTTCGGGGATGGTAACTCCTTTCTGTTAGTCTTTGTCCACCAGCGTCTTTATATGCAGGGTGATCATAAAGAAACTTCCTCAATATATGAACACCCTAAAAGTCTATTCGCTCAATCAATCTAAAAGAATTTTCCCAATATTTCTCAAGGTTACGGTTACAGTGAAAAAAATTCGAAGTTTTCGAAGGCAACGTCCATTCTTTTCATGCGCAAAGTGATCAGCGCTTTAGAAAACCATAAATGTGTTAGAACGATACACTCATGACAAAAACCGTCGGGGTAAAACAATTGAAAAAAAAAAAAAAAAAATGTAAAGGACTGATGACAACACCGAGAGAAGGTGCATTGACGCTTTGGTCATGAACAATGTTCTTCTTTCCAAAGGTTTTAAGCAGCCAACTTTTGTCATACGTGTATCGTTCCAACGCCATTTGGAATTTTATAATGAGCTGATCAATTTGAGCATGAAAATAAATAGGTGTTGGCATTATCGAAAATTTCTAAATTATATCACTATAATCGTAACCGTGAGAGCACTATTTAATGAAATCATCACAATTTCAAGCGCATACCTTTAAATAACAAAATCAAAAATTGAAATTTCATTTCGATTGGTTGAGCGAATAGGACATTAGGGATTTATACAGGGAAGTTTCTATATGACAACCCAAAATTAGGTCCTACTTCTGCCGTACAAAGCATAGAGCTGCAATTTAATTTTTGTTTTTTACCAAAATTAGTTAGTGTTACCAGGCGATTCTCTGTAGTTTTGTTCTGGGGTCGTATTAATGGTAATATTTGCATGAGGAAATGCTACAAAAATCAATAAGAGTTAACATCAACTATATAAAGTTGTTAAACTTCAAACCTCCATTTGTCATTTTGAGCTGAGTTGCAAACAAGACTTGTAGGCTTAGCAAGACAGTGCCATCAGGCTCTGCCTATGATAATGTGTCTCACTATTTATCCCCTAACCCCTCCTTAATCAAAATGACGATTAAAAATTTAAAAATTGATCAAATTGCAAAAAAAAAAAAAAAAAAAAAAAAAAAAAAAAAAAAAACGTGTTTAAATTAGCGGCATTGAATAAGCTCATTCTGTAGTATTTAAAACAAGTTGTTTATTTTATTCTTTGCCGATCGGTCCAGTACCCGAAGGTTATGTGCCTGTAAAACCTAGTCAAAAACTGGTACTGACACTGACCTGTCAGTGGTCGGATATGGAACATGAGAAGTTAGTTTACTCTCATTTTTCCAAATTTCACACGTTCCTCACGATAATGAATTATATGATTTTGATACATAGCTGTTTTATTTATTCTTTTTTTATTACAAATAAAGAAAAATTTGCCTCCAGCTTAAAACTTAAATATTGAATTTTCATTGGAAATCTACATCTGAATGTGTTTCATGGATTTATTCATGAATATCAAGTGAAATTTTACAATTTCACTTTTTTTCTAAAGACGATCAAAATTTTAAAACTAAAAACAAAAAAATAAGATAGTTTTGATCTCATCTGGAATTATCTTTTCTTACGAAATTAGAAAATATTTGACGAAGAAAGAAAACATGGTTTTAAAAATAACACAAATTTTATGAAATTTATTCATATATTGAAAAATATGTAAATAATATCTTAATTTTGTAAGTTTTGATAAGACAGAATTATTTTACCAGTGCCGAAATAAAATGAAGTTTGTGGATGCTAGCGCCATCTATTGGATAGGGTGGTAACCGTAATCCATCCCCACTTGCTTTTATTCATTTTACGTTTCTATTTCTACTAATTAACTTATAAGTTAATTCTAAAACAAAGCCAAAGTAAAACGAATTTTAATGAAATCAATTATATTTTTTAGAATTATCGAATGACAGCTTCTTGCTCTGTGCTCTCAACAAACACAGTTATTTTTGACATATATAAATACAATTCCAAATCTAATTATATCCTTGTTAAATCAATAATTAAAAAGTACGGCAATTAATATCCAGGACTGATATAATATCTAGGATAAATATTATGGGAATTAGATACTCATTTAATATGTTTCGAAGTAATCTCCAAAGAGGGCAATCGCCCCATTAGCCCCGCCTGAATTCGCACTTGTAATGTCCACAATACAATATCTTACAAAATAAAACTTTAATGTTTTTCCAGTTTTGTAACAAAGAACCACAGGCACCAATTATGAGGAGGCAAGGGAGGCGATCGCCCTTGTGCTTCACCGACAGAGGGGGTAAAGATATTATTTCGCCCCAGCTCCAAAAATCTCTAAAAATGTATTTTTCCAATGTAAAATTAGCTTTCTTCAAATTAGTGTAATATCATAAAAGTAAATCGTTTAAAATAGTGTATGATATTGAAATAAATTATTTTTTAATGACGGAATAACTGGTTAGTGCTTTTACTTTTTCCATAAGATGTTTCTGAACTAATGTTATGCAAATAACTTTGTGACATAAGTCATAAACAATATTTAAAAAATTGAATTGCGAGGTATATTCAGTAAGTTGCTCATGAAGAAACAGTGGTGTCCGGAAATATATATCAAAGTTTTTTTTTCCAGTGAATTGGTTTAATTAAGTAACAAATATTTCACAACGATATCTAATAGAGTTACAGCTCTGAGATTTTCAACATAAGTGGTTTTGATCTTCTACTTGGACTTTTGACAAAGAGAATGTTAAAATTTTAATTTGTTTCATTCCAAAAATTTAAAAGGTTAAAAATTATTGCTTCAAGAAGTAGCGATAAAAAAAAAATTAAAAAAAAAACAAAAAAAAAAACATCTAAGTTAAGGGTAAGTAAAGATTTGACGATCCCTATTAACTTAGAATAACTCGGTTCGTATTATTTTAATTTCTAATTCGGATTGTAATATAAGGAATTTTTCCCGTACCAAATATTTAACTTTGTCTTCACATCTTACTTGACATTGAAACCAAGGCAACCACTGATAAATTAGCAATTACGATCGTAATTAATTAATTGTTTAATTAATTTTATGGGATCGAAACGCTCCAAGGTGGACTAATCTAAAGTTCCACTTCCAAAGTATTCACAATTCTGAAATTCGGTGTAAATACCAGCAAAGATAAACATAGAAAAAGTAAGATCTTCCCCATTTCAATTAACTAATTTCAAAGCCTCGAAAAAGGCCTGAAATGTTTCATACGAGGAATTTCCCAATTTTTGAACAAATATCAATAAAAGCAAGAGTTGTTTAAAATTAGTTTACTAATAACTAATTTAAATAACTAATTTTCAGCTTTCAAAAAACGTGATGAAACATCCGTAATGTGGAATGCGTGAATGTCTTTTGATGCTAAATTTCGCATGATAAAATTTGAAGCACGGGTATTCAGCTAGTTTAAAATAACTATACGCATCATTTCGAATAATTCAACGCACCAGTTTCTTTGATAACTACAATTTGAGCTTCCAAGTGACACAAAGAATAAAAAAAAAATATCTTCTTTCGAAACATCTCAATTATTAATCCACTCCTTACAAAAAATAACAAATTATATATTTCTCCAATTACTACTTCATCCATAGTCCTGTAGTGAAAGTATCAGAATTACATTCAGTGCTTCAAATTAGACACACAATACAAGAATAAAGCAATAAAAAATTCGTCTGCAAATTGTCCAGCCAGAATCAGAATCGTCTGCTCGGTTTGAGATTAGCTGGGTGGGGAGTGTGTCCTCTTATATTGTCGACTGTCATCTCTTATTTGCATAACTAATCACGGGTTTCACTCACTGTCATTAGATGCATGGAAGCGTGCTCGTGATGGAATATTTCACGCTCTGTCACTCTGATTAATGTATTTGACCTTCGGGAAAATTCTATATTCGCACAGAGGAAGAAATTAATTCTGTACAATGGGGTGAAAAGATGATCAACGTTTAAATAGATTTTTGATTGTACCATTTAAGTATTTAACAAAATGATGAGTCACATTCAAAAGAGCCATTGAAATAAGTAAGACAAAGGAAAACAAGTTGGATTGTGACAATAATGGACAGTTCCCGCATTTTTCAAATATTTTTTTATTCAATTCTAAATGTTTCGAAAAGGCCATAAACTTAAAAATTTCTGCTCAATGCGCTTTTTCTTTTTTTTAATTTGCGATCAAAATTACCTTGTTAGAGGTTGGCGAGAAAACGACTCATTTCGTTGGCATTAAACGTGACATAAAGAGATCCCAAACATCTTGGCTTGAAATGCAGCAGCGGAAACGAGATTTGCAAGTTTCTCGCAAATCACGTCAACCTGTAAGGAATGTGGCAATGGTCTACCAACGCCAACTTTTTTAACGCTAACTATTTGGCAGAAACCTCACGATAACCATAGAAACGCAGAGATCTCTTTATGTCACGAATTGTGTTGACTGTTTTGATCGGACTGGTTTTAGCCCGGTTTTGGAGCATTTTCTTTTCTTATAATTTAAATAACTAATTTTTTTAAAGAACTTTTGTTCAAATATTTGGAATCAGAAAGAAATTCTTCATAAATATGTACTACTTTCACTCGTTTTTAAAAAATTCGGGAATGGTCCATTGTCACTAAAATTTCGCTTCTACGCTTGTTGAGGTACATCATTTACAGATACCGGAACTCAAGTATTATGTCGTCGGCCTTATCGGCGACGAAATGTTTTCCAATTGTTGAATTTCTTTTCTGTTACCAACAGCTTTAATACATAAGATCCCCAAGGATCTTACGATTGAATCCTATGCTTTACAAGCCAACTTTCTGCCAACCCGGAATGTCTAGGAACCGGTTTTTATTCCTCCGGAATAGCTTTGTTGGTAAACATGCCCCTCGAGTATTGTTCGCATATTTTACCACCAACAAAAAGTTAGCCAACGGTGGACGGGATGATAATAATAAATTATACGAGAATGCACGTGATCTTTAAAGTGGGAAAGAAGACAATAAATTACAAAACTTATTTTTTCATTTATCACAAGCAAAAAAAAATAAAAATCGACAATTACGAAAAAAAGGTCAAGAGGATAATACGTAAGTACCCAGATATCGAGCATAACCATTTGGCGATATTCAACGACTGAAATCTCACCCTGTTGAAGTTGGCGACATTGAGGGATAACAAATCCAGAAAAAATTAGAAGTTTTTTTTTTTCCTTCTTTTTCTTCTTCTTCTTCTTCGTCTTTAACCTATGCTAGATGGAGACTGGTGAACTGGTGAGAACTTGTCATTGAATAATATCCAATTTTTAATCTGATATATCTATTTGAAGCCAAGGTATTAAATTTCCAAAAAGTATCGTAAAATCACTCTGCCGTCAGCCGGTCAAATTTGAAAGCACTTTCAAAGGGAACTTCAGTTTGAATTTTGTATAATAATCATGTTAATTTTACCGATACCCTCAGACTGATATATAGCACAATCTCAGCAGTTATAGTTAAGGCTTGGTTGGCTGCTTTCAGATTATCTGGCGCCGTCAGCAATACGAGGTCTATAATGCGCCGAAACATTTGACAAGCTAACATACATTTACAAACACCCATGCCTTACACGGTACTCGAACCCACCTCGCGGTCTAGAAGCTAGCACGCTAACCACTATACCGTTTAGTTGGCTTATAGTTAAGGCATTTAACATATTGCTAATTAATTTTCAGTTACCATTTTAGTTATTTCTAGTCAAAACTTCCCATTAAATCTATGGGAACTTTCCTGGGCGAGACCTTAACATTTGACTAATCTTAATTCATCATTTTTTGTTTAAGATTGTACGACAAGTTCTATAAAAATATTGATTTCTTCCACGAATTTCGTCTACATAACCTTATCAAAACATAACACCAAAAATCATTCGAAACCCAACTACATCTCTCTTAATTTCACTTTCGTTCCCACACGACATTTATTAAGCCAGATGGAACGAATTAGAAAGTCATTTATCACTGCGGAGGGTCGGACTGTGTTTCTTTTCCCGCCAGATCCCGGGATTTGCAATTTGAGCGTATAATTTCACAAAACCGTATCATTGAGAGTTTCCGATGATCAACTCGAGGCACCAATCCGAAGACGATTGGAAAAGATCAATTAATGTTCCTTTTTTTTCTCCGAAAAAAGAAAACAGTTATCAAAATGGAATGATAGCAGATGAGATAGTTCCATTTCCTCCGATTACAGAATCGTTTGCTTTCATTAGGGAAATGTACGCATGGTCACAGTCACGTGGGGTGTCCTGATAATGATAAAATATTTTTTATATATTCATGGAAAATAAATGGTATAAATTTCTGTGTTCAAATATAGAAATTGGATCTTGAATAATTTACAAAGTATTGCTCCAAAGAAGTTGAATTAAGTCAGTCTGTGACTAATTCCCCGCTTTACACATTCTAGATGGCTCACCCAGAACGTCATGTTTTATAATTTTAAAATAGCATTTAAATTTAAATTCGAAGTAAAGTAATGAGAAATGGCCAAACCATTTTAGAAGCTGAACTGAACCATTTGAAAGCTGAACTGAAGTATAAATTTTTTTCATAAATATATTTCAAAATCGAAATACAGGATGTCTACAAAAGGTTGGACTCATTTTGATGTTGAATAATTCATAAAATAATGAAGGCAAATTTAAATTGATAACACTAATGATTAGATAGACTCAAAAAGTTTTATAGCTCTTGTCAATGGACTTCCATAAGTGCGCCATTCGTCGCACGGAGAATATCAAGACGGTAGTCATTTTCGCGCCAGGTACTGGCAAGTAGGCTTGGGCGATGTTAATATTTCTGCATCGCGATATATCGGGAAGCAAACATCGCGATGTCACGATACATCACGATGTTAACTATATATTTTTTACAAAATACTATAAAACAACGTTTTCATAACACGCTATGTAGCCGAAAGTTATGCTTACTTAGCTTTGCAACATTTTATTGAATTCATGTATGGAAGTTTATTTTAAATAACATGAGCAGCAACCGAATTACTTTCAGAGGGATACACAAAGTACCCAAGGGTTATAAGCCGGTAATTTTTTTTTTTTTGGTTTAATCCGGATTTTTCGATTTCTCTATCTTAATGAAATTTTACTTTGTTGTTATCCACGGAAGGAGAGGAGAGGGGGGGGGGGGGCGAGGACAAGTGCACTTCCTGGCGGTGCACATGTTTCTTTAGTTATTGGATATTCTTCATTATTAAATCAAAAACATACTTTATAATGAATATTGTATTACTTACTATATACAATATAACTATTAAACAATAAAAATAAAATTAATGCATAACATTTAAAATTCTAATGATCTTTATTTTGTGCCAAAAAAATTTGCATTTCAGCATTTTTAAGAAGCAATGTTGGATTGAGTAATTAATCTTATGGAAATAAACTTTATTCAAATCGTACAAACTGAAAAAAAAAACAACCTATAAAACATTTATTTACTTACGAGTCAGAAGAAAAAATCCTTCAACTTAAATGGGGGGGAAAAATCGTTTATAAGTATTTAAGCAATCAAACTAGAGAAACAACTAGTATCCATCCATGCGCTAGTTCATACTGATTTTGGCAGATATAACTAACCATCATGGTAATAAACAACCTGATTATCTTAACTGGGTAAGAACTAGACATAAATTACCACGCAAGAATACCGCAATCCCCTTGAGTTAATAAATAAAGCAAAGCTCTCAAAGGGTAAAAATGTTAAATAAAAAAATCATGAAGTTAATGTAAAAGATTTAAAAATACAAAAATGTAATATTTTATTTCTTCCAAGTTAGAGAAAAAAAATCAAAAATGAAACACAAAAAGTTTAGGAAATACTCAATTGAATTCCAAAAATAGAATATCACGGTCTTTTATCTGATGGCAAATTAAATAAAAATCAAAACGTTTTTTTATGGGTTGAGAGAACAAAAAAAAAATTTCAAACAATAAAAGGAATACTTCTTTCATCGGATCTCCAATATTACTAGACTAACTGGCGCCTGAAAACCACCTCGTAATTTCAATACTCAGCTGTAAAAACGAAACAGGAAATAAACCCGAGACCTAAAAAAAAAAAAAATACATCGTGAAATTGAATCATAATTTCAACATGTTATACGTCTTTTTTCCCCTTGAAATGTGCACTTTTTTCCAACTTTATTTTAAATTTCAAAAGCTAGGGGATGCAAAAGCGAATGCAACATGTAATAAGTGATTAAGTGCGCGATGCCATCTGTGGCGTTTTGTTTCTATTCAATCATGGAAACATCGCACATACCGGATACGATTACCACGATGCCGATACAGCAAAAGCAAATGGAAATCGTCTCAAACGGCTCGGTGTAGCTGTTACACTGCGTTTCTATACAGTCTTGGATACACCGCGCATATGCAGGGAGGATTACTGCGATCTGGTGAAGAATCGTGTCTCAAACGGCGCGGTGTCGACGGTTCCAATACGTTTCTATAGTATTTTAGAAACACCGCGCATGAATAGTGGTATCATAGGTTCTTCGTCCTTGAAGTGCTAGGCAATGAGTGTATCGCGCTCTCGTCAAAAAAGATCGCGATGTATCGGTTTAAGGAAAATAGTAACACCGGTTTGACGATGTTGATTTCACACCGGTTTTATACGATGTATCGATACATCGCCCAAGACTACTGGCAAGCATGTCAGCATCCACAGAGACTATTGTGACTGTTATGCTTTAAGTCATCAATGTTCGGCACTTTCCTCCTGTAAATAATGTCCTTTACGAATCCCCAAAGGAAAAATTCAAGTGGCGTTATATCAAGTGATCTAGGTGGTCAAGAGGGAGAAGCATACAATTAATAAAGCGCACTGCCAATATTTACAAAAGAAATGATATTCAAATGGGAAAAGGAAATTTTCTATTGCAACGTTCACTATTCTAAGAATAAATACCATAAGTTTGTTTATATCTTCATTATTTTATGAATTACTAGCTGAATACCCGTGCTCCGCTACGAAATTTTAACATGTGCAATATTTAAGCTAGCTGTGAGGCCTTGCGTTGCGGAAATCCGTCATTGGTGTATAGGTCCCAGTTTTTGGCGCTTCGTTCGCCGATAGGTTCATCGCTACGCAAAATCGAGCTAGCTTCGTTCGCTGAAAAGTTCGTTGACGCATAAACACAGGCTTACTACACTCTTTGAAAGGTTCATTACTATGCAAACATAGGCTCGCTTCGCTCGCTGAAAGGTTCATTGCTGCGTAAGCATAAGCTAGCTTCACTCACAAAAATCTAATTGCTATGTAAAGCCTTAATAGAGAAACAAAAAAAATACCCGTTTATATCCCGTTAATACAATAATACAACACCCCTTAAAGATTATTTTAACTCGTGTTTGTGGAAAGCAAAATTGGAAAACCAAAACTATTTATTTAGAAACTTTCCGAGCTCTAGGCCTATTAGAAGTCGCTTTTTGTTTAACATTCTTTTTATCAAAAGTCCAATTAGAAATCCAAAACTACTTGTTTTGAAAATTTCAGAACTGTAGCCCAAGTAGAAATAGTTTTGTAAAATATTTGTTATAGTTTTTTAAAAAAATTGTTATTATTATTATTTTTTTTTTTTTAAGTTCTGTTTTTCGAAAGTCTAATTAGAAGGACACAACTACTTATGTTGAAAATTTCAGAGCTGTAGCCCTAATAGAAATTGTTTTGTAAAATATGTATTAATTAATTACAAAAAATTAATTAAAAAAGAACTAAATACAAATTTGAAATTCTGTTTTTCAAAAGTCCAATTAGAAGGCCAAAATTACTTATGTTGAAAATTTCAGAGCTGTAACCTTATTAAAAATCGTTTTGTAAAATATATATTAATTAATTAAAATATAACTAATTAAAATGTCAACATTCTGTTTTTTAAAAGTCCAATTAGAAGGCTAAAACTACTTATGTTAAAAATGTCCGAGCTGTATCTCTGTTTGAAGTCACTTTGTAAAAATAAAATTAATTAAAAAATAACTAATAAAAATTTTAACATTCTGTTTGACATGTATACAATAAGAAGGCCAAAACTACTTATGCTGAAAATTTCAGAGCTCTACTCCAATTTTAAGTAGGTTTCTATAGATTCACAGAGCCAAAGACAGACAGATAGACAGACACACAGCTTGTTTTATTATTATAGATTCAACATCAAAATGTGTTCAACTTTTTATAGACACCCTGAATAATTAAAACCTCACCTAAAATGATATTATTTTTAAAATTGAAATAGAAAAGGAATTGAAAATAATTCAAATATAATTGTGACATTTAAGTTATTTCCCGTTTTTGCACAAAATATTGTGTTTTATAGGATAAATTGTAGCTGTAATACGCTAAATGACATTTTCTGGTCATTAGAAAAGATAGTATTATTATTGGGAATGCTATTCAAACTCTATAATTTAAAAGTTTCACAAAATCATCTCATAAAATTCTATCATTCCTTAATAACCTAAAAATTCATACCTGAGTAATTTATTTCACCCTCAAGAGAACATGTTTTACTGTACATCTGTTTCTCCTTCTCTATCGCATTCTAGCAGAGAAAAAGAGTTGAAACTTGCATTTCTAGCAGACTGTACGGAGGAGATCAATACCAGTGAGTGAAAAACACTTTTTTTTTTTCAAATTGCCTTTCTAATTGCGTGGAAAAGACCATGAATTAAAAAAGACTTAAATTATTCTTTATACATCGGATAATAACTTCTGCCACCTCATTGCATTTGATATATTTGAAAATGTTGATTTTATCGTTATCAAAACCTAAGAATATGAAACATCGCACATCTTTCATTTACACTATAATACTCGTTATTGAAATTCAAATTTGATATGGTGTTATTTACCAGTTTTTATATTTTCACTCGTTTAAATAAAAATGGCCAGTTTGGCGAAAATTTTGGAAGAAAAAAAAAATGGGAAAAAAACCCCACCACCACCACTAAAACAGCGAAATTAACGATGTCATTCAATAAACATTACATTACCCTTTCTTGTGTATGAAACAAAAGAAAATCCATAGTTGATGGGCGATGCTCAAGGGTAAAGAACACTGTCCAATTTGTTAAAGGCACTCATTTTTCAACTTTTCACGCTTTTGTTGCATTTCTACGGGAATTTCAAAGGCGGAGACATTTAGAACACTTTAAGAAGCATTGGAATAGATATTTTAATCAAAATCGTTCGAGCCGTTTATTAGCAATTGCTGAAAAACGGGATTTTTTTCTGATTTCAACCTTATGCGCATGCGTAATTTCGACGAAAACCTTAATTGTAGGTCCCATTTCTGTCACTTGCCAGTGCACCAAAGTTGAACATCGTAGTTCAATTCGTTCGAGAATTATCCTGACCACGTATACACAAATATTCATTTTTGTATAAATGCAAAAAAATAAAATTACCGATAACAATGCTTTCATTATCCTATGTTAACATATGGGTAATTGGAAGTAACAATGAAATTAAAAAAGGGAGTGGCAACTGGCATCCTTCCTACACACACATCTTTGATTCTTACTTATAATTGCCACCACTGCCCATAAGAAGAGTTGGAGCAAGTGTCACCTAGAGGTGACATTGGAAATTGGCGTGTTTAAACTATTCCCACAATTTCGAACCTCATTGTACGAGACTTTATAGTACCAGGCCTGCTTTCGATGGTTTCCGGGTGTTAAAAGCTCCGAATCCCCCACACGTTACAAGTCTAGAACATTGTCTTTAACACCGATAAAAAGCAGTTTACTCTGGGAAAGATTGCTTTCTCGTCCGAGCTCTTTTTTTTTTTCTTCTTCCAAAAGACGGAAGTTTACGAGTGAGAGTTTTTCCCACTCGAAAAGACTCTTCAACAACAATGTCAACCACTCTTCCTGGATCAACCACGTGTGAATACACTGCTAACACCCTTCAAAAACAGCAATCAAAATATTTTTTAAAAGATCCCTTTAAAGATGCTTTTCCCTAATCTCTCCGCGACAAGAAGTTCCAGTGAAAGTGCCCCCATTTTCAAGAAACTATTAACTCACTTTCCACCAAAGAAACATCCTCTTCGGATTAATTTTTAAGCCCGTCGGAAGGTCACCACTTTTTCAAAGAAGGTGAGAAGAAGCAAAAGTCCATAAATCGTGTTGTGGCTTCGTTTCTAGCAGGAATCCCTTTTTGTGAGGTCCGTATTCTATCCTTCTTGGTGCCTATCAATTGTTGTGTCGATGTTGTTCGCCTTTGTGGCGGCTTTTTATCGGGACAAATGAAGACCTTGGGAGCGCGTGGCGAGGTAACACTCTTTCGATCCCTTTTAAGAAATGAATGGGTACATGGAGAGGTTTGATTTTTTTTTAAATGGGTAAAAAAAAATCGTTTGCGGTGATTTATATGGCTGGTGTGAAGACGGGAAAGGAGGGTGTAGAAAATGGTCGGTCAGTTCTTATATGCTCCGTAAGAGGGGGTTGATGAATAAGAAAAGATTGGGGACATCAATCTGTTGCGACAAGTGAAGCAAGCGACAGTAGGGTTGCTGCTTTTGGCGACGATTTTTTTTTATTTGATTTTAAAAGTATGTGTAAGGCCAGACACGATGTACGTTTTATTTCCCTGAGAAAATAACAACTGACTATGATTTGGCCACTTGGCCATACTTACAAGCTCCATTAAAAAGTCATCTATGTTAAATATTTTTACCTTCTGTACTTATCCAATGGAACCTGCTGCCGTTTAACAAATATGTGATTCAGTAAAATTGGAAGGGACATTAATAGGTGATGATCCTATAAATCCCACTTGTGACGGCTTATGAAATGATACATAAATATTGGGGAGGATTAAAACGAAAGTTAAAATATGAGCGAAATATAAAGAGTTATTTTAATGACAATTCTCGGTGTAAGCATGTGATATTTTGCACTGAGGCGACTTTCACGGACGCACATTGGCTTACATTACACTGAAGCACCGGACCCGTGTCTCGTGTGTCAATGTGTTATAAATGTATGTAATAATTTTGTATGCAATAATTTTGTATGTAATGATTATAAATGTATGTAAGGATTTTGTAACTCGTCACCCCATACTTCTAAGAAATATTCGCTTAAATTCTCGATCTATGTTTATACTATGATCATTCAAGAGTCTCACATTTTCGAGGCCACTCTAGTTTTTCACCCCCTCGTCAATATTCGGTGATTTGTTTTAGTTCTCAGAACTTTGCGTACACGTGTCCACTAATATAGGAAAGAACCTCTTATATTATCCCTTATTAACACTAAAGATCCCCAGACTCGAGACGTCAATTTTTCACTGTGTGCAAATAATCCCTTCTTATTAAGGATTCTCTCTCTGACTGACATGTAACAAAACCGCGTTGCTGTGCTGTTCCAAAATAAACTGCGTGTGTGGCTTCCTAAAGAGGATTGGATTTTCTTTTTACCACTATTGTATACATCTTGAAATGGGCTTTCCTGGACTCATAACACGTACGTTTGACCCAGTTAAAATAATTATTCTTCCATATAACTTAGTCGCATAATATTATATAAAACAAATACTTTAGTTCTAGATTTAAAATAATTTTACAATTCTAATCTGCTTAAGCATTATATCCCCAGCGTCAACCCCCATAGAATTACATACATTACTAGTCTTCAATGCAAAGTGAGAAAAGCAGCCAAATCTTGACACTGGTGACTTATGCAAAAGAGACATCAATATCGCGACAGATTTTTTTTTTAGTTTTTCGGAGAGTGAATGATATTCTCTTTTTTTATTATCAGTATTCCATTCATTATTTTGGGAGTAGTAGCCTTGACCCAGTACGTTCTATAAGGGTGGAGCTGAGAGGGCGCGGACACCGAACATAAAAGGTATAGAGTCAGCTTATATTTTTTTTTATGAACTGTCTTCGTGCCCCCTCTAGCCTCCCTTACAGCCACAAAATAGACGCATTTTGTGACGATTTCGTTACGCCTGCTGAAAACTGCCTCTTGATTTTACATGGAGATAGAGTTGTCAATTTCAACCTACTTTTAGCAACTAGGAGAGTTGGTGAAAGAATTAACCATCCCTAAATTTAACTCGGAAACAGTGTTTCTGGAGCATTGGACAATCCTGGCCGAAAATCGAGCGCCAATCATGGTCGAAGCTCAAGTACCATTTCTAAATGCACGGTTTCCTTAAAAAAAATTGCCCTCTGTTCTTTCTTATAAACAAAACATTTCAATTTTAAAACAGTGCTCCAACAATTCAAATCTTCCAATATACGAAAATTAGCACTGCGATTGGCCTATGTCAGTTGATATTGGCCAAATATGTCGAGCTACTGGGTAACGTTCTACGTTTGAAACGTCTAAACATTACATTCCTTCCTGTTTATAGTATACACTATGATATCAACCAAGTTCAAGACTTTCCTCGTGGTGATTGGACAGTAAGAGGAGGTAAATATAAATTGGTAAATGTTTTAGACTTATTTTATCTACCACAAATAAAATCAGATGGACAAATTTTTCTACATTGAATACTTGTTTAGGAGCCACCCTGTTTTAAAAAAAAAAATTACTTCTGAAGATCTTGTTTGGGGGGCCATGCATGCAGTCTATACATTATACTCCCTGTAATTATAAAGACTTCTAATTATTCAATGACAAGTTTTCTAGCTGTTTGTCACCAAACTCACCAATTAGTGACATTTTCGTTTGTAAGAATAACTTCAAATCAACGGGTATTTGTCGCTATACGTCATCAACCTTACAAGGGCAAGATTCATCTCATTAAATTCCACCAAATATTGCATGTTTGTGTTTAGTATCTGAAACCGATGTATTGCAATAGATATGTACGTAGGATCATCTTTTTAGTGGTAATGGCTGCCACAATCCATTTATTTATTTATTTATTATTCCATAGTGATTTCGCGTAGTAAAATTTTGAAATTTTTGGTCTAGTAGTATATTTTATTGATATAAGTCCTATAATTATGATTTTATATAATATTTTATATAGAAAAACGTTATAACAGTTTCCCTTCTTTAATATTATATGTAAAAAAATTATGACCTTTGCCCTAAGTAGATTCTTTATCAATTTTCATTAGTGGCAAAGTTTTTAATATAAATACTAAACATGGTTTTACAGCAAAAACCAAGCCGTAACATGACTGCCGTAAGCAAGACAAACGACGTGGGCGTCAACTTTCACACTTCAGGATGCGGCGCCCCAGTGGTCCGCCCCCAAGACACGATGCCCTTCCACAAACACAAACCATGCAACCACAACAACATTGCTAACGACCCTGTTACGTGTGTCTGTTTAGCCGCTTCCACCGAAGTGAAGTAAAACAATACATTAACCGTCAGTGGTGGTCAACTGCCCCCAAAATTACACTGGTTGCCCCGGTAATTTTCCGGAAACCAACACTTGGCGTGTGCTACTGGACTTTGCCGGTCTGGTTCGAAAATTATTGTTGGTGTGAAAGGGGCTGTTGCTTTGAGGTGTGAAGTTGGGCAATTAGGATTGAGGATTGCCAGACAATAGATCTTGAGTCTTGTTAGTCGGTGAAAACAAGATGATGAGCAGGAGGAAAGTATAAGGTGACCAAACATCTGCTAACGATTTGTACTGAAAAACTTATACATAGACTGTTGTAGAACTACGTGGAAGAATTTGAAATTGTTTGTAATGTTAATAAAACTAGAGCCGCATTTTGGTACTAGTATTCAGCTAACCGGGTACCAAATAAAAAAATTCAAATTGCAGCAATGATTAATTCAAACTAATAACCTTCAAATCTTTTCAATAACAAACCGTAAACATTTAGGCTTGGAGATTAATTAACACGTCATTTAAACGTGTAAACCTTACCTAAAATGATCTTCTAACAATCCATCTACCAATTGCCTTTGGCCGACCAAACGGTATAGTAGTTAGCGTGCTAGTTTCTGGACCGCGAGGTTGCGGGTTCGAGTCACGTGTTAGGCATGGGTGTTTGTAAATGTATGTTGGGTTGTCTAATGAAGAATGTTTCGGTTCATTATAGCCCTCGTGTTGCTGACGGCACCAGATAATCTGAAAAACAATCAACCAACCAACCAAATAACCAATTGCCTTTGAGTCATCTAAAATCTCTACACTATTTTCTTTCTTTATAATACAAACTACTTGATCATTGACTTCCAAAAGGAAATACATGAGGCTTACTCAATGTCGATAAAAAAAAAACATAACTGTCATCCGAATGACAGATCCTTCACAGAATCTACAGGTATATTTTTCATGTTGAGTTCGTCCTTTTTTTTCCCTCGCAAAATACGCAGAAATGCCAAGCATAGAAAAATCAATACATGGAACACTTTTTTCAAACGCGTTTTTCCCCAATATCCACCTATTGTTGAGTTCTCCCTTCGCATCCACAACGTTTCGTATGTTCTAGCTAAGCCGGCTAAGTAAACTGCACTTTAAACTGTCAATTAAATCTTGAAAACAGTCAGTTCCTGAGATCCTCCAAGCACATAGACTGGTTACATCAGCTTTTAGTGTTATCTTAAAGTAGCTTCCAACAATTGAGGCACCTACTTCCAAACTGAGTAATAACCCAAGCAACGCAGGACCTCAAGGCAAGTTTTACATATAAATCCACAATTACATGAATTAAAAAAAAAAACTTCCCTTTTCCTTCCGCGTTCAATCGTTCCAGGCTCATTCCATTCACTGACTTGCATGTAGGGGCCTTACTCACCCCTTCTCTAAAACCACTTATCCCGACAATAGCTCCTATCCAGACTACAAAGGGGTGCCATAATGAGGAAAACTTCCACCAGCTTCCGTCCTTTAGTGTGATCGAAAACCTCATCGCGTAATACTTTTATTTGTTATGTTGAAAAGTTGTCGGATTTGGGCAACACCAACTTAATGCTAAAGTCATAGCGTTGGCGTCACATATCTCGAGTCAAAAAGATCTTCAGAATACCTGATTTTCATCTGAAAGCTACAAAAAGTTGGTTGGTTGTATTCAGATTATCTGGCGCCGTCAGCAACACGAGGGCTATAATGCGCCGAAACATTTCGTCATTTAACAAACCAACATACATTTACAAACATCCATGCCAACACGGAACTCGAACCCGCAACCTCGCGGTCTAGAAGCCAGCATGCTAACCACTATACCGTTTGGTCGGCGCTACAAGAAGTAAGCAGATTTTCATTGGAAAAATTAGAAAGAAAACTTCACATGAATACCCAAAAAGGATTCGTACTGTTTCAAATGTAAAAATTTTGTGGTTGAATATTTTAGCATATTTTATTTTCAAGTATATTTCATTAAGAAATTTTGAAATAAAGACAGCTAAATAACTCCAAAATAGTTTTATCATCAATATGCCGAAGGAATGATACTTACTGCCAAACTAAACCAGTCATTTCGGTAGCCAAAAAATTTGTAATCCTTTAATAATGATTAACCACAGCACTTGGTCTGATTTTGTTTATCGAAAACATGTACCTTATGCAATTGCCTTTCATACATTAATGCAAACAAAACGAAAGTTGCAGTATATCACTAAAGTAAACTAAATGTTTTAAGTAAAAACTACAAGTAAAAGATTGTATTGTTAATTGTTGGTTGGTTGTTTTCAGATTATCTGGCGCCGTCAGCAACACGAGGGCTATAATGCGCCGAAACATTCGTCATTAGACAAGCCAACATACATTTACAAACACCCATGCCAAACACGGGACTCGAACCCGCAACCTCGCGGTCTAGAAGCCAGCACGCTAACCACTATACCGGTATTGTTAATTGTAATTTTGGCTCAGCACGTAAAATCATGCTTACCTTTTATAAAAATTCTAATTCTCTATAACTAATGTTACATTCTTAAATGTGCCAGAAATAGACAGTCGGTAGTTCCAAACAAACAATGTTACATTTTGATGCAGTTGATTTAAATGTAGAATTAACAAATCAAACTAAATTAGAAGCAATTTTTTAACAAAGTGGAGTAGGTACTGTTTATAATTTGAGTAATTATGTGCCGAATTATTGAATTTAAAAGGTTTTTTTCATAGTTTTTTATCGATGTAAATGTTTGTTGTTTGGAATGCTAAGTGCCTCATTGTAAAAGTAACCATTCTAACGGCTTTAAAATGTCAGTCTATTTCCTTTCCCAAAAATGAAAATTACGCAAACAATGCATACATGTCATTCAGCAGAAATATCAGGTTGTAGCAAAAATGTTCCGCCAAAAAAAAATAATAATAAAAAAAAAAAAATTGGTTGGTTGGTTTTGACTTTTCTTGCGCAAGAGCAACATTAAGGCCATATTTCACCGAAACCATACGAATACTTAAAAAATATTTAAATATATACAATAATAAAGCATATCAATAAATTGTGACCCATATATTTTTTTTAAAAGCAATTAATTATACGAGATGATAAAAGCCTATTTCCAGTAAAAACAAAAAAATAATTACATAATGAAGTTGGAAAAAACATGAAAGCATTACCTTTAGTGCGGGTAATAATCGCCACCTAAATCAATAATTTTCTGCCAACGTTTTGGTAGTTTTTCAAAGCCTTCGGCCCAGAAACTTGGTGGCCGAGAGTCCAAAAAAATGATCAACCTCATTTCGGATGTCCTGTGCTGAATCGAAGATAGCACTAACAAGATGTAGCTGCAAGTGTGAAAAAGACAGAAGTCTGAAGGAGCGATGTCGGGGCTTGATGGTGAGTGTGGCAAAAGATTTCCTTCGAGTCCGAATAGAGTCCAGCCGGTGAATGCAGACCGCATGTGGTCTTGCATTATCTTGATGGAACAATACCTTCTTGAGCTGGAAATCCTTGAGCCACATCTCCCCTTTCCTTCGATTCCGTCAACTTCCTTTGGAGATAAACTTGGGGATCAGACCGTCCCTCACAGTTTCGAAAATACTTTAGCAAGTCAAAATTGGTTACTATTACCGTGCCATCAGATTTAACAACACGAAGTGGATCTCTAGGATCAAGGTTGGTTGGTTGGTTGTTTTCAGATTATCTGGCGCCGTCAGCAACACGAGGGCTATAATGCGCCGAAACATTCGTCATTTGACAAGCCAACATACATTTACAAACACCCATGCCAAACACGGGACTCGAACCCGCAACCTCGCGGTCTAGAAGCTAACACCCTAACCACTATACCGTTTGGTCGGCCTCTAGGATCAATCGCTTCTATTTTAAATCATTTTCTGCAATACAGCAAAACCAGTGTTTCAAAGAACCAGTCCCTTATATGTATGCAAGAGTGTTTAGTGTCGAGTGAGCAAACCATTTCACTTATAATCCAAACCATGATTGATAGTCGACAATTTTTAAATTAGTATATAAAAAAAAATTAATAGTATTAAAAGAAAGAGACTAAGATTGCAATTTCATAAGTTTGGTAATTATTGTTTCGATAAGGTGCAAGCAAAGACATGAATTTAGTGTACATGCAAGAAACGTAGTTTCCTTAAAACATGTTAGTGCAGTAGCAAATCCATTTGAATCTGCAATCAAAATAAAAATTGCGTTAAGTTAAACTATTGAATTTATTTTGTTCCTTCTTACTTTTACTTTTTTCATTCTAGTACGCCGTTCGACAACATTATTTGTAGGGGAAGAAGGGGGGGGGGGGGGGTCTTTCTTTCAAACCTTGATTTTGCAAAAATGGAATTCATAATGAAATGTGAATTGATGGCTGCGTTTTAAATTTTTGCTCAAATAATATTCAAAATATGGCTTCCTGTTTTCTGTGAGTGTTATTGTTTTTTTTCCCTAACTTTTAATTTCAAAGGTGAAATTTCATAATTTTGTTTGTTATTGCAACTTCTTCAGTCCTTATCAACACTGCTTATTTTGCAAACAAAGTAAAGCTTCTAAATTTTATTTTCAGACACTTTTGTTATTAACTATATCCATTTATCGCCTATATAAGTACACATCTAATTTTTTTTATTCTTAATAGTTCTAAGGGTAAATGCTAACAAGATTAAATATTTGGGAAGCAAATAAAAATAACTACATGAGTCTGCAGGTCGCCCACATAAAATGTAGTGGACTTTTATAAAATGTAAGCAGATTTTACACATAACAATGTACTTTAATGTGTCATCATGTAGTGGCTGTAGGTTCGCTCCTTTCTCATGACTTCTGTCTTCGAACTATTTAATTATAAAAACTAATTATTTCTAAATGAAACTAATATTTTCTAAAAGATACAATTTCTCAAGTAAGTGTAAAAAGATCCGATTAACAGCAAACTTCTTGACTCAATACTGTATTCACTAGGGGGAAAAAAATTCCAATCAAGGTAATCTTCCTCCGAAAGGTAGCAATGTGTTCCTGAAACGCGTTCCGGCTGCGACGTTGCCATGTGTTGCCATGGTAACCAATGCAACCCAATAGGCCTTCCCTTCACGTAATTTGTAACAAGGCTGCCAGATCAACGATTTTCCGACTTCGTCTGCCCTTGAGAATTTCTCCTTTAAAATAATCTCTTGATGGAATTTTTGCAAGATAATGGTATCATGTGAAGGCTAAAGAGTTATTTTATTAGTTTGAAGTACTATTTTGTTCTCAAAATAAATTTAAATATTTTAAACTCATTATCTAAAAAAAATCGTGTTTTCGGCATGTGAAACTTCATTTAAACAGTGATAACTGAAGTTTGAAATAATCTTTTTGAAAAATGATTTGTGAATTCAAATCTGCGTTATCTATTAGATATTTTGAACCTCAGTCAAATTGATTGGAAAAGAAAATAAATGTTGCTAGATTTTTAAATGCAAAAGTTTTTAGAAAAATTGCGATTTTCTCTACTAGATGATGAACTAGATAGAACTAGATGATGTTCATGACATTAAGAATATTATGAACAATTTCCAACCATAATTTCTTTTCTTGTCCCCATAAAACTCGAGTAATCACTGTTCAAAAATATGCTAATTAAAACGAGTTAAATATTAGTTAGTTAGTTAATTAATTTCGGAATAAAACTTAATTTTTTTTGTTCATTTAAACACTATTACTAATTATGAACTTTTAAGTGAAAAAAAATCCGATTTTTAAAATGAAAATTAAAGAAAAGTTCAAGTTTATTTGTACATGATTGTGGAAAGTGTGTGTGTGTGGCTGGGGGGGGGGGGAGGGGGGAGGGGGGAGGGGTTGTTGGGAAGTCGCATGTTTCCGGATGGAATAACATTTTCGACCACGGGCCGCCACTGATATTGAAGATTATTTGGGAGATGGCTGAAACCCACTGCAATCAACCAAGCTGAAATCAAAAGGGAAAACACGAATATATATCTCAAAAATAGCAAATCACAAACAACAAAGGAAAACAGTCCTCATCTGCATAATCTACGCATCTCAAAGTTAGACAGAAGCGAACACATATAACGGATGAAAAACAAAACAAAAATAAAGGGACGATTAAGGTTACAGATAAAGCGGGCAAAAAATATCGTCTGCGGAAATGGTCGTTCTTCTAGGCACGCACAGGAAGCGAAACCGAGCTAATTAGAAGGTCATCAGGGGCTCACGCTACGACACAACCCACACACCCTCGGAGAAAAAGAAGAACAAGTTGAATTCGAACTTTCGAAATCGGCGCGAAATTAGCGGAAGTTAAAGCAGTATCGAGAATATTTTCCCACGCTTTTTTTTTAATTGTTTTGTTCGATGATATCTCACGCGAAAAAGACGGCTTATCAAGTGACCAGGTAGAAGACGTCCTTAAGAATGTTCAGAAACGTAAACAAAGAGGTGTTGCGTCATTTTCCGGCTTTGGAAAGGGGGGGGGGGGGGGAATGTTGCATGATTGGAATAATGTTGCATCTTTTTTTTTTTTTTTCTTTCTTTTTCACAAGGACGATTTATTTTTTTATATTATTTCGTGGTGAAAGCTCGGCTTGTTTTTCTGCCTAAGGTCAATTCGAAATTCACACGGGTTTCTTCGTATGACCAGCAGCCAAATACCGTGGGATCGGTAATAGGTTATTAGAGCATACACACTTTTAGACTGCTGCATTGAATCTTAATCTTTTAAAATTATATTTTATCAAAATTTTACGATTTGAAATAAGCGAAGTGTTCTTTAGGAAGTTCGAAGTTATAATATGGATAACTATTCAACTCATATTTGCAGTATTTCGGTTTCCCAAGGTGAAAATCGATGATAATTAACTTATCGACATTTATCATTTGATTGAAAAGATATGACTTTAATTTCATTAAAAAAAAATTCTATTAATTTGTTTAAAAAAAACTTATGCCAGAAAATTGCTTATAATTTTTCCTATACATCCCATAATCTACTATATAATCTATATCCCATCAGCGATCAAATTACTTCTAGATTATATATTATGTTTGTGTTTATGAAAAATACATGGTTATTATTAGGGATGGAACGGATATCCGGCAAATATCCGATATCCGGCATATCCGGTTGATTTTTCAATATCCGAAACCCCGTCGGATATCCGATTCGAAATACCGGACATCCGATAATTTCATTCGGATATCCGGCTATATATCCGGCCACCACGTATCCACAAGAAATAATTTTTTGCAAAAAATAATGATCTTTTTCGGACAAAGGGGACACCGCATCCTACGTTTTTTTTTGTTTTTTTTATATATATTTTTTTTTCTTGGACATAAATTGCAGTCAAGTTAGAAAACGAAAAAGTTCCTTCGTGAGAACTATTCTTTCGCATATCCCTAACTTAAGGGATGAGCTAGAAGATGGAGGTGCATTTAGTTTCAATTCACAGAAAGAGGCGCCGTATTATTGGCGCCGAGTTGATAAGCATAAACCATTCCTCCAATATTTTTCCATACACATCTTTCATACGTGTTTTGCAATATGTTCTTTTCATTCCAAGTTTATGATCTGATTAATTCCAGATGCTATATTTGAATGCTTCTCCGTAAAACACGAACCGAAATACTAATAAATAGTACTTTTTTCCCATAACATAAGTTACTTGTTAAGAGTTTTAGTTATTCTCACTTCCTCCTTTTTTTCTGACATTTGCTAGCGAGTAAAAAGCAATAAATAGCCAATGCGCACTCCTCAATGCTTTTTTTATTTTTTGTTCTATCGACGATAATACCCTACCCCTTTATGCTGTGAATGGTATGGTCTAATTTCTGATTTTTCATTGGCAGAAGTTGAAAGCTGGTATATTTTTTCTGACGTAAAATGAAGTATTGTAATTTTTAGGTCTTTAACGCAGCGCTACAATGTGGAATTATATTTAGCTCTCTAGAATGTCTTGAATCATAGTTTTCTCCAATTACAATCCAATTTATAATTTTTATTAATGACTCATTTAAAATCACCCATTTGGAAGTATTTTAAAATTAATGGAAATGACGAAAGCAAAGCCCTATGTGTTACTTGCTCCACAGAATCGCTTAAAAAATATATTGTGCGCGGCAAAAGCCCAAAATCCTTTTCCACAAAACCCTTATGGAACTATTTAATGAGTGTGCATAAGGAAATTCACCGAAGCTTAAAAGACTCACTAAATGCCTCAAATATTGATGAACAAGAAAAAACAATTCATAAAAACAAGAAATGCACGCAGACAACATTGGAATCGACATTATTTGTACCAAAATTTTGTAGTTTAGATGATCCTAAAGCAAAAGCCTTAACCACAAAAATATGTAAGTACTAATTTTGTTTGTTTATATTAAATATATATTTTAAATATGGTATAACATAATGTTGATGAATTTTGGGTTCGAAATTTTTTAAGTTTATATTTAAAGACGGATATATATCGTATAACTATCGTTTTTAGTATATAGACCGAATATCCGGTGAAATCCGTTTCGGATATCCGTATCCGGTAGACATGGTACCCCGGATATCCGAAATCCGGTATCCGGCAAAACTCACATCCGTTCCATCCCTAGTTATTATTACAGTATCCTAGACAATTGGGACAATTAGTTCTTATTAGCTATAGTATAGCGACTATGATTATTTGACCCAATCGTCGTGGAAATTGTAATACTAACCATATATTTATTTTTTAGAAATAGATACTTAATATATAATCTTGTAAACCAAAATTTTCAGGACGCGGAGCCCTTTTTGAAACAAAATTTTCTCGCGGATTTTTTTTCATTTGCAAGAGGAAGTATCGGTGTATTACTCCAAGACTATTCGCGAACTTTTTTAATGTATCTTGTTTCTAACAACAACATAATCATCAAAAGGTCTTCACATTGTCGTCTTGGCACCATCTGCTCACTAGCCAATGTAAATTGTCTCACGTTTTCAAGTTTTTAATGAAGTGAAACGGTTTCAAGTTTTTAATGAAGTGAAACGGTTTCAAGTTTTTAATGAAGTGAAAGGGAAACAATTCACTATCACTTGTAGAGAATGGAAGTAACTTGCAGTATAGAAAATCTTCATAAAGAAAGCCTGAAAATTGATACCTCATAAATGTATATAACACTACTAATAATACAGCAACAACCATGGAACGTCGAATTGTAAGAAACATTTCTTTTAACGGATACAGAAAATTATGATATATTTAACATCGTTTGATAGATCCTGGCATTGGCGGTCAGTGGTCGAAAATGTTAGTGCAGCCGGAAACATGCGACTTCTCAACAATCCCATACACACACTTTCCACAATCATATACAATCACACTTGAATTTTTGTTTTTAATTATCATTTTAAAAATCGGATTTTTTTTTTTTTTTTTTGCACTTAAAAGAACAAAATTAGTAATGATATTTAAATGATGAAAAAATTCAGTTTTATTCAAAAATTAACTAATTAACTCGTTATAATTAGTATATATTTGAACAGTGATAACTCGAGTTTTAGGGGACCAGGAAAATAAATTATGGTTGAAAATTGTTCGTAATATCATTCGTAATGTAATGAACCTCCATCTAGTTTCTAGAATATATAGTTTTTTTAATAGAATTTTTTTAACATTGAAAGTAGAAAAAAATCCCAATTTTTCTATAAACTTTTGTATTTAAAAATCTAGCAAAATTCATTTTCTTTTAAAATCAATTTGATTGAAGTTCAAAATATCTAATAGTTAATGCAGATTTGAATTCTCAAATCATTTTTCAAAAAGATTACATCAAACTTCAGTTATCACAATTTAAATGAAGTTTCACGTGCCAAAAACACGATTTTTGTGGTAATGAATTTCAAATATTCAACTTTATTATCAGGGTGGCGGGGTATGTGGGTAGCAAAGACGCAAATTATAGGTTTTTGAATACTCAATACGATTCATTCAAAAATTGTTTACATTTAAAAATTTGGAAGACGTGGATTTTGACAAGGGAGGGGGTGATTTTCTCGGTTGACTTTCTAATAGCCTGGAAAGATTACAAAAAGACAATTACAACAACAATTAAAAGACTTTTATTTCAAACATATTGTCACGAACATACAACACAAACACACATAAAAATCCCTCTACACAGAAAATCTATTGGTGCAATACTACAGTGCCATTTGTAAAAACATCAATTCTCTCGCCATGCTCCAATGACTTGGATTCACATGAAAATATTACAAACCATAAATGTGGTCTGTGTGTGTGAATACAGAGCTAAAATATAAGGAGAATTTAACTTACAAAAATAAAGTTACCTCGCACTAATTTTTCTCTAAAATGTTTTTGTACTTTTAATTTAATAAGGACATTAAGAGGGAGTTAAAGAGGAAAAAATATATATTTTATTCAAGTAAATGAAACTAGGGAAGAGAAAATGGAACATTAACTAGTTTTACAGTGCAAGGTCCTAATTTACTCCTTAAGAAATCTGTTTCAACTCTTATAAAAAATTTAATGGGAGTAAATAATATGAATAAGGAAATTGGTGGGTCAGAAACTCATGGTACACAATTGACATAAAAAAAAAACTAGACTAAGGATAATTTTTCTCTTTCGAAAAATTCATTATTGAATGTCTAATGATACGTAAATCAATTTCGAATTAAAAATTATTTCCTCCAGTTTTAGGATTTTTTTTTTTTTTTTTAATTGCGGCTTAAAAAAAATCCACCCTATAGAAAACTAAACTTAAATCAGTGTTACTCGGTAACTAATCAAACTCGCTGACAGCGAATTAAAAACATATGTATTTTTATTTTTCCTTTACTTATTTCAAACAAATTAATGCATCTTAACAGAACATTTAATTAATAAACAGAAATGTGTAAAAATTAACATTTCGATGAGTGAGAAGGAGTAAAGTGCTTTGGGAACATCTGTAATCCGCTAAACAGGAAGTCTATTAGTACTACATAATAGACGAAGTTACCTAGGGTAAAATAGGGTTTAGTTATCTAGGGTAAACAAATTTGTGGCTTTAAAAAAATTAAGTAAACTTCGTGAAAATTTATGAAATTAAAATTTAGTTATACATCTTAGTTTTAAGTTGTATGTGAAAATTAAGTACATGGAAATGTAAATATTAGGTATTGGATATTAAAATTTACATATCATATGTTTACGAGTAAAAATTTAACAAATACTGCATCCTTAAATCAGATATATAAATAATCATTCAGAATCAATTACAAATTTGAACATTCTTTGCAAAATTTTAGCTGCCTGAAGAATTCTTAAAATGCTAAAAATGACTTGTATTCAAAATCACAGGTCCCATCTCACATTTGTGGAATTAGAGCCATGGTATTACATATTAAAGATGCTGGGATCAAATTCCTAGTTAGCATTTTTAAGCTGTAGGTCCTGCTTGCCTTTCTAGTAGTTATTTTAGAAGACTGTTATTGAGTATGTTACTTTTAAATTAAGTTTGTTATTTTAATATTTTCA
Source organism: Linyphia triangularis (assembly GCA_963978545.1). Taxonomy (NCBI): domain Eukaryota; kingdom Metazoa; phylum Arthropoda; class Arachnida; order Araneae; family Linyphiidae; genus Linyphia; species Linyphia triangularis. The sequence continues at coordinate 60,200,752 of OZ021729.1, forward strand.
GTAGGCTTTTATCTTGCTATCAGTTTGCGGCTTTGCAGATAACAAGAGCGGACAAAACAATAGGTGGTTTGCAAAAAGTGTTTGAAAAGTTTTCCATGCTTGATATCATTCTCTGCGTATTTTCAGAGAGAAAGAAGGGCGAACTCAACATGAAAAATATAGCTGTAGAATCTATGAAGGGTCTAGAATCGGACACTGAAAAAAAAAAAATTTGACTCGATGTTGAATTCATTCTTTGTACCCGCAATGCCTCATATGTTCTTATAATAAATTCTGTTACTTTCATTTTTTTTATAATATCACACAGCAACAATCACTATTTTTTGATATTACCATTGAAATTCAATCAAATTCCGTTCATGTAGAGTACAAAAATAATAGTAATTAAGGAACATAAATTTTTATTTTTTCTGATTAATACTTTCTTTCTTCTGTAGAATTAAAAAAAAAAAAAAAAAATACTAGTTATCTGAGTTAATAATATGCCTTTGTATATCAGATTTATTAAAATGTCCAAAAATTTTAGAAAAGTATATATCAATTTTACTCAGTATTTCCTTAACAGTGATCGTCGGTCTTTTTCTGATCTTCACAGAGCAAATGCAGCAAATTCCAAATCCCAGTATCGCTAAAACACAGCTTTAAAATGCTTAAAATTGTGTACTCGATAAAAGAATAAAATCAGAAGCTAATAGACATTTGAAGAAAAAATCATTTAAAAATATTTGTTCGCCTTTTTTTTTTAACCAGGTCCACAAGTGTTATTTTCTTGGTAATGGCGCTTCAAATGTGGGATGAAAAATCAATTATTTTGATAGACTCTACAAATCTTTTGCAAATGCTTATAAAATACTGAGAAGCACATAAATCAGTATTTATAGGTTAAATACGATGCATTTTTTTTTATATAAAAGTGAAATAGGCTTTAAAATATTGAAAAACTATAAGAGACATCCAAATTGGATGGAAATACTACTAGTAATTGTTAAATTTTGTTGCAAAGTTTTTCACAAACTTGTATTTTACCTTTCCAAAACACAATTATATTGGAATAGCACAGAAGAAAAGCGGCTAGAACTATTTGAAATAGTGCATTAAATTATATATTGACTTCAGAAACAGAAAATAATTTAAATTTAATACAATTCTCTTAATGCAATTCCCTCTTCTGGATTAATGCAGGAACATTTTTTTGCACTTGCTCAATAATCCAAATAATGCACATTAAATTAAAGAATGCACATTGATTAAAAAACTTAAATTGATTAAATAATGTATATTGATTAAAAAATGCACATTGATTGAAAATGTACATTAATTCAAATAATTAATATACATTTTCTCTAATGCATTATAATTGAAAAAAATAATTCACATTAATTTATAAAATACAGATAAATTCATAAAATGCACATGACTTCATATAATGTACATTATAATTCAAATAATGCATATAAATAAAAGCACTGCCAATTTAACAGCATGTGTAATAAAACTTATATTTTTATCCCTATATAGTACTTTAAATTTTTAACCATTCAACTTATTATTTGACAGCTCTAGACAAACAAGATTGCGGTTTTTTTTTACAAGATATTTAGATACACAATCAGGTATACAACTTTATCCCCATGTTGTGTTTACAACAAATCAGGTTTTAAACTATATTTTTACACATTGGTTAAACTGCCTAGTTTTACCCAGTATGATGCCTGATAAGAAACTTTAAAAGTTTATTTCTTGTGAATATGTGATAAACCTCTGTCATGAAAAATAAAGTGCAACATAGTAGCTCACGTAATTCAAGATTTATAATTCTATAAATAATTAGTGCAACGCATTATTATAATTATTTCTTTTTTTCAGTTCAGATTTTTTAGCCAATCATTATAAGATACTATTCGACATTATATTTTTAAGCTAAGTATAGGATACATTATCAGGGTTTTGTTGGTTAAACGGAGCCTTGTTATTATGAACTTTTAATAAGAAACCTGTATTTGTACTTTAATGAGTTTAATTTCAACTGAGAAAGTACCTTTCAAGCAGATGTCAACTTAAAAACTTACACATAAAAACATTCAACATGCATTTAATATGATAAACATTTATATAATAAAAAACAAGTCACAACAAATATGGCACTTAATGGATAAAATGACTCACTCTTAACTCTTAAATTAAGGATAATTTTATACTTCATATTCAATACTGACTACTCTCTATTTCAAAAACATGCATTCACAACTAATCTCCTGCATTATTTTACTGTCAAAATTTTCATAACAACCTCATTCCAGCAGTTTCTTATTAAACTAAAATTTAATTTGCAAATTATACAGAGGCAATTGTCAAGAACAGTTAATTAGGTGAAAAAATATTTTAAATTGAAGAATACAAATAGAAATAAGCTTAGTACCACAGAAAAATACTGCACAGCATTACTGCCATTTAATAATTTGTGACTTTTGCTTAAATTACACAAATTGGAAATTTCAGAGATTTTTACTGCAAAATCGAGTTAATATTGCAGATTACCCCTTATTTTTGGTGATTTCTCTCTAACATATGATAACCAATAGATGTCACTGAACACAGGTTAATAAATTAGACACCTGTGCAACATTTATGCAAATGCTGATAATAGCAAAAAATGCAATCAGAGTTCTAGAATGATTTTATAAGAATCTGGTAAAATATTGTTGTCTATCGAAGCATAAAGTTCTTTTTTTTTTATTTGGCTACAACTATATTTTTGGTAAAAATATGTGACAGATAAGTTAGTTTCTTGTGAAATAAAGATTAATTGCATATTAGAGTAAAAATTTAATTATGTATTATGCCCAATTCATTAGAATTTTAAATAACAACCATGCACACAACCAACATTTGTATAATTCCACTTAGTTTATTAAGGTTCTTATGTAAAAATCATTGCACACTTAGTTAAAAATATCAAAATTCAGGATTTATGGCATTAATCCCAATTGCCAATTTCTACCCCTCAATTTGACAAATGCACATTTACAATGAACAAACCTCAGTCTACTTTTCCATTTACCACACTGACAAGACAATTTTCAAACACTAATAACATGTAACGTAGACAGAAGGTTTTGCACAAGATCAAAAAAAGACTGTGAATAATAAAGTGCTCGTAAAAAATCATTAAAACTATATAACCTTTGATTCCATACATAAAATACACACCCACCAAGTTACACATACGCATACTATTTGTGGATCAATTTAGTTTGTCAAAATGTATATTTTGATACACCAAACTAAAGCGTTCATAAAAATACTACGCTTATTTTAATCAAACATGAAACAATTGAAACATTTGCTTTTCAGAATAAATTGAACTTCAATAAAATATTTCTAATTTAAATCTAAAGATGTAGTCATTAAGATTAAAGAATGAATTAAAGAGAGTATGAATTTTTAAGATGCATTCTGTTAAAAAATGCATGGAGTAAAAAATGCCTTGTATGTTAGAATATCATAAAAGTTGAAAAGTATATAAAATAGTAAGGAAAAAAAGGTTATGCGAGGGCTGAATGGAGTTATAACTCTAATTACTGGAGTTAAAACTCATTAAATTCACAAATGTATTTTCTTGTATCATTTATGTAAAAGTGTCGTCTTTTGTTTGACACAAGTACATGCTAAAACTTTCAGTCAAAAATAAATGAGGAACTAAAATACCTTAATATAAAACCATAGGTCAAGATATGTTTATTTATATAAAATATCATTATCGTCTATTATTATGTACAAGTACCTCCTATAAAAAGTTATCATACTAAACAATTTTGATACTATTTTACAAGTTAGAAAGGAATGGATTTGATATCAAAACATACATTACTATATGTAAGAAATACAAACCACACATCCAACATAAAAAACATATCTAATTTAAAGTAACAGATTATTTAAGTTCATTGAAAATAAAAGTATATCATAGTATAAACAAATACACATAATTGAAAAATAACAACTTAATAAAATATGTACTGAATAATTATGTTGTATAATTGCAAAAGTAGATACATCTAAAAATTACTTTGTTTTAAGTATAACTTCCCTTTGTCTTATATATTTGGCGTACCAATTATGTCCACGTAGATGTGGAGATGTACATTTGCAACTATATTTCACAATTATTTCAAATAAATTCAAACAAAAATTCAATTCAACATAGATAAAACTATTACAACTCTAAAAATACAAGAGTGGTTTTCTATAAAATGCAAGTCACTCATACAATTCAAACTTAAAACCAAAAAATTAGGTCACATCGCCAAGTTCCAACAAAGCATTAATGACGTGTTCCTTTTGCCCTCTATTGCTTTCAAATACAGCCCGTACAATATCTTCTTCCATGTTTGGAAACATTTCCCTTATCTACAAAAGAACAAATTATTAATGTCATATCACCACTAACTACTTAGCTCATGAAGACAAGAGTGAACAGGGATGTTATTCAAAATAATGAAGAAAAATTCCTGATTCTTCAAAACAATATTTTAAAAATTCCAGACATAAAATTGCATGAAAAAACAATCACTATTGTTTGAAATTACAATTGCATACAGTAAAACTATTTGAATATGTAAATATTAGCCTTTAAAGTATTGAAAATCAGGGAATTTTATTTATGTTACTAATTAGTACAGTTGGAGAAAAATAAAATGTCTGTTCAACATGATTCTGCAAAATAAAGTCTGTTTTGAAATGATATCTACATAAAATAAATCTATAAATAAATGATATCGATAAAAATATTATCTAAAATGATATCGGAAAAACAAAAGAGAAAATGACTTGGAGATCAGTTTTTGGACAGTAAAAAAACATTTCCCTTGTTTTTTAGCAACACTGAAAGAAGACAAAAAAAGGTAGTAGTCTGGTAACTTAGATGGAAAAAATCAATTTTTTTTCCACTTGAAAGTAAAATATATTGAGAGTACATTGTAAAAATTTTAAACCAAAATTCGAAATATTAATGAAGTTATAATGAATATTTGAGAGAGTCTCATTGTTGTTGAGCATCTGTTCTTGAAACTTCAAACGCGTTTTTCTCAAAACAATGTTTTTTTGGTCGACGACAGATTGCTCTAACATTTTTACACGTTATTCTACACATCAGTAGTTCTCATCGGGACTAGGATCTTTTTTTTCCATCCCTAACTTTCCATTTTAGAGACTGATTTGTGCCTGAAAAAAATCACTTTTAATTTTCGAAGTCTGCCATTTTGCTATTTTCAGATAAAATTTAATAATCCATTTCTAGCGAGAACGACCATTCTATAGATTAATAATTAATTCGATTTTTTTATTTCAGATGTCTTTAGAAGCCGAAATCATTGGGGCCAGCCACATACCTTTTTTTAGGTGTCTACTTTGATCAATAATAATAATAAAAGTTGTAAAATTAAGTAAAAAATCTGTGCTTTTTGTATCCATTTGAAGTCAATAATAACATACTTAAAAAAAAAATTTAAAAAAAAAACATTGCATTTTTTCCCCCATAAAAAAAAAATCCTGATAAAGATGTCAAAAAACGTGTAAGTTACCAGACTACTACCTAATTGATTTTTATTGTGTGCAAGATCTACATAGGGACTTTTGGTGTAATATTCCCTAGTTGAATATTACCATAATATTACCTAGGCTCAGTTGACCTCCCCCATTCACTATGACTACATAGGGACTTTAACCAGCAGAAACATTGTTTACCAACTAGACATTTTCATCATTATCAAAATACCTACATTTACAAAAGAAAAAGTTTTAATTGACTTAGTCATTCGTGACTAAATCTTCTATTTCACCTATACAAATTTTTCTACTTCCCATATAACCAGGACATTGAAAATAAAAATACATATTCCCATTGGTTAATATAGTAAAAGAAAGGCATTATGTTAAGGTAGGGGTACTGAAAATTCGTAAAATATTGAAATGAAGCATGTCTATTCAGCTGTATCTAATCAATCAGTCTGCATTTATACATCTCCATAGGGCTTTGCTGTTAGTAATATATAATTTTAACTCAACTAATAATAGGATAATCACATAACAAATGAATGGTATACATTTCAAAATTTAAATTCAGTATAATAGCACTGTTTTCCCCCTTTTCTTTTTTTAAGTTAAAATAAAAAAATCAAGTTGGTTTACATGTTATCATGGCTAAGCTACTGTTTTAATTAATTCTAAATAATTAGAACAGAGAAACTTCTTTTCCTAAAATCTAATGATAATCTTGAATAATTCTGACTGTTTCCTAATTTACTACCAGTCAGCTTCAGAATTAAAAAGGACATGTTTTTCAAAAGTTTATTTATATAGTCCTCTTAAAAAATTTAAAATTATGTTTGTCTCATCAATACTCTTCATTTGGCACACAACACAATCCTAAGTAATTTGGCATAAAAGTATTTCTTAAAAAAACAATACATTTAATTAAAAATAATTCATCAAACTAAAAAAAAATTAATATATTCATGCAAAAAATTAAAATATTAATTACATTTCTGAAAGCATTGGTATCAATATATAATTTTTGTTGTTACGAGAACTTTCAAAACTTAATAATTAGTAATATAACAGCTGCTTGGTTAATCAAGTAACCAAGAAATTGTAAATGGAAGTTTAATTTATTATAGAAATTTGAATCGAAGATCATTATATAAGTGATGAATACTTCTAATTTGTCTTTATAATTTATTTAAATATACATTAAAAATAATGTATGCACAACCTTGACTGACATTTTAGAATAAAAAATTTTGAAAAATTCTGTGTTGGTGATTTATGTTCAAAATTTTTTTTAATAGTGTAGCTACAAAATAGCACCAAGACAAAATGTTTCAGAAAGATAGCTATACAATGGTTTTGGGAACTATTTAAGTAGTAATTCGGAAACTATGCATAAATTATAATTGAAAGGTTCCAAAATTTCAAAAATTTGGTTATGGGTATCATTGTTGTTTTACATTGTATAATTTTAATTTATAAGTAAAACATTTTGTAGTTTTTTAATCGATTTTTTTGTGTCTGGTGGATGTATTTTAATACAAAACTTTTTTGGTAGTCAATTCTACAATTGAAAATATATATTTCATGTCCTTAATTCCTAATATAATGTCCTTATGCCTATTATAATATTTATTCATTGAGTTGCCAATTGGCAAGAATTAAAAATAATTGCAGTAATTAAAAATGACAATAATTGGATTTTTTAATAATATATTTCCTCATTATATATATATCAAGGAATCAAATATATTACTTCCATGAAAAAAAAAAAAAAAATCATGCATGGTGGGGTTAAAAATGAAAACAAACTCATATGAAAGCAAAGAAGCGATATTCAACAAAATAAAATAGGATGAAAGATGTTTTCTGCACATTTTGAAGAATCGGCAATCTACCACTTGTGTAGTTTTTTGTATACTGTTGTTCCATTTCATTCTATAAAAATTACCTGTGTGAAATCTTCTTGGGAGAGTTCAGGCATTGGCGGATATCTCTCGGACAAAGGCCGACTGTCATCACATGCTGAAAGCAATTCAAAACAGATTAGTCTTTTATATTATTCATAGATTTCAACTTATAAAAAATATCAAAAGGCCAGACCATTATTGCCTTATAACATTTCATGATAATTCATCTAGTTCTTAAAGATTAATCGTTAATTTTCCTATATATAAGAAAGAGCAAAATATCAATTCGAAATGAGTGCTACTTTATATTGTAGTCATGACAACTATTTTAGACTATAAACAATAACATTTCAAAGCCTAATAAAATTTGTTGTTTACTATTAACATTTAAAAATTAGATTCTCGGAAGGATATTCTGAAGGAAATGGTAAAATCAGGGACAAGCCAGGAGAGAATTCCCAGCTATTTCCCTGAAAATTTCCTGCCATTGTGATTTTGCAACAATAGAAAATTAAATAAAACACATTTACAACTCATGATCATGCAAAATTTAATTAATTGAGTATGGAAACTAAATAAATGATTACAAAAGAAAAATACTCTGCAAGAAGTGGAAAAATTCGAATTTTATCAATTTGAATGCTATTTAATACCACTTTTTATAAAACTCTTTGTAATTTATTTTATGCAATGATCCTTATAAAATTGGATGAATCCAGATTTGTTATATCCCATGCAAGGCTTTTGTGGATTAATAATCATAGAAGTTAACCATTAAGAAAGTGATTGAAGATCATCAATTTACTGCAATAGCAGAGATGCCAACTTTTTCACAGATATTTGCTATAGTTTTTACGTGTTTCTATTTCTCTATACGGTTTATTTATGGCCAATACTCTTACATTACAATGATTGAATACAAGATACAATAGCAACTATTATGTAAGTAAAAAAATGTAAATCTCGGCAATAGCGAAAGTATTGGTGAATTTTAAGAGTAATAGCTAAAGATTGAGAAATGAGGTCTTTCCATATAAGTCTTTTCCATATGAATTAAAAAACCTCAATAAAAACGGAAAAACTATGAAAAATTTGTAAAAGCTACAGAAAAGAAAAGTAAAAATCATGAAAAATTCTAAGAAAGGTTGGTATCTCTGCAATAATTGCAATTTTATTTATCTGATATTTATACTTAATTTTTTAGAATCTTTACTTCTTAGAATCTTTTCCAAATTCCCCTGATAATTCCTTGACATTCCCACAATCAGCAAATGACCTGATAATTCTGTTCAACAAAAACTTGGAAACAAGTTTCTATATTCTAACTGTGGCCCTGTCTGTTTATTTTTAATCAGTTTTAGGATAAAAGATTGGACCATTTTTGTGATTGTATTTCCCCTACTATTTTAACTTTATCTGTAGTAATTGTTCGATGGATCCTTTAAATGTTGTGTACAAAAACATTTTGGTCCAAAACATTTTTACAATTTGGTCCCACTCAAAGTCCAATATTTTTATCATGCCCAACTTTTGAGGATTTCATATTTTTAGATAAGTGGAATTGTTTTAAAATATCATACTAAGTTTCAATTTAATACAAAAATATATTTGTATACAGGTAGAAAAAAGGGGATATTTAAAATAATAAGTGTGAATTATAATGATTAAGTATAAACACAAAATTTAAGTTTCAATAGAAAAATAACAATAAAAAGTATCTAAAAGTTAAGTATAACAAATGTTGTATTAAAATATTTCATTACTGTTTCTTAACTAAGTAATTGTTATTTTTTAATGAATAATTTTAACACAATTTTGGTTATCTCGTTATATTTGTAAGGACTACTTATCTATGCATCCATACAGATATGGGGAAAAATCAACACAATGTTAACCCTTATGGGTCATAGTACATTTAAAAAAACTTCTCATAATCAGTAAATAACATAATTACTAGACAAAAAGATCAATTAACTTAAAATACTGCAAATTAAAACATCAAAACCAGGCCTACTTCTAGTTAAGATAATTAACAAAAAAAAAAAAAAAAAACATGTATCAAACACGTACTTTTGAGAGATACCATGTAAAACAACAACATGATGGCTTAATCATTCCTAATTCCAACACAAAATTTGGACAGTTATAAAATTACAAGCAACGTACTTTGTAACAGGGCTAGAGAAGAAGAATCTACACCTTAAAGGAATTAATCAGCGCAGGTGCTATTTACTTTCTAGCACATTCTACATCCTCAAGTAGTTTATCTTTTGCTATCTCTCTTTAGAAGATAGATTATAGTCAATCATAAAAATTCAGTTAACTGATAATCCTCAAATCGGTACCTGTGAATCATTGAACATTGAGATGGATCAGCAATTCACTAGACAAAAAAAAAAATTAAACGTACAGGGTTTCTGCCAAAATAAAATTTCACAAATTCATTACTTTCCAAGACTGAAGCAAATAATTTTCCATGATTCAAGAAATCAAATCACAAAATAATAATAATAATAAAAACAACCTATATGAATTTTACTAACATGAACATAGTAAGTAAATCAATGTACCATAAAATGATTTTTATAAAGTTTTATTTTAAATTAAGTAAACATTATTTGTTTCAGTAACTTCCAAATCAGAAGAAAAATGAAAAAAATAATTTTCCATTCTTTGATATTTCAGTGTTAAAAAAGCTAATAAATCTTTAATAATAAAGAAATATTTGAAGAAAGAATAAGTCAATAATAATAAATTATATCATCAAAAATCAAATGTTTTGATATCAACAATGCAAACAGAAGAAGATGGAAAAAAAGTCAAAAAAGTGTAAACACAAGCTTATCAAAATTGTTCATTTCAGTTCTCATATAATGAAATTTTTGTTCACCTACGAGACCTTACTTGTGTGATGTCACAAATTTGGAGTTCAGAAATGTTTTCATTGGCCACGGTTTTTAACTGTGACCGTTGTTTCTGTCAAAACGTAAATAAAAACATAGATGAGTTTTTGATGAGCTGAATAGAAATCATAGCGTTTATGACGTAACAGAATGCGATTTTTCTTAAAATGTTTAGAAAGTCATGAAATTCACTGTATTTATATTACTTATGTCCATTTTATGCTCAAAATCATGACTTTCCATGACAAAATTACCCAAAGTCTAAATTCATGACTTCCCTGACTTTTCATACGCACAGGAACTCTGAACATATATTATTTTTGGACGACGTTTTTATACGAAAATTGCTTTTTCTCCCTTTATACAAAACCAAAATTGATGTATAATATGGCAATTTATAGGATAAATTCTCCGCTTCTAACAAATAGATTATTAATTACAAATTATGTTATTTGTTTGAAAATCATAGTTAAAACAATTATAGTTGAAAAATTTTGGGAAGTTGTGATAGTATACAGTAGATCGTAGTACTAAAGAGAAATGAAATTTAGGCACATTGGAGAAAACCTAAGGAATAGAATTCAACAACTAGCTCTGATGAACTCCCCAAAAAGTAATAGTATCTCTAAGCAATCGTAAATGTGCAGGCTGCTCAAATGCACATGGGCACACAAGTAGCTAAAATTATGACTTTCATTACATTCTAGTATAAAAAATAATGGATGGAATAATTAAGTTGCACCTGTTTAGAGCCAGAATGAATATAAAACTTGGTACATATGTCTTTGAGTTTTAGGAAAAATATTTGAAGAGCAAATAACAAAATCTGACTTAAAAGGCTGCAACTTATCAGGAAAGTCGTGAATGAAGTTTTAGATACAAAAGGGAAAAAAACTTAAAGTATTGAATATCTATCATTTAATTTTTGTCCTTTAAGTATCATTTGTAGAAAAATAAAGTATTAATATTGTTTTAATTTATCAGGGATTTTCCCCCCATGGAAATTTTTTTGAAAATTTTCATTAAGGAGATTTCTATAGGTTTCAGAGTACTTTAGGCAAGGTCAGTTTAATATGAGCTGTATAAGTCACTACAAGCTTGCTCTAAATTTTTTTTATTTAAAAAAAAAAAAAAAACACTATGGTATCAAGCTCATATGTCCTTCTGTATCCAAATACAATGCAGAAAGAATTCAGCTTACACCCAGTTATGAGACAATTTAGAGAAGTACCAGAACCATACAAGAAACTATCATTCCAGATTATATTCCTTATCGTACCAGTTTTAATGACAAAAATGGAAAAAGGAATATATACATTGAATCAGAAAAGTTTAGTGTAGTTCTGGTATAGAAACAGCAACAGAGAAACTATATACAAAATTAAAAAAAAGTTGGACTGTGACAGTTACTATAAGTAAAGTGTTATTAACATTTTTATGACAATATATCAGGTCCAGGTACCAGTACAAATAAACGATATTTGATTATTGAAATCTTCCCTTTTTGAGGTTAATAACAAATAATAAATAAAACTCAGCTAATTTGGAGGTTTTTTTTATAAATATAAATGTCGCTAAGATGACTTTGGTAAGAAAAATTTTCAGTGAATATCAAAGTTCTAAAACAATAATTCTGATTCGAACCAAGATGAGAATTCTCATAGAATTACCATAAAAACTCCCAAACCAAGTCAAATTTTAAAGCCATTCTGGTTAGAACTTCCAGATCAATTTTAATTTACTCCTATTAATTTTATTGAAACCTATAAACAGATACATGAGAAATGTTTATAGCATTTATAGTTTAAGCTTAACGAATTACAATTTGACTTTTATTCACCATTTGCGGTACTTCAATTTATAACTTCCAATTAAGTTTTTGATACCAGAACTCGTTGTGAAAAGATCTTTCATTTGACATATTGCATGTATCTGTACTATTTGTAGTTTTAGCTAAGGGTAAAACATAAAACAGATGGAAAAAGAATTTCTTAAAATTTATCACTACATTAGAGTAAAGTAGAAACTAAGTTAAAAATGAGATATGAATTTAAATTTTTGTTGGTTCTACAACTATAATTGCTTCTTAAATTATTTTCTTTACTCTCACAATTGAACACAATGAAAGCTAAATTTTAAGATATTGTCTATTCTTAAAATAAATAAGGCACTAACTTGTTCTTCCTTCTCTCCCAGAAAATGGTCCATAAGGTACAACAGTCACCAAAGACTTGGGATGATATATGATGCTGCCAGTTGGAATGGGCTGCAATTAAAAAAAGTGACTCATAAGCTAAAAGTGTTGCTCATCGAGAGATTAATTAAAAAAATCCCTCTAAACATGATAAATAAAGTATAAAAAACACATTAAAGATAATGTGTTTAATGAAAATCAAATAATGTATTTGAATTTATCAAAGGTCTTTGAAAAGTGTTATAAATTAATTTATTGACAAATTGGTTTAATTCTGTTCTTGTAAAATTACGTAATAATTTTTGGTTGAAAAGGGCCCACCAGTTTGTTTACCGCTCTGGCCTTGTATGCCAAAGGTGCTGGGTTCGAATCCAGGGCAAGACATGGATGTTTGTTGTGGTTCAGAATCCACGTTAAGCTGTAGATCCTGGTTTAATTATGCAATCATTGTGCAAACAAAATAGGTTGTTGAGCGTAAAACCCAAGCAATTTGGTAAATGGAAAGTTTTCAGTTTTTGCATAATAAGTTAAAATTATTAAAAAAAATTTGAAAACAAATAATTGTTTTGACAAAAAAAATTTATTGATCGCAACATTTGCAACCTTGGCCACAGAAAAAAGTTTTATTGTGTGACAGAGCTCATGCATGCATCAAAATTCAGATGGGAAAAGTTGATAGGAGCGATTTTCTTGAAATCTCATGCAGACAGTGATTTTTTTTGTTTTAAAGGACAAAAGTGCAAACCTAAAACAAGTTTGGAAAAAACTGTAGATTTTTATTTAAAAAAAAATCTTTACACACAATTTGTAATTAAAATTTAGAAATCAATTAAAAACCTATAGCAAAGTCAAAATGCAAAATACACTAATTGCCAAGCAAACTGAAAAAAACCCAATTATTTTAAGATGGGTCAAACCACATAAAATCTAACACAATAATGGAAAAAGTTCACCGACCGTCATAGATTTTCCTCAAATTTTGAGTAATTCATATTGTAGGATAACCATAATTCTCAATTTTTAGGTTCGATGATAAATAATTACAGAGATATTATTGTAATTTTTTTAATTTTCCGTAAGATACTGCATTTTTTTTTCTAATGTTATGAGTAAATTTTATAAGTGGATTAAATTTTTAAATTCCTTGAGATCTCACTTCTTGGGTATGAATTTTGTATTCACACTTGAACTAACTCATTGTTTACTTATTTCACCGTGTATTGATTTTTAATAATGTGTGGAATATTTCTTAATTAAGTAATTGTCATTAATTAATGCATTCACTATTTCAAGTTTTATCCTCTTTTAAAGTACTTTTAATTTTTGAAAAGGGTACCCGATTTCTTTGAGGAATGGATTTGGTTTTTTAAGATTGATAACGATTTTCAAATTTGATAACCGACTTTTAAATCACATTGTACACTTGCAATTGGTTTGTTTTTAATATTTGGCTATATGTATGTTACCATTACATAATGTTCTTTTGAACAAAAGTTAAAAAAATAAACGTAAGCTGTCAAAATTGATTGAATAACACGACATTTTGTTTTCCCGCCGTATTGAACGAGTGTCATATTTTAAGAAAAAGTTTAGCAGAATAAATCTTTGACGCATTTCATTTTTTTAAAAATAAAAATACTTTTGAAGTAGGTGAGTATCTTATGTTTACTATAATGGTATAATTATTTTCAGCAAGGGTCTGTTTTCCTTGAAGAAAATCTTGCTATTTTTGTGAGTATCAATTTTGAAACTTCAGGCGTTCCAGGCTGTATGAAACCTACTTACCTATTCTTAGGCTAATAATATTTTTTGCTTATATCTTTGCATTTCTGTTGTTTCTCTGGTTGGTTTGCAAGGAATGTAAGGTTTCTTTATGCAATGACAAAAAAAAAATGTTTCTCATTATTTCATGCCTAAGTACATTAAGTTAGTGTGACATATTTATGACCTTAATGCCTAAAGTACCAAAATTGATACCTACTTCTTTTTCAAAATAAATATATAAAATGTGTATTGCGATTTTTTTTTAATTAATTTTTCCATTATCTAGCTACTGCAATAAATACATTGATATTTAAAAAAAATTAACTTGGAAAATCAGGCTTCTAAGGGTTAATTTAGACATTTTCCCCTGAACATGCCACACTGTTACAACTTTCAAAAAGGACGCTTGCCATGACAGCAAATCTGGAACCAGAGATCATGACATTTAAAATCTTTTAAGCTGATTTTTTTTCTATATAACCCAGTCAACAAATGCTGCCACCTGAACAACACACAAGTGGAAGGCAGGAAGCACAATTAAATTGCACCGGGAGAGTTCTTCCGTTCACTTCCTGCCACGGTATGGACACTAGGCCTACTTCCACGGCAAGGACTCCAAGGCCAAGGCATTTTCCCCAGCTTCAAGGTACAACTTGCCATGAGGTTCCCGTTCCCTCCCTCCCCCAAACCCAGGATGGCGAATTCCACCATCACCTCCCTAAGAATGCTTACGACTGAAACCGACAGTTAGGTCTACTTCGGGCTGGTTTGCTATCTCTAGAAGCACTGCTCTCCTTCCATCTCTTCAAGCCTTCGCCTAATAGAGTCAGGATCAGAGAATTCCACCAGCATCTCCCACTGAATGCCAATGACTGAGCTGACCGCTAGGCTACTTCACTACCTATGGATTCATTCAACCCATCATGTATTTTTGTTTGTAAAACCTATGGAAAACTTTAAAATCTCGAAATTTCCCTTTGACACTGGCGATCGCTTTTGTCTAACGGTTATAATTTCAGCCAAGCATGCTGGATGCCTCGGGTTCAATTCCTCCCTAGACTTTATATTCTCCCCAAACCCGACTAAATTATGGCCTTAAAGATATTCATTAATTTTTACTTTAAATTTGGGTGTATTTCATTCGTTGTTTTTGGTGATCAGCTCTCAACCAATTTTTCTTAAGGTTAATTTTTTTTTTAATTTTATCAGCTAGATGCAATAAAATAGGCTGTAGTGCTTGGGAAGAAGAAGATCGGATTGTTTAGATAGGATTAAATTCCCTTTTTTTTTTAAAGATCTTGAATACCCTCACATCTTTTGATATGAATTTGTGTTTATATTTATTGGTATTTAGTTGCAATATCATGTTTATTCTTACATTGCGTCTAACTTAAATATTGAATTGGTTAATTTTTGGCAACTTTGTATCCTGTCTTTAATTTGAATTATTTCCCTAAGTAATGCTGGATAAGAAGAAGTTTTATTTACTTAGCTCTTTTCAGTAGAGATTCAGAAGATTGGATTTTCTTTTAAAATAATGCTCTGGTAAGTTTATTTCCTCCCCCCCCCCTCCTTTTTTTTTGTGAGTGTCAATTCTTTCGATCATGGTATTAGTTACTTTTTGTGGACAAATTAAATCCTACTTCATATCTATAGAAACAACACAACACTTAATTTCTTAAATGATTCCTTGCCTGTACAAGTTATAAAAGTGAAAGTTTGTTGCTAGCTGTAACTTTTTAAGCTGATTTAAAAAATGTAATCAGAATTAATGTATCTTCTATAGTTTTTGCATTAAAAATGTTTTTGTAAAAAAAAAATCAAGAATTTTGTTTTGACATGTTTGATCAGGAGCATTTGTTTTAAATTTTTATGTTGTAAAGATATTATACCACTACTTCCAGAAAAAATTTCATCTTGGCTTTTTGTATGGGAGCCGAGAAAAAAAATTAAGGTAGTAAAAAATAATGTGGAACCACCTAAAACAAGGTGTTTTTCTTTTCACATCCAACGAAAACTTTATTACACATACAGATTAACTTTCTTAGTAGTGTTTGTGAAAAGGTAGATCTGACTCCATTTGAATTAATTTATTTAATAGAAACTTATGTACAACATTTACAAAGAAGGAATATAGAAGGGAGGAACAACACACACTTTTCTCTTTCTGATGATCGCAGCAGTCTGATGGTTGCTATGCAGCTCATCCAATTCGGAGATCGCAATCACGTGTACAGGGCATGGAAGCAATATGTTGGCTGCTTAGGCTATGCACGTGCTCGTAGTGTTTGCAGAGTAAGATATGGGGCCCTGCATATCGCCTCCCCAATGTCAAAGACATGATAAAAAATCAGGGCACTTGACCCGACATCAGAGTGTCCGGCTGATCACAAGGATGACAGGTGGGAAGCTCGGATGCAGTTGGAGAAGCGACGAGGATGATAGTCGGTGGGGTGAAGGGGAGCTTCACATGCAGGTGATAGGGATGTAGTATCATCATTGTTGAGAAAAGAGTAGCTGTCTGTGATGATGGTTGTTGTTGGGAGAGGAGGTTCAGCTGACACCATCCCTGTGGGAGTGGTGCATGGACGAGGGGTGTCGTAGTTTGAATGATTGCTGTGGTGTCACAGGTTGGAGATGTGCTGGAAGGCTGAAGGTGATGATGTGGGTACCAAGGATGATCGCCCTGCGGTGGGGCAGGGGCTGACTGGGGTGCCGGAAGACACAGTGGGGTTGGAGTGCAAGGGTGAAGTGGTGCAGGGTTGGTGGTCCAGATGACTTGCTATGATGAATGTGGCGACTGACTAGTGCTGTGATGTTGCTGTGTTGTCACCCAGTCGGAGAGGGATACAATGGGGGGGGGGGGGCATATTGGCATTGAAGATTATCCGACGGCGTGGCTCAGTTGAGATATGAGGGATCTGTGATCACAGCTAGGGCATGCATCAAATAGCATGTAGAGTAGCAGTATGTTGAGAACAAATAGTTGCAAGTCTTTTTTCTGGACGCAAGGTGAGGGGAGGGGGAGAACAACAATACATCAAACGCGAACAGCATCATGTCTAAGGCAGGAAAGCCCATGACAAAAGTGGATCTGCGTAATGCGTCGAGGTCTCACAGTGTGAATTAAAGAAAAGCACAGCACCTTGAGTATGACTACAATGTGGAACTGGACGTACAAGGTTAGAGGTAAGATCACTGTCATCTCCAGTGAATAAGGGTGCTACGCTTTGTGTGGGAGAGGAGGCAGCAGAGAAAGCGACATTGCGAACTCGACACCAAACACTGAACATGAAGCACAATGATGATCAAGTAGAACACTAGTAGATGGAAGATGCATTAAGTTTTGAATTGCTTGAATGTCTGAATAATCCACTGAAGAGGTGCTTTTAGGAAGGTTGCAATAGTGAAAAGGTTGGTCTAACTATTATTGAATTAAGATATTTAATAGAAAACTAGAGTACAACATTTATAACAAGGAATTAGTAAGGAAGGAATGAATAACACGTCTCTGTCTTCTGATGATTGCGGGCAATCCGAGTTTCAATTTAGAGATCACAATCACATGTACATGAAGCAATATGTTGGCTGCTTAGGCTATGCACGTGTTCATCACATTTACAGAGTAAGATCTGAGGCCTTGCACTGTCAAGAACATATTGTCGTCCAATGCTATCTTTCAATGAAGGTGCTGGTGTTACACACAACACATGCTCAAAAGGTACAAAGCAACTATGTTCTCTAGAAGGCCAAGATAACACATCAGTGTCGATATGTCTCTGCATAAAAAATTTACAAGCAAGTTAAGCTATTCCATTACAAAAATTCAGTTGCTGTGAATAACTGGATACATGACACTAATACAATCACCAACTGTGCAATTTGACAATGTATCTGACATTGTTATGAATGCTTGTTGTAACAATATACATTGTAATACAGTAACACCTATTTCAAACTCTTATACTCGGAACCTTCCACAAAATTAACCAGAACATAATTTTTGAGGTCTCTACTAATGGTAAACAAGTATTCTAACTCACAAGGCTCCAAATCTTTCAATAATTCTTTATCCAAATCTATATAATCCTTGAAGGTCATGGAGAGATGCCAAAAATTTTCTTGGGTGCTTGCCAGTAATAAACTCTTACCTTCATAAAAAAAATTGTATAACCCTATATTGCATACATTTTTCTTCTTCTCATCCCCCCCCCCCCCCAACGTTAATGTATATATAATGCTTACAAAGATCATATGAAATTTTGAAAATTAAGTTAAGAGTTAATAATTTGTGTAAATATGAGTTGGTGACAAAATTTGACTCTGTGCAAATATGGGTAAGAAATTTTAATTTATTGGAAAGTAGTGATTAAGCTGATTAATTGGAGCCAAGTTCGACACCATATGCAATAGAAGGCTAGCACACACCTCGGTATTTTTGTGGTCTGCATTTTTGTATTTAAAAAATAAATTAGTAACCTGAATTATATAATGAAAGTCTGTATGCATAATAAACTTTTGCTGGATGTTAAAAGAAAAATACTCAGTTTATAGTTGTTCCTCGTGAAGATTCAATAATTTTTTTCTCAGCTCCTAAGCGAAAACCAAGATGACATTTTCCTCGGAAGTAGCGGTATACCATCTTTAAAACATATAAAAAATTACATATGCTCCTGATCAAACATGTTGTAAAAAAATCTTTTTTTAAAACAAAAAAATTTTGAATGCAAAAATTATAGAAAATTAAAAAATAATGATTACATTTTTGAAATCAGCTTAAAAAGTTACTCCAAGAAACAAACTTTCACTTCAATAACTTGTACAGGTAAGAAGTTATTTAAGAAATTAAGGGGGAAATGGTGCATCTCTCGGAAAATAAAAAAAAATTCAATAATTAATTTCTTGATAATTAAATATCATTGAAACTTCCAAAATTCAGATTTGTGGTTATCCTTGCAAATAAATCCATTACACAAAATTTGACGAAAATCTGAGATAGTGGGTGAACTGCACTAGTTTGACCCAGATACATCGCAGAAAGAAGAAAAAAAAATTAAATAATTTTTTTAAGGGTTCTTGTTAAAACAGAGTACTTTTTTACTAATTTGTCTAAAAATTATTTTGGTGTTTTGAAGTAACTCAGTGTAAAATTAAAAAAAAATCTGAGCAAGTGAAGCATCCTTACTTCTCTACTAAAAAATAACCAAATTGCCTTAATCTAATAAATAAAATCACGATATTAATGAAATTATTCAACAAGCAAAGCACATACTTGGCATGTTATGACCAGATTGATTGAGCCCTCCTTTTCTTCTCCAAGTTTACCACTGAGGGGAATCCACTCGTTTACAGTTTTCCCTTGAAGTACGCCTTTCGGAATCTCGTACGAAGCCCACGCTATTCTTTCATCCAGTGAAAACGCACACTTTCAAAAAGATGGAACTTATCAGAAGATGAAAATAGAAACAAAATATATTTTTTATCATTGAAACTGTTAAAAGTTTTGTACTTTTACATAGTAAGGGGTTTTGGCATCACCTATAACGGTAATTTAAATTTGAAAGATTCCATGAATGTATTATCTTTTTTCTCACAGAGTAACTGGCATAGAAGTCTAAATCTTTTTAGTGGTAACATAAAAGACATTTTTTATCCTACTAAAGTGAGATTTTAAATGTTATTAAATTATTTCATTTTAAAAAGGAATTCTTTCAAAGGTCACTTTAACCTTTTTTAAGAATCTCGTATTTTTGGATAAAAAAATGCTTAAAAAATATATACTTATATTTTAATTTAATTTCAGTAGAGTAACAAAGGTCAGCTGAATGCACTGAAAAAAATTCAAATTTTATGTCAACTTTCTGATAAAAAGGTAGATGAAATTGACCAAATTAACATTACAGGTACCAACACCTCTTAATAAGGCTGCAATACATATAAAACATATGGGCAGTGAAGTAATCTTGTGAGAGATATTAATCTACAAAATAGATTAACCTACATAGTAATCATAAATTTATAATACATTACATGCATTGGGTGCTATAATATTTCATACAAGAAAAAAAAAATACATATGCATTGCAAGTAGCAGATTGTTTATATAAGTCACAGGTATTGCAATGTTTGAAAAAACATTTGAAATTAAATTAACATGTTTCAAATACTTGTAAAATATAAAAAACTAAATGAAAATTGTTAATGTAAACCATCATTATAAATTAAATGTTTAAAATTTCAATTTACTATAAATAATACGTAGTGATGGTTTTGTACCCTAAAGCCAACAAGCATGTTGAAATAGGGCAATTTTTGTTTTATTTTTAAGAGTTTGTATTCTATAAAACCACAATATCCTAACTAATTCAAATAAATTATAATGCATTTAGAGAAACTTATAAAAGATCATTACAAGAGAAGAATTAAGTTTTTTTCACTTTCCTGTAAAGTTGCTTAATTGTGACTTAGGCTCCTACTAATGCAGTATATTTTATTTAAAATGAAAGCTTTAAAAAAAAAAGTGTCACAGCTAAGTGTTAAAATTAAACCTATCAACAAAACAAGAAACTTAATATTTTAAAACCTTCCCACCTCTTCTTATTCCAAAACCTACAATAAGAAATTTTTTATATAATGTTCAAAACACAGTACTTAATCATCAAAATTCACATTTTATACAAGCTTGTTTTAATATGGCCAACAATCTAAATGTAAGCTAAATAATAACTTTTGAGTAGTAGTTGGATTCTTGAATTTACTGATTAAATTGGCAAATAGGAGAATCTATCCCAATTTCTACAATGGAAAATAAGATGTTTTGAAACTGTCATCCTATCTAAAAAGTTATGTGCCTAAAAAACCATGAAAGGCGAGTACTCAAATGATTGATTTTCAGGCATAGAACGTCTGTATTTGCACTTAAAACTTGATCTGTCTTTTAAACAGTGACAGACAATATAAATAGTTTTAAGTGAAAATGAAATAGTACATGGAGTAATAGATACCTTTTTTTTATATCAAGAAAATAACAATAAATTATAATTAAGACAATTGAATTCTTACTTCATCAAAGATCTCTATATAAACTGATGTATCTTGTGATATCATAAAGCTGCCAAAGACAAAAGAAAGATACAAATGAGTACTGCAAAGTGGATTAAACTCAATTTAAATGCCATCTCATATTAACTTATAGTAACAAAGAACAATTTTTAAAAAAGCATTACATATAAATTAAAGTAGACAGAAAATATATTATTAAATTGACATAATTTAAAGTCTCTGGAAGCCTCAATTAAATTAAATATTTGCTAATAGTATCCAATTAGTAAAATTAAATTTTTTAACCATAGTTGAAAAGTCAATTTTACTATTGCACCTACAATTATTACAATAAGTTGAAAAGGAAATTAGTTTAATCCGTGAGAATGTGCGCTTTTGTTTTCTATGGGAATATACATTACAACCAGGCCTCTAAGACTCAGTGCATGTTTCCTCAAGTTAAGGTTGGATTCTAATAATGAGGATCTTTTCCTTCAGAGTAAATAATTTCAAAATAGTGTTATCTGAATTCATGGCAATATTCAATAATAGATTAGAAGGAAAAAGAAATTAAAAAATAGTGCAATTCCACATTACCCATAAGTATATGTAAGCCTAAATCATGTGTAACTCACCCTATATACTTCTTATAAAATCACAGTTTTTTAAGATTATTATTAATTAAATTAATATAAGTTAAATAAAGATAAGACAACTATTCCATGATGAAACTTTAAATAAATAGAATATACATTATACTATTTTTAGCACAGAATTAAATTCATAATTGACATTGGAAATGTTGTAATGCATGTTTTGATAAATGCTGGTTTGTATCCAACTTTTTCTAAACTGCAATCTTAATCAATATCCACTAACATATCATAAGCTTTTAGCAAAGAAAATTTTATGGGAACATTGTCAAACCACGCATTTTTATAGTTACAAAAAAAAATAACTAAGCTCCAGCCATTTCCTTATTGAACTGCTTAATTAACCTTTCACCACAAAAGAGATCCAATATCAAGCCAGCCTTTAATTGTAGCAATACACCTTTAAACCTTTTTAAAGAAATGCATTTGACTTATTCCAAAGATTGTCTTAAATTCTACACCAATAAGGAGTCCATACAAAATCAAAATAAGAGTTTTGTGCAATCACCACTTTTTTGGATACACACAATAAGACAGGGGTAAAAAAAAATTTAAATCGGGTGCACTAAATACCAATTAGGTTCACATGTTAACTAACAGAATAGAAAGTAAATTTTAACATTAAAAATGGATAAAGTGTAAAACCAGCAACTATGTTTAAGCATATAAGTTAAAGAAGTACAACTTTTAAAAATAACTGAACTATCATTTGTAATAAAAAAAAAGAGTGCAAAGATTTTGAACATCATAATAAAGTTAGTATGGTTTTGATTAGTTAGGTGCACTGTGTGCACCCAACTTAAAAACTTACATGCACAAATAAAATTGTATGTCCACCCACTAATGTTGAACCCTGAAATAAGATAATTTTTTAGCATATTTTTGTAGCCAAGCCTACAAATGTGTTTGCTGTATGAGGATAAATAGTTCAAGTAAAATTTGTCTCTCTTACACGAGGCTCTATGATGCCTCCAAAACCGTAAATTGCCTCCTATTTTGCAAGTAGTAGATAAATGCCATTGAAATAGTTTGTGGTAGAAGCACCCCCGAAAGCAGAAAGTGCCTAAAACTGCGACGTTCGTCGCAGAACAATCAGAGTCCTTGCAGAACAATTTTAAGTTTGGAACAAATGCCCGCGAGTGAGGACCTGGACACAAATCTTAAAGAAAACATCTTAAAGCAGCCCTTATTTCTTTGCATGGACCAACTTACCACAAACATTTTATACATAGCGGTTCTGTATCAATGTCTAAATATATAACTTCCAAAGTCATTGATAAAGTTACAAATTTTGAATGTATGCCTTGGTTTGAAAAATAGTTTTTTTTTCGTCATTATCATTTTGTAATAAATGTGTAGTATTAATTTATGGTTTTTTTCTTTTATATCATACTGGAAATTTTGAAAAAATGTCTGCAGAACATTTGTAATTGTCAAAAGTCCCGTTAAAGAACATTATATATTATTCTGCTTCTGGGGAAGCACCCAAGCGCAAAGAAAATCTATCGATAAATTTTTTTTAAACATTAACACTATTTTATTAAACAATAAAGTCTGATTAACTTTCATTGTCATTTAAGTACATTTGCACACAAAAATCAAACTTCCATTAATATATTAAAGCATGAGGTGTTATAACATAAAAATATAAATAAAAAACAATTACCAATTAAAATTTTTATTCCATCGGGGATTTCTGGCACCATTGTAGTCAGTATTAGTCTCATAAATAGCATTGCCAACTCTCAATCTTACATATGGGTCCATTCGAGTTAAGCCATAGTTTTTATTTAGCTTTGCCTAAAAGAACAATTTAGCAGATAAAATTAAAGGTATGTTTATTGAATAATCAAACTACTTTTAATTAAATACAAACAAAGAATAAGTGTGGGTAGTAAAATACTTATTTAATCAGTGATTGTTAACCATAAGGTGACCCGTGAATCAAAAGATACATATAAATGACAGAGACCGCTAAACTTAAAAAGAGTGTAAATGTTTAATAAAAACAAGCATTTCACAAAACATCTAGCACTATTTTTTTTCTTTATTTTTAATTCACTTCCAGAAAGCATAGAACTTTAAAAAACCATAAGAAAATATAAGACCTCAAACAGGTGTTCTAAAGATAACCATCTCTCACAAATGAAATACAATGACAGACAAAATGAAAACCACCCATCAAATACTAATTATTTCAGAAAGAAGGGAAAAAAAAGCTTTTTATTTAACGTAGACTATGTCATAAGTAATCTTCCTCTAGGTTTTCAAAAACACAAATTTTAAAACCTATTATTTTTAACTTAAAATAATTCAGGTTTAGGGACAATTCTTTGACTTACGAACAGGACATTTTGCTCATTTTTTCTATTCATAAACTGATAAGAATTATAAAATTGAGATGACTCTAATACTTATGTTTTAATTTTATAGAATATTACATGGTGACAAAGTAATACGGAAAAATAATTACTTTAACTTGGTCAAGCACGCATTTATATCCTATGACGCATAGGACATATCCTGTGCATCGTTAGCTTATAAATGTATATTCGACATAATTAAAGTAATTTTTTTTTTAATATAACTTTGCCACCAGCTAGAGTTATATAAAATAATAACATAACTGCTAGATGCATTCTAATTTCAAAATTCCAATTTGTTTACAAGTGGAAAAAGAGCCAAAATGTCTTGTTCATACAGAAGAGAATTACCCTTTTAGTTATGCAAACAAGTAAAATCACTAGAAGGAATAAAGGTTAACAAAAATGTTTTTTGTTGTTGTTTTTTTCAGTGTGTGTGGGGGGTGGGGGGGAGGAGTAAAAGAAATGTCTTTGCTTCTACTGCCATAAATAAACATCAGTTTAAGGAAATACAATAAGGTAGTTCGCTTCATCACTTTGAGATACACATTCCAAGTTATTTTTCAATGCACAATGTTAAAAAATGCAAATTGAAAAGGATACAAATAAAAATATTTAAAAGTTATTTGTTATTGACAAGAAGATAAAATGCAAGGGATTATTTTCAATAGTACAATATAAAATTCCATTTATGATAAATGTAGAAGACCACAAAATAAAAACTGAAAACGTGCCAATACAGAGTAATTAGAGCAGCTTTTGTTTTTCAAATATACAAGTACAAAAGCGTTTCAAATACCAAACACACTCAACTGAAATTTTTACTTTTATACTTTTCCGTTCAACCTTCTTACATTTTAGCTACTTCTATTTAAGATATCAAATTATACTTATTTTAAGTCACAAAAATACCACTGGGAAAACAAAATTTTAGAAGTTGGTGTGAGATTGTCCATTGACAAAGATTGCTCTCAGTAATAAAATTTTGTGAATTTGGAAACTGCGATTTCCTAATCCCGTTTTGTTACTGTGAATTCATACAGAAAAAGATCAAACAAACCTCGACTACGCTCACAGTCAGTCTTCTGGAAGCGGCAGATGCAACAGTATATTGATGCTGCAAAGCTAATGCGGCCTGTTCATCAAGTGACAGCTGCTGCTCCGATGTTATTGGAAGAACACGCAAAAAGTCAGGCGGAAGATCCCCTAGCATCACCTATAAAGGATAAAATGTACATAATTGCAGCTATGCACAATGTAAAAAATAATAATAACAAAACACATATAATACAAGTCTCTAACTCGAATAAGGTAATTTTTACATGTCGCATTTTACGAAAGATGTACCTGTTTCCTTCTCTCTTCCCGTTTATTTTCGAAATCATCTTCTATGGGATCACAGGTAGCCATTTTTCACAACTTATCAAGGCACAAGATTATTGAACGTTATGCCATTTATAGAAACACCTGAGATGTCAGTTACTATCTGATCTTCTTAATGCAATACAAATACTGTTATTGTTTATTTTTACAGAGTCTTAGGGTTTTTAAAAGTACGGTTTAGTAATTTGTACACAAGTACGTATAATCTATTTGATTTGTCGATGTTTCACTAGTATTTTTCAATTGGATGATTTTTCGAGTTTTTTTCAAAAGTAATTTCTTAAGAGCCAATCAATATGTAGAATGTACTTTCAATTATAGGTTGTGCGTGGTTTTGAAACACTACAACCCACCCGGCTAAATTATTCATTGAATAAAATTTACAATCAATTCAGCCCATTTATTACAATAAAAAATAAAGTTTTTAAATTTATCTAAAATATATATTTCTGCAAATGTAATTTAAATATTATTTTACTGGTATCAGACAGACCACTATTATTCAAGAGGATTTTATGATGCACCTTTTGGCATCAAAACTGTTAAAGGTGAACGTAAATTCGTCAGTCATATGACTTTCGTTCTCTAAACTTCTTAGATTTTACTGAAACTCTTCTGAGTTTAAATTAATAAAAAGCAAAAATGTCTCTAAGCGATGATGATGTCCAAAAACAAGTAAGAAAATAGTTTCAATCCAAAAGAACCCAATTATTTTGTTCACGCCCTACATTACTTCTCCCAACTCTTCAAACGTTTAATTTCAATTCTAGTTAATTCGATGTTTTGTGTACTTTTATTTGACGTATAATAAATTTCCTTGTATAAAACTAATTGCGAAAATCAATGTGAAATTCTAAAATAAAACTGCTTTCATAGATACCTTACTGCTTTTATACCTACCTGCTTTCAACACTTACCTTTACATCATAAACTTAACAAATCTCCGTGAAACAAAGATTTGTTTAATCGAACTTAAGAATTGTAAGGATATAAATGCTTATTTTACAATCGGTGGATTGTAATGATTAATATTCCAATAAAAATTTTATGTTTTCAGTTGCTAATATTTTGATTGGGTTTGCTTGTAATAAATAATGGATTGTATGTAGTACTTTGTTAATGCATGTAATCAAAGATTTGGTCTATTCCTAGTTGACGTTAAAATATCGCCAAGCCGATTTTGCTCTGTTTTGTAGGCGATACAGTTCTAAATTTGGCAACCCTATTTTTTTTATTGACGTGCTTTGGCTTCAACCTTTCTATACCACAAATCATGAAGCTGGTTCGTTTCTCAATTTTTCATATTGGAATTCCGAATTGGCGACATTCTGGCTTTGTCGACAACTTTTCAAAAGTGCGCCAACCCATAAACGTGAACTAGGAATTTACCAAAGATTTTAGTTAAAATTTCTAGTATAGTATGGATTCTGCCCCAAGGTGATTTTTGCCAAAAAATGTCAGCCGCCACCATTTTTCTAATAAATAATGAACTGTCTATGATTGCCATAATTTGATTCAGTATTGTTAAATTTTTGGCACCGAATCCATGCCGTACTTGGAAGTTTTACCAAGATTTTGTTAAGATTTACTCTACGGTCCCCCTTGGCGGCTTTAAAAAAATAGCCAAATTGAAAATGATGTCACAAAGCTGTGTCACCAAATCAAAACGGTCACTAGGGTTATCGGAAAACCTTGGTGACGGGTTACCATATTCTGCACTGAATCGCCAACTTTCAAAAAGTCGCTAAGGAGGACCGTACAGTAAATCCTAACCCAAGATTTTTAGCCAGCATTAACTATGTTCCGTTTACTAACTGCTATGACACCATTTAATTTGTGTTTTGAAATATTACATATTTTGTCATTGCTCTGTGGCCTATATAGGCCACAATATTTTATTACAAGAATCTTATTGAAAAAAATCTTTTAATTGTGTGTTGTTAAGATTTAAATCTCTTGAAAATGGAACAACACTGGTTGAAGCTCTGTTAACAGTTGAAGTTCTTGATATAAACTGAGGAGTATCTTAAAGTTTTACAGTTTTAATTATTATCTCGGAAATATATGTAAATTTAAATTCTGTCTATTCTGAACATCAGCATTGCTTGTTATCCCGTTGAACGTTTGTGACCGTTAAACGTTTGCGATGGAAGGTTCGAAACACCTGATCTCCTTAGAGGTCCCATTGGGCTCAAACTAGTATTAGAGCCTTCCGGTGGAATACAGGTTGGCAAACTTTTGGTGTCAACAATGGTCAACAGGATGTATAAGTACTCTTAATTTTATTGATGGAATGATACCTAAACTTTCAATAAATTCCTGGATGGACTTGTTTTATGTCTGGTCAGGAAGTAAAACTTGTTGAGTTACATTGCAAATAAAGTTTTAAGTGATTTTAGCCCCAATTAGAATAACTTTTTTAAAAAAGGCAAACGAAAACTCTTCATTTAAAATATCTAATTTAAAAAATTTTATATGTCATAAATCAGTTGTCAAAACTAACTTTTAATATCAGGTGCACATGTGCACCAAAGTATTGTGACTTAGGTGCACAAAATAGCAGTTTGGTGCACACATTAACTAACAGAATAGAAAGTAAACTTCAACATTAAAATTGGATTAAGTATAAGTGCAGCAATTATATTTAAGCATGTAAGCTAATGAAATATAATTTTTCAACTGAACATTCATTTGTAATAAAAAAAGGTAAAAAGTTGGGGTTTATTTTAAATCATAATGAAGGTTAGATGGTTTTCAATAGTTAAGTGCTCTATGTTCACCCAAGTTAAAAACTTATGTGCACGAATGAAATTTGATGTGCACAGTCCACCCACTAATTTTAGACTGTGCTATAAATTACTTCCAACTTTGGGTGAGAATTATAAAATTAAATCAACAATGTAAAAGTGAGCCCTGGGCAAGTGCCTTGCCTGACTGTTATGGAAAGAGTATAATTTTACCAGAGGAGGTTTCAGAAATTTTTTCTTGGGAAGGGGAGATTTCTATTGACATTCTCCAAATCATAAACAAAGGTATTTAAAAGAAAGATTTCTGCACAATTCAGTTGGAAATAGTGATCAGAAGAATAATATGCTGTTAAAAATAAATTATAAAATACTGGGTTTTTTTTACAGTACTTGTCACATTTAAAAAATATATATATGGTTCAACAAAAGGAAAGGTAATGACAATAGGCTACAGTTTAAAAAAGTGCTATGTTTAAAAAAAAATCCTTTTTGCTCAGCTTGCTTTCCTATTAACTTTAATAAACCTCTAAAATAAGCTCTTTTATCAAAAGACCTTTAAAATTTACTAAAAATGCATTTTTGCGTGATTTTTTTAGATTAATCATATGATGCAGTTCATTGAGCAGGAGGCTAATGAAAAAGTTGAAGAAATTGATGCAAAGGTACCATGATTTTTTTTTTTTTTTTTCTTTTTTCTTTCTTGTAGCTGTTTACTTTATAATTCATTTATCTGATCATTAATCTACAAACTTTATTTATGTAGCCGTAGCTTTTTACTATTACTTGGCATAAAATTTATGAAATTTTTTAAATAATTTAATCTGACACCATAGGTTGCGAGCATTTGATTTCTTTTGCAACTTTTATACAAGAACAGTTTTAGTTTTGTGAAGTGCATGTAAAATTTCATTTGCTCATAAAAAATTAAGTGTTAATTTATACACAAAACTTAAATTTTTTAAATAATTATTTATTGGTGATAAATATTGATATTTTATTTCTTGATTTACCAGCATATAACATGTAAAAAAGCACATTCACACTATAACAACTATTTAACTTGTACTTTAGTAATTTTAATCAGCTTTAAATTTAAATAGGCTGAAGAAGAATTTAATATTGAGAAGGGCAAATTGGTCCAAGAGCAAAGATTGAAAATTATGGAATACTTTGATAAGAAAGAAAAGCAGGTTGAACTCCAAAGGAAAATGTAAGTTAATATCACATATTATTTGTGGAAGGTATAAAACACTAAAAATTATTTTACACAATATGAATGACACCAAATCTTTGTAAAACTAGATGGGGATTTTTTATCCTTAGTTAGAAACTGTTATTACTTTCTCAAAAAGTTGAATTTTTAAAAATATTTTTTTAAATGGGTTTGTTGATCTTTTTTATGCTTTTTCTAATTATTTGATGCTGCATGTTTTCAACCAATCATTAAACAAAATTAAATTGTGAAAATTAAAAAATTAATGTGTGTAAATTAAAAAAATTAAATTGTGATGCATGATTTCTATAGTTTTTTATTTATTTTTGAAAGTATAATTCAAATGTTAACTAAACCAAATTTTGTAATGCAATCGTGTAATTTTATTTTTAAACAAATATAAATCGAATAAAAATCAAAATTGTAAAACATAAATGGATTTTTTCAATCAATGTTTTTTTTAAAAAACTTTGTATTGCATGTCACAATTTTGAAAAAAAAAAATTGTTTTCCAAGCAACTGATTTGGATAGTTTTATCTTGGCAAAACTTAAAAAACAAAACAATTCTGTAATACTGAAATGTTGTAATTACAAATTCAATTTTTTATTGTTTGACAGTCAAAGCTCCAATATGTTGAACCAAGCAAGGTTAAAGGTTTTGAAGGCCAGAGAAGATCACATCCGAGTAAGTTTGCTAAAATATTGTTTTGAAAACAATCTCCAATTTCAAACATAAAATTATTGATGTATTTTAAATTATCAATCATGGAAGTTGGTAGGTAGTGTATAAAAAATCTCATAAAGGGTACTGTTACGAATTTTTGTAAATTTGTAAATATTTCGTAGTGCTAATTTTGTAAATAGATAAATTTCTGCACATTTCGCATAAGACAGTGCAATAGTTCGACGTTAAATTGGTTTCCCTGCAGTGAGCATCTCAATGTTTGATAGCGAGTTTTACAGAGGTAACTCTGGGAAGCGAGTTTCAAGGGGCAGGGCATTTAACATTATGGTAATGGGAATCTCGCCAAATTGGCGATATAGAGCCAATTTGGCGATGGTTTTGGCGACATTTTCGGTACATGTATCCCATGTATAGGTATTTTCGACTACTATCCGGAAGGTTCTCCAGACATCCATCTCTAGAAGGTTCGTGAAGATTCGCAGCCTCCCCTATATAAGGACGGCCGTGAGTGGGGTTAGTTAGTTGATTTTGAATCACTGAGTGAGTTGTCTCTCTACGTTCATTGTGAGAGCTGTATTCCCGACTTGAGTCACTGAATTAGTTGACTGGAGATACTGAGCGAACTGTATTGCATTGTCTTTAGCGGCGATTTAGCAGTTGTTGTCAAGTTTTTAACTGCTGTTTTGTGCTCTATTGAGGTAAAAAGAGCTGTATTGTGTCTACTAGAACGAGAAGTTCTGGAGCTGTAAGAGAACTGTGAAGATTTATTTTGGAATAAATTTCTGAAAGTTTTGATCTGCTTTGGCGTCAAATCTTTCGAACTCGTACAACGCAACAGTACATTTGTAATTAGGTTTAGGAGAGCATTTTCTAAATATACAGTTTTTGTTTTCTAATTACTTGTCATGTGTCTATGTTGGAAAGAAATATAAATTTATATTCCTTTCCTATTATATAAATTTTTTACTTTTATTTATCAGTCTATAAAAGCAAATGGCCAACTATACTTAGTAATAAATTTATAACTTGTTCCATGATTTCATTAATTTTAAATAATTTTTTTTTTTTTTTTTTATTTAGTCAGTGCTTGATGAAGCCAAGAAACAACTTCATCCCAAAACCAAAGATCAATCAAAGTATCAAGAAGTTCTAAAAAACTTAATTCTTCAGGTAAAATTTATATCTGATGTCCTGTATATATAGTTTAGAAAGTGTTTTGCATTTTTGACATTTAAAATTTTTTCTTTCTTTTTTAATATTAAGTGAAATAAGAATATTGCTGCATTTTCTCATTTATCAAATGGTAATGTGCAGAACTGAACAAGTGACAAATTTCCTATTCTTCAGAAAATGCAAAGTTTATTTGAAGGGACACTGCAAAGAACAATCAGAGTCCAATTTTTTTCGAAATCAAGGTTGTCCTGCCATATGCAAGTTTATAGCAAATAGCTTAACTGCGCTAAGTCCTCTGATAAATATCATGGTACATGAAATTTTGAGGGTTTTGCATAAGGGGCTCCGAGCAAGAACAACCAGGGTCCACATGCCTCCCATTGAAAACAATCATAGTCCAGCCCAAAATTTTACTATATTCATTTGTGTACCCAAAAAAATTGTCTTAAAATTTCTAATCTGTTAAATAAACCATTATTTGTTTTCATACCACAATTTTTCATTTACCTGAGACTTGAACTAAAAGTTAACTGTTCTGGAGAATTGAGAAAAATAGAATGATCTCTTCATTTCTTCTTCCTAATAGTTTTTCTTCTTTATTTATAACCAAAATATTAAAAAAAAATTATATAAGACGAATCCAAGAATGCCATTAACTCTATTTTGAAAATTATGTCGCTTATCTTTTTTTTTTTATAACCTTCCTATCACAAACTTTTCTTATTATAATGCAAGTAATGCATGGTTAAGAACATGCTTTGTATGTGAAAATTTAAGTGTTAAAAAACCAAGTAATTAACACTTTTCTGTAATTATACTTTTACCCTCTTATCAACCATTTGTAACTGCTATTTCATATTTAAAAATGGGACTATCCAAAATATGTTTTAGAGTAATATTTAACAAAATTATCACCATATTTTATGCAGTTACAAAATTAGTTTTGATGTACTAATTATTGATTATACTGTTGAATTATTTGTTGTGTTTTAATCAATATTCCAAGTATAATTAACTACTTTTGTTGTATAGGCTGTCTTTCAACTTCTTGAACCTGAAGTCTCTGTAAAGTGCCGAAAACAAGATCTTGATCTTGTGGAGAAAAGTGTAAATACGATAATGAAAGAGTATGAAGCAGAGGTTGGAAAGCCGTGTATAGTTAAAGTAGATAAGGATAACTTTTTGTCCCCCGATTGGTAATTCTAGTTTTTCTTTATTTGATTTCTTTAAAGTTTCTCAATATGAAATAATATAACCTTTAAAAAAATATTGAATTTAAATCTTTTATATGCATTGCCGATTTTATATTCCTTAACAAAATGCTGTTTCTGTTTCCAGTGTGTGATTGGTGTTGACATTAATTTTAAATATTAAAAACATCTCTATCAGCAAAATATGTGGTAAACTAAAAAAAAAACTAAACTAAACTCAGTGGCCCCCGTGTTTTCCTTGGCCTGCTGCGCCCAATTCAGCTTACTTGACCATGGGCCCCATCTAAATGGATAAAGCAATGTTCCAGTCAGATGGTCAGTCTGACTTGAACCCGCTAGTGTTTAGTTCCCAAGCATTACTTCTCAAAATTCATTCATTAAAAATGAATGTGAATTTATGCACTCACATCTAAATGTATTTTATTTATTCTGAATAAAACAATTTTATTAAAACAATTTTGGGAAAAGGAAAGAGCTTCTTCAATGATCGCCTAAATGCTATTTCAGCGTGATTAGATGACGGCGGGTTGGTTTATTAGTATTCTGTAAAAATGACCTTTTAGTGACAGCCGCCAAAGTTTGATAGAATGCATTGTCATCGTCATCAAATATATCTGCCAAGTTTCAGCCCAATTGGATGGCGACAAGGGGGTTAATCAGGCCTCTGCAGATTTTCCTGTCTTCGACATATCCAGCCACGCACCCACACAAAATCGAAGTTAATATAAAGGATTTAAAAAGAAACTATATTCTTGGCAAAAAATTTTTAAGTAGCAAATCACATGCACCCGATAGCAGAAAATGCGAGATGGGAGACGGACATCGCAGATTTTTCAGCAGCCTGTAGATCATTTTACAAATCTGACTTTAAACAAAAAATTAAATTTGTCCGATTTGTAAGTTGGGTAATTTTAGTCAAAGCACATGCGCGATACTTCATTTCATGAAAGAGCAATCGGAATCATGGTGCTCTACATGCGTGATTTGACTCGAGATTGTATAGAAACATAATGAGTTCTATTTGCTTTCGCGAGTTGGAATGCAGTAGTTAGCTTTGCTAAAAGTTACGCTGATGTAATGACCGCTATTACCTACGATCTCGCTTCTAAGACGGGAGATATCGCCGATATTTATGTCGTTGCAATGTTCCTTTTTGGTGGTGTCACACCGATATAATAACCACTATTTCGAAGGTTTGGGCCTCAATAGCTCCACCATCGCCGAGATTTACGTGGTTCTGATAGTCTTCGGAGAGTGTTACGTCAATAGTGTAACCAACTCTATTGCATAAATTTCCAGATTTTTACCGATATATTGGGCACTAACGCTGATATTTACCTTGGTATAATGGTTATTTTTCAATGGTTATTAGTAATATCCTGAGATTTGCGCCAGAAAGGTGGCCAATATTTGCATTGTAATAGTGGGAATTTTTACCTAGGTTTAAGCAGTTTTAATAGCAGCTATCGGCAAGAATTGTAATGCCGTTTTGGTGTCATTCGCCTAGACTTGTGCTAACATGACAGCCGTTATGTCCGTGATTAGTGTAAAGATCGTTTTCGTGTTTAGTTTGAATTTATACAGAATGATTAGAATTTTAATTTAAGATACAATAATTTTAAATATTTTCGTTTTAATATTTATTTTATTTTGTCAAATTTCCATGTTTATGTAAAACAGGATTTTTTGATAAAATTGACGAATAAGGTACTTATGTATACAAACTTAAAAAAATATTAATTACGCCGCAGATTATTTTCCAATAACCAAATTAGTCTCGCAGACTGGTAGAAAAGTTTCTGCTACTGGACATTTGTACTAGTACTCCTCCTCTTCCTATCTTTTACAGACTGATGCCACTTTTTGCAAAGAAACTTTTTGATTATATTAAAAATTTATAAGTTTAACATTTCAATTCTAAGAAGAAACACTGTAATTGATACGTCATATTCCATACTGGTCATTGTTCATTTATTAAGCTTTAAATTAGCTGCTATTCGAATTTAAATCCTTGACAATAGTCTAAAATGTATGGCCAACTGGTATTCCATGTTAAATAAATCATAAAATAATTAAATTTTGAGTGATTGATTGACTAAATCTTTGTGTTTTTGCTGTCATACATGAAATGCATATCCTGCTTAGATAGGTCTTTAAGTATTTGTCATTTTTTAATAGAAATTTCAGCTAATAGGTAGGATTTTAAAAATTGAATTGCTTCTTATTTTAAAGTGTTTTATTCTTATATTTATTCTTTGCTATTTTGATTTTTATAAATTTTGCATTGCATTATGTTTTCCACTTAAACATAATGAAGTTAAATTAGTGAAATTATTCCAAATAAGGCTTTCACAAACAAGGGGGTTTAAGAGTGTTTACTATTTTAAACAACCACCAATTAAAGCCACTTTAAAATGTGTAATTTGAGTTTCCTCGAAGAATTGCTACAACAGCAATCCAAAGCCATCTTGCATGGTTGTCACGTAAGACATTTTAAGAGATCTATGACATCATCGTTCCTAAGTTACATGCATGCATAGAAAATTTAATTAAAATATACTTATGACAATGTTGATTACAATCTGTAAATGACCATGACTGTTTCATTTCCAGTTTGTAATCCACTCCAGCACTGAATCCTGTTAGTTTTAAAATTACCGAATTGAAATCCAGTAACTGACCCTTTATTTGCCAACCCAGAATTCAGAATGACCCAAAAATGGCATGCTTAAGAATTTTTTTTATTCGAAATTCGATGTGAAAGTGAGTGATTGCATCACTCTGTGGCATCACATCGTAGTCTGTTCTGTACGCAAGTCCAGACAAGAAATCCCACTTCCTTTCATTCCAAGATCGATGGCAAGGTCGGTTGACTTCTTCAACGAAAGAGCGCATTCCGCTCCTACTCTGAGATCACAATGTCAGCGTGGTAAATTTTTCGTTACCACCAAATTAACACTTGTACACAAATCAGATTTTCTAATGAGGAAACCAAGTTCTTGCAATTCCGGCACCAACTTTTAGCAGTTCATGAAGGACAAGGAATACCCAAAGATGCCTTCTTTAAAACAGATAATTCCTGAGATTTGGTGTCCAAGAACACTCTTATTGTAGATGGCACAATCTGTGGCCATCCACATTATTTTCATTAAATTGAATGTTTTGACTACTGTGAAGAAAGCAGGCGATGCTTTTCATATGATCTAGAATAGGGAATATTTATAATTATTCATCTTTCTTGAATGGGAAGTGGCAGTGGAGAGGCTGAATCGCATATTTTCATTATTCTAAAATAGTTACATCATTATTGCCATTTTTTTGGTACCGACCCCAAATCCGGCAAATTCCGAAAACCTGGATGATGTTGGCTCCAAGCTAGCCAGTTAAAGGGTACGTTACTATACAAGCTTTTTCCCATTAGGTATTGCTCCTAAATTTTTCATCAAATGCATAATGAAAACTAGAATTTACACTCTTCTTTTGACTGAAACAAGAACTATTCATGATAATGGGTGAATGCATCACCAATATATGAAAACCTACCATTTTGGAAAATTTTGAACAGTAAAAGGATAACCAATTGTTTGTTGATTGCTCTCAAAATATAAATATTTACTTAAGACTTTGTTGCAGTTTTGATTCATGCAGATTATAATTGCTAAATCTTATTATAAGAGGAAATGTCCATTATACATTGTATAAAAAAAACATAAAGATTGTATAATTATTGATTGGTTCTACTTACACATTCTAATGTCCTGTACTAAATCTCTGGTATCTATAATCTAGGTTTTTTTTCCTAAGCTTTATACTTGTAAAAACTCTGACTCGCACACATTTAGCCATCACTAATTCCCACAAAACTAGATATTTTGATGCACACTTTCTCTATTAATTAGGAAAATATTTTTCATGAGTAATGGAGTAAAATTGGGAAAAACAAGTTATCATAGCTCGAGATCTAATGAACCAATATGAAGCATGTTTTTTCTATATGATCTGATTATCAGGGACATAATTTTCCATTTAAATTATTGTATTTACTTATGGGTGCTTATCACCAAACAAAGGTGAATAATAAGAACAGATTTTTTAAAACTAATTGCATATCCTTTTTAGGATTAAATGTAGCTTAAAATTATGTCATTTAGTATTTGCCTCACAACTTCGAGCCACTCGGCATGTTTAAAATAAAATAAAACTCTTCTTATCCATTCGTTAAAAACTAAAAAAAAAATTTAAAAAATTATTAATTTTGCATAATGAAATAATTGTTTCATTTCATGTTTGTATATGATTTCTTGATTGGTGTTGTATGTAATTGATTGACTTTTTTTTCCAATGAAAGTATTTCCATTTAATATTTAAGATGCAATATTCGTGTTCAATTTGTTTTTTAAACAATTATTTTTCTTTGTATTTAGCGCTGGAGGTATTGAACTGACAGCCCAGAAGGGGAAAATTAAGATTAATAATACCCTAGAAAGCAGACTTGATATGATCAGTCAGCAGGTAATTACTTCATGTATTTAAATTACTTAGTTTTTTAAAAGGTATAAAAACATAATTAAACTAGATTTTCATGGCACTAGGACATACAGTGACAATGAATCATAAAACATCTCAACTATAAAAAGTGGTAAAAAATTCGAAAAACTTTGAAGTGGATCCATACGAACTTGCATTTCATATGAGAGGAAATTCTCACCTCACAACCACAGAATTCTCATTCACCCTAAAATTCCTAATAACCCTTACATTTTTTTTCTCCTTAAAATTGCACTTAAATTTTTACTCTAATTCCAGAAATCGTTTTAAAAAACACTAAAAATTCCTTGATTATGCTCCAAAACCCCCGATATTTCTCTAGGAAAAAATATTTTCTTAAATTTTAATTATTGATAAGCTATTTCAAATTGTAACTAAATTAATGTTAATATAAGATATAAGTTTTAAAGTTGAAACAATATTGTTTTTAAAGTACTTGATTGTTGCTTCAGATAAAATAAGTAGATTCAATTTAATTCGCATACAGTATAATTGTTTGATTGTGTAGCTGTTTTACTAAAAAGTTGTTTGACGTTAAATTATATAAAAATTGGCAGTTTTTTGCCGGTATTAAAAAAAATCTTTGAAACAAATATGTTTATGTTAGGAGCTTCTGTCCAGCTGTTAAAGAACTATCCCTTCATTTTTTGAAATTATCCCCAAATTTTTGAAATTATCCCTAAGATTTTGACTGAAATGTTTTAAAAAACTCACTGTGCTTCCTTCAACCAGGCCTTCACTTCCAACTTTTAAGGCATTGTGTGACTTAAAATGTACTAATTAAACTACTTAAAATGTACTATAATTACATTCTGTACTGGCAGGGCCCAAAACAACTGGATTAACTTGTTAGGGAAATGTAGTTTTAACATTTACAACCCTTTCCCTAATGTTTGATGCAATATTAAAAACTATTTGATTATTTAAAATATAAAAAGCTTTGTGTGTTTTTACATGAATTTAAGCATTAAGTTTCACTTGATGTGTTGTAGATTTTACAGTATAGTGCTACCATAGTTTTTATAATATATACTGAAGTGTTGCTATTAAATATTAATGTTTTTCCAGATTTAACAGTAATGCATTTAATTTTAATACTAATTTAACGGCAATTCAATGATTAATTATTGATGAAAGCGATTATAAGTAAACTCATTATTAGAAATAACATGTTGCTATATTATGAAATGTCCATAAAAATACATCTGGCTCTATTCATTCCTTAATTGTATAGTTTCTTGTTTCAAAAATGTAGATATGAATAAAATAAAATGGACTATGCAATAAAAAAATTTAAAAAAAAGGTCCATTTTTGGATTTTCTTCATTATGGAGAAAATCAACAAACTTTTAGAAACTAATCAATTTACTGTGCATCCAAGGTGGGAATTACATTTGAACATCAGAACTTATTTAAACTCCATATATGAGTAATTGTTCATCCAAAATCGAACATTTTCTGATTTCAAACTTTATGGTTTTAACAACATTTTTATACACACTTAATGATGAGTAACTTAGCAACTATTGTCTGAAAATGTAATTAACTGTGTTACATGCAATAATATCTATAGGCAAACAATAGATTAAATGTGTATTACAAAAAAATTCCAACTATGTTGGAGTTTTTCTAAAATGCATGTCCAATTTTTAAAGCAAGCTTCTCATTTGAATTATTGAATGCAAAAAGGGAACATGTCAATAGTTTTTCAATTGGACATGACTCTTTTTTACATTCAATGATTTGTTTGTATGTAATATTTCATTAAAATAAGTTCAATTGGTCTATTTTATATAGACCCATCATTAAATTTAATTTGTAATAATGCACTAGTTATTCTACACTAGTTTTTTTTTTTTTTTAATGGAATGTAATTGTGATGCAATTGCAAACTTTTTCATATAGAATAATTTCTGTTTTACAGTTACTACCGGAAATCCGAGAAACTCTGTTTGGATCCAACCCTAACAGGAAATTCAAGGATTAGATTACAGTTAAATTATTTTGCCCTTTTACGACATTCTATTATTCAAGAAAACATTTCATTGTCAACAATCATTCCTTTCAAACAAGATGTATGAGTACTTTGTGTTTCGAGCCAGAGAGGTTATTGGATGTATTTATATGATTTATTTAATCAAGTATTTCTGCTCAATTTGTTTGTTTTTTAAATATATTGATCTTGAATGTTAGCCCTACATAAAAGATGTTGTAGAATTGGTGGTGTGTACTTGTTTTGTTGACTATAGTGTAAAACTAGTCTATTTCAGACAAGAAGATGTTGAAGATAAATATTGTAGTTTATAAAAATTCACGTGTAAATTGCCAATAAAATGTAGATAAGTATTTTGTTCTTTTTCATAATAATCAAGTCAATTCAGACTAAAGAAAATATAATTGTCTACTAAAGAAAAAATAATTAAAATTCTATACTAAATATATTTTAAATTTCTATGTTTTAAGTGTGAAATGAATAGTATATAATTGAATTTGTAAATTTTCTATGACTGATGTTGTTCATCACAACTTTATATTTAGTAATGCGAGTAGACTTTTTTTTTTTCATTTAATTTGATTCTGCAATTTAAATAAAAATTTCTTTTCATCATTAATACAATCAGGGTTCGTTAAATTTATTACCTCACGTAAAAATTCCAGTCGGGCATGTGCTGTTTGTTACTATATCAGGGTTCTCACTGTCATTAAAAGTGCTTAATATTTTGAACTTGTTTTCAAGGCCTTGAAAATGCTTAAAAGTCCTTGAAAATGCTTAGAGGTCCTTAAAAGTCCTTAATTTTTGCGGATGTTGTG
This sequence comes from Linyphia triangularis, assembly GCA_963978545.1. NCBI lineage: Eukaryota > Metazoa > Arthropoda > Arachnida > Araneae > Linyphiidae > Linyphia > Linyphia triangularis. The sequence goes on from OZ021729.1 coordinate 60,240,899, forward strand.
TACCCAACAAAAATCTATAAAAATACAACTCGGACTGGCTATCCTCGCGTAATTGCCACTTATCCTCACCGTATCAGAATTCTTTGACATATTTGTATTATGCCTGCGCTAACTTGTAACTTTTTTGGTAGAATATACATTATTAAAAATTTACATATAGACGTGATGCCTGAAAACAAATTTTAAAAGGTCCTTAAAAACATTTAGGTCCTTAAAAGTCATTGATTTTCATTCTGTGATTTGAGTGGGAACCCTATATATGCCAGGCGTGGCATGCAAAATTTTCATTTCAAAAAAGCCCTCAATAATCTGATTACTTGGCCGATTTGGGAGAATGACGATTCCGAACTTTTTCTACTCTCGACAACTAATCCAAACCATCGATATCCCGCCCACAACCGTCTGTTGATGTTCTGCTTTTTCTTTTCTTTCTTTTATTATCTGGGATCATTATTATGCCTGGAACAACTATTTCTGTTAGATTTCTGATGATTCTATAACTTAGCAGAACAGGAAACAGTATACGACATATATTAAAGAAAATAACATGTTTTATTTGTGTTATTTTTGAAATTAAAAAGAAAAGTATTGTACTGGTTTATTGCTTTGCCTTGAAGTTAGCAAGTATGGCATACATGTGATTCTTCCGCGAATTAGCGGAAATCCGCGAATTTTTTTACGTGAATTAGCGGAAATCCGCGAATTCATCATCGACTGAAAATCCCGTTATCCGCTAAAATTTTGGAATTAGATTAGATAAGTTTTAAAAAAATATTCAGAAATCGTTTTAAAAAGTCACAAGTCAGCCTTTTCCTTCATTCTCTAAAATGTTTTATTATTTCAACTGACGTGTCAAGGCCATTCTATCGATTTCCTTTTTTCATAAAAAGAATGCCCAGTGCGCTCGTTTCCCACTGTCCTTTTTCCACTATAGTTCAGGACTTGTTTTAGTCTGAACTAACTTGGTTAAAGAATAGTTAAACCGGTTTTCGATGCTGTTGCCTTTGTCACGTGGTCTTCATACATGTGATTCTTCCGCAAATTTGCTGAAATCCGCGAATTGCATCAAAATTATCCATCATCCACTAAAAAACTTGTGTCAATTTTGAAAATAGATGTATTCAATTTTTTTCGGAAATCGTATTGAAAAGTCTGTTTTCGTCCTTCATTCCCTTAAAATGTTTAAATGTTTCTAATAAAAATCCTATTCAAATTCAAAATCTCAAACTAAATTAAAAAATTTATAAAATTTGGCAATTTATCGCCGTGTTTTTTTTTTTTTTTTTTTTTTTTTTTTTAAAAAAGGTATTCTCACCAATTTGATTTTTAAAAAATTCCAGTGGATTGAATCGTGAATGCCAGGTAATCGGACTTTTTCTGTATTTAACTATTATTACAGGGTGTCCAGTAGTTGGGAAATATATTTGAATTTTTGGCATCTCGGGAAAATCGTGGATTATGCTTGAAATTCGTATTAATGTTGGAATTTCCGGTTGAATTCAGAAATTTGACACTCCTCTTCAGTATCGGAAAAAGTCGTCTTATATCGACGTTTTTCCACAATTTTCCCATTAATCTCGCGGATTGAAAGTAGTTTCTCTTTCCATCAGAAATGTTCTCTTTAAACATGGTTCTATTCGAAGATTTTTGACCGAAATTTCGAACATGCCGGAATTCGGAATTTCCTGACAAACACGAAATCTGCACACGTTTAAACTCCGCCAAACCACCGATGGAATGAATACTTTTCCTCAGAATTTTTCTTTAATATCATAGCTTCTATCTGCATTATTTACGTTGATATGCGATGGACATTTTGGTGAACGTTACGGTGATGAAATGGCCGGTTTCCCGTGATTATGGCGGACGCTATCGTTGAGAATTACGTTGTTGCATGATGATAAATTTTGTCTGAAATACGGATTTCCGCTCTTTTCTTATTAAAATTTCGATTATTCTTGAGATCGATACTAATCTACATTACAATCTTATTGAGCTTGCTGGCAAATATGACAGCCATGGATCTTATGTGCGTGCAGACTTCCTCAAACCTCCGATGTAATGGTCAATTTTTCTACAGATTACCAATCTCTATCGCCATTATTTACGTTGGTGTATGGTACTTAGTTTCGCTGAGCGTTGCGCTGACTTAAGGTCTGTATTGACGTAAATTTACGCTGCTACGGCGGGCAATATCGTCGAAATTTACGTTGTTGTGGTGTTCATTTTTTCCGATTGTTGCTTTAATGTAATTACTCGGATTTTCGCCGATACGGTGGCCGCTATCGCCGATATTTACTTTGGAGTAATGGTAATTTTCAACTAGGGGCTTAAGCCGTTTTAATAGTAGATATTGCTAAATTTGTTGCGCTCTTTAGGTGTCATTCGCCTAGGTTTCCGGTGATGTGATAGCCGCTATGCCTGTGATTAGTGTTTGTGTGAAGATCAGTTTTGCCTTTTGATTTGAATATATACAGAATTATTAAGATTTTAATTTAATTTTGTGCAAAAAATTCGACCCAATTGTCCAATTTTACTGTATATTCTTATTTAAAATTGCAATTTTAACTGCTATAATATATAAAATAATGTATTTTATCATAAAAAAAAATAAAAATAAAAAATTATATTTTAACTAGAGCCATTAATAATAGTTAAAAAGTTAAAGCATTTTTTTTATATAATTGTTTAAAATTGGCTTTTTCAACTGTGGAAATTTGAAGTTTTTTGCTTGGGTACTGTGTTATGGTCAGTTACATGTAGAATCTCCCTCCCTTAGTACTTATCAACAGAAATGTTAGTGATAAGCAATTGTTTTCAAAGAAAAAGCTAGTGCCAAAGAAAACTGAAAGAAAGAACTACAAAAGTTGCCAAATTACAGAGAAATGTTCGCCTGATAAAAAAAAAAATCCTAAGTTTCAAACTATCCTACCACATTCGAATCTTATACTTAAAATGAAGCTGTTTATTCCAATGCGGCTGATGTTTAGCACAAACTATTTAAGTGTACACCTAGTAACATTCCCTGTGTTTTTTGTCTGCTTAGATTTAGACCTTCATATTTATGACTTGGTAAACTATATTGTATCTTTTTTTTTTCTCAGTCTCAAGTAAGAGCCTTTAAAAAATCCTCTCTTCCTATTTTCAATATAACAACCCAATTCTTTTCTGATAAGCCATTTCTTATTTTCATACAATTTTTCTAATTTCTAAAATTAATTCAGCACACTATTAAGTGGGGTATACTTTGGAAAATATGGTGATAATTGGTCGCAAGAGGGGTCCTTGAACGTTTTTTGATGATGTTTGAATTTTTATTAGAAATTTTGCTGGACACCATGTATTATAATTTCTGAATGTGTACAAAAACATTTAAGTCAAGTTAAATTTTTCAGTTATGATTAATACATGAACACAGTTGTCTTTATTTAATTATTGTGTGCGTGTCAATCCCAATGAGAAGTGGTTGTTGTAGAGTTAATAATTGAAATCAATCTTATATCCAAAATTTAACTAAAATTTGTATTGAATTTTGTGCGCTATATGTTTTTGTGTATTATGCTGTAAAATGACGAAAAACATTTCAGCTAATATTTTGCTTGACTAATCACATGTATGGTATGGCTGAAGTTGGAGAATTTTGTATTTTTTAACTAATGTTTTCCATTCTTTTTCATCTAAAGATGTTTTTTTTTCCCCCCACAAATTTCTTAAGGCGCAATTATACTTTGACTATTTAGAATTAAATTTACTTATTAATTATTTTTTTTTTTAAATTCTCCATTATTTTGTTTTTTTAACTATAGCGCGTTTCAGGGAATTTTCGAAGAAATCTTCTGGAAATCAGGGAAATGTCGGGGAATTTTATTTCTTAAATTCTGTAGCCACCCTGTAGAAGACAACATAATACGCTGTTGGATGGATCCTTCCGCTGAGAAGATATAGTTCCAAGCAAATCGCAACCTGTGCACATAGTTTTGTATTAAACTTAAATATAAGTTTATAAAAAAAAAGGGCTTTTATGCTTAAGAGTTTTAACGAATCGACCACACATCTTTCCGATCAGCCAATCGGGGCGTAGTTAAACCGGTTCACTCATCGTTGTAGGGTATTCAGTGAGATCAGGGCATGTTGTGTTCTAGTGTAGTCATTGAACTTTGGCAATCAGATGAAAAAGGCACTATTCATATTAGTGGGCACTTTTTTCCTTCAATTGTATTGAGGTAAATGTGAAGAAATCTTGCAATTCTAGGTCAGGTTTAATTTTGTCTTTGTAAAAAGAGCATAGCATTTCTAATAGAGAATATACTTTAGTGTCAATTTTTATAAAACCAAACATTGAAAGCTGGTAAAATTTGGCCACATAAAAAAAGACCTGGATAGACCCCTGCTGATATATAAAAATTTTTACACTTCTGTAAAGATAAAAATGGTAAAAAACGTAAAAGCAAATAATAATTAATGTTTCACTCTAAAATTATTTCTCGGTTATAAACATGAATTTTTGGTAAATTCCTAGTTTATGTGGATGGGTCAGCGCGATTTTGAAAAGTTGGTGTCGAGACCAATACGTTGCAAATTCAACAATTTTATCACTACTAAAATACCAATGGTTGATATAGTAAAAATGTGCTTTCAAATCAAACTTAATTTTGTTCACTTTTGATTAGTACTCAAAAAGTAAAACAAATGACAAATCTAGTTAACAGAAGTATAATCTTGAAGTAGTGAAAATAGATGTGGGGATATATTTTAGAACAAAAAAGGAAGCTCAACTGGTAATATATTACGATTCCAGAAAAAAAAAGCACTATATTATTGGCTAAATGTGTAAGTCTGTCAAGTCCAAAATATATTTCATGGACAAAGATTATGCTTAGATGATGGCATTTATTGATGTTAACTTTGATTCATCATAGCTTTTCTCATTAACAAGCTTGATTAGTTAATAAGACAATTAATAAACTATCTTTAAACGCTTATGAAGCTTATCAGGTTCTTAAGTCATTCTCTTGGCTCTAAACTTGCCATCTTCACTAGTAAGTCTACCATCTACTAATTTACCTGGAACATAGAATGCTGCAACAAAATTTAGTAAATCCTCATTTTTAAGATCTTTTACGATCTCGCATACACATATATAGTTCAAAATAACTTTGTATGCCATACATGAACATGAAGAATATCCTACAGAATACACTGACACCTCCTTCAGGTCCTCCATCATCGTCTGCCTACCAACTCTAGCAGCCATCTCGTCATGAAATATAGAAAATGAATCTCTTCCTAATATTCAAAGCAGTTAATTAAGTTCAGAATGAATCACTTCAGCATCTATCTTGGGTAAATATAACCTACTATGTTTGAAATCAAGCAAAGTAAAAAAATAGTCAAAGTTCTGGGGATCCATCCTCTGCAGCTCTTCTTCTGCATTTTTCTTGGGTAAAAAAATATCCACCATGTGTAAAATCATACAAGGTACGACAATGGCCAACACTCTTGAGCTCCATTCGCTGCAGCTCGCTTAAACACTTCTCTTTAAAATCTGCATGTTTAAAGAGAAGCTTAAATGGCTCAAGCCCATCGAGTCGAAATTTTTGTTTTGGAGATAACAAAATTTCAAACACAGTTGTAAACACTCGACTGTACATATCTTGTCATTTTTTATAACCAGGCATAAAATAGAATTCTTATCCGTTCTCCTGACACAAGCACTAACAATGCCAACAAAACTTCATAACCATTTCCCCTATTCACAGCTACTCTAAGTGGAGTGTGACTTAATATAGTCTTCCTATTTACAGGACAACCCTTTTCAACTAAAAAATTAATTATACTAGGTATTTCTTCACATGTGTTATTTCTTGCAGCAGAATGTAAGGAAATTTCTCCACAATCATCAACACTGTCTGCTGCTAGTCCTCGACTCACTAAAAACTTCACGATTTCCAACTCGCAGAAAGGATATTGGAGACAGTGCGTTGCAGAAAACCAATCGTTGTCATATCAGGATGTTACTCTGAAGATCAAACAACTTTATCGCTTTGATTTCAAAATTGCAGTGAGACAAAGCAAACTGCAATGGTATACTGCCTAAAAAATTCATAAGCTACATCTACCCGAATGCCTAAATCATTAAGAAATTTAACCACGCTCTCTTTTATTAGCTTAACTCTTGAATTATGTGTAAGGCAGAGCATTGGTGACTTGTGGAATGTGCAACCATTCAACTCGACATCGTTGCTTAAAAGTAATTTTAGATCACTCGCATCCGTACCATGGCTGAGAGCAAAGCACAAAAGAGATTTTTCATTAGCTCCAACCTATTTATTCAGAAGTGCACCTTTTCTTAACAACAGACCGAGTATCTCTCCTCTTAATCCAGAACATGGATTTTCCAAGTAACAGCGCAGCACAGAGACGTGGCGCTTGCATCCGGTAAGAGAGCAACCCGCATCCAGCTATGTCTCAATGACACTTTTCGAATTACTTATATATGTAAAGCGAAACAAAGGGCAAACTGGAGGTTGGAAATGTGGCCCTCGTGGGAGTTGAGTTTGGCTTCAGCCTCTATTAAAGTCTTGATTACTGCATCGCTTTCTGCACGTTTAATAGCAGCAAATAAAGGACACTCATTGCAAAGGTTCTTGCAATCATCCGCCAAGCCATTGTGTCGTGAAATCTCATTTAAACCCTTTAAGTTCTTCTCTACTTCATCCATGTAAAACCAAGGGTACCTTTCAAAAAAGGGCTGAAATCCTTCAATGGCGAAAGAATCGTTATCCATATTATTGCAGCCAAATTCGTTCCAAGTAAAGTGAAAGTCTTCATAATAGGATATATTGCCGATAACATATTTCACGCAGCTTCAAATGCAGTGTTTCCACTCTTTTTTCAAACTGAAAACTAAGGAGTTTTTAAGGACCCACAAATATTTATTAAGGACCTTTATAAACACAACAAAAATTACATTACACCTTCAAAGTAAATCACGTTAGGAGAATATCATTAAGTCATCATATATAATAAACGACTTTATTACATCCTTTCTCTTCAATTTTTCTTTTAATAGTTTATTAGCAACAAATCCCATGTTAATTTCGCCGGTAGACGTGTAACAATTATAATCCTCAAAGTCAAACTTACAAAATTTAATACTATTGAGAGTCTAGTTTTATGGTCTTGCTTCAGAACAAGGAAATAGTTCATGCACTTTATGACGAGTTTTGACTATTCTTCGTCATAAAAGGGCAAGAGGAGTTAATCATTTTGAAAAAATTTGAGGAAAGGGCGTAGTAATTTAGTAAAAACAAAATTAAATTTGGCCACTGCTGTTTTGTCTCTAGTTGCTTCACAAATAGTCTGATAAGACTTGCAACTTGGATATTGAATTGGTGAATTTGCATATTGTCTTATTTTCTTGATTATTTTTGCATTCATTCGGTTTTCTGTCATGGTTTAGCATTGACGGCCATTTTTCATTACTCGTGGATTTTGAATCACTCGCCATAGGTAATTGGTGATGTGTTGACCTTGTTGCCACTTTTTCAAAAACGTGCCAACCCATACACATAGACTAGGAATTTGTCAGGGGAACTCTTTTCCGGAATGTGGCCTAACGTTTAAACACTACTCAGTTGGGGGAAAAAAACTGGTTTCGAAGAGGCAGTACTGTTAGTATTCTGATAACTATATTTTGAGCTTTAGCGACAGATTGGCTCTACTTAATATTTTGCTAATGTAGTTTCGAAAACCGGCAGAAAATTGCAATCTCTGATAATTTTAGGGGGAAATTGAGGAGTTTTTAATGACCTGATTTCTCAAAAATAAGGAGTTTTTAAGGGCCCTTAAAAATGAAAACCAAAATTTTAAGGACCCGTGGGAACCCTGAAATGTTCAAAGAAAAGGGAAGAAAAAGGTTTTGACGACAGGCATAAGAGTCTTTGTGGTTCTGTAAATTTGTACTTAAAATTCTTTACAAGTAGAATTTTTGTTTAAGAAATTACGCACCATTTGAACTCTTGAATACTAGTTTCATTAAAATTTTAAACTTGATTGAATTAATATACCAGAGTTTGAAAAGAAAGTAGCTGGAAATAAATATCAATGAAACAAAAACAATGTAAAGAAATTCTAAATGAAGCTAATGCCACGCCACAGAGAAGTTTATGTTAGGATTTTGTTTAATACGTCATAAGTAACTGTTACGTTGGCAGAATGATATAGAGTATTATGATTTGCTAATATGGACTGTAATGAAGCAAATTTATTTATAAAAGAATATTGTGATTTAGTATAAAATTTTCCTATAGTGAAATGTTACTTAAGAGAACGCCTTGCTGGAGGTCCATGAAAATAATATTCAAATAAACAATGCATTGTTAATAATTACAACTTCTTTCAAAAATTGGGAAGGCCAACAGTGTTTCCCCCGTCTCTCTTAACTGCCTTGATTTCCATCATTTTATATTTGATTTGAGTTTGATTGACTGTTGACATATGAGAACACAAACCAGCCACAGTTCATTCAGTTTGTTTACTTCCATTTCCATAATCTGATCACTATGCGCAAATCGTGAAACTACTTTTGAAGAGAAATTTTTGAAAATAAATGGAGTCAGTTTTCCCTTAATGTTAGTTTTGAAAAACTAAGCTTGTGTTCACCTTTAATTTAAGCAGAGTATGCATTTGTAAGTATATATTTCATGGACTATACTTTTTTGCTGCTTCTTTGGCAATTGGTATTTTTCTAAATTTTGCAAGCATTAACTTCAAGAGCTTTTATCGTACATTGGCTGCTAAGAAATAAGTCTATCAACAAAAAAATATTATCGAAGTTGTCAATTGTAATTTATTAAAGAATATTTTTAAAAATTTGCAATTAATAGGTGAATTTCATTTCTGTTTGTTCAGAGTTAAAATAAATTCTATAAAGGCACTTTTACTGGATGTTTAAATCAACAAATATAATATTTCAAAGACTGAAAAAAATTGGTGATTTTTTTTTTTTTTTTTTTTTTTTTTTTTTTTAAATGTAGTGTTTAGTAATTACAGTAGCATTTTGCATACAGTGGATGCAAGGCAGCTACAACTTTCGCTCAAACCTGAGTGATCAAAAATGTTTGTTGGATTTCCTACTGAAGTTTTAATAATTATGAACTACTTTTCTGTTCTGATGAATAATTTAAAACTTATACTCTTTTCCTGTGAATTTTACGGCTTTTTTCCACTTTAGTTTTAATTTTCAAATGCAAATAGGTTGCAAGGGTACTTTATGTTCCATGGAGATACCCATGGGGGATGGCTGAGAAAAAATTTTCCCTCTAGACCCCCACCCACTATGACAAATTGTGGTCGTATTATTCCATCGACCAATTCAACAACACCAAAACTGTTGCCAAAAGATCAGCTTTAACATTGATAATGGATAACAATGACATCGCAACAAGCTATGCAAACCTTAGAGTCTAACGCTTGCCTTTTTCACTTTGGTAAACTCTTGCAGAAGCTGCTTTTTCAGAGGCAGTTTCTTTGTTGTTGAAATTGGTCGACAGGATTTTACAAAAGTACCCAATTTATAAATCCGTAGTTTCATATATTTCAATCTGAGTTTGTTTATTGTGTATTTTTTAGATCCAGAATACATTCTTCCAAGCTTTAGAAAGGATGGCTACAAATTATATCATTGTCATTTCTGTTTTAGAAGGTAAGAGCTATTCAGCGACTATTCTATTTGTAATGTAAAGTAAATATGCACTACTATGGTGTTGTACTACCAGGAAATTTATCACATTTTCCTTTGTAGCTAAGCTTTTTATTTCTTTGAGTGTATTGAATGTAGAAATTGTCTTGCGTATTAAACCAACCAAGTTAGCATGGTTGGAGAGTATCTTTTGTGCTATGAAAATTAGACACCACTACACTGCCCTGTTAAAGATAAATGTTGTATCTGCAAAGTGGTACATTTTAGTGAAAATTGCTTTGAACTTACTTTGCTTCTAAATCAAAAATCTTGCATAGCTGATACAATTTTTATCTTAACAGTCCTCTGTGAGCACAACAATCATTCAGTGATTTCTGCCAGGGCTACCATGCTTGAAATGATTTCAGTAGGGGCGATTCCCATTTTTGCATTGTGCTTAGAAGAAAAAACGGAACATTTTGCAATGATACAGACTTAAATTTTTCCAGAAAGAACAGGGGGGCACTATTTTCAAAGAAAAAGGTCAGGAAACGGTGCCTTGCCCTTGAAAACAAGCTTAAGATGAACATTAACTATGTTTTATTTTGGAAGTACCATGTGTAAATTTGGCTGTAATTGAAAGGAACTCAAATAGTATTTATTTCGAGAATCCTTTTAGTATATGCCTTAGAACAATTACAAGACCTTTCTTTTTTCAATCAATAAAGATCTGCTTAAAAATTCGACATATGAAAACATGACCAGATAAAGCATGGGTGTAAGTAATTCAGTAGAATGAAATTTTATAAAAATTAAAAAGGTTTGTTTTTCACACATTAGTAATAAAATGGACTTATTTGTTTAAATTATTTTATAATCATATTTAATATTAATATTATTGAAATTATTATATAATAAAACTTTTATATTATATGAAATGAATTAATATATTTATTAATATAAATTATTAAACTCACAATCTCTAATATCTCACACATGCCAAATCCCTAAATTTTCCAGTATTCACCATTTCACCAGTATCTGAAACAAGAACGGCCATTACTTTCAAAATATTTTTACTTTTATCCAACACAAAACTAAGCTGTCTATCACTCGTCAAAACTCTCCTTACCAATTCCTAATTTATCTCAATATAAAACTTTCAGGCCAGAACTTTCCAACTCGCCATGACAAGTTTCTCCTTGCCGAAGCAAGGTTTGATGGTGAGGTTATGTCAACTGACCCAGTTCCACATATCATGCGTCCACTCTTCAACACTGAACTGGCCTGGGAAGTGGACAAAAAGGGCCTTCAAATGCATCGTCTTCAAAGGTCTCCCATCAAGTTGCACTGGTTTGCTGTGGACTTGGACCTTGTCAAGAAGGAATCAATTGGATACATGATTCTCGATATAAGGCTAGCCCAAGAGAAACTTCAGGTTAGCATTGTTTTTATTCAATATGATGTGTCTTGTTTGTATGTTTAAAATTCTGTTGCACACATAGCCCACTAGAGATTATTTACGTATACGTTTGTTTCATGTATTGAGTTGTATATTATTTGGGCTATCAAATTTCAGCTGCTTTGCCAATAGGCTGGCTTCTTTGAGAACCATCCAAATATGTTTGTCCAAAGAGCAGTTATTCACAATAACTTACTTTAAATTATAATGCTGAATAGTTATGAGTGATGGTGACCAAAATGTATATTTTGGCTGCAACCAACATTAGCTTCCATTTTGCAAAATGATGCAAGCCTAAATCCTAAAACCCTTGACTAAAATACAATTATTATAGTGGATTATTATACTTTGAGCTTTGTGTAGCTAAGTTATTCTGCAGAATATTATAGTTAAGCTTGTAGCGATTATGCTTCAGGCCATTTAGCAAAGTGGCTAAACTTAGTATTTTATCTGGAACTCATTTATAAGTATTTATTTATAGGCAAGATATTTTGTAATAAGAAAATCTTTGTTAATTTATTCAATCACAACAATAGTATACAATAGACCTGAAAATATATAATCGCCACTCGCCACAGGTCGATTAAACGGCGTGATGAGCCGACTAAATAAACTAATCAACCAGCCACTTTTCGTTTCTCCCCTCACCTACAATTTTTTTTAAATTGTTACCGAATGTACCGAAATTTCTAAATCAATGAAAATCTCCCTTTCTTGTCTTGTAATCACGTGCGAATACGGCGTTAAAATCCTTTCATCCATGATATGGATTTATGAGTTGACTGGGTGCTGACAGAATCGGGAATTCAGAAAAATTTCATGGAATTTGGAAATTTTTGAGTTTCTCCTCTTGCACACCCCGTGCGGGTGCGACTGCTGCCTTATTGTTAAAAAAAATCTTGAAACTTCAATCTTACTGCATCTTTTACAGTCATGATTATTTTTCTTTTTGCCTGGCCATTTTGTCAACAAAATATATTAGAACCCTTATTTTATTTGCATATTATTTCTGTCATATTTTTAGTTATCCTATAACTTAACAGCGCGGACACCAGTAGCCTTACTGTTAAAAAAATACTCAAACTTCAATCTGACTGCATTCTTCACAGCAGCATTCACCACTAACTTTTAGAGCTGGGCCATTTGTCTTATGCTGGAGCTTTTCGCAGACCAGATACACTAATATCTTTTATTTATTACTAAACTGAAAACCACTATGGATTTTTTTAAAACTACTATTAATATTTGGATTTTTTTCAAATAATTAAAAAATTATAATTTTCATTATTAGTCAAACAAAGTGTAAAAAATAAGTGAATATTTTGTTTCAATGTGACAATGTGACTTGACCTAACTTTTAACAAACATATTTAAACTGTACTTCCAGTTTACTGCGTTTTAGTTGATATCAATTGTGAGACGATGGCAGTTGAAATCCTTCAGTTTATTTTATGGTAGTCGATGCCTGTCACAGTATTTATTGCAGTCAATCTTAATAAACTGTCCAAATAAGATTTAGCTTGATGAAAACCGCCTTGCTCAAAGCTTCTTCACATAGTTTCTACGGGCACGTAGTGATGAACTCTGTTCTACATAGTTAACACATACTATTTTGGATAAATTACAATTATGTTAAAAAAGGTTCTGTACTGTAAAATGTTTTGTATATTTTTTAAAAATCTTCTGTAGTACTGGTGGGCTGCAGAAAAATCTGTTGCGGGCCACGTAGTGGCTAACGCTGCTTTACAGTCATGATTATTTTTCTTCTTGCCTGGCGTTTTTCTCAACAAAATATCTGGAACCTTAATTATTTACGTATCATTTCTGTTATACTTTTATTTATCCCTTAAAAGCGTGGCCACTGGTAGCCTTACTGTTACAAAAATTCACTAACTTCAATCTGACTGCATCCTTTACAGGCATGATTATTTTTCTTCTTGTCTTGCGTTTTTTGTCAATAGAATATATTAGAACCCTAAATTCCTTAATATTTCAAATTGATTCTGACAGATTTTTTCGTTTTTATTACCCCTTTACAGCGCAATTTTATAGGTGTGCAACAAATCTAGAAAAAGCTTAGATCCTGTATTTGATTTTTTTTTTTTTTTTTTTTTTTTGTACTTTCATTGACATTTTACTAAACACAACTAAGTTAGATGTGTTTTTGATTAATATATTTAATACAAATCAAATAAAGAATTGAAACATCCTCTTCCAAAAAATAATAATAATATTAATAAAAAATCTGAATGCTCTAATGCATACATTCAGGTAAAAGGTAAAACCCCAACCTCTCCTTCCCTGTCGGGGCATTGGTCAAAAAAAAAAAAAAGAGAAAAAAAGACCTCGATGAAGTGGCTACTAAGCTAAACGTGTCTACCGGCCACTGGCTACTACTTGAAAATTTCAATTTTCAGGTCTAGTATACAAGTTAAATACTTGTGGAGGGATTTTAAATGTATCCACTATCTCTTTACATACTGATAACTGAGAAATTGAGCATATACAATATTGGTACTGCCATTTAATCCTTGATAAACTTAGGTGTTTATTATGCTGCAGAATCTATATTAAGCTGTATGTTCTATTAAATTAATCCATTATTTTTTACGAATATATGGATGTATGTGCTAACTAATAAACCTTTTAGCTCTATTGGGGAAAAATGTGGTAAACTGTTTTTTAGATTAATCATTTTAAAATCGTCCTATCATAATTTTGTTAGTTGCTTTTAAATGGAATATTTTGAGAGCAAACTTTTGTGATACATTCATTTTTTGTAGTGGTAACTTTGATTAATTATATCAAGCAAATATATTTGACCATAGAGCAATTATTCAGGATGACTCACTTGGAATCATAATGCTGAATAATTCCCAGAATAAAGGTGACTGAAATGAATATTTTGACTTTGACCTTTGACCAGCATAAGTCCTCCTCCTCATGAAGTGACCGAAGAGCGGTAGTTAATTGATTATAGGGGATTATTGTACTTGTTTTTCAGAGCAAGTTGTTTTGAATGTTGTAGCTATTGTGCTTGCCTTTTTGCAATCCCTTCATAATTTTGTTCTATGCTTTCAATTGAAATGTTTTAAAGTTAAAACATTCGTAAAATATTTTTTTGTATTGGTTGCATAATTATTTTTTATGTAATTCAATTTATTTTCAAATTGTTTGATCTTTCAGAGCCCAAAATGGTATCCTATCCTCAGCTCTAAATACCAAAGAGAAAAACCAGAAGTATTGCTGTCACTCTACTTAGAGAGAGCGACCGAAGAAATCCCAATATCACTTCCAAATGGAAACAGTTCACAAAATTCTCGTAGAAATTCACTAAGCCATGAACGAAGTGGTTGCAAAAAAGTCACTCCAGCCAACTCCAGGACTTTGAAGCAGTCACCTTTAAAGACGCCTAATCATACGTCCAATATCAGTATTAATCCAGTATTAAAACCAGTACTACTATCACAGGCTGGTTGCTATCAGATTGGGCCTCCAGAACTTTGCAGAGAAAAATTTAACTTTTCTGTGACATTAGCCTTTGCAGCAAATCTGAACAAGGTAAGTGTAAGTTTTAAAAATAGTTTTGATGTTTTAACACAGGAAAGTTATTTATTTCTTGCTACAAAATATCTCATTTTCGATTGATACTTTAAAATTAACTTAAGAGGCTCATTCAGAAAGTAAGTGTTTTGAACCATTATATTTTCTGACTTTGATAACCCTAATTTCCTTTCTTTTTCTAAATACACAAAACTAACAATGACTCTTTATAAAAATAGGTGCAATGTCCTTTGATATTGCAGATATATTTATTCCTTTACAATATTGCCTGCAATATTAATTTATTATGTTACATTATTTGCTAATAATTATATTTGATACATTATTTTTTTAATATTAATATTTTCAAATGCATCGAATTGAACTCTAACACTTTTTTGAGTATAATGCTGGTGCTTTTTCCCCCCTTTCTTATTTTAATTAGGGATGCACTAAATAGGGATTTTGGCCGAATAACGAATATTTGGCCAATGGACAAACCGCAGAATATCCGATGCATTGTTTCCCATAAAACTTGTCTTAACTACGACTTATAATAAGAAGTATGATTATTTTATAGTATAAAAACATAGGACTTGACCTTCATTAATCACGATTTTCTTGACAAGGAAAGGTTACATAAAAAAAGTAACTGTTCTCATGTCTTTAAGATTATTCAAAAGAACACATCTTATGTTGTAGGCAAATTTAAGGTTCTCTCTGAAATTCACAAAATAGAACAATAACCTCTTAAAAATGCTGTGGATGCGCCTCATAACTTTTGACATTTCTTAAATATTTTATAAGAAAAATAAAAATAAAGTATTCGGCTGACTTAATGGCCAAATGCCGAATATTTGGTGCATCCCTAATTTTAACGAAAATTTTAAGATAATTCTTCCATCTTTTTCAATAAAGGTAAAAATCCAGAGGAAAGAATTCAATAACTATTTTTACTATATGTTCATATAATACTTACTTGCTCATTTTAAATATAATAATAATTATCAAAAGGAATTCATTAGTTTGGCAACATATAAATAATGCATTCTTTGCAGCTTACACCTCCTGCCATGTTGAAATCTTCCAAAGGCTTTTACTTTTATTACTCTTTGTTTGATAATGATGTCACCACAGAGAAATTCTCGAGCCTCTCCAATCCAGACTTCCTGGCAGAAAGGGCTTCCGTTCGAATATCCAGTTCGCCCAAATTGCTTGCCGAATACTTTGAACAAAACCCGAATCTCGAAGTAAATATTTGATTTCTATGAATTGCTCTCAAATGTTGTTAGTGAAGTGCTAAGTACTTATTGCTAATTATCTATTTCTTTATTTTTGATTTATACATTTTATTGAAATAACAGTCCTAGATTCACAGCATTTGTTTGCACACTTCCATTCCGTACAAGTGTATTAAATACAATAGCTCACAAATAGGTTGTTATAATTTATCAGTTTTTATTGCACTCTATGTCAGGAGAAGAACATGTTTATAACTTTATTGCTTTATTTATTAAAAATTATAATTGCTAAAAAAAGCTAGTTTTAAATTAAGAATTGTTCATATTGGTCGTGGCTCTGCCATTGAAATTAACTTTTTGCATTCAATCCTAACTTTACAAGATATATAAGATTAAAAGTAATTAGTCAACAAAATAAGATTTAATATGGAAATTTACAAAGAGACACAGTTTAATTTGAAATCAGTGATATAATAGGTACATTGTCATTTCATTATTAGTGTGCGAGTTTAAACTATTCGAAAAGTACAGCGTGATTATGATGAAAGTTCAACTTTTAAAAGGCTGTTAAAAAAATAATCACTGATCAGAATGACCTAAAAGGTATTCAGTAGGCTAAAAATCTCAAAAATAATGGTTTTCTTTTTTTCCATATATTTAAAATTCAAACTATTCTGCTTCTTTTAACATAAAATTTTGGTTTGTATTCCTTATAGTTCTGGATAAAATTAATTTAGAAAATAATGTAAACACAGGATTTGTCATACCACAATTTCACCCAAAAATATGTTTTTTTCTTTTGATAATGTATCTTTTTGATCATAGATTATTCTGATGGTAACTTTTTAGTAAAATTTAGATTCATTATTTTTTTTAAAAATTATTTCTTCTAAAAAAATGTGATTTTCAGCGATTTTTGGCGTTTTTCCATTTGAGATTTTTTAAAAACAAGCCAACATACTGTCCAAACATTTAATTCTGATTTCTAAAGAAGGTTTACGTGATGTTCAGAAAAAAAATCAAAACAATCCGTTCTTTAGTTACTTAGAAAAGGTATATAGAAAATTGTCTTTTTGACAATAACTGCATGTATCAAATATCCTGAAATTTGATCTGATTCTATGCAAAGCAAGTGGAAAATGGCATAGCATGAGAAAAATAGTTCGAAATACTTTTGTTTCTTATGCCATACTATTTTTCTTTCTTTGTGCAGATTCAGGTCATTTTGATCATTGTTTATTTTTTTTTTAGTTTTTTTAAAGTTGAATCTAAATTACAATCACTTTTTATATTTACTTCCAGCCTATTATACATAGAATAAAGCAAAATTAACTTTCAAGACCAATACAAATTGAGACTTTTTGTGTACCTAAAAAATTTAAAATTTTAGGCGCTTTGTAGTAAGTATTATGAATTTTTCAAATGCTTAGAAGTGAACTGTATATTTTTTTGCAGATACTACTTTGCTGTGGGGATATTTCTCTGGGTTCTGGTCAAGTACCATTAGGACCACTCTCTTGTGTTAATAATCATGACATTAATCAAGATCCGTTATGTATAGAAGGAAGTGTTCAAGTAAGCACAGATTTGAATCTAAGTAGCACTTCCTATTAAATCATTTTAAAATTATGGTACTAGTATAACTTTGACTCTTCTTTCTTTCCTTCAGAAAAATTAATTTTGTTTGTTGATTAGTAAAGTTTTTATGCAAAAAAAAAGATTTTCTTTGAAATAGAATTAATTAAATTTGATTTTTTAAATGTTGTTGGTTCAAATTCAGCTTTATTTAGTCAATGAATTATTGTCCTAGTTTTATTAACTGCATATTTCTTTGGTTTTCAGATTATTCCAACAGAAAAAACATCTCGTTCAGGTGGCGATGACTTATCCCCATTTGTAGGGGTGACAGTTGTTTTACAAGCAGATAAGGTAATGGAAAAACTTTCCATTGATTAATAATGGTTCGAAGAGTAATCAGTTTAAACCTGTCCTATATAATTAATACTATATTTTTGTAAACACGATATCTTATGAAATTTTTCTGAAAACATTTTGTAAAACCTTTATTTATTATGTGACAAAAGATTATTTGAAATAATTAACTTAAATTAGTATTTATTATTTTAGTTCTTCAGGTGTTGTTTCTAAACAGATGATAATTTATTAGTGTTTGTTTAAAGAATTTGTGTGACTTAAAAATTTTTACAGTAAGTTAAAAAAATTCTGCTACCCACTTCATAACCATCATTAAAAGTGTTGTATCATAATAAAATACTTTTAATAATGTTTATGCACTGTGTAGCAGAATTTTTAGAACTTTCTGTGACAAACTTTAAGCCACACGAATTATTTACACAGAAAACATGTACTTTATAGAAATGGTTAAGGTGTATTTATTGCTCTCTATCAAATTAATAGTGCCTTAGAGATTATATAAGTAACCCATATAAAATTACATCTAATTCAAATTGGAGATCTTATAGGAGGCTTTTGAAACAATATCCAAACGATAAAAACATGTTGAATAATTGTATATAAAATTATACACAGATCTTTTTCTTCATAAACTCTTATCAATGTTTGACAAGTTCCTGCACCAATATTCAACTTTAATTATTGCAGGAAATACCAAAAATGGCAATAATAGGTCAATTTGCTATTCTTTAAGCCTAAACACTAAATACTATTGACATTTGTCATTTATCAGTTGAAAGGTCTCAATAAGATTGGTAGGATTAAATAAAATTCAACTGGGAGTTCTAATCAAAAATCATTTGAATTTTACTGAGGAAGAGATTTCATGCAAATAATATTGAATTAGAACTTGGATATTCAGTGACAAATTTTAACAAAATTGGCAATACTTTTGTTTATAAATGACCTCAAAATTAGTGAAAGTTTTATCATATATCGTCTACATTAACAAGGGGATATTTCAATCATTGAATATCACCAATTGCGCATGTGCTTGGTATTTAGATTGGATGCACTGCAATATAACTATATTTAGATGCTACTTTTTAAAGATAGTTATGGTCCCAATCTTGTTTTTGTTTATCAGAAGTTGAATGAATAGTTTTCTTAATAATAATAATTTATTTATCAATCAGTTAGTATGATTTGTCTAATTGTGCTTTGAACATGTTAGGCAGAAGATGAATCAGATCGTCCAAAAGAAAATGCCACTCCTCCACAAGTGAATACTACTCCTCAAGAAACACCATTTCCAATTATGACCTTGAAAAAGACTAAAAATTTTGTGAAGAGCTTCTCTGAAGGCGAAGACATGCATCCATCTCAAAATAACCACACCGTCAAAACAAGTAAGCAGACTGCTATATATGACTAATGTTCCCGAACTGCATCAACGAAGCAGTGTAACATTAAGATGTATTATTTGTGATAATTGTTTCTCACGAACTATTTAACTGCCTCAGAAATGCCCTGAACAATGTTGCAGAAAGTTAAAAATGCTACAAATGCAGAGAAATGCAAAACACTGATTTTTTTTACATGAGTTTTGTTCATTTCTGAGATTGTTACAAATTTAAAATTAAATGTTAAAGGGGGAGGAGGGGGATATATGCACCATGTTGGTTAAGTTATAAAATAATCCAATGTTGTTGTGATTTGTTGGCTGGAATATAAATGCCACTAAAGCCTATCACAACATATAAGTCTTTAACCAGCTGAGACTTCTTTCACTGGAATAATTACTACTGTTAAGGTTTTCTGCCATTATGTTACCAGTTACACTGTAACTTTCCACTGCTGTGGTTGCCGCTAGACAAAGATTTTTTGCTGTTGGGATAGCTGCTATGGTAGTATCTTAAATATTACTGAACTTCATCTAGAATAAATTCAAAATGATATCTCCCTTCTCGCCCTCACAAAAGGGAACTTAATTTTGTGACAAATTCGATATAAGGCGACTGTCAAATGTTTCGTCATTGAATTTTTTAATCATGCAGTAAAGAAGAATTTAAAATAAAGTTTGCTTTTTTATGATAATGTGGTAAACTTTTGCAAAAGGAGGTAAAGTTAAAAGGCAGTTTTTAAAGCTAAAGAAGCACTGTTAAAAAATTTTGACCAAAAAAGTGAAGCTCATGTTGATTATTTTTGCTCAGAAATTTTGATTATTCTTATTAATATAAAATAGAAAATTAGTTACAATAGTCAAATGTTTTTTATGTGGATCTTTGTTTGAAATTGTAATTTTTTTTTTTTTTTTTTTTTTTTTTTTTTTTTTATCTCTATTGTTTGATTTCAGTTTTATCACTACACTTTTGCATTATGGCTCTTCTAAAATAATAATTTATTTATTTTTTTATTTAAAATTTTGCAACTAGATTTTGTATGTGTGTGTGTTTTACAATTTAAGTTAATACAGATTTTTTTTCGCAGCAATTGAAATGTAAATTTAAACGTTAAAAAATATTTTGCTCAGTTGGATTGATTGTTACACAAATAATTAAGAAAAAATTTAACCCTAATCCTTGATTTGCATTTCTACCCTCATATTGGGAAATTCAGCTCATACCTTATATTGAAATGTGCTAGGGAAATGTTGTGTATACATACATCATTATATCATCCAAAATAATTGAGAGTTAGCTTTTGTTCAGACAGCCATATACACATTCAATTTTGGAACTCAGCAAACACATTTGATTTACATGGAAAGCAGAGATAGTGTGTGTGATAAAAAGGGATTATTGGAGCATAAGAAAAGATTGACATCACAAGTCTGGGAATATTTAGTATTAAATAGAGAAAATATGAAGTTCTTCCCTATGTTAGGGAGACACATGTTCTTCAAGGTTTGAGAACGATGAAGTCACCTTTTATTAATGAAAGCAGGAGAAATTAATGAGGCCTCGAAAATGTGAGAATGCTTTTAACTCTGGGATGACTGGTTTAAAAAACGATTGAGAATTAAACTATTGAGTAGCTCATTACAAAATCATTGCATACCATTATATTATTTTTATATAATTTTAAAATCTGTATTGTATTTTTATGTAATTCAAAACCAATAATTAAAATCCAAATTGTTCTTTCACAGCCATTATCCGTCAAGAAAGTGTCAACGCAATCCAAAATGGCGTTCCAGCCGATCCCCACTCTGGCTCTTACAACCACTCCTCTGACAACACGCCCCCTGAAGTGAGCAGCATCAACAGTCCGCCCAGCTCCCTGCCTATCAAAAATGACAGCTCCGCCCACCTCTTCTCTTTTTCACTCGACCTATGCAACTTCAAGGCAACTCGGCTAGCACATTCTATCAACCTTTTCATCAGGTAATACTCCTTTCTGTGTATCACTGCTGAAACTATTTATGGTTTGAAGTGTAATGTGTGATGAACTTTTAAATGTGACTCAATTTCAAGGCAAGTTATTCAGGACAAAGAAATAACTTAAAATATTTTTCCTTTTTTTTACCCATGTGTTTCAACCAAATCCTATTTTAGGCCAAAAATTTGGGCTTAAGATAAACTTGTTTTTACTAAAAAAAATATAGGTGTGTATTTATATTATAGATATTTATATATCAGGGTTCCCACTGTCATTGAAAGTCATTACAAGTGCTTAATATTTTTGAATTTGTTTTCAAGGCCTTGAAAATGCTTAGAGGTCCTTAAAAGTTTTTAATTTTTGTGGATGTTGTGTGGCCAACTACAAAATTTATAAAAATATAACTCGGACTTGCTATCTGCGCATGCTCGCCACTTATCTGCACCATATCGGAATTTTCCAACATATTTGTATTACGCATCCACCAACTTGTAACTTTTTTGGTAGAATATACTTTATTAAAAATTTATATATAGATATAATGCCTGAAAACAAATTTTCAAAGGCCCTTAAAAGTCATTGATTTTCATTCTGCGATTTGAGTTGGAACCCTGTATGTATAAAGTAAAATCATTTTAAAGTTCAGCAAAACTAGTACAGTTCGAGCTACAATTTAGGTCCAAACTAAACCTTGGTCCTGAATCAGGTATACCCTGTAATATATAAATCAATATTCTTTTTGGGAGAACTATTGAGAAAATGATTAAAATTACTTTTATCTGTGAAATGGTATAGTTTCATTTAAAGTATTCTGAACATTGAAGTGTGATAATCTCACCCTTATGGATTCAAAATTAAAATTATTTCATTTAATAGACAAACTGTGTTTGCATTTTCAGATGTTTGAGTTTAAACAAATTAAAACAATTTTTTAATATAAATTTAGCATTGTTAGATTCACCTTGATATTTTAGGAGTCTCTGTATATGAAAGTTTTTTAGTATTTTAGAATTGTTATTTCAGGTTGAGGGTCCACCTATATAATTTATATATATTCAAAACATGGTATTTGAGGTACTGAGGTATCAAACTTTGCTGTGTTTATTGAAATTTTAAAAATTCAAAATATTGCATATAGAAAGGGTGCTCTTTTGTTGGACTGTAAATTATTTTGAACTTTTAGTTACTAACTAAAATGTCATTAATATGTAATATGCTATTTAAAATTTGTAAACTTTGTATAAATTTTAGCAATTTTTTTTTATACAAAACTTCTTGATTTTAGCTTAATTGTGCAAATTATTGATATGATTTTTATTCCTATTAGGTATTCATATCCCTTTTTTGGCACCACTTCTTCAATGGTCACTCACCCAGATGTGGAAGTAACTCCAAAGCGAGAAGTCAGCATTCCCCATGGCTACTGTGCTTTCGATTTTGCAACAACATTTGCTCTCTTAAAATCTACTTATTGGGAGTAAGTTTATTTGGTTTTCTACAATTGCAATTTCTAATAGTTAATATGAAAATAATTCCTTTTGAGACGGAAAATTTTCTCCACCAATAAATTTGTATAAAGATACGAGTTTCTCCTTTCATTTTAATAGGTATAAGATCAATGTTTATATAGATGAGATGTAATAAAAATAAATACCTTAGTAAAAAAAGCTGTCTGTCCAAACTTGTGATTTTGAGGCAAATTCACTGATTTATAATGAATTATAGCTATAAAAAAAAAAATATTTTTTTTTAATTGTTATACCTTTAGTAAGCAATTTATCATACACTATTTTTTTTTTCTTCTCTTTTTTTTTTTTTTTCTGCTTTGTCAGACCTTCTCTTGCTGTGTTGGTTCTTCTTGGAAATGAACTTCACAGAATAAGCAAAACTACCTCCTTGGTTAAGATTTACTCTGATGCCTTATATTAAATTTTAAAATTCAGGATAAGCTATGTACTGTCAAATCATTCACTAATTGATGATGGCCACAATATGTTAGACCCATTTTTTTTAACAAACATTCCACTTTTTATTCTACAAAAAGCACTCAAAACATTTTGCGAGTTCTGCCGTTTTCGTTTTTCCTTAACCATGTCCTTGAATTTGCTTATGGCAAATATCCCATCTTCAAAATTCGTCAAATCGCTTTGTTTACTCATTCTTCAAAGCCTAAACCTCTTCTACCACTTACAAAAGCCCTACGCTCTCTCTTTTTTTCCTTTTACATCTGGTATATCATTCCTGACTTATATAATCAATTAAAAAAGTATCATTTGCTGTTGGTTCACTCTTTTGTTCTGCATATTCATGCGAGAAGCTTTATAAAGCATGAACCTTATCAAAACTAAATTGAAAAATCGTCTTATTGACAAATACCTGAAATCCTGCTTGAAATTGAACACGGCATACAAACATGACTTATAAAAACTTTTCAAGTAAATACAAGGTCATTGTTTACATTAAATGTGTGCCTTGTCATATTTTTATTTTAATGTAATTTTTTTTTTGTCAGCAAATAAGATTATTTTTACAATATCTGGTTTTATTTTCATGAAAAAAAAATTATCCCTTAAAAGAAATCTTATCGTTGTATTGTTGGTCTTTGATTAATGAGTTTGTAGACCTCTAGTCTAGTCTAGTTTAAGTGAAAGGCATCTGTTGATTTGATGATCACTAAATATACTGATATATTATGGCAAATTTCATTCCCACTGGAATTAATCACCAGGTTTTTTAAGTTACCTATTTCTAATTAGACATATTTCTGTTTAGTTTTGTTATGATGGCAATTGCAAATTAAGTAAAAATAATTATAATTTTATTTTAGGACGCCACTTATCCTAGAAGTTCTTCACAGAAAAAAGGGAGGACAAGAACAGCTTGTTGGAACTGCACGAATTAATCTCTTCCAAGTTTTAGATGCCCCACGAGTTAGTCATACTGTAAGTGTCTCTTTTTAGATTTTCACATATATTTAGATTAACTTTTGTTTTTTACTATTGCGAAAGAAGTTTTTTTGCACAAAATGTTTTTAGTAGCTACATTTTTTTAATTGATAACCCTTTTGTTGTGAAACTTAAAATACTATTATTTTTTTCTGTTAAAATTAATGTTGATTGAAATATAGCTAAACAAGACTTAAAATTTTAATTCATCTTTTTCTGTATACAGTAAAACCCTGATTATCCGAGCCCCGGTTATCCGAGTTTCCGCTTTAACCGAGCCAGCTAATATTTCTTTAATTTTTTTTTTTACCCCTGATATTTTCCTTTGTCAAAACTAGTACCGAAAAAAATTGGTACTTGATCTCTCAAACACTCAAGAAAACAAAATGTTTACATTCCTTTTCATTGTATGACACTGATCCTCCTATCGCGTCGCTCAAGGTCTTAAGGCTTAAGTAAGAGAACTCTTTAAGCATTACTATATATTATTAATTGCATGTGCTTTACCTATAGTATAACATTTGTACTTGTCAAAACATACATTTAAATCGATACGATTTATTTTATTTTTAATTTTTGCTTTAACCGAGTTTTTCGGTTATCCGAGTTGGTCTTGGTCCACATTAACTCGGATAATCAGGACTCTATTGTATCTTAATTGCAGCTTTTTTGAGTTTATGATTTAATCCTTGGTGACTTTGAAAACTAAGTATGTGTTGAGAAAATTTTTATAAAAGCTTTCAATGTTGCATTTTAAGGAAATAGCAAAACAGTTAAAAAATCTAATTACTTCAAAAAACTAGAATTGGAAAATATCAATGAAAATGACAAATAAGATCAAGGTAGTAAAAATACTAGAGAAGTCACAGAACTATTATAAATTCTTGTTATTTGTACTGCATTGTTTATTACACTGACAGCCTGTTTCAGTAGAATGACTTTCTAATGAGTTTGAATAGTTGAAAAAATTTCATTATATTGGGTGTACAACTTTGCTTCTGCCTTTTTTCTATAGATGGTTTTAGTGGTAAGTAGTTGTTAAAATTAATAGATTGTAGACATCATGCAATAAACTTAAACATCTGACCCCACAGAAATATTAGTCGATCTGTGTCTACATCATAAAGTTATTCTCGATTGAAAATGTCAGTTGACAAGCAAAATTCTCGTCATTTGCTTTGAGGTTTTAATTTTTTGCTTCAATATGAAGGCGGAGGCTCATCGAATGTTCTCAAATGCTTAAAATAATGGGATTTTCTAGGCTATGCTTTTATGTCGACCCCCAAATCAAATATTCACAACTCCAATGTCATGCTCTGTATTTGGTTGTACCAACTTAGTATAGTGTATTATGAGCTGTTAAAACTGACTGAAACAATCACAGGCGCTTGTTATTGAATGCAATTATTGCGTTTGAGTCAAGCATTGAAAGACAAATGGCCACAATACAACTAGAGACACGATAAAGTGATTTTGCAGCATGACAATGCTCAACTTCGTGTTGTGAAAGTGGTCAAGACATACTTGAAAACTTCAAAATGGAAAGTCCTACCCTGCCCTCTGTTTCTCCTGACATTGCTCTTTCTGACTATCACTTGTTTTAATTGATGGCACACGTTCTGGCTGACCAGCACTTCTGGTCTTATGAAGAAGTAAAGATTTGGATCAATTCATGGATCGCTTCAAAAGATGAAAAATGTTTTAAATACGGGTTTCATATGCTGCCCGAAAAATGGGAGAAAGTTGTGGCCAGTGATAGACAATACTTTGAATCATAAATGTGTTACCAGTTTTTTTACACTAAAATCTCAAAGTTTGGGAAAAAACAGCAGAAGCAAAATTGTGCACCCAATACTTTAACATGTTTGTGTTTACATGCAGATTTTTCCCATGGATTCTTTCTCTATGTTTGAAAGTACTTCAAACAGTTGAATTTTTATCTGGAAGTTTGTATAGTTCACCTGAAAAATCTAAGGAATACTTTTTTTAATTGGCAATAACCCAAACTTTTGCAATTCAGTTCTATTTCTTCAAAGAATCATCACAATCACAACATTTCTCAATTTGAAACAAAAAATATCAAACTGTGTTAGATAAAAAAAGTATATACTATATTAAAAACTTCAAAAAAAATTTATTAATTCCTTTTCATATTGCTTGTCACCCTATCTCACTTTTTTTCTAAAGTATATACTATATTAAAAACTTCAAAAAAAATTTATTAATTCCTTTTCATATTGCTTGTCACCCTATCTCACTTTTTTTTTTTTTTTTTAAGGTGGATGAGAAGCGAGGTATGCGTCAAATGAGCACTTGTAAAGTTGTTGTAACCTCTCCAGAAGGGTAAGTCAAACGTCAATAATGTATTAGATTAGAGGGAGACAGGGTTAAAGCAAAGCGTACTTAGGCTGGGTAGGCCTAGTGTACCTCTCATACAGTTCTAATAGCCGTCAATAAGACATAGTTAATAATGAATGTATTTGGCATTTTACTGGATTGTCAGCTATAAAATATATTACAACTCCGAAAGTTGAAATTCAGTAAAAAAGGGCATGTGAAGGACGATGCAAGTATGACAATGTTAAAATATAAAAGAATTTTATGTTATTTGGAATTACATATACTAGTTTATTGGCTGAAGAAGTACAATCAGTCCTTCTCCAGTTCCATTGACTAATGTATCATTTTTTAGTCCACAATGTTTTCCATGCTTTAAAATATATGATTTTGTACCATATATTACAAATGGTAATTCAAAATTAACAAAATAATTAAAGTAAAATATCTGGTAGTTCTTTTTTTTATTTATTATTTAAAAAAGTTTTTACAAGTTACTTAGAAAAAAAGAAGAAAAAAAAAAAACTTTTTTAAATATAATAAAAAAAATCACTTGTTATTTTACTTTAAAATTTTGCAAGTAATTTTTATCAAGGGAGCTCAGTACCCTAAGAAAGATTTTTTTTTTTTTTTTTTTTTTTTTTTTAATTGCTGTATTATTTTTGTTTCTACACAAATTAGAAGTATGCTTTATTTTCTTTTAAAAAAGTAAACTATCAATTACTAACTATATAACACTTAGCTTTAACTTTGATTTTCTTTAAACTTAATATTTCAAACTAATGTACCATTTCTAACTAATAGAGATATACCATTAACTTTTTTTTTTATGAAATTGTAGTACATTACCTACATATTAAACTGAAGTTAAAAAAAATCCTATTTTTATAATTATTTTTTAAAAGAAAGATATATTTCTAAAGCAAAAATTTTGAGATTGACGAAAATTTAACAAAAATAATTCTGATGATATTTTTTTTACCAAACTTTAACATCAGAATCTTATGTATAAGATTGATCTAAATTGGCTTTTTGTCTGGAACAAATTACTTTAATTTTAAATTGGATTCCAAGCATTTTTTTTTTTTAATGCACATTCCTCATTTATATATCGTATTTTTATTCTTTGTTTATTTACATGAAAAAATATTATTTCAGTTATGAAATCGGTGAAATCTATGCAGCTATGACCTTGATCGACTTTGGAATCACTTCATCCCTCTGTGATCATCATTCAAATAAACCCACTGTTTCATGTTATAATGAGGTAAAGTTTCAGTTTTACTAAGCTATTTTATAAAAAATAACCATACTTTCTCTCCCTTTGCAACTGAATATCCTTATCTTATGTATAAAACATATTTTTCAAATTTTCTAACAATTTAATTAGATATTCCTTTCTTTGATCTATCATCTGTTTAAATGTTTGGATAGTATTTGTAAACCATAATAAAATTTCTCTACAAACCACACGAAATTATCAGTATTTCTGAAGTACAAGTTAAATGAAAGTCAAAGCAACTTTTTTCCCCCTTCTTTTTTCAATTTGTTTAGCACAAAATGTAATCCATTTGATGCAAGCAAACCTTTTGAAGGTTTTCAAGTTTTCAGCAATGTTAATACAAGCATTAAGTGTATATAGTTGTAATTTGAGATATAAAATAGAATAGTTATAACATTATACTAAGACAAATAGTCACTAATATATATTATGGTATATACCTATGGTATATATAATGTTAAAGGTGTGAAATCAATTGATGCTTTCGAAACATTTAAATCTTTCAAAATATTGCTTTATCATACTTTTTTTTTAATGATTTTAATGTTTCATTTCTAAAGTAAAGTTTCTTCTAATCACGATTTTAACTGCCTTGTGCATCAGATGAGGATTAAAAAATTAATATACTTGTTGATGTTACTTTAATCATACAAGACTGCCATAATTAAAACACTAAATTAAAAAGGGTCATGTCCAATTGAAAAACTATTGACACATTCCCTTTTTACATGTAATGATTCAATTAAACTGAAACTATTTAAAGTACTCTAATTAAATGAACATACATACATAAAATGTGGTATTAATACTATTTAAACCATGGAAAAATGATATTTGAAGAAGCAAATAAACATAAGTTCAAATTTTTGCCACCAGATGGCAATGTGACACTTTAAATGCTTACATGAAAATTTACAGGCTAAACTTTATCAAAAAAGTTGTAAATGAAGTGCAAGAACAAAAACAAAGTTTTAAATATCTCTTGTGTAATTATTTTCCTCGAAGGTACATATACAACAATTCTTGAAATTAATTATTATTTATTTTTTGGAAACTTAAAGAATATTTTCCAGTTGTATGTATACAAAATTTTACGAAGATATGTTGATTTTTCCACAGGAATGCTCTAAACGGTTGCAGCTTAATTATGCTTGCTCTTTTTTTTCTTTTCTTTTCTTTCTTAAAGACATTGTTTAAATTCTCTACCTTTATGATAAAATAACAAATAAATTGCATAATACTTTTACTATAAACATTTTTTATTTAATACTATATTTTCTTTTGTAAGTCAATTAAACCTAATGGTTATTCCCTTTCAAGTTGTAGTATATATAATCATTAAAAATAATTAATAAATTAACTAAATAATTTTAAATTCAAAAATTAAATTCTTTGCCCATGCATAAACTAGCCCAACTATATTCACAGTAAAATATAAAAATTACTGAAAAAATGTAACATTTAAATTTATATGTTCAGTTCTAAATATCTGGACCTAATGAAAATTTTCATTTCAAATTTTTTTTTATTTAGTTGAAAAAAGTTTAGTCCATTTCCCCCCCCCCCCCCTCCCATTTCAGTAACATTAAATGGTACTAAACTTTAAAGAAAATATATTCTCAAAAAAATGCTTTTTTTCCAGGTTCGCAATTTTATGCCAAACTTTAACGTACCATTGCTGAGACAAAATGGCTTGTCTCAAGATGAATTGCTGCAGGCTGCATTGGAATTAGAACTGTGGCAGGAACGACAAAGAGAACTTTTTAGAGCTCAAGTAATTTTTATCAAACTTTTTCTATAATTTTATATTGATTCATAAACTGTTTGTGTTATTATTATTGTTATTTATTTATTTTTGTAATTCTGTGATATTATTAAATATATTTATTTAAGGCTGGTCTATTTAAAAGGTTACTTTGAAAAACAATCTCTAATTTAGAGGACTACTACACTCAGTACTTGAGTATGGAACACTTAATGAGGCAGTTCCTGCACATTTCATCCTATTTTTCTTCCCTCTTTTTATATTGACATATTTAGCAGTCTAAAAGCAGAATTTGCTTTTTGTGTTGATGATTTAAAAAATATGTTAAGTATGTAAATTTAGCTCCTGCTCAGCTTTGCATGAAAATATTCTACCCTTTAAAAGCTTCCTCTACATTTTTCAACGTTCCCTAAAATATATTGAAATATTTAACAATGGGTAGCTCAGAAATGTCACATAGATATCAGTAAAAGGAAAATATAAAAAATTGGGTGTTTAAAATTAGAAAATGTTATTCACTGTTACACATAATCCAGACCCATTAATCTGACTAGTGACCACCGGTTAATAATCAAAATAACCATCATGCACTGTCCAAACAGTAAGATATGAGCTAGAAGTAATTCAACAAGATGACTGTCCATGTTGACAGAAGTTCAGTTAACAACTGCTCAAGGATGTATGATGTAAGATGGATACAAAAAGTGAAGATACTTTTTTTTTTAATGTTTCTCGTCGTGTGAGTCAACTATCTTCCGTAAGACTCAGAAAAACAATGTGAATAATCAGAGACGGTAACTTTTTGCCAATCATTGCAGGTTCATTGTTGGTACCACCATTTAAATTCTTGCCTGTGTTGCTGATGAATATTCATAAGCATAGGGTCTCCATCTGTTGCCGAGTCCTATGCATAAAGGCTAACTGAACTGTCATTCGGGACACACTTGTGAAATCCTCCTCTGTAAGTGGAAGTCAGTTGCTTCTCCATAGTATGACTTTCACTTCTCACACATCACTACAGCCGCAGTTCATCTTCTGTAGCTTGTTGTGCACCACACCTTCTATTCAGCTTATTTTTAATACTGCCAATTTTGCATTTTTGGTACTCTTTCACCACAACACCTTGTAAACAGTTCACAAATAGAATAGTTTCTAAAATGCTGCCATCCTTGGCCTAAAAATTAATAATAATTCTATTTAGTCATTCTGGCAAATTGTCCCTTTTATTCATCACAGCAAAATAAATGTTCTCCAAAAGCCTACAATCCACTTTATATACCGACGACATCTGCTGCTGTATCTCATTGGTTGTTTTGTGTTGACATCTAAAGTTCGGAGGTGGTCATAATAATATGATTGGGGTGTCTATATTGGAATATAGAATTTTATTATTTTTAGTGGATAATATTGGAGTATTACAGGGTTGTCAGGCACCTGAAATTGTCAGGGAAAATGAAAATGCCTAAAAATGGTCAGGGAAAACTAAAAATTTGATATTTTCTGGAAAAGTCTGGGATTTTCTTTCAGATTTAAGTTTTCTTCCAAGAAGTTCAGTAATTTTTTTTCAGAACACACATCTGTGTCCTGAAAATTTGATATTTCATATAATATTTTCTTATAACAACGTGTAAAAAGCACTCGCTGAAAGCAAATTGATTGAAAAACGTGTAAAAATATACTGTTTTTACTCCGATTTTCGTTTTTTTTTCCTGGGAATTTTCACTTTTTCTACAATTATATTAGTAGTCTTTGAAGGGCTTTATCAGACTAAAATTGCCTAAAACACCCCTCTGAAAAAATCTCTAGCTGTGTCACTATTCTGTACACTCATTAGTACACAAATATATTCTTATTCAGCTATTTTTGTAGTTCAAAATAACGCTGTGCATATATTTTCCTCCTTTTAATATTTTGATTGTTTTCACCCCTGTAAAAAATAAAGGGAGCTGTACAAATTACTATTTCTACCAACTTATAAATTTATCTTCGTGTGTAAGTACATCAGTGTTTGGTGACACAAATCATAAACATTTTACAGTTCTGCAAAAAAGTGGATTTCCGTTTTTTTTTATCAGAATTTTGATTAATTGATGAAAATGCGCATTCAAATATCGTTAAAAAAATTTCTGTATAATCCTTCTTTAAAATTACAATTTTAACTGCAATTGTATGCAAAAAAAATTTGTTTACTTCGGCTTGAAATGAAACCTGGAAATTTAAATTTAAAAAAAAAAAAAACCTGGAAAAGTCAGGAATTTTGTTTTGCATTTTGAGTGGCAACCCTGTATTAATTAAATTTTACTAATTTACTGAAAATGTTTTATGTCTATTAAACTAAAAGTGTAGTAAAAAATGGACTTGGTTCACTTTAACACATTCGCTGCCACCAAAATTTATATATCCATCCTCAGAGGCCGAATTTAAAAAAAGTGTTTTAATGATTAAAAACGTTCCTTATATTTTAATAGTAAAACCAGAAAAAAGGGAAAAAAAACAAGCACTAAAAATATAAAAATAATGCTTAAACCTCATCGTTCAACCTCCAAATCCGAACTAAAAATAAAGCAGTTTACTTATCATACTCGATCGTCGTCCCAGAGCGTCGCCGGCATGGGATGTAGCGCCATACTGACGCTCCAGCACGTCAGTTATCGGCGAATGTGTTAACCTTGACCAGTTCTCTAACATTATAACATGTTTCATATGTGGGTTTCAGATAATCTGTTGATAGCTACTTATTTTAAGCGCTGCATTAAAAAATACCTTGATAAATGTTTTGTTTTTTAGTTAAAAGACAAGGAGATGCAGCATTTGACTGTACTCACTTCTGAATGGAAGCAAAGAGATATGGAAAGAGAATTAATGTTGCAAAGAAAGGTAAGAGTTTTGTTTCAGAGTTATGTACCTTTTGAAAATATTTTATTAAATTCTTCACTATATTATCCTCATCTTTACCCTTATATCATTACAGAAATATTTAAAAGAATCAATTATACTTATTAAAAATTCACAGAATTTTAATACAAATTTGATTTTTTTTTTAAAGAAATGTAATTTAATTCCAAAGTTTTAGGTAGCCCTGAAACTTCTTAATACAGCAACAAATAATTTACTAAAATGTAATATTTTAGTATGAGAAAGAATTTAATTAAATTGATATTTATATAAAAATAGTATTTTCAGTCAGTATGAAAAAACATAATTTTATTTTAGTGCTTTAAAATTAATCGAACAATTTTTTTAAATTGGTTATCTTAGCTCCAAGAGTGCCAAAAATTGGAAGATAAACTGAAATCAACACTGAAGGATGCTGAGTTAAAGGAGAAGCAGTTATCATCCCAAGAAACTGAGGTAGGGTAATAATGACTTTTGTCAAAATTTATAATAGAGTTAAATAATAAATCTTCAATATAAGGTAAATAAATATCATGCAAAATTAAATCTAAACTTTTTAAAACTTGGCTAATTTGACAATATTTTCTATGCATAAAATGATTAAATGATTGCAAAATATATTCATAGAATTCAATGAATATTTTAGCATATTTTGTTTTTATTGTTACTGAATATATCCTTTTTGATGTATTATTTTAAATATTTAAGTATTAGAATTGTAAAACCGTAGTAGGAGTATTGTTACGTGTTTTTTTTAAAGCCAAGCATGTGATACTTGTATGTAAATTGTTTATTCAAAGTAAAATAAATTATGAAAGGCAAATTAATTATTATTATTATGTGACTTAAAAGTTGATAAAGTAAAAAATAACAATGAAAAATGCATACCTATACTGACATCATAAACAAAAACAATCACTGAAATATTTAGTTACACATAATAAACTCTTCAAACACTTTCACAACCTTAAAATTCATATTCTTATAAAAATTATATACTTACCAGATGTATCATTGAAACAATCAAGCCTCAGAAACTTTCAAATTTGTTTTTAAATTGATTCTGAATCAATCAACTGTTTTCTTTCCTAGCCTGAAGTACATTAATAAAACGAATACCTAGTACTGAATCAAGTGCCTAGAAATCTGATGAAAAAAAATTTATTGTTGATTTATTGCCCATTGTGACAACAAAATAAAGTTTTAGAATCAAAATGTTCTTAAAACATTCCAACCTTACAAAAATAGATACAAATAAAAACATTTTTAATTTTTACTAAATTAAAGCTGTGGTGTTTTGAAAATATTTCATTCCCAGGAATGATTTTTTTCCGCCATGTTGCGGAATTCCGCTTTTTTAATTTTTTAGAAAAAAAATAATTCTGCTTTTTCAAAAGTTCCGCTTTTCTAATTCCTGAAAAAAAATCTGTTTTTTCACGATTTTTCTATCTCACGGATAAATAACCTTTTTTCTAAGGCTGAATCGCGAAGCAACTTTCCTTCTGCCCGATCAGGAAGAGCTGAAAACCTACGGCATTCCTACTCCAAATACAAAGATCTTCTGAAATGCATTTTTTGTTTTGTTAGGTTGGCGCTTAAACTCGCATTTTATACTTTTTCAACAGCGCCGAAATTTGATGTTTTTGTGCCATTTTTACTCTTCTCAAAATGTAATTTCCTGCATACTAATTCACGCAATTAACGTATACTAATAATGTGCTTGCTTTCAAGTCTGACATCCATGGAATTATCATTTGTTGTACATTAAACGTACGTTGGTATGCGATGCTCGTTTTTGCTAATCGTTACGTTGATCGAATTTCCACTACTGCCGAGATTTCTGTGGCTATGACGTGCATTATTGCTGGGATTTAAGTTGTTGTTGTTTTCATTTTCGCGGAGTATAACAATGCTATTACTGAGAATTGTTAAGACATATTCAGCGCTAACATTGATATTTACGTTTATTTGATGGTCATTTTCGCTGAGTGCTACCACGTTGTAAAATCTGAGATTTGCACTGATATTACCAAAAGAATGGCGATATTACTGTGATGAATTCGCCGAGATTTACGTTATTGTGATTGTAATTTTCGTCAAGTGTTTCGCCGATACAATAGCACTATTGTTGAGAGTTGCGTTTTATATTTGGCTCTAACTTTGATATTTCTGTTAGCGTGAGAGTAATTTTTGTCGAAAGCCATACTGTAGTAACCTCCAATATTACCGCAATTTGCACTAGTTTAACCAAGAAAAGATCGATATTACCGAGAGTTGAGCTGATACTGTGGACGCTATCGCCGATATGCACGTTGTTGTGATGTTCGTTTTTGCTGATACCTAAATTTTCGCCGTTATTGTAAGCAATATTGCTTATTGCACTTTTGTTTGAGTGATGGTCATTTTTGCCGAGGTTTACGCTAATTCAGTACCAACTATTACCGAGATTTTCAACACCGAATTGTAGCCATTCATCTAGACTTCTGTTAATGCGATAGCTGCCATATTCATGAGTAGTGCCAGTTTAAGGTTAAATTTCGCCGTTTGATTTGAATCTATGCAGAATTACTCAAATTTGTATATCATTTTGTATAAAAATTAGATAAAAATATTCTAAAAATTATTCCCAATTGTAATTTTTCTAACTAATCTGTGTTTAAAATTGTTATTTTAACTGCAGTTGTATGTAAAATTGTTTGTTGCTTTTTATTTTATCGAACAAGCTTAACGATATGAATAAAAATTTCGATCTTAAGATTTTTAGTACTTGTAGCTTAAAAAATTAGAAAACTGGGTTTAATTAAATTTGGCTTGCTTCCCCCCCCCCCCCCCTCCGATATGATATAATTGCTTAAAGTTGTTGGACTTGTTGAAACTTTAAAGTTTTTGCCGGTTTTCATCGTTTTCACAGTATTTTTTTTTCTTTTTTGCTGCTGCTTTGGAGCTATACCATGCCTAATGACAGCACAAAGTGTATCCCTACGTCTAGGTGCCGCTATTTTAAACCATTTTTGCTCACGGACGGACAAAGATGGTGCTGTGTTATAAATGCACAAGGAAAAACACAATTTTTTTTTTTTTTAAGTATAGCTTAAAATATGTTTCACGCATAAAACTTTTGAATTTTTGTTTTCAGCTTTTTGATTTTTTACTAAATTCGTCCCTGCATTCCTGATTAATGTTAATTATAAATAATACCGAATCAAATGCAAAAATGACATAAAACCTTTATTCTATAGCTTTCTATGCGACTGCGTAAAATTGATGAACAACAAGAACAGCAGAAAAAGGAGACCAAACAACGTATTGATTCGATCAAAAGGGAGTTTAATGAACTCTTAACACTCGAAAGGTAAGCTTTTCTTTGGAAACCAAAAGCTTTTTTTGTTTCACTTTTTTCACAGTTTTATTTGACAATTTACTAAAAATCCTTTTTGAAACTATAACTACTCAAGTAATGGACTTTTCATTGAAATATTAATTTTATGAGTTAAGAGAAATATTTTAAGTGGAATTTTTCCTTACTGGCACTGTATATCCTACTATTTCATAAGGTATACGGTATTTTTTACTCTTCACACACAATTTATAATTAGTTATTTAATGCAAAATGCTTCAAGATAATAATAAAGTAGACTTGACTATCTGGCTTAATATGGCAAAAATTCAGGTCAGATAAAAAAAAAATGGATAAGTTGAGTGCTATAAACAGTATTCACTTTCTGCCCTTTGTACTATTAAAAACGCACTCTTTTTTCCAAAACCTCCTCTTATTAATGTTTTTTTACCATTTAGTATAGCCAGTATTTTATGTATGTTTGTTACATACTGTGCTCTTTCAAAATTTATTGCAGAATAAGAAAGGAAAAAAACAATTATACATTTTATGTTAAATTTTATAATGTATAACTTAAAATTGTACAAAACGCAGAAAATCATGTGCTTAGTGCATTATAAATATGTACTTAAATAATCATAAAACGTAAGCCCAATTCTCAAAAAAGTAACCCATAAAAACAAAGTTTTTAATATAATTTTTTTACATGCATTGCTAATTTTTATGTGAAGTTGCAACTTATTTAAATGATTTTGGACTCTGGTCGATTTTTCGTAGTGTACTCAAACATAGAAAATCAACTACAAAGAAAACCACCAATTCCATACCATGTACTTTAGATTAAATTAGATTGAAAAGAGAGTGGCAAAGCCATGTGTACTTAGGCCTGTTAACCCATTGTACCTCTCTAAAATCTTACTAATAAGAAGAACAGCCTATGACAAATTAAACAGGGCAGTGGCCTTGCAGAAGGCCAAACAGTCTGAGAGGCGAACATTACAAAAGTCGTTAGACTCAATGTCAATAACTCCACAGGTTTTAAGCATAATGCCCATGAATGATTGGCATTTGCCAAAGACATGCTCTACTGTTTCAGCTGAGCCTTCACAGCCCCTGCATAGGCCATTTTCAACAACTTTCATTGTTTTATACCATGGACTTACTTTTCCCACTCCAAAATTTCCTACATTGCCATTAACATTAAGTTTATCTGTCAAGTTTCTGCTTGATTGAATGACATCAAATGGCTTAATCAGTCCTCCAAAGATTTAACCACCACGAATACACAAAATCAAAGTTAACATAAAGGATTTAAAACTCAAAATTTACACTTCAAATTATTTATATGTGGCTGAATAGTACAAAGGATGGATAGTTGTCTTGTCTGCTGTACCATTATTGCATAACAAGGCTTAACTTTAAAAAATATATACATATTTTCAGATTGAGTGCCAGGGATCTAGAACAAAAGAATAACTCCCTCCTTCAAAAGGTAAAGAATACTCTCAATATTTAACGGGCATTGTTTTGTTTTCCTTTATGGTAGCATTCTCCAAACAGATGGTCATAAACTAATGAATCAAAAAAAGTAATTAAATGTGTGAGATTTTAATTGGAAATTCATGATTCTTACCATAAGTAAAAACCAAATGAAAGATAATAGTTATCACTATACGCAGCAGTTGGCTGGAGATTTTTAGGAAGATAGTAGTTTTAATTAAAATTTTCTTTCCTAGTTTTCATAAATTTGTTATTAAATTGTTTATATTGACTACTAAAATAATGTGGTAAAATTGCTTAATTTTAAGAAGTTTAGACAAATATAGAACTTTTAGCAGATTTTAATAATCTTTAGAATTTTGCCAATGAGAATTACTGAAAATTCGACTAACTTTAAAAATGGGGGGAAGAGAAGAGATTACACAAAGAAGATATCAGAAAGTCAACGTCAACTCACTATAAAAGTATGCCTTGACCTTTAAAAGTTTGGGAAATTCTGCCATAAAAATGTCTACTTATAAGTATATCAAGCTAATAATATAAGCTTGCAAACCTATTTATATAAACCTATATATATAAACCTATTTAGATTTGTAGTCAATCCAAAGTTTATTATTTAAAATGTCATGAAAAACACCAAGAGACTATTAATTCCCAATTTTTTTTATCAGTTGAATATCTTTTAGTATTTAATCACAAGTATATTTCAATGCTAGCAGTGTGGCCCCACACTGCTGGGGACCCGTTGAAAGACATAGAAGTTTACATTTAAGAAAAAGTGGAACAGATGTAGTATAGGGCATTAGAGGATTTTTTTCATTTAACAATTAGAAAAATCGCAAAAATCAAAAACATGGTAACTAAAAGAAAATTAAAGCATAAATAATAATAAAATTAAGTTAAAATATAAATATTAAGGGTTCGCTTAATATTTATTCAGAGACTCTTAATATTACTATCTTGCATTAGGCGGTTACCAGTTGGTGCCAAGCTTAAATGTTTACTCGTTTAAATGGAGCGTAAATGTATCACCAATTCTAAATATAGAAATTATAGATTATTTGAAAGCTGTTAGTTTGGATTACTTAGATCTTCAATTTGGCGATTTTATCTGGTACCCAGCTAACAGATTAGTACCAACTTAAGTTAAAATATAAATAATAATAAAAACTAAAATTAAAAACCATTGCTAGAAACCCCATTTATCTATAAAAAAGCACAAAATAAAATTGTGCCAAAGAAATGTTTTATACTACATCTGCACCAAAAAAGTTTTGTATTCTTCAAAAAATGTTTAGTACTCAGAGAAAAAAGAAGTCCCATGCACGGTCTCTTTCCAACTTCGTAATCACAACCAAAATAAACAACAAAGAAATAAAATCGCAAAAAAAAAAATACTATGCTTCTGGTGTAAATTGTAAAATAGTCTAGTGTAAATAGTAAAACGTATAATACAAAAAATGTATTGTAATCTATATTAAATAATATGGAACTTGAATACTCAGTACAAAAACACTATACTAAAAATAAAAACAATCAAAAGAAGGATTTTTGATATTCTGGATAAAGGAAACAAATAAATATTTACTTGGAAATAAAAAATATTATTAGCAAATGTCGAAATGATTTAAAAGTTTTCGGTGGATTTTTCTAATTTTAGCCATTATGTTTACATTCAGAATATTATAGTACGTACAATTATATTTTCAAACGGCGCATGTGCAGAGTGTCGTTTGACAGTAAATATATGGAAAATTATGATAATATTTGAACCGCTTATAGGACAGACGATTGTAATACATAAAAATAATCAGAGAAATAAGGAGGACACATTAAAATAATTTTTGTTTTTTATTCTGGTGTAATAAAAAAATATTGTTGCCATTCCAATAATTTTTTTTAATGTCATTAAATTTTAATGGAAGCAACTTTTAATTGAATTTAAAAGTTGCTCTAAACAATCTCCATGTACTAAAGCTTCTATGTACCAAATTTCGTACCTCTGGGTGAAAAACTGAGCATTTGTATAAGGTTCAGACGTACAAACAGCTCAGTTTTATATGTATAGATTTTGATTCACAGTGTATGCATACTAAGAATTTAAAGTACTAGAAACTTATGGTTAGATACTGTATATTGATAGTGTAGTCTTTGCAACAATAACAAAAATGAGTAACAAATAATTTAATGTTATTTCATCAAACTTAAATTAAAAATACAAATTTGCCAGAATTTTCATTAGAAATATTTGTAAAAATCTGCCTTGATGTTCTTGTAGATGAAGGAATTGGATAGAGATTTGCAGGAACAACGGACGATAGCGGAAAACTTAAAATCTCAAGTAAACAAGGATCCTGATGTACAGTTGAGAACAGAAGTGAATATATTAAACATGGAAAAGGTATTGTATTCTGTTTGTTAGTAACTTATGCTTAAAATTGTTATTTTTTTGATAATGAGGAACTTGCACAAGTGATGAAAATTTATATTTTTTGTATTTTCTAATGTTATCCAACGAATATATTTGAGCAGTGCAATTATTTTTTATCTTTATGCTTTCAATTAATCAAAAATCGAGCGTCAAATCAAAGCAAAAGTCACATGACCAAAAACGCATAAAAGAACTGTGACATTCTTACGCATAGATTTCGTCGAAAATCCGGGGAGAAATCTGGTCTAAAACAGGTTTTAGACTGGTTCATTATGTGTGCATTGACATCACACGCAAAAGTAGCCTTTTCCCACTAAATCGCAAAGTAAAAAACTATTTTTTTTTTTTTAACTATCTTTCCGAGTTCAAATTTTTGAAAGAATAGTATTGTTTTTCATGATTTTTTCTCTACTTTTATTTAAAAATAAAACCGAAAAACTTGCAAGTTCCTCATTATATTGGATTATTGTTTATCGTACTTTATTTAAATTGTTAAATTCACATTCTTTTTCATGTTTCATATGAAAAAAAAATCACTTTGAATTTAAAGTTGGGTAAAAATACTAAACTAATGCCCACAGTAAAGAGTCATCAATCTAAGTAAAATGTGTTCATTCTAAAATTATTAGAGGTTGGCGATATATCGATACGACGATATTTTTTAAAAATATCTATAATAAAAATATCGATACAAGTCACTAATATATCGATATTTTCAAACATTTTTAGTTTTTTGATGATCATTTTGTAGTTCCATGTTTTTTTGTTTTTTTTTATTTTCTTTATTCCCTTTTCAAAAACTTCAAAACTAAAGTTTGGACTTGGCTGAGAGACAGTTAAAATGGCACCCTAACCAAAAAGAAAACATAATGTAATGGAAAGATAAGATCATTTATTAGTAGTCATTAACATAGCACCGTTTCTGTTGCCAACGTGTGCTTGGAATTTGCATCTAATTTTAAATATTAAAATCATCTCTATCAACAAAATATGCGGTAAACTACTTTTCAAAATTTCTTCTTTAAAAATAAATGGGAATTTATGCATTGATATCCAAATGTATTTTATTTATTCTAATTGATAGTATAATTTATTTATTAAGACAATTTTTATAATTTGTTTATTCAAATTATTTTTATAATTTATTTATTAAAACAATTTTGGCATGAATTTATGAAAAGTAGAAATTTGCCCCGAAAAACTTCGTTTCTGGAAAAATTGAAAATCAATTTTTAAAAAAATTGCATCGATATTTTATCCATATTTTTTTCTATGCAACGATATAGTATCGATATTTATTTTGATCGATATTTCTGACCTCTAAAAATTATGCAAGCAACCTACCATGTAAAGCTTATTTGTAAAAACAAATTTCTTAATTTTAAATTAATGTTTTTATGTCACACATTCACAATTTATATTTTCATTGTAAACATCACCAAAAACCTTTATATTTAAAATGTTTGTATGTTTAAAAAATGTTTCTATCATATTTAAATGATAAAAAGACAGATTTGTGTTCTAACAGTATTTCTATTATTTTTGGAGTAGCTTAATTCGTTTTCCTGATATTAATAATCAAGTTGAACAGCAGAGTTAAATACTTGTATACATTAACTTATTTTTATTTCAATATATTTTGTATTGTGAATTAACTCATAATTATTGTTGTAAACACTATTCTGACTGATTACTATTAATCTAATTAGTTAGGAATTAAACATACATGTGATTCTTCCGCGAATTAGCGGAAATCCGCGAATTTTTTTACGTGAATTAGCGGAAATCCGCGATTTCATCATCGGCTGAAATTCCCGTTATCCGCTAAAATTTTGGAATTAGATTAGATAAGTTTTAAAACATATTCAGAAATCGTTTTGAAAAGTCAGCCTTTTCCTTCATTCCCTAAAATGTTTTACTTATTTCAACTGACGTGTCAAGGCCATTCGATCGACTTACTTTTTTCATAAAAAGAATGCCTAGTGCGCTCGTTTCCCACTGTCCTTTTTCCACTGTAGTTCAGGACTTGTTTTAGTCTGAACTAACTTGGTTAAAGAATAGTTAAACCGGTTTTCGATGCTTTTGCCTTTGTCACGTGGTCTTCATACATGTGATTCTTCCGCGAATTTGCAGAAATCCGCGAATTGCATCAAAATTATCCATCATCCACTGAAAAACTTGTGTCAATTTTGAAAATAGATGTATTTAATTTTTTTTCGGAAATCGTATTGAACAGTCTGCTTTCGTCCTCCATTCCCTTAAAATGTTTCTAATAAAAATCCTATTCAAATTCGAAGTCTCAAACTAAATTAAAAATGTATAAAATTTGGCAATTTATCGCCGTGTTTTTTTTTTTTTTGCGAAAAAGGTATTCTCACTAATTTGATTTTTAAAAAATTCCAGTGGATTGAATCTTGAATGCCAGATAATCGGACTTTTTCTGTATTTAACTATTATTACAGGGTGTCCAGTAATTGGGAAATATACTTGAATTTTTTGCATCTCGGGAAAATCGTGGATTATGCTTGAAATTCGTATTAATGTTGGAATTTCCGGTTGAATTCAGAAATTTTCACTCCTCTTCAGTATCGGAAAAAGTCTTTTTATATCGGCGTTTTTCCACAATTTTCCCATTGATCTCGCGGATCGAAAGTAGTTTCTCCTTCCCTCAGAAATGTTCTCTTTAAACATGGTTCTATTCGAAGATTTTTGACCGAAATTTCGAACATGCCGGAGATCGATGGAATTTTCCTGACAAACAAAAAATCTGCACACGTTTAAACTCCTCCAAACCGATGGAATGAATACTTTTCCTCAGAATTTTTCTTTAATATCATAGCTTCAATCTGCATTAATTACGTTGATATGCGATGGACATTTTGCTGAACGTTACGGTAATGAAATGGCCGTTTTCCCGTGATTATAGCGGACGCTATCGCTGAGAATTACGTTGTCGCATGATGATAAATTTTGTCTGAAATTCGGATTTCCGCTCTTTTCTTATTAAAATTTCGATTATTCTTGAGATCGATACAAATCTACATTACAATCTTATTGAGCTTGCTGGCAAATCTGACAGCCATGGATCTTATGTGCTTTCAGACTTCCTCAAACCTCCGATGTAATGGCCAATTTTTCTACAGATTGCCAATCTCTATCGCCATTATTTACTTTGGTGTATGGTACTTAGTTTCGCTGAGCGTTGCGCTGACTTAAGGTCTGTATTTACATAAATTTACGCTGCTAACGGCGGGCAATATCGTCGAAATTTACGTTGTTGTGGTGTTCATTTTTCCCGATTGTTGCTTTAATGTAATTACTCGGATTTTCGCCGATATTTACTTTGGAGTAATGGTAATTTTCAACTAGGAGCTTAAGCCATTTTAATAGTAGATATTGCGAAATTTGCGGCCCTCTTTAGGCGTCATTCCCCTAGGTTTCCGGTGATGTGATAGCCGCTATGCCCGTCATTAGTGTTTGTGTGAAGATCAGTTTTGCTTTTGATTTGAATATATACAGAATTACTAAGATGTTAATTTAATTTTGTGCAAAAAATTCTACCCAATTGTCTAATTTTACTGTATATTCTTATTTATAATTGCAATTTTAACTGCTATAATGTATAAAATAATGTATTTTATCATAAAAAAAAATAATTATATTTTAACTAGAGCCATTAATAATAGTTAAAAAGTTGAAGCATTTTTTTTTATATAATTGTTTAAAATTGGCTTTTTCAACTGTGGAAATTTGAATCTCCCTCCCTTAGTACTTATCAACAGAAATGTTAGTGACAAGCGATTGTTTTCAAAGGAAACTGAAAGAAAGAACTGCAAAAGTTGCCAAATTACAGAGAAATATTTGCCTGAAAAAAAAAAAAAAATCCTAGGTCTCAAACTATCCTACCATATTCGAATCTTATACTCAAAATGAAGCTGTTTGTTCCAATGCGGCTGATGCTTAGCACAAACTATTAAAGTGTACACCTAGTAACATTCCCTGTGTTTTTTGTCTGCTTAGATTTAGACCTTCATATTTATGACTTGGTAAACTATCTTGTATCTTTTTTTTTCTCAGTCTCAAGTATGAGCCTTTAAAAAATCCTCTCTTCCTATTTTCAATATAACAACCCAATTCTTTTCTGATAAGCCATTTCT
This sequence comes from Linyphia triangularis, assembly GCA_963978545.1. Classification (NCBI taxonomy): domain Eukaryota; kingdom Metazoa; phylum Arthropoda; class Arachnida; order Araneae; family Linyphiidae; genus Linyphia; species Linyphia triangularis. Next base: position 60,284,771 of record OZ021729.1, read on the forward strand.
TATTTTCATACAATTTTTCTAATTTATAAAATTAGTTCAGCACACTACTAAGTGGGGTATACTTTTATACTGGAAAATATGGTGATATTTGGTCGCAAGAGGGGTCCTTGAACGTTTTTTGATGATGCTTGAATTTTTATTAGAAATTTTGCTGGACACCCTGTATTATAATTTTTGAATGTGTACAAAAACATTTAAGTCAAGTTAAATTTTTCAGTTATGATTAATACATGAACACAGTTGTCTTTATTTAATTATTGTGTGCGTGTCAATCACAATGAGACGTGGTTGTTGTAGAGTTAATAATTGAAATCAATCTTATATCCAAAATTTAACTAAAAATTTTATTGAATTTTGTGCGCTAATATATGTTTTTGTGTATTATGCTGTAAAATGACGAAAAACATTTCAGCTAATTTTTTGCTTGACTAATCACATGTATGATTAAAGTTTAGTTTAAACATGTAAGCAAATTGAATAATTCCATGTTTTAGCTGTTGTATTTAATTTGATTATAGTATGAAATTAGTGTTTTTGTTAAGGACATGAATCCAATAAGTGTAAATGAAAAAAAAAACAGTAAATACTACAAACTGCTTTTTTGCATTGCAGGACAAAGTACGGAAGTTTTTGAGTACCATTTCAAATTCTAACTAAAAAATTAACTTATTCTAGCTAAACTTCCTCGATTGAAGTAAACTGTTCTATTTTGGATATTATTGCATGGAGATAGAGTTTCTAAAGTTTGTAAAATTTTAAAAATTATTCGAGAGTAAACAAACATAATTTTAACCGAGCACCCAGTCTCCATATGAAGTTTAATGTCAAATAAGTTGTGTATTTTCTAATCAATTCTCATTTATGCAAACAGTTAAGCGTCACATTTTAATAGTTATCACATAATTATGATGTCATATCAGTTAACCCCATTCTTAGATAAATTTTCAAATAGTTACATCATATTTCGAAATAGATTTTCCATATTTTTTAGTTTAAGTTTAGTTCCATATTACCTTAACTTAACATGCTGCACAATTTTAAGTATATTTATTTTAAAAAGTAATTTTATTTACGGACTTAAATCTTGCTTTATGTTGAGAGATAACAATTTCAATTATAACTACATTAATTGCATATTTTTTTCAGGCTGAGCTACAGCAAAAGTTAGAAACTGCTTTATCATCAAAGCAGAAATACAAATACCAATGGAGTCAAGCTATCAGGCAAATAACTCTTCTACAGCAAAAACTTCACATGATGGAATGCTTGGAGAGAGAAAAGAAGGATAAAATTGCATCCTTTCAACAAAGGATTCTTTCTACAGAGGAAAAGAACTCGAATCAAAATCACGATGATATCCTTGACATGGTCAATGATAAAGTGGAAAGGTAATTTGAAATGCAAAAAAATATTATGGTATACATTACCAAAAAGGTTCAGATTTCATTTTCAACAAGTATTGAAATATACCATATTTAAAGGGCTTGGAAGTAGAGTGGAATAAGTGACCGTCTTGTAGTTTTAAGAAATCTGCATCCAAAATTATGGAAACAGGCTCATTACTATAAATGGTCTAGCTGTATTCTTGTTACTAAGGAAACCAGGATACACAAAAAGTTAGACCACTATGCCAGTATGATAGAGCAAGTTTTCCTGAATCACTGGAGTGTTATAGTTTAAGATTTTGTTAGTTAGACCATTCTACTTCTAAGCCCTTCATTTGTTTTTTAACATAATTTATGTGACATTTCAAGCTCGCAATAAAACAATTTAAATATAGGACCAAGAGTCAAGTCAGCATAAAATATGCAGTATGTTTTAACTTCATGGATGAGTCGTCTATTTCAAAACCGATTATGTGAAAAAAACAAAGTTTTACAGATAAGCTGAGAAACTGATTCCACCATATTCATAAATAAACAAATTGTAATAGTCACTGTTACTAAAAAGTTACTTCTACACATGTTTTTATTGTAAACATCAGGTCCAGATACCAAGCATCTACAATTTAGTGACTGAAATATCCCCTATTAAAGAATGCATTCAATCGCAAAAACACAGATAATTCAGCCGAGAAACTGATTTCACCATGTTAATAAATAAACCAATTGTGATAGTCAATTTCACTAAAAAGTTGTTTCTACAAAAGTTTTTATTGTAAACATCAGGTCCACATACCAAATATGTACAATTTAGTGACTGATATCTCCCCTATTAAGTAAATGCTTCAAATCGCAAAAACATTACGAATTCAGTTTTTTTTTTTATTATGAAATATTGCCAAGCTGTGTAGTGTGTTTGATTACAAACATGGTGAATAAACTTGTTATCAACTATCCAAAGTTTATATCTAATTTCTCTATTTGCAAGCAAAGGTGTAAATAACCAATTGAAGCATGCTTCCAGTCAAAAGCACTTTTGTTTAGAACTTTTAATCGAATTATATGCAATTCTAATAATCTTATTGAGTCCTTGAAACTGATATTTAACAAATATCTATAGCATTTATGGTGGCATTAAAATTGTTACCAAATAAATAAAATCAGGTTTATTTCTACATTTATTTTAGCTTTTTAAATATTTTATTAGAAATTTTAATGACAACTAATTAGATATTGTCTTTGCTACAAAATAAAACTATTTTAGCATTTACAAAATAAGACTATTTTAGCTGAATTGAAGTTTAAAAAGTAAGCAAAATACTCCTTTCAAATTATTATGTTAACTATATACTATTTCTTTTGGGTTTGTGGTGATAACATTTGCCTAATAAACTTGAAGATACTTTCATCCCTTATATATTACTAATCTGAAACTATATTAAGTACAAGTCAAAATTTTACCCAAGCTTTCCCTGATATTTAAAATAAAACATTTTCATGTGTATCAGTTTAAAATATTTTTTCATCTTTCTCTAGCCTGAAATCTATAGTGTCTCCTGACAACATCCAACGCCAGTTGCGACAAATGTCATTGGTTGTACGAAGTACTGAAACCACTCCAACCAACAACTTCGCCCACTCACGAGCAAACTCCAATGCCACAATGAACAAAATAGTATCCAACGGTCCAATTCTAAATTCTATTGCCAAATGTGTTGCCAACTCCTCCAACGAAACTTCAAGTGGGAAGCAGAATTCGAATGCTCCCACCGGAAACGAAGGGCCAATTACGAGCCCGGTACAAAATTCTTCCAATTCGAATAATCTTCCGACAAAATCTTCCACCAAACATTCTCCAGATTTAAATGGTAACACCAAGGACAGCAACCTCCACCTGCAGCACCTACTTGCCGAAAAAGAATCTCTTCTGGTTCGTGGGTACACGGAACAGGACAAACTCATTAGAGAGTTGAACACTCACATAGATAAAGCCAAGAATGGCTTCAAGTAGCATTTTTCTTGGAAATTACTTCACTGTTGAAAATTTTCATTTACAAAGTGATTCAAAAGATTACATACAAACTTCTAAGAATGGTAGCAAACTAATGTGGTTAAAAAATCAAGTAAAAGAAATTCTCTAAGAAATTTTATTTTATTTTAAAGATCTATTATTCTTGAAAAGATATGTAGAAATAATTTTCCACAAATCTTACAGTATATTGTTGATAACAGTTTCAGCATTCAAAAACCTAAGCGTTTCCTGATGTTCTTGATATTTCAAAATTAGTTCGGAGAAGCCAAAAACAAATTGTATTCACATAGAAATGTTTGATTTGAAATATCATCCTAATGTTCGAAGTGATAAACCAATATACAGAAAACATTTTTAATAGGTATAACTGATGCTTGACAGTACTTCAGTTTTGAAATATGAATTAAAGTACTGGCTAGTAACAGTGATACAATCACTGTTGCATGCTATTGCAGGCTTGACTATGGCTAAATATTTCAACTAGCACCTATTAGGATGACATATTTGATCAAACATTCCTGTGTAAATGTGTTGTGTGTTTTAAATTTTAAAAGATTACATAGTTTTGTATCATTCTGTAGGTAACAAGGGTATTTTATATTTCACATTGTCTGGAATTTTAATATGCGGAAACTTCACAGTCGGAAATTTTAATGTTGTATTCTGCATCATCTACTTTCATTCAAACAATAGGTACAGCAAATATATAAAATGTATCTTTTCCCAGTAGAGAAGTAAAATAAACCAACACTTCCTCTTTAAGTTTTACTTGATGGGAAACTAATTTTATTCTTTATTGTTAATTTAAAAGTTTCTACTAATTCAACTTTAATTTATAGGTTTAAACATAATTCGTTTAGATTGGTTTGACTGGTACACACAAATGTTTACACAGGCCTGGATCTATCGCTTCAATATGGATTGAAAATCCGAATGGAAAGTTGACCTCTTAACATTTTGTGATAGCAGATAAATCTAATTTCCGTAATTATTGAAACAGGACAAGTCCTACAAATTAATGTTGGTTTCAAACTACAGCAAATACTGAAACATACCTAGAATTCAAAGCCAGAAGTCCCCCCCAATCAAAAATCTAATTTTTTTAAATTAGAATTAATTTAAATTAATAATTAAATTAATTTAAAATGTTTTATATTATGCTTAAGTTTTAAAGATCTGAAAATGGTGCTTAGTGTAGTTAGTTAAACAAATATGTATTTATAGGTATTATATAAGTTTTAAATATGTATTTATATGTTTAGTGTAGAATTTGTGTGTGTTAGCTATTGTTTTTGAATTTTTTTTTAATTTGCTTAAAATATTAACCTGTTATTCAAATTGGGCTACTTTTAAAAATGTAATGACATTATCACGTTAAAATTATCATTCTCTGGTTGATTTAAAAAAGAAGCTTCCATGCAAGATCAGAATTTGACTTCCCTTGGATGCAGTGAAGTTTCTATAAAGAAATAAATGAAGTATACTTATTTTGTAAATGTTATACAGTGAAATCTTTCAAATATATTATATAGATATACCGTTATATGCCACCCAATATGTTCTAGTCAAAGAATCTCCTTATTGGACTCTATATAGACACCCTATGAATTTAATATTCAATGTAAAGCTTTTATTTGTAAATATTGTTGTAAATAAATTTTTATATAAAATGTATTTATTTCCTGAAACATTCACTGAACATTTATAACTAATGCCAGTATTCGTTGCTGTAAAATTTTGTGAACAAGCTAATTATCGGCATTCACATGAAGGTCTTAAAACATAATGCTGCTCTGGAAGTGAGATGATTTGAAAGGCTTGCATAACAATTTATGTTACAAAATATATTGTTGCGTGGATGGGTTCAAAAAGACTTGATGCCAAAGTAGATTAAAACTTGAAGAAATTTATTCCGATGTAAAAGAATCTGCGAAGAGTTACAACTCCAGAACTTCCCGTTCTAATAGACTCAATACAGCTCTTTACACAACAATGGGCATGCGAGGGAAGCAGAAATTTTTCGTCAGTTCGATATTAGAATATATCTAAAAAAATTGTAATAAGCCCACGTGATTTTTTAAATCTCATCTATAGCCATTTGTACCAAATACTTAATTGTTTACACTATTTTAAAAAATGACGGGAAGACAGATAAATTGGTGCTTGTATAATAAAATAAAATTCTAAAAAAAAAATCCTTGGCATTTATAAATACAAAGGCACTACAAAATGCACTTTAACTTCAGGGGTGAAAATCTTCCACATTTACACAAACTTCCACTTTATTTTCTGAGAAGTTTCGTTTTTCCTACAATTTCATTGACTTCATCAGACTAAACTTACCTAAACCTCCCCTCGGGAAAAAATGTCAGACTACATCAATGTTTTGTACACATATTAATCAGCTATTTTTGTAGTTTTAAATAACGCATATATATTTTGACATTTTCACCCGCAATTCAAAAATACAATGTTATACAACTTAGTTCCAGCAAGTTATGTTTTTAATGGTGGCTTATGTTAAATAAAAAAAGACCGATTTGAGATAGTCAGTATGTAAGCATCATTTTACTATTAATGAATGCTCATCTAAAAAATATGAACAAAGTATAATTTATAATTTCTGCCTTTATGCAGGAAAATTTCAATTTTGCATCTGAATGTCCAGTATCAATATATTTTTATGCAAGATACAAGCACTTACACTATTATTGATGAAGTGCTGCGGTAAAATGGCGAAACATTTCTAAGGAACAAGACATTTTTCAAATCTTCTTTACTATTTCTGGACAGTATTGTTATGATCCCTTTTTCTCAATTTCAACAGTAGAAAACAAGATCTAATTCTGATGAACTTCCAAAAAAGTTATTCCTTTAAGCAATCTTAAAAGCACAGGTTGTACGTGGGTCCTCTAATAATCTCTAGAAAAGTGCAAGATAGGATTGCTTTTCTAATAAGGAAAATTCTGACACTTCTAATCTCAAACACATAATTATACCAAACAAAATTCTTGAGATTATGATTGAAGGCTAATAAAACTAAGCATGTGTAAACATTTACCTTTCAAAGTGCTGAAAATTTTATTTTTGTCACCAATACTTTTAAAGAGAAATTTGTCTCTTGCTATCCTGGCTTCATCAATAGAAAATCTCAAAGACGCTGCTTTTCTTGTCTTATCGTAAAAGACAAGATTTTAAAAAGCATAAGTAAGGAGAAATTACTAAGAAAAGAAAACCTGAGATTTTGGTTCAAATATTTATTGACTGCACTTTAACATTTATAAACAGTGAAATATACATATTTGTATTGTATAATCTTTGAATAAATATAATAGAGAAATATGTTACAAGACATTGGTCCAATATAACATTACATTATCACAAGCGGATATATATTATCAGATATTTTTACTAAATCGGACCAAAGTGTATAAAAATTTGTATAAGGCACATCAATTAAAAATACTTTCAACTAACCACAATGAATCAAGAGAACATCACTCAGGCAGTCTAAAAATATTCTTTCGACTGCGCAAATAAAATCGAGAAATTCCTATGCCCAATTCTACCCCAATAAATAAGGAACTTGAGAAAATAACACTTTAAAATTGTTTTCTTCGGTTGAATTGTTTGTGCATAAAAGTGTAATATTTCGGTTATATAAAGGTTAAATTCAAACATAACAAGGTAAAATTTGGATTTTCACTAATATTAATATCTCAAAATTATTACTATAGTTTTTAACTTTATATTTCTGCCTATATAAATTTATTGAAAAATAAATACATCCAATAAAAATAGAATTCAAGTGTAAATATGCTATAAGCATGAATTTTATTAATGAAAACGAATTTTCTAATAGATTTGAAGAATTCAACTTTTCAACAAGAGATGAATTTTTTGCCCGCATTATTAATTTATTATCGTGATAAATCTATTTCTATATGTAAAGTAATCATTTATAATCACTTTCCTTAGTAAATAAAAAAATAAGAGACGAGATTCACCAGTATTATATATTAATATTTACTGTATAATTGTCAGTCGTTTTATTAACCAATTCAAAATGCAACTACCGACAACTTACAATCAATTTAACTATCCTTCTAAATATAATTGTTTAATGGACAGAATGTAGGGGGCATGAATTGATAAAAATTTAAATTTAAAAAAAAAAAATGCATTTTCTTTTTGAAACTTTACAAGATGTTAGCATAACTAAAAAAAGATTATGTTTTATGATTCTTTTTATTAGAGTATTAAACTTAACAATACACTTCATATTTTATAACTTCATTTTTATTTAAGTAAAACAGATGCTTTTTATTGGGTCACCAATACTGAGGAGATTAAGTAGCTTCCTTTATACATATAAAAAACTTGCCCTTTAACCAAAACACTGACTGTTTTGTCAGGAAATAGAAGCAAGTGATAAATTTATTGGTCAATGAGAAAAAAAAATGCTAAGAATGAACACTTATAGGCAAAATTAATTATTAAAAAAAAATATCTTTTGATATCTTATCGTAAAATAAATGAATTTTTTTTTAGTTTTGTATAAAATATGGACTTCTACGGAAATATTAAAAAAATTAACTATTAAAAAATCACCCTACCCAATAACTTAAATCTCAAGACTGAAACTTCATCACCAACTGCACATACAAAAGAAACAAACATGAAACATCACAAAAAATATACATTACTTTAAGCTCTCATCATAGAAAAATGAATGGAATCCAAAAGTTTATAGATCGAATGGCAGCTGCAAGTTTTGAACATCATTCTGAAATTAGTATAGAGAAACACTAGTAATTTTAAGAATATCCTGGCTGTTTATACTAATTGAACTCATTACGAGTCCAATTATAAACTGATATCCGAATCTGCTTTAACACTTACAATTAACACACATTTCTGCCAGGCAACTTTCCACTATTTAGTTTTCAGTAAGAAACCAAATTGTTTTGATTTTTCTTGATTACTAACCATTCTCTTTCAGGCCCGATGCCAATTTAGATATTGGGTAGGTTATTACACAATTATTAACACCACTGATGATGTAATAACACTGCCAAAGTTTGAAAAATAAAATGATTGGCGATAAAGGAAATTCGACAATTTGTTTGTCGTTGAAAATTAAAGAACGACAGATGCCAGAGAAAAATGGGTGCCGACTATTTGATGAATCATCACAGATTTTTTATCATTTTGTAATTCAACTCAACAGGAATAATTTTTGGAACAGTTCCGATAGAATATTAATTGTTTTTCTCTACACTCCAAGTTAATTCCAGAATAATATTTTGTAACGTACCAAAACTTGCAATTGCCTCTTTGACTGTCATGGAAGTTTTATGTGTCTCCAGCCCTTGGATACAGAGGAACAACAAACTTGGAGCCAAAAGGCGATGAGTATGTACATCCGGCTTTGGAAAAGACGCCAGCTGGCAGGCCAATGTCGCATATGTGAACGCTGCACTTGTCGTTCTTGAATCCGAATGGAAGAGCAGGAGCGAGAATGAAGTTATGGGATGAACAGTTGACATGAGGGGGCGGATCTAAACATAGGGAGGGGCTTCTTGTCTGCTTTGCCCATTGGCGGGCTGAGGAGATAAAGAGTGTGGTTTCAGGGGCAGAGTCATCATGTGATTGGAGGGCGTCCACTATGATGTCCACTGTCGAGGGGAGGTCTGAAATGATGTGATGCAAGCTTTTTTCAAGAGAAGTTATGAGTGGTAACACATTTATAACATGCAATAGACACAACATTTATTATTAGAAAACGGTTACTGTCATTAAAAGTTATAAAAGAACTTTATCAGTAGAATAAGAAACTTATAGATGCTAAGTACTAAATACCTAAGAAAGAGCACTTATACAGAAATCCATTGAACTTTATAACAATATAAAGTACTAAATTATCTCAAATAAAATATCTACCAAGAGCTCAATCTGTATATATCATACACATATTTTGGATTGATAAATTAATGTATATCACAGTCACTTGAATTAACACCATAACAGAGTTGACCAATAATGATCAGAATTTCCCCAAGGAACCAAATAAAGTCAAGTAACACTAATCTCCACACAAAAAACCTAGACATTGTAAAGAAGTGATTTCCAACTTGAAGGTGATCACAAACCACTATATTATAAGATATGTTTGTCATAGAGAGCCCCTATTTCCCTCTTTCTCAATAGAAAACTTATGAAAATATTTCAAAAGTTTTCTATGTTTCGAATTTATCTAATTAAAAACACTAATAAAATAACCAGAATACTAAAACTCTTTACTCCTTTGAAATTAAACAAGTGGCATTTTCTGTAACATTAAGAAAGGTAATTCAAGTTGCTTTCCTAATGCACAATGCAGTATATATTAATTCATTCATGAACTTGTGTACAAAATTCCAATTCAGGTTTCACTTACATGAAGTAGGGGCCTTCAATACTAACCAAGGAAATATGATTTAAAAAAAAACAAAAAACTATTCAATTACTTGTTCAAAACAAATGCGAAAACAAGTAATGATATACTAAAAAATTGCTTGGTACGAAATATTTCCAGAAAATGTTTTTACATACAACAGATGCAGACAAAAAAAAATTCTGCTAAATGATGTGTTTCTGTGTGCTTCCTTTTAAACATCTCCACAATTGTGCAAAATTCTATATCGTGAGAATTATACAAATAGCAACACTCCGCACAACTTGTAACTCACCAGAAACAGTGTTCACAGTCTTTCCACAACTCAAGTTGAAGAGTTTCAGTTCACTGGACAGGAGGGAATCTGTGGTCTGTGGTGGACAGAGGATTGTGACAATGGCACAGTGGTTGGCTAGGTGTCGGCCGCAGTTCATCCCTTGGGCGCCCTGGACATGGGAACCACAGAGGATGGCCACTGTAGGACGTTGATGGGTGTTTAGTGGATTCAGTCTGGAAGGAATACAAGGGCAAAATAGATAAATACAAGCAAACTTGGTTGAATTGGATTTTTTGCAATACAAGAGTAACAGTAAGTTGGGATATAGTGAAAGAAGATCTTGAAAGAGAACTTCATTTGCATTTTGAATGGGTGAAAATCAAACAGCCCAGAAATTTGTACAAGACCATACATCAGATTCATAAGCATCTCTATTATTAAAAACAGTTGCAGAATGCCCAACATGCTGAGAATTTAAAGCAAATCTTAGGGAATATTATGCATCTGGATTATGATTTTAGTAAAAATAGAGTTCGAAAATACAATTATTAGAACTTTTGTTCAACGGAAATAGAAATCAAACAAAAATTATTATTGAAGGGCCTTGACCCAATAGACTTCCTACTCATATTTTAACATCCAATGTAAAATAAAATTTAAATTAAACATAAGGAATTTGAATTATTAATATTATAGGTAGGTGGGGTATGCAAATGAAACTCCCGTTAATCAGTACCCATTTAAAGTAACCATAAACTGTAGGGACACTTTAATGTAGTTTCACTTAAAATGAGTTATTTGTAAGACATGCGATACAAAATATAAACAGTTTTGTTATCTCTGTTTCTCTATTTCATATTGTTAATATGACACTGGTACACAGCAATGAAAAAGTTTAAACATTGCACAAAATCACTCAAATAAATTCCAAAATAAATTGAATCGATTTTCATAATACAGCTACCATGTAATATGCAGGGCTGCCACTGACTGTAAGCTTTGAAATAGTTGCTTTAGTAGACCAAGATGTTAAAAATAGTAGACCCAGATGTTAAAAATAGTAGTCTCAGATGTTGAAAATAGTAGTCTCGGAAGATGAAAATAGTAACTCTTTCAGGTCGACGATTGTCTTTCTTTGAAGGTTTAAGTGTTCAACAAGATCGGAATAAAACTATTGATTAACATAAAACCAGAAAACCCAGACACTTCCTGTTATATATATGGTCATTCAATTCAAAATAGTGTATTAATATCAAGTAAACACGGCATCCCATATGAAAAGACAATGTGTCGTAACACTCTTAACGATATTTTATCAGGTAAAACGTTAAAAAGAATCGAATATCCAAATTCTTTTTCATGCCTTTTTTTTTATTAAAAGCAAAAAAAAATTTCTTTAAACCTCCAAAGCAAAAAAAGGTGAACTTCATCAAAAGCGATGGTAAAGATCGACTGGCAAAAATACATATAATTTTTTTTAAATTTCCCCAAGTCAAACAACTTTTTGGCAAAAAAAGTTTCAAGCTTAAACAATTATACCGTATTGACAATAATAGGCGGATTTTTAATTTTTTAAAGCGGCATTCAAAGTAATTAAATAAATTGCTTCGAAATTTAAATTATTTTTTATAAACTTAGCTACAATATTAAAATTTTTGTCGTTCTTCATCGATTGATCTACACAGCGAAATCGATCCTCACACCGACAAACATCACGTCCATTACATCAACGGAAGCCTTGATGAAAGCCCCCCTTTACAATGCAAATCTCGGCAGTTATAGCATAAGCACCAAAATAGCTGAGCAAATATCGGGAAAAGCAGCTGTTAAATTCTTAAATCAGCGTAACCTTTAGCGAAAATGACTATCACTTTAATGCAAATATAAACGATAATGCCTTCGATACCGATGCAAATCTCGCAATGGGTAAGCGTAATACACGGCAAAAATGGCCATCACAACAATGTATATATCGGCGATCACACGGCATATGAGCCTAAATCTCGGCAATAGCAACCATTGTATCGGCGTAACAATCAATGAAATTAACAATCACACACTAACATAAATATTTAGAGACAAACATTAAAGGAAGCAGTGATAAAAGTGGTCATTTTACTGGATGTTTTGGGAATTCTGAATGCAGGCAAGGATCCATGGCTATCAGACTTTTAAGCATGCACGACACACATACATCCTCTAGAAATTTTAATATGGATTTGCATCGATCTCAGGAAATTTTGGTCAAAAACGATGAAATCGGCATAATCGCACAACTATATCATGTACGATGTTTAGTGTGGATTTTATTCCCTATATGTTAAGTCAGAGAAACAAAAGCTGGCTTTTCACAACCGTCTTGTTTCACACACCAGTAACTTCCACTTTGAAGTTTTGCTTATATTATAGCGATAAACAATGTGTGGATGCAAAATGTCATACAATACGCTTCTCCTATTTCGTGATTTTCAGTACCTGGTGATTGACTTGGGAAAATAACAAGGATTTCTTATACTTAAATACTACAACTACCTTGGCAAAGTTAAGCAACTTTTTTAACAAGAGAAGAAAGCGATTTATAATAAAGTTATCAGGCCTTTTAAACTGTGCAAAAGAAGATGCCCCATTGACTTCCTCAATTACAAAATGTATTTTACTCAAATATGAATTTTCAATTGAAAAAGAAAGCTGTCTACATTGATGGCATTTTCTTCCGGCGTTCACGACAAATTCATTTTTGTCAACCAAAGTAAATAATGGCAAAACAATTTGATATTTGAGAATATATAGTGTATGTTGTTTGAGCTTTGCACGACGAAAGATAAAACATAGGGACCAAGCAGGTAGGCGAAAACAACCGTGTTTGATGTCGAAAATAACAATCGCCCGTACGCTGTTACAAGGGAGATACTATCATTGGACTATAAAAACAACCACTCGATCCATGAATATAAACTAAAATTAACCCCTATTTCGACAACGTTTGTCCTTCACACCTCCTTGTAAATACCACCCTTTTGACAAAACTGCATTAGTACTCAATAGGCGATTTTTTTTTTGTCCTTCTATCGGACTGTAATTTCTTAAAAAGTAGTCGCCTTAACCCAAAAATAGTTGAAAGTTTTGCTTAAAATAGTTGTTTTGGGCACTTTTATTCATTGAAATAGTAGCCATAGTTACCTGGCCACTAAAATAGTAGCTTTAGTAGCCTTTTTAATTGCCTGTGGCAGCCCTGAATATGTAATGCATACTTTGCAAGTCATTAATTGGTGGAAAAAACAATTAACATTGTCTAAAAAGTTCAGACAAAAATCAAATGAAAATAAACATCATACCTGCCAACATTGGCATTTTCAAATTAGTATAATTTTTACGAAACAAATATTTGCGTTCCTATGACTCAAGGAAAGTCAATAGCAACAATATTTATGAATTTTATATAGAAATAATAGTAATTCACTTACAAATGCAGAAAGAAAAAAAAAATGCATGATATTAAATGGCTCTCAAATATAACAAATTATTACATTTTAGCACCGAATGGAAATTATAAAATAAAATACTAACCTGGATTTAAAAATAAATCAAATTTAAACTTTACGTTGAAATCTCTGATGAGGTTTATGATTTAGTCTACATTACACCCAAATAACATGCTTTATGACACAAAAACTACAGTGAAACATACAAGGAGTTGGTGGTATTCAAAGTGTTTAATCTCACGCACAAATATCAATTATGCATGCTTTCAAATTCTTATTATTACACTTGATGTTGTCACTGTGCATATTAGAATTGATATGAACTTTGATATCTGTAAATCCTCCATGAGAAATCTTAATATCAGATGCATAGATAGAGCAGAATGCAAAATTTGTTCCTTTGCTTGAATTTAGGATGATTTGATGTAAACTGCTTGGTTTGAAGTAAACTAAAAAAAAACTTTATATTTTTTGGAGTCTTATACCAAACCGAAAGTGCTTTAATCTTTAAAGTCTGAGATAACGAAACAGTCGTTCGGTACTGCCAAAACAAATGAAAACAATACATCTCCTGCACCGCGATTTAGTGCGCAATGTTGGAGTATGGTCGAAAATAAGGAAGAAGAATAAAACTAAAACACTTTCAGTTTTCTACTTTATTAATCTCTAAACATCGAGACAACGAAACAGTTGCTTGGTTCGCCAAAACCCAACGGCAATACAGATGAAAACAATGCATCTCCGCTTTAATGCTTTTATTATAAACGAGCAACATTATATTACGGTCCAAACAGAAGGAAGATCCAAAACCTAAAGCATTTTTGGTCTGAGACAACGAAATAATTGTTTGGTTCGCCAGGTCCCATCGGCAACACAAATGAGAACAGTGCATCCTCGGTGCGGGGCTGTGGTTTAGTGCTATTATCAGGGCTGCCACTGACTGTAAGCTTTGAAAATAGTTGCTTTAGTAGCCTCAGATGTTAAAAATAGTAGCCAAAATAGTAGTCTCACACATTGAAAATAGTAGTCTCAGACGTTGAAAATAGTAGCCTCACTTTTCATAACTTTTAATAAGATCGGAATAAAACAGTAGATTTACATAAAACACGAAAACCCAGAAACACTCTTCTTTCGATTCAAAATAGTGTCTAAAACATTACATCCCATACGGTAAAAGGCATGTGTCTTAGGGGAGGCGCTATCATATTTACATACTGCGATGGAAGTCGGCAACTCAACCTTACTCCCAGACGGCAAAAAAAAAAAAAAAAAAACTTTTTTTAGAAAAACAAGTATCATGTTTAAACAATTATACTAAATATTGACGATGACAATCAAATTTCATTAAGGGTAGTTTTTAAATTTTTAAGAATGGTTACAGAATTTGCAAAACAAAATTCCCCGACATTTTCCCGATTTCCAGAAAATTCCCTGATGTGCATCTCTGTCGATGTTATCGTTTTAAAAAAAACAAAGAAAATAATGGCCAATTTAAAAATATATACATTTCACTATTTTGAATTACATTTACTTATCAAATATAATTGCAACAAAATATAAATTTAGGCTGAAAATCAAAATAAACGTCTTTAGAGCATGAAAAAGAATGGAAAACATTAATAAAAAATACAAAATTCACATAAACCAATTTACAAACTACACCCATGCTTGCTAACTTCAAGGAAAAGCAAAACTAGTACAATATTTTTCTTTTTAATTAAAAAAAATAAAATGTTATTTTCTTTAATATATGTCATAGGCTGTATAAATATTTACTAAACTTGGGCATGCATGAGCATGAAACTTAAATAATCAGCATTTTGCTATTCAGTCACAAATTTCACTAGGTACATATATTTCATGAAAAATTGTGTTTTGGATTTTGAAGTTGAGAAAAGATAAATAACACATAATGCATGAAAGAAAGTCTTGAAATTAACAGCTTCTATTAAAAATTACTCATAGATAAATAGAAATAAAATTTTATACAATAAAAATACTATCTTAAACCACAAAAGTACACATTAAATTAGGCAAAAAATCGTTTTCATAAAACATGACAAACACAGCATTTGGCAGGGGGGAAAATGAAAGGATTTTTTTTAAAATTCCATAACCCTTTGCCTGAATGTATGCAGTAGAGCATTCAGATGATTTTTTTTATTATTATTATTATTTAGAGGGGGGGGGGGGATACTTCAATTCTTTGTTTGATTTAAATTAAACATATAAACCAAAAACACATATCACTTTCAGTTAATTAAGTTAGATATAATGTCAAAATTGAAGTACACACACACAAAATGAAGTACACTATCTTACCCATTTTGCTTATGAATGCCTATAGATTTGTTGCACATCTATAATAACACAGTGCTGTAAAGGGTTAATAAAAACTAAAAAATATGATGGAATCAATTTGAAATATTAAAGAATTTAGGGTTCCAATATATTCTATTGAAAAAGACGCAAGACAAGAAGAAAAATAATCATATCTGTAAAGGATGCAGTCAGATTTTAATTGGAGGATATTTTTAAACAATAAATCTACTGGTGGTCGTGCTTCTAAATAATAGGATTACTAAAAATCTAACAGAAATAATACGTAAAAAATTAGGGTTCTAATATATGTTGACAAAAAACGCAAGGCAAGTAGAAAAATAATCATGTCTAAAGGATGCAGACAGATTGAAGTTTGGAGATTTTTTTAACAATAAGACGCCGGAGGAAGCGAAGTTATAGGATAACCAAAAATCTAACAGAAAGTAAAAAAAAAAAAAAAAAAGGGAACGTGGTTGTGGGCCGAGGAGGGGGGATCGGTCGGTTTGGCTTAGCTGCTGAGAGTAGTAAAAGATCGGAAACTTCGTACACCCAAATCGACCAACTATAAAAACTACATATATATCGCGTGACGCGAGTCGGGATAGATGTCCGCACCCATACGGGGTACGCGAGAAGGGAAACTCGAAAATTTCAAAATTCCCTGATTAAAAAGTAATTTTACGAAATTCTTTGACGTTTCCCTGAATTCCTGGTTCTGTCGTCACCCTGTTTAAGCTACATTCTAAGTAATTAAATAAACTGCTTAAAAATTTAAATTATTTTATTTACAAATTTAGCTACAACATTGAAATTCTAATCATTCTACATCGATTGACCTACACGGCGAAATTGTTCATCACACCGGCACAAATCTCCGATATAACGTCTAATAACATACTGTTCATACTGAATGGCACTTTCTTCCGAAGTTCAAGGCAAATTCCACAAATTCATTTTTTTTAGAGTAAATAAAGCGAAATAATTTGATATTTGGGAATATAATTGTGTATGCTGTTGCCTTCCCCTTTGGCGGCGAAAGATAAAAACATTGGAACCCAACAGGTGGGTGAAAATGACAGCTGTTGCCGTCAAAAACAACAATCTTGCGTGAGGTTACTATTATCGGACTAACAAAGTGACCACTCTACCCGCGAATATGAACAACCTTTTCGGTAGTGATCGCTCTCCCGCAACCCTTAAAAGAAATCACTATTTTGAGTTAGTACCTTAGTGCCGATTTTTTTTCGTCCTACCATCGGACGGTATCCAATTTCTAAAAAAATAGTCGCCTGAGCCCAAAAATAGTTGAAGGTTTTGTTCAAAATAGTCGTTTTGGGCCCTTTTTTCATTGAAATAGTTGCCATAGTCGCCTGGCCACTAAAATAGTCGCTTTAGTAGCCTTTTTAGTCGCCTGTGGCAGCCCTGTATTATTTATGCACAATGTTGGAGTCTGGTCCATAAGAAGGATGAATAAAAAAAACTAAAGCACTTTCGGTTTTCTGCTTCTTTATTAACCTGTAAAGTCTGAAACAATGAAGCAGTGGTTTAGTTTGCCAAATCCCGTCGGCAACACAAATGAAAACAATGCATCTCCGCCAACGCGCTTTAGTGTAACCATGGAGTGTGAATATTTTGACTGACACAGCAGCTTGAGGAAAATCGTTTCGGTTTTGTTGGTGACTTGTGAAAAAAAAACAAAAAAAACACGGTTTTAAGGAAAAAATGAAAAGTACGGTGAAATCCGTACAATTTTTTTAGTTGTTCGTACAACCGTACAAAATAGTAAAAATCTGTATATAGTACGGATAATCCGTACAAGTTGGCAGGTATGAAACATGATTTAAAACTTAATTGTATATCCATTCTTGTTGGTTAGTTCATAAGTATGAGTTTTCAACGAATAAACTAAATTTTGCATGGTTAGAGGCTCGATTTGGTTCCATATATCCTTTATCTTGGGTACATTTATAGAAGATTATCTAACATTTCTATAAACTTGTGACACATGATACCCTAAAGATTTTTTTTATTGTGTAATGATCTGGGGATGTTGGCCTGTCGAGAACTTTTGAATATTGATAATTAAATCGGGTCTTCTACATTTTGAATTGAAGCATTGTTACACTGAAATCTGTTTTGAAGGACCACCTTGAAGCTCAGTAAATGGCAGCAGATTATCTACCAACGTCTTAGTGTAATGCTGTGATGTTTGGTGACCCACTGGTAGAGTAGAAACACTTGTCCATTGTAGCAAAAGTTTGTCCAGTCCAAACCATCATCTTGTCTGGGACTAATAAAAATGCTGAGGTTCCTTCCGCAAGTCATGACAGTACAATGCCCAGCCATTTAGACCAACTAGATTCCATTTGTTTCATCTCTAAATACCACTGATTTCCATTTTGGACCCTATAACATGTTTTCGAGACTAGAACATTTTTTTTTACTAATGATGTGGTTTTAAAGCTGGTATCAGTATCATTTTGCAAAAAACCATACTTCATGTTTCCAAAATTCGTCTACGAATAGTAAACTTTGATACTGAAAGTTTTACTGACCTTTGAAATGTATGAACAGTAATTTGTTGGGCAATGAGAGTCTTTGGATTCAATGACTATCGGGTTTACTTGTCACAAGCAGCCTGACAAATCTGAGTTTTTCTTTGTATTTGCATCTATTAGATAAAACTCCATAAATAGAAGTCTTTGATCGAATAATAATAGACAAAATTTACGAAACGAGTTTATCTTCAACTTTCAAATTTGGGTAAGCTCATCTGTTGGAATTTCTTTAGCCAATGACATCTCAAATACAAAGTGTTATCGTTTGCAGAAATTAAATAATCTAAGTCCGTGACGTCATCTCTTTAAATTTCCATATACAAACAAAAATTCTCAGAAACACATGATTGTGTCTAGACTTTTGCAACAAGCACATTTCTGTTTTTGGCCAAAAAAATTAGTATTATTTCAAATCAAACAACTATGTTTTAATTATAGTCTTTAGATAGTTTTTGAATATATATATATATACTTTTGTAATTTGTCTTGCACAATTTTGTATTTTAAAGCCGATTAACAACTTTGTCTAAATTTCTGCATCGCAGTGTACAATGTTCTATCGTAAATGATCGATTATCCGAAAAGTCATTTAATCGAACACCCCATTGTTTCTGTTTTATTATATTATCATTTTAAAAAAGAAAATTTACCAAATGCATAATTGTTTGTTTCTATAATTCTTTCTCTCTTTTTTTTGTAATCGCAACTTAACTAAGAACTTTATAATTGTTATCTTTATACATAGGAATCTTTCATTCACTTTATTCAGTTATATACGAAACTAATTATTAACTCAAAACACCCACCTATGACTTCCGCCTACTAAGTGCAATACCATTTCACAGGCTGCTCTGCCGATCATTTCGATTCGCACTTTCGGCAACTGACCCGCTTCTTCGCCCTTTTTGTAGAGCAGTTTCTTCAACTCCACGCTGACACTTGGCACAACCAAACCGGTATCTGAAAGATACATTCAAGACTAAGTATTTTTGAAAATTATTGTTAGGTAAGGAATTTAAAAGACTGTGAGAACCCTGTTAAAGTCATTACAATAGGTTTGAATTAGTTTTTGGGGTTGGCAATGCACAAATGAAGTTAGAAAGAACTATACTGAGGGGTATAAATTATTTGTTAGTTGATTTTTTTTTTTTTGCAAGGGCAACATGCAAGGAAGAACTCTTTTTGGACTTGTGACCTTCAAAAATGTGAATATTGTTGCAGAGCTCTAAAAAAAAATCATCTTCATTAAAGTTCATTAGTAAATATAACAAAACATCCAATAATTTCAAATCCAACCCAACTTTGGCATAAAAGTCTAGCCCTTGAAAACTATCACACAATTCAGTCTTTAAATAAACAGTGACATGAGCAGAGAAAACCTCTAAGCCATCAAATATCACTAAAAAAATCAACCTTGATTCTTGACCTCAATGTAAAATTTTGATTATCATATATTACATACCAGGTCCAGGAAATTACTAGTTTCATTAAAATAACTGATTACATGATGTCTGAAAAAACTTTCAGGGCTTATTAAAAAAAATTACTACGACTGCACTTTTATGCAAATGCATAAAGGTAAGAACTAAATTAGGCTGGATAGTTTTGAGCCAATTTAGGTACACATGAGAAAATACTTTGAGGAACTTCTTTATATTCCTAAATCTGTAAATACATAGATATATATACCACAGATAATCTTTCAAAATTCTTCGAGACCAATTTCTTCCTTGGTAAATAATTTGTAAGCAATCATTTCTAAATGCTCATAAGAATTAAGTTCATAACTTCAGACAATGTATTCAAGTATTATATCGTCTGTTCAAAAGTGAAACCCACTAAACCAGTTTTTTCAGCTTTAGCTTATACAGACAAGACTCCCTCTTAAAAGTTATAAAGTGTGCTGAAAATAAAAATTTATTTAATAAAATAAAAGTACTGAAGAAAAAATTTTGCAAATCAAGAAATTGAAATTTTTTCCCCTACATTTTTTAAAAGAGATTTCTTTACTTAGCATGTTTCACTCACAAGTCAACGATATAATTCTTGAATTTTAGTGTAATAGCACTTGCAATTCCTTATAATTACAACCAATTACATTTCTAAACAAGAATTTACCTGTAACATATTCCTTATTACATGTACCGGGCACAGAAATTTGCTTTAATATAGGAAGATCACTGGCAAGAATGTTTTCGTCGTGACGATATTTAGTCTCTCCTCGCCTATTGCAGTCGACTAGCCTGATATGATCAGATTTGGAGAGTGCATTGATCTCCTCAAACACTGCTCTCTTGTCAAAGAGAGCGAGATTCTTCTCAAAATCAAAGTCAATGTTTAGGACTTCTTTGTCCACTGGTGCGTTAAAACAAGCTTCGTCTCGATCTTTCCACTTTTTGGTTTCTGGTCCTTTTCTGCCTTTTTTCTTGTTTTCACCTGAAAAACAGACCCTACTTAAATAATTTGTTTTTAAAATTCCATCTGCATGTACTATTTACAAACGTTTCAGGCTGATAAATGTAATTGTAACAAAAAACTTTTTAAACTGTTATATTTTCAACATTTCAAGAATAACTGGTTTGAAAATCACATTGAGAAAAAAGATGATGAGATGAAGATAAATATTGGAAACTTATCACAAGGTTGCTTTGCATCTGAAAAGAGGAAATTTGAAGTTTTAAAGGCGATGCCAAAAACAATTTCTATCAAACTGTTTGAATAAAGAGGGCATTTCTTTCTGCAACTGCAAACTATTATATTAGATCATAAAATACTAAAATAGTTTCAATAAAGAAAAGAAGGCTGTTACTGGTTTCAAAGATAATCTTAAGAAAAGATAGTAGTAAGAACTAAATAATATACTATAAGAGAACTATTGAAAAACAATTATTGTTTTAATAGCAAGTCATTAATAAAACACTGATAATCCTACTGCTTGAGAAATTATTCGATCTTCAAATTTTTAATGGAAATTCCATGCTTAGTTTTTATCAGCATATATCTGGAAAATGTTTAAATATAAATATGTTTTGGTTAATAATCGAATCTAAACAAATCTGATATTGTTTTAATTGTATAAGAAAGAGGGTTTTGTAATCGAATTCAATTATCCACAGCATCCGGAAAACATGCTCCGCAGATAATTTTTTTGAAAAGTCTATTTTAACCAGAAATTCTAAACCAAAAGCACTGTACATATCTTGCATCTATTTATTCTTACATCGTTTATAGCATAAAAAAAATATTCATTTCCAGAATATGTGGAATTTGTACATCCGGAATCCATATAAATCCAAGGACAACTTTTATTACAATTATAGTAAAGAAAGGAAATTTTCCGCTTGAAATTACGTTCTCAACTGCATCCGACCAAGAGTAAGTAGAGAATTCAATTTTTTTTTTTAATGATTTGTCCAGAATACAGATAAAATCGATCATTCGGTTTGTAGGCTAGATCTACATATGGAACATGCATTTCACAAAATTTAAAGTCATATACAACGGATACATTACATTCTATATAATATCGATGCATCCGTAATTCACTTATATCCATGATTTAATTCGTAAATATTCCACCGGGCAATGAGCAATTCTGCCAAATTCAACTGAACATTTCATTATTTTATCACAAAATTTCAGTTTCTCTCAATCAACCAGAATAAAACCTAATCGCATCCATTTAAAGGGATGCTGTGAATGGAATGTATTTTCCCCTATTATCCCTATCCAAGTTCGACTTGTGGTTGGAATGGTAGTCAACCATTTTGTGCACAAAACAACAAATGTTTTCTACTTAACGCGATTCCGAAAATCCAAGTTCAAACAGGATTCAAAATTGGCACTTTAAACAATCACCATGATTTCTTTTAGTTTAAAACTATTAAAAAATAAATGTATATTGAACAGTTTTGTCTGCAAATGCATTTGGAAAACATACCAACATTAACTGAATTAAAAGAAATCCAACTAAATATGGTAGATGTGCTGTTTAACTTAGATAAGACGAGTCATCCTAAATTTTAGTGTACAAATAGTATGTGTTATATCTGACAGCAAATTTTTAACGTATTTTGCAATCAATTTAGTGCTGTAATTTTATTTTTAGTTTAATAATATTTATTGTTTAGATTAGCCAACAACCAGATATTTTTCCTATGCAATATAATAGTCGATCTTCAAATACGAAGGTGGTCTTTCTGAGCATATTTTACTATAGAGTACAAAGTAGGTCATGTATAAAGAGGAGGGCAGACAATAGAATCCCCCAAGGCTTCTAAATAAAAAAACCACTTCTTCTCATAATCTGGCCGTGAAAACGCACACAAGAAAAGGAAATAGCGACCAACTTTGTCCACCAGGTAACCCTAAAATATAGGTTTGGTTAGAATCGGTACTACCAAGAGACTTCTCTCTCACTTTTTGTTTTGCGTATTTTATAATGCTTAATGTTCGGGTGTTTTTTTTTTTGCAGAATTCAGATATGAAATTTTTTTTATTTGAGTAATATATTTCACCTTATTGCAAATGAACAGTTCCCACATTTTTTAAAAACAAGTGAAATTAGTTTATATTTATGAAGAATTTCTTTCCGATTCTAAATATTTAAACAAAAGTTCTTTAAAAAAATTAGTTATTTAAATATTAAGAAAAGAAACTGCCTCAAAATCGAACCAAAACCAGTCCGATCAAAACAGTCAGCAGTTTCTACGGTTATCGGGAGGTTTCTGCCAAATAGTTGGCGTTGCCACATTCCGTACAGGTTGGCGTGATTAGCGAGAAATTTGAAAATCAGTTTTCAGCTGCTGCATTTCAAGTCAAGATGTTTGCGAAGTCGTGACGTCACATTCAATGCCAGCAGAATGAATCATTTTCTTGCCAACGTCTAGCAAGGTAACTTTGATAGCAAATTTAAAAAAAAAAAAAAAAAAAAAAAAAAAAAAGGAGCATTGAGCAGAAATTTTTGTTTATAGCCTTTTCGAAATATTTAGAATTGAATAAAGAAAACCAACAAAAAAATGCGGGAATTGTCCATTGTAAGGGTAAAATGTCTCATTATTGTAACTAAAAAGGCTATGTAGAATGTTTTTTAAATATTCTGGTTGTGATGATTTTAAGGTTAGGTACCAGGACTAGCGTTATTTGATGTTTTAACATGTTGCTAAAAATTTGGAGAAAAAACGTTGTCATTCAATTAATTGGAAATCCTAATTTTCCGGCAATTCCGGATAATCGGGCTTTTACTGTATTAATTATATAATAACATTGACAGTGATCACATAAATGAAGTCCACAGTAATATTAGTAGTTTGATAGAAAGTGACTAGTGTTTGTCATGCACCATAAAAAAATAGAAAGTTTTGTTTCCAAAAACAATTAATCTCAAAGCTTTATTTCCGTCAAGGAAAAACAAAATAAAAATTTTATTAGTATTTTTAATGGGGGTTAGCTTTTCTAAGAAACAACTTTTTTACCCAGTAAAAGAAATTGTTCATTTAATGCTAAAGGGCATACAATTTATTTACTTCACAGAAAAAAAATTTCTACCTTTCTTTTTTTGGTTATCATCAATAACTTGAGAGTTTGCATTACAACCATTTCTTGGGACAGAAGTTGCCGTAGCAGAAATACTTCCAGAGTTCACTGCCTTATTATTCTTAGACTCTTTATTAGCAGTTGACTCAATAAGTTTCAAATTTTTGATGTCCAGCGTGCTGTGAAGAAATAAATTGTTTTTCGATTAAGATAAAATTACCAGCAATATAAAAGCTAGCAACATTAAAAAAATTAACATGTTTAGCATTTCTGAAACAGACAGGAAACTTGGTCTGATTTGTTTACTAACTCATTCACACTTACCTTAAAGTCACCTCTGGTACTTGACATTTGACTGAGTTTCTACTAACGTTGATCAACGATATCGTTTGATTGAGGCCATCCACATTCGAGATTTCACCTTCGAATACGCCTAGGACGTCTCCACAATCTACTGACACGATGCTGCCTAGCCACATACCAGACATGGCAAGACCCAAAATGAGGAACTAGATTAAAAAATATTTTATATTACACTATGAATATGTATACCAGCACTGAAAAAAATCTGTCAGACATATTGTGGGCCTTGAGTAATGGACGAGAAGGTAGGCAGAGGTGAACCGGTATGAACCAGTTGTAGAAGGTAAAACAGGTCTTAATTGTTGTATCCCAAGTTTTAGCAAAATAGCCAGAGCCCCACAATACCTAGGCCAAAAAAAATTTGAAGGTTTGTTTCCTATAACATGGGCAAAAATATCAAGGTATGTAGGTAAGAAAACGTTTTTTTTTGTTAAATATTTTTAGAAAATATGCAAGAATAAATATCAAAATATAATGGGAAAAATTTAAAATTGATTATTGATGTAAAATACTTGGGTATATTTATTTTCTTGTTTGTCAATATCCTGGGTAAACATACCCAGACATTTTCTGAAATTGGGTATTTATAGCTTTTCCTCCGAGTTAATTGCTCATTAAGTGATAATTGATTGTTTTAACCCTCAGAGGGTCATGGTCAAATATATACATCCTTTGATCCCCAGTTTTTCCAGCAATACACAACATTTTTAAATTTATAAATAAATTTAAAATAAAACATATTTATTAGGATGATAGTTAAAAACTCATTTAAAAAAATTAATAAAAAATATTTTCAAAAAAATTCTATAGTTGAATTCAATATATAATTTAAAAATTATTGTAGGGAAAACAACTGTACGATTTTGCCTATAGACTGAGAGACGACTGCAATTTTTGGATCCCATCGAACATAATTCTGAATTTTTTATATAAGTTGGAGAAAAGTGAGTAGATTACGAATCTACTGGTCTGCCGTGGCAAAAATGGCCGAAACTGGTCAAAAATCGACTTTTAATAAGTCGAACTAAATTCAATTGCCAAATGCGCCATAACTTGTCAGATAATGAGCATTTTTTTTTATTTGGTAACACTCACTCTTTAATTTTGAATTAAGAAAGTTGCAGACGATTCGGATGTGTGGCTATGGCTTACTTGCATCTTTCACAAATGAGCCAAATTAGCAATAAACATTACGTCACTGATGACGTACTTGATGCAGCCAATTTGGCTTACTTTTACAAGATACAAGTTTTCCGAGCCAGAGATCAGAAATCACTTGCACTTTTCTCATTGAAAATCAGACATTGCCAGACGAAAAAGTTAGTTAACTTTTTGGCAAGTTATGACATATTTGGCAATCGGATTTTAGTTCAACTCATTCCAAGTCGATTTTTTAATCAATTTCGGCCATTTTCGCCACGGCAGACCAGTGGATACGTAATCTACTCTCTTTTCTGCAATTTCTATAAAAAATTCAGAATGATATTCGATGGGGTCCAAAAATTACAGTCGCCTCTTGTACTACTATTCCCTGAACACTCAGAAGGTTAATGAATGTTTTTTTATATAATTACATTTTTTTTAAAGTCTAAAAAAAAACTTGAGGGCCAGCATTTTTGTTTTGTAATTGGTAGGTAGGGTTACAGGAAACAAACAATGTTTTTCCCTCGGCCCTAATTGCTTGTAAAATTTTTATTCCGGCATGTATTATTTTAGTTATAAGACTTTTCAAGGATATTGAAACAGAGTACATATGGTCCTCAGACATTAATAAGAATCAGCAAATGTATATTTTAATGAGGTTCCCAAGGGCCTTTATTAAAATGCTCAAAAAAAAAAAAAAATCAACAAAAAAAAAGAGTCCTTGGAACTTAGTTTTCCTTGAAAGGAAAGTCAAACCCTGTTAACGAGAATTGCTTAATACGAAATCACATAACATGAAATCCTGCTTAGACAAAAAAATAAATGCTTTTCAAAGCACTATTTTTAGATGATCTCCATCACTGAGGACGAAATTTAAAAGTGTTACGAAAACTTTCTTCAAATTCGAACCCTACAAAACTGGAAAAAGGCCCGAGCGATCAAATTTCAAGGAAATCACTGAGTGAACTGTTAATTTAAATCGTATCCCTCCGTAAACTGGTTTTGTGATGTCACATACCTTTCCGTATCCAACAGTAAGTTTAGAAGCTTAACTCAGTCGCACTTGCACGTTGAATCTTGTCAATATGAATCAGAAGCAGCAATCATTATTGTTAGAAATGAAGCAAGAAATTTGAAATGAAATTGATAGTAAAATTTAAAATTAAAAAAAAAAAAAAAAAAAAAAAAAAAAACGAAATTGCACGGCCAAGTATGGAATCATCAACATCACACTATCAACAATTTTAAAAAGCCAGGAAAAGATTAATGCGGCTAATGCTGTAAATCAATTTGAACCTGCAAGGATAAGGATGAGGACTAGCTAAAATGAAGAACTGAAGTAAAAACAGCAGTGTAGTAAATACATATATAGTTTGAATTTACATTTATTAAATGAAAAAGATTTTAGATGACTAACACAAAAAAAAAAAAAAAAGAGGCCCTATTGACTTCGTATTAACAGGATTTGACTATACAAAATAAACCAAGTACAAATTTCAAATTAGAACAATTTGTTTGTACACCAGTTGTCTTATTCTTCTGAACAGGTAATAGTCCCGCAGATAAAAGATATAGCTAAATTGAATTTAAAATATTTCTTTTATTTTGGACTGAATTGTGTCATAGTGAAATATAATTTGGATTGAAAATGTCAGTAGTTGCAACAGCTTTTTATTATCTTGTTAGGTTAAGCCTTGAATTACCTAGAATTAACAATTACCTTGAATCTACCTATCATTGCCCACCATTATAATCTTTTGTTTTTCACCTATCCCTGGGGTACCAGAAATGAGAAACTCTGTTATAGACCACTCAATTTACTAAATATGTATTTTTTCCATGTTTCAACATTTAGAATAATTCATCTCATAACCTGCCATACGCTAGATGATAACAGAGAATATGGATTATAGTATTGATTATTTCAATTTGCTTGTTTGGAAAAAAAATGTTTAAATTAATTTATCAGACATTCAATTCTGATACGGATAAACAGCATTACCTATATGCAAACTGTCACAAACAAAAATAATTGGTTGGTTGGTGGGACTTTAACGGCGCAAGGGCAACACATGGGCCATACTGCACCAATCAATTGTCAATTGCTTTCAAGTTTGCTTAAACAGGTCTTATTAGGTAAAATTTTAAAAAGTCAAAGATAAGAGAAACAAATATTCAAATCAATTGATAAAAACCAATGTCATATAGGAAATTAAAAAGATTTTCGTGAGGAGGTGAAGATAAAATACATGAAAGAGAAGGATGATTGGATTTAAAATGCTGTTGTCTGAATGCATTGAAAGATGGACAATCACTTAAAACGTGTAAAACCAGGGTTCCCACTCTTATTGAAGAAACAAATTCAAGGACTTTCAAGGACCTTTTTAAGAAAATTCAAGGACCTTTTTAGAAAAATTTAAGGACCATAATTTTAAATACTACATTAGATGTAAAATTACAAAACGGAGATTGTCGGTGGTCAGGGATGTAATGGAGTGGAAACACGAGGCAACGGCGATCCTTTACATTTATAGAAGGCGGAATGGAGTTCCCTCATCTAAATTTTTTTTTTCTCTTTACGTGATACTGAACTCAAAGCCAAGTAAGCAAACAAAAAGCTTTCGTCTGGGATCCACAACTTCAGAGCTGAGCAGGCAAGTTCTAGTTTTTTTTAAACACCTGAAAGAGGCCCGGCAACCCACACATGGCCATTTCTCCTTGATTAGAAATGAACTGACATATATGTTTACATCTAGCTATGATTCATTCAATAGCAATTATCCTCTTCAACGAATGATCTGTATTTGTGGAGGAATTCCAGACGTCAAATTTGTATGGTTTGTCGTATATACAGTCTAAAATTTCAATACACAAATTCACGCCAAATATCTACATTTTTAAAGAACAAAACTTTGGCCTAGCACATACAATTCTTTGCGCCCTTTCCATGAAGAATATTTCGCCTCCTCTAATTTTAATGGGAACACTAACCAATCTATCAACTAAAGTTATGTAATTTTTTTTTTTTTTAATTTTTATATCACGGATTTAATAAATTATTTGTTAACCTCTCAATGTACCTAAGAAATGAATTCGTTCAAAAGGAAAAAACAAGAGACAATAAAAGATGGGGTTTTTTCACAATCCAAAAAAGTTAAGCAACAGTTCTGATGGAATAAACTGGTTAGTGCTAAAAATCCAGATAGGTAAGAGCAGAATGTTGATATTTTGTTATTTTGTATTAGCTTTTCAGGTGTTTTGAGATCACTTAATTATGCATTTATATTTTGTCAGATATTGGGAAATATTTATTTTATTCCCAGTTATTAGGAAAATCAAACATAACTTGTTTGAACATGAAAAATATGTTCAAAATAGTATTTATTTTTAAATCCTTTATATTAACTTCGCTTTTGTATGTTTGTGAATTTGAATATGTTTAGTTCAACAGATAAAATGTTGCTTGAATGTATAGTAAAGAGAATGGCTTCAAGCACTCCGCTACGTTGTTGTGACAGAACTGAACAGTTGTTAACTTTGTTTCACTTTTACTTGGCAGTACTGATAATGCTACATTAGCCAAATTGCAGCCCTTCACAACCCAGGGTTGAAAAAGGGTTCCAAGGCTTGCGCTAAGAGCAGAGGACTACTATAAAAAGTAATACGTAGCAAAAAATTAATAATTTTAATAACATGCATTTTATTAAATTCTTATGAAAATAATTTTATTACAATTTTTATATTTTATAAAAAAAAATTGAATCTGTGGGTTCCTTTATAAAAGTTGACTTAAAATTATGTTATTTAGTGCAGAAAAAGCTATGATTTTAATAGTTAGCACCCATACCATTTAGAGCACCCTTACCATTTTTAGAGTGTTTTCATACCCATTTTCATTGTAAGGGGCAACAAAACTCATTCTTGCACACATAGCATTTTACTCCAAGGCCGGTCCTGTATATTTGATTTTCCTTAATATAAAAGTGCTAATGGTTTTGTAAATGGGTATAATATATTGAAATTGGGCTGCGAAGAAGTAGGAAAGCAAATCAGATGTACTACTTTAAAATGCAAAATTAAATTGCTTTTCGGTTTGAGAATGGGAAAGTTTTACATTTACAGTTATTACAGAATTTATTCCAAAAATTTAGCAGCAGTTCTTTAAAAAAATCATACAGTGGCGGCAATAAGAAGAGGAAATTTCCCCATTCTTTTTTAAAATCTAGTGATTTTGATGGCCATATCATATATATTTTGCAGTTTGCTTTATCCTCCGATTTATACCCATTTTTGACTATTATTGTCACCTAATCGTCACCACTGTTGAAATGACAAAATCGAACTGGATAAGATAAAAAACAGCCCGAAGCAAATCTGGCAAGTAATGAGTCTACATCGAAATATCCCGTTTAAAATTATAGATGATTGAGATGGCACACAAATTAATATTTTATCAAGAAATTTTAAATCGACAGATGGATTTGAATTTTCCAATTATTTTATTAATGGAGCAACTTTGGTAAAGGAAGATGAACTTCTCTATATTTTCTTTTTGAGAAGGAGAAAAGCCATAAAACTTTTAATCAACTTCTGCAACAATCCCAATCTTTTTCATTCATTTTGAAAACAGATTTCGAGGAGCTACAGAATCTGGGAATTTATCCGAACCCATTGCATGTAAGGCATCTCTGACATTTTGGAAAGTTGTTGTAAAAAAAGTTTAAAAATTTGTGTCAATAATATGTTTGTAAATGTGTTATAATCCTTTATAAAGTGTTAAACAATCTTTTAAAATGGGTTGTGGAAAGCAAATTATTTAAAAATCCATATAACTTAATAGTTTTAAAAAATTATTTGAATAAAAGATTAAGTCGAAACACGCAATTTTTATTTTTTTTTTAATTTTTGAGGTGCCCATGAGCTATTTTGAGATTATTATAGTAATATTAACAAAACTACTTAAAGTTGTCATTTTCACTCTCTCTCTCTTAATATAACTTAAATATATCATAGAAACTTAAATATATCATTCATAAAATTTTAGCACTTTTATCTAAGAAAGGATTTTCAATATGAAAAATAAAAAAATAAAATACCATATATAAAAGAGAATAGGAACTTGGAAGTAATTCATTGGAATGCAAGCAGAAAAGGCCAATGGTATATGATTACCAGGCATTTTTGGAATTTTGAGATTGTTTTTTTTTTTTTTTTTTTTTTTTGCTAAAATGTTTAAATTGATGTCATACTTATAAGTATTTGTTAAATTATTTTTTATTCTTTTAAAGAGCATAATTACAGTATTTATATTTAGCAGAAAGTTTCCTAAACATAGACAACCCTCTGGAGAAAGAAATTCATAAAAAAAGAACTTAAAATGTTACTTTCATTCACAAAATGTTATGTAACAGAACTAAAACAATGAATGACAGTGACTACTTACTCTCTGAATTCACCACAACTTATATAAAACGAGTCTGCTGCAATTGGCAAAATTATCAAATTCAAATGTAATGGACCACAAACAAACGGGTCTTTTCTGTTTCAAAAAATATAAATGCTAATCTCCGATAAAGTTTTAGAAACTAAAAATTTAGGTGACAAAAATGCAAGCATAGAAAACAGAATTTTAGAAATTTTGCGTAATGCCACATTTGAGTTGAAGTACTAGTGCCTTCGCCAATACAGCTTTTGTATATGACGTCAAAATTAACTGTTTTTCATGTTGGAAGATAAATGCGGTCTGTGTTTGAAGTGAGACTTTACCACCTGGAAATTTTAATAGTCTAATTATAATTTCATTTAATGATAAAATAAACTTTATTTAATCTTTTTACACCATTAAAAGTAAGTGCAAATCTTCTGCTAATCACAAATGTGTATTCATTCTCTCCATCAGATATTTTTAGTAGAAGTTGCTTATGACGTCAATTAGCACAACTTTCGTTTAATTGTTACTCGAAGTTTGAGTATAATAACAGCTAAACTTTACTACGTCAATTTTTGTTTTGATTGACATTTGTGTTGTCCTAAAATTAAAATTTGTATGTTTTTGGAAGTAATTTATTAAGACACAGGTAGTAAAATTAATTTCTCATATTTCTTATTTTTTTTTTATTTAACTTTCATAGATATCAGTCGTATTTTTAAGTGCAGTCAAATTCTTAAATCTTCACTTTCTATAGCATGTCGATTAAAAGTGTTTTTCTCAGTGTATGAACTGATCATGAATTGAGATTGGTAATTATGTTATGTTATTCCCACACAGGGACGCTAATTCGAGAATTAGTATTTCGCTTTTAAATCGGCATAGAAGCACTTTATGAACCTGGCTATTTTTAGTAACAGCTGTCTTATTTTAGCTCAAACAAGATTATTAAAAATCAGCAATTTATTGCAGTACTTCTGTTTCTTAGTTAAAATTCATTATTTGAAACGCCTTGGTATTTTTTGCAAATCTGCTCCAAGTAAACATAAAACTCTTGTGTCCACAAATTTGAAGTAATTCCAAGATGATAGCAAAGTCAGTATTTCAAAACAGGAACCGATCCTCAATTAATAGCCATCTAAAGTTTTACTGGATTTTGCGGAACAGATGTAGTATTGGACATTCAACAATTTTTTTTCATTTGGAGAATTAGGAAATTCGCCAAAATTAAAAACACAGTAACTATAATAAAATTAAAATATAAATACTTTAATAAATTATAGTAAAATATAACTTAAAATAAAACCCATTGGCTCAAACCACATTTATCCATGGACAAAATTCCAAATAAAATTGCGCCAAAATGTCCTATACTACATGTGTACCGATTTCTCATTGATAGTAAGAACCTTGATTTGACCTAAAAAAGCTGCTAAATTGTATCACAAGCTATATTATTGCAGAAGCATATAGCATTGTTATGCTTAATCAATCGCAATAGTATTTACCATATTATTGGAAAGATGACAATGAACATGTAGCTCGTAAACAACAAAGGAAGGTATGAATTTACTATTGTAACCTGTGTGACCGTTTTAACCTGTGTGCTAAGATAAAAAATTACTACGTTACACAGAGTATTTTTAATTTCATGTAAAAAAAACAAAATCAAACAATTCATAAAATGAAAATGACCAAACATGCATCTTCTCTTAATATGAAAATAAACATTAATTAGCACTAAATCAGAATTGAGACAATTGCACAAGCTAATTAACACTATCTTGCATTCTTTCGAGTAAATAACAAAACATTCATGTCTGCATGTATAAAATTCTAAACTTGTATTCTCATAGTTAATAGATTGACTTACTTGAGGACAATGCCAAAGAAATTTGGAACAAATACTAAAGCAGCTGAAGCAAAGGAAAAAAGAGAAGCTGTGAAGAACGCTGAAAAGGAGAAAAAAGAACGAGAAGCAGAAGAAGCATTGTGGAAAGATGATGATAAACATGTAGCGCGTAAACAACAAAGGAAGGTATGAATTTACTATTGTATACTTGCAACAGTTTTAAGTTATCTGGAATATCGCTTCAAATGAGTGAAAAAATTATGGTGAATGGTAAATGAGATTTTAATTTTTTAATAATACTCTAATAGTGCACAGCAACAGGGAATTTGGCCATTCTGGAACTATCGGAGAATTTCTGAAAAGTTGCAGCTAAATCAGAGACTTTAATTTTTTCTGATTTTCTACTTAAAAAAACATTAAAACCACATTTCCCATTATTAATAATATTTTTACAAAAATTATTTTTTTCTGATTTTCTACTTAAAAAAACATTAAAACCACATTTCCCATTAATAATAATATTTTTAGAAAAATTAATTTTTTTGCAATAAACTTCTTTATTGTAGAAGTAAAGATAACTAGGAAAAATCAAGGAAATGCAAATAGTTTTCTCTTCTAGGCCATGGGCCAAATTCCATGGACCATGCATTCAAATCACTAATTAACCGAGCTGGTGATTTAATTGCAAAACGATTCCTGTGGGTTAGCAATCAAGAGGCACAACCTCCTTGTATTACAAACAATATGTATAACTAATTATAATATAGATAATCGTAATAGTATGAAAAATTTGTAAGCACATATGCCATGAATATCCAAGTTATTAATCTGTATTTATCATTCTTTATTTTAAAATGAATGCTCCTATTTAGGAAGAGAAAGAGAAAAAGAAGCAAGAGTTACTGGAAAAGAAGCTGCTGACCAAACAGGTCTACGAAGAAGAAATGAGTTCCATTAAAGCCGCTAAACCACCTGCTGCTGCTAAAGTGACCAGAGCAGAGATTGCTGGTCATGTAGAAAAATCGGTCACAGGTATAATTTTGTTCTCCTCTCCTTGTTTACGTCGTTCATCTCGTTAGTTGACAAAATCAATAGACAGCTGTGCATTGGATAGATATAAAGCCAGACAGCACTGCCATATTGATGTGTGATAAGTATTTAAGGGTGATATCATATTAAACATGAATTGGCATTGATAGTTTCATTGTGAAAAGGTCAACTTCTTATAAAATCCTTAATGTATAAAATTGTATTTTTATGTTGAGGTTTTGAATTAAAAATAATAGCTTTCATGTTTCCTAAGAAATCCTTTTGATTGTTTAAAAGATAAATACGCCTCAAAGATCAACAATCAAATGAAATAACAAGATTAGGGTATTTTTTATGTAATATGTGTTTCTGTCCAAATTACTTTGTTACAATTTTTTTTTCCCTAAACAAAATTAACAACAATTTATTTTAAATTTCATATAGCATTCTTTGTAAATTCATTAAACAGTAGATTCTTTGCAAATTTATTAAACGATGGAACTAGACTGTTTTCTATTCTTGAGTATTATTACAATGAAATAGCAGCAGTCAAAGCTGTAATATCTAACATTTTGAATTTTAAGTTCAAACAGGTAAATTATATTTTAGTCAATCAACCTAGGAAGTTGATAATTTTTCCATAAAAGTACTACTAATTGGTCGTGAAAATGCCAAGTCAACAATTACTTTTGCAAGGTTATAGCCCCAGTTGCAGAAACTTTTCTGCCAGTCTGTGACACTAATTTGGGTATTAGAAAATAATCTGCAGCTAAATTTCTTTTTCTTTTTTTTTAAGTTTACATTAAATACATAAGCTCTATATTCTTCAATTTTATCAAAAATTCCTGTTTTGCATGAACATAGAAATTTGTCAAAATAAATTATATATTAAAAGAGAAATATTTAAAATTATTGTATCTTTAATTAAAATTCTAATCATTCTATATAAATTCAAACCAAACGGTGAAAGCGTTCTTCACACTAATCACGGACATAACGGCTGTCGCATCATCACAAGCCTCGGCGAATGACACCAAAACGGCATTGCAATTCTCGCCGATAGCTGCTATTAAAACGGCTTAAACTTGAGTGAAAATTACCACTACTCCAACGCAAATATCGGCCACCTTACTGTCGCAAATATCGGCAATTACATAAAAAAACAATCAGCAAAAATTACCTTTATATCAACGGAAATGTCAGGGTTAGCGCCCATTATATCTGTAGAAATCTGGAAATTTAGGCATTAGAGACGATTACACTATCGACGTAATACTCTACGAAATTGACTATCACAACCACGTAAATCTCGGCGATGCTGACAACTATTATATCGGCGTAACAATCGTCGAAAAGGAGCATCGCAAAGGAGTAAATATCGGCGATATCCCCCGTCTTAGCAGTACGATTCCCGGCAATAGCGGTCCTTACATCAGCGTAACTCTTAGCGAAACTAACTACTACACACCAACGTGCGAAAGCAAATAGAACTCATTACGTTTCTATACAATCTCCGTGAAATCACGCATGGAGAGCATCACGATTCCGATTCCTCTTTCATGAAATGAAATATTGTGCACGCGCGTTGAATCAAATCACCCAACTTACAAATTGGACTAATTTTTTTTTTTTTTTTTTAAGTTAGATTTGTAAAATACTCTGCAGGCTGCGGAAAAATCTGCGACGTCCGTCTCCCATCTCGCATTTTCTGCTACCGGGGTTATAACGTTATGCTGATTGATTGAATCATATTTCTTGAAAGCAATACATAATAACTTTAGTTACATTTCTACTAATTTGATTAGTTTTACTGGGATAATGATGATAAAGAAAGTTTTACATAAAATATTAGTTCTTCAAACTGATATCAAGCTAAATTTATTGGAATTTGTGTGTAATTCAGGTATTTTACACAGTATGTTATATTCTCCTCTAAACATAGTTGTTAAGGGCTCCAACATTGCAAACTTCCATTTATGTTGTAATATTTCAAAAGTAGGTAATGAAATTGTCATTGATCTTTATTTGGTAATATCATCTAAGTTATTGTCAAATAAAATACTTCTTATTACATATCTTAATAACATCTTATTACAAATAACGCATTGTTATTTTCATACAATTGACATAATTTTACTTTTATACTCATTTTAATAAAAAAAATACATTAAATGAAATCATATAATGATCAACTTTTGATAATCATTTAACTAAATACATTTTCATATGTGAAGCTACTGTTCATAATCATAATAAACTTCTTGTGCATGGTGTTATTTGTTTTAAAATCAAATAATTTTTCTTATAGAGGGTTTTTGGCGATTGCATAAAAGACAAATTCTGTGCCCACAATCTTGCATATTCTACTTAAGACCCTTTTATGCAAATGAATATATTGTAATACTTTGTATTATAGTAAAAAAATAATCTTGAGTGATCTATGAGCTATTTCTTAAATATCTGTTTTGCTTTAATAAGACATATTTTGAAATATATTTGTATTTTTTTGAAAAAGTATTACTCATCACAGTAAAATATAGTATGTTACACATATTTTCTTTTTTTAAATCTTACTCCAATAGCATAATTTTTATAACACTGAATAAAATAGGAATTTATAAAATAAGTTTAGTTTATACTTTTATAAAAAATGAAATTTAGCTTATTTAAAGTTGGTATTTTGCTATTTAATTTTTCTGGAAATGTATTTATTTTATTTATTATCTGCATTTAATATTTTTTTTTTTTTTTTTTTTTTTTTTTGCAGCTGGAAAATCCCAAAAGGAATTGCTTCATGATGAAAAACCATTAGAAGAGAATGTGAATCGGTTGCAAGTGGAAGGGGACATAGCTCGAACTGTGGATGACGCCATTTCCATTTTAAGGTGAGGAATCTTTAATGTATATGGTGTTCACATCAAAATTTTTTATTTTCGAACAATTCCTACTTTTTCTAATAATTTCTTGTAAATAAAGAGCAGTAATCACAAAGTTAGGATTAAAAAAGACTAGTAAACTTCTGTAGGTACTATCGTTGCACAGATGATATCCAATCGGTAGTCTAGTTTTAGCCCTGTCCACTCTAGCATCCTATTCTTAGTCACTTTTGCTATAACATTATCTTATTCTGATTTAATGGTCTTGCTTGGTCATAGATTTACCTGCTGTAAACTTGTTCTTTAATGTGTCACCAGAATAATAGTGCTGGGATAATGACTAATGTTGGTTGTGGGCCTAGCAATTGGTTCATAGTGTCTGATCCATCAGTTTTTTATCAACTGCCATTCGTACTGTTATCTACCTCCAATTCTTTTCAACAAACTTCCAATTTTGAGAAAAGTTTTGTGTCATTTCTTATTGGACTTAATACTGGTGCCCTTAATATTGGATAGATTTATTTTGCACACATATAGGAACAACCTTTATAAAGCTACAACTTATTTTTTCAACTTACCACAAAACATTTTTTCTCCTGTGTTGATAGCATATTTCAATTGGTTTCTACAATGGCAGTGTATAAATAAATAGTGAGGACAGCATATATTTCAAATAAATTGGTAACCTACTTGATGTTGCTTATTTTGAACCACTATTTAAAATTAAGGACATTTGACCCAGACATCCTGTGTATTAATTGCACATCTTCTACCTATGTTCTTGTTTGGAAAATTCTAGACATTTAAATTATTAAAATATTGCCATTAAGAAAGTGTTTTTATGTTACTAAATCAAATAACCTTTTATTCCATATCTATCTAAGCAAAGGATTTGTTGATTTAATATAGCAAGTTTTGCTATTTTTCAATAATTTATAATGGGTTAAAACCACTGTTTTGTTTAGAATTTTTACAAATTGAGGATAGAAAGATTTTGATAAAAAATATTGCCCCTCTTTCATGAAACTTTTAAAAATTCACGAAGAGTTAATTAAAAGACCAGCGGGATTTGTGTGTCAGGGTTCGTACAGTTCTTGAAAGTCCTTAAGAACTCCTTATTTTTACTTAATGTCTCCAAGGGTCCTTGAAAAGTTCTTGAAAACTCCTTATTTTTAACCTGAAGGTCCTTGAAAGTTTTTTAATGTTTGAGGGCTCTTGAAAAGTTCTTGAAAATAACTGACACTTGTTATTCCTTTTTCTTTTTTTCTTTGCGTGTTTATTTTAGGAACTTTCATAGAAAAAAAAATCCCAATCTTCTAATTTAAAAAAAAGGGTGGGGGGAGGGAAAAAAAATAATAATAATAATCATATTTTATTTATCTTTCCGTAGTTGAAAAGTATTTATAATAAATAATGTAATTCTGAATTGTGAGGATCATCATAGTAATAAATTATTCATGATGAAATGAGCATCTATTAAAATGTTTTTCCTGGGCATGCCTATTTTGAACATTAAAATGGCCTTCTGGCCTTGTAAAGGATTTCATGGCTGGTAAGTGAAGGTCACCGTTGTCAACTTAAATTTCGATTTGTTGAAACATTTTTCTTGTTGCAGCCACGTATAGTGTACAAAAATATAGTTCTGCCAAATTTAAAACAAAAAACTAATTACTCAAAATATTTCTGCAACATGAAACAGTAACACCATTCCAATGCGGTTGTTTGGTGCATTCGATCGGTGGACAATGTGAGTTGTAAAAGGTGAAGTGTTAAAACTATTGCAATAGGATTTTTTTCTGTAAGTATACTAACTGATTTTATATTTTTTAGTCTATTTATAAATTTTTGCGCAGAGCAAGACTCTTGCATCCAAATTTACAACTTTTAATTTATTTTTATATCTTTTACGTTAACTTCGATTTTGTGGGTTTGTCGATGGAGGGCAAATCTGTGGAGGCCTAATTAATCCCCTTGCCGTCATCGAATCGAGCTGAAACTTAGCAGATGATGACGATGCATTCTATCAAATTTCGGGGTTGTAAGTGTCATTAAAAGGTGTCTTTAACGGAATACTAATAAACCAGCTTGCCCTCTTCCAATCGCATTAAAAAAAAACATTGAACCGACCATTGTTAAAACTCCTTCCTGTTGCCAATTTTTTTTTTTAAATAAAAAAAAATCTTTAATCAGATTAAATAAATGATATTTGGATATGAGAGCATAAATGCATGTTCATTTTTATTAAATAAATTTTGAAACGTGGTTTGCCTCACATTTTGCTGATAGTGCTTTTGATATTTGAAATTAGATGCAAGTATCAAGCACACGCTGTTTACAGAATTGGCGACTGTGTTAACGAATATATAAATTAACAATGCATCTAAAGGATTTATAATGTAAACTTTTTTCGTTATTTTATTGCCATCTTATTTTAAACTTCAAATATGGTTTGAAAACTGAATTGGAGAAATAAGGTGTTTGTTCCTGTCTTAACTAATGTGAACAGAATTCATTTGATTGTATTGGTATTGCTGCGTTTGACATAAAATTACATTAAACTCTACAGTTGTTGATTTAGTGTTCTCTTACTGTTGATGAAACTTAGTATTAGGGTTAGTGTCAGCAAAATCTCTTTTTCTTTTTTATCGAGGTGTTATTTAATGGTTTATTTGTGAAATAATTGTTGAGAAACTAACCTGCATCCAAATATTCCTGGCGTTTAAAGAGTTGATATGGACAGGGAAGATTGTATGATAGTGTGAGTATAGTATAGTAACTCAACCGAACTATATGGCGTATCCAAATTGTATTTCGCCCACCTGATGGCTGTTTGGTTAGCACTCTGACCTCGCATGCCAAAAGTGGCGGATTCGAATCCTGGGTTAGGCGCGTATGTTCGTTGTGGTTCGGAATCCACGTAAGTTGTAGATCCGTCCTGGTAAACCGTTAATGTGCACAAAAATGTCGTTGAGCTTACAAACCAACCAAACAGTGTTTCCCACATTTCAATAACAAAATGAGGTTCATTATGATCTTGTTTAATCCAATGGTTATGAAGGGTATTAATTTCAAGCGTACAAGCTAACCATACACCATTGCAATTTTTTGGGAATTTGTGGATAAGCTGCCCATTTGATGGTTACTAGGCTTGCGGTATGATGGTTTCACATGCCAAGAGTGTTAGGGTGTATCCCCCTCCCCCACGGAACCCCCCTGGTTGCCGTTATTGTGCTACGGTTGCCGTTTAGTGAAGTAACGAAGTCATTCGAGTTAAATATTGTAAAAGTATGTATTTATTTTTACTAGCAACACGTCTTTCTGCAAGATTGGGAAATATATTTTTATTTAGTAAATTATTTGTAATTGTTTTCAATGCTTAATGATTCCTCGTAGCAGAAAACCCTCGACATTGTGATTTTGGCGCAGCTTTTACAGACCTTATGTATAAAGGATCTCCTCAAATTACTTGACATGAAATGAAGTTTTGAATCACTTGCCATTGTGATTTGGAGATTATTATTATCTCTTATATATTTTCCCCTTTTTTGCCTTTAAGGTTGGTTTGTTTGTACGCTTAACCGTTCAATTTCTTCTTATCCCAGCCACTTCAGCGTTATTGCTTAACCATTTGCACTCCATGCATTTTTCTCGTAGAGGGACCAGCAACTCGAGATGTTTCCCGCCATTTTTGGTTGGTTCGCGGTTACAGATCCGCTTTAAAGAAACTAAACACAGTCATTGGCTTTGCATCGAATTTCTACATCAAACCTCCGAGGTCCTCTCGAGTTGCGGCATCAAATCATGTGGTGAGTGAGAGTCATCTCTGGAGTGCAAAGGGTTAATTGTTCACATAATATCATAATATCGTAAAATGATGCATTTATTTATTCTCTTTAAAATACACTTAACTTTGCTGTTTTCTAACCATTAATAATGCAAAGAAAGGTATCCCTACTTATAAATTTACACATTTAAATTTTTTTTAAAAACATTGGTTGCTCTTGCTTCAAGGTACAGAATGATTAAAAGAAATGTGGAAACTGCTTCCTAGTACAATAATTTTTACGATACACTAGAAGTGTTTTCATTTCAGTATATTTTCTTATTTAGCAATGATGTGATACGTTGCACTTATAGTTGCACGATTTTAACCTTCGATTAGTCGCGTTCTGCTTTCCGACATGGTTAGTCGCGTTGTGCCTATGAGGTGTTTCTGGTGTTTTGAAAGCCAAAAAAATTTATTCTAATTTAAATAGTTAATGGTTACCGATTTAAGATTCTTTTGAGACATAAAGTAATAAACAATCTATCCAAATCGTAAAATTTATTCAAAAATCGTATCACAAGTAATTCAATAAAAATAAAGGTAGAGGAGGGAAAAGTGTATGGATGCACCTGTGAGGTGCACGCCACTAACGGAAGGTTAAATGGGAGGATTCCAACCCTTTGCACTCAATGCCATTTTCTCGCGGAGGTACCAACAACTTGAGACGTTTTGCAGGATTTTTGGTTCGATCCGTGGTTATGGATTCGCTTCATAGAAACTAAACACAGTTATTGGTCTTGCATCGAATTTCCACATCAAACCTAGTGGTCTTCTCGAGTTGTGGCATCCAATCATGTGGTGCCTGAGAGGCGCCGCTTAAGCGGAAATTGTTAATACCGCCTAGATCAGATAAGGTTGGCAGTAGGTTTTTTTTTTTTTTTACATTGGTAAGCTGTACATCACATGATGAGGGATTAACTATTCAATCTAAACAATTGTATTTATTAAAAGTTTTTGTTGTAATTAGGGTCGTATATCCTACTATTTTAGATTTCTAAATTCAAAAATAACTTTGCATTTAGATAGTTAGAAAGGCTATATATATTAGATTAATGATTTTCAAACACGCCATGGAACATAAGTTCATACTTCATCACTCTCGAACCCTTATTGTCAAGCAAGGTTAGAAACTAAAAAGAATTATAGTTATAAAGACTATTATGACCAAATTTGCACTTTTAACTCAATCAGTTCCGTGGTTACTGGATGAATTTAAGTTAATCAGTGATTAACAAATTATTTAGATGCGATTTACGCATTTTGGATGAAACCCGTTTTGCGTATTTAAAAAAGTGCAGAAATTGAAACCGTCCTGTGAAACACAATTCAATAAAATTATCGTTGTATAATATGCAGTAACTAAAGTTGTTGTATTTGATGTAACTGACAAAATAATGAAATTTTAATGAAAATAACATCTTTCAATTTAAATGATACTGAATGGTCCAACCAAGTTTTTTTCTATTTTTTCAAAAACTTAAAACTCTAATGAATTTTTTGTCAAGTATCTTGAGTAAGAAATAAAATGCAATATTTTTCACAAATTATATGCTTTATTTCCGTCGTCGAACATTATTAATATTATTATTTATTTTTTCAAGATTTTTTTATTTTTTCAAGATTTTTTTTGAAATTTAATTTTGAGGTCCTTATTTTTTGTTTGGAAGGTTCTTGAAAAGTTCTTAAAAAGTCCTTGAATTTGTTTTCAAAAAATCTGTACGAACCCTGGTGTGTGCGTTCTTCATAGTCACTTTAGGAGGAAATAATGTTTTTCACAATTACACTGTTAAAATTTTAGATACAGGGAGAAAAAAAGTATTTTTTAAAGGTGTGAATAAATTTGATGGTAATGAAAAATGTATTGTTGTTTTGTGTTTATCAAGGTGTGAAGAGCAAAACAGGGAAATTAGCAATTCCATAAATATCCGGGTATTTTTGAAAAGTTTTATTAAATCAAAGGATTTGATATTTTTCATTAAGAAAGTTAAAAATGAAAAAAAATCCTATCACTAAAGTTTCATTTCTTTTTAGATAGAATTTTACAGAATCATTTATTTCGAGTCTTCATTTTATGTTTAAACAACTTTAATATTTTAGAAAGTTTATTAATAAACTAATTTTGGAATGCAGTAAATTTCTTTAAATTTATTGTTTATTTGTTCACATTTTCAAAAGTGTCCAATAACCTTCAATTTTTCATGGAATTTTAAATTGTTTTCCTGATAAATTTCTGAAAAGGGCTGCATCATGTTTTTTTTTTGTTTTTTTTTACCTTACTTGTTCACTGCAGATTTTGTGTCTTGTCCTTTTCATGTAAATAGAAATGTAAGGTCATTAAATAGTAAAGAACTGCATTAAATTGAAAAAATTATTAAATTGAGGAAATTATGCAATATATATCGGGGGATGTATATTGCATTGTTTTCCTACGTAATAACTCAGTCTACCTACTTGCATAAGTTTCCCTCCTAAAAATTTTTAATTTTGAAGTTTAATTCATACC
Organism: Linyphia triangularis; assembly: GCA_963978545.1. Taxonomy (NCBI): domain Eukaryota; kingdom Metazoa; phylum Arthropoda; class Arachnida; order Araneae; family Linyphiidae; genus Linyphia; species Linyphia triangularis. Next base: position 60,327,815 of record OZ021729.1, read on the forward strand.
TATATGCATACCATATCTGGTATCGATGTCCAAGAAATTTATTTATAACTTGGTTTCTGCTATAACAACAAAATATTTTCTCTGCTTATTATTGGAAAAAAAATTCAACAAATTAATGTACCGATTCAAAAATTTTAACTTGTTAGTTTCTGGTGTTTTGTTAGTTGAACTGTGAACTTGATATGATGTGTATAAAATGTTCATTGTAAGACGCATGTTTTTCAATTTCTGTAGAACAGCTATTTATTTTTTCATATACTTGGATCAGTGAAATACAAGTTTCTGCAGGAAATGTTTTTAATTAGGAAATCTAGATGGGGTTTGTTTTTGATTTCCTGTGTAACCGAATAAGTTTTACTTAAAAAGGCGTTCTAATTTCTAAACAACCTTTCATTATCGTTTCCTTTAAAACCAAATTAGAATTATTAGTATTTATACTACATTCACTTATTTATTAGACATGTAGCTGTATGCCAATTAGTTTCCAAAAGCTCACAATGAGGAACTTTCGCGTTTTTTGGTTTTATTTTTAAATAAAAGTAGAGAAAAAAATCATCAACCTTTTCACTTTCCATTTAGTAAAACCCAACTATGCTTACTTTACATAGCTGTTTTTACTCTAAAAACTTAGTTTTGTTGTTTTTACGTAGAGTTAACCCTCGATATCCCAGGTTACATATGGCTCTTTTAAAGAATGTTTTTCATTGTTTTCAATAGCATTAGCGGAGAAAAGGTTGATCTTCACCCAGAAAAGAGAGTGAAAGCTGCCTATCAAGCATTTGAGGAGAAGAACCTTCCCATACTAAAAGCAGAAAACCCTAACTTGCGACTATCACAGCTGAAACAGATGCTGAAAAAAGATTGGATGAAGTCACCAGAAAATCCTCTCAACCAGAGATAATATTTTCATCTTTATAATTTAAATTATTAATTTACTGCATTTGTGCACTGAAGTATCGGTTGGCGAAACAATTTCCAAATAATTGTACATAACTATAAGTTGAATTGCTCAGTGTGTGATCCCCTTGCTGTTAAATAAACTTAAGTTTAGGGAAATTTTTTGTTTACAGTGTTAATCTTTTTTCTTCTTTGTAATGTTTTGAGATTTATTGTCACTGTGATATTAATTTGTTTATATGCATACAAAGCAATCAGAATGCTCTATAGTGAGCCCATGCGCATTTAAGATTGCTTCAAAAAATTACTTTTTTTGGAGGTTCGTCCTGAGTTAGAAATATATTCTGTTTCTGAAAGATAAAACATTTCTTAGGTTTTCTCAACAATCATAAATTGTGTCTTTCTCTTTTTTGTAGTACTGCCAGCTGCTTTATGCTATCACTACTGCCCAAAATTTTGGGACTATTTCTGATTAATTTAACTGTGATTTGCAACAATAAAAAAATAACTTAATGTGCAGTAGTAAATAAACTATTTGTTAGAAGCGGATAACTTGGCTCTTGAATTGCTATTTTATTTATCCCCCCAATTTTGATTTTGTATAAAGAGAGAATAAGAGATTGTCACAAAAAAATTCTGATCAGATATAAGATACTTTATGTATCTCAAATTCGTAAAAAGTAAACAAATTTACTGTATAGTTCCAATATTATTAACACAATTCAATGTCAAGCTTTGTAAACTGTAGAAAAGAGTGTTTGCTTATTCAAGTTATTAATTGCGTCATTTCTCACACAATATCCAGCTCAAACAAATTGCTTTGTAAGATGATTATTACTATTTGCTATTCTAGAGTCCTCATTTTGGAAATGCTACGACTTTTAATTTGGAAAAGAAACTTTTAATAATTTTTTGGTTTCCACCAAATATGAACTCAATATCTACACTTTGGATAGTACTTAATTTTAATTCCTTTTAAAATAGTTCTATGTCCATATATTCTGTAGTAGGATTTTTTTTTGTTTTTTAAGCTTTGGTCACATCTTACCTCACAAGTTATTTACTAGGAATATTGTACCATTTTTTTCATGCATATAGCCTCTTAGCAAAGACCCCTTAAAGTTTTGCAAAAACTATGAAGCCTTCGTCAAATTGCCTTTCATTGAATTAAATTTAAAATAATTTACAAGTGTGGTATGTGTATATGTATTATCTCTAATATTATTAATGTAATATATACTCATTAAAGAATTGTACGTACAAGTAATACTTTTTCTGCAGGACGAATCTCCGATCTTCAAGTATGTCACTAAAATCCACAAAAGATTCTGCTAAAAGTGTGTAGAGTATTCTATGGCCACACCGCCATGTTAAGCATAGAGGTGATATCCTCATTTTTTAAATTTTTTTTTCTGATTGAGTTGTTACTAGGTATTCCCCGTGGTTAGTTCCACATAATGATGAAATTTAACGGTTGCGAGGTTGGAAAATATTTCAAAAATTAACAAGTTTGTCACTAAGTTAGCATCAACTACTTGAAGTTTAAAACTTTAAATCTCCCAAATTATTCAATTTAACCACCTTTCCCCACACAGCTAGAGTATATATATACAGGGTTTCTGCACATATGGAAAGTCGTGAATTTGGACATTGGGTAAATTTTGTCCTGGAAAGTCAGGATTTTTAGCAAAAATATGGCCATAAGTCATGGAAATACAGGGAATTTCATGGATTTCTAAACATTTTAATTAAAATCAAGTAACCGACGCCATGATTGCTATTCAGCTCATCGAAAATTCCCCTATGTTTTTATTTACGTTATGACAAAACAACAGTCGGTTAAAAACCTCGACCAATGAAAACATTTCTGAACTCCGAATTTGAGACATCACACGAGTAAGGTCTCATAGGTGAAAAAAAAATTCTTATTATGACAACTGAAATGAATAATTTTTATAAGCTTGCATTTACGTCTTCTTTCTTCTGTTTTGCATTGTTTGATTACAACATTTGATTTTTGATGATATAATTTATTATTAATAACTTATTCTTTCTTCAAATATTTCTTTATTATTAAAGGCTGATTAGCTTTTTTTGTACTGAAATATCAGAGTAGAAAATTATTTGTCACTTTTTCTTCTGATTTGGAAGTTACTGAAAGAAAGATTTTTTACTCAATTTAAAATAAATTTTTTTAAAAATCGTTGATTCATTGATTTACCTACTATGTTCTTGTTAGTAAAATTCATATATGTTATTGTTATTTGATTTCTTGAGTCATGGAATATTATTTGCTTCAGTCTTGGAAAATCATGGATTTGTGAATTTTATTTTAGCAAAAACTCTGTATAAAAATTCTGCTAAAATTAGTTTACAGGAGTCACTTTGTAGTATCTAAAACAAGATTGTTGAAAGGATTTGATCCTCAAAAAATGATACCAATAAACCGAAAATTCTATTCTACCCCAAGAAACCTAGAATCAAAATTTATAAAAGTCTGATTGTTTCAAAATATTCTGTTCTATATGTTGTATCTGTTTTATATGGGAAGCAACTTAATAAACAAATATTCAAGACATTAAAGAAAATTAAAAGTTTGTTGCAGATTATTTAATTACTCAAATATATATTTATTATAAAAATATTTTCGAATCCAAATTGTCGTCTTGCATTTCTTCAATGATCTAACTATTTTGAAATAGTGGATATCATTTTCACTTTTCCTTGCAATTGCAGATGTGTAGCAACTGATGCACATTAATACCATAAATATTTACTTTGTAAGTAATGAAATGGAAAAAAAATTAAAGAAAACTTGGATATTAAAACTTTTATGCAAATTAGTATGATTGCTCATTTATATGAATTAGTTTATGCTAATTAGCATTTAGAATGCAAAATAGTATGATTGTAGGTACAGTAATAGAACATCAATAATTAAAGAACAACACAAATATGATTTCAAAATGTTTATTAAACATTTTATAAGTCCATTAAAAACATTTCATCTTAACACAATGGAATGAGTACCCAGTTTTGGTCAAACATGATTTTGATTGTAAAATTGTAACATTCTGAAACATGGGACATAACATGATTTTTTTTAAATGCAAATAAGTGCACTACAACATTTTCAACAAATACAAAAACTTTATATGGCAACAATATCTTAAGTAAAAAGTTGTGTCATTAGTATCAAGAATTGTATAACACAAAAAAAGTTTTAAAAAATATAATAAAAAAATAATAAAATTGTGGCTTCATTGTCAAGTTTTTAAATACTTGTAGGAAATTTTAAAAATTGGTATGGCAACACATTTAAATATATAAAATGGCAAACACATGGCTTGTTCCATCATCTTATTCTAAACCCCAATTTATGATAGATACATAAAAAAGGATATATACAAATATGTACAGAAATATAAATAACATCACATGCTCAAATTCATGAACGCAACATTCTTCAAACAAGTCCATTTCACTTTGAAAAGGAATAAAAAATATTTTTTTTTAAACTCAAAGCTACACATTTTTTGTAAAATATTTAAATTCTGATTTAAGTTACATGTTAAATTTAACTAATGGGTAAAACCAGCAATGTCCATCATTAATAAATGATAGAAAAATACTGGTTATTATATTTATTCTTTCTTAAATATATCATCTCTTATTAAATATAAATCATCAATTAAGTTTAAGATATTTATAAATAACAAATCTTTAAACAGTAAAAGCGCTAACTGTACTTAATTTTAATAACTTAACATTCTTAAATAGTTTTAACAAATTAATTAAAAAGTTAAGAGATTCCTAACATTTTATTTCAGAAAAAAATTTAATAACAATTGTAAATTGGTCATAGCTTTCATAAACAATATGCTTTCTTCCATTTAGGAATCTAAATTTTATAAAAAAAAATTAACTTTAGAAATAGCTTCTTCTTCAAACGCATTATTTTAACAATAATGCCATTTTTGATTTTAGAAAGTCGTAAATCAATTTAGACTAAAATTCATGCGAGAAAATTCATTCAATGAGTTTAACATGTGAACAGAATTGATAACTGTTCAATAAATATTTGAATAAAAGAGAAAAATGCTTAAGTTAGAATCTTCTAAGTACCACATGTAATTGTAACTTATTTCACAAATTGTAACCTTAACACACTCCGACATAAACATAGTGTAAATATTCTTCGCTTTAGACAAACCATTAACACAACTAACAATAAATGTTATCATCTAGATAATCTCCAACAACACTGCACATAAGTTATCCATAAAAAATCTGTCATTCCTCATCTTGAACCAAGTCCAAATTGTAAATAATGTAGCTATCTTCTAACAGGAGTATAGTCTATCACAAGAATTAAACATAAATGCAAAACCGGAAATATAGCAAAAGTTTCTTTTAGCTCTCGGGCCACTTCCACTTAAGAGCTGGCAAAGTTCATTTTGGCTCTTGCTCTCTTTTGCAACAACAGGAATGTTCTTTTCAGCATTTTTATAGGGCTGAAACGCTTTGTTTGTTATCTTTGTAGATTTGAAGAGCTTTGTTCACAATTTCAACAAACTCGTTCACATCCACAATGGTGTCGGCACCATTTCGAAAAATGTCCTCGGGGATTCGCCGATCGAGTTCTGGATGGTTGTTCTGCCATTCCAAATAGGGTCCTCTGGTTTTTAGAAGGTTGCCAAATTCTTCCACATTCAATTGAGCCTAATAAAATAAACAATAATTATTAGTTGAATCCTTTACGTTGCAGTCAGATATTTTCTGTTGCATTATATTTAATTACAGTAATCAATAATCATTAAAGGATAGTTAACTTACTTTGTATGGCACGAGTTGAACTGCAACACTTGTTTTCGGCAAGTAAAGGGCATTCACTAAACCAGCTCCATTCATGCCGATCAGCACATTGTACTGTTGTACCTTTTCAATCTATTAAAAGAAGAAAAAATTTAGATTTTTAAACCTTGAGAGATATAACAAAATACAAAGAATTTACATTAAATAATGTTAATTTTAAATGCATTTTTCTTAATAACTAGCTATTGTTAGTTAATTCTTAAGATATCAAGAACTTGAAACTCTTTAAGTCATGCTATTCTGTTTTTAAGATTCAATAAATGTAAATGTTTAAGAATCAATAATGAAATGTTTTGTTTAATAAATTAATTAAAAATGTAGCTGCAAAAGAAATAGGATGTTAATAAATAAGATGTAAAAGGTAAACATCTTACCTGTTCTTTGACAGGCATGTGGGAGAAGTCGAGAATGTCAACATTGGCAATAGAAGAGATGCTCTTCACAAGTTCATTTTCGTTCAGGATTTTCCTCCGTCCATCTCTGTGGATCAATCCGATTTTTGGCTTTCCACTCTTATCGACATTTTTAGAAGGCTTTATTCCAAACGATTTCTTCACAAAATCAGCATAAGAATGCAAAACGTCAGGACTGGAAAAGTTCACCTTTGGAGTCTAAAAGGGGAAAAAATTAGTAATTAATTAAATGAATATATAATTTGTAATAAACCATGATTCAATTGAATTAGTTTTAACTAAAATTCAAACTGTTAAAGAAGTAAGAGTATGATTTAATACCTTTTTTTTTTTTAAAAATCATATGAAACCTTTTTCAATACTTATTTTTTGTTAAATATTACACAAATTAGATTTCTTGTTAAATATTATAAATTTACCTGCTTAACTTTATAGATATATAAAAAAGATACTTACCCCAAAATAAGCCTCTTGAAAGCAGATAGTTTTGTTGATGCCAGCAAGCCTACGGTCCAATGGCAAAAGTCGGTGAGGTTTGGACAGCATCTGGAGCATCTGCATCCAGTAAGAATTCTGATCATCAAAGGCATCAGTGTTCCAGTCAATACCCTGAGGAAAAAATCACAAATACTTAGTTTTCATTGCATAAATGTATAAAAAGCATTGCTATACTCACACACCAGCAATTGAAGAATGATTAAAAGAAATTGAAATTTATTCTTACCTCTCCTCTATTCTTCTCAACTCCTGGCAGCAAAGTGACATCCTTAGCTCCACTGGACAACTTGTTCAAGTCCTGGTGAAGAGCCATGAACAGAGGAAGCATGGTATCGTAGTGAAGATGGAAATAATTGCTGCCGTGGAAGTAGTAGGTGGTGAAGAAGTGACCACGAGTAAAGACCTGGTCACAGACCACATTATCCAAGTCTTGAGCATTGTCCTTTGTGGTCTCGAAGTTCCAGACGTCCTTCACGCTGTGGCATTTCTCAAGGTCTTGGGGATCGCCATTTACTCTGAGGACCCGGTCTCCAGTGCTGAACACAACATTCTTGATCTTGCAGTAGTTTGAGGGCCAATGTCCTGGATAGCTGGAGATCTGGGACTGGGTGGTTTGGGACCTGCAGGAGGTTTTTCCGTTGCAAACGGGTGCTGAGGATACGGCGAGGATTAGAGAGAGAAGCATGGTGAACACATAGATGAGAGACATGGTTGGAGTTAGAAGTCGCCAAAGATCTGGGGAACGATTTCGTTGAGTTCCTGGTGGAGATATTCACTGCGAGCTGCCCAGTATACAAAGATCTAGAGGAAGATATGAGTTTGTGAGTCAAATTTGTTGAATTAAGCATGGCAAACTATGAAGTTCATGCATAAAAAAGTTTAGTCTTAAGTTAACACATTTTAATGAATTAAAAATATTTTTTTGAAATTGTAAATTATTTTTTTGTGATTAAAAATATTTTTTGAATTTAAAAAGTTTTAGGATTGAAGAAAATAATTTAAATTTATTGTGAAATATTTCAAAACCAGATTAGGCAAGTAGCTGCTCTATAAAAATAAAATATTAAAAAAAGTTATTGGAAATGAGCTTTTATTTCCAAATAATGGTCTTCTTCTGAAAAAGTACAAATAATAATCAAGAATATTAGCTTTTCAAAAAGAAAAAACACATACCTAGACAAGTTAGAAAAAGTAAACAACAGAGTATCCAATAAGTAAAAGCATGTAAAAAGCTTTAAAAACAGAGTTCATTAATTTCACGACCGACGACCGGTAGAGTTCGAAAGCGAATGATCAAGTTTACAAATCTCAGAAACTTGTATACGAAAAAGGTTAACACAGAAACTCAGTCGGCAATCGCCAAACTAACTTCCAATCGCCAAACTATCACTAAGAAAAGTACAGAACTTTAATTCTGAAAAGGAGATAGTTTGCCAAATATAGCAGTTACACGATAAAATTATTTTTCTCTCGCCAACCGTTAGTGAGAGATTGAATAGAATAGAAGAGAAGAATGGGGGGGGGGGGGGATTTAAAAGGGGAACCTGTAACAAGGCTCTGGCATGGTGGTTAACTGTGGGAAAGAGGCGGGGAAACGAAGCTTTCCCACGTTCTTTTCAACTTCCCAGGCCGATTTTTTTTATTCATTCAACCCCGGGTGCTGCGGTTCGGCATCTGATCCAAAGCAAGAGAGTTCAATTACAACCCCCTCCCCCCCCCCCCCAACTCATACCAGAACTGTTATTATGAAGAAGGGTCGGAACCTTTATGAGCATAGTTGGGGAAAGGGGGAGGGTAACAACAAAAATATTGAAAACGATTTGTGAGTGAACTATGTTAGAAATGTATTGTTTCAACTTCATTTGAGTTACTATTTTTTAATTCATTGTTTGATTTGAAATAAAATTCGAGTGTTAGAATATTAAGACGATTATGTTAAAATTCAAATAAATTTTTACTTTCCTGAAAAGATTCTCGAAGAACACACACTTTTTAATTTAAGGGGGGAAATTTTGGGCGATTTCATTGATTATAAAATTCTGTGAAACATTACATAACATTTTTAATTAAAGAAAATTAGTTTTAAATACTGATATTCCGCTTGATATTTGCTTTCATTTGCCAGATCACCAAGATCGACACTGACTACAAAATCACGGTTTTTTATTATTGATCGAAACGTTATGTAAGATAGAGGTAATTCTTATTCTTTTGCAGCAAAAAAACAATTGGTTTTTATAACAAAGGAAATGTATATTAAAAAAGGCGATAACAACGTATTTTCAAAATATTTATTTCTTTTCGTTAAAATGAGAGAATAATTGAATAATTCCACTATCCTACCAACTCAAAAAACAATTCGGAAAAAATAACTACTAAAATAACTATGCATTTAAAACAGCCTTAACGTATTATCATACAATAATCATACGTTTACGGAATTAATGTAATTTATTATTGATCACGGTAATTTTTATCCAAACTTTTAAAACTGTTTGGTTTAAAGCGGTATTTGAAATAGTAACAAAATAATTAACATATACCTACACCAGTTTTGGGTTTAAATGGATCATCTTTGTTTTTATGAAAGGCATTTGTTGAATTTTTAAGAAAGACCAATCCTATAATGAAATAGAGCTCAATTACGATTTGAAATTGATGAATCCGTTCAACTTTTCTTATTTTCATAACCTAAGGTGCGTAAATAATATTTATATAGGATGAGCTTACTTCCAATATAAAATGTGAGTTTACGTTATTTTGTGCAAGACCATATATGTGATAGCTTATGCTCGCGCTTCAAGTAACCTTATTTTCTATTTTCACTTATCATATTTGCCTCACAAGACATGTTTCGCGTTATCTGGAAGTGAGTACACATTATTTAAATACGATTTACTCATCTTGGATGTAATCCATTTTGCTTGTTTAATAAAGTACAGAAACTGAAACCATCCGGTGAAACATAATTCAATGAAATTAGCATTCCATATACAGTAACGAAAGGTGTTGTATTCGATATAGCTGTCAAAACGATTAAAATTATAATCAAAATAACACCTTCGAATTTAATTACCTATATTTTTGCTACATACAAGAATACGGCCGGTTTAACCTTTTTAGTTTAAAAGGTTGCTGAAAGTACTCCCTACCAAATTTTTTCTATTTTCTTTAAAACTTTTTACTCTGGTGAATTATTTGGTACAAACTGCATCTCAAGTAAGAATGAAATAAAATGCAATATTTTTCGCAAATTATAAGTTACATTTTAGTGTCGTCGAACGTTTTTCATTTTTTTAAGATTTTTTTTTAAGTTTAATTTTAAGGTCCTTATTTTTTGATTGGAAGGTACTTGAAAAGTCCTTAGAAACTCCTTGATTTTGTTTTCGAAAAATCCGTACGAACCCTGTACATACAGTCAACTCGGTAAGTCGAATATTCGTTTATCTCGAAGTTTTCGTTAGGTCCCAAGAATATGCCTTCAATAGAAAATAACTTCCAATAACTCGAACTTCGGATAGCTCGAAGAATTTGGCCAGTCCCTTGAACTACCGAGTTATCGCGAGTTGACTGTATTACAACAAATAATAAGTAATTTTTCAAGAATTAAATTTCTTTCAAATCAATGTTAAATTAAAGTCAAGATATGTAAACCTCCAAGACAAGTCAGTTTTCGTGGATTTAGACATGTCGTAGGTTCCACCCACGCTTCACAAGTTCAGAAATGATAATAAGAACATGTCTCAGCCGAATTTTTAATAACAAATGTTCTATCATCAATTTCTTTTACACGTTAACTGCTAACCACGAGATAACTCATGATAATAGGCTACCTATAACAGACATATAAGTCAACGCGCAAAAAAAAAATAAACACCGTTTTGGCGGATTTTTTTTAATTTTTGGAAGGTTATTTTTCAAAAATAACCAGGAATTTCCTTGAACATCAACAATATGTCCATCGGAACCAGTCGAGCAATGGTTCGCACGATTTGCTTGGAATATTAATTCCGACTACAAAAAGGGGGGTGGGAGGGGGCGGCGAGTGTTTCAAACGGTGGGCTGAAAGGGGGGAAGTTGGCTGAGAAAGTTCCTACCGAGTTGTATCCCACGCACGCGTTACATCTGCCAGAAAAGCACGCGGGGCACGTGTTGGGATGAGACGTTCTCACGCGATCCACGCACCGGGCCACACTCCACCCCCTAACAATAGGTGGGAGTGCAGGGGTGACGGATTTGGCGGAATATCATTTTAGAAGTTAAAAAACAAGTGGTAGTGGAAGGAAATCAAATGCCAAAGACCTAAAAATACCTATAAAGCTAGTCAATGAGGAACTAGCACAAGTGAGGAAAATGAATATTTTTTTTGTATTTTCTAGTGTTAACCAACGAATATATTTGAGCAGTGCAATTATTTTTTATCTTTATGCTTTCAATTAATCAAAAATCGAGTTTGAAATTAGCCGAAATTAAAGCAAAGGTCACGTGACCAAAAACGCATGAAAAACCGTGACGTGGTTACGCAGAGATAAATTAGCAAAACGAAGGAGAAACCTCACTCATTCCACGTCTAAAACAGGTTTTAGACTGGTTCATTATCTACGCATTGACGTTACACGCAAAAGTGGCTTTTTCCCGCCAAATCGCAAAGTGAAAAACTAAATATTTTTTTAACTATCTATCCGAGCTCAAATTTTTGAAAGAATTGTATTGTTTTTCATGATTTTTTCTCTACTTTTATTTAAAAATAAAATCAAAAAACGTGAAAGTTCCTCATTATGAATATTTTCGGTGGTAGTATGGCGCGATCTGGAAAACCGATTACTATATGGCACAACAAGGCAGATGCCCACTCCCATCCATTGACATTTGTTTGAGGTATATAAATATTAATAACAATTTTCATTACCACCTACATTAAAAGATATTAATATTTTTATCAGCTAATGAGTTATTAAAAAGTCGAGTTGATATTTTATGGCATTGATCAAGTGCACTGAACAGGAAGTTGATAGTTGTATAATAACTGAATTTTAATTAGATATATTATGACACAGAAAATGTTTATTTTGAAACAACAGCAAAAAAATGGAATAAATTAAAATAATTGAAACACTGACTTGACCTGCAATAGCTACAAGTGAATGCTGTTAACAAATTAATTTAAATAAATTGTTACAGTAATATTGATTTGACAGTCCAAGTAAACTAATCAAAGTTACAAATACAGAAGACAGGTTTCGTACAGGAAAAATTAGAAGATAGGAAAAAGTTGAACATGTCCAATGAAAATTTCCTGGAACTTGCAGTTAAGTATCCCTATCTCACCATTTTTGACTCGAAGGCCAGTGTTTGCCAATATTACCAGTGGATAATGTGTTGGTCTGTGGTATTTCTGATAATTTTTAGAGTTTTGTTTTTGTGAAAGAATTTGCAAAAAATTTAACCGCGAAAGTTTTTTAAATTTCAAAACTTATGCGAAAGAATGCATAAATAAACTTTTTTCTCATATGAAAATATGTAGTTTTAACCAACTCTCTTGAATCTTAGCAGATTATGTAAAAAAAAAAAAAAAAAAAAAGTTAAATAGAGATAGCAAGAATCTCGAGATTAATCCAAACAGAGATGAGTAAAATAAAAAGTAGTGGAACACTTGATCAACGAATATCAAAATTCTGACTGGAAGTGACAAATTATGATTTCTTTATCAAAAAGTAAGAAAAGTCATTCCACAGCAATATCTCTCCATGACACTCCTGATTTTAAACAAATGAAATTTTCAACAGTTAAAATTACAACTTCATCCAATAAAATTAAAAGTCTCGAAAATGTGTTAAATGTTTGAATGCAAAATCTTTTTCTAAACGTTAGATTTTCGTGTAGAATCTCTCTCTTTTTTGGTCATAATAGAAATTTGTGTAGGTTTATTTATTTATTCCAATAGATCTTTGCCAGAGAAAAGTTAATTTTAAGTTTCATGTTGTGCTTCCTCTTGAAGCAGTCCAGTCGAAAACGTGTATACCAGAAATTTAAAAAGCACAAGAAAAATGTAAAATTCGATAACAAGACGCACAAAGTTTTTAGAAAAAATCAGTTCACTTCCACGTGGTCTCCCAAAGTAGCTCTGAGGATAACTATAGCCAGTAATCCAGCTCCAGCCATATTCACTGTTACATTGTAGTATTTCAGTAGACGTAGTAGCAATGGAAGCTATTATTGAGGCACGTAGGTCTTCAACATGCCCGGATGTTCCTTGACTATGCCTCTGACGTAGCCCCAAGAAAGAAAATCCAGTGAAGTGACGTCTGGATTAACATCACTTTTTTTCTTTAGCATTATAAAAATGGGAAAATGGTCATTACAGAATTTCTTCAAATGACGCCTGTTTGTTGTAGGAAGAGTTGTCGATATAAATGTGTGTCGTAGAAAGCCTCAGAGTTATAATATAGATTACAAAAGTAATCATAATGGAATGTAAACTTTTAAAAAGCCTTACCAAGTTTCTGAGAAAGGAGGAAGAATGACATACAAAGAACCCCGTAAAATTTTCAATATCACAAATACATCTAAAAATTGTACCGGAATGTTTTTAGTTTACCAAGTTGATCAGTAAAATATTAAATCAAAATGTTGCTTTGGTTTTTGTGTGCCAAGTTAAGTAGGTATCCCGCATCCTGATGTATTGAGAGATACGCATGATATAAATTAAAAAAATAAAGAGTTCGTTTAGGTCAGCTTAGCATGATTTTTTCCAAGCGTAAGCAGGCCCTGATCATCGCCTAGGCCCACAAGGCCCAGGCCTGGGCCCATAATTTTAGGCGGCCTCGAAATTAGATGTAAACCTATACTTTTGTTTCACAAAAGCTATGTGAATATATTTTATTCATAAAAAGTATCTTTATATAAAAATCTTTTTGTATTGATCTTGAACCATCTCTAGTAACCCAGAGTGTATTTATTCAAATAAACCAAACCATCATTTAAATGCTTAAAAAACAAGTTTTTTGAAAGATAGAGAGAGAAAGAAAAATGAAAGGAAATGTGATGAATTTACTGTAAGATCAGCAAATGTCGACTCTGAAGTTGTGAATAATACTGAAGATATTGTGATTTGTATTATGATAGTGAAATGCAAAGCTATACATAACAAAGTTTTTCCTCTTTTGATTTATAAATTTGATTGTTAGAAATGTGTTTCTTTATTTGCGATAAAAAAATAACTTTTACGAAACAATATTACCATTAATCAGGGTTCCCACTCAAATCACAGAATGAAAATCACTGACTTTTAATGACCTAACTAATGTTTTTTAAGGACCTTTGAAAATTTGTTTTTAGGCATCATATCTATATATAAATTTTTAATAAAGTGTATTCGACCAGAAAAGTTGCAAGTTGGCGCATGCGTAATACAAATATCAGAGAATTCTGATATGGTGCGGATAAGCAGAGATAGCAAGTCTGAGTAGTATTTTTATAAATTTTTCAGTTGGCACACAACAGCCGCAAAAAATAAAGACTTTTAAGGACCTCTAATCTTTTTCAAAGGCTTTTAAGCAACTATAGGCATTTTCAAATACTTTCAAGGCCTTGAAAACAAATTCAAAAATATTAAGCACTTTTAATGACCGTGGGAACCCTGTTAATTTATCAACTTTTTCAATATTTAATTTTAATTCATTTGACTTTGTGTCAAGCCCATTTCCAATACATCACGCGTTTGAAAAAGGGCCCCCCGAATGTGTCCGGGCTTTGGGCCTCAACTTGTCATGATCAGGTCTTGAGCGTACGCCATTACCAGTAAAATGATTTCTCTGTTTGATCCAATTATTTACATACTTGTCGAGCTTCAACTTGCTTCATGGTAGCAAATTCAAGTACCACAATTACATAAAAATTAATTTTAAAACAAAACAAATCTAAAGATTTTCCTCAGAAGCAAGTTTGAGGCAGAAGCAAAAGGGGCAAACTAACTAATTTAGAATGAAATTGAACACTTCAGAAAACTTATTATTTAGGATAAAAAATGCTGAAGTTTACAGTGGCAACGACTAGGTGCCAAAAGTGGAAAGGCCTGCAAAACTAAGGCAATACCGCTGAAGAGCATCAATTCTAAAATGTAGAGGGGGAGGGGAGCACATCAGCCCAAAAAACCTTCACTATAATTCAGCAAGTAGTTTTACTCAATTGTTGTACCTTATTCTAATTCAACTAGTTTACATAATAAATAAATATCATAAGTAACAGTCCAATTGTCGACTAATGCACGCATACCTTGTATATGGGGGAGGGGGGGCGGAAAGCTCCCCTTCCCCCCTTAAAAAAGCTATTTTGGCGACAACAGACTCCAAACACGCAAAATCTGTTGCTGGTCTGTCTGTATTGCAACCCTCCTGCACCGACAGTTTGAATTCGAAACTTTTCGTGGGAAAGGCTCGTGCGAGGGGTGGGAAACGAAATAATACAACACACTTCCACAACAAAGGGGGGTCGGAAGCAGTAATAAAGCAAACAATCAAGTGGGGGATTCCGTTCCCATGGCCCTCAAAATGCAGCAGGCGGCACGTGCACGAGCAGCAGTCGAAACGCGAGTGGTGCACGTGTGCGGACGTCGTTTGATATTGAGGTAAGTTCTTGTTTGATAATCTCATGTTTTAGGGCAATTATTGTTGTACTGCTTTCTAAATTCTTCTAAAAATGCTTAACCCTTTCCTGTTCAACGTAGCCTCAGGACAAGGGCAATGTTAAAACACTCTTTATTTTACTAACAGATTGATGATTTTTCACATACACAATTTTCAATATTAATAGAAATTTAGTTCTGCATTTCCAGGAAACTGCATTGTCCACTTTCCATATAAGTTTACGACATATTTAATAATATTATTACTGCTCGATTTGTTTGTATTTCTAATCCTCATCTCAGAGGTGCAAGACAATATCCCCATTATTCTTAATTTTACATATCGGAAGTTAAGAAACTGCCATACTTTTAAAGCTAGTGAATCTCTTTAAAATTTAATATCTAGGTTAGGAATTCCCTAACTTTAGAGGATTGAGATCCACTTTGTAGAAACTGAATCTATAGCGACCTCCTACTTTTTTTCAGAACAGCATAAGTTTTTTTCCGAAAGAGGTTTTAAAGGTCAATACGAAGAACAAAAAATTTAGTATTAACACGTTGAGCGCCACGCGCATTTTTAAGGAAATCCCATTCAGGCCACTCGCTGCTAGGAAGCGATCTTATTGTACAATCTTGTAATAAATAAAAATTAAGTAAATTTTAAATAAATTTCAGTAATTAGTAAAAACAATGCACATTTTTTAGTTTAATATCATACTAGCTGTGTTGCCCCGCTCTGCTGGGGACCCGTTGAAAGACATAGAAGTTTACATTTTAGAAAAAGTTGAACAGATGTAGTAAAGGGCATTTGGCGATTTTATTTATTTAACGATAAGAAAAATAGCAAAAATCAAAAACATGGTAACTAAAAGAAAACTAAAACATAAATAATAAAATTAAGTAAAAATATAAATATTAAGGGTACTCTTCCTTTAGGCCTTTACCATAGTAGGAGCAAAGCTTAAATGTTTACCCATATATGGTTAAACATTTAATCGCCAATTCTAAATATAGAAATTATAAATTATTTGAAAGTTGTTAGTATGGATTATTTAGGTCTTCTTTTCGGCGATTTTTATCTTGGACGGCTAACGGATTAATACCAACTTAAATTAAAATATAAATAATAATAAAATTAAAATATAACTGAAATCGTTAGGAGAAACCGCATTTATCTGTAAAAAAGCACCAAACAAATTCGCTACAAAGAAATGTCTTATAGTACATCTGAACCAAAAAAAAAATATATATATATATATATTATTCAACATTTTTTTGTACACAGAGAAAAATAGTCAAATGCTTGCCTACCAACTCAATAATTACGACCAAAATAAATCACCAAATAAATAAAATTGCAAATGAAATACTAAGTTTCTGTTGAAAATTGTAAGATAGTCTGATGTAAATAAAACATGTATAATACAAAAAATTTATTCGAATCTAGATTAAATAATATGTAACTTGGATACACAGTACAATAACACCATACAAAAAATAAAAAATAGTCAAAAGAAGGAATTTTGACATTCTGGGTAAAGAAAACGAACAAATATTTACCTGGAAATAAAAAGAAAAATTAACAAATATCGTAATATTTATAAAGTTTTCTGTGAATTTCAATAATTTTAGCCGTTACTCAGACTATTAGGTAGCATTATGCTAAAACCACGCATGCGCAGAGCGTCAACTTACAACATAGAAAATTATAATAATTTTCGAACCGCTTATAGAACAGACGATTGTAATACATAAAAATATTAGAAAAATAAGGGAGACCTTATAAAATAACTTTTAGTTTTATTCTAATGTAATAAAAAAATATATCGTTGCCATTCCAAGATTTTTTTTTTCATGTTAATAAATTTTAATGAAAGCAACTTTTAATCGAATTTAAAAGTTAATCTCTACAATCTCCATATACTAAAACTTCTATGTATCAAATTTCGTACTTCTAGGTGCAAAACTGTGAATTTGTATAAAGTTCAAACGTACAGACAACTCAGTTTTATATAAATAGATTTTACACTGTTAGTTACTGATAAATGTGCGGTTAAGTGACTGATGCAGTCAGGGGCGTACTGGGACAAAATCAGCCCGGTGATTTTAGAGTTATGCCAGCCCAAATTTTCTAAATCATTATTAATAAAAATTTATTTTGAATAAAATAAATCCATAATTAAATAAATAATTTTAATAATTAATATATTTTATTATTTAAGTATTCATATTTAATAATCAATATATTTTTTTATTTAAATATTCATATTTAAATAATTAATTTTGTTTAAAATTTGAATAATTCAATTGTTACAAAAATAATTTTATTAAATCAAATGTTTTTTGTTTCTACTATTTGTATGATTTATGACTCCTTGGCGTGAACTTGGTTTCCATCATAAATCGTTGATTGTTGTTTGCTGCTAAAACTATAACAAGAAATCAGAATTCTAAAACAATGTCCGGGAATTTAACTAGTTGGATTATTAGAAAATGACACCCGAAATGATGATACATTTATCCTTAAAGGTTATAAAATAAGTAAAAAGTATTACGCTATTATATAATTTGTTTAGTACATCTACTTTTCTTAGTCATCTCTAAAAGACCTCACCGGGAGAGGGGGATCGTTATTTGAATGCATTGGGACTTTTAAAAAAAGCATATCTATTTATAATAAAAAATAAAAAAACATAAACTAGAAAAATTTTTAAAAAAAACTTCCGTACCAGACCGGCCCATTTTCTACAGACACTGACCGGCCCGGTGATTGCACCGAAAAACCCTATGGCCAGTACGGCCTTGGATGCAGTCTAAACGCAAAGTTCAGTGTCCAGTGGCGAGGCGTGACATTTCGTAGTGGTCATCGTTAAATCTTCCCCCTCCCCCCTGTTCTCAATCGTTACTACATGCATTTGCATACAATAGTGATAGACAAATGTTCTCAAATTTTACATGCATTAAGGATGTGGCACAAAACTTCTTGTTAAGCTAAAACACATTTTTCGAAATAAGCCCGGCTGACATTTTAAATTTCATTCACTTCAATATTTTGCATTTCGCGCTTTTTACTAGTAATCTTTCTTTTACTGATAACTAGCCAACTTGGTTGTATAATTTCACCACCAATGACTGAAATTAGTGCTTATTTCTGAAGCTAAATGTAAGTAATTTTCAGTAGGATGTTATGAATAAAAATAAAGACATTTAAATGAAAATAATGATACAAAAGATTAATGGCATAAAAAAATGTATTTATTAAACTAAAACTTATAATAATAAAATACCCATAGTAAAACATTGTAAAGTAAATATTATAATTTATAAAAATTGTACGAGCATTTTTATTTATAATATTTCATATTTGGAGAGTGATTTAAAAACAGTAAGTAAATGGTTAAAATAACCAATCAATATTTTGACACATATACATTGGGTCAGCCAATCCGACCACTATATTTCCCTATTGTAAAGTTTGAAATTAAACACTTATTTATAAATATACTCAAGTCGGGTCTTTGTTGCAAACTTTTCTATAACTTGGTTATAAAAATTGCCACTTTTTCGAAGTGTCACCAACATATCTTTTTCAATCAACAAGAGAGAAAGATTGCTCAAACGATCTTGATTTTGAGTAGAGCGAGTTTTTCGTGATTCTGTCCCATTGGGAATTGGCGAAAATTACGATAAAGAACCACGAACATAAAGGAACAAATATTAATTGACTAGTTTTTTTATGTATTAAATAATTATTTATAAAGAAGAAAAATAATAACTGCTTGTTAAAATCTATAAAATAGTAACACATTTTAATAAATTAAATTCTGATACATAATGAAAGATAATTATAATTAATAATAAACATAATTATAATAAATAATGAAAACTTGAACAATAATAATGTTTTTATTGTAATTTATTACAAGTCTTTACCCCCTCCAAATCTCCGTTTTTGATCAATACATACTAAATGCATTTACATACAATCATGATAAACAAATATACCCAAATTTAGTTGCCGTTCACGAGGGGATATGTAACCCTTCCTTTTCAGCTTCTCAAAATAAAAGTTTAAAACGTAATGACAAATTTTAATCCAGACCCAATTCATTCTATTGGAGAGTATGGAGTGTGCATTGAAATCGTATCGCAATCAATGAAATTAAAAAAGTCACACAAGTACATAAAAACTTAAATGCAAACATTCAAACAAAGGTGCACATGAGAAGAATTGATAAAATTAAAAAAAAAGTATTAATTATATTCTCCCCGTCAAGTTCAAAATCAAATTTGATGAATCAAAGTAAATTTAAACTAATTTGAAAGGTTCACTGGCAGGAGACATAATAAACGTTCTAAAAAATGCGCCAAACCGATGTCCCGGTTAATCTAAATAACAGTTTCAGATTTCTAATATTTTTAATTATTAAAATACTTTCATCCGTATATTACCCAATCATATGTCACTTAGTAGTCATCTAAATTGTATATGGAAGAAATAAATTACAATGAAAGTAATACATAGTATTACAAATAAAAAAATAAAACACTTTCAAATCTTTTATCGCCGATTTGGAGATATCACGCCAAATGTCAGGAATACACCTACAAGAACTATCGAAACCCTAAACGTATTCGGTATATCTCCGATGACCTGAGAGCCCTGTCGACGAATCAGATTCGCTGATTGATGCCTTCACAAACAGATTGAAACTATAGAAAAGACGGATTCGGAAAGGATGACCGAATCTCATAGAGGGCAGCACGAACGAAATTTCCTTTAATGGATTTTTTATCACTTTCTTGTGTAACTTATTAGGAAACAGTTATAAAAATATTTTTTTAAAGAAATACTGCCCAGAACAATTAAGAATATTGTTATTAAATTGAAAAAATCCTACAAAAAAAAAAATTATTTTTTTAATTTTTTTTGTTGCGTGAATTGTTAATTTTTTACATGAGATTTATGCACTCATCGCCGAATCCAACGATGACCGGGCCCATCGCCACTGTCAGTGTCAGCCACATTGACGGATCCAGCGAGGGGCGATCGCCCCCTCCGTTATTTATGGGTCGCTCACGTTTAAACGTACGCTGCTCTCAGGCTTTGGATGAAATCAATTAAGATTTGACGAATTCGCACGGAACATTTTTAATATAAATGTTCTCACCACAAAAACTGGAGATGAAAAAGTCGAGGACGAAGCAAGACAACAAAGCAATTTACAAGCAGGGAAAATAACTTTTCGTAAATTGGCGGTGAATCCTATGGCTATACCGTGTAGAAAAATATCATATAGGAGTGTTCAACTGTACAACGTCCAGTTAAAGAACGTGCGACTATCGTGGAATAATTTGCACATGACGATTAAAAAAATTGTCAAGTCCAAATAATTACACGCCACGCCGCGCGATTAAAAAAATATTTTTTTCAAGTCCATTAAGGAGACAGTACTCTAAGTACCGTAA
Source organism: Linyphia triangularis (assembly GCA_963978545.1). NCBI lineage: Eukaryota > Metazoa > Arthropoda > Arachnida > Araneae > Linyphiidae > Linyphia > Linyphia triangularis. Next base: position 60,348,590 of record OZ021729.1, read on the forward strand.
AAATAGCCATATTTTCGATATTTTTTGTGTTGTTTCTTATAATTACTTTCAATTACCCATATGTATACACAGGGTAATGAAAGTATAGCATTCGTTAAAAAAAAAAATCATTTTTTTTTTTTTTTTGCATTTCTTCACGTTTTGGAACATCCCGATTTCAAAAAAGTGATCTAGAAAAAATATCTATATGCGGTCAGCATAACTTCCGAACAAATTGACCTACGATATTCAAATTTGGTATGAGGGTTAGTGATGGGCATGGGACCTATCATTAAGGTTTTCGTAAAAATCGCACATGCGCATAAGGTAGCTGCTATTGAAAAAATCTTGTTTTTCAATGATTACTAAAAAACGGCTCAAACGATTTTGATAAAAATCGCTGTGGCAATGCCTCTTAAGGTGTTCTAAACATCCCACCTCCGAAATTCCCTTAAAAATGCTTTAATGGCGTAAAAAGTTGAAAAACGAATGCTTTCAACACAGAGCTCTCTTTCCTTGAGCATACCTCATCAACGATCGTTTTTTCTTCACCCCTCAATGTCGTTTATAATAAAGGATTATCGAAAACAGGGTGGCTACGAAATTCAGGAAAAAAAGTTCCCTGATAATCCTCTGACAGATTTCTAAAAAATTCCCTGATTTTAGGGCAAACTTTTTTTTCAAATTTCCCCAATTTTCTTAGTTTTTCCAGATGTCTAGACACTCTGATCAAATAGAACATGTATGCTAAAGAGATAATGTGCAATTTTTAAAAAAATAGTTTTGCTGGTAATGAAAAGTTTAAATTATTCCGTAAGATTAAACTTCTAATGGCTTACCACTACAAATCTCCATGTAAATAGCGCCAAAATATGGATGAACGTGCCTTAAACAATACAAAATTTCCCTAATTTTCATGGAATTTTAAAAAGTTCCCTGACATTTCCCTGATTTTTTCCAGAATTAGAAAGCTCCCTGACATTTTCCTGATTTCCAGGTTTTCCCGGTTCTGTGGCCACTTTGGAAAAGTATATCGTCAAAATCGCCATATTGACGGATTTTTTTTTTTTTTTTTTTTTTTACTAAGACCCATACAAGAATTATTGCCAAATTGGCCATTTCTTCGAAATGAATGATGAAAATATAAAAACGGTAAATGACGCAAATCCACGTCAGTATATAGTGTAATTCTAGTTACTGTTTGGAATCTTTTAAATACCCATACAAAATTCTAAAACTGTATCTATGTTTTTTAATGAGTTATTTGACATTTTATACTGGGTGACAAGATGATGTTTTTCAAGAAATTGAAATTTTAAGTCAATTTTCCCCATTGCTTCTCTTGATATCAGATTTTTTGAAACACTAAGGTTTTTTTTTCTTCTAATTAATGGAGAAGTCTGAAACTTCTAATGCATTATGTAAAACAAGTCTATTTTATAAATTGGCATTCTAATTAACAACATATGTTGTAGTTTTAATCTTTTTTAACAATAAAGTAAAATGACTGCAGATTTTTAGAAATTTTTTGTGTTATTATGAATAAACAGTTATATTTTAATCAGTTACTACCAATATTTCATATTTTAATTCCGATACTTATATGATATAGTTCAAAGAATTTTTTAGGAAAAAAAATAAATATTTAAAAAAGCATGAGCGTTTTTAAAGAATGAGTAAAAAGAATTTGAAATTAAAAAAAAATGAAAAATGTTTTTTTTTTTTTTTTTTTTTTTTTTTTTTGCGAAATATTGTTTTTTTTAATAAATTTAAATAAGGGAGATCTATTTTTTTTTTTTTTTTAATTTAAAATTTTAATAATAAAAATAAACGTTTAAGTGGTCAGATAAGGCAACTTTTTCTTTCAAAATATAATTTCAGCATCTCGCTTTGAGGTATTAAGTATTTGTAATACTATACTAAACTTCAACTTAACTAGACATCACTTAGACGATAGATCGTCACAGTGCTCATAGGTATTTAATCCATTTTGGCGGCGTGAAAGCATAATGTTCGCCAAACCACAACCCTGTAGAGAACAAAAGGCTCTAAGGTTTGGCGAGAATTATGTCTTCACTCCGCCAAAATGGATTAAATACCTATGAGCACTGTGACGATCTATCGTCTAAGTGATGTCTAGTTAAGTTGAAGTTTAGTATAGAAAGTCTTAAAAAAAAGACTATTTATTCTGAACCAGCTGACGCCTCACACTGTAATATTCTATTCTGTTTAGGGCAAACACAAGCAAACAGAGTCAAAATATTGTTTACGAAAATCAAAAATATGAGACATTACTTATATTTTGTATACACTTGTACAAGTAATATTACTTATATCTTATTACTTTTTATTTTAAATTTAACTTCATTATATAATTAACTGCGGTCTTTTGCACCTCCTGTCACAATATATTTAAAAAAAAGTTTATGCTTTTTACCTCAACCACTATAACAGTAATAATATATCCCTTTAAGTATTTTTCTGTCCTTTTATATCTTAAATTATATATATATATATATATATATATATATATATATATATATATATATATATATATATATATATATATATATATATATATATATATATATATATATATAATTTATGATCAAATTTCTGATTTGCCGTAGAATGACCAGACTTTGAAAAGTCGTAGTAGAGACATTCAACGTCAAATCAACCCGCTTTTTGCAAAAATTTAGCCTCGCCATCTCAGATTTCGATGAAATTTGGCAGAAAGTTTACATATATGCTGACTTAGAAAAATGCAAAAATTTTATTGAAATCTATTGACTCGTTTTGAAAATACAGCTATTTAAAAATTAAAAATTTAGCCAAAAATCACAAATTAACATGTTTTCAAATTGTCAAAACTGGTTTTCTATTTAAACGAGAGGGATTGTTCACGTGCTAATTTTTAGCAATTTGTAAGGTTTTTCATATGATATGTAACACAGTTGTTATTTTAACTTTTTTTTTTTTTTTAAGTTTGAAATTTTAATTTAAGAAAAAAAGCGTCCTCAAAAATGTTAAAAAAATCTTAAAAATTTAGTTTATATTAATGTTTAAAGATCCACAAAGTGTCAGAGTGGGATGCTAATGGATTCATAGATAAAAAAAATAATTAATGAGCTCTTTGTTAAAATTCGGGCTTATAAATAGGAAAACAAATTGTCATAACTAGTTTTCTAATTAAACTAAACAGATATAGTGCCAATTCTTAGCATTATTTGTGGCATTTAAAATGACTATATGGTTTCTTGATTACACAGTTCTTTGATAAGAACAGACATAATTCCAAACTTTAGCTTTGGAAACGCTTGAAATCATCGACCCTTTTATAAGACAGAAGAGAAAGTCATAATTTTTTGAAGCTGTAAAATTACATCACCATAACTTTGTATAAGAAAAATAATTCACTTTGAATTTTGCGAAAGAGCAGCTGTTTACTATTTTATGACTTAGGCTTTACAATCTAAACACAGCTGCTTTTCTATCTAATATTAAAATAAAACAAGATTTGCATAGTTAAAATCCCATATTTTTGTATAGCTGAACTTAAAAATCCTCTTTAATCGCATGGAGCTTTAAAAAGTTACGACTTACTATGTAATGAAAAAAACTGCGAAAACCAGAATATTTTTTTTTACCCAGTTGAGTAATCTAATATCGGAAATTTTTCTAATATCCGACTAATATCGTTAATTTTTCCGATATTAGACGGATAGAAATGTCATTGTTTAACTAAATTCTGAAGTGGTTGGGGTGGGGGGAGCTGTTTTGATTTCTTACAAAATACGATGCATATTTAAAAAAAAAAAAAAAAAAATGCCAATAGAATTTGTTTGACTGCTTTGTAACTGAGTGTGGACACCTTGTTGAAAACTTTTCTATATAGTTTCTTCGGGCACGTAGTGTAGAACTATGTTTTACATAGTTACGCATACTATTTCAGATAAATTACAATTATGTAAAAAAAAAAACATTCAACCATGAAATTATCATTATTTTTTTTTTTTTTTTTTTTTAATCTTCTGTGGTGTGTTTACATATATATATAAATTTAACATAAAGCAATGCTACAAAATTTGCTGTCCAAATGACAAAATCAAGTTTCTTTTTCATATTTTACCAATTTTCAACACATAAAATAACTTTGAAGAACCTACATATTTTTAAAGATCTATAATGGAAAAAATCGATTAAATGTCTTTTAATTTTATTTTTTTTAATTTTCTGGTAATTGTTTTGTGTTGTCTGGGAGAAATGTCAGGTAATCATATTCAAAATTACTTAGTAGATGAAGCCATCATTTTTTAATATTGCTTTCATGATTCAGTATGTGAATGTAAGTATTTTGAAATAAAATCTTGAACTGATAGGATATTGTAAGGAGTTTAGGGTTTTTATCAGTTGAGTATTTTTTATGTTGTCAGGTTTTCAAAATTAATTAGTGTAGCCTTATTAGCTGCTTTGCCAGCAAAAAAGTAAATCAGTGAACTATATATGAACCATGATGTCTTAAACTTAAAAAGTTAAAACCTCTGAGTTACAAATTAGGGTGCAAATGGCGAATATAAAACCTATTTATAATATTATTTGAAAATATACAGAATAGCATCCTTTTTATACATTTTAGAGAAAAGTTAAACTAATAATAATGAGTTAAAGTAGAGGACCTGACATTTTTTTAATATAAATAAAACATGAAATATTTCTCTATTATAAAACTAGGAAACAAATTTTCCATTTTAGATTAATTACCTACTATGGAAGCAGATTTAATAATTAAAAAAAAAAAATCTTATTTCATATCAAAATTTCGGACATTTATCCGATAACAAACCCGATATATTTTAGTTTCATAATGACTCATAAGAGCCCCACAGATTTAAATTTTAATTTAATTTTTCTGCTAGCTATGAAAACATGTACGAGACATATGCAAGAACTAATGTGAATCATCAACAATGGTAAACTTTATTTTTATTTTTAAAACCATTTCAATTTCAAAAATGCTTCAAATTTGAAAACTACCTAACTATAATTATATGGGCACTTGCTGAAGTATTGAAATCAAATAGATATGAGCCATTATGACACGAATGGATATGCATAGTAGGTTTGACTGCTTTAAAAAGTCTTTACAAATGCAATTTTATTTTTGAACTATTAATTTTTAAGTAGTCTGTTTTTTGTGTTTTTATAAAATAACTCATTTTTTTTTCTTCCCTTCTTTTTTCTTTCTGATTTTAACCAAATCTCATATCTAATCTCAAAAGAGCCTCATTGCCAAAAGCAAATCCAACTATTCAATAACTAATTTGAAATGGAATTGGTGTAAAATATAATACCAAACGTAAAGTTTATCCCACATATAAGGTTTAGTTTAATTTTTACTTTCAATCTATAATAATAAAACAAGCTGTGTGTCTGTCGGTAGATCTATAGAAACCTACTTAAAAATGGAGTAGAGCTCTGAAATGTTCAGCATAAGTAGTTTTGGCTTTCTAATTATATACATGTCAAACAGAATGTTAAAATTTTAATGAGTTCTTTTTTAATTATTTTTTTTTTTTTCAAAGCGACTTCAAACAGAGATGCAGCTTTGAAATTTTCCACATAAGTAGTTTTAGCCTTCTAATTGTAGTTTTGAAAAACAGAATTTTAAAATTTTGATTACTTTTTTTTTTTAATTAATTTTCTTAATTACAAAACGACTTCTAATAGGGCTACAGCTATGAAATATTCAACGTAAGTAGTATTGGCCATCTGATTGGACTTTTGAAAAACTGAATTTTAAATTTTTATCTTGTTCTTTTTTAATTATTTTTTTTTAATTAATTAATAAACATTTTACAAAACGACTACTAATAGGGCTACAGCTATGAAATTTTCAACATAAGTAGTTTTGTCTTCTAATTGGATTTTTGAAAAACAGAATTTTAAATTTTTGTTTAGTTCTTTATTAATTATTTTTTTAATTACTTAATATATATTTTACAAAACGATTTCAAATAGGGCAACAGCTTTGAAATTTTCAACATAAGTAGTTGTGGCCTTCCAATTGGATTTTTAAAAAACAGAATTTAAAATATTTATTTGTTTTTTAATTTTATTTTTTTAATTAATTAACAAATATTGTACAAAACGATTTGTAACTGGGCAACAGTTCTGAAATTTTCAACACAAGTAGTTTGGGCCTTCTAATAGGACTGACAAAAAAAAAATTAATTTTAATTTGTTTTTTAATTAACTTTTTTTACAAAAAGAACTTTTAATATTCTTAGAGCTCTGAAAGTTTTAACATAAGTAGTTTTGGCTTCTAATTTTGCTTTCCACAAACACGTGTTAAAATAATCTTAAAGGGATATTGTATTAAAGGGGAATTTTTTTTCTCGACAAGGGAGAGGCTTCCAATATTAAGGCTTTACGTAGCAATTAGATTTTAGTGAGTGAAGCGAGCTTTTGCTTGCATTAGAAATGAACCTTTCAACAAGTGAAGTAAGCCTGTGTTTATGTGTCAATGAACTTTCCTGCAAGCGAAGCGCCAAAAACTGGGACCTATACACGAATAACAGATTTCCGCAACACGAGGCCTCACAGCTAGCTAAAATATTGCACATGTCAAAATTTCGTAGCGAAGCACGGGTATTCAGCTAGTTACCCATATGTAAACATAGGGTAATAAAAGTACTATTACACTCAGTCAAAAAAAATTAAAAAAGAAAAAAAAAAATTCTGCAAAAATGCTAGAAAGGCATAACAAGTTTAAAAGCAAATGTCTTTAACACAGAGTTCTCTTCCCTTAACATCAATCAATGACTGTTTCTCCTCTGTTTCACTTAAAGTAAAGGACAATGAAATAATTGTCAAAAAACACATTGTCAACCTCACCAATTTGCTATGGTTTTTTTTTTTTTGCCAGTGTAATAATCATCGCAAACTAGCATTTTTTTTATTAATGAAAATTTGAAAATTCACCAATTCATGGCAAATATAAATGCAGTTACCAGTATTATAGTGAAATTGAAAATTGTGCAAGATTCCACACCCCTAGTTACTTAATTAGGTACATGATACTTATTGTGATTTTTTTTTTTTTTTTAATTTAAGTTTCATATAATCTCATCATAATCTATTGATAGCTATATTTTACAAAAATCGACTTAGTCTGTTGAATATGTGGATTCAAGCATCCAAACATACATTTAAAAACGAAAATAGTAAAAAATCTGTTAAGTGACTTTAGAAAACAAGACCAAACTCTACCCAATTTTGCAACTAAAAACTAAAATTCTACATTACAAAATATCCAGTTACAATATATTTTAAAATTAAAGTTAAAAGTATTTCATAGATAACATTCAAAAGTACTAAAATGCTTTTTTTATGAACTACTAGATATTGATATAATACTTTTAGAACATGTCGCATCAAAACCTGTTCCATCCACATTTTTTCTAAAATCCTACTTTTAAAAAAAAAAAATTCTTGATACATTTATAAAACACACAACTACATGATTAGGCTCAAAACAGGCTTCTTCAATGTGAAAATTGCTTTCAAAGAATGGATTTGTTTCAAATCCAACTTCATAATAGTCAATGACACTTTAAATTAGCAGTCAAAAAGAAAGAATGGAGATAATGAAAAGTGGGTTGAAGTGAGCTATCTGAATGATCCCTCCTACCTTAGGGATCCTTTAAAAAATATCGAAGTAAAACAAAAAAAAAATTGATATGTCACTAAACTTGGCATTAATTGGAGTTCCAGTTGTTTCACCAAAACTGCCATGTGACTCCAGTTTTATAAAAATGTGATTGTGAGAAATAACGATAGCATTTTTTATGCGAATGAAGATAATGAAAGGTGCAAGAACATTTTTACCAGAATGAAAATGCAGATGTTTGATTTAATGAAATTTTTCACCTTTTCAGACTGAATTTTTGGAGTTTCATTCGATTTTTTTTTTTTTTTTGTCTGAATTTTATTATATTTATGCATATATCTCCTGTATAAATATCTCAGTCAAATTTTATGAACACTTTTTTTTTTAACATTTTCTTGAAAGTTTTGTTTTTATGTTATTTTTATGAAAAAATTATTTGTATTTTATATTAAAAAAACCTGATCGACATGGTAATGGGAGGTTCTTTTGCTCTGCTAAAAAAATTTCAAAATGAATGGCGCTGGTTTTGAAATTACACCCCTCATATACAAAGTGAAGTCTTGAAACACTCAAATTAATTTCAAAAGGGAGTAGTGAAACAAATGTCGACCAATAGTAAAACAAACACATGCACTAATCCTATGAGAGTGATTGTGTATAGCCCTTAGTATCAATTTTCAGAAGTTATAAATTCAATCTAGAAACTGTAAAGAGATGGAGGGGAAAAAAACCATTTACAAAGGTATAAAGATTCTCAATTTATCATGAAATGTGTTGCATATATTAAAAAAACTTAATGAAAAATCCTGAAGTCCATGAGATTACGTGGAAAACAATGATCAGCAAGAGGTAGCCTAAAGGACAGATATCTATTGTTGTCGATGGTAAACGCATTGAGCATACTAAAGTTAACTTTCTTTTAAAAATAATTGGTACTTAGGTTTATATCCTTCTACCTTTTCGTTGCAGCAGAAATCTAGCCAATTGGTAAATTCCTTTCCAGTAACCAAAATGACAAAAAAAAAAAAAATCATAACTTGACCATTCTAATATTCCCAATCAATCATGAACAGATTTTTTTAGAAGAGCAGTATTTTATGTGCATATGTAGTATTGTATTGATCTTGATGTCATTTCTAATAAAACGTGTATTTCAATTACTACAATTGGTCGACTAAGTTTGATAAAGTTTTTTTACGATAAAAAGGTACCAATTTAAATTATTTAATTTTGATATAAATTAAATTGTTTAATTTATTATAAGTTAAAAAAACACATAATCACCAAAATTCAATTACATACCAGTATTTTTCCAACAAAGCGTACCATTAATGGGACAACAGTCTATAAAGTATTTTTGCATTAAATGACAATGAAGGTATATAATATTAATTTCAATAACAGCTTATTCCGATTAGCAAAAAAAGTTGGCAACAGAAAAGAAATTCAATACACATTTGAGTTGGTAATTGATAAGAAAATATTACTATTTTAATGTCTCTTAAGTTTTTTTACAAGTAGGACATCACTTTAAAGTAAATCAAAGATGTTCTTCACTTTTAGATCAAACCTTTTTCTCCATCTCTCAAAGTTTTAAAGACGAGGAATCGATAACTTCCATAAATCATAGATTCAAGTCACTTTCACACAATAGCGTATACTCATTTTACTATAAGTAAGCCCTTTTTCCATAACTCTAGCTTTATCCATTTAGAAAATATTTGAGTGTTTTCATATTTTATCTTGCAATAAATTGTGTATTTTTATAATCTTTCAACAGTTTTACCTACACAAAATGTGTTTCATATCATAAGGGTAGTTCAATATTCCATAATTTATTACTCAAAAAATCCCAGATGTATCGCAATTTTTTGAAAAGTTCGGTACAGATGCAGTATAGGGACCTGACGATTTTCTAGTAAGTTTCCTTGGTTTTAAATTAAAAATATCCTTTTCAAAATGAAACCTTTCACTATTTCTCTCAGATTGGCTTTATAGCAAACATAAAAGTATCCACAATACTTGAAAATATAAACTAATACCTATCTTAATCTCGAAAATAACAAAAGTAGTCATGCCCTTATAGTGTGATTCTTAGCAAGCAGTGATTAATCTTAAATCAAGGAACTTCATTTAAATCTAATCTAAATAAAACACAACCGTAGAATCTAACTTTAAAGCAAACGTTAAATTTTCAAATGCAGATGTTTTATACTTTCAATTAAATATAAACTCACCGTATGTGCTTTGGTAACAATCAAAAGGGATAAAAGTAGATGCAGTGGATATTTATCACAGCAATATAAAAGTGTAATCATTTTGTGAGGTACATTTTACTTTTACTTATATCAAAAATGAAATTACAAATTGAACTGTTTATATTTATTTTACAAGTCACCAGCTTGTTGCCGTTTTGAAATAACATTATACATCGGCAACGAAAATTGAACTTTATGCATGATTCATCCAAAATTATTGACGTCAAGAGTTTGGACATAAGTGGCTTATACACGAGACAAGTAACACGGCGACCTTGACAGTAAAATTTGCCATGTATTTTTATGGAGAATTTTACTGGACTAATTTTAAAAGACATCCGTTTTTTTTTAAAAAAAGATCATTCTTTTTTGTAAAATGTAAAAAAAATACTACTTAGCATTAAAAACCACAAAGAGGAACTTACACAATTGAGGAAAATGAATATTTTTTGTATTTTCTAGTGTTATCCAACGAATATATTTGAGCAGTGCAATTATTTTTTTTTATCTTTATGCTCTCAATTAATCAAAAATCGAGTTTGAAATCGAAGCAAAAGTCATGTGACCAAAAACGCATAAAACTTGTGACGTAATTACCCATAGATACCGTCGAAAATCAGAGGAGGAATCTCACTCCCTACTCGTTTAAAACAGGTTTTAGACTGGTTCATCATCTGCGCATTGACGTCACACGCAAAAGTAGCTTTTTCACGCAAAATCGCAAAGTGAAAAAACTAAATATTTTTTTAAAATTATCTATCCGAGCTCAAATTTTTGAAAGAATGGTATTATTTTTCATGTTTTCTCACTGACCAAACGGTATAGTGGTTAGCGTTCTAGCTTCTTGACCACGAGGTTGTGCTGGGTTTGAGTCCCGTGTAAGTTTGTAAATGTGTGTTGGCTTGTCAAATGACGAATGTTTCGGCGCATTATATAGAGCCCTTGTGTCGCTGACGGCGCCATTTAATTTGAAAACAACCAGCCAACCAACCATGATTTTTTCTCCACTTTCATTTAAAAATAAAACCTAAAAGCGTGAAAGTTCCTCATTTGCAAATCTTATTGTTAAATTAATCCTCGATTCAATAAAAAATGTTACGCAATTGTGCAGGCCCCTGAGAACTGGCAGCAAATTGTTTAGTGACAATAATATACACATTAAAGAAAGTGTAAACCTGCTGGCTGAAGGCTGACTTTTTTCTATATCGGCGTGCGTGCGCCAAAATGTGTATGCATTTGTACAGTACTAAAAAAATTCAGTACGATGGTTATATCTTGTATTCTAATTGATGAAATAACAAAAGTCAAGTACCGTATTGTAAATCGTAGGTCTTTATTAATTGTAAATGGTTTTAATGGCGTAAAAAGTTGAAAAATGAATGCCTTCAACACAGAGCCCTCTTTCCTCCTCATTATTGATCGTTTTTTCTTATCTAGCCAGTTTCACTTACAATAAAGGATAATATAAGGGTTATCGTGAGGTATATCGCCAAAATCACCATTTTGGAGGGTTTTTTTTTAGACCCATACTAAAACTATCGCCAAACTGGCCCTTTTTTTTCTAAATGAATGATGAAAAGATAATAACGGTAAATAACACAATTTCCCATCAGTATTATAGTTGAATTGAAAGTTGTCTGACGTTCCACACCCCTAGTTTTCTATCATGAGGGTTCATCTACAAATCAAAACTAAACCAAACTTTAAAAAATTCAATGGCAACCCAATGGCAATTTATGCCATTGAATGGCAATTCAATGTCATATTCAGATTTATCACCCAAAAAAAGGATGAAATACAAAATTTCATGATTTTCCAATGAGTGGTTAGAAATTTAAATGGAGTCAAAGAACTGACAAATAAATGTTAAAAGAAAAAATTACATTTTTGTCCATAAATTCTTAAATAATCAATATATGTTAGTAATTTTTGTTTCATACGATGGTTTGTTAAATGCCAAACTTAAACAGCAATAAACTTTTGCACCCAACAGTGTTTTAATAATTATTAATTAATGAAACAAGTTTTAATTTTTTTTTTTTAATAGAAACATGGATTTGTTTAGCTAGCATTAGATTTATCATGGTTGAAAACCCCTCCAAGAATTCTTTCCATTTTGACTTTTGGTTCTCAATATTTTAGCAAATTTTTTAAAAAGCTCACTTGAATGGACCGTGTAATAGATTACGTCTATTACACGGTCCTTAATATTTGAAGCACGCAAACATTCCGATTCGGTCCTTGAGATTTGAAGCACGCAAACGTTCCAATTCTTTTATAGAAATTTTCCCTGAAGATCGACCAAAACATTTTTGCTCTTTAGTTATGTGTTTTACAACGTAAAGAACTGAAATTTGGTATCTAGGTTAAAAGAAGTATTCTAAATCGAATTAAAAAAAAAATGGGGTTCAAAGATACAGCCATCGTTCGAATCTTACACTACATTAATGTAGAAAGCTTATGCAAAGGCCTTTTCTCTCCCTGAGATCAAAATTACCAGACAAAACTACAAATGTTAAAAAAGTTGCATTAAGCCAAACGAAAGGCAAGAGACCCGCTGATACAAATTTACATATTAAAATTCAACAGGAAATAACAGAAATCCATTTAAGCGCAAACATGTCATATCAGTCAGTTAGATTAATACAAAAGGAAGTGGTTTAAAATACTTCCCAAATAAACCTACAATGGGAAGTTCACATTTTAGTTGCTAAGAGAAATATGGAAGGATATGAACTTGGATATTCAGTAGGTTTTCTCACTAACATTTAGTTTTTAAAAACCTCCTAATTGGATATTTTTGTAATTTCTTTACACCGCATAACTACTCTACATTTAATAGTATGTAGTCAATCCCATAGTGTTAGAACTTAATAACTCTACATGCAGCCAACCTGCAATATCAAAAAGCAAAATGAAGCCTGTACTGATCCTCACAGTTTAAAACTATTTCCATACTGCAAACATAGTTGCTAGTTCATTTCAATACAACAGCCAAAGCCCTCACCGATTGATTGACCAATAATGTTCTGTTACTTTCATTATACCCACAATTCTGAAATTCGATACACATGGCAAGAACGAAGAACATAGAAAAAGTCAGTTATTCTGATTAACAAACTTTAAGAGATAGGGGATAATCTCAGTATTGTACTATAAAGACAGGGCAATGAAAATTGGTATACATAATCTCCAAGCTGTAAAAAGTAAAACTAAGCTATTATAATTAAACTAAAATATCAATTTGAATTAACCATTAAAATTTTTTCAAAATGTGGAATATCACAATATGCTACACTAAAGGCAGGAATCTTAAAATCGGTAAAATTTTGAAGCGATTCAGGAGTATTCAGCAAATATTTTATATTTTTTGACATAAGTTGTTATACTATAAATTTATCTTATTATTCTGCCAAATATTTAATCGACACTAAAAATATTTGTTTTGCCAAATTAAGAATTGCAAAAAAAAAAAAAAAAAATGAAAGGTATATTTATTGAAATGACTCATTTATATAATATTTACATGCACTCACAAGGTATGAAGATCTTTATCAATCACCAAAAAAAAACACAAAAACTTAAATGGCAGTTAAATTTCACTTACAACACTTATCATTTTCGCAAAATAGTTAACAAATCAACTTGTATGGAAAATATAAGTTAAAGAATTTATAAATAAAAGTTGATACTTGACCAAACACATATTACAAAGTAAATGCACTTAATGAAGTAAAATAGTCCCAGTCAATTTTCTTTTTAATGAAAGGTTACTCTAAAAATATCGATTGTTTTATGATGTATACATTAATCCATAAAATAAAAAATTACTACGATCTGTCAAACTATATCAATAAATTTCTCACTTTTGAGCAAAAAAATTGTAGCATAAAAGGGTGTATAAAAAACAATAACTCGATTCTAAATTGTTATATTTATGGAACAACGAAGATCTCATGAATGAAAGTTATGTCATTGGATGAGGCGTGGCCATGAGTTTTAGGAAATTGTCACTTAATACCTCTCCTCATGTGAAAAACAGAGTGATTGCCACGAATGCAGTCATTTGGGAAAATGAGTCTTTCTTTGGAACACCCTCTATTATAAATATCAAACAAAAGAGGTTTGAATGAACATTTTTGTGTGCTTATTTAAAACTAAAGCCATAAAAATCTCCTAACAAAGAAAAATACAGGGTTTATAAAAAAGAATGACTAATTTTCTCAACAGACTACTTTAGTGATTTCTCTGTCTTTCACACGTAGAGTGTCATTTAGTTGCGATTCCTTAAAACTCATTCAGCAACATAACTTTCATTCACAAGATCTTCATCATTCAATAAATATTAAGATTTACAATCGGGTTATACTTTTTGATACACTCTGTATTTTAAGAAGCATGTCAGAAATTTTAACTTGGTTGACCGTAAACCAGAAAATTAAGCATTTTTATTCCAAAGCAAAAATTCTATTTTTTCTTTAAACAAATACACAATATACTTTCATATAAAATAACAATATACCTGAAACTTAAGAGGACACATCAGTCTGTCCCTGCTTTATTATGCTCGAAGCTTTATTTTTTTCAGCAAAAATTTCTGCCAGGCTTTAAAGCTTATGAAATTTTTATTAAAGACATAACATCAGTTATAAAAGTACAGTAAAAAAATTTGAAGGCAAAATAACAAGTATTTGTTTTATTACTAATTTTTTGAAACATAGCAATTGTTGGTTTTGGTTGGTTCTGTATCATATAAAATACGGTTGCTCTTAAAAAGCTGTGTAACACATCACTAATGTTTGCACAAAAAAGGAAACTCTACTAGTAACAAAATCACCTTACTTTATTCATCAACATTCACAACTTGGCTGCAATACACAACACATCTGCTGCCTCGACTACACTAGAAGCTTTTTTAAAACAGAAATTACATCAGAAGCGCCATCTAGTGAGTTCAATAGGAACATAACTTAAACATTTTCCTAAGAATTAAACAGCAATAAAAAAACCACTAGTTATTTGCCTTTAATTTGTTTTCATGAATTTCCATTATTGATGTTATGTCTGGTATAAAATTTCATACGCTTCAAAGCAATACTCCGACAGAAATTGCGGTAGAAAAAAATAAAGCATTACGAGGCAGGGGTATACCTAGTTCCCTCTTAAAATGATTTCTTCTAAGTTAAAAAAATTAATAAAATATGTTCTTAATTTCTCTCGCAAATATATTTTTATAGAACTACTAAAAAAGAGCTTACAATCAATGCAACAATACGCTCACTGCTTTTAGCATGTTTTTATGTAAAATTATCAAGATATTTTCATTTAAAAAAAAACTGATAAAACATAGTTCATTTATCAAACATCTTAGTCACTTTTGATTATTTCCTCCTTCACTATATTTTGAACATTACATTTTAACACTCATAATTTATAACACATCATCATCCAATCAGAATTTAGATTACAATTAATGTGAAACTTTCAATAGATATTTTGAAATATATATTTACATAAATTCTGGTCAATTTCATTCTTGAGACAATGAAGTTTTAAACAGTAACAAACAAACACATAATTAAAATCGAAATTCCAATCTTAGTCAACAAAATAAACAGATACAAAACCAATAAAAAATAAGCTTCGTTACAAAAGTACCCTGAAATTAGTGTCTGGCAAGCTATACAAAATAATTGTGCAGGTAGACTTTTTAGTTTTGATATCACAGATTTCTTCACATAGTTGAGATAAATATTTCTTAAACTTCCCAAATTCATCAATAATACTGTCAAAACTTCTCTGTATAGCGTCAACATTGGCTGAAATATCACAGTACGATACTATTTTACCAATAACTGCCATTTTCAAATCAACCGGTATCAATTCCCACACACGACTAGAAGAAATCTGCAATGTCGATATCACATGCGTCCTGATATTCTGTTCTCGTTTCTTAATGCTGTGGTTCTTGTCCGGAGCCAAGTATCGTACGTTGACAGATATCGTAGAATTTGAAAAAGAGGAACTACGGTTGTTCTCCGCCTTGTAATCGCACAAGTTTTTGGAACACATTTTTGGCAACAAATCCCTTATCTCAGAATAAATAATCCTCTTTTCGTTTATTCGTTCACCATTTACAGAGCGCACTTTGAGGATTCCTGGGTCTTCTTTCCTCAAAATGAGGAGGTGCTGTATACCCTGATTTCGGCAAAAGACCTCAGCGTCGTCCAAAGTCATGTTTTTATCACATAGGACAGTTGCTCTGATACCTAAGTCCTGGAGCTCTTTCATCAAAATTGCCTTTTCTGAAGACATTCCAGTTCCCTCAGAGTGAATGAGAAAATCAGCAGTGCCCAGATTCTGCGATTCATTGGCTTCTACCTCGGCAGTCACAATATTCTCTATAGCTAAACTCGCACCGACAGCCGACTGGTTCACAGTCTTGCCACTCTCCAACGTCTTCAGTTTGAATGATTGAATCAACTTATCATACCTCCCTCCTGCAGCTAGAACATCGATTACTTGCTTCTTTTTAGAAGTTTTAAGTTTGCACACACACTGGAAGAACATGCCCGAGAACAGGGTGATGTTGTGGGTCAAACTGGGACAAATCAAAATGGGCAATTTCATCCCCAATTTCTTTGTTAGAGAAATAATATTTTCTAACTCTTTAAGGCTGGTTTTGGCTAAAATGCAGGCTTTCCCCTTCTTCTGCAAGACGGGATGAAGCAAGTTTGTCATTTTGTCGATGCTGTCTTCAAGGTCAACAAACTGACATAACCTACTTAGTGATCTTTGGTTTATTGTGAAGTTATTACGCTCGTCCATCAACAACTCCTTTGTAATCATTTTGTCCTTCTGCTCCCCAGCCACTTCATAAAGATCATTTTCCATGTTGTCTTCAATTTCGGAATACAATAAGATGGCCTTTAAAAGAGAGGCATGGTTTAAACGAATGTAATAATTTCTACTTTCTAAGGATGGGAATTCAGAAATGATTTCAGACACAGTAGACAAGACCTCAGCATCTGGTAAAAATGAGCTCGGGTTTGGGGTGACTATATCAAAAGCAAATTCATACTGCTCCCGCGGATGGCAACCAAAAACTTTCTGTTGTCGGAAAACTTTTTCCAATGAGTACCGCTTCAGGTGGTTAATCTCTCTCTGGGCAATGTAACGGGCAAATGGCACTCTTAGGTTATGTGGTAATACTACTATTCCCCCTCCATGCTCCATAATTTGAACACAGTATTCATTGTCAATAACAGACGACTTGGGCATTAAAGTAGGCACTGTGAAGTAAACTGCCGCATGCAGTCTCAAAATCCTATTCAACACATCGACAACATGGCTGTATACTTGAGATGGCTTGTTCCTGAAGCTCTGACTTCTGAAGACATCAATGTCGTAGGTGAAATCAAATTCGGGCGAGACGTTCTGATCGAACAAAGCGCTGATCATGTGCTTGTACATTCTGCTTTGAGGATTGGAAATTGTATTATGAAGGAGGTTGTTTATTTCATTTTCCTCCATGAGCAGCGGTGGAATATGCTTCGAAGTTATCAACTCATTTGAATTTGGCCTTTTAAGAACATCATGCTGAAGCAGCCATCGTATGATATGCAGCATCTCTTCTGTAAGTAGTTCAGTGGCTGGCTGAGGCAACACTATGTCTCGTTGTCGTAAATTCGTTATGATTATATTTCGTTCCATGAGTGTAACAGGTGGTGGGTAACACATTTCAAAGAATATAATTCCCAAGCTGTAAATATCCACTTTTTGACTGTAGCTAACTTTACCAGAGGAGGCAAGCTCTGGGGCAACATAGAAAGTTGTGCCAACTCTACCAGTTTGAGTACCGTCATCTGCTTCAGATCTCGACATGGCTTCATGCTCGTTGAACTGTGTGTCACTGGCTACAGCTTTTGAGATCACATTAGTTGCTAGTCCAAAGTCACCAATCTTCACATGATCATTGCAATCAAGGAATATGTTGACTGGCTTAAGATCTCTGTGGATGACCCCTTGCTGGTGAATGTAATGCAAGCCTTCCACAATTTCTCGGAAAAGACGCCACACTAACGAGATGTCTTTGTGCAAGCCATTGTCAATTGCTGTTCGTAAAGTACTTTTTTCACAAAACTGCATTTGAATGTACATGAATTGCCTGACTTTGAATTGCTTCGAAGAATCATTACTTTCTTTTGTTGAGTCTGTCTCAGGGTCTGTACTCAAACTGCGTAAATCAGTTATTTTGATTTTTGATTGCTCATCCTGTTTGGAATCATTCATAAACACAACAAAATTGTCATCGTCACAATCCTCTTCTTCTGAAGAAGAAAAGTCCTTGTCATTAATCTTCCACTGGATCGAAGATTCAGTGACTTCTTTGCCATTTCCGTCCAACTCCGAGAAATCACCATTTTGTTCACTACATTCGTTCTCTGGAGTTGCTTCAATCCATGAATTATAATATCTCACAATGTTTTCATGGTTGAGCCTGGACAATAGCTTGACTTCTCTCTTGATTTTTCGATTCAGCTGTTTGTTTGAAGGATTCAGCGGGATTCTTTTCAAGGCATACATTCTTGAATCAAGCTTGTTCTTTACTTTCCACACATGACCAAACCCACCCATTCCAAGGATTTTCAAAATATCAAATTCCTTATTAAGCCGTGATCCTTGGATTGCTTCATCGTTCAAGAGGGAATTGATAGAGTTGTCATCATTATCCTCATCGTCATGGATGTCTTCTTCTTTTGGCAGTAAACCAATTACTTGTTTCAGGGCAAGGAATGGATGAGACAGCAACAGTTCAGCAGACCATCTTTCTTGCTCATCATGAAGCAAGCACTTATTTAAAAAATCTTTGAAAGTAGGATTAAGATCTATTGGTACAACAACTGGAGTAGTTTTTGGTAGTTGGCCAGCAACCAAAGATAAAAGCAATACCCCGAGACGATATATGTCGCTCTTTTTCCCACCTTTACCTATAGTCGGTGGGTATATATCAATTTCTTCCTCTTTGGAAAGTGTCCTGACCAAATCATATAATTTTTTATCTAGACTATAATCAGCGACCCTGATGAGTCCATTTTTGTCAACAAAGATACTGGATGCGCGCAAGTTCTTATGAACAATAGAATTGCTGTGAAGATAGTTTAAGGCTTCAAGAATTTCTCGTGCATAGTGTTGCAGCTGAGGTATAGTAAGGTGGAGATCTTTGCCTATATGAGAAAGGGCACAACCAGAAACAAACTCTTGAAGAACATAGATGACAATTTTGTCTTTTCTCGTGTGGTAAGTCATCCCCAAGTAGTGAGCCAGGTGTTTACAGTTCAAGTGCTTCAAGGTTCTGAATTCTTGCTCGATGGCTGTTAATTGCTTGATATAATTACCCTGCTCTTTCTGTAAAGCTTCCCACTCCCCACCTTTCAATTTATGACTGGTATTAAACTGCAGAGTCCACTTGAATATAACAGCAAGATTTCCAGTGATGCTGTCCAGGCCATTATAAGTAACACAACCACGCTCACTGTGTCCTAAACATCGCCCACAAACTATATTCAGTTCTTTTTTCCCAACAAACTTCAGTTTGGTGTTGAGCATGTCCTTGCACTCACTTTGAAGTTCGTTTTCAATCGAACAAATCTCTTTTCCAATTGACGTACTTCTGCTCCGTTGCCTTGTCCCAGACACCCTTCTCGTTCGTACTTCGTCGGGAGATTGAAGGTCATCAGAAAATCGTGTTCGCCTATGTGCATCTTTCAGAGCTTCCAGTTTACGATTCTTTTCCATTTCGATTGCCAAAAGTGTCTGATGTTCCTGTGTCTTAAGCTCTTGTTTCTGCTTTTCGAGTTTGGCAGCTTCCTCCTGTTGCTTCTTGTTCTTGTTATGAAGCATTTCATCGAAGAAAGACTCATAGTGTGGTTTTTTATGCTTGTAAAGAAAAGACCTAGAGTGATAAATTAACTCTAAAATAGCTTCTCGTCCAGCAAGCTCTTTGGCCATGTCTATCAGTTCCAATTTTAGTTTTGCCACATCTTGATTGGATATCCCTTTAGGGTTTTGTATGTCAATGAATGGCGTACTTATTGGATAGTTTGCCGAGCACATTATACATAAGTGTATTTCGGGAGTGTTGCCTTTATCTCCCGGCATACTCTCCTCTGGATGCACAACTATCTCCATTTCAAGTGGCATCCATTCTGCAGAATTGTTGCATTTCCGAAGATCTTTTACTTCATTGGGAAATATAGCGGCAATGCATGTGAACTCATTTTCTTGGCATTCTTTGAGATTCATATCACAATCACTGTTCATGGTAGCAGCAGCTGAAAAGAGAGGTTAAGATTTAGGTCTTTCATAAATACAATCTCACGAAATTAATTTAAAAAATATATAAATTTGTTAACAAAAGATTCAACTTAAAACAAAGCATATTGTAAATAAGATGCAATTTGAAGATTTATGAGAATAATAAGTATTTCTGGCAGAGGCTTAATACAATGCATAAATCCATTTTAGGAGCACATAACCATGCTTATGCTAGTGTGTCTGGAGCGAGATCAAATTCAATTGCCCAATTGGTATTATTTCATTTCAGTAACGCCACTCATCGCTTTCTAATTTACATTATTGGCAACCCCATCATTTGAGGATTCAATTTTGTTTCTATCACATTTAGGGTCATGGAAAGCTTGTTCTCTTGATCTTTAACTTCAGATGTACAAGTATGCATCTGAATTTACTAAGCCGTACCGACCGTATATGGAACTTCTTAATTAGAGGCAATACCAAGCAGAAGATTCCACCAGAAAACTTGGCTTTATCACCCCCAGAGGTATTGATTTGTATGAGAACTAGGAGGACTTTGCAACCATGACTGATTTAATGTGCTCCAGTCACCATTAGCAAACACAACGGTCTTTAGTCGGTCCCAGGCTCGAACTCGCAACCTTCTAGTTGCGAGAACGATACTCTCCCGACTAGGCTACACGGCCAAAAATTCGGCCTTAACATGCACAGCAAAAAATGCGGAAACTACTGAATATTCGCAAAATTCTTTATTTAAAGCTCTGGAAAAGTATTTCGACAGTGAGTAAGAGCCTTATACAGTCAAAACTCATTACAGCGAAGGCGACGGAGCCACAGAAATTTTTTGTATTAACCGAATTTCCTGATAAACAAATAAATTAATGTTAAGTTTTAAGTACGAAGATCTGATTTTACTTCAAGTTAAATGGGGTTTCACATTAAGCGATTTCACGTTAGCGGGATTTGACCGTAGTTATATTAATGAATTAACAAACATGTCTAAGATAACAGGTGAATATGAAAAAGATATTCATATAGTAGTTCTTGATAAAACAATTAAAAAAATAAGAGAATTAGATGCGACCAATTTGGAGAAAAATGAATTAAGCAAGGTGACACTTATAAATATTCTTCTTCACAAAGTTACTAGTAAAACTAGAAAGCAATCTGAAATGTTATTAAAAATCACAGATCCACTAGAATGGAATGAGTTTAATTTTCTAAAAACTCAATGAGAAATATCGGAAAATATGCAAAGAGGGCAAAATTCATACCCATTTCAAACTAAAATTGTAAACGATTCTAAAAGATTTTGGTTAAACTCAAACAATGCATCAATCTCGTGTATATAATGTAAAAAAAACACAATTCTACCAATGTTTGGAGTTTCAAAATCTAGATGCCAAAGAAAGGTTTGAATTTGTATATTCCATGTGCACATGCATAATTACTTTGATTTTTAAAAAGTTGCAGCATGTAAATCGAAGTTCAGATGCAAGCCATGTAGCAAGTCTATCACACCCACTTTACTACAACTTCATGCAAGAGAATAAAAACCTTCAATACAAACAAGATGCAAAGAAAGATTGTGAAACTGCATATTACATTCCTCATCACTTCGCTTATAATGAGGAAAAACAGAGTACTGCTCTTCACACAATTATTAATGGAAGTTGTAAAACCACTGTTGGAATTTCTCTTGATGATTTCCTTTTGAATGGATATAATATTCAAGACTACATATTTATAATCATCTTAAGATTTAGGAAGCACAAGTACCCCTTATGGAAGTGGTAAGTCAATGCACCAGTAAAGATCTATGAGCTCAACTCTGTCACATATCGTCTGAAAAGTTTCGCTTTTCTCGCAGCTCGCACACCAACAACTAGCCATGAAGAAAAGGTCAACTATCTATTAGGGTTTGCTATCATCCTCTGTGACTTCTACATGAATGATGAGTTTTACAAAGGAGTTACAAGCTCTATTTATCGAACTTTTAAAAAGTGGAGGCATAATGCTGCATAATAAATGCTGTGCCTACCATCCCGATTTGTGGCCCAAAAGAAGCCTCCCAATGCAATCACTAACTTGTAGATTACAGAAAACCTTTCAGTTAAGACATAGGGTCCGAGTTGCAATACTGAAATGAAAGGATTCAACTACAAAGTTTCCATCCAAAAGAAGAAATAGTTGCAAAGCAATCTGTCCTGTCCACTAGCATAGCAAGCTTATTCAATCCACCTGTTCAAACTCGACCTGTCATTTCAAAGACGGAGATTTCTTACAATAATTGTGGCTCCTAAAATTTTACTGCAATGATTTACTCCCGCTAACTGAAGTAGGATTTTGTCAAACATTTATACTGTCATTCTCTGCAGTAAAGTTAGAGAATATACCGAGACATTGTCTCATACGAAACAGTGATCACCAGGGAATCATCATTCTGAAACTTCATTTTACCTTCTTACTGTTGACTATACAGGTAAATATTATAATTTTATTTTATGACTAAGCATTTATGAAGTCATTCTATCAACAGTAAAAGGAATTTCAAGTTTTCATATTCTGAAACATTAAAAAATTTAAGGGCAACAAATTTTACTTGAGGACAACAATATCACTTCAGTGGTTGCCCTTAGGGCCACCATAAATGATCACAAGATTCGATCCCTGGTGTTCACTCAAGACAGTTTCCATTCAGGCCGTGGAGCAACAGGGTATCTTCAATCGATTCCAGGAGAAGCTGCCAGGGGCTTCTACATAGCAAATCCCTAGAAGACAGTAAAAATACCTCATATGGAAAAATGTGCCTGTGTTCTTCTCTCAAAACTAGTTAGAAAAGTGTTGCGAGTCATAAAATTGGATTTTGAAAGTGTACATTTTTGGTTTGATTTTACCATCGCCCTAGTGTGGATAAAGACACTGTCCAACTAAAACCAATTTTGAGTCATTGAGTGGCAAGAATTCCATAAAGCACCTTAAATTTTCAGTGTCCTTCCAAAAATAACACAGCAGACATACCATCCCGAGGCTGCAATCCCAAGGAGTTGTGGTCTCATTTTATGTGGTTTAGAAGACCAATTTTTCTAAACACAAGTCACAAACTACCAATAGGTGATAAGGAAACACCAAAAGAATTTGGAAATGATATTTACCAATGTGAAGAAAAACAAAGGTAGAACTTAATGTACTAGCTAATAAAATAATATACGAGGCTTCTACAACTTCAGTGCTATCAAATACTATTTCATTATGTATTTTATTAATATTTCTAAAAGTTATACTAAAACTGTTCGTATTTTAAGCTTTATTTTCAGATTTTATAATAATGTAAAACATCCCCTTCAAGGGCAAAGAGGGGCACTTTTATCTGGAGAGCTTAAAAGGGCAGAGGTAATTCTTGTTCATTTAACCCAAGCAAGACTATGTCATGATGAGTTTTTTTATTTAAATAATGGAAGTTAAGTTAGGCCAAATAGTAAAGTAAAATCTCTCAATCCATTTTTAGATAATAGCAAATTATT
Source organism: Linyphia triangularis (assembly GCA_963978545.1). Lineage (NCBI taxonomy): Eukaryota > Metazoa > Arthropoda > Arachnida > Araneae > Linyphiidae > Linyphia > Linyphia triangularis. Next base: position 60,372,340 of record OZ021729.1, read on the forward strand.
GAGAGGGGATGGAAGGCTAAGCATTTTGAATTTAATTTCAACAAGATTCTCTTACTGAAAAGTCATAAATTTAGTTTAATTACAAAGCTTATTCATAAAAAGAATTTATATATAGGTCCTTATGTAAGACAACAATACTTGGCCGCTTAATACCGAAAATGTGGGCAGCAATGTAGTACTACTGTATAACTAGTGCAAAAAGTGGTCTTTTTGCACTAGTTAAAAAAAGTCAGAGAAAAGGAACCTTGAACAAAATATGTTTCTGTTGCAAATTGTATTTGTGAAGACCTACCTGCAGTTATTCAAATAAAGGGACATCTTAAACTCAAAAATGATCACTGCTTTATCATCGGACACAAATGACTTAGTCCTGATCAGTTTTTGATTGGTCAGTCATTGAACACAATGTTAGGGCCAGATCTAACAGATAATCTTGATAATATATTAAATTAGTGGCAGTGTACAAAAATAATCCAATATGTTAGGAAAAGTTGGCAACGAGAATACTTAAAAAAACATCTACAACAAAGAAATAAATACTGATTCTCAAAAGAGAGCATTAAATTGAATATGAGTACTAGTTGTATTACAAATAAAAGATGAAAATTTGTCTTCTTGTGAATAGTTATAAGGTCGAATAGTAGAATGATTTCCAGTTGCAGACGGCACTACTAGAGTTGTTCTAGTACTTACCAAACAAAGGAACTGGAATCACCAAACTGGAATTTTAAAACAACCAATTATTAAATTGTCTATTTTACCAACTCTGTGTAAACTAAATAAAATAAAACTGTAATTGCATCAAAACTGTATGCTATATTATTTGTATAATATCATATGAGTGTTAGTATAGCTCATTTGAGTAATATTATTTGCGTTTCAAATGCCTGTAACCTGGATAGTATTTTAAATGTAGTCAAATAGTGTCTACTGCAATGCCGGTTCAAATGTGCATGCCTGAATTTCTGGAGCAAGATTGAATTCAATTAGCCAAATTGGCAGTCTTTCATTTCATTAATGCCAACTGGTGGCTAATACTAATAGCAGGGCTCCCACTCACTCAGAAAGATTTGGAGCAGGAAAAATGTCTTTCGGAGGAGGTAAAAACAAGTTCAGTAGCAGGAAAAATGCCCTTTGTAGTATGTAAAAGCAACTTTTGTATAGGGGAAAAAAAAAAAAACTAACTTTGTAGCAGAAAAATAAATTTTGCTGTAGAAATTTTTTCTTTAAAGAAGAATTACCCGAGACGAATGTCACCAAATCGGCGTCGCAAATCCCGGAAATAGCTGCTATTGCATTACCATAGGCCTTGGCGAAAACAGATATAACACCAATGTAAATATTGGGATAGCACCCACCATACCATCAGTAATATCGGCGTGAAATCCCAATAATATCGTATTTTTTTAAGTTACCAAACAGTGTCGCAATCTCGGCAATAGCTGCTATTACAACAGTGTAAACTTCAGCGAAAATGACTACCACACTTGCGTAAATATTAGTGATGGCGCTTACATTACCGTCCAAAATCTAAACAGAGGATATAACGTAAGTTGAAGACTCAGCAGACTCGGAAAAAAAACACCACACCAACGTAAATATCAGCGATAGCGCCAAATATACCGGAATATTTCTCAACAATAGCAATATTACAAAGGCGGCCTGCAAAAAAAAAAAAAAATTATAAAAAAAAAAAAAAATTGCTTCCTGGCGCAAATATGGCTAAAATAAAGCATTTGGAGCAGTTAGTGCAGGTCTGAGACCCCTGTAATAGATCTATTCTTCATCCAACTATTGGATTTAGAAAATAAACTTTTGAAAACCAACAAATGTTATACAGTGTACTATTCTTTTAAATCATATCTCTCATAACAAGTACTTAAAAAACAAAAGTTCTACATCTGGTGGAGTATTTGCTAAATCTTTCTCACATGCAACTGATTTTTGTTTTTTTCTAAAACAAAAACAATTAAATTTCAAGTTATAAAGCTACTTTTTCATTCTACTTTGGTTTCAGGCATGGGAGAATGGAGAGGGATGGGAGTTTTATTTACAAAAATATTTACTACCGTTACAGTATTGAAACATTAAGAATAATATATTCAGACATTTTAACACCTTAGAAAAATATAAATATGAAGGTAATTACTAATATATTATTTTTATAAGTAAATCAAAATAGCAAGCAAAATGTCCTATCCCTAATGTGAGGTACGAATTAGACATGTTTTATAAAGGGAAAATTAACACAAAAATTCCGCAAATATTATAATTTTTTTTAAAAAAAATCAGTGTTTCACTTTTGTTCCTAAAGTGTTTTATGTATTATAACTTTTATTTTACTGGACATTAGAGAAATCTAAATAAAACAAATAGGTAGTGCAGTTGCAAACTTTTGCGGATGCAAGATGTCAAAAATGTTTTTCCTTACAGGCTTGAATACTTTATTTTATTTCTTACTCAAATCCATTACCTGCGAATTGTTAATTAATAAAAATCTACTCAATCAATCTACTAATTCATAAAAAAATATTTATTTAGTCAACAAAATATTATTATAAGAGCAATTATGTTAGCAACAATCAGCAATGAATAAGATTGAAAACATGTCTTAGTCTTGTTTTGGTGTTTCAAAATAGCCTTTTGCCTTTTTTGTTATTCAAAGAAGCCTACAAGTAAAATGATTCATAGCAATAAATATTATACTACGTCTTCTCTATCTAATGGAAGAATCAGAAATAAAAAGTACTTTTAGACAGAATTGCAGGTGTCCCATCCTTTACTCAAGCGCACAGTACACATTGAATAAAAACATATTCTATACCAGAGTTTTCACTCAAATCACAGAATGAAAATCAATGACTTTTAAGGACCTAATTAAGGTTTTTAAGGACCTTTAAAAATTTATTTTCAGGCATCATGTATGTATAAATTTTTTTTATAAAGTATATTCTACCAAAACAGTTACAAGTTGGCGCATGTGTAATACAAATATGTCAGAAAATTCCGATACAGTGCGGATGAGTGGCAGATACGCGGGGTTAGCAAGTCAGAGTTGCATTTTTGTAAATTTTGAAGTTGGTCAACATACACAAAAATTAAGGACTTTTAAGGATCTAAGCATTTTCAAGGACTTTTAAGCACTTCTATGCATTTTCAAGTACTTTCAAGGCATTGAAAACAGGTTCAAAAACATTAAGCACTTTTAATGACTTTCAATGACCGTCGGAACCCTGTATACATATTTTGCAAATTAAAATTTAATTTTGAAAATCTGAATATGTTATTTATATATTAGAAAATTTAAACATTTACATAAGAAACATAAGATTTTATTCTAGTAAACAATAGACATCCAATTGCTGCCATATACAAATATGGGTGCTTCACGTGTAAACTCCTAATTACAAATAAATGTGTCAAAAGCTCTGAGTGACATTTACAACTAGGCAAAAAATACACACTTTTCATTCAGAACACACCAAAACATCTGCAAATTAGCATCTTAATTTTGACTTAATGAACAACAAAAATGATAAAACTGAAATTATAGTTGATATTAAACATTTTCTTTACTCGTGCATCAATTAGGAAAATGGTCTGCTGTACAAGTGAAAAAAGTGCTATTACTAATTATATTATACACGACTTATAACGATACAATAAATAAAATACAACATACCTCTTAATTTGCAATAAAGCATCAAGACAATAAAAAGCAATCAAATTTTGTCCATCTATCACATTTTAACCTAGTAAATATTTGAGACTTAAGGCATACATTTGCTTCTGCGGGCCAAATTTTAATGGCATTGTTCATGGTGCATAAATTTTAAATAGCACAATGATTCTGGGGCATTCCTTCTCGCAAATTTTATAAAACACACAATCTGGATTTCCACCCTGTATGGGATGTTGTCTTAATTTCATCCTTTGAGCAATTGAAAACAATGTTCTTTTCACACCATTTCTGGAACTCTTCATTATCTCTGGCAAACACTTCTTCATGACGTGCTGGAGAGGTTTTCTTGAAGTCGGTAAGACTTTAGTCAAGTAGGATAGGCAATTAGGAAACTTGGTTGTTTATACATCATTGGCTAACTTTTTCCTGACAACCACCAGCAGACTATCATCTTTTCTGGTAATTTCATCCTCTCGAATGACAAATCTTTCATCAAATTGATTCAAGCAAACAACTGATGTGTTTCTCGGTTTAAAAACTTTCTCTCTTTTGATGGACCGAATCCATGCATTGTGCCCAATTTCATCTTTTTGAAATCGGAATGCTGGAGTACAAATATCCGCATTTCTGTAATTAGATTTACACGCAGGTACACAACAGTTGCTACCACGATTCAGTATAAAGTTGCGAGGTCAATGGATCATTCACGCATTTAAATTTTTTTTTTTATTCAATTCTAAATGTTTTGAAAAGGCCATAACATAAAAATTTCTGCTCAATGTCCTTTTTCTTTTTTTTAATTTGCGATCAAAATTACCTTGTTAGAGGTTGGCAAGGAAACGACTCATTTCGTTGGCATTGAATGTGACGTCACAGCTTCGCAAACATCTTGGCTTGAAATGCAGCAGAGGATACAAGATTTGCAAGTTTCTCACAAATCATGCCAAACTGTAAAGAATGTGGCATTGGTCTACCAACGCCAATTCTTTCAACGCTAACTATTTGGCAGAAACCTCACGATAATCATAGAAACGATAGGGTTCTCTTTACGTCACGAATTTTGTTGACTGTTTTTGGGGTATTTTCTTTTCTTAATATTTAAATAACTAATTTTTTTTTAAGGACTTTTGTTTGAATATTTGGAATCAGAAAGAAATTCTTCATAAATATGTACTAATTTCACTCGTTTAAAAAAATCTTGGGAATTGTCTATTAATAATGGACTGCAGAATGGAAACTTTTGCTGATTGAAACAAAAAATTCACTGAACGTCTCTTGTTTTTATAATTATCGCGACAACTCTAATTAGCGTCACAAGGTACAAAATAATGCAATGGTTAATTTTTTCGCCCGCGTGCAGAGAAAATCATTTTTGTTGGCGAAAAGTCTGTCTTCGATGAAAAATAAAATCAAGCCTGGTGGAGTTGAAAGCGTGACGTCATATATGAAAACAATCGCTGTGGTCTGGCCCGATCAACTAAAGAGGGTAAAAACTGTTTCACAATGGCCCCGTTTAAACTAATCATTTATATATCCTATAACTGTTATAGGGTTACAATAGCAACCCTATCGTAAACATTTAGGCTTGAAGTTACAGTTACATGTCATTTAAATATTTAGGCTCGGCGACACCTGGTACCTACCTAATGGAAAAGTACCCTATGTTGAGAAAAAGCTATATTTTTATACTTCAAAATTAGAGTACTCTTCTGTTAGACGGGTACCAGATAAAAACCACCAAATTGCAGCGATAACTTATCCAAACTGAACCTTCAAATAATTTACAATTCCTATAACAAACCGTATTGGGGATCTATAGCAATAGTAACCAAATATAGCAAACTGTAACATTTATGCTTGGTGATACATTTATTCATTTAAGCATATAAGTATTTAGGCTTGACGCCAACTGGTATCTGGCTATCGGAAGAGTACCAATATTAAAGGTGAAACATTCAGAGAACCAAATTGAGTACAGATGTAGTATAGGATATTTCTTTGGCATTTTTTTTTTTTTAGATAAATGCTGTTTCTGGCAACAGGTTTTATTTTAAGTTATATTTTAATTTAGTTTATAATTTTATTTTATTTCACTTAATCTGTTTTTGATTTTGGCAAATTTTCTAAACGACAAATGAAAAAAATTGCCAAATGTCCTATACTACATCTGTTTCCCAAATTCAAAAACATTCCATATTAACTAACAGAAATGACACAAAATGGCACCATCAAACTGTGAAATTCATGAACAATTTCAGCCAAAGTTAAAAATAATGTAAATGGTCAGAAACAATATTGAGAAGGAAAAATTTATTTGACCGTTTCGTATTAATATACTACTCAGGCAAAGCAGTGAATTTAAAAAAAAAAAAAAAAATATGATTTTTTTTAAGTTTAGTTCTAGACTTTCCAAACTGGAAAACTTTCTTTACAACCACCTATAGTGTAATTTTACCACTATATTTACAGACATTTATCAAGATTCTACAAAAAAAAATTAAAACTTATGTTCGACGAGGTCCTAAATTTGCAGTCGCCTCTTATTCTCTATGAAAAGTCATTGGTTTACATTCAGAACCAAAACTAAAAACACTAGAAATGTGATCATTTATATATATAAAAAAAAAAATCATTTATAGTACTATCCCTGGTTGTGCCGTCTTTAATTCAGGTATATTCAGTTCCACACAAAAACAAGCGAAACAGATTAAAAAGGAAAGGCAAAGGAAAATTATTAAATTGAATGCACCTTTTTTCCCCCATACATATATTAAACTCGCGTTTCAAATTTATAATTTACATATTAATCAAACAGTAACATTACGTGTGGGCTTGTTGATAACTAGTATATTGCAAGTAAAGGGTCCCATTTAAATGAATCAGCTAATCAAACAATTAATGACATATTTACGTTTCCAAGGAACCATCATTGCATTGTCTATATCCAAGAAAAATTAAGAATAAATATTACTCATCCAGCTGTGCAAATAAGCACATGTTCTCATCTAACATATTTTAACAATAGATAAATAATACATTGATTATGACAGGAAATGTGTCGCTACGAATTGAGTTTTACACTTACTTTCACGAGATTAAAACTCTTGAAAAATAACTTAACATTGAAGTTAATTTCTTATTACACTTGCTTATAAATATAAAGACATATTCAAACATGCAGACTGAACAGAAAGTAAATTTTATACTTGTTGCCATATGATACGCGGTTATTTACAATGCAACCGAGTTGAGTTGTACAACTATACAGTTTGTATCAAAGTATAAATTTTGTATAAGGAAAAGATATTGACATCGTACAGTTCTAAAAAACAGGTGATGCATCAATTTCGTTTCGTGAATCAAGCAAAAAACTTTTTGCTACATGGTTGATTTGTTGTGGAAAATTTAACAGTGGATGAATATCCCAAGCGTTTCACCACTACTAAAAGGAATGACGTCATGCACATTTTTCCATTCTGTCAATTCCTTTGCCTGTAACGATGATTGGTAGTCGATCAATAATCTCACTTGCAGCTGTCTACTAATTTTGAAAGTAGATAGCAGAATACCAAGTCGTATCTCGATGGTGAAATTTTTTGCATGTTAGATGAACTATCTGCATCTGAGCAATGTGAGTCGAGTGAAACACTTCAGGAATATACATTCCCAAAACTGCTATTTTGAAGCTATGAAGACATAAAAAGCTGAAACTTAAAATTCATATAACATGAGGGCATGAGAAGCAAAGAGATTCAAGTGACTTTTCTTAACTTTTGAGAAAATACACTTTCAAGTTTCTTATTTATATTAAATTTCTATGTCTCAGTTGCTGGTACCTCCGCGCGAAAAAGGCATTGAGAGCAAAGGGTTAACTTATAATTTCTTAAAATTATGACCTTTTTGTTACATCTTATAGTAATTCATGACTTCGTATCTATTCAGATTTTTAGCTCATTTCCACAAGTCAAGCAAGAGTCAAATTTGTTGGTTTTCCAAACTGAAACCTTTCATATATCCTTAATATTTTTTTGTAATTCTGCATCAATGTAAAGACTATTATTAAAAAAGGCAGAATGCTCATGCCTGATATATGAATACTACCAATAGCATTGATATACAATAAGGACATCTACATGAATCCACCAGATGAACATACCAAAAATTTTATTTTATCATATTGTTTTTAAAACAAAGTGGGGCTTTAGATTGTTAAAGATTTTTAACAGTGCAAGAGCTGCATATAAGGAGACTTTCACGAGTTAGTAATCTTGAGAGGGAAAGTTTTTTCCAAGCCCCACAAATTTTACATTTTCCCAATGAGTAATATGCATAATAAAATTGAGAGAAATGCTCTTTTTACAAAAAGTAGATTTTTCGGGGATGGAATTTAGGATATACTTTGAAAAGCAATAATTTGTATTAACTATTGATGTAAAATAATTTAAATTTTAAGTTTTATAAATGAGGCATTGAGCGCCATACTAAGTTGGACAATAAATAAACCACATTTTCAGTCAATGGTCAAAAGGGTGTAGAAACAGCCTTCAACTAAAAGAATAAACATTGTTCTATGATCCATTTTGGCATTCAACGCCTCAAATGTCCTTGCCTTATAACTTGAAAAAATCCAATTACAAAACTACCATAGAGAGATACATAAATTAAAATACATTAAATTTTAAAATGTTCAATCAATGCATATGCAAGGTAACCTAATTCATCTCTCTTGTGATGCCCTAATAAAATTCTTCCCAAGGAAAAAAGGCTAATAATACACCATTGAAATAAACTAGTCTTTTCTAGAAAAAATTAGTTTAATGTAATGCGCTATTAATAAACCAATTTAGCTAGATATGTGGTTATTGGTAATGCATGGACTTCTCTCATGAAATGTATATTTAATTTGAATTCTGCAATTTAATTATCAAACCACTTAATTTAATAAATAAAACCTATAAAAATATTGAAATGGCACATGGAAGAGATGATCATTAAAACTTGTAAAAGTAAACAAAATCAAACAAGAAAATTAGGATAATATTAAATGTATGCACATTATATAATAATAGTACGTAATGCGATAGCAAATTAACTGAACATGCTTTTAAAAACATTCATTTATCTGGATAAGTAATTATATTGGGACTTAATTTTAAATTATACTTGTATTAAAATTAATTTTTTAAATCGTTTCCATACCTTTGATATTAGTTTTCGAAAAACCAGGAATATTTTCATAATACGAAAACAGAGTAAATTTTTGGAAAATTATTAGATTTCCTTAATTGGATTTAAAGATAATTAAAATAACAGTAGTTGGTTGGAAAATTAATTACCCGTATGTAGTACAAATAAAGATTAATACTAACAAGCTACCAGTTACATTGTTAATAGTCAACATGCAACTACACCAAATAAGCTACATTTCCAATGCACATAAAAACATTAAAAAAAAAAAGCATAACAGTATAAGAGAATCTTGAAGACAATGTTTGAAGTTCTTAGTAATGGTTGAAAAAAGCAATTGTCAGAAAAGCAACATTCAGCCATTCTACAGAATTGTAGTATGTCTGCTAAATTGGAAAGGCAAGTACTTTAAGTTTTTCACCTTAAACCAAGAAAACAAGTTGGATGCTTGCTATTTAGCTGGAAATCTAGAGTGCCTTTTTTTAAAGTTCTTTATAAATTAACTATTAACCGAATCAAACTAAAATCAGTGCATATCGAATTAATTTTTATTTTAAAATAAAATTAAGCCACTATATGCATGTTCCTCATTAAATTAATATTGTCGTACTGGTCTACAAATGCTTCTTATAAAATATTTTACAATCTAGTAGATTTAACGTACAATGAAGTGATCAAAATAAATTACTCAGTAAATCAAACGACACAGAAATGGGGGATAAAACAGATTTATTGCAATTGTAGCAACATAACATACATAACAAAGTCTGTCCTTTCTTTCAATGGTGGAAATTATTATTTTTTCCATAGAGAAAAACATCATAGAAGAGGGGAAAAACGCATCTTTAAAATTATTTCTCTCAAAGTTATGTATAGATAAAAAAAAAGATTACGTTAGTTTTAAGTACTTTAAATCCATCCTTGTTAGAATTTGTTACTTTTTATTTAGACTATGCTGTACTGGTTACAATTGTTAAAATACTCATTTACAATACTGGTAGCCAACAAAAACAAATGAACATAAGTACAAATATATATGAACACAATACATTCTAACTCAAAAAACAAAGCAAAAGGGTACAATAACAAATTTAACAGCTTGTTAAAAGTTCCATTTTGTTATGATCTAAAAACATATTAAAATATACACACAATTAAAAAAAAATAAAAACTTTTGCATAAATTTGTTAGAGGATTTCATCATCCATTCAGCTGCAGTTGAAGTAGATAAAGGATTGCCAATGAAAACAAAATGTAGCTACCCAATTTGAGGAGGAACAAATTCAATTATAACATTAAATTCAAAAGTCGATTATAATATTAATTAATGATAAAAGTTACTACAAATTGAAAAACATGTTTCATTCATGAAACACACCAAGTGTCGGCACATGCAAAATTTACCAATTGTAAACAAAACTAGAAACCTCAAAAAGTAAATTACAAGTTCTCAAACATACCTAGCATCTGTTTATTCAAAATTCATGATTTTTAAACAAATATTATAACCCCAAAAAAGTCCCTTATAAGTTCTCAAAACAAACAAAAAAACATTGTTCTTGAAAACCTTTAAAGTATTATCTTCTAAATTAGTCATAGGAAATGCTGACAGAGCCAGAGAAAAGACTCTGCTTTACACAACAAAATATCACTTGATTAATACATAGAAGCTGTTATTTGACTCTCACACTTCCCACCACCACAGCACTCTTTTTACTTAACAGATTTAAACAACTCTTTAATCTACAAAGAGAAACATATGGAATGTACCGATTGTATAACAGAACAGATATACACACAAAAACTATACTAGGCTGCATCTAACTTGATAACAGACTTTGTCCTAGGCACATTCCTATTTTTTTTATTCTTCATCTTGCTCGAATGTTGGCTGACGTCCAAAAGAAAGACCAAGTTACTTTCGCACAAATTATTTTTTGGTCATAGGCCTCATCAGCAAGGTACATAAGTAGAGATTATTTTTAACTGATTAATTTAGAGACAAGGCATCACTTAAATTTATTTATAATTTGAAGTCAAATTTATACTACAAGTGACACTTAATATTCGAGACAATTATAAACCAAATTGTCATTATCATGTGCAAACTGTCTATTACCAAGTTAGAATAGCCAAGTATGCAAACTGCAAAACTAACAACTTATATAATAGCAATAGCTGGGTAGGTGAATAGTAGTAAATTTTATTTTAAAGACATTTGAGGCAATCTGTAAAGGTTGGCGCTAGACTATTATTATCTGTCAGTATGTTGACTAACAATCTATAAAATAACCCTCTATGGCACAATATAAATCAAAATAATTAATTCTAAATAGACTCTGAAGATTCAGACAACAATTACAGAATGCCCAGTCTAATTTTTTTGTATTATTTTTTTTTTACAACTCCAAACAGCGGCATTAGAGATATTCACAAAAAACAATAAGGAGAAGAGCCTTCACGGCACAAACTGTACAAATGTTTCGACCGCTAAAATAAGTACACTTATACACCCAGCCAGTAATAATTGACACCACAAATAAGTCTCTCGCTAAGCCCTAAGACTGTTTCAGGATACTACAAGCATGCTTTAGAGATACGACACATATATGTTAAATACAGACAAAAAGGAAAAATGTTCCAAAATTCCGATATGTGTTTTCCGATTTATCATGATCTATAATGATGTGCAAGGACAAAGATATTTATAGTATTGAGGTCCTGCCAAATGTTAACCTTTACTGCCTGGATGAAAAATATAGTTCAGGGTTTGCATTTACATTCTGGGATCTCAAATCAGGCTCCGTCGAATAAATGCTCTGAGCCTTTCGTCTAAGCACATAAAATGTTAGAATACAAACCAAAGAATTGCATCATAGGCCTTTTAAATTAACTGATAATTTCTATATAAATTACTTTCTTATATACATAGAAAAGAATTTGTTCCTGGCTTAATTATTATTTTTTTTTTTTTTTTTTGGCCAGGGTCAAAGTAAACACAAACCCTGAGCAAATCTCTAGCAAAAACCGACCGCTCTACATCCGCTTGTGCAACCTACGAATAATCAATGATTCGCTATCTTCCTAGGATTAATGACCAAATAAATCACTTTTTCACCATAATAAACGCACGCTAAAATAGTTTTACGCTGTGCTCAATGACATTTTGTGCAGACAAAAAGGTTGTGAGAGACCTCCACACCGTAAAGGTTAGGCATTTGTGCATCGTAGGCAAGGTTAATTGAAGCGTAGAAGTAGGAGGCGGCCTTGGAAAAAAAAAAGACTGAGAAAATACTCTGAAACGAAAAATCGGAACTACATTCGCATCGCAAGAGGGAGAGTTATACGCAGGAACTGAAATTTACCATCCGTATGGCACTAAATATGACACTGATAAATATATAAATTGATGGCCTAATATGGATGATCCCTCCACGCAATGAGAAATCATACGGAAAACTGCTCTATGTTAATTTACAGAAAAAGAAGAGAACATTAGTCAACGGACAAACGTCCATTGTGAATGCTCATTTAATAACGACATCCGCATACAATTTCTAAAGTAGCTGGTTTTCTTTATATTCGTTTTTTAATCAATAAGTTTAATTTTTTGCTGCCATTTAATTTTTTTGAGGGTGCAGCTATCTTCGGAATGCATGTGGATTCGCAGGGTGTCAGCTGCTCTATTAATTTACAGAAAAAAAGAAGAGAACATTAGTCAACAGGTAAATTCCATTGTTGAATGTTCGCATAACGACATCCGCATACAATTTCTAAAGTAGCTGATGTTCTTTACACTCTTTTTTTTTATTTAATTTTCATTTAAATATTTGAAGCCATTTTAGGTCGGTTTTTTTTTTAGGGTTCAGCTATCTTCGGAATGCATATGTGGATTCGCAGGGTGTTGGTTCAGACGCTCAGAAGTTGAGAGTTGAGTCGTCCCACTCCAGCTCCTTGGTCTTGGCTTTTCCTGCGGCTTGTCCTGCCTCTTCTTCCTCCTCCGAACTTTCTCCGTCGTCACGGTAACTGCTGCCATCATCAGAGCTGTCAGAGTCTTCATCTTCGTTGAGGGGCCGAGCAATTTGCTCCTGCTCGATTTGCTAGAATTACGCAAAGGAATTTAATTTTACTGGAAATATATATAAACATAAACAAGGTAACTAGAGTTTTACGTAAAGTAATTATTTTCTTAACAATTAAATGGGCTATTTAAGAAATCCCTGGAATGAGTCAGCAAAAGCAGTTTTAAGAAATCAAGAAAAACTTGTAGTAGTGAATATTTTTTAACTATGAGTAGAATAGGCAGGGTTTCTGCCAAAGTAAAATGTCACAAATCCATGACTTTTCATGACTATCCAAGACTGAAGCAAATAATTTTTCATGACTCAAGAAATCAAATCACATAAATAATAATAATAATAACCTATATGAATTTTACCAACATGAACATAATAAGTAAATCAATGTACAATAAAATGATTTTTATAAAGTTTTATTTTAAATTAAGTACAAAAATCCTTGTTTCAGTAACTCCTAAATCCTGGGTTCCCACTCTTTTTTCAAACTGAAAATTAAGGAGCTTTTAAGGACCCACAGGTCTGTCAGAAAAGTGATCATTATATCAGAGTTTTGGGAAGTCTGAATGTGCGCAGGCTGCATGGTTGTCAAGACTTGCAAGCAAGCCCAATAAAATTGTATTGCAGATTTATATACATAAAAAAAGAACCGATATCCGCATTTTAGCTGAATTGTATAATTTTTGACAGGTGCAATCTCTGCAATAGCATCAGTGACATTATATTGGCGCAACACCCGACGAAAATGAGCACCTTGCAACATCGTAATTCTAAACGACAGCGCACGCCGTAAGTATGAGATCAACGATCATTTCAAAAGCGAAACACTCAGTAAAATGGCGATCTCATACCAACGTAAATCATGCTGATAGAGGCTATAACAGAGAAAAAAGTAGTCATTCCATCCATGATTTAGGGAGATTTGAACATATGCAGGTTCCGTGGTAGTCAGAAAATTTACATTGATTGAAATTTCGGTCAAAAAACGTGAAAACTTCGAATTTGAACAGAGAGGGAGGAATAACCTATCCGAGAGATCAATGAGAAATTTGGAGGGGGGGGGGGGGGGGAGGGAGTAGAAAAATATGGAAAATTAAAAAAAGGGTGGACATTTGCCGATCAGCAGAAGGAATCGCATCCCAGGAGGAGATAAATTTTCGGTACAAAATTTACGATTTCAGTACTTTTTCGGAACCAGTAGACTGATGAATTATGAATAATTGTATAAAAAAAATAATAATAAATAAAAAAAAGTTTAATGGTTATTAAATTATGAGAGTCTCTTTTTTAAATCTAGGGCTCCCCCTGCACTTGCTTCATTTGTCTTGTAATAGTTTATCAGCAAGAAACCCCTTGCTAATTTCATCAAACGAATAACAATTATAATCCTCAAAGTCAAATTTACAAGGTTTTAATATTGTTGCGAGTTTATTTTTATGCTCTTGCTTTAGAACATGGAAATAGTTCATGCACTTTGTGACAAGTTTTGACTATTCCTCACCAAAAAAAAAAAAAAAAAAAAAGGGCAAGAGGGGTTTATCATATTTTGAAAGAACTTGAGGAAAGGCCGCAGTAATTTAGCAACAGCTAAAACAAAATTAAATTTGACCATTACTGTTGTGTCTTCAGTTGCTTCACGAATGGTGTGATAAGACTTGTAACTTGGTTTGCTAAAATTGTCCTTTTCTACCACTTTTATATTTTCAAGTGCGAATTTGCATATTATGTCTTATTTTCTTGATTATTTCATATTCCTTCGGTTTTCAGTCATTGCTTAGCATTAACGTCTAATTTTCATTACTGGTAGATTTTGAATCATCCGCCTTAATGAATTGGTGACGTTTTGACATAGTTGCCAACTTTTTAAAAGCGTGCTAATATATAGGCTAAGAATTTACCTGGTTGGTTTGTATGCTCAACGACCTATTTGTAAGCACAATGACGGCTAGTCAGAACGGGACCTACAGCTTAACGTGGATTCTGCACCACAATGAACATCCATGTCTAACCCGAGATTCGAACCTGGCACTTTTGGCATGCAGCCAGAGCGCTAACCTCACAGCCATCAGATGAGCAGGAATTTACCACGAGAACTCGTTCCCGGAATGCGGCCTCACATTTAAACACCCGTCAGTTAGCAGGGGGAAAAAACGTTTAAAAGATGCGTTTAGTGTTCCGATCATTATATTTTGAGCTTTAGTGACCGATTGGCTCTACTTAACATTTTCTTGATATAGTTTCGAAAACCGGCAAAAAATTGCTGTCTCGGACAGTTTTACGAGGAAATTAAGGAGTTTTAAGGACCAGATTTATCAAAATTAAGGAGTTCTTAAGGGTCCTTAAAAATGAAAACCAAAATTAAGGAATTCTTACGACTTTTAAGGACCCGTGGGAACCCTGAAATCAGAAGAAAAAGGGAAAAATAATTTTTGATTCTTTGATATTTCAGTGTTAAAAAAGCTAATCAATCTTTAATAATAAAGAAATATTTGAAGAAAGTATAAGTGAATAATAATAAATAATATCATCAACAATCTAAAGTTTTTTTTTTTTTTTTTGCATTGTTAAAATCAAAAGTTTAAAAAATGTAAACACAAGCTTATCAAAACCGTTCATTTCAGTTCTCATATTATGATTTTTTCCCCCACCAACTAGACCTTACTCAGGTGATGACACAAATTTGGAGTTCAGAAATATTTTTTACTGGCTGTGGTTTTTAACTGTGACCATTGTTTCCATCAAAACTTAAATAAAAACATAGATGAATTTTCAATGAGCTGAATAACGATCATGGCGTTTATAACATCACAGTTAAGTGATTTGACTTAAATGTTTAAAAATCCATGAAATTCACTGTATTTCCATGACATATGGCAATTTTTTTGCTCAAAATCATGACTTTCCATGACAAAATTTACCCAATGTCCAAATTCCTGACTTTTCATATGCGCGGACACCCTGAAGAGGAGTTCTTAAATAAATATTAACTATTAGGATCCCTAATGCCATGTATAGTAACCTGATGCCAGTGGTTTTCTTTAAACTGTGGCTACTTCTATGCAATCCGTTTAAAGAGAGGACAATTAAGATATGAGAGAGTAGGAATTAAGTAAAATATTAACAAAACAATTCAATAAAATAATAGAACTCATTACTATTAACTTAAGAGAAATGGGATAATATCAAAGAGTCTGTCTTTTTGAAACATAACAGTACTTAAACCTGGAACCTTTTTAAGCAAGGGTGATAACTTTTAAAAAAAGAGGAAAAAACACATTTCCATTCTTTAAAAAAGATTTTGCTTTTTTTTCACTCGGATAATTTTAAACTGAGAAGAAAATAAAATTCATATCTGAAGATAGCAACTCTTTATAAATATATTCGTATTTAAAGTTGATCACACAATTATACTCGGATCTTTAAAAAAAAAAAAAAAAACTGATATCCAAAATAGTGTTTGTTATTTTTATTACTTACTACTAACAACCTCCTGGCAATCAAGAATGTACCAATTAAAGGATAATGACTTATATTCTTCTACAATTCTCATTAATTTGAAGTAAACTATAAAACACAATTCAAAATCTCTATTTAGATATTAGAGTTGCAAAACATTCTGATCTAGAAGGTAATATGTCTTATATCCAGAATAGTTAAATGGGTGGTATTTTTAAGAGCACTGGTTTGTTACATGGCGGGTAGATTGAACGAGGATGACAGTTGACTGTGTGACTTAGAAGGAAGATATAAGAATGATATCAGAATACATCCCCAATTCAGAGTTATTGCAATTACGGTAGAGAAATTGTAATATGATACATACAATATACGGGGGGGGGGGGGGGGGGAGGGAGGGGAAGAGAGGGTAATGCACAGCAACTATGCTTGAATAATAAGTTGTAAAAAGAAATTATTATGAAGGATGAATCATAGAAAATGTTTTAGCACTTAACATATTTTAGGAAGGCTGCTTAATCAAGTCAAGAATATCAGGGACAGGCTTTTAACTACTTTTGGAATGGTCTTTGAAACAAGGACTTAAGACAACTTTGGATATTGCGAGATGTAGCAAAGTAGTTATATATGATACAGTGATGTAGAAATAACATAATACAAACATGCCAAAGACAAAAAAATAAATAGCCGAATTGAAAATAATGCAAGTAAATCAAAATACAAAAACTATGGCAGCAAGTTTCGGAAAGGATGCTGTAAGTTCTGGTATACATAAACATCATTCTGAAACTTTTATAGAATGTAGTGAAATGTTAGTTTGACTTTCTTCTTGCGTATCAATATCTTTTTTTTTTTTTTTTTTCAAACTGATGCCAATTTGGAGAGGATATTGTTTATTAAGGAACAACCCAAAAACTTTAGGCTTTAAGGAGACAGCAGGGAAAAGGCAAGCCAATGGGGTAAGTGGTCATAAGGTAAGTAAAGAGTCCAATAGCATGCCAAAACTGAGTTAATTTATGTCATTGATGATGTAATAACTTTATTAAGTTAGCATTATTTTTGGAAAAGCATAGAATGTTTGCTGAGCAGATATTCTTTCTCATTAAAAGTCAAATATTTTTGTTTTCTCACTACAAGTGAAATAAGTGGTGTTTTCCAAACAAAAAGAAGCTTACTAATCAGTTGGGTTCATTGTGGTGTTAGGACAGACTTGGGTAGCAGTTAGTAAGTAATAATTACTAAGATTTTTTTTAAACATTTATGGTTGACTAGGATATTCATTAAAAAGTAGTATTTACAAGGCTTCACTGATTTGTCTGGGACCTGAGCAAAAGGGGAAAACTTAGATGGCAAATATAAAAATAATTTTTCCCCCAATTTAACATGTGTTATCTGAAGTTGTAACAGGATTTTTCCATAATAAATTTTACAGAGTTACATTGTATCATACACCAAGCATTTAAAGCTTAATTCAATATAAATTTTTTATTAGATTTTTTTTTTACAATGTTTTACTAGGAAAAGAACATGCATTTAAATACCAACTATAGGGTTTCCACTCAAATCACAGAATGAAAATCGATGACTTTTCAATAACTTTTAACCCACTGGCGGTCATGCACGTATATATGCATCATTTGATCCTAAGTTTTTTCAGTAATGCACTACATTTTTAAATTTATAAATAAAATTTAAAATAAAATATTTTTTAAATATTTTTACTAGGATGATAATTTATAACCTATCTAAAACAAAGGAATAAAAAATAATTTTTAAAAATTATACATTTGAATTAGAAATATAATTTAAAAATTGTGCCTTGAAAACGAGTTAAAAAATATTAAGCACTTTCAATAACTGTGAGAACCCTGAACTGGATTAGTAGCAGCCAATTAGTAATAAATTTAAGAAATTGAAACTAGCAAGATTTATCTTCTTCCTTTTGTAGTAATAATTTCTAATATCAAATGATTTTTGTAATTTAAAATATTGTAGTGCAAATGATATTATTTTTTTTTAAACTAATAAATGTAGCATGTCCTGGGCAGATAATCCATTATTGCAAACAAAAATTAGAGAGTATTCCTCTAAATTCTATAAATTTTTTGTAATGATTTACGAAGTGCACCAAAACCAGTAGCTATTTCTTAAGGTATAAAATTCATTGTGTGAGACAAGTTCTACTCACATCCATTGGGTTGACTATGATTGTGAGCGAGGAATCATCCCAGGCCATTTCCTGGTCTTCGTCTCTGGTCTCCCGTGATCTGTGGTGGGCAGCACGAATACGAATCACACCCAGCACAATCATGAACACCAGGAATCCAACGCACACCACAATGATGATGGCCACTGCATGACCTGATAAGGAATTTAAAAGTTGGTTGTTTATCAGTATTATCTATTAGTAAATTTGTGTATCAATAATAACTATTTATAAATTAAGTGTCAGTAATATCTACTAGCAAATTTGTAAGTGTCAATAGTAACCAAAATTGAGAGTAATTAGTATATATTTTAAAGTGAAAAAAATTATATGTAAAAGGCATTTTATGAGATGAAATCTTTGAGAATTTTCCATTGCTATAATAATAAATTTGTGACTTCACAAATCACGTATAAAATAAATAGCCAGTTTTTCAGAAACAATAACCAAGGACGTAGTCTGTTGGCACTATTTTTTGAGGACAGTGCAAGGAAAAGAGAAAACTATATAATATAAAAAAATACGTTTTAAAAACATATTACTATATTAAATATATTATATACCCACACATAAAATAGCTTAAACAACAAATTAAAAAAAGAAAAAAGAAAAAAAAGTACTAATTAAATAAAGACAGTGTTTAAAGAATAAGATTTTACCAATAACCCTTAAGCTCAAATTTCAACATCAAAAATCAAAATGCAGCTTTTTACATAAAAACAATAAAACAAAATAAAAAAAAGTACAGCTTTAATAATTTAGTCAAAACAATATTTCCAAAAGGAATCAAAATACAATTATTATTACTAAAATCTACTTTTTAAGCAAGATTTATATTTACTAACTTTTTTAGAAAACTGTTTCAGGATAAGGAAACAAACTTGATGCAAACAGATTGAAAAATCAACAGAGGATATTCTCTGCAGTACTCACTTGCAGATGCCTTTGCAATGGCCTCGCTCCCTCCTCCTAGTTCACTGTCCATGAATGAGGATGCAGCCCTCACTTTGGCTTCCTTAAATTCCACCTTGTGGTCGTGAACCTGGGCATGGTTCATGGGCTCATTGAGGGCAGGTTGTTTGGGATCAGCTGCCTCGTGACCAGGTTCTGCTCTTGGGTGAATGACAGTCAGCTGCAAATCACAGTTGGTAAGATTAGTAAGAACTGTAGGTTGAATTAGTTAGGTTTTCCAATATTGAGCATCTCATGATCAACAATAAATTTTCAAGACCCAAACCATTAAACTTTTCTCAGACATTATATCGTCTGCAGGAAACAGTGACATAAGCATGAAGCTCACTTTCAGTATTACGGTATTGGCTGTTTTGGTCGGCGGTTCATGACTATAAAATTGAATTATTCATCTTGTACAACTGTGGTTTTGGATATTTTAGGAAATGAAGAATGTATCATGTACACACTTGCAAACAGTTTATAACAAAATGTTTTCCTGAAGTTAATTTTGTGTTTACATTTGAATATATGTCTCGTTCAAACAATTTTTTGTCTCTGACAATTTAATTTAAAGTTAAAATATTTACAGTATTGAGAATCATCTGGCGCAAGAGCAATATTGCATCAGACTGTCAATGCATCAAGATTAGTGTGAAAAGGAAATGAATTCCAGGTGGAATTTTAAAAGAACTGCTAAGCATTTTCCTCTTGAATGGGAGAAACCTCCCAATGCAAGCCTATATAATGAGAAACCAGCTAATATATATAAAAAAATCTTTTTGATACTATTTGTCACATACATTTTAAATTTAGAATATTCCATGTTTTATGTAGTTTATTTTGCCATATTAATCATGTTGCAAGTGTGTAAATTTATTTAAACAGTTAATCGGGATTTTGGTAATGAAGGCAGTAATTTATATTCAGTCTGCTATAGTTTCAGTAGTTTGCATTAAATACCAGAGGTTTCTTTTTAAATTTTTTTTAAATCAAATGAATAATTTAAGCTATAACTGTCATGTTACTAGAAACAATAGAAAAATAATTTATGATTTTAATAACAGCAATCGAATTTCAATAAAAAAGTATTTTATACTAAAGGGCAAATGTATTTTTTTTTAATTTATAATACTTGAAAAATTCAATTGAATCTGTTTACAAAATCACAACATAAATTAAGATATGCATTTTTAAATAGTGTTGGCACAAAATAGGTAATTTGTTCCAAAATACAAGATATTGGTTTAAAAAATCTCTGGAATCACAAACAGTGAAAAATAGTTTCTTCAATCCAGCATCTAGAAGCAGGAAAAGAGATTACATAAAGAAACATGAGTTAAATGAATCCTTACAGTTTGTATATACTCGTTGCTGACGAATCGACCATTCAGCTCAGAGCAAACCAACTTGAAGGCACGGTTAAGGTAGTAAGCAGGTTTTCTATTATAGTAGACAATCTGGCGAAGGACTAGATCATAATTGTGAATAGTATCAGCCCCTGCAAATAATATACACAAAATTAGACATATTATAACATATACTTTAGTACAAAATAGTAATTAATCAAGCAAGGATTACTATAACTGAGGATTGAAAATAACTATGAGTGAACTTTTTCTTTCTTTAGTGGGAATTTTCAGCTTGTCCTTGCCCTGTAGATTTTTTTCTCCCACAATTTAATTATTTTTGAGAATATTGTATTTAAAAATAATTTGTAAATTCCAATTACAGATATAATGCTTCTTTCTTTTAAGAACAATTTTGCAAAATAATACAGAGTCGAATAAAGAAACTGAAAATAAGTTTTCATGTTAGCTGAAAATGCTCGAGTGCGAATCGGAAAAACATCAAATGCAGGTAGTAAAATTTAATTTTAAGTCGTATTTATTTTTCTAGTTAAAATAGGCTGTTACAAGTAAAATTCAATAACTCTCAGAATACTTGGACAGTATTTTATTAATATTAGATGTAAAACCATTCAAAGAAGACATAAATATCATTATTACTATCTTTAAAATGTAGATATGATGTTTAACATGACTGTTTTACAATTACTTTGAATCATCATAAACAGTACCACAAACCTCAAGATCTTTTCAAATTAAACCTTAATGCTCTTTTTACCAAAAAACAGAATTGTTATCAGTAAGTAAAAGTAAATTAAACCACGAAAGGCCACCCACCAAAAATGACCAATCCATCCTTGTTCTCCTTATGGTGTATTCCCAGGTGACTCATCAGACTGATGGGCATCTTGAAATATTCATGGTCAGGGTTGAGAGGAGGGTAGACCTGAATGCTACACGAGTCCAGTTTGTGGTCCAAGGATCCAGGATTGGAGGAGTCCAGTCCGTTATTCTGCATTTCTTCATCCTGCTCCTGAGGAAGAGGTGTTACACGCTTAAATTAGACCAGTTTAACCAAGATTGGCATACGTTAAAATGAAGTTCTGAGTTATATAATAAACATTCTTTGATGGATTATATTTGAGTGTTTTCAATATCATTTCCCCCTTATTTAGCCTTCATATATTTCTATAGTTTGCATTCTTTCCTTTCCCTATCTTGAAATTTTTTACTGATAACGTTAAATTTCATGCTGCTATGTGCATATACTACAAATATTTGCCCAAGCATAGTGTCTCAAAATATTAATAGTCAAACCAAAAATTGTTGCCAGTGCAATGCAAATAAAATGCACGCAATATTTGTGAGGTTGACCATCAAGATTCCCTTGACAAATAACATTTTAATCATATTCAATAAGAGTACAAGTTAAATTATGGAACATACAGGAAAAATAAAGCTTGGCTTAGTAATGACTATATTCACAGCCGGTATTGGTGATACATATTCAGCTGAATTATAGGTAACAAGTAGTGCATAGCCTCAAAACCATTGATACAAAAACTTTTTTAAAGTATTTTGTGTTTCCAAAATAAATTGTAGATTTATATTCTTGCATATACAGAAGACTACAGAGAAAACACTATAGCAAAAAAAATCAAGAAATGCTGTCTCTGAACCAGGGGTGTACTGGGACATAAAATCGGCTAGGTGATTTTAGATTTATGGCTGCTCAATTTTTCAATATAATCATTGATCAGAATTTAATAATTATTTTCAGTAATAAAATAATTCTTTTCAATAATAAAATAATTCCATTAAATAAATAATATATTATATTACTTCAATATTTATATTATATTACTTCAATATTTATATTTATAGATTAAATTCAATAGTTAATTATTAATTAATTTTAATAATTGTATTGTTTTAATTATAAGTTTAAATCAAATTTTCACAGTCCCTATTATTTATACCTCTTTCGAGTAAAATTGGTTTCTATAAACCAAAAGCTAAAAAAAAAAAAAATCTAAATTGCAAAATATATATTGTCTAAGTCCATGTATATAACTATTATGTTTACTAAAAAATGACATCGAAAATGATATTTTATACTTTTTAAGGTTAAATATATACTAAGTAAAATTCGTAATACGATGATGTAGATGTAGACGGCTGGTGGGTGTGATTGCGATTTGAATGAATTGGATTAAAAAAAACGTTGAGAAAAGTAACTAATTATATTGAAAACAAAATTGAAAAAATCTAATAAAATCTTCCAAACAGGACCGGCCCATTTTTTACAAACACTGACTAGCCCGGTGATCGCAGAAAACAACCCAATGGCCAGTATGTCCCTGCACTGAATCAATATCGGAATTTTATTTCGACTTTCTGGCAAATTGCTCCATTTATTCACCACTCAATTGTAACACAAATTTATACCATTCTCAAAATTAAAATGTGAACTTAAAACTTGTATGCATGACCTCTTGTCCTATACTCTAAACTCTTGAATCATCCAGTTAGATAAATTTTAATAACTGAATGAACTTTCATCTGGATCTTTATCTTTCAAATGAATACATACTTAGATTCTTCAATCAAGCATCAGGCAAACGAGTTCCCATGTACAATTTTAGTTGCCCAATACTGAACCTTTACTAGCCACACAGTATCTTTTCAAAGATAAGTTGATCAGAATTGCACTGCATACTTGAGATAAGGCCCAACCAGCTCTTTATAAAGTGACCTGCCCTTGTAAACTTTTTAAAGTATCAAAAATCATAAAATATTTGTCGCTAGTTTTCAATTGGGAAGAGAAATAAAATTTTGCTCGCTCGAATAAATCTTGCCCTGTTTGCATTGACAGTCAACAACAGGAATGCCTACCTGACTGATAAGCACGGAGACTGATGCGAACAGTTGTATCCCCTGCTTGAAGGCTTCATACTCTCTTGCTAGATTGGGAGTTCCGTTGATGGTGATGCTGGGAAGTTCGGGCTGGAGGACCATGATGTACGCTTCCACCGGAGGGACTTTTACAGTCTTGCCCTTGGAGCACCTATATAGAGTAATCTAAGGTTAACAAGCATCTGGTTTCACTGATTAGATTTAAAGTACTTTGTTTAAGTAAGTGGGATTTTATGAATGTAGTTAAAGTGGGTCATATCCACAGAATCAATTTTTGATCATAGATTCATTTTAATTAACATAAAAACTGTAGAGAAGTTAACCGATGAAATTCAAAGAAAGTGTGGCGTATTGTTAGTTAAAAATATAAATTTTCAAGTTTGATGTTGTCATTTGTTGAAAAGATCAGACAATTTTTCGTAATTTTTATTTCCTCAACTAGAAACATTGATTTTGCTATATGAAAATTTTATAAATTTTTTAACAATATTTTGGAGTATGTAATTTGTTTAAGGCATACAATAAAAGTTGTTGGTCAAGACTGAAATAATGAGCTAGTTAATGCAGTCAACAATTGTTTATTTCTTGAGCAGTGTGCATTACAGCTAAATCTGACATAAGTCTAAGAATTAACACATCATATAATAATATGATCATCACTATAATAATATAAACTAGTAGTGGCCTGTAATCAGCCTGCATATATAGTTAGATATTATATTCTTCTGGAAGATATAAAATTCCTTAGGCTTCCTCAACATGTTTAATTTGTGATTTTCTCTTATATACAGTACTGCCATCTACTGCAAACCATCGCAACTTCAAAAAATTTCAGACTATTTCATATTTTTTTTAAAAAGTACGCTTTAAAACGAATAACATAATGAGCGAATTGTAAATAAGCTATTCATCGGAAACGGAAGTCTTGGACTTTTCCTTGGCATCATTTATCGATTTTGTATAAGGGGAGAAAAAGGGATAGCTACAAAAAACACAGTTCAGAAACAATAAATAAGATTACGTGTATTACTACAATACTTTTAAAAAAATCTAATTTGTGTATAACTACAGAAACGACTGAAAAGTATCGATTGCAAGCAGCAACTTCAGCCAACTTACGTCACTGTAGTGCTGATCTGAATACTTCTACGTCCCGGGGTAGGGAACTCTCGAGAATTGACGTAGCCCACACGAGAAATGAGGTCTTCCAAGTTGCTCTTGCTGTTACCTTCAACAGTTACCTCACTCAAATCAGAATTTGTCAGAAGTTCCTGGATAAAAAAAAATTATAATTTTCAGATAATCGAACATTATTTTGATAAAAAACAGAATCTATTTACTTTTGGTATTCTTTTCTAATAATATAATTAATTTCTATGGTTCTAGGGAAATGAATTAATGAAAAAATGAATTATTCTCAAAAGCATTGTGTAATTTTCACTAAAAATTAAATTTTCTCCCCTGGTAAATTATAAAAACATTTTCTTTAAATGAATTTCATAATTCAATTCCTTTTGCATTTAAAAATCTCAAACAGTATGTGTGAATATTGTATTTAAAATACTCAACAAAAAGAACACCAAAATAGTTTAGAGCACATTTTTTCTTCTGTGGTAACATCATCCAAACCAGAATGTGTTAAATAGTTTTTTACATATTAATGAAATTTTTTTAGAATCAAACTAGAATGTTTGATATTAATTTGCTTTTGTCTTTAGATGCCACTTGTCTTCCTTCAGATAATAATTGCTTTTTATGCAATTGAAATAAAATTGCAAGATTTTAAACAAAAATCAATCTCTCTAATTTTAAGAAAATCTTTGTTAATTTAATGGCAAAAACATTGGGAAATTTTAAATGAAAGTACTAAGCAATTTCATTCCTAATATGTTTAGCTCATTTCCCTATAAATCATTTTTTTTAATAAGTTTAAAATTTATCTTGCCAAACTTGTTAATTGTTTCTTCTAATAACCACTGGATTGAATAAACATTGCTCGTGTATAAATTTTTTCAATATTGGCCACTTGTTTTTTTGGATTTTTGGAGAAATTTTCATTACTATAAGAACAATTAAAAAAGGAGAGACAGAATTTTTTTTATATGTCAGGCAGTATTAATGAAAAAAGATAAATTTAATCAAATGAAGTTATTATTTAGTAAGCAAAATAAAATTATATTTATTCAGTAACTTAAATCTAATGAGGAAGAAAATGAACTTATAGAGACACTTTAATAAAATAGATTCCCAAACAGAGACTATAAATCTTGCAGTTTTACTTGGAGAGGCATTTTCAAATTTGTAATATTCAGATAAAAAAATAACCCTTCCTAAGTCGTTGGAAATTTCATTGTTTTGATATAAGTATTTCCAAGAAAAAAAAGCATTGCAACTCTTCTATTAAAACAATTTTGTATAATATTATTTAGAGTGAGGAGGCACAACCACAAACTACAACAATCTATAGGCTTCCGGAGAAAAATTCAACTTGTTTATTAATAATCATTCTATTCTTTTACTTGTAATTAATACTTTATTATACTCAGGAATATAGGTAGCAATAAGACAACTTTAATTTCAAAAGTATTGGCAAAAGACGGAAAAAAGATATTTTGAGTAGGTCTTTCCGTGGGTTTGAAACAATGTCTGTAAATAAGTAAAAACTAGGGAAAATAAGTAAAAACTTCAGAAAATCCATAGTAAATTTGGAATTTATACGCAGTTTTTTTTATTTTTTTTTATGTACTTACTTGTCCAAGAGCACAATTACATGTTATCAGACGAAACGGTCGTTTTGCCGCCAACCTTAAAAAAGGCAGAAACGACAGTAAGTATCTATTCTCTGCACAACTTCCAGCGAAAAAGCCGAAATTGACTATTTTCTAACGAGCTTACGAAACTTCACATAATTATACAAAAAATACCATTGATTCGTCTCGGTGATATCTTTCAAAGAAAAAAAAATTGAGTACCTAGGACAAAAGACAACGAATAAAAAAAATATTGAAAATTCCAAAACGAAATAAAAAAAACGAGTTCTAGCCCGATTTTGATGTAAAAATTTAGACAAACGTACAGCCCTAACTAATCTATAGATCTTCAAACGGATTGAATTATAGGATGCAGAATGTTTCAACTTAAAATCCTACGCTGGTTTGAACTTCATTAAATAATTCTTTCTATTTTTAATTAATTTAAAACCACTTTTTTTCATTTCATAATTTGGCGACAGATAAAGGCGATCAGCTTGTAATTGAGGTTCAGATATATGTGATAAATTGCCAAACAGGTTTGCTATCATTTGGAAGTTAGTTTTTCCGACTTGTTAGGCTTAAGTGAGTTCTAACGTAATGTTAAAGTATAGGATAATGAATTGGACTATAATTATATGGCTTATAACATCTTTAAAATTTAAATAATTTAATTTTTGAAGAGACAGAATCAAAGAGAAATATTTGTTCTTTAAGTTGCATGTGTTATTTGAACTGTATGACAATTTAGAGAGAGTTAACTTTCAAAAACATTTTAATTTCGGGAAATCTCCATTGAAAACAATCACATTTTGTTGCAAGATACTATGGGCTAAATACAAAGTATAAATGTGGAGGTTATGCGAGTTGACGTCACAGTCAACTCATTACAGAGGACTAAATGAACCACGCATTGCGATTGGCTAATGGAATTTGCAAAAAAGTCATTCGTTTTTAAAGATGTGTTGATTTTTACTTTCCGTTGTAAAATGAAATTGTAGAATCATATATCATCAAAATTGTAATTTCATAGTGAATTTTAAAATTATTGTTAAGAAAATATTTTAAATGTTGTCAAATATCAATGGGTTATTATGTGAACCAAAATAATGCTTGGTATAATAAAAATAATTTATACTGCAATATTTATTAGACTGTAAAAAACTTGTAATATTTATTTGTAACAATTTATTAGTATAAACTTTCAATGGGATGCACGCTCTGGCCTTGTAAGTTAAAGGTGCCGGATTTGATTCCTGTGTTAGGTGTGGATGTTCGTTGTGATTCGGAATCCACGTTAAGCTGTGGGTCCCGGACTGATTAGTCGTTATTATGCACTAAAATAGGTCGTTGAGCATACAAACTAACCAATCCAGCTGAAACTTGGCAGACAGGCTCTTTGTCGATGGCAACGTATTTCTTTAAGTTTTGGGGGTTTAAGTTGCCATACACAAGTTTCTATTACTCGTTCGTGGTCGATTTTGATGGTTACTGCCGTCCGCATTCAACCAATTTGTAAATTTTCAAGTAGATTTTGGCATGTAAGATATCATTGAACTCAACTTGAAGAATTATGAATATTCATGGTACCAGATGTACCATAGGTGGTACTACTTCTGGTTTATCAATTTTGAAGATAAATAGGGCATGTTGGGTGTTGTTGGGCTTGTCTTGAAAAATTATGAATGTTTAAGGTACCAGGTATAGCATAGGTAGTACCATTTTCAATTTATCAATTTCCAAGATAAATATGGCATGTTGGACTTTTGTTTTGACGAATTATGAATGTTTAAAGTACCAGCAGGTATGCTATTGGTACCACTTTCGGTTTATCAATTTTAAAGATAATTATTGCATGTAAGGTATCGTCGAACTCAGTTTGAAGAATTATGAATATCCCTGGTACCAGGTTTACCATAGGGGATAAAAAGAAAAACGATGAAACGGACAAATTCAAAAAAGAGAAGTCGTCAGGTTTAAAAAAAAGTTATGATATCCCCCAAAAAAACACTTTTGAAAAGTAGAAGAGCCACCAACCTCAAAAACACAAAAAACTTTCTTACAGTAAAAAAATCATAAACATGATGAAAATTTTCAGCCACAAACACAGTGATATAAAAAAAAATGGCCAACCTCTGATTAGAACTCTCGGTTGTGACTCGCTTACAAATGTATGCTTACTTAATTTATTTTTAACATTTAAGTTCCACTCCCATAAAAATTTACGCTGCTTGAGGTTGGCGCCCGTCTTAATTACTAACCTTTAAAACCCCCCCACACATAAAAACTTTCCAAAATGTATGTATCAACCAAACAAAAGCTTACCAGAAACACTTTAGTTTCCTACTTAAAAAATTCTTAATAACGATTCAAATGCAAGCGTTTGATCACAGTTTCTCTATACTATTTTGAAAATTACACGAGCATGAATATTTACACCACTTTGTATTTCCTACCCATCCAAATGAAATCATAAACTCGAATATTCGTGCAAATATCCATAAATTAGTTTAAACGCAAGCATTGTTAATATTCCTATGACGGGCGCCAACCTCAAGCAGCGTAAATTTTTATGGGAGTGGAACTTAAATATTAAAAATAA
Source organism: Linyphia triangularis (assembly GCA_963978545.1). Taxonomy (NCBI): domain Eukaryota; kingdom Metazoa; phylum Arthropoda; class Arachnida; order Araneae; family Linyphiidae; genus Linyphia; species Linyphia triangularis. Next base: position 60,401,515 of record OZ021729.1, read on the forward strand.
ATTAAGTAAGCATACATTTGTAAGCGAGTCACAACCGAGAGTTCTAATCAGAGGTTGGACATTATTTTTTATATCACTGTGTTTGTGGCTGAAAATTTTCATCATGTTTATGATTTTTTTATTGTAAGAAAGTTTTTTGTGTTTTTGAGGTTGGTGGCTCTTCTACTTTTCAAAAGTGTTTTTTTGGGGGTACTTCATTCCTTACCATGCCAGGTTCCAGAAGGTCTGCAGGGGGAACTTCTAGCCCCTCCTTGCATCGGTGCAGACAAGCCAGCACTTCAGAGTTCTCAGTTCGCCCCCTCAGGACAGAAAGACCGGCTAGGAAGCCATGGAAGTTGAAAGCCATCTTCTCATCCTTGCCTAAGAAGGAAAACAGATATTATTTCCAAGTTTAAAAGGTATTGGATCACAGTGTACAATTCCTGCATTAATTTATTTTTATTTAATTCTAAATGTTTCGAAAAGGCCATAAACGCAAACATTTCTGCTCAATGTGCTTCTTTTTTTAAATTTGTAATCAAAATTTCCCTGTTAGACGTTGGCGAGAAAATGATTCATTAAATGTGACGTAAAGCAATCCCGAACATCTTGGTTTGAAATGCGATAGCGGAAAACAGTTTTGCAAGTTTCTCGCAAATCGAGCCAATCTATATGTGATAAGGCAATGGTCGACCAGCGCCTTCAATGCCAACTATTTGGCAGAAACCTCATGATAACCATAGAAACAGTAGGGTCCCTTGACGTCACAGATTTTGTTATGTGTTTTGATCGGACTGGTTTTGGGGCATTTTCTTTGCTTCATATTTAAATAGCTAATTTTTTTTTAAAGAACTTTTGTTTAAATATTTGGAATCAGAAAGAAATTCTTCATAAATATAAACTAATTTCACTCGTTTTTAAAAAATACGGGAACTGTCCATTCTTGCTCGAAAGGTTTGGAGCAGTCAAATATTCAATCCAGCAACAATAAGTTATTTTCTTAATAATTATATTATTAAGAATCATTTGATCATATAGACGCTTAATATAGACTTCAGTTTATCATAGTCTTCATTTTATATTAAATTTTTTTTATAGAACAGATTTTTAAATGATGTCAAATAATTAAAGTTCGAAGAAATCTCAATGGCAAATAATTATATGGGGAAAAAAAATATTTAAAAAACAATTCTGTCTGTTTCTGAGAAGGAGATACCAACAGAAAAGTGTCTACATCTAAATAAAATAAAAAACGATTTGAGAAAATGAAAAATACATTACGCTTTAATTTAATTGATATGTAAATAGCAAGTCAAATAATTTTGATATGTGCTCAGTTTAAAATGTAATCCCAGATAACTGTTATTGCTAAGATTAACCAATGAATATAACCATTTCCATTTACAAGAATAAGTTGAAGATTCAGTCAGTATGTTTAGCAAATTGCATGGAACAATATTTGTCAACTTCTTCAAGTAGAAATACATCATGGGTCATTCTACACAGAATGCAATATTCCACCAGCAGGAGAGATTTTTTTTTTTTAAATCAATAAATGCTTAGAAATTTTTTTCTCCAATATAATTTATCAATTATAATCTAATTATGACATTGGCAGAGATCGTCTGATAATATATAGAGGTTTGGTTTGTTTGTACACTCAACGACCTATTTTTGCGCACAATAATGGCTAATCAGGTTGGGACCTACAGCTTAACATGGATTCCGAACCACAACGAACATCCATGCCTACATGGGTGCCCCCAGTAATATATGCAAGGGGGTGCAAGACAAGATTTTTATAAAAATAATTTTTTTTTTTTAGAAATGTTAATTAATAATTATGCATTGTAAATTATACTCTATGAGAATAGTTAAAATTCAACCCTGTTAAAGAGAAGAAAAAAAATACAAAATAGTAAAAACATTAAAATATGTATTTTTAACCATTTTTTTTCCACCCAACTAGATCCTCCCGACATTCAAGAGACAATGTTTAGAAAAGAGGAACTTAAAGATGCAAAAATACAGTACAGTAAATTTTTTTTATTGCTTCCAAGTTACGGATATAATGGGGAAAAAAAAAATTCGAATGAAACTTGAAGGCAGTATTGGAATACGTTCAATTGAATTCTATAAATAGATTTCAAGATAGTATATCTGATGACTTAAAAAACAAAACATTTTCCTAGAATTTTGAGAACTACACAGGAAATGATTCAGCCTCTTATAATCATAGACAACAAGCGCCAGAAAATCGTCAAGCAAGCAATTATAAAAATAACATACAAAAGAAACAAAAGATTAAATTAATAAGGGGAAAAAATGCTCATTGTGTAATATAAAAGTATAAACGGCATATGTGCTTTGTTTATCTTGGAATTTACATCTTTTCCTTCTTTTTTTTTTAAATATTTTTTATTTATTTTCAAGAGCCAGGGGGGTGCAATTGCACCTCCTTGCACCCTCCTGGGGGCGGCCATGCATGCCTAAACTAGGATACTATATAGAGATCGCTCATACTAATAAGATTGAGTCGTGTCCACAGACATGACATTTTCCTTGTTATTGTTTAGTTCAGAATGGAACTGTAGGTTTATAAACATGAGATTACTAAACTGATATCTGTACATCAAGTACTATCAAATAAGTAATTAATAATAAATATTTAATTATCCCTAACTAATTTTAACTTGATCATGGAAATGATGGTATGAGCTTTGCAATTGCACTATTTCACATGTAAATAATAAAATATGATTCTTGTATTGAAAAACAGAATACACAATGTGTATTGGAACCAAAATGGTTACATTAGACTTTTTTTCCAATATCATAGTTCACTTATTGTGTAACTTGGTGGCTGTTAAACAAATAAAAACTGCTCTCCACGGATATGACGCGTCAGCCTTGAGACAAGAGGTAATGCATTAATTACATTGGTTAACATATTTGATGTTTTTGTTTTAAAAAATACAGTCAAACCTCATTAACACGAACTGAAATAGTTCGTGTTAACCGAATTTCAAGTTAAATGAATAAATTAACGTTAAGTTTTAAGTATGGAGACCTGCTTTTACTTTTCGTTAAACAGGATTTTATATTAAGCAATTTCGCGTTAACGGGATTTGATAGATATCAAGTGTATTAAGTGAAATGAAATACATGGATATATTTTTTAGCAAATAAAAAATATTTTAAAACTTATATTACTTGTTATGAGGAGTTTCGATTGCATTAAAATATATTCCATGGTTAGCAGAAATATCCATCTTATCTAGTGCCGAAAAAATTATTACGACAAGCATTTGTGCGTTTTATGGAGAATGACCCACATATATTTACATGAAAAAGCTTAGTACTAATGATAATTTATTTTGAAAGTAGATTAATTCTGTAAAAATAATTTCCAAAAACGATAACTAAGCTCTTCACTGGCGTATGCATGGGACATTTTGGCTCTTTTTTTTTTTTACTCATAAACAGATTAGAATGGAAAGATTATGATGCACGTACTAGTTATGTATTTAATTTTTATAATTATTGGTGATAAAGTCATATGGAAAAATAATTTTTTCATGCGAGTCATGAATACGTCTGTGTTCTTTACGCAAAATAATAATTTATTTATTTTTGCGCAGACACAGACTACGTCCGTGTCCCAAACGTCAGTGGATTATAAATGTTTATTCATCCTAGTTAAACTGAATTATTTTTCTATATAACTTTGCCAACAACTAAAACTATATAAAACAAAAACATGATTAGAAAATTCCTTATTTTTCAATTCTAATTTGTTTACGAATAGTAAAAAAAGCGTAATCTCCCATGCATCACCCCAGGAGAGTTGCTAAATTATATTATTTCATAAGTTGGAGCATTTTAAATGGAAATAAAACTTTTTTGTAACTTATTGGTGAAAAAAGATAAAAATCTAAACTACAAATACAAATAAAATAGTCAATATCATTAATATAATAAAATGTACAAGTCCTACCCTGCCAACAGGCGCCCACTACAAAGGTTGTGTTGATGTCTTTAGCAGGATGCAATGGCCAATCATCCACAATGTCAGGATTATTTGTTTGAATTTTGAATTGTTGTCCATCAACAAATAAGGTAGTCTGTAAAGAAAAATATCATTAGCAGACCTAGTTTTTTTTTTGTATATGTATAAATTTTTATATTAACAGTTTTCTAGGAGGGGAGGGGAAAAAATAAAAAATATTCTACTTTGAGATTCACATCTATACATCTAAGCCATAAAAATCAAAACTAATACGACACAAAAAATACAAAATCTTTTGTTGAAGTTCAAGGGCAATTCTGCTGATATTTGATTCTGTAGTGATGTACAGAAATAGACATCTAAATATCCAAGTGTTGTAAATATTGCAAGTTAAATGACTGAAAGTTTATTTTTAAATAAGTAAATTCAGAAACTAATATATATGTGTAAAAACTGAAACATTTAAATTTTAAAAACAAGCACACATTTTATTGAAAATAAACAAAAGCAAATATTTACAGTACAACAATCAAAGCTATTTTAATTAAATATTAAATTTAATAATTAATAAGACATTAATTTAAATGCTTAGCCACACTTAGTAAAAACTCAAATGAAATAAATGTGCATTAAAAAAATTCCAAATGTGCACTGAGACAGAAGTTTACAAGGGGGTACAGGGAGCCAATACTCATGTTTGAACCAAGTTAAAAAAGATAACATAATGAAAAATCAATTTTCCTATGTGCTAAAAACTGATTTTACAGTCATTTTTTATGTAGCTGGCTGACTTAAGAGCAACTTCTAGTGCATGCCCCATAGACCTAATGTACTATTTCCGAACACATTATCTGCAAAAATATTGCTAAAAAATATAAATTTTTTACAGTGATTACAGCTAATGACAAAATTTAAAAGGCGATATAGATAGGTGGATAACAGATATGGGTAGAAACACAAAAACTCGCCAATTTATTGAATTTGTCCATATTTTGGTAACAAATAGAGAAGTTGTTATTTTCTCAAAGTTTACTACATTAGTGCATAAACTAAAACTAAAAAGAATTTAAAATTAACAAAACTTAATGGAAATAAAAATGACATTTGACAATAATAATTAAAACAGAAATATTTTGCGGCATTTTATATTCAACGTTGTGTATTGTTTTCACAAATCATTACACCAGCAATCGTTCTTCGATGTTCAAGAAACAGAAACAAAAACCATTTCTGAGCTTCTAGACCCATCCACATGAATATTTGCATGGATTCAATCAACCCTCAACTGCATTCAACCTTTTCAATTGTATTAAAATCAATTCAGTAGTTACAGAGTGAAAGGCATAATTTTTAGCATGACAGAGGAACTGACCGCAGAATTCAACAATTACTTTTTTCGAATCATCAAAATATAAAGCCAAATACGTAATAAAAAAAGTAAAAAAGCTTTTTTTTTTTTTTTGACAATTACTTTTCTTTTCTATAATTCAATGGATAAAAAGTATATATATTTAGCATTAAACATTCTTAGTTGAAAATAGTAATACGATCATCTACTGGAGAAAAATAAAAAAAATTCTTTTGAACTTAAGGCTTTAAATTGGAATTGTAACAAAAATGTAACAAAGGTTTGAAGTAGCAACATTTTAGCAGACAATATGTTCTCTCCCAAATGTTGCATTAGGTCTTAAAGATAGAGAAACTTTTTCTATAATATATAATTATTTAATTTTTCAATATCCATCTCTTTTCTTTTGTTTTTCCTGGTAATCATATGTACTCTTCCGTTATCTACCATAAGCAGTCTTTTGACCGCTGGAAAATATATGAAATTTTATAAAGTTATCTGCATTGAAATCACAAACTTGCTATTCCTTTTTTCACCTTCGTTTGGCGGGACGTTCATTTTCCAAGAAAACGTCCCCGATTGTGTTCAGGAACATGCCATATGCTTATGTACAGTTTGTTTTATGCTGGGTACAGAGCGCTGTCAGCTGGTAATCAACAGGGCAAAATAACGATAATTCAAATTTGAGCCCAAATTTCAAATAAAGCCCAAAAATATATTTTTTAATTAATACGCGATAATTATTTTTTCTTTTATTGCCTAAGCTAACTTCTCTTATTATTTATAATCAACTGGAAAAGAGTATAAAGTTTATCTGAAAAGCGGTCATTTGACCGCCATCAGTAGAAATAAGTATGTATTAAATGTCGGTAGGTTTAGTGTTAAGCTCTGACTGCATTGACTTTCTTTTCACTTGAACGCAATCCAATACACATACATTACGCAGAAGCCCACTTACCTCTGGGAAATTGACGGAGACAGCATAGTGATGCCACTGGTTGTCGCACACCTCTGGCATCTTCCACCTCCACTCTGCTGGTCGAAACACACTGGGACGCTCCTGATAGAACTCGCGACGCAACAGAAGGATCAGGCGGCAGTTGCGTACAAAGATCGAGTAGTGGTGGCGATTCATTTCTAAGGAAGAAACACAAGTTTAGAATGATTAATGAGTATTTTTAATGGGAACCAGTAATATTTAGTTTTATTTTAAGTAATATTTGATTATAACTTGACAGTAAGCATTTGTGGGCATTTAAAAATCATGTGATGCATTTATACAACAATATTTTACCATATGCATTTTGGCAATCAAAAGGCATTAGTGAATATCATATTTGTAACGTTTGACCCCACTTTGATCACGGAAAGTTGGTTTATCAAGGTTGGTTGTATTCAGATTATCTGGCGCCGTCAGCAACACGAGGGCTATAATGCGCCGAAACATTCGTTGGTTTATCAAGATCGGAATAGTTAACTTTATCTACGATTGATCTCGTTGCCATTTGTACCAAATGTTAAAGTTGTGTTTACATTTAAAATGATAGATTGGCCCATTTAAATTAAATAATCCAGATCAGAATAGTTTACTTATTCAATGTTTTTGTTGACATTTGCATCAAATTTCAGAATTGTTTAAGGGAAGTAGGAGAATTAGTGATGTTAATGAGAGAGGGCTTTGGCTTTTAAGTATAAAGATTAATTCTAGGAAATTTTTTAAGCAGTAAATATTGAGAGGATCATGCTTCAATCAGGATGCAGCCGTGATTTTGTCCATCAGGTTGTGTCTGAGTATGGACTAAGGGAATATGACTGAAATGGATGCTTATCAAACTCGTAGACCTGGTCCTCCTCAAGTTCTTGGGCAGCAGCTCATTTCACAACAAACTGCTTTAGTTATAGCAAATGCACCAGCAAAATCATGATCACAATTAAAAGATATCGCCCGAGTACGAAGCTTCATTCGTTGGTGTATCTCAAGTTTATAAACTATTGATATACGAAAATAAAAGCAATGTTTTATACAGGGCATTTTATTACTAATTTAGTTAACTATCACACACAGATATTACAACAACCAAAGACTAAACCCACTCACTGTGATCATCAGCATTGCAGATAATGTGTTCCTTCATGTGTGTGTCGTTGTGGTCGGGGTACGGCTCGTGCTTCATCCAGAATGCAACTGTGAAGTTATCTGTTAGGTTGTGGCTGAGTGTGGACTCTGGGATGACAACCGCATTGGACGTGCCATCAAACTCGTAAATTTGGTCGCTCTCGTGCCCGTCATCTGTAGGTAGACCACGGGTCCACTCGGCCCCAATGCCCGGACTAGGAAGGAGATCCACGCTATCTGAGCTGGCACCTGGAAGGAAGATGAGAGAGTTGTTGAATCTCTTAATGTATTAGCATGAGAAAGCACTTTTTACTAAAAAAATATAGAACAATGAACAAACCCGATTGACAACCTAAGCTGAATTTCTACTATAAAAGCACACTTTTCAGCAAAAGTATTTCATTGCTTGTACACATTGGTTTTGAAGCCATACATGTTTAATGCAGGTAATAGTGATAGCAAAACAAAGTGAAAAGTTTCTTAATTTTTCAAATAGATTTTTATGATTTTTCTGACAGAATTTTCTTGATTGAATAAATTTTAAATGACACTCCCACTTTTCCCTAGAATTCCTGATAGGACTTCTTTGCCCTAAAAAAAACTTTTATGATGAAAGTAGTAGTTTTAATCATGCTAAATTGTTTTAATTTTCAAACATATAATTATCCATCAATTATTAAAACTGAACAAGTGTGCAAACCCTAACAATGTTTTAGCTTCAAGGGACTTTTCAAGCAGCCTCTCGCTATATACGATCCAGCTTAAATTTTAAACCATATCACTTGTTAATTCCTCATTGGAGCCCCACCCTCAAGTTCTATTCCCTAAAGATTTTTTGTCGCTCATTAAGGCTTATTAATATACAGGGATGAGATTGGCAAAAAAGCAAAAAGACTGAAATTATAGACACACAAAAATTTTTTACCGCAATTTATACATAAAAGAATTTTTAAGAACCTAGGAATAAGATTGGTCAGAGAGCAAAAAGGAAGAAATTCCAAAATTTCTCAAAAGAGCAAGTGGAAAGGACAAAATCCAAAAATTTGCCAGAAAAAAAGAAAAAACTTGCGGAAGGGGCAATATCCAAAAAGGATGTGAAAGGGATGATTTACTAATTTTAAAGATACAATGAAATTGCTCACACTATATAATAATTACATTTCCAATGTTTGTGAAGAAAGTAATATTTTCCACAAATTGCTCTCAAAACATAATACTCTAGTATTCTCCAAATTTCAGTTACAAGTCAGGACACTGCCATTCACACAAACTACACATAAAAATGACTAATTTAAAAGGTGCATAAAACTATTTTATGCTTGAAAAAGTACTTGAATTTGACATAACAGCCACTATTTATAACACAATTTGAATGAAGCATTGTATTTATAAGAAAAGTGATGCTTCAGGACCAAGAAATTAGTAACAGAGGTACATGCCCTGCGATCGGATGTACAACACTCGTAAATTTATTAACTACATTTTCGGTAAATTCAAATCTCTGTAATTAAGAATAAAATGTGCCATTAAACAACTTTTATCTGATTATATACTTTATAAGAAAACATTTAAGCATTTTAACATCTAAGAGCAATATTGTAGCATTTTGGATTTGATCAGCATTTGTTAAGATTTGGTTGTATGCGCGTATGCACAGAACCCCAAAACAGAGGTAGTCACAAGATTTCAATAACCAGTCATAGAAGGCCAGTACCATTTGCAACCATTCATAAACGTAGTGTATATCGGTCCCCAAGCGCTTTGGAAGTAATCTAATCTGCAAAGCGAAGAAGGAAAATCTTTTGCCCAGACATGAGAAAACGTATACTTTTCGTGGGAAAAACTGGTGCAAATCGGAAAAAACGCTGATCCTCAAAACAGGGACAAAAAGAGAAAAATTTCGTATAAAAAGTGGAAATCCATTAAAAGGTGGAAAAATCTTACCCCTGAATATAATAAATTTTTTATACCCTTTCAGCAGCTTTCATTTGATAAGAAATACAACGTACTTTAAGTTTTACCTGAAAATGAAACTTAATTAGGAGAGAATTTTTTTTTCTCTTCTCATTACTGTAACAAGTCAATTTTCAAAATCGAATTCAAACTTTTCTAAAATAAAACAAAACCATAAACAAGTTTAAAACACAAAAACTAAACTTTGCATCCATGACTTTTGAATTATTTTCCATTTTCAAATTTCCAACTTCAACATGATTCCATTACAATTTTGATACAGTATCCCTCCCCCCACCCCTTTTTGTTCAGTTCCACTACACGGGAAACAGAATTCGAAAATTCATCCCGAATGTGATTTCGAACACCATCGATCGCCCAGGTGAGGGTTCTCCCGTTCCGTCGCCGGGTAACACGGCTAGCCTCAAGGTCAAATCATCTACCTCACCTTAGCAACAGGAAAACATCTTCAACCAAAAAAAAAAAGGTCGATAAATATTATTTTTTATCAGTATTACGAAATTTCTGTCCGGCTCTCGCGACTTCTATTTCACTCTATTTCGTTCTTTCTATTTCGCGCGGGAAAAATACGTGCTTCAGAATGGCAGGAATAAGATCTCTTTCTTCCTCTCGACAACACTCGAGATGGGAAGGAGGAAGTTTTCATAAATCATAAACGTCAGCAAGACTTCTTTATTTTTCTTTTTTCGTGGTCGTGGTAGTTAAGTGGAGATTAGTTTTCTTCGGGGAGGCCGTGGATATGCTGCAACATAAAACGAAACTCGGGAGAAGTGTTCGATTGGAAGAGGAGATTGCCCTAGTAGAAAATAACGACATTTCTATTCCTTCTCCATGTAGTGGTTTTATTTCGCAACCATCTCTAAAGAGATGACAATTCAGAAAATATTAGATTGATTAAGAGTTGTATCCAAAACTGAGATAATACATTTCGGGTTAAAATGATCGAAATCCAGATTAAATTTGTTTTCGCTGCTGTCGAACAATTTAACAAACAAAACACATATTTTAGTAGGAACAAATTCATGTAACATTGTAGGATTCGTTTTTAACACCATTTTGGACATTAACAAGTTGGAGGAATGATAATCGAATCTTGAAATGCACTAAGGAATGTGTGGAATGAACATTGGTGATCGGCATTTTCACGCAGAAACAGAAGCCACAGCATATCGCAGAATTTAAGTGAGGCAGATGCACGACTATCAGTGAAGTAAATCCATTACTTCACTTATCTTTGGTCCATCACTTAATTCGAGACAGTTGCACCCGAAGAATCTGAATAATCCTCCAAGTTTGGTGTAATATCATTTTCAATCCACTTGTTTTCAATTGGATTTTATTGCATTTCTTTTTTTTTCCTTTTCGTTTTGGTGGTCTAATATCAGATTCATAATTGTCTTTCGATTATAAAACACTCAACCAGTTAGATAAAGCATCCCGCGTATAATTCATTGAAAATTTCTACACAGTCACGTACCGTCATGGTTGAAATTCCTATACAACTAAAATTGTGATAAAATTACAATTTCAACTCTATAGAAATACCAAGAAAAGTAGTTTCTTTATAATAGAGTGACGACTACTAAACAGAATGTCCAAAGCTTTTGAAATATTCGATATTGTTTTCCAAAAATTGAAATAAATAATGTAAGAACAAACAAGAGTTACTCGTGACTGCTTAACAACGTTTGGGCATGAAAACACGAGTAAACCCGTGATCGGTCAACAATGCGTTAATTGCACCGCTTGCCATTCAAAAATTAAAAATCGCAAGAACTACAATTGTAGTGCTGAATTAGGGAGTGTATGTCAGAGGACATTTACAAAATTGCCATCACAAATCTCGGAACGAAGCCTGTTTTAACCTCGTCAATTATCAAATACTTCCTTTTTAACAGGTTACGGATGATCCCAAAGCAATAACTCCTTCTCACTCAACGAAACGTTAATTTTTGCACATTTCTATTTATTAATTAAAATGTTATAACGCTTCTTTTAAGATACACTAATTTACTTAACTAAATAAACGAAAAATAAAAATATACTTGTTTTTAATTCGTAGTTTACGAGTCGAATGATTAGTTACAGAGTAACACTGACTTAAGTTCAGTTACCAAGGATTAAGATAGAAAAATGGTTGACGAAAGTTGGACTTAAGTCCAGTAGTCAAACCTTAAACCACCCAATTAAATTACCATTCGTGCATCATTGCAACTCTCCCTTGAAAACAATTATGCGGCATCCAAAGTACACAATCCGCCGGCATTGTTTTCCAAAGCGTAATAATCACCTTCCTACAACCAAAACACCATGCACATTATTATCCTACATTTCAAATCCGATCCCAGCAGTTAATATACAACTCAACTCGTCGTCCCTCCAAACAAAGGAACAGTTTAAATGAGATTAACTGATCCAGAGAAAGCCAGAACACATCACCGGCGGAAATGTACCCAAAACCTTCCTCCCCCAGTCGTTAAGGTAGAAACAACCAACCTGCGACGCAAACAGAGAACTTGCCATACTGCTTTGTTGTTGGTGGGTAATTGATCCGTTTATCATGATAAAATCCGAGCTGCGCATTAATCAAAACAAAGCACGGGTGGGATTTTGAAGCTCAGAGGGAGAGATTTATGGATGGGAGGCAGTCATTTAAAAGGGAGTTTGAGCCCAGGGAATATGTAGCTGGATTTGAAATTAGCCGAAGGACGGCCAGTGGTGTAAATTGAAATGTGAAATTGTTAGAGTTGGATATTCTGAGAAATGGTCTGATAAAGTATCCACAGTAAGAAACTAACCCATAAAAACAAAGGTTTTAATATAAATCCTTTGAATGCATTGTCAACACTTATGTACAATTGAGTACGATTTTGAGCTCAGATGGAATTTTCACAGTGTTTAACCACTACGAAGAAACTCATCGATTCCGTGCCATGGACAGACTCTTTTTTGTCCCAAAAACTTGATGGAATGAATTTCATCGACATCGGGTCTACGTGTCAAGTTTCAGTTTGGCTGAACGGCGGAAGTGGATTTATTAGTCTTTAGAGGCGTCAATAGAATCGTTAGTAAATGCGACCATTTTCAGTGACAGTCCCTAAAACTTAACAGAATGTATTCTTATTGACAACGAATATATCTGCCAAATTTAAGCTGGATTGGATAACGGGAAGTGGGATAATTACCCATTCGCAGATTTGCGCGTCACAAATAAACAAAATCGAAGGTAATATATAGGGTTCAATGCCTTATCGATCGGCGAAATAAACTTTTCGTGGAATTCAATATTGATAAACCTCATTGTTTTCATTATTTTGCAATATAATTCAACGTGTACTAATCTATCTTTCATTTTTCAGAGTTCAATAAAATATAGAGCTTCCACAGGATTGGCCACACCAGCCAATTTAATATACCGCCTCTCAGGTTTTTAAGTTACGCAGATTAGAACCTATATTCTAAATTTCATAGCTGTACTTGATGTAGAATGTACCTTGACGCTTGGAGAAATTTTTTTTAATCCTTATACTTAATTTTTAGTATAGAAATGAAACGTACTAATATTGTTACCGTCAAAATGCAAAGCTAAGTGCAATCTGACAATATCAATTATTTCCGACCAAGTATTTAACTGGCTTCATCTGCTTACAGAGCTTATAAGCTATCCAGAAGTTGCAATTAGAGACCAGAGGACAATATTTTTACAACAACCACAACTGTTGCCCATCCTCTGTCGACGTCCTATCTGACAGCAATAAATAATTTATAATCATGCTTCTGTTCGTCGCGACTAAAGTATGCTTACAGCATGAAATAACACATCAGTATGACTTATCCATATTTAATATTCGTGTAAGAAAGATGTCTACGAGAGCCATCTTGATCGATGGTAACTTACTCTAAAACTGAGACCTCATTTCCGTGTAACATGCTCATAAAACCACAAAACCAGCTTTTCCCAACCTCAACCCAAACTTGATAAAACACTATAAACATCCATCAAAACCCCTCGCTCAAGATGACTTCAGATGCAGCCACAAGCATTCCTAGTAGACTAAACAACACGAAAGAAAACAAACCCCAAAACACAAAGACAAGAACAAAATTACCGTCATACAACACAACTTTGAGTCACTCAGTTTGATGGATCAGGGGACACCCAAGACCCTCTCGGGAGGCGCCGAATCAATATTTCTGCTTAAGAGTTCCATCTTGGGGGAGAGAATGTAAGCTCCCCACCCCAAAAAATACACCACTTGGCAAGATAAAACTAACTCCTCCCTCAGCTCATCAAGACACAGCCAATTCACCCATATTATTTTCTTAGACATCAAAAAGGGGTGCACGCCAAGAATTTTTTTGTTTTTTTTCCTTTCTAAGTGGGTGGTTTTCTTGGAGGAAGATTCGGAAAAACTTTGAGAAATGGTGGGAACGCTGCGAAGAAAAGGAAGTTGTTATTTTCTCGTGTTTTCTCCAATAACTGAAAAAAATTCAGGAAAACGACTGAGTTATGGCTTGCCACCGATGGAAAAGGATAGATAAGGCATTGATTTGAAGGGTTATTTACTGTTACGTATAATGCTATTAATTTTTGTCCTGTTATTTTCTCGTTTTTCTTGTCTCTTTACATATAATTCTCGAAACCAATTGTTATACTCGCTGTTGTTATTATGCATCGTTCTACTTCTAGTCAACAATAATACAATTTAGTTAAAAACATTGTTTATACTCAGTGGTTGGATCAGCTCGAAAGTCTGTACTTCTCGTTTTTCTTGTCTCTTTACATATAATTCTCGAAACCAATTGTTATACTCGCTGTTGTTACTATGCATCGTTCTACTTCAAGTCAACAATAATACAATTTAGTTAAAAACATTGTTTATACTCAGTGGTTGGATGTACTGTAGAAAGAGACTATGCCTACATCCAACATTTGACAGAACACAAACTTTTAGTAACATTTCCAGACTATTGTCTCCATATGATAATGAAATATCACTACTATATTTGAGGATAAATTAATTAGTTAAATTTGGTGACAAGGGATACGGTTTGAGCATGCAATTAAGATCTACTTTCACAGATTGCCACCATACTGAAGCGACTCTAATATACCACCATGTTTTTCGGTTTGGAATAATTCATCTTGGAGCTTTTTTTCGTTGGATCAATTCAAGCTTGCTGCCTCAAAAATGACGTCCCCAAACAGCTTAGTTGGTTCGTGTTTTATGGCACAAGAGCTACACTAGGGCTATACTGCGCCAACCCAAAACAGAAGAAACATCTTTTGGTTCTTTTTGGTAATTAATTCCAATCGGATTCTTTGAGGTTAAGAAAAATTAAGGACATTTCCTGAAGATAGTTTTGAATTTTCCTGACTTTTTAAATCGTGGTTGTATTGCTCCTACACGATTTCAAGTTTTGCAGACACACAACACCACTACTGACGAATACTCCTACCAGACCCCTTTACAGTCTTGTACTCCTAGATTTTTCGCACAAATACTCCAATTCAATCTAAAATAAAGAGATCCAATTCCTTTATCCACAGAAAAAGAAATACCCTTTCCCCAATAAATATCGGCAGTTTTCGCCAAAACCAGATAGCACGAAACCGCCAAAAAATCAATGTGTGATAACTTGATATTTTTTTTATTACAATCGATTTCCGATTAGAAAAAGCAAGATCTTCCTCTTGGAAATCTTTCAATTATGACTCGGGTGGGGTGGGGGAATGGGGATTCTCATCCTTTCATCCCAAGGACATTAACCTAATGTCTTCGTAGTCATTTACACACGCATAAGAAAACGAATTAGCCCATAAAGATTAATCAGATGTACATAATTTGTCCATTAGGGAAGCGAGCCATCTAGGTTTTATGGATTTGATGGAGGTCTTGGCTGAGATGTTAATGATGGATGAGCATGGCATGTGATGGTAGTATCCCCATCATCTCTTGAGATGCAGAGTTGTGCGTCAGAAAGATTAAAAAGTTGACTGTAATAAGGAGATGTATGATGATCGATGGCAAAAAAATCTATTGAGCTAAGCCCTATAAAATTTTGCAAGTAAACTGAGCAGACAAGTAATTATCAATCATCAGATCATCGAGGGAAAAGGTTCACGAAATCCGAACCCCTTTAACAAAGCCGAACCTCTTCCAACATTACAAAAAAAAAAAAAAAATTATGCGATTTTTTAAATAAAGAAAGTGATGATAAAATGTGGGCTAACATAACAGTACACTTCCACATGTACTCCTTTGATTATAAAGGATGACATCCAATTGGTATATGCAGTCCAGTTTAAGCTAAGCCTGCTGCAAAATTTTGTTTTTGGATCTTGGGCATAACATTATTTGGAGAAATTGAGTCTTTTTTAATATGAGCTGTGATTAATCACATTCATGTCACAAGTGTAGCCGATCGAGGAAAGCCTAGTCGCCCATTACCAAAGATAAAATCTTCTCAACTCAACTCTTTATTGTTTAGAAAACGTGAGTTTAAATGCAGCTTTTCGTTTGAGGGAAAATCGTAAATTGATTATAAAATTTAAGTTTTTACCAAGAATACTGACCAGCATTTTCATTTGGAAAGCAAATAACAGCAATAGGATATTGGACTAAATTTGAGGATACAATGGCGACCCAAAAGAAATCTATATTTTACTGCAGTAAACTAAATGATTCTTCAACAGAATGATTATTTGATTCAATAATCGGCGGTGAAGAGGTAGGTACTATTCACCCTCTTTTGCAAGAAGGTGCCGATATTCATGCTAAAGATTCGAAAGGTTACACTCTTTTATTGCTTGCCTGTCTGTATAGTCGTAGATAAGATTAAAGAAGAAAAAAAAAGAAAAAAAAACACACGTTGACCAGCTTATTAAGTCATGATAAATTTTTAATGGCTGTAATGATCAAAAGATTACAAATAAAAAGAAGGAAAAAAAATCAGTTGAGCTTCTTGTAAAGAGAGTACCTGACACCAATGAAACGGATCACCATGGAGAAACAGCTTTGTACAGAACATCAATAGGTGGCCATCTAGAAGCAGTGAAGTTTTTTTTGTGGTGAAAGGAGTTGATGTTAATGCAATAAGCAGCACTGGGAACACAGCGTTGAATTACGTAGCAAGATATGGACATCTAAAGATAGTGAAGTGTCTTTGTAGAGAAAGGAGCTGATACAAACAAAAAAAATTGCAAGGGTATATCTTTTGTGAGCGTTGCTAAATGTGGCTGCAAAGATGTAGTTGATCTATTTACATGCACTGGCATAAGTCAATACTTCGAATCAGATTAAGGGTACATTGCTGCATTATGATGCATACTGTGCAATATCCATTACAAGCAGGGGCTAAATGGAACAACGATTGTAATTCACCACTCAATTATCTTACCATGGAAGGAATGCCAAACTTCAATTTCATCAAATTATTTATTGAAGCTGGTACGTATCTCAAGTCATTTGATTATGAAGCAATAGGGAAAAGTTATTCGTTGGAAGTGCTACAAGATGTAAAACTTTGTAGACAGGCAATTTTAAATAAATTCAACAATTACGATTTGAATCAACTTTACAAACTACTTGCATCTGGAAGCTTTCCGCGTATCGAAAGAATGAAAATTGCGAGTGGCAGTCAAGTACCTCGAACAATAGATCAAGCCGTAGGACTTGAGATAGAGACAAAAGGACATTGCAACATTCTTGATGTACATCTTATGGCGTTAAGTGTTTTTTCTGTAAGATCAGTTTGGGAATATTATGAAAAGTTGGAATTGAAGAATTGAAAAATCGGGTGAAACGGTAATCTGTATTTAATTCTCATAATGATTAGTAGTCCGAATGTCAAAAGGGGTAGATGTTTCATGTTACATCTACATCTCCATCTCGAATGGCAGAAAACATTAATCACGTAACATGACAATCGATGGCAAATTATCTGCTCTATCACGGAAATGTTTACTCAATTTTGAAATCAGAAAATACAGAGTCCAATACCAAGTTTTCTGAGTGTCTGCCTAATAGCCATGAGTTCGACTTGTCGGGTTTGATTTAACTCCATTTTAAAAACAATTTGTGAAGCAAAATTTGTCTACTCCTGTCAATAAAAAAAAAATGACTTATTACAAAAAAACGACCAGTATAATGGTCATACAATTGGCAGCCATTTTATGAACAATATTGGAGAGCAATTGAAAATCAAATGTTTGGCATACGAGATCAGAGCAATGTCCATTTTAGCTAAGGAATAAAATTCAAGACTTTGAAGTTGATTTTCAGAGGAATGCAGGAACGAGGTTTCGCTCCCCTCCCAGGAAGAAGATATATAATGTCTCCCTAGAACATACACAACAAGATAAAGAAACTGATTTATCCTTCCCAAAAGGTTTTCCACGCCGTTTGATTTACAACCGCCCCCGTGGAAAAAATTCCAACAAAACTGGAATTCGCCAGTTCAATTCTCCCTTCCAATTTTTTCGGAATAAAAATATACGAGTGAACAAAAAAAAAAACAAAGCCACTAGAGTATTAAGGGATGGCGAACAAAGAACGGAATAAAATAAAATTCGCAATGAATCCCTGCAGAGAGCTTCGGGGAGATAGCAGCAAGCAAAAATGGCCGCCTACATAGGCTAGGATTTTTTTTGGACGTCTATAGCCTTTGTCGGCGATAAAAGTTCTAGAACGCGGAATAGGGCAAATTTCCCTTGCAAATGCCCTCGCTCGCCAATAAAGAACGAAATTTGGTTCGAAGTCGACCGTGTGGGATCCTGCATAAACTTGGTGTTCCATGATAGATGGAAAGAACGAGAAATAAAGAGAATATAAATCAAACGATTTTTTTTTTTTTTTTTTTTTTTTTTTTTTTGTATTTTCCAGACAGAAAGAAAGGAAGTAACCAGTCTGTGTATTTCAGGTTACTGAACTTTAAAAAAATTATTACTCTGGCGTCCGAACGATAAATAATCGTCAGAGAAGGAGGTCCGTTGCAAAAGCTGAAAGAAGGTCACTCTGCCTTCGAAAACGAGTTGAGTTTATATTTTTCGGAATAAGTTTTAATCAAGAGTTCAATCTAATCCGATTCGATATGAACTAAATTTATCAGAAGCAGAATTCTATTTTTAACCATTAATTGTCAAAAAACCTACAAAAATTAAAAACTTGTTAGGTAACTGGAATGATTATGTCGCAGCCAATCGCAAAGCCATATTTCATAAACTTGCCGAATCAAACCTTCTCCTGACCTAGAATTCACAAAAGTGGAAGAAAAGAATATATTATCCTTTATTTTAATTGAATAAAAGGGATCGTACATAAATTATGTCACGCAAAATTATGACTTTGTCTTGCCAAGTCACGCTCAATCACGTTTCATTGACATCCTCTCTTAAAATTACGTAACGTTTGACCAACGTTTCCTCCTAAAAAATAATTTTACCATCTCCTCTATCTTATCAAATTTATGTGCATATTTATGCTGCATATATAATTAATTATTATGCATGTATAATGCATATTTATGTGAAGTTTTGAAGTTAACTTAGATAAATTAAGTCCAACTAAATGAACTTTTATTATTGTGATTCTTTGCCAAGTGATCTATTCAAATATTCAAATGATTGAAACTATTTCTTTAATTTCCTACATCAGTGAAAGGGAGAACACTTTCTTTCAAAGCATATTGAAAGCCTCGAGAAATCAGTCAAGAGTAAGCGTGGGGAGGGGAACGAAAATAAGTAGCGCTGTTCTACTACAGATACTCCCGCCATTTCCCCACAAAAAGCAACCTACTAAAACCACCATATTTCCGTGCACAACACAATTCCCGCAAAAAATAACCCTGTCCATCACCGCCTCAACACGAAAACGAAACTGCCCCCAAAACCGACCACAAACATCCAAAAAACATCCCGAGTCCCCCCCCCTAATCGCAGCATCCATTCTCGTGATACCCCCCCCCTCACCTTCCCCTGACGGGTATCGTATGATGGTCTACCCGGTAATCAAACCCGGGCCCAACCCCTAACTTTATTAAACCCATCAACTCCGCAGATTGAGCGGACAGATGCGTGACCTGCGATCATAAATAAGGCTTCTTTTTACACCATAAAAAGAGAGTAGGAAAAAGCGACCCCTGGTGGCGAGACCGAGAAACGGATTCCTCGGCAAACAATCCTGACTGAGTTAAAGAGAAGGGCAAATAAGGAATGGAATTACAGGGCTGGACTGCTAACTGGGTTATGGACCATGGTTAATGCACTTGTCTGATAATAGAGATGGGTTATAGTAGCGAGTTTTATGTCTTGTTTGTAACAAAAAGGAAATCGTCCGGTAGGTGGTGCATTCCTATTATGTCACTAAAGTATTAAAGCCTATCTGCGCAAGACAAGTAAAAAACAGTAAGTGAAAAAGTTATGTTGATTGATTTGTCAGATTTTATATGACTAAGATAGAAATAGAATGTACAGACAAGGTCTAGCCACTTGGCGTAAGAAGAGACAAAGATAAATAGAGTTTGAATAAGTTCAAGTTAATAGGACATGTGAGGCTAATAATGAACCAACTATATAAAAAATGCAGATAAGCGGAGTAGCAGCCCCTCGTGCTAATCCTAAGATTGGTGCTCTCCTATTGCCAATTAGGTAGAATGCGCAGGAAAATGTTACCAATGTGTTCTTGTAATGTAGCATTGAGTGAAGAATTGTGTTGAATTTACCTTAGAAAGGATACGAAAAGTCGATTATGGGTAAACGCTGAGATAGGCATTTAGCAAATGCGTTGACTTCGAATTGAAAGCTATATTACATAACAATTGTGAGCCTGTCATTCAAAATTTCAATAAAATACCCATTTCGACTAAATCATCTTAGTTTGTGTATCAAAATTATCACTCGCAGGTCGTTATAAATAAAAGCGATAATTTTAACATTATCCTTTCGGGTGAGTGAAACAAAGAAAAAACAGTCGTTGATGAGAAATGCTTAAAAGAAAACTCTGTGTTACAGACATTCGTTTGTCAACTTTTTACACTTTTATCATATTTCTAAGGAAATTTCGGAGTGGAAGATGTTTAAAGCACTTAAGACATTACCACAGGGATTTTGATCAAACTAGCTAGAGCCGTTTTTTGGTAGCTGCTGAAAAAAATAACGTTTTCAATGGTAGCTACCTTGTACGCATGCGCAATTTTGACGAAAGCCTTAATGATAGGTCCCATGACCACCAACAGCTTGAATACAAAAGTTGAACATCGTAGGTCAATAATAAGTTCGGGAATTATGCTGACGACAGACAGACACACAAGCATACTTTCTAGATCACTTTTTTGACCTCAGCAAGTTCCAAAACATGTAGAAATATGTGTGGGGGGAGGGGGGAAATGACCGAATACAATACTTTTATTACCTTAAATTACATACAGGGAAATTGAAAGTAAAAGGTATATATAACGTATAACTCTACAAGCTCTAATAAAATGTAGTTTCTGATTAAGCGACATTTTATTCACCAGTCGATACATTTATCTATGTTTAAAAATGCCTTGGTGAAACGTTACGCTTTATCGCACCCTTTATCAAACTTTTAAAACCCTTTTCCGTGCCGCCAATGAATTTCCTCACCGGTATTTTGGTCACGTATCGAACGAGAGAAAGTTACTTTAATTAAAACGCCTCCTCCCCCCCCCCCTCCCAACACCCTCTCTCTTGGTGGTAATTTAATACATTCGCCAAAATAACGCCATTAGCTTTATTTTCTTTTGCCTATCCAATGAGTTTAAAACTCGCAGGCTTTTATGATCGAGTCGAAATTTTCTCTCGACCGGAAAGTATACTTTCGGAAAATGGCCCTGGCCGCATTTTTCCGGCTTAAGAGGATTTCGCGAGCTTCGAATTAAAAGCCCTCGAAATGCAGTTAGCGACAGTTTTCTGCCAGTAATGGAAAAGTACTGTCGTTTGCCTGATTTCCCACACGAAACAAGCAAAAATGGTTCGATGGCTTTTGGTTTCGGGACATCATTATATCTCGGTATAAAATCCCCACGCAGCTCGGTGAGAAGAAGCATTAAATATTCGCGGTTGACAATTTTTTTTTATCACAAATTATTAAAATGAAAGTGTTATAAATTTATTTGCTCTAGTGAACATAATTTTCAAGAGAACGCGCGGAGCGGTTCTTGCGGAAATGCCAGTGATCTCTTAACTGCAACTTCTGGAAGGAAAGTATTCAACTGGCTTCATCTGCTTCCAGAGCAGAAACCGCCTATAAGCTAGTTATCCAGATGCTGTAATTAGAGACTGGTGATGCTTGTTCACTGACGAAGCCACAGAAGTTGAGCAAACACAATAGTGCTTTATGTCAGTAACTGTTCCTCAACTTGATATCTAGGTAACAAATTAGTGACCGACACTTTCTGAGAGGAAAAGTCGTCGCGGATTAGTCCGTCAGAAATGGAGCATAAGCACAGCCGTTCGTGGACATTTCATTTGAATTACAGCTCGCAAAGCTTTTATTATGTGTAAAAACACATTTTGTTTTAGCTCTTCAAGTTTCAACGTAATGTTTATGACCGTTAATGAGCTATTCCGAAGTAACAAAACGAACATTCAAATGCGGAAAAAGAAATGATTCCGCAGTTTTGGCAATGAAAATAGCCAGTAATGTTTGAAAAATTCTTTTAAAAATACTCCAAAATTAAAGTTGGATTGTGACAGTCATTGTCACCAAAAAAGCCTTTTCTGTTACTATACATCAAGTCTAGATGCAAAGCTAATACAATTTGGGTACATTTAATGACTGAAATCTCCCTTTGTTGAGGATGATAGCATGCTGTAACAAAAAGAGTACAGATTTGTCTCGCCAAACAGCACACCTAACTCATTCAAAAATAACCTTCTAATAATTTAAAATTCCTATTGCAAATCGTAAACATTTAGGCCTGGCGATGCATTCCCGCGTCAATTAAACGTGTTAACATTTAGGCTTGGCACCAACCCGGTACCTGGTACCCGGCTAACGAAAGAGTACCTGGTGAAATTTCGAAACACCAGGATGATTAGGAATGGGGATTATTTGGTTGGTATGGAACTCATCTCGACGAGACCTTTCGACAAATCCCACGCATCTGTACTAATCCTTGTAAATAATAAGCTAACATCTCTCTATTAGCAAATAGTATAAGCTAATCTCTATCTACATCAGCAAAAAGTGTGGTTGAAGTTTGGGACTTACCACACAGCTTCCTTTGGGACTCAACGGAGTAAGTGTCCCTGTCGCATCCCTTTCCGATGTGCCTGGTGGCCAGGGTCACTTTGGCGGCCACTCGCTCGATCTTGTTGCAAGGGACGTCGCACAGTTCGAGTCTGGACTCCGGGAAGAGGGGGCGACGGCCGGAACCGGGGGTGTACTCAATGCGCTCACGCACACCTGAAATACGAAAAACAGACAAAGCTTCAAAATGGGAACAAATTGTTGCGATTGTTTTGTTTGAAATATCCAACGTTTTTAGTTTTGTTTTAAGTTATTCAAAAAGTAACTAGATAAAAGTTTTTTTTAACAACAATCCAACTAGTTAAAAAAATTTTAAGGACTGAAATTGAATAAACAATTTGTCTATTCACGCTCTATCCCTCACGTCAGCCATCAGCAGCGACACTCGCGGCGATTACAGCGTCCCAATGTACATAAAACAAAGGGCAGATAAATTAGATCATACATAACTCTTTCCCTTTCTGGATCTCTCTGAAACCTAGCTTGTGTACTATGTTATAACGCAAGCGAAAACTTAATCCAGGCTTAACAGCCTATCTCTGTAAGACCATCTAATATGGTTCATTAAAGCAATGCAAATGTTAAGACTACCTCTTTCATGACTAAGCACCATCCCCTTCACACCCAGCCAAAACACTGATTAAGAGTTATCTTCTAATCAATTACACGATTTATTTCCATAACTTTGGTAATGGACATAATTTACTTTCCTGCCACAAAATTCAAAATAAAGCGCTTATAAAATATTCCGTTACATCATAGTTGTATGGCCATTGACTTTGTACTATAGATTGTGACAAACTACACAAAAGTTTAAGATGATATCAAAGCACTTTCTTGGTAATTCAAATACTGAAAGATTCCCGATGCTTGTGGAGAGTTGTACACAAGCACTAAGTTTTTAACGGAACAACCGCGATAGTACATCACCAAGCTATCAAAAACTACAGTCTAATCCATTTTTTTTAAATTATGGTATCACATTGTTAAGTTCTTGAGAAAATGCTATTAATAATAATTAAGCCTGATAATAAGTTAGGCGGCAAAGTTGTTTGAGCTTCAAGCTTCATGAACTTATTGATTGAGATTACTGATAAAAGCCCCGAGTATGAATACGATTGGAAAAGGTGGTTATGTGAAAGTAAATAACACATTAGCTTACAAGACGGAAAGTGTTTTTAACTAAAATAAGCTCAATCCAATATTTATAACTTCTAAAGATAGCCCACATTTATAGTTTATTACGAGATCTTTTGAATAGATGGTAAGTCTCACCTTTCCATCCGATCCTGCACACCCTGTTGACCTTGATGTTGACGGTGGCCGGCTTCGATCTCTTCATGCCGCAGTCGTATGCCACCACAGTGAGGATGTGGTTCGGGGCATTCTCCCAAGACAGTGGCTCGGTGTTCTTGATCCGACCTGAAAAGAAACGTCACAACATCAAACACAACTCGTGAACCAGATACTGTCCGAACCACTGATCTCTCAGTACAACTTCTGGAGAGTTTATAAGTGGTTTCTGCTCTGCAAGCAGAGGAAGCCAATTGAATACTTCCCCCCGTCTATGCTACGTAAGTTGCCCATGGTCTCTAACACATTCTAACTAGTTTGAGAAGAAATTGCTAGAAGAGATCTCTATGCTGATAATTTTAAGCTTCAAATCGATAACCAAGCATACACTATCAAAAAGTTGCAGTTAGAAGCCAGAGGTACGAAAACCACAAGAAAATACTTTAACTGGATTATTTTCATAATTAATATAAACAGAAGGAGATGGGAATATTAAGTTTAAGACATATTTCAATCGCAGAGGATCAGCCATTAACTACTAAACAAAACACGCACAAGTAAATTTGTAGTTTTCAAAAAGCAACTATCGCAGATTGGTATACTAACTCCTTAGCTTGCATATTGGATTGTTTATAAGGTACTCAGCGTTTGACTTTTAATGAGTCGTATTGAATTTCCAATGCACAAAATTTACTTGCATGCATACTAACTTGCAAACTGTTGTTAGAGTTACATTGCGTTGAAATATCGCAACCAATAACCCAATAAGGAAAATTCTGTAATTTAAAAATGTCTTTCAAAAGGTAAGAGGCCTAACATTGGCTCCAAGAATACTGCCCGACAAAGGTTACCGACTTTCATTGATACCAAGCCCAAATCACCAGATCTTCAATTAGGCACCTTACCTTAATGTTTATCATGTCGGGCACATGACTGCAATGCCCACAAATCTTATCAAAACCAGTATAAACATTTAAGCCATTCTATAATTAGCGGACTAATTAAAGCTATAATGCAACCCCGCCTGTTATACGTTAAAATACAATGTAAAAAATAAACCTGGGCATACCTATGGATTGATCCTGTATTCACTATCCTTTAACACTATCAGGACCATCCACATTTATATGAATTTTTCTTCTATTTCTCTATTTGTAATCTTGGAATTTTCTTTATAAATAAATTAGATGGGGAAATGAAACTCTAATGAAGCTGCACAACGCTATATAACTACGCTTAACGAACCCTTCTTTTTGCATACATAACGAAATATTCAAGTCATATCAAAGCAGCCTGATTACTTCATGCTTCCCTAATATTGCACGATGTTTAGAGATCGGAAATATCGATACTATATCGTTGCATAGAAAAAAAGTATCGATACATGATTTTTTTATTATTTGATTTTCTAATTTGCCAGAAACGAAGTTTTTCGGAGCAAATTTCTACTTTTCATGAACTCATTCCAAAATTGTTTTAATTAAAAAAATTACAAAAATTGTTTTAATAAATAAATTATATTATCAATCGGAATAAATAAAATAAATTTGGATGTCAATGCATGAACTCACGTTTATTTTTAAAGAAGAAATTTTGAAAAGTATTTTACCGCATATTTTGCTGATAGAGATGTTTTTAACATTTAAAATTAGATTCAAATCCCAGGCACACGTTTGCAACAGAAACAGAGTTATGTTAATGACTACTAATAAATGATCTTATCTTTCCATTACATTATGTTTTCTTTTTGGTTTAGGTGCCATTTTAACTGTCTCTCGGCCAAGTCCAAACTTTAGTTTTGAAGTTTTTGAAAAGAGAATAAAGAAAATCAAAAAAGCACATGAAACTACAAAACGATAATCAAAAACCTAAAAATGTTTGAAAATATCGATATATTGGTGACTTATATCGATATTTCTTTAAGAATATCGTCGTATCGATATATCGCCGACCTCTAATAATGTTACGCCTTAAGATCCCTAGCATGTGATATGTCAAAATGCATCCAAATTTGCGTATCATTCGGACTACCTCGCATATACGTCGACCAGGATATCTTTTGTGGCAAACTTAACTTCCCCCAAAAAAATCAATCAGCTTTAATAAACCCACCCTAGTCTTACACTGATCGGATCACAATCCGATCAAAAGCTTCCCACACAGAATCCGAATTAGCCCTCTCCGAAGTCAATTCCCGCCCAATCCCACTAATGCGGGCAAATGAAAGCCCTGCACAATTCGGGCACACTCCATTACACGTTTACCCTTTTCAATCCAATTACATGGATTGATGGAAATGCAATATGGCGACTCGCCTGAGTGACAAGTCCATGATAAATTCATAAGTCGGCCTCTCTCTCCCTCCATGGCTTAAAATCTTAGATCATACCAAATGGCCCAAGGCTGATTGAGGGGAGGACAAATAAGTCTCGTAACTTTTTCCATTAAGAGTTATTTGTTTAGTATTCCCCTATGTGCCCGCAGATACTATGAAAGCTGCATTTTAACGACCATAGAATATGCTGAAATTGTGTTTCTAAGCGCGAAATTTTTAGTATTTTAATAAATGAGTAGGAATAAATGTGCTATTATTTTACGGCTGTTTTTTTGTGCATGAAATTTTTTAATAAAAAAAAATAATAATAATAATAAAAAAGAGAGAGAGAGAGAGATTACAGCATTAAAATAAGGGATAGGGTCCAGAAATAGATCACAACAAATTAAATAAGTTACTAAAGAAACAAACTAGTACCAATTGAAATAACTAAAAACGCAAACTCCTATTAGACCTACCCCATAGATACTGATGTCACGATTATGTTTAATTTCGTAGTGAGAATGCTATCTGTTATATGTACGCGAAATGATTTATCCAAAACAAGGAATAAAAATAATACAGCTATATCGATTATGATTTAGGCATCCATTTCATACTTAGATAAACATTAAGTACATTGTATAAACAATGTATTACAAAAGGGCTCTCGTGTAGAATTAAGGCAGCAATAAAATTTCCGAGTTGTTCTATCCATGGGGATTCACAGTGTTCCAATATACTTTTTGACACAACAGAGCGTCAACAGCCTGCAACCACACAGGGAAAAAAACCATAAAAAGCTAAGTTTTTTTCATCGACAACGAATCTATCAAGTTTTAGCTCGATTGGATGATGGAAAGTTGGTTAAATCAGCCGACAGATTTGCATACAACCACACAAACAAAATTGAAATTCATATAATAAAAATAAAAAAATAATAATAATAATAATTAAAAAAAAAAACAGATTTCAGTAGGAAAAGCTTACCATCATTCTACGTAGATTAAGAATGACCACAGGGTACTATTACTAAGGGACTGGCGGCAAAGGGTTCCATAATTCATCACGGAGAGTGAATGGAGGAGGTCTAATGAAAGCTTTTTATCGACTGGTAATAGAGTTAGCATATTTCAAATTTATTTAAACTACAACAAGATAAAAACGATGATTCGAGGTTTAGATTCTTATTTAATTCAACATTTTTAAAAAAATGTGTTCACATTTTCCCTCTCAGTGTTGTAACAATGTTCAAAGGCTACAGAGTTCGTGCTCTGGTATAAAGAACTAAGTGACGACGTCATTAGAACCGTCCTTTGACGTCACCCAAACTTCCCTACTGTTTACAAACCTTGGAAAGTGGAGTCTTCCATTATTAATGGTGGAAAGGAAAAAGTAAAGTAGAAAATAGTGGAAGAAAGGGGGCAAAATGCTTTTAAAAAAAATTTACGTTGAGGACGAGGGTTTTAAAAAATTTACATAACCACTAAAAAGCGAAGGGGCCCCAGCGAATAAAGCATCAAATGTCAGTCCCTAATTCGATCCGTCGCGTCCATTTAATGTTGTAGGGCGCATAATTCAGAGTTTAAAAATCTTCCTCGGGGAGTTAGGACTGTTGTGTGCTTCGAGACTGTCAGATAGGATTAAGCCAGATAGTGAGTGGAGATAAAGGTTTAGATCGACACTGGTATGAAGCGGTTTTGGATATTAGTGAGTTATTAAGCGTAAAACACAGGCGGGAATTTGAGGCTTAGTCGTGATTACGGTTCGTGCAAATTAAACAGCTGTGATCGTACGCTTTGACATTCGCTGCGCCTCTGTCAAAGAGGGATATCAGTAATTAAACAGTGCTTATTTCTTTTAAGTTCAGAATAGACATGTCAGGGGTTAGTCTGATTAAATTAAGTAATCTACAGTACAAGAGTGTGGTATGAATTCATGCTTGAAACTTTTTGGGATTAGTAATGCGAAAAAGCACAATTCAAATTTACAAACTTTAATTGTTTCTATTTAAATTTTTAAAATTTCAAATATGTCTTAAAAACTGTACTGAGAAACAACCAAAGTGTCGTTTTCTGTTAATTGAAACGTTTTGTTGAATTCTTTGAAAAGCAATCACTTGTAAGCAAACCTGCTCAACGCTGAGTGTCAAAGGATTAAAAAATGCCCACCGCAACAATGTAGTCCATAGAGATGGCATATTTTACATATTATTTCTGAACGGTGCCTCTCCCCCCCCCCCCCTTCCCCAATAAAAAACCAAAATTGGCAAATGACAAATCAAATTAAAAGGCCACCTCTACATCAGACGAATAGTTTATTTACAACATTGTACATTGCATTATTTGTTAGAAAATCGAAGTTAAATCAGAAATAATACAAAATTTTTGGGAAGTTGTTACAGTGTACAGTAGATGGCAGCACCAAATAAGTAATTCTTCTCAACAATTTTAAATGTGTATTGTACTAGTGATATCCAAAATCAAATAAAAAATAAACTTACAACACGAAATTACATTAAAAAAGGAATATTTAGTTGAACATATAAACATCTTACTCTTAAAACAAAAACACCATTGTGAGCAGGACGTCACATTCCCACTGTCATATCAATAACGTCATATAAGTTCTAAATTTTAATTTCAACTCCAACGAGCAGCAGCATATATACCACTTTTAAAGTCAACCGAAGAAATTCCTTTTAGTGAAATATACAACTCATCAACACACCACCAGAGGATTAGAATACGGAAACCAACCAGTGCATTAGCGACCAAACGATACGAGTCTAAATCCAACGCTGTTGCCAATACAAAGGCACCAAAAGATCTCCATTTTCGCCAACTTATTCGAGCGTAATTTGTTTTCGTGGGGGCAAAGGGGCTTATAGCGATGTTGAATGAATATAATTCTAGTGGAAAATTCTAGAATTCCCAGTGCCGGAAGGAAACGGTCGCAGTCAGCGAGACAGTTAACGTTCCGGAGGAAGAAAACCCTCATTCTTTTTGTGGGCTTTCAGCTGCCATTTCCCTAAAGGATTTACTTTGGAGTAAAAATGGAAAAGTTAATTGCTTTTTTTTTTTTTTAAAAAGAAGAAAAAAAAGAGGAAAAAGTATAGTATAAAAGGATTGCATAGAGGAAAAGAAAATGGCGTGTAAAGCCTAGCAATGAAGATTTTACGTGAAATAGAAATTTGTCTTCTAAGCACAGAAATAAAAATAACAAGGTCGGAGAGACTTGGAACTAGCATGCGTTGCAAACACACAATCATTTTCATAATACCAACGAAACTTCTCATTATTTTTAAGTACGGCTTAAGGAAATAATTTACAGCACATTTTTATAGTTGGTTACTTTTACTGCAATATATTTAAGAATGAGTTAAACATATATTTAGGAACGAATCGACGAATAAAAGATAATAAAGATAGAAAGGCACTGGGTCTTCCCTGGATGGACAGAGAATCCATTCTTTGGCTGCTTTAGGAATTACTAGGAGAGAAGCTCCCGCCAGACAGTTTACTACAGAAACAAGTCGACTTAGAGTAGGGGTGAAGCATGAAGAAATTCGCGTCCTAAGTCTTAAGAGGTAGATGTACTTATTATGCAATATCCTGTGGAAAATGGGAGTAGACTTGTTTCTGCGGCACAAACAACGCTAGACAACATGGAGGAAGATATTCTTATAATAGATAGATAGTACCACACCATCTATTGTGCTGTGCTAAGCACAGAGGTGGTACAGCTGCATTTTTTGTCCAAATTAAGTTACTGTTACCAGGTGGTTTTCTGTAATTTGTTTTAGTTACTAGTGAAGTTTAATTGACGTACTTCCAAGGGAAATATTAAAAAAGTTAATAAACTGGCACCAACTACATAAAGTTGTTAAACTTTTAACCGCAATTTCTCATTTAGAGTTCAGCAGTTGCAGATACGACTTCTATGCTTAGCACAGCAGTATTGGCGACAGTAACGACTTGAAGTCCAACTTGGCGAGAAATCATACAGGAAAGTATCGTGTCTATATCTCTCATAGATGAACGAGATATAAAAACATTCCACCCCAAATCGAAAAAGCATTTTTCACTCCAAATGGTACCAAATAAATATCATAATCCAACATGTAAATAAAAAAAATAAAAAATGTTAAACACACCCGAAAACGAAAACATAGTTCAATATGATCCAAGCATAACATTCCAGGCAACAAATGGCCCATTCGATATCCCACGCAATATATTTCGAGGCAACAGCCCTGATCCTTCAATTACTGCCCAGGTCCAATTTATTTTTCTCTCGAGTTTCCAAACCCAATCTGAGGAATAGATAAAAACTTCATTCCTCGTAACGACACTCGATATATCGACTTCGAAATCGAATCCGGCCCTTTATTCCATCGGAAATCGAATGGGAAACCAACCATTAAGGGCGAATCAGACGATACCAACGGAGGAACATTCGGCTATTTTCATTGCCCCCCGCGCTTTACGATGGTAATCTCGGAGATGCCTCAGTAATGAAAACTGGGGGGTGAAATTCGCGGTGGGAAAAAAAAATTTGTTTATTCTATGGAAAAATGGGATTATTTTCTTAGATGCTGATTACAGGAGCGAGATTAGATACCATTGAAAATAGGCCTTTACTTTTGTTATGGGAATTCGAAATGGTACTTCTGGAAGGGAAACAAATTAATACCGTTTTAGATAGCTGTTGGTTTCCAAAATATTTTTTCTTGAAGATTTTGAAAAAGTGAATAAGCTTGAAAGCTTTTTAAGCAACGCAAGATGAACCATTTGACAAAGAAATAATAACTAGAATATCGCACAACTTTCAATTACATTTAATACTGGCCACAGCAATTGAATTTACCATTCTGGATTAGTGTAATTTACCATTTTCAAATTTTCATTATTTAAAAACATGACCAGTTAGGCGATATTTTTGGCGACAAGAATTTCATTGGCGAAAAAAATGGACAAAACGGTAAAATTGGCCATATGTTTTTCGATACATTATCCTGTCCATTATACGACTCCCCATTATCTAATAATACATTATTCTGTCGAAATGAAACAGAGGATAAACAGTTGTTCTATCGGCGATGCTCAAAGAAAGAATACTTGGGCAGATTGCTGATAAAAATAAAGCAACTTTTCTTTCAATCTTACGCACTGGGTGGAATGTGGAAGATTTCACGAAGTTGCAAAACACAACATACGTTCAACCCCCCCCCCCCCCAAAAAAAAAAAAACCCGCTGCAGAACAGCCAGTTACCACATCAATCTGTAAGCTCGAATTAACCTATTTAAGACATCATTAAATCGCGGCCAAATTTTCAAAACAAACATTAAACTATTGTATTCAATATCCGACTTCCGATAGGTATTTACCATTCTGATAGCCAAGCACAATTTAAAACTCTCCTATCTTTCCAATACAGAATCTCACTGGCACAACAAAGTAAAACCCTTCTTCGTTCGATATCATTAACATGGCGAGAGAAAAGTTGGGAAGATAGCAGTTTGCCGTTCTCAAAGCGAAACGCCGCAAACTCTGGAAACTATTCAATTCCCTGCCCAGGCACACTAAGTGCACCCGGGGGCAAATTTACGCTCGGTATTTACGGTTTACGAGCCGTAAAGAGACGGGATGCGGGGATGAAACTGCGATCAATCGGGCTTCCATCTTTGGAGGACTCTCTCTTGATTTAGTGTAAGGGGAACAGCAAAGTTGGGTGGCAAGAGGCTAGTCATTATCTAGATTTCAACCGGAAAAGCGGAGTTCGAGGATTGAATAGTATTTTAATATTGTCTGAAAGGCGACTTCAAGTTTCGGTTCTCCCTCGAATATCAATCTGAATTTTTTACAGAACGTAGAGAAATACTTCGTAGTATTATTTATGTAAAAACATAAATTTATATACATTTCGCATAAGGCAGTGCAAGAGTTGACTTTACTTCGCTTTCCTGCAATGCGTCTCTTAATGCTTGAAAACGAGTTCTACAGGGATCATGCTGGAAAACGAGTTTTACAAGGAGAAGGCCATTTAACATTATGGTTAAAGGCAATCTCGCCAAGTTGGCGACGGTTTTGGCGACTAATTTTGGTCGCCAAATTTGGCGACATTTTCTGTCCCCATGCACCAGTATAGGGCTTTTCGACTACGATCTGGAAAGTTCTCCAAATTTCTATCTCTAGAAGATTCGCGAAGATTCCCTTTCCTATATAAGGCCTAAGACAGCGGGTAATGGAGTTAGTTGTCTCTCAGCGAGCATTCAGAAAGTGAACTGTATTGCAGTGTCTTTTGCGTCGATTTTAGCAGTTGTGTATCTACTTTTTAACTGTTGTTTGTGCTCCGTTGTGTAAAGAGCTGTATTGAGTTTATTAGAAAGGGAAGTTCTGGAGTTGTAAAAGAATCTACGAGGAGTTATATCGGAATAAATTTCTTCAAGTTTTAATCTGTTTTGGCTTCAAGTCTTTCGCACCCATCCACGCAACAATACTGATCTGCCAGGGGAAAGACGGTTGAAACTATGATGGTCTCATCTACAAATAGCAGATACACATATACACTAGAGATCTCTTGTCTAGTGGTTAACGCACCTGTCTACTAATCTAGGAGTCCCCGGTTCGACTCCCTATTAGCTCACATCGCTACATTGGTGACCGGAATTTGAACATTCGCCATCTACAGCACGATTTCCACACCACCACCTCAACATCTCTCTGGTGATTCACTGCCAGACGCAACGAACTCAACTCATACGCAAGCAACTCAATCGTTCGCCCCATCGCGACTCACTGGGAAGGGGCTATGTGCTAGTCGCATGTACAAATAGCAGATACAACACCTAGACACCACAGATCTCTTTTGTTTAGTGGTTAACGCGTCTGTCTACTAGGCTTGGGCGATGTATCGATACATCGTCCAAAACCGGTGTGAAATCAACATCGTCAAACCGGTGTCCCTATTTTCGCATAACCGATACATCACGATCTTTTTTGACGAGAGCTCGATTCTTGCTTAGCACTTCAAGGACGAAGAAACGTGATGCCACGATTCATGCGCGGGGTTTCTAAGATACTATAGAAACGTGTTGAAACCGTCGACACCGCGCCGTTTGAAACACGATCCACATCGCAGTAATCCACCCTGCGTATGCGCGGTGTCTCCAAGACTGTATAGAAACGTACTGTAACATCTAACACCACGCCGTTTGTGACGATTTCCATTTGCTTTTGCTGGGGCGATACTTCGAATCATCGGCATCGTGGTAACCGTATTCACCTTCGGTATGAGCGATGTTTACAAGATTATATAGAAACAAAGCACCACATACGGCATCTCGCACTTAATCACTCATACATGTTGCATTCGCTTTTGCATCCCCTGGCTTTTGAAATTTCAAATAAAGTTGGGAAAAAGTGCACATTTCAAGGGAAAAAAAGCACGTATGACATTTTGAAATTATAATTCAATTTTACAATGTTTTTTTTTTAGGTCTCGCGTTTATTTCCTATTTCGTTTTTACAGCTGAGTATTGAAATTTCGAGGTCGTTTTCAGGCTCCAGTAGTCTAGTAATATTGGAGATTCGATGAAAGAAGTATTCCTTTTATTGTTTGAACATTATTTATGTTGTTCTCTGAACTCCTTGGAAAACGTCTTGATTTTTATTTAATTTGTCATCAGATATAAGACCTTGACATTCTATTTTTGGAATTCAGTTGAGTATTTCCTAAACTTTTTTTTTTTTTCCTTCTTTTTTTTCTGTAACTTGGAAGAAATAAAATATAGCATTTTTGTATTTTTAAATCTTTTACATCAGAATCACTTAAGGATTTTTTATATCTAACATTTTTACCCTTTGAGAGCTTTGCTCTATTTATTAACTCAAGGGGATTGCGGTATTCTAGCGCGGTAATTTATGTCTAATTTTTACCCAGTTAAGATAATCAGGTTATTTATTACTATGATGGTTTGTTATATCTGCCAAAGTCCATAGGAATTAGCGCATGGAATGATCATAGCTGTTTCTCTAGTTTCATTGCTTAAATACTTATAAACGATTTTTTCCCATTTACGTTGAATGATTTTCTCTTCTGATTAGTAAGTAAATAAATGTTTTTTTTTTTTTTCAGTTTGTACAATTTGAATAAAGTTTATTTCCATAAGATTAATTTAATTACTCAATTTAACTTGCTTCTTAAAAATGCGGAAATGCAGATTTTTTTGGCACAAAATAAAGATTATTCGAATTTTAAATGTTATGCATTAATTTTATTTTTTTGTTTAATAGTTATATTGTACATAGTAATACAATATTCATTACGAAGTATGTTTTTGATTTAATAATTAAGAATGTCCAATAACTAAAGTAACATGTGCACTGCCATGAAGTGTACTTGTCCTCCCCCTTCTCCTTTCCTGATAATAACAAAATCAAATTTCATTAAGATAGAGAAATTGAAAAATCTAGATTTAAACCAAAAAAAAAAAAAAAAAAAAAAACGGCTTATACCCCTTTGGGTGCTTTGTGTATCCCCCTGAAAATAATTCGGTCGCTGCTCATGTTATTTAAAATAAACTTTTCTACAGGAATTCAATAAAATATTACAAAGCTAAGTAAGCATAACCTTCGGCTATATAGCGTGTTATGAAAACGTTGTTTTATAGTATTTTGAAAAGAAAAAATAGTTAACATCGCATTGTATCGTGACATCGTGATGTTTGCTTCCCGATACATCACAATGCAGAAATGTTAACATCGCCCAAGCCTACTGTCTACTGATCTAGAAGTCCCCGGTTCGACTCCCCGTCAGCGCACATCGCTACAACATATTCAAAAATCGATTTGGAAAGAGTTTATAGCCAAATAGGCCACAACTTAGTAAATAATGAACATTATACTTTATTTGATAAAGCGAACTCAATATTTATAGCCAACTTGGCTCACTTTCAAAAGAATGGTGCCAGAAATCTGAAATCCGCCTTATACTGAAAATTAAAAAGCGGTGTCTAAATACAACCCGTATATTCATAATATAATTACATCTCTCAACAGTATACAAAAAAAAATTCCGGATACTTAAACTGCAATCGTATATCACACTTTTATTGAACTTCATTCTGAATTATTTTTGTGGACTGTAGAGAAATGCTAGAAATGTAAGAGTATACCGGTCTGCCGAAAAAAAGAAGAAAAAAAAACACATTAATTCACGTAGCTTCAAATAATTGCTACTTTTTGCAATCTCAGCCAAGTTGACAAAGTTGATCAACTTATGTCATCGTTGAAGTAACATTTTTATCAATTGGTGTTAGTTGTTTGAAGAAGTGATTTAATTTGTCGAGATGGAATGAAATCGTCTGTCATTTTGTCAATGAAAATAAAAGAGCGGAGGTTGCCAGACGACAAGAAAAAAAAAGAAAAGAAGAAAAAAAAAAAAAAAAAAAGCAGCTCATTATTTGGCGAGTTTTGGCTATCAGTTTAAAATTGAAATTCTCCTTCAAATAATCCTACCTGCGCCCAGGAAGTTGGTTTAAATTTTAGCTTCACACAATGAGAAGCTTATAAAAATAGTTTGTTGGTCAGTTTGCCAAGACCAGTTGAAGTACCGACATGTCCAGTGCAAAAAATTGTGCTTTAAATTTTTTCTATTATCCATGCACCTCTTTATTTAGAATAATATTTTTAAATTGTATAATCTTCCATTAAAACTCACTGTATATGACCACATAATATGACAGTTTAAAATATAAAACATGGCTACGTCTATGTCTGATTGTTCAATCGCAAAACATTAAGACTAGAAAAACTACCCTAAAAGATTTACATGTGTGTTAACACTAAAAAGGCGACAAGAGCTCAACTTTTTTCTAAACTAATCCGAATTAAAACAAATCGTAAGAGACAGAATTCGGAATTACTTCCAGATAAAAAAAAAAAAAACCTCGCCACTTTTCAAATTAAAAAAAAAAAAAAAAAAAAAAAAAAAAAAAAAACCGATGCCGCGTCATGTCTATGCCAACACGGACATTAAAAATGTAAAACACGAGTGACGATTTTCGCTACGAATCCAAATCAAATAGGGGAAAGAAGAAAAAAAGTGCGAATTTCCACTTGGAAAGCGAACAGCGCTCCAACCTGTTCGAATCCAACCATTTCTCCTACGAATCTCGACTCGTGCGAATAGAACAAAAATCCCTCGCTAGGCATCTCGGAATTCGATTTTCTCGGAGAACAGATACAAGCGTCATTTGAAAAAAACGGGGGGAAAAAAAAAAGAAGTATAGTAAGAGTAAACAAGAGATGTGAAACATCAAGAGAAAATCCCTTTAAAACGAGATTCACCCCCTTTTTCTGATCGCATATTCCTGGATGTAACACTGAGTGGATTTGCAAACTATTTTTTTACTACTGCTTCGTGAAGATATATTTTTACACCGTCGAAGATGAATTTTTGGAGAAGAATGGAATTTATGTTAGGAAATAGATTCTGACTGCTGTAAAATTCGACGAAATATAATATCTTGAATAACAATAATCCATTTATTGAAAAAGGTTCATTGTTCGAAATGACTAGTAACGTACAATAATTAGAATTTTAGAATTAAACCAAAAAATTCCCTTTGTCGTACATGTATCCCTTAGAATATACCGGATCGGTAGAAAATCTATCTCGAATAAAATAATATAACTCATAAACACAGAGTTTAAAAAAAAATCCTAGTCAATTTTTATATTCATTAACACAGCGCCGATATCAAAAACATTTCTATCAGAAAAATGTGCGGCAAACTACATTTCAAAACTTATTTATTGAACGTGAACGTCATCCAAATATTTATTCTAATTGAAGTAAATTTTATTATTTATTAAAAAAAAATAAAAAATTGACAACAGGAAAAAGTTTCAACAATGGTCGGTCCAATGCTTTTTCAATGCGATTAAATGATGACAAGTTGGTTTGTTAGTATTCCGTAAAAAAACAACCATTTAATGACAAAAACAGCCCCAAAATTCGATAGAAGGCATTGTCATCGACATCGAGCCTACCTGCTAAGTTTCAGCCCGATTGAATGACGACCAAAAGGTTAATTAGGTATCCGCCGATTCCGCTCCCATCGACAAACATACAAAATCGAAGTTATATATATATATATATATATATATATATATATATATATATATATATATATATATCATCACACAACTTTAAATTACACTATATAAATTCAAGAGTTAAGCGAACTTGGCTAGTTGGGTAATAATTTCAACAGGGACAGAGGAAAAAACATCAATAAATTTGCGAAATTTATTCCATTATTCCATTTGGGAAGGTATTGGTATAAAGCAGCGTTCGCCACCAACTTTTAGAGGCGGGCCGTATGACTTATGTTGGAGCTTTTCGCGGGCCGAATACACCAAAATATGTATCTTTAATAATTATCGATTTAACAATAATTAGCCTTTCTGAAAACAGGGGGGAAAAATATTAATATTTTTATCTTAATGAAATTATAATTGATATATTTTTTTTCAAGTAATTAAAAAAAAATATATAGAGCTTTTATTATTAGTAAATCAAAGTCTAAAAAATAAGTGAATCTATTGTTTCAATGTGACAATACGACTTGACTCAACTTTTAATAGTAAAAGTATTTGAACTGTACTTCCAGATAACTCCGTTTTAGTCAATATCAATTGTGAGACGATGACGATCGAAATCATTCAGTTTATTTTATGATAGAGTCGATGTCTATCGGAGTATTTGTTGCAATCAATTTTTATATATTGTCCAAATGAGATTCAGTTAAGTTATTAGTTTATTTATTCTTGATGAAAACCACCTTGCTGAAAGCTTCTTCATTATAGTTTCTTCGGATACGTCAAGTGGAACTGTGTGCGTAGTGGAAAACTGTTCAACATAGTTAGCACATATTATCTCGGATAAATTACAATTATGGAAAAAATGTCCATACCGTGAAATTTGATCTTTTTTTTTAATATATATAATCTTCTGGGGTGCCGGCGGGCCGCATAGTGGCTAATGCTGGTATAAAGGAAGAACAATCGTTGATGAGAAATGCTCAAAAGAAGATAAGTATGAGTTAAAAACGCGCGTTTCTCAACTTTTTACCTTTGTATCGAATTTTTACGGGGAGTAGGAACGGAGTGGTTTCCCCCCCCCCCCCTCCTTTTTTTCCCCTTCTCAATTGCTGAAAAATTAATTTTTCAAAGGTGGCAGGCTTAAAACTTTAATGACACACCTTATGCCCACCACTGACCCTTAAAAAATTAGAATATCGTAGGTCAATCTATTTGGGAGTTATGCTGACAACAAATATAGATTTTTTCTCTATTATTTTTTTTAGATTCTGAACCCTCCAAAACGTGTAGAAATAAAACAACTAAAAATCAATTTTTTTAACCGAATACCAAACTCTCATTATCGTTTATTACATATAGGATAATTGAAAGTAAAAACATAGCACAAAAAGTAATAAACTGGTTGGATATGGTTTTTGAAATAAAAGGTACACTAAATACATTTTTTATGGATCTTAGTAAAAAATACTCGAATGAATGGATAAGACAAATTGCGGATCAGAAAATAAGTATCCAATTTACTTGAAAACGAGTTTCACTTATTGTTAATGACCCCGTTTTATATCTGTAAGAAAACGTTTTGAATTATTTGACCAAACATGGCAGCCGACTCGTTGCCCCTTTATGAAAAGTAAATACAAGCAGTGATTACAGCAGCAGTAAAAGATGGGCAACTTCCAACGACGCAATAAAAAGCATAAATAGGAGATGACATTTTCTTTGGTTGAAAAGGAACCTCCCGCGTTTTATCGAGAAATGCCGGCGGCATTTTACGAAAATATAAATTTTTCACGATAACGAAAGAGAAACCCGAAACTGTTTTAGGACAATTTAAGTGGGCGAAATATCTCTAGTTGAAAAATGGTTACAGAGAGCTTTACTTTGGAAAACAATTTCCGTCACAAAGAAAAATGATTTCTATAGAATGTTGGAAGAAAATGGTTTTCTTTAACGTTTATTTCAGTATCTCCCGAGATGAAGCGTTTGTTTTAAAATGTAACTTTTTAACCTCCCCTCCTCCAGAGCAGAATTTGGAAATGGTAAAAAAAAAATGTATTTTCTGCATGGAAATGTGCATCTTGGAACTGTTGTGTTGCTATCGTTTATAGGTCACGGAATCAAAACTTGGAAACATTTCTAAGTTATATTGTTCAGCTAGAATATTGGTAACTTGTCAACAAGATATTTAAGGGATATTAATGATGTTTTAAAATAGTTTTTTCCAAAAAATAAAATTAATTTACAAAAAAAAAATGTCAGAAAAGAACATCATTGAGTTTTTACAAAGGTCATTATTTAGAACAACGGTTCTTAAATTCTCGATCCTAAAAGTGGACCTCCCCAACCAAAAATAATTTTGACGTCTTAATTAAATATTCTCAATTATTTTTTTAGCAAATTAAAAATATCCAACTTGAAACGGTTCGGGAACTGGAAGCATTTATTTTATTAATTTGTGAAAAACACTATTTGATCAGCAAAACGCGTATTTTCCCGACATGTTAATCTCGGGACTCACTTTTTCAAAGATTGAGTACATTTTACTGTTAGCAAAGAAGAAGCAATCTCAGCTCAACTCTTATAAGATAATACTGGTTGGAAAACGTGGTATTGAAACCAGCCTTTGTGGGAATTTCGATGTTTAGATGCTCGAAATTACGAAACGTATCTGGCTGTGTTAAGCCTTTATAAGTGGCAGAAATAGACAGTCGGATCGGAAGTTCCGAACCAAAACATAAGAGCCTTTCATTTGAGGGAAAATTATAAAACAAAAAGCGAAAGGATATTGGACTAAATTTGAAAATACAATGGCGACGCCAAAAGAAGAGAGATTATATGACGCCATAGTTAGAGGGGATGAAGTGGTTTCTATTCAAGCTCTTTTGAAAGAAGGTGTGAATATAGAAGCTAAACATTATGGAGGTTACTCTCCTTTACTGCTGGCCTGTTCTTTTAAACAGAAAAGTATTGTTGACTTACTTATTAAAAATGGAGCAAATGTTGATGGCTGTGATGGTAATGGATCTACTGCGTTGCATTATGCTTGCCATAATGGCTGGAGAAGAATAGCACGCCACCTTGTGAAGACAGTAACTGACATTAATGCTAAAGATTACCAAGGAAAGACAGCTTTGCACAGAGCATCAAAAAGCGGCCATCTACAGGTTGTGAAGTGTCTTCTGGAGGAAGGAGTTAACGTCAACAGCAAAAACAAGAAACATGACACAGCATTACATTACGCAGTTAAACATGGACATCTAAAGATAGTGAAGTGCCTACTAGAGAAAGGAGCTGATATCGATATGAAAAATTGTAGAGGTATCATACCTTTGGTGAGTGCTGCTCAATGTGGCCGCAAAGATTTTGTTGATCTGTTTGTCCGCTCTGGGGCATATGTCAATGCTTCAAATAAGATTAAGGGAAAATTAATGCATTATGCGTTAATATACCAATGGTATGATATAGTGGGATCTATGGTAAAAGATGGATACAACCTCGATACAAAGGACAGAGACGGTGTCACAGCTTTGGGAGATGCTTGTATTGACCAAGACTTGGATTCTGTGGAACATCTATTAAGAGCTGGGGCTAAATGTAACGTTGTGGACAATGATGGTAATTCACCACTCAATTACCTTACCATGGAAGGAATGCCAGACTTCAATTTCATAAAAATATTAATTGAAGCTGGTGCTTTTCTAAACTCTGTTGACTACAATTCCATAGTGAAAAGTTCATCGTTGGAAGTGCTACAAGATGCAAGACTTTGTAGCCAGGCCATTCTGAACAAATACAACAATCATGATTTACTTGAACTATATCAACTTCCTGCATCTGGAAGTTTACCGTGTATCGAAAGAATGAAAATTGCGAGTGGCAGCCAAGTAGCTCAAGACATAAAACAAATTGTAGAACACGAAATAAAAACAAAAGGACATTGTAATATTATGAATGTGCATCCCATTTCGTTAAGTGTATTTTCTGTCACATCAGTTTTGGAATACTATAAAAAGTTGGAATTGAAAAATCGGTTGAAGCGGCCAGCTACATTTGACTCTCATGATGAACACCAACAGAGGAGTAAAGAAGTCTGTTTGAATTGATAACAATGCATGCCTATAGTTGTGAAAAGATTTAAAAAAAAAACAGCAGTTTTTCCTTTCGCAACTTCTTTAAAAAGGAACATGTTATAATTTCTTGCGAGTGATTGTTTTGTTACATTTAAAAAGAATGCTCAATGTGTATCAGAATCATAACATGAAAATCAGAAAAGAAATAATGTCTTACTTCTGGGAATTTTCTTAACAGAAATGTTTAAAAAAACACATGTATTATGTATTTATTGGATCTTTGCTTAATAACACCCCCATAACATATAATTTTAAATATGATGTTATGTTTTACAAACAACTTATTATTAAGATCATTTGATGTTCAGGGTGCAAATTAAATACTGCAAACTCTTGTAAGTTTAGAACAGGCAAAGCTATAGCTGTGAATCAAGAGAGTTGTGAATATGCACTATCATTTGCTAGCATCTACAATGCTTTTAGTGGTGATATACAGAAGTTACCAATTCCATCTCTCAAAAACAGAGATAACATGATTTTGAAATGAGTGCATTACGGATTTTAGTTTGCACTCTGTACATGTGGGGGACAAGTTTAAATAACATACAAGTACTTAATAATTTACTTTTTAGTTTATTTAAAACTGTACTTTTCAATTGGTATAATTCAGTTCATTCACTGTTTCATTTAAAAACGAAGAAAAGTTGTATAACCTTATATATAATACAAGTATGTCAAATGAATAAAAAATGTTTTAAAAATTCTAAAATGTTCTTTTTTAGTGTAGAGGTTCCCAACTTTAAAGAGACCCAAGACCATTCTGTTGAAAAATATATGCAATGATAAGTTAATTTAGAGTATATCTTTAATTTATTTAATCCTTTTGAGAGCTTAAAATCTCCCACTCTGACAGTTGCTTTAATTTAATTGGGAGGCGAGAATTGAGCTAAAGGCCATTGTGCCGTCATATCCTCTAAGAAAATTCTTAGCAGTGGCATCAGAAGTGGGGGTTTTGTCATTTGAATGACAATTTCAAGAATGATGGAAGCAGGGTTAGGGGTAAAAAAACAGGTGTTTATCCCAAACCAATATTTTTTGGTTTAAACCAATTTTTTTTTTCTTTATTAAAAATCTTTTTCTAATTACATGTTTACATATTTATAAATAAAATTAACATAAACTAGAATAATATACGTTCAAATAACAATTAATATTCCTCTTGAAAATAATTCAAATTAAGTAAATAAACAATTGTTGCTACTTATATGGACATTCAAATCATATTAAATTTTAATATTTTATTTAGAGACACACTTCTTTTAAATTCAATGTATACAATATAATACAATAGTAATTGTGAAAAGTAGTTCAAAATAGTATTTTTAAAGTTTAGAAATAAATTGTTAAAATACATAAGCCCTATTATAGAAACAAATTTAAAATGCCGCCTATAATTTAAGTTTATTTAATAATTTTGAACTCGTATAAAACATTAATGCATTTATTAGTTTAATATAAAAACTTATTGTTGATACGCATAAAAATTCAATAGTTTTGAATTAGAAGATTTATTTTAAAATACATTAGAACTTATTCTATTTATAGCATTCGTAAATATTTTTATTTAGTGGAATTATTTTCTGAAAAAATAATAGAAAAAAAAGTTGAGTTGTTCAGTTAAATTTTTTTCTTCTTTTTTTTTTTCATTTATTTATAGAACAAGCCATTTGGTTTAAGCCATGCCAACCCTGGATGAAAGACAAAATGAAACTGATGGAAATTATTGCTGGAATAAAAGCTCAACAGTTATCCAGTGCCACTACAACTGCTGCCTGCTAAGTTTCTATCAATGCAGAACTCACTACTACATTCCCCGCCAGTCAAGCATCTACATCATCCATTAAAGCTTTAGCA
This sequence comes from Linyphia triangularis, assembly GCA_963978545.1. NCBI lineage: Eukaryota > Metazoa > Arthropoda > Arachnida > Araneae > Linyphiidae > Linyphia > Linyphia triangularis. The sequence goes on from OZ021729.1 coordinate 60,444,918, forward strand.
GCTAAGCAAAAATCAACATCTGCGGCTGTTGACTAATTTTTCAAGCGTACACAAAATGCCCTACAAGTAATGAAGGATGATATTACGGATGTAAGACAAGATCTTTTGACTGTGAGGAATGAGATGGAACTTGAAGGTTTCCACCCAAGAAGAAAGACTGCGGAAGCTGAGCTGGAAAGTCATAGAGCTACAGCAGTTACAATGCCTAATTAGGAAGATGTTTCCGATCCCATTACGGTGACTACCCTTGACAACAACTTTTGAAGGCAAGTCATCCTGGAGTGTTTATCAAACGTAGTTTGATGATATAGTAGCCACTGCTAATGGTTGGGATGGCCTCACAAAAACATTTCACCTTGCTGCACCTCTTCAGGGTGAAGTTGCTGACATCCTACAGATACTGCCAGAAGATAGGCAGGGAGAGTTCGTAGAACTGACAAGTGCATTAGAGTTGCTGTTTGGCGAACATCATTTAAGGAATTATACCCAGGTGGCCACAAAACTCAGAATAAAAAGTTTTCCCATGGTAGATTTCTAACAAATTCTCTGATTGAACTTTTATGTTCAAATTTCTCCTACTCTTTCAGATGTGTAGACACTCTGACCAAAGAGAAAATGAATGTTAAAGCGATAATACGGCAATTTTTTAAAAACAGTTTTGGCCGTAATGAAAAATGTATATTTTTCTGTAACATTTAACTTCTAATGTTTACTATCACAATTCTTTGGGTAAATGGCGCTAAAATACAGATAAGCAGAGAAAAGTACCTTAAAAAAATAGAAAATTTCCCCAATTTTCATGAAATTTAAAAAAAATTCTTGATATTTCCCAGATTTCTAGCTACTCTGATAACAGACTGCAAAGGATAATTCCCGCATTTTTTTAAAATTCAATTTTAAATGTTTCGAAAAGGCCATAAACACAAAAATTTCTGCTCACTGCGCTTTTTTTTATAAAAAATTTGTAACCAAAGTTCAATTGTTAGATTGGCAGGAAAAACAACACATTCAGCTCAAAGCGTCAGCTGTGACGTCAAAAGATCTGAAATAACTAGGCTTGAAACGCAGCGAAAACCAGTTTTGCAAGTTTCTCACAATTTTTTCTATTTTCATTCTCATATCATTTTGTAAATAATGATAGGAAACTTTGAGTATGAGTACTTATTTTTATTATTTAGAACAAAAAATAGTTTAATACAAATAGCAAAAAAATTAATGACAGAGGCAAGAAAATTAGGATTAACTGTTAATGTAGACAAAACTAAATTTAAGGTAATGTCTAAATCTGAATGCAGAAAGAAAGTGCAAGACATAAGCATTGATAATAATGTATTTAAAGGCACCACTACATTTACTTATTTGGATAACATAATAAATAATAAAAATGAAATACATGACTGTATAAATAGACCAATACAAAATGGAAATAGAGCATTCAGGGTAGCCAAAAAATTCAAGAGAAAATGTTCCCTGATAATTTTCCGATTACCCCGAGAGATTTGTACAAAATTCCCTGATTTTAAAGTAAACTTTTATTAAAATTTCCTCAATTTTTCCATACACCCTGATCAAATAGGGATTTAGAAATTTTAAAAATTAAACTTAGAAATTTTAAAAACAGAATTTCAAGAACAATATTTGAACTGATAAGGGAAAAATGACCGATAGAGAACAAGATATAACCATGAAATTGAAAGACTAATTAAAGGAAAGAACATTGTAAAATTTATTACGGCAAAAAGAATACAGTGGATGGGACACTTTAAGAGAATGAGAGAAACAGTTATGCCTAAAAGAATTATGAAAGGTAAACTTTATAAAATAAGAAAAAGTGGTCGACCAAAATTGAAATGGTTAGTCGAAGAAGAGCTAAAAAATTTTAAAGATAAAAAATTGGACAAAGAAATCCAGTGAGAGAGGAATTTGGAAATCAATGGTAGAGAAAGCCAATGCTCACTCCGGGGTGTAGTGTTAGGTAAGAAGAAGAATTAAGATTATTTTCCATTCATGAATGAATGTGGGGAGGAGGCACTTTTCCAGGTGTACTAACATTTTTGACAGTGGGTCGATGCTGCTTTCTAGCAATCGAAGAACGAACTTCATAGGAGAGTGGATTTTAAAGTTCTAATGGATCTCAAAGTGTTTAAATAAATACTGTACCATGAGAAAATTAACAGGACTTACAGGTTCCATCCGTAAATAAAGGGGTTAAAAAACGGTTAAACAGGAATTTACGACTGAAACTATCGGAAATTTACATCGGGGCCACTAAAAGGCAGTCATCGACAATTTGCGATCCAAATTTCCGTTTCTGTATGGCGCCATCTCGTGGTGAATAATAGTGCTGCCACATTCCTCTATCTATAGTTTATCACCACAAGTTAAACAACAAACTGTGGTACTGGACGAATTCAATGTTGACCAAGCTCTTAAGAATGTGACAATTATTGAGCTCGCAGATAAGAGCGTTTACTGGGTGTATGAAAGGAAATAAACTCAAATTTTCCTGACGAGGAAATTTCAGAACAATTAGAAAGTTATCAAGTCCCAGGTCAGAGACGTACACATTTAGCTGTTGACTTAAATGCTTAGCCGAATGTGTTAAATCGAACCAATGAATAGTCCCTCTAAATGCAATTAAAATGAAAAGTGGTAGATTTCCTAGTGCAATAGCTACACAGAGGTCATGCTGCGTCATAACACAAAAACAAACTCTGAAATTATGCCTTCTTAAATCTGAGCTTGCCCAAATGACTAGGTGCTGACATCTGAGCTAACTCCCTTTACCCACACGACTCTGATGAGAGGACATTGAGGCCACTGGAGGTGCTTAAAATTGACCAGTCCAAATGTAAATACTACAATGGACAATTCCCACATTTTTTAAAAACGGGTGAAATTAGTATATATTTCTGAAGAATTTCTTTCCGATTAAAAATATTTAAACAAAAGTTCTTTCTGCCAAATTGTTGACGTTAGTAGACCATTGCCACCTTCCCTTACAGGTTGGCGTGATTTGTGAGAAACTTGCAAATCTGGTTTCAGCTGCTGCATTTCAAGCCAAGATGTTTGGGATATCTTTACGTCACGTTCAACGAAATGAGTCGTTTTCTCGACAACCTCTAACAAGGTAATTTTGATCGCAAATTTTTTTAAAAAAAGAAAAAGCGCATTGAGCAGAAATTTTTGTGATTATGGCCTTTTCGAAACATTTAGAATTAAATAAAAAAATAAATAAAAAATGCGGAAATTATCCATTATGGTAAGGGAGATGAAGGAGGTAATTTACAAAAACTAGTTTTTGAGTTATCCCATATATTTACTTTTACATTCTTTCATATAGAGTGGCCACAAAATTCAAGAAAAAAGCTCTCTGATAATTCTTTGCTTTTCATTGCCTCATAGATTTCTAAAAAAAATTCCCTAATTTTGCAGCAAAAATTTTTTCCAATTTTTTCAGATGTGAAAACACACAAATCAAATGGAACATGTATGCTAAAGAAATAATAAGCCTATCTTTTTAAATAGTTTCGGTTTGTCGGTAAGGAAAATTTTAAACTATTTTGTAACATTAAACTTCTAACGACTACCACCACATTTCTTTGGGTAAATCGTGCCAAAATAAGGATGAACGAGGAAACGTACCTTCAAAACAATGACAGAAAAATTCCCTGATTTTCGTGCAATTTAAAAAATGTCCCCGATTTTTTCCAGAATCAGAAAGCTCCTTGACAATTCCCCGATTTCCATGTTCTGTGGCCACTGTATAATATGGAACAGGATTTTTTTTGCTAAACAAAATTTATGTTGTTAATAGACCTGAAAATATCTAGTCGCCACAGATCGATTAAACGGTGTGATGAGGCGACTAAATAAAGTAATCACCGTCCACCCATCATTTCTCCCTTCCCTTATGAATTTCTTTTTAATTATTACCGAATGTACCGAAATTTCCTAATAAATGAAAATCTCCCTTTAATTTCTTGTAATCACGTCCGTATACGCCGTTAAAATCCATTCATCCACGATATGGATTCATGAGATGACAGGGTGGTGACAGAACCGGGAATTCAGGAAAATCAGAAAAATGTCAGGAATTTTTCACACTTCTAGAAAAATCAGGGAAATATCGGGGAATTTTGAGTTTTCCCTTCTTGCATTCCCCGTGCGAGTGCAGCCGCCGCCTTATTGTTAAAAATAAAAAAATCTTGTAACTTCAATCTGACTGCATCCTTTACCAGAGTTCCCACTCAAATCACAGAATGAAAATCAATGACTTTTAAGGACCTAATTAATGCTTTTAAGGACCTTTGAAAATTCATTTTCAGGCATCATGTCTATATTTAAATTTTTAATAAAGTATATTCTACCAAAAAAGTTATAAGTTGGTGGATGCGTAATACAAATATATTGGAAAATTTTGATACAGTGCAGATAAGTGGCGGTCACGCGGGGATAGCAAGTCTGAGTTGTATTTTTATAAATTTTGCAGTTGGACAACATCTGTAAAAAATTAAGGACTTTTAAGGACCCCTAAGCATTATCAAGGACTTTTAAGCACCTCTAAGCATTTTCAAGCACTTTCAAGGCCTTGAAAACAAGTTCAAAAATATTAAGCACTTTTAATGACTTTCAATGACAGTGGGAACCCTGTTTACAGAAATGATTATTTTTTTCTTGCCTGGCATTTTTGTCAACAAAATATACTAGAACCCTTATTTTATTTGCAAAATATTTCTGATATATTTTTTGTTATCTTATAAATTAAAAGCGTTGCCACTAGTAGACTTACTGTTAAAATAAATTCTCAAACTTCAATATGAGTGGTATCCTTTACAGGCATGAATATTTTTCTTCTTATCTTGCATTTTTTGTCAACAGAATATATTAGAACCCTAAATTCCTTAATACTATTGGAAATTGACTTTGCCAGATTTTTTCGTTTTTATAACCCTTTACAGCACTATGTAACAGATGTGCAACAAATCTATAGGCAACCATAAGTGAAAAAGCTTAGATTCTATACTTGATTTTTTATTTTGTTCTTTCATTGACATTTTATTAAACACAATTAACTTATATATGTGTTTTTGATTTATATATTTAATACAAATCAAATAAAAAATTGAAGCAGTCACCTCCTACAAAAAAATAAATAATAAATAAATAAATCTGAATGCGCTACTACATACATTCAGGTTAACCTCACCTTCCCTGGCTAGGTCCCTGGTCGAAAAAGAAGAAGGGGGAAAAAAACTGCGATGAAGTGGCTACTAAACTAAAAGAGTCTACCGGCCACTGGCTACTACTTGAAATTTTAAATTTTCAGGTCTAGTTGCTAAGCAGTTTAGAAATCCAGGGTAAGTATCAGAAGTTAGCCTAAAACACATCCCTTCATTCATTGTGAGAACTGAGATATTTTGAAAATCTCACATACCCCTTCCATCCACTTAGCCCTTCAATTAATAACTTTCAATACAACTTTATATAAAAAAAAAATGCATGCTTTGAAATTAACGTTCTTCTTCAAAATTTTTAATTAACGTCAGATTCAGTAATTTTTATTCAATACTAGCTGAATCCATGTGCTTTGCTACGAAATTTAACTATGTGCAATTTTTTAGCTAGCTGTGTGGCCCTGCGTTGCAGAGATCCGTCATTGGTGTATAGGTACCAGCATTTGGCACTTTGCTCGCAAGAAGGTTCATTGCTATGCAAAACCAAGCTTGCTTTACTCGCTGAAAAGTTCATTGACATATAAGCACAGGCTTACTTCATTCGTTGAAAGGTTCACTGCTATGAACCTTTCAACAAGCAAGCATGGTTTCGCTGAAAAGTTCATTGCTTTGTAAGCATAAGCTCGCTTCACTCACTAAAATCTAATTATTACGTAAACCCATAATATTAGAAGTCCCTTTCCTGACGAGAAACAAAACAAATTTCCCCGCTAACGCAATAATACATCCCTTTGAGAATATTTCAACACATGTTTGTAAAAAGCAAAATTAGAAGGCCAAACTACTTATGTTGAAATTTTCAGAACTCTAGGCCTATTAAAGGGTTCCCAATGAAATCACAGAATGAAAATCAATGACTTTTCAAGGACTATTATAGACCTCAATAATATTTTTAAGGACTTTTGAAAATTCGTTTTGAAGCATCATGTCTTCTTTACATAAATTTTTAATAAAGGAAATTCAACTCAAAACGTTAAAAGAATTTTCAATAATATGTATGTATAGTTTTAATAAAAGTAAAAATATTGAAATAATATTTTTATCGCAATATGTTAAATATAATAAGAATATGGGAGGAGCTGCAGCTAATAATTCATTTACTGTTTACATAAACTTGAATCTGCCCCTTTTGAAAAGTTCCTTAACACCAGAGTTCATCCTAGGCATTTTTCGAGGGGCGGCGCGCCCTGCCTGCCCTTTTTCTATAAAAATAGCGCTCTTCTTGCCCTTTTTCAGAAAAAATTTTATCATGAAAGAATTCGAAAAACTTTCATTTTCCCCCCTCCCAACGGTACGCAATATGTGGATCACCCCTACTGAAATCGCCTGTCGTGCATGCGCATTCATGTTCAAACGCACAACGTATATATCAGGGACTGAAACCATTGAGTAGATGCCCATATAAGGTGTTTCATTAGTAGGTGGATTGTAGGTAGCCGTCTTACAATTTCCAAGTGCACATTAGTAAACTCCGATGGCCATTTCGTACGTGTATTTCGCTGGATTTTTACCATGCCTCCTTCAAAATAGAGAAGAAAGGAATTTGAAAGACTTGATTAACTTAGTTAAAGGTGTATAACCATCAAATGTTTGCACTAAGAATTTAAAAAGAATACTTCCGTTAGGACACGCGTAATCGCAATGTCCTCCTGTTAAATTTAGGGGGTGTTTTTGATAGTTACCTGTTACCAATTAATTTCAAAACATCTGTTTCATATTTAAAATTGAGCATAACAGGAATGCAATAAAAATCCCAGATTATTTCCGATTTTTAAAAAAATAAAACTTCTATTACAGCTTGTATAATAGCGGCATGCACGGCAAAAAAATCGTCGTTTTGACGCTAAATTTGATCCGATTTGGAAAATAAAAAAAATGCAAAAATTTCAGGACATAGTCCAAGTTCTTTAGTCGGAATACTCCTTGTGATATCCCACAATGAATAACGTTAAATTTGAAGAAACTCTATTCTCTATCTAACAATGGCAAACCCAAGAGATGAAGTTTAAGGTTGATTCATTCAAACTTTAGAAAATTTTTAGAGTGAAAAGTTCTCATCTTAAAACATTTTAATTATACTAAAACATTCTTATCTTAATTTTACTGTATTATAAATTGATATTTTTATGAAAATTACTATTTGAGGATAATTTTACTGTGTTTATTGCACATTAATTTTAATAATTTTCTCAGTCTCATTCCAGCAGAATTAGGACTGAAGCATTTTATCAGTATTTTGATATCTTTTTAAGTTTCTGAGTGAGTTTTTGATTCACGGATTTTTGCATAATTATTGTTTATTATAATTTTTTTATTCTTCATATTTTCATTAATTTAAGTATAAATAGTCAGGTTGAAAATTGGTCATTACATAGGAGTTCTGGGGAAGTCGGAACATACGTGGGCTCCATGGTTGTCAGACTTGCAAGAAGGCCAAATGAAATTGTATTGCAGATTTGTGTGTGTATGTATATATATATATATATATATATATATATATATATATATATATATATATATATATATATATATATATATATATATATATATATATATAATCACGCAACAACGTCATTCTCGGGCAATAGGGCCCGCCATTATTAAGAGATTAACAACCATTCCATAAGTGAAAAGCTCAGCAAAATGGCCATCACATACCAACGCAAATAATGCTGATAGAGGCTATAACATAACAGAAAAATGCGAGAAAAATTTAGATATTTCATCGGTGATTGAGGGAGATCTGAATGTATGCATGCAGTCTCCATGGTTGTCAGAAAATTTACATTGATCTCGCGCACGATCGAAATTTCGGTCTAAAAACATGAAATCTTCGAAATTGAAACATCTTTGAAGAGAGAGGAAGGAGAAACTACTCACTATCCACGAGATCAATGGGACATTTGTAGAACAAGGCTGCTTTTCTTTAAAATTTGTTTAAAAAAAAAAAAATGAAAGAAAAAAAATAATTACGATTTCGGTTCTTTTTTAGACCAATTTTTGCATATTTTCGTGCCATTCGGGACCAGTAGACACCCTGCTATATAACACACAGGTAATTGAAAGAAATACAAGGTATTCATTAATCCGTTTATTGAAGATATATATTATATTAAAATTTATAAGATTTTATTGTGCAATTGTAGTGAAAATGTAATCATATGGTTTTGTTGATATCAATTTTTGAGTAACATATAAGTAATCTCACGGGATTGATTTTGATATTAGCATATACTTTTATGAAATATATACATTAGTTAACTCAGTTCACCTTTACAGAAAAATGACAACCGGGACAAAAATATCATTCACCATCGATTCAAACCAAACGGCGAAATCGACACTCTAACAGGCACTAATCACAGACATAGCGGCTACTATACTATCGAAGCCTAACATTGGCGTAAATCTCGAAAAAAATGGCCATCACTCTAACGTAAATATTAGTGATAGCGTTTACAATACTGGAAAAATGTAGGTATGGGCAAAAATGACTATCACAACAATGTACATATCAACGATAGAGTCCACCATACCGGTACAAATCTCGGTAATATCGATATTTTAATGATAATATTGGTGCAAATTTCGATAATATCGTATGTTACAACAGTGTAACACTCAGCAAAAGTGACCTCAACGTAAATATCAGCGTAGCGACGGATATAAAGAAACAATTCTCGATAATGCCGCTAATACATCGATGTAACACGATAAAATTTACCATCACAATAGCGTAAATCTCTTCGATAACGTCCGCATAGTGACTCATATACTTGCAGTGATATCGAAATTTTTTCGGTAATATCGGTGCAAATAAGGGATATTACAACAGGGTTGCCCTAAGAGAAAATGACCACCACACTAATGTAAATATCAGCGTTAGCGCGGAAAACACCGGAGTAATTTTCATCAATAGCGTTATTATAACGGCGTAACATTCGGCGAAAATGACCACCACATCAACTTTCCAGTGATAACGGTTGCCAAAGCCACGTAAAAATCTCGGCAGTATCGAACATTATATAAGCGGAATGTTTAGCGAAAACGACTACCACATACTAACATAAATAAACCATGGTTCAGTGGATATCAGATTTGTAAGCAAGCGCATTATTAGTATACGCTAAACGCTTGTATTAGTATAAAGGAAATTATATTTTTGGAGAGAAAAAAAAATGGTACAAATGAATCGAGTTTCGGTCTAAGTGAAAAAATACAAAATGTGAGTTTGGGCCAAAATAATACATTTGCAACAAATTTTTGTGCACAGGAATACAACCCCTTAACTTACTAATGAATAAAAAACCCAATACGCTGTTTTTTTTTCTTTTTTTCTTTTCTTCCCCTATTCATAGGAAGTTAAACGTTATATTTGTAGTGTGTCTGCGAGCAGCATATCTCTAGAACGGAGTGTGCTACGATGCTCAAAATTGGATTAAAAGTAGTTTGTATCCATTCCACGCGAAATTAAGGTTTTCGTCAAAATTGCACGAGGGCAAAGGGTTATAGGTCACTGAAAAGTTTTTGGCTGAATTTTCTAAGAAACGACCTGTAATGAATTTAATAAAAACAACCATTCTTTCAGCTGATCCCCCATTCACACCCACCGAAATTTCCGGAAAAATGCGTTAAATAATTAAGGCTTATTTTCTCAGGCAAAATTAGAAAGACACATAACTTTGTCGCCAATTTAAAAGAAATTGTAAAAAAAATATATATATCGTCAAGTCGGCGAGTTTTTGTTTGCAATTAAAGTAAAATAGACGGTAAAATATTCTAATAGTATCAAATTTCAAAACAGTGCCCAGTATTATAGTGTAATTGAAAGTTGTGTCATGCTCCACACGCACACCCCGCTTAAACTTTAAATTAGTTTTTAAAACTATATTGAGAAGCAAGTGTCCTTTAACTAATACTAGCGAAGGTATTTCATCGTTTATTTATGAAACCACTGATGAACTACCCAACATCCAAACATCCTCGATCTTGAAAAGATTCAACTAAGAAGTCATTCCAAATATAAACAATCCATTACAGTAACGAATCGCTCAACCAAAAAGTTATATCTACTCACATGGGCTGACTGCTTTGTTAGGAAAAGGGACCTTCAGTAACTTCTTTTTTTTTTTATTTGTATTCCTTAATGTATCTTTACCACTACCATGTCTTCAAAAGGAGCAAAACCAAACTTTGAGTGCTTAGGAACTTTTCCCAACCGAATAAGACCTTTCAATTGTTTGAGCACGAAAAATAAAGAGCAAAAAATGGAACTCCAAAAACCCTATAAAGACGAAAGAAAAGTCGCAGTTAAAAAAAAAAAAAAAAAAAAAAAAAAACCTTTTCCATTCTGTTTAGCGACCCTAGAATTATTTTTGGTTCTTCATTGTTCGATGGATTCGATATTCTTAGGAGAGACCTGTGGGAACAACCCACACTGTTCCGAGATTTCCTTCCCCATCTAATTCCATCGACAGACCTAAGTCTTTCTTCTTCTTCCTTTTTGAACGATTCTTTTGCAAGTCTTCGTTGCTGGTTTTGCACAAATGGCAGGTTTTATTGACAGGGGAATGGGACAAGGAACACTGTCTTCTTTTTTAAAGCTTAGCGAGAAAAAATGGCACCTTTCGTGAATTTCAACTTGGAAGTTAATAAACAATAGAAGTATTTCGGTTGCTGCGAAAAAGAAAGCCTTTTCTGATTTCAGGAGAATTCCGTTCGACTCGGAATGTGATTGGGTAAAATACCACATTGGGTTCAGTTTATAACATGTGTTGCCCATCTGATAAAAAAAAAAGAATAACGAATTATTTAGGAAGTTAAACAAAGAAGCAGTCCTGTACTCGGTGCGGAATAGAAAAAAAGACTAAATCCTAAAATAAACGAAATAACGATCTTATGATTTCTGTTATTGGAATTCTAAGATCATAAATCACCATAAATATCAACAGAATGACTTCAGCAATAACAACTCTTGCATCAAAGATTACATGATCTGTTGATCTTCGAACGAAGGAAAAGTTTTCTACCCAAGGAGAACATACACAGCATACACTACATCCCCCTACACACACACTTCCCTTAAATACATGAAGCAAAATAACGTAATAGACAGGAAAAAAAATTACATTATTATTCCTTTACAGAACAGAAGATTGATTCATCCACATTGTAATTTAATTTATCGAAATGAAAGATTTTTTATAAAAAATTTTGGCAAAAGAAGCCTTTCTAGAGAGTATATTCTTTAATTTCTAGCGTGAATTTTGCGGAATCAATGTCTACAAATAATATATAATGTTAATTATCAGTCTCAAAGACCAGTAAACAGATTAAATAGAATACAATTAAGATTTTCTAATATAATTAAAACCGTAATCGGGAATCAATATCGAATCAGCTTATATACTTAAAATTTTAAGCTTTAATTCCCCCATTGCTAACACCGATGTTCGAACACTACTTTCAAAATTAATCCTCGCATTTGCCTTACACAGGGTTTCTTCAAAAATAAAATGACACAAATCCATGACTTTTCAAGACTGAAGCAAATAATTTTCCATGACTCGTAAAATCTTCCCCCCCCCCCCCCTCCTCTTTCCACAAAAAAAAAAAAAAAAAAAAAAAAACTATATGAATTTTAATAACACGAACATAGTAAGTAAATCAATGTACCATTAAATGATTTTTATAAAGTTTTACTGTAAATTAAGTAAAAAATCATTGTTTCAGTAACTTCCAAATCAGAAGAGAAAGATAATTTTCCATTCTTTGATATTTCAGTGTAAAAAAAGCTTATCAATCTTTAATAATAAAAAAATGTTTCAAGATAGAATAAGTCAATAATAATAAATTATATCATCAAAAATCAAATGTTTTGATATCAACAATGCAAAACAGAAGAAAGAAGTCGGGGGAAAAAATCCCAAAAATGTAAACACAAGCTTATAAAAATTGTTCATTTCAGTTCTCATATTATGAATTTTTTTTTCACCTATGAGACCTTACTCGTGTGATGTCACAAATTTGGAGTTCAGAAATGTTTTCATAGGCCGCGGTTTTCAACTGTGACCGTTGTTTCCGGCCAAATGTAAATAAAAACATAGATGAATTTTCCATGAGCTGAATAGCGATCATGGCGTTTATGACGTCACAGTTACGTGATTTTACTTAAAATAATCCATGAAAATCACTATATTTCCATAATGGCAATTTTTTGGCTCAAAATCATGACTTACCATGACAAAATTTACCCAATGTCCAAATTCATGACATTTCCTGACTTTTCATATGCGCGGAAGCCCTGCATGTACGTTAGTACAGCTTCACTTACTATGTCGTCATTTTCCACATTTAAAAACACTTCTGTTGTGATTTTTTTTTTTTTTTTTTGAGTTTTATAATTACATTTCCCTGATCTTTCGCGTTCAAAATGGGACAAACTTACCTTCTTGGTCGATGGCGAATGGTTGGTCCCTGGTGAGGATCTCGTACTTGCAGATGTCGCTGAATTTCGCCGAGCAGTCGTTGTCGTCAGCTTCTACTTGCACAATTTTGTCGTAAAGTCGGTCTTCGTCGGCATCGGCCGTGTAAGTCTCCTGCACGAATTCGGGGGCGTACTCGTTCATGTCCTCAACTGTCAGGTGGACGGTCACGCTGAAAGTAAATGAGGGAATAAATTTAATAATTAATTGTGAGTGTTTAAAATAGTAAATAAAGAAATGAAGTCGTTTAATTCTGCCGTCCTAAGAAAGAAGGTAGCATCTCCGATTTTCCCCATTTTCCATATAACTCGTCCAATAAATTTTTAATATGAATAATTACGGAGCCAACAAAGCAGGAAAGACGTAAGAACAACCTACGATTCTCTTCTTACTAAGCTAAATTACTTAAGATACTAATAATTGTACAGACACTGCTTTTTAGTTTGGACTCGCAGTATCTAATGCCTGAACTTTATGGCACTGTTTTGAGACAAAATCAGACATCGCCATTATACATAACAATTTCTTTTAGTTTCTTCTTCGATTGGCGTCTTAAACGGAACTTCCCTGTCATACAGACATAATGCTTCACTTTTGGCCACAATTTCTGCTGAAGTATTCCTTTAAAACATATGCAAGATATTTCACCAGGTAAAACAACAGTAATAAAAAGTTCGAGGCAGATATCAATTATATTAAAATAGATCGCATTAAATTTGTAGGACACATCTGTCAAATGGACTCCTCCTCTTTAACATCTAGAATCTTCAATTTTAAAGTAATGGGAACCCGAATTAGGGGCAGGCCCAGACCGAGATGAGTTGAGAGCATCGACGTGGACTTTTCTGAAGAAGGCCTTGACCCACATAGGGCTGTCGAGCCAACAAAAGAAGGAGAATAAAGGCTCATTAACAAAATTTGAAAGGAAAATAACTGGCACATTCATTGATGAATTTTTATTACAGGTGTTACACCAAATAAAAAAAAAAATAGCATCTTTTTTAAAGCAATACTACGACTTCGACAGATATTGTGGCCCGTACGAATGAACCATTAGGTGTATGGGTCAGGGACAGGGTGGCGATCTCTCTTATACAAACATAATCTTTTACATACTTCGATATATCATTATAATGCACTTATAACAATTAACGTTTCTTCATCTATCTTCACAAGAAAGGATGCATAATTAACCAGTAAACATAAAAAGAATTCATTGGATGTTGGTCTTAATTAATAATTGCTTGAAAGTCAAGCCTATGTTTCTTAAAAGCTAGTCAGAATAAACTAGGAGGAGACTGCAAGTTTAGGCACTCTCTCGAACATCATTCTGAATGTTTTATAGAACGTAGAGAAATGCTAGTAAGTGTGAATAGACTGGTCTGCCGGGGGGAAAATGGCCGAAACCATTCAAAAATCGACTTTGAATGAGTTGAACTAAATCCAATGGTCAAATATACCCCAACTTGCCAAATAATGAGCATTCTTTTTTTATTTGGTACAATGAAGTAATATCCATCGCCAACTTAAGCTCGCTTTTAAAAGATGCATTTGGCGACAGTGTGTCCGAAATCCATCAGCAATTTTAGTTGTTAAAAAAATAAAGAGCGGTGGATCACCAAATGAAAAAAGAAATGCTCATAATTTGGCAAGTTATATCAATGGGATTTAGTTCAACTCCTTCAAATTCGATTTTTGACAAGTTTCGACCATGATTTCCCAGGCAGATCATTATGTTCATATTCTACTGACTTTTGCCCAGATTCTATAAAACATTCAGAAGGATATTCGATGGAGTACCTAAACTTGCTGTCGCCTTTCAGACTAGAACGGGAGTCATGACTAGGGGTTCCATAGAAAGAGATAGATAGTTGTGAACTCACTTTTCGGACGTGAGACCGTCGCATCCCACGGCGGCAATATCGAACTTGTACGCCTTCCTCTTCTCGCAGTTGAGCTCTTTCTTGGCCACCAGCTTGGCCTCGCCCTCCGCCTTGTTCACGATTTGCACCATGAAGGGGATCTCGCCGTGGTGCTTGTTGGTGATGATGAAGCTGCACGCCTCGTCTGGAAAGATCAGGAACATGTCACAAGAATCCATACTAATTATAAGCCCATTGATCTCTAGCTACAATTACTCGGTTAGTGACTTGAAACCGAAGAAGTCTGAACAGTCAGCATAGAGATCTATATGAGCAACTTCCCCCCAAATGCGTTTGCAATCATGGTCAACCTATTACATAGCATAGATGGGAGGAAAACATTCAATTGACTTTATCTGCTAGCAGAGCAGAAACCGTTTTATAAGATATCCAGAAGTTGTAGTTATCAGTGGTGTTATCCTGCTTCATGGGTTATTTCAAGGAACACACATTTTAATTCGGAGCAGTAAAAAGCCTTTTCGGGGAAGTTTTAGAAAAGTAAGTTTGGAGCAGTACGTCATAATTTTGGAGCTGTCAAACAATCAAATATAGCAATGATAGACTTAAAATTAATTTGGCAAAGCTTAATCACAATTGGGTAAAATTATTTCATTTATGCCAACAAGGCTTGAGCGCAAATGAAGATTATCTTCATAATAAGCAGTGCATATGCAATTGAGGCCATTGGAAAATTATAACTGTAAGGGAGGGGGCGATTTCCGCTCAAATTCCAGCCACCAAAGAGAAATATGGACTTTAAGGACTTGTGTAAAAACTAATCCTATAAGCTGAACGATTGGGTAAGGTGCTGCGGACTAAAAAGAAAATAATCCAATGACATTTTGAAGTCTGTCTCATAATTAATGTCTTTGGTGTCTATTGCCAAAAAATTAAATAATTTTTATACATTTTTATTTTTGTAAACTTATTATTTCTTAAATTTTAAATATCATTTCCCCATGGACTCATTAGTACGTATACAAAATAAATTTTATGTTATACACATTTTATGTTACTATATTGTACTGTTGATATCTACTAAATCCATACTGCTCTAAATTAGCATCATTTTCTTAACGGCCACACTGCAGTTTTAAATTCTTGTTTTCCTTTGTGCCCTGTAATAACATGGTGCGAGAATCCTGAACTTTTTAGCATTAGGCGAAAATCTATTTCTAAGGTATGAAAAGGAATCATTGCCATGTAAAGTAGTCATTATACACTCATATCCAAATTTATTTTTAACCACCCAAAAATATTGATATTCAATGAAATATCTAATCAATGTGATCCATGTTTGCAGGGAATGTGTGAAAAACAAGTCTAATAGGCATTATTCATTTAAATCAAACGGTTTCTGATATATATGCAAATCTAGCCATACGTTATCCGACATTGAATCAAGCGCTTTGCGCAAAGTGCATTTCAGCAGCACAGCGTTTGGTTTCGATGTGTAAGGACCATCGATATAGATTAACAACTGGATAGACTGCTTCGATGGCAATGCAGGGGGGGGGGGGATGTGCCGTTACTTGAAGATGATGGGTGGACGATTAACCAATCACAGTTCACTTTTATGGTTGGGTGGGAAAGCGAGAAACATTGTAAAGTGTTAGAGTAGATATTTTTTTGCACATTATCACTAATTAAGGTCTACTATTGACAGTTCTGTTGTGTAGAACTCAAGATTTTATTGTTAATCTTCGGCAATTCGTTTTTTTGTCTTTTTTTTTTTTTTTTCGTCCACCCAACGATCAGGTAACGGCTTCATTTTCAGAGCGTTAAGTAGTATATCCAGTTGTTTATCTATTTCGATGGTAAGGATCTCAAAAAGGTTTGTTGTGACTTCGAAGTATCATCAAGAAGAATCTGTGGAGTGGCAACTGAGCGGCTGTTTAGAAGCTGGGCAGCAAATCACGGAAAAAGCCAGATGTCTGAATATTTCAAGACAAACAGTCTCTTCCGTTATGGAAACAATTTCAAAACGATAGAACTGTTGTAAGAAGGTCCAGATAAGGTCGTAAAAGAATAACAACTGCTTCTGAAGATCAATATATGGCAATAACTGCCCGTCGTATAACAGAGAGTCTACTGCTCGCCAGTTAAGTTCAGAGCTTGCCGCCACCACTGGAACTGTTATATCGCGGCAAACGGTACACAGAAGGCTTGATGAAAAAGGGACTTTATGTCAGAAAGTCTATAGAGAATGTGTTTCACTGTCTTCACAAAAATGGAAGGAGTCCAGAACACAAAATTATCCATCGAACGTTATGGAACGTGATCGTTTCGGTAGTGGAGGTGTGATGGTATGGGGAGGAATAATGACCGATAGACGTACGCTACTGCATGTTTTCTACAGCGGATCTGTGACCGGTCAGAGATATCGGGATAAGGTCTTAGAGCCTTATGTAAGACTTTTAAGAGGTGTATATGGATCTGACCTTATATTTATGGACGATAATGCTCGTCCACATCGATCAAACTCATCGACGAATTCCGTAAAAGTGAAGACATTGAGCGAATACCGTGGCCAACAAAGTCTCTTGATCTCAACCCGATAGAGAACTCATGGGACTTCCTTGGAAGACCAATTGTATATAGGCATCCTCATCCTACAGGTGCAAATGCTCTGAAGACGGCATAGCTGGAAGAGTAGAGCTTAATTTCTTTTTCTTTTTTGTAGAGTAAAAATGGACGAAACTTTACAAAAATTGAGTTAGAATGAGTTGAACTATATCTAAATGTCAAATTATGCCAGATCTTTTTTGCCTGGTGACCCAACAAAAATAAAATTTTCAACTAAGAACGTTGCAATCGACTTGTCTTTCCTGACGCAAAAATCTTTCATCCATTTAGAAGATGGAAGTAATTTTAGCCACAGAATATAATCGTCTGCATCATTCCTCACTGGAAATTAAAAAGTGATGGGTTACCATACAACAAAGAATGCTCATTATTTGGCAATCAGATTTAGTTTCAATTCATTCAAAGTCGATTTGTATATACTTTCCCCCCGACAGACCAGTGTAATCTACTAGCATTTTTCTAGAAAAAAATTCAGAATGATGTTCGATGGGGAACCTAGACTTGCAAGGGACTTTTAGTGCATAAGTAACCATAACTACATATTTTGCTTTCAGGGCAGCAACCATTGCCACCATACCCCCCCCCCCCCCTCTCTCTCATCTTCCACTCCACTTAAGAGGAGCACCTAATACACTCTTCAAAGGCACACCAACGTTCTCCATCAAGTCAAGCAATTCAGATAAATTTTCTATCCTATGATAGGCACTGACTAACAAAATCTCGTCTGCTAGTTGCACCGTTTTAGTCCCTCCGAGACGAGGATGAATCGAACGGTACAAAAGAGCGTCGCAACCCATCCCAAAAGGCATCCTCTTTTCTTTTGTGGGAAGTGTAGCGGTAACTGGATTACACCTGTGGGGATATGTATAGAACAAAAGAGAGGGGGTGTCCCCCCTTCTGACAGTGACAGATTGCGACAAAGGGGCCACGAGGCGGGGGTGTCCTGACAAGATGGATAGGAGTGGGGCGTTTCCTCTCTCTCTCTCTCTCAAGGAAGATTCTGCATACAAAGTGTTGAAGTTTGCGTGTTTATTGAGCGTTAAAGTCATCGTTTATTTATTTTCATTATCTTAGAAAGAACGAGTGAGTTGATTTAGTAACACGTTCTTTTTTTTATATATATATAACGTATTACTTTTTGCGACATCATTTTAATAATAATCAGTGTATTATAGAGCAGTAGCAACTCTTTCCCTACGTGTTTTTCGCCACGTCTGGCAATGTTTCTTGTGGGCAGATTTCTTAAATAAATGATTACTGATCTCTAAGCCGATCAAACGGTATAGTGGTTAGCGTGCTAGCTTCTAGACCGCGAGGTTGCGGGTTCG
Organism: Linyphia triangularis; assembly: GCA_963978545.1. Classification (NCBI taxonomy): domain Eukaryota; kingdom Metazoa; phylum Arthropoda; class Arachnida; order Araneae; family Linyphiidae; genus Linyphia; species Linyphia triangularis. The sequence continues at coordinate 60,463,475 of OZ021729.1, forward strand.
AGTCCCGTATGAGGCATGGGTGTTTGTAAATGTATGTTGGCTTGTCTAATGACGAATGTTTCGGCGCATTATAGCCCTCGTGTTGCTGACGCCGCCAGATAATCTGAAAACAACCAACCAACTGATCTCTACTGCAGTTTCTGGATTTATTAATGCTTGGTTATTGTCTTGGAGCCGAAGAAGTCTTATAAATCACCATCTAGATATTAGCAACTTTCCCCCAAACTAGACAGAAAGTGTTTATAACCATAAACGACCTATTCAAGTAATATTTCTAACGACGGATTTTCCAGCCGGAAGAGCAGCAAAGAATTGCTAGATTCCGGTTACTCTTACAAAACAACGAGGTTGCAACAGCTGTATATTATTTATCTATTGTTTCACTTATTCACGTTCGCTACGTAGTATTTTTTCAATGTATTTATGGCAAATAAACACAGCATAAACCAGAAGCCATGGTAAAGATTTTGTAGATAATCCTCGTTTTGTTTTCGACTTATCAAGAATCAAACACATTATGTCTCAGCTCTAAAGCTGCAATAAATATACAGAGAAAGACAACAACAAAAAGTATTTGTACACACACAATTTTTTGCATGTAACCCTAGAAAGCTAATTTGATGAAATTGTTTTAAGTATTGCTTTAAATTAAAATCAATAAATAAAAAATAATAACCAAACTGTAACCGTAAAAAATAATTAGTAACACAAATTTAACAAAATAAAACAGCATTTTCTCAGGCCAGAAAAAAATTTGCACACGAAACATTGACAGTTAAAAATATTACACGTGAACGTAAGATCTACAAGGTGAGACCATAACGTAAGATCTACAAGGTAAATACATCACTGTCCTTCAAAGTAGTTCCCGCCGCCTACAATACACTTCTGACAACGTTCATACAAGTTCTTGAAACTTCTGAAAAAGTCCTCCTTTGAGACTGTCTTAAGTTCCTTGGTAACAGCAGCTTGAATGTCTGAGATGCTTGAAAATCGGTTTCCCTTCAGTGCCAATTTCAGTCGTGGAAAGAGTACAGTATTACACCCTCCTTATTCCCCTGATGCCAGCAGATTTTTTTCCCCTCTTTCCACGACTGAAATTGACACTGAAGGGAAACCGATTTTCAAGCATCTCAGACATTCAAGCTGCTGTTACCAAGGAACTTAAGACAGTCTCAAAGGAGGACTTTTTCAGAAGTTTCAAGAACTTATGTGAATGTTGTCAAAAGTGTATTGTAGACGGCGGGAACTACTTTGATGGACAGTGATGTATATATCTGCAAATATGTAATACAGTGATTATTATGACATCAGTCACCTTACTTTTTGGTCTCACCTTGTATTTCAAACACATCAGCGGGCATTCGATTTTCAAGGGACAAGAACTAAACGAAGAAGTCACAATGATATTATGCGAAAGATAGTAAGCAACTTACCGTCGACGACTCGTATCCTTGGGGATACTTCGACGTTCCTGCCGTTTTCTCTTGCGATGGCATGGTAACCGACATCTGGTTTCACATTGTCCAGTCGAGGACCTGCAACAAATACAGTTATCAGCAACACCAACAAACCACTAACAATCGAAAGCATTGCAAATGACTTGTTTTAAACAACAAGCAAGATCAGGTCGACCAAGCCTTTTGCTATACTACGCAACTATCTTAGGCATTGTGTTATAGAAAAACAAGCGCTAACGGAAAATGTGATAAAGACAAGTAGATTTATCTAATCTGAACTCTAAAAGAAATGTTTATTACAAACTTGAAATATTACGGTAACATTCGATTTTAATTTTGGAAGAAACATCCTAGAATACGTTTGTGAATAGTTTTTGAAGAGGAGAGCGATTTCTTGAATGCAGCCTTTTAAAATCAAGTACTACTTGAAAATAACTAAGGCCTTACCAAAACATAAAGGACTACCGACAAAGTTTCAATACAGAGGTGTCGGAATACAAAATATACTCAGCGTGACACACAATACATGGTTTTGAGAAATTTAGAACTCAGCCTTGAAAACCGCAAGAGACTTAATTCAGGGTAGCCACAAAATTCAGGGAAACAAGTTTGCTGATTTCCCTGACAGATTTCTAAAAAAATCCCTGATTTAACGGCAAACTTTTTTTTTAAAAATTTGCCAACTTTTCCAGATGTGTAGACACCCTGATCAAATAGAATATGTATGCTAAAAAGATAACAAACCAATTTTTTAAAAATAGGTTTGGCAGTAATGAAAAGTTTAAATTATTCCGTAATATTAAACTTCTAGAGATTACTACTACAATTTTCCAGAAAAATTGCGTCAAAATACGGAAGAACGGGGAAACGCACGTTCATAATAAAGGAAATTTCCTTGACTTTTGTGAAATTTTAAAAAACTCCCTGACAATTCCCTGATTTTTTCCAGAATCAGAAAGCTCCCTGACATTTCCAGCTTCTGTGGCCACTCTGTAATTTCTTTGAAGCTGTTATGATTGATCGAAGTTGATCGGAATCAAAGACAAAAACCATATCGGTATAGAAACCAAAAGTGATCAAGAAGAGTGTGTGAAAAGTGCTGTCTTTTACAAACAATCGACCAAAATTACTACACTAAATGGCTAAAGGCAATTCATTTTCTTCGTATCCTCTATTACTACACAATTTTGTAACTAAACTATACAGGATTATTTTTTTTTTTTTTTTTTTACCCTCTTACTGTTTCTGCGTGTGTTTAGATTAACTTATTATCATTTGCTTATGTAGCAAGTCAGATCCAATGTTCGGGTTATATATATAAAATTTTGTTATTCAATGTACCATTTTGAAATTAATTGGTTTATGTATTTTTAATTGAATATTATAATTGGAAAAATTATTTTATATTAAAACAGCTCTTTTGGATTTAAAAAAAAAAAAAAAAATCCCGAGTTTTTAAAATTATTTTTACTATTTTTATTTTGATATAAAGCCTAAAATTTATAATTCAACTTACAACTTTTTATACTAATTAACTTATTAAGATCCATAAAATAAATTGAAATTTTAATTTTCGTAGATCAGCATTAACACATTTTTTTTTAAAGATATAACTGAGCTTAACAGTTTTAGAATAGCGTGTTAAAGAATCAACTGTCACGGTGCTAATTATTTAATATTGTACTCTGTATAAATATATCACTGTCAAAGTATGTTCTAAAGCTATATAAAAATAAGGAATACTCCATAATATTTAACTTGCATATCTATTTCGGCATACATAATATAAAATGAAGATACGACTAAACAGTTTCAGAGAAGGGCAAAAACCAAAAAACCTCCAATCTTCCAAACCGTTAATGGCAAGTGACAGACGATCGCCAAGAAATGCAAACAATCCCGCCGGTTGAGTTGGACACGAACGTTGACACACTTCAACAGACGATATTTGTACAAGAGCGAAAGCAAACAGAACTACTTCTAGATTGAGGCAAAAAAAAAGAAGTAAAAACAAAATGGATAAGAAGACATCTTCTTAGAACACACACGGAGTGCTTCCAAAAGATCGATATTAAATAACCAGAATACAAAATCTTCAGCATGATAAAAATCTAGATGCGAGAGCGGCATTTTTATAAAATCAAGACCAAGACGATTCTAGGCAAATTTAATTTAATAAAACTGTTATAAAATACGCCGTCAGAACTTGTGTGGATGTGCACAAACAACTAGAGGTTTTTTTTGTTTTTATTTAAAATGAAATTTCGTTTATTTTCTTTGAATTTCAGCCGCCAAGGTAATGGAAAATTCGAAGATTCAATGTGAAAATCTACTAGTAGATTTTTATTTCTTTCAATTCTCTGATCGAAGTTTGTTGAATTATTTTTAGAATGCCAAGAGAGAAAATAATTCGAATTTCCCCAACGGTAACTTTTTATTCCTACTTTTACGACGAAAATTTAAACGATTCAAGAATACTTTCAGATTAATTTATCGTACAAACAATTCAAATAATAATAGAAGGATCGTCAACCAGTCCACTAGACCTTAATGCAGTGTTCGCCAGTTAAATATTTCCAAAGGGTATTTTCACCCTCTCTCTAAATTTTAAGAGGTATTTTTAAAAGCAAAAGGATATTTTTTAATTATTATTATTATTATTTTTTTTAATTAAAGCAAAATAAGTTTTTTGACAAAACTAATAACTACAACAATAAAAGTGATGCCCCGATCGCGATTTCGCTTATCAGAGTGAAAATGTGCTATTTAAATGCTTACTAACAACACTTGATGGTTATAAGCCTTAAATTAACTCCTAACACTATGCCGTTCAATGACACCACGTTAGTGTCCCGTGAAACGATCGAGCAAATGCCGGCAGCACCTAGAAAACTATCGGGAAAATGCAGGCAACAATACGAAAACTATCGCGCCAATGACAGAGAAGTAAAATTTGCAGATTTACGATATCCCGAAAAAATGATACATATATATATACAAGAATCCCGATTAGACATGAGGGCAGCGTAGTGTTGATCTACGTTTTCCATTAACTTATTTCTCTATTTTGTGCAAGAAAGGTAAGGTAAATGGCCGGCGAAATAAAGTTAATTAACAAACGAACGAAATTACATTTGGAAATTGTGGGACGCACCTCTACAACCTACCTACTAATAACGAACTTGGTATCAGCAGCCATTCACTGACTTCAATCAGTCACTGATCTGTGCGAGGCACGTTTGAACATGAAAGCGCATGCGTAACTGGCGATTTCGAAAAGGGTGATCGGTGTATTGGATTCTATAGGAAAATAAACGAAATTTTTTGCATTTTTTCAGAAAAGGACGCTTTTTTTTAAAGAAAAAGGGCAGGGATGTAGTCCTGCCTTTCGAAAAACGGTTAGGATAATTACTGATTTTATAACATTGAGGATTATTTTTAAAAATTCAACCATGATGTACGTGTTCACACATTTTGGCGAACTCGGCCTTAATGCTTTAATTTATTTTTTTTTGCCAAAATATCTGGCAAAGTATTCCTTTAAAATAAATTAATTGTTTTTACCAGATGTTATAACAGCAATAAAATATCATTTAAAAAATTTGAAGGGAAAATAGCAATTTTTAACTATTTTTTTTAAAGCTAGCTTATATGTATATATGAAAAGTATAATATAAGACACCCAGTTATTTTCCCTTTAAACTTTGTTAATGTTACTTTATTGCTGTTATAACACTGGTAAAAAAAAAAAAAAAAAAAAAAAAAAATGTTTTAGACGATACTTTGCCAGATATTGAGGACAAAAAAAATTAAGTGTTCGGTTAAGAAGCAAGGGCAGGTTGACAATGGGATGATTATAATAATAGTATCATACGAGCATGAAAGGCGGATGGGGTGAGGGTTAGAATCCACTTTGTAACATGTACCGACATTCAAGAATATGGTTATTGTAAAGCCATTGTATAAAATTGTTGAAGTCGAAATAGAGATGAAAGGATAACATTTTAAACAGAAATAGAAGGGGGGGGAAAAAAAGGGGGGGGGGAGTATTGAGGAATGGAATACGTGGATGCGGGTTTCACAATTCATACAATATTCCAATTCGACTGGGTATTGTTAAAGGCTTATATTTTTCTTTAAAACGTATTTAATATCTTGCATTGAAGGAATTTATTTGCATTCGTTGAAGATGCGGGTCCAACCCAAAATAGAAAGATAAAAAGTTCAATTTTAACAATTTAATTGATAAATAAATAAAAAAAAAAAGCATTAAATGAGTGTGCGAGTATTTCCACTTCCTGTAGTGTTTTTTCTTCCTGGTGGCTGAGCAATATTATGTAGAGTTTTTTTTTAAGTGTCTGGAAACTTGGGAATTCTTTTTTGATGGATTTTTCTGGATGACTTAATTCATTATCATTCCTAACTTCCTTTCAAGAACTTCTTAAAATGATTTCGTCTTCCTTTTAATCGTTGAAGCAACAGTGGCCACAAAATCAGGGGATTATAAAGAAAAAATGTTCCCCGATATCCCTGATAGATGGTTGGTTGTTTTCAGATTATCTGGCGCCGTCAGCAACACGAGGGCTATAATGCGCCGAAACATTCGTCGTTAGACAAGCCAACATACATTTACAAACACCCATGCCTAACACGGGACTCGAACCCGCAACCTCGCGGTCTAGAAGCTAACACGCTAACCCCTATACCGTTTGGAGGGCAATATCCCTGATAGATTTTTGCCGGTAATGTAAAGTTTAAATTATTCTGAACATTAGACTTCAAACGATTACCACCACAATTCTACGGGTAAATAACGCCAAAATACGGGTGAGCATACCTTCAAAACAAAGAAAATTTCCCTGACTTTCGTAAAATTTAAAGAAAAATTCCCCTTCATTTCCAGGTTCTGTGGCCACTCTTAACAGCATCATCTTTTCCCAAATTGAGACTTCCGCAGAGGTGCAAGAGAGAAATTTTGCCGCAACCTTCTAAAATCATTTCTCATCCTAACCCTGAAAATGTGAGCGACACGAACAAACCACAAATTAAAATCTGCCAATAACTTCACTTGTTAGTCAATGTTCATACACCAAAACCTTCATTACCGAAACCGACGTCAGACAGCTAGCTACACTGCAGGTTGCATTGAAAAGGATGTTGAACCTGGCAGGTCGCCAATAACAGATACGATCTCCGAATAAACCAACAGTTTCATTTATTATTATTCCTAATTAATTAGTCCCCCAGTGCTTTTAAGTAGCAGTGGCTTTGTGAGACGAAACAATCGCTTTGTTTTCGCATTAAGTGCGGGCCAGTCCCCTTATTCCAAAATGAATGAGCATTTGTCTGGGCGCTTTTCTATTAGCACCATCGATCGCTGGGCAGCGTTAACAGTGCTTGATAACAGTGCAACACTGTTTTACATAGTCCGAGGTGACTGTAAGTTTAGGTGCCACTTCGAACATTATTTGGAATGTTTCATAGAATGTAGGGAACGCTAGTAGGTTATGAATAAATTGACTTGCGGGGGAGAGGGGGGGATGTGTTAAAATAGACTTCGAATGAGTTGAATTAAATCCGATAGCCAAATATGTCTTACTAAATAATTATCATTCTTCTTTAAATTCTTTATATTAACTTCGCTTTTGTATGTTTGTTTGTCGATGGGAGCGGAAGGAAGCCTAATTAAACCCCTTGCCGTCATCCAATCTTGCTGAAACTTGGCAGATAGGTTCAATGTCCAGGGATGAGAGTGATCAGAGAGCAAAAAGGAGGAAATTCAAAAATTCGTTGAAAAAGCTCGCGGATGGAATACACAAAAATTCAGCAAAAGAGTATGCAGGAAGGATGATTCAATAATTTTAACGATACAATGAAATTTCTCATACTGTATAATAATTACATTTCAAATATTAGGAGTTAGTGAAGTAATCTGGGAGGAAAGGGGAGCCAAGAAGGAAAATCTTTTGTTTAGATATGAGGAAAAGTAAACTTTTTGCAGAAAAAACTGGTTGAGATCAGAAAAATGTGGATCTTCAAGTCAGGGACAAAGAGGAGGAAAATGTTACATAAAAAAACCAAAAAGGAGGAAAACTGGCATCCCTGAATGTCGATGACAATGCATTCAATCAAATTTTGGGGCTGTTACTGTCACTAAACGGTCGTTTATACGGAATATTAATAAAACAATTTACCCTCATTCAATCGCGATTTAAAATCCGACCAATGTTCGACCAATTCTTTCCTGTTACCAATATTTTTTAAAAAATAAATCAAATAATAAAACCACTTCAATCAGAATAAATTAATAATATTTGGATGACGTTCACGTTCATTTTTAATAAATAAATTTTGAAACGTAGTTTGTCCGCACATTTTGATGATAGAAATGTTTCTGATATCGGCGCTGTGTTACAAGAATATAAAAATTGACAATGCATGTAAATGATTTTTTAAATACACTGTTTTTATGGTTAATATTATTATTTGGTAAAGTAACGTAATATTTATCATCAACTTGGCTCACTTCAAAAAAAAAAAAAAAAATGCAAGTATTTGGCCCCAGAGATTGAAATCGTCTACTCTTCTTTATTGAAAACCAAAGATCGGTGGATTACCACCGATACGCTTGGATTGTACGCTTTACGACCAATTTTTACGCTCAATGACGACTAATCAGGGCGGGACCAACAGTTTAACGTGGATTCCGAACCATAAAGAACCCATCATTCCTAACCCGGTACCTTCGGCATGCGAGGACAGAGTACTGACCGCACAGTCATCAGGTGGGCAATTGTGATGACTGGCATTTTAAGTACAATTAAGTAAATCTTCGTATTTTTACAGAGGAGTAGATTTAAGTTTATAAATTGCTATTCTCTGAATGCTATTGCTGATTTTTAAAATGAATATTTCCGTTATAAATCTTGGTATGAAATAGTTTTTTTTACCTCTAAAAAGTCATTAGGAATTTGAGGGCGAATGCGACTTCTGTCATTATAAGGTGATTCAGACGGGACTACCAGTTGCAATCGCAATAGGGTCTCCTCGTTTTTGATAGCACAAATTGGAAATTGCTGATGCTGGAAATACTAGTATGCCGGAAGCCAGGCCCAATTTTTGTTCAAGTTTGTTCGATTAATTTGTCTCGAAAAGAAGTTGAAACACTTGTTCAGATGGTAAGACTATATAGCCTGTGGAGCTACATAAATATTGAAAATCTACTTCCAAAATATAAGGAAAAAAAGGGGGGCATATTTTAAGTCATCATTTCCAACTTTAAACAGTAAAAGTACTTTAAGTGATAGAATTATTTATATTTAATTAACATTTTACTCAAAAACATAAAAGAATATCTTCTATCGTTAAAAAAAGTAAAACATTATTTATGTTCCTTTAATATAAAATGTTACAATCCTGCGCGTCACACATTTTTCAAAAAAGATATATATATTTTTGTTCGAATTAAAGAAATATTAATAACGTAACTGTCGTTTGCACAAGGCAAAAATCCGTCCCTTTTCCTCGCTTCTCCACTAAAGTAAAGTCAGCTAGATTTAGTTCCACAAAGACAAATAAAAAAAGTCCTCCAATAAAGCGACATGTCCAAAATTTTCATTAACGAAAACCAGTTACACTAAAAAATCACTTCTCTTTTAGAGCGCTCTTAAAATGTTGCAAAGAAGGCAAAAAGAACATCGACAGAATATCTTTTATTTTCAAATAACGCTATCTCACATATAGAAACTTTTTTTTAAAAGGTGAAAGGAAAGATTAAGAAAATTCTTTCCTGTCTTATAAAAGAGGGAAAAAAATAAATAAAAACATCATTGGAAATGGCAAAGAAAAAAATCTTACAGCTGGCGGAAATTGCTTTGGGAAAATCCCTTCTTTAGGTCTAACTGTAACTGCGGCGGTATTCTTTAATAGTATCTGATAAAATAGCGATAGAGAATCATTTAATAGTATCCGATAGCTTTGTTAGGAAGATACCGCAAACAAAAAGAATTCAGAAAGGTGGAAATTAGAACAAAAGAAATAGGACTGATTTCGTGTTTTCTGAAGAAACCATACCATTTTTTCCCCTTTCTTTTTCTTCCCCCCCCCCCCCCATCTTTGGAACAATTTCCGTATTCTTGAAAGAAAGAACTTAGCCAAAGGGGAAAAAGTTCGAAATTAAATTATTTTAGTTTTCAAAACTTGTCCATGACGTAATCAGAAAGGGAAGAATTCTAATCTTGATTCGTTTCAAGCCATTAACACTAATCAAATTAGTCTTGCAAAATTCACTTTTGCTGATCATTAGTTGCCAGTGACTAGCATAAACGCTTCATACCAGTCACTGGAATAGCCAGTTTTCCATCAATAAGTCAAACATTTACCATTTTGGCGCGTCAACAAACATCACTAGTGCTCGCATGTGACCTTGTGCTTCATATTATGCTCATATGTGATAACTGATTTGTTCCAGTTGCTGGCACTACATAAATAGAAAACTGGCATTCCAATCAATGCGTGACAGTTGCCCCCCGATCGAATTACCAGATAACATTTCAGCCACTGGCTAAGTGTAAATCATTCTTAAAGGCTCATTTACACGCTACTAGTCAGGATTCCAGCTGAGTCCCCCAGCCTGCGACGGCACCTGGCTACTGGCGCCAGTAGATTAAGCATTTTCTATTTACTGGAGTAGGCGACACCCATCATCCAATCACGTGCGCTCTCCCGCTACCATCATCAGGCGGCGCAACGATCGCTCCGATGACGTCCCAGAACTGGCGATCAAATAGAACGCAGACTGGTAGAGTGTAAACCAGCCTTAAGTAGCTAGACAGTCTGCTTGAAACGACCTGCTACACTTATTTGGAACTAAATACTAACCAATAATTGCCAAAAACATCCCAAGTTCAGTACTCGAGGAAATTACAGGAAGATAAAAAAAAAAATTTATCTCTAGGGCATGTGTGCACTTGTTGAATAATAAATAAAACACATACACGCAGTCATTAAGTAAAAAAACTTCCGGGTAAATAATGAAGTAAAACAAATGATACGGAATAGGTAAATCCTAAAAAGTTGTTTTGTCCTCATTGCCCCAGTGGAGTGGCACAAGGAGAGCATTTCGACAGGTTTTGCACGAGCAAGGTTGAACACAAATAAGAGCGGCAGCTGCAAGGTTTCCAGCTGTTGGGGGCAGTGAACACCAATGTTGGTTGTAACACCTGGCGCATCTCGAAGCCGTTTTCTCGGAAGAAAGTCCGTTTTACAGATGGTCAAACGAAACAGGCAATTTTTGAGGGTGGGCGGTTATGTTGAAGCAAAAAAAAATAAAAAAAAATACTAAAATCTTTATTTGTAGAATTCTTTTCGGTTAAATGGCTTAGTTATGTACTTGACGAGATGTATACAACTGAGCGATAATAAAATATATGTCATAGGGGAAAATGAAAAATTACTTGAATTACAAAGTGTGTAACAACATATCCAGAGAAAGTCTACTTGTACGGCGGAAACAAGATTGATTACCTAAAAATTTTTGCTCCTTTATGCAACGGAGGGGGGGGGGGGGGGGGGAAAGAAAAAAAAAATTCCAGGTAAGAATTATATAATATAAATTTCATATTTTTAGAAGTAATCCTTTTTTTTTTTTAAAGTTCATGCATATTTGTTGTATTCTATAACAAGTCTATCAACAGCTGTCCGGAAGTTATTTTTTTTTACAATGGTGACTGGTTAAACGACCATCTGCTCATATGGACGACAGGTGGTGTGCTTTACTAGCTGTGACGTGCCCGGAATTATATTAAGTATTTCCAAAGAAACAGAAATGGGGGAATAAATATCTCAGTTAAGGACATGTTTCAAATACTAAAACATGTGTAAATTACACTAATATATGACTAATTTAAATGCAGTGACCAGCATTAAGTGCAATTGAAAGTTGTGTGTTGTCCCACACCCCTAGATCAGTTACGCTTAATTGATATTTCATAAGGATTTCAATGACAAGGGAACGTTAATTGTAAGTCAATTAAATATTACATTTCTAAAACAACTAGGGGTGTGGAACATCGCACAACTTTCAATTACAGGCCAGTATGGCAATATTATTTTTTGATTGTGATTTTGGCAATGTACTTTTCGATAATCCTTATATTATCCTTTATTATAAGTGAAACTGAGGAGAGAAGAAAAAACGATCGTTGATGAGGTATGCTCAAGGAAAGAGAACTCTGTGTTGAAGTCATTCGTTTTTCAACTTTTTACGCCATTAAAGCATTTTTACGGGAATTTCGGAGGTGGGGATGTTTAGAACACCTTAAGAGGCATTACCACAGCGATTGTTATCAAAATCGTTGGAGCCGTTTTTTAGTAATCATTGAAAAACATGATTTTTTCAATGGCAGCTACCTTATGCGCATGAGCGATTTTGACGAAAACCTTAATGGGAGGTCCTTGCGCCATCATCAACCTGCACACCAAATTTGAAAATCGTAAGTCAATTTGTTCCGGAGTTATGTTGACCAAGTACACACTGACAGACATTTTTTCTAGATCACTTTTTTGAAATCAGGGTGTTGCAAAACGTGGAGAAATGCAAAAAAAACACTGACCGAACACTATACTTTCATTACCCTATGTATATTACATATGTGTAATTGAAAGTAAAAAGATACAAAAATGAATTAAAAACCACAAATTGAACAAGTGCGAGGATTGAAATATTTATTATTAATACTACTATTATTTACTTGAATGCGATTTCAAACTGAAATGTACCGTTTATGCTGGTTTCAAGTCCGTGTGTACCTTTTTAACTAAAAGAATATCGAATTGCCACTTTCCTTGCGGATATGCAAATTACCCACTCTTTTCTTTGCAAATTACACAGAGCTATCCTTATCTTCATTAGCAAATCTCATTATACCGAAAGACCCTCACAAAACCAATAAACTAACGTAGTTAACTTTTGTTCCAACATAACCAGGTTCTTGCGCAAAAGAATGATAATACATTGTCACAGTTCTATTTTTAATTTCATAATTAAATATTCTAGGGAAAACTCAGAGATCGCACGAAAGTTTGATTTTCCAAGGAAACGGCACTCAAATTCCAAAGTTTCCGCAATAACAAAACATTCGCGACATATGCAAACAGAAACCTTCGAAATTCAACACTTTCCTAGCTGCCAAACGATATTTTTTAAGAGTCGAGTTGAAGTGTCACGCGCTGGGTTTTAATTAGCGAATTACGCCGTCGAAAACGATCGATTGCCTTTTTACCAAGTTTATATTGGATACTTAGTACCGGAAGTTTGTTTTCGGAAAAGTTTCGGGGGAGAAAATTAGATCTGGCAACAGAATTTAACCGCGGCTCGGAAAGTAGAACGGTTATTTTAATGAATTTTCTGAGGAGGACAATGTCAACGAGGCTCAATTTAACGATCCGTCATTAGAGTTGAAGAGCACTCTGGTGACGAGGCTAGTTCCGTAAAGGGGCAGTTGGAAGTAATGGAAGGCTAATCGGTGAGATTTGATTAGAATAGGGGCGGGGGAACGCGTTAATTTTGGCGCTGGATTTCTTAAAAACAGAATTTCAGTTTGAGTAATTAATAAACTTCAAAAAGTCCACTTTTTCATTAAATAAATTATATTTAACAAAAGCCAGCCTAATTGGGGAGTCATTATTGACCTCATTAAGTAATTTGGCGATTAATCAAAAATTTATTTTTCTGAAATCTACGTGACAAAAAAAAGACATAAAAAACTCATTCCAGACCATTCAATCTTTCTCGTTAGGACTATTCAAGTGAGGTCATAGAAAAATAAGACAAAGCGTCCAGTATTCTTGTTGCTACAGCGTCATATTCGCCAATCAATTAACATTGAGGTGTAACGTGATTACCACTCTCATGTACAATGTGTCCCAAAATATACCTACCAGAAACAAAACTTTATTGAATACGTACGCAGTGGAATAGACAGGTTATAATAAGGAGCTTACAATGTCACGACCCTTTACATAACCATATTTTCAATGTGTGTTGCCATCCAACTCAATGAATCTTCGCAAACGGACAGTAAAACTTGTAGTCCTATAGCCTTCAAGTAACACCAAAGATAAAAACCCAACGTTTAACTAGGGTAAAAGAGGGTCTAAGGAATAAGGGAGCCATAGTAAGCCATATCCATAATGCTTTGGGAATAAAAGCTATGAGAGAATGACGATTGACATCGGTAGGTATATTTTGGGACACCCTGTAATAATTAAATACCCCATTAGTTCATACTCTCGACAACAAATCATGCATAAGCATCAACGATTGTGTTTGTCCACGACCTGTAGTCGAGATTATTTGGAATTGGAGTTACTTAATACCTTGCATTTTTAGAAAGATCAGTGTTGTAACCACCATCCTAAACGACAAATAAAAGCTATAATTAAATTTAAAATAATGTTGCCTTAAAGAATTATAATGGTTGCGAGTGATCCAAAATCTGCCATTTGCCAAGAGCAGTGACGTCAATTCCATAACATTCATTCCAAAATTAGATTAGGAATAAGGTTGCATCGAATGGAAAAATTTGTGGCAATTTGTTACGAGTCCAATGTTGTATTGTAATCAAATCATAATGTATCATCTTCTCCCAAACATAGCAGTTGACTGTGACGTAGCAATGCATAAACTCCATACTAAGTTTAGCAACATATGATTACCTTAATTCAATCTCGAAATCAATCTTATGTTCCAGATTTCATATTTTTCAACGAGAAAAAAAATAATTTCATAAGGAGCTAAATAATGGGGGGGGGGGGAGGAGGAAAGGAGTGGAGGGAACCAAACGATTTTTCAAAAAATCGTTTGGGGAAAAAATTAAATACGTTTTTCCATACAATAGTAATGGATTAGGCGAAAGAATGAATTTAACCAACACAAAAGCCAGACCTATCTCTCTTTCCAGACAAAAGATTCACGGAATTCTATGAAGAGTTAGTTGAGTTGTAAGGCACTTCTGGGAGGAAAAGAGATAATTATTCGACCCAAAACAACACAACAATTGCAGAAGGGGTTAGAGATGTTAACGTTTAAATCAATACCAATGAGAAGAGGGAAAAGTCATTAAAAACGTTCACATTTTCTTCCATGAAAAGCTTTTCCGAATTTTCTCTCGTGGAACAAGCAAAATGGCGGCAGGCCATTAAACAGAGAATGCGGCTTTCACAACAATGGCGACCATTTCCTCTTACGAATTCGGGAGACTTGGAAGGAATTCATAATTAATGAGGGGATTTCGATGGTGGTGTGTTGCTCCCTGAGAGTCCCTATAAGAATTCCTGTGGTGTTCCGTATTTTGTTCGGTGAGCAGGAATTCGAAATATGTTATAATTCGAAAGAGTTGGAATATGAGTAATAGAAATGTAGACAGTCATCAATAATTAAGAATATCGAAAGTTTTAAATTAGAAACATTTTGGAAACTTGTCTTTGTTCTCTAAAATCAGAACTGATTTCAATGAAATGCATTATAGCGATATTTCAAGTACATTTTCTAAAAACCTACTTCCTATAAATCCGCTAACATCCTAAATTTCTTGACATTTTTAAAGACAGTCAAAGAGTTCGGTTGGTGTGTACTCTGCTTTAGTGCCATAAGGGTTAATCAAGTCGGGACCAACAGCCTAACGTAGGTTCCGAACCGCAATGACCATCCATGATTAACCCAGGATTCAGTCCAGCACCTTTGACATGAGAGGTAAAAGCTTTAACCATACAGGATAAGTGGATGAACTAAGGGTGTGGAACATCGCACAACTTTCAATTACACTATAATGCTGATGTAGATTTGTGTAATTTATCATTTTTATATTTTCATCGGTCGCTTAGAAAAAGTTGCCATTTGGCGATATTTTTTGTGATAATTCTTATATGGGTTTGTTTAAAAAAAAAAAAAAAAAAAAAAAAAAAAAAAAAAAAAAAAATTTGGCGATATGCTTATCGATAATTCTTATATTATCTTTTCTTGTAAGTGAAACTAAACAGATATTACAACAAAAAAAAGATCGTTGATGAGGTATGCTCAAGGAAAGAGAACTCTGTGTTAAAGGCTTTCGTTTTTCAACTTTTTACGCCATTAAAGCATTTTTACGGGAATTTCGGTGGTGGGGATGCTTAGAACACCTTAAGAGTGGTAAGGCATTACCACAGCGATTTTGAACAAAATCGTTACAGCCGTCTTTTAGCAATTACTGAAAAACATGATTTTTTCAATGGCAGCTACCATGGCATACGTGATTTTGACGAAAACCTTAACGGTAGGTCCCATGGCTACCACCAACTCGCACACCAAATTTGAACATCATAGGTCAATTTGATCGGGAGTTATGCTGACAACATACACACAGACTTTTTTTCTAGATCACTTTTTTGAAATCAGGATGTTCCAAAACGTGGAGAAATGCAAAAAGAAAAAAAAAAAAAAAAAGAAAAAAAATATTTTTTACCCTCTCTCTCTCCCCCCCCCCCCCCCCACACACACTTTTTTTTTTTTTGACCGAATGCTATACTTTCATTACCCTATGTATACATATGGGTAATTGAAAGTAAAAAGAGTTCAGAAATTATATAAGAGTTTCAACAATCACGAGGCAGCTCAATGATACGAAATCAAAAGATAGATTAAGATGGAGTCCCCTTGTTGCGATTAAGTAGAAATTTGATCACTGTCTAATTTTAGGATGCACTGTCTTATGTAGTAGACTATTTATTATGTAAGAGGCTAAAAACTCATGATACTAGATATTGCCACACACTACAAAGATAGCGCCTTCTTGGTACAGCGAAATTTATCTGAATGTCCCTCTAATTGAACATAGAGAATACCAAATACGGCAAATAAAAGATTGGTACTTTTAAACGCTTACAACACAACTCGCGTATTCATTTAACGGAGTAATTCGTCAATATCTTCAGTTTATCAGAGGTTATATTATTAACAAAACTAAGGATGTAGAAATAGATGAGAAACAAGTCGTTGAAGGGTGATGCTCAAGACATTCGTTTTTCAACTTTTTACAACTTTATCGCATTTCTATGGGAATTTCGAAAGGTGGGGATGTTTAGGGCACCTTAAAAGGCATTGCCATAGCGATTTTGATCAAAATCGTCAGAACAGGTTTTTTTAGCAATTGCTGAAAAACATAAATTTTGTAATGTCAGCTACTTTAGGCGTTATTTTGACCAAAGCCTTAATGACAGGTCTCATGGCCAAACTTAACCTGTATACAAAAGTTGAACATGTAGGTCAGTCCTAGTCATACAGATTTACACAGACAAGATTCCCCCCCCCCCCCCCAGATCATTTTTTAGAGCTCACAATGTTTTATTAACGTGTAGAAATGCAAAAAAATAAAAAATAAAAATTTAAACCGAATGTAATATTTTCATTACATATAGGTAAATTGAAAATAAAAATGAGTTATGATTATAATTTAAAATAATAAAAAGGACGAACAAATGCTCGACAAAATAGAAACATCAATACTGAACACAAACAACTAATTAAAAAATAAATAAACGGGTTTTCATTTTGCGAGATGATATTTAATTTATTATTTTCGGAAAAAAATGAAAGTAAGAGATCAAAACGAAATTCTGAAAAGTAGAATATTAAATTACCATAACAAAATAATAATCATAAAATATTTTAATTTTGAACGGTAACCTCACTCTTTTACTACGTACGAGGAAATAAAATCTTCTGTAAAAAAAATTAAAAACGGTTAAAACTGTCATTTATCAATGGAAATTATACAGAGAGAAAGTGAAATTCAATTAGTTAAGGCAAAAATACATTTCGAACTTTAGCGACTGCCCGAGCCAAAAGATTCCTTCCCAGCGTAAAATATCAAAAAGATGTCGAGGGGAAAGCGGAAGGTCGGGGAAAAAAATTAAAGTTCTATCCGAATTAATTTTCTGAATAAAGTTAAAAAGATCGTTTGGCAACGGAGCAAATTGAAGCACAAAGAAAAAAGAAAATTAAGAAGAGCGAAGATGGCAATGAGAATTAATTTAAAATCGCTCAGGCGCATCAACAGTTCTTTTGTTCCGAATGTTCCATTTATTTCGAAAAAGAGTTCCTTCGCCTTGGCGTTCTTTCTATGGATTTTAAAGGGGGTGCACCCCGGCGGAATGAATAATATACTAGCAAAGGGGCCGTTGCTACGATTTGTTAATGTAGAAGCAAACGATTTTTAAGTGCAATCATTTCGAAAAAAGAAACTCAATCGTTTACAAAGAAGTTAAGTTCTAAAATGAAAATGATTATCAGGCGACATTATTTTTATATATATTAGACCCATCGTAGTGAAAAGAATAAACAAAGGGGTGAAGGCCATTACATTAATATTTTTATTCAGGACCTCGAATTTTATATCAATAGCAAAATGTTATTAGTAAGAAGATGCTGAATTGCCCTCATTTAAGCCAAAAACTTTTACCGATCTATATATTCTTTGATGAACTGCTTTATCTGTTCATTGTTACCCTTTTTGATAGTTCTTCTATTCGGTTAGTGTTTTTTAAGCTACTACCGTTGTTTTCAAACTAATTTACTTTGAACACAAAATATCATTTCACAAGTCGGTCATTATTTTAGATTGTAATAGTTTGAAACTGAACTTTTCTAATATTATAAGGAGTTATAGTAATATTTTAAGTAAAGATTATTTTAATAACCGTAAGCACCGTATGGATTTTTCCTTTCAATTACCCGTATGTATACATAGGGTAATGAAAGTATAGCATTCGGTCAAAAAAATGCATTTCTACACGTTTTGGAACACATCCTGATTTCAAAAAAGTAATCTAGAAAAAATGTATGTGTATGTGGTCAGCATAACTCCCGAACAAAGTGGCTACGATGTTTAAATTTGGTGTGCGGGTTGGTGGTGGCCATGGGACCTACCAATAAGGTTTTCGTCAAAATCGCGCATGCGCATAAGACAGTTCCATTGAAAAGAAAAAAATATCATGTTTTTCGTTGATTGCTAAAAAAAGGCTCTAACGATTTTGTTCAAAATCGCTGTGGTTTATGCCTCTTAAATAAAATGTTCACATCCCCACCTCCGAAATTCCCGTAAAAATGCTTTAATGGCGTAAAAAGTTGAAAAACGAATGCCTTTCATACAGAGTTCTCTTTGCTTAAACATAGCTCATCAACGATCGTTTTTTCTCCTCTCCTTAGTTTCACTTATAAGAAAGGATATTATAGGAATTATCGAAAAGTATATCGCCAAAAATACCACTATAGTGGAGTTTTTGAAAGTCTTATATAAGAATTATAGCAAAAAATATCGCCAAACTGGCAATTTTTACTTTCAATTACCCATATGTATACATAGGGTAATGAAAGTATAGTATTCGGTTTAAAATACTAGAAACTAGAAAAAATGTGTCTGTGGTCAGCATAGCTCCCAAACAAATTGACCTACGATGTTCAAATTTGGTGTGCCGGTTGGTGGTGACCATGGGACCTACTATTAAGTTTTTCGTCAAAATCGCGCATGCGCATAAGATAGCTGCCATTGTAAACAATCATGTTTTTCGATTATTGCTAAAAACGGCACTAACGATTTTGATCAAAATCGCTGTGGTAATGCCTCTTAAGGTGTTCTACACATCCCCACCTCCGAAATTTCCGTAAAAATGCTTTAACGGCGTATAAATTTAAAAAACGATTGCTTTCAACAGAGTACTCTTTGCTTGTGCATAGCTCATCAACGATCGTTTTTTCTCCTCTCCTAAGTTTCACGTCTACGAAAGGATAATATAAGAATTATCGAACAGTATATCGCTAAAAATACCACTTTGGTGAAGTTTTTTTTTTTTTTTTTCTGCAATGACCATTTTTACTTTCAATTACCCAAATGTATATATACATAGGGTAATGAAAGTATAGTATTCGGTCAAAAAAGTATATTTCGATTTTTTTGCAATTCTCCACGTTTTGGAACATCCTTTTTTCAAAGAGGTGATCAGCATAACTCCACAACAATTGACCCACGATGTTCAAATTTGGTGTGCGGGTTGGTGATGGCACAAGGACCTACCATTGAGGACCTACAACCAACAAATAAATCATTTTTCTAGTTACTTAAGAAATGCGCCATCAATTGGGATATTTAGTAGTCTTCCATTGATTTTTAAATGATGGAGTCCAAATTTCTAATGCATACTAAGAAAAGGTAGTAAAACTACGTATTCATTGATATTCTGACTTGACTCTGGGGCGCAGTGTTTTGAAAGCTTTTAAAACCATCTTTTCCTTAATATTCTTACATTATAAAAGCTAAAATTCAAACGCTTGATTTTAGCTTGGGTAGAAGCTGTGGTTTAGTGAGTGCCACTGTCACGATTTTGAGACACAAAAAATCTTGTGCGACTTTTTTTTTCTGTAGTTTCGATGCAGTTGTTGGTACACCACAAAAAAGATTCTCTACCTGCCAAGAAAATAGGCTGAACTTTAGAAAATGACATAAGCTTTAACTGGATTTTATACCTTAAAGTATTTGTCCAGCTAATCACAAACGCGAATTTAATTTTTTTCCCACTAAAAACACTTATTGTGACGTCAGCAAGAATGGATCTAAATTGCATAAAATTATTTGGAGCAATTGGCAACACCACCCCAAAAAGGTATTTCATTTACCTGTGCATAGCAATTGACTGTGATGTCAGATGCACAATTTCCACACGAAGCTTTGGCATGTTGTCGTCGCATTCCATCCTTTTCCTCCAAAAGAAAATTAAAAAAACTCATTGTAATTGATTAATGGAATGTGAAAATTTGATATTTTTTTTTCCCTCACATGGGCCGTGATTAGTCACAATCACATCGCAAAAGTTAAACCAACCAAGAAAACCTTATTCCAAATAACTCTGTGAATTAGGTTCATTAACAAGGACAACACTCTCGACTCAACTCTATCAACATATTGTCAGGATATATTTCTGCAAACGTGTATTTCAGAAAGCAGTCTTTTGTTTGAGGAAAAAGCGCCGATTTGATTTCACAAAAAGATGGAGAACATGGAGCAGCAAAAACAATCAATATTATACTGTAGTCAATCGAACAGTAATTCTACCAATATGTTATTTGATATAATACGACAAGGTGGAGAGGTATATACTGTTAATACTCTTTTGAATGAAGGCGCCGATATAGAAGGTACAGATTCAAAGGGTTACACTCCATTACTGCTTTCCTGTCTGTATGGCCGTCATAAAATTGTTGACCTGCTTATTGAGTTTGGAGCAAATGTTGATGCTAGTAATAAGCAGAAGACAACACCTTTGCTATATGCTTCAGATAACAAATGGACAAAAACTATAGAAATTCTTATAAAAAAAGCAAAGGACTTGAATGTAAAGAACTTACAAGGAGAAACAGCTTTACACATTGCATCAATAAATGGCCATCTAGAAGCAGTGAAGTGTCTTGTGGAAGAAGGAGCTGATATTAATGCAATAAGCAACACTGGGGACACAGCATTGAATTGCTCAGCAAGCTATGGACATCTAAAGATAGTGCAGTGTCTTTTAGAGAAAGGAGCTGACATCAATAAGAAAAACTATAAGGGTATCATACCTTTGGTGAGAGCTGCTGAATGTGGCTGGAAAGATGTTGTCGACATACTTATGTCTTTTGGGGCAAACAATAGTGCTCCGATTCCAATCAAGGCTGCCTTGCTGTATTATGCCTTCGCAAATGGCTGGATAGATATAGCAAAGTCTCTTGTGGAGGAAGAATACAACTTTGATATAAAAGACAGTTGTGGCATCACAGCTTTGGGAGATGCTTGTATGAATAAAGTTTACGCTACAGTGGAATATTTGTTACAAGCGGGAGCAAGCTGGAATACTGTCGATGAAAATGGAGAATCTCCACTCAACTATCTTACCAAGGAAAGAAAGCCAGACTACAATTTCATTAAATTGTTTATTCAAGCTGGTGCTTTTCTTATGTCAGCTGACTATAAAGGAATAGTGAAAAGTTCATCGTTGGAAGTGCTACAAGATGTAAGACTTTGTAGCCAGGCCATTGTGAACCAATATAACAATAACGATTTACGCAAACTTTACAAACTTCCTGCATCTAGAAGTTTACCGCGTATTGAAAAAATGCAAATTTCGAGTCGCAGCCAAGTAGCTCAAGACATAGCGCAAACTGTAGAGCTTGAAATACAAACAAAAGGACACTGTAACATTATGGATGTGCATCCGATGGCATTAAGTGTATTTTCTGTGAGATCAGTTTTGAAATATCATGAAAAGTTGGAATTGAAAAGTCGGTTGAAGAAGTCAGCTGCATTTGACTCTCATGATGAATACCAACAAAGGAGTAAAGCAATACGTTTAAATTGAATGCAGGCCTATGGTAGTAAAAAGATCTAAAAAAAATAATTTTATTTGCCTTCTTATAATGATAATAATATAACAGTACTTTAAAGGCACTTAAGTTACTTAAAATGTGTTAACTTGTTACTATTCCTATACTGTACTCTGCCATTATTTGAAATTATGTTCCATATATAATCAATTAAAATGTTTTCTTGTAAAAATATTGACTAACGCGTATAACAGATTTTTGTCTTCACTCTGTACTGTACATGTGTGTACACCAAGGAATTGTGATGGATGTTATTTAAGAACTTTACTTTTTAATTTGCATTTATAATTTATTGTAATTATGCAGTGTTTAATTATAACTTATTATTATTACAAACATAACTTACATGTGTGTACACCAAGGAATTGTGATGGATGTTATTTAGGAACTTTACTTTTTAATTTGTATTTATAATTTATCGCAATTATGCAGTGTTTAATTATAACATATTATTATTACAAACATAACTCGCGTGTGTGTACACCAAGGAATTGTGGTGGATGTTATTTAAGAACTTTACTTTTTAATTTGCATTTATAATTTATTGTAATTATGCAGTGTTTAATTATAACTTATTATTACAAACATAACTTACTAAGTATCTTAATTTTAATGAACTGCTAAAGTAACTTGTAATTATCTATCACTTATAAACCGGTATTTTTCGCACATCATTTCAATTGTATATGCTACATTCATTCACTGTTTCATGTAAAAACAAAGAAAAGTTGTAGTACCGTACTACAAATATGTTGAATAAAAAATGTTTTAAAAAATCTAAAATATTCTTTTTAGTGTTGAGATTAAATTGAGTGTACCTTAAGTAAAGGTTCCCAACTTAAAGAAAATTGAAGATCACTCTGTTAAAATATATATATAATGATTAGCCTATTTCAAGTATTGCTCTTTAATTGACTTTATCCTTTTAAATGCTTATTATCACCTTCTCCGATCATTGTTTAAATTCAATTACATTTCCATGTTTCGAAAAACTAGTCATGTGAGAATTGAGCTAAAGGAGATGAAAAACATGTGAAAGCAAAAAATTTCAATAATACCTTACCAGACGACTAAGAAGTTTACAATAACACAAATGTATTGCAAAGAGTAAGAAGCCTGATGGAATCAAAATATTGAAAAAAGTATATAACATGTATGGGCACTTAAGTAAATAGTCTAAGAAATTATCAAAATATACAGTAATAGTTGTATTACCTAAAATATGTATGTAACGGCTAATTTGATAAATCTGATATTATGGAAAACTCAGTATATTTTATAAAATAACAATCAAAAAGATTAATTAATATGGCAAATTTAAACAAAAATCATTCATTTTGCTAGTTATTTTATAAAATACCCAATGCAAACAGTTAGTATGATTAATTTAACAGGAATTATTAAATTAACTGTGGATTTTATATAGTAACCAAACCACTGTGGCTTTTATAAATTTTATATGTGGAATAAGCAATTTCAATATTGGTTATAATGTTAAGAACTGTAGGTTCAACTAAAATTAGATGTCAAACAAAACTTTAAAAATAAGAATTCCAAAGCAGCATTATGACAGAGAAGAAAACATAAATAGGACTGCGAAGAATTCCGTACTTATCATATTAATCATAGGCTAACAGTTAGTATACATAAAGAATAGTTAATGTGGTTAATTTGAGATAAATGAAAAAAAAAATTATATTAACAAACTGTTAATAATTTGCAAATTAACCATTAGGGATAATTATTTTGTCAAATAACCAGTTATTATTTACGATACCCAAATTAACTCTAAGATATACATAAAAATTATTCGTTAAAAAATGTTACAGTTCTGAAATTTAGCATTAGAAATCCAAAATTGAAAAACAGTCAAACCTCGTTCATGTGAAATCGCTTAATATGAAATCCTGTTTAATGCGAAGTAAAAGCAGTTCTCCGTACTTAAAACTTAACGTTAATTTATTCGTTTAACAAGAAATTCGGTTAACGCGAACAATTTTGGCAGCCCCATCGAATTCGCATCAACAGGGTTTGATTGTATTATTCATAACAAAATCTATACAGATGACAACAAAATAGATATACAGGCAGGCAGTTGAATTTATATAGAATTGCCCGTAGAGAAACATTCTATTAAACAACGTAATCCAGATTTCTGCTCTGTCTTTCGAAGCGAATTCATAGCAATTGACTACGGAGACTTATGGATTTTATCCGATAGCCGAAGTTCCATTCAACACCTCAAAAACTGGGCCCTCGTGGGAGACAAAACCAGTCTATCCATAATACGCAAAGTCAAGAGCATATCCCAACTGCACTTTCAGTAGATTCCGTCACATGTAGACATCCACGAAAATGAATTGGCTGACACTCTTTCTGCTAAGGAGGGACTAGAACACCCTGTCCTCTCTACTCAAGAACTCACATATCAAGAGTTATACTGAAAGAAAATAGCTCAAAATAAAGCGAAATGGCATATGCCTCCGTCTCACGAATGGTATAAAGCCAAAAAGCCAGGACACTCCTAACTCTTCCATGTGATAGGCACACCAATACCCGTCTGTCCCGACTTGCTAGTGGTCACCTTAAAGGCCTCACATATTCCGGGGGAAGCAAAAATTTTCCTCTTTGCCCTAAATGCCAAAGAGAACAGGCATCACCTCCGCACATTTTGGACTGTCTTGGACTGGACTGGGAGGACATTTATAACTGTCCACAACTAGTGTCAGACTTCATTAATGTCAATGGCTTCACTGATATTGTCTGACTTCGTCAGACAAAAGGGAGATTAGAAACAACAACATATTATACTCTACGTCTGAATGCACTTGTATTTCTGTGGATAAGAACTAGTACTTTGAAAATATCTGTGGGTTCACACGGAAAAACGAAAGTGGGAGTTTTCCATCCACAGCAATTTTTCTTTTAAAAATTCACACGTTCTATTTAAATTTTTATAAACATCTCTCAATTTTATTATTCTTTTCAGGGCCAGACAAGCAAGTGAGTTAGTGATATGTTAAAAAGTTTTAAATTCTATTTTTCTTTTAATTTTATTATTTTCTCTTTGATTCCCCATTAAAGAATAAACTGATATACAGCTCCGTTCCTTATAAATTAGATAAATATCCAACTACTGTAGACCACTTGTGAGCACAAATGCATCCGAAAAAAGAGCCCTCACGTAGGGTGTCTCAAAAGCAACACCCCATCTTTAATAATTAATATCCCAAAAACCGTTATTTTTAGAAGATTGAAACAACTTGTCTTCATTGAATACTCAATAACATTTAAAAATCCAGCAAAAAACACAATTCAGTCACAGGGGGTGCAGAAAGTTTTCTAAAAAGTTTAATAGTTGCTTATGTTGCCATTTTTACACTTGTTTGTATTTACTGCTTAACCCCTTGGGTACGGATTTATTTGGGAAAATTCTTGCGTTTTGAACGGTCGGTTCAAAACAATAAAGGAACTTTAAAGGAATACAGCCAAACAAATTATTTTTTTAAAGTATAGGTAAACCAACCGATGTTTGACTTAACCAATCATGGCTCTTGTGGCATTAAAATCCATCCAATCAACCTAGTTTGAATGATGAATTAGGTTCGTCATTATTAACAGGCAAAACAAGTGCATGACGAATCTCAGCCGTCAAATGTACCCAAAGGATTTTTGGTTTGACGTCTTAGACACGTATTCCTCTCCCAGGGGGAAAAAAGTGAATGACGTGTCCCAGACGTCAAATGTACCCAAGGGGTTAAATATGTTAGAAACACGTTTTTTCCCCCATTGTAAAGAGAGGTTAAATTGTATTATTTATGCAAGAAAATTTAGTGAGAATTGAATACATTTTAGTATACAGTCAAACCTTATTAACACAACATCCTGTTTGACGCGAAGTAAAGGCAGTTTTCTGTATACTAAAGCTTAAATTAAACGTTCATTTATTCGTTTAATACAAAATCTCGCACAAGGAAATTCCAATTAAGGCAAAAAAATATCTCTTTAAATCAACTTTTTTTTTTAGATGGAACCTCATAACATTCAATAATGCAGCTGGACAATACTTTAGGTGATTTAAATAATTTTGAAAAGATACACACATTAAAAAAAAAAATATTAAAAACTTAAAGCAGAAATCAATAACATACTACTTTAAATAAAAAGTTGCTGGTAAATACATATAATTTTTTTAAAACTAATTGGTGGTAAATGTAAGTCTTGCAATGTAAATCTCCTTAAAAACCGCAGAATTAAGTACACTTAAAGCGAGTAGTTTAAATCTGCATTAATTAGATGTAAAAGTTTTGAAATGGTAAACACAAAATTCAGTTAAAGCGAAAAAATCCGGTGGACTTATCGACTTTGTATTATTTGGGTTGAACTTTAGAATGTATGGGGCGAAATTTGGTTACTCATGTTACCAAAAAAGGACATGGAATTTTAAATCTTCAACTTAAATAATATTTTCACTTAAAATATAATTAAATATCTTTAACTACAATACTGTTTTTAGAGTAGAGCTTAAAGGAAGAACATTAGCGACCAAAAAGTTATGATGTTTATAATATTTTTAATAAAAATAATAATAACACAGTTAATCAAGTTACACTCCTTTTTAAAGGATATGTTAAAAGATAAATATAAATCATTAATACAGATCTATTCACACAGCAATATATTTGATTAATCTTCAAATAATTTTTTTAAATGATTTCTGGAGTTTACATCTTAAGGAAAACTAATATTTTTTAACAACCCTTTCTTTTTGACATAATTTGGTTTGCTACATTAATAATGGTAACAATGGTATTCAAATTTATATTTCATTTTTAATAACTTCAGTTTCCATGTTTATAACTTCCATTTGAATAGGTAAAATTTCTTTGCTCATGTGACTGCTTTACCAAGAGCAGATTTACTGGCATACGAAGTATGTCTCTGTCGATAATTCTTTATTATAATTATTTATAAGTTTAAAACAAATTCCTCACATACTCCACTTTTGCTGTTATTAATACCAGTCAAATTAAATTAATATTTATTCTAAACATTAATTTAACTAGTATTAATAATAACAACAAAAGGAAAGCAATTTAAATTAAAGTTTTCTTTTATACTTGTTCACTGATATGCTCGCATATTATTTGTTACCAGCGAGTTGCTTATATGTAAATTTTGGTTTCCTTATATAACCGTCTGTATAGTCGGGGTCAGAAGTCTGAACAAGCTCTAGCTAAATAAACAAGCCTAAAATTCAACCGATTCCTTTCCTTTCTAACCCCAGCAGAAGATAGGTCGGCATCAGCGTCAAAAATACTAGTGAATAATTGCAATAACAAGTATACAAAAACATCCAAAAGTCAGCTATTCTTTTATTTCAACATTGGAGCATCTTTAAAGAAAATTTTAAAAGATAATTGTGAATGCAAAAATTAAAAGCAAATTGTAAACAAGCTTGACACTATTATTTCTAGAATTACTCTAAGATTAGTTGTGCTAAAACATTACATAAAAATCTAAGTGTTGCCATCCCAGATTGTTAACATAATTTTTATCAATAAAAAAAAATAGCACAAAACATTAATCGACCAGTTACCAATCGACCATTGACCAAGTAGTGTTATACACAGTGATTACTCATGTTACATACAAATGATAGTTACTCATGTTACAATATTTGAATCGTAAATAACTTGAGTTATTGTGCATATAAAAACTTTAAACTTTCAAACACTCTAACCAAATATATAAAATTAATGTACTAAAAATAAGTTCAATTTAAAAAAAAAGTTAACTTAGCAAGAGTCTCAATCTCATCAGATAATTAAGACTTCTGCTAAGTTTTTTTTTTCCTTTTTAAATTGAAC
Source organism: Linyphia triangularis (assembly GCA_963978545.1). Taxonomy (NCBI): domain Eukaryota; kingdom Metazoa; phylum Arthropoda; class Arachnida; order Araneae; family Linyphiidae; genus Linyphia; species Linyphia triangularis. Next base: position 60,491,251 of record OZ021729.1, read on the forward strand.
TTATTTTTAGTACATTAATTTCATGTATTTGGTTACTCATGTTACCATCAAAGGAATCAATTTAAATAATCCTATAAGCAAATAAAATTTAATTTGATTACAGATTTTTATTCTCATTTAGCAGTATATGTATGTATAATACTACTATAAGAAATCTGCAAGAAGAAATAAAGCTCCTTTAATTTATTTTAATTTAAAGTTAAAAAAAAAAGTACTTTTCAAAGGCAAAGCTTATTAAAAAACAAACAAATTATTTAAAGTTTAAAAAAATCTCTGAATTAATGTACTTTTAACGTTTGTCTACAAAATGATACCCAATAAGAAACCAAAAAATGCTCCACTTTTCGTGGAATTGCCTTTCGGTATAATTTTCACTAATTTTTTTAATTATTTCTCTTGAAAATTATCTGACATAATCCCCAAACACAAACATATTCTTTACAAAAGTGGTTTCAATGTTGGCAAAAAACTGTCAATTTTCTAAAAATTTAACGTCAAACAAATTTTAGGAAAATATCCTATATTTAAACAATTAAACTATTTTGACAAATACGTAAATTTAATTAAATCCAACTATTTAATTTTTAAGCAACATTCAAAGTAGTACTTCAAAAAGGATATTGCTTCAACTAAAACTTACAATTAATATGAGTGTAGTTACAACTTAAAATTGTTTGTCAATAATTACAACTCATTTCAAATTTTAATTATTAGAATTTAATTATTTACATTTAATAAAAAAAATTAATAATTTAAACTTAATTAAGGGGTTCCAGTACTGAAATTTCTTCAAAAATCCCAATTTTTTTTTTCTGATTTTAAACAATAGTTCATACATTCCTGAAGATAATGAAGTTTTTATCTTATTCCTCCGGTGATTAGAACGCCACAAAATTACCTGTGATTTAAACATCACTAATGGGCGTAACACCTTGAAGCGTCTGCTTGAAGTGCGTTTTTTGAGCACTAGTGTTTTTCAAAGATGTTGCATATTCAAATCGATATATCTCCAGAACTATTAACAATTGGATATTCAAATTTTTGGAGCATTTAATTTATATAGTTTTAAATATTTTGTCTTCGCAGAATTTTATTTTTTTAATTCTGTTTTAAAATATAACATTTAGCGTAAAAGATAACATAAAAAAAAGCAAAAATTTTAATATTTTAACTTAAAAATTTTTTTAATTTTTTTTTAATTCACCTATCAAAATTCTGTGAAGACAAATTTTTTTTTTATATAATTATGTATTACAGAAAGCTTTCACTTTGAAAAAAAATATATATTTTCTTGACTTATATCAAAATACGCAAACATCAATTATTATGGATTTTTCTTGGTTTTTAAATTTTTTTTAAATAACTAAACGCAATATTTAAAAAAACATTTTCTCAAAGATATATAAATAGTATCTCCTACATAAAATAAATTTTTGACATAAAAATGTACATAAATAAAGTTTTTTATTTTCGGTACCGGACCCCCGTAAATTTTAATTATTATAATTTAATTATTTACATTTAATTAAAAAATAATAATAATAATTTAAATTTAATTATAATTTTAAATTTCATAAAAATTTTAAATATTAAAATTTAACAACAAATCTAATAACTAAAATTTTTAGCCAGTAAAATCACGGAAATCGCGGATTTTACAACAGCACAGCGCTACCATCGATGAATATAACCACTACAACGCAAACCTCAACGAAAGCGACCAACATACTAAAAATAAACCGCGGCCGGTTATTACATTAGCGTAACCATCGGCGAAATTAACCAATCACATACTAACATAAATATCGGCGACAACAGCTTTCCCATTAGAGGAAACCGCATCAATAATAATCATTTTACTGGATTTTGGGAAGTCTGTACAAACGCACATTCCGTTTATTTGGTTTGGTAAGCTCAATGACCTATTTTTTTAGCACAATAACGGATAATCATGTCGGGTCCGACAGTTTAACGTGGATTCCAAACCACAAGGAACATACAAGCCTGTACCACGATTGAAATCCGGTATTTTTGGTATGTGGGGCCGAAACCCTAGGGATTAAGCAGCCTTCAGGTGGGTCTCCGTAGATTTCGTGGTTGTTAGGCTTGTAAGTAAGCCTATGATGAATTTTGGGGCAAATGCTATCCATGCCAATATACAAAATGTAAGGATAATCAGTTATTTGTTCAGATATTTTTTTTATAGGAACGGCTTAAATGCAGTGGCGATTCAAAAGGAGATCGGGAGATCAAAATACAAAATGTCGATTCTCACCCTCAAAAGTATTAAAAAAGTTCAGGAATAAAAAAAATATAAAAAATTGACAGTACCCCTATACGTAAGGTAGATTTCCCATTTCAAGGTTCCCACTCAAAATCACAAAATGAAAATCAATGACTTTTAAGCACCTAAATAATGTTTTTAAGGATCGTTGAAAATTTGTTTTCAAGCATCATGTCTACATATAAATTTTTAAAAAGTATATTCAAACACAAAATTTACTGGTTGATGGATGCGTAATACAAATATATCGGAGAATTTCGATACGTTGCAGATAAGTGGCGGTCACGCGGGAATAGCAAGTCCGAGTTCTATTTTTATAAATTTTGCAGTTGGGCACACAACATCCGCAAAAATTAAAGACTTTTATGGACCTCTAACCATTTTCAAGGACTTTTAAGCACCACTAAGCATTTTCAAGGTCTTGAAAACAAGTTCAAAAATATTAAGCACTTTTAATGACTTTCGTGGGAACCCTGCTTTTCTCCAAATTCAATCAATCATAAGTGGTAGGCACCAGGAAGGTCAGACGATTTCATGCGTAAGAAGCTGCCCATCACTTGAAATGAGCTCTAAAGATGAACAGGCAATTTTGCAAGACTTCATTCCGACATCAAATACTAAGTAAGATAAGGGAGATCATACTTCCCGTTAAGGATAAACTCATTGAGTTGCGTGATTTTTAACAAGGATGCCTCCCGCAATGTACCATACATCCACAACACACTTAGTATTTGTTTTAATCGTGTTGTTTCGTTTATCATTGATGGGGCTCTTTGATGTGAATTTCACTTGTCCAATTCTCCCTGCTCAAAAGTTATTAGCAAGAAACTGATTATCCTTAAATTTCGTACGTGGTTGTACTATTTATATTACTCAATGACATAAAAGCATCGGCGAAATTCCGTAACTTTAAACTGACCCAGAAGAAATAATTCCTCCTGTTACAAAGTTTAAAAAAAAAAGTATCGTACGTGTGCAATCTAGTAACATGCGTCATTCTTAAACCTGATCATTCAGGGTAATAACAAAAACCGACAGAGATGTAATTACCGACCATCAATGACAAAAAGAAATAGGCAAACACAGTAACAATCGGCAAAGATCCCAATCCAACAACAACAAATCCCAAAGAAAACACGAGAAGAAAAATAAATATCTCCAATTCCTAACTCCTCTCCGGAAAAATCTCCAGGAGAAGTAATTACGAAAAGTGATCTACACCTGGTAACCCTAACAGGACAAAGAAACACAGAAACTTAATTTTTATTGTTATCCCTGCGATAAGGGGAAAAAAATTCATGGGAAAGTTGTCGACCCCATCTAAGGGTTGGTACTATAGAAAGTGTCTCATACGCCCCCGGGATTTTGTGACGTAATTTTGTCACAAAATGGACGTTTTATTGGAGGTTTAAAGAAGACAAATGGGGGGGGAGGGGAGGGAAAAAAAACCTACATCAAATAATTTTTTGTTTCACAGGTTAATCAGGGAGAAAATATGTAACACGCACAATGCGAAGATAAAGAAACAAATTCGGAAAACCCTCAAAATGTTACGGGTGCGTTTCAGCGGACAATGAAAATGTTGCAAACATGTTTTATGTAATTAAAAGGTAAAAAATATCCAACTCCGGGCCGGATTCTGCATAGATAAAAAAAAAAAGGAGAAGGGGGGGGGGGGGAGTTACGGCAACCATAGGCATTTCACTTGTTAGTAAAAAATGGCAGAAGTTACCATTTATTGACATTTATCACCTCAGCGTCAAATTTAGTCAATAAAAAAAATCTTTCCAGTGATATTCTAAGAGTTTTTGACACATCTTCCAACGCATTTTTCCTTAAAAACAGTTTAATAATTAGTTTAACTTCTTTTTACAGTGTTCAGTTAGAACTCAGCTACTTAGTCATGTGCCAGCGCAGAGTAACGAAAAATATTGTCAAATTGGCAAATTTAGCGACTACTATACAGCAAAAATAAATGTCAATAATAAGTTTCAGTTAAGAATGATCTGATGATGTCTAATACAGATTTTATAAAAGGTTATCAGTGCTATGTATCGAAGAAGCTAAAATTGAAGGCAGTTTTCAGTGTGAAAGACAAACACCATCAAGATTTTCCATTCTTGGAAAGAGGCATAATAGAATAAGGAAACGGATAGTACATCTAAGGGGGAAAAAAGGTAAGAAACATCATACTTAAAGAAAAAAAAAATGCAAGGTTAGAAAATTAAGCATATTTCCAAGATCTACCTCTAATTCATGCACATTGAAAATTCAGAACTCATTAAGTGTCCTGTTACCAATCAAACAGGGTTATGAGACAAGGGCCTTATCTCCTATCCTTGAACCTTATCCTCTGGTACAGAGAAGATTTGATTAAAGATTGAGGGCGGAGGCATAAGATGCGTTTTTTTTTTCTGATCTGTATGCAAGAGGGGGAGCCGTTAGTTTGCTCCTATTTCGACAAGGGGAGATGGCTCTTTTTTCGAATCCGATAAATGTGTTTATCCCAAGAGAATTGATGATTTTTTTCCCTCTTCTTTTGGTTGGTGCGCATCGAGCAGCTGGGGCCCTGTGGCCAAACAACAAATCAAACTGAACATCCTCCCTCACAATCGGTTGATTGGAAGAGGAGGCAAAGACGGATATGGACGAGAGAATAAAGAGAGTTAATTGTTCAAGGGTGTCAGCAAAAAAAAAAAAAAATACTATGATACACTGGTAAAAGAAGGTGGTTAAAAATTATGTTACGAATTTCTGTATAATTGTAAATTTTTCGTAGTATTAATTATGTAAAAAGGAAAACTTATGTACACTTCGCATAAGGCAGTGCAAGAGTTTGTCTTCACTTCGCTTTCCTGCAATGCATCTCTTAATGCTTGAAAACGAGTTTTACAGAGATAATGCTGGAAAACGAGTTTTACAAGGAGAATGCCATTTAACATTAGTGGCAATCTCGCCAAGTTGGCGACTAATTTTGGTCGTCAAATTTGGCGAGAAATCGCCAAACTAAGCGACCATTTGGCAACATGTTTGGTCCCCATGTACCTGTATAGGTCTTTTTGACTGCGATCTGGAAAATTATCTAAATTTCTATCTCTAGAAGATTCGCCTTTCCTATATAAGGCCGGCCAAGAGAGCGGGAGAGTTAGTTGAGTTACTACTTTCAGTGAGCATTCAGAGAGTGAACTGTATTGCATTGTCTTTTGCGTTGATTTTAGCAGTTGTGTATCTAGTTTTTAACTGCGGTTAGTGCTCCATTGTTGTGTAAAGAGCTGCATTGAGTCTATTAGAACGGAAAGTTCTGGAGTTGTAAAAGAATCGGCGAAGAGTTATATTGGAATAAATTTCTGCAAGTTCTGATCTGCTTTGGCTCCAAGTGTTTCGAACCCATCCACGCAACAATAAGTACTATTTTTTTTAAAGTTCATTCATTATGAATTCCTTTTCAATTTAATAAAAAAAAAAAAAAGATCCATGTCACGTATGCGAATGGTTTTGAATCGTTTTATTCTTCCTTAAAATTGAAAATATTGCTAGATTAAAAGCGAAAATCGTTTGGCTGACGATAAGATTTTTCCATCGATATAGATAATCAACTGGATAAACTGCTCCGATGGCAATGCAAGGGGAAAAACGCGCATGTGGTTGATGATGATGGGTGGACGATTAACCAATCACAGTTCACTTTTATACTTGGGTGAGAAGGTAGGAAACCATGTAAAGTGCTACTTAAGGTCTACTATTGACATTTTTGTTGTGTACAACCCAAGATTTTATTTTTAATCGTCGTTAATACGTATTATTATTATTATTTTTTTTTTTTTTTGTCCACCCAACGATCTGGCAACGGCTTTATTTTTCCAGTGTTAAGCAACCTATCCAGTTGTTTATCGATATGGATGTTTTTTTCATAAACGCACGTGACAAAAAAAAAAAGAAGGAAAAAAAAAAAAAAAAGAAGGAATAAATTCCTTGAACTCGAAGTTACTTTAAGTGTTTCGGAACGGAAAAAGCGTGTTTATGATAAGAATATTGAAGTTCATAATAATTAAAATCGAATGGTGTGCGTTGTTTCGTAGTTAATTAAGACGAGTACTTGTACTTTGGGTAGTGTCACTATTCGTTTTATAAGATATTTTATACCAGTCACCAAGAGTAGAAGACTATTTTCCTTGTTGAGTACAACTTGTTTCTAGGTATAACAGCTTCCTAAATTTAAGGTTTCAATATCCTGAAAATGAAGGTATTGTAAGAACAGAAAAGTTAACACAACGTTAATTAAATGACAAACAACTTTTAGTTCAATGGTACCACATCCGAGTAAAAATCTTGTATCGACTACAAAGGTAAATTAACCCATTAACCCTTTAATTTCAGCAGGTTAATTTACCTGCGACTTTTTCACTAAGGGGAAAAAAAAAACGACTATTGATAACAAACAACTCTTTTTTCTTTTTTTCAAATAGTTGTCAAAACTTATGTAAAGGTAAAAAAGGGGAAAAAATGAACGGAAATTTTCAAAAAAATAAAATAGCCATGGCCGTTCTAATGCAAGCAATCAGTCAGAAGAACCAACGAGCATTTCTCAAAAAATCCCTATTCAATCCCCTAGAAAAAGGAAAACTATAAAATGAAAACAAATCCCAAGTACTCAAAAAAAGCTGGTGTCGCTTCAGGCATCCACTGATCCCTCCCAGCCACAAAAACAGCACCATCTCCTCCAAAATAAGCCAATAAAAAAATACTTCAAAGACAACATTGTACCTCAGCAGCATTTCAGATATACGTTTCAGAGTGCATTAACCATACCCTAGCTATATTTAACTCTCCCCTTCCGCTTCTTCAATTGCTCTAATACGTATTGATTTCACATTAGCCCTCCATTTTTTTTATTATTGTAAAACTTGGTGTCTGTTTTCTTCCGAAAGCATCTACACTCGATCACGATAAAACTGCAGCTGTGGGTAAATATTCAATCAGGACGGATAGCGTTAAATAAAAAAAGCTGATGTTAAAATTGAGTATATCGCCAAACAAAAAATGAACTTGCAAGTTTGAAACTTGTTATTTTCTCTGACTAATGTAACTAGATATATTATAAACGGTAAGTTGAAAAGAATATGAAGATTAATTAGTGAATTGCAACACCCAACGATAGGTGTTTACCTTTTTTTTTCTTCTTTTTTTTTTTTCTTTCTTTCTTTCTTTTTTTTTTTTCTATCTGGGTAATAATCTTTTAGTATAGCCTTGGTTTTCCATTTGCTATTTTCGGTAGTTACGTATCATCCCATCGACAGTGGGCGATACAAAAAGTATGCACGGTCCGCCATGCAACTGAAGCACTCCACGGGAAGGTCCCGACGATGGTCTGAGCCGAAATAGACCTCCGAGGAAGCCTGGTGGTTTCAACTTTTTGCTGCTAGCAAAAAGTTGAATAATAAGTGAGTGTCCTATTTTCCTGTGGTCAATATAATTGAAAAAAATGCTTATACATTCTGGTACTTTAGATCGTCAATAGGCTGTTCATAAAATGCTCACACTAAACATAGTGTTGGACGGCTGAGTGCCTCCTTTTGATTAAGGTCGTAGTACATTGCGTTTGGGCCTAGTAACTAAATCCGTGATAATATAATTATACTATAACTCAAGTTATCTGAAACTCATAACAACAAACACTTGCTAAATAAATAACTACTTTAATTCTGGTCTAAATTAGTGACACAAAAATACAAAGTTACAATTACTCAAGGAACACATTAAATCAAAACTGGTTCAAGAACAAATATATATATAAATCAATTTGTTCCAATTAAATTAAATAAAATCTCGACTGGAAAACTATATGTAAATGGACAAAAGGCCCTATCAGACGACCAAATATCTCTGACTGGTTCGCAGACCTGATCCTAGCCGTGACTACTTCGGTGACTAGGGTTGCTAGAATTGACAGAGAAGTTTCCACTAATTCTTTTGTCACAAAACAAGTTTATCGGTGTTGGCGCTTCTCTGTAATCGGAAAAATTGCTTCCCTTGCTTTAGAAATAGAAAATTCGTAAAAGAAAAATCTCGCTTTGGCATTAATAATATTTTAAAATACATTGGTTTCTGTAACCACTGATATAAAAAAAATTCTTACTTGATATTTAAAGATACTTCACACATTATTTTTTTTTTAATTTTAATATTTATTGTACAGTAAAATGTAAAATTATACAGTAAAGTATCTAGTCTTTAAAAATTATTTTAAATCAATAGGTAATAATTTTCATTTATATAAGATTTAAATTGTGACTTTCTTCTACATATAAATATGTTATATTTATTTACGTAAAAGCAGGCTGAGCAATTTATATTTAAACAATATTTTCGTGTAGCAATTGGGTGTTAATTATACAATTTCTTTTTTCTTTTTTTTAATTGGTTTTTTACTAATAATATTGTTGTGCTTCAAATAGACATTTCGGTCATCTACATTAGACGAATATTCTGGTGTTCAAAAGATTATATATATATATTTTTAGATGTATTAATTATTTGTAAAAAAAAATCAATAAAATAACGATAATCAAGGGAAATAATAAATAAATTCAAGTATCCTTCCCAAAAAAAAAATATTAATAAAATAGCTATAATCAAGTAAAATAATAAATTATAGTTCTAGTTTCAAGTTCCTATGCATAATGGGGAATCGAACCCGGGACTCGAGCATGACAAAAAGTACGCTAACCACTATACGGCATTAACTTTGCGACGGTGGTAAAAAATAAGTTATTTAAAAAATTTTACATGACTGTTTGGTATTTTCGTTATTTTTTGATAACTTTTTTCTTTTAAATTTTGAAAGCACCTAAACAAAAAACAAATATTTCTATTCGTTTGATAAGGCGAAATCTTTAGATATTTTTGCAGTGGCACTAAATACGATGTACAATTTTTGTACGATACATTGTAACTAAATAAACATTTTGGGGGTTGGATTACAAATGTTATGTCCAAAATAATATAAAAGGAAATCTTGTAATAATATTTTCACATTATTGAGTACGAAATAGTTTTGGTGAATCATAGACTAAGATGATTTTAAACGAATGCAGCAGTGATTCTATGCAGCCTAGATGTAATTGTTCATCAGACACTGTGATGCCCCTCTCCACAAAAATATTACTTTTATCTTATTGCTTAGGTTTTTCACTAATCACATGCCTACTTTCCTTGAAGTTTTTTTAACTTTTAAATTTCCTATCTATTTTTCGCTAAAATGCCCATTAACTTGCTTGGTGCGATGAACAAAATTCATGCCAATGGTTGGCGAAAACAGAAGGCATCTGATTGGTTCCCAACTACGTTGGCTGAAATTATCCTCAACTGCTTCGTTCACCATCGAAGCAGTCATGGATCGGGCAAATACAGGTTTTGCCCCTGGAAATGGGCTTTTCGAGTCAACGATAGAGCTGAGTCAGAATCAGGGTTGAGGATAAATATGCCGTCTGATAGCGCCTTTACATGGACTCGGCACCATCGTCAATTTCTCGTTCACAGAAAACATCTTAAGGATAGTTGTGTACTGACATATTCGGAATTGTCAACTCCCTATATTAATTGTTGACAGGGGCCAAGTCCCTGCATCCCCATTTTCCCCACTAAAACTCATTCTCAAATCATGCTTAACGCACCGCCCAAAATATTCAACATCTTTACTTGAATGGTCAGTTGTAGACCCGCCTATATTTTGGCCTGGCCTTATTGGTTCTAAGGTATTCCTTTATAAAAAATAGCTGTATTTCAAAACTCACCACCTGTGTGGTAATAAAACTTTTTAAACCCCTGACTTCTTTGTAACCCGGTAACTAAAAAGAGTAATACAACCCAGATGTGAAAAGCCTGGTGTTCAAAAGGGGGCTGCTTTTTTAAAACTTCTAAAGAAATCACATACCCAAAATATCATGAAATTGCCTTCCCAACAATAGGGGTTGTAACTTACCCAAAGATTGGTAATTTTAAAAGAATTCAATCGATTTTAAATGTTTCCAAAGACGTTAACAAATTAAAAACAAAACAAATTTACACCCAAGTCTCATGTTCATGTTTCTAAAAATAATTCAAATTTTAAAGAAATATCAATTACGCTTGAAACAAGAGCAAAAAAATTGCATTTTTTTTTTTTGGCATCATTTTGAGATTCCACGTCTTTCAATTACGGCATACTTTTGTTATCTTCAGTCACCAAACAACAACAGGTATCATTTTCAGCACCCCCAAACTGTTTATTTAACCCACCAAAAAACCAAACCATCCAACAATCCCCAACTGTAATAGCCCGAAAACTAACACCACCACACTTTATCTCTATCCATAAACAACAAAACAAACAAAAAGTCGAAATAAATACAAACACAGTATGTCTGTCTGCAAACTCTGATCTTCCGTCACTCCGCAACGAGCTACCACGGAAGACAAACACGAGCTCTATGTTATTCCAGCGTTCGTGTGACGACCAGAACCTGAGGCTGAGATGACAGGACCTTGCTCGTTAAACTGAGTGATAGGGATGACACAGCTGTTTCAGGCGAGACCGTGAAAGGTAAGGAGGAGATGGCGAAGCTACCGTTTATGAACTGTGGCTATAAAAGGACATAGGACACCGTTGGTTGCTAGATAGTTAAAATGATTCAGAATGAGGCTACGAAGACAGCGAGAGCTAAATTGCACTGGTTGTAGAAGTTCCTGTCAACAGTTGAAATTAGGTGTACTGAGTTCGGTATTCCAGCCATGCGACATTAATCTAAAATGCTCTACTACAATGTTTGGTTACTTATCTATTAAACCTTCTATCATTTCGTAGTAGCGGAAATATAGCCAATTGTTGAATATCTTTCCTGTTGCCAAATTTTTTTTGCAAATCGGAATAAACTATTAACGAAATTATAATTTCTTAAAATTAAGTAGTTTAAATGTTTTAAGAATAAAGTAGGTGACCAATCCTAAAGTTTTCCTGGTCGACTACCACCAGCAAAAACTTCGTATACGGTCGACGATTTAATACGTAATGCACTCAAATGGTAATTCACATCTTGACTCTTAATAGAGATATCGAATTAAAACTTGGAATGTTTGGCGACAAATTTTTTCACCATGTTTTAAGAAAAAAAACTTTACAATTACAGGAATGTTATCAAACTTAAAAGGGGATGATTTCAATAACTAAATGGCGCCAAACTGCACAAGCTTTGTATCTGAACCTGGTGAAATGCAACGCAAACATATGTAGAAGTTACCTTTAGTGACAGTAACTACACACACTTATTTATACCAAGGTCCATATACATTTTGAAATATTTCCCGTGAATGTAGATATTAAAATTATTCAAATTTAACAAACTAACTATTAACAACAACACTACTCCATTTTCTCAAAATGTTGCCAAATGTACACAACGAATAAATCGCATAGCCATCCTGTCCCCCATACTTAACAGTCACAAATGCATTGGGACCGCGAGTTAATACACATAATACATGACAAGTATAATCTCCATTTTATATAATATGATCACGAAATCGCAACAGCTCGCAGCCATATGCGGCTCTCCTTTACGGGCGGTCCATTATTGCCGGACAGGCCATAGCTATCCGGCGGGAAAGGGGGGCTTCATTGATGTAACGCAGCTCGCTTTGATTGAATTAGTATACAATGCTCGGCACCTGCAATTTTAATCCATCATGAAAGCAATTCAGAATGGATTTCGAAACGTACGCTTCAGGTTTAGCTGTGAATTTCGATTATATGAATTGCTATCGAAATATGAGTAAATGTTTCGTCTAATATATAGCAGACAGTTGCCACATTTGAAAACACCTGAACGTTACTTAATTAAATCCGGCAACATTATATCAAGTTGCTTTACAAAGTATACCCTTTTTAACCCTAGCCAATCAAACATCCGTCTACTATCGATTACCAATACAGGGTGGCCACAAAATTCAGGAAAAAAAAGTTCCCTGACAATTCCCGGACAGATTTTTAAAGAATTCCCTGATTTTACAGTAATTTTTTGTCTCATTCCCTTAATTTTTCCAGATGTGTAGACACTAGAGGTCGGAAATATCGATCATCGTTGCATAGAAAAAAAATATCGATATATCGATACATGTTTTTTTTTTTTGTGTGTGTGCCAGAAACGAAGTTTTTCGGAGCAAATTTCTACTTTTCATGAATTCATTCCTAAACTGCTTTAATAAAAAAATTATAAAAATTGTTTTAATAAATAAATTATAAAAATTGTTTTAATAAAAAAAAAAAACTATACAAATTGTTTTAATAAATAAATTATAAAAATTGTTTTAATAAATACTGTTTTAATAAATATATTACCAATCAGAATAAATAAAATAAATTTGGATGTCAATGCATGAATTCACATTTATTTTTAAAGAAGAAATTTTGAAAAGTAGTTCACCGCATATTTTGCTGATAGAGATGTTTTTAACATTTAAAATTAGATGCAAATTCCAGGCACACGATGGCGATCGAAACAGCGGTATGTTAATGACTACTAATAAATTATCTTATCTTGCCATTACATTATGTTTTCTTTTTGGTTTGCGTGCCATTTTAACTGTCCAAGTCCAAACTTAAGTTTTGAAGTTTTTGAAAAGGGAATAAAGAAAATCAAAAAAACACATGGAACTACTAAACAATCATCAAAAAACTAAAAATGTTTGAAAATACCGATATATCGGTGACTTGTATCAATATTTTAGCTATCGATATTTCTTTCAAGATATCGTAGACCTCTAGTAGATTCTACCACAATTTTCCGGGTAAATGGTGGCAAAATACGGATGAACGGGGAAACACGCCTAAAATAATGGAAAATTTCCCTGATTTTCGTGACATTTAAAAAAGTTCCCTGACATTTCCCAGAATCAGAAAGCTCCCTGACAATTCCCAGGTTTTTCAGGTTCTGTGGTCACTCTACAATAGATTCTCAGTTAAGCGGATAATAAAGATGTTCCCACTGCATTGACTCCTTCTCACTCATCTAAACGTTAATTTTTGCACATCTCTATTAAATACTATAATGCTTCACTTAAGATACACTTATTTGATTGAAATAAGGGAAGTATAAAAATACACTTGTTTTTAATTCCTAGTTTATGAGTCGAATGATTAGTTACAGAGCAACACTGATTTTAGTTTAGCTATCTAAGGCTAAAATTTTCGAATTGAATTTTTGTTTCGAAACATGTATCTTTTCATGAACTTCAACAATTTAGATACAAAATTCTAACTGAATTTAAATTTGACGATTATTGGTGTAATTTGTCATTTTCATTCATTTATTTTTAAATGCCAGTTTGGCTACAATCGTCAATTTCTTTCTTTCGGTTAACAGAACTGAAGGTGAACAGTCGCTGATGGACAATGCTCATAGAAAAAACTGTGTTAAAGGCGTTCGTTTTTCTACGTCTTTACTGAATTTTTACGAGAAGAATTTCGGGGGTGAGGATGTTTACAACATTTTAAAAGGCATTAGCACATAAGTTTTGATCCAAATCGTTTAAACCATTTTTTGGCAATTGCAAAAAAAAGTTTTTTTTTTTTTTTTTTTTAGTTCTAGCTACCTTGTGCGCATGCGAAATTTTGACGAAAACCTTAATGACAGGTCCCATGGCAAACGCTAATCCGCATGCAAAAGTTAAACATCATAGGTAACACAACGCGAAACTCATGCTAATCACAGATTTTTTTTTCTGTTTTAGACACTAAATGTTTTTTTACTCAAAACGTGTAGCAATGCAAAACAAAATAGAAGAGCAAACGATATACTTTAGCTACCCTGTTTTATATAGAAGGTAATTGAAAGTAAAAATAGGCTAAATAAATGATTTCTACTACGCAAACTACAACTTGACAACTATAAAAAATACTCCTAAGACGATTCATCTCCAAAATTACATCATTCATTAAAATTCTTCTACCTTTTCCCTCCCCATTCATTACATCTCCCTTTCCTCTACGACAAAAACAACCAAACGATACAATTTCACCCACATTTAAAAAATAAAAATAAAGCTCTAACAACCCCACACCACGTCTCTATATTTAACAGACGTGACACGCTCCCACCCTAAGCCAGTCCCGCCCCTCTCTGTAAGACGGAACTGGAGATTTAGTACGAATTCCGGAGGATATAAGTGCTCGACGTGTTTCGTAGAGAGGGCGTGTGTATTGCAAGCCCCTTCCCCAGGAGGGCTTTTTATTTCCATTCCGAAAGCAGTGTCGACGCCCCCGCGGATCGAAAGGATAAATAAAACATCTCCCCCTACGCACCCTTGGAAACTGTAGGATATGGTTTAACTTCCATACATTGTAATAAACATTTTGAGGATAAGTAATAAATAAAGTAGTTTTTTGTTACTGGGATCGAATAGAAATCGGATTTGAATCGAAGTAAAAGTTCTATTAGGGTGAACCAAAAAATGGGAACATTGCGATTCGCGTATTAGATATAACAATAGGAACATTAGAAATATTGGAATACATAAAATGTGTTTTGTTGCCTTAATAAAATTTCTAAAAGGGATCGCAAACTCCTGCATCACAGGCCCAATGTTTCATTTTCTAGATCACAATATTTATCGAAATATTGCTTTAAAGCAAATATTTTTATATTTATTTTTTTACCAGATGCAACCACAGTAACCAAATTTGAAGAGAAAATAACTGTATTATTGCATCTTATTATTAATATTTAAGAAGTTTTTGTATGCTAGCTTGTGAAAACCAATAGTTAGTTTTCCCTTCAAATTTTGTCGATGAGTTGTTATTAACTACATCTGAATTCAGAATGAGAAATGACGGTTTAAAGTTTAACACCTTCATCCAGTTGATACTAATTGACTAACTTATTAACTTTTTTATTATTTTCCGTACAGATACAACCATTAAACCGTGCCATTATGTAGAACAGAATACAGAGAGCCACCTGGTAACAATAACTCAATTTGGTAAAATATTGCACATACAACATCTTTGTTTAGCACGGCAATAACTAATGTTATATTTTGTAAAATACTTTATGTATCCATGTAAATGTGTTTCCAAAAAAAAAATCTTAATAAAGTATAATGTGTCGGCCAAGCTAACAAAAACATAAAAAAAATATAATTTTGAGCACAAAATGTTGCTTTTTCTGCTATCACTAGAGAAGCATGTTATTTGATGTCTTCTTAATAAAATAATCAACGAAATCCGAACCTGCATCCAAACAGTCTTGAGATTTAAAAGAGTTTCTCAATGCATGGATAGAATATGGTCGTTCAGGGAAAGATGTAAAGAAATAAGCAGAGGTCATGTTAATTTCAGAAAAAAGAATTTAGAGGAAACATTTGAGAATTATGAAATAAATAAATTTTAAACTAAGACAATTCTATAAAATCTATACTGAAGGATATTTAAAAGCTTTTCATTAATACTATCCCAGGGTTCTGTAAAACCCGTTCCACTGCACTGAGAGTTGGCATGCAGGAAAGCCAAACAAATGTTTGTCAAGAACGCAAACTGCGACTAGACACTGTAGAAATAATAAATAATGTGTTTAGTTTAATCATTAATCCTGCTTTTCCACATGTAACAATATTTATTTCAAACATGTTCATTAATAGTTTTTGAAAAGTGGCTGTTGGAAAGATGCACAACACATTTCTGCTGCATTGAACAAATTGCTGGCATAATGGTGAGGCAAGTCCCGAATTTCATAATATTAAAAGAAATCGTTGAAGATTGTTGTTGACACTTAATATCGCCTGCAATAATTCTCTGAAATAGAGCCGAGTTTCACAACTAAAATTTGAAACTGATGCAATTTTACCGAAAACTTTTAATTTTCATGAAATTAATAGAACTCTGATAGAATTTTTTTTAATAAGGCACAAATGAATTAGCCGTTAATTTTTTATTTTTTTTTCAACATAACAGTCTCGAATCTATGAAGATGCGAAATTTCGTTGTAAACCAGAAACATCACATTAGAAATTTTAGTTCATAATAATATTAGTGTTGTGAATAAGAACGATGCAAACACAGATCCTTGAAATATTATCAGAAAAATGTCCTGCAAGTTTAAAGTTTCTTTTAAAAATAAGCAGATTAGGGAAAGGTTAAAAACACAAGAAATAATAAACTTAAAATGATAAGATTCTTAAAGCCCCCCTCCCCCATCTAGTCGACAAATCTCATTTCGCAATGGTTCTGTAAAACCAGTTTCACTGCGTTAGTAGTAGCCACGAAGCAAAGCCTTGCTAGCCTCGCAAATATAATAGTATCAACCAAAAATGGAGGTTACTAAGCAATGGAGAAATATATCGAAGTATACATTTTCCAATAAAGGATATAAAGCAAACTTCTTTTGTGTTGAAATGCTTTATGAGAAAAAAAAAACCGCATTTCAACACAAAAGAATCGGCTAAAAGAAAAATCATGTTATCTCAACCTCATGTTATGGAAGTGATTCGAGTCGGAAATAAAGCGGCCATAACACGGACGCCAACTAATAAACAGGTAAAGTAGATCAAAGGAGAGGAGCAACACTGCATAAAGAGAAACAAGCAGACGCCATTATTCCACTCCGTTTAGTCACTCAGTGCTTGCCCAATCGTCCGAAAGATGGCGCTGGACGAAATCGAAAGTCGTAAAAAGTGATAGCCCTGCTTCCTTGACAGAAACCTTCTTTTCTGATAAGCTAGGAAGTTTTTTCTTTCTAAAATAAAAAAAAAAAGACCAGATAGAAGAATCATCGAACAGCTACTCAGCCATGATGATGGTTCCGAGAAAGAAAAATCGATTTATATTTTTAAGGAAACGTTACGTTCTAAGATAGAACTCATTTTATTTCCCTCGGAAACCAACTTGGGAAATTCTGAAAACTTTTGCTCCAAGATCATTGCGCATTTTATGGTCTGTCTATACGGATATGTACTGGATATAATGTACTTTCTATATAAATATATATGGGGTGAGATTGTGTGGGCATTAGAAATCCGCACCAAATGATATTTTATGTAAGATATTTTTCCACTGCTGGGTTATATTACATTGGTAAAGATTTCTTTATGTAAATAACTCTAGTATCAAGAATAAAACCCATCTTATTAAATAACTAAAGGTACTTTGATTTTGAAATAGACTTTGAGATGTTGAAAAATACGAAAGAAACTACATTTCCATTCGTTATAAAATAACAAGTTGAACAACTCTTTGGTATGTAACTAAAATTCATTTAAGAGCGTTTATTTGAAATGTTTAAGTACAATTTTTTTCATAAACTTGTAGAACGAATAGATTTCGGTCATCATTAATTTGTTACTTCTGGGATGACCGTAATTACATACTAAAAAGAACTAGAATGCAAAATATATTTAACGTCACAAAAATATGTTGCACAACAATGCAGTATTCAGTTTTGACTCTGCGACATTTTTTTGATGTACTTGATCAATAAAATTGCACGGCGCATTGAATTAAAACACGGAATATAATAAGTTTTGTTATTTGATTTACAATGAGATGCAGTGGAGAAAATTTAAAATTGTTTGCTTTTTTTACTAAAAGAAGAAATTAAACTAGATTTGATAATACTCATGTATGTTTCGATTCATTTCGGTTCACGAAACGCCATGGGAAAGACTATTTTCATTGCTAAACGGGTTCGTTTTCATATTTTTACCCATTTGGAGCTTTTTACTAAAAATTTAGGCAGTGGAGCAACACATGAAAAGGCATTATCAAAACAATTTTTATCAAAATCGTCAGATCCTTTATAGGATAATAGCTGAAAACCCAATATTTCTCACTGCCAGGTGCGCATGCGCGATTTAGACGTTAACCTTAGAGTTGAGTCTCATGGGTTCGACTGATAGCAAAAGTGACATCGTAGAGTCATCCTTATGAGTTATGCTGTTTACACACAGACAATTTTCCAGAAGAACACTTTATTTGGACATTCCAAAATGTAGAGAAAAAATGGTTATCAAATTTTTTACCAAGAACAGTGTTTTTAGAAGTCAGCACTATACTATATGATAAAACTGCAGACACCTCGAATGTAGTTGAAATCGAGTGAATATAGAGCCACAAACCGCGGCTCGCCAATCTTTGTCATAGAACAGAGCTTTAATTACTTTACAGAAACAGGTAATTGAAAATAAACTAATGTAAAAGAAATTAAAATATTTGGATGGAAGCGAGTACAAATATATTGCGGGGAAACATTGATCTAACTCGTAAATAAACAAAAAAAAGTATTTTGTTGTTTAATTTAATAAAAAGCTAACGTTAATTTAATACAAAATAAATAAATGAACAACTTCAAATAAATCGTCTGATAAAATTACGCTTCATGGAAAAATCAAAAGCAGGAAAGTCGCATATAAGTTTTTAAAAATAAAAAGCACCATCTAATAAAATAATGTGTTATGAGCATTAAATGAACTGTCACGATAACTTTTTTTTTCATTTAAACTAAAAAATCCTTTTAATCACCAAAAACCCTTTTAAAAAAGCTAACAAATGATTTTTACGAAAGTACATTTAACTAATTCACATCAAAATCAAATTAAAAAGGCAAATAGAAAAATTAATAAAAAGATAAACTTCCATAAAATGTCACATCCTAATAAAATGATTTCCACGGTGACTAAGCTAATCCCATAGCTTATACATTCACAATAATTCTAATTACAAAAAGTCAAAACAATCAAATCACAAAAATAAAAAAAATAGCGAAAATTCGTCATTAAAAACAGATTTAATCTCCCTCCCTTGTAATTAAACTAAGAGAGGAAAATTTTGAAAATAATTCGATTTAACTTTTTATTTTATTCGGCAGTATAACTTCGACCAATTAGACATGCAGCGGCTCATTTCTGAGTGACAAAAAGTAAAAAATATTTAGAAAAAAAAAAAGAAAAACCCTTTTAAAATCTCAAAACCATTTTCTTCGTTCGCTAACCAATAAAATGAAAGCGTAACCAATCACCTTTCGCGTCACTAGGTATTCCAATTAATGCCAGCGTTGCCATGGAGACAGCAGCCATCATTATAAATAGAAGGAAAGAAAGGGCAAGGGAGCTATGCGCTGCCATTCCGCGAAAGCGAAAAGATGGACTTTCGCAACGAAAAAAGTAAAAGCAGACTTCATTAAGACTTTGATTTTTATTTTCATTCTGCTAGAAAGTTTTGAAAGGAAGTTAAAGGAGTTGAATGATTGGATATAATTTACTAGTTTCAGGCGATATTCTTTTCCAACGCAAAAGATATTTCTCATACAAAGGCGGCTGGTTTTTCAAAATACGTATGCAAATAAAAAAACGTAGTAAGTATCGAAAACTGGTTTACAACAGCAATAAACAAAACGCAAAGAAAGCATATAATGAGGCGTTTTTTAGTGTGTTCAATTTCTTCTATTTCATTTTCTTTCACTCTTTATTTTTAACCACAGGTAGGCTCATAATATATAGATTCAAAATAGTAAAGGAACTCATGTATGTCTACATCTAAGGCAAATGCTCTTTGCAATGTCTGACGTGAAAGAAATAAAATACGAGTTCGTGATTGGATAATGGAATTTCAAAACGTTACAAGTACTGACAAATGAAAAAACCTCCACTCTTAATACCCACATCTTACTTCAAAATACGCTCGCATAAGGTACGAATATTATTCTAAATCAATTGTTAACATGTCTGGTAAAGTAATATTCAGTAATATCCACTTTTTAAAATATATTTAGAACACGTCCTACGTCCGGTTTAATTTATTCTGAAGAAATGAGGTCATAAAACCTGTCTTTAAGGTTTTCGTCAAAATTAAGCACGAGTCTAAGGTAGTTGCCATTGAAAAAAAAAATATGTTTCTCAGCAACTGCCAAAAAACCGGCTAGAACGATTTTGGATCAAAATCGCTGTGTTTAGTGCACCTTTTAAGGTGCACTAAACATCCCCACCTCCGTTCGTAGAAATGCGAAAAAGACCTAAAAAGTTGAAAAATGAATGTCTCTAGAACATTCTTTTCCCTTCAGCATCACCCATCAACGATTGTTTCTCCTCTGTTTCACTTACAAGAAGGGATAATTGTTATCGAAAAGTATATTCCCGAATTCACCATTTTTTCGTTACTATTATTATTAATGTAAGAATTATCGCCAAAAGGGTAATCTATATATTTAATAGTTTTTCTTTAATAGATGATAATTTTTTTAATAATGTGTTAGTAGCGATAGGTACTGAAAGAATAACCAGCTTAAAATATATTAATGAGCACTTTCGGCACACAATACCCTGCACATCAATACATCTATTTAAAGAAAGATCTTGAGCTAATGAGGGACACTATTCCACAACCGCAGAAGAGCACCAGCGAATTTCAATAACATCTTATCAACTTTCGTTATCTATCCGGCAGGTTATCTTTTGTTTGCGAAATACTTGAGTTTTTCGGCAAAGTTTGCGAAAAAGTAAAGCCACTCCAGACACATCCCCGCTACCTTTTACACGGCCAGATAAATCTGTACGCATTTATTACAGACTGGATAATCTTTTGATTTTAGCTTGGCTTTCATTAAAAATCCCGGAGAGTAACAGATGTTCGGCTGGATATGTTTGCCAAGATTTTTCCTCGTAGAACTCTGCAAAAGGATTTCGAAACAATCTCATTTTTGTAACTTGGAAGTCAGTTGATAAAAGGCGTATTTGGGCGAAATATAATTTCAGATAAAACTGTCAGTTTAGGGTTCAAAAAATTGAGCTGCAATGAAAATTATCATTTTCATAATATTTATTTTTAAAGACGGTATTAGCAATACGTGAATCTATTGATTGCAGGGGTTAACGTACGAATATCTTTTAATATCTCGTCATGCTTATAGTATAGTCCGAGAGGCAACTGCAATTTTTGGACCTCATCGAACATCATTCTGAATTTTTTTATAGAAATTGGAGAAAAGTGAGTAAATTATGAATCCACTGGTCTGCCGTGGCAAAAATGGCCGAAACTGATCAAAAATCGACTTGGAATAAGTTGAACAGAAATCCGATATACAAATATGTCATAATTTGCGAAAAAGAGAACAAACTTTTTCGTCTGGCAACCCACTGCATTTTGATTTTCAATGAGAAAAATAATTAATAGTTTAAAAAACTAAAAAAATACGCTTTTATAGAAAAGTGAACTAAAAAGTAGAAAATAATTTTAAATAAGTTTGAAATAAGAATAGAGTGATTAACAAGAAATATTTATTTTATCGTAAAAAAGCGTGGGGTGCTTTTTAAGATATTTTCAACAATTGACATCAAGCACCCCACGCTTTTTTACGATAAAAAAAATATTTCTTGTTAATCACTCTATTCTTATTTCAAACTTATTTAAAATTATTTTCTACTTTTTAGTTCACTTTTCTATTAAAGCGTATTTTTTTAGTTTTTTAAACTATTAATTATTTTCTACTTTTTAGTTTGGTTTTCTATTAAAGCGTGTTTTTTTAGTTTTTAAACTATTAATTATTTTTTCTGTAAACTATAATTTTTTTTAGTTAGTGTATAAAACTCTCCAAATTTAAGTCATGTGTATGCCTTAGTACACACCGTATTACTTGGCACAAAACACTACCGTGTCTCTGAATATGAAAAATCACTAATCCTGAAGATCCTGGTAAGGATAATGCGACTAAAAATAACACGCTTTGTATAACTGTCGTTCAAACGGCACACCAGGATTCGATTCCGGAGAAGGTTGGTTGGTAGGAATTTAACGGCGCAAGGGCAACACGAGTTAATTCTTGTGATAAAGCGACAAACTTATTGAATTATTGAATTGTCATCGGTCCTTAATAAGTATGCCAAATTTCGAGTTAATCCGACATTTTGAAGGGGGTCAAAATCATGTTGAAAGATTCCGTTACATACATACATCTGAAGCTAATAAAAGCGTATTAAAAAACACAAACGATTTCTGATCTCTGGCTCGGAAAACTTGTATCTTTTAAAAGTAAGCCAAATTGGCAACATCAGTTACGTCATCAGTGACGTAATGTTTATTGCCAATTTGGCTCATTTGGGAAAGATGCAAGTAAGACATAGCCACACATCCAAATCGTCTGCAACCTTCTTAATTGAAAATTAAAGAGTGAGGGTTACCAAGTAAAAAAAAATGCTCATTATTTAGCAAGTTATGGCGCATTTGGCAATTGGATTTAGTTCAACTTATTAAACGCCGATTTTTGACCAGTTTCGGCCATTTTTGCCACGGCAGACCAGTGGATTCGTAATCTACTCACTTTTCTTCAATTTCCATAAAAAATTCAGAATGATGTTCGATGGGGTCCAAAAACTGCAGTCACCTCTCTTTGTAGTACAAATGTTACAATCTCAAAGACAGATTTCCCAAAAATCATAGTATAACTGCAGTAAAAAAAAAGGCTATTAGGCATAGTAGCATTGTGAGTTATAACTATTTCCCAATCTGGTACAGTTGCCCAAGTAACTAATTTTCTTCCGTACTGTAGTAAATAGCATAAAGAAATGGCTTTCTGTTAGTCCGAACTAAGTTTTAACATTCACAGTTGATACTAACTACAAAGTTAGAAATATATTAACTCAAAGGTATCGCGAGGCTAGACTAGTTTTTATAACCTAACTAAACTCAACCAAAAGTATCCATTCGAGGTACACCCAGAGGTGAAATGCATGTCCGAAATTGTTAAGACAGGTGCTATGAATACGAGAGTGATCAGAGAGCAAAGATTCGTTAAAAAAGCTCGAAGAAGAAATACACAAAAATTCAACAACAAAAAAAGAAAGATGATTCAATAATTTTAAAGATACAATGAAATTTCTCATACTATATAATAATTACATTTCAAATATTAGGAGTTAGTGAAGAAATCTGTGAGGAAAGGGGAGCCAAGAGGGAAAATATTTTGTTTAGACATGAGGAAAAGTATACTTTTTGCAGGAAAAACTGGTTCAGGTCAGAAAAATGCGAATCCTCAAAACAGGGACAAAGAGAAGGAAAATGTTACATAAAAAACCAAAAAGGAAAACTGTCATCACTGTATGAATCAAATTATAAGTCTCGGCGAAATTAATAGGCATGTTGCTCGAATTGAAGGGTTTTGGGACAACAAAAGTATTTTTAGAGCACACAAAAAGGCCAACTTGGAGACGAGGAATATAATTTTGGAGAAGTTGTAGTTGAATTTGAACAATGATTGGCCATTTTGAAACAAGGGTTTTTCAGTTTTCAAAATAGCTTATTATGGATCGTTCCTAACTTCTACAATAATAATAAATAATAAAAAAAAAAAAAAAAAAAACCTAATAGTAAAGTCAAAACATAAAATACACAAATTGTCACCAAACTATCCAACTCAGCTACTTTCCCCCAAAATATCGCCAAATAGGCAAGATTTTTTTTTTTAATTGCTGCAAAATATCCACTAAAATTTAGAAAGAAAAAAAAAAATATTTATCAACTCCAGAAGTGTGACTCTGACCGCTTGCACAAAATCGAGCAAACACAGTCCAGTTTCTTCAACGCAGTAACGCGTGTTTACGAGCACATAAATTTTATCCTTCTATCCACGTTTTAATGGTCAATAAAAGAGACACCAATAAATAAAGACATCGATAAAAGAGACATTTCCCGAAAACCATCAAAGCCGGGCCGGACAATTCTTGATGCTTTTAAAACACATTCCGAAGTACACACACTTAAACTTTAGATCTTCACTTAGAACAAGTTTCAGTTACAAAAGACTAGGATCACTTAGTACGCTTAAAAAAAATGAAA
Organism: Linyphia triangularis; assembly: GCA_963978545.1. Lineage (NCBI taxonomy): Eukaryota > Metazoa > Arthropoda > Arachnida > Araneae > Linyphiidae > Linyphia > Linyphia triangularis. The sequence continues at coordinate 60,515,382 of OZ021729.1, forward strand.
CACCGAAAATATCGGACAATTTGTGCACTTAAACGACGAATACGTGAGAATAAAAAATAAGTACTGCGTCAGTAAAATGTAAACTTTTAATTCGCAAGTATTCAAAAGCTACATTTGGAATTTTAAATCTTCTGCAAGTTTAAGCACTCCATCGAAAATCATTCTCAATTGGTTATAAAATGCAGAGAAACGCTAATAAGTCATGAATATACTGGTCTGTCGTGGAAAAAGTGGCCGAAACTATTCACAAACCAACTTGAAATGAGTTAACTAAATCCGATTGCCAAATATATCATAACTTGCCAAATAATGACATTTTTTTATTTGGTAACCCACTGCTCTTTAATTTTCAATAAAAAAGGTTGCAGACGATTTGAATCTCTGACGACGTTAAGTTGCAACTTTAAGAGTGAGTCAAGTTGGAAACAAATATCACTGGTAACGTACGTTATGATGCCAAATTGGCTCAATTTTAAAAGTAGCAAATAAGACGTTGCCAGAGATCTGAATCGTCAACAACCTTTGTCATTGAAAATTAAAGATAGGTTGCAAAATAATAAAGAATGTCATTATTGGACAAGTTATGACATATTTGGCAATCGGATTTAGTTCAACTCATTTAGAGTCGATTTTTGTACAGTTTCGGCCATTTCTTTCCCAGCAGACCAGATCTACTAGCATTTTTCTACAATCTACAAAAAATTGCCAGAGGCAATAAAACTGCTACATGTTAAATTAGAAAGACTTTTTAAAATTGCATTTTGAATGCAAAAACAAGCAAAGGGCGAGCAGTTTTGGCTCAAAATAGATAATATAAAATTGAAGTACAAGCAATCATCCTACACAAACTCTACGAATTGAGAAGTATACAACTTTCCTCAGATGCAGAGTTTGCAACAAAAATTCCGAACATGTCCCTAGGGGGGGGGGGACAATTCTCTTTAAAAAAAAAAAAGACTTTTAGGAACTTACATTTTTACGGCTACGACTGATTTTCAGTGAAACTACACTGTTGCAAAACGTTTATTTACCATTAACTTGAAAATTAAATATTGCAAATACTTTTTTCACACACACAAACAAAAAATTATTGATCCATATTCTAAAAACAGAATATTAGGTAAAGCTCCCAAGCAAACAAAATTGAACTTTATGCAATGAAAACCATCAAACACTTCACATTTTCCCGAAATTGCTTCAAACAAACATACCACATCGACAAACAGATGAATCTATTTAAACCCAGTTTTCTAAATGCTTTTTTCAACCTAACTATGACCTATTCTCAATTTCTAATTGCAGTTAAAATTACAATTTTAAATAGAAATTATACAGAAAAATTAGGACTAATTTTTTTGTACAATATTAAATAAAAATCTTAGTCATTTTGCATCGATTCGAATGAAATGACGAAATTGATCTCCACAAAACCACTAATAACGGTTATATCGGATATCACATCAGCGAAAGCATAAGCGAATGCCACCAAAATGACGTCACGAAATTCGGTAATAGCTACTAGTACATCACCGTAAACCTCGGTGCAATTAACCTACAATGTAAATATCGGCAATACAACTCGCCGTACAGGCAAATCTTGAAAATATCGGCATTTTTTTAGCAAATCTCAGATATTACAACTGCATAGCAATAAGCGAAAATGACCACCACATCTACGTAAATACATCATTAGCACCCAATGCATAGGTGCATATCTCTGCAATACAACCAATTATATCGGCGCAACAATGGATAAAATCGACTATCACAACAACGTACATCTCTAAGACACCCATAGCAGAGTAAATATTGGAAATGGTGGCTATTATATCAGTTAAATACGACAAAAATGACCATCACACTAACGTAAATCTCGGTGATAGTACCGCCGAAGAGGCGAAAATGTTGGTAATAGCATCGACGTAAATTTGAACGAAAATGAACTCCATACACCAACCTAAATAATGACGATAGAGGCTATCTGCAACAAAAGGGGTCATTACACCGGAGGTTAGGAGTAAGTGTGAACGTTCGCGGGTTTTGTCGATGTTATCAGATGAGTCCCCCCCCCCCCCCCATCTTATAATTGTAATTCATATTTACATCGATCTCACTGGTCGAGATACCCCCGTCACCTAAAAAAGGCTAAAATCAACGTTTCCGCTTAACCGTACAATGTCTGAATTATAAGTCGTAAATTTTTGTTCTTATGCCTCAATTCAAATCTAATGGCGAAATGATCCTCACCACACTGACACTAACTACGGACATAGCGGCTATCACATCAGCGGAAGCTTAAGATAACAAACAAAACGGCGGCGCACTTCTTGGCAATAGCTACTATTACATCAGCGTAAAACTAGGTGAAAATTATCATTCTTCAACATAAATATTAACGACAGTGCCCTCCATACAGGTACAAATATCTGTATTTTTTCTTCTTTTTCCTAATACAGGCGTAAATTTTGGTATTATCGTAAATTACAACTACATCAGCATTAGACCCTAACATACCGGAGAAAATTTTGGTAATAGAGGCAATTGTATCAGCATAACGCTAAAAACAAAATTTAATATCGTAACAACGTAAATCTCGAAACGATAGTACTATTAGCGGCGCATATCTTGGAAATAATGGCTATTATATCAGCGGTATACGACGAAAATGACCACAGCAAACTAACGTAAATAATGGCATTATAGGCTATCCACAGCAAAAATAGACAATATCAGAGGAGTAGGGAAGTCTGAAAGCACCCAGGTTTCACGGTTGTCAGATTAGCAAGCGTATGCTTTATTTTATTTTATTTTTTTTAGTATCGCAAAAATCAGTCAAAAATAACCATTTCAACTCGGAAATGCAAGGATTTGGCCAAATTAAAACAATTCCAAAGTATTTTAAGCAAAATAGGGGGGAAAGGGATCTTTTCCATGAAAAAACAGACTTTTAGTGACTTCTTTCAAAAAAGGGACTTTTAGATTAGGGAAAATAGGGACCTGTTGCGAGGCCTGCAGATGGTTCCTATTCCCATTATACTCATGAAAACATTCACCAGTCAAAGTAAAACTTTCGAAAGTGTTTTTAATGAAAATAACAAAGAAATAGAGGCTTTATTTATAATAAACTTGCAGGTCTTGCATCCGCTACAAATTAAGATCTAACTCTCAAAGGCAACTCACGCTACTTTAGAAGGCACACAGTTTTGCATGGATTCACCAAACGTCAACTTACCTAAAGAAAGAAAAAGAAGAAATTAAACATTTAAAACTTATATCGTACATAGACATAGTCACACAATAACATATTAGTTTTTTCTTTAATAAAAGAACGACAAATATATATATATATATATAAAAAAAAAAAACATTATTTACTGCTTTGTTCTTAATTTATTTTACCTAACAAGTTTACATAAACTTCTGAAAATGCGCCGAGTTTTAGACGACGTATTCAAACTTACAGGAACAAAAACACAAAACTTGTCCAGCAAATTAACTAAAAGGTAATAGATTCATTTAAAAACATCCCGATAAACAATGAAGTTTCCTACGTAATACGTGTAAGAGCTTCCTAATGAGAATTTTTCAATCTCTAGACTCAAATTAAGCTGATGGCCAGCGACTATTGGTTTGTAATCTACGTGAGAGCTTTTGGGCCATTACGAAATGAGAATTTCTGAAAAATGGAATACTATATTCGTTTTTTAAGACTTAGTTTGCAGTTACTTGAGAGGCAACGATGTATTCGGGAAGTCGCCTTAACCGGATTTTAGAATAATAGATTTGATCGATCAAAGAATTCGTCAAAGTGCTGTTTGAGACTTTATTATTAAGTGAGTGCTTTCCTCCAATGTATCAATAAAACAAGATAAGTACATATATCACAGACACCCAATGCATACAGCTTAAATCATGCGGTACGAATTTTTGTATATTTGTAAATATTTCGTAGTGTTAATTTTGTAAATAGTAAAATTTATGTACATTTCGCATAAGGCAATGCAATAGTTTGTTTCCCGACCCTGCAATGAGTCTCTTGATGCTTGATAACGAATTTTACAGAGGTAACGCTGGGAAGCGAGTTTTACAAGGAGCAGGGCATTTAACATTATGGTAATGGCAATCTCGCCAAATTGGCGAGATAGAGCCAAGTTGGAGACGGTTTTGGCGAAATTTTCGGTCTCCATGTACATGTAAAGGACTTTTCGACTACGATCTGGAAAGTTCTGCAAATATCTACCTCTAGAAGATTCACCTGTCCTATATAAGGCTGACCAAGAGAGCGGGGAAGTGAGTTGACTGATTTTGAGTCACTGTGTTAGTTGTTAGCTGAGTCCATTAGTTGACTGGAATTACTGAGTCTCAGTGAGCGTTCCGAAAGCGAACTGTATTGCATTGTCTTTTGCAGCGATTTGAGCAGTTGTGTTGTCAAGTTTTTAACTGCTGTTTTGTGCTCTATTGTTGTGAAAAGAGCTGTATTCTGTCTACTAGAACGAGAAGTTCTGGAGTTGTAAAGGAATCTGTGAAGAGTAATATTGGAATAAATTTCTGCAAGTTTTGATCTGCTTTGGCTTCAAATCTTTCGAACCCGGCCACGCAACACGTGTTATACATATGAGTACGGTCTGTTTATCACAAGAAAACTTCCCGCCAAGTAGTCTTACGTTGTCTGTTACCGTGGGGGAAAAAAAGTCCCACTTTCCACGGAGGATTCCAGGAGTAAGACATCAACACTGGCTTGCTAAACACTCTGATGGCATATTGGCGATATTACATTAAAATACATTGATTCAAGTAAACGATTTATCCTCACTAAGACGAATGCCTTAATGTAACATTTTAGGCCGCAATTTCTTGCATGAATCACCCCTATTCTAAATCAACGAGTCTTGTTTTTAGAGCAACCGCTACCATTGAGACTTTCTGGCGAATAAGTACGATGGCACTTCGTTTCTAAACTAATCGTCTGACACTTTTGACATTGCGGCTATACATACAGGGTTCCCACTGTTATCGAAGAAAAAAATTCAGGGACTTTCAAGGACCTTTTAAAGAAAATTCAATGATCTTTTCAGGAAAATTCAAGGACTATAAAATTACATACATCAGACATAAAAGAACAAAACGGAGATTATCAGTGGTCACTTAGAATTTCAAGGACTTTATCCTTTTTTCAAGAACCAAATTTTATCAAAAAATTCAAGGACTTTCAAGGACCTTTTTAAGAAAATTCAAGGACCTTTTTAGGAAAATTCAAGGACCATAAAATTACATACATCAGACATAAAAGAATAAAACGGAGATTATCAGTGGTCACTTAAAAATTCAAGGACTTTCAAGGACCTTATCATTTTCGAGGTCCAAATTTCATCATAAAAAATTCAAGGACTTTCCAGGACCATGGGAACCCCGACACAACCAAGTTCTTCCCGGAAAGTACTGTCCTAAAAATAAATTACCAAGTAATTTATTAGATTCTATACTGAAATATGTAGGTGTCAGTCGCTTCGCTGTCTTTTTCGCTATGCACACTTCAGTATAACAGCTAATAAAATCATTAGTTAATTTATTTTTAAGACATGAGTTTCTACAAAAAGTCAGCAACAATGCCACAGAAGTTCTTCCGACGATTTTCCGCCAAATCTGGCAGATCCAACCCCCCTAAAAATCAATTTACGTCACGCCAAGGCCAAGTCCCGGGACTTCTCGAGATCCGTCCGAATAAATATGCAGCATGCCAATCAGCATACTCCGAATTTGCAATACCTTTCCCGAGCCGCCAGCTGTGCGGTAATTAACTGCGGACACCTGCTACTCACTCCCCTTGTCTATGATTGGAAACTCGGAAACAGGTACACGAGTCAGGTGCTTTCGACAGGTTGTGCTACCGATGCCGACACGCGAGAATAAATAGAATATGACGTTCCTACGTTTCGGGTGGCAGATGTCGTGTCCAGAGTGCATTTCCGGACGACAGTGTTCAGTTGCAGTCACTTAACACTTGCATGGCGTTCTGAATACGTACAAATGAGGTAGTGACCCGTTCTAATGGTTGGAAGGATTGGTATGGCGAAAGAAGTATGCGTAACCACAGTTAGGCCATTAACTTTATGAAGGTGGAAATGCCTTCCAGGAAGTCTTTCAAGATGGAACGTCAGTCTGTCCCTGCTCCATAAACCTGATGCTATGTGTTTTTAGCCACAATTTCTGCCGGAGTATTGCTATGTAGCAAATCAAATTTTATAACAGGTTCAAATATCATCAAGAAATATAAGTACATTTATAAAAAAAAATTTTAAAAAAATGAAGGCAAGATAGTGCATTTTTAATATTACAAAGTTTTTATAAGCTAGCTTATAATTACTTACAGGGGTGAAAACAGTCAAAATGTAAAAAAGAGGAAAATATATGAATTTTGAACTACAAATATAGCTGAATAAGAATATATTTGTGTACTAATATAATAAGTGTACAGAATGGTAGTAGCCAGAAATTTAAATTTTTCTGGTGAGGGTTTTAGGGAAGTTTAGTCAGATAAAGTCCACTATACTAAACTCCAACTTACCTTGACATCACTAGCCGATAGATCTCCGCCGTGCTCATAGGCAGTTAATCCATTTTAGCGGAGTGAAGACATAATTCTCGCCAAACCTTATAGCCTTTTCTTCTGTACAGGGTTGTAGTTTGGCGACCATTATGCTTTCACGTCGCCAAAATGGATTAAATGCCTATGAGCACTGTGACGATCTACCGTCTAGTGATGTCAAGTTAAGTTGAAGTTTAGTATAGAAATAATAAAATTGTAAGCAGGACTTCTCAGAAAGAGGACAAAAGCGGAAATCCGCATAAAGGCGGAAATTTTTACCCCTGTAATTAAAAAAATTAATAAGAAGAAAACCACAAGTTAGTTTTCTACTCCGACAGAAATTGTGTCTGAAAAAATATAGCATTAGATTTATAGGGACAGCTTTGACCCTCTGAAAGGGAAACCACATTCCATTTCTGTCCTGAATGCGAGAAAACACGGAAAACTTATATCATCCAGATAGACAATCGACACGAGCTTATCTGTCGCAATCATCATCGTGTCAACTTATTTTTAAAAATCAGATTTTGCAAAGTGCCCTTTCAAGACAAAAGCACTCTGCCTCTGATTAATGAGTGCGTACGAAGCCAGAGCTCAATCCCGATACGTAGGTACATTGAGAAAAAAAAGTTATACTCAAAAGTTAAACCAAAGAACTATATTGTTGAATTTCATTTTAAAAACATTACTCATTCTTTAAAATCAAAAGATAAAGAGCCAAAATCCACAAATAAATTAAAAGAATTTTCATGTTTGGCGAAGGATAATACATTTTCATCAGAAAAACAAAAACTTCTAAGATAACGATGTCCCCATTCGGGATTTATTGAAGAGAATTGGCAAATATTTGCACAATTTTCAGCTTTTGAATAAAAGCAAAAGGCGTTCGCAAGCTTTCAGAAATACTAAAAGAATTGCATTAAAAGGAGCATAGATTTATTACATTAGATACATGTTTGCCGAATATGAAAGTAATTGCTTAAGTTAAAACGCGTGGAATGTATTGAATGAAAAGATTTTAAAAGATTCGATGGCAACACCAAATGATTCGTGAACGTCGATAAAATGCATATACTAATTATACAGGAATCTGTTTGAATATTTTACGTAGGAGTAAGGAGGTTCTTCATAAGCAAATATTTAAAGTAACTTATATTTATAAAGGGAAAATGATAATAGCAGTGAATTTTCTAAAATATTTAGGTAGGAATTTTAGGGACACTTCCAAAAATTTTAGGAGCATTTTAGGGATAGTTAAAAAAATAAAAAAAACTTTAGGGATATTTCTTTTAAAGCTCCAAACACTGGCATATTCTTTTCAAAGTTTTCACATCGGCAAAAACAAGGTTCCCCCTCAAATCACAAAATGAAAATCAATGAATTTTAAGGACCTAATTAATATTTTTAAGGACCTTTGAAAATTTGTTTTCATGCATTATGTCCATACATAAATTTTTAATAAAGTATATTCTACCACAAAAGTTACAAGTTGGTGCATGCGTAATACAAATTCGTCAGAGAATTCCGATACGGTGGGGATAAGTGGCAGTCAAGCGGGGATATCAAGTCTAAGCAATATTTTTTATAAATTTTGCTGTTGGGTACACAACATACACAAAAATTAAGGACCTCTAAGCATTTTCAATGACAAGCACCTCTAAGCATTTTCAAGGACTTTCAGGGCCTTGAAAACAAGTTCCAAAATACTAAGCACTTTTAATGACCGTGGGAACCCTAAAAAAGACCGCCAATTAAAAAAAAAATTGAAAGTTAAACCTTAGAAAGTTAAACACAACCCAACAATTATTTTATTATTTTCACAAACATTCAAATTAAATTAAATCCACTTTTTTAATTTTTCAGCAGTTTAACTGTAATTTAAAATTGTTAGTCAATAATGGGGTCGTTCAAACATTACGTAAGCATGTTTTTGGTAATTTTTGACCCCCCCCCCCCCCCCTGCTTCTGATTTTTTTTTTTTTTTTTGTAACGTTAATAATCTAAAAAAAAAGTTAGGATTCAATGCAAATAATGAACTTTAACTCGCCTTAAGAGGGGAAAAAATATATATATTTTTAAATTTTTTTAAATCTTAAGTTTATCACAATTTTAATGGAACATAAATGTAATTTTCATAATCAATTAAGTCTATCTAGTCAGATGTTATCCAGGGTTGCTCTAGCCAGTTTTTAATGTCTGAAATTATAGGGTTTCTGGCATCTGATGTTATTGCTTCATCACTTGTTTCGCACAAGGAATCTGGGCAAACTTCCTCTTCGCTTATCCACTCGGTATCTTCCATGCCTTGTACATAATTGATGACGCACATCAGTTCATTTGCTCGACGAGCAGCAATTCTCATAGGCCGAACAAGGCAGGCTCTCTGGCTATTTTTGCCATGAACAATTTTCTTATGACGAATTGTCGATTTTAGTGAAGCGTGGTACAAACCACATTTCCCACAAGTCCTTGTGATTTGATGGACGGACGAAAATAGTCATATGGCATTTTTAAAAATACCCCCAGAGGGACATGCAGGTTCAAGCTTAGCCGGAGACTTAATTCCAGGAATTCCCCTTCCTCACTTGTTATTAAATCGTGTGATGTTTGGGCCATTTTGATAGGTGGAGGTATAAAGCGTTCTTTTAAAATGCGAAATAATCCACTACGAGCAGGAGAGCAACACTGCTTTTCTTCGCATTTTACAATTTGTAGAAAGTATTGACTCTCTTGCACGTGCTTCGAATACCAGTTCATATCACAGGTTTTTTTAGAAATAAAGGGATTATTAAATGCTTACGTAAGCATCACTCATACCCCCTCCCCCCACCCCTTTGTCAACAAAAATAAGCAAATCGCTAGCCCCCTCCCCCCAACCCCTAGGTGCTTATGTAATACTTGAACGGCCCCAATTAAGGTTTTGTTAATTAAAATTTCAGAAAAGATATTCTCCTCTGGGGAGAAATATCCGAGACTTTTTAGCGGGTTTTGGGAAAGAGTCGGGAAATTTTCGGGATTTTTAATTTTTTTTTAGGGGTTATCGAAAAATTTAAGTAAAATTTTAGGAATTTTAGAAGGGAACAAAAATTTAAGGAATATTAGGAATTATAGGGCGAATACGACCCCTTAAACCGAAGAAAACGTGCTTCCATGTTAACTGTCGTGTGCATGAAAAAGTGCTTCAATTTCCATGTTAACTGTTTCCATTATCAAATTCAAACTATTTTTAAACGAGATGCATTTGGCGATTTATCAATGTCCCGCCAATGTTGACGCTCATGAAATTGTAATTGTTAATTTTTTTTAATTTTTTTTTTTTAAATTACGTCAAAACCATACCGAAAACTTGACATTTATAGCTACGAAAATAATTAAAACAATAAATATAAATAAAATATGTGGTTCACAAACTTCAACATTTAAAAAAAAATCTATAAAAACAAAGTTTTTACAATAAATCCTTTTTATGCAATATGAACTTTTTTGTGAAATTACGACTTAATTAAGCGATTTTGAGCTCTGGTCGAGTTTTCATAGCATTTTAACAACAACGAAGAAAAACATCAATTCCGTGCCATTGACAAACTCCCCCACCCCACAAAACTTGATAGAATGCATTGTTATCTACACAACCAGTCTGTATGCCAATTTTCAGCTCGATTGGATATCAGTAAGTGGGTAAATTAGTCCTCCGAAACGTCAGTAAAAGCGACCTTTAATGATAACGTCCCAAACATTGATAGAATGTATTGTTATCGACAACGAGTCTATCTGCCAAGTTTCAGTACGATTGGATGACGGTTAAGTGGATTAATTAGCCGTCCGAAGAATTTCCCGCCACAAACAAAATTGAAGTTAATATAAAGGATTTAAAAACACCTTAAAAACTATTTTAATTATTCTTCTCCAACACCATCTTTGGAATATCCCTATTTTTCACTGACTATTGAAAGTTGTGTTCACTTGTCAAATTCCGGGAGATCTTTTAGAGGGAAAAACTGCCAGTATTTGAGTCTCGAAAGGGATAATAAGAAAAAACAATTTTTCATGCAACCCAATAATCATTGCTATTAACTTCGATGAGTTCAAATAACAATTTTAAGTTTAAATTCGTACAAAAAAAAAAAAATTTTTTTTTTTTTACATTTTCACCTAAGGGGAGCCCTAACATTTTTTAAATTAAAAAATATATATATTATTTTCTCCCTTACAATTACGTCGGCAGCTCCTATGTTATACCTACAACGGAAAAACGTTTTGAATAGTTCGGTAAATTTAGTGTTCGGTAAATTATAACAAAAGTCGGTCAAAGATAGACAATTATTATTAAAAGAGCAATCTCCATTAAAGCTCAGAACAGCAACAACTTTCAAAACCTCAAATCTCGTCATCAAGATCTTCCATAAACAATTTATTAAGAATTTATTAAAATTTCGAAAATTACCAGGCTAAACTCAATTTAAGTGAATTTGTTACCGCTATGGATATAACCGAATGTAATAAAAGGCAATTCATGAATCCAGGTCACGAAATCCTGAAACTTAATACGAATTCAACCAAGAACCAGCTTTTATAATTTGATTCTCACCTCAAAAGCCTTTTCTGAATATAATCAAGTGGAATTTCGAATTACTCCTATTTCGCGAAGCATTAGTCGACTTTCAAAGAGTGATGCCATCGGCCGAAAGAGAAGTTCTGTAATGAAATTAAAATATTCTAAAAGGCGGCAAAAGTCGTTTGCTAGGTAATGCAAATCAAATCCGAAGTGAATCTTGGGTTGTTTATGCATGGCATTGTTAGAAGATTAAGTAAAATTCGTGTAGTCAGAGAATGGCTGATAATTAAGGGATAGTTTTTGAATTTGATTAAAACGGATTTTGCCCAAACACTGCTGTTCTTCGAAATCATGCATTACAGATGAGAGCATTAATTACGATGGAAATTAGCTATCATTAGTTCACCAAGGTTACGGTGTAAGGAGAAATTTGTACTTATCTATATATAATAGGCAAAGCCCTCTCTGACCCATCACTAATTCTCCCATTCCCAACTCTGAAATTTGGTACAAATGTCAACAAGGACAAACATAGAAAAAGTAAGCTATTCTGATATAGAACAGCTCTAATATTCGGTACAAATGAGGCGCTGTGAGTTTTCTAAAAAATTTAGGTAGGAATTTTAAGGATAATTCCAAAATTTTAAGGAACATTTAAGAGACAATTCCAAAAATGCTAATAAGATTTTAGGGATAATTAGAAATTTAGAGATATTTCTTTTAAAACTCTAAACACGGCATACTCTTTTCAAAACTTTAATACAGGCAAAAAAAAAAAAAAAAATGAAAGTCAAACAACTTTTTAGTAAAATAACTGATATAGAATCCAACAATTATACTATTTTCACAAGTATGCAAATTAAATTAAATCCACTTATTTAAGTTTTAAGCAACATTATTGCTTCAACTATAAAACTTAAACTAACATGAGTTTAACTATAATTTAAAATTGTTGGTCTATAATTAAAGTTTGATAAATTAAAATTTCAGAAAAGATTTTTCTCCTCTAAAGGAATATCCCGAGTTTTTTTTCGTGGGTTTTGGAAAAAGAGTCGGAAATTTTCAGGTTTTTTAATTTTTTTAGGAATTTAATTTACCCGAATTTTAGAGGGAAACAGAAATTTAAGGAATATTAGGAATTTTAGGGCGAATGCGACCCTAATAAATATCAACAAAGCCAAGCATAGAAAAAATCAACTATTCCAATGTTGCTTATAATTTAAAGGATCAAAACGTTACAAACGCGGAATATCCCGTTTCCAATATACTCACAACTTTTAAATTTTTTTTACCACAGGCAAACTTACATAAAACAAGTTATTCAATACCTAATAATTAATTTTAAAGAGTCGAAAGGATTCACACGAGGGATACTCCAGTGTCCCACTTCAAACGTAATCACAACTACATTTGAAAACCGTAATTCGAGTACGCTGAGAAAACCTAAGGAATTGTTATCTCTCTCAGCAAGAGAATACAATATCCAACTCTAATGAACTTCCAAAAAAGGTAATTCATCTAAAAGCGTAGGCCGACAATACTAATTATATACGGCAATTAATAAATAATCCTTATTACCTCAGTCATTCGAAAATCCGCATCAGGACACACATAAAATACAATTAATCCTTAACAAACAAACACTTTCATTAAATTTAAAAACACTTCTCGTTTTCGTTCAATGGAGCAGATAGAGAAGAGAACATAAAATCGGTAATCCGGGCAAGCAGGACGTAATTACCAGCATTTAGGGTCCATCCGAAGGCGCCAGTTCGAAGTCGTTTTTTAAACTACCCTCGCTTTGTGTAACCGGACCGAACAACGAAGACGATAAATACATACAACGACGAATTTTATTCCTTAATCGACTCCATTCCTTACACTGTATTTTTTTTATTTTATATATCTTCTTTGGTTTGCGAAAGAAATCGACCAAACAACGCACTTAGGAGGTATTTTGCCAAGCCTCGTTCGATTTTGGAACAATGGGACAATCGAAGTTGATGTACTTGTGGCAGACGATATATTTTTTTTTTTTATTACTATCGAGAACGATTTATTTTCCTGTTTGTTATTTGACACCGATTTTTAATTGAGATTTTTCCAACAATGCCTTTAAATTTGTCTGGAAATAGCAACGACCAACTACATGTTTCAGGCCTACCTGTATAGTTGCAGAAAATTATTGATATTAAAAATGAAAGCTTTGAGTTGTTTTTTCCTTAGTGATAGTATACACAAAATTTGGCAATATTAGTCTCACTTATAAGTTTTTATTTTGTAGTAATTAAAGTAATTTAACCGAAATCGAATCTTGGACATAAATGACATTTCTTCTTTAGGAACACACAAAGCAACTGTGAGCAACAAAACACAGAAGCGAAATTTCTGATATTTTTTAGATGATCCAAACATCTTGAATAAATTCCATATTTCAAGATACTATCATTATCCACAAAACAAAAACATTTACACTTTCCGAAAGAATTTCCCAACTTTGAATTGACAAAACTGCGAAACAGTGAGGGGCAGAAAAAAAAGAGACCAGTGGTACGTTGGATCGACAGGTAGAGAATTTTAAATTCGCCTGTTTGCAAAATTAGTTACGATATTGAAACGTGGCAAGAAAATTTGGTAAAATCAGAATGTAGCGGAATGAATTTAAAGTTTCCCCTAAAAAAAAAAAAAAAAGAGCCCTATGATTCCTCTACTGGTTAGTGCAGCCCAAACGATCAATTTTGCAGGATGTTGTGGTTTTGCAAGACACACACAAGGATTTTCAGTACCCCATATGCAACAGTTTTGTGTATTGACCAATCCTATCAATTGAAAATAAACCTCATCGAAAAACCGTACGCAATCGTCCATCAATTTTACTCCTATCAAATTTTGTTCCATTGCAATTTTGTATTTAAAATTCCATACCTGCATAACCAGTATATAACTTGTATCTTACTATTTGGCAGATATGCCATTCTGAAGTTAAGGATACATTTCTGAAAGTTACAGCAATGCTGGATGCAGTTTTGGCGATCATTATTTTCAGTTAATACTAAAAAAAAAAAAAAAAAAAAAAAAAACCCTTCGCGACACTTCCAAAACAGAAAATTTTCTTAATTTTCAGATTCTGTTAGTGCAATAACTAAAGATTCAACAATTCACGTAGCCAACACCACCAACAAGTGGCGTTAAAAACCAAATACGGACCATCTTATATAAAAAAAATACCAAAATATTTCTTGGAAAAAAAAGTGCATTCAATACCAACAGTTACCGAAGATACACAATACGCTCTCGCAGTAAATATCTTATATAAAGTTAAATAAATAATAAAAAGATACTCCCAAGCGACGCCATACAATACATCACGCACCCCTATTTCCTCCCCCTCCCCTCACCGAAATACTTTTATCGTCATACCAGAACTCTGCAATTTCTCAAAGAGGGTGAAGGGAGATAGCGGCGTGGAAAGAATGTCTATAGAACGTCCACTAGCCATTTCCTTGAACCAAGGCTCATGAAAAGATAGCAATACCACAGTATACCCTCTCTCTCTATCGATTGAAAAGTGCTTCTCATAGCATCACGGCCGCTTGACGACGAACGGGGCGAACATTTTTTAAGAACAGTTCGAGAGGCGACTGCAATATTTGGACCTCATCGAACATCATTCTGAATTTTTAATAGAAATTGGAAAAAAGTGAGTAGATTACGAATCCACTGGTCTGCCGTGGCAAAAATGGCCGAAACTGATCAAATATCGACTTGGGATGAGTTGAACTAAAATCCGATTGCCAAATATGTCATAACTCGTCAAAAAGAGAACAAACTTTATCGTCTGGCAACCCACTGCATTTTGATTTTCAATGAGAAAAAGTGCAAACGATTTCTGATCTCTGGCTCGGAAAACTTGTAACTTTTAAAAGTAAGCCAAATTGGCGACATTAGTTACGTCATCAGTGACAATGTTTATTGCCAATTTGGCTCGAACGATGCAAGCAAGCCATCGCCACACATCCGAATCGTTTGTAACCTTCTCAATTGAAAATTAAAGAGTGAGGGTTACCAAAAAAAAAAAAAAAAAAATGCTCATTATTAGGCAAGTTATGGCGCATTAGGCAATTGGATTTAGTTCAGCTTATTAAAAGTCGATTTTTGACTAGTTTCAGCTATTTTTGCCAAGGCAGACCAGTGGATTCGTAATCTACTCTTTTTTCCCCCAATTTCCATAAAAAATTCAGAATGATGTTCGATGGGGTCCAAAAATTGCAGTCGCCTCTCTCAGTCTAGAAAGGATTTCCTAACTTTGAAATGACATAACTGAGAAACATCATAAGAGAGAAAGAAAAGACAAGTCTTAGGTTGGAGAGAGAGTTATGAAATTTTAAATAAAGTTTGCAACATTGATTGATGGGAGTGAATTAGATGACCACTGCATACGGTTTACCGATAAAACCCACTTTCATTTGGTCGGATTTGGCAATACACAAAACTGGTGAATATAGGATATTGAAATCCCGTCTGTGTCACTGCATTCTACAAAAGTGACCGTTTGGGCTGCATCCTTATAGGACCTTTTTTCATGAGGAAAACGATAAACTTATACCCACTATATTCAGATTTTACAATTTGTAGGAACATTTCGCTATTGTAACTAATTTTGTAAGTGTATTTAAAATTCCATACCTGTCTGCCCAACACACCACCTGTCTTTTCTTCCTCTCTCTCAACATTTTGCAGTTGGGTCATTTCAAAGTTAAGGAGTAGGAGTGCTTTCTGAAACAACCCGGCATAAGTAACAAGACCATAGTTTCTCATTGGCCATTAATCCCGCATACTTTTGGTTTGATAATTCGATCCTAGATATTGAGCCAGAAAGTATTGAAAACAATTTTGAATTACTCGTAACTGTGACCTAAGAACTTTGTTAAAGTAAGCCTAAAAAATTAAACAGATTAAATCTAAGCTTTAACAAATGGGTTTTGAAAACCAATGTCAAAAAGAACCTTCATAACTAAATACCGCCTGCTCTATCAAAATGTATCCCGCCACGAAGTCTGGCGTTGTCCGTTGTCAAGGAAACTAGACTACCCCCACTTTCAAAGAGGGATTCCAGCCAAAAGACATCGAAGTTTGCCGTATTGTAACCTTTTTGGATGCCAATTTTCATACATAACGCAACTCCTTATTCCAAATCGACGAGTCTTGTTTCTATAGCAACCGCCACCATCTAACTATCTAGCGGGAGCTACTCTCCTAATAGATAAGGCAAAACTTATGTTCCAGTATAGACATTAATTTTTGGTACGAAACCCTAAAAACGCCCTCTTGGCGTTGTTTGGCGTCTGTCACATGATAAACATCACCAAATATGGCGCTTTACTATTTACACGATATATTTAATTTCGTTGAACACACTATAGCACTCGCATTAGTTGAGCTGCCACTGAAGAAATGTTCAGACATAAAACCAGGAGGCAAACTTCACTTATCAGAGAGCCTTATTCTAGGAACATCCCCCCCCCCTCTCCTCTAACGTGGGAGAGGAAACGTAATTTCGACGTTATCGGTTGCTGAAAGATCTTCCTCTACCCCATCCCTATATAGAGGGGGAATAAAATCGGAAGCAAACCCCTGGCCGGAAAATATAAACGCAAAGTTGGGCGCCACTTTAAAATGCATTAGGGCTTGTTATGATTTGGAGGGAACCAGAACTAGATTGAAAATGGAATTAGAATAGAAATAAAATACTTTTTTTTTTTCCCTTCCGAAGGATGGGTTTATCGGATTGATAAATGTATTCGGACATTAACCCAGATTCGAATAAACATGGAGTCTTTAACGATCTTTTTTCTATTTAAAAAAATATGTCTTCGTTTTCTCTTTTATTGCATTTATCACAAATGGAATGTTTTAAAACGCATTTGCTGGAAACGTTTCGCGAGCTTGGCTGAAGGCACTTATCGCCAAACCGCACCCACTTGGCGACGAGGAATAACAGATGCCCAAATGCGACTTTCATTGCGTAAGAAATAATGGAATCGTTAAAC
The DNA here is from genome assembly GCA_963978545.1 of Linyphia triangularis. Classification (NCBI taxonomy): domain Eukaryota; kingdom Metazoa; phylum Arthropoda; class Arachnida; order Araneae; family Linyphiidae; genus Linyphia; species Linyphia triangularis. The sequence goes on from OZ021729.1 coordinate 60,532,573, forward strand.
GATCAGAACAAAAGAAGTGGCAACATGTAAAGAACATAGCATATTGGAATTTGGTGCTTGGGAAAAAAGAGAAACTATTTGTTCTAAATTCGACGAGGTGCAATATATTTCGTTTTCGATAGTACAGTTGGTGCAATTAAGCCGGCATTTTAAAGTTTAAAATCGATCGATGAATTCTGGAGGATTTTTAATGGAACTGCCCTGGATTTCGTTTGTGGAAATAACCCTAATGACTTACAACTTTTATAAACGAAGATTAAACTTAGCCGGTGATTTAAATCGGATACCGTTTTCGTGCAGGAATCTGTCTAAGAATTTCTACAGTGTCAGGTTTTTTGTGAATTCTAAGCATTTTTGACAGAAATATTAAGTTTTAAATAATTTTGGGGAAAATCTAAAATTTTCTTCAAAAAAAAAAAAAAAAATGTAGATAAAAGTAAGTCTTTTTTTTACATGAAAACATAAACTTCAATATAATATGCAAATATATATAATACATAAAGTATTTACTTCAAAGACTCTTTCTTTAAACATAGAATTTAAAGAAGTGTGCTTGTTTCAGAAATGGAATTCGGGTATTGTTCCTTTTAACAATTAATGGAATTTTGTGAAAGGTCATTTTCAGAAATGGAATTTTGTTAAAATATTTTTGCCCAAAATAGAATTTTTGATAATGGCTGAAATGAAATTTCGTAAATGATCATTTTTTTTTCTGATATAGAATTTTGGAAATGGTTTTTTTAACAGTAATGGTATTTCGTGAAGGAGATTTTTTTTTTCTTTTTTTTAGAAATGGAATTTTGGTAATGTTCCTTTTTATAGCAATGAAAATGTGAGAAGGGTCCTTTTATCAGAAATAGAATTTTGAAAAATATCCTTTCACAAACGTGAAATTTTGTTAATGGTCATTTATCAAAAATCGAATTTTTTGAAGGGTGAGTAAACCATATATTTTTTTTAAACGGTTTCTTGCCATGATTCTTATTCTGAGTTAAAACCGTAGAGTTGCAAAAGTTAGCATAATTTGGATAATTAGTTAATGAGGCCACACAAGCTCTTTTTAATGCAAAAATATAAAAAAATATAAAATGAAACCAATCTTATTCTTTTTAACAATGTGTGCGCATAACAAGGTTCCCACTCAAATCACAGAATGAAAATCAATGACATTTAAGAACCTAAACAATGTTTTTAAGGACCTTTGAAAATTTGTTTTCAGGCATCATGTCTGTATATAAAGTTTTAATAAAGTATATTCTACCAAAAAAGTCACAAGTTGGTGCATGCTTAATACAAATTCGTCAGAGAATTCCGATACGGTGCGAATAAGTGGCAGTCACGCGGGGATAGCAAATCTAAACAGTATTTTTTTTTATATAAATTTTGCAGTTGGGCACACAACATACACAAAAATTAAGGACTTTTAAGGAACTCTAGAATTTTCAAAGCCTTGAAAACAAGTTAAAAAATTATGCACTTTTAATAACCGTGGGAACTCTGGCATTAATTTAGTCAATTTCATTAAAATTCTTACAAAAAATATAGTAAACATCAAAGTGTCATCGCGGTTTCGCCAAAGAAGCTTTCGCAATTAGAAGCTGATATGATGAGATAGTGCCTTTAATAGAGTAATTAGAAAGATATAGACAATGATAATTATGATTAAAAAATAAAAAGATTAAATTAAAAATACTACACAACAAATGGAATCACCAGAAAGTAAATTATTTTTCCAAGGTAAGAGACGAAGATTACACTTCAACATTAAAAAAAAATTAAATTAAAAAAGCAATTCTAATTTCGGAAAACAAGCATCATAATCGGTCCAAAAAGGAAAACAATTTTCCAATTACATCCTAAAGCGCATAATTTCATCTCAAAATCGAATAATGTAACGCGTAAAAAACTATTAGGCGCTTCTGAAAACCAAACTAAAAGGGGAAGAAAATAACTTTTTTCATCAACTTGATTGAAAAGGACTCGCTATACCAAGTAATTCTTACCCCGAAATTGAAAACAACGCGGAAAATGATACTTTAATTATTGAGAAATGATTTTAATGACAGCGGAAAAATAAATGGAAACTGCATTAATAGCCCTTAGGGAAGAACAAACATCACATTCGAATATCAAATAATTGTCTCTTCTCGAAATCGTTCCCGAACCCGAAATATATTGTTCAAACAATACCCAAAAAAGTTAATTAACGAGGAAATTAAAATAATAACCATGACTAATTGTTGGCGTGAGCAAACATTGGGTTTCGGAAATTGTGACATAATATTGTTTTAATAACCGGAGTTCTCTAATGCACAGGCAATCATTATCCGGAGATATGTTTGTGTACCGCAAAGCAAATTTACACACACGAATTTTAATTCGCTAGCTTTGGTTGCATGCGCTTGGTATTTAATTATTACCCTGCGATACCACTATAAATATTCTCTGCTAGATACGGATGTTCAGATTTGGAATTGATTAGCATCCAGAAGCATTAATAAATTCAAGCACATTTGGCGTCGTTTTTTATCCGACTATATTAATGCATCAAGATATTTTCAAACAAGAATACTGAATATTTTTATACGTATGCATCAATACTGATTATTTTCATTCATAAATTCTAATTAATTTCAAGTTACGCTTAAAATTCCCTCGTACTGTTTTAGCCACATCCAAATTACAAAAAAAAAAAAAAAAAAAAAATGTACTCTTACCAAAATTATCAACAAAGCAAAATGTTTTATGCAAAAAATAGAATTATATACTTTTTGTAGCTGTGCACTTACCCAAAACAATCTTTCATTCTTTTGAAATGTTTTATTTTATTAAAAGATGCCTAATTTACTTTTGTTCCTTTAAAATTATATATTTATACCTGTATATTACTTAACCAAAACAGTCTTAATCATTTTAAAATGTTTAATTTTACTGAAAACTATACGACTATTTTATTAAAATACGAAATTAAATTAATGTACAATAATATTAAATATTTCAGGTTTAATACATAATTTATTTTGTTAAATTTCTATGTTTATGTTAAACAGGATTTTAATGGCGCAAAAGGTGCTTTGTGTATTTTACGCAAACTTAAAAAAAAAAAAAAAAAAAAAAAAAAAAAAAAAAAATTTACGCTGCAGATTATTTTATTATATCCAAATTAGCTTCGCAGACTGGCAAAAAAATTTCTGCCACTGGGATCTCGTTTTTAATTTTTTTTTTACTTAACCCTTTATTTACTGACGAGACTTAGAAGTTTCTCATGGCACTGTATTTATTTAAACGTTTTGAGACCCATTGGGACTTAGAAGTCCACTTCTATGCAATCGTTCTTCAATTATTGGATGGCAGCACGAACCTATTTCTCTTCATAAACAAACACGTTGACGATTTTCAATCCCTCTTGGCCTTAACATCGTCTTATATACTTTGCTCTAACACGCTCTCAAAGAAAAATAAGCGTGTGCTGCCATCCAACAATTGAAGAACGAACTTCACAGAAGTGGGTAATCTGAAAGCGTTTAAATTAATACAGTAAATATTGTTAGTGCCTTTTTACTACTGCTGTAGTACCTGATATATGTTTATGCTGCCATATGTTTTAAAGCAACATTTTAGAAAATACTGAGGCCAAAAAAATTAAGCATTAGGCTAATCGGTCAGGGACTGTATGACGATCTGTCTTAAGCCAAGAGGGAACATCAGTCTGTCCTTGCCCCTAAAGCCTTATATTTTCAGTCACATTTTGTGACAGAGAATTGCTTTGAAGTGTATGAAATTTTACAGCAGGCATAACATGTGTAATAAAAGTTCATTAAAGAAATTTAAAATCAAAATAATTAATTTTTAAACAGTTATTTATTTTAAGTAATTATAAGCTTGCTCGTAAAAACTTGTTAAGTGTAATAAGAAAACCACAAGTTATTTTACTTTCAAATTTCTTTTATGAACATTCATTACTGATGTTATGCCTATTGTAAAATTTCATACGCTTCAAAGTAATACTCTGACAGAAAAAATAAAGTATCAAGTCTATGGGATGGGGGCAGAGACAGACTGACGTTGTTTCCTCTTCAAACTAGAAGGGGGAATGTTTTGATTTTTGAGTAGAACTTTGCTTAACTGCATTTCATTTAAGTCCACTGCCACATACATTTTACGTTCAACTTTTTAAAAACGAAGTATAACTTAAATTGAACAGAATAGTGAACACAAAAAATTTATTTCAATTCTCTTCGTTCGATCTCCAAATGATCAATCACACTTGTCACGATCCCGAAAAGGCCAAGTGTGTCTCTGTAAAAGTTGTTTCACTGCACTAGTCCAGTTACCGGTGGGAAGCCAACACAAAGATGCAAGAGGACCAAACAAAGAAGCAGAAATGAAAATGCGTAGGGATAAATAATGAGTAAACTTTTAAGTTGCTCTAAGCTTATAAAAGCATAAAAAGGATTTCTATAATAATCTGGATTTTCGCTATGAATATCTGACAGCTTTATTAAGTTCAGATGTTGCTTACGGTTTTCGATGCAAGATGTCCCTTTATTCCTATTTTGTTCACGCAATCAAAAATTTAACAAATACCAAGCCACAAGGAAAGAAAACTAAATTCTCGCGTTCACCTTGTGGGGAAAAAATACCATTTGAAAGCAGAAAGGCAAATAAATCTCATATTCATAAGTTTAATGCTAATAATTCCCTTCAAAAGGTTCTTGACTAATGAAGATGTCCCTTTTATTTAGAGTGGTTCGAATGGGTTTCTGCCAGTGAATGTTTTGTCCCAAACGTGAAGATATGCCTAGCTTCTTAACAAATAGTTCAGAAAAGCTAAAGTAAATATCTTCCGATTTCCACAAAACCTAGAAAAAAAAGAAGAAAAACTGTCATCTTCCACGCCTTCACATAAAACTAAACTCCCTTACGTCACAAAAACAAATCTTGCACCTAACATTTATATTTAGAGAGGCAATATCATTCAAAGCAAGCAATTCCAGAAAGAGTCAACAAGAGGATCAGATGACACAATCTTCAACAAAGGAACACAATTCCCGAAAAGTCAGATGGATAACAATAAACTCCTTGCACAACAAAGCAACATCGCAAACACACAATTTAGGCAGATCCAAAGGCAACAGCGCTCTAAGGGACGGTTGAAGGTCACGACAGCCCAAAAAAAGATCAATACCAGAAAGAAAAAAAAGAATACATCCACACACACACACACGGACGATTTGACAATGTACAAAACAACCCCACCAGACAAATCACAAACTCAAAGGGAGAAAAAAAAAAACTTGTCAAATCCACTCGAGCGATATACAATTTCAGCCATCCGATACATCCCTTTAAAAAAATGTTTCGTTTTTATATATATATATATAAAAAATGGGTAAATTTCAGCGAAACAGGTACTTTTTGACAAGTGCAAATAGTGACTTAAGTCAAGACGAGAAATCTAATATAGACTGTCGCGTAAGACGACAGCTTGCTGAGGGAGGGGGGCTGCGAATCGGGCGCCAAGTTAGCGTCTTTTGCATTATTCAAGAAGCATCTACATAATGCTGAGCGTGCACCCCCTCCGAGAAGCTAGTCTAGCTCCGGACATTTACATGCAATGAAATGTAATGCCATGCAGCGTTAGTGGGTATCTCCGTTTCTCTTGGATTTGCTTTTTTTCCCCCTCCCAGGATGCAATAGTCGAAGTGAGCTTTCAAAACCAACTGGCCAATGACCGCTCATACATGTAGGATTTTAAATGTAAGCCGACCAACCCCGATAAAAAAATTCCATTATCGCCTTATTCCTAAATTCTCCTTATTTCCTGATCTTCTTAAAATAATGACGAGATGCCGCATCAAACTTTATCATAAGCTCAACAAAACTCGAAAGCTATTCACACCGTTATCAAACAGCTAAATTTATTAAAAGAAACATCCTTAATCAAAACAAGAAAACTATCACACCATGCACAATGGTAACTAATGGATCTTTAACACATCAAGAAGTCCCAATAAAAATATCGGTTTATGAGGTGGATACAACTAATCTCTAATTGCAACTGCTGGATAGTGCACGCTTGAATACAGACTTAAAGCCAAAAAAATCAAAATAGATATCTACATTAGCAACTTTCCCCCAAACTAATAAAATGTGTATGTAACCATACGTAACTATTACGTAACATATAAGCGGGAAGTATTCAATTGGTTTAAGTCTATGATTGGTTTCATCTGTTTGAAGAGCAGAAACAGCTTATAAGTTATTGCAGCTTATTAGTTATATTTGCAGTTGAGATCAGTGGTCGATACACTGATGTCTAACTGCAACTTCTGGATAGTGCATATTTGGTTATTTGACCTGAAGCAGAAGGCCTAACAACCACAAAAGAGATCATCTATATTAGCAACTTTCCCCTAACTTGTTAGCGTATTTTGGTAATCTATTGCACTGCATTAGATAGGGAACAGTATGTCGGAAGATGATTGGCTTCATCTGCAGAACATAAACCGTTTTCAGCTATCCAGAAGTCACGTGTGAAATTGATTTCAGTCATTTTTTCATGAAAAATTATATTGATTTTATATGCCAAATTATCCTAACATTAATTAAACCACAGGGTGGCCACAAAATTCAGGAAAAAAGTTCCCTGATAATTCCCTGACGGATTTCTAAAAAATGCCCTGATTTTACGTTTACTTTTTCTCAAATTTCCTTAATTTTTCTAGATGTGTAGACTTCATGATCAAATAGAACATGTATTCTAAGGAGATAAAAGGCCAATTTTTTAAAAAATAGTTTTGGCGGTAATGAAAAGTTTAAATTGTTTCGTAACATTAAACTTTTAACAATTACCACCACAATACTCCGGGTAAATTGGCGCCAAAATAAGGATGAATAAGGAAACGTACTTTAAGAACAATCATAGAAAAATTCCCTGATTTTTGTGAAATTTTAAAAAAATTCTCGACATTTCCTGATTTCCAAGTTCTGTGACCACTCTGACTTTAGGTGGAGAACAATGTTGATGCCGAATTTCTACCTCAATTTCTATTTACTTTTAAAACCAGGAAGAAAGAAACAAAACAGTTTCCAAGTTAAACTGAAGACGCATCAATTCCAGACATAAACCATTAGTGCTTACTTACCAATCCCCTGAAATTTAAAATGACCAAACTTGCGACACAACAATTAGCCGGCAATCGCTCCATAATTAGTCATCAAGACGACGAACCTGTTCCCGACGTTTTTACGACGTCGTTGGGACGTCCGTCCAAGGATTACCGTGGACGTCAGCTTCAATAATGCAAGCGGGCTCGGAACTTTAATGCGTTATCGAGGATTACCGCTTGACAGCCGCAGAACTGCATTTAAAGAAGCGGGAAGCCCCTAAAGTTTGAGAAGGGGGGGGGGGGTGTTAAAGCCTCGTTTAAAGTTAGGCAATATGTAAGTTATATGTTTCGTTGGTGGCAACGGTCCTTTCATATTGAGATAATCTTTCTGTGAAGTCCCATTCATTTTTACGAGTTTTCGCATCTGTTGAAAGATGTGGTTGGATATCAGCGAATGATATTTTGAGTTGGTGTTTGCAGTGTTCCCACTCAAATCACAGAATGAAAATCAATGACTTTTCAATGACTTTGAAGGACCTATTTAATGTTTTTAAGGACTTATGAAAAAAAAAATTCAGACATTACCATGCGTAATACAAATATGTCAGAGAATTCCGATACAGTGTGGATAAGTGGCATCCACGCGGAGATAGCAAATCTAAGCTGCATTTTTAAAAAAATTGCAATTGGACACACAACTTCTGCAAAAATTAAGGACTTTTAAGGACCTCTAAGCATTTTCAAGGACTTTTAAGCACCTCTATTTAATGCACCTCGCATTTTCCAGTACATTCAGGGTCTTGAAAATAAGTTTTAAAATATTAAGCACTTTTAATGACTTTCAATGACCGTGGGAACCCTGGTTTGGTAAATTTGATACTTCGATGGGAAAGCTTTTGACGCATTGTCAATTGAAAATATTGCCCTGTATTAAGTTTATAAGCTTTGGATATGACGCTGGTTTTGAAAAAGACACAATGCGAATTTTTTTTCATTTTTGAGTATTTATACGTTAGAAAAGGGATCCTAACGTTGAAATACCATAACTGAGAAACAATGAGACACAGAAAGAGAGACAAGTGATATATTGAAAAGACATGTGCGGAATCTAAAATATACGTTCGTAAAATTAGTTCCAGAATTAAAACGTGGCAACAGATTGTAAAATTTGAATATAACAGAATGAGGTATATAGTTTTCTTTATTAAAAAGAGCTCGAGGATCCTTTAACAGAAAAATACAGACTAAATGGGCAGTTTTGCAGAATACAGTGGTTTTGCAAGGGACACAAGATAAGTGTTCAGTACCCTTATTCATCAGTTTTGTTTACCGACAAATCCACCAAATGAAAATAAGTCTCATTAGTAAACCACACACAGACGTCATTAAATTCACTGCCATCATTCAGTTTTGAAAGAAGAAAAAAATTCCGTACCTGTCCATCTAACATTACAACTTGTCTCTTCTTTCTGTCTCGTAATCAATTGGATTTCTCTAAAACTAATCAATGGAAGTCCATATTCTGATACTTTATTTTTCCTTCTTACCATTGACTATGCAAGTAACTATTATAAATACTTTATGACTAAAAGTTTATCCTATCAACAATTAAAGGGATTTAAAGTTTCCATATTCTGTAACATTAAAAAATTAAAGGGCACCAGACTTTACTTGAGAACAACAAAGATCACTTCAGAAAAAAATCTCAAGTTTCGACCCCTGAACGGCAGGTTTGGTTGCAAATATATACCTACTAGCTGAATACCCGTGCTGCGCTACGAAATTTTACCATTTTAGTATTTCATGTATTTTACACTTCAGACGTTTGCTCCCATTTCGATTCCGACAAATTGATTTATCAAAATAGGAACTTTCCTTTGTTGACATTTTAAACGAAATTTATAATTGTGAATAGTAAATTGGAATAGTTTATTGTGTTTATGTTTGCTCTTAGTTCTAAATTTCAAAGTAGTAGCTGTATTGGAATTGAGACATTAAGTTAATCCTCGTATAGTTTCAATGTTGCGTCGACTTTTCATCCCTTAAAAATTCGTCAATCGATATTGGAATGACTTCGTTTGGAACATTTAACCCCTTTTCGACCCTTTAAAGTTGGTTAATCGAGAACGGAATGGCTTACTTTTTCTATGTTTAATCTTTTTTGACTTTGAACCAATTTTCCGAGTTGTGACCAAATGGGAAGTGGGACATTCGAATATCCCTAGTTTGGAATGTTTAACGCCTTTTGCAAACCTTAAGTGGGTTAATCGAGATCGGAATGGGCTTAATTTTTCTACGTTTATCTTTATTGACATTCCTACCAATTTTCAGAGTTGTGACTGTATGGGAAGTGGGATATTCGAGTTTGGAATGTTTAACCCCTTTTCCATCCCTTAAAGTGGGTTAGTCAAGCTCGGAATAGCTTAACTTTTCTATGTTTGTCTTTGTTGATATTTTTACCAATTTTTAGAGTTGTGACCATATGGGAAGTGGTACATTCGAATATTCCTCGTTTGAAATGTTTAACCCCTTTTCCACCCCTTCATTTACCCGAGCTCGGAATAGCTTACAATTTCTACGTTTGTCTTTATTGATATTCACACCAGTTTTCAGAGTTGTGACAATATGAGAAGTAGGACTTTCGAATATATCGCTCGTTTGGAACGTTTTACCCTTTTTTGACCTCTTAAAGTGGATTAATCGACATCGGAATAGCTTAATTTTTCTATGTTTACCATTGTTGACATTTGTACCAATTTTTAGAGTCTTGACCATATGGGAAATGGTACATTCGAATATCCCTTGTTTGGAACGTTTAACCCCTTTTAGACCCCTTAGAGTGGGTTAATAGAGATCGGAATAGCTTACTTTTTTTTCCGTTTTTGTTGATACTTGCACCAGTTTTCAGAGTTGTGACGAAATGGGAAGTAGGACATTCGAATATCCCTCGTTTGGAACGTTTAACCCCTTTTCGATCTCTTAAAGGGGTTAATCGAGATCGGAATAGCTTAATTTTTCTATGTTTGCCTATGTCGACATTTGCACCAATTTTCAGAGTTTTGGACATGTGGGAAGTGGGAAATTCGAATATCCCTCGTTTGGAACGTTTAACCCCTTTTCCACCCCTTAAAGTGGGTTAATCGAGATCGGAATAGCTTACTTTTTCTTCGTTTGTCTTTATTGATATTCGCACCAATTTTTAGAGTTGTGACGAAATGGGAAGTAGGATATTCGAATGTCCCTCGTTTGGAACGTTTAACCCCTTTTCGACCCCTTAAAGTGGGTTAATCGAGATCGGAATAGCTTACTTTTTCTATTTTTACCATTGTTGATATTTGTGCCGATTTTCAGAGTTGTGACTATGTGGGAAGTGAGAGAATTAGTGATGAGTGAGTGAGTGAGGGCTTTGCCTTATATATATAGAGATAAAAACATAGTTTTTACTAGAAATTAAGAGATGAAAAATCTTTGCGGAGTGTCACCAGTAAAAAAATTACTAGTTTTTTAAATGACATTTTGATTTTATTGAAAACAACAGTGCATAAGAATTTTTATCCTAAGGATAAGGCCTATTCTAGGATTATATAAAAATATTGGGCATTTGGAACTTCCTTGTACCAATTTATATTACAATTTAAGAAATTTTGCATTGATATAAACCAAAAGATGAAATTGGTCATCAGACCGTTATAAATTTGGTAGGTAGTGGTTATAACAACAGCATAAACCTCGGCAAATGCCACCAAAACTTCGGCACAAATCGCTGTAATAGCTGCTATTACATCAGCATAACCCTCGACAAAAAGACCATTACTAAGAGGTAAATACCGGTAATAGCACCGAGCATACCGGCGCAAATCTCGAGAATAGCGGCTATTGCACCAGACACTTGTAAATATCGCCAATACACTCCCTCCCCCTACATATCGTTAATCTCGGCAATAGCGCGAGTACTAACGAATTTCAAGAGTATTGGCAAGAGATTGACACAAAAAAAAGAGAGAGAGAGAGATTTCGTGTAGGGTTTAAAGAATGTCCGTAAAAACGTAAAAGTTGGCATATTTGTATAAATCCTTTATATGCATTGAAAATTTTTACAACGCAATTGATTTGAACTTTTACTCCTTGTCTTCGCCTAGACATTTTTTTTAATGCTCCCGAAATTCGATAGAAGTCATTGCTATCCTCTACAACGAATCTATCGGTCAATTTTCAGATTAATTGGATGACGGCAAGTGGGTTAACTCTCTCCAGATTCACCCGCCACACCAACCCACAAACAAAATCGAAGTTAATATAAAGAATTTAAAGAAAGAGAAAAAAGATAATGAAATGTTCGCCAAAATTCACCATTGTGTTTTATGTATTTCTTTGAGGTAACACAAACGAATTTTTAGGTGATTTGAGTGAAAAATCAGAAGGGAATTTTTAAGACTCGATTTAGTACAACTCGAATCGTCTCAAAATGGTAGAATTTTGCTCAAACGATCTCATTGCAACTCCCTTACATTGGCCCACTGCATGAAATGAAAAATAGCGCCTTCGAACGATAAAATTCCGACATACCCAGAACCGCCACACAAAGACCACCGCGAAGCCAACTGAAAACACGATTCTTACCGTCACACCACACAAAAAATTCAATACATCATGCTTTGAATCGTCTGTCACAAAAACCATCCAATTCCACTTTTTTCTCTCTTTTTTTTCTTGCGTTCCCAGTTACAGAGTATGCTGCAGACAACATGCGCAAGCTAAGGCTATCAAAGAAGACCAGATTGTCTCATAACTATCTCCACCTCTCTGTCAAAACACCGATAGATAACTTTTTTTTAAAAAGATAACTTTTTTTTAATATAGATAGAAAACCATCGGGCAATCATCTAAAAGTCAGTAATTTACCCGATTAATAAAGTGAACTAGGGGGCTTCTCCCCCTGCTCGCTAACGCTCGCCAACCCCCAAACGCCTCGCTGCGCTCGGATTGAGCGGCTTTGCCGCTCGAATTTGTGGTTAAAACATCTTGCTGAGCTCGAATAGGTTTGCCAGCCATAAAAAATGTAACCAATTTTTATAAATTTAATGTAAGGCCTAATAGAGAAAACACCCAAATTGCAAGTTTCATAATAGAAAGTTAAATATACTATCCGCCAACATTCTGACTTAAAACTTCATTAGCTATGCCCTTACATTGAAGTCCCAATATCTTTCATTTATTCTGATAAAAAACAAAGCGAGCTACACTCACCAACCCCTGAACGCCTCGCTTGGGTTGGTTTTTCTGGATAGAAATACTTCAAAATAATAATTACTCTAATACAAAAATGCTTCAGAAAAACAGAAAAAATCAACTTTGAAACGAAGAGTTTAAAAAGAGCTTTAAAATTAGCAACGGGTTTGTTGTTTACATATGTAAGGATGTTGCCATTCATATATTCAAAATCATTGAGGCTTTGTAGTAGCTTAATGATGAAAAATATTGAAATTTAACTAATTAATAAAGTGTTAATAAATTATTTTGGCACGTTTTGGCAAATCTACAGCTTATTTCCTTTAAAATGACACCTTGATCATTGAAATTGGTTGAGCAGTTTAGGCGGACGGACTAACCCCAAAAAACGCATTGCCTATTAAATATATAGATTCTTCTCACAAACTACAATATGAAAAGCTATAAAGAAAAACGATTAATAGAAATATTGACCAAATTCATACCTTTATTAGACGATTTTTTTTTATTTTTTTTTTTTTATGAATGCCTAATAGACTGATAAGCCACTACAAGTATAGAACCCTATCGAACAACAGTTTGATTGTTTTATAGAAAGTAGAGAAACACAAGTAGATCACGAATATGCTGGTCACCCGAGACAAAAACGACCGAAACCCCTTAAAAAAATCAACTTTTGAATATAATAAGTTGAACTAAATCCAAATATGACATAGCTTCATAACTTGCCAAATAATGAGCACTTTTTTTTTTGATAAGCCCACCTTCTTTTATTTTCAATGACGAAGGCTACAGACGATCCACTTCTTTGGCTCCGAAATCTTACATAAAAGTTAGCCAAATTGGCGTAATATTTATTTCCAACTTGGATCTCTTTTAAAAGATACAAGTAAGACGTCGCCAAAGGAGTCGAATCGTCTGCACTCTTCCTTATTGAAACTTAAAGAGCCTAGGGTTACCAAATAAAGAGGAATGATCCTTATTTTGCTAATCATGACATATTTATCAATTGGATTTAGTTCAACTCATTCAAAGTCAATTTTTGAAGTTTCGGCCATTTTCGTCCGGCAGACCAGTCAATTCATGATCTATACATTTAAAAAAAAAATCAGAATAATATTCGATGGGGTATCTAAACTTGCAATAGCCTCTCAGTCTATTGACGTCATAATAAAGTATCAAGTTATAAAGATAACTTTAGAATAGAAATAAAGTTGCATCAAGAACAGCATAAAAATCAGTTATGGTAAATTGTGTTAGTTAAAGAAAACCAATGCAATAACTTAAACAGTATTGTTGTATGCTAGTTTCATAGATAGCAAAAAATTCATAACACTTGTAGTATGCAGTTTTATAATTATTATTTTCACTAAAATGTTCTTGTGACTTTAAAAGGAAATTCCAAATTTTCCAGAAAAAACATGAAAAAATATATAATAAATACAATTCCTGGTTAATATACACTTACTACAAAATAATAATTCAGCACCACGGACGTTACGATCGTTTTGTTTCGTGTTTCGTAATTCTCTTCATCAAACCGGATAAAATAAAGTTACCAGACAGCCTCCTTTTTCCCTTCGCTCACCTTGGATGCAAGCAACAAGGTCAAAAGACCTTCTTTCCCGGTGCAGGCGGACAGGTAGGAAGGAAACAACTCAGCACAAGACGTCTTCTACAGACGACCTTTTTCAGAGGGTAATGGGTACGACACTTGGAAAGCGAGTAGACCCAATTGTGAAATTCTTTTTTTTTTTCTTCCCCCAATCCGTGTCGTTATCCCTTTTTTTTTATTGGAAGAGAATGGGGGAGGGGGGATTGCAATGATGAAGGAAATGAAGAAAACCAGTTTTTAGAGTTCGAGGAATCTTTTTATCACGAGTATCTTGTGATTTATGATTAAAGAGTGATCGTTTGGATCTATTGGAGGTTTTTTAGACGTGTCCATCAATAAAATTGGAAATGGTCATTATTGTACCTTCGTGAAGGTTAAGCAATAGTAACGATGATCCTCAAATGATTAAGTTTCCAAAAGAATAATGTTTTTAACTCTTTTAATGTGTTTTTTTTTTCTCCCCCCCCCCTCCAAAGTTATAGGGGAAGAGGGAATGCAATTACATCCATAGGTAGTGTGATGTCTTCCTTAAAAATAAAAGTATTTTTCGTAAGATCAGAGTTTTATAATAGTGTTTTGAAGCACAAAAAGTATAAAATTGGTGCAGTAAAAGCATTTTGGAAGTAAACAAAATATGTCAATTTGGTGCAGTTCAATCATTGGAAATTTTACATCCACACTTCATATTTTCAGAAATGTTATTATGTACTAATTTCCAATTTCGAAATTAATTTTTAAAAAAAAGCTAATTACTCGCAAAGACAAAGTATAAAATAAATTAATTGTTAACTTCAATAGCGATATTAACAAAACAGAACAGTTTTGGAGAAATTTGGCTAAAAATTTACATTGGATTAGCATTGAGTAGAAATGCTGAATTGTAATAAATCTAACACATCCGTTATTTTTATTTAAAATTTACTAAAATATACAGGTCTTGAAACAGCAATTCGCTTCGCATGTGTTTATCAGAGGTATCATTCAGAATGCTTAATTGAAAGACGCCCCCTTCTCTCCAAACGATACTTCTTTCGAAAGTAATAATACCGATAGCTTAAAATCACCGAGTTTTAGATCACATAATTGCGAAAATACGCACGCTCCATAAACGTTCGTGAGCGTGCATAATCCAAAATAAAATAAAAAATCTAAAGAACTAAGACTCCTTGAAACGATTAAACAAAATCCAGACGATAATTGCATTCAATTCAGTCACATACCCCGGCAAGAAATATGGGCGTGAGATGAAGAATAGAAAGCAAAGGAAGCTCTTGAAAAATCGTCTGATTCACATGTAAAAAGAACCCCGCTTCCCTATTTCCACCCTTCTATTCGATATCGAATGTGGAATCAATCTCCACTCCCCAGGAAACTTCTCTTCACCTCCACAAAAGAGAAGTCGAAAATCCATTTCCTGCAACAAGGCAGACGATTCAGATTCCCCTTCTTCATCGCAACCCTCGCCTACTCCCCTTTCGCCTCCCTTCTCTCTTGAAAAGTTATTAAACTCCACTCCGGGAGAACTTTTGGGAGAAGACGCTAATTTGTTTCCAACGACGCCTTGAGGCCGTCACTTTAGCTAGTTTTAAATTAATGCATTTTAACCTCAACTTTCAGAATAACACATTACATATAACTAAGAAAAAAAATATGGAATTCAATTCTTATAAACGACCTGGATATCGGATGATAATCAGCAATTTAGATTCTAGATATTTAAGAATATATATTCAACATCAAATATATTTTTAATTAATGCATACAAAATAGCAATGTTTTTTTATCCAGGAGGTAACATAATTTAATGGTGTCGTGGCATTGGCGTACGTGGCTTTGGCGTACAGCTAAAATATCGTGGCTTTAGGGTACAATGCCGTTACATCGCGTGGCTTTGGCGTACTTTAACACCTGCTAGTGAGAAAGAGGCGTGCCAATTTTACTCGTGGGACGACCTTTGGGGCGCCATTTCCCCGTTTTCTGTCTATGATGTCCTTTTTTGCTATGGTTGGATTTTGTGAGAAGATTTTCGAGTTATTTGAGATATCGTAGAAGACATCATATTTTATTTGAATTTTACTTTATTATATGAAATTGTAAATTTTTTACAGCACTTTATTTCACTACAGCTATCCAGTTACTCCGAGAAGACTATTATTATTTATAAGAAGTTGATAAACGCATGATTTTTGTCTTGAATAATTTCGTATTGAATTAATTTTTTAAATACGATTTGTATTTTAATGCAAGTTATATTGATAAATTAGAACTTTTCTATTTGTATTGGAAAACTTACATTTTATTTCTTGTTAATGTTAACAATATATAATGTGAACCTATATAATGTTCTAATTTCATTACTTAGAAATGAAAGAAATTAGTATTAAATATAGCTAGTATATATGAAATATCACAAACGCGTATGTTAGTGTTCGTGTTGCTAAGTGCCATGCAAAAAAAGTTTCCGTACGCAATATGAAAATTAATTCTGACGTCTTCCACAACAAACTTGCAGTAAATTTTCAAAACTGAAGTGTACGCAGTTGTCATGAAGACATGATAGCATCAATTGTTTAATTTTAGCTTGTAGCTGATCGTCTTAAAATGGAGTTCTTAAATCTATTCGTGAGTTGGTGATTCAGTTATGAAAAAAAAAATATCTAATTTAATACTTGATGATCGGAGAACTTAACAATTTATTTTTTGTAAAAATTGCTTAGGTCTTTTGTAGCTCATACCCATAAAAATAATTAAGATTAAATATAAAAACATTAAACCCCATTTAAAATAACACAAAAAAATAATCACCGAAATTTAGTCTCAGGTCATAACAAAACTAAAAGTGAAGCACAGATTAAATATAAGAATATAGCAAAAAATATTTAAAAAAAAAAAAATACAAAAATACAAAACACACTAAATCGTGCCGTTGCCATTCAATTATTACAAATTTTTCAGACAAAAAAGTTACCACGAATCATTTTCTAAGCACTGCTTTACATTCAAGCACGAAAAATGGATACATTTACTCGGCGCGTTTTTTTTTTTTTTTGTTGCGTTTTTTCATTTTCTTTTCTTCAAGTATCCCCCACCGAAAACGTTAACGGTACTTTAAATGCGAACGGGGGAGTTTTTTTTAAGCGTGTGTACAGGTTGTTTTTCCTTGCAAGCCCCAGTGAATATTCTGCCTCTGCTGAGAGGAAATTAAGGGGAGAAGAAATTCCAGGAAAGTTTCAGGGAATCCTTAAAAAAAAATGGTTGAAAAAACACAGGCGCTCCCCCTCCTTGGGTGCTCCCCTACTTTTGAAAATGGAAGGGGGAATTTGTTATCTTCCGATTTTTTTTTTGATTTTTTTATTTTTTAGTTTGTTTCAGGAATATGTGGGGAGATATTCCAGTTCTGTGAAAATTTCAACAGCATTTAAATAAAGCAAGCGTCCAGATTTATTGTGTTGTTTAACTTTCAAGAAATTTGTGCACACTTTTAACTCGTTATGGACTACTTTAAAAACGGATATTTATTTTCAAATAGAAGTAGTTGAATGACACAGAATAAATTGCTCGTTCGACAAATAATCTACGACAAATGCGTACGCCATGCATTTATTCGTTAATGACTACTTAAAAAACTGATATTTTCTTTCAAATAGAATTTACTTTGATAACACATGCCTCTGTAATAATTTACTCTAACATCGGATTCGTGTACATTTACTTGTTAAGGATTACAGTATAAAAACATATTCAAGCTTTGTCGGTAAATTTATGGACATTTTTAAGGAACTCTCGTTAAGACTTTAGAATAATTTGCTCTTTCGACGACTTTGAATACATTTACACGTTAAGGGCAACTTTATAAAAATTGATACTTTTTTTTTTTCATAATAGAATTAGTTGCTAAATATCAATAGTTTGCTTTTTCGTCAAATTTATAAACATTTTTTAATCGTCAAGGCAACTTTAAAAAAGATATATTCTTACAAAATGAATTTAGGTCGGTTACTCAGGCACAAGAATAATATTTTTCTGATTATTCAGATAATTTCAGACGGCGGGTTTTTAAGATTATTTAGCTCTATCGGATCCAGTGATTCATTAATTTCATTAATTTTTTTTGCTAAACATTTTTTTTAACTTCAAATATGCTTTGAAAATAGTATATTTAAAAACAAACAAAGTGTCTTATCACTTAATAAATTATTATCACTGATATTTCGTGGATTTTCCAAACAAATTTCCCTGTCTTTTAGAATAATTTTCGATATTAAGAAAATTCAGCTACTATTCGTAAAATTAAAATATCGGCGATCTCAAAGTTTGGTAAATTTCAATTACAGTGCTAGCGCGATCAAAAACATAAATTCTATTATTATAAATGTCTTGTCTTTCCTAATGCTTCTACAATTTAAAAAAAAAAAATTAAAAATTGAGAAATACTTATTTCCAGATTGCCGTACAACTCTGCAGCTAAAAAAAAAAGCAAAATTGGTCCCGGTAGTCTGGCGAATCGAGGGATTGCGCTCGTGATCGGAAAGTGACAGGTTCGGTCCTCTTCGCCAAAATATCCGTGTGTAGACCAAAAGTGGCGATTGTGAGTTAATAAAGTCAGGGCTTATATGTCCTCCCGATGTCGTGGATGTGTATAGAAAAGTGCTCGCTCAAGTACTGAACTAGTTATCTGACTGAATTCAATATTCGAGCAAAAAAGCTGAACTTAACGAAAAACTGATGAAAACCAGCACAAAAAAAACAACATCCAGATTTCAAAAAATTTCAGACGTCAATCAACTTTAAAGATTTATACAGTACGTCCATAACGGAATGTTCCAATTATAAATTTTAAGAGAGTTCAATTTGGGCAATTTATCCACACAAACGCTTAAATATGAATTTAAGAGTGTAAGAAAAACGAATTTAGTTTACCTTCAATTTTGATTTACGTGATTTGTTGTAAATAGTCCAAATTAGACAGTTATGAAATACCATTGAAACTTAGACATTCTTGTATGGTTGGTTGGTTGTTTTCAGCGCCGTCAGCAACACTAGGGCTATAATGCGCCCAAACATTCATCATTAGACAAGCCAACATACATTTACAAACACCCATGCCTAACATGGGACTCGAATCCGCAACCTCGCGGTCTAGAAGCTAGCACGCTAACCACTATACCGTTTGATCGGCTATGGTTGGTTGAGGTTTTATGACACAAAAGCTTCACTAAGGCCATGCTGCACCAAACAGTAGTACGCTTTCTAAAAATTGAACATTCCTGTATGAACATCCAGTACTATATATTGATAAACAGGTAAATCTTAATTTAACTTAGTTCAATTTTTAAATTACATTTATTGTACTGACATTTCGGTCAAGAGTTTTAACTACTTTAACCGACGTCTGAAGAGGCGCATTTAGTTAAGCTTAGCACTTGGTGACAGAAAAACCCAGCCGCAATCGGTTTGAAAGAAGAAAAAAAAGTGAAAAAAAACTTCCAAGCATCGTAAAACAATTGCAAAACTACATTATTTACTCACTTCCTTCAAATTCATTCAACGCAAAACCTCGCCAGAAAACGAAAACAACGAAGGGAAAACAAACCAAATTATTCAGCAGTCGGAGACCGATAACTAATGACAAAGTCACAGGGAAAATACCTACAAATGAAACGTTATTTCCGCCTTAACTTCTTCCAGCAACATCCATCACTCCCAGAACACAAGCGCTAACGAGATTGTTCTAAAAAAAAAAAGAACAAAGAACGATAAGAAAAGCGCGGGAAAACCATCTTCGAGTGAGTGCTGCCACTTAATCCACTCTAATGTTCGTCCCCGGAAATGCGGCCGAGGCGACAAACCCTCTGGAGATTTACTCCCGAGGAGGGACTTTCAGGAAATGGCAGCACTTTACTGGTGCTACAGCTGTGTTTATTCAATTCTCTGGGCGAATATCGCAGTACCAGAAAGGGAAGACCATCTAAGGAAGTATCCCAAGACATTGCATTTGAGACGGTAATGAAATTTAGAGTCATCAGCAATAAAAACCAAAGAAGCCTGCTTAGTGAACAATTTTCGACATTTGTAGTCAACGGCCTTTGAAAATAAAGGGAAAATAGAATGTGCCATAACACGCTGTCGTATATCCCTAACTATAACTTCTGGATAATGCATGGCTTGGCTATTGACTTGAAGCGGAAGAAGGCTTAACAATCACCATAGATTAATATGAGCAACTACCCCCCAAACTAGGTAGAATGTGTGTGTAACCATTGGCAATCTATTACGTAGCATAGAGATGGGGGTAAATATTCAAATGGCTTCATCTGCTTGCAGAGCAAGAACCGCTTATGAGCTATCCAGAAGTAGTGGTTACAGATCAGTGATATCATCTCATCATCACTCTTCGCGACGGAATACGAGAGTCCTTCTCTAAATATCACAATAGAATTCCATGGACCAAATTAATAAGCACATTGATGGTTTATTTCTTCGGCAACTTCCAGGGTCTTTCAGAAAGAACTTCCCCAGATGGACAATTAAAGAGTTCATTCTGAACGACTTAGTTGGAACTGATATCAAATGCAGAGTTCAACGTCGACAGAATTGGAATGAACAATGGAACATAATTTATGCCATTCTAAGCTAATAAGTTCTAGTTGCTAATACTTGAGCAACCAAATCACTTAATATGCAACACATATTAGTTCTGACACGTTCAGAAAAATTCTGTGTTCTATGGTTCTTGCCGTACAATTCAATACGGTGGGAATCGATGTCACAGATGGGGGTTAATGACTATAGTGAGTGGCAAAAGAATGAAGGTGAAACATGGATAACCATGGCAACTAGCATGAGAATATCTAGTTGTGTCTGGCGCTCATAGCAGTGCAGACTATCACGATCTACAATTATGATAACCAATGACTAAAATGATATCCAGATGATAACCAATGATAAAATGATATCCAGACAGATAAATCTGTTAAGTATAAGAGTTCAATATTTTTTACTTCCCAAGTTCTCCTCAGTTAAAGGTTTTATATTGAAAACTAAAGTACTTATTTGGATTTTTAAAAAAATTGGATTTCAATGGCGTACTTTCGTACTTAGCATAAAAGGCTGTAACAAAAATTCAGTTATGTGTAAGGATCTGGAAGATAAGAAATCGAGACTTTGAACATGGTAACAATGAAGACCAGTTGTCATGACAATGGTTGAATGGTAATTTTTTTTAAATAAATCTTGGAAAATTATCACCGAACTCTCTCAATTGGCGAACGTTTTCCTTGTGCCTTTCCTATCATTATCTCCATTGATGAGCAAGTCCAGTCCAGTCTTCCACAAAGCTACTCGTAATTTCTTGAATCATAACCATGAAGGGAAAATGAATTGAAGAAACCGAAAACCGCCATCCCATGTTATCAACATTGACTTAAGTCACTTGGTCAAATTGCGATTACTACATTTGGCTTGAAACTGAAAAGAAAAATGCCATTGTTGGCCCAGTACTCTTTAATTCGAGATGAATAATTTAAAGAATTAGTTGACTACCAACCCTAGTTCTAAGTTTAATTTCCAAAAAGAGGATACCAAGCCAAAAATGTTAGCATTTTGCATAGTTTCACGCCAAATGTAGTAATCTCAAATCGCAATTCCAACACGTGACTTTCGTTAATGCTGATTTCCCCTTTTGCCTGATAAGTGATCTCTATCAATTGATCCTATTTCTACGGTTAACAACTACTCCTAATTAATTGAATAACAAAACTACTTTAAGTCACCAAACAATGAACATAAGCTCTTATCCAGTAACAACGGATTCTTTTGAAAACTCAGCCAAGTTTGCAAACATATTAAATAACGTCGATTAAAGAATAATAAATGGCCTTGCCACTTGCAAACATGACTCAATTTTCACACGACCATTTGGCGCACGAGAAGAAAATCGTCTGTTCTTTTCGCCATAAAAAAAAATTAAAGGACCATGGTTGCCAGGTAAAAAAAATGTCTTATCACTTGTCGAATTATGTCAGCTTTGGTTGGTTGTTTTCAGATTATCTGGCGCCGTCAGCAACACGAGGGCTATGATGCGCCGAAACATTCGTCATTAGACAAGCCAACATATATTTACAAACAGCCATGCCTAACACGGGACTCGAACCCGCAACCTCCCTATGTCAGTTTTGGCTATTCTGTTGTAATTCACCTCATTAGGAATAGTTTTTCAAACATTTTTTTCCGGCAGACCAATATATTCTTACGCCACTAGTATTTTTCTATATTCTACAATAAATCAGAATGATGCTCGAACCAAAACTCAGCTTTCGGCTTAAAAAAGAAATAAAAATCTACGACTTTTTTTTTTCTTTTTGAGATTTAGCCACTAGGAAAGATTCAGCTTTTTTCCAATATAAGAAAACAGTGTTGCCAAATACCAGGGCATAAAACTCTCGCCCTAATCCCTGTCCGCGATCTTATAAGAGCTTAGTGGTCTGTATCCTGGCAACGAAGTCTGTGCGTGACGTCACCGATCGATGTCAAGAAAGTGAAGAGGGGGGAAGCACCAACAAGGAACGGGATCAGGGTAACGCCCAAAACAGGACAGATTATCGGCGGACAGAGAGGGAGGGAGAAGAATGGAAATTAATCAGACGATCGCATATTACATGCACCCCCTTATTCGAAAGATCATGCGAACGGAGGATTGATGATCACGTAAGGAATGGCCCACTACCAAGATAGGAGTCTGCTTTTGTACATTTCTCGTGCGAACAATACAAAATATCGAAGTGATTAGGTAAATTTACAATTTCTACAAAACAAACAATATGGCACATTTACAATTTACCAAATTGGTTCTTTTGTAATTTTTTCCCACCAACACTTGAGCGAGGGCCAAGTTGCAACGTAAAAAATATAAAAATCATATCATAAAACGTCGACATCTGAACTGATACTTTGTCTCTACATTAACGCCACACGCCAAGTAAACTTGCTAACATTTGTTGTGATCAGATGGAGGATAATCCATTTTATAGTTGAATTCTGAAGAAATTTTATTCGCTGACTGCACTAAATAAGTGAAGAAAATGGGAGATAAGTAGACGTAATTTAAATTATAAAAGTTAAAAATGAAGCATTTAACCAGTACTTCCAGTAAATTAGAAAAATCAAAGCATTTTAAGACATTCAGCTAAAAACATGTGATAAATGATTTTACAAATAAAAGCCGTGAGTCCGAAGAGTTAATTAATTAACAAGCCAATTCCTTGGAAATTAATTTGATTGAACTGAATCTGGGATTCCATTTTTAAAAAAAAAATTATTTTCTTACAAAGAAAGATGTTAGCGAAGCTCAAAGCAATTCGTAATAACATAAACGTCAAAATAAAAAAGAGCAGCAAAAGATAAATTACAATTTACTTTAAAAAAAAAAACACCTAACCATAAAAATATTAAAATTTTACACTTAAAAAAAGTCATAAAACACAGTGTATTGATCTATCTATTTGACATTGAGTTTATACTTGGCGGTCGTATTTATCTCCAGCCACCAGGTAAAAAAAAAAAGTACTAACAGTGGAATGCAATAAGATGGAAGAATACGGCAAATAAGTACCTCGAGGTAAAACTTCCTGGAGAAGAAAAATACTCGAATGCCAACGGGGAGAAAATACCTGGTATTATAACAAATTACCATCAAACGTCAACTAATCATTAAACTAAAAGATTTTTGAAGGGGAAAAAACACACAGCTCAGGGCAAAGGAGAATTTTGAACTTTAGAACAAGAAAATAAATATTTTTGATAAATTTTCGTCTGCAAAGAGATAGATATTCGAATGTTCCATCGTTTTATTCCTCGAATATAATAAAAAGAAAAACTCTCCAGCAAACAAGCTCTATTTTGCTATCTGCTTTTTTTTTTTTTTTTTTTTTTAAAGAGTAAAATGGCTTCTTTTTAGTTTTGTTTTCGCGAAAATAGAATTTTTCTTTCACCGACTGCAAATAAAGGCACGCTTATCGATTTTATTTGAGGATGCATGGGGGAGGAAAATGAAAATTACGCAAAGCTGGTGTTCTAGCAGACGAGAAATGGAATAAAATGAATTTCCAACTCTTTATTGTTCGATCTCATTTTAAATTGAAGACTGGCTGTTTCTGAAATAAGAGATGGCAGCAAATGGAATCATAAAGAAACAAAATGATTTCAATATTGGAAAGAATCAAGAGACAAATATGACAACAATTGGATATTGTTCTCCTTATGAAAATTGATCACTCTATAAATAGTGGAATTTGCATAAAAATATTTATGTTCGTTTAAAATTTGTTAATGTTTTGTCTAGAGCAGCGTTAGCCACAACACGGCCCGCGGGCCGGAGTTGGCCCGCAACAGATTTTTCTGCGGGCCGCCGACAGCACAGACGATTTAAGGGCGTCCAGTACCGAAATTTTTTCAAAAATCCCAATTTTTTTTTTTTCTAATTTAAAAAAATAATTCATACATTCCTGAAGAGAATGATGTTTTTATCTTATTCCTCCGGTGATTAGAACACCACAAAATTACCTGTTATTTAAACATCACTAATGGGCGTAACACCTTGAAGCGTCTACTTAAAGTCCGTTTTTCGAACACTAGTGTGTTTCACAGAAGTTGCATATTCAAATAGATATACCTCCAGAACCATTAGTAATTGGCTATTTAAATTTTTGGAGCATTTAATTTATAGTTTTAAATATTGTCTTCACAGAAATTTATTTTTTAAATTATGCTTTAAAATATAACATTTAACGTAAAAGATAAAATAAAAAAAGGCAAAAAATTCCATATTTTAACTTTGAGAATTTTTTGTAATTTTTTTTAATTCACCTATCAAAATTCTGTGAATATAAATATTTCTTTTTATAATTATGTATTACAGAAAGCTTTCACTTTGAAAAAAAATTATTTTTTCTCGACTTATATCAAAATACGCAAACATCAATTATTACGGATTTTTCTTGGTTTTTAAATTTTTTTTAAATAACTAAACACAATATTTAAAAAAAACATTTTCTCAAAGATATATAAATATTACCTCATACATAAAATAAATTTTTGACATAAAAATGTACATAAATAAAGCTTTTTTTATTTTCGGTACCGGACCCACTTAAAAAAAAAATCAAATTTCACGATATGGACTTTTTCTTTAAATAATTGTAATTTGTCTTAAATAGCACGTGTTTAACCATGTAGAACAGAGTTCTCCACTACGTGTCCGAAGAAACTACAGGAAGAAGCTTGCAGCAAGATGGTTTTCAACAATACAGACGGTAACAACTTAACTAAATATCATTCGGACAATTTATTAAGATAGGCTGCACCAAATACTGTGACAGATATCGACTCTATCATAAAATAAACGGAACGATTTTGACCACCATCATTACATAATCGATATCGACTAAAACAGAGTAATCTGGAAGCACAGTTTAAATATTTTTATTAAAAGTTATGTCAAGTCTCTTTGGATCAGAGGATTCACTTCTTTTTTAGACTTTAATTTACTAATGATGAAAATTATTATTTTTTATTTATTTAAAACAGAGCACCAAATATCAATTGTAATTTTATTAAGATAAAAAAAAAATGTTTTTTTCAGTTTTCAGAAATTCTATATATAATTAAATAGATAGTAATTAAAGATACATATATATTGGTAAATCCGGCCCGCGAAAAGTTCCAACATAAGCCATACGGCCCGCCGGTAAAAGTTAGTGGCGGACGCTGGTCCAGAGTCTATATGTATCATTATACAAACATTTTTGCAGAATAGCTTCCGAATTTCAAAGTATCAACCTAAGTGCTGTATTTTTAAAACATTTCATAGTTCTTCGTATAAATATTTCAAAATTACATCAATCACTCAATAAACAAAAACTATTTGACTCACAGTTATTACTCACAATTACCCTGTAAGTAACTTAAGGTAATAAAAATGTGCACTCAGTCAAAAAAAAAATTTCCCCTTCTACAACGTTTTGGAACATTCAGCGAATGAATACAATATCCAACTATGATAAACTTTAAAAAAAAATTCTTTTAAGCCATTGATTGGCAGACCTCGGCTTTTCGCATGGATAATCAAGTTCTGGGTAACTCAACTTAAAAATAAACAGATAATAGTCCGAAAGGCGACTGAAATTTTTTGACCCCATCGAACATCATTCTGAATTTTTTTTATAGAAATTGGAGAAAAGTGATTAGATTACGAATCCACTGGTCTGCCGTGGCAAAAATGACCGAAACTGATCAAAAATCGACTTGGAATGAGTTGAACTAAAATCCGATTGCCAAATATGTCATAACTTGCCAAAAAGAGAACAAACTTTTTCGTCTGACAACCAACTGCATTTTGATTTTCAATGAGAAAAAGCGCAAACGATTTTTGATCGCTGGTTTGGAAAAAATTGTATCTTTTAAAAGTAAGTCAAATTGGCGACATCCGTTACGTCATCAGAGACGTAATATTTCTTGCCAATTTGGCTCATTTGTGAAAGATGCAAGTAAGCCATAGCCGCACATCCGAATCATCTGCAACCTTCTTAATTGAAAATTAAAGAGTGAGGGTTGCCAAATAAAAAAAATGCTAATTATTTAGCAAGTTACGACGCATTTGGCAATTGGATTTAGTTCAACTTATTAAAAGTCGATTTTTGACCACTTTCGACCATTTTTGACATGGCAAACCCAAAGGATTCGTAATCTACTCACTTTTCTCCAATTTCTATAAAAATTCAGAATGATGTTCGATGGGGTCCAAAAATTGCAGTCGCCTCTCAGTCTATAAGGCAATAAGTAGTAACAAATATGTGCTTTGTTTGGGGGTAAACCCATTATAAATTTGCGGCGTTATCTCAAATCCGAGACGTAAGGAAAAAGCGACGAAACACATAGCGATGTGTAGGGTGGTTATAATGCACTTATACAGCACTGTTGTAGTCAGTTCCCTGTGTAACAATACTATTAGTTTTTAAATATCATCTTCAAATCGTAAGCAGCAACCGTTAGCGTAAAAAACGCAGCAAAATATTTTAAATGAAATTGATGACAAATTCTTCGATAAAAACAAAATGTGGCCAAATATGAAATCGCCAACACTCTTATGAATAATTGGAAAAAATCTGAAAAGATTGAAGCGGCTTGCGGCTGCTAATAATAATTTGAATCTGCAAGGAAAAGGATGAAAAACGGGCAAAAATGAAGACATAAATTAAAAATAGTGGTATTCAATACACATATAGATAGTACTTGAAATCTGAATTCATTCGATGAAAAAGTTTAGATGGTTGATGCGAAATTCGGTTAACGCGAAAAATTTCGGCGACTCTATTGGTTTCATGTTAAGGAGGTTTGACTGTATTGTTACGAATTTTTGTATATTTGTAAATATTTCGTAGTGTTAATTTTGTAAATAGTAAAATTTATGTACATTTCGCATAAGGCAGTACAATAGTTCGTCGTTAGTTTGCTTCCCCGCAATGTGTGTCTCAATGCTTGATAACGAGTTTTACAGAGGTAACGCTGGGAAGCGAGTTTTAGAAGGAGCAGGGCATTTAACATTATGGTAATGGCAATCTCGCCAAATTGGCGAGAAATGTCGCCAAACTTGGCGACATTTTCGGTCACCATGTACATGTATAGGACTTTTCGACTACGATCTAGAAAGTTTTCCAAATATCTACCTCTAGAAGTTTCACGTATGTTCGCCTTCCCTATAAAAGCTCAAGAGAGCGGGTGATGAAGTTAGTTGATTTTGTGTCACTGAATTAGTTGACTGGAATTACTGAGTCTCAGTGAACATTCCGAGTAGTTCTAAAGCGAACTGTATTGCATTGTCTTTTGCGGCGATTTAGCAGTTGTGTTGTCAAGTTTTTAACTGCTGTTTTGTGCTCTATTGTTGTGAAAAGAGCTGTATTGTGTCTGCTAGAACGAGAAGCTCTGGAGTTGTAAAGGAATCTGTGAAGAGTTATATTGGAATAAATGTATGCAAGTTTTGATCTGCTTTGGCTTCAAATCTTTCGAACCCATCCACGCAACAGTATTACATTGAGAAAACATGGTCTCAACTTTATCCAAAAGAAAGGGAAATTGAGGAAGAAAATCGCGCATTTAGTAAGAATGGATTTGAATTGTATGCGTTCATTCCAAACACACAACTTTTCTCATCTGCCACGCTTTTTATACCTTAAAAATTATATAAATATTTTAGTAGTTAAAGCACATATTTGTACTGCTTATATTTATTTTGCGGTTCCTTAAAAATTTTGTGATTCTGATTTTACAGGGTGTCTACCATCTTTGTCAAATACAATTTCTTGACTTTTCTTGACCTCAGAAGAAAATTTCTTGACCTTTTCAGAAAATTTTGCAACCGTTTAAATAATCAATTTGTCAAAAAATTACAAAGGCAAACCATAAAAATTTAATACTTTTAAAAAGACGACAATCAGAGATACAATACAATATATTTGACCTATATTGAAGCCACAACTATGAATGTTCGTATAGTAGATTTTTCGTGCAGTTATAAAAAAAAAAATTGTTTCCCTTCTCCCCCCATAATTAACCTTTTTCTTCTTTTCTCGGATAGAAATGTAAGAAATACATTGCCAATATAACAATGGTTGCTGCATTAATTTGCTGAAAAATCTCACTAAAATGCTTAAAATTCTGTTTTAATCACACTAGAAAATTAGAGGAATCTGCGTGATAGAAAATAGCAAGAACAATATAACATTATATCATAAAATTTAGTATTGTGAATGATAACACTAAGCAACACCAATTTCAGCATATTTTATTGTTTTTTTTTCATTTTAGCAACCTCAATCTATTCCTCCTCCTATAGGAACATAACAGCAAACAATTAACTTCCTTTACATGTGCTTCTGTCAGAAGTGTGACACATTACTTGGTATAATGCCCATAAAACTTATTCATTAATGATAAAAAGAACTCATAGTAGATGAAAAATCTGACAAAGTCAAAGTGTTTCCAGTTGCTTCACATTGTTTGCTTGCTTCAGCAACAATAACATTTTCTTGGGATGGTAATAGGATGCTATTAGTTGCATTGTTGGATGGAATTACATGTGACGACAAAGACTGAAAAATAAGCATTCTTTGCTTGCCTGTTAAAATTACACAGTCTTGATGTATTTGTGATGCCCCATTTCCCTATAATTAACATCAAATTTTGATTTGCAAAATATTCAATATACTTTATATTTGGAAAGTAACACAGGCATTAACCACTTGGCTAGATCTATATCGGATTCCATCCAGTTTTCTCGAAAAGTACATCAACAACCAACAATAGGTTTGAGGCTCAACAAGATTGTCCATTTATATTTCCTGACAATATACCGTATATATACTCGCATGAAAGTCGAGAATGTGGGCCAAAATGTTCACTAAAAAGTAGGGGGTCAACTTATATGCTAGGGAATGACAATTAAAAAAAAAATTCTTAAACAAAAGGAATAGCAACTGCCTTTCGGAGAAAGCGCGGTATTCATGGCGCAATTTGAAGAAAACCGGAAGTCCGTTCGACTCCGCTGTGTCGTTGCTTTCCAATAATTATTTCTGAACTTAAGTTAATACTTTAAGGCAAAAAGTAAATTAAATAAAATAATCTTTAATAGAATAAAATATTCCGAGAGGAATTTTTGAATTTGCTTCGAGATTCAAAAATTCGGGAAGTCCGTAAAATAATCGAAGTGACGTTGCATCGTAGGTTCTTATTCCTCGTGAAATAAATGACTTTAAAAAATAAAAATGCACAATTTATTACATAAGTAATTTTAGTATAGGAATTTATTGCAATAATAACGGCAACTCAATTAAAATATACGATGTAGTGTTATAAAAAACACACACAAACAAGTGTTGTTAGGCCTAGAGATCGGTAAAAGTTTCAGGGGAATTTTTTTACCTATCATAATTTTTTTTTCGTGATTCTTACCAATACCTAATATTTTACCAATAAGTTAATAAAATGTTCTTGCCGATTCCCAGATTTTTATCGTAACTTTTCGTGTAGAAAAAGTTACGAAACTCCTTCATTCACACTTCGCCTGTCGATCTTGTTATAGCAAGTGCACACTTGCATACCGCAGAAGTGCTCCACACATTATAGTTCTACGAATATTTAAACTTCACAAACTATATTTAACATTCAAAGTTAGACCACATTTAACAAAACTAAACTTCGGAATCCGGAGTATTTATAAATTTATAAAAGAAAAAAAAAATAGTTCTGCCGTTTACATGACGGGCCGAAAAAGGCCGGCTTTAGAGAAAGGAATGGTTGCAATAAACGCTATACGTTCATAAAAATTTCGCGTCATTTTGGGGAAAAAATTGCTTTTTTCAGCAATTGTTTGTTGGCGAATTTTTTGTCGATTTTTCTTAAGGAATTACCGAATTTTTCAGTTTTGCAATCGGCGTGAAAATTTCGTGACCTCTGCTCTGATTTCTTGACTTTTTCGTGACTTTCTTGCCCGTTTTTTGATTTCGCGACTTTTTCGTGACTTTCTTGACTTTCCTGACCGGTAGACACTCTGGATTATTATTGAATGTTTGGCTCGTAGAGCAGAAAATTGTGCCGATAATGAGCTAGAAAAATAAATTTGTCTCTACCTCGCAGCAACAGAAGACGATACATACGAGATGTTTTTTCGAATTCCGGTAAAATAATTGGTCTCTTTTTAAATATTATTAATATGGTGTACTGTAAATACTTAAAGTAAAATTCTTTCTACGGGGAATACCTTTCGTCCCACTCGGTTTGCCATAAGTGCTCCAATACACGGTCCATTAGGCGACCGTCGCCAACATCTAAATAAAATTCAAAAAACAAAAAAATAAC
The DNA here is from genome assembly GCA_963978545.1 of Linyphia triangularis. NCBI lineage: Eukaryota > Metazoa > Arthropoda > Arachnida > Araneae > Linyphiidae > Linyphia > Linyphia triangularis. The sequence continues at coordinate 60,563,437 of OZ021729.1, forward strand.
TTCAGACGATAATAAACCGCATAGCAAAATGTCAAGTATTAAAGTTCTAGTCGGCGGAAAATTCCCCAACAAAACACAAGTAGAGATTACGCGGAAATAAAAAAAAATTCACCGGAACACATTGCTAAAACTCGACTGTACACAAACAGCACGCAATCACAATAATAATAATAATAAACCGAGGACGTAAACTGACGCAGTAAGCGAAAACCATCCAAAAAAGAAGGAACATTTTTCCATTTCATTTCATTTTTTTCCCCCTTCTTGAAGTTTCGTGTTGCCATTTTGAGTTTCTCAAATACCGAAGAGCTCTTTCTGAGATAAGATTCTTTTGCGAGAAAATGGCGGGACCTGAAAGAATGCGGGCCTCTGCTTTTTTTTTTTTTTTTTTTCCCCCTTTCAAAAAGAAAACTTTATTCGCTAAAAGCACGTTCTTTTTTATTTTGCACTAGTCGTATAGAAGAGAAGTGAAGAAACGAAAATGTGCTTGGAGACATTTTCCGAGAGTGGATGTTCTATGCAGAGTAATTGACAAAAGGAGACGTATGCCTTTTAAATTGGAAATTTTAAAAGATCGTGACGTTTTGTCGGAAGGTTATCATGCAACAATTTTTCTGTACCGTTTCCTGACTTAAGTAACATTTTCTAAATGCTTAATGCTTTCAAAAATTGGCGTCTGGAAAGACGACGAAAAAAAAGTAGTGCTATCAAGTGGCAAAAAAATATAGCGACCTTGGCGAAAAAAAATAGTTGACTTTTAGTTTTGAGTGCTTACGTGTCAGACAGTCGACCTTTTTGTCGTATTGAAAATCTCACCAATTGTTAAATATCTTTTTATGTTGCCAGCATTGTTTGCTAATTTGAATAAACAATTCATTAAATATAACTTTATATCATCATCAGGGATGAGAGTGATCAGAGAGCAAAAAGGAGGAAATCCTAAAATTCGTAACAAAACTCGCGGAAGGAATACACAAAAAATTTACAAAATAAGTATGCAGGAAGGATGATTCAATAATTTTAAAGATACAATGAAATTTCTCATACTATAATTACATTTCAAATATTAGGAGTTAGTGAAGTAATCTGTGAGGAAAGGGGAGCTAAGAGGGAAAATCTTCTGTTCAGACATGAGGAAAAGTTTATTTTTTTGCAGGAAAAACTGGTTCAGATCAAAACAATGCAGATCCTTAAAACAGGGACAAAGAGAAGGAAAATGTTACATAAAAAAATAAAAAAGGAGGAAAACTCATCCCTGCATCATTCTCTGAATGCATAAATATTTTATGGAAATTGTTAGAAAAATTCCGGTAATTAAAACTGTTGATAATGTTTCTCAACTTTCATAAAATAAAACAATAATTTAAATATAAAGGCTAAAGTAAGTGGCCAACCCTATAGTTCTTATAGAATAGAACAAAAATTTCGTCAACGGTTCAATACGTATGATTCCATCCCCATGAGTCATACGTATTAAACCGTCGACCATTTTGTCGTAACTTAAAGTTCGGCAAACATAGTCGACCAAACGTAGTAACCAAAATATTATTATCGATCTTTTAAACAAACCTAGTCTACGGAATAACTTGAAATTCTATTTCAAGTCAGTAAAATTACTAACATAATTAACTAAAAAATGTACTCCTTCACTTTTTATTCTTGATCTTTAAATAAAATCTATGCAAGAATGCACGATCGAAAGGGAATGACGTCATGGCCAAACACTAAATAAGTTATAAAAAAAGAATTGTCATTCTGGCAACAGAAAAAAAAAATTAACAATTGGCGAGATTTTCGTTACAATAAAAAGACCAAGTTTCGCAGACATATGCTACTGCTCCATGGCAAGATAAAAGAAACTGACATTCAAAATATTCGTCAGGAAGTTATATGATAAAGCACGATTCAAACCATGAGTAGAAACTAAAAGTTAGTGACAGAACCGCGCCATATTCTAACCTTTTTGTTATCTTCTGTATTAAATTACAATTTCGTAGCTCATTTTTTCAAAATAAAGTTTCAATATCTTACTGAGAGAGCTGAAACGACGTATAGTATAAGAAACATAAATGCAATAAGCAAAGAAAATATACGAGCTTATAATATAACCAAAAAAAAAAAAAAAAATGCTTGTATCCGGCAATAAGGAAACAATATACCAAACATAAAGAATAGTAATACATATATTTCAATCTGATATTCGAATATAAAAAAAATACTTGGAATACACGTCCACGTACTTATCAAATCAAAAGAACTGGGACACGGGAGAAATCCATTCGACTACCAGTTAAACCCTAAAAAATGACAGGAATAAAACAAAGACGAGGGGGGGGGGGGGGGGATAACATGTCCGAAATATATTTTAGAATGCCAAATACCAAAAAAATATTGAAGTTTTGAAGGAATAAAACTAGTTTCTTTACCTGACTGATATGGAAAAAAAATGGCGAACTTTAAAAACAAGATTGCTTAAAATCCAGCTCACGTTGCCATTTAAAAAAACAGAGCGAACAATATAATGGCTATATTTTTATTTTTTACTTTTGTGTATATTTGTGACAATCCCTCTCTTATGGATGAAAAAGAAGCATCGAATAAGAAACGTGATTTCTTGCGCAAGCAGGATCAGGACAACTAAACTCGGACGGGTATCTTGACTGCAGACGATTTTTTTTTTTTTTTTTTTTTTTTTTTTTTTTTTTTTTTTGAGTCTGGCCAGCCTGAAAATGAAGATAGTTTATTTTAAAAACTTGGAACAAACTAAAATGGGATTTACTTTGTGAGGAAGAAATAACTAAATATAAAGGTCATTTCAGAACAATGAAGAATCAAATAATGGCAGCTTCCAACCTAGATAAAATAGTGAAGAGGAGATTGGGGAGAGGAGGGGGGGGGGTGGAATCGGGAAAAGTGGGATTAGGTATATTCCCTACGGCTTAACGGAAAAGACAAACTTCAAAAACTAACAGCTGTCTGGAATTTATCTTATTATTTTCATTCCCAAACGTATGACAACTCGGCTTTTAAATTAGTAGAAGGCAGTTTTCTTCGATATTGGAAACAATTTTGTCCCAATATAAAACAAAATAAAGTTTAAAACTAAAAAAAAATAATAATAATAATATAGAAAAACACATCATGTACCCTGAACTATTAATTCATTTAGTATGACCTAAGTTTAATAGTAAAATCTTATCTCTTAGTTAGAAACACGCACACTCATAATACAAACCCTGCAAACATTTGTATTTACTTCAAATATAAAATTAAAGCCCAAATCAGAAAAAAAAAATACCAATTCGAAATATTTCAAACAATGATGATTCTCATAGACAAACAAAATTATTCTGATAGCAATTAATAATCAAAATCGAAATGAGTTAATTAATTGTAACTTCAACGAAGCCAGGAGTGAATAATCAAATTCCAAATTAATTTTACACAAAGAAAAATTAGTTGAGCTCGTCCCTATGTTAAGAATATGTTTGCCTTTAAGAATTGAGTATAAAACATCGCCATAAAAATTGTGCCTCAACTGTAAAATTTAAAATAATTATTAATTAAGAACCCAAGGTAAATATCATATTTCCTTCGCAATCCCTGAGGCTCCCGCTAAAGAGTCTAACATTGCCTGCGGCAATGAAAACAAGACTAGAAGAATTCCATGAGAGAGGCATCGAAATTAATCTTTTAGAATGCCAATATCCTGCATGCATCACCCCTATTCTAAATCGACGAGTCTTGTTTCTATAGCGACCGCCACCAGTCAGACTATCTGGCGAGAGCTATTCTCGTGTAACGCAGACAGTATTTGGACAACTACAAAACCATATAAAGGGTACAATAATTATACCATGTTAAAAAAAAGTTAACAAACTAGATAGGAAGCATATATTTGAAAGAGTAGAAAAAGAGACTAAATAAATTATTGTTTTGAGATTAGTTTTACATCTGAATATGTAGAAAAAGATATATCTAAGTGATGAACTATAAAAACAAAACAAAGCTTTTTCAATTAAGGTATCACAATCTAAAATTTTGAGCAATAGTCTAAAATTATTGAAATAAGTAGTACTCGAATCTAAACAAGAGGATTTATATCAGTCATACTCACATCATCTACAATGACCCAGAAAACGAAATTGACACTTACCTAAAAAGAAATAAAAACAAAATTAGTTGTCATAAAATACTTACAGTGAATTACTTAAATCGAACAAAGAAACAAATTGTTAATTAGTCTACTTGAACGTTACCAATTAGGAAAATTCGAATTTATTACTGTTAATTATGTAAATGAAATATTTTGTTGTTAGATGAATAAGCTAAGCCTAACGCCGCAAGTTATGAATGCATAATTATATATAAACTGCCGACTGTTGACACCAAAGTGGTCTTTAAAATGAATTTCTGCAGTATTTGACTATAGACTGGGTGTAGGTGCCCTACCAAATATCATCCCGAATTGCTTTTAATAGAAGGTAGCGAAAATTTAAGTAGATTGTGAATATACTGGTCTGCCGGTGCAAAAACGGTCGAAACTGTTCAAAAATCAACTTGGAATGAGCTAAATTAAACCGATTGCCAAATAATGAGTATTCTTTTTTATTTGGTCACCCATCGCTCTTTAATTTTTCAATGAGGAAGGCTGAAGGCGATAGCAGATCAATGACGCTAAATACTTGCATCTTTTGAACATAAGCTAAGTTTGCAATAAATATTACGTCACAAATGACGCCGATTAAAACTCGCACGCGCAGCTTCTCATTGGTGGGTTACCAAATAAAAAAGAAAACTCATTATTTGGAGAGTTGCAAGATATTTGGCAATCGGATTTAGATCAACTCATTCTAAATCGATTTTAAAACTATTACGGCCATTTTTGCCCCGGTAAACCAATATGTTCTTATTCTACTAATGTTTCACTACCATCTATAAAAAAAAATCCAGAATGAGATTCGACGGCCTATCAAAAACTTGCTATTACTTCTTGGATTATCAGGGAGTATCAACTGTAAGAGTAGATCGTCTGATCACAACTTCATTCGAATGTAAAACTTAAGAGGAAGAAAAATTCAAATGATTATGTTTTTGCGTTGTCTTAAAATATTTAGAACTTATGTGATATAATTATTTTGATAAAAAAAAAAAGATAAAAAAAAAAATAAAAAAATAATAAAAAAAAAAAGACTTTTACAAATAAAATCGTCTGACGACTTTATTCTATTGCTAAGTCAATTAAAAAATATAAAACAATTCCAATTGAAGTACACCTAATCCTAAACCCTTTACAATCGATCATTTATTTCACATTAAAAATTTTAAATTTGGTACGGTTGCGTTGATAGATAAAGGAACCACAACAAATCCACACATTTCCCCCGATTTTAATAAACCCCATTAAACGGACAATTCCAGTATTTTTTTTTTTTTTTATTCAATTTTAAATGTTTTGAAAATGCCATAAACACAAAAATGTCTGCTCAATGCGCTTTTTCTTTTCTTTTTTTTAATTTGCAATCAAAGTTCCCCTGTTACAAGTTGGAGAGAAAACGATTCATTCAGCTCGAATTGAGTGTGACGTCAAAACTTCCCAAAGATCTTGACTAGAAATGCGACAGCGGAAACCAGTTTTGCAAGTTTCTCGCAAATCGCGCCAACCTGTACGGGATATGGCAATGGTCTACCAACGCCAACTATTTGGCAGAAACCTCGCGATAACCATAGAAACGGAAGGAAGCTTTGACGTCCCATATTTTGTTGAGTGTTTTAATCGGACGGGTTTTGGATCGGTTTTGGGGCATTTTCTTTTCTTAAAATTTAAATAACTAATTTTTTTAAAGAACTTTTGTTTAAATATTTGGAATCAGAAAGAAATTCTTCACAAATATAAAATAATTTCACTCGTTTTTAAAAAAAAAGCGGGAATTGTCCATTAGACTTTCACAAGCCCGATTTTTATATAAATATATATTTTTTTGATATTTTGTAAAACCATACTCCGGCATTATTCTTTCAAACATCAAAACAACGCAATTATGGTCCAACTTTAACAACTCCAATCAACACAAATTCATCCAAGCAAGTCGTTGCCCTTTCAAACAGGGCTTACATTCATCCCCCCAGTGAATTTACGAGCACACCGAACTTGATATACACCGCCATTCAGTCTTCTCATTTCTTCGGCATAATTTATCACCACAAAGACACTGACATAAAACAAGAGCAGCCGACAAGTGACGCTCCCCCCCCCCCCCCTCCCCAATCCATACTCGCTATCGATCATAATTTGATACAAGACAGGCATCCATAAATCGATCGGATAATACGAAACGGAATACCTCAGATATAGTTAGTGTGAGGGTTAGTATCGAGTTGAACATAAAACGCTGAGCCTTAGGTTCAACCAATTAAGGATTAAAATTTGAGTCCGAAAGAGAAAACAATTATATAGTTTTAAATATAGCTATCCATATTTGTTATCTTTGAAGGGAAATTTCGAACAACTTTTATTATTTTTTGTATACTTTTCCTGCAGAGTGTCTTGTGATACCTAAACGAAGTAATATACGAAGATTTTATTAAACCGTGAAATAACAGTGACATTCTGAATCAACAACAATCGGCATTTTGAATGTTTTGAAGAATGAGGAAAGATGGAGAAATGGTCGAAACAGTTCGAAAACAACGCATCTATTTGTCAAGTTTCCGTTCAATTGGATGATGGCAAATGGGTTAATTATTCCAAAAATTTTGCCTGTCATAAAAAAAATAAAAAAATCGGAAGGTAATATAAGGGATTTAATAACATCAAAATAGTAGGTCTTTCTTTTTTTATCAGATATCGTTAATCTCAACAACGGAAACTTTTAATCATTAAATATCGTCAAATTACACATGCTTGAATGCGGCTTGGTATAGAGATCTGACTTACGGCAATAAAAACGTATGCAGCGACCTTTTTAATGACAGCCTCCAAAACTTGATAGAATCATTGTCATCGACAAAGAGTCGATCTGCCAAGTTCCAGCTCGAATGGATGACGGCAAGTGGGTTAATTTGTCCTCCGGAGATTTTGCCCGCCACAAAAAAAAAAAATCGAAGTTAATAATAAAGGATTTAATAAAATAAAAAGGGTGCGCAATATTTAGCTAGTTATAGCTTATTTATTCATCAGTTTTAATTCCTCATTCAAAGTCGATAATTTTCGAACAGATTCGACCAATTTTCCCACGGCAGACCACTGCATTCTTAAAATGCTCGTTTTCTACATTCTATAAAAAAATTAGAATTACTATATTTAATTTTAAAAAAAGATGCTCTAAACCAGCAATAATCCTTCGTACTTTAACCGAAATTGATTTTTCATTTTGAAGTTTTAATTACTAAAAGTTAGGCAATTAGCTAACCTAATGATAAAACTAATAGTTTACTCGGGTAAACTCAGCCTAATGATAAAACTAATGGATTTTAATATATTATTATTAGTTAGCATACAATAATATCACAGGAAGTTTGATCGAAAATATCAAAAAACAGCTATAGTGCGTAGAAGCTCTGTTTTAAAGCCACCATTTGTGATATTACAAAAAAAATATATAGTGATGAAACCGAAATAAAAAAAATTAAATAAATGGGACAAGATATTCTAGGTGAGGCCTACCCCCCCCCCCCCCCATCATCACTGGGTTCGCTCCCGCATCAAAAGTAAATCCTGACAATTAGATACTTCATCCCTAAATTGGAGACGGAAAGAAAAAAAAAATACTAAAGAACTTTTTAGTTAAAAATTCAGAGGAAAATTATCTGAAAACATCATAAAAACCACACTTGGATTCATAAGAAGAAAAAAAACTTGGTATAAATAAAACACAAACACTACAACTTAAAAAGAAACGAGGAAGAATTAAGTTTGGTTCATAGAATTTTTAGAAGCAAGCTTAGGAAAACGAGAGGAACGATTCCTTAATGCGGTTATAATAGCGAACGTAAAGGAGCCAGTTAGCTATTAAAAAGTAAATAATTAAACTACGGTTCAAGAGATCATATGTTATAAGACCCTTATAGAGTAAAATATAAGTAATGAGCTAGAGTTAAAAATTCGAAGATGGCAAAAAGTGTCGAAGAAACTTAAAGGAAAGGGTGTTTTTTTTTTCCGATCTTCAGAGTTTTTGTTTAATAAGCTTTAAGAGAATAAAAATTTTAATTCAGTGTTTTAACAAAAAATTAAATTGAAAGGCGTAATTAGTGATGTCTCATTACTTTCAATTATTCATACGTTAACAAAGGGTAATAAAAGTATAACAATCGGTTTTTTAAAAAAAAAATCGATTTTTTTTTTTTTTTTTTTTTTTTTTTTTTAAATATTTTTTTATTATTATTATTTCTGACATTTCTCCACGTTTTGGAACATGTTCAGTTCAAAAAAGTTACCTAGAAAAAATGTCTGCGTGTGTGTGGTCAGTATACTCTCGGACGGTCACGATGTTCAATTTTTCTAGACAGTTTAGTGTGGATAAGGCACTTTTCATAAAGGTTTTCGTTAAAATTGCGTTAGTGCATAAGGTAGCTGCCAAAAAAAAATTTAAGTTTTTATGTTTTTTCGAGATTGCAAAAAAGAAAAACACGATTCTAACGACATCTAATGAAATAAAATCGCTGAGGTAATGTCTTTTAAACATACCCACCTCCGAAATTCACGTAGAAATCGGGTATAGGCTTGAAACATGAATGTCTATTACACCGAGATCACTTCCATTGAGCATTGCCCATTAACGAATGTTTCTCCTCTGTTTCCCTTACAAGAAAAGATAATTATCGTAAAACATATCACCAACTTCGTCATTGTTTTCTTGCTAAAGTAATAACTATAGGCAAATTGGCCATTTTTTAACAAATCAAAATATGAAAACGAAAATGGTAAATTACACCAATTCAAGTCAAACTTAAATATGGTGACCAGTATTATAATGCAATTGAAAGTGGTGCGATGTTCCACACTCCAAGTTTTTATAATAGTATTTTCAAACCACCAAACATCGCTCTGTAAAATGACACAAACGCGAAAAGTGAAATTTTCTGGAAAAACGATAAACCTAATTGATTTCATTGAAACTTAGTGACTCCTATCAGCTTAGAATATAACTATATTTTTCCAATATAAAGTCCTACACAGTTCCATCTTTGTTCTCCTCAATGCGCTAGGCATTCCTAGACAGAATAGAGAGCTTAACTCCGTTTTGAATTTTTTTGAATTCCGTCATTGCTCTACCACAGCGACGATATGTTCTAAGCCTTTAGCTTGAGAGACAATTTAAAATGCAGCTACAGCAACAGATGAATATTTATAAAACTATCATTTGCGTAAGTATTCCCGCGTGAATATGCTTATAAGTTAAAAGCAAATGCACAGCAAAAAGAAAGTGTGTAGGAACAGTCTATTAGTGCTGATGACTGTCACAATCTATCTTTTTTTTTTTCCCCGAGTGTCATAAATTAGCTCTTACGACATATGTAATACAAGAGTTGTCAGGTTTCCCACTCAAATCATAGAATGAAAATCACTGACTTTTCAATGACTTTTACGGACCCTGAATAATGTTTTTAAGGACCTTTGAAAATTTGTTTTCAGGCATCATGTATATATATAAATTTAATAAAGTATAATCTACCAAAAAAGTTACAAATTGGCGCATGCATAATACAAATATGACAGAGAATTCCGATACGGTGCGGATAAGTGGCGGTCACGCGGGGATGACAAGTCTGAGTTGTATTTTTAAAAATTGTGCAGTTGGGCACACATCTGCAAAAATTAAGGCCTTTTACAGACCTCTAAGCATTTTCAAGTACTTTCAAGGCCTTGAAAACAAGTTCAAAAATATTAAGCACTTTTAATGACTTTGAATGAACGTGGGAACCCTGCATATTTTCGAGTCGATATAATAGTCTGATATGTAAACAGGAAGAGTTAACTTCATAACTCTAACTAACATTAGCAGCTGCAGGGTCTTTCAGAAGGGAATCACTGACTTGAAAATCACATAACTACATATAGACTGAGAGAAGATTGCAATTTTTGGACCCCATCGAACATCATTCTGAATTTTTTATAGAAATTGGAGAAAAGTGAGTAGATTACGAATACACTGGTCTGCCGTGGCAAAAATGGCCGAAACTGGTCAAAAATCGACTTTGAATAAGTTGAACAAAATCCAATTGCCAAATGTGTTATAACTTGCCAAATAATGAGCATTTTTTTTTTTTTTTTGGTAACCCTCACTCTTTAATTTTCAATTAAGAAGGTTGCAGACGATTCGTATGTGTGGCTATTGCTTACTTGCATCTTTCACAAATAAGTCAAATTGGCAATAAACATTACGTCACTGATGACGTAACTGATATCGCCAATTTGGCTTACTTTTAAAAGATACAAATTTTCCCGAGCCAGAGATCAGAAATCGTTTACACTTTTTCTCATTGAAAATCAAAATGCAGTGGGTTGCCAGACGAAAAAGTTTGTTCTCTTTTTGGCAACGTAGGACATATTTGGCAATCGGATATTAGTTCAACTCATTCCAAGTCGATTTTTGATCAGTTTCGACCATTTTTGCCACGGCAGACCAGTGGATTCGTAATCTACTCACTTTTCTCCAATTTCTATAAAAATTTCAGAATGATGTTCAATGGGGTCCAAAAATTGCAGTCGCCTCTCGGAATAATAACAGTGACAGGATAGAAAGATACGGAATTTTAAATACACAGGTATGCAAAATAGAATGATGGGAGCAAAGTTGATGATGTCCATTTTCATTTTGTATTTTAATATTGTAACTAATTTTTCATAACGGTGTATTTAAAATTCTATACCTGTCTAACCAGCATACTACAAGTCTCTTCTTTGTGTCTCTCACTGTTTCGCCGCTATGCCATTTCAAAGTTAGAGAGTCCTTTCTGAAAGACCCTGCATAAGCAGAGCATCAATCTTTGAGGCACTTGTAAGTGCAACTTCCTTGGAGATACAGGAAGAAATAATGACATACAATGGATAATCGAGTTTCTGTGAACGACAGGAGAGGAGGGGGGATACAAACCAAAAAACGAAATACCCCAGACGTTAATTGTTCAAGAGAAAAAAGAAAAAAACAAGACATTGAGGTCTTAATAGTTTTTCTTTTTTTCTCCTTGCCTTGACAGCGGGGGGTCTCTGCCAAGGATTATTGATGATATAAGGTTACTCCATAATTACTCTGAAATTGCGTCATTAGAAGACCGTATCAAAGCAAAATCGTCATTTGATTTTTGGGGTGACATCACTGCGGCAATGATCGTGCAAAAAGGTAGTGGCCGACCATTAAGTCCGTGAGCTTTAACCCTTTGCACTCGAAAGGCAGCAACTCGAGAGGTGACTCTCGCTTGATGCGGAAATTCGATGCAAAACCTGTTTATGTTCAGTTTCTTTGAAGCGGATCCGCAACCACGAACCGAACCAAAAATGCTGCAAAACGTCTCGAGTTGCTGGTTCCTACCCGCGAAAAAGGCCTCGAGTGGAAAGGGTTAACCCTCTTATAAAAAGGTAGAGGAACGCTGCTCCACTGAGTCTCTCCTCCTCAATATCATTCCGCTGAAGCCACGTGGTGTGACAAAGATCACGAAGCGAAAAGCAAGGACAAAGTTTAAGGAAAAAACATATAAAACCTTTAAAACAAAAGCATTTCTAACGAAATACTGCTAAGACAACTGTAAAAGATAAAGAAAACAGAATAGTGGCCTTAGTTCACGATGTGCTAAAATTGTTTAAGGCAGGTTCACACGTTATGACTTACTGTGAGTTTCAATGGTCGTGCAAAACGCAAAGTAAAACGTACGTTTTATGTTACGTTCATTGGATTTCACAAATCGGAAAGTGTAAATGTATGAACGTGTATCGGAATGAAATCCCGTTACAATACTACATCCATTTTACTAGCTAAATGCTCCGATACGTCAATTTCGACGAGACGTATTATAGTTTATCAATTAGATAAAACAATTAAATGGGAAGGGTGAGTGTTATATGCTGAAATGTATCGTATAGCATCTTAGTTACTTCATACATACTCATTTTAGTCCAAAGACACAAGGTAAGCGACCACCACTTTGTCTAACATCTTAGTTATTTGGTCTGTTGTCGTGACCAGACACCTAGAAAACTTTATTTTAAACTGAAAGTGGTTTTCTAAGAAAAAAGTTGAAACACGTGTTTTCACAGCTTAATAAGCATACAATTTAATTACATAATAAGTATTTTTTTATTTTTTTCGAATTACAATGCTTTAATAGTTCACCTTCAAATATCAAAGTCACTTCTTGAAATAGAGCAAAAAATAAATATCCGAAATCAGTTGAACCGTTTTAATTGGTCATTATCCAGGCTAAAATTCATAACTTTCGGGATCATATCCGTGTGGTACAAACCCTCGTACGCATTCAATCATACAAAAGGGCTCTTCCTCTTGCCAAGCTGAGAGGAATAAAAAAAAATGGCAAAAATTCATCTAATCATTTAAACTGTTATGCATGGTTAAAATTCCCGACTGTTTTATTATGTTTATTATAATTTACTATTATAATATTACTGTTTTATTATAATAATTGTTCAAAAAAAAAAATTTTTTTTTTCTTGTACTTGAAAGATGTGTTTATTATATAGGATCCATTTTATCCCATAATTGTTTGCAAAAATCCTCGAAAAAAAATCGCGAAAATAGCCTATTTTCGAGGTGCCTAAAGTGAGAAGACGCCTTAAGCCTGGCTTAAGTTTTAGTCACAACCAGAAAAATCAGAAGAAAAACAAAATTTCGGTTAGTTCGGCAGTTAATTTTTTACCTGCACCCATGTTGGTTGTTAATTATTTGCTTATTTTTCGTCTACTAACCCGGGGCAACACGATGACAAAAAGACAAAAAAAAGAACTGAGTCCTAACTTTAATAGAAGATGATGAGCTGTGAGAAATCGAAAACAGGCCTACGGTCGGTCAACATCATATAAACTTGCGTGTCTGCCGCTTAGACATCGGACTTGAAGATGGAACACTGCCGCATACCTGGGTATTTCTAACAATTCTCTACATTCTATTAAAAAAACAAAACACAGAGTAATGTTTGATGGAGTACCTAAAGTTGCAGTCGTCACTTGAACTAGCATTGTCACCAGAACTCATAACGCAAAAAAAAATGACGACAAAGGCTCCCCAAAAACATCAGTATAAAGGCAACTTACGAGATTTTTATCCCTTTCCTCAACAAGCTTTGGATTTGTAGATTACCGTGAAGGAAGGGTTGACGCTCGGATGGTGAGAAAATTGACGCATTTACTCCTTTGGAAACTCTCCTTGATTGCCTGCCAGTATATTTTTTTCCCCCCAAGATGTTCTACTTGGTCACTGAACTGAACCCCCTTCTCACTAATATGTCGTAGTGCTAATCTTAAAATAAAGTCTTGCTTGGAATGGTCGTAAGCGACAGGTTGAGAAATGTAGATGTCTCTACGATTCCGGCAGAAAATCGGGGTAAGTGGAATTGGTTACAAGCCAAAAAGAACAAAAAAAATTAGAGTTAACTTTTTTTTCCTCCGTTAATGAGTAAGTTTAATATTCTTGCCATAGGTAATAAATTAAAATAAGATTTCGCTTTTACTTTTTATATTAAATTGAATGGTAGGCTGAAATAGCTCAAAAGGAAAATTTATTCCGTACTTAAAAGCGAAAATAACACAAGCGAAATAACATTGACAAAACATACAATGTATTATGTTACGAAGCAATACATTCGAATTTTAAAAGCAAGAACGACAAATACAAAGGAAGGGTTATATTTATAGTAATTTAGATTCACTAATTTCTAGTTCCCTCCACAAGTTTATGCAGGGCATGAATTCTGAAAAAGGGTTGTAAAAGAATCATTCTGAATTTTTTATGGAATATAGAAAAATGCTAGTAGATTATGAACATACTGCTCTACCAGCCATTCTTCGGCCATTTTTGCCACGACAGACCAGTGTAATCGTAATCTACTAGCCTTTCTGTTCATTCAATAAACAGTTCAAAATAATGTTCGATGTGGTATCTAAGCTTGCAGTCGCCTCTTGGGAATAAATGTCAACGTTACTTTCAGGTATTTTGTTCTTAAGAATAAACAGATTGAAAAAAAAATATTTTTTTAAAAAAAATCTTACATTGAAACATTTATATTCAAAATATTCAAATACTGAAACAGATTTATTTTTAAAAAATTGCTTTCTCCTGAAATATATTGTTGCGTGGATATGGTTTGAAAGATTTGAAGCCAAAGCAGATCAAAACTTGCAGAAATTTATTCCAATATAATTCTTCACAGATTCTCTTACAGCTCCAGAACTTCTCGTTCTAGTAGACACAATACAGCTCTTTTCACAACAATAGAGCACAAAACATCAGTTAAAAGCTTGACAACACAACTGCTACAAATCGTCGCAAAAGACAATGCAATACAGTTCACTTTAGAACTACTGGCAACAGTCAACTAACGGACTCAGCTAACAACTAACTCCATCACCCGCTCCCTGAGCTTTTATAGGGGAGGTGAACATACGTGAACCTTCTTGAAACTCCTAGATATATGGAGAACTTTCCAGATAGTAGTCGAAAAGTCCTATTACATGTACATGGGGACCAAAAATGTCTCCAAATGGTCGCTCGCCAAATTTGGCGACAAAAATTAGTTGCCAAAACCGTCGCCAACTTGGCTCTATCTCGCCAATTTGGCAAGATTGCCATTACAATAATGTTAAATGCCCTGCTCTTTGAAACTCGCTTCCCAGAGTTACCTCTGTAAAACTCGTTATCAAGCATCAAGAGATTCATTGCAGGGAAACAAACTAAAGGCGAACTATTGCACTGCCTTATGCAAAATATACATAAATTTTACTATTTACAAAATTAACACTACGAAATATTTACAAATATACAAAAATTCGTAACAATAAATATTAAGAAAAAACCCAAAACCAATTTTAAAATCACCCCAAAAAACAAAATTCAAAAAACAATCAACACCGAAAAACCCCGGAACGGTTTATAAATGAGGTCTTTAAAATTCGCCCTCGTCCCAAAGCTAGTCTTAAATTTAATTAAGAAAACCACCCCAATTTTTATCACTAATAAATTTGACACTTCTGTTATCACACATTCAAACAAGCGACAAACTTTAAACCGAAATCAATAACACAGAGTCTCCTTTAAGCGACCACTAAAAGAAGAAAAAAGAAAGAAAACCGCCCTTCTCACACCTTGCTATCCATTACCTGAGGTACTAAGACTGAAAAATCGATTTAAAAGCTGTTAATCACGAATCGCACTTAAGTCTTAGGGAAAAGAATCGAGTGTGGAAAAAGCACAGATATCGAGTCGCGAAGTGAATCGATGCAGACAATTCTTCTGTTAGCAATTCGAAGAGCAAAATGGCGTAACTAATCCAATGATGGTTAGAGAGATATACAAGAGTGTTGAGAGAAGATGACAGGGGCGTACTGGCCATAGGGTTGTTCGGCGCGCCGGTCAGTGTCTGTAAAAAATAGGTCGGCCCAGTACAGAAGTTTTTATGCTTGTTTTAAGATGGCTTTTATTTTTTGTTTGGTTACCTGGTCTTTGAGGAAGAGTACAAGCAATTTCAGTTTGGTGCAAAATAATTTCATCTTAAAAAAAGTTAGCCATGTTGGCGATAAATATTACGTCACTAAAAAAGAATGCTCTTTACATAGCAAGTTATGACATATTTGGCAATCGAATCAACTCATTCAAATCGATTTTTGTACAGATTCGACCATTTTTTAGAACATTATTCCATTGATATCTCACTTTACTTCATAAACGTATAGAGAAAATACAACGTCACAAATCGATTGGAAAGTAGTATTTCGTGTCATATTAAGAAAGAAGAATAAAACGTGTTCGAGTACATAAGACACAAGGTGCTACTCTAAAAGTCCCATATTCAAAACCAGACGTTCAACGCATTGATAACGAAATCAGTACGTATTTTCCTCAAAATCAGTACGTATTAAAAAAAATATTTTATTCAGGGATGTGATTGGCTAAAGACCCAAAAGACTGAGATCATACACAAGCAAAAAAAATTAACCAGTTTATACGCAAAACATGTCATAAGAAGTAAATTATCAAAAAATGATACATGCTGAAAAATACACAATAATAAATTATAGCTCAATTATTTTTTATTCAGCAAGTAATAAAAAAGAATATTAAATAATTAAATCATTTACATTAAAAGTTTAATTAACAAACAAGTTTAAAACATCATCAAGGCCTACAGAAATTTAAAAATTAGGCCTTAAAACATATTTATGACCTGCACATTAACAAGATGCAACATTCATCCAAAAGAAATATAACAAGAATTATATATTATATGAATCAACTGGTGTCCTCGCCAGTAAGAGTTTTGCCGCGGGATCAAGCATATATCTTTTTGAGAATTTTTTTTTTTTTTTTTCCGAAAATGGAAGGTGTCTTTTCTTTGACAGAATTTTTTTAAAGAAAAGCAAAAATTTGCAGTGGAAGAAAAACTGGAAATTCGTGGAAACAAAAAAAAGCGAAAGTTCAAGAGAAAAAAAAACCAGGATTTTCTCCAAAATTACAAAAAAGCTGAAATCCGCCATAGCGGAAGAATCTCATCCCTGTTTTATTCACAACGCTCGCAGATATTATAAGCGCGTGCATTTCTTTTACCATCTCCCAAATAAAAAAGCAGATGAAAAACTTTGCGACTTGGAATAAATAAAATGTATCCATTGTTCCTTGGTATTGCTTCAACACGACTGCAGAGCGATGCCGACATACAACTATGAATAATTCCGACGCGCCAACCATACAATCTGCAATGTAATAAATTAACAAAAATCAACTTCTAAAATGGCACGATCAATAAGGGTGCCGCTACATTATTACTGAGTTGCGGCCTTCGAAGGAATGATACCCTCATTCCACGAAATGTACGGGTAAAAACAAATGCAAAAGGGAAGGAAAAATTCCAAAAGTTCATTGAAATGCGACCTTGGATAACCAGCCTATTTCGCAGACGATTTTTTTTGCGACTATGTCATGACATCATAGACGTAGGTATAAAATGGTTTTCCGAAACTTGCCACACAACTATGCTATTTTTTTGTCGAAAATTTTTTTTTCATAGAATCCAATGATCTGATACGGATGAAAGAAAAAAAAAACATCGTCTCAATGAAAAAAACAAAAGAAATTGTTCAGGATTAGAAAAGAAATAGTTATTTTATGAAAAAATAGAACTGACTGGCAAAGAGTTCCATAATATTCATAAACGAGAGTGAATTAGGGATCAGGTGAAACCTTCTTTAGGCTGGTAATAATGCCAGCAAATATCAAACTTATTTAATCTCCAACCAGACCATAAATTCCAAATGGAAATTCAGGATTTTGCTTTTTAATTGATTCTTAATTTTGTAAATAATAATTTGTATACATTGTTGGCTACTATTACCTTGCAGGTAAATGGCAGAGACATAGTCTACGGTAATTTAAATTCGATTAACAAAAAAAAAAAATAGAAAAGTAATAAATGCGATTAAATCACAGTTGGCCTGGGACGTGATCAGAATCCAATGCCATTGCGCATGTCCGATAACTTGCTTAAATATTCAGGTGGCATATTCCACGGTGCTTCAAATTGAAAAGAAATTAATCCAGTCGTTTCTATCCACTATTCAAAACGGACATTGACCTAATTTATATCCATTATTATATAACAAAATAAAAGATGTTTAACAATCTTTCCGGTTAGCGTTCTTATTTTAAATACCAGAATGAATCATCACTAAATAAAGAAGACGCAATATTCTTTCTATAATTCGAAACTTTGGAACCAAAATTCTATGTTCCAATAAATGTAAAGTTTGCAATATTTCTATATGCAATATTAAATTTCTGAATTTTAATTGAGTTTAGCAGGGTTAAACTTCCGAATCCAGTGTGACTTTTCGCCAAAGGTTTTTTCCATAACACCGCGCCAACCATAGGCAGTTTACTTATTACTAAAAATATAGCGGCTGCCCTTTAGTGGCGAAAATTGCCTTGGCCCCTCCCTACAGAATCAGCATCGGAAGTTTAATCTTTTAAAGGACTTTTACTTATGTTTATTGGGTAATGTTATCAAAATTACTTGATTCATAACGTGGGCTACAGAAATTTAACAACTCAAGTCTAGCTTAGCAGTACGATGTAAATATATCTTTGCATTACTTTACAGTTAAAGTTCCATTGAAGATGAAGACGCGAAATCAACGTTTGTTTAGAACTTTAGCTTCTAACCTACACTAATACAAAAGCTCCTTCTATCCGTCCGTCTGTCTGATGTCAAAATTGTTTGACAAAACAACAAATGCTACAAGAGTTTCCGCATCAAAATTTGAATTTGCCAATTAAATATTTCCACAAAAAAAAAATCGATTTTTTTTTTTTTTTTTGCATTTTTACTACGTTTTGGTACATCCTGAATTGATTTAAAAAAAGTGATCTAGAAGAAATGTCTGTATGTGTACGTGTTCAGCATAACTCTCGAAAAAATTAACTTACGACATTCAAATTTGGTGTGCAAGGTTGGTGGTGGCCATGGGACCTACCATTAAGGCTTTCGTTAAAATCGCGCATGCGCATAAGGTAGCTGCCATTGAAAAAATCATGTTTTTTAATAATTGTTAAAAAACGGCTCTAACGATTTTGTTCAAAATCGCTGTGGTAATGCCTCTTAAAGTGTTGTAAACATCCGCACCACCGAAATTCCCGTAAAAATGCTTTGATAGTTTAAAAAGTTGAATGCTTTTAACACAGAGTTCTCTTTCCTTGAGCATACCTCCTCAACGATCGTTTTTTCTTCTCTCCTCAGTTTCACTTATAAGAAAGGATAATATAAGAATCATCGAAAAGTATATCGCTAAATCGTCATTTGGACAGGTTATTTTTTTTTTTTTTTTTTTTTTTTTTTATGACCCATGCAAGAATTATCGCAAAAAATATCGCCAAAATGGCCATTTTTACTAAATGAATGATGAAAATATGAAAACGGTAAATGTGAAACGTTATAATTGACCAAAGGAATCCCATGTGCAATTGGCACCCACAACGCCGAGATAAGTCTGAATCATGATTGCAACTAAAATCTGCAACCCGGCAAGAGTTGTAAGATAAGTGAGGTTTCGGCGAGAAAGGTGTGGGATTACTAGTCAAACACTATGCAATCCATTCATTCGAAACAGGAAAGGAATACGTCAAGATTACAAGCGGAAAGTATACTTATGAATGAGGCAGGACAAGAAAGCACACTAGATATGGTCGCACATCATTACGCAACGCTTCCTTAACAGATAAGGCTGTGTTTAAAGCAAATACATAGTTTAGAAACGAACTTTTTCCAATAAACAAAAAATTTCCAATGAAAATATTTTAATCCCAACAACACGAACGTTGCCCTTTTTCCAAAAATAACTTACATCCAGCAAGTTATATAAAATAGTTGAAGTGTGGTAAAACGAAATGCCAGACACTATACAATGGCACAATAGCAAACCAGTCAAAACAGCAATATTACTTTGAAAAGTAACATTTTAAATACATGGGGTTTATAATTTAAAGTCAACTTTTAAAAAGCTGTAAAAAAAAAAAGCAATGGTCAGAATAGAATGGCCTGAAATTTGACATGCACGTACTCTAAAAAAATTCGGGAAACGGAAAGGCATAGGGAAAAAAAACTATTTCGAACTTTTTTACTTTCAATTACCCATCCATACGTATATTGAAAAGTATATCGCCAAAATCATCAATTTGGAAGGGTTTTTTTTTTTTTTTTTTTTTTTTCCCCCCAAAAAAAGATCGATTCAAGAATTAGTTAAAAAAATATCGCCAAACTAGCCATTTTCTATAAATGAATGATGAAAATATAAAAACGGTAAATGACACAAATTGACATCAGTATTATAGTGTAATTGAAAGCTGTGCGATGTTCCACACCCCTAGTTTTTATTGTGTCGTACCACTTTCCTCCTTTTCCGCGTACATTCAGGCTAAACTTTAGGTCATTCTGACCAACGTAACTTTTTTTTTACAGTTGTTTGAAAAGACTTTTTAAAGTTCAACTTTCAAAAAGCGTGATTTCCAAAGCATGGCATTTTTTACGATGCCAAATCATGGCTTTCAAAAAGCGGCATAAGTAAAAAAAAGAGATCGAAATAGTGCTTTTTTCTTATGCCATAGCGTTTCCCTTTCTTGAAATATATAGAGATTAAATTTCAGGTTATGCTGCCCAATGATGGTATGGTTGTACGGTTTTTTGAAAATAAACTAATTATTAACACCCTCTGTAAATAGGTAAGTTTCCTATCGGTAAAAAAAATTCAATATCAAGAATGTTTACACAGCCCGACCAGGAATATTAAAATATTTAGATGGATTTGTTTTGTACTAATAAAGTACTTTGGAAGAGTTGAAAAACGAAATAAAATGTGTGAAACAAATGTGGTTGGTTGGTTGATTGGGTTTTTTAATGGCGCAAGGACCAGAAATGATCAAGCTGCGCCAAGCACTAGATATACTATCAATTTAGGACTAAAATGTTAAAAATGTATAGATTAATAAAATAAACAGATAAGTAGAACAATGGAAGACCGGATTAAAAATCACTTTTAAAAATATAAACAATTTTAAAAACTTGTTATAATGAAATGGATGTAGAAATGAAATCTAGTAATGAATAAAATGACGAGTTACAACTTTGATGAAAACCCTGTGTAGTTTAAAAACAGAAAGAGCGATGAATGTGGTGGATAATTCAATAATTTAGATAAAATAGGTGATGAGGTGTTGAAAAAACGTTGATATGAAAGTTTCATAAGAGGACAAGAGGTTAAAATATGACTTAGATAGTGAGAGGGTGAAGACAATGATGGGACACAGGAGCTGTTTCGCCCAGTAATAGATGTCTGTGTGCGAGTCTTGAATGGCCGATTTGAAGTCGTGTAAGCAGTACATCTTTCCACCTGCATGGCAACGATGGAAGTAGAGAGATAGTAGGATGTACTTTAAAAAGCTTGTTGTTCAATTGCCTACTCCAATCTTCACTCCATTCCTACCACACGATGTCTCGCACACACTTACGAAGATCATCTAAGGGTTGCTGATGTTAAAAGGAGACGTGGAATTTTTAGCTGCCTGTCTGGCCGTTCATTGCCAGCAATTCCTACATGGCCTGGTATCGCCACCACCGTAACTGTGACTCAAGGCCTGAACAGCTTGGTGAAAAACAGAGCATGAGTCATCAAGAGAAGACCGACAGCAGCGCCTGCGCCAACATGCATTCTGCAGTGCCATTTGTAAACAATTCTTAATTGTCCACGCTCGATATAATTAACGTGTCTTTACAGATATTTTTGCCGTGTTTACTCGCCAGCAGAATATCTTTCAATTCAACGTGAAATTTGTTCTACATTGACAGATGAGAAAATATTTATTATTCATTTGACTGATTTCAAGATGCCTTCCCGCTGCTGCGTATTCGCATGCAAAGGAAATTATGACAGCAGTGCTACAAAAGTAACTGTTTTTAAATTCCCTGAAAATTCAGATATGCGCGAGAAATGGTGTAAAGCAATTCCCAGAAAGGATTTTGTTCCTACTAAATCTTCGCGGGTCTGTGAAGCTCATTTCAAGAAGGATGACATTGAGAGGGACACTTGGATATACAACAGCATGACTGGAGAGAAATTAATAGCTCCCTTACGCTTTCCTCGTTTAAAGAAAGATGCAATTCCTTCAATATTCCCAGGATGTCCAGCATACTTGTCAGCTGCAGAACCAGACAGAGAAGCTCCAGAGGATAAAAGAATTCGATTTGAAAATGAGCAACTGCAGTTAGCTATTGAATTGAGTAAAGAATTAAAAGATGCAGAAGATAACAAATTTAAATTTTCTTCATATACTGAGTTTTTGAGTTGCCTTGAAAACTTTACAATCCCGAATTGTTGGAACACAATTCGACAATCAGACAGAGTAATTTTTATTTATTTACACACTTCTGATGCACCTGTTATTGCAGCTTCAATTGTTCTTTATGCAACTCTTGAACTGAAAGTCTTCATTGGACCAGATCTGCTGAACTCATCAAATGTTATTAACTTTCCCAAAAGTGTCAGTTGTATGAAAGAACTCGCAACAGTTCTAGGTAATGTACAAAAGTTACAAGAAAACCATACTACCCCAAATACAATACTCCACCTGATAGAGAATATGCTTGATAGGTTGGATACTTCTTACCCAGTGACATTTATTAAAGAGCAAATACATTTGCTTCAGAAGAAAAAAGAACAGCGTAGATATTCACCTGATCTTATGATTTTTGCAGCGTTACTCCATTCTATTTCTCCTCATGCATACAAATTCCTGAGAAATTCTGGAAATGTCATAGTTCCACATCCAACAACAGTGAGGAGAATTTCTTCAAATATGCAGACCAATCCATACTTGGAACAATTTGATTCTGGATTTTTGAAGTACACTGAAGAAAAAAGCAAGCTTTTGAAGGATAGCGATAAGACTGTTGTGTTAATGTTCGACGAAATTCACTTGAAGCCATATATCGACTACAAAGGAGGAAATGTAGTGGGCGCAGCATTTGACAGCGAAAAAGCTGCCACTAGTGCCCATGCATTTATGATACGGAGCATGATGTCTACCTATAAAGATGTCGTACACATATTGCCCGTGCTAAATATGTGTGCTGAAACCTTGAACTCCTTCCTAAGAAAAATTATCATAGGTTTAGAAAAAATTGGATTTACCGTTCTTGCAGTGGTCAGCGACAACAATGCGATAAATAGGAAGGCGATGTCACTATTTTCCAAGCCACCATCATTGTGCATCAAGTACCCACATCCTGTCGATCCAGAAAGGCCACTCTATTATGTTATAGACGCTGTACATATTTTAAAATGTGTGCGGAACAATTGGTTGAATCAACGGAATTCTGAAAAGTGTATGTTTTTTCCCAATTTTGAGTGTGTAAGTGATGCTTCTATTAGTAAATTGGAAACTGCATCATTTTCTACTTTACAAAAATTACATGAAGTGGAGCATGTTGCCATTGTGAAATTCGGTTATGGCCTTACTTACAAAGCTCTAAATCCCTCAAGTTTAGAGCGTCAAAATGTGAAGCTCGTATTGCAGATCTTCAATGAATTTGTTGCTAAGGCACTGTTAGAGTTGGGGGAAAAGCGTGCTTTAGACCATTACAAATCTACTGCATCGTACATTGAAATAATTCTGAAGTGGTGGTGGATTGTAAATGTTAAAACTCCTGATAAAGGGCGTCGTTTAAACAATATTTATATGCATCCCTTGACATTGGCTTCAAATGATGAAAGGCGAAATTTTTTGAAAAAGTTTATAACTTGGTTAGATATCTGGAAACACTCTAACTGTTCCACAGGTGTTTTGACCAATGAAACTCACACAGCACTGATCAATACCAGTCGGGCATTGTTAGACATGTCAACCTATTGCTTTGAGAAACTGAAAATGAATTACTTTTTAACAGGAAAGTTACAGACAGATGCATTAGAAGATAGGTTCGGCAAGTATAGAATGCTTGCAGGATCACAGTATAATGTCTCTGTACGCCAGATTTTTGAATCTGAATCAAAGCTGCGACTACAGGATTATTTGCCGCTGACATTAAAGTCTTCCAACTATGGCAGTATAAGAATTTTGCAATTTGATGTTGACATTCCATCACCAGATGGCATTTTGCAATTTGATGTTGGCTGTTCAACATCTGATGAAGTGGATATATCTGTCGTTGATTCGGATTACAAAGAAACTGAAAACAGTTTTCCTGTTTTAGTATACATGGCAGGGTATTGTGTTTATACTATATGTAAAAATTTAAAATGTGAATCTTGTCGCGAGCAACTTGTAATGGACAAAGAGCTACTTGTTGACGATTGCTATAAGTATACTCAAAGTATCAATAGGGGTTCCTTGCAATTCCCAAACGCTGATGTCATTAGAATTGTTAATTTCTGCTATATTGTAGCTCAAAAACTAATATCATCAGAAAATGAAAGTAAGTTCCTTAGAATTTCTAATCAAAGAGTTTTTATGACAAATCTAATTATGCAACTAAATACCAATTTTGAGATTTTTAATGATGTTGATGTTTGTGCTTCAGGGCACATAGCTGAAGTTATTGTCCGAAGAATTGCATGGGTTACGACAAATATCCTTTTAAAAAATTATTGTATTGTCAAAAATGATGTTATTAAAAAAAGTAAAAATGCAAATGATGTAAAGTCTAAAAAGCGTAAGCTTGACACTTTAAAAAAATGAATATTTTTCTATTAGGATTTTACGGTAACTCAAGTTACAACCCATTAGTTTATTAAAATAATTTTTTACGTTATATTCTATCGCTACAGTTCAGAAACATAATGTGTGTACCCATTGTAAATATTCTATCGCTACAATTCAGAAACATAATGTGTGTACCCATTGTAAATATTCTATCGCTACAATTCAGAAACATAATGTGTGCATGGTTGCCATGCACCTGGAAAACAGGGGAAATGAAAATGCCTAAAAATGGTCAGGGGATAGTTTCTGGAAAAGTCTGGGAATTATTTTAGGATAAAGTTTTCTTCGGAGAAGTTCAATACTTTTTTTCGTTCGATTGCTATCGAAACTTTTTTACGATTCAATATTTTCCTTTAAGCATTTGGTTGGAAAACTTTCTTTGTGTTTTATTAATTTTATTTTACAAAAAATGCATTCTCGTTTTGAAAAGCATTTGTGCAACGAAAAAATTTCTGTTTGATTCATTTGTAGTATTTCTGAAAGATTAACATCATTCAATTTTATGTTCTTGTTATAGAAATAAGTCGTTACTCTATTGGCAAAATCATTGTGTGGAAATGTTGTTAAACTTGGAATTTTTTAAAAATTGTCTGGAAAAGTCAGGGAATGTGGCAACCCTGTGTGTGTATTGTAAATATTTTAACGTCTGATATTACATTTGGTTAATCTATAGGTTCCAGGTTCATTCTGATTAACTGCTTGAATCTGGCAACACTGTTGTGTACCTATAACTGTTATTGGCAGCCGCTGAACTCCTTTCGGAAACCCTTGTTTTTGTATTATTTCAACTTATCGACATTTTTGAAAAGCTTGCCAAGGGTGACGTACAACCTAGATTAACAATATCTGATAATTTTATTGCTGATAAATTACTTGATGCTTTACCGAAAGCTACAATTCAGAACCGTGATGTGTGTAATTTATTCTATGGCCTGCTACAATTAGTGTATATAGTAATCAGAATTGTTGATTTTGCCCAACCCGAAAAACCTAGGTGATTTTTTAAAAAAAAGATGACAAAATACCGAGGAAGCAATTGAACTTAAAATTGTTTTTACTGAAAATTAATGATATAAAGTTATTCAAAGTAACATTTCATAACTACATTTGTAAGGCTTTTATTTATTTTATTATTCTCTATGAAATTTTACATTTTTGTATCTTCTCTTTTGAAAATATATTTATAAATTTATATGGTACTAATTGTACATTTAAAAATGCTCTTCATTTGAGATTGAAACAGAACATTAAAAGAAGTTTTCCTCTGTTTAACTATGATACAAATAAAAAATTATTTATTTAGATTGTTGTATTTTTTATGCATTATTTTTCTTTACTGTATTAAATATATTGGTTTTAAACATATAATTTTAAAAATAAAAATGTTTGATTCAAGTAATGCAATTTAATTGAAATAATGGATTTTCTGTAAACAGCTGAATAATGTAATCTGATTTAATAGTTTTTATAAAAGAAATGGCATTTAAAATTACTTTTAATTCAGGCACCAATTGAATTTCTTTGATTTGTAATATTTACTGGTCATGAATAATGGAACTTAAAAAGGAATAAAATCGTCATATTAATTAAGAGTTTTTGATGTCATTGTATAATATTAATTCTTTGCTTTCTTCGAAGTATTAATTGACATCCTCAAAGAAAGGACAATATTTACAGAAATACAATTCAGAAAGCTAGCTGGTTGTAACTACCCTATCATTCAACAATCGCCCGGTCTTCTTGTGATGACTCATTGCGACGTAGTCAGGCCTTGAGTCACAGTTACGGTGGTGGCGCTGGTATCCAACAAAATGTAATACCAAAACCACGACGTTTCAGTTTTTTTTATGAATGGTAAAAATTAGAGATGCTAAACATTGCCTTAGACAATCTGATGACAAAGAGTTTAAGATACTTTGGAAATCCGTGTACAAAATAAAATTACCTACTGAATGATGAGAAATTAATTTTAATGCTTTGTATAAAGCTAAAGACTCAGAGGTAAAAATAGAAACAAAAGACGGTAATGAGAAACTAAAGGTATCGGGGCCACACACAAAGGCACAGCCAACATGGCCATGTAATTTAGAACCATCCGTGTAAATGGCGGGGTATTGTTTCTGAAGTGATGACGATGAGATTTAAAAACTTGTTGATAAATAATTGGGTTTGTGCAAGGCTTATTATACCCAGTGAAAACGGGTAAGAGAGAAATTCATTTTCCTCCATGGCGAAACAATAAAAAGAGGACGCTCAGCGACTTCTATTGCATGAAGATGTGTGCCACTCAGTGAGTTCCTCACACGAACCCCTAAAGTGGGAATACAAGATTGGTGATTACTAAAAAGACGATCAAAGGATCGGTCTAACAGGGAATCTTGTAACGGATGATCAGGATGACCTGAGATATGCGGTAATACAACCAAAGCTACAACAAGTGGCGAATAGAAGCCAAAGGCGGTTCATGGCAAGCATTGCTGAGGCTTTTAACTGGTGAAGTGCGAAATGCTCCCAAACAGATTCTCATTGCTTGGTTGTGGATCGGATCAAGATTGCGCAGCACAGATGGGCGTGCGGAGCCATAAACAGCCCATCCATAGTCCAATCTGGAGCGAATTACAGCTCGATACTCAACATAGATGTTCTGTCCGATCCCCAAGATGTATTGGAGAGAACCTTTAATAAGTTGAGCATTTTGTTGCAAGACAATCTCAAATGCTCAATGTGAGGCGAGAAAGTTAGCTTCTTATCAAATATCATTCCAAGGAATCTTACTCTGTCAACGACAGCTATCCTGGTTGCTCCTAGAAAGATGTCTGGGTCAGGATGTAAATTTAGACGTTGACAGAAATGAACACAGGAAGTCTTTTGAACTGAGAAGTTAAAGCCAAGCAACCCCACCGCTGGCTCTATCACCGTTAGTGTAGTCCTTTCGAAGAGGAATGTACCCTCTAATGAGAGGTCTGACATGTTTTCAAAAAAGTCTCTTGCAGACATACGCAGACAGGCGTGAATTCATCAATGAGATGTTTTATGTCAGCCGAGTTGTGGTGGAATCTACGACTGTTCCACGAGAGGAGATTAAAAGCCATTATTTAGGGTTAGGAGGGTAAAAATCAGTAAAGACTCGAGATTTTAGTAAAAGCTGTGCTGGTACTTCTAGTCCTTTATCAACATCCATTTCACCAGTTTCATTCACTTCGTTAGTACTACTATGATATTTTGTTCTGACAATTTTTGGTTTCTTGTTAGCACTTTCAGAAGTAGCCATTGTCCATGACAATGGTCCAGGTTTTTTAACTGTATTGGCTACTAAAGGTATGGATGTTTTTGAAGTTGTATTGTTGTTGTTTTTTGTGTGTCTTTTGATTTAGGAGGAATGTGCGACTGTGTGTTTGTATTACTGTTTGATGTTGAAGGAACTGCAACGTCTTGTGTTGGTGCACATGTTTGTACACCAACAGAGCTGGTTACTTTAACGGAAAACGAGTAAGGAATCTCTGGCTTCGGAAATGTGATAGAAACTTGTTTCTTGTCTTCAAAGTAGGTGCACTTTTAAATTGCTCTTACTTTCTGGATTGACTTTTCTTATACCCATTTAGGGCAGTCTCGGGAGTTTGCCGAATGATCACCAGAGCAATTGACGCATTTAGGTGGAAGAGACCAGGTTGTAAAGGAAGGTCCTATGTTGGCATACCTAGTACAAGTTTCTTGGAAATTACAGGCATTCGTTGAATGGCCGAATTTTTGGCAGCGAAAACACCTCAACGGATTGGGTATATATGGACATACTGGGCAGTTGAGGTACCCAGCTTTAATTTCTGTTGGTAGATCTGGTTTGTTAAATGTCAAAATAATGTGTTTAGTGTTTATGATTTTACTCTTTTGATTGTTATTTTTTTATATTGGTGACACCTTGTGAAGCGAATTCAGCCTCTGTTTCAATTTCAATGAAGTCAACGAGGTCAGGCTCGGAGATGACACCTCGAGAGCTATTCAGACTATTGTGTGGTGATACAGAGATAGCTATATTGTCAATTTTTGTAGCTGATAAGAAATTACGGGATTGCCCTTCGGAAGCAGTTTGTACTAAATAGTCGCCAGATTTAGAGTTACCACAAATGCCTTGTAATCCCTTCTGAATAAAAAAGGGAGACATAGTGCCCAAAATGTGATCAGGTGAGGTTATTATTAAGTATCTTGGGTTATTTGTTTTTAATTGTTCATCAGAGTTTCGAATTTGTTGTGTAAGAGTCAAAGTGTTTGGTAGTAGATTAAATTGGGGACTAAGGGCACAAAAAAGAATTAGACCCCATAATAAAACGAGGTAGAAAAACTTCAACGCACGCCCCCACCCACCACCTAGTCCAACTTGGGTAGCAGCCACTGGCTAACTAGGAGGTAGTGAGTGAAGTTCGTTCCAACCGCTCGAAACGTTAGTCCACGAGGCAAACCACCTTCGAGCACTTGGTTCTTGCCCATAAGCAGTAGGCAACACATTAATGTTACGGTCCCACCAGTCGATTGGCAGAGTCGAGCCATACTCTGCCTACCGTTTCAGCTGAAGCATGGGCCAAAGAGAACGCAACGACGCCCCTAGGAAACTGAACCCTGTCTTAAAATGATCCCCAGGATTCCACTTTCCAGTATAACGGGTATCCCTGCACACGGCAAACGTGCAAGCTAGAAAGCTGGCAAAAGCGAAAAGCTTAACTAAATAAGAGATGTCAAACTCAAAAAATTAAGCAGCAAAACTGAAAAATCAAATGAAGCAAGAAGTAAAACACAGAAATAAGGAATAATACAAGATGCAAATTTAAGGATAATTGTAAATTAAAGAAATCGGTGCTCCCTTAGCAAAAAAGCAAAGAAAAAAGCTAGGTCCAGCAGCTAGGGTACCTCGGGTTCGCCAAGCCCATACTCTCAAGATGTGAGCCCCCGAGGAGGAAACAAATGTGAGAAGGGACGAAACATATGATTTATAGTCCTATATAAACGAAAGTGAACGTCATGCCGGAAAAGATATCATCAAAATATGATCTATCCTTGAAATACTTCCTGAAACTATATCTCTTTAATGTAAAACTATATACAAAAGATAAAAGAGTTTCCAAAGAAAAAATAATTAAAAAAAAAAAAAAAAAACGCAGATGCACAAGAAACTTTTTTTTCCTCCCAAAAATTCTGAATTATTAATGTCTTGCTCAAGACAAGTATGCCTTGTTGAATTAAAGGACAAATTACCACCTGTGGAATGGCATCACCTGCCATTTAAGCAAAAAAGAGCCCAAGAGCGAAAAAGGAATTTGAAATGACCCACTCCGATATCAAATCACCTGCTCACACCGGCGGCGCTTAAGGTCATATTGTCTTCTAACCCTTCCTTCCGATGGAAAAGGCCATAACAGAAAAGTACAGAGAAAGGACTACTTCCCGAAATAGAGGATACTGTTATGCAATTTTTCTGTACATATAAGTGTAAATATTGTACACATTCTTTTAAAAATTATACATCTTTCCAGTTTCATTATAATCGTTTCAGGACTTAACTTACAGAAGGTACAATTTTTAGCATGGTGGACTGACAGCAATATCAATATTTTCAAATTTTGGAATTAACATGTGATACAAGGCCAAAAATAAGATAGGTAGATATTTTGTATGATTCATCATTAGCAATGGCATGACAGCCCTTTGTGGGACTTTCTTCAGAAGGCTCTCCCATTCCACCCTCTTTCCAGAAATTGATCTCCAGTTTTTAAATTTAAGTATGGCAAAATCTTCATCCAGGCAGTCCTACCATCTCTTCCTCTCGATCTTCCACAAAAAGGAGTTACATTGAACACCTTAATTAATAGGTGTTCACTCTTCATTCATTCTCAGATGATGACCTGCCCATCCCATTCAAGTCAATTTTATGGATTTGATAATATCCTCATCTTTATAGATTTTATATCGTTCAAAATTAAACATTTTTTAGACGGGTGTTGGTCTCAGGAACGGTATCAGAAATAGCTCGCAAAATCTTCTCAAAGATCACCAAGGCTCTTTCTTCCTTCATCGTCAAGGTCCAAGTTTCAGGAGCATAAGTTAAAACTGATTTAATCAATACCTTGTATAGCATAATTTTTACCCTTCTCTTAATTAGATGGGACTTCAGAAGGGTTCTTAAACCAAAGAAACGTCGATTTGCAGCAATGATCCTCTTTCTAATTTCAGGATTACTGTCGTTTTGACAGTTAATCTCGGAGCCCAAATAGGTGAAATTTTTCACATTAAAATTTAACTTTTTTCAATTACCTATTTCAAAAAATGTACTGTTTTCTCTTTTTTGCTACAAAACTTATATTTTTTTTTTCCACATGTACTCTGAGCGTCATTTTCCTGGCTGCTTTTTCCAATGCCATGCCATAGCCCGTTTCATGACAACTATAAAACAGTGTGTGTGGTTTTTTTCTCCAAAACCCCACTACCAGTCTATCTTATTTCCTGGATAGCCAATAAGTCTAGTGCATAAGACTCCATCTGATCTATCAGCATTTGCAGATTTTTGCTCTGAATTCCAGAATTCAATTCTCATGTCTATTGATCGTTTCCTGGTCAAGTTCCATAAAGACAGTCCGGTATTTACTTCTTTAGACTTCGAAGCAAGATGGTTTTGACGGGGTGAGGTTGTTAGCCCCACTCCCAACCTGGAGGGCCAGGGTGTTCCTCTTTGTCTGGTGTCTCCCCTCCGACCTGTCCGGCTTGGGTGACCCTGCCAGTAGCTAAGCTACCGCCGGCATAGCTCTCGGGATCGACAACACACGCAATCCACACCACCACGAAAAGGTGAGAACACCATTGGTGGGTTTTGTATGATAAGTTTATTTTTTAGTTTTTTAAGTTTAAAAAGCTTTACCCTTTAAAACTATTACTTGTTTCATTCACAAATTATTTGGAAATAGAATAAGAAACCACAAATCAGGGTTGCAACTGAAATCACAGATTGTAAATCAATGACTTCTCAAGGACTTATAAGCACCTGAATAATACTTTTTAAAGACTTTCTAAAAAAATTTCATGCATCAGGTTTTTAATGTGTGACTTCACAAGAGCTTTTCCCGGAGCAAAATATCAAAATATTTCATGCAAAAATTGCATTTTGTCAGAACAGAGTTTTTGTATCAAAACAGAGTTTGATGATAGTCTTTAATTTTTTTTGCTTGCAAAACCTAAACACTAATCTTACATGTTCAAAGAGTACAGTGTGCAACTAAAACCATTCGATTTCTACTCCACCAATCAGCAAATACAAACCAAACGACGTATTGGTTATAAAACACTAATCCTAACACTAATTTAAAATACCTCGTTAACTCTAGATACCAAATTTTAGTTCATTATATTGAGAAAATAGTCACTTATGAGCGAAAATGTTTTGGCCGATCTTGAGGGCAAATTTTTTTATAGCGGAGAAGAATCGAACGTTTTGCATCATGCTTCAAGGTGTTATCTATTATGCGATCCTTTAAAGTGAGTTTTTTACATTTTTGCTTAAATATCGAGATTCAAAAGTCAAAATGGAATGAAAAAAATTCTGGAGGAGTTTTCGACCATGATAATTCTAATAGAAGCAAAAAAAATATGTTTCTATTTAAAAAAAAAAAAAAAAAAAATCACACTTGTTTCATTAATTAATAATTATTAAAAAACTGTTTAATACAAAAGTTGCATGTTATTGATGTTTGGCCTTAAACAAACTATCCTTTGAAATAAAAATTGCTAAAATATATTAACTATATAAGAATTTATGGTCAAAAAAACAAATTTACTTTTTAACATTATTTTACTTTTTTTTTTTTACATTGCTTAAAATTATGTACAATTAATAAAAACCTTCCACAATTTACAATGGTACTTAACTTTTGTTATTTCGTCAACTAGAATACAAAATATAGCCATCGTTCAGATTTTTTTTTTGGCGTACTGTACAAATTGATGCATGCTGAATACAAATATACCAAAAAAAAAAAATTATGGAGCAGATAAATGACAAAAATTGAGGACTTTTAAGGACGTATCAGCCTTTTTAAGTACTTTTAAGGCCTGGAAAACCAGTTAAAAAATATTAAGCACTTTTAATGACCGTGGGAACCCTGCAAAAGGAAACAAAAAAAAAAATCTTAAGACCTTAAGACTGCTGAAAATGTAACAGATAAAAAACCACTTATTTTATATTATACAAACTTGCAAACTTTGGCTTTTGTACTTAATCATACCAAACTTTGCAAGTAACACTTTACACACAAATGCTTCAGCTTAGAAATGTAAACAAACAAACCACTATACTAAAAGCCATAATAAATTAATCGTGCCTTGTCAATGGTCCTAAATAATTAATCTCTTCATACAAAGTTCTCGTTACTACCTGGCTAAAATAATTAATCTTCCAACTGTGTTCCATTAACTACGTTCCAGGCGTAAGAACAAAATATACACAGAACACAACAAAAGATTAACGACAGCAGAGAACATGTTCCAATTCGAAGAAAGCAGCCAAGAAAAATTCATGTAAAACTATAATTATATACAAAAGCCATAGTAACTTTCACCTCGAAACCACCAACGAACTAAAAAAAAAGCATAAGACAATACTCTTCTGGAAATAGGCCAACAGAAGGGAAATTACATTGAAGCATCATTTATTTTGTAAGGCTATTAGAAACAGAGCTTATCGTTTTTGTCATCATAGTTAATGAATTATTTAGTCACAGTGAGCTGTTTCTAAAGAATCTCCCTTTCTCTGTCTAATGCAGAATTAATGCAGGATAGTGGAGACAAATGGAGAATTCCCCTCCCCGATCAAAAGCAAATGGGATGAACGCAAAATTACTTTTACAAAGTGATTGATTTTGAAAGAGATATTTTTGTGGCGTTCGAATACCATCTTTTATCTTATTCAGATGCTGGAAGTGTGGGGGTAGGATTATTTTGTGGTGATCAAAGTTAGCGGAAAATGCTTAAAAAAATATGTGTAATGCCCTTTCAAAATAAATATTCTGACTTTTTTACAAAATTCTATGATAATGATGATTATGGGAGAAAAGAATTTGCACGGGAAAATCAACTTTAATTTGAGTTGGGGTTCCTTTATCTTACAGAGAAACCAATATTAATACCACTATCATCAAAATACAGGATCTGCCAAAGAATTTTGACCGGGTACTATATTTGAGAAAATTTTAACCCTATAGAACACGCGCCCTGAGTGGTCTCCTCACTTGCCGCCCATCTTTGCCTGCCTTAGAAATAAAGAAATGTTTTATACTTCCTCAATTCAAATGTTTTGGAATACCTTAACCAAAAATAAATAAAAAAAATTATGTTTCTGCTGTAAAATACATTAAAAACCTCTCATGTCGATTGCGCATTCCGAAGTGATTTTTTGATTGCGCATACCCAAGGATTAAATCATTTACGCAAAGAATTTAATTTTCCAATAATTATGAGACAAATTTACTTTCATAAAAAAAAATTACTAAGTGTTCCAAGAAAAAAAAACTTTCTTTTTAAAATAAAAATATTAAATAAATTATTCAAACAATACTTTTAAAGGTGCCAATTGTTAAAACATAATATTTTTTTAAGTACTGTTCTTTACAAAATTACCTGCAATGGACAATTCCCACATTTTTTTATTATTCAATTCTAAATGTTTCGAAAAGGCCATAAACACAAAAATGTCTACTCAATGAGCGTTTCTTTTTTTAAATTTGCAATTAAAGTTTCCCTGTTAGACTTTGGCGATAAAACGATTCATTCAGATCAAATTGAATACAACAGCACTTGATCTGAAAGGCAGCTATGGAAACCAGTTTTGCAAGTTTCTCACAAATCATACCAACCTGTATGGAACAAGGCAAATGTCTACCAAACCAACACCAACTATTTGCCAGAAACCTTATAATAACCATAGAAATGGAAAGATGTTTTGATGTCATAGCTTTAGTTGAGTGTTTTGATCGGACTGGTCTTGGGGCATTTTCTTTTCTTAATATTTAAATAACTAATTTTTTTTAAAGAACTTTTATTTGAATATTTGGAATCAGAAAGAAATTCTTCATAAATATAAACTAGTTTCACTCATTTTTTAAAGAATGCAGGAATTGTCCATTATGTAAAGAATGTTTTTCACAAATATTTTGTAAAGGATCTGTAAATAGACCAAAAGTTCTTCTCAATATACTCCTGCAGTAAAATGTCAAATTAAATTCTAAAACACTAGAAAAAAAAAGAAAAATCAGACCATAAGCCAAATATTTTCAATTTTTTTACAACAGCGTTTCCCAAACAGTAGATCATGAAGCAATTTCTGGTGTGTCTGAACTGTTCCCCAGTTTAATCTATTATTATAAATCTTTGAGGTTTTCATGTGTAAATTGAATGTCATAAGAAACAGCAAAATGGGAAGGGAGAAATAACAAAATGTTAATAAGCAGCTGCCTGTGTGATCATTTTGTATAACATATCAGTTGCTAATTGAATCGTTTATTTCAGAAACCACATAAGTCACTGAAGGTTAGTTCTTGAGAAATCAACGAAAACAGTTTTCCCTTTAACTGGTTTCTGCATTAAACGCGATTTTCAACGATCAATTTAAACAATAAATGATTAACCTGACTCTTCTGGTTTATGTCACATCGTCTACCACTAAGGAATCAATGCGTAAAAAAAAAGTCAATTTCGAAAATTAGTGACTTATGTGGTTTCTAAAATAAACAATTCAATTATTAAGCTAAATTGTTTTTTGCAAATTTTGAAAGTTTTAAAAAGTAATTTAAAAAATGACAGATTGTACATGCTCTCAAACCTGTAAGAAGAGTAAATTACTTTTAATTACGTAAGATTTTAACTAATTTAATTATTTTTAGTAAATTAAGACACATTCTGAAATTTATTAATTACAATTTGAAAAGTTTTTTTTTTTATGGTTAATTAAAAATAATGTTGAAAACAATTATTTGACGACGGGAGAGGATGGTGTTGTAAAAATTGTGAATCATTTGAAAGTTAAGGAACCTCTGCTTTACAAAATTAAAAAAAATTTCATCTTAAAATATGACTTTTGGTGAATATTGCCTATTTGTTTTTTGAAAATTTATATAAAATGAACACATTTAAATTTAAAAGACTTGGCTGTAAAATATCAAGCTCTAGGGGAGATGGTAGGGACGAGACACAACAATCAGTAAGTCAATGTAATCTGCATTCAGAACTAATACTAAAATATTCTTAAATTGTGATTCACTGTAATAGATGTTTTTGGAAAGATAATAAACAACTTATTAATTTGAAAATTAATACTCCACTAATATTCAAATTATCAGAAACCAATTACGTGGCAGAATTGCAACCAAAAGCTCACCTAGCATGCAAGAAGCTTCAGTATTTTGATCTGTTCTCACAAAGATGCCAGTTGACATTGGAAAATTTCCAAAGACAAAAGTATTGCATGAAGAATGATCAGGGTGTCCACAGAAAAGTTATTTTAAAATTCCCTGATATTTCCCTGATTATTCCCTGTAACACCCAATTTTTTCCCTGATTATAAGTTATCGACAAAATATATATAAATAATAAACTTTCAAATAAAAGAACATTCAAATTCACCATCATAAAGAAAATTATGATGCATGTACTGTTTATCTTTACACATTTATGACACAAATACCAAATTGCTTCATTTAGAGTAGTGTATGTATAGTGTACCTGCACTGTGCAATTATACTTTAAAATCACACTTTTTTTTACATTACAATCTAATCTCAAAAAAAGAGGACTCTAGTATTAAATTTCAGATTTAATAAGCTGTTTTCTTAAGTAAAATTTTAAAAATAAAGACAAACCATAAATCATGTCAAAATGGATCAAACACACACACACATTTAACAAATACTCTATATATTATATTAACTATTTTTGTTTTCTGAATACTTGAAATTGTAATTAAATTTTAAAAATCAATAATTACTTTAAAATATTTTGTAAAGTAAAATTTTTTTATTTTACTAATTATATATCAATTTGTGTATTTAAAAAAAAAAAAAAAAAAAAAAAAAAAAAATGTCTTCAAATGTAGTTGGATTGGGGGAGTTACACCATTTTCATTAGCTTTTTAGTTTGCATAATTTCGTTGTCCAAATTGTACAATTTCATTATATGCATTATTTGAAATTTTCTTTTTTGTTTAAGATCAGCTGTAGCCGCTTGTTTAAGTACAATACCCAAGCAAAATTTTTACAAAATAAACACATTTTCCCCAGACAATTAATTTTAAACAATTATACATAAAAAAAAATTGCTTTAACTTTAAACTATTACTTACATCTATAATTAAAATGTAAAATTGTTTTTCCAAGTTAAAATAATTTTTTTTACATTCAATAGCAGTTAAAATGACAATTTTAAATAAGGATACATAATAAAAACTGGGAAGATTTGGATTAATTTCTTGTGCAAAATTAAATTAAAATTCTAATCATTCAACATTAATTCAAACCAAACGGTGAAAACGATCCTCACATACACAATAACGTACATAGCGGCTTTCACATCAGCGGAAGTCTAGGCGAATGACACCAAAACGACGTCGTGAATCTCGCCAATAACTTCAGGTAAAACGACTTAAATCTAAGTGAAAATTACAGCTACTTCAACGTAAATATCGGTGATAGCGGCCGCCGTACGGGCGCAAGTCTCGGCAATTATATTAAACCAACAATCGGCAAAAATGGTTGTCAGACAAGCAAGTAAACCCAATGAAATTGTAATGCAGTTTTGAATCCGTCTCAGGAATGATGGAAATTTCACAAAAAAAACCACGCTGAAATCTAAAAAAGCAGAACTGTACCATGGCTGACAGGTGCAATCTCTGAAATAGCGTCAGGGACACATCACGAAAATGAGCAGCATGCAAGAACGCGTTTCTTGCCCTCTATAATCACGAAAATATCGGCCATTTTACCATCGTAACGTTCAGAAAAATGACCATCAAATACCAACGTAAATAATGCCGATAGACTACTATAATATGAGAGAAAAATGAGGAAGAAATGTAGTCATTCCATCGGCGATTTAAGGCAAATTTGAAAGCAAGCAGGTTCAGTGATTGTCAGGAAATTTTAATGCAAACTTTTTTTTGAACTTTTTCTATTTTTTTTTTTTTTTTTTTTTTTTTTTTTTTCAAATTTATTTTTGTATTTTTGGTAGCAGTGTATCTTTAATTGTCAAAATTAATAGTTTCATTTTAATTTCGTAAAATTCCTTTAAACTTTTTGACAAAATCCCTGATAATTCCCTGATTTTTCCCGAAATACCGAATTCCCTGACTTTTCCCGATATTCCCGGTTTTCCCATTCTGTGGACACCCTGAATGATACAAAGCTGGAATAAGTTGTACTCTCTTTACATTTGTCTCTGTCTAGATAAAATCAGTCAGGGAACGAACGAATTATGGAACACATGTCCTGGTCACCAATATGATATTGGTAACTATGTGGTGGCTATGTACAGCAAGAAGAGCCGGACGGCATCTCAATTATTAGTTTAAAATTAAAATACAACTAAGTACCAGTCAACTTTGATTATTTTAGCAATTTTCTTAAATGTCGATTCAAATCTCAAATAAAGATGAAATTTCTATGGTAGGTAAGTAAAAAAAATCTCTGATAAATAGCAGACATGTTGCGCAATGCATAATTGAGGAGAAAAAACGCTCAAATCAACTAAATCTGACGATCATCAAGCAAGCTACAACCACAAATTGAGGTTCCAAATAAACTGCACTGTTGCCATTGTAACCACTGCTAGTATGGAATCATTCCTTTTGTGCTATGTATATGGCGTGGCGATATGCAACCCATTATGAATTTTGTAACTTCGACAGTACTTGTGAATTCGATGTACTACTCGGCTAGTGTGTATGTGAATTGGGTTGGTTGTTTTCAGATTATCTGGCGCCGTCAGCAACACGAGGGCTATAATGCGCCGAAACATTCGTCATTAGACAAGCCAACATACATTTACAAACACCCATGCCTAATACGGGACTCGAACCCGCAACCTCGCGGTCTAGAAGCTAGCACGCTAACCACTACACCGTTTGGTCGGCCGTATGTGAATTGGGATGTGGGAGGGAGAACCAAGAATTTCTTAGAATTTTCTCCAAACGAAAATAGTTTTCATGAAAGGTTTACACACGTGTTTTCTAGTTACTTCTTAAGTTAATATTAAAATGCATGATTTAAACATTCCAAAACATGGTGCCCCGTTTTAAGGTTTTTTTTTTCCTTCTTTCTATTTATCTTTCTTGTATCATTTTGTAAATATTGAAAGGAAATTTTAAGTTTAAGTAAATAAGATTAAAGAATTTCCATTAATTAATGATTGTAAGGAAAGGGCGGGGGTTGCTCTGTTTTCTGGCTGGACTAACATTTTCAACCATCGGCCGCCACTGAACTGGTATGAGGAATTAAGACTGATACTTGCACATATTCTTTATTCATAAATTTATGTATAGAAAAGTTAAAAAGGTGTTAGGTGCTAAATGACCATATTACAAACAACATGAGGTCTCGCAAGAGTACAGACATTCTACATATGCAATACTTATGGCAGTGTGTGTTATGACACATGAACCCACTTCTGTTCAGTTGACAAGTTATAGTTCCACTCAGAGCACAGAATCGAGCTTCTCTTTTATACATTGCATTCAAAGTTATTTGACATGAATCCAAAAACAAAAGGTTGTCTAACATCAACTGCAGGATTGTCTGGTGGATATTTTCTTGATTTACTTCCATATGAGGCACAAATGCGGGCAATTTCCTTTCAATAGACCTCAACAGGAAGATATTTTCCCGTTTGATCTTTATATTACTACCATAACCAGTGGCGGCTCGTGCACTACAGCCAGTACAGTCGGGCTGCATCTAAATTTTTATTAGTCCAAAACTAAAAGTATATACTTTGCAATTTTCTAAAATGAAGATCTAATTTCTACAGTAAGTGTAAAAAAATCCGAGAAATAGCAAACCTGTTGCCTCAATACTCAATTCACGAGAAAGAAATGCTTCCAATCAACCTATACTGGTGATCTTCCTCCGAAGAGCAGCCAAGTGTCCCCGGAACACAGCTTCGGCTGCGACGTTGCCATGGTATTCGATAGAATCCAATAGATCCTATCCCTCCACCAAATATATAGGGTGTCTGTCAGTGAGCACTTTTCGACATTCGGCAGACTTTGAGAATTCAGTGAACTGATAGGTCGAAAATTAGTATGGGTAAGGCAAAGCGAGACAAATCTAAAAACCCCTTCAAACTGAATGTCATTTTGAAACAATGGAGCCCTATTATGATAGTGTGTGTTTTATTGGAAACACCATTTGGAAGATGGAAAGAAGATGATAAACACAAACTATTTAAAGAAGATACCCGGCACAAAAGCTGTCCATCCATCAAAGAAAAAATCAGCATGATAGAAGTTTAAAAATTTTTGGTATGAACATTTCCCGTGGCTGTGTGGAAGCTTTTATTTACAAAAATTTTTACGTTGGCCGTGTTTGATTGTGCTGGATATAGTGGATTAAACAAAAAGATACCTCTCTGATTAGTAGACGCTTCAATGCTTCATGCAATTACTCCTCAAAGCAGTAGGGAGAGAGGGGGGTTTGGGAAGTCTCACGTTTCCGGCTACACTAACATTTTCGACCACGAGCCGCCACTGACCAGAGCACTAGATTCAATTCAATGTTCAGTATTTCACATGTGTAGTTCATTACAAACAACCAATCATTTCAGGACAGTGGCTGTTAACATTAGAGTTGCTACAGATTTACAAATTAAAATAAATGTACTATGCAGACCAACATTCCTTGAAGGATTCGAACAGCCACACTTATGTAGAGTCAACTATTAGGGCGTAAAATCGTTTGAAGATACCTACACCCAAACACAAGGTCACAAACCACGACAACAGCAAACGCACTTCGCTAACCAACTTAATAAACACTGGCGTTCTGTGCTAATTATATCAATTGAAACTTCAAAACTACTTTAAATAAACATCACACAAGCACAATACCGGCTTGATCTATTTCGAAAATAAACGATTGTAAGCAATCAAAACGATCCACGATCTGGTCAAAAAAAAAATTTCAAACGTATAACAACAAAATCATGCCAAAAAAGAAATGAATTTAATTTTCCTGCAAAGAAATGTCCACCAACAATAGTTCAGACACTTATTTGTTTTCGACAAAAAGGTAAATTCCATGAAATAAACTTAAAACAACCGAGCATTTCATTCATAGTCAATAACATAACTAAGCCTAATGCTATTTATTACGATTCACCATCAGTATACACCGCTTATTATCCATCAATTTGCCGATTAAATCTGAAATAAAAGAAACATCTGCAACACCTGCGTTGCACCAAAAACCAGCAATTAGAAAAACCAGCGAAGCACCTTCTCCGAATAGGGTAACGAAGCAAAACACACGTACAGGATGTCATGAAGAAGATATGGCAGCAGGTTAAAAATCGTTCGCACATTTTTAAGACTTACCTCTGGCAAATGCGGCGCTGAAGAAGCAAAAGATGATTATTCCAAGATGTTTCATGGCTAAAACATATAAGTGATCACAGTATATCCAGTTCGAAGATGTCAAAATATGCTTTTTTTGGATGTAAATATTCGTCCCCAATATCACAATCCCTACAGACTGCTTCTTCGGATCGTTTTGGTTGTTTCCCCTCCCCTGCTCCAACACTCCCCTGCTCACAGCGCAGGGTTGCCGGAAGAGGTATCGTGTTTTGTCGCCTGAACGCCCTTTGGCGTCGGAATGTACCCGCCAACGTGAATCGAAGGGGGAGATGCTTGAATCGACAAGCAGCTGGGAAGGCAAATACAACTTAAAACGTCATTAATTATTGTTCCTTATTAATTATAGTAATATTTTCATGTATATTGTAAATGTTAGAATCAGCAGAGTTAATGGGAAAAACTGACATTTGTATTTCCCATCGTAACAAAAATGAAACATTGTCACTTTTCCGTTTGTCAAAATGAAACATTGTCATATTTTCGTTTGTTTTTATAAAAGAAGATAACAGCTTCGCTAAGTTGTGCAATTAGTGATTAAATTGTCCTTGTAAAACTTGTATAGAAAAATGTTTTTAGAGACACTTCAATCTTTCCATTTTACTTTAATGACTTTTTTTAATAATATATTATAATTAGGCATTTTTGTTGTTGTCCTTTGAAAAGATTTATTTTGTAGTATAGGAATGTGTCATCTTTTCTCTCCTGTGTGACACTGTTAAAGAGCTCACCTGTGTGCAATTCGTAAACACTTTGAACCAACAACTGTGGTTGCCAACTCAACTTTCAGAAACTAGTTGAAACAATATTAATTGTCATACAACGAAATTTATTTTTATATTTGAGCCCTTTTTATGAGAAAAATCCCGATTTATTTATTGAATAATATTGAGTAGTCTATACTAGTTTGAACATAGGGTGTAACTAAAATTTTCCGGAAATTTTTCGCGTATTATGCTGTGCGATATGCAAATACGGATAAATACTCGTAGACGGTATGCAATCCCCTTAAATAAAATTTATGGCTTTTTACAAAAACAAAATTAGTTACGTATTATACTTTCGTATGATTTTTACAGGGATTTTCTTCCAAGCAAGTAGTAGTTTAGAAAATAGAGGTGCAATTTTATCGACCATTTGTCTTACACTAGCACACACATTTATAACAAGCAATAAAGTGTTTTTACAGATTGTTAAGATCAGTGCAAACCTATAAATGTTTATATTTATTTACAAATAAACCAATATCTCACCGTGTCCATGGCAGATGCTTAAAAAGAACAAGCAGGCCTACACTCGTGGAATAAGACACGGCTAGCCGTGGAATAAAGGCCACACTGGATAGAAACGAGCGCTTAGGCATTCACTCCAGGCGGTAACACTAACAACTAAGTCAAACCCCATTAACGCAAAGTCGTTTAACATGAAATCCCGTTTAACGCAAAGTAAAAGCAGTTCTCCGTACTTAAAACTTAAATTTAATGTACTCGTTTAACATGAAATTCGGCTAACGCGAACAATTTCGCTGGCCCCATCGACTTCGCGTTAACGGGGTTTGACTAAACAGTGGAAACAGCCGCAGTGGACTTGTGGAGCTG
Organism: Linyphia triangularis; assembly: GCA_963978545.1. Taxonomy (NCBI): domain Eukaryota; kingdom Metazoa; phylum Arthropoda; class Arachnida; order Araneae; family Linyphiidae; genus Linyphia; species Linyphia triangularis. Next base: position 60,606,147 of record OZ021729.1, read on the forward strand.
CATTCCGACCAGTAACAGCTATTTTCTTAGCTTGGTCAGGGCTGCCAGGTCTGGCAATTTTTCGCCAATTTGGCAGTTTTTGGGGACTTTGCAATTAGCCATTTTTTGTCGACTTAAAACTTTTTTTCTGTTGAATTTCAACTTTTTTTCCATAGCAACTGCGTGCGCCTGTTTCCTGGGATTATTGGGGAGTGGGATTGGATAGAAGGCATATTTATTGCACTATCTTTTTCTGTTTTGTTCTCAACCATTTACTTTAAAATTCTTTGCTTTTGGTTAATTATTAGGCATCAAATATGAAACTTTGATATCTAGTTTTAGAATGAAGTTGTTCATTTATAATAAAGCCTATGTTTGAATTTTATTTTCATTATTCTTTATGGAAACAGAATTTGGAATTGTATGTTGTATTTTTAAATCCTTTCTATTAAATTCGATTTTGTTTGTGTTGGGTGTACAAATCTGCAACGGTGATTAAGACAGAGTATTTTTGGCGATTTTTTTAATGGGCAGTCGGCGATTCCCGTTATCTTAAAGTTTTCAGCCCTGGATATTTTTATTTTAGCTTGCGTTCTAAACATTTTTCACTTTTCCCCCTTTTTGATCGACTTTTTGAATTTCTAATATTTTTTTGCAAATGGAATTGATGTAATCTTCTTAGGTCTTCATTTATTAATTTATTTCATTATTAATTAAAACCAGAGTTCACCAAAATGCGTGAAATTTGCGTGAATACGCATTAAAAATCAATTTCACTCCATAGAATTAACTTCATGCGTGAATTTACGCATCGGCACATCACGGTTAAATTTTTAAAAATAATCTTTCATTTTATAAAAACAGCGATCATCCTAACCGTTTTCCGAAGGTCGGCGCTACCTCCCTGCCCTTTTTCTTTGAAAATAACGTCCTTTTTCTGAAAAAATGCAAAGATTTTCTTTTAGTTTACAACGGCAATTTATACGGATCACCCCCTTCGAAATCACCAATTACGCATGCGCATTCATGCTCAAACGTGCCTTTCAAAGATCAGTGACCGACTGAAGTCATTGAATGGCTGCTAATACTACGTGCGTGACTAGTAGGTAGATTGTAGAGGGGTGTCCCACAATTTCCAAATGTAATTTCGTACGTTCCTTTATTAAGAGTATTTCGCCGGCTTTTTACCATGACTTTTTGCTCAACATAGAGAAAAAAAAGAAACCTCATCATGTAGTCCGAAAGCAAATGTAATCCCGTTGGCCACTTCATGATGCAAACATGTGGGTGGTGTCATTCTCTTCGAATGAATGCGTAGAAAATGAAATCCGATGGTGGGTACCTGGCATCCCGGTATGAGTGGCGCTACAATCGAAAATCCAAAATGGCCGCCACCGTACCGCCTAACGTGCATTTTTGTCGAATAATGGCTTCCCAACTCATTTTACCAACTAGTTGACTATAAGAAAACCTGTAAGAAATAAAATTTCCTTTCCAAAGGTATATAACACATGCATGTTAGGTTAAATTACACATTTCAAAATGGCCGCCACGTCGCGATCTTAAATACGTTTGTCAGGTTGGTTGGTTTGTACTCTCAGCGATTTATACATGTGCACAATAACGGCTAATCAGGCCGAGAACTGCAGCTGAAAGTGGATTTCGAACCACAAAGAACATCCATGCCCAACCCGGGATTCGAACCCGGCAGGCCCGTGTTGGACCCCTTGTTAGGGCGGTGGACGGCCTTGGCCAGAGGGCGCCAGCACTGTGCAGGGGGAGGACTACCGGGGGGGGGGGGTATGGAATATAATAACTAAAGCGTTAATCGCACATGATGCTGGGTTCAATATGCTTTTCTGGCAGCAGGTCACGGTACGAACGGACCATCACACTTATACATATCGTACCGGCATTTGTCAAACAAAATGACCATGTATTGTTTGCTAAATTCTAATTTTCATTTGATCCATTTCAAAGTAGTAGTTGAAACATAATAAGTATAATTTTGGTAAACTAACACACATAGAAAATTAAGACGAGACAATTTAACATACATTTCAAAAAAAGTTACTAGCATTTACTACTTAATTCCTTAAGGAAAGTAACAAAAACAAATATGTTCACAAATGTAATGTTCTTTGATTGAATTTACAAACTAAACCTGAAGAAGTATTTTTAATTCGGAGCTGGAGTGGTAAAGATAATCAATAACAGTGTCTGGATCTGTGGAGTTTAAAATATCAGCTTATGAGTGCATTAACAGTAAAGATTCTAAATTTTCGTTTGTCAAAGACGATCTCAATCTGGTTTTAATAAGTTTCAATTTAGAAAATGCTTGTTCGCAAGAAACTTGAGTCAAGGGAATGGTTAGAAGAAATTTATATACTTTTAGTGCGTCTGTGGGCGGGATCAACTAAACGGAAGTGATCAGTAAATAATTATCACAAAATAGTCAATTTTGGCCAAAATATTGACGCACTAATTCTGGTAGTTAGGGATTCTGAAAGCAATAATTAAACACTAAAATTTGGCACCGGTCATACAATTAGTGCGGAATAATTAACATCGATTTAAGGCTCGCGTACATTCGGCAATCTGCTAAAATTGGCGATTTTGGCAAAATATTGTCGCACTAATTTTGGCAGTTAGGGATTCTGAAAGCACTAATTATGCCCAACATTTTAACATATAATGAATGATGATTGCTTTTGTGGGCGGGGCCAGCAGTTTGCCTGCCTACCCTCAATTAACCTTAAATTTTATGAAAAGTAAGAACGCACTAATTTTTTGAATGATGGATTCTGAAAGCACTAAAATTTGGTTTATATTAAAAAAATAAGTGCATTTGTGGGCGGGGCCAACGAAACGCACCTGTCCATTCAGTAGTAGCCTACAGTCGCAACATTCAAATCGGCCGCTCGGCAATATCGAAGATAAGCCTCGTCGTAAAACTTGTCAGTTTCGGAACAGGGGGGCGCCAAAATTTCCAGGCTAGAGGGCGCACCGGGATACGTCCCGGTGTCCCGGCCGCCCAGCACGGACCTAGAACCCGGCAAACTTAGCGTGAAAAGTTAGAGAGCACTAACCACACAGCCATCAAGTGGGCAGTGCGTTTTTCAGAGTAATAGCTTCTCAGTGCGCTTTATTCACTTGTTGGCTTTTGGAAAACTGAAGGAAATAAAATAACTTTTGTAATGGAATATCTACCTAGTCAAAATTTAAGATGGGCGCTGCATTATCGTTGCTGGAATATCTTTTCAGAGTAATAGCTTTCTGGTGCACTATATTGTTGCACAAATTGTCTGTATATAGTGTAAATAGTGACGTATTATTTTAAAATTCTATTGTAATTTATTTTTATCTTATTTTTTTAACAGCGATTATACAGGTTAGAAAAAGGTGGCAACACCTAAAGCAATCGAGAAATGTCGAGATGTTTCTTTTTCGATGAATTGGCTGGAAATTTCGGGAATGTTCTCACGCGCCTGCTATATAAAGACCGGAGATCGGGAAAGTTTTCAGATTGACTTCGGACTTCGTTGAAAGCTGATCGCTTTGTTGACCTATTGGAGTGAGCTTGTATAATCGCTGTATTCGAAGCTGTTCTTGTTGAAGCTTGTATTGAAGATTAATAGTGATTGCACTGTTATCTGTGAATAAATTTTGTGAGTTTTCTGAAGAGAATAAATACTAGTTTTTATCTGAAAAACTGTGCCATCATTGCCTCAGTGAAAAAATTCATAACAATATAAACATGTTGGTTATTAGAAAACTTTTTGGAATTAAAAAAAAAAGCTTTCTGACCATTATAGCACCTTTACATTGTCACTCCAAGATTTAAAATTCAAAAAGGACACGATTATTGGGTATCTGTTTGGGACTCTAATAATAGTTTCCACATTATATTATAAGATAAATGAGCATCACAGAGAGCTAATATTTACAGACTGGACAGTAAAATAAAGCCTTGGCACTTTTCACAAGTAAATAAACTACAACAGACTGATAATAAACTACGGCAGCTCAATATTGATACGACAAAGTTTTTCAACATTTGGAATGTGAATGTGACAGAAGAGCGTAACAGTGCAATAGTTTTTGTTATACCTATATAACAAATGGTGTAAACAATACTAAGATTTTTCATTATCATTAAGTTGAATTAGCATCTTCATCCTCATCTTCCTCATTATCATTCATCATCAGGTCAACAATTGCAGTGTTGTCACATAGTCGTCATCTTTAGTGCAAGGCAGATTGTTGATATAGCATCGACAGAGAAGGCCACACCGACGCTTCAGACAGGAGCACTTAGTCAACTCTAAGAGCCCCTGCGGAGCACAATTTTCTATACATGAAATAGGCTCAAATTTCCCATCCACAAGTGACCAGCCAAAATCAGTAGGTTGAGGTATGTCAGGATGCTGTCGAGTATCTTGTGCCCGAATTATTGCTTGGTAGCGTGCACGCAAAAGACCTGGATAAAGAGATACCTTTGCTGAGGTGCAAGATGTTCCCCAGTCTTTGGTTTTTTAGTGAAGAGCCACCATCTTACCTCCCCAATGTCTGTCATTTTGGTTCGCGGTACATACACAACTAACAAACGAATGCCTCTAACTTTTGTAACATTTCTGTGGTAACTTTTGTAACAGTTTGTGCTGTCTCATCTACTGGAAATTGTGTTAGAATTCGCTTTTCTCATTGGATGAAGGGTATAGATTTTGAGGTAGCTCCTCCAGGATACACATAAGCTTGCTTTTTTTAGAGCAGTAATACATACATCCATGTAGGGAAAACAAAGCGGGTGGCAATAATGAGAATTCATAACGACAAAAAGTTGCCTTCGAATCTACATCACCCGACTTCTTGTTCCAATCATCAGTCTAGAAAATATTGAAAAAACATCTTTTAACTCTAACAATTTTTCCTACATTGTTACTTTAAAATTTTGGAATGCGGATTTGCAGGCATAAGTTTCATTTTTTTCATTGGTGTCCATAACTGTACTGAGGGCTTTGATGGTACCGATTTTTCTGTTGATACTGTTGGTTGGTTGATCATTTTAATGCGTTCCTCAATGAATTTGGAAAGAAGACTTTCACCAATATCAGCAACTGTACACATATTTATTTGAACGTCATCGGGAAGAACTTTCTTACACACCAGATTATAAGATGTTCTCTATTTGCATTAAAAAAAGGTTGGTATAAACCCACTATAAACTTTTCAACGTTGTGATCCTGACCCTTGCGAACCGATAGACAATATTCATGATGACATTTTGCATTGGGGGTGGCATTTTTAATCATTACATTGGTTAATGCATCAATTTTTGTGAGCTACGATCTGGCAGAAAGAATCTTGTCCGAACAGTCTTGTTTAGAGTGATGCCTGTAAGTCCACCTTGGTCTTCAAGTCTTCTGTTCTGATGTTCCAGAGCTTCATTGGCTCTTAAAGCGCAAAATGGTATTTTGATTTCATTAACAACCCACTTTCCTTGCTGTAATTCTTGCCATATAGTTGTAAGCATTTTATTAAGTTTTTCCATATCCATCAAGTACAGTGGAATCATTCTTGTATAGTTTAGACGATCAAAGGCATAGAAATACATATGAAGTCCTTTGTCCCTGTGCAGCTGCCAAGTGCAAATCCAAGTCTGTATTTCTAACTAACCCTATAGCTGTGTAGTTAGCTTTCTGGATTCACGTGCTAAAGGTGCCGGGTTCGAATCCCGGGTTGGGCATAGTTGTTCTTTGTGGTTCGGATCGGAATCCACGTTCAGCTGCAGTTCTCGGCCTGATTAGCCGTTATTGTGCACAAGTATAGATAGCTGAGCGTACAAACCAACCAACCTGAAAAACGTACTTAAGATCGCGAAACGGCAGCCATTTTGAAATTTGTAATTTAACCTAACATGCATGCGTTATATACCATTGGAAAGGAAATTTTATTTCCTACAAGTTTTCTTGTAGTCAACTGGTTGGTGAAAGGAGTTGGGAAGCCATTATTCGACAAAAATGAACGTTAGGTGGTACTTTGAATTTTTGACTGTAGCACCACTCGTACCGGGATGCCAGGTACCCACCATCGGATTTCATTTTCTACGCATTCATACGAAGAGAATGAAACCACCCACATGTTTGCATTATGAAATGGCCCACGGGACCACTTTTTTCAACATTAGCGCCCAGACTAATGCGTGGAATCATGCAAAACGTAGAGCAACACTATGTCGTCCGTACATCTAGTAGGATTTTTTTATTTATTTTTTGTTGTTGTTGGTAGGACTGGTTCAGAAGTTTAGATCATTTTGCCTATGTCTATCGCCGGCGTTTTTTCGAAATCAAGTTTTATTTCTCCGTTACTGGCGCGATAGTTTTCGCAGTGTTGCCGGCATTAGCCCGATAGTTTCGCGGGACACCAACGTGGTGCCACCGAACGGCATAGTGTTACAAGTTAGTTTAAGGTTTATAACCACCAAGTGTTTTTAGTAAGCTTTTAAAAAGTATATTTCTGCTCTGACACGTGAAATCGCTATCGTGCATTCAGGGCCGGATTTACGAGTATGCCGCCTGTAGGCTTAAGTCCATTTGCCGCCCCCTTTAAAGTTCATGTTTGCTTAATAAATTTGTTTTATACAACAAAAGGATAGAATTCATTGGTGTTTTCATCTTTTTTAATTAGATTGCAGTACAAGAAAGTTATAATACAAGATTACGTGTTGTGAATTTGTATTATGTTATAGTTTTAGAATGTAGGCTATGTAGAAGGACTAAAACGTATTTTTAAATAACATGTATTCTTAAATTGGTACGGAAAATATATTAACATCTGAAAGTACTTCATTTTAACTTTTGAATGAATTGCCAAACTGCCGCCCTCTGAAAATTTGCCGCTCTAGGCCGCAGCCTACTTAGCCTATTTAGAAATACCGCCCTGGGTGCATCTCTCTTATTGTTGTAGTTATTAATTTTGTCAAAAAATTTATTTTGCTTTGATTTTAAAAAATTTGAATTTAAAAAATACCCTTTGAATTTTAAAAATACCCCTTTAACATTTAGAGAGGGTATGAAAATACCATTTGAAAATATTTGACTGGTGAACACTGATTAAAACCAAACATGGTAAATTGCTGCATTCCACGCTGTACTTCATATTCTGGAAAGAGAGCAGATGTTAATCATTGCCAATTTTTATGAACAATTGCAACTTCTTGAGCTCAGATCGAGTTTCAATAGTGTTTGACAACTAAGAACAAAAGATCCATTCCGAACTAACTTCGTTTTTTATCAAGCTTTGGGGGCTTAGGGGACGAACACAACGAAATCAAACAATTCCTAATTGACGTGAAAATATCGCCAAACCAATTTGGCGCCTATTTGTAGACGATAAAATATTAAAGTTCCACATCTGGTAATCTTTTTTTTTAATGAAAATGTACACATTTCTTTTCCATGTATATTTCTTTAACCTTTCTTCAGGAATTGTGTATTTTGATTTAACTTTAAAAAAAAGTTTCTGGAACTTTTAGCATACTATGGGTTTTGTATAGTTTTGGCACAAAATATTTAAAAAAAAAAATTTCTAAGTGTTTTATTGAAAAATCCTGAAGACAATTTATGATATGAATTATAAGAAGTAATTTAACGCAAAATTAAATGCATTTTTAAAAACAGTTTTTTAAATATATCAAATTTAAGAGCTGTCAAAATTTGAATTTTTTTAATTTAAAAAGAAAAAAAAAATTAAATTTGAAAATTTAAAAAAGTTTCTTGAGTTTCAAAGCAAAATACAGTAGTGCATAAAAAAATTTATAAAAATAATTCTAAAAATAAAGATTTTACAAATTTAAGTCCAAGGCCCCATTAACCGAATTTAAAAGTTGTTCTTGGCCATCTTGATCTAGTAATAAATTTTTCGATGTACCGAATTTCGTACTCTCTAGGCGTAGAACTCTGGATTTGCAAAAGGTTCAGATGTACAGTAACTCAGTTTTAATAAATAATTTTTTTTTTAAATAATACCCATAAAAACAGAGTTTTTAAAGGATCCTTTATATGTATTGTCAATTTTTATATTCACAGCGCCGTTATCAAAAACATTTCTATCAGCAAAATGTGCGGCAAACTACGTTTCAAAATTTATTTATTAAAAATGGACAGGAATCTCACATCCAAATATCATTTATTTATTCCGTTGAAGTAATTTTATTATTTATTTATTAAAAAAAAATTTGGTGACAGGTTTCAACAATGGTCGGTTCAATGCTTTTTTTAACGTGATGGGATGATGGAAAGTTAGTTTAATAGTATTTCATAAAAACGACCTTTTAGTGGCAGTAATAGCCCCAAAATTTGATAGAATGTATAGTTATCGAACCTATCTGGCGAGTTTCAGCCCGATTAGATGAAGGCAAGGAAGTTAATTCAGATTTTCCTCCCATCGACATAATCGAAGTTAATATAAAGGATTTTATAGATGACTTTTTCCGTCGGATTTTTTTTCTCTGTCGGATCCCCATTTCCCGTTATCATCCTCTCTGAAATGGTGTCCATTCTCCGTTTTAAATCCAAATGGGATTCAAACTTATCGAAATTGAATTTAAATTGAAAGTTGCATTCCTATACTCTCCGCACCTGAACCAAGTTTTCTTACTATTGAGTTACTTGAAGATTTTGGTATTTCTTCAAAATCCAAGTCATTGAAACATACTGTTATATTTGTTGCACTTTTTGTGTGTGTGTTTTTTACGAAACAAGTCAGAAACACTTATACGGTCTCTTTGATATCTTTATGTCCTTTGGAAACAATTAAATATAAATAATGATAGAATAACTGGTTTGACGCCATAAATAATATTCGTCATGCACCCTGTCCAAAAACAAATAATAACAGAATCCATAAAAACAAAGATTTTAATATAAATCCGTTATATGCAACGCCAATTTTTATATTAATTAGTTGCCAGCATGTGCTTGAAGTTGGCATCTAGTTTTATCTATTAAAATTGAATAAATCATTAAAATTGAACGCGAATTTATACACTTACATCCAAATATTTTTTATTTATTCAGATTAAAACAATTTTATTATCTATCAAAACAAATTTGGCAACAGGAAAGAGTTTAATCAATGATAGATTAAATGCTATTTCAGAGTGATTGGATGACAGGTAGTTTGTTTATTAGTGTTCCGTAAAAGCGACCCTTTAGTGACAGCCGCCAAATTTTGATAGAATGCATTGTCATCATGACCTCGAAACCGGTTCTCTGGATGTTGCACAGTGAAGAAGACGACATGCTACTGAGCCGGCGATTGTGGAGGAAGTTGCAATTGCAACAACTGAAGCATCGTTCAAATGCTACTGTTGTAAGTGATCATTTAATAGCACAAGCGCTGGACATTCCATGGGCATGAACCCTTGTGACTCCTGGATGTAGGGTTTTCTAAAAGATAGCGTTTATCAAGGATGTGTAACTAATGAAACGAATTTGAAAACCACCACTGTCATTTAAAGATTGCTTTTACAGAATGCTAATAAACCAACTTGCCGTCATTTAATCGCGTAGAAATAGCATTGAACCGACCATTGTTGCCACAAAAAAAATGTAATTAATAAATAATAAAATTGTTTCAATCAGAATAAATTAAAGATATTTGGATGTGGATGAGACGTTCATTTTTAATAAATAATTAAACGTAGTTTGCCGCACATTTTTCTGATGGAAATGCTTTTGATATTTAAAATTGGATGCAAACACCAAGCACACACTGGGAACAGAATTGGAACCTATCACGATTAAGGTCAATCGTAAACAAAAAAAGAACAACAAGTATATTTGCAGCACCCCCTATCGGTCATTACAAACGCGAATCCCACAATGATTTCCAAAGTTCCATTAACTGACAGCCTTTCGTCATTAATAACCTCGCCCTCATTGATTTTCCCTTGTAAGAAAATAAAGGATTCATATGAACATAATAAAGCAAATGAACATGAAATTTTGCTAGCTTTCTAAAAATTTCCTTTAATATGAGGATGTCATACAATTACTCAGTTATCTTAACTGATTTATTTATCAACCTTAATCTTAGTTGACGTATGTAGAAAATTGGACAATTAGATAATGCGGAAAAGTTCTCACTTGTTATAGAGTGATATAGTATCACAAATTTAACAGTTTTTTTTCTCTCAAAGCATGCTTTTTACATTGTCACACTATTACGCATCTAAAACTAGGAATGTAGAACCTCGCATAACTTTCAATTACGCTATTTATAAAACTGTATTTAAATTCGACGAAGATTCGTGTAATTTACCATTACTGGTAATTGTTTTCGTAATTTGATTGGTTACAAAAATGGCCTGTTAACCTTTAACTGCTGTGACATTAACTGTTGCATAACTAATGTGAGCGGTCTCTCAGACCGCTCTTCCTAAAATGCAATTAAAAGTGGACTGATATGCTAAATTGATGAAAATTCTTTTACTACGTATGATTAACAAATATTAAAATCACATAATTCAATTTTAAAGTTATTATATATGCCATTTTTAATAATTATACAATTTAAGAAAAAATAACTGTATCTCCAAAAAGAACATATCTATTAAGGTTTCATTTAATTAACTAACTTACAGTTCTGATAAAATCATTTCTATGTTATTCTAGTTTTAAAAATAAATACCTTTAGTAATATCAAGCATGATATTTTGAACTGCAATTAATACATAATTTTCGGGTACATTGAAGACAAACTGGCTGCTGAATATAACAAAAGTCCAAGAAATGCGTTTATTTCAGTGGCATCCGTATCGCATAATTCGAATCTTTCTTGATTAGAATATTTCCTTCTACATGAACTAATTTTCACGTTAGTCCATTTCACTATAACTTCTACGATACTTGCAACCCCCAAAAAGTAAATTCCATGTCTCCTCGGGCTCTGCTTTTGATCCAATTCCTGCTGGACGTTTCAATCCTGGCAATTGTACAATTATGTTATGTTTTGCAGTTCGAACGGCTCGATTAGGTTCTTGAACACACCATTTGAAATTGTTTTTTCCATAATTGTCTTGAGTCGAAGTGTTTGGAGAGACTTCAATCTCATCCGAAGACATTTCGGAATGAGTGTCATAGTCGCTTTAAAAAAAATCTGAATTTTCAGTATCTGAACACTCTACATCAGACCAATTATTAACGATATCTTCAATTTCTTCTTTCGTTAGAAAAACGGGGCGTTTTTTAAGAACATTTACAGCCATTGTGAGCTTTCTACGACAAATAAATCATATGACAACAGTCAACTTTGTCGGACAGAAACTGTGACGCATCTGCTGTGAGCGGTCTCCCAGACCGCATGTAACAGGAAAATAGAATAAAAGTAAAAATAAAAAAGCTAGCTGGACCAGTTGTGGAATGTGGCCTTGGTGTCACCTCTCAGGAAGGTAGTGAAGAGGGCAGAGACCATTATCCATTTTAAGGGGTGCAAACTCCCCATGAAAAATGATTTGCGGTCTGTGAGACCGCTCACAGCAGTTAAAGGTTTAAAGGATATTTTGGAATAAAATCCTCTACAATGGCGAAGTTGGAGAAATGTTTTTCGATAGTTATTTCGTTATCCTTTCTTGAAAGTGAAACAGAGGATAAAATGTCATTATTGGGTAAATGCTCAAGGAAAGAGATCTCTGTGCTATAGGCATTCATTTTTCAATTTTTTACATTTTTATCGAATTTCTAAGAGAATTTTTGGTTGTGGGAATGTTTAGGGTTACGACTCCCGTGGAAGATCGATATATTGCTATTGTAGCCAAGCGAAATCGAAGATAGCCCTCCACACGTATGACATCTATGGTTGCAGTGGCCATTGGTAAGACGATACTAAACTTCAACTTAACTAGACATCACTTAGACGATAGATCGTCACAGTGCTCATAGGTATTTAATCCATTTTGGCGGAGTGAAGACATAATTTTCGCCAAACCTTATAGCCTTTTGTTCTCTTGAGGGTTGTGGTTTGGCGAACATTATGCTTTCACGCCGCCAAAATGGATTAAATACCTATGAACACTGTGACGACCTACCGTCTAAGTGATGTCTAGTTAAGTTGAAGTTAAGTATAGTGTTCGTCGAAGGCTATACATGAATGGTCTGTACGCCCGGGTACCACGAGTTTGTGTTCATTTATCAATCCAATCCAAAGGGGCACGATTAAAGTGGTACCGCCAGCAGGTGAATTGGATTGTGTCTGATTGGAGCAACTTTATGTTTATAGGCGAGTTCAGATTTGCCCTACAACTCGATGATAAGCGTATAAGGATCTGGAGGGAACAAAAAACACGCGATAAACCCCAGAATACCACCGAACATCGCACATTCTGCGGTGAAAGCAACATGGTCTGGGCAGGGATTTCATTAGGATATCGCATCGACCTGCACATATTCAGGAGGGGTTTGTGACGGTCTCGAGATGACGTCTTAGCAGTGCTATAGAAGTGTGGGTAGACGCGGGGTGAAACGCAAGGCCTGATCATGACAAGTTGGAGCCCAAGGCCCGGAAACTTTTAGGGGCCCCTTCATCAAATGCGAGATTTATTGGAAATGAGCTTGACTCTTTGTCAAATGAATTAACATTAAATAGAGAAAAAATTGATAAATTAATGTCAATACATTATCTTCTTAAAGGTTTTTTTTTTTTTTTTTTTTTTAATCATAAATTAAGAAACAAATTTCAAATAACCAAATTTATAAAGCAAAACAGCTAAAACTTTGTAATGTAGCATTGCATTTCACGATCACAATGTGTAGTAATATCCGTGACAAGAATATCTGCATCATTATTCACAAATTCAAAGCCGACATTTGCTGATCCCGCAATTAATTTGTCAAGACTTCCTTTCAATATTTCTTCGAAAAATATTGTTTATTTACACTTTTAAATGATGGTTTGATGCATTTGAATAAATACACTCTGGGATACTAAAGACGGTTCAAGATCAATACAAAATTATTTTTATGTAAAAATTCTTTTATACAGATTGTAAAAGATATTCACAAAAAGAAAGAAAAGTTATAGGTTTACAGCCAATTTCGGGGCCCCCTAAAATCATGGACCCAAGGCCCGGGCCTTGTGGGCCTAGGCGATGATCAAGCCTGGTGAAACGTCCTCCCTTTTTTCAAGAAAATACCCATGCGTCCCCCCCCCCCCCCCACTTCTAAAACTACTGAAATCCACCCCCCCACTTTATAAGCATTCAATTCGCCAAAAAACTACTAATGAAAAATAACATTAACTCTTAAATGAAGTGAAACTGAGAAAAAGTTATTTATTTTTGCATTTAAAAACTCTAAAACTATTTATGGCGTATATATCATATCATTATGAAAATGTATTGTACTACTTTGTATAAAGAGATAAGTATTTTTACTAACAAATGCAGTTACACTTGGTCCATTTATTACTTTGGAGGAACTTTCTTCTAAGTTAAATTTCTATTCTTGTTTCATATAAAGACAAACTATTTTTATTTATTATTATTTTTAAAAATTTTTTTTAGAATTCTCTATTAATTTAATCTCATGAAAGTATGCACATTCATAAGTATTATTTAAATCTAAATAAACAGTTATGTATATAACATTGAATTATTACTTAATTGTATCGCTTACTTCCAAGTAAAAAAGCTAAGTCGCCGAATATTCATTAAAATAACAATACATTTTAGACCCTCGTTGAATGTTAATGTCAGGAAGTATTAATTATTACTTTCCTAATTAATATTTTTATTATAAGTTACGAAATTATAAAATTTATCGTTGAAGATGGGAGAAGGGGGCCACCAAATTTTGGGCATCCCCCCACTTTTTTTTCACTACTTCGACCACTGCGTCGAAACTGTAAGCTGCAGCAGTTGGTCCTTCTTTCGTTTTAGTGGACGATAATGCGCGTCCCCATAGAGCTGCCATCGTTGACGACTTTCTGAAGAGCGAGGGGGCGTATGGAGTGGCCGACTTACTCGCCGGACCTTTATCCTATTCGAAATCTTTGGGATGCTCTACTGTATGCAGACGTTTTACACCTCCAGCCACTCTCGGAGATTTAGAAAGTGCCCTACAGTAGGAATAGCGATTACTGGACTCTGCGGTGGTTGATCACCTCGCAACAAGCACTCCCTGTGCACTTTGTATGCAGGTGATGAGTGCTCACATACCCTATTAATGTCGGTTTCTGTTGTTTGTTTTGAATTTAAACATCCTCTTGTTAATGAAACAAATATGACGTTGTCTTATAATTTATGAAAATTCAATATTTTTTTTATTATCTCTGTTTGTACTTCTTTGTTTTGTTTGTTGCAGCATTTCGTGTCAATCAAAGCAGTACTTGTCAGTTTTTTCACCGCTACGTGCTTAACTTTTGTAAGTGAGTGTATATTAAATCTTAAATAATATTTAAATACATAGAAATTACTTTTTCACTTCTACTGCATATTTTATAACAATTAAAATTTCACTACTTCCATTAAATTCAGTCATTATTCCTAGCGTTGTAAGGAAAAAAATCTTAAGAAAATAAAAATTTAATAATATAACCCATAAAACAACGTTTTTAATACAAATCCTTAATATGCATTACCAATTTTTATATTCATTAACATAGCGCCGTTTCTGTTGCCAGCGGGTGCTTGTTTTTAATATTTAAAATTGGATGTGAACACCATCTGTAGCAGCAAAATATGCGGGAAACTACAAAATTTATTCCTTGAAAAAGGTTGTGAGTTTATTTATTCATATCAAAATATCTTTTATTTTTTCTGTTTAAAACAATTTTATTATTTATTAAAACAATTTTGGCAACAGGAAAGAGTTTCTTCAATGATCGGTTAAATGCTGTTTCAGCGCGATTGGATGACGGCAAGTTGGTTTCTTAATATTTCGTAAAAGCGACCTTTTAGTGACAGCCGCCAAAATTTGATAGAATGCAATGTCATCGACATCGAATCTATCCGCCAAGTTTCAACCCGATTGGATGAATAGGCATCCACAGATTTGCCCACCATCGACACACGCACACATAAAAAAATCGAAGTTGATATAAGAATTTAAAAAGGATCTGAAACTAGAACAGTCGCCAAATGTGGCTCACACTCATCCTACACATTTTCTGCTTGGTACGTCCACTCGCCGTAACGGTGACGTCACTCTAGTCACGTGACGGCATCTCCGCACATGCGTTGAAAATCCACCGGTCGATCGATACGGATATATGCGAATCGCCTCGCGATAAATAATTTTCGGCGTTACGCGATTTATTTTCGCATATTAATACCCTAACAAATGATGGAGATTTTTATCTTTCTTTTTCTCTTTCATTTTCATCCTTATTTTCTTCTATTTTTTGACATGATATCGTGTTGCCAGAGCAGTGAAAATTGAGTTCTCTTTTATTTTGACAGTCCTTGGGATAGGAAAATTCGCGGGAGAAAATTGTTTCCTTGTTTTCCGTGGTTTGTTGATGAGAAAGCTGTGGACCAAGACGAATTTTTTACTCCGTTTTTATTTATTTTTTATTTTTTATTATTATTAAGAACTGCTGTGATTTTAAAATAATGGGTTATTGATGTAAGGAACTTGAAGTACAATAGTTTGTTTTTGAAAACGCTTTTATTTACTTTCTAAAATTAGGCGCCACTTGCATTTTTCTTTAACAAAATTTAATGGGAAACGGTCGGGGTACATTTTGGACGACTAAAGGTGTCATAAATTTATTTCCGAACAAATTTACGAAGTATTTTTGATAAAAAATTTTGAATTTTGAACTCTTTGGAATTTTTTTTATCTGATGAATATTCCTTTTGCTAACAGTTTTAGCTGTACAGTCAAGTTTTGTAGATAGTAATAATAACGTGGAACCAGAAGCGGAAACAGGAAAAGACGAAAATGTTGAAAAGAACGCGTTGTTAAAATCTTTTGTAGAAGTCCTTGTTTGGTGTGATCTCACCACAAATTTAAATTTGGAATCAGAGAAGAATTTTTTTGATGAAAAATGTAATAAGATCTCTAAACTACGTATGTGATGAGTTAAAGTTGCTTCAAAAACCTATTTTAGTGTCTGGCGTAAAATAGATATAAGTTACTTAGAATATGATATTTTTATTGTTTGGCGTATTGTAACTTTTGCATTAAATTCGTTGTTGAATTATCTGTTTGACTTACTTATATTTTTTTAAATCCTTTATATTAACTTCGATTTTGTTTGTGTGCGTGTGTAGCTACCGAGAAAATGTGAAGGAAGCCTAATTGACCCACTTGCTGTCATTTGATCAAGCTGAAACTTGGGAGATAGATTCGATGTCGATGATAATGCATTCTATCAAGTTTTAGGGGCTGTCACTGTCCCTAAAAGGTCGCCTTTACACATATTTCTATAATAGTTTTGGATTATTAATAAATCCCATTCAAGCGATCATTGTTGAAACTCTTTCCTGTTGCCAAAATTATTTTAATTAGAATAAATAAAAGATAATTGGACATAAATGCATAAATTTATCATCGAGAGTGGTCCTGTCAATTCAACATTGCGTTGCGTAGTAAAAGAAATAAAAATATATTAGGACGTGAATGCATACATTTATTTTTAAGAAATAACTGTTGAAACGTTGTTCGCCGCATATGTTCCTGGCAGGTCTGGGCGATGTTAACATTTCTGCATCGTGATATATCGGGAAGCAAACATCACGATGTCACGATACATCGCGATGCTAACTATGTGTATATTTTTTTTACAAAATACTACAAAACAACATTTTCATAACACGCTATATAGCCGAAAGTTATGCTTAATTAGCTTTGTAAAATTTTATTAAATTCATTTTAATTTTTTATAGTTTTAGGAAGTTTATTTTAAATAACATGAGCAGCGACCGAATTATTTTCAGCGAGATACACAAAACACCCAAGGGGGTATAAGCCGGTTATTATTATTATTATTTTGGTTTAATCCGGATTTTTCAATTTCTCTATCTTAATGAAATTTTACTTTGTTATTTTCCAGGGAAGGAGGGGGGTGGAGGACAAGTGCACTTCCCGGCGGTGCACATGTTACTTTAGTTATTGGATATTCTTAATCATTAAATCAAAAACATACTTTATAATGAATATTTACAATATACAATATAACTATTATGCATTAATTTTATTTTTATTGTTTAACATTTAAAATTCTAATGATCTTTATTTTGTGCCCAAAAAATCTGCATTTCCGCATTTTTAAGAAGCAATGTTGGATTGATACTTATGGAAATAAACTTTATTCAAATTGTACAAACTGAAAAAAAAAATTATAAAACATTTATTTACTTACGAGACCGAAGAGGAAATCCTCAAAGTGAATGGGAAAAAATCGTTTATAAGTATTTAAGCAATCAAATTAGAGAAGCAACTGTGATTAGTCCATGCACTAGTTCACATTGATTTTGGCAGATATAACAAATAGCTCATAGTAATAAATAACCAGATTATCTTAACTGAGTAAGAACTAGACAGAAATTATCACGCCAGAATACCGCAATCCCCTTGCGTTAATAAATAAAGCAAAATAAAATAATAGCAAGATAAAAAAAATCGTAGTACTTTATTTCTTTCAAGTTAGAGAAATAATGAAAAAAAAAAAAATCAAAAATGAAACACAAAAAGTGTAGGAAATGCCCAAAAATAGATATCAAGGTCTTATATCTGATGACTATTAAATAACAATCAAAATGTTTTCCAAGAGTTGAGAGAACAACATAAATAATGTTCAAACATTAATAAAGGAATACTTCTTTTATCGTATCTCCAATATTACTAGACTGGTGGCACCACCTGTCAAACGGCCCGATGTCGACGGTTTCCTTATGTTTCTATACAATATTGGGAACATCGCGCATATGCAATGCAGGGCAGGGTAGATAGGATTATCACGATGTGAGCTTGCTGATGAAGTACCGCTCAAAAGCAAATGAAACTCGTTTCAAACGGCGCGGTGTCGACAGTTTCAATACGTTTCCATAGTATCTTAGGAACACCGCGCATGAATCGTGGCGCGGTTCTTCGTCCTTGAATGCGAATGAAGTATCGCCTCAGCAAAAGCAAATAGAAATCGTCTCAAACGGCGCGGTGTTAGCTGTTACAGTACGTTTCTATACAGTTTTGGAGACACCGCGCATATGCAGGGTGGATAACTGCGATGTGTTAAAGTATCATGTTTCAAACGGTGCGGTGTCGACGGTTTTAATACGTTTCTATAGTATCTTAGAAACCTCGCGCATCAATCGTGGCATCACCGTTCTTCGTCCTTGAAGTGCTAAGCAAGAATTGCTCTCTCGTCGAAAAAGATCGTGATGTATCGGGTATGCGAAAATAGTGACACCGGTTTGGCGATGTTGATTTCACACGGGTTTTGGACGATGTATCGATACATCGCCCAAGCCTAGTTCCTGGTAGAGATATTTTTAATGCAGTCAATTCGCGATAACTCGAAGTCTCATAAGTCAAATGTTCGTTTATCTCGAAGTTTTCTTTTTAAGTCCCAACACAATTTAATGTTTTTCAACACTAAGTTATCTCCATATCTCGAAGAGTACATCTTCTAAGTCGAAGTTTTTTGCGAAAATTTTATTTTCATTACGAACAAACGATTAAAAAAAAATACTTATAAAAGGAACGATTTTTATTTCCCCCCTCTTTACATCGTGTTTTACAATTTAACTTGTTACCCGGAAAAACCCTTTCGCGTTGACGCTTACAGAAAGTAAAAGGGCTTTTTGCCTTTACATTTCATTCCAGATTTGAAGTGTGGGTCAATGGTGTTGGTTTACGTTGGCTTTGAATAATTTTAAAACGCAAGTTGAATAAGCTTCGTTTAACTCAAAAGGTTAAATTAATCAATGAAACTGAACAAAATCTGCGATGCAAGAAGGAAGAAATTGCTTTAAAGTACAGAATTCTCCTTCATCATCGAAACTCGATCCATCGTGTAAATATGTGGAGGCCTTGCCTGGTGTCGAAGTTGTTCTTTCAAAATAGTTTGAGACATATCGTAACCATAATTCAAAAGTACCTCTCATTGGGATTATGTTAAAAAAAAAATTATGTTAAAAAATTTGAAGGATTTATAGCAAGTGCCAAATGGTTCGATAAGTTTAAAGCAAGACACAATATTGTCTTCCGGATTCCACATGAACGAGCAAAAGATGTGCCCGATGCAATATGCCTTGAATAGAAAATAACTACCGAGCGACATCCGATAACTCGAAGAATTTGGCCAGTCCCTTGAATTTAGAGTTATCGCGAGTTGACTGTATTTAAAATGCAAAGACCAAGCACACGCTGACAACAGAATCAAAACTTTGTTTTTATGAGTTGTATTATTTAGGGCTTTTTAATTTGTTTCTTGTTAATTTGAAATGCAATTTTATGTTACTTTTTATTCCGTGTTGTATTTTTAGTGCTATTTTGGCGGAATTCACACTCCAACGCTTCTTGATAATTTCATCATTAAAAGGCCTATAATAATAAATTTAAGTACTAGAATGTTCTTAGAAACCATTCCAAAAATGCAATAATACAGATTATAATCGCGCACTTAACAGCGTGTATGGTTTTCCATACTTTTCATTCATACTATAAAAAAAAAAAAGTTCATACGGCAAAAGAAGAAACACAACTTCATACTGATTTTATTCTCTTTCAGTAAACAAAAAAAATATATATATTTTATAACCCAACCTTTCATAGCTCGTTAGTAAAAAAAGAAGTCTTGTTTGCGGTAAAACAATTGCTACTTTAATCCGCAAAAGTGCAAAAAAAGAGCGTTATGATGTTTTCTCTTCTCTCCGTGGAGCCATTTCTCCAGATGTTGACGATAAATTTGTAGTCCTGTAATAACTGTTGCCCTTTTTAATTCAATTAACTTGGGGAGCGAGGTGAATGGTTTGTTATTGTTAAGAATAAATGGCGAATGTATTTCAAGCTATCTTCTCATTAGAAAGAAAAAAAAAGCTACCCCGCCGTTGATTTCTGAATTTCTTTATCATATAAACAGACTGAGAGGCCATTTCAAATTTAAGTACCCCATTAAACATCATTCTAATTTATTTTTTTTATAATGTGTAGAGAAATGCTAACAGAGTATGAATATACTGGTCTGCCGGGAGAAAATTACCGGAAATAGTTGAATGAGTTAAACTAAATCCGATTGCAATATTTGTCATAACTTGCCAATTAATGGGCATACTTTTTTAGTTGGTAACCCACGGCTCTTTAACTTTCAATGAGTTAGTGTGCAGACGATTCCACTTTCTGCCGAAAATACTTGCATGTTTTAAAGGTGAGCTATGTTGGCAATGTATATTACGTCATCAGTGACGTAATATTTATTGCCAACTTCGCCGACTGTAATTTACAACTATTTCTCTACATTCTATAGAAAATAAAAGTCAACCTTTATTTATTGTCCGAGTTATTTAGAAACTTGAAGTTATTGAGCTTTGATGTAAATTTTTTTAAGCTTGCTTCTCTGTTAAACTGAATGAATTTACAGCGGTACCTTATTCTGTATGCATAAATAGTGATATAGTGTTTACATAATTAAATTGAACCTGTTTAAGGCTATCTAGAACCTATTCTAAAGAACATATCTCTATAAAATTTGACATACATACGATTTAGAGACATACCATACTATTTGTGCTATAAAATAAATAATTTTTGCCATAATCACCATATAGCGCCAGGATCCATGTTATCAGAGGTACAGTAAACAAAAACAAAATGCGAACGATGGCTATATCTTGTATTCTAATTGACGAAATAACAAAAGTCAAGTACAGTTGTAAATCGTGGAAGGTCTTTATTAATTGTATATAATTTTTTTTATCATGAGAGGTCATCTACATATTAAAACTAAACAAAACTTTAAAAAGTTCAATAGCAACCCCATAATATTATATCATATTTAGATTTAGAATCCAGAAAAACGTATAAATAATGTCAAAATTAAAAAAAAAAAAAAAAAAACACGTTTAAATGATGTAAATAAAATGACAAATTAATGTTAAATAGAAAATTTGTTTTTTTAACCATAAATTCTGAAATAATTAATATATTTTAGTAATTTTTGTTTCAAACGAAAGTTTGTAATAAGGCCAAACATAAGTAACATGCAACTTTTGTATTAAACATTTTTTTAATAATTAATTAATAAAACAAGTTTTAAATTTTTTTTAAATAGAAACATATATTCCCCCCCCCCCCCCCTTCTTCTTCCATTACAATTATCATGGTCGAAAACCCTCCAGAATTTTTTTCATTCCATTTTGAATTTTGGTCCTCAATAATTTTGCCAAAATGTAAAAAAGCTCACTTTTAGGGACCGTGTTATAGATTACGTCTTAAAGCATGTAAAACGTTTGTTTCTTCCTCGCTTTAAAGAAATTTGCTCCCAATATCAGCCAAAACATTTTTGCTCATAAGTGACGTGTTTCTCAACATAATGAACTGAAATTTGGTATGTAGGGTAAAAGAAATATTCCAAATCGAATAAAAACATAAAAAATAGGGGTTCGTACTGAATTTTTTAAAGATATAAAGATAGAGTTAAATTTACTTAGTATACAGCCTCGTAAGAAAAACATTTTGCACCACATTTTGCACCACAGAAACATTTTTTGAAAATCGAAAACAAAATATTTTGGTGCAAACCGCAAGATTCTACTCTAATTAGAACCGAAGATATAGCCGTCGTTCAGATTTTTTTTTTTTTTTTTTTTTTTTTTTTTTAAAGCTCCATAGAAGAATTATCCCACAAAATATCCCCAAACTGGCCATTTTTACTAGATGAATGATGAAAATATACATACGGTAGATGACACGAATCCACGTCAATATTCAGTATTGTAGTGTAATTGAAAGTTGTGCGATGTTCCACACCCTTAGTTTCTATAGGTTCCTGACTGCTTTAAACTGCGTTTGTTTGATTGTTGGTCACATTGAATATAGGTTTGAAACCTTAAAATGTTTGCATCGAATATTTTAAGCCAAAAGTTTAGCAAAGGTACCTTAATGACAAGCTCTGTTACAATACATCCCGATAAACTCGCCTAGTAAAGAGAAGTTGCCAGCAAATATCTTCAAAATCCTTGCCATACATAATCTTAATTGAGAATATCAAATGCATCAAGTCCTTTAATAAAATTTGCAAAATCCTCATTTGATTCGTATATTTGTTCTATCAAGCGTGTACTTTAGTAAGAGTTTTCATCATGTATTCTTTTAAAATTCGGCTTATAATAAAAGTTGCAAACGAATTTAAAATATTTAATAGGAAAAAAAAAATCCAATGCTTTTTTTTCTAATTCTTATACCATAGAAGCTTCATCGGAAAACAAGTACAATTTTATAATGCGACTGAATATTTAGATAATTTCCGTTTATCATAAAGTTATTTAATGCCAGTATTTTTCTACCAAAACCTGAGTTGACCATGCAATGACGTTTCATCGTTTTGATACACTTGTGTTAAGTACTTGACCAATCACAATACCCCACTAAATAATTGTTATTTCGCATTATGTCAAACCAATCGTAATTCGTATTTTATTTCCCTATGAACATAGCAGTGGGAAGTGACGTCGCCATGCATACGTTAGATAACATTTTTTAAATTAAATTCGAATTTTCAAATTCCAACCCTAATCACAAAGCGTATTTCGTTTCTTACTCCTGACCGACATTGCGAAGAGTAGTTATTTGTGACGTCGTCATGCGAAAGGTCAATTAAGTAAAGTCAGTTTGTACGTGGGCGTTAAGACTCTAAACACACTGAAAATGGAGAAGTTGCGTATTTTTTAAAAATGGTAAAAAACAATAAATTTTAATAAAGAGAGCAAAGCTGATTCCGAATATGTAAGTTATATTGCGGTTAAAAATTTATTTAATTCAATATCGAAAGAAAAAAAATCATAAAAACAGTGGAATCGTGACGTAACCGCAAAACGTTTCATCATTAGCTGGTTAGCTTTGACGTCATAATCCGACGATGGAAAATTTTCTCCTTCATTTTGTTTACCTACGACGACCTACGAATTTAATAGGAGCTGATATTCGTAGAGTAAAACTGAAAGGTATGTACCCATTTTACAAACAGTTTTTCATTTGTCTTTAACTTGATTGAATATGACTTATTTTTATTGTAAGGTTTTATTTTCAATTATCATTCCATCCAGTTAAACAGCAAAACATTGCAGTAGCCAATTTTTTTACAATATTTTCGGAGCTCAAAATTTTACATACTTTACGAACTATTCGAAACGAAACACTTATTTACCAAGAAACTGTATATTCGATTAAAATTTACGTTCAAGAATATTCATTTTATTCTTGTACAAGTCATTCATATACTAGTTAATTTGATTCTTGTACAAGAACTAAATCACTTTTTCCTTGTTCATAAATGTTTTGGTGCTATTTCGGAAACTTTTAAGTCCATTTTTTCAACATCTCTTAACTCCTAAGAAAGTTATAAAAACACTAGTTTTCCATAGTACAGTTGAATCCAGTAGTATTTTTAAAATCAAATTTTCAAATAGTAGAAGTTTCCACATTTAATAAGTGAAATGTCTGTAACTTGGCGTGATATGTGAACAACTGCCATGAAAATACAATAAAGTAAAAAAAGAAGTTTGCCATTATTTTCAATATAGCATTTTTTTTTTTTTAGTTAAGATTAATTTATAATTCCGCTAGAAATTTTACTTTCTTATTTTTAAGAACACTTGTTACTTTTTTGATCAACTTTTACACCTGTTATTCACAAAGTTGACGACATTTATTACTAAAAAAAATAAAATGGATCCGTTTTAACAAATTCTTCCAAATTGTCAAGGCAGAATAGAAACCAAATCGAATTTAATTTTGTTTATACATTTAATTTAACTGTGTTTGTATATTCCTGTTCAATTAAAACGCTGATACAATTTTCTTTGGACTACTTTTTAAAAAGATAATTTTAGTTTAGTAAGAACAGTTGGGTGGCGATGTTCGCATACAGTCCGCTAGGACGAACTCTTATTAACTTGAAAGGCTTCAAAAGCTTCTATTTTTTATTATTTTTTCTCATATTTATTTCATGAATTAATCATGAATTTTTATTTTGCATTCGGCTTTAACAAATTACATATACTCAAGCTCACAAGTATAGGCAATGCTTTAGTTTCTGGTGAACATAGTTAATACAATATTTATATTTTATTCGGGATGATTTTAAATAACAAATGGATTATAAGAATTGTAAAATCAAATATTACAGACAATCGATTTTTTACATGTTTCCACAATGCAAAAATTAAAAAAAGAGCCAGAAAATAATTCTATTACTGTGAATTTATCAGAAAATGTTAAGTCGGTCGAACGAACACAATTGTGGTATTTTTTCTTTAGCTCTATCAGTTTATATTTTCATAAAAATAAAACGATTCAATACTTTTTTTAAGTATTAGGTTTCATTCAGAATTAATATAAAACAAATATAGGAATTAATATTCAAATTCAATTCCAAACTTAAGAACTACTTTTTCTACACATTTTTAAACTGTATACGAACACTTTTGGGAACCACTGTATATCATAGAATTCAAAACAATTAGGTCATTATATAAAAACAAGAGTAATAGGTGTGCTATTATCACATCAAAATGATCGTCACAAACGTGTCGAGAACTTTTACACCACTTCTTGAGGATATCTGCGTGTTTAGCAACACTGATAAATAATTTAGCAGCGTTGGAAATTGAAGAAGTCTTACAAATCGGGATGAGGTGATGTTTGTACGCTGAATTTGAGGACATAATTTTAAATCGATTAAAAGAATACAAGATTAAAAGAAGAAATAAAAATGCGCTATAACAATGTGAAGAAATTCACGATACTTTCAAAGACCGCGCGAAGCCAAAGTCGGATTATGACGTAGGGGGACTTCACAGCTAAGCTAGTCTTGTTTTTGCCGCGCTTTTATAAAAAGGAAATTGAAACGGTTATAACTCGAGAAATATTGAACGGATTTCAAAACTTTTTCTAGTTTTGGTTGTCTTTCGTCATTTTTAATAAAATAATTTATTTTTTTTTAAAAATGCTCAACTTGTCCATTAGTAGTTATTGTGAACACAAATGCTATGGAATTTTGACTTTTTATGTGAAAAAAACTAAGTTTTTAAAAGATGTACCATACGCTCTCTCTCCCTATCCAACACAATTTAAATTTTTTTGCACAAAATTCCATTATATGAAAATAAGATTACATATTCCAATTTAATTTGAAATTTTTTTACTCGATAAAAAAAACTATATTATTACTTACAGTATAGAAAAATACAGAATAAATTTATTTGTGTAGTTTTCTGTTGCAAATTTTCATATTGTAACTCTAACAATCAAATAAAGACATTATCAGATTAAATAAATAACATATACTAATTTAAGGTATCTTTTTCAAAAAATCATTTCCTTATTTTCATAACAGCTTTCTTCCGCATACAGAACAATAATTACATCCATTGAAATGCCATACTCCGCACTTTACAAAATCCCATTAAGTTACATTAAGCCCTTAAATTCTTTTACTTTTTCCGCCAATAGAAAATTTCCTTTTTGTCGCACTTATTAGATTTATATTTTGAGCTCAGAATTCCATTTCATTTTCTAAAGCGAAATGAATTTCTTTTCCGATGGCAATTTAATGGCACATTCGTCAATGGAGAAGAAATTTCGAACATTCCTTACGAATGTATCATAAAAACGGAATTATGGATTCGACATATGCAATTGGATTTACTTTCTATCATTTGAATTATTCAAATGGGACGGCCATTAATATTGGATAGAAATTCATACATGAGAAGCAATGTTGTTTCTGCTTTTGATAGTTAGTCCACTTTGGATTTATTTCTGCTATGTATCAATCGGGGTTTTTGTTTGGAAATGTAATGGATTTTTATTCTATAAATTGCGGCGTATATTAAATAAGAACCTTCTCATTATTAGAAAGAAGGAGTTGGGTGATAGATATTCATCACTGAAATTTGTCTTCGGGATTCTCATATATTGAAAATAAGCACTTGAAAATTTATTAGAGAGAACTGATTTTCGAGTACATTAGATACTTGTGGTAAGTTCTAAGCGATAAAAACAAAGCTAACAGCGAAGAGAATGTGCTCTCACTTTAAAAATAACACTTCGCAAATATCAATTGAAAACAGAAAACAAAGAGAATATTACTTACCTTGTCTTTTCTATCATAACTGAATTTCAGTCGGTATCGCTTCTTCGATACATTCTCCTTCAACGGTTCAACATGGTGTCTATAAACAAGCGTAGTTCGCAAATGCGCGAACGGCATCTCTGCCAATTTATTGCGCCAGCAATTATTCATTTGTGGCTGCCATAGTAATGGGCTATTGCTGGCAACTCACTGCTAGTTCGTTGACGAATGCCAAAAGACCAAATACCATCCATCACTTTCTACAATCCAGGAGGAGACGGAACTCGAGGTTCTTGCGGATGCAGCAGTCGCCGGAGGGATCACATACGCCGGGATGCTGGAAGCAAGACCAGAAGAGGTGGCTTTATTCATCGCCTGGTGCATCGCCACCAACCAGCCAAAAGCAGCTGCCACCCCTGTCATCAACGCCCGAAAAGACCCTGGGAAGTGGACACGTTTCAAACACTTTATTTTCAAACGCATTCTTTGCTGCTTCACCGGCTAAAAGAACTAATGACAAACTACTTGTGACTTTACCGATTTATGACTTTTCTGAATATGACTTGCCAATTATGACTCCTGACTATGACTTCCTGACTGTGACTTCCCGATTATGACATTCCGATTGTGACTCCGTGACTGAGACTTCGTGTTATCACTTGTCTTGTAACTTAGAGACAGTGATCTTTTGACTTTTCATAATATATGATTTCTCGACTTATTTGTGACTTCGTGAGTTAAACATAAAAGTAAAGCAGGAAATATACCTACCAGGAAACCCGCCTGCTTTATAAAAATAGGGGTAATGCGTTCTTGAACTATACCTCCTAGGTGAACGTGGAAATTAGTTCAGTAAAAATAAATTCTTTAAATGCATAATTAATAAGCACTGTTACCTATTTTAATTAAGAACATTTTACAGCCACAACGATAAAACATAACTCCTCTATAGCACAAAAAATAAAATAAAATAAAAATAAAAAAATAAAAAAATAAAATAAAATAAAATAAAATAAAATAAAATAAAATAAAATAAAATAAAATAAAATAAAATAAAATAAAATAAAATAAAATAAAATAAAATAAAATAAAATAAAATAAAATAAAATAAAATAAAATAAAATAAAATAAAATAAAATAAAATAAAATAAAATAAAATAAAATAAAATAAAATAAAATAAAATAAAATAAAATAAAATAAAATAAAATAAAATAAAATAAAATAAAATAAAATAAAATAAAATAAAATAAAATAAAATAAAATAAAATAAAATAAAATAAAATAAAATAAAATAAAATAAAATAAAATAAAATAAAATAAAATAAAATAAAATAAAATAAAATAAAATAAAATAAAATAAAATAAAATAAAATAAAATAAAATAAAATAAAATAAAATAAAATAAAATAAAATAAAATAAAATAAAATAAAATAAAATAAAATAAAATAAAATAAAATAAAATAAAATAAAATAAAATAAAATAAAATAAAATAAAATAAAATAAAATAAAATAAAATAAAATAAAATAAAATAAAATAAAATAAAATAAAATAAAATAAAATAAAATAAAATAAAATAAAATAAAATAAAATAAAATAAAATAAAATAAAATAAAATAAAATAAAATAAAATAAAATAAAATAAAATAAAATAAAATAAAATAAAATAAAATAAAATAAAATAAAATAAAATAAAATAAAATAAAATAAAATAAAATAAAATAAAATAAAATAAAATAAAATAAAATAAAATAAAATAAAATAAAATAAAATAAAATAAAATAAAATAAAATAAAATAAAATAAAATAAAATAAAATAAAATAAAATAAAATAAAATAAAATAAAATAAAATAAAATAAAATAAAATAAAATAAAATAAAATAAAATAAAATAAAATAAAATAAAATAAAATAAAATAAAATAAAATAAAATAAAATAAAATAAAATAAAATAAAATAAAATAAAATAAAATAAAATAAAATAAAATAAAATAAAATAAAATAAAATAAAATAAAATAAAATAAAATAAAATAAAATAAAATAAAATAAAATAAAATAAAATAAAATAAAATAAAATAAAATAAAATAAAATAAAATAAATAAATAAATAAATAAAATTGTTTTAATTAGAATAAACTAATGATATTTGGATGTGAGTACATAAATTCACATTCATTTTTAATAAATAAATTTTTAAACGTGGTTTACCGCACATTTTGGGAATAGAAATGTTTTTGATATTTTAAATTAAATTAGATGCAAACACCCCAAACACGCGGTTTACAGATTCGGAGCTGTGGTAATAAATATAAAAATTGGCAATGCATATAAGGAATTTATATTAAAAACTTTGTTTTTATGGCTTATATTATTAATTCCCTTTTTCTGATCCTCACTTTCACTCAATGACGTTCCCTCGTTACGACAATCTTATAAGTTAATTAATATTCAAGAATCTGAAATACGTATTGAGAACTCACATTATTGCTCTACATTGCGTCCGACTGATTACCTTCCCCACACCCTTGGTATTTCCATTTCTGCTGCTTTAACAAAACCCATGGTTTCAACACAATGCTTGCTTTCCAGAGCTTACATTTGACGATAACATCACGAATTCATTCTCACTCATTCTATAGTTTTCTGCTGCGCGATTAAAACCTGTACCTCTCCCTCCCAAATAACTAAATAAATAATTTTCATAACTACAACTTAAATGACTATTTCAAGATTCTCCACAGCAGCGCTAACAGGTTCCAAATGATTTGAACATCTCATTCGTATTCGAGCTCCCCCGACTGAATCCGACTCGGAATTTCTAAGTCGAAACCACGCCCATTAGCAAACAATCTACAGAAGCAGCAGCTTAGCTTTTATGTTACAATAATGCAGTGGGGAGCTTAAACAAAAGCTCTGTCGGATTGCTTCCCCAATTCCATACACCTTTCGAGTTCCATTAAAATTGATTCAGTATTTTTAGACGTATGGAAGGTGAACATTTCTATAACGGGACTGGCAGAGAAACATTTTTTGCAAGTTTGGAATTAGCGTGTCATGAAAATCGAGTGATTAAAATTTTTGAAGAGATTAATATACTTGTTATAACAACGTGCAAAAAATTAATCTTTGTTTAATCATTTTGAATAAAAAATAGCGGCAAAAGTAGCACTTTTTCGTGAGGAGTACGGGAAAGTAACATTTTCGCACTATAACTCCAACTTAACTTGACATCACTAGACGGTAGATTGTCACAGTGCTCATAGGCAATTTATTCATTTATAATGCTCGCCAAACCATATAGCCTTTTGTTCGAAAAACGGGACGGACAGGAATACTATATCACCCCATTCCCTTTCCATTCTCCTCCCGTTCCACAAGAATAAATCAGACCAGGAAATTCAGCCCAACAACCCTGTAGAGAACAAAAGGCTATAAGGTTTGGCGAGAATTATGTCTTCACTCAGCTAAAATAGATTAATTGCCTATGAGCACGGTGAAGATCTATCGTCTAGTGATGTCAAGTTATGTGTGTTTATAGTGCGAAAAAAGTATTTTTTCGCACGCCTCGTGCTCAAATATCATACAGTCTTGGCATTGAGTAAAACCGCATCAGTTCAATGAGGTCTAGATAACCTGTTTGCTAGTATAGCATTCCCCGGAGGTTGAAAAGTGTTAGCGAGCAGAGAGAGGAGCCCACTAATATATTAAAAACTTGGTTTTTATGAGTTAATTTTTTTTACCTGATATACGCGCGATGCATTCTGTGTATTCTACGGACATAGCCATGAGTTAGATGCCTTGTAGGCCATGGGTTGGATCCTAGGTATCATATAAAGATATGTGCAATACGTATATAAAATTAAAGGTTCCTACGAGATTAGAAATAGGGGAGAACAGGCAAGATTTCCCAAATTCAAATTATTTCACATTTATTGGCAAATCTTTTTAACGGTACAACTATGTGCGTTGCCATCATTCTTTTGAATGCGATATTGTCAATGTTGATGACGCAACTGCTTGTTGAACATTTTGAGAATAGTAGATTTTTTTTTGGACTATGCATTTGATGAAATGAAAGTATAATTGTTCGATATAGGCATTCATAAGGAACCTAGTAAAATGGTAAGCATAGTTGAGCCAATGTGATGCCGTATTGGTATTAGTGTATACATTTACTAGGTTTTACAATTACTTTTTCATGTTTACATGGAAAGTGATCAGGTTGCCTCATTTCTAAAGTATTTTGGTCATCGATTGAGTGTTAAATTATAATTTTATCGATGCTGTTTTAATTTTTTTCCATATAACCGGGAAGTCATTATTGTACACGAAGCAAAATTATCATTAATGAAAAGGGAAATTATTGTAGATTTTCGTAAGAATAGTGCATTTAATTGCTGATATATTGTAGCGGACAATAACAAAGCTTTCTGTAAGTGTATATCCCTTTTCAATAATATCTTTTCTAAACTAAGTTGTAACAATGAAACGTACTATAGTTAACTGTAACAGAGGTTTTATACAGATCAGACAAGTAAAAGCTAATAATTTGATGTTTATCAAGATTTGTCTTGAAATAACTGCTATTTGTAGTAGAAAACGCTGTGATTTTGAAATGATTAAGAAAATGGAGTTTCCAGTGGAAGGAGTGACAAAGACCAAATACCATCCATCACTTTCTACAAACCAGGAGGAGACGGAACTCGAGGTTCTTGCGGATACAGCAGTCGCCGGAGGGATTACATACGCCGGGATGCTGGAAGCAAGACCAGAAGAGGTGGCTTTATTCATCGCCTGGTGCATCGCCACCAACCAGCCAGAAGCAGTTACAACCCCACTCATCAACGACCGAAAAGACACTGGGAAGTGGACACGTTTCAAACGCTTTATTTCCAAACGCATTCTTTGCTGCTTCACCGTCTAAAAGAACTAATGACTAACTTCTTGTGACTTTACCGATTTATGACTTTTCTGAATATGACTTGCCAATTATGACTTCTGACTGTGACTTCCCGATTATGACATTCCGAAAGTGACTCGGTGATTATGACTCCGTGTGTATCACTTGACTTGTAACTTAGAGACAGTAATCTCTTGACTTTTCATATTACGATTTCTCGACTTATTTGTGACTTAGTGAGTTAAATATAAAAGTAAAGGAGGAAATATACCTACCGGGGAACCCGCCTGCTTTATAAAAAAAGGGGTAATGTGTTCATGAACTATACCTCCTGGGTGAACGTGGAAATTAGTTCAATAAAAATAAATTCTTTAAATGCATAATTAATACGCACTGTTACCTATTTTAACTAAGAAAATTTTACAACCACAACTATAAAACATAACTTCTTTATAGCGCAAAAACAAAATTAAATAAATAAATAATTTTTTACAATTGAAGTAAATATTGAGGATCTTCTTTTTCTTCTTCTTATCAAGGACTATGGGGACTAAGGCACCTCTGCTTAAGCATTTTGTACCAACCCCTTATCCCGTACAGATAGGTAGTGGGCAGTACTGCACAGGATGTAAGCGCACACTCGCAAGAGGGAGTGCACAAGTCTACCTATAGCCGCCGAAGAGTTAATTTCTACCTCTTTCGGTAGCTATCCGGTAGATGGCAACACTACCGACCATATGTGGATCTTATTTAATTTAGAGGCAATACCAAGCAGAAGATTCCACCAGAAGACTTGGCTTTGCCACCCCCAGAGGTATTGATTTGTATGGGAACTTGGAAGACTTTGCGACCATGACTGATTTAACGTGCTCCACTCACCATTAGCGAACACGGCGGTCTTTAGTCGGTCCCAGGCCCGAACTCGCAACCTCAGGGCTCGAAACCTTCTAGTTGCGAGAGCGATACTCTCCCGATTGGGCTACGCGGCCCTTCAAATATTGAAGATAACACCAATCTGTTAAATTGCGGATTAGGATGGAGAAATTAAATATTTTCAATGAGATTTTGCCGTGTTCTATTTTGATAAAGGAGAGAAATTATTGCAGCCACAATGGTAAAACATAACTCATTATAACACAAATAAAATAGTATATAACTTTTTACAATAAAAATAAATATTGAGCTCACTACCAACCTCTAAAAAAGGGGACGAATCAAATGTTTTCAATGGGTTTTTGCTGAGCTATATGTAATAAAACGTTACCGCTACAATTTACTAAATTAAGGGTGCGGAACATCGCCCTTCAATTACACAATAATACTGACGTGGATTTGTGTCATTTATCTTTTTTATATTTTCCTCATTCATTTAGCAAAAAAAAAATGGTGATTTTGGAGATACACTTTTCTATAATTCTTATATTATCCTTTCTTAAGTGAAACTGGGGAGAGAAGAAAAGACGATCGTTGATGTGGCATGCTCAAGAAAAGAGAACTCTGTGTTAAAGGCATTTGTTTTTCAACTTCTTAAGCCATTAAAGCATT
The DNA here is from genome assembly GCA_963978545.1 of Linyphia triangularis. NCBI lineage: Eukaryota > Metazoa > Arthropoda > Arachnida > Araneae > Linyphiidae > Linyphia > Linyphia triangularis. The sequence goes on from OZ021729.1 coordinate 60,638,868, forward strand.
TTTACGGCAATTTCAGAGGTGGGAACATTTAAGAGGCATTACCACAGCGATTTTGAAAAAAAATCGTTAGAGCCGTTATTTAGCAATTACTGAAAAGCATCATTGTTTCGATAGCAGGTACCTTATGCTTATGCGTAATTTTGACGAAAACCTTAATGGTAGGTCCTTGTGCCATCATCAACCCGCACACCAAATTTGAAGATCGTAGGTCAATTTGTTCGGGAGTTATGCTGACCACGAACACTCAAGATACATTTTTTCTAGATAATTTTTTTGAAATCAGGATATTCCAAAAGTGGAGAAATGCAAAAAAAATCGCAATTCTTTTTACCGAATACTATACTTTCATTATCCTATGTATAGATATGGGTAATTGAAAGTAAACTAGGGGTGTGGAACATCGCACAACTTTCAGTTACACTATAATACTGACGGGGATTTGTGTCATTTACCGTTTGTATAGTTTCATCAGTCATTTAGAAGATATGGCCAATTTAGCGATAGTTCTTGCATGGGTCTTGCAAGAGAAAAAAAAAACTTTACTATAATGGTGATTTTCGCGATACACTTTTCGATAATCCTTATAGTATCCTTTGTTATAAGTAAAATTGAGGCGAGAATAAAAAACGATTGTTGATGAGATATTTTAAATCTCTTTATATATAAGGCAAAGCCCTCACCCACTGACTAACTCACTCATTACTAATTCTCCCACTTCCCACATGGTCACAACTCTAAAAATTGGTACAAAGATCAACAATGGTAAACATAGAAAAAGTAAGCTATTCTGATCTCAAATAACCCATTTTAAGGGGTCGAAAAGGGGTTAAACATTCCAAACGAGGGATATTCGAATGTACCACTTCCATGTGGTCACAACTCTAACAATTGGTACAAATGTCAACAAAGACAACATTGAAAAAGTTAGCTATTCCGATCTCGATTAACCAACTTTAAGGGGTCGGGTAAAACATTCCAAACGAGGGATGTCCGAATGTCCCACTTCAAATGTGGTCACAATTCTGATACTTTTGGTGCAAATGTTAAGAAGAGCAGATTTACAAAAAATAAGTTATTCCAATATAGATTAATGTATCGATTGATGATGCCAACACCAAACACACGCTGGCAACAGAAACGGTGCGCTTTGTTAGTGAATATAAAAATTAGCAGTGATGTTTCTGAAATTTTGTTTCCTTAAAAAAAAATATTGCTTTTGAAATGCTTAACTGTTTTGATTTGCCTGCAAGAGTAACAAGTTTTCAAGCATTTGAGGAAAAAAACTATTTTTTCCTTGGATATACATATTGTAGCAACTAAAAATGGTGATTCAGGGCCGTTCTCAACCCGTTAACAAAATCAAGCTGATTCATCAATTTCATTTCATGGGAAAATGTTTTGAAGCATAGGTCGCTTTTTAAACCACAACGTATCTCTGAGGAAATCTTTTCTTGTTTTTTTCCATGTATAATGAATTGACAAAAATGGAAAACGAGATGAGAAAGTAACAGTGAGAAATTAGGCCACAGTTACCAAGTTGTTCCATATTATGCACCTTTTTTAAATAGTCCGAGAGACGAATGCAAGTTTAGATACCTCAGAGAACATCACGCTGAATTTTATTGATAGAAAAATGCTAGTAGCTTATAAATATATTTGTCTGATTTGAAAAAATGACCGAAACTGTTCAAAATTCAACTTTGAATGATTCGAATTAATTCCGATCACCAAATACATCATAACTTACCAAATAATGGGCATTCTTTTTGGTAGCCCACCACTGTTTAATATTCAACGAGGAAGGTTGCCGACGAGTTCATCTCTCCGGCGCCAAATACTTACATCTCTTAAATGTCAGTCGAGATTGAAAAAAGAACACGGCACTGTTGACTTAATAATACCAAATAAAAAAGAATATTCATTATTTGGCAAGTTATAATATATTTGGCAATCGGATTTAGTTCGATTCATTTAAAGTATTTTTATACAGTAGTCAATATTCTCTTTAACTTTAAATAGTTGTAGAAACTTTAAATAAACTAATTACTTTTAAAGAACATACATTAATAATTAAAACGCACCAACTACCATTATTCTACAGTATACATTAAACAAAAGATTCTTAAAAACACTCCAACATGATTGCTGTATTTTCTATTCAAATTATAATGAAACAAATTTTACTCTAAATAAGATTTTCGTGTCTTTCATTATCTGTTACACCCACACAGGGCTAAAGCGGCAAAATTTTTACATTATCTTTCGCCTACGACGAAGAAGCAGTTTTCACTCTCATTTTATCGAGTATTTTCCTTCTAAATATGTAAATGAAATATTTAAATTACGTCATTGCGTTAGATGAATGGGTGAGATAGGGCTAGAACTCCGCTTCGAAGAATAATGAGGGGGAGTAAATACATTTTATTAAAAATGAAAAGAAGCTTTTTAGAAATTAAAAATTAATCGTTTGAAACTAATATTGACACATATATTGTACGAGAAGCACATATTTTGCTTTAATTTAAGAAAGTATTTGAAGCATTAAAATGTGTGTGGATTTAATTGATTTGGTGAATATAAATTTAACTGAATAACTGAATTTAATTTAATTGAATAATTGAATTTAATTCAACTGATTAAATGGATGTAAATTAAATTGATCGATTGAATGTAAATTTTATGGATAGGTTGAATATATATTTAATTGACTGATTGAATGTAAATTTTGCTGATTGAATGCAAATTTAATGGATGAAAGAAATGTAAATGTATTAGTTTGAATGTATGTCGAAAGAATTAATTTCATTAATTGAAGGTACATTTAATTGATTGAATGTAAATGTAATGGAATGAATTAATGTAAATTAAATTGATTGAAGGAATGTAAATTTAATTGATTGAATGCACATTTAATTAATCGATTGAATATAAATTGTACGGATGGGTTGAATGTAAATTTAATTGATGAATTTAATGTAACTTTAATTAGTTTGCTGAATTCAAATTTAATTTTATGATTGTAGGTTAATTGTTTCCATTTTTTTTATTTTTTATTTTATATATATATATATATATATATATATATATATATATATATATATATATATATATATATATATATATATATATATATATATTTTAAATTTTTAAATATATATTTTTTTTTTTTGCATTTGAATTCGAGGCAATTTTGGTTAATTTATGAAAAAGGACAGAATTATCTGGAATTATAGATATGTGTACTAGATGTAACAGCATAGACTGTTTAGATTTCAAGTTATTAACGAAAACTTAAAAGAAATTTCTTATAGGAAACGAAGCCAACTACGAATATGTCAGCTGAATTCGCTGATAAGTATATATTTCCGTATTTCCAATGACGATTCTTGTGTGGCCTAAGTGGAATTCTTAAAATAGCTGAAGCAAATCGCATTCAAGCTCACGCCTGAGTTTTAATCGTCTCGACTCAACAGCTGAAAAAACTCGAAATTCCCAGATTTTCTTCAAAAAACCAGATCTACATTAACAGAATCTCAAACCAAAACATCTACAATTGGAACTGGACCCTAGTGATCCATCTTTATCTAAACTTCTAAAAATATCCAAATAAACCTAGCCGTTGCCACTACCCTGAAGCTTGTATTTTCGATACTATTTGCAATTTTTACGTAAAAAAAAAGCTATACTTAAAATATTTACAAGCCAAATTGTCATTAAAAAAACGAACAGAAATATTTTTATTTGTTCATTTCTATGATTTTGTTCATTTCCAAGCTTTTGTTCATTTTTACGATTTGTTCATTTCTAAGTTTCTTATTCACTGGTTTATTATTTGATGTTGCTATGTTGACATAATCACTCTCTTTACATTACCTATCAAACAGCATCGCATTGATTAGTACAGGTTATGACTGTTACATTTAAAAACACTTGGAGCACCAAATTACGCAAATTTACCCATTATTTTATTAAGAAATTTATCTAGATTTTTCGAATGTCAACATCGCATCATAGGCTCCTGATAGCCTGGCGGGAGAGTATCGAGCTCATAACCGGAGGGTTGTGGGTTCTGTCCTCGGTCCGCCAAATATCGGTGGTTGTACCTAGAGCCCCTATAAAAGGAAGGCCGGATCGAACGCCATTTTGTGTCGTAAGGGTTGCCGCAATTCATGTTTCGACGTGGTTTTGAGTTGGATGAATGTGCGCTTTCCTCGTTTGGTATTTGAAAAAAGTTATCGTTTTTCTATAATATTTTTTGTAAAATGGGTTGTTGTTTGTCCTCTAATTGCTCAAGTGCGACTAAATACAAAGATTTTGAAAAGAAAAGGAGGTTATTTCAATTTCCAACACAAGCAAACAGACGCCAATGATGGATTCAAAATTGTCGCCGAGACAAGTGAATCACATCACTAAGTGTTGATATGCAGCGGAAGTTATATTTTAATATTTATTACGATTAACCGTCTATGATTTTGAGTTGATTATTATTTTGAAGTAATTTTGATTTCCGTATACCACTTTCCTATTGCAATGATGTTCTTTGCAAACTTCTGCGTGTTACTGAACTATATTTTTATATTGTAAACACGAAAGCATTCCTTTTCCTTGTTTTCCAAATTAAACCATCATAGTTTTTGGAATGTTGCAGTTTACATTGATTATAAAAAAGTTTTTTATTCTTTTTTATTTTTATTAGTTTTGCAACAGTACTGTCGTGCCAAATACTTTTGTTGCCAATTCGGAACGAGTCTGACATTTACGTTCTGAATGAAGGTTACCTTCTGTTTATTATTAAGGTTAGAAGAAAGTAATTTTTTCAAAAAGAATGGCAATTTAATATGCTAAAAATTTATAATTGTTTTTCAACTTAAACAATATATAAAATAATCCCATCCCCAATTAAGGTAGAGCTTTTTTTTCTTTCTGTTTCTTTATGATTGTATTTTAATATACCTTGTTAAATGTTGTTCTCCACCACAAGGAAGTTGTTGAAACATTTCTCTGAATTAGAAGTAACACTTTCTAATGAGATTTTTTAAATATTATTCATGGATAAAAATCACTTCATCCATTTTAAAAAGTGCAATGATATGCAATGGTTTCACTGTAATACATCAGATAAAGCTATTAGGAAAATGGAATATATACTTGTATAAGTTAAGAAGCAGTAAAATTATTAAGTCATGAAGTTAGCAAATTGAGTAATCAGAACGTTTTCTAATGAATTATCAGTGGATTGCCTCTCTGTTAAAGATGATTTGCATTTTATTTTCAATGTAGGAAATATGAATTTAAAAAACATCCTAAAACTTATTATTTTCATATATATACAACATTTTCATATAAAGGCTATATACAGCAAAATTATAGATAAGGAATTTTCCAAATTCTAAACATGATGAAGGGCCTATTTAAAGAAAAGGTCCTTATCTGAACCATATTTACCTTTTTCATAAAGAAACTGTGCTGGTTAAATTAAGAAATAAAATTTTGAAACATCTTTAAAATATTTAAAATATGGGTTTCATGAAATATAGTTTTGAAGTAATTAATATTTTTTGGTTTTCAAAAATGTATCAAATAAGATAAAAGCAAACACTATGAAGCAGTATTGGAAAATTTGATTTAAAAGAAACTGCTAAATAATTAAAAAGGTTTTCCTAATTTCTTGACAAAAAAATCGTGTTAATATAATTCATTTTTATGTCATATCCGGTAAAAAATAGTTTTTTTAAAAAAAAAGCTGTGAATACAAGCAATAAAATTAACAAAAGAACGATATCGTCAACGCCGAAAATCCACTAACGATAGGGAAAATCAAAACATATTCATTTTTAAGTCGCCAAGTAGCGCTAACTCTCCAAAATTGAAACCCACTTCAGCAATATCTTGTTTAAATACGACATAATGAGTGTAAAATACAACTTCTACGATTTTACACATTATAGGAAAGGGATATACAAGTATTCCAAGCAGTTTTTCTGAAAATCCTCAGCTTAATTTTAAATACCGTGCAATGGAAGTTGACGAAGTTTTATATTGCTTTCAATGGTACAGCGCCAAGCTGAGCCAACCTTTAGACACAAACTGGCGTTCGCGCCGGCTCGCCTAATATAGGGGCCTTAGTTGTACCTAATGGGGGCTGGTGCACATTAAATCTGTCGTGGCCTCAATGTCCTCTCGTTGGTGTGGTGGGGTCGGAGAGAGGGGTTTACACTAGAAGATTTCGATCTCGTATTCTTCTAGATGCTCAAAATTACGAGACGTATTTGGCTGTGTTAAGCACTTTATAAGTGGCAGAAATAGACAGTCGGTGGTTTCAAAATAAAACAAACATTGCATCATGCCCTATAGAAGTAGTTTTCGTATAATAAAAATTAAAACATTAAACATCTCCAATCCTATTCGATCCTGTCCTCGGATTCTAACATCGTACTGACCTCCCGTTAGGAAGAGAAGTTGATTCCGCAAGTAGCCTCGTGTGAAAGGGCTAAGAAAGAGTTTTCACACGGCAATCAACTAGTTGAGAGTTTACCAAGCAACTTAGTTGAATCTACTAAACCGCCTCGTGTGAAAGAGGCTTAACTCGTTTTATACAAGCTTGTCATCCAAGTGTACGAGTTGTATTTTTTTTTGTTTCTAATATGTATTTGTATTTTAAAATTTATTAATTTTATTGTCACAGCCATGACACATGTGCTCTATCCTTTTATGCGCTTCCTTGTACACTACTTTAATACGAGCTCCTGCTTAGCCTTCACCCTTTTTAATATTCTTTACTCTGGTAAGCTCTCAGCGCCTTATTCTTTTTTTTAGTTTCTTATTCCCCACTGGGATATGGTAGTAATAGCCAACCCCTCAGGCAAGCATTACAGATTTATTTATGATCTAAGATCGATAATACACTGTTAAAAATTTGGTTCCACCCTGCACCAAAATTTGGTGCCCATTTAGCTGCCACCAACATTTGGTGCTTAGTTTCACGAAATAATGGTGCTACCTCGGACACCATATTATGGTGATAGGTTGCACCAAAATTCGCGTTTTCGCTACACCACTTTATGGTGCATGGTTGCACCAAGATTCCCGTTTTCGCTACCCCATTTTATGGTGCATGGTTGCACCAAAATTAGTGTTTTCGCTACTCCATTTTATGGTGCATGGTTGCACCAAGATTCCCGTTTTCGCTACCCCATTTTATGGTGCATGGTTGCACCAAAATTAGTGTTTTCGCTACTCCATTTTATGGTGAAACGTTGAACCAATATTTGCGTTTTTGTTATACCATTTTATGGTGATAGTTTAAACCCCCTTTTATATTTTTTGTACCGCATTTTGAAGTTAAGGATGAATCAATATTTATGATTTCTGTTCTCAACTTAAAGGTGCATTAAATGTTGAATAATGCGTTCCCCCCCCCCCCCCTGCTTGTTATAGCTGTGGATAGAATATATATTTTTAAATTAAATATTGTTTGTATTAAATATTTTTTTTTTGTTTTAAATTATTACTTTTTCATATATTATATAGTTTTATAAATAATATTTTGTATATAAATTATTTTAATGTATTATAAATAAAAAATAGTTATCATTTCAACATTCAATGAGGATATAATTGCATGGGTTCTTCAGCTAGGACAATGAAGTAGTATAATCATGCATTAATTAAAAATATATCCATTTGGAAACAACCAATATTAAAGTTGTTTTTTTTTTCAACAAATAAAATATCCACATATTAAGTAGAAAATATAATTAAAAAAAATTCTATTTCTAATAAGCATTACTATTTATTTAAAAACTGAATACCTTTATTTATTGTTACCAACAATAACCCCTTTAAATAATTAAAATTATGATCAGATCAACAATTCTCATATTTTAGCAAACTATTTTTATAGCCGTGTATATTTCACACAGAATACTTGAACAGGAAAACATTGTTTACTTATTTAATCAGATCTCAAATGCAATAAAAATGAGTCACATGACACCCTCAATTTCATATATATATTCAAATTTAAATAGCAGCTTCACATTATAAATGAAAATACAAAATCAAAATATTTTATTAATTGCACATTACAAAAAAGCAAACTGAACAGATGTAATTACAAAACATTTTATGAATAACAATACGGTTGGTAAAATTAGCATCCCACTTTCTACACCACAACTTGTGTTAAGGAAACCACAGCTTCAGAATACCATTATATTTTGTCCTGTTGGACATGTGTATCTAAATTATACTATCAAACAAATTCTGTTTAAATATATTTGTAAAAAAGTAATATATTATAAACATACATTTTTAATACAGAAGAGACAGTACTTTTCCCTTAAAGGGTGCTATTGGTAAAAAATATCCAAGTACAGTACGGATTCTCCGTAAAGAACTGTTTACGTAAAACCAAGCCAAATCATGGCAACCATAGGCAGTTAACTTATTAAAAAATGGCAGCTGCTGCCATTTATTGGCAAAAATTATCTTGGCGCAGAATCCGTACCACACTTGGATTTTGCCAATGGCCTCCTTTAACGGAAAAGTACTGAAGAGGCTTTTTAAAACATTTAGTTGATTAAAAGTCTGTAACTGAGCACTAAAACAACTTATTACTTTGCAGATTATATTTTTTATCATATTACAGCAACCTTTCATTATGCAATGGTATCATGTAGCTTAAAATAGAATATATTTTTAAAAAAATTATTTAAAGTCACCTTCAGAGGAAGTCATTTTACTGTTATTTGTACTAAATGCAAGTTTTTCATGTTGAAATAGGAGAGTTCTTAATAAAGAATAATTAAAAAAAGCTGAGGGACAACCAATAATACCACAAACATACCGAAAAAGATAGCTCATGTTTATGTTTATTACGAGCAGGGTAGAAATGAAACTTTTGAAAGTCTACTTTATTTAGCACACAAAAACATTGTTTTTAATCAGGGTTCCCACACTTTTCATATAATAAGACGCTACTAAACACCTTTAATATTTTTCATAAGAACTAACCTTAACTTGCATACATGAATTAAAAATCAAACCTGAACAAGATTTTGTATGATAATTAGCATAAACTATCTTATTTAAAAATAAACAACACATTTGAAACCATTAATACCACAAAATATCGAAAATGAGTCAAATCTAGTTAGCTGTAATAAATAAGCTGGAATTTTAAATTACTATTAGAGAAAAATAAGAATTATTAAAGGTTTTTATAAATGAAAACTAAAAGTAAGGATTTCTTAAAGAGCAAGACTTAGTAGAAACATTGTTTATACATAAATTAAATATAAAACATGTACTAGATTATTTAAGGTTTTCTTAGAATAAAACTTGTAATAAGTTCTAGTCTTCTTGAACGGAGCATCAGGTTACTTATCCAGATCATATACGAACCACGTTCTGGTGCAGCATAGTCTTCAATTGTGTACTCATTTGACTTAGATCCATTCCTGCTGCTACAATGATAGGTTATCAAAATTTAATGGACTTTGAACGTGGCATTATAGTCAGCGCTTGAAAGATGGACATAGTATCTCCGAGGTAGTAAATAAACCGTGTATCTATTACCCGGTAAAACATCAAATCTCAGAGAAATCGATGCGGTTAGGAAAATACCTTGAAAGACAGGGACCATCAACAACTAAGGAGAATCCTTAAACAAGATGGAAATGCACCACTTCTACAAATTGCCACAAATTTCAATGCTGGGGCATCAACAAGTGTCAATGTGCAAACAGTTCAAAGAACCATCAATGATGTGAGGCGAAATCCCACACATGACGTTGTTGACTACATGACACAAGGATTTTCGATTCGCCTGGGCCCACCAATATCGCTATTGAACTGTTGATGACAAGAAACTGTTGCCTGGTCTGATGAGTCTCCTTTACAATTGTATTGGGCAGATGGACAAGCAGGGTTTGGAGACAACCTTATGAATCCAAGGATCCTACATGTCTACAGGGAACTGTTTAACTTAGTGGAGCCTCTGCGATGATATGTGGCATATGCTGTTGGAGCGATATGTGACACCTGATAAGTCTAGAGACGACTCTGACAGGTATGTAAGCATCTTCTCCCATCACCTGCACTTATTCAAGTCCATGGCGCATTCGGCTGGACTTGGGCAATTCTAGCAGGACAATGGGACACTCCACATGCCACGAGTAGCTACAAACTGGCTCCAGGGACACTCTTTTGACTTTGGACATCTTCGTTGACCACCTAAATCCCCAGACAGGAATATTAGTATATCTGGGATGCCTTGCAACGTGATGATCAGAAGAGATCTCCACCACCTCGCACTCCTATGGATTTGTGAGCTGAGTTGAGCATCATCATCGGGAAACTGAAATATACAAAAGAGCATGATTAAGTCCCGAGTTTATTATTATTTTTATTATGCATAAAATTGTGTTTACTTTACTGCAATTTCATTGAAATATCACTGGTCGCTCTACACAGAATAATTTTTGTTATTATTTAATCGATAACTATCCGAGACGATTTATTATTTATGCAATTTATTTCTCAATTAAACTCTTATAGTCCGAAGGAGGGCTGCATGTTAAGGTACTCCATCGGACATCATTATAATTTTTTTTACAGAATGTGGAGAAAAGTTAGATTATGAGTCCACTGGTCTGCCGTGGCAAAAATGGCCGAAACTGGTCAAAAATCGATATGGAATGAGTTGAACTAAATCCGATTGCCAAATAATGAGCATTCTTTTTTTATTTTATAACCCTTAGTTCTTTAATTTTCAATTAAAGGCTGCAGACGGTTCAGATATCAGGCGACAGCTTACTTGTATCTTTTAAAAATGAATCAAGTACACAATATATATTATGTCCCTAATGACGTAACTGATGTTGCCAATTAAGCACACTTTTGAAATATGCTAGTTTTCTGACCCAGAAATCAGAAATCATTTGCCTCCTTCTTCATTGAAAAACAAAGTGCGTTGGCTGACCAGAAGAAAAAGTGAGTTAATATACTAGCAAGTTACGACATATTTGGCAGTCGGATTTAGTTCAAGTCATTAAATGTAAATTTTCGAGCAGTTTTGGCCATTTTTGCCACAGCAGACGAGGGGATTTACATTCTTCGCATTCTATAAAAAATACAGAATGATGTTCGATGATGTACCTCAACATGCAGTCGTCTCTTAGTCTATTAGTGATACAGGTAGAATTGAAATAAAGGATATATAAAAAGACAATAAACTACGCGTGAAAAAAATACATTTAAAATAGCATTAATTGAAAACGTATAATTTGAACGAAAGGAGCCTTAAACATTCTTTTTCAGAAAACATGTTTAGATGAAAATGCATTGAATTGTTCGAGAAATTGATTAAATTGAACTTTTGAATATTTTGTATGATTAAAGTTTCAACTGCAGTGGCATAAACTGTTACATAATTCATATGAGCGGCCTCTCAAACCATTCTTCCATAAGCGTGATTAAAAGTTGACGGAAAATTAATAAAATATTATTTAAGTACTATTATTTATTTGAAAAGAGGAGGGACCATTGTTCACTTTCAAGGGTGGAAACATTTCATGAAAAATGACTCGGGTCTGAAACTGCATACAACAGTTAAAGCTTATAAACTTTAGGATAATGCTAATAATTATTGAATAAAATAATTTTTTATTCATACATATGTCATTTTTGTAGAAAGGGTGCAATATAAGTCAAAATTTATCATTTTGAGTAAAAAATCCGAGACTGCATGTACTTGAAGCTAGTTGAATGGCACAAGATTGTTTTCATATTAAATTCAAGCTGAAACAGACTTAAGCGTCCTTCCAGCCCATATAATCTATGATTATGTATACACTTTAACTTAAAAAAAAAAGAATTTTGGGTTGTGTCACTTTTGTAGCAAGAGTGCGATAAAACATCGCGAAATCAGACATTTTAATGTAATTTCACTGGTAATGCATTGCTGCGAATTTGTCAACATCACTTAAGCCTAACTGAACACAGAGCAAATCAGTTTCTGCATCGATAAATAATTTACAGTAAGCAAAAAACATTTACCATATATGTAGAATAAAGCATTTTACTTACCTTGATATTCGATTAATGATTTAAATACTCTGTGCTAGACATTGGCTTTCGGTCTTGATGCGGTTGTTGTCGATTTCAATCGGTTACGGTTGCGGTGATCCGAGGTTGCACCATATTTTCGTGCAACCTCCTCATCAGTATTTTTCGTTGATGGAAGTTGCACCACTTTTTGGTGCAACTGCCTGCCGGCCATGAAATTGCACCAAAATTTGGTTCAACGTTGAACTGAATTTTTTAACAGTGTACTAAAACGTGTAGAAGATAATGTATATGTGAAAATAGAAAGAACGTCTTCTTGTGCAATCATATGCACAACTAAATTTTAAATAAGAAAAAAATTCTAGAATTCCAACTCAACAAGTTCAAATTCATTAAAATTAATCAAGACTTAAAAATCCGAGTCAACTAATTTCAAAAGTAAGGACACATTTTTAAAAGTAGGTTAACTTAAGTTAATTTAGGGTTTAATGAGAATAATTTAATAAATAATTAATAATTAATAAATAATTTAAGAATAATTAAGGTTTTGATGTTTCCTTCTCGCCCATTCCGGAGTGGAAACTGAAAAAGAAACTCAATTCAGCTACATCCAAAGACTTTCTCCATTTGCAAACGAGAGTGAATCATAAAAAAAAAAGAAGTTTCGGCTGAAAGTTACGCCGGAAATCTGAAAAGTTTTCGAAAGGTGGTGGAACTTTCCAGTGAGCGATCACCTCGTTCCATTTTATGAACGAAATTTTATTTTACATCAGGGGCTCGATTACCAACTTCCTAACTATAAAAAAAATCAATGAGTAATAGTTTACGTTCACTTTTTTATATTATGCGCTACTAAATATAGGAAATATGAATGTAAACATAAATAGAAAAACGATGGAAAAGTATAGTTTGCTGCTTTCTACTTGGGCAACAAAGGAATTTTATCGGTCAATTTTTAAATAGGTAGTCACAAATTCTACCAATAGATGGCGTTGTTTAATGAAAATTTTAAACAACAAAAAACGGTGTAGCCTGAACATGTTTCAAAAACTACAGAACGATGTTTTATTTTCGCTTTTTCGTTGCTGGAAATGCTGGTTACTTCACTCAACTTTTCAACAATGGTTTTTCTATCAACAGCGCCATCTGTTGGTGAACTTTGCAACCATTTTTTTAAATTGTAACAAACTCTGCATGTAGTGATAGTGTGGCGATTAGAAGAATAAATGCGTCAAAGTGTCTGTCAAGAAAAGTGTAAAACTAAGAAGAAATTGTTGTTTGAGATAACTAAAACTTCAAAAAGTAGAATGGGAATTTCCTTTAAATTCACTCTGTAATGAGATTATACCAAATTATCCAACCCAAAAGTTAAAATTGGGCGATGTTTTGTATCATAGATCAAGGCATCAAGGTCTTGTTTTTAAAAATATGTTATGTGATGTTTTAAACATGCTTATTTTTAAAATTAGAGGCGTAACATCGCAGAACTTTCAATTACACTCTACTTATGGTAGCTGCATTTCAAGTTGACCTGCATTAGAGTTATTAACCAGTTTCATATTTAAATTAAAAAAAAAAAAAAAGTTTGGTAATATTTATAGAGATAATCCTAACATGACCCTTAAATTGTTTCTTACAAAAACTCCCTTATAGGCGAAATTGGCGATATACTTTTCAATAACTCAAACCATCTTATCTTGTAGTGAAACAGGGGAGAAGCAGTCGTTAATGGGCGGTGCTCAAAAGAACAGAACTCTGAGTTAAAGACATTCGTTTCTCCACTTTTTACTCTTTTATCGAATTTCCATGGGGATTTCAGTGGTGGTGATATTTAGAATGCTTAAAAAGACATTGCTATAGCGATTATGATCAAAATCGCTCGAGCCGGTTTTTAGCAATGGTTGAAAAACATAAATGACAGCTACCTTATGCGCATGCGCAATTTTGACGAAAACTTTAAAGACCTACCCCATGGCCACCACTAACCTGTATACAAGATTTCAACATCGTAGGTCAATCCACTCGAGAGTTATGCTGACCACAGACAGAGCAACAATTTTTTTTTTAAATACTACCTCCACTCCACTCCCCACCTAAAAGAAAAAAAAGGAGACGAAATACCAACTAAATGCTATTATCCCAAAACTACGAGGAAATAGTTAACATTAATCATGCGGTTAGGGTAAAAAAGACCTTGACACGAAACAGTTCAACGGATCAAGTATTCTTTTCATCGACCAGAATGTGTGTTGATATCTTTGTTTTTTAAAACCATTCGTACAATTTTTTCTTGTCCTTTTTGCCCGTTCAGCCAAACGATTTTTATGGATGACCCCACACAAAAAATACATAACCTAAAAACCACCTTCGTCAAGCTAAGTAACTCGTGTAGTGGTCTTCTTTTTTCCCCACTGTACATCTTGTAGTAATTTCTGGCTCTGACTCAAACTGGGCGTCTGCTCTATCATCCGAGCGTTGCCAATTTTTTCAAACAAATAACGTTCTTTTAATCTTTTTTTTTTTTTTTCATTTTTTTTTTATTTTTTTTTTTTTATGGAGGGAGGGAGAGCCGACCGGATTGAGAGTAGGCGTCAGATTTTGGGGGAGGGGTAAAACCTTGGGAGATATTTTCTTTTGAAGTATTCGCTTTATGTTTGCTCGTTTTCTTTTTTGAAAAGTTTTTGAAGTCAGTTGTTTATTGAGATTTCTTTTTTTGTCGTCAGGGATCGACAATTTAAGTGCAATCATTATCTGTGTGGTACCCTGCAATCAAACGAATATCCTTTTCTATTGGTGGTGATTTACTATGTCTGTCTTTGGTAAAATGACCCGAAACCTATACAGACCGATATTTTTTCGTTTTTTAATTGAAATCGCCTGGGTTTTTTACGTCCTATTAATTAAATCATGAGTGATTATTTAGGAAGTGCGAAGCTCACGCAAGAGGGCTGCAAATAGATTAAAATTTACGTTCGAACCTTGTTTAAAAATGTATTGAATTCTCCAATGAAATGTTGATCTATAGTTATGCATTAGTTTACGCGGCCTGTCCATCGAAGATTGCTTAGAGCAACGTTAGCCACTAACTTTTAGAGGCGGGCCATATAACTTATGTTGGAGCTTTTCGCTGGCCGGATACACTAATATATGTATCTTTAATTATTATTGAACTGAAAAAAATATCGATTTTTTTTTATTGGAATAAAATTACAATATTTTATTCTTTTTACAAATAATTGAAAAATAACAATTTTCATTTTTAGTAAATCGTAGTCTAAACTAGGGGTGAAGAAACATCGCACAACTTTAAATTTTTATTTCATTACTGATGTGGATTTGTGTCATTTGCCTTTTTTTAAATTTCCATCATTCGTTTAGAAAAAATTATCAGTTTGGTGATATTTTTTGCGATAATTGTTATATGGGACTTCATTTAAAAAAAAAAAAAAAAAAAACTCTGCTAAAATGGAAATTTTGGCGATATACTTTTCGATAATTCTTATATTATCCTTTCTTTAAGTGAAATTGAGAAGAGGAGAAAAAACGATCGTTCATAAGCTATGTTCAAGCAAAGAGGACTCTGTATTGAAGGCATTCGTTTTTCAACTTTTTACGCCATTAAAGCATTTTTACTGGAATTTCGGAGGTGGGGATGTTTAAAACACCTTAAGAGGCATTAGCGCAGCGATTTTTAACAAAATCGTTCGAGCCGTTTTTTTTAGCAATCATTGAAACCTTAATGGTAATCATCATGAAAACCTTAATGGTAGGTCCTTGGGCCATCACCAACCTACTCACCGAATTTGAAAATCGTAGGTCAATTTTTTCGGGTGTTATGCTGACTCCGTACACACAGACAGAAATTTTTTTTAGATCACTTTTTAAGATCAAGATGTTCCAAAACGTGAAGAAACGCAGAAAAAAAAAAAAAAATTAAAAAAAATCGACATTTTGTTTTTGACTGAATCCTGTACTTTTATGTACTACATATGGGTAATTGAAAGTTATAAAAGTATTTAAACTGTACTTCTAGATTAGTCCGTTTTAGTCGATATCAATTGTGAGATGATGGCTGTCGAAATCGTTCAGTTTATTTTATAGTAGAGTCGATGTCTGTCGCAGTATTGATTGCAGCCAATCTTAATAAATTGTCCAAACGAAATTTAGTTGAGGGGAGTTGGTACCCTAAAATTTACAAATAATAGATTTTGGGTTTATTATTGTTTATCACAAATGAAATTCTCCTATTTAAAAAGAGATCTCATTTGTGATAATACCTCAACTAGAAGTACTTTTAATAATTTTTTGAAGACAAAATTGATAACAATTAGTGTAAGTAAAGTTTTCTTTCAAATGCGTTTTTCTCAAAACTACATTTTTCATTATTCATGTACCTTTTTCTCAGAAACTGCCTAAGCCATCTTTCTAAAATTTTCACTACATATTCCTTTTATACTGAAGTAAGATTTTGTTGTTATTTTAAAAATATATTTTGTTTTTGCTTATTTTGGCAAAAAAAAAAAAAAAAAAATTGTGATTTTTAACAAATTTGAGTGACTTTCGTGAACATTCATTCAAAAAAAAAAAAAAAAGTAAATGAATTAAAATCAAAAGCTAACTTCAGTAAAAAGTGTCTGCTAAATGCACTGAAAAAGAAATTAGACTTCTATGTCAATTACTTTC
Source organism: Linyphia triangularis (assembly GCA_963978545.1). Classification (NCBI taxonomy): domain Eukaryota; kingdom Metazoa; phylum Arthropoda; class Arachnida; order Araneae; family Linyphiidae; genus Linyphia; species Linyphia triangularis. The sequence goes on from OZ021729.1 coordinate 60,655,620, forward strand.
TGAGAAAAAGGTACATGAAATATGCCAAATTAACATTACCAGTATAGAGGGTACTAACTCCCTTTAAACTATTCCTGTATTTATTCTTGATGAAAACCACCTTGCTGAAAGCTTCTTCAATTAGTTTCTTTGGATACGTAGTAGAGAACTATGTTCTAAATAGTTAACACATATTATTTTGGATAAATTAAAATTATGTAAAAAAAAGTCCACACTTGAAATTTGATTTTTTTTTAAACCATTAGTGATGGCGGCTGGCCGAAGAAAAATCTGTTGTGGGCCAAATCTGACCCGAGAATCCCTAGGTTTCCTCTAAGAACTTAAATTATAGTTTTCTGTTTTCATCGTGCTGCCATCTACTGTATATTATTACAACTACCCAATATTTTCAAACTATTTCTTAATTTTTAAACTTACATTTTCAAATAAATAACAGAATGTGCAATTGTAAATACTTTTTTCATCAGAGGCGGATATCATTGTCTTTAAATAGGTATAACATCTATCAATTTTGGTTTCGTAAAAGGTAAGAAAAGGGGACCATCACAAAAAAACACAGTCTGTCACCGTTTTTCCTGTAAATTAAAATTTGTCTACTTCTTTCAAAAGACAGGGGGGAGGAGGAAATGTTTCCTGCTGGTACTGATCTATGCCGGCCTACGAGATTGAGGAAATATACTCTCCTAGTCTGCAAGAGGTATTGGGATCGAGCCTCGCTTGCGCTCTGCAGTATGCATTTTCAAGGCGAGTGGCCATATTGGTAATCAAGGCATATAGCCACGTGTCGATTGATGGCTGTCTGGTCTGAGTTTTTTGGGACTCCTCCCATTCAAGATGCCATTTATGTTAAAGTTTCCTCTTGAAAGACCTCTCGGAAGGCGTTCAACTCTTTGTACAGTTCTTTATGTAACGATGTTCCATGATAACGATATCCAATAAAAACCCATTGAATACTAATTGAATGCTTATTTGAATTGAATATTTATTTAATAAAAGTGTTAAAAAAAAAAAAAATCTCGAACAAATGGATCCACGAACTTTTGGAAAAATTATCAGAAAATTAATTTTTAAATGTTTAACCAAAAAAAGCCATTCATTGTATAAATTATTTTTATATAATAATTTTTTTCTAAAATAAATTTATTACATAATTAAGTATGAACACTAATCTATATTTCTCAAATAAACTTATTTCTGTTAAATATATATTCGATTATTCGTTCATCATACAACATGTTACATATAATTTTACTCGAACCTTCCATTATATATGAACTTCCTTAGAATATACATTATAATTTCCTAAAAAAGCGTTAATTCTAGGTTTGCGTATTTCAAGTTCAATTCTTGAAACTTTTCATCATTTAGGATCTTCAACTTTTTCTGTAATAGTTCCTAAAAAAAAAAAGAAGTTAAATTCTAAATAAATCTTTACCTACCTAATTATTTCCCTTCGATTCCGATTCCCTCAACATTTATGTTCTTCTAAATTGACCTTTCTTTACTCTTCTTGACGATCACAAAATGTAGAAAGCCACGTTCGTTTAAAAAGTATTTTTTTACACTATTCAATAAAATATATTCGCAAAAGAAATGTTTTCACTTCTCATGGTAAGTTTTTCTTTGTTTGAAAACAAATTTAAAGAACACTCCATTTTTTTTATCTTTTGTATTTTTAATGTTTTTAGAAATTCTCGCCCACCTTTCAAGTCTGTAATTTAAAAAAAAAAAAAAAAATTCTTGGATATGAATTAGGAAGTTTTTAAATGGAACGAAAACCATTTTTTTTTTTTTTTTTTTTTTTTTTTTTTTAAGGTTTTTAGTTTTAAAAGTTCTAATTTTTTTTTATTTTTTATTTTCGAAGAAACAAGCACAAGAACTAAACGGTATTTTCAAAGAATTCAAACTCAATTACTTAAAAGAAAGATAATTTATACATTCGCCGTGAAAAAAATTCTTTAGAAGTTTGAAGTATCGAAGTTATTTATTTCTTTATTCGTAAACTTCGATATTTTTATTCTTTTTTTTTATATATATTTTTGTTATATATATCTAAAATGTAGAAAAAACCCGTTTCCAATTACGATATTTCAAGGGCTATTCTGTATGAAAAAATTAATCTATCAATATTTAGATAATTCTAACTACTTTGGGTAAAGCAATTGTATACATTTCTTTGAAATTTCAACTTTGAACAAGTTGAAGCTATAAATTTCAAGAGCTGATCTAATAATTTTGGAAAATTTTATGTCAATTACATACACATTTAATATTTTTCAAAGTAATCTTCACCTGCCGTAATACACTTCTGTGATCGACTGTAAAAGTTTCGGAAACAATTTTTGAAGTCCTCTTTTGGAATGCTCTTCAATTCTGATGTCATGGTGTTCTTAACGCTTCTTAAGGCAAAATATCTCTATTTTTCTTTGCTAAATTACATTATCATGTTTTTTAAATCCTTTATATTGACTTTGATTTTGTTTGTAAGTGGCGGGCAAAAAATTCAGAGGGCTAATTAATCCAATCGAGCTGACACTTGACAGACAGACTCGTTACCGATGACAATATAGACGGAGAGGTGACTGCAATTTTTGGACCCCATCGAACATCATTCTGAATTTTTTATAATAAATTAGAGAAAACTGAGTAGATTACGAATCCACTGGTCTGCCGTGGCAAAAATGGCCGAAACAGGTCAAAAATCGATTTTTAATAAGTTGAACTAAATCCAATTGCCAAATGCGCCATAACTTGCCAAATAATGAGCATTTTTTTTTTTTTATTTGGTAACCCTCACTCTTTAATTTTCAATTAAGAAGGTTGCAGACGATTCAGATATCTGGCGACGGTCTACTTGCATCTATGCAAAGGGAGCCAAGTTGGCAATAAACATTACGTCACTGATGACGTAACTAATGTCGCCAATTTGGTTTACTTTTAAAATGTGCTAGTTTCCGAGCCAGAGATCAGAAATCGTTTGCGCTTTTTCTCATTGAAAATCAAATACAGTGGGTTGCCAGACGAAAAAGTTTGTTCTCTTTTTGGCAAGTTATGACATATTTGGCTATCTGATTTTAGTTCAACTCATTCCAAGTCAATTTTTGATCAGTTTCGGCCATTTTTACCACGGCACACCAGTGAATTCCTAATCTACTCACTTTTCTCCAATTTCTATAAAAAATTCAGAATGATGTTCGATGGGGTCCAAAAATTGCAGTCTCCTCTAGGACTAATACATTCTGTCAAGTTTTAGGAAAAAAGTTTGTCAAATTGCAGTTTTCTTCATAGTGGAGAAGCACTATGAAAACTCAATCTGTACGAAAATCCCTTGAATAAGTTGAAAATGCACAAAAAAGTTGACAACGCACATGAAGGATTTATAGAAAAAACTTTGTTTTGATGAGGTAATTTTTGTTAGTTTAAATATCGTATTAATACTGTTTTAAGTATACCAAAGTTTATTATGCTTTGTTACTAGAGTTTTATACGGGATCTTTCAAAGAGGAATTCTTAACTGCGAAATGACATAATTGTGAAACGGTGAAAAATAGAAGAGATAAACAGGTACAGAAATTTAAATACACTGGTTTGCAAAAAGAGTTGCAATATTGCAATGTGGCAAGAAATTGTTGTAAAAAACGAATATTGTGGAATGAGTTCATCGGTTCCCTCCTGAAAAAGGGCTGTATACTGCATTCCAAACGGTCACATTTGAAGAATGAATTAATTTTGCACAAACGGGTTTTCAGTACCCCATGTTCACCAGTTTTGTTTAGAGACTAATCCATCAAAATGAAAATTTATTCCCATCAATAAACTTTGCAAACGTCTTTCAGTTATAGAATTGCAAAGTTTGAGAAACCATGTAGAAGAACTCGAGTTTTTCTATTATAACATACATAATCTTAAAAGTTCTATTTAATACATATTATCTCGTAATGCTACGTAAATACTAAGAATTCGTTAACAATGAATTTATGCTCTTAAATATAATCACGGAGTAAGGGCAAGTCAAATTCCTTTCGAAATCTTACCTAACCTCATTTTATTAAAATATTTCGAAACTGGATTTTTCAAACATTAATCAAAAGTGCAGATGTTTAAAATCTCTTTCAGAACACATCGATCTGAATAACTTTCCCATTTCGTATTTGCTTAGGTGAACGAAACCGAATTCATTCGACGGCGAAATTGCAATTACCTTCGACAGGCACAAAACACTACTTAATCCCAGACCCATAAACCATCTAATGCAATAGACGGCAAACAATTTGCATTAGCAATAACTACCACATCAAATTCATTTCAAATTCGAGTCTGTTCGTGCAAACGATTTCAGCCTTCAGCAATAAAACGATTTTTCCGAAAAAGAGAATGCATTTTACGGGCATGAATCTAAATTAATAACGGCATTTTGTTCGCTCGAATAACATCAAAGTAAATTACGTAATTCACTGAAGTGAGCTGAAATAAATATATTTATTAATAAACTTTACTTCGGCTATTTCCTCGAAAGTAGTATGCACAACGCCGTTTTAATTATGGATTCATGGAATTTTGTATCAAATTTTTAATGGCGTTGGGAAATCAATATCCGGGAGTTAGCAATTCAGTTTTGGCAAACATTGCAAAACTGGATTCAGAGACAATTCTGTTTCTAATTTTCAGTTTAGTTAAAGAATGTTAGCTTTGCTTTCACTTAATTGCTTCGACTTGCTTCGTTAGAAGACTATAAAATCTGAACAGGGTGCAAACGAGAAAATAAATTCTAATTATGTGTCTATCTTTTAGTTTGTGATTGGGGAAGGTGATTTTTAAGTGTATTCTTAGAGTTTGCTGTTGAAACTACCTTTTAGATTATATACTACAAGGTAGAGTTATGCCTGTTCACAGTCTATTAGACCGACAGTAGGTTTAAATAGCTCATCGAACATCATTCTGAATTTTGTATAGAATGCAGAGAGATGATAGCAAATTTTAAATATACGGGTCTGCCGGAAGAAATGTGGCTGGAATTGTTCGAAAGTCGATTTAGAACGAGATGAACTGAATCCGTAGGTCGAATGCGTCATAAATTGCCAAATAATGAGCATACTTTTTTAATTGGTAACTCACTGCTTTATAATGTTCATTGAGGAAGGGTGTAGACTATTTCAGTTATCTGGCACTAAATACTTACATCTCTTAAAACTGAGCTAAGTTGGCGATAAATATTATGTCATATTTATCGCCAACTTGGCTCACTTTTAAAAGATGCAAATGCGATTTGAGAAGGTTTTTTTCAGTGTATTCTTAGTGCTAGGTAGTGAAGCTGCCTCGTTTAGATTTTACACTACAATGTGGTGTGATGCACATACATAAAGTGTGGGTACAGTAGGTAGACATTCGAATCCTGGCCTTATCTCGTATTAAAATGTACGCAAGAAAAGGGCAAGAGTGAAATTTTTCATTGGTATATTGATATAATAATTTTCATTGGTATATTATAAAATTATGTCATATTTTTGGTCATAAGTTGTAATGTGTATACGAATTCAAACTTAAAAAATTTCTATGAAAACACAATGATATAACTCCATACCTGACTTCAATCCATAGTGACAAGATATTTTCATATTTGAACTCAAAATTTATTTATTACTTTCAATAACCCATATAAGTTAACATAGGGTAATGAAAGCATTGCATTCGGTCAAAAAAAATTCGATTTTTTTTTCTTTCTGTTTTGTTGCATTTTCACATGTTTAGGAACGTGCTTAGTGAATAAAAAATGGTCGAGAAAAAATTTATGTCAGTGTGCCCATGGTCAGCATAACTCCCGAACGAATTTATCTATGATATTCACATTTTGTGCACGGGTTAGTGGTAGTTATTTCACATGTCATTAAAGTTTACGCCAAAAATGCGCATGCGCATAAGGCAACTGCTATTAAAAAATGTATGTTTTTCAGCAATATTCAAAAGATGGCTCTAACGATTTTAATCAAAATTTCTGTGGTAATGCCTATTATGGTGCTCTAAACATCCCCTCCAACGAAATTTCCTCGGAAATGCGATAAAGGCGTAAAAAACTGGGAATTATATGAAAAACAAATATTTTTTAACACAGAGTTCTATTCTTATGAGCATCGCTCATGAAACACTGTTTTTTCTCCGCTGCAGTTACAAGAAAGTATAAGATACTTATCGGAAAAACGTATAACTAATTTCGCCGTTTTGAGAGATTTTTTTGTCAACATAATAATTAACTTTAAAAATATCGCTACACTGGCAATTTTTTTAAAATAATGAAAATATAAAAACAAAAAATTACACCACTCCATGACAAATTTAATATTTTTGTAACCAGTATGAAATTGTGCGATATTCCACTTCCCTAGTTTATTTATTATTGATTTCTACAAGCTGTGGTAGATCGTTCTACACACCTTCGATTATAGGTACCCTTTATTACCTTTTCAATAATTTGATTTTTAATGAAAACACAAGATTCATTAACATCATCAAACAGCATCTGAATTTGTCCGCCATATTTATTTCCTCTATATATTTTTCGGATCCAAAAATTTCAATCCCATATTTATATCAAACACATCTATCATCAGGAAAAATCTGCCACTGACTTTAAAACCAATAATCCGATATTTCTTTTAAGCCAATATCAATACCTCAGATTGGTCTTTTACCCCATAGATAGCTCCAAATAAGATACTATTCATTCCCACGTACCTCTAAAAAGAAAAAAAAAAAAAAAAAAAATATGCGTTCGAATCTTCGAAAATATTCCATGTCTTTGTGTGAATCTCGCGCTTTTCAAAACGTCATGTTGCCACAAAGAACCTACAAAATATTCCAACTTTATGAAAGTTTTTTTTCCCGCCAATTTTTTTACATTAGGTAAATAGAATGCATACCGGATGGATCCAGTAGTAGTAGTTTTTCCAGCCGCAATATGCGAACTCAGGTGTTATAAAGAATCCAATATTGAGTTTTTCTCGCCACATATTTCCAGCGCCAGATTTATGATGGAAACATGGCGCCTTGGCTTTTATGCGGTTTTATGCCGGTTTGCTGGGGAGAAGAAATATTTATCCAGAGGGTTTTTCGCAATTTATGTCATTTTATTTTATATTTCGTGAATTATTTGGCGGTTTTGTAGGTCTTAAGAATTTTTTTCTACGACAGACCGGAATGCAATTATGTAGGAGATAAGTTTTCTGTTGTAGAGTCTGCATATATTTGATATATATAACGATGCATATATTAGATGATATCAATTTAAAACTCAAGTGATATTTTAAGAATTTGGAAACAATGAATGAAAATAGGGAGTTTTTTTTAAATAATATTTTGCACTTTTATTCCGTACTTGATGAAATTTTGCACACAAGAGAAAGTTTACTAGCTGCATGAAATTTCGAAAAACCTCTCCCTTTCTAATCCCTAAAGGATTATGATCATAATTTGGGATCAATTGAACGGATGTGAACTTGAATTTTTTTCTAAATGTATCCTGACAAATCCAGATATTCGGAAATAAAATTTAATTCCGATATTTTGGTGAAATGGTGAAGAAATTCAGAAGGAGGGGTGAAATGGAGAATATATTCGAATGAATATATTCTCCTTTTTACCTGGGGTTTGCTATAAATTTAATTAAGCATAAATTTAATTATATATAATATATATAATTAATATTATTATATGTAATTAATATTACATATAATTAATGTTAGTATATACAATTAATGTAAGTATATATAATCATATTATTAAATTTAAATTAAATATATATTAATTATAAATTTAATTAATTATAAAAGAAAAATTTATTTTTCATTCATATTACCTAAATTATTATTGTGCCACAAATGAATACATTTATAATATAACCCATAAAAAAAGAGTACGTTTCAAAATTTAGTTATTAAAAATGTACGGGAATTTATGTTCTCACATCCAAATATCATTTATTTATTCTGATTGAAGTAATTTTATTATTTATTTATTAAAAAAAACCGTTGACATCAGGAAAGTGTTTCAACAATGATCGGTTCAATCCCATTTTAATGCGATTGGATGACGGCAAGTTGGTTTATTAGAATTCCGTAAAAGCGACCTTTTAGTGACAGTCACAGCCCCTAAAATTTGATAGAATGCATTGTCATCGACATCGAACCTATCTGCCAAGTTTCAGTCCAATTGGATGACGACCATAGGTGCCAACTTTTCAGTTTTACCACGGGGCCAAGATTTCCCTCCCCCACTATTTTCATGATCTACCTACTGAATATATTGAGCTACCACCTAATAATTATTTTTTCAAACTGTTTGATTTATATTGCAAAGTTATTTGTATAAAAATGTGTTTTAAATGTCCTTGAAATTTTGTTTAAGATCTGTTGTTACTGTTGCAATACATGGCATAAAAACTCCTTTGCTTTAAAACAATATTTCGGGATTGGCTCGAAAAATGAAGCATTAAATCCATTGAGGCAGAGACATACAGACAGGGGAAGAATTGACCCAAGATTTCCCTTCACTTTTTTCATGATCTACCTACTGAATATATTGAGCTACCACCTAATAATTATTTTTTCAAACTGTTTGATTTATATTGCAAAGTTATTTGTATAAAAATGTGTTTTAAATGTCCTTGAAATTTTGTTTAAGATCTGTTGTTACTGTTGCAATACATGGCATAAAAACTCCTTTGCTTTAAAACAATATTTCGGGATTGGCTCGAAAAATGAAGCATTAAATCCATTGAGGCAGAGACATACAGACAGGGGAAGAATTGACCCAAGATTTCCCTTCACTTTTTTCATGATCTACCTACTGAATATATTGAGCTACCACCTAATAATTATTTTTTCAAACTGTTTGATTTATATTGCAAAGTTATTTGTATAAAAATGTGTTTTAAATGTCCTTGAAATTTTGTTTAAGATCTGTTGTTACTGTTGCAATACATGGCATAAAAACTCCTTTGCTTTAAAACACTATTTCGGCATTGGCTCGAAAAATGAAGCATTAAATCCATTGAGGCAGAGACATACAGACAGGGGAAGAATTGACCCAAGATTTCCCTTCACTTTTTTCATGATCTACCTACTGAATATATTGAGCTACCACCTAATAATTATTTTTTCAAACTGTTTGATTTATATTGCAAAGTTATTTGTATAAAAATGTGTTTTAAATGTCCTTGAAATTTTGTTTAAGATCTGTTGTTACTGTTTGCAATACATGGCATAAAAACTCCTTTGCTTTAAAACAATATTTCGGCATTGGCTCGAAAAATGAAGCATTAAATCCATTGAGGCAGAGACATACAGACAGGGGAAGAATTGACCCAAGATTTCCCTTCACTTTTTTCATGATCTACCTACTGAATATATTGAGCTACCACCTAATAATTATTTTTTCAAACTGTTTGATTTATATTGCAAAGTTATTTGTATAAAAATGTGTTTTAAATGTCCTTGAAATTTTGTTTAAGATCTGTTGTTACTGTTTGCAATACATGGCATAAAAACTCCTTTGCTTTAAAACACTATTTCGGCATTGGCTCGAAAAATGAAGCATTAAATCCATTGAGGCAGAGACATACAGACAGGGGAAGAATTGACCCAAGATTTCCCTTCACTATTTTCATGATCTACCTACTGAATATATTGAGCTACCACCTAATAATTATTTTTTCAAAATTTTGTATTGCAAAGTTAGTTGTATACACGTGGTTCAGAAATATTTTATGGAAAAAGTAGGAGAACTAAGCAGTTAATTCATCTTAAAAGTATCTTTTAAAATATTAACGTATAGTATTGAAATAAATTATTTAATATGATGTTTCACTAAAATGAAGAAAGCAAATTTTAATGATTCTGGAATTTAAAAAAAAAGAAAAAAGAAAGAGCCTATGCTCATCATTACAAAAAAATTCTTACAGTAATCTCATCTTTACAAAATTACTTATTCCAATATCAAACAATACTTGAAAATATATCCCGGAAAAAAAGCGCTCTAGGTCCAAATTTTTTTGAAATTGAGGCACCATCTTACATAACATTTTCCGCTCTTTCTAGTGGAAAGATGCACAATGTTAGGTTAAATAATAACCGATTAATCGTTTTAGAAAAGCACAATGTTCCATCATAACAAAAGATGACAACATTCATTTGGCTCTCCTGTAAAATTTGTTTTTTGTGACATAGTGATTTCCTTTCGGGGCTACAGATATATTCTTATGAAATTGTTCCAAAGAACTGTTACACTTACTTGATTCTCATTTCTGTCACTGTCACAGAATACTTATAAACCAACTTGTCGTCATCCGATCGCCCTGAAATAGCATTTAACTGATCATTCAAGAAATTCTTTCCTATTGGCAAAATTTGTTTTACTAAATACATAATAAAATTTTCTAATTAGAATAAGTAAAAGATATTTGGATGTGAATGCAAAAATTCGTGTTCATTTTTAGTAAATTAATTTGAAAAAGTAGTTTATCGCATATTTTGTTGATAGAGATGTTTTTGATATTTAAAATTAGATGCAAATCTGCTGTCAGCGAGCTCACGCTGATAACAGATTCGTCGCTGTGTTAATGAATATAAAAATTGGCCATGCATATAAATTATGCAAACAATGCAATTAATTTTTCAATTGCAAAACTATCTAAATACCTCAAAAACGGCCTTCTTTGCTGGATATTTTTATAGACCTATTTTAATTATTAATTTCCAACACAGATGAAATATTTTTGGTTGGTTGGTTGTTTTCAGATTATCTGGTGCCGTTTACAACACGAGGGCTATAATGCGCCGAAACATTCGTTATTAGACAAGTCAATCTACATTTACAAACATCCATGCCTAACACGGGACTCGAACCCGCAACCGCGAGGTTTAGAAGCTAGCACGCTAACCACTATGCCGTTTGATAGGCGAAACAATTTCAAAGGATCAATTTTTTATTTATAAGCTGAGGGTGCGAAAAAATTGGTCAGCAAGCAGTAGTTGCACGGGGGTAATAGGTGTTAATGATAGAGCGAAAGAACTGGAAACCGTAAAAAAAAAAAAAAATCTTATTAGACTTCTTATATAGAAATGTTCAGTGTCATGCTTTACTTGTTTACTGATTTCACTTCCATGTTATGTATAATTTTCATTATAAAAGCAGTTCAGCTAGGATACATAATAGCACGATCTTGTATTCGATGGTATCCTTATTATGGCATAACACTAAAATACGTTAATGCATGACCTGTTGAGCAATTTCCCCGATTGAAATAATTCTTTTTGATAATTATCATATTCAAGTGATGGGGGTTTTAACACTGAAAAATTAATTCTGGAACAATCTAGGCATGTGATACATGGTTTTGGAGTAATTTTTGATGCTGAATCGAAAGGGAAAAAACCCACAAGATTATGCAACCAATATAGAAAAAGTTACAGTTCTTTTAATAAACGAACATTCATGTAAAAAGCGAGGAAATGTGAAATACGACGTAAAAATTTTTTTTTTCTTTTTCCGTGCATGAATCTTGGCACAAACGTTTTTTTATGAGAATAAAGAAATTAAAGAGTCTATAAAAATATTTAACTTAGAAGGGTGTTTTTGAGGGCAAGACGGGTGAAAGTGATTTTTTTTTTAAATTGAAAATTAGTTTTGCTAAAACTTAGTTATTTGACACATATGAGTGGAATTTTTTTTAACGCTGAATCGAATAAATAATAAGCAAGCCAACATAACTATCCTGTAAAAGTTGAAGTCATTTTATAATCCTTTATATAACTTCGATTTTGGACGTGTGTGACTAGGTATACATTAATGACTGGTAAATCTTCGGAGGTCTAATTAACCCACTTGCCATCATCCAATCGAGCTGAAACTCGGCAGATAGATTTGATGTCAATGACAATGCATTCTCTCAAATTTTGTCGGCTGTCACTGTCACTAAAAGATCGTTTTCACGGAATACTAATAAACCAACTTGCCGTATCCAATCGTTTTGAAATAGCATTTAACCAAACACTGTGGAGAAACTCTTTTCTGCTGCTAAAATTGTTTTAATAAATAAATAATAAAATTGTTTTAATCAGAATAAATAAAGATATTTGGATGTGAGTGCAAAAATTCACATTCAATTTTTATAAATAAATTTTGAAACGCAGGATGCCTCACATTTTGTTGATAGAAATATTTTTAACATTTAAAATTACATTCAAACACAAAGCACACGCTGTTTACAGATTCGTCTCTGTGTTAATGAACATAAAAATTGGTAATACATATAAACGATTGATATTAATTTTTTTTTTATGAGTTATATTATTACTCAATATTTCATAGAGGAAAAACACATTTTTATAGATTTTTAGAGCGGGGACAACATGATACCTTAGCCCCCGATGTTGGGAAATCACGGGGGCAATCGCCCCCCTTTGCCCCCCACGTAGTTGGCGCTTATGACGATGACAAGGGTGTTAATTAGGCCCCCGTAGATTCCGCTCCCATTGACATACAAACAAACTCACAAAATCGAAGTTAATATAAAAGGATTTTAAAATATCCGACGTTATGTATTGCTAAGAATTTTGAAAAGATTAAATGTAACTAGACGCATTTGCAAAACGCAAGCAAAATGAAGCTATGCTGTTATTTGCTTTAAATAAACACAGGGAGTTCATAATTTGGGTTCGCTTGTTTAGAGATTGGAGCCTGTTGAAATCAACAGATATTTATGAATCTGACATCATGAGGAAATTACACCTAGAATAAAAAAAAACGAGCATGAGTTCAAAATTTCTCCACCAGATGGAAGTGCCTTAAGAACTTGGTCTATGATAACACGGTGAACCTTATCGGTAAGTTGTATATTAAGTTTTGGACCTAAAACAACGCAATAAAGTTTGAGCCATTTATCCAAGCATTTTTTCGTGACCACTGTTTTGAATTCAAGGCGTTATATAAGATTAAGTAATTGAAATTAATTTGAGAAAAAATCGTAAGTTATTTTATCTTGAAATTTTGTTTAAGATCTGTTATTACTGTTGCAATACCTGGCATAAAAACTCCTTTGCTTTAAAACAATATTTCGGCTTTCGCTGGAAAAATGAAGCATTAGGTCCATTGAGGCAGAGACAGACAGACAGTGGCGGCTGGTGCAGGGGGCCAGGGGGGGCCCGGGCCCCCTCACTTTTTTTGGTCGTTTCCCTCTCTATCTCTCTCTCTTCTTTTTTTTTTTTACAAATGTTTTTTTTTTTTTTTTTTTTTTTTTTAATTTTTTTTTTTAAATAAATTTTGTAGTTATTAGTTAATATACTGATTTAACTGGTTTTTTAATCTTGAAACTGTCCACTTTCACTCAACTAATAAATGTCCTTATGGATGGATATTTAAGTCGCCTGATCGAGCATCTTTTTCTTTGCCCGTAGAAGAAACGGAATGGAAAAAAGACGGGGGGACTGATTTTCGCCACCTGCAATATCCTGCGAGTCTGTACCCCTTGTGTGGTTCTCAAATTACAAAATTCCCGAGTTTCGTGTTTTGACACGGTTTTCTGATCTATGAGTGGGAGGCAGGCTCGTAGCCAAGGGTTAGGATAAGAAGATCCCAACCGAAATAAAAGTTAATCTCATTAGATCAAAGACCCAATATTAATGTTAAACATCGATATTTTTTATTTTGTTACTAGGCTCATAAAGTTTAATGCTATAAGTCACACTAGAATTTATTGCTGAAAGAATGGATTTGAAATCCCCAACTACGATATCTTTATGCACATCTGCGTTTGAAAAAATAAGTTGAATGAAAGTAAATAATTTATTTCACACAAAAAATAGGATGGTCTTGTGGAAAGAGAGAAGACCTCACTCTAAAGAAGAATCCTTTTGTTCCTGAAAACTGAAAGTGTTCCTTTGAAAGTAATTTCCAATGTAGCTGTAACTGACTATTCAAATTTTTCTACAAATCTGGTCGAAAAGAGTGAGTAAAATTTTTACATCAGATAGCATTGTGCAATCTTCCTCTTGATGAGATGGCAATTTGTTTTACTCTAATAGCGTTAGGATACCCCTTAAAATTTATTTGATATAAAAAAATAACGCACGTAAATAAATTAAAAAAATAAAAGCCTAATTCATAATTAAAAAAAAAAAAAAAAAACTTTAATAATCGTACTGTAGTATTATTGCAATTCCACAGAATATTATAAGAACCCACAATTCCGATTAAAACTCGCCCTCTTCAAAGGATGTTAGTTTTCCCAGACTGTGCTTGAGGGAACAAAATGTCCCCTTACTTTGGACGACCTTGAATTTGAAACCTAAAGAGATAAGACAGAAAATTCTATAATGTGACGAGGGCCATTCCTTCCCTTTCACGTGACATCCTGGTTTTTTGTCATAACATGAGTTTCAAATTACCAAGACACCTCCTGGTCCTGAGATTTGCAAGGAAATGGTCAATTCTTACTTTGAAGTCAGGGATCGGACATTTATCTTTAGTGTCTTTAACTTGTACGACTGCAAAAGAATTTACACCAATAATTTAAAACAAAGTTTTTTGTTTTAAATTTTACTCTTTATTTAGTAAAATGTATGAGTTAATAATAGGTTTTTGTTTTGATATCTACTCTTTGTCTCAAAAAATAACTGTGTATTTAAATTTCGTCCAAATAATCAGAAGTGTTGATTTGTCCTACCTCTCCCACTGATATATGATATCGTATGGAATCATTAACGTAACTCTCCGATACGATTAATAGAAGAGTTTCTATAAAGATAACAAAACATTCCTTATAAAAATAAATGATTTTACTAGAATTGGGTTGAAACGACATCCTTTTATTGGGTAGTAAAAATAAAAGAGAGGATATAATTTTAGAAAAAATTCTGTAATAAATAAGTAAATGTACAGTACTGAAAAAAATTTTGATTGAAGGATATTCCGTTGCAGTATAACTCTCCCTTAGCTCTTGCGCCAAAAAAATACACAACGAGATATATTTTACTATTCAAAGAATATCAAGTAATTCAATTTAAAACTGTTGAACTGGTCAATATAACAATACCTTCAATTTTGTTTGCAAAATTGTAAATATTGTACTTTCAAAGGTTTTGTCACATTTTATTAACTGTTATATAAACCAAATTTATTTTGCATGAATTAATAATTAAAATATCAGTGACTGAAATATTAGTAGCATTACTGATGACTTTAAAATATATATATATATATATTTTTTTCAATTACTTTTAAAACTTATTTGCTGTTGTAAGCAAGCATTTTTTTAATAGTTTTTTGTCTTTCATGTATATGTGATTTGTATTTTAATTCTTAAATTCATGTAATATTTAACGAAATTTTCTTTCTGTGCATGTGCTGCAGAATTTTTAATCGATTTATTAGATTTGTATAGTTTGTAACTCGTAAATCTTTATTTTCTTTTTCTTTTGTACAGAATAGTGATTGAGCAATATCGGTTTTTATAGTTTCACATATTTTATGTAATTGGTATTTTGGTTAGTTGGTTTGTACGCTCAACGACCTATTTTTATGTCCAATGATAGCTAATCAGGGCGGGACCTACAGCTTAACGAAATTTGGTATTTTAATTTACTATTATAATGTCAATCAGAATTTTAAAGCATTGCTTAACTCATTAAGGACCTTATAATTAGGTAGTTTCAAGTTCCTACAGTGCTAGCTAAAAGTACTAAAAAAATCTGACCCTATCAGCTTTACTGTGCATAAAATGATGTGGGATGTTGAAAATATTGATAATTTATCTTACATTAAAATAATTTCAGCTTCAAAGTTGTTGAACTTAAACATTTCGCCCGATCAACATTTTAGCTCATTTTAAAATGTTCTTAAGTATTCTTAATCTAATAAAAATATTAAATATTTATAAAAAAATTTTATTGCATTTTTAATGCGATTAGGTTATATGGAGACAAAAAGTTGTGCTCCATACGTCGGTTCTTTTATCTGTCTGTTCTTTTATCTTTGAATCCCGGAATATAATTAAGCCCCACCCCCTTTTCTCCAAGTAAAGTTGCAAACAATGTCCGCCTCTGTAAGCAATCTCACATAATAGCACTGCTATTGTTTGACCTCAAAAACTCCGCCCCCCCCCCCCCCCCCGTATTTTTCGACCTTCTTGCAATTTTAGTAAAAAACAAAATCCTTATTTTAAGTTATATTGCTACATAGTTGCATGTTATAAGTTGCATCGCTCTATTGGTCATAGTATGAACATTGGATAGCGAATGAAATATTTCTTAATTTTGCTGAGCAATTATTCCCAGGATTATTTTCTCATTTCTGGAAAGTGGTTTAGTTCTAATTTTAGAATTCCTTGAAACATTTCTTGCCTCATTTTTTTTTTTTTTTTTTTTTTTTTTTTTTTAAATGGGTTTTGTAGGCAAAACAAATAAAAAGTCTACATGGAGCCAATTGAAAGTAGAGTGAACTTTTGTCAAATACTATAAGCACATTTTTATATATAAAAGAAGAGATTGAAAGGAAACTTCTTATCTTTCTGGAGCATAAGCAGGGTCTTTTTTTAAGCAAATGACTTTGAAAAGATTTTCACAGTTAAGGACTAATATTCCTTACAGAAGTTTCTTTTTACTTGGAAAAAAAATTTGATCGTGCTTGCTAAATTTTCTAGTAGAAATAAAAACATTTTGCATTTATTGCCAAAAAAAAAAAAAAAAAAAATGTGCAAATGTTTCGTATTAATATTTTTAGGGACCTAAAAAAATACTTTTTCCCACTTTCTTAATATACTTTCTTAGAAGCTCAATATTCAAATTACAGAGTCTTTGTAACCTTTTTTTTTTTTTACTTATAAAGATACGTTTTTACACTTTAAATTACGTACTATGGTTCAATATATATATATATATATATATATATATATATATATATATATATATATATATATATATATTACTTCGTCTTACAAGTCTTCAAATTACAGAGTCTTTGTAACCTTTTTTTTTTTTTACTTATAAAGATACGTTTTTACACTTTAAATTACGTACTATGGTTCAATATATATATATATATATATATATATATATATTACTTCGCAAACTCCAAGTTTTTTTGTTTGTTTTTTTCATCGGGCCCCCCCACTTTTCCTGCCCACGAGCCGCCACTGCAGACAGACAATCACTATTCTCTCCAGTTGATGGCTGGAATGATAAATTAGTACAAGAGTTATTTCTATTACTTTTCGTCTGCAAGCTTCGAATGATTTCCACTCTATTCTTTCCCTTCCAATCAAACTCTATCAGGAAGACTCAAGCAATCGAACAAACTGAACGCGTTTGCAATGTTTTGTGTGAAAGCAATTTTTCTCAAATATGATTGAAGGTGGTAGCATTTGAATTGAACATATTTGTACCTTGAAGCAATATATCAGGGTGAAATATGGTTTTGTGCTTGAAAAATTACACAGTTTTTGAATTTACCAAAGTGAGTTGAAGGAATAGGTAAACACGTTTATTATTAGTATTGCTTTAAGGGCTCTGTCTACTTTGGATGCATGAAAAAAAAAAAAAAAACACGCTATTTTTATTATTATTATTATTTTTTTGTAAGAATACTATTATGTTTATTGATATAAAACTTGTTAGGCTTAACAAAAACATTCGTAAATTACAATAAAATTTATTTTTGATTTTAACCACATTTTTAGAGTGAAAATATCAGGTAAACAGGAGTCCTCGAAAGGTTGAGCTGTTGAAAAAATTTCAGAAACGACTTAACTGATCCTTATGAAATTTTAACCACATATTCTGTACACTTATCGCTATATCCCGTACCAGAATCATTAAAAATATTATTATTATTTTTATTTTTTTTGCAAAAAATATGCACAACCCCCCCCCCCCCCCAAAAAAAAAAACACCCCACGTTTTTTTTTTTGTCCACCATTTTATTATTTTTGCTTATAAACTAATATTAGAGGTACGGGATATAGCTACTGTCACACTAAACCTAAAACCATTCAATTTTTTTTTGTTTCAGATGGGCCGTTGCTCAGATTTTTTCAACAGAGCACACCTATCTACTTTTTGAGGACTCCTGTTTACCTGGCATTTTCACTCTAAAAAAGTGGTTAAAATCAATATATTTTATTTCTCAGTAATTTACGAATGTTTTTGTTAAGTCTAACAAATAAACATAACAGTATTCTTAAAAAAATTAATAAAAACAGCGTTTTTTTCATGCATTCAAAGTAGACAGAGCCTTTAAGAAACATCTTGGAACATTAGAGACCCTTGCACAGCCTCTGTATTTTGGACTGCATAGAGGAATTAATACTCTTTTAATTTAGAAATTGCATCCAGGTGCACAGAAGTACATTCGCCAAGTTCACTGACAAACATCTTTTACTGGAAGTAACTGAGTAGTATTTTGAAGTCTCATATCTGCGCAATACAGTATTCCTGAGAGCTGAATTTTTTTTACGGGTAGCTGTTAAACACTTTATTAAGACCCCTAAGTTTCAAATCCCCTTTTATATTGGTTGTCGAGATAATCAAATTCGAAAACGGCAAAAAACGATATATTTTTAGACTCACACATTCACTCACACACTGATCATCAAATTTCTAAGGTTCTTCTAGTAGAGTTAGAACTTTGAAATTTGGTATGTTTTTAAGGTTTAAATTGTATACAAAGGAAAAAAAATCTAAAAATCGAGATCAAGGCCATAACTATTGCATGAAGAATTTGGCACTATTTTACAAAAATGTTTTGTTGGGATTTCATTTCCGAGAAATATAAGATTCTTTGGGTTTCCTCAATATGCTTAAATTGCGATTTTCTCTTTTTTTATACATCGTGCTGCCATCTAGTGTTTACTATTGCAACTTGCCACAAAGTTTGGAACTATTTATAATTTAAGCTCGACTTAAAAAAAAAAAAAAAAAAAGTGAAATTATAAATAAACTGTCAGAAGTGGAAGTTTCGCCCTTTTTATTGGTGTATAATTTATCAATTTATGCGCTGTATAAAGAAAGAAAAAGAGATCGTCACAGACAAATACCTTCCAGAAATAATATATAAGATTACCAACATAGTTTCGCGAAAGACAGTGATAAATGCGAATAAACTCAAAAGAGAAATAACACACGTCTCACTAATCAATTATAAATCGGTGGTGATATTGAACCCTTGAGGTATCATTAAATCCCACCACCCTCACTATACCCCCCCCCCCCCCCTCTGCCCAGTTTTCAATTTCGCATCGCAGAACATTCTAACGGTAGCATAGAACAAGCAAAAAGTTCAACGATATCGTCCGACTTCTCGATATCTGCCCGATATAGAATAAATATCGACCACCTCCGCAATTTGACGGATGGACAAGTACAAGAACTAACTTGGTTTCACGTATCTTTCTCGCTCTTTTTTTGCTGTTCTTTTTCTCTAGTTACCTGCGATTGACTTCTCTGGGCCGCGTAAATGACGGGGTTGAGTTGAGGTGTAGGTGTGCTGCTGCGGTTGACGTAGTATTTGGAAAAGAAAGGAGACGTCACTTTTTATATATTTTTTCTTGTTTTTCTTCTTCTTGTCACGTGATGAGGACGGGATAGTTAATTTTTTGAAAGTTTATAGTTTTGGATGTTTTTTTTCTTTTCTTTTTAAGAATATAGTCAGGTTTTGCCTTGCGGCCGATATGCCTTATGGGTAATATTTTTTGGTTATAGTTTTAGAAAAGTTATGAACTGTAGTTACTGGTGGAAGTTTTATATCTAGCGTGTTTTTAATGTTGATAGGAACACTTTTTTTTTATTATTATTATACTAATAATTATTTAAAAAACATTTTTATGTTAGCTCTACTAAATATTTTTTACAAAAGTTATGTAGCTGATGATTTTATTTCCTAGTAGATGATTTTATTTCTAATGAAACAATGGATATTAAAGGTAATTTGTATACCTTATTGGTGATTGGTGAATCCGTTGTTAGAGCATTTTTTTGACAATTTGGCAAAATCATAAATTTTTCAATGACAGTTACCTTATGGGCATGCGCAATTTTGCCGAAAACCTTAAAGACAGGTCCAAGTTTGTTTATAACCCGTATGGAAAAACTTAATGTTGTAGTTAAATTCGTTAATAACTTGAGAGCTATGCAAACACACATTACTTTCTACACATACTTCCGCTTTGCACAATTCCCGCATTTTTTAAAAAACGAGTGAAATTAGTTTATATTTATGAAGAATTTCTTACTGATTCCAAATATTCAAACAAAAGTTCTTTAAAAAAATTAGTTATTTAAATATTAAGAAAAGAAAATACCCGAAAACCTGGTACGATAGCAGTCCGATCTAAACGTTGTTTTATATCTGTGACGTCAAAACATCCTTCCGTTCCTATGGTCATCGTGAGGTTTCTGCCAAGTGTTTGGCATCACTGTTTAGTAGACAATTGCCATATCCCATACCGATTGGCGCGATTTGCGAGAAACTTGCAAAACTGGTTTCCACTGCTGCGTTTCAAGCCAAGTTGTTAGAGATTTAGTGACGTCACATTAGCTTCGAGCCGAATGAATCGTTTTCCCACCTAACAAGCAAACTTTGGCTGCAAATTAAAAAAAAAAAAAAAAAGAAGCGTTGTGAGCAGAATTTTTTTTGTTTATGGCTTTTCGAAACATTTAAAGTTGAATAAAGAAACAAAAATAATATGCGGGAATTGTCCATTATTGCAACTCACATCTGACCTTAGTTGAGTAATAATAATAATAAAAATATTATCACCTTTTACCAAAAATATTATCACTTTTTACCAAACATTATTACGTACCATCTCAAATATTCGAAGGATATTTTTATGCTAAAATTTTAAGTTTCACTTCGAAAAGAATACAACTGGGTATAAAAATACTTTTTAAAACTATGAAATATAACCCAAATGAAATCATTAAAAAGTAATTTAAAGGGTATCTCTTTATTTGAATAAATAGCACTATACAAGACCCCTGTTTGATAAATGGGCTTAATGCATTTTTCCTTTGAATACCTGACGAACAAAATCCCCAGAAATCATAATGAAAAATTTAATTTTCACTGCTGAAAATTTATATTACGCCATTAAGGATTCATTTTCCCCCCTTTTCTTTTTAAGCTTCTACTCTCATTTTCTTTTTCGAGCATTATACGTACTCCCTCTTTTAAATTCTCTAATTCTTTTAGTAATCACCGAGATACACTGAAAATACTGGTATTATTTGATTTATGTAATGGAACGGCATTAATACTGTTTTTTTTTTTTGTTTTTTTTTTTGTTGTTTTTTCTTTCCTCCATACAAATTTTGAATTTTAGATAAAATGAATTAATTTTTAAACTCTGAAAATAGGTTAGAGGCTTGTATATTTCATCTGTTTTTCTATACAACACTTTTCTTTAAGGCATCGTGATTCAAATATTAGTAAACTAATTTTTTATGTGTGTTTTTGTTCCGTAATACTGCTGTTTTTATGCAAGGTTTCATGTAACAATAATTATTTTATCTTGTTTTATACATCAATAGTTTTATCCCACTTTTCAAGAACTGTCATCGTATATTCGCGCTTTGGAAAAAGAACAAATAAAGTGTCTATGGGTTTTGTATAATTGTTGGATAACTAGTGCATAAAAATATAAATGTTGAATATAGAATAATAACGTTAGAAATATTAAGGATTCAGATGGATTTTTTTCTGTGTCAATTTTTTCTTCTTTTTTTTTTCTTCTTTTGGTAGGCTCGCCAAAGAGGGTTTATCCTGACATTTACTCTACTTTTTTTTTAAACTGGCAAAGAGGAATCTTTATTATTTTCGTACCCTCCACAAGTGGTCCGTTTTTATTCGGCTCTTTCATCTCGCCGACACTGTTGGAAGTGGCGATTAAGATTCTTAAAATTTGCTCTTTAAAAATTTATTTAAAAAAAAAAAAAAATCTGATGACAATTTTTACATTCTTATGGTGAGGTGCATAGCTACAATTTGTTTACTAATCGTGTTTAAAATGTAGTGGAACATTCTTTCTGTCGACATTTAGTCATACCAGTCAATTATTGCTTTTGCATTACGGCCAAATTTTAAAACTTATTTAAAAAACTATTTCAAATTTTAAAATTCCGGCTTAAATTTGCTCAATTACATGACAAAAAAGGATATTTCCACCAAATTTCCTAATTTTCAGTGTGTATTGGTACCATACAATTGAGTAAATTTTATACCATACTTTTTTTTTTTTTTTTTTTAAATATAGAGAGTTACTAAGAATACTATGAAAAGAATAAGTGGGCTGTTTTATCAGTAAAATATAATATAACAATACTTTTCTGAAATGGCTACCCAACTCCCCCTCTTTGCAAAAAACAGTTAGTAAACACTGTGCATTAAGGCGCTTCTTTACCCTAGAGTTATTTTCTCTGCGAGAATACCAGATATTGTTGGCAACAGTTAAGGCGTGTCTTGCTCCACGAGGTAATGAATCTGATTCGAGGAGAACATGGGGATTGACAGTTTGACAGCAGGGGAAAAGGGGTCCAAAATTCAGAGGGGGTAATGGTTTTCTTTTGTTGATCGTTATAGTGAGTTGTCCCCCCGATAATTAACTTGGAAAAAGTTGGGTCTTCACTATTGCTCCCAGAAAAGAGAGGGGTGTTTTTAGTTACTTGCCGCAAGGACATGTTGTACGGGGGAAATGGTTTGGAAAAATTTACCGTTTATTATCTAATCAAATCAAACAAGAGCGAGGTAGCATTCCACGCAGCAAAATACTTTTGATAATACTCACAATAATTTAAATAAGAACACTTCACATATTTTCGAATATTGAACGTGATGAATTTTCGAATAATGAATGTCTGAAAGAATATGAATCGAATAAAAACCTCGGCTCTATATATATAAAAAAAAGGGAGAAGGGGGGGGGGGGGGACACTGGTCATTGTAATGGAATATTATTATTATTTAAAAAAAAAAAAAAAAGGAAATAAATAGCATGTTTTACACTCATATCTTCTTATTAACTTTAAGTTGATTCATCTCCATTATTTCACAACTGAAGAATAAACAATCTTAATGTTGTTGTTTTTCCAAAAGTGAAGTCACTAGTCATTTTCTTATGTTCTACATTTGAAATGTTTGCAATTATTTATTCTACAACAAATAAATTTGAAAACTACGATGTATCTTTTCTTTTCTGGCACTAAAAATAGGGAATTATAATTTTTTTAAATGAGAAACTTTTTCTTCAAATGTATTGCGACTTCTATACGTCAATTTGATCTGTATGTAAAGTGGCTCTAAAAGTCTTCGTAATTTACTAGAATATTGCAGCAAATAC
Organism: Linyphia triangularis; assembly: GCA_963978545.1. Classification (NCBI taxonomy): domain Eukaryota; kingdom Metazoa; phylum Arthropoda; class Arachnida; order Araneae; family Linyphiidae; genus Linyphia; species Linyphia triangularis. Next base: position 60,678,997 of record OZ021729.1, read on the forward strand.
CAATATGTAAGAAAAAATTTAAGTTTACGAAAACTTTTGGGAGATATTTTATACGTTACTTATAGTTTAATGATTTTCTAAAAAAAAGTTTTGCTAATGCTTTAAAAATATTTTTAGTAGTTTCATTAAGATGAAATTAGAGATATTATTAAACAAATCTTATTTTCAAATATTAATTTTTGATATAGATAATGCAGTATTTAATTGAAATTAGTAAGTTCACGAACAGTTTTGGGAACCACCTGTTGTAAATTGTTTGGAACAGTTTAGAAGATCCAAAAAATCCAATGAAAGTGTGATATTCAATTAATTTCTAGATGAAAAAATCCCAATGCACGTTACAACTGTTTTTTATGTCATATCTTTCAAGGGGCAAGTACTATCGAGAGTTCAGGTGTTTTTAGATTTATGCCGACCCAAATTTTCAATACAATCATCAATTAAATTAAAACCCCAATTGTTGTTAATAATAAAATAATTTCAGTGATCAATTTAATAATTTAATTATTATATAGTTTTAATAATTATATAGTTATAATAATTATATAGTTTTAATAATTATATAGTTTTAATAATTATATAGTTTTAATATTTAATGTGCTTTATTATTTAAATACTTATGTTTAATAATTAATTTCAATAATTGAATAGTTACTTTTACTAATTAATTTTATTAGATAAATTGTTTCAATAATTAATTTAATACATCAAAAATTATTTATCTATTTCTTATACCTCGTTTGAGTGAATTTGGTTTTCAAAACCAACCATAGATCGTTGCTAAACTAAAACAAAGATATCTGAATTGTATATTAATTAATGTCCAAATATATAACTAGTATGTTTACCAGAAAATTGCATAAAAAATTATAATATGCATTTCACTTTAAAAGTTGTAAAGTTGTAAGTTGTTTTAAAGTTGTAATAAAGTAAAAAGTCGTTGTACGATAATACATAAATCTTAGTGCATTTATTTTATAAACACAGCGTAATCTATAAAAACAAATGTGATTTCCTTATGTAAAATGATTGAATTTGCTTATTTGTCAATTTCTTTTGACAATCCAATTATAGTAATGGATTTATGATCCATCAATGTTTGCATTAGACTTTAGGAAAAAAAAATAGTAATAATAACTTCCGGACCGGTTTATTTTTACGGACACTGACCGGCTCATTAATTGCACCGGACAGCCCAATGGACAGTACGCCTCTGAACAGAATTAACGGTAGCCAAAAATATTTACAAAAAAGCTTAATTTTATCACTTACCAATTATCGTCAATATTGCTAAATCCTGATCATACCGCAGAGTAGGAATTAACTCAAATAAAAATTAAAAAAACAAAACAAAGTATCGCAGAACCACGTATAGCGTATTCAGTCCAGCTCCAATGCAGCCACTATCAAAAGTGTAGACTGACTAGTTTGTTTTTGTCCTCTTATAACCAGACCACATCCATGTAACTTCCATCGGCGTTTCATCTATTTGTCGCCTTGTTCACAAAGTATCGCAGTTCCCATGTGAAACACCCTGAAGCAAGGTTTGGAGTCTGGATGTAAAAAAGAAGAAAAGGCCCCTTATTCTTTTTGAAGCCGTTCTAGGAATGCGTAATCAGTAAACCCTTTGCTTTTAAAATTCCGACTTGTGACACAATGAGTGTATGGCTACCCGGGCCCTGACTAAAGATTTTGATGATGGGGGTAGTAGTAGGACATAGACATAGTAGCATTGTCCCCTGTTTCAACCCTGTAGCAAACGTTTCTTTTGGGGGGATTGTCCCACGCTGTTTGCTGTCCTTTTGAATTTACCGACGCTGAACACGTTGGCAGAAGCTGAAAAGAAAAGTATGCTTAATGCCACTGAAATTTGGAGAAAATTTTTAATAGAAACCTAAAAGAATTTATACAAAAGTTCATTGGTTTGTTTGCCAAAGAAAAAAGGAGAACTTAATTTTTGTTAAAAGAATGTGTAGTAAGTAGTTTGTGTTGTGTTCATTTAGTAAATATCCGTGGCACTGATTTTTTTGTCTACTTATTTCTTCATCCTATGGTGATTATTGGTATATATCCATAATCTTTCTTTCATGCACGAACACGTTTTCTGGCTCTTAATTTTTTTAAATGTCATTCCCGCCTCAAAATATATAATAGCACTGCTCCCCCATCCCTCCACTAGCAAAATTGTTTAGCGGCGCCTTTGGGATCAATAAATACGATTTAGAAACCCATATTTGCCCATTACAGATTTGCCTAGATCAAGTTATCGTAATTACAGTAAAAAAAGTCGAATTTAATTATCTTTGCGTTCCTGTGAAGTTTACAAAGCAATCCGACATATTGCATTCTGAAGACCAAAACTCTTTCCCCACCATATCGTCGTCTTGAATTGGCATTTACCACAATATCGTTCCTACCTTCCTGCAGCTCCTCTGTGTGGGACGCTTCCACGATATGCGTTTTTGGAAAGTGTTAATGTATTAAGAACTTTCCATAACTTTAAAACAGTTCTGAAGGTAGTACGAGCAATTAATCGATTGGAAATTATAAAAATTCTCATTTTAAGTATGAGAATACTGTTCGAAGTAAACAGACGCGGATTATTTTTTTTGGGGGGGGGGGGGGATTCCCATGTAAAAATTATTGCCAAAAATATTGCCAAATTCTCCATTTTCATTTAAATGAAAATATGGAAACAGAAAATAATACCATATTTGAATACAATGATCAATATTATAGTGTAGTCTCAAGTTTATATAACTTATATTTTAATTTACTAATGTGATGTCAAACCGAGTTGAAAAGCATTATTTAACTTTGGAAATTAGTAAAACCTTATAAATATAGAGCTTTACGTACCTGCAGTGTTGTCTAAAGTTGTTAAAAGATCTGCCGCCCTTTTCTGCATTAAATGATTTGTGATGTTGAATATATTGGTAAATTAACTTGTATAAAAAAGTTGAATTTTCAGGGTTGTTAAACTTTTTACACTTCACCTGATCTGCATGGGATAATTTTTTGTGCTCTTAAATATTTTTTATCTAATAATAAATACTAAAATTTATAATTTAATTGAATTAAAGTGTATTACATTTTCGGGGTAATTTCTTATATGGGCGCAAAAGAGGATAGTTAAACCCTCTAATTTTTATCTTTCATTGAACACTAGTAGTATCATACTAATTGATGATAACCCTCCCCCCTGTCCCCCAAGTTCACAAACTATCACCACCACTGTAAACACTCAAGGTCATAATCGCACCCTCCTTGATTGACTTCTAAGTCCGCCCCTGGAAGTAAACACTGATGACAGGGGAGTTCATATCTCTTTGAGTTGCGTAACTTTTAATATGGATAAAACTGTATAACTGTACAATAATGGTACTCTATTGCATATGACCCATGTACTTTTGCATTTTATTTTACATCTGTGCTACTTTACTTATCATTATGTTACATTAAACAGGGGCACAACCAGAAAATTTCTGTGGGAGGGGTTTTCAAGTAAAAAATTAATTTGCTGCTGTATTTCTCTACAAATACGATTTTAAAACATCCCATATTTGTCCCATATCATAATATTTTTTTCAGTTTTTTAATCTGCCACCTATATATGCAACTAGTCCAGTATTCGAGTTATATTAAATACCTCTACATGAGACTACATATTACTTAGAAAACGTATAATAATATTATCTAGATTATATATAGTTTAATCAAAAAATGTTGTTTGTTTATATTCACTGAGAAGGAGCAGTATATTTAGGCAAACGGACATACACTAATATCATATCAGACTGATTTTATTACATATTTATGGTGATTGAAATACAAAGGCCATGCAGCACTGAAATGTTATAATTACATTTGGAAAACATCTATATATTTTAAACATTTCCTTTTTTTATATATATAAACGGTTATTCAGAATTCCCTCCTAGGTTTCGAAGCACTATAGTAAAAAAAACTAAGACTAATACAGAAAATAAGAATATTTGAAAGAATACAGAAACAATTCAAGTTTTATTTACATAGCTTACAGGTGTTCTATGTGTGGACCCTTGGTCACACGGCATACATCAATGCGATAGTCCAGTTCCTGCCGATAAGTCCAGTCCTTGCTTCGAAACCCAGGAAGGAAGTCTGAATAACCCTGAATATGTAGTTTATATTAAATCTAAGTAGATAAAAAATAAAGTATGACGATTTTTTGATGTAATGAGAGTTACAAATGTTTTATTTGTTTAAAATAAAACATTGCAATACGGTAAGCTAACCCTATCGGAATGATGGTAAATTAAAAAAGTATTTTTTTGAAATTATTTATGATTACTTTTAGTGTTTGTAATTCATTCGTCAGAAAACATCGGGATGTCGGGGGGTTTTATGTGGATTATGACAGTGAAACTTCCTCCCCCCCCCCCCTGAGAACGCGCCTTGATGCAACTTCAAATACATCAGTAAAGCACGTTTTCTGGAATTAACGCTAAAGACCGCTTGGATAAGACCATCTTAACGACCGCTTATAAAGAACCGCTTTATACAGCAAAACAGGTCCAGCCAAGATAATAAATCACTTGACCCTCCTCGCTCTTGAGGGGGGAAAATATCTATGTCCCCCTATGGAGGTGTGTCTTCTTGCGAAGAGGTTTTTTTTCAAAATATAGCTTTAATGTTTCTCTAAATTTGACTGTTTAAGAAACACGAAAATAATTTTAAAATATGATCTGGATAGAAAAAAGTTTAATCTTTGTCATTGCAATGTTATATTTTCAATAACTCTTTTCAACTTTTTTTAATATGATGTTAAAGTAAACAATTGATATTTTAATAAACTTAACAACATTTTAGGCCAAAAACAACATAGCAAAACACGGATAGAAGTTACGTCGATCCAACGAAACAAACCGTATAAAAATATTCGTATAACTTCTTTCTATTTTACTAATAGGCATATAGCATATAGAGATTTTCCCATAGACTTAACATTAGGGGGGAGAATCAAGATGGACGGTAGCGAAGAGCCTTAACTGAAGGCACCGCAGTTTCCTCAGTGTGTTGAGGAGTGGGTAAAGAGAGGGAGAAAGTACAATAACATTTCTGTAATAACAATAATAAGAGCAACAAACCTTGATTATATTAAGTTTTTGGTGAAATGTCTTCGATAACATAAATATACTTAGATCAATGTCTTTTAACTTAATTTTAAATGTCTTTTTACTTCAATTAAATAAAATCTAACTTTTAAAATAATTGCCATGAACAGCAATGCGCTTGAGTCTAAAACCAATACGTTTTGTATATTTCATTGCATAGTTTAAAATGTCGAGCCTTAATATTTGAATTTATGTATCGATAATGATGATTATACAACATGGTTGCTATGAAGATAATAATAATGTATTCTTGTCTCCCTTTTTAGCCTCGATCATCATACAACAACCAAACAACTAAACTCATCCTTTTCGAAGTACAATCCTTTCTCACAAAACAAAATAAAGTGTTCCGAGACAAACGATTCCCTTTCCCGCCATTTTCGTCAATGACAAAAAAAAAAGATAAAAAGAACATTTAAATAATGTTCCCAAGCAATTGAATTCCCGTAAGTCGCAAGTCATTACACAAAAGAATGATTCGGGAAAAACGGCGAAATTGTTCCATAACATCATTAAAACGAATTCGACCGTCGAAATTAGTCACATTCGGATGGCAACGCCGTTTTAGGAATGAAAGGAATTCGGAACAACAATAATGGCCGCCTTATCTCAGTTCGCGGAAGCCAACATTTTCGCCAAAACAATGAGATACAAGCGAGAGTATATTCCGCTATTTCTTTGTGCTGACACAGCGCGGGAAATATCCGCAATTGTCTCGCTACATATGCCCCAATGTTATCGTAAATAATTAAACCGAGAAAGTGAACACTTGGAGGAAAGGTATGTGGTACAATGTAGCATATTACAGCTTGCATGCAGACTGCAGTTAAGGTACTTTGGTTCTGATAAAAAGTTTGTTGGGTTTTCAGGAGAATTCTTTACACAAACCAGAATGTTCTTAATGTCACTTTGCTTGTTTTCAACTTTATTAAGTAGATAATTTATGAACTTGTCATTTTGCGTTAAAATTGAAACTAGCAAGAAATCTTGGAGGATAATTAAGTTTACTTTGCGCGAAACATTAAGTTTATCCATTGTTCTTGATATGTGCGGTCTTAGAATTAGAAACACTTTTTTTGTATAGGTAAACGCAGAAGCATAAGTTCAATTGATTCAAAATATTTAAAACAAAACCTTTGAATACTGAATAAAATAAAGAGTAAATAATATAATCTATGAAAACAAAGTTTATAATATAAATCCTTTATATACATTACCAATTTTTCTGTGCAATTTCAATTTCTTGAGATCAGATCGAGTTTTTATCGTGTGTAACCACTAAGAACAAAAGATCCATTTCTAACTACTTACCAACTACTTTTCCCCTCAAAAAACTTGATTGAATACATTGTCATTTACAACGATCTTCGAAAGGTTAAAAGTCTGACGTAAAGCAATAAAAACACATATCTGTTATTTATTTTGATTAAAAAAAAAATTTGGCAACAGCAAAGAGTTTCATCAATGATCGGTTAAAATTATTTCTCTTACGACGTTGCTACACACCGCAAGGTTAAATTGACTGGACTTCACTCCATAAGGAATTTATGCATTCACGTTCAATTATCTTTTATTTGGATGAATAATTAAATAATTAATTAAAATAAAATAATTAAAATAAAATAATTAAAATAAATTTAATAAAAATAAATTTAATAAAAATTAAAATTAAATTAAAATAAAATAAAATAAATAAATAAACAAATAAAAGAAAACAACAACATACATTATTATTGCTATTTATTCTCAAACTATTATAAAGTTAAAACTCAATCATTTTGGTGACCCTTTGGGTATTATTTTAAACAGAGAGTAAACATTTAATTTCGATCAGCATAATTTCGCGTGATCAGTTTTGAGGTACCAATCAATCATTTGGCGATCTACAGCTTTACAATCTTTCAAATTGTCAACAGAAAAGAACATATTTTTCGTATAAAAATAAAAACATTTGCGTAAAAAGGTTATGACAAAGTAAAACCCGAACATTTTAAAAAATAGAGCAAAAACTCAACACTCTAATGACGTTTTGTTTTTTATTAAACGATAATTGGTACGCTTCCAATTATAAATAAACGTTAAATTTAATTAAAATTTTGTAACTTCGGCACTGACTCTACGGTCAACCTGCACTGGGCGCCAGTATTAACACTTGAATGGAAAGTGTGGAACAACACATACCCACCTATTAGGGTGATGCAAAAATAATGGGAAAATTTCAATCTTTGAAATTTCACTGGGGCATCGGCTTTTGTTCTCCCACCAAAAAAATAAGTAATGCTGAATTTGATGAAAACTGGACAATATTTAGTGGTGGTGCAATCAACTTGAATTTTAAGAATTTCACGCATAGCCTTACGGCGCTCAACGTAACATAACATACACTATTCGATGTAAACGTTTTTATAATTTGCATGAAAAACAATCTTTGATGATGTAGAATACAATATTTGATGGTATATATTTTAATGGTAAAGATTTATGGTATTGTTAGTATACCTCTTTACACTGGAAATTCATCAGTAATAGCTCACATCCCTTTCCTAATAAAGTGCTTTTTCTGAGGTGTGGAAACTTTCTTTCCACATCATTCACCACCCCTAATGCGCCTAATAATGTTTTCTTCAGTTAGGTACTCTTCGTTTTCATACCATTTCTCTGGGTCTGTGAGAAGAAAATAATTTTTTAATGCCCTTTACATCACAGAACCTCAGTGGGTTTGAAGAAAAACATTGTTCCGAGATTTTGCTTGGGGATAGCGGTTGCAGTGAGAGTTAATTTCTTTGTAATGTGCTCTAAATTCGGACTTCGGATCGTCACAGACTGGCGATTTAAACTGGAACCCCGATTGGTAGCCTGTAAATCCGGTTTTAGAACATGCTTCTGAATTTGAAAGTTTTATGCCAAACGATTTTGCAAATAAGTTAAAAATAAATTGTATTCTTAGTTAAAATAAACACGGTTTTGTCATACATTTATGATAATAATAAATTAAAATCTTTTGCAAAAATTATGTGGATTTGAATTGACGAACGAAATGTAGATTAATTCTTTAATAAAAAAATTATAACTGAAATAATAAATTGAACTTTATGGCTTGTTTGAGGTATAAATAAATTCAACCAAGCAATGGAACCTGTGCATGATCAGTGGTTGAACAAATAATTCCTTGCATAAATTCCATTACTTCCATTTGCATTCACTCATTCTAGGTATATTGTGATTGTCTAAACTGATATGAGTAAGGTTTTGCTAGATGATCGGAACAACTGCTTGCATAAAATCTGTATAAAGCCAACCTTGATAATTTATAAACTTAGTGCAATCAGCCAGTGATATCTGCAGTCGGTTTTGGATAACAAACCAGTCAATGAGGTTTTCTTCAATTTTTAAAAAAAATTATACTGATTGGCGACATCATTTCGTTCCTTAAACCTATCTCAGTTATGGAACCGTTTGTCAGATCAATATTTACACAATTAAACTCTGGGAGTTAGTGTGGTCTTTCGTGAACACTCAACAACACAACTCAACTTTTATCTATCTTGCACCACGCAACCTCACAATCGAATATACCTTCTTTCTCTACCATCCTCTAGTCCAAACAAAAATATAACCAACACCGAGATCCTTCCCCCCTCCCCTCCCCCCATCGTAAATCAATTATTCACACGATACCTAGGAGGTGCCCAGGTCGCAGTTTCGAATTAATCTCCCCCTTCAATTTTACCCAGAAACGCGCGTATTAATTTGCATCTCCAGTCCTCTCCGCTGAGTATATATATCCGGATATATTTATTTCGCACGTAGCCCCCCTCACCTTTGTGTATGAGAAGCCGTAAGCTCTAGATAGTTGTTTGTGTGTGTGGCACGGATTCGGGGAGTTCGTAAGCCTTCGGGGGGGAGGGCGTTGAAGCCGACACGTCAACTGTAATCTGGGTAATGATGTACGCGTTGGACTTGGGTATTTTGTGAGCGGGGGAATATTATGTGTTTTGACCTGTCACCGGGATAGGCATGGGGGCTGCCAGGAAGGCGCAAAAGGATGCACCTTTACCCTCCTGGCATTTGAAAATGTGGAGAAAAGATTAAAAGTTCACAGATGAAAAAAGCCTTATGCCGATTGCGTGGTGCAAGATAGATACAAGTTGAGTTGTGTTATTGAGTGTTCACGAACGACCGCACTAACTACCAGAGTTTAATCTTGTAAGTACTGATCTGACAAATTATGAAATACATAACTATTAATACTTAATTAGAAAATACGTTTAACATGTGCAAAAAATCGAGGATGAAATCGAAAGTTTAAGTTTCTTTTATCCCCTTTGTGTGGTCTCTGTATTTGTATCTTTCCTCTGCTATCTGTGAAAACTTTAAGGGATCACAAGCATTTAACAATACGACTAACAAGGCCCTGGCCAAAGTTAGCAGGTATGACAATACTATAACTATTTCCTCAATCCCAATACATGCTTACCCTACATGGTTATCCCCTTTCCCTGGTTACCCTCCTTCACAGGTTTTCATGTACAACTTTTAGAGACAGGTCATATGACTTATGTTAGAGCTTTCAGTGGGCCGTATATTTATACCAAATATGCCAATATATGTATCTTTAATTATTATTGATTGAATCGATGTCTGAAAACTGACAAAGAAATTTGATTTTTTTTACCATTGATATTTGATTCTTTTTTTTCAAAATAAATAAAAAATAATAATTTTCCTTTGTACGAACGTCAAAGTAAAAAAAATAAATATATTTTTTGTTCCAACTTGACAGTGTGACTTGATCTAAATTTTACTAAAGGTATTTAAATCATCCCTTCAGATGTCCCTATTTTAGTCGATATCAATTGGGCGATGATGATTATCGAAATTATTTAATTTATTTTATGATAGAGTCGCAATATTTGTAGTAGCCAATCTCAATAAATCGTCCAAATCCAGGAACGCGGCAGTGTTCCGCCGCCAAGTCCGATAACAAAGCGGCCGCCATTCAAGTGTATATTATGTTGACAGAGATTAGGCCCGTTTTCGACCCCTCACAGCTCAGCTTCTATTATAGTTAGAACCCTGATTTTTTTTTTTTTTTTTTTGCCATCGTATTGCCCGGGTGAGTAGAACAAAAATAACAACATAATTGTTAACAGTGGACAAGGGAACATGGTAAAAAAAAAAAAATCCTTTGAAAATTGCCGAAGTCACCGGAATTTTGTTCTTCTGATACTTCTTTCTCTTCTGATTCTTCTAGTTCTGACCAAAACTTTAACCAGGGCTACAGCCAAAACTATTTGATGAATTTTGACCATTTTTTAAATTTTTTTTTTATTCTTCTCAGCTAGATTAGAGGAAGTGCCTTTTTGTATGATTTGATAGGTAGGAGGGTCTATACCCTCCCCCCCCCCCCCCCGGGAAATGATCCCGATGCTTGGGAATTTCAACCTGGCCTACAGCTTAAACGCTTTAATATATTCAGACCATTATTTTCTTATTCCTCTCAGACTGATTAGAGGAAGTGCCCTTTGTATAAATTAATGCATGAGAGGGTCTGTACCCCCTAGAAATGATCCCGGAAGTTGAGAATTTTAGCCCGCATAATGACTGATTAAAACAGGTCAATGGATTTCGGATATTCATCTTTTGCTCAATTTCAAGAAGTGACTTTAATACTTAAAGTTGAGCAATTTAAACAGTGTAATTAGAAAAGTTTTTTTTTTTTTGATTACCAAAAATATGGCCAAACTGGCAATTTTTTTTAAAGCATTGAAAATAAGAAAACAAAAATAGTAAATTTCATTGATCCAACGTCAAATTTAAATGCTGTGATCAGTTTTAAAGTGTAACTGAAAGTTGTGCGATGTTCCATACTAATAGTCTTTGAATTTTAATGATCAAGTGTGACGTTATTGCGTATTAAATATGTTGTGCAAAGATTACTCAAAGATGCATTAGTTATGTGATGGCAATGTGGCAAGATTATATTGTCGTATTTGGCGATGATTAAAACCGAATTTATTTGAATAAAATGCAACTAAGCAGTGTAGAAAAAAAGTATTTAATATGTGAGTAACTGAAAACCTTGGCAAATTTTTAAGGGATGATCAATTAATGAGAGGGATTAATGGAAAGCAGGGCTCGACTGCAGTTAAAATAGCAAACTTTACAAAAATAATTGATATCTTCCCAAGAAAAGCAACTAGACGTTGTAAAAAAACCCCGCCAAGTCATCCAGAAAAAGTTATAAAATCTAATGTTTGCTGCCAAGCGGCCGTGTTCAGTTTCTTTGGGTTACTTGTACACAATGTACGAATGGGGCAATCAGTACTTGGCAGGCTAGAGTTTTTATAAAATTAATCTTAATTCAGTGCAATGAGTGCAAAGTAGCTGAAGCTAGCCTGCCAAATACTGATTGCCGATGTACAAGTACCCCATTACGTACAAGTAACCCAAAGAAACTAAACGAGGGCCGATTGGCGGAAAACATTAGATTTCATAACTTTTTCTGGATGACTTGGCGGGTTTTTTTACACCGTCTAGTTGTTTTTTGGGGAAGATTAAATTTATTTAGGTATTTATTCTTAATGAAAACCATCTTACTGAAAGTTTTTTCTGGCCACATACTGGAAGACTCTGTCCTACATAGTAAACACATACTATTTTGGGGGAAATATAACTATGTAAAAAAAAATCAAACCATTGAGTTTGATTTTTATCCTTTTGTGTTGTCGGCGGTTTTGAGCTGTAAGCCAATGCCACGACACCAGTAGATAGAACGTTGTCGGTTATAATGCATTTTATCAAGTTTTGGGAGCTTTTAGTAAAACGTCGCTTTTACATAGGCTTCTATTTCCCATTCGGAGAAATAAATAACCCACTTGCTGTCTTCCAATCGTGCTGAAACTTGGCTGATAGACTCGTTGTAGATGACAATGCATTATATCACTTTTGGGGACAAAAAAGAGTTAGTCCATGGTACGAAATCGATGGTTTTCTTCGTAGTGGTCAAACACTCTGAAAAATCGATCCGAGTTTAAAATCTATTAAATAAAGTGCAATTGGAAATAAAATTTGATAATGCATATCATTAGATTTTTATTAAATTTTTTTTTATTGTTTTTGTTTCAAACTCTTTCTCTGTCGTAATAGTTTTTATTTGTTTCGACAGAAAGTAATTTTTTAAAAAAAGTTTTCCTCAAACTAGAACAAAATGAAATTAAAAATAAAACATTAATTTTTTGACAGTAATCAACTTTTTGTGTTTCAAACGGACAGATAAAATAAAAGTATTTTAATAAGTGTTAATTTTTTTAATTTTTTTTTTACCTTTGATACATAGAACACTTAAAAAAAGTATGAATTAAAAGTTAGTATTATCTTAACCACTCTAATTTGTATACACACATGCAATTTAGAGTACACTTTCTAAATATTGTAGATACGGCCTTTATTTGTATACACGGCATGAATAAACCATAAAATGAATTTGTATGATATTGCAATAGTTAAGATTTCAAAATTTTAAATTATTCTTTCCGGATTTTTCGATACTTTAAGAAAGCCTGATCTGCAAATAAATTGTCAAAAGTTCCAGCCATTTCTTTTCTTTTCCCATGCTTTATGGTTTATTATTTCTGTAAAGTTTCCCTTCTATTACCATTACGCTATCATAAATATTTTGAAAGCAAGTTCCAATAAAAGGAAGAAGCAGACACGAAAAATATTTATTTGCATTCCCATTTCTTTATTCATTCATTGAAATGTGTTTCATTTCCGGTTTCAATCCTACCGCAAAAAGTCCCCCTTATTATTTCGAATAAAATAAAATTTGGAGTTGAGTATGAATAAGATTGTTTCAGATAAAGGAAAAATGTTTAAGTTTCTTGTGGATAAATAAATAAATAAAAAAAAAAAAAAAAAAAAAAACGCAGACGACTACGAATCAATTTTTGAATATCTGAAAAAGTGTTGCCATGTATGAAAAATGAAAAGTGGAATGAAATGTTTTGAAATGGTAAAAAAAAAAAAAAAAAAAAAAAAAAAAAAAACTGTCTCCAATTCGTTGGAATAAAACTTTTCCTCACAGAATTTCGCTCGACAGTGAAACTGAATAGCGAAAATATCTTAAATTTATACATTGAACGGCTTCTTATTCATTTTAGAAGGAATTTATTCGGAAAAGTAAAATTCTTTAGAATTCTCGAAGAACAAAGAAAGAAAAAATCGTCTGAAATTCCCTCTTTACCTATGAATTGGAATTCACGTCAGCGACTGAAGCAAACGATCAATCTTCGGTTAACTTTAACCTCCAATAAATTGGCAAAGTTAATCTTGTATATGTCCTGGTACTTGTCATTCGATTTACTGCCATCGAAAAGTTCAGTGAGAAGAAAATTAAAATTTGAATTTCCGGCACCGTCAAATTCGCTTTTCTGATAATGGGAAAATCTTTTATAATTTGAAGTGAAGGGAGATAAATTTATCGAGGCCTTGTGCGTTCGATAAAGTGGCATTCATATTTAAATATTCTTTCGCTTGTTATGGAATTGGCTTTTTATTTTAATAAAAACAGATGACTTTTCCAATTTGAATCAGAGCGTTTCGGAAATGATGCTTCAAAACTTCAAGGAATAGTTAAAAGTTAGGAAAGTTAATATATTGCTATGTGTCTAGACATTAATTATATACAAAGATTGAGAAATGTTTTAAAAACTTTTATCTTTTTATACATCAACGTCATATCGTGTTAAACTAAGCTTAGGCATACATAATTTTGTACTTTCTAGACCAACAATTTTTGACAAAGAATATAATTAACTAAACAACTGCATAGATTTTTTTATCCTCTTTCAAATTTGCAACTCTTCGACTGTGACACTTTTGATTGTAGAATTTATTCAAACAAAATGAATATCAAGGTTTCATAAATTGCAATAACCTATGCATGGTAAAATGGAACTAACAGTCAGATTCATTATTTGGATAATTGAAAAGTTTGAACGTTTAAATTATACGAATAAAAAAAGTAAAGTTTTGTTTATTCGTTTAATGTTTGCACATTTTTTGAATTATTCAAAAAATGAATCTGACTATTCTATTCATTTTACCAATCCATGGGTTATTGCAATTTATGAAATATGCAGATTTATTTTGTTCGGATGAATTTTGCATTTCGACGTTTGAATCCTGTCCTCAAATATAACATTTAACAGACATAAAAAAAAAAATGGACTAGGATATTTAATTTTTAAACTCACTTTTAACAAATTTGGGAATAAAATAATTTCTTTGTAAGCTTTAAATCAACGAAATTGTACTTAAAACATAAACTAGTTAATATAAAGCTGTCAAGCGTCAATGATAGCACATTTATATTCAATTTGAACTGTTCAAACTCATAAAAATACAGTTTAAAATTATTTTAGAGGTATAAAGTAAATCTTCAATCTAAAATAGTATTTTTATAAGAAATGAATAAAGTTAAAAATAAATGTTATTTATTTGTATAATTTAAATATCTTTTCAATTAACGACATTCAAAATGAGTTAGGGAAATTGGCTATTTTTCTTCTAAGGTAATAAATGTAGAAAAAACCTATTTTTTTACGAAACAATTATGCATTTAAATGCAGTCCTTAAATTGCTTCATAAAAAAGTAAACTGTACCAAATTGGCTGCCACAAATGTGTTTCTCTTTACTAATATAGTTTCATTATTTTTTTAAAAAAAATTTCAATCATAAGCAATACTAAAAAAAAACCATTTCAATTGAATTGCTGACAAGAATTGAAAATAATAATAATAATAATAATAATGATCTATATTTTGTACGAAATTGTTGATGTAAAACAGTGCTTTAGAACCGGTTGGAAATTAAAAATAGTTCGTGGCATCCTATCATCAGAATATTAATTTATTCTTTTCTTTATTTGCATTTCTAGATCTCGAAACTTAAACTATTTCTTCTGTTTATTTTGAAAAGAGATGAACTTATTCTCAATTGTCTAGCCATCCGATGAGGTCAATTCAGTGCTAGGGGCACTGCCGTAGATAGCCAAACGATAATTACTTCACCATGGCACAAAATAAACTAAAAGGGAATGAGACAGCGGACAGCTTACAAACATCCTTTTTTTCCCCCTACTTATTTTAAAGTTGGTTGAATTGGAACTTTTATATGCCGTGTCTAAAATCGTGATGACGTTACGTCTGGGATACATTAAGTAGTAGGATTAAGTATTAGATATATAGTAGATAAGTAGTAGATTATAAGAAAGAAGGAAGAAATCAAAGATACTTTCCTCAGGCAGACCAACAAATGACACAGGATCATCTGCCACAATCACCATCGTGTCATATCATTTCCAGCGGCAAAAGTAGCATAGACCCGATGCTGAGAAACGAAGACGAGACTGTTTTCCGACTCTCAGAACGTGTTCTTTCTCTCTAAAATACACAGGCGACTGTAAGTTTTTGTACCATATCGAATAATATTCTGAAATTAACGTAGAGCTATGCTAGTAGATTTTTAAGACAAGAAAACTACCGAAACTTTTAAAATATCGACTGTGAATAAGTTGAATTAAATCCGATTGCCAAATTTGGCATAAATTTGGCATAAATTGCCAAATAATAAGCATTCTTTTTCATATGGTAACCAAACTCTGTTTTTTTTTTTTTTTTTTGTTTTTTTTTAATAATTTTATTTTATTTATTATTATGTTTTGGATTTCATATCCATCCATAGAGAAATCGACCCCCCCCCCCCATTGACCAAAAAGTCCTTAATAAACTTTCCAAAAAGCCCCGACAGTTCGGCTTTCTATTATGAATTACGAGGCAAAATATGTGCTTTACATAATTTTCTACAAATTTTGCGAATGGAGTTAATAAATACAAAAATATAAATTTTTATGAATAAGAAATTATATGTTACTAAATAGTGCCGAAAATTTAATAGACTAATTAATTAATTGACTAAATAATTAAGGGTATTTAATTTAAAAGTACTATCTTCGAGTTTTATATATACCTTGATAGCTTGGAATTTCTTGAATATGGGTGAGCATATTCCCCCCCTCCCGAAAAAAAATCATGGCTACGCCCCTGTTCTGTAGCTACTTAAATTTCAGCAGTTCAGTTGGATATTCAAATATCTGCCATTATCGTTTGGAAATGAAATATTCTAAATTACGCTACATTTAAATCTAAACACAAATCTTGATTTATGGATGTACAAACAGGAAAGGAGAAAGAGGGGGGGGGGGGGGGCAAATGGAATTTTAATTAGTTGGAGACCAACGATAGTGGCAGAAGAATATTTCATAACGATATGGCGACCAAACGATTCGGAACTTCGATCATGTCGAGTTGAGCGACAGGGACCCTGCTTCATTATCTTTCAATTTTTTTCTTTCTTTCATCGCGTAGCACGAGCTACGTATAGTAGTATATGCCATCAATTCTAGAACGTGGATGAAAAATACATACGTACATGCAAAATATTTTTTTGCCGTATTTATTTCTAATAAGGCATTGAAATGATGGCAGGTACAAGAAGTAATTTCGTTTAGAAATTCATATTTGGCGACTTTATTAATGTTCATTTCGCTGCTCTGTAATTGGCGCGGTAGGGTTATTGATGCGAGAGTTGTAATTGGTAAGGTGCGTTATTAAATGTTCGCTTCGTTAATGAGAGTTGGATTGAAAGATGAACATTTATGCTTTTGAAATGACTTTGTCATTAAGCTCTGAAGATTTTATTTGTGTATTGAGCTATCTCTAATGTTACTTGTTAATCACAATATTGTTGCGTTGGATGGGTTCGAAAGATTTGAAGCCAAAGCAGATCAAAACTTGCAGAAATTTATTCCAATATAACTCTTCACAGATTCTCTTACAACTCCAGAACTTCTCGTTCTAGTTGACACAATACAGCTCTTTTCGCAACAATAGAGCACAAAACAGCAGTTAAAAACTTGACAACACAACTGCTCAAATCGCTGCAAAAGACAATGCAATACAGTTTGCTTTAGAACTACTCTGAATGCTCACTGAGACTCAGTTTCTCAATTCAGTAATTCCAGTCAACTCACTAGTCAACTAACCCAGTCAGCAACTGACTCAACTAACAACTAACTCCATCACCCGCTCTCTTGAGCTTTTATAGGGGAGGCGAACATACGTGAAATTTTTAGAGGTAGATATTTGGAGAACTTTCCAGATCGTAGTCGAAAAATCCTATACATGTAGATGGGGACCGAAAATTTCACCAAATGGTCACCAAGTTTGGCGACATTTGGCAATTTCTCGGCAAATTTGGTGACAAAAATTAGTCAGTAAAACCGTCGCCAACTTGGCTCTATCTCGCCAATTTGGCGAGATTGCCATTACCATAATGTTAAATGCCCTGCTCCTTGTAAAACTCGCTTCCCAGCGTAACCTCTGTAAAACTCGTTATCAAGCATTGAGACACACATTGCGGGGAAGCAAACTAACGACGAACTATTGCACTGCCTTATGCGAAATGTACATAAATTTTACTATTTACAAAATTAATACTACGAAATATTTACAAATATACAAAAATTCGTAACAATATATATATAGATGAGGATTTTAGATGAGGACATATAGATGAGGATTGAAACTTGGCAGATCGACTCGTAGTCAATTCAAATGCATTCTATTAAATTTTGGGGACAAAGAAAAAGTTAGTTAATGACATGGAATATATGGTTTTCTTTGCAGTGGTTCAACACTTATGACAACTCGATCAGAGCATTAAAATCACTTGAATAAGTTTCGATGTTACATAAAAATTGGCAATGCATATATAGGAATTATACTAAGACTTTGTTTCTATGTATTGTTGCGTGGACGGGTTCGAAAGATTTGAAGCCAAAGCAGATCAAAACTTGCAGAAATTTATTCCCATATAATTCTTCACAGATTCCTTTACAACTCCAGAACTTCTCGTTCTAGTAGACAGAATACAGCTCTTTTCACAACAATAGAGCACAAAACAGCAGTTAAAAACTTGACAACACAACTGCTCAAATCGTTGCAAAAAACAATGCAATACAGTTCGCTTTCGGAACTCTCTGAACGCTCAGTAATTCCAGTCAACTAATTGACTCAGCTAACAACTAACTCAGTGACTCAAAATCACTCAACTAACTCATCACCCTCTCTCCTGAGCTTTTTATAGGGGAGGGGAACATACGTGAACCTTCTTGAAACTCCTAGAGGTGGATATTTGGAGAACTTTCCAGATCGTAGTCGAAAAGTCCTATACATGTACATGGCGACCGAAAATGTCACCAAATGGTCGCCAAATTTGGCAACAAAAATTAGTCGCCAAAACCGTCGCCAACTTGGCTCTATCTCGCCAATTTGGCGAAATTGCCATTACCATAATGTTAAATGCCCTGCTCCTTAAAACTCGCTTCCCAGCGTTACCTCTGTAAAGCCCATTATCAAGCATCAAGAGGCTCATTGCAGGGAAACAAACTTATGACGAACTATTGCATTGCCTTATGCAAAATGTACATAAATTTTCCTATTTACAAAATTAACACTACGAAATATTTACAAATATACAAAAATTCGTAACAGTATTAATTTCTTAAAGTCCAAATTCCCACTGCTTTTGTTTCGGTATTATACCTGATTTAATTCTATGCACCTTGGTGCGAAGAAATTCATCTCGAAACAAAGAAAAGAACAAACTTCGATACTGAAAGGTGGAAAAATCAGTTTACTGTAAGAGATCGAATTCTAGAAAACTGAATTTTTAAGATGTTTTTTTGAGAGCATCTATCTTGACTAATCAGCACTTTTTTTTTTTACTGAAGAATGTTTCTCAATTCCCATGCTTTTGGCCGGTACGAAAGAGCATACATCAAAAATTAAGTCTAGAATTCTAATTATCTCAGATTAGTATTAGGATAAGAAGGGTGTGTGTGGTGGTGGTGGGGGATAATTTTTTAAAAAGATGTTTGCTGAAAGTGAAAGGAGTCTGGGAATTCTTTTGAGCCAATCTAATTAAAGCTTTTTTTTTAAAAAATCTGTTTTAAATTCTCAGCTGTCAGGATTGTTTTGAGTAGATGCGAGTTTTTGTTGAATAGATTGTATTATGCGTAAATATTTGCAATTTTTAAATGAAATTTGAGTTTGCATAATAGGTTATAATTAAACTTAATATAAAAACACGATTATGGAAATTGTATTTTAATTAGACATTGGAGTTTCATTACAGTTTACCTTTGAGAAAGTATTACGTGGCACAGTTTACCTTTGCAAAATATTTTCATTAGTATATTTTGTATTTTTACTTTCAATTACCCTTATGTATACATAGGGTAATGAAAGTTAGTGTTCAGTAAAAAAAAAAAAAAAAAATTGCACTTAGCCATGTTTTGGAACAACCTGATTTCAAATAAGTTGCCTAGAAAAAATGTTTGTCTTTGTGGTCAAGATAACTCCCGAACAAATTGACCTAGGATATTCAAATTTGGTGTGCAGGTTTTGATGACCATGAGACCTACCATTGAAGTTTTCGTTAAAATCGCGCATGAGGATAAAGTAGCTGCCATGGAAAAAATCATGTTTTCTTATGATTGCTAAAAACGGTGCTAAACAATTTTGATCAAAATCTCAGTGGTATTGCTTATGAATGTGTTTTAAACAGCCCCACCTTCGAAATTCTTGTAGAAATGCGATAAAAGCGTAAAAAGTTGAAAAACGAGTGCCTTTAACAGAGAGTTATCTGCCATTGAGCACCGTCAAGGTTGTGCACCGCCCATTAACGATTGATTTTTTTTCTGTTACATGCACAAGAATGGAAAATGTTATGTCTATTGAAAATCATTGCCAATTTCGCCATCTTGGAGAGTTTTTTATTTTTATTTTCTTGTGCATATAAAAATTATTGCCAAAAATATCACCAAAACTGGTCATTTTTATTTAAATGAGTGAAAATATGAAAACGGTAAATAACACCATACATTTTAATACAATGACCAATATTATAGTGTAACTGAAAGTTGTGCGATGTTCCACACCCCTAATTTTATTCTCTCTAGGTTTCTTAATTAATTAAAATTATTGTTGTTTGGAGGTTTTTGTGTATGTGACCTGCTATTTCTTTGCATAACTTTTGTTGATTGAAATAAGGATCAAATTGAGAGCACTACCCGAATTAATTATGCTTCTTGTTATCTTCTTTTAACATTGATTAATCCACCCCACCATGTTCCTGGCCAACAGATCTAATGTTTCATTTTTTGGCCACAATATATGCTGAAGTATTGTTTGAAAATGAAAGATCTTTTTACTAGGTTACCAGCAACATTAATAAAAGATCATTAACAAAATTTGAAAGGAAAATAACAGGGTGTACTTTTTATTACACTTTCAAAATTTTTTATACCTTAGCTTATAAAAACTTAAATAAAGACTCTAATAAATTTTCGTTAAAATTTTATTAAATCTTTTATCACAATTGCTTTTTCAGGTAAAAAAAATAATACGGTTTAAAGCAACGCTTCATCAGATATTGGGACAAAAAAATGAAGCATTAGGACTATGGCCCAGTTATTAACCCACTATTATTAAAACCACTAGTTATTTTACATTTAAATTTTGTTAAGAGTTATTTTACTGTTATTACACCTAGTAAAAAAATCATATGTTACCTATTATAACTTATGTGACCCATTGTTTTTACAACTAAATATAAATACCAAAGCTACACATTGCCACGAAGCAAGGATAACCAATATGAATCTATTCAGCTTTGAGAAAAAAACATGGGAATAACATGAGTAATAGTTTGGAGTAAGAAAAATTATTCAAATATACAGGGTGAACATAAAATAACTTTGCCGATTTATGGACTTCTATCTTCCGTTCCGTTCAAGCGATCGAGATGAGATTTCAGGTATAATTAGTTACTTAGAGGTATGAGCTCGATATTCTGTGAATAGCAATAAAATGGTGTTCATGGTCACGGTTAGTTACAGAAACTCGAAATTTTTTAATAGCAACACCTACTTTCTTCTATCTCAAAATGCTCAGCGCAAGCTAAAGCCCTAAAGAACGTTGGAACAATACGTGTATTACAAAAAGCGGACACGTTATGTCCGCACAAAAAACAGCTCTGAGAACGGCCCACAGAAACACGATTGGGCCACACGGAGGCCTTTCGTCAGATATCCAGCGTAGAAAGCCGATAAAATTGCCTGTTGTGAACTTAGGCCTCTTACAAATGAAAATTCTCTCCCATGGGTCCCGATCATGTTTCTGTTGGCCGTTCGCAATGTTTTTTTTTTTTTTTTTTTATGGTGCGTGCATAACTTGTCCGTTTTTGTGATATTCGCCCCGTTCCAACGCTCTTTAGGGTTTTCGCATGCGCTGAGCATTTTGCGACAGGAAAAAGTAGGAGTTACCATTTGAAAATTTCGAGTTTCTGTAACTATAACCGTAATCTCATTTTGTTGCCATTCACAGAATTCCGACCTCATACCTCTGCATAACTATACCCGAAATCTCATCTCGATTGGTTGAACGGAACGGAAGCTAGAGGTCCATATATTGGCAAAGTTATTTTATGATCACCCTTCACTAATACAAGACATTTTACGCACATAACTTTTTGATTGTTCACTAGCTGTTATAAACATAAAAGCAACGACTGTGTTCGTACCTTAATTTTACAGTAACTGTACTGAAATAAAGTTTTTTTTTTTAATTGGAAGTAATTTTAATTAAATGTACATTTTAAAATAAGTAGCTGGGTATCCCCGCGTTGGAAGACCCTTCATTGTGTTATAGGACCCAACTTTAAACGCTCCGCGAATTGAGCTCGCTTTGCTCGCTAAAAGGCGCATTACTACCCAAACATAAGCTAGCTTCATTCATTAAAAGTTTCATGAAAGAGTTTTAGTTCTGTCACTTGTGTAACAAAGAGTGAGATATTACAATACTATAAGTTGATGTCAAACTATATTTATTTAAAGAGCATCACAGTGGAAAAATTAAAAAAAAAAAGTCCAGTAATTATGATTCTTTAATCATTATTTACCTGTATTGCAAAAAATCAGTACATTGTCATCTACAACGAGTCTATCTGAAAAGATTCAATTCGATTGAATGACGGCAAGTGTCAACCCTTGGTTAGTCGTCCGGTTGACAAATGTCCCAAACAATCAATTTCTCAATAGATGCAGCCCCCCACGTTTAAAGCTTTCTTAGATTTTTTTTCAAGTTATTTAAAAAATATTTTTTAGTTTTTACTTTATTGTGTTTTTAATTAAAATACCCACTTACTTTGATATTTGGTTACGAATTTAATGGTATGCACGAAAATTTGAATTTGAGAGACATTTAACCCCACGCGACTAACGGCAAAACAAAAGATCGCTCGACTAACCAAGGGTTAATATGCCCTTCCAAGATTTTGTCTCGTCAATCTTAATAGAGGAAGGTGTCAGTCATTAAATATCGCCAAATTGAACATGTTTGAATTAAGCTTGGTACCTGGGTTATAGAACGTGATTAAAAGCTGATAAGTCTGACGTAAAGCGAAAGAAACGCGTGTAAAAGCGGCCTTTTCGTGACAGTCCCAAAACTTCATAGAAAGCATTGTTATCTATGGCGAGTGTACCTGTCAAGTTTCAAAGTTTCAGTTCGATTAGATGACGGGAAGTAGGTTTCTTTTTATTATTCGGAAGAGATAATGGAAGTTGATGTAAAAGCAGTCTTTTAGTGGCAGTGACAGCTTCCGAAACTTAATGGAATGCATCGACATCGAATCAATCTGGCAAGTTTCAACTCGTTTGGATGACATCAAAGGATTATTAGCCACCCGTACATTTAAGCGCCCGTCACAAACAAACACACAAAATCGAAGTTACTGTAATGAATTTGAAAATAAAAACGCAAGAAAATTATCATTTTTGAAGAATTAGTTATTAACAGAATTCGATCTACGAATATTTTTATCATTAAGAATCATAAAATATAATCTACCACTTCATAGCCGTGATAATAATTTGAATTCCTTGTCTATGAATTTAAAAAGATATCGCTTCAACTTTTTATAAGTAGTTGTATTAAAAAAACCAATCAGTGTCTGTATAATCTAGAATAATAAACCCATTAAGTGATAAACAATAAAAGATATTTCTTTCATATCTTGGATTCATTTTCAGCGCGATACTGAATATTTTGCAATTAAATTCGGTCTTCAATAACAAATTTCGAAAGCTTGCTTGAAGATTGTGAAAGTAATTACCGTGGCCGAAATTACCCAGAAAGTTATTTGTCACCGAAGCATTTTTTACGATATTTCCAAGAAAACTGGTTTTAACGAGAAATATGCACATTTCGAGTAGCATTTAAGTAGAACCAATTACCAATTATTTATTATGTAAAGACAGTTTTTATTTTATAAAAAGTTTCTTTAAATAAAAATTCGGAGTAATAATTTGTCTCAGTATCAACTTTCTTTCTTGACAAACTTTTCGTCTTCAAGGCGTGAAATTCTCTGTAAAAAGTTGTACTTCGTTTTTATTTATGATGAAATAACCAGGGATGTGGAACATCGTATAACTTTCAATTACACTTAATACTAGTTACTGCACTTAAATATGCCATGGATTGGTATAATTTAATATTTTTGTTTAAAAATTTTTAATAATTAATTAAAAAAAAAATTGAGTTTGGCGATATTTTTGGCGATCATTATTTCACTGGCAAAAAATTCCGCTTAAACGGCGATGTTTTTAAGTGAATATTACATTATCCTTTCTTGTAAGTGAAGCAGAGGGAAAACAGTCGTGTATGGGCGATGCTCAAGGAAAGAGAACCTCGCCTTCTTGGCATTGAAATGCCATATTTTCAGAAGAAATTTATTGACTCAAGTTGTCAACATTAATAAATATATGTATTAAAAATATGTTTTGCACGTGATTATAAAAAATATTGTATGCAACACGAGGTTGGTTGTTTTCAGATTATCTGGCGCCGTCAACAACACGAGGGCTATAATGCGCCAAAATATTCGTCATTAGACAAGCCAACATACATTTACAAACTCCCATGCCTAACACGGGACTCGAACCCGCAACCTCGCGGTCTAGAAGCTATCACGCTAACCACAATACCGTTTGGTCGGCGTATGCAACACGAGGAAAATTACTTTTTCAAACACGGTAAATTATTTGACTCGTGCTATCGCACTTGTCAAATAAGCTTTTTACCTTGTTTGAAATAGTATTACTTTCCCCACTAATTGCATAAATAACTATTCTTTACCGAAAGCATTGCTCTATGTTAACATATGGGAATTGAAGGTAAAAAACTATCTAGTTATAGTTCAGCAAATGGTTTTTATATTTACCATAAATAAAACAAGTTTGATTGAGACAGTCACTGTCAGTAAAAATCCGCTTTAATGTGCGATTGTAATTGAAGAACATCATATCGAGATACCAAGCATAAGTTCAATTCGGCAACATTTAATGAGTGAAACATCCCTGTTAACGTTGATGACACATGACAGCAAAAGCCTGGTCAATTTTCAGATCTTTTATAAACTAAAATGGTGATGGCAAATTGGATAGTTTGGCCACGAACTTCGCAAGAAAACTGGTCACCGAACATCCAAGTTCGAATCCTGTATCTCTATTTGCAGCTAATGTGTGAACTACGCATTGTCTTACTTGGGTGATGAAAGTACTCACTGTATAAAAGCACTCTTCCAGTCAAATTTTAAAACATTTAGGATTCAATTTTATGTAATCCTACTAGTTTTATAGATGCTTTCAAATTGATATAGATTAGTTCATGCATAAGGAATCATGAATCGCCACTTTCAGTAATTCCGGAAGCAACTTCGGGTTTGATTTTGGTATTGGAACTCCTTTCTGTAAGACCTTTAATATCACATATTGCACATGTCTGTAACGTTCGTAGTTTTTTTTTTAGAATGTAGTCTTCGGACTTACAGATCTTGAACTATAAGCCTCTTCTATAATAATAAAACAAGCTGTGTGTGTGTCTGTCTGTCTGTCTTCTGTCTATGGCTCTGTGGATCTATAGAAACCTACTTAAAATTGGAGTAGAGCTCTGAAATTTTCAGCATAAGTAGTTTTGGCCTTCTAATTTTATGCATCTCAAACAGAATGTTAAAAATTTTAATTAGTTCTTTTTTAATTATTTTTTTTTAATTAATTAATAAATATGTTACAAAACGATATCTAATAGGACTACAACTCTGAAATTTTCAACATAAGTAGTTTTTGCCTTTTAATTGGACTTTTAAAAAACAGAATTTTAAATTTTTATTTTGTTCCTTTTTAATTTTTTTTTTTAATTAATTAATAAACATCTTACAAAACGACTACTAGTAGGGCTACAGCTCTGAAATTTTCAACAAAAGTAGTTTTGGCCTTCTAATTGTATACATCACAAACAAAATTTCAAAATTTTAATTAGTTCTTTTTAATTAATTTTTTTAATTATTAATAAACATTTTACAAAACGACTACTAATTGGGCTACAGCTCTGAAATTTTCAACATAAGTAGTTTTAGCCTTCTAATTGGACTTCTGAAAAACAGAATTTAAAATTTTTATTTAGTTTCTTTTTAATTAATTTAGTGAACGAAGCGAGCTCCATTTTGCGTAGTGATGAACCTTCCTGCGAGCGAAGCTCCAAAAACTGGGTCCTATACACAAATGACAGATTTCCGCAACCCGAGGCCTCACAGGTAGCTAAAATATTGCACATGTTAAAATTTCGTAGCTAAGCACGGGTATTTAGCTAGTTGTAAATAAAAAAATGATTTCTTGTGTCGTTTTAATACTCAGTGTACTTCATTCAAATCCGTTTGTTTCTTGTTGGGGGCATTCTTGACAAACTTCAATCTGTTGTGATTGGCAAGAGAATTAGGCTGCCATAAAAAATAATCCCACACAGAACAAACTGTGCAATGACAGATGCGCGATACTCCTTTGTGTTTCAAAGTTGCTAAAATTCATAAATAAGCACATATATATATATATATATATATATATATATATATATATATATATATATATATATATATATATATATATATATATATATACATATATATATAAATGCATTGAAGCGATCAATTATAGACATTAATGGGAAATATCGCTTTCTTAAAATTTATAATACTCTTATGTTGTATTTATATTCATTAAATAGAGATTATGTTTTGGATGAAATAAAAAGAAGTATAAAGCTAGAGAATGCACTTTAATTTATAGTGCTGCCTTTAGCTTAATTCGTAGAATATTACGTAAAACACTAAATTAAAAAAAATTGTACAAAAAATTTCCATTCCACATATTCCACAGATGTTGTGTTCTACTATTTTGTAGAATCTCTTTAATCATGCTTAAGTAACTTAAAAAAAAAAAGAAGTTTTTAAACTTGCGTTATAAAATATTTTCTATCATGTTTAAACAGCGTACCGCAAAACTCTTGATATATTTTACAACATTCTTCAAGCTAGAATTTTGAACCGTTCCAATTTCATTCACTGTATAACAAGCTTAAATAAAACAACGTTCTAAACATTTCCCACAAGCTTTCTTCAATTTGTAGTACTACAACAAGTTGATATAAACAGAGCTGCGTTAAACATCATTTCAGAACATTATAAAAATTCAAAGCAAAGTGCATCTGAATATCGATCAAAAATATCCAGAATTCAAAGTTCGTAATTTTCAGACCTTCAATTCCATTTCACAAGGACATCAGCCCGTCCCTACGCTTCAAACTCAAATACAACACGGATTGCTTCAGTTGAGTATTCCCTAGAGTCATCCTCTGTCCACAGCCCATTATAATACTCGACGTAATGCCAAATACGGGCTCAGTACGAAGGTTGTTCGCTTTAAATATGCCTGAGGAGGCCCCCATTTAATTAAGAATCACAGCCTCATTAATGATGAAACGTCAATCGAATTCGAGGGGGGAGAGGGATATTTCAACATTTCTTCGTACCGTTTTAGGTGATTTGGGGCGTATTATTCGAAAAGGAATGTTGTGTTCCTCCTTTGTCATTGGAGGATGCTGTTGCATTGAAGTCCTAGCTTAAGGGTAGGTTAGTCAATATGAGTCTGTAAATGACGTCATTGCATTATTTTTGTTTCAGTGCCTGAGGGCTTGACTGGAATCGGCTTTGAGATATTTAATATTTAATCGAGATTGAATTGAAATATACCTCTTTGAAGGAAGGATAAACTCGTGTATCATAGGCAGAGAGCTCGCTTTGCAGGTGAAAGGGGCTGGGATCGGTTCCCAGCATATCGGAACGTTTTGAAACGCTGTAAGGGATGAGAAGAGACGATAGTGAGTGTGGAAAAGTGTTCTCGTTGATTGTAGGGCAGTACGGTAGAAGCTTTTTTTTTTCTTCTTTTTTTTTAAAAAATATAATCATTTTCTGTATTTTTCGAATCTTGGTTGGGAGGTTTTTTCTTTCTTTCATTCAAGATGCAAATGCTGATAATTTTCTTTTGAAAGATCTGGTGGAATATCTGAAAATGTCTTTTGTAAATAGGAGATACTGTGTATTATGAGAATAGATATAATGTTTCGGTGCAGTTTAGTCTGGTTTTTGCTCTTTTGCCAGAAAATATCAAATAAAAACGCCATTAATGGGAGATGTAAGGTGTCAATTGAGCAACACTCAAATGCTACTCAAGCCAACAAAATCCGGATATCACAAGGGAATTGGCCAATTTCTTTTAACATGAGTTCTTGGAAGATGGTCAATCCATTTCGAATCTCCATCACCGTTCGAAAATTCATGATTTTTTTTAGAAAATAAACATGCCAAAACCAGCGCGAAGCATATTTTTTACCCCTTCGTTCTTTCTTATAACACTTATCCTTTAACTGCTGTAAGCGGTCTGACAGACCGCGAGTCATTTTTTGTGGAATGCTTCCACCCCCTAAAATATCTCATATTTGACTTTATATTAATTTTTATATTTGACTTTATATTAATTTTTCTGATACTATGTATCTTAAACTTTAAACTGATGTTCACAAATTTGTGTGGAGCAGTATGGCCCATGTGTTGCTCATGCGCCAAAAATCTCAAACCACCCAACTACAGCAGTTAAAGGTTATTTCAATTTTCAAACTCTGAATCAAAATCTCAAAACTTCCATTATATAGGGTATCTATAAAAGGTTGGACACATTTTGATGTTGAATAATTTGTAAAATAATGAAGACAAATTTAAATTGATAACACTAATGGTTTAGATCGACTCAACAAGTGTTATGGCCATTGTCAATGGACTAAATTAATGCAGTTAAACCAATTAATGCAGTTAAGTGGACCCTAACAGATGTCCACAAAAAATTACTAGACATATAAAATATTATATTTAGAAAAATTAAATGACTGTCGAATTTGAAAACCAACTGTATACGATGATAATTTTAAATTTTATTTATAGTTATAAAAATTTGTACTTAAACATTAAAATTAAAAATATCTATTCCCTTTCCACAATCTCTTTTTACACTTCAATACAATCGTATAAACTTTACTAATGCACTTTTAAAAAATATACGTGAAAACACGGTCACAACATTTCATAAAAAAATGTGTGATACCCTTAATACACTATAAATGGGATCTCTGAATTATCTTTAGAATACTTCCGACAACATTAAAATTTTGCATTCCAGACGTAATATATTTTCCAGATAACAACACAGACGACCACTTCTTTTCGTAATACATTTACGCTCGAAGCCATGACTCGCATCTTTTCATAATCCTTAACATTTTTAATTGACATAAAAAGGCGAAGTCACATTAATTAAATTAGTCCAAAAGCATCTTTAACCTAAATCCTTTCAGTTTTAACATCCGAAAAAGAAAAATACAATCTTAATATTCCGTTCCTCCTCAGTAAACACTACTTCGCCAGACACACAAAAAAACCACCTTATTAAGTTAGTAAAATTAAGTGTACGCTCCTTAACAGAGTCTGTGAAATTCACTGAGTTAATCTGCTCAAAGTCTCGCTTGTTTCTTTTTGAACCTTAGCTAGCTAATTAACTTTTTTCACTTAATTGAAATCAGGAATTTCTTTACATTTGGTTGTTAGCGAGGGATTCTTCGGGACAAAGGATTGCGACAAAAAATTGTTCTTGAAAGAACCACTTTAAGTGCTCTATTATTCGCGGTGAAATTCCAGGTAATATGGGAAAAAAGAAATTCAGGTTTGGTTATTGATTTCTTTTCTTTCTTTCTTCTTGTCGTCTGGACCTGCATTACTTGTAGTTATAAAATATGTTAAGTGCGTTGCTGTTAAGTGTCAATGGACAATTCCCGCATTTTTTAAAAACGAGTGAAATTAGTTTATATTTATGAAGAATTTCTTTCCGATTCCAAATATTTATACAAAAGTTCTTTAAAAAAATTAGCTATTGAAATATTAAGAAAAGAAAATGCCCTAAAACCGAGCCAAAACCAGTTCGATCAAAACACACAACAAAATCCGTTACGTCAAGGGACCTACTGTTTCTATGGTTATCGTGAGGTTTCTGCCAAATAGTTGACGTTGACATAGTTGGCGCTTGTAGACCATTGCCTTATCACGTACAGGCTGGCGCGATTTGCGAGAAACTTGCAAAACTAGTTTCCGCTGCTGCATTTCAAGCCAAGTTGTTTGGGATCTCTTGACGTCACATTCACTTCGAGCCGAATGAATTGTTTTCTCGCCAACGTCAAACAGAGGAACTTCGATTGCAAATTTAAAAAAAAGAAGAAAAAGTGCATTGAGCAGACATTTTTGTGTTTATGGCAATTAAAATTAAAAAAAAAAGAAAAAAAAAGCGGAAACTGTTTATTGGATCTATTGAGGCAAGTTATTTAACTTATAAATGACATAACTACGAAACACTGAGAGAAAAAAATAATTAACAAGTGGTGGGTTGGATAGCAACAGTTATGGAATTTTAAATATACCGATTTCAAAAATTAGTAACAGTACTGAAACGTGCTAATAAATTGTTGTAAAATTTGATTATAGCGGAATGTGTTTATCGTTCCCCTCACAGAAAAGGACCCTCCTTTTACTGGTATGTGCAGCTCAAACAGTCACTTTTGCTAGACACAGAAACAGATTTTTAGTATCCCATATTCCCCAGTTTTGTGTATTGACAAATTCGGCAGAATTGAAATGGGCCTCATCGGTAAATCATAAGCATCTGGCATAAAATATATTCCCATCAATCGATTTTGCCCACCGGTGTATTTAAAATTCCATAACTGTCGATCCAACACTTGTCTCTTTCTGTCAAGCACTGCTTAGCAGTTATGGCATTTCAAAGTTCAGGATATCCTTCTGAAAGGAACGCTTATAAGTGCTCTTTTTTTGACTTTTGGAATACGGAACATCAAAAAGTAATCTTCATATCACAAGTAAGAGATCAATCAGATAACCACAACAACAAAAAAGTCTCTAGAAGATGAATTTCATTGTCTGAGATTTTTGACATTACAGGGAAATAATGAAAAAAAAAAATTATATTTTATAAAAAGATCTAATCCTTTATCATTATTCGTTCAGCTACTTCTTTTTTTATTAAAAAAATTCATTTTCTTGATAGATGCGTACACTGGGAGCCTATCTTATTGTTAGACTCTCAATTTATGGAAAAAAAATACTAATTAAGCTGATAAAATTAATCGTACCTCCATGTTCTCAATATCTCCTAATCTTAATCTTCCCAAGATGTCCCATCTATCTTTCGCGTTTGAATAATTTATTAAATTTGTTTGAAAGATGGATGCTGACGATTTTTTTTTCTCTGTTTATCACAGTTCTAATTATTGTAGTCATAGAAAAAAAGGAATTACAAAATTAAAATTTAAGTTAAAAGGACATGCAACGCTGATCTATTTATTTGCTAATGAACTATGAATTGAGAGCATGGAATATTTCCAAAAGGATTTAAATTGGATAGAAGTGCTAAATATGTCCTAATACAAATTTGAAAAACCCTTCTAAAAACTTGTCTTCTAATTTGAATATCCACTATTACTCTAGAGAGTAATAATATGATTGAATATAAAATATTCAGGAATTCTATACATTTTACAGCTCTCTTTTCTTTTTACTTTCAATTACCCGTATGTGGGTAATGAAAGTATAACATTCGGTAAAAAAAATAAAAAAATCGATTTCTTTGCATTTCTCCATGTTTTGGAACATCCCGATTTCAAAAAAGTTGTCTAGAAAAAATTTCTGTATGTGTGTCTTTCTGTACGTGGTCAGCATAACTACGGAAAAAATCGATCTAGGATGTTCAAATTTGGTGTACGGGTTAGTGGTGACCATGAGACCTACCATTAAGGTTTTTGTCAAAATTGCGCATGAGCATAAGGTAGCTGCCATTGAAAAAAATCATGTTTTTCAATGATTGCTAAAAAGCAGCTCTAACGATTTTGATAACAATCGCTGGGGTGTGGGGAGTTTGTTTGGGTAAGGTTGTTTAGAACCTCTTAAGGTGTTCTAAACATCCCCACCTCCGAAATTCCCGTAAATGTGCTTTAATGACGTAAAAAGTTGAAAAACGAATGCCTTCAACACAGAGCTCTCTTTTCTTGAGCATTCCTCATCAACGATCGTTTTTTCTTCTCTCCTCAGTTTCACTTATAATAAAGGATAATATAAGGATTATCGAAAAGTATATCGCCAAAATCACCATTTTAGAGAAGCTTTTTAAAAAAAATAAAAAATTTATTAGACACATACAAGATTTATCGGGAAAAAATATCGCCAATCTGGTCATTTTTGCTAAATGAATGGTGAAAATATAAAAAAGGTAAATGGCACAAATCTACGTCAGTATTCTAGTGTAATTGAAAGTTGTGCGATGTTCCACACCCCTAGTTTAAATAGAATTTCGATTAAAAGAATCATCAAAAACACCTATTGGATACAAACATATAGAAGCCATAATTTAAAATGTTAAAATTGTTTGCTTTGTGTTTCTGAGAAAATCAATAGAAGGTTTCTATAATGCCTGACCAACATATTTAGAGGTATTTAATGAATCATCAAATTAAATATATTATCTGAAGGGCTAAGTGAATAAATTATTATATTTTTTTAAATTCATGTTTGTACAATACACAAAAAACCCCAGAACGATGGCTATATCTGTTGTTCTAATCGTTGAAATAACAAACAAAAGGTACCGTTGTAAATCGTGAAAGGTTTTTAATAATTGTATGTAGTTTTTTTTATCATGAGGGGTCATCTACATATTAAAACAGAACCAAACTTTAAAAAGTTCAATAGCAACCTCATAATATTATTCCATATTTGGATTCAGCATTAAAAAAGAATGCGAAATACAAAAATTCGTAATTTTCTAATGAATGGTTTGCAATTTAAATGATAAAAAGAAAATGATAAATTAATGTTAAAAAAAAAAGTTGGTTTTTTGGCCATAAATACTTAAATAATTAATATATTTCAGTAATTTTTTTTTCAAAAGGTAGTTTGTAAATGGCCAAACATAAATAGCAATCAGCTTTTGAATCAATTTCTTTTTTAATAATTAATTATTAATTAATAAAGCAATTAATTTTTTTTTTTAATAGAAACCTATATTTTTTTTTGCTTTCATTAGATTTACCATGGTCTAACCCCCCCCCCCCATAATTTTTTTATTTCCATTTTGACTATTAGTTCTCGATTTTTTAGAGAAAATGTAAAAAACGCTCACTTTAAGGGACCGTATAGTAGACGACTTTTGAAAACTATCAAAGATTAATTCAAGGTAAACTAGAGGTGTGGAAAATCGCATAACGTTCAATTATCGTATAACCAATAGTTTAAAAACTAAGAAACATGCTTTAATAGGAAAGTGAACTAAAAAGTAGAAGATAATTTTAAATAAGTTTGAAATAAGAATAGAGTGATTAACAAGAAATATTTATTTTATCGTAAAAAAGCGTGGGGTGCTTGATGTTAATTTTTGTAAATATTTAATGACAGATATTGGTAAAAGTAGAGCCATTATGAAAATATCTTAAAAAGCACCCCACGCTTTTTTACGATAAAATAAATATTTCTTGTTAATCACTCTATTCTTATTTCAAACTTATTTAAAATTATCTTCTACTTTTTAGTTCACTTTTCTATTAAAGCGTGTTTCTTAGTTTTTTTAATATATTGATTATTTTCTACTTTTTAGTTTGATTTTCTATTAAAGCGTGTTTTTTAGTTTTTTAAATTATTAATTATTTTTTCTGTAAACTATCATTTTTTTTTTTTTTTAAATTTGCTTTCTTAAATTTTATTTATTTAAAACAACATTTTTTAAGCAATTTCAGTAAGTTATCCTTTAAAAATTTTACTGAATCATGTGACTTTTTCATTTTATAAATAATTTCAACGATCTAGTTACATTTGTGTTTATAGAGAAATATTTCTGTAAAATATTCATGCTTTGCTAAATACTGTTTACTAATGCCTACATTTAATTTTTATTAATTTTCTAATTATCAGTAGTATTCGTTATATTTCTGCAATTACAGTATTCGATATTTTATTTATTTCGTGTGAAGAATGCACATCTTTAATGTTGTAAATAAATTATGTTACTTTTGCGTTTACTTGCTATTTTTGTATTAATCTTAAACATGACACTATAAATCCAAGTACTTTCTATGCAATTTTAGACTAATACTTGTATTTTTTAATCTTCGTGAAACCACATTAACCGTTCGATTTCTCCCGCTGTGAAGAACCTTAAAACTACCTTTCGTTTTATGGAAATTCTCCCTGAAGATCGGTCAAGAAATGGTCGAAATATTTTCGCTCATAAGTGACGTGTTTTTCAACATAATGCTTTGAAATTTGGTTTATAGGGTAAATGATGTATTCTGAATCGAATGAAATGATAAAAAATAAGGGTTCGTATTGAAATTTTCGAAGATAGCGTTACTTTTACTTAGTAAACGGTCCCTCAAGAAAAAAAAATTGAATCAGATATATAGAAAATCGTAAGCAAAACATTTTGGTGCAAACCGTAAGATTCTACGATAATTAGAACCGAAGATATAGCCATCGTTCTGTTTTTTTTTTGAGGTACTGTACAATAGATGGTTGAATAGATTAAGTTTAGATACTTACTTCAGCTATCTAAATTCAATAAAGACAAATATTTTGACAAATAATTTAGGCATGTTTTATATAAAACTAGCTGAATACCTGTGCTTCGCTATGAAATCCATGTGCATTTTAGCAATCAAAAGACATTCCTGCATTCCATATTTCGGACGTTTGACCCCAGTTCGGCACCTGAAAATGGATTTATCAAAATCAGTATAACTCATTTGATCTATGCTTGTCCTCGTTAACATTTGCACTGAATATCAGAGATTTGACTATATTGGAAGTGGGACATTTGAATATTCCTTGTTTGGAACGCTTGACCCCTTTTCGACCCTTTAGTTCCTTAATCGATATCGAAATAGGGTTCTAGGTTTGTCCTGGTCGGAATTTGTACTGTTGCGTTTATGGGTTCGAAAGATTTGAAGCCAAAGCAGATCAAAAGTTGCAGAAATTTATTCCAATATAACTCTTAGCAGATTCCTTTACAACTCCAGAACTTCTCGTTCTAGTAGACTCAATACAGCTCTTTTCACAACAATAGAGCACAAAACAGCAGTTAAAAACTTGACAACACAACTGCTGAAATCGCTGCAAAAGACAATGCAATACAGTTCTCTTTAGAACTACTAATGCTCACTGAGAGACAGCTAGCTCAGTATATCGACTCAGTAATTTCAGTCAACTAACTAATTCGGGCTTATATAGGGGAGGCGAAACTTCTAGAGGTAGATATTTGGAGAACTTTCCAGATCGTAGTCGAAAAATCTTATACATGTACATGGGGACAGAAAATGTCGCCAAATGGTCGTCAAGTTTGGCGACATTTGGTGATTTCTCGCCAAATATGGCGACAAAATTAGTCGCCAAAAGCGTCGCCAACTTGGCGAGATTGCCATTACCATAATGTTAAATGCCCGGCTCCTTGTAAAACTCGCTTCCAGGCGTTACCTCTGTAAAACTCGTTATCAAGCACTAAGACCCATGTTGCAGGGAAGCCAACTTAAGACGAACTATTACACTGCCTTATGCAAAATGTACATAAATTTTCCTATTTACAAAATTAACACTACGAAATATTTACAAATATACTAAAATTCGTAACAGTACCAATTTTCCGAATTGTGATTATAGGGGAAGTGGGAGAATTAGTATTGATTCAATGAGTGTGGGCTTTTCCTTGCATATAGAGAGAAGATACAAAAATAAAAGCTTTCAGAGCTCAATATCTCACAAGTTACTGCTCCATGGAAACATCTTTTAAAATTTAATTTGTTTTCACTTCAATCCCAACTGTTACATACACCTAATCCACACCTCCATTACCAACACCTTCATTACAATAATACGCATCCCATAAGAGGATTACGATCAAATACATATCAAAACAATACTTGGCCATTTAAACAAACCCATCTAAAAAATATGGACTATCCATAAAAGCAATACCCTTATCCCGCCTCCTCTATCTCGCTATATATCACGAAGTTAACTGCCTTCTAAACTATAAGTATATCCAGATTAAATTGTGCAGAAGTTGTTCTGTAGGACCCCCTGTGGAGATTAGGGGACTAGGTTTTAGGATTTCGAGCACCCCCTATCCCTCCAACTAGAATTCTACACCCCGATGTTCTTAATAAGCTCATCAGTTCTTTGATCCCCCGGGTCGTAATTTTCCATAATTACTCAATGAAGTAAGATAGGTCTTGTTGAATATTTTAGAAAATGCATTCTATTTGAATTCGAATAAGGGTGAGGGGTTAGGTGGAACAGTTTTGGAACGCAAATAAGCAGTAGTCCTAACTAAGGTATACAAAGATATTTACAAGCAGTATTATTATTTTAATTAATTACAACCCTAAAATAGATGCTGTTGTCATAGTGTGTTATTTGAATCAGTTGTGGGATTTAGTGGTCAAAAAAGGATGTTAAAACTATTCGATGATGGGACAAAAAAATAGAGAGAGAGAAGATAGAGAGAGAGAAAGAGAAAAAGAGAGAGAGTGTGGGATTTGACCACAATAACAGATGAATGAGAAGGCAATTCTTAGACGAAACTTATTTAATAAACACTTTAGGTAAAAACTAGAGAAAACATTTACGTGGGCGCCTACACATACTGACCCACGGATTATTTACACACCAACAGGAACGTCGTTTTTAGAATCGAGTGTTGCCACAACAGTTTTTAACGTTTATATGTAATCAGTAGAATGTTCCATTACAAAATGGGGGTGAAGGGAAAATAGGCGTTGATTTACAACAATTCCCCTCTCAAGGGCTATTTTCTCAAACATGAAATATATAAACATAAAAAAAACATTTCAAATTTGTAGCAATTAAATATCAGATAAACCAATTAAGTTGCAACAGTTCTTGTGTTTTGGTACACTTAATCCTTTGGTCAACACATCTGCTGGCATATCACCTGAACACAAGTATTTGACATCAATATCACCATGCTCAAAAACTTCTCGAACAAAATGGTATCTAATATCGATGTGCTTGGTCCGATTATGGAAAACCGGATTGTGCACAAGCTTCTGTGCTGATTGGTTATCAGACATAATAATGGTCGGAGAAGATACATAATTTGCAGACAGTTCAGAAAGAAATCTTCTAACGTACACAATCTCCTTTGAAATTTCGGAAAGTGCTATGTATTCCGATTCAGTTGTAGAAAGAGCAACCGATCGTTGTTTTCTGGATTCCCAGTTGATTGGTCCTCCGGATAATTGCAGTAGAAATCCGGTATATGACTTTCTATCGTTGTGATCAGATGCCCAGTCAGCATCGACGAACGCCTTGAGGGGTTCTCCAGTGCGTTTAAAAACTATTCCAAGGTTTTGGGTGCCTTTAAGATATCGGAGTACTCTTTTGGCAGCTATCCAATGAGCTTTTCCTGGATTTTCGTTAAACTGACTCAAGAAATTCACTGCGTGCGTTATATCAGGCCTAGATGCTACAGAGAGGTACATAAGGGAACCGAGAAGGGAGCGATAGGGGATATCATTCATCTCATGTTTATCCTCTTCATTTTGAGGACACATGTCCTTCGTGAGCTTTTGACTACAGTCCATAGGGCATCCAACAGGCTTAGCATCCTGCATGTTAAATTTACGAAGAGTATCCTGAATATATTTGCTCTGTGACATTTCGATGCTATCTTGACATTGCTTGAATTCAATTCCAAGACAATAGTGCAATGGGCCTAGATCTTTCATTTTAAAAGATGCAGACAAATTATCTCTAATTTTTTCGTAGGAAGATATATTGGAAGATAAAACAATGAGGTCGTCAACGTAAACAATGATGATCACTTCTTCGGTGGAGGTTTTCAACTTGTAGATACATTGATCTGACACAAGAGGTTTGAAATCTAAAGATTTTAGCTTTTCATCTAGTTTGTTGTACCAACGACGACCCGATTCTTTTAAGCCGTATAGCGAACGTTTAAGTAAACAAACTTTGTCTCCTACAGAAGTATCTTTGAAACCTTCAGGTAGTTCCATGAAAACAGTTTTTGTCAAATTTCCATTTATGTAGGCCATTACAAAATCCAATTGATGAGCTATAAGATGATTCTCAACTGCATGAGCTAAGACGGTTCGGATTGAACTCAGTCTTGCAACAGGGGAAAAATTTTCATCGAAATCACCAATGGTCTGTGCAAATCCTAATGCGACGAGTCTAGCTTTTAATTTTTGTACAGTTCCATCTTGATTAAATTTGGTCTTCAAAACAAATTTCGAGGGTATCACCTTCTTATTTATCGGACGATCAACAAGTTCCCAGGCATTTTCTTTTACTAACGAATAAAATTCTTCATTCATGGCGTCTATCCATCCATCAGCATTTTTGCTTTTTAGCGCTTCTGACACGCTAGGAGAAATATCAGAGTCATCAAAATCAGCTGTGGTATTCGCGTAGTGAAATAGCTTTCGAGGGCGACCTCTGTGACCTGATCGGAGAAAATATGGTCGGCCAGATTTGCGCTTTGGAATAGCATCACTGGTTGCGTAATCATCTTCTCCTTCGCTACTTGTTGCATCATATATATCGATGGTTACATCATCCTCTTCCAAAGGGCTCTCGTCTGCTATTGGCTGCGGTTGCAATGACGTATCCGACTGTGGATTTCTCGGAGGAGAAGACACCAGAACATTTGGTTCCATTTCTGTTGAAGATTCTTCGAAAGAAAAAAAATAATCTAGCTCTTTTTCTGAGTTATCACAAGGAGGGTTGAATTCGTTTATAAATTTCACATCGCGACTGACGATTACCTTTCTTGTTTTTGGATCCCAGAAACGATAGGCTTTTACTCCGTCTGAATATCCAATAAATATAACCTCTTGTGACCTTGGATCGAATTTTGATTTTTGGCGTTTGTTTAAAACGAAGGCCTTTTGACCGAAGATTTTGAAGTATGCTGCAGTTGGCTTTCTGCCAAAAAATAACTCGAGTGGAGTTTTGTTTGCCATTATACTACGTGAAGGGCATATGTTTCTTAGATGGGCGCTCGTTCGGACTGCTTCTGCCCAGAAAGTAGAATCCAAGTTTGCTTGAAAAAGTAAACAGCGTGCCATCTCAACGATTGATCTGTTCGCTCTTTCCGAGACACCATTTTGCTGTGGAGTGTATGGAGAGGAACGCTCTCTGTGTATTCCTTCTTGTATTAAAAATCTGTCGAATTCTTGACCTACATACTCCAAACCGTTATCCGTACGTAGAACTTTTATTTTCTTTCCAGTACGATTTTCGATGCAGGCTTTGTATTTAAGGAATGCGTCTTTTACTTCTTCCTTAGTTTTGAGGAAGAATATTTCTATGTAGCGACTTTTGTCGTCGATGAAAGTCACAAAATAGCGTGATCCTCCAAGCGATGGTATTTTCATCGGTCCACATAGATCAGAATGCACTAGATCGAGTAAATCTGTACTAACAAATTTTGACTTCTTCGGATAAGGTGTAGCACTTTGTTTGCTTTGTAAACAGATTTTACAGTCCTTTAGGGAGTCACAGTTGTTGTTTTTGAAAGACAGTCCTCGTATCATTTCTTCTGATTTTAATTTCTTTAGGTCATTTTCATTTAAGTGGCCGAATTTTTTATGCCATATTTGAAATTCTGTTGCGACAGCTGCACTTTCTATGCTTGGTTCAATGTAGTATAAATCCCCAATTCGTTTTGCACGCATCATAACAGATCCATTTTCTTCAATTACTTTTGCTTCATGAGCATCAAAAATTACAGAACGGTTGTTTCGTGTGCATTTTGAAGTTGATAACAAGTTCATTTTTAGTTCAGGAACACAGAGTACATTTTCAAGTCGAATTGTTTTGGTACCTTGCTCGTCGGGAACTGTTATTCTAACGGAACCTTTTCCAGTTATTTCTGCAGTTTTATCAACAGCTAATTTAATGAACGAATTCGTTTGTTTCTGGAACTCAAAGAACATATTTTCATCATTTACCATGTGGGAGCTGGCACCACTGTCAAACACAAAAGTGGTGTTAGTTTGGCTTGCTTTCATAGAAATTTCTGTGCAGATTGCTGTTGTCGCACACTCGTTTCGTTGTGTCGAACATTTTCTTTCATCTTTTGAAGATGTTGTTTTGTTTTCTGCGATTTTCTTGAAACAGCTTTCGGTTTTATGGCCCCTCTTGGTACAGAATCCGCAAACGATGTTTCGAAATGGTTTATTACTCATTCTTTTATTTTGATTAGCTGCATTCCAGGAATTTTGAGGTTTCGCTTTTTGTTTATAGTTTCCTTTAGATGAATAATATGCGTTTGGTGTATCTTGGCTTCCTTTTCCTTGTCGGGACTCGAATTCTTCCAACAGCTTTATTTTTAGAATATCAGGTTTCGGCAGTTCGTCTCTTGATTCGATTGCACACCGAAAATTTTCGAAACTATCCGGGATACTATATAACAATAGAATTGATAATAGATCGTCCGCAATCTCGATTTCCATCTCGGTCAGTTTGTCAACTGTATCGAAGAACGAGTTTAGATGCGTGGACATATCCTCGGTAGTCATGCGTTTGAATAATAGCTGTTTTAGAAGTGTTGCTTTTTTAGCCGGACCTTTTGACTCGTAAACAGATTTTAACTTCATCCATACTTCGTTTGAAGTTTTGCAATGTTTGACATGGCAAAGTTCACTGGGAGACATAGCTAAAATTATATCTGCTTTCGCCTTTTGATCATTTACAGTCCATTTTGTCAAGTTGACTTCAGTATCCGTTGGTTTCGGTTCCGTGCCGGATGCATAAATCCAATGGTCATTTTTGACCAATATGGCTTCAATTTGAAGTTTCCAGGTATCATAATTCTCCTTACCGAGTCTTTCGATGCTCATGGCGTTTGAAGACATTTTTTCGGTAGATATGAATGCTGAATTGGTATGCAGGAACGAAACTTTCAAAATGGCTGCCCGTTGGTTTAACGGTGCACGTTGTTAGGCTTAGCTTCGCCTAGTACTACCTTCAATCTTTGCGCAGTGGAAGCGTGCTGGGCCCATAACCATTGTGGGATTTGACCACAATAACAGATGAATGAGAAGGCAATTCTTAGACGAAACTTATTTAATAAACACTTTAGGTAAAAACTAGAGAAAACATTTACGTGGGCGCCTACACATACTGACCCACGGATTATTTACACACCAACAGGAACGTCGTTTTTAGAATCGAGTGTTGCCACAACAGTTTTTAACGTTTATATGTAATCAGTAGAATGTTCCATTACAAAATGGGGGTGAAGGGAAAATAGGCGTTGATTTACAACAGAGAGAGAGAAAGAGAAAAAGAGAGAGAGAGAGAAAGAGAAAAAAAGAGAGAGAAATGTTTTGCCGAATGCGTTCATGGTAGAATCTTTTAAAGAAAAGTCTATATTTTCGGAATTGAAATGTTTTGTGCATATTAAAAAATAATAATTCAAAATATTTATTGAACATTTTATGAATCGACCATGAAAGATCATATGATAATGACATGTCAATATTGTTTCTTTTTCAAAAACATTTATGAGAAAAAAACAATTCAAGTGCCTTTCATATGTCTATTGAAAGATACTAAGTGTATATTAAAAGTAGGGATTTGAAACATAGCACAACTTTCAATTACATACTTAGTACTTGGTCACTGCACTTATATTTACCATGATTAGTGTAATTTAGCGTTTCCGCTTTCCTATTTTCATGAATTAAAAAAAAGTGGCTTTTGGCGATATTTGTGATGATAATTATTACATTGGGAAAAATACACTAGCAAAATTGGCAATATGTTTTTTTTCCCCGATAAATATTACATTATCTTTTTTTGTAAGTTAAATAATAGAGAAATAGTCGTCGATCAGCTATGCGATAAGAGTGTTAAAGACATTAATTTTTCAATTTTTTACGCCTTTATCTTATTTCTAAGGAAATTTCGGAGGTAGGAATGCTTAGAACACTTTAAGAGGATTACCTCAGCGATTTTGAACAAAATCGTTATAGCTGTTTTTTAGCAATTACTGAAAAACATGATTTTTTTTTCAATGGCAGCTAACTTACGCGCATCCGAGATTTTGGCGAAAATCTTAATGGTGGGTCCCTGTATCACCACCAATCCTTCACACCAAATTTGAACATCGTAGGTCAGTTTGTTCGGGAGCTATGCTGACCACGTACACGTAGACACACATTTTTTCTAGATCACTTTTTTGAAATCAGGATGTTCTAACACGTAGAGAAATGCAAAATAATCAAAATTGTTTTGGACCGAATACTATACTTTCATTATCCTATATATACATATGGGTAATTGAAAGTAAAAATTATCCTTCAAAATGTTTTACTACAATGTTTTTAGACAAGTGGCAGCTAAGTGGACGTTTAGGGTGAATGAGTCATATATGTTATCAGCAATATATGAAACTCCGGCTTTCTATAGAATATTTTGTCGTTGTCCTTGAATAATAACAAATTAATATTACTTTTATGTAAACTAACATTAAGTTTATTATGCTTCTTTTAAAAGTTATTTGTTTTATACTGTTTACAGTATTTTGTACCAAACGAATAAAACATCGAAAGCATGATTATCAGCTATCAATTAACCCTTTGGGTACATTTGACGGCTGAGATTCGTCATGCACTTGTTTTGCCTGTTAATAATGACGAACCTAATTCGTCATTCAAACTAGTTTGATTGGATAGATTTTAATGTCACAAGAGCCATGATTGGTTAAGTCAAACATCGGTTGGTTTACCTATATTTTAAAAAAATAATTTCTTTAAAGTTCATTTATTGTTTTGAACCAACCGTTCAAACCGCAAGAATTTTCCCAAATAAATCCGTACCCAAGGGGTTTTAAACTAATCATCCGATCTATAATTAGATAATAACTTTAACTTCTGACATAGAATACTTCGCCGCAATTAATTCGCGAATGACAAATAAATTACTTCTGTTTGCTTTAAAAAGGTGGGAAATGAATAGAACCCTGCATTATTCATCGATGAAGAGTTGCCGCATGGTGATATTGTCAGCTTTAATTATTGTTATTAATTATTACTTAGCAATTGATATATTTGTCTCAAATGTAATTTAATATCGATTGAATCGACTACAATAGATTATTAATGAGAGAATTGTGTTGTTATGAAGGTGAAGAGCGGGGCGCAGTTACAATTGAATAAAAAGGGTTTTTTTTTTAATTTTTTTTTATAGATATTAATGTATTGATTTGAAGTTAATTCTTTGTGTTTTTTCAATGTTTATTTAAGAAGATACTTAATACAATGAAGTGATTGTTTTCTATCTAGAGGAAACATTTATCTGGTGAAGCCATGGTCTTTATTATGTATAATAATACTGGTGATATATAATGATTTAAGTTCAAACAAACGGTGATATTAGGTAGTTTAAGGTAGCTAATATCGGTGAAATACAGTGTTTTAAGTTTTAAAGTTGGTGATATATAGTAGTTTGTTCTAACATCGGTGATATATATAAGGTCTAACATTCGGAATATATAGTGTTTTGAGTTCTGACATCGGTGATTTATAGTGTTCAAGTCAAACATAGTTCAAGTTCAAACATCGATGATATATAAACGTTTAATCTCTAACATAAGTGATATAGTATAATGATTTAATCTCTAATTTCTGTGTTATATATGGTTTAAGTTTTAACATCTGTGATATATAGTAGTTAAAATTTTAACATCAATGATATACAGTATTTTAACTTCTCTATCAGTGATATATATAGCGGTTTAGAATCTGTGACATATAACGGTTAAAGTTATATAGGGGTTTGAGGTCTACACCAAATTA
The DNA here is from genome assembly GCA_963978545.1 of Linyphia triangularis. Lineage (NCBI taxonomy): Eukaryota > Metazoa > Arthropoda > Arachnida > Araneae > Linyphiidae > Linyphia > Linyphia triangularis. Next base: position 60,722,673 of record OZ021729.1, read on the forward strand.
TACAACAAATATGTCATTGTTAACTATGGAAGGATTCCTTCTTAACTAAAACGGCAACACATTAATGTTATTTTAAATGCCTTGAAAATAAAAATTTTTATGTTATTAAAAGGCCCTAAATTCAATAACATCAAATCAATCCAATAACATAAAAGATATATTCTCTAAAATTCAGGTGTTAAAATATGCATTTTAAAAATTTGGATTAAAGGACCACTTAAGTGATGAGGAAAGATGCCCCTGTCAAAAAAGTTATAACATTCGATATGCTTTTGTAATTAAGTTATTGATAAACGATGTTAACTATAACGAATTTTATCAAAATGTAAGAAATACTAAACTTTTAGTTTCAATTTGTATGATTTTGAAACAAAACTAAAGGTGTGGAACATCGGAAAAATTTTAATGGGGGCTGATGCACATTAAACAGGTCATGGCCGCTCTGTCCTCTCATTGGTGTAGTGGGGTTAGAGAGAGAAATATGCGCGATAAGGTTTCGACCTAGTGATATTATCGTAATGTAAAATAACGAGACGTATTTGGCTGTGATAAGCACTTCATTGTGACAGAAACAGGCAGCTGGAACTATGCTAAACTGAAACTCTATTGACAAACAACTTTAACTAATTAAACCCAGTTTTAAATTTTTTTAACACACTCTAAAAGTGATTAAATTTTGGTAAAAAAAAACTGAAATCAGGGTTTCCGCTGAACTATAACAAGTCTGTTATTACAAAGTCGTTAACCCTACGTTTGTAGAAGTGAACTCTTAGTGACGGTGACCTTCACAATCAAAATTATTTCTTACCATCATAGACCGCTTCCATCCATTTCTTCTACAAGTACCGCAAATGTTATTGTATTATGAAATCCTGCTTTTTACATTCCAAAACTGTTCCACCCATCCCCTATTCGAATTCAAATAGAATGCATTCTCTAAAATATTCCACACGACCTATCTTGCTTTACAGAGCAATTATGGAAAATTACGACCCGAGGGATCAAAGGACTGATGAGCTTATTAAGAACATCGAGGTGTGTTGTATTCTGGTTGGAGGGATAGGGGTGTTTGAAATCCTAAAACGTAGACCCTTAATCTCCGCAGGGGGTCCAACAGAACAACTTCGGCACAATTTAATCTGGATATACTATAGTTTAGAAAGCAGTTAACTTCGTGATATATATCAAGATAAGAAGGGATGGGATAAGAGAATGACTTTTAAGATAGTCCATATTTTTAGATGGATTTGTTTAAATGGTCGAATTATTGTTTTGATAAGTATTTGATTGTAATCCTGTTATGGGATGTGAATTAATGTAATGAGGGTGTTGGTAATGGAGGTGTGGATGAAGTGTACGTAACAGTTGGGATTCAAGTGAAAACAAATGGAGTTGAAAGCTAAGTGAAGGTGTATGCACGGAAAAATAACTTATGAGATGTTAGCTCTCAAATTTTTTACTTTTGTATGTTCTCTATATATACAAGGAAGAGCTCATATTGACTCAATACTAATTTTCGCGCTTCCCATTTGTTATAACCTTAAAAATTGGTTCAAATGTCAACAAGAACAAACATAAAAAAATTATGCTATTCCGATCTTGATTAAACCAAATTTGAAGGATCAAAAAGGGGTCGAACGTTCCAAACGAGGGTTATTTAAATGCCTCAATTCCAGTGTAGTCAGAACTTTGATATTTGGTACAAATGTCAACAAGAGCAAGCATGGAAAAGTAAGCTTTTTCGATATTGACTAATTAATTTTAAAGGGTCGAAATTTTCCAAATAAAGATATTCCATTGTATCCCTTCTAGAATATAATCACAATTCCAATATTCTGTACACGTGAGGCAGGGAAAGCACAGAAAAAGTAAACTATTCAAAACAAGTAGCGGCTCGTCGCCAGTACAGCCGGGCTACATTTTAATCTATTAGTTCCAAACTAAAATTATATATTTCACAATTTTCTAAAATGAAAATCCAATTTCTACGGCAAGTGCAAAAAAAAAATCCTATAAACATCACACTTCTTGCCTTAATACTCATTTCACGAGGGGAAAAAACGTTTCCAATCAAGGTGATTTTCTTCCTAACAGCAGCCATGTGTTCCTGAAACATGTTTCTGCTGCGACGTTGCCATGCGTTGCCATGGTAACCAATGGAATCCAATAGAGCCCTCACTCCACGTAATGTGTAGTTTGGCAACCAAATAAGCGATTTTCCGACTTCGGCTACCCTTGAGAATTCCTGCTATAAAATAATCTCTAGACGGAGTTTTTGCAAGATAATGGTACCATCTGAAGGCTAGAGAGTTATTTTATTAGTTTGAAGTTCTATTTTGTTCTGAACATAAATTTGAATATTTAAACTCATTACCTAATAAATCGTGTTTTTTGGCACGTGAAATTTCATTTAAACAGTGATAACTGAAGTTTGATAAAAATCTTTTTGAAAAATAATTTGATGATTTAAATCTGCATTGACTATTAGATGTTTTGAACCTCAGTCAAATTGATTAGACAGAAAATAAATTTTGCTAGATTTTTGGATGCAAATTTTTTTTAAAAAATTGCGATTTTTTCTACTTTCAATGTTAAAAGAGTTCTATTAAAAAAAACTACACACTCCAAAAACTAGATGGAGGTTCATAACATTGAGAATGATACTACGAACAATTTCCAATCATAATTTCTTTTCTTGGCCCCATAAAATTCGAGTTCAAAAATATGCTAATTATAACGAGATAATTAATTTTTGAATAAAACTGATTTTTTTTTTCATTTAAACATCATTACTAATTATGTACCTTTAAGTGCAAATAAAAAATCTTATTTTTCAAATGATAATTTAAAACAAAAATTCAAGTGTGATTGTACACGATTGTGGAAAGTGCGTGTGTGGTTGGGAAGTCACATGTTTCCGGCTCCACCAACATTTTCGAACACAGGCAACCAACGTTCTAAACAAATTTTTAAGGATCGAGACAGACTAAAAAAAGGAATATCCTAATATTTCACTTTCAATAGCGTCACTACAAAAATTGGTACAAATGTCAACAATTGCCATTGGCGGCTTCAAGGGGGGGGGGGGCATGGGGGTTATGCCCCCCCCCCCTTGAAGGGTTCCCTCTTCCTCCCTAGCCCTTTCGAATATCACACAATTCTTTGAGAATCTCCAGTTTAAAAAACGGTGAAAGTACAGATTTTTAAGCACAATTTCACTAACGTAAATTTTTTCTTTACAGTACAAAGAATTATAGCCCCCCCTCAGAAAAAACCCTGGTTTTAAATGTATTTACGTACACAACACACGACACAATACGCGGTACACAACACAAGACACAAATACTCAGGTAGTGACCATCCCCCTCCCAAACGACAATTTCCTTTTTACAGGGGCTCTCTGCCTCTTTTTGGAACAACCATGCTCTTATAAGCAACCATGGCACGAGGGTAATTATTTTTCAACACGTAGTTCTGCAAAAAGAAACCTCGTTTTAAAGAACTGTTTAGAAAAACAAAATCGAGATCTAGGTAAATTTTTGGGAACACAACTTTCAGGACTGTGTGAGACACGCTGGGTTGAAAGGCATGATGATGTTATTCAATTCCGCGACCTTACATAATTGAAGGGCTTGAATCGATTTTAAACTGGTCCGACCTAACCACTTCCTTTAATGCACCTTCTCTTCTATGCTCACTTTGCAGTGTCCAGTTTGTTTCAGCTTTAGCACCATTAATTGATGTCTTGAAGCAAACTCTATCACTAAGCAGAAAACTTCAGGCTCCTGATCTCGATTTGCGAAAAGCTGAGTCCATTGTTGAAGATACGATTTCGGTTTTGCAGAAGAAGCACCAAGACTGCGTGGAATCTTTTTCTATTCTATTGAATAAGGTTGAAGATGTATGCTCGGAGCTTGAAATTGATGTGAATCTTCCACGCCTAGCCAGACGTCAAAAACACCGTGAGAACTACAATACTCAAATACCAGAAGAGTATTTTAGAATCTCAGTTTACATACCTTTATTGGATAATGTAATTGAAGACCTAATAGGAAGATTTCCAAAAGAAAATTTGGATTGTTTTGGCCTTCGATTACTGATTCCAACTCCCGATATGGAAAAGCCAATAGAATCAGAAAGCAACGAGCTTCAAAACTTATTAAAGAAGTTCATACCAATTTTAGGACTGACACAAATGAGTGTTATTCTGATTGAAAGTGAGCTAGCACTATAGAGAGAGAAATGGAAAAAAGAAGAAAAGTTCCCCACTTCTGCCATAGATGCAATGAGAGCTTGTGACAAAGATGTATATCCTACTATTTACGCGTTACTTAAAATTTTGGCAACACTACCAGTTAGCGTTGCCTCTGCTGAAAGAAGTTTCTCTACTAGACTGAGAGGCGACTGCAATGTTTGGACCCCATCGAACATCATTCTGAATTTTTTATAGAAATTAGAGAAAAGTGAGTAGATTACGAATCCACTGGTCTGCCGTGGTAAAAATGGCCGAAACTGGTCAAAAATCGACTTTTAATAAGTTGAACTAAATCCAATTGCCAAATGCGCCATAACTTGCCAAATAAGGAGCTTTTTTTTTATTTGGTAACCCTCACTCTTTAATTTTCAATTAAGAAGGTTGCAGACGATTCAGATACCTGGCGACGGTCTACTTGCATCTATTAAAAGGGAGCCAAGTTGGCAAAAAATATTACGTCACTTATGACGTAACTGATGTCGCCAATTTGGCTTACTTTTAAAAGATACAAGTTTTCCGAGCCAAAGATCAGAAATCGTTTGCGCTTTTTCTCATTGAAAATCAAAATGAAGTGGGTTGCCAGACGAATAAGTTTGTTATCTTTTTGGAAAGTTATGACATATTTGGCAATCGGATTTTAGTTCAACTCATTCCAAGTCGATTATTGATCAGTTTTGGCCATTTTTACCACGGCAGACCAGTGGATTCTTAATCTACTCACTTTTCTCCAATTTCTATAAAAAATTCAGAATGATGTTCGATGGGGTCCAAAAATTGCAGTCGCCTCTCGGACTATACCTTTCGACGCATTGAAAAAGAGGCTAAGAGCTAGAATGGGGGGGAAGAAAAGTTTCAGGACTTTGCTTGTTGCATACTCACAGAGACATAAACATTGATGTGGGCTGTGTCATAGACAGAATTGCCAAAACAAAGCAGAGGAAATTGGATTTTGTTCTTTAGGCTTTCAAAGAATAAAGAAGTGTGATTGTAAAACAATTATTAACTATTTTATTTTTTGTAATTTCTTTGTTTTACTTTTTTCTTATTTTTCAGGAGAGCAATTCAAACTTAAATTAACTTTTTTAATTCTGCATTAAATGAAAATTACTAATTTAGAAAATTCTACACTTATCATTGCAATCAAGCATTTAATCAGCAGTTAGTTTATTACAATTAGGTTACATAGTGCATACATTTTACGAACTTAAAGTTTAAAATGGCCCCCCCCTGAAAAATGAACCTAGGGCCGCCTTTGACAATTGCAAGGATTTACAAAGTGAGTTATGTTAATTTTGATCACTCAATTTTCTGAGCTTGAGTAAGTGTCTAAACTTAATCTATTCAACCACCTATTGTAAAAACACGAATTAAAAAAAAATATAATCCTTTATTCACTTAACCCTTCAGATAGTATATTCAATTTGATGATTCCTTAAATACCTCTAAATATGTTGGTCAGGCATTATAGAAACCTTCTGTTGATTTCTCAAAAACACAAAGTTCAAGCAAACAATTTCGACAATAAAATTATGGCTTTTTGTGTTTGTATCCAATATGTGTTTTTAAAGATTATTTTAATTGAAATGCTGATTATTAAAAAAAGGTAGCTGCAAGCTGTATATGTTTCCTGAATGTTTTATATTCATACTTATTAATTTTCTTTACAGTAGTGGATATTAAATAATATAACACATAAAAACAAAGTTTTTTTCATATAAATCCTTTACATGCATTGCTAATTTTTATATTCCTTAACACAGTGCCGATTCTGTAAACAGCGTGTGCTTGGTATTTGCATCTAATTTTAAATATCAAAATCATTGCTATCGGCAAAGTGTGTGGCAAACTACGTATCAAAATTTATTTGTTAAAAATGAACGTGAATTTATGATCTGATCTCACATCAACCATAATTTATTCTGATTAAAGTAATTTTATTTATTTATTTTAAAAAAATTGGCAACAGGAAAGAGTTTTAACAATGGTCGGTTACGTACTATTTTAACTCGATTGGATGAAGCCAAATTGGTTTATTAGTATTCCGTAAAAGTGACCTTTTAGTGACAGTAACAGCCCTAAAATTTGATAGAATGCATTGTAATCGTAATCGAATCTATCTGCTGAGTTACAGCCTGATTGGAAGACGTCAAAGAGGTTAATCAGGCGCCCGCATATTTTCCCTCCATCGACGCACACATATAAAAAATCGAAGTTAATATAATGGATTTAAAAAAAAAAAAAAAAAAAAAAAAAAAAAAGAATCCTAGTTTTAAAAGGGTTTTTCAAATTTGTATTAAGACATATTAAACATTTCTATCCAATTTAAATCCTTTTGGAAATGTTCCATGTTCCCAATTCATAGTTCATAAGCAAACGATAGTTCGGAGTTACATGTTCTTTTAACTCATTTTTTTTCTTCCCCCCTGCGACTACAATAATTAGAACTGTGAGAAACTGTGATAAAAAAAATCATCAGCATCCATCTTTCAAACAAACTTAATAGATTATTTAAACGCAAAAGATAGATGAGACGTCTTGAGAAGATTAAGATAGGAGGTATTGAGAACATTACTATTAATTTTATTCGCTTAATTAGTATTTTTTTTTTTTTTTAGAATTTGAGTGTCTAAAAATAAGATTGGCTTCCAGTTTACGCATCTATCAAGAAAAACGACATTTTTTAATAAAAAAGAAGTAGATGAATGGAATGGATAATGATAAAGGATTAGATATTTTTATAAAAATATAAGCATTCTTGATTTTTTTTTTTTTCCTCTTTTTTTTTTTATTAATTCTTAATAATGTCAAAAAGCTCAGACTAAGAAATTCGTCTTTTAGAGGCTTTTTTGTTGTTGTTATCTGATTGATCTCTGATGTATGATATAATGAAGATTACTTTTTGGTGTTCCGTGCTCCAAAAATAAAACACTGAAAAATTTTATAGGTTCCTTCAGAAAAGAATCCCTAACTTTGTAATGGCATAACTGCGAGAGAGTGAGAGACAAGTATTAGATAGACATGTACGGAATTTTAAATACACCGGTGTGCAATATTGATTGATGAGAATATATTTGACGACGCCTGCATATGGTTTACCGATGAGGTCCATTTTCATTCTGGCGGATTTGGTCACTGCACAAAATTGGGGAATATGGGATACTTAAAACCGCCACAAAAGTGTCCGTTTGGGCTACACTATCCAGTAAAAAGATCATAGGGCCCTTTTTGCTTTCAATTACTCATATGTATAGCATAGGGTCAAAAAAAAAAAAAAAAAAATTTTTGTATTTCTCCACTTTTTGGCACATCCTAATTTCAAAAAAGTGATCTAGAAAAAATGTGTGTGTATAGTCAGCATAACTCCCGAACAAATTGACCTATGAGGCTCAAATTTGGAATGAGGGTGCATGGTGGCAATGAGATCTACCATTAAGGTTTTCGTCAAAATCGTGCATGCGCATTAGGTAGCTGCCATTGAAAAAATCATGTTTTTCAATGATTGCTAAAAAACGGCTCTAACTATTTTGATAAAAATCACTGTCGTAATGCCTCTTAACGTATTCTAAACATCCCCATCTCCAAAATCCCCGTAAAAATGCCTTAATGGCGTTAAAAATTGAAAAACGAATTGCTTTTAACACATAGATCTATTTATTTCAGCATACCTCATCAACGATCGTTTTTTCTTTTCCCTTCAGTTTCGCTTATAATAAAGGATAAGGATTATCGAAAAGTATATCGCCAAAATCGCAATTTTAGCGTTTTTTTTTTTTTTTTTTTTTAAAGACCCATACAAGAATTATCACCAAAAACATCGCCAAACTGACCATTTCTTGTAAATGAATGATGAAAATATACAAACGGTAAATGACACAAATCCACGTCAGTATTATAGTGTAATTGAAACTTGTGCGATGCTCCACACCCCTAGTTCGTAAGGGAAACTCTAAACTTATCCCGCTCTAATCAGATTTTACAACAATTTGCTTTCATATTTCCCTATTGTAACTAATTTTGAAAACCACTGCATTTAAAATTCCATACCTGTCTAGCCAACAGGCCATTTGTCTCCTCTTTTACTCCCTGTTTTGCACACACCAAACAACGCCTTAACAACTAAACCTACATCCAATTGTGACGTAACAGCAACGCATTTAACATATTTTATAACTACAAGTAATGCCGGTCCAGACGACAAGAAGAAAGAAAGAAAAGAAATCAATAACCAAACCTGAATTTCTTTTTTCCCATATTACCTGGAATTTCACCGCGAATAATAGAGCACTTAAAGTGGTTCTTTCAAGAACAATTTTTTGTCGCAATCCTTTGTCCCGAAGAATCCCTCGCTAACAACCAAATGTAAAGAAATTCCTGATTTCAATTAAGTGAAAAAAGTTAATTAGCTAGCTAAGGTTCAAAAAGAAACAAGCGAGACTTTGAGCAGATTAACTCAGTGAATTTCACAGACTCTGTTAAGGAGCGTACACTTAATTTTACTAACTTAATAAGGTGTTGTTTTTTTTGTGTGTCTGGCGAAGTAGTGTTTACTGAGGAGGAACGGAATATTAAGATTGTGTTTTTCTTTTTCGGATGTTAAAACTGAAAGGATTTAGGTTAAAGATGCTTTTGGACTAATTTAATTAATGTGACTTCGCCTTTTTATGTCAATTAAAAATGTTAAGGATTATGAAAAGATGCGAGTCATGGCCTCGAGCGTAAATGTATTACGAAAAGAAGTGGTCGTCTGTGTTGTTATCTGGAAAATATATTACGTCTGGAATGCAAAATTGTAATGTTGGCTGAAGTATTCTAAAGATAATTCAGAGATCCCATTTATCGAGTATTAAGAGTATTACAATTTTTTTTTATGAAATGTTGTGACCGTGTTTTCACGTATATTTTTTAAAAGTGCATTAGCAAAGTTTATACGATATTATTGAAGCTTAAAAAGAGATTGTGGAAATGGAATATTTTTTTTTATTTTAATGTTTAAGCACAAAGTTTTATAGCTATAAATAAAATGTAAAATGATTATGGTGTACAATTGGTTTTCAAATTCGCAAGTCATTTAATTTTTTTGTAATTTTTTTTTTATGACGAGTCAATTTTTGTGTGGACTTTTTGAGTACTTTTAACTGAAATAGTGGGTTTGTTTTGAGGGTGGAAAGAGCAAAATATTTTCTTTTTCCAAGTTTATTACTTTTTAATAAAGTTTTAAACATTAAGACACAAACTATTAAATATGCTCAATAAATGTTTACATTATAGGAGTAGGTAATTTCTGCTTGATTGAGAGTTGATCAATTGAAATTTTATACATCTCCCAATAATGATTTTTTTTTTTTTTTTTTTTTGGCAAAATGCGAAACGTGGCACACTGAGTAAAAGCTGGCCAAAAGTTGATTTTTCAAAATTCCTCCTAGACACTTGAATTTTTCCACATATATGCTTTATTAAGTGTAGAACCTTACCCCGTATCAATTTTTTTTAAATCTGAGATCCCAAATGTCTTATCGATTAACCGAAAGTTAACGTTTGCACGAAGTGTGTATTTCTCTTTTCTATCACCAATGCAAGCAAATATTTTAACAAGCCAAATTTTAAACTTTTTGTTTCAATTTTAATTTCAACACGATATATGTGTCTCCTTAAGGTCTATAATTAAAGATTTTACCACTTAAAATTTAAATTTATCTAAATTTAATGAGCAAATTAAATTTTGTTCAGTCACAAAACTCAGCTAATTTTTCTTGCAATATTTTATTTTCACGCGTGTTTTTGTTATACGATTGAGTCTTATTGAGTAGTGATTTTTATACCATTTTAAAGACCATATATTCTAGTTCCTTAAACCTTAAAAACATTTTGCGGATTTTTGCGGATGCGGATATTACAAGCGTTGATGTAGATGACGTCATTTTGACGTACTCGCAGAAACTTCACTTATGTTTCCAATTTATCATTATTTATGATAATTTATAATGTAAATTAAGTATGCTATTTGAATAATACCATATAAAATAGTAAAATAACTAATTTGATGAAAAAGTTTAAATATACTGAATATTATAGATTTTTGTTTACCACTAAAAAGCCTGCAAGGAAAGCTAAAAGATAGTAATGAAATTAAGCTCATAATGAGAATCAAATGATACATTTAAAGTAATTTCACTTATAAAGAGTTTGAATTCTAATTAAAGATAAGTAAGAAAAAAATATATTGGTAAAAATTGATTTTTACTCTTCTCCTCTGAGAACACCGTTGCAGATGCTTTGACTGAATAAATATGCAGAGTCAATTAGATTACGCGAATACACTTATACTTAATTATTTGCAGAAAGTTATAGAAACAAAGAAGAAAATTTACTATTTTATTCAATAAATTAAAGTATTATCGCATTTAAACACTATTTTGGCCTCGAAAATAGTTTTGGCCAACTTTTCGATGCAAATACCCCAGTGTGCGTGGGCTAAAACTGCAACGAAAGATCATAGCCATTTTTATACAAAAAACATTCCCAGATATTCAGTGAGTTCTATCAAAAGAAAATTTTCCGCATTTCAATCTTGAATTCGAGAAAACCTCCAAATCAAGTTTAAAAAAAAAAAATACAGAAAAGAATGATGTTTAAAAAAGCAAGGGAAAACTTTCACCAACACTTTTGTTACCCTCATTGTCATGTCTTCTCATCCTTTAAAGTACGGTTTTAAACGCGCCAATATGCTAGGAATCGAACCCATCCCCTTTAGCATGGAAAGTAAACTCTTTGCCTCTGATACACGAGTTCATCTTTCCTTTAAAGATCTTCCTTCAAAGAGATATTTTCGAACTCAATCGCGATTAAGTATTAAATACCTCAAAGCCGATTCCAATCAAGCAATAAGGCACTGAAACAAAAATAGTGCCATGACGTCATTCACAGAGCCATATTGACTACCTAACCTTTAATCTAGAATTTCAATAAAACAGCATCCTCCAATGACAAAGGAGGAACACTGAATTCCTTTTCGGAATAATACGCCCCTCCCCCCCTTATCTCCAAATCACCCAAAACAGCTCGAAGAAATGTTGAAATCTCCCTCCCCTTGAATTCGATTGACGTTTCATCATTAAATGAGGCTGTGCTTATTGATTAAATGGGGGCGTCGTCTGGCATATTTAAAGCGAACAGTCTTCTAGACTGAGAGGCGACTGCAATTTTTGGACCACATCTAACATCATTCTGAATTTCTTATAGAAATTGGAGAAAAGTGAGTAGATTACGAATCCACTGGTCTGCCGTGGCAAAAATGGTCGAAACTGGTCAAAAATCGAGTTTCAATAAGCTGAACTAAATCCAATTGCCAAATGCTCCATAACTTGCCAAATAATGAGCATTTTTTTTTATTTGGTAACCCCCACTATTTAATTTTCAATTAAGAAGGTTGCAGACGATTCGGGTGTGTGACTGCATCTTGCACAATTGAGCCAAAATGAGAATAAACATTACGTCATTGATGACGTAACTGATGTATCTTTTAAAAATAAGCCAAATTGGCGACAAGTTTTCCGAACCAAAGATCAGAAATCGTTTGCGCTTTTTCTCATTGAAAATCAAAATGCAGTGGGTTGCCAGACGAAAAAGCTTGTTCTCTTTTTGGCAAGTTATGACATATTTGGCAATCGGATTTTAGTTCAGCTCCTTCCAATTCGATTTTTGATCAGTTTCGGCCATTTTTGCCACGGCAAACCAGTGGATTCTCAATCTACTCACTTTTCTCCAATTTCTATAAAAAATTCAGAATGATGCTCGATGGGGTCCAAAAATTGCAGTTGCCTCTCGGACTATTCGTACTGAGTCCGTATTTGGCATTACGTGGAGTATAATAATGGGCTGTGGACAGAGGATGACTCTAGGGAATGCTCAACTGAAGCAATCCGTGTTGTATTTGAGTTTGAAGCTTAGGGGTGAGTGGATGTCCTTGTGAAATGAAATTGAAGGTCAGGAAATTGCGATTGTGATGGACTGTTGGAATTCCTGATATTTTTTAGCTATATTCAAATGCACTTGGCTATGAATGTTATAATGTTCTGCAATGGCGTTTAACGTAACTCTGTTATCAGCTTGTAGTTTCTAGAATATATAATTTTTTAATAGAATTTTTTTGAACATCGAAAGTAGAAAAAATCGCAATTTTTCAAATAACTTTTGCAATTAAACATCTAGCAAAATTCATTTTCTTTTCCAATCAATTTGACTGGGGTTCTAAACATCTAATAGTCAATGCAGATTTGTACTATCAAATCATTTTTCAAAAAGATTGTATCAAACTCTAGTTGTCATTGTTTAAATGAAGTTTCACGTGCCAAACACACGATTTTTTAGATAATGAGTTTAAATTATTAAAATTTATGTTCAGAATAAAATTGTATGCTTCAAACTAATAAAATAACTCTCTAGCCTTCAGATGATACCATTATCTTGCACAATACTATTTTCTAGAGAATATAGAGATTATTTTAAAGTAGAAAAGGGGGAGCCGATGTCGGAAAATCGCCGATCTGGCTGCCTCGCTACAGGTACATTACGTGGAGGGAAGGCTCTATTGGATTCCGTTGGTTGCCATTGCAATGCATGGCAACGTCGCAGCCGAAACGCATTTCAGGAACACATGGCTGCTGTTCCAAGGAATATCACCTTGATTGGAAATGTTTTTTTCCCCTCGTGAAATGAGTATTAAGGCAAGAAGTTTGCTGTTTATTGAATTTTTTTACACTTACCGTAAAAATTGGATCTTCATTTAAGAAAATTGTAAAACATATAATTTTAGTTTTGATCTGATAAATTTAGATGCAATCCGGCTGTACTGGCTGTAGTGCAAGAGCTACCACTGGGAAATATTTTGTTCCACTCTTTTTAATTCAGCTTTTTACATACTCCACTTTTATGAATTAAATTGGCTCATTTTTTTTGTTGCATAGTCTAAAGGCAGCACTAAAAATGTTAATGTGCATTCACTGGCTTTATACTTCTTTTTAACCTTTGTCCAAAACATAATCTCTATTTAATGAATATAAATATAACATATCAAGCAATATAAATTTCAAGAAAGCGATATTTCACATTAATGTAGGGATGCTGAGTTTGAAATAAAATCTTCTTTTTAACATGAACATAGTTTATTTAACGGTGTCTAGGGACTTTAGAAAGCTATTGTTGAACATTTGGTACATCGCTCCGAAGAGCTTTTCAATGTTACGTCTTACAAATTTAGTTACATAGCGTGGAATGCAATTCAAACAAAACGGCTGGGAGGAAGCAGCAACGTCACGCAGTGACGTAGTACTGCTCTTAACCAATACGATCCGAAGTGCTCGAGTCGGGGGGGGGGGGGGAATCACACATTAATGTCTATAATTGATCGCTTCAATGTATTAATTTATAGTAAGTGCAAATTTATAAATTTTAGCAACTTTTAAACACAAAGGTCTGACTGAAAGAACTATCGCGCAAGCCGAGTTCTATCATTGAATCTCTGTCATTATGAATCAGCTAATTTTGTTCTGTATGTGATTATTTTTGATGGAAGTATAATTTCTCTTGTGAAATCACAATAGATTAAGGTTTGTCAAGAATGCGAAATTTTTTGTTCGAATCCCCAACAATTTTTTTTCGAATCTTTACCAAACAAATGGATTTGAATGAGGTTCACTGGGTCTTAAAACGACCAGAAAATTATCTGAAATGCAGACTCGCCAATGCACTTTTTGCTTACTGCTAGCTCCGCATTCATTTATAAAAAGGCTTATAGTTCAGGATCTCATAGTCCATCTGTCTGAGGTTAAGATTCTGAAACAAAACTGCGAATCCTATAGACATGTGCAATATGTCAAAAGAAAGGAGTTCCCATACCAAAATTCAACCCGAAGCTTCTACGGAAATTAGTGGAAACGACGGCTGTAAGTGAATTCGTAATTCCTTATACATGAACTATTATATATCAATTTAGAATGAGAGGCAAGTGCAAGTTTAGATATTTCCTCGAACATTATCATGAATTTTTTATAGAATGTAGAGAAAAGTGAGTATATTGCGAATCCACTGGTCTGCTATGACAAAAATGGTCGAAACTATTCAAAAATTGACTTTGAATAAGTTGAACTAAATCCCATTGCCAAATGTGTCATAACTTGCCACAAAGTTAATACACATTTTCTTCTGGTAACCCATTATTTTATTTTTAATGAGGAAGGATGCAGACGATTTCTGTACTCTGGTCTTGGAAAACTTGCATATTTTGAAAGTAGGCCAAATTGGCGACACCAGTTATGTTATCAGTGACGTAATATTTATTGCCAACTTGGACTCACTTTTAAAAAATGCTAGAAAGCCGTCGACAGATATTCGAATCGTTTGCAACCTTCTTAATTGAAAATTAAAGAGAGATGGGTTACCATACAATAAAGAATGCTTATTATTTGGCAAGTTATGACATACTTGGCAATCGTATTCAGTTCAACTCATTCGAATCGATTATTCATAAGTTTTGACCATTTTTGCTCAGGCAGACCAGTGCATTCATAATCTACTGAGATTTCTCTACATTCCATAACAAATTCAGAATGAAGTTCGATGAACTTGCACTAGCCTCTAGGACTAATTTAAAAGCGTCGATAATACTAGTAGGATTACTTAAAATTCAACCGGGAATTCTTTAAAATTTGATTGGATGAGTGCTTCCATAGTTACACTATGGTAATTTACATCTAGGCTGCAAGAAGAGATATCGGATGGGAACGAATGTTCGGTGATCACTTTTCTTGCCAAGTTTGTCGCCAAACTAAACTCGCCACCATTTTAGTTTATAAAAATAACTCTAAATTGACAGGCCTTTTGCTATCATTTGTAATTAACATTAACAGGAATGTTTCATTCATTAAATTTTGCTGAATTGGACATGCTTGGTATCTGGATATGATGTTCTTCAATACAAATGTAGATGGAAGCGGATAGTGACAGTACAGCGACTGTCGCAATCTGACTTATTTTAATTCTTGCTGCATTAAAGTATAACAAGATACTTTTCTACTTTCATTATCCTATAAGGGAATTATGAAAGTAATGCATTAATGAACAATAATGAAAGTATTGTATTGGGTAAAAAAAAAAGGGATTTTTTTTTTTTTGCGTTTCTACACGTTTTGGAAAAATGCTGAGTTCAGAAAAATGAACTAGAAAAAATGTCTGTGTGTTTGTCAGTGGTCACCATAATTCACGAACGAATGGACTTACGATATTCAACTTTTGAAACGGGTTAGTGGTGTCCACGGAGCATGCCATTAAGGTTTTCGGCAAAATTGCGCATGCGTATAAGAAACTGCCATAGAAAAATTTATGTTTTTCAGCAATTGCGAAAAAACGGCTTTAACGATTTTGACCAAAATTGCTGTGCTCACGGCTTCGAAGGTGTTTGAAACATCATTACTTCCGAAAATTCCGTAAGAATGCGATAAAAGCGTAAAAATTTGAAAAAGAATGTTTTTAACACAGAGTTCTCGTAACTTGAGCTTCACTCATCAACGACTATTTCTCACCTGTTTCACTCCACAAGAGAGAAAATGTAATATTTATCGAAAAACATATAGCCAATTTCGCCGTATAGATGTTTTTTTTTCTTTACCAATGTAATAATGATCGCCAAAAATATCGCTAAACTGGCTATTTTTTTTTTTTTTTTTTTTTTTTAAATAATCCAAATATGAAAACAAAGACGGCAAATTACATCACTCCGTGTTATATTTAAATACAGTGACTGATATTAAGTGTAATTGAAAGTTGTGCTATGTTACCAACGTCAAGTAATTTCACCAAAAATTAATGCGAAGTACGATTTCTTTTATAGGGCGATACATTTGTTAAGAAACTTGATGCTATGACAAATTATTATCCCGAATTTTACATAAAAAAAACGCTGATATCTTTACAAATAACATATAAATAATTGGTACTTGGTTCCACTTAAATGCTTTTCGAAATATGCATATTCCTAGTTAAACCAGTTTTTCTTGGAGATCTCAAAAAAAAAAAAAAAAAAAAAAAAAAAAAAAAAAAAAAATGCCTCGGTGATAGATAACTTTCTGGGTAATTTCGGCCATGGTAATTATTTCGCTATCTTCAAGTGCGTTTTCGAAATTCGTTATTAAAGATCGAATTTAATTCCAAAATATTTAGGTGAATCCAAGATATGAAAAAAAGATCTTTCATTGTTTATCACGTAATGGGTTCATTATTTTAGATTATACAGGTACTGATTTTTTTTTTTTTTTTTTTTTTTTTTTTAAGCTACTTATAAAAAGTTGAAGTGATTTCTTTTTAAATTGATAGGCAAGAAATTCAAATTATTATTATTATTATTATGCCTATGAAGTGGTAGATTATATTTTAAGATACTCAATGATAAAAATATTCATAGATCGAATTCCGTTAGTGAATAATTCTTCAAAAATGATAATTTTCTTGCGTTTTTATTTTCAAAATCATTATATTAACTTCGATTTTGTGTATTTGTTTGTACGGGGCGCGCAAATGTACGGGTGGCTAATAATCATTTGCTGTCATCCAAACGAGTTGAAACTTGCCAGATAGATTCGATATTGATGGCAGGGCATTCTATCAAGTCACTAAAAGACTGGGGCAGCCACTGCCACTAAAAGACTGCTTTTACACACGCTTCCGAATAATAAAAAACCTAATTCCCATCATCTAATCTAACTGAGACTTTGAAACTTGACAGGTACACTCATCGTAGATAACAAAGAGTTCTATCAAGCTATAGGACTGTCACGAAATGGCCGCTTTTACATACGTTTCTTTCGCCTTACGTCAGACTCAACAGCCTTTAATCACGTTCAATAACCCAGATACCAAGTTTAATTCAAACATGTTCAATTCAACTATATTTGATAACTGACACCTTCCCCTATTAAGGTTGACAAGTCAAAATCATGCCGTCCCTTGCCGTCATTCAATCGAATTGAAGCTTGGCAGATAGACTCGTTGTTGATAACAATGTACTGATTTTTTGCATAACTGCTTAATAATGGTTAATGAATCACTATTACTAGATTATTATTGTTTTTTTATTTTTTCACTGAAGTCTTCTTTAAATAAATATTGTTTGGTCATCAACTTGTTGTTTATTCATATCATACTCTTTGCTACACAAGTGACAGTACTAAAAATGTTTCATGTTTGAGTTAAAAGTATGTATACAAATAACATACTGCATGTACTTGGAGTAGATTGAGCGACACAAGATTGCGTACAAGTTGAAATTTATTCCAGCCTTTCTTCCTGATTCAGGTCAATCTGTGATTCTGTGCACACATGGGCTGAGGTTGGTTAGTTGGTAGGTTAGTACGCTCAACGACCTATTTTTATGCACAATGATGGCTAATCAGTCCGGAACCTACAGCTTATAGTGGATTCCGAACCACAACGAGCCTCTATGCCTAACCCGGGATTCGAACCCGGCACCTTTGGTATGCGAGGCCAGAGTGGTAACACCACTGCCATCAGATGGGCCACATCGGCTCAGGAATAATTATTTTTAAGGGAGTGCATATCAGGGTGTAACAGTAAAGGGTGCTGGGCACTTAAATTTTGTTCAAACCTTGATTTTTAAATTGGATTCCCTAATGAAATGTTAAAAAAATAGCTATGTAATACATTTTTGTTCCGGTTTATGCTTTTAAAAACCTTTTTCATACCTCTATGGTTCAGTGATTCGTTCCACTTTTCTCCACTTTGCATTTAATTAAAAAAAAAAAAAAAAAACTGAATATGACTGAAATATTATTTTTAGTTATCTTCCCAGTAAGTTATCTCTCCTAGCATTAATACTTTTAAAAAGAATGGTTCTTCGACATTAGTATGCCACATGTTCAGTTCATGTAGTACAATAAATGTCTCTTGTAGAATATTACATAACATTTAAGAATTAAGGAATATAGAAGTTTTTTAAGTATATTTATATGAAACGTAGTTGCTAAAAATTTCATTTTTCACCAAGTGCCCACATTTCCATTTTGAATCAAAACGAGATATATATATATCTTACGAAAAATTCTTCGAACTATCGAACAGCAATGAAATTCCAAAGTTGAAATGCAAAAACTTCTAATCCTATTCACGAGGATTATACATTCATAATTTGTTAAAGGGATTATATTTCCCAAACTTCGATCCACAATTCAAGATGGAAGAAAAACTTTTAAAGAACCTTTCAGCGCATTAAAATTTGCAACTCCGGGGAAAAATTGAGCGCGCTTTTATTCTTTTGTTTTATCTGGAGACCGGAAAACCATTCTGAATTCACTTCCGAACAAAAGAAAATTGTCTACTTAGATTCTAAAGAAACGAATAAGTAAAAAAAAAAAAAAAAAGGAAACCTGCTAATTAGTTAAAAAATGCAGTACTTTGTATTGTTTGAGTTTCAGACACTTTTTTTTTGGTCATTGAACTTATATAGTTAATTCGGCAAGCCTAATTAGCATTTTTTTAATTTTAGCATTTATCCCAATCCCCAAGTTTCGTGAGTTTTTTCTTCAGGTAAAGCAGAGCTTATCTTTAAAAATCCCGAAAGGTTAATTATAAGAGATTAGTATTTATTTGTATTTATCATTAAGGATTTTTTAAAGCTTGTTAACAGTGACTCAGATTAGTATATTTTTTTTCTCAACAGATCTAATTTATCTGAATTGTATTTTTTTTTTAATTACTTTAAATGCTGGAGACGCTTTAGCTGAAGAAGCCACAAATTAGCTGTCAATAATAAAGTTGCTCTACTCAAATAAATGTGAATTTGATGTACAGATAATTTTATTAAAATATTAAATGTTATCTATGATAATAAAACAAAATATAACCTGTCAGTGTGTGGGTCTGTCTGTGGCTCTGTCCTTGTTGAAAGTGACTTCCAATATGCATAGAACTTTGAAATTTTAAACATAAGCAGTTTTTGCCTTTTAATTGTGCTTTTGATTAACATAATTTTTAAATTTTAATTAGTTTCTTTAATTTATATTTTAAAGTTTTTTTTTTTTTTTTTTTTACAAAGTGACTTCTAATAAGCGCAGAACTCTGAAACTTTAAACTTTAGAATCCTAGGCATCTAATTTTGTTTTTTCCAAACCTAAAGTTAAAATTTTCATCAGTTTTTAATTATTTGTTTTTTAATTTTTTTTTTAAGTTTGCTATTTTTACAAACTGACTTCTAATAAGCATAGACTTCTGTAATTTTAAACATAAGTAGTTTTTGGCCTTCTAATTTACCTTTTCACAAACATAATGTTAAAATTATTTTCTCGGGGATTGTATTAGAAGTTTTATCAAAAGCAGCTGTCATGGGAGGGTGGGTGTTATGTTATTTTATTTATTCTAATATCGGGTAAAGGTTAAAAAAAATTCTTGGAAAAGAAGAGAAGGGGGGGGGGGGGGGATATTGACGAAGGAATTTTTTTTAATATGGAGGGGGGGGGGGGTAATAATGAAGATTTACTTAGTAATGAACCTATTAGCCTTGCCTAGTACTTATTAGAACCTTGCCTAACAATGAAGCTTCTAGCGAACAAAGCGAGCATATGTTTGGGAAGTAATGCACCTTTTAGCGAGCGAAGCGAGCTTGAATCGCGGAGCTTTAAAAGCTGGATCCTATAACACAATGAAGGGTTTCCCAAAGCTGGGCACCCAGCTATTTATTTTAATAAGCATATCTAATTAAAAAAATTTCAAATTTAAAAATCTTTCATTCAGTACAATTACTGTAGTTAAGATACGAACACTTTCGTTGCTTTAATGTTTATAACACCCTACCAAACAATCAATAAATTACGTATATAAAACTTCTTGTATTAGTATATTTAATAATTTTTCCTACACGAAAATAGTACAGTCAATCAGGGTAACTTTGAGCCATAGGGTGTAACTTTGCGCCACCTCCTAGTTTTCAGTATTTTTGGGTTTAGAGAGCTGCTCATGATCCACTGCTGCAAACTGCTGGCAAGATTGTGAAATTGGCTTTTTGCTTGATAGTTTAATAAATGAATTGACAAAATAGTACATAATTTATTTGGCCATTCAGTTGTTTTTCTGGAGTACTGTTTTCAAGTTCCATTTTAATGCTTATTTGAAGTTGATGTAAATCAACTAATTTATGCGAGAAAGTATCAACTTACCATTTTATCAGCTATATAATTTTCTGAAAAAAGTGAAATTGTCAGTAGCTGAGGGTTATTTATTTACTAACATTTAATAAAAAGCAAAAAACCAAGGCACTATCATTTTACCACATATTCAGTGTAACTTTGAGCCGGTTCAAAGTTAGGCTGATGACAGTGTGCAATGTATACACTGCACATATAATTCATATTTTATTCTAATTTATTTTTGGTTGCTTTTAAATACATTTATATATATACAAATACCATTTAATTTACAGAATCTTCTCTTGTATGCAAAATCCGATAAAATGAAAATGTTGGGAGTGAATTCAAGAAGTACCTAATTATATTAAAAACACGTTCACAGAACTAAAAAAAAAAAAAAAAAAAAAAATATGCCGACCTGTAATGGTTGTAAAAAGCTTTTCAGTTGAGTAAGTGAAAAATCTATATGCACAAAAAATAAATGATAAAGGAATATGTATAGCAAGGATATGATGGGATTGTCCAAAGTCCTCTACCACATGAACTCCTTGGAGACAGCAAGAGTAAAAGTCCTACACTAGATGACACACCTAAAGGTTATGTGGTTAGAGCTCGGGCTCTGTATGCCAAATGTTCCGGTTTCGAATCCCGGTTAGTCATGGATGTTCGTTGTAATTCGGAATCTACGTTAAGCTGTAGGTCGTTGAGCGTATAAACCAACCAACCTGAACTAGATGATGCAGGTGACAGTGTATGTACAACACTGTCATTTTCGGAGAAGATGAAAGTTGCACAATAAGGACATGGTAGAGGTTTATACTGCTCAAATTGTTGGGAGAATGTTATTGAAAAGTCAGAGGTTGTTCGAGTGGTGGCTGTTAAACACATCAATGAGGCAGGAATTTTATACACAGAGCATGCACGTATATTAGATTTTGGTAATGGCATATGCAAAGTTTACGACTGCGTAATTATTCAATACGATGGAGAAGTGTACCCAGACCAAATTGACTTAAAAGACAATGTGATATTTGGCTGTTCATGAAGAAATCTGGTACATATAGGAAATGGCCCAATATCAATGATGATCTGTGGTATGAAAAAGTAGGCGTGTTTAAGAAATTATCACCAGAAATTATTATTCCAGCTAGAACACTGGTGCCGAGTTCGAATCCCGGATTATGCATGGACGTTTGTTGTGGATCGGAATCCAAGTTAAGCTGTAGGTCTCGTACTAATTAGCCATTACAGTGCATGAAAATAGGTCGTTGAGCGTACAAACCAACCAATCCAGCTAGAACACAATAAATTTTCCAGATCAATGATTCTTTCTTTGATACAAAACTATTAATCTAAAAAATGCCATGCCGACCAAACGGTATAGTGGTTAGCGTGCTGGCTTCTAGACCGCGAGGTTGCGGGTTCGAGTCCCGTGTAGGCATGGGTGTTTGTAAATGTATGTTGGTTTGTTAAATGACGAAATGTTTCGGCGCATTATAGCCCTCGTGTTGCTGACGGCGCCAGATAATCTGAATACAACCAACCAACCAACTAAAAAATGCCAAAGTGAAATTTTATGAAGTTTGAACTTTGTTTTTAAATTATCATACTATTTTTAACAATAAGAGTGGAATATTTGTATTTGTGTCTCATTGTGATTTGCAAACACCATAGTACTTAACTAATAGCATAAGGGCGGCCTATCAGTTTTATTATTTTCTATTTATCTTTTCAATTTTTAATTGATAAAATAAGTTTATATTTAAGTGAATGAACTGAAGATTGTTTTTTCACTATATTTGTATGTTAAAACTGAATAATAAATAGTTTTTTTTTGCAATATATTCATGTGATTCGTTATCCACTGTTCCTACCTAACATATTCTTTGTGGTGTTATTTAAAATATCCAAACTTTATGATACTGGTAACTGCAGCTGATGATGTTTCAAATACTTAGAAACTTAATTTTACTCGTTCAAAGTAGTTTAGACTCCAAGATTGAATAAAAAGAGCTATTTTATATGAAACTTCTGATAGTGGTTCAAAGTTACCCTGAATGACAAGGTAACTTTGCGCCGGGTTATTTTCCTATTATTTGGTGCTTTCATCATCAGCATTTACTAATTTGTGTAAATTAAAAAATAATTTAGGGTTTATTCTTCCATTTTATGCCATTAGGTCGGAAAATATTATTAAAACATAAGTGGGGAAGAAGAAAATACTGAAAATGCGGTTCAATGTTACCCTGATTGACTGTACTCATATCACTCCCATATTTTTTTCTCAAAACTTGATTATCCTTTCTTCGAAGCAATATCTAGCTTTGGTATTATATTTAAGTTTAGAAAGGGTTATAATAGGTAACATGTACATTTTTTACAAGGTTTAATAACAATAAAAAAAAAGCGTCATTAAGTAAGTCATTAAGAAGAGTTAGAACCCTTTATACCAGTAATGTTAATTTGACATATTTCATGTACATTTTTCTCAGAAAGTATTTCACATAGAAGCATAATTTTTTTTTCAGTGCATTTAGAAGACACTTGTTATTCTACTGAAGTTAGCTTTTGATTAGGATTCATTTACTTTTTTTTAATGAATTTACGTGAAAATCACTCAAATTTGATAAAAATCACAAGTTTGTTTTGCCGAATAAAGCCAAAGCAAACAATATTTTTAAAATAAAAAAAATAAAAAAATCTCACTTCTGTATATACATTAGGGTGGATCGAAAAAAAAAATTTCAGAATTTCTAATCCGACCTATGTGGAAAGATGTTCTATGGTATATAGATACATGGAAAAATAATTAAAAAAATTAAATTTTAAGTTCAGTACTGCCACAAGGAGGATGAAGTTTAGGTATTTGAGCTTTTTTATAGCAAAAAGTCAAAATCAATTGATTTTTTTTTTTTAAGAATTTCAAAACCTACCTGTACGGAAAAGATGTTCTGAGGTACATTAATTAAGGGGAAAATAAAATAAAAATAACAAATTTTATGTTAAGCTCTTTGCAAGGGAGATGAAGTTTTGGTATTAAAGTTTTTTAATGGTAAAATGTCAAAGTGATTTTTGCTTAAGTGAAACAGGCCTTTAGTGCTTTTAAATGTTTCTTGAAATGAGAGGACATATACTAAATGGTTACAGAAAAAAAAAGCTTTAGGAACAAGAACTCTTAAAAATTAAATCAAGAAAAGTAAAAAAATCTTCGGAATTACAGTAAACGGTAATCACGTTTGGTGTTGAAAACTGGCTTGAGGTTTCGTGATTCCAGGCTATTTCTTTTTAACCCATCTCTTCTGTATGATCCGCTTACAGCAGAAAATGTTTCTGTGACTATTCGTTCTGTAGCTTGAGTACGACAGGGATACCCCTTTTGATAGTAGGTAATACTATAGTATTGCCGTAGAAATGATTGCTGGGTTTACTATTGCTCCTGAAATCATGTCATCACTAAATCGTTCTGTCACATTCTTCCACTTAATCAAGTTCACATAATCTGTCACACAAGAGTCAAAAGTTGGTATGTTTAAGATACGGATATTAATCGCTAAAAGGGTTTGGGTTGCAGCAGACCGTTTGACTTTGCGCAAATTCAAAATTCTTTGAAGGACCGATTCCTTTGTGTTATTTCTGTTGTCAGCTAGTATTGATAACAGAATATTTTCAGGAAAGACCAAACCCCCGTTTAAAAAATTACTGGATCAATGACTTTCTTCAAATCAATTGAGAAATAACGCGATAGAAAGATTGATTAATGCAAATGCGCCCGCACCATAGATTACCGATTGTTTGATTTGGATCTTGAATAGGTGCCTAGAATTTTACGATGAACGTAATTAATGTCAATAAAGCTTTGGTTGGATTTCTTCTAAGCCAAATAGAACATGAGAATTCTGTTGGGGTTTTTAAACCACCTTGAGTGGCAAATCTTTCCAGAGTTTCTCTTCAACAGCCCTTCGCTGCTTTGTCCGCAGTGATGGCTTCACAAATTTCCATTAAGCACAGTTGATCAGTATTTAAGTCTTTCTTGTTAGTCAGTTCGCATAGGTTGGGTTTACGTGAATGAAACTACAGGTAGTGTCTCGCATACGGTCTCTCTTTGGGTTGTAACTGATACACAAACCATTGTAGTGGACGTTTCAAAATCAGTTCCATATTTCGTATAACACCTTCTTTGATACCTGTGTTGACAGACTACCTATTATAGCAACCAACATTGTTGTATCTATGTCATTGTCGACGCATGACCTAGCCGACCAAACGGTATAGTGGTTAGTGTGCTAGCTTCTAGACCACGAAGTTGCGGGTACGAGTCCCGTGTAAGGCATGGGTGTTTGTAAATGTATGTTGGCTTGTCAAATGACGAATGTTTCGGCGCATTATAGCCCTCGTGTTGCTGACAGCACCAGACAATCTGAAAACAACCAAGTTGACGCATGAACAAAACTTACGATGTGCTTTCCAAAAGATAGCTTTCAGTTAATTTTCTAGCTTTGAAATTGCGATATTTGTCGTAGTATGAACTTCTTTTTCTCAAAATGCTGCAGTGGTCATTTATTGGTATTAAAACTCGTTTCCAGGTCTCTCCTAACTTACTTGCAACTTATTGACACGTGGAGAAAAGTGTATTTAAATACACTGCACTTTGCTTCTCTTTTTGAATGCCAATATACGCACCTTATTACGTTTTTCGTATGTAGGAAGCATAATCGTGGGCATATTACAGCCTGACCCATATATCGGACAAATCATGTCTTTTCTTATCAACGCCACAGTACAGTATTAGTCCAAGTACACAAACAAACTAATATCACATAATAAAATTGTAATTTAATTTACAAGAACAGCGCTCACCGATTAGGCGTTGAATTTCGTATGCCGCTGACAACTGCACTCTACGGTTGTAGGGCTGATTCAACGGTGATGTGGGGGGGGGGGGGGCGATGGAGTTGGGTCAAAAAAGGTTGAAATGTACATTGTACTACTAATTATTCAATAATCATCATTTTTTTTAGGATTTATGTTGTAAAAAACAATTATTTTTAGTGTAAAATCATTTAACAAAAATTAGGACTTTTTGCATTTTTTTCGAAAATTCAACCCCTTTGTGGCAGTGCAAAATTTTAAAATTAATTTTTTTTATTATTTTTTCCTTAATCTCTATATCATAGAACATCTTTTCCCCATAGGTAGGTTTTGATTAATAATATTTTTTTTTTTCTCCATAGAAGAACGATCCACCCTAATATACATATATATAAAAGTAATTTGTGGTAAAAATTTCTGGAAGATAGTTTACTCAGTTTCTGAGAAAAGGGTACATCAATAATGAAAAATTTAGTTTATAGAAAAACGCATTTTAATGAAAACTTTACCTACAATAATAGTTATCAATTTTGACTTCAAAAAATTATTAAAAATACTTCTAGTTGAGGTATTATTACAAATGAGGTATCCTTTTAAAGGGGTAGATTTAAATTTTGATAAACAATAATAAACTCAAAATTGATTATTTATAAATTTTTGGGTACCAACTCCCCTTAACAAAATTTAAATTAAAATAACTAGTGATTATAATAGTATTGGGTTAATAATTGTCACTGACCCATTGTAATAATGCTTCATTTTTTTGCCACAATATTAGAAGTGTTTTTATAAACAGTATCACGTTTTTACCAACAACAAAAAGCAACAGAAATAAAACATTTAGCAAAATTTGAATAGAAAATAATTAGTGGTGTTTTTTGTTTTTTTTTTTAATATTTTTTTTTAAAGTTTTTATAAGCTAATACATGAAAACTTTAAAAAGTGTAATAAAAAAAAAATATGCCCTGTTATTTTCCTTTTAAATTTTTTTAATGGTCTTTTATTACTGTTACTGGTAACCTGGTAAAAAGATCTTTTGTTTTCAAACAATACTTTAGCATATATTGTAGCCAAAAAAATTGAAATATTAGGTCTATGAGGCAGGCGCATGGTGGTCCTATTTAATTTAATATAATGAAGGTAACAAAAAACATAATGAATTCAGGTAGTTTTCACAATTTGATCCTTGTTTCAATAAGCAAAAGTTTTGCGAAGAAATAGCAGCGCACACACATAAAAACTTCCAAAAACAATAATTTTAATTAATTAATTAAGAAACCGAGACCGTAAAAAAAAATATAAAATATAGTAATGAAAATACTTTTCGTCCCGTAATACTTTCTTAAATGTAAACTGCAATTAAACTCCGATGTGTAATTACATTACAATTTCCATAACCATGTTTTTATCTTAAGTTTAATTATAATAATAAATTCCTATTACACAAACACAAATTTCATTTAAAAATTGCAAATATTTACGCGTAACACAATTTATTCAAGAAAAACTGGCATCCACTCAAAACAATCCTGACATCCAAGAATTTAAAAGAGATTAAAAAAAAAAAAAAACTTTAATTAGATTGGCTCAAAAGAATTCCCAGACTCCTTTCACTTTTAACAAACAACTTTTTCAAAAAATACCCCCCCCCCCTTCTCCACCTCTTCTAATCTTAATACTAATCTGAAATAATTAGAATTTCAGGTTTAATTTTTAAGCTATGCTCTTTTGTTCACGTGCAAAAGCAGGGAAATTGAGAAAAATTCTTTAGTCAAAAGATTGTTAATTAGGCAAGATAGATGCTCTCAAGAAGAAAAAAAAAGAGGAAAAAAATATCTTAAAAATTTTGTCTGTTTTCCAGAATTCGATCTCTCACAGTAAACTGAATTTTTTCCCCCTTGCATTATCGAAGTTTGTTCTTTTCTTTGTTTCCAGGCGGAATTCTTCGCGCCAAGGTGCAAAGAATTAAATCAGGTAAAATACCTGAACAAAAGCAGTGCCAAAATTGACCCATAAAAACAAGCCTACTTTTATGTACAATCCGGACAACTTGTTCGAGTGATATGAGCTCAGATCGAATTTTCATTGTGAAGTCACCTCTACGAAAGAAAAAAAAAAAAAAGAAGAAAAAAAAATTATTCCATGCCATTGGCTACCTTTTTCTTTGCCTCCATAACTTAATAGTCAATCAATCAACAAAGAGTCTATCTACCAAGTTTCATATCAATTTAATGACGGCCAGTAGTAGGTTAATTAGTCCTTCAATGCAAAAATAGAAATGTGTGCAAAATAGACCTTTTAAGGACAGCCCCTTAAACTTTATTGAATGCATTGCAATCGACAACAAGTCTATCCGTCAAGTTTCAGTTTTGTAAGTGTGTTAATTAAACATCCATAGATTTGTTCGCCACACACTCATAGGCGCCAACTTATCAATTTTACCACTGGAGGGGGGGACTCGGTGGATAAACTCCATGAAAAAATGGAAAAAGGGAGGGGAGGGGGATGAACCAAAGATTTCCGGATACCATTTTATTTATGGTTGGTTGGTTGTAATCAGATTATCTGGCGCCGTCAGCAACACGAGGGCTATAATGCGCCGAAACATTTCGTCATTTAACAAACCAACATACATTTACAAACACCCATGCCTAACACGGGACTCGAACCCGCAACCTCGCGGTCTAGAAGCCAGCACGCTAACCACTATACCGTTTGGTCGGCCCATTTTGTTTATGATGTACCCTTTGAGTTTGTCTCCATATCATGGGATAAATTTTTCTCAAACTATTTGATTTATGTAACAAAGTTATTTGTATAAAATTAGTTCAGAAACATTTCATGAAAAGAGTAAGAACACTATCCTGTTAATTTATCATTATAAAATAATTTTTATTTCAATACCATGCATGCAATGAAATTTCCCAAAAGAGCTGCTATACTTCATTCTCATTTGGAGAAGATCAATGGACAGTGTCAGTGTGCTTACAAATAACATGTTTACCTTTTATTTTTATGAGATTTTTTTATTTTCAATTACCCATATGTATACATAGGGTAATAAAAGTAAAGCGCTTAAGAAGAAGAAAAAAAAAAATCGATTTTTTTTTTTTTTTTTTTTTTTTTACGAAAAACTGTCCTTAAGACTAAGCTAAACAAAGTGGAGAACACCCAAAGTGCGAACTCCAGTAGTAATAGTTCAAAAATTTGTCGAAAGATCACGCTGGTTGTATGTGCCATGCAAAGTGAAGTGGAGAACGTCCTAAGTGAGATAAAAATAACAATGATACTAAGAAGTTATTTAAGAACTAAACGTAAGGAAATTAGGCTATAAACCCAAAGGAGTGAAATAGAGAACGCCCTTAAGTGGCAGATGCGAGTCTTTTTCATTTTTCGGCACTCCTAAAAAAAAATTATTTTTTGGACTTGGGTCGTTTTCTATTTCTAGTCCTCAATCAACCTACGACATTAGAATTTGGTGTACGAGTTGGTGGTGGCCATGGGACCTACCATTAAGGTTTTCGTCTAAAAAGCGCATGCGCGTAAAGTAGCTGCTATTAAAAAAATCATGTTTTTCAATGATTACTAAAAAGCGGCTCTAGCGATTTTGTTCAAAATCGCTGTGGTAATGCCTCTGAAGGCGTTATAAACATCCCCACCTCCAAAATTCCCGTAAAAATGCTTTAATGGAGTGAAAAGTTGAAAATGGAATGCCTTCAAAACAGAGTTCTCTTTCCTTGAACGCTCATCAACGATCGTTTTGCTCCTCTTCTCAGTTTCACTTATAAGAAAGGTCAATATAAGAATTATCGAAATAGATATCGCTAAATTCATCAATTTGACAAAGGTTTAAATAATAATAATAAAGAAACATACAAGAATTATCGCAAAAAATATCCCCAAACTGGCCATATTTTCTAAATGGACGATGAAAATATAAAAACGGTAAAAGACACAAATTGACATCAGTATTGTAGTGTAATTGAAAGTTGTGCGATGTTTCACATCCCTAATTCCTTTACAACATTACAAAATGTCCTTACAAATTATATCTTTGCTCTCTTGTAATTGGCGCCTATGCACACACGCATGAAATCTAAATTAGTATTGTTGCGTGGATTGGTTCGAAAGATTTGAAGCCAAAGCAGAACAAAACTTGCAGAAATTTATTCCGATATAACTCTTCGCAGGTTCTCTTACAACTCCAGAACTATCGTTTTAGTAGACTCAATACAGCTCTTTTCCCAACAATAGAGCACAAAACTGCAGTTAAAAACTTGACAACACAACTGCTAAAATCGCTGCAAAAGACAATGCAATACAGTTCGCTTTCGGAACCCTCTGAATGCTTGCTGACAGACAACCAAGTCAGTAACTCCACTCAGTCAACTAACGGACTCAACTAACTGACTCAACTCACGGCCGGCTTTATATAGGAGTCAAACCTTCTTGAAACTTCTAGAGGTAGATATTTGGAGAACTTTCCAGATCGTATTCGAAAAGTCCTGTACATGTACATGGGGACCGAAAATGTCGCCAAATGGTCACCAAGTTTGGGGACATTTAGCGATTTATCGCCAAATTTGGCGACAACAATTAGTCGCCAAAACCGTCGCCAACTTGGCTCTATCTTGCCAATTTGGCGAGATTGCCATTACCATAATGTTAAATTCCCTGCTCCTTGTAAAACTCGCTTCCCAGCGTTATCTCTGTAAAACTCGTTATCAAGCATTCAGACACATATTGCAGGGAAGCTAAGTTAAGACGAACTACTGCACTGCCTTATGTGAAATGTACATAAATTTTCCTACTTACAATATTAACACTACGAAATATTTACAAATATACAAAAATTCGTAACAATATAAAGGATTTAAAATTTAATTATGATGTAATACCTCAGTAATTCTATAGAGGTATAGCTGCTATTGAAACTAGGGGTGTGGAACATCGCACAACTTTCAATTACACTAGAATACTGGCGTGAATTTGTATCCAACGTATTTATATTTTCAGCATTCCTTTAGTAAAAATGGGCAGTTTGGCGAAATTTTATGTGATTATTCGTGTATGGGACTTAAAAGAAAAAAAACTCAGCCAAAATGATGATTTTGGCGATATACTTATCAGTAATTCTTACATTACTCTTTCTTGTAGGTGAAACTGGGCAGAGAAGAAACACCGGTCGTTGATGAGATATGCTCAAGGAAAGAGAACTCTGTCTTAAAGCATTCGTTTTTCAACTTTTTACGCCATTAAAGCATTTTTATGGGAATTTCGAAGGTGGTTATATTTATAACACCACAGCGATTTTAAACAAAATCGTTAGAGCCGTTTTTTAGCAATCACTGAATAACATGATTTTTTCAATGGCAGCTACTCTATGGGCATGCGCGATTTTGACTAAAACCTTAATGGTAGGTCATTGGGCCATCACTAACCCTCACACCAAATTTGAACATCATAGGTCAATTTGTTCGGGAGTTATGCTGACCCCGTACACACAGACACGCATACACTAAGACAAAAAAAAATTCTAGATCACTTTTTTGAAATCGGGATGTTCCAAACGTGGATAAATGCAAAAAATTATCTTTACGTTGTTTAAAGGTGTTCTAAACATCTCCACCACCGAAATTTTAGTAAAAATCCAATAAAAAATATCGACAATTCAGTCATTTTGGCAGTGGTTTTTGTAGCCATTTTTGGCGGTATTATAGAGTTATTACAAGTTGTGCGATATTCCAAGACTCTAGTTTCAAGGCATGTTCAGAAAATCCTCATCTATTTTGGGATTAACGAGTAACATTAGAGGTTTCTCAGTACACAAATAAAGCCCTTAGAGCTTAATGACAACATCATTTCAAAAGCATAAATGTTCATCTTTCACTTCAAATCTCATTAGCGACGCAAACACTAATAACGCACCACCTTACCAATTACGACCTTCGCATCAATAACGCCACCGCTCCAATTACAGGGTTGAGAAACGAACATTAATAAAGTCACCAAATATAAATTTTCTAAACGAAATTCCTTCTTGTACCTGCCGCGCAGAATGGGCGTCATTTCAATGCCTTATTAGTAATAAATACCGCAAAAAATATTTTGCAAAAATACGCGCATATTTTCAGCCACGTTCTGGAATTGATAGAACGGGGCTCGTGCTACCTGCGCGATGAAAAAAAAATGAAAGATAATGAAGCAGGATCCCTGTACCTCAACTCGAAATGATCGAAGTTCCAAATCGTTTGGTCGTCGTATCGTTGCGAAATATTCTACTGCCACTATCGCTGGTCTCCAACTAATTAAAATTCCATTTGCACACCCCTCCTACCCCCTCTTTCTCCTTTCCTGTTTGTGCATCCATAAATCAAGATTTGTGTTCAGATTTAAATGTCACGTAGTTTAGAATATCTCATTTCGAAAGGTAAAACGACAGATATTTGTATCTCCAACTCAACTGCTGAAATTTAAGTGTCTGCAGAATTGTGTGATTGGCGTTCGAATTATTTCGCCAAGGGATTTTATTCCAGCCCTTTGAACAGGGCGAATTCTGGGCGACTGAAAGTTTAGATATTCCATCGAACATCATTCTGAATTTTGTTTAAACTGTTGATAACTACTTGTAGAATATAAATCTACTGGTCTGCAGGAACAAAAATGGAATGAGTTGAACTGACTGCGACTGCCAAATATGTTATTACTTGCCAAATAATGAATATTTCTTTTTATGTGGTAACCCTCCGCTGTTTAATTTTCTGTGAGGAAGGGTGCAGACGATTTGATTTCTCTGGTTTGACGAATACTTTCATCTTTTAAAAGTGAGCCAAGTTGGCGATGCATATTAAGTTGAGTGACTGATGTCGATTACGCCAGTCAGACATTCAAAATCGTTTACACCCCCCACCCATTTAAAAAAAAAAAAAAAAAAAAAAAAAAAACTGAACAACGTTTGGTTACTGAATGAAAAAGAATGCTCATTATTTGGCAATTTATGACTTATTTGGCAATCCTTCGAAGTCGATTTTTTAACAGTTTTGGCTATTTTCTTCTCGGCAGACCAGTATTTTAAAAATCGACAAGCATTTTTTCTTCATACCATAAAAAATCAGAATAATCTTCGATATGGCACCCAAACTTACAGTCGAGGAAAAGACAGTGTATAGGAAAGACTTTTCGGATTCATTTGCCATCATCGGGTCAATGCTACTTTTGCCGCTGGAAACGATGTGTCACGATTATAATTGTGGCAAATGATCTCGTTCATTTGTTGGTCTGCCTGGGGAAAGAATCTTTGATTTCTTCTAACTGAAAGGCGTTCTCTTTTATAATCCCTACTATTTATTGTATTCCAGACTTCACGTCATTACGATTTTAGGCACGGCATATAAATGAATCCAATTTAATCAACTTTTAAATAAGTACAAAAAATCCCCTGTCCACTGTCTCATTCCCTTGTGTGGTGATGACTTCAGCAAGGTGTGGTATGATAAATATGAATTGTAAGTACGTGGTGTCTCAAGAAAAGACTCCGTAACTTTGAAATGACATAACCTCGGAACAGTGAGAGACAGAAACAAGAGACCAGTTGCATGTTGGAGAGACAAGTACAGAATTTTAAATACATCGGTTTTCAAAATCAATTACAACATTAAAATGTCACGACAAATCGTGGTAAAATATGAATATAGCGACAGTTCTGTTGCGTACAACCTAAGATTTTAATTTCAATCTTCGGCAATTCGTATTTTTATGCCCACCCAGCGATCCTGACACGGTTTCATTTTCCCAGCATTAAGCAGTCTATCCAGTTGTTTATCTATATCGATGGTTATATCTCGGAAATCTAAATAATTAAGTAAAACTCTTACTGATTTTATCCCACCTGCCCAATTTGTTTGTCAAAACTCTTCCTTGTCATTCATTATCTTAACAACAAACAAACAAAATTGCATAAATCCGAGATAACTTATGTACGTTAAAACAGTTATGTTTAAAGATGTGACATAGAATCACGTGTCCATGTATTACTAGCTATAAATACCCGAGCTCGTAGAGAAGCGTTAAGTATACGGTTAGTTACACATCATAGTTAGTTCGTGATATAGTATACTTAGTTAAATGACGTAAATTTAACTAAGTATACTATATTGTAACTATTAATTGCCCAATCTAGAGTTACAACGTTAACAAATCCTTTAAGATGATTAATTAATATGGTAGAAAAATGCTAGCAAGATTATTCTTTACTAACTACATACATTTACTAATAATCACCTATTAATTATTCTTAAGGATGGCTGTTTTTTCCAGCTTTATGCGCCGTAGAAATTAATGCCGAAGTAATTACGGCTAGCTAATGATAAAGCAGAATGTTACTAAACTGTAAAGATGGCAAAGATACTTAGTACGCTTAAAGTATTACTGTATAATCGCAATTTTCGTCGGAAATTCTTTCATTGAAGAAGCTATTTATCTTCACAGATCAAACCAATAGGGTTACCATATTGTAAATATTCAGGTGTAGTCAATTTTAAATAGTAAATAAATAGTAACACAGTTTAAAATTGAAAATATTTTTGACGTTAATATAACAGCATGTCACAGATTTATTTTTAGCAAATATCTTTCAAACTCGAAGGGCGTGGAACATCGTACAACTTTCAGTTACACTATGATACTGGTCGCTGCATTTAAATTTGACATTGTGTAATTTACCACTTACTTTTTTTTTTGTGTTATGAATTACATAATTATTACATTGGTAAAAAACACGCCTATATCGAAGTTGAAGTTGGCGATGGGTTTTGGCGATAACTATTACATTATTCTTTTGGATAAGTGAAACAGAGAAATGGGAGAAGTTCAAGGGAAAAGAACTCTGTATTAAAGATATTCGTTTTTGTAATTTCTTACTTTTTTTATCGCATTTTTACGGAAATTTTGGTGATAGGGATGTTTGGAACACCAAAAGGCATTAATTGACACGTTGATTTCTATCAAAATCATTAGAGCTGTGTTTCAGCAATCGCAAAAAATACAATAACAAAAACACCATAAATTTTTCAATAGAAGCTATCGTATGTGCAAGAGCTTTTTTTGACGAAAACCTTAATAACAAGTCCCAAGACCACCACTAACCCGCATACAAAAGTTACACATTGTCGGTCAATCCGTTTGGGAATTAAGTTGATCACACAGACATTTTTTTTTCCTGTATTTTTTTTTTTTTCCTCAGGATGTTCCAAAACGTGTAGAAATGGGAAAGGGGGGAAACAAAAAAAAGGGGGGGGGAAGGAAAAAAACCAGAAATTTGATCTGTAAGGAAAGGAGTACATTATTTTTCTGCCTGCCCACACAGTTTATCAACTTGATGATATATGATTTCTAATAGGCGTCTTGTTCTGAAATTTTCAATGCAAGTAGTTTTGGCCTTTTAAGTGGATATTTGGAAAAAAGAATGTCAAAAATTTTATTAGTTTTTTTTTTTTTAAATTAGTTTTTTTTTTTAAATTAGTTTTTTTTACAAAAAGACTTCTAATGAACGTAGAGCTTTAAAATTTTCACCATAAGTAGTTTTTGCCTTCTAATTGGACTTTTGACAAATAAAATTTTAACATTTTAATGAAGTTTTTTTAATACGTTTTTCAATCATTTTTTTTTTTAATGAATTTTTTTTACTAACTGACTTCTAACAGGCATACAGCTCTAAAATTTTCAACATGAGTAGTTTGGGACTTCTAATTGAACATTTTGACAAACAGAATAATAAAATTTTAATTACTTTTCTTAATTAATGTTTTTTTTTTAATTTCTTAAAGTATCTTTACAGTGTGACTTCCAATAAGCATATAACTCTAAAATTTTGAACATAACTAGTTCCAGCTTTTTAATTTCGCTTTTCCCAAATGTTAAATTATTCTTAGAGGAATGGAGACAGGGGGGGGGAGGGTGGCGAGTGATGCATTATTGTATTAACAGGGATTTTTTTTTTTTTTTTTTTTTTTTTTTTTGATGACAGGGGGCAGGAATTCTAATAATTATTAATAAATCTTTTTGCCAGTGAAGCAAGTCTTGTTTCGTGTTTTTACTTGAGCAGCAATGAACCTTTTAGCAACCGAAGCGAGCCTGTGTTTGCGTAGCAGTGAAGCTTTCTGCGAGGTTCGCGAACCGTCAAAAACTGTGATGATCAATACACAATGGCTGGTCTGGACGGACAACGGAGTCACGCAACTAGTTTATATAAATGTCGAAGTTCGTGTTCATATCGTTTGTAACCAAACCACGCTAAAACAGCTAATAGATTTTTACGAAACTTTCAGCAAATATTCAGAACATCCCAAAGGTTACTTTAAAACAACAGTAGTCGAAACATACCCATTTGGATTCAAGCCATTGAAATTGTCTGGAATATTCTGTCATTTTCTAGAAAATATGCCGATCCCGGGAATTCCTCCCCGATTCTTTTCAAGGAATGCAATGCAAATGGAACATATCGATCTAATTTATTTTCGATATTCTCAACCGATCACGTCATTAACAGATTTCTGACTATCTTCGAAAGCGGTGATTGAATAATTGAAGTTGACTATGCAATAAAATTATTATTCCAAGAATATCATAGGTCTTTTGTGGGCGTAGCAATTCATATATTTCAAACATATTTTTGAGGATATTAAATAAAATGTGTGACAAGTTTAAACAAAAAATCATTGGATTTAACACAATTCCACTTTTCCATTAAAAAATATCCAAGTAAATCTTGGTAATGAATTAAATGAAAATTTATTTTAGTCAAAATTAAAAGTCATTATGGCCTTTAATTTCATTTTTGGCCTATAAACTTCGTATTTTTTTATAAGTTTTAAAAAAAAAGTTTTAATATCAATCCTTTAATGTATTGCCAATTTGTTAGGTGCAATAGCAACTTATTGAAGCGATTTTGAGTTCAGAGGAACTTTTAATAACGTTTGACCACTACGAAGAAAACCATCGATTACGTGTTATTGACTAACTTTTTTCTGTCCCCTAAACTAGATATAACATATCGCCATCGATAACGAGGCTATCTGCAAAGTATCTGCTCCATCGGATGGTGGCAACTGGATTAATTTGTCCTCGGAAGACTTGCCAACCACAAACACTCAAAATCGAGGTTAATATAAAGGATTTTAAAAAGATTATTCATTTTCTCGTATTCGTAACAGAAATAAAAATAACTTCCTCGTTTTAACTTTAAGCGAACGAAATAAAAATGCCACTATGAATTATCTTTTTTAAACCTGTAATTCCAGAAAAAAAAAGGAAAAAAAAACTAAGTTGAATTCCTTAAAAAAACATATGACTAAGCAAATTATATTCAGAATGTTCCTTCTTATATCAATTAATCTCTTAAGTCGATTCCTTAGAGCGTAAAACTCATTATCGTTTTCACTTTGATTTCGTGCCATTAAAGCCTCTGGAATTACTACGGGAGTTAATTTAAAGCCAAATTGACCCATTTCGAGACGAACCAAAGAATTGCGGAAATTTCGGAGAGAACAGCTTTTCAACATACACCTAATGAAAGGTTATTATTGAGTCAATTAAGCACTCACATATGTTAAAGCTAATAAGGGCGGTATAATTTGATTATATATTTAGATTATTCGTTAACTTAGATGAAATGGGGAAGCTTATTCTTATTAGGAACTAAAATGCAGTATTTTTTTTATAATTTCTTTACCAATTGCCAATTTTCTTTTGATTAATTTTAATTGAGTTTTCGCTTCAGGGTACTGTTGAGTATTTTCTTCTTGACAAATAATAACTTATCGGCTAAAAGGCTATTGCAAGTTGAGGTATCTCATCTAATATCATTAGGATTTTTTTTTTTATAAAATGTAGAGAGGTGTCTGTGGGTTGTGGATATATGGTCTGCCGTTGAAATAATGGCCGAAACAGCTCAAAAATCAACTTTGAATGAGTTTTGAACAAGATCCAATAGCCAAATATGTTATAATCTGCCAAATAACAAGCACTCTATTTTATTTGGTAACCCCATGGCTCTCTAAATTTTAATTGGAAAAGCCGCAGACGATTTTTATTGTTACGAATAAATATCACCCGTATTTAGCAATCGGATTTAGATCAACCAACTCAAAGTCAATTTTCGAACAGTTTTCATCATTTTTGCCCCTGAAGATAAATACATACATAATAGACTGAGAGGCGATTGCAATTTTCGGACCCCATCGAACATCATTCTGAATTTTTTATAGAAGTTGGAGGAAAGTGAGTAGATTACGAATCCACTGGTCTGCCGTGGCAAAAATGGCCGAAACAGGTCAAAAATCGACTTTTAATAAGTTGAACTAAATCCAATTGCCAAATGCGCCATAACTTGCCAAATAATGAGCATTTTTTTTTTATTCGGTTACCCTCACTCTTAAATTTTCAATTAAGAAGGTTGCAGACGATTCGGATGTGTGACTATGGCTTACTTGCATCTTTCACAAATGAGCCAAATTGGTAACGAACATTACGTCACGGATGACGTAAATGATGTCGCCAATTTGGCTTACTTTTAAAATTTACAAGTTTTCCGAGCCAGAGATCAGAAATCATTTGCGCTTTTTCTCATTGAAAATCAAAATGCAGTGGGTTGCCAGACGAAAAAGTTTGTTCTCTTTTTGGCAAGTTATGACATATTTGGCAATCAGATTTTAGTTCAACTCATATCAAGTCGATTTTTGACCAGTTTCGGCCATTTTTGCAACGGCAGACCAGTGGATTCGTAATCTACTCACTTTTCTCCAATTTCTATAAAAAATTCAGAATGATGTTCGATGGGGTCCAAAAATTGCAGTCGCCTCTCGGACTATAATATATTAGCATTTCACTACATTAAAAAAAAAAATCCCAATGATGTTGAACTAACTTATTTTATTCTCCACCGCGAATTATACATTAATTAATTCAGAAGCAACTAATCGCAAATAAGTTCATATCAGAGCTTCAGTCATCGTCGACTCAACGCCAGCAAAAACCAAAAATTCTTGCTGTTCTGAAAATCCTGAACTCCGCCTACTATCCTGGAGACTCAATCTCAAAATATCCTCAAAGTGAATAGTTTTTGCCAAATGAGAATTTTGGTGAATTTTCGCAACCATCAATACATTCAGATCGTTGTCACGATTTTAGACCTTGCATTTTCCCTTCTACATTAGAATGCTTACGTCATGAGAGATTTCAAATATGTGCTTACTCCATAAACCTAATGCTTTACTATTTTGCCCGTATACGACAAATATTGTATTAAAACGTATGAATTATAGTAATAAAAGAGCATTAACAAAATTTTAAAGAAAAAGAAAAGAAAAAATTGAATGAGAATTTACGAAAGATTTACATTATAATCTCAAGCGTAATAATATAAATGATTTTGAATTTTTCTTTTCCCCTGTCAGCCTATCTAACTGAAAAAAAGTTTTCAGAATGCAATTTAAAATTCAACGAAAATAGTTCTTTGCTTCCTCCACGTATTCTTAATCTTCTAAAAGAATTTTGAAGAAGAAAGATAAAAATATTTTTAAAAGTTTGTTTCTTATTCCTGAACTAGTAGCTTTGCGAAGTTCCCTAAAGAGAAATTCTCTTTAACAGATTATAAACAAAAAATAGTTTTCCTAATAATTCCCAAAAATGCAAATGATTTTCTGACATACTTTAAGAAAATAGAAGCTCTAGGAAAGAATATGCAAAGAATTTAAGCATTTCAAAACATCTAATAATAGTTTTAATTCCAAATTCCCATTTATGCTTAATTTTGCATTTATGATTATTTATTTTAAATAAGGAAACTAAATTTTTATGATATGTCCTCTGACAAACAATAAATATTCTAATTCAAAACGCAGAAATTTAAAAAAAAATAAAAAATCCAAGAATAAATTTTATTTTAACAAACAATTTAATCTTACGTTTCTTACGTAATCTTACGTTTCGGAACATCCTGATTAAAGTAAAGTTATCTAGAAAAAAATGTCTGTCTGTCATCAGCATAACTCCCGAACAAATTGACCTACGATGTTGAAATTTGGTATGCGGGTTGCTGGTGGCCATTTGACCTACCATTAAATTTTGGGTCAAAATCGAAAAGGAAGCTGCCATTGAAAAAATCATGTTTTTCAATGATTTCTAACAAACGGCTCTAACGATTTTGATAAAAATCGCTGTCCTAATGCCTCTTAAAGTGTTCTAAACATCCCCACCTCCGAAATTCCCGTAAAAATACTTTAATGGCGTAAAAAGTTGAAAAACGAATGCCTTCAACACAGAGTTCTCTTTCCTTGAGCATATCTCATCAACGATCGTTTTTTCTTCTCCCCTCAGTTTCATTTATAATAAAGGATAATATAAGGATTATCGAAAAGTATAACGTCAAAATCTTCCTTTTCGGGGATTTTTTTTTTTTCTTTAGACCCATACAAGAATTATCTCGAAAAATTATCGCCAAACTGACAATTTTTTCTAAATGAATGAGAAATATATAATAACGGTAAATTACACAAATCCACGTCGGTGTTATGGCGTAATTGAAAGTTGTGCGATGTTTCACACCCCTAGTTGCGGATATAATACTACTTTTACAGAAAAACATTAAAGTGGTGGTCAAAATTTAAGTAGTATTTCGAGAAAAGAAAAAAAATCACGAGAAAAAACCTAAAATATTTTAATGAGAAAATTTCGTAATCTCACATGAGTGCAAACCAATATCAACAGCAGAACAAATCATCCATAATAAAAGTTTAAAATTGGAAACTAAAATGTTTTATATTACATATATATTTATTTCAAAACACTCTATTTTAAAGGAACTAATGCACGGAGACGTCACACTAAATTCCATGTTAAATTCTTATGCTCACGGGATATAATGTACGAGCATTGTAATTGGCCAAGAGAATGCAATGTGCAAATTCGAATTTGTGAAAGTGGAGAATCAGAATACAAATATTTTGAATTTGTGGATAGTAGTGCATTACGATTGATCACAAGCTTTTCAAGTGTTGCCAAATGTCAAAACCTTATTCAAAATTACGCCTTACATAAAGTTCATGAGGATTACGCATGTGACGTCACAGTCAATTGCTGTCTGAAGTTACGGCGATCATGCTGATTGATCGTGGAATTAGTGTTAGTAAATCGTGCTTTCTTTTTGCATTGCAACAATTGCAACAATTCTGGAAATATGTCTCAATTGATTGAAAAAGTTTTCTTTCGAAAAATTCTAGATCTAGAAAATAACTTTGTTTATGAAATGGATAATTAACCCTAAATTTAAACGGTAGCTATAATTTCTGAAGAACAGAAAGGCGCCAAACTTATTTCAGCGCATTTTGAAGACTTGTTTGTTGTTTTAAAAAATTTGACGCTTTGCCTTGGAAATTTTTTTTTTTTTATGAAAATGGATTTAGATGGGCAAATGACTCCACTTGATAAGCCTTATAAATTCTTCTATATAAATAATTCTTTTGATATCCCTTATTTTACTTTGTTTTTAGTTGTTCTGAAAATTAGTAAAGTGTTTTTGTTTTGTTTATTGGAACTACCGACTGTCTATTTCTACCACTTAAAAAGTGCTTAACACAGCCAAATAAGTCTCGTAATTTTGAGCATCTAGAAGAATACGAGATCGAAATCTTCCAGTGTAAACCCCTCTCTCCGACCCCACCACACCAACGAGAAGACATTGAGGCCAAGACAGATTTAATGTGCACCAGCCCCCATTAGGTACATTCCGATATTTGGCGGACGGAGGCTCGAACCCACAACCCTCCGGTTACGAGTTCGATACTCTACCTCAAGGTATCGGTGCCCTAAGTAACGTGTTAATTAAAAAAAATCCTGAAATTTGTTTTTTTCATATTTTAAAAATGAGCAATATAAAAAGCACGTGTTCTTTATAAGCAGACTTCTAGTTGAAATTTCCCCCACTTCCGGTTGAAATTTTGCTTTTTATAGCCAGCATATCCATTCTTTTAATTTCATGTGTAAGTACAACATTAATATTTCTTAATTCTGACCCTTCATATGAATGTGGTAATATTTAAAGAAGTACATTTTTAGGTCTAACTTTCAAGAAATCTAGAACTTTGACCAGAAGTCACTTTTAGATTTTAGTACATCTTGACACATCACCAAAATTCCATTTTTATTGATCGAATATGTTTCATGCAGAATTAAACTTTTGCAGCAGTTTATAGATAGACTTCCAATTGAAATGCAAATGACTTCCGGTAGAATTTTTTTTTACCTTTTTCCGAAAGTGAAAACCAAGTAGCTGCCCATCTTAATATGATCAGAATAACATATACTATCAATTTGCCAAATTACAGACTTTCTTCACGAAATGCAGTTTTCGGCTATAATAGGCGCTTAGCAGCGCTATTACCTCCACTGAATTGATTTGCAATCGAGTTTTCTCATAGTGATCTGGCAATAGTTAGGATTCTTTAAATAACGCAATAGACCCAGTTTCTTAATTCAAGAAATCGACATTATTGTTTGCTGTCTAAGATCCGAACAAAGTCTACAGGATTGACTTAATTGAAATTCCACTAAAATCAGGGGCGGATCCAGAGTTTTATTACGGAGGGGGCAGTTGAATATCCTAGGTAAGTTTTGTTGCTCCTAAGTTATATTACAATACTATACCATGCGATAACTTAACTCAGAATATGTTCCACTAAGAGGTAACAAGTCTCAATAGCAAAAAGGCAACACAATGGTTGGCTATGTGTGAATAGATGACAATAAATTAGAGAGTTGTCTACAACTATTTGATTCAGGATATATTGTTGTTAAATATGATAAACAGAACAATCTAACACGAATACCATATACACATTGAATATTTTTAAACTATAATTTGTTTTGTTGTCTTGCTTCGTCCTCGGGTTTTTTTATCTCCATTTTTCGGGATGAGAACATTTATATTAAACATTTTCAGTGCTGATTCGTCAAATCTTGATAGATTTGCAGCCGCCCCTCGCTAGATCCGCCAATGACTAAATATGAATTGTTTTAAAGCATGAAGCAGTATAAACTAACATTAAAAACCGTCTCCCATACAATTTTGTTTTTAATTCTAAAGTGAATTTTCGCTTTAAATTAAAAATAAAAAAAAAATAAAAAAATGTACTCTCATTGTTTTAATTTTGTCTGAAGACAAATAAATTTAATTCTACATAAAAAAAACTTAAAAACTACTGCTTTTGCCTTGTTTATAAAAATAAGAATAAAAAATATCGTGAAATTTGAGTTGAACCCAGAGAAATAAGTAAAATAAAAACAAAACTTTAAAAAAACAAAATGTTGCGCAAAAAATTATACAAACAAGCTCGTTTTTCCGGACGAAAGTTTTAAATAGAAAAAACGAAAAAAAGTTTTTTTTTTTTTTTTTTTCAGTTTGCAGGTAGTGACTGCAATGTTTCTTTCAGAATTAACGTTATTTAAATTTTGAACAATAAATTGAAATGGTTCGTTTAGCTTCTTATATAATGAGGTTCTTTTTTTTTTTTTTTTCCTTCTATGTTCTGTTTAAGTTAGTTCCAAAATAATACCTTGCAAAGTTTTTTTTTTTTTTTTTTTTATGTGAGGGGATGGGTTCTATTATCTACTTTAAACTTAATAAAAGTATAATTAATTCTTCTCCATTTATCTTTAGAAAAAATTCGAAGTTAGCTATTTTTTTTTATTTTTTTTTAAAGTTTTTTCTCCAAAGCTATCTTAAAAAATACTGATCAAGAAATGTGGATATCTAAAATGTTATCACTGCCATTAAATTTACAAATTAGTGTTATTATTATTTTTTGTGTGATTATTCGTTTGGAGTGACCTATTTGTTTGTATCAAATGGTGTTTTAGGTCATAATTTCAAGACGGCACCTTTTTGAAATCATGAATAGTTCATATTTTAAACTATCCGCCAATTTTACAGATAATCTTACGAAACTTTTCCCTCCCTATGGTCTTGTCATATTATTGTGAATATTTTTCTAATTGGACTTTTTTCCTATCACATTTAGATTTCTTTTGTAAATTTAATAAATTACCGCTAGAGACGCTGTAAACTGTCTCAAAATATTTAGCCTATTTCCTATAGATATACATTACTTCTCTGGCTATGCGAGACGCTGTTTCAAATTTAAAGGCCTTAAAAGAATATTAGGAATCACCCTGTATAATCAAAGTTCGTTTTACATTTAAAAGGAGTTGGGGGGGGGGGGTAAAAAAGGAAATGTTTCTCGGGGATGTAAGGGGCTTGTTGAGAGTTTAGGTGCTCTACTAAAAATTATTCTGAATTTTATACAAAATGTAGTGAAATAGTAGTAGATTATGAATATACTGGTTTGCCGAGGTAAAAAAGGCCGAAACTGTACAAAAATTGAATTTGAATGAGTTGAACTGAATCCCTCAATAACCAAATATGTCACAATTTTCCAAATAATGAACATTATTTTTTATGTGGTAATCCACTGCTCCAATGACGGCCCGTGATCGAAAATTGCAGTCGGTTGGTTGGTTGTTTTCAGGTTATCTGGCGCCGTCAGCAACACGAGGGCTATAATGCACCGAAACATTCGTCATTAGACAAGCCAACATACATTTACAAACACCCATGCCTAACACGGGATGCCGACCAAACAATATAGTGGTTAGCGTGCTAGCTTCTAGACCGCGAGTCCCGTGTTGGCATGGGTGTTTGTAAATGTATGTTGGCTTGTCTAATGACGAATGTTTCGGCGCATTATAGCCCTCGTGTTGCTGACGGCGCCAGATAACCTGAATACAACCAACCTAACACGGGACTCGAACCCCCAACCTCGCCGTCTAGAAGCTAGCACGCTAACCACTATACCGTTTGGTAGGCCAAAATTGCAGTCGGAAACATGCGTCCCCCCTCCCCCCCTTCCCCACTACACACACATTTTCACAATTATTTTTATGAACGCAAAGTTTTTAACACGTTGACTACCATATGAGTTGCATTCAACTCACTCCACTGGTTGAATCTCTTCTCCAATCAACGTGTCGACGAGTGCTGTGGTTGGGTGGTTTGATAATTTTAGCGCAAGGGCAACGCGTGGTAAATACTGCGCCAAAGAAATTAAAAAACATCAATTTAAAATTTAAGAAACAAAGTATCGGAAAAATTAATATAAAAGTCAAAGTTGAAATATTGTAGTGGATGGAAGTATTACACAAAAAATGACTCGCGGTCTGTTATACAGCATAC
Source organism: Linyphia triangularis (assembly GCA_963978545.1). NCBI lineage: Eukaryota > Metazoa > Arthropoda > Arachnida > Araneae > Linyphiidae > Linyphia > Linyphia triangularis. Next base: position 60,767,266 of record OZ021729.1, read on the forward strand.
AGCTGTTAACGGTTAAATCAAATTGGCTCTTCCGCAATCGTGTTAAAATTCCGTGGCAATCAACGTGTTAACACTCAAACTCAAATCAAAGTTTCCTTTCAATTTTTATAAAATGAATAAGAGGAGAAAGAAAGAAAACATTTACTTACTTTTTGAAAACCAAATCAATCCTCCTTTTTTTTTAAACTCGCGAATAGATGAATGAGGCAACGTGTGATTGTAGTTAATCCATCATATCCAAAACTATTCCAAAACCCTTTCTAATTCCGACGAACAAACATTTTTTTCTTTTAAATAAAAGCTACCACATAATCACGGAAAAATCTCATACCAAGATGACAAACTTTCTATCATGCTGAGATGTAGATTCTTTTTTCCCTACCACTCACGTTCATCCACTCTGATTCAAAAGAGCCAATCAGGTCATCGAATTTGCAAGTGCAGCTGAAGTTGGGAAAAGTCCGAACGGGTTGCATTTCCCCACATATTGTGTACATTGCGTGAAGGGAAAGATTCCATTGGGTTCCATCGGTTACCATGGCAACGTTATAGTTGAAATTTAATTTCTCGAATTGGCTGCTGTTCGTTGAAAGATCGACTATTTGGGTTTCTTGGAAGATTTTTTTCCCTCTCTCCTGAACTGAGTATTGAGGCAACGGGTAACAGATCTGTTATCTATAGGATTTTTTTTTTTTATTTTTGCCTTAGAAATTCCATATTTATTTAAGAAAATTAGTAAAATATATCATTTTAGTTTGAACTAATAAGTTTAGATGCAGCCCGGCTGTACCACACGAGCCGTCTCTGGACTGCTTTTTAATTTTCATTGTGGAAGGGTGGTGACGATATTAATTCTCTGGCGAAAAATACTTCCATCTTTTAAAAGTAAATCAAGTTGGTGGTAAATGTTAAGTTACTGATAACGTAATATTTATTGCCAATTTGTCTCACGCTTAAAAAAATGAAAAATCTCTGCGCGAGAAAAAACAAATCATTTGCAATCTTCTGAAATAAAAATTAAAGAGTGCTTATGGTTACCAGGCAAAAAAAAAGTTAACTTTTTGCCAAGTTATGACATATATGGTAATCGGATTATCAACTATTGATTTGCCAATTATAAATTTGAATCATTTCATCCCAAATTGATTTTTGAACAGTTTCGTCCATTTTTGCACCGGAAAACCAGAAAGTTCTTAGTCTATTAGCATTTATCTACATTGTACCAAAAAAATTAAAAATTTAGAATGATGTTCGATGGAGTACTTCAACGACCTATTTTTGTGCACAATAACGTCTAATCAGGTCGGGACCTACAGCTTAAAGTGGATTCCGAACCACAACGAACATCCATGCCTAACCCAGGATTCGAACCCGGCACCTTTGGCATGCGAGGCCAGAGCGCTAATCCTGCAGCCATCAGGTTGGCCGGGGTAGTATTGGAAAGTCCGTTCGTTTGAATTTATCATATTTCTTTCGCATCGCCTGCCAAACGATTTTCGCTTTTAAATTTTAAAAATAATATTGACCATTAAACTTAGAATTTAAAGATAGAATTTAATTCTTATACAAGTATCTCACTAGTTGGAACATGGTGCCTTACTTGCATTGAATAATTTGAACAATTATAAAAAAATACATCTTTATTCGTTAAAGAACTCAAGAAGTTATTCGCAAGAGTTTTCAACAATTGAGTCGTCCATTTCCAAAAGTGCCTAATTGACAAAATTTGAAAAGTTGAGATTTTAATTGCATGTTGTTAGCACAACTGAAATACACATTTTAAAATAGTTTTACAGTGGCAATAATTTCTACATCCTATTTAAAAAAGAAAAAGGACTGAAAATCGAGTACAAATTCAAGCTGGGCCTAGTTACATTTCATTTCCAAAACTGTCTTGTGTGCAAACCTAGATACTGTTCCAAAAACACGTACTTGCTACATTTAAGATGGCAGCTTTCATGAAGTCATTTTCAAAACTTGCTAGGCCGACCAAATGGTATAGTGGTTAGCTTGCTAGCTTCTAGACCACGAGGTTGCGGGTTCGAGTCCCGTGTTAGGCATGGGTGTTTGTAAATGTATGTTGACTTGTCTAATGACGAATGTTTCGGCGCATTATAGCCCTCGTGTTGTTGACGGCGCCAGATAATCTGAAAACAACCAACCAAAACTTGCTAGTTGCAATAAGAAAGAGCCCTACCTACTAGCTGTAAGCTTCCACAAAATTGTTTATTCTGAAAAACTGGGGACATTTTCATACTGCAGACCTATATTTCTACACTTTCTATTAATAATTGCTGTTGGCTAACCTGCTACTTTTAGGGAATCAGTAATTTTTGCTCAGCTGTGTTGATTGAAAGTTGAGTTATTTCTATGAGGTTATGTCTCGTGTTATGTTGTCTTTTCTTGTGATCTTGTGAAAAAAAAAAATGAGTTTAAGTATTGCAAATGTTGAAGAAGAAATGAGTGTTGAAGGTATTGCGAAAAGTGTAAGTGGAAATAAAAGTAGTTTGTTTTAAACATTTTAACATCCCATTCAGTCTCATTGCTGTTTTTTATTTCCAAAACTGACCAGTTGCTTTTACAGTGCCAGAACTAGCTAATTGCAAAAGGTACAACTCCAAAACTAGCTAATTACAAAAACTTTTCCAAAACTGTCTAGTTGCATATTAAAACAACTCATTACTGCTTTATAGAAAATAATACCGACCTATGACCTTGTAAATTGCGTTTTTAATTTATTTACAGATCTTAAAAACATAACATTCAAAAATCAATTCTTGAGTTTAATAAAATGCAGGTTTTTCTCGTTTCCTAAAAAAGCTGTCCCCTAGGCACTTTTGAAAATGGACGACTCAATTAAACATTACTCAACAACATACTAATACACAGATACATAATAATGTTTATTAATTGATCGTTCCATCAGAACGTACAACAATCCAGCGAAATTGTAGTAAGTTATTTAATTATAAGCAATGCGAATTTAATTACCCAGATTTAACTGCTTGTACTAACTATTATTATTTATTCAGAACAAGGCATAGATGAACAATAACATTAAATATTATTTCTCCCAGAACAATTTCTTTCGCTATACTGCGAGAAATAATTGTCGTTCAAGCCAAGCACTTAATTCAATTTGGACGAACAATCCCAAAATATGAAATAGGGAAAATAATCAATAGGTTCCGGAGTTACTTGTTGAAACTTTATATTTTCCTTCAGGCAGACTCCAGTATTGCAATTGCATTACAAAGCCATTTCTCTGAGAAGATCAAATGTACAAATTCAATAAGGTGACAGGACGTTCGGAAGAAAAGCGCGGGAAAACGTAAAGAATGGAATTTTCTTGTTTGTTCTTTTTCCCTTTTATTGTTCGGTACTCCATAGCTGAATTCTTCGAGCTTGAGTTATTTTTTTGATGGTTAACTTTTTGAATTAATATTTTTACTGATTTAAAAATATTTTATTAGTTTAGAATAGCAATTTCGAGTTACAAGTAACCAATTATTTTTTTGAAAAATATACAATTTTTGTAAAAGAAAATGACAGATTATTTTTCCGTAATTTATTCTGAATTTTAATAAATACAAGCGAAATATTTCTTTATTACAAACCTCAGCATTTAATGAAGTTAATGGAGGCATATTTGAATTTGTAGTTTCGTGGAGGATATCTAATGGATATTGGGGAATTCCAAAATATTGAACAACTATGTATGTTACCAACTCAACTAAAAGAATTATCTGCGGTATTCATAAATGCAATAAATTAGTGAAAAATAACATCATACAGTCTTGTTTTTCGAACAAATTCAGGGATTCCTTTTCATTAATTATGTATTTTTTTCCAGGTCTAATACAAAATCACTAGTACTAACGAATAGAAAACAGCTAAAAGCCATTTTGTCATGACTTATTAATAAGGAGCATTGTGGCAAACTAACAAATTTAAATTGGAAAAATAAAAATTCGGGAAGTATTTTAAATGTTGACTGTAAGCCCATTTGCATCTCGCTTAATTAAGCTTAATTAATACAAATACTACGAACATGTGTTCTTAAAATAATGGGATTAGCTAAATTAGTTGCTATACCTGAAATCAGATATAATAGCTCAAGAAAAGACTGCAAGTTTATATGTCCTATCCAGCACCCTTCGGAAATTTGTATACATAGAATATAATGAAATACTAGTAGATTATGAATACATTGATAGGTCGGGGGGGGGGGGGGATAGCCAAACAGTTAAAAAATCAACTTTGTATGAGTTGAACTGAATCCGATTGCCAAATATTTCATAACTTACCAAATAATGAGCATTCTCTTTTATTTGGTAACCTAGAATTCTTTAATTTTCAATGGAAAAGGGTGTTGTCGACATCAGATCTCTGGTGCAAAATACTTGCATCTTTTTAAAGTGATCTAAATAGTCGATAAATATTGCGTTGTAGTTGACGTAATCTACAGCAATATACAAATCTATTAGCATTTCTTTACTTTGTATAATAATAATACAAACTATAAAACAAAGTTTTTAATATAAATCCTTTATGTACATTGTCAGTTTTTATATTCATTACCATAGCGCCGATTCCATTGTCAGCCTGTGCTTGGTGTTTGAATTTAATTTTAAATATTAAGAATATCTCTATCAACAAAATATACTGCAAACTACGTTTCCAAATTTATTTATTAAAAATGAATGTTAATTTATGTTCTCGCATCCAAATACTTGTTTATTCTGATTAAAACAATTTTGGCAAAAGGAAAGAGTTTCAACAATGATCGGTTGAATGGGATTTATTAGATTCCAAAGCTATTATAGAAGCGTGTGTAAAACCGACCTTTTAGTGACAGTGACAGCCCCCAAAACTTGATGGAATGCATTTTCATCGACAACGATTTTGAGTTTCAACTTCACTGGATGATGGCAAGTGGATTAACTTGCCCTCAAAAGCATAAATAGAAACGCGCATATAAGTGGCCTTTTAGTGAGAGTTCTCAAAACTTGGTAGAAAGCATTGTTATCTACAACGAGTCTAGTTGCCAAGTTCCAACACGATTGGATGTTGGTAAGTGGATTAATTAGACATCCGAAAATATTGTCCACAACCCACACACGAACAGAAAGTAAATGAATTGAAAAGAAATCGTCACAAAAAAAAAAGCATCTATAGATAATGAGAAATGTTAAAGAAATTCCTAAATTGCAGTTTACTTTTAAATGTTAAATATCTTCCATTCTAAGTTTTCCGGTGTTCAAACGGGGGAAGAAGAAAAAAAAGTTCTCACACCTAACGATCACAATCAACGATCTTCCAATTAATTACCATCTCAAAAAGGATTAAATCTTTTCGAACAGCCCCCCAGAAATATATCGTCTGAGAGAAATAAAAATTCCAAAGATGCGAACTCAAGATTAAAATGTAAATCCTCTTTAGAAGTGTCTTTCGATCCCAATCGTATTATCATTCCCTTTTCCCCCCTTTCAAACGTTCGAAAGAATAATTTCTATTCGCTTCAGTTCTCCCTGAAACTTGTTCTAAAGGGGAATTTTCCAACTAGAGAAATATTCTAATAATGATGTGTTCGCTCATCATTAGTTGTGGGGCAAAGACTGCTCTTAAATTAATTTTAATGAGGCGTTTTCGCCGAATAGATAACTTTCAGAACTAATTATTTATTAATGGCATCACCATTGTTGCGGTCATGCTTATTATTATATACCGAGGAATATTAATCACATCGGGTCGTTTGGGGACTATGAATTTTAATAAATGTACTTTTACGAAATCACTGAGTTTCATAATTCTGTATTAAAATCTGACATGTTGCTCTCATTACTATCAAGGCCCTTAAACATTCAGAACTGTGGTTTCTATTAATTAAGCAACTGTTTCTGTTTGCAATCAAATTTAATTGCGTGTAAAAGGCTTGGAGATGTGAATAACTGCGAAGGTAAGGCAACTAGGTGTTGGAAGTATGGTATTAAATAACTTTTTCTAAGTAAAATATTGTTTGAATGTTCATGCATATCAAGGAAGGATAATACATACCTTTTTTTCAGAAAGGAATCTCTAATTTTGAAAAGACATAATTGCAAACTAGGGGTGTGGAGCATCGCACAACTTTCAATTACACTATAATGCTGATGTCAATTTGTGTCATTTACCGTTTTTATATTTTCAACGTTCATTTAGAAAAAATGTCCAGTTTGGCGATATTTTTTGCGATAATTCTTGTAGGCTCTTTTAAAAAAATAAAAAAAGTATTAATAATAAAAAAAAAAAAAAAAAAAAAAAAAACCTCCGCCAAAGTGATGATTTTGGCGATATACATTTCGATAATTCTTATATAATCCTTTCTTATAACTGCAACTGGGGAGAGAAGGAAAAACGATCGTTGATGAAGTATGCTCAAGGAAAGAGAACTCTGTGTTAATGGCAATAAAGGAGAAAACTGTGTTTTTACACCATTAAAGCATTTTTAAGGGAATTTCGGAGGTGGGGACGTTTAGAACACTTTAACAGGCGTTACCACAGTGATTTTTATCAAAATCGTTAGAGCCGTTTTTTAGCAATCATTGAAAAACGTGATTTTTTCAATGGCAGCTATCTTATGCGCATGCGCGATTTTTACGAAAACCTTAATTGTAAGCCCTTGTGTCATCACCAACCCGCACACCAAATTTGAACATCGTAAATCAATTTGTTCTGAAGTTATGCTGACCACATACTCACAGACAGTCATTTTTTCTAGATCATTTTTTTGAAATCAGGATGTTCCAAAACGTGGAGAAATGCAAACAAAAAAAAAATCGATTTTTTTTTTTACCGAATACTATACTTATCATTACCCTATGTATACATATGGGTAATTGAAAGTAAAAAAAAACTTAAAAACTATAATATAACACATAAAAACAGAATTTTTAAACAATTCTTTGTAGTATGCACTGTCAATTTTTATATTCTTTAAGAGAAAGCCCTAATAAAGATCATTCCCTATACTCCTTATGTTACAATCTTCTAGCCCAGTGCGTTTAGAAACTACTTTATATAATACCTTAAAATTTGGTGATTAGGTACGAAACAGATCACTTAATAAAATAACATAAATTGTTTTCATTTAATGTCCATCGAATTATAAATGAAAATCAAAATAGCAAAAGACAAAACCAGATAGAGCCACTGCATATGCATTGTCGTAAAGATTTCAAATATAAAATAAAATACATAAGACCCCATTTTCGAGTTTTTAGTTCTTGTCATTTGATTAAGTGGTCTTTTTCGTACCCATTCACCAAATTTCAAGGTTTTATAGAAAGTAGTTTCTAGATTCACTGGGCTCTAGAAAAACCACTGCATTCTTCAAAAGTGATCGTTTAAAATTCAGTCTCCAGAAAAGGAATCATCAGGCAAGTGTTCGTGAGGGAAACTTATTCCTTTACAATCATATTCTACAACAAAGTTTTGCCACTTTTTAATATTGTAATTAATTTTTCAAATCGATGTATTAAAAATTCCGTACCTGTCTATTCAACACTCTACTAGTCCCTGCTTTTTGTCACTCCTTTTGTCATTTCACAGTTATGGATTCCTTTCTGAAACACCCTGCAAATATCAATTCTTGATAGGCAAGAATATTTAAACAAAATTTTACTTCCAACAAATTAGTTAATAACATACTTTTAACGCTTACTTATGTTAAGTTCGCAGTTACTCATAATTCTTTTTTTTTCACAAAATTAAATTTAATTATAATCATTGTCATTTTACAAAGTTAGGAAAGTCACTGTCGAAATTCTCTTAACTATTGTCGCAAAAAATAAACATGACTTTTAATTCTTGAAATTTTTTTTTTTTTAAATGTATAACATCGTCGGTTAAGAGTGATGAAGTACTAACTCCATTTTGCCCAAGTTTTCAGAAGAGCATGATGAAACTCGTCAATATTCATATTTGTACTATTTATATAATTTCATTCACTTTATCTTCCCCCCCCCCCCCTCTATTTTCTCTTTTCTTATTTAGCCCTTTGCAGTCGATGCCTTTTTTTGAGTGGAGGAACCAACAACTCGAGATGTTTCGCGGCATGTTTGGTTCGGTTCGTGGTTGCGGATCCGCTTCAAAGAAACTAAACACAGTCATTGCCTTGCATCGAATTTGTGGTGAGCGAGAATCACCTCTCGAGTCATCCAATCATGCCTCTCGAGCGAAAAGGGTTAAATTAAACTATTTTTAAATTACTTACATTAACTACGATTTGTGTGTTTGTGACAGAAAAAACTGCGGAGGGCTAATTAACCTACTTGCAGTCATCCAATCAAGCTGAAACTTGGAATATAAACTCGCTGTCGATGATAATACATTTAACCAAGTTTTGAGGACTGCCACTTTTTTACTTGTTACTGTTGGCGCATCAGTGAATTAATTAAACCACTTACTGACATTCAAACAAACTGAAACTTGGCAGATAAACTCTTTGGTAATGACAATGCATTGTATGAAGTTTTTGGCAAAAAAAAAATAGCTAATCCATGGCATGGAATCGACGTTTTTTTGCAGTGGTCAGACGATTTGGAAACTAGGTCTAAGCTCAAAATCGCATAATTTATTCCTTACGTTGAAAACAAAAATGTCTTTCATAGTACTAATTTAATTTTTGTCTTACTAAAATTAGGCTCCAAATTTTTATATTTAGAAATTGCTAATTGTTTTATTCTATGTTAATTAGAAACAAAGTTATGACTGTTTGAAAACATTAACTTCGAAAGAATTTAATCGGTTTTGTTTACTTTAATCGCTTTTACTGAAAAATGTGTCTTTGAAATATCAAGTTTATTTTATTAAATTTGTTCAAAAAGTTATTTTAGTATTTCAAAGAAATTTTCAATGCATGTTTATAGGAGTGTTAGGTGGAAAATCAAACAAAACTATAGCAATTAAATTATTTTTTCAAAAAGTTATTTTAATATCAAACAAAGTTGTATCCATTAAATTATTTTTACTAAAATTACAAAAATTTATGTCTGAAAATGACTGAGTGAGAAGGCTTAAAAAGCATGTAAACACATACAATTAGTCATAATTGTTTGGTTATTGATTATAGCTTAGATTCTGGTCCATTGCCTGGATAATAAACCAAGAAACATATTGAAAGGGGGGGAAAAAATAATAATAATTTGTTCATTTATATGAAGATTACAATAAACGTAAAATTTTACTAAATTCCTCTAAATAACTTTAAATTAAAAAATATATATATTGGCTTTTAGTATTTTAAACCTCTGTAATAGTAATAAATAATATAAATAAATATAAAAATGAAAAAGTATTGTGGAATTTTAACGCTTTTAAATGAAATGCTACGAATGGAGCCGGATACCTATTAAATAAGTTGCAATATTACATAAAAAATGGCAATACATTTAAAGGATTAATAATAAAATGTTTGTTTTTATGATTAATTTTATAAATCCTTTATATTAACTTCAATTTTGTTTGTAGGTATGTTTGTGGTTATGTTTGTCAATCGCAGGCAAATCTGCGGAGGTCTAATTAATCCCCTTGCCATCATCCCATCGGGCTGAAACTTGGGAGATAGATTTGATGTCGATAACAATGCATTCTATCAATTAGGGGATGCCTCTGTCACTAAAAAGTAGCTTTTACGGAATACTAATAAACCAAATTGCCGTCATCCAATCGCGCTAAAATAGCATTTAACCGATCATTAAGGGAAACTCTTGTCTGTAGCCAAAATTGTTTTAATAAGTAATAAAATTGTTTAATCAGAAAAAATAAAAGCTATTTTGATGGGAATGCATTATTTCACATTTATTTTTAATGAATACGTTTTGAAGAGTAGTTTACCGCATATTTTACCAAGCACACGCTGGCAATCGAAACGGCACTTTGTTAATGACTATAAAAATTGTCAATGCATATAAAGAAAGGATTTATATTAAAAACGTGTCGTTATGGGTTATATTATTTGTTCTTTTCTTTGCATTGCCTCTTATTACGCACCATAATTTTACCTTTCCATTTACTTACACTAACTTACGCCTATGCTTTTCCCCCACGTGTCTTGATTGTATCTTCCTGAAGCATTTACGTCTGTGATATATATAATCCACGAGTATCAGTTCTGCATTGAAATCAACTCTGACCCAATCAGACAAGCTCTACGTGATAGTCTAGTACAGCCGGATAACCACGAAACAGCCAAATGGAATTGAAACCGGAGGAAATTAAGGATAACTATTAACTCGTGTTTACGACACCGAATTAGTTTAATTCAACTACAATCAGTTAAGGGGATGCTGATGAGAGAGTCATACCATCAATCTGTCTCGGACTGATTGAAACAGACTTAATCCTGTAATCTCCTTTTGAGCCAATCGATTTATTGCACGGGTCTATTCTATTTGGTGCAATGGCCTGTTAAAGTGTAGGTATTGTATTGAACTATTTTTGGTTTATGGTAATCGAATATTAATTTATATTTAAAATGTGGTTTTGTGGGGGAAAAAATATTTATTTAAATCTTTTAAATATTAGGTTCGAATTTGTTTGACTTAAGTTTTGGGGGTTGTCACTCGAAAGGTTTCTTTTATACTGTTTTCTTATTGGTGCATCGGAGGACTGATTAACGTACTTGCTGTTATCCAATCGATCTGAAACTTGGCAGATACACTCGTTGTCTATGATGATGTGTTTGGGGCCAAAAAACTAGTTAGTCAATGGCTGATGGATCACTGTACTAAAAATATCACTTAGATGAGTTGCAATTGCACTTAAAAATTAATTATGTATATAAGGGATTTTTAGTAAATACTTTATTGTTATGAGTTAATTTTATTTTATTTTTTTCAATTTTCTGCTATTTCTAATCATTGAAATTTAGACTTGAAATTCACTGATTTGATAAGATGATTTTGAAATCTAGTTTCAAATATCAAAGTTAAAAATTGAATACCTTCAAATATTCTTATTGTAATATTCTATATATTATTTCTAGATGGTATTTTTTTGTGACCGATCCATTTTTCTTCCTTAATACCAAACCAAAATTGATAAAATTAAAACCAACTTAAATGTCCAAGACCTCCTCATCTGAATTGTACTTGCATTCCTCTACTTGCATTTGATCATTGGCTTACTTGTTTGAAAATCTGTTGCAAAAATCATAATTTAGTAAAAAAAAATATCGGGAAATTGTGATTTTATTCAATAGATGGCAGCTCTATAGAAAGAAGAAAATCGTAATTTAGCACTAAACCTACCAGAGAGCTGTCAGATGACCTCTTTTGAGACTAATTAAAATTGTTTAATTTGTTATGAATTTTTCCACTGAGGCAATGATGGCACAGTTTTTAAGATGAAAACTACTATTTATTCACTCTTCACAGGCACAAAATTTATTCACAGACAAGCTTCAGCAAGAACAACTTCGAAAACATCGATTATGCAAGTCCACTCTAGTAGGTAAACAAAGCGATCAGCTTTCAACGAAGTCCGAAGTCAATCTGAAAACTTTCCCTATCTTCGGTCTTTATATAGCAGGCGCGAGAGAACATTCGCGAAATTTCCAGCTAATTCGTCGGAAAAGAAATATCTCGAAATTTCTCGATTGCTTTAGGTGTTGCCACGTTTTTATAACCTGTATAATCGCTGTTAATAAATAAAATAAAAGAAAATTAATTACAATAGAATTTTAAAATAATACGCCACTATTTACACTATATACAGACAATTTTTGCAACAAATTCCAGGTTTTCATTTTTCTTCCTAATGCCCGAAAAAATAAATAATTTTTAATTATTACATGATAATTATTTTGTGTTTTATGCTAAATTCTGTATTTATAATCAACTGGAAAAAGAATATAATGTTTGTTTGAAAAGCGGTCATTTGACCGCCATCGGTAGATATAGGTATACATAAAATGTCGGTAGATATAGAGTTAAGAGGGAATCCAAGGAACCTTATATTTCTCTGCAATAGAATACAATACCTAATTCGGATGAACTTCCAAAAAATGTAATTCCTCTAAACTATTTTAAATGGGAGGCTGATCATGGGCCCATACTAATCATTTATAGTTTTCCCATTATTATATCATAATAAAATTATAAAACTTGCTATTTTTATCCGTTTTAAAAAATAACTGATACAAGTCCAATAAGATGTAAAGTAGAAGAAAATTTTTATTTAGGAATTGAAGTTACCGTCTTATAGTTATAAATTGTTCTATGATAATTCATGTGTAATAATTTATCTGTAATAATGCAATTATACTGTAATCTATCACCCGTACTATATAATTATGCACACGTACTATATAAACATCAACTCACAATGATGTTCCCATACATCAACTTGAACTGTTTGTAAGTATTGTTTAAGAGCCTTGATAGATGTTGCCACAGAAACTCGTGGGAATAATGAAAAACTCATGAATATTTAATAGGAAATCTTAATAAGGGTCATTCTCTATACTCGCTATGTTACAATCTTTTAATCCAGTGCATTTAGAAAGCACTTTCTATAAAACTTTGAAATTCGGTGAGTAGGTGATCACCAAATGAAATGACATAAAATGCTTTCATTTAATGTCTATATTTATTAAAAAATTAAAATTAAAATAGCAAATGACTAAACCAGGGGGAGCCACTGCATGTGCATTGAATTAAGGATTTCAAATATAAAATAAAATATATCGAAGTTTTAATTTATGTCTTTTCGTTAAGTGATCATTTTCGTAGCTACTTACCAAATTTCAAGGTTTTGTACGAAGTAGTTTCTAAATGCACTGGGCTAGAAGATTGTAACATGGTGTATATAGTCCAAGAGGTGGACTTCAATTTTCGGACCCCATCGAACATCATTCTGAATTTTGTAAAGAAATTAGATAAAAGGTAGTGGATTACGAATCCACTGGTCTGCCGTGGCAAAAATGGCCGGAACTGATCAAAAATCGACTCGGAATGAGTTGAACTAAAATTCGATTGCCAAATATATCATAACTTGCTAAAAAGAGAACAAAATTTTTCGTCAGGCAACCCACTGCATTTTGATTTTCAATGAGAAAAATCGCAAACGATTTCTGATCTATGGCACGGAAAACTTGTTATCTTTTGAAAGTAAGCCAAATTGACGACATTAATTACGTCATCAGTGACGTAATGTTTATTGCCAATTTGACTCATTTGTGAAAGATGCAAGTAAGCCATAGCCACACATCCGAATCGTCTGCAACCTTTTTAATTGAAAATTAAAGAGTGAGGGTTACCAAATAAATAAAAATGCTCATTATAACAGTTTTTTTATAAATTGAACAGTTATTTTATAAATTGAGAAAAAAAAAAAAAAAAAAACACACATCACGAGGTATCGAACCCAGATCGCCCGTATGGGAATTCAGCACGCTGACAATTTAGCCACCGGGAGTTGCAGAGCAGAAATCTCTACTAGTATATAAGCTGTGCATTATACTTAAGAGCCTGTTTTCTCGGAATCTTCTGGCTAGTGCGCTTTATTGCTTTACTGTGTGGATACCCTTAAGGTATACTACTAATCTGCCGAGTCTCATCCCGATCTGAATTTCTGAGACCGTAAGGTCCCCTTGTTAGTTCAACTTATTAAAAGTCGATTTTTGACCAGTTTCGGCCATTTTTGCCACGGCAGACTAGTGGATTCGTAATCTACTCACTTTTCTCCAATTTCTATAAAAAAAATTCAGAATGATGTTCGATGGGGTCCAAAAATTGCAGTCGCCTCTCAGTCTAATAAGGAATAATCTTTACTATGACTTTCTTTTAACAAATTGATTTAACTAACAGTACTTTAACAAATGTGTCAGGACTACAAGTGTTTTAAATTAGACACAATTTCATTATACAAGCTAAAACTAATTGAATAGTTAGAAAAAGAACTACACGTTTTTTGTTGTTTAAAAAATGTTTTCTTTTAGATTTGTGTCTTTAACATCAAACATTCTTTTTGAGCATGCAGAAATTAAAAACCTATTTCAATTATTTCAGCTTATTTTCGACGAGAAGATAAACTTTTAATTCTGAATTCATTTTATAGCACTTGAATGACTTTTCATTTTTTTTTTTTTCGTTATTCTTTTAGTAATTCCTTTGCTTTTATTCCTAATTTATTTTCGAATTCTTTCAAGAAACCCGACGTTAAAATGTCAAACAGCTTTAACCAATAAACTAATGTTTAGGCAATGACCAAAAAAACTAATTGTGTCTTCTATCGGATGAATTAAATTATTCTGTTTAGTTTTTATAAAGAAAAAAGAGAGAAAAAAAAAACTCGCATAACTTAAACTAATTATCAGAAACTAAAGAAAGTCAAACAGTTTGCTTAATAAGTCGCTTTATTTTATTCCATCCAAAAGCATTTTTTTTTCTTTTATAGATGAAAGAATTAACTAAAATTTACTTATTTGTAATATTTAAGCCATTCTTTAGAGCGTGAAAAAAAATTGGCAATAAACATACATAAAACTCTTATTGTCGGGCTTTCTTAGAATAATTTATTTCAGACAGACTGATAGGATTTCAACTGAGGTTTGAAAAATTATAAAAATTTAACAACAATCTAAAAGTCTCCAAAGAATATCTTACAAATAATGAACTTATTTTTAAAATTAGTCTAAATACTATACTACATCTTTGATTTTTTGTTTAACTGCGTCAGATATATTGAGAATTTGTTTGTTCTTGTTCTTAACTGGAACGCCATTTCAGAATTTAATTAGAGTTATTTATTTGAAATATAAATCTTTGCAATTCTAGTGATTTTTTTTAATTTTTCCGTTCACGAATAGTTTAATTTTTAAAAATATTGTCTATGATCTTTTTTAAAATTAACATTAATTCCTTATTTTTTTTCAAATGATGTTCTTTCATCACCAAACGATTTTTTTTTTTCTTCCAAAAATGTATTTATAGTCTTGTTAAAATTTTCATTAAATCCGTAGGTATTCAAACCATATATTTTATCACAAAAGTAACATTATGTAAATATTTTATGAAAGTATTTTAAACTTCATATATAGTATGTAGAATTTTATTGTTTTTATTTTTCAGGCTATGCAACAAGAACACATAATTCTTTCAAATAATTGTTTACAAAATCGTCATAATTTCTGGATGTAATGTATATGCTTAGTATATATACGTAATAAATTTGCTTACAAAAGAATTGTGCAAATCACTCAAGAACTTTTTGCGAAAAACTTTATAAAATAAAAACTTCAATCAGAATACATTAACTATTTTCAAGGAAAGATAAAATGTTTTTTGAGGGACTAGGGAAAAAATTATAAAGTCTCTACAAGCTTAAAAATTAATACTCTATAAAAATTATACACCCCCTCCCCCCTATTTTTTTTTGTTGTGAACGTGCTTCGTTAACTATCCATGACCATAGAAGGATTATTTCTATGTGTGTTGTAACATCAAAACTATTTATAAGAGTCTTTCAATCCTTAGATATATTTCGTTTTGAGTTTTAAAAATTTAAGTGGCAACTTGATGTAGAAGATTGAAAAAATAAATTAGTTCTTCGACTGGATTTTAATGACGAGGTTTGTGTTCTTTTTTTCTAACATACGCTACAGTGATCTGTATAATTTATTAATAAACTTATAAATTTGTGTTACGTTATACCGCTATTCATTGTTAACGCTCCAAATTTTTTTGTGTATTATTTGAATTCTCTGGTTAAGCGAAACACACTTAAGAATATTGTTAAATGGGCATATCATTGTGTGAATTCAATTAAAAAACTACAATTTACCGATGAAGCTCAACACGGTTGTTCAGTTGGTAAATTAGCAGATTGCTAATTGGATAAATTAGAGTTCTATCATTATAACAAAGATATACATTAAATTGTAAAATAATTATAAGAAAATATCTTTGTATACTCTAACGCTCAGGGGGCATCCTGGGGATTAACATATTTTTTTTTTTTTTTTTTTATGTTGTGTAATTGTGTGTTCTAGAATTTTTAAATGTTCTAGAAATTTTATAGAAAATTCATGGATGTTCATGTTGTAACACCATCTCTGAAAAAAGTCAGAAATTACTTTGATTGTTGTCTCAAATCAGCCTATGGTATCAGCTATATGGTATATCATTTCCCCAATCTGTATACAGCCGACCAAACGGTATAGTGGTTAGCGTGCTGGCTTCTAGACCGCGAGGTTGCGGGTTCGAGTCCCGTGTTTAGCATG
The DNA here is from genome assembly GCA_963978545.1 of Linyphia triangularis. Taxonomy (NCBI): domain Eukaryota; kingdom Metazoa; phylum Arthropoda; class Arachnida; order Araneae; family Linyphiidae; genus Linyphia; species Linyphia triangularis. Next base: position 60,783,530 of record OZ021729.1, read on the forward strand.
GGTGTTTGTAAATGTATGTTGGCTTGTCTAATGACGAAAAGTTTCGGAGCATTATAGCACTCGTGTTGCTGGCGGCGCCAGATAATCTGAATACAACCAACCAATCTATATACATAAAATTGAGTTATCTGTAGGACTGAACCTTATACAAATCCACAGTTTTGCACTTAAGAGTTACGAAATTTGGTACATAGAAGCTTTAGTACATGAATATTGTAGGAAAAAGCTTTTAAATTCGATTAAAAGTTGCTTTCATTAAAATTTAATAACATTAAAAAAACATTCTTAAAATGACAACGATATTTTTTATTACATCAGAATAAAACCAAAAGTTATTTTAATGTGTCTCTCTTATTTTTCTGATTATTTTTTGTGTATTACAATCGTCTTTCCGATAAACTATTCGAATTTTATTGTAATAGTATTTCAATATATTTATTGTCAATCGATACTGTAAACAACTTCTGCGCATGTGCGGATTTAAAGCATTATTTTTTATGCATCGTTTTGTTTTTCTATTTTTAAATTTATCCTGTTTTTTTTTTTACATTTTGTGTTGTCGCCCAGGATGTATTGTGCTCAGCGGATATTGATATTTTGATTTTATTTAATGAGTATTAATAACATTTAAACAAAATAAATACTGTTGCGTGGATGGATTCGAAAGATTTGAAGCAAGCAGATCAAAACTTGCAGAAATTTATTCCAATATAACTCTTCACAGATTCCTTTACAACTCCAGAACTCGTTCTAGTAGACAGAATACAGCTCTTTTCACAACAATAGAGCACAAAACAGCAGTTAAAAACTTGACAACACAACTGCTCAAATCGCTGCAAAAGACAATGCAATACAGTTCGCTTTAGAACTACTCGGAATGTTCACTGAGACTCAGTAATTCCAGTCAACTAATGGACACAACTCAGTCAACTAATTCAGTGACTCAAAATCAACTAACTCCATCACACGCTCTCTTGAGCTTTTATAGGGGAGGCGAACATATGTGAAACTTCTAGAGGTAGATATTTGGAGAACTTTCCAGATCGTAGTCAAAAAATCCTATACACCCTTATAGCACACATCCTCCCAGGGATGTCCCTAGGAAGTCCCCAGGCATCTCCGGGACTCCAATAGGACCTCCCTGGAAAAATGTGTGCTATATGGGCATGTACATGGGGACCGAAAATGTCGCAAAAATTAGTCGCAAAAACCGTCGCCAACTTGGCTCTATCTCGCCAATATGGCGAGATTGCCATTACCATAAAGTTAAATGCCCTGCTCCTTGTAAAACTCGCTTCACAGCGTTACCTCTGTAAAACTCGTTATCAAGCATTGAGACACACATTGCGGGGAAGCTAACTAACGACGAACTATTACACTGCCTTATGCGAAATGTACATAAATTTTACTATTTACAAAATTAACACTACGAAATATTTACAAATATACAAAAATTCGTAACAATATGTTAAATTCCTTTGAATTATATATTTAATATCTAAAATTTCGTAAACCAAAATAATTTACCACTATCTGTTCGTGCCGTTACGGGATGTTTTCAGTTGGATTTTGGTTAACTTTAGATGTTATCTTATATATCTTTTTTCCAGGGTTTTGTCCATTACAAGGTCAAATGTAAAAAGGCCGTCTATTGTGAAACACCTTCGTATGTCATTAAATGTGTTGTGTGGCACCGCGTTGACCAATATTAGTACTATTAAGTTATATCCATGCCATTTGGCGAAATAAATTTTCAGTTGGCAAACAATTTGGTAGATAACGCTATCGTTTCAATGCCAGCTAATTTTTCTCTGTATAGATTTTGTTTAATTTTAAATCAAAAATTAAGAACTTGGTACAATATATTTTCTTGATTATTTTTTAAACAGAGGTTACAGCTGCACTATAGACGCCTGGCATATTTTGTTGAGTATGTTTACAGGTGTTTTGTACATGTTAAAAAACAATATACAAAATTTTAAACTGTCAAATTTTTCTGGCTGGTTTAATTTAAATTATGTATCTAACTTCAATTGACGAGAGTAAGTCAAAATATACATAGCAACGGATTATTTAGAGTCAATTTGACTTCATAACTTGCATCTCGATTGTAGATCATCGATATAAATAAACAACCGGATAGACTGCTTAACACTGGGAAAATGAAGCCGTTGCCAGATGCCGTTGGTGGGATAAAAAATACGGATTGCCGAGGATTGAAAATAAAATTTTGGGTTGTACACAGCAGAAATGTCATTAGTAGACCTTAATTAGTAAGAATGTGCAAAACAATATATACTCTAGCATTTTACAAGGTTTCTCGCATTTCCATCCAACTATAAAAGTGAACTGTGATTGGTTAATCTTCCCACCAGCTTCGCAATCCCCGGCGCGTTTTTCTCTTTGCATTGACAAAATGGAGCAGTCTATCCAGTTGTTTATCTACATCGATGTTGTAGATCCACCGAAGATTATTGAAATTCACTAAAAACTTTCAAATCATTTCACCATTGTTAATATGCCAACAAATAAAAGAACGAATATAAATGCTAAGTATAGAGCATCCGCCGTTAAAAGAGAGCTAGTGCATCACCGCTGCAAAAACAGCATCGACTGGAGAATGATCGAGCACGCTATTAAAAAACGAGCGAAAGCATGCATCTGTTATAGAACATTGGAAGCTGACCAACAACAACAATTAAGCCTATGAAATTCCGAGACTATGTAACACAGAACTGATAGAGGTCATTCAACGGGTCCACAGCAGCGCGTTGCCACACAGATAGTAACAGAAAAATTAAAAATCAATTCATTGTTGCAAATTTCTATGCGAATGCGTAAAAGTATATTTTTTTCCCCCCCTCGTTTCAATTTCGTTGTGCTCATTTTTAAATTTAAAATTCGTGTAAAATTGGTTTTAATTACATGTGAATATCACAACTAGAAGAGGTGTAGTAGATATTTTAAATAATAAAAATTTAAGCTTATAATAAACCTTGCTTGATCTTGGATTGATTGAATTTCAACCTTTAAACACGCGATATTAGCATGAAACAAAAACCAATAAATAAAAATAAAAAAGGAAACGCGCCGAGCAAAAAAATCAGAAGCTCAGCCAGGAAAAGCCGTAATATATTTTTCCTATACAAAGTCTGTATGGGTTAATGGGATTCGTAGGTCAGAAAGTACTTTAAGAAAATGCGTAATTTTATTTATTTTGCCACTGATTTTTTTTTTTTTTTTTTTTCATGTTATCAAATGACTCATACTAATATAAAAAAAAATTTCCATCGTATTGTCAAAAAGAGGCATGATTGATCTTTTCATCTTAATAATTGTGTACGAAGATCTTCCTTTAAATTTCAATTCCTACAAAAAATGTACTCTATCTCATCCATGCTACATGAAATAATAAATGGAATTGTCAAAAATTAACAAACATCGCTAGAGCATAAAAACGGAATATTTTCTAAAACCAATTATAAAATTGATACACAACTTTAACTATAAAATATAATAAATTAATATAACCCAAAAAAAACAAAGTTTTAATATAAATCCTTTACATGCATTACCAATTTTATATTCATTATCACAGCGCCGATTCTGTTAACAGCGTGTGCTTGATGTTTGCATCTAATTTTAAATATCAAAAGCATTTCTATCAGCAAAATGTGCGACAAACTATGTTTCAAAATTTATTTATTAAAAATTAACTTGAATTTATGCACTCACATCCAAATATCATTTTTTATTTTGATTAAAGCAATTTTATTATTTGTTTATTAAAAGGATTTTTGGCAACAGCAAAGAGTTTCTTCAATGGTCGGTTAAATGCTATTTTAGCGCAATGGGATGACGTCCAATTGGTTTATTAGTATTTATTAGTAGAAAAGCGACTTTTTAGTGGTAGTTGCAGCCCCAAAATTTGATAGAATGCATTGTCATCAACATGGAGCCTATCTGCCAAGTTTCAGCCCGACTAGATGACGGCAAAGGGGTTAGTTAGGCCTTCGTAGATTTAAATTCACGACCTGGAGAAAATAACGTTTTTTTTTTTTAATGTTATATTGTTAGCGATTTTGGATATTAAACAAAATTAAATCTATATAACTACATACAAATTAAAGATATATTTACGAGTATTTATAAAGAACATATTCTTTTCCCCTGTACTATACTTTATATTTTGTACTAACTACAAGTGACAGTCATGACATGGTTGAGAAACCACAAATGACTGTTCCATATTGATGGATCTTTTTTTCCCCCTCAAGTATTAGGTGATCGATAGAATGGCTGAATTTAGTGTTCTCCTTTCGCGCCCCTCCTCCGTTATTTTTTGCATATGAAACGAACCTATATTTTATTTTTATGTCAACAGACGACTTCCAGAATGGCGTTGATAAAACGCAAACGATAGATTCATTGTATATGATTAAATTGCAATTACTTTAATGACCTAATAAATTGAGATGAAAGTTGAACGAAGTTTTGCTCCATAAATCTGGTCAAAGTGTAAAAAAAAATATTCTGATATCTCCTCTTCTGTTTGGATGATATTGCATACAACAAAGATAATTTCATACGAAAGTTAATTTTAAAATTAATTGCAGCAAAATTAAAGCAAGCAAACATTACTTTTTTTTATATAAATAGTACAACAATGAATTGACTTTTTAATTTCTGGGTCTTAATTCTGGAAGTGTCGTTTACCATATGGTATAGCAGTTGAAACGGTGACAGTGAAAGCGTAATTAGACGATGCAACTTTTTTCTGGGAATTTTTTTTTTTTCTTTTTCTTTCAAGAAACCTTTTTTCTAACAGTAATCGTACGTTAAAAAATTTTTATTAATAAAAGAGATATTCCGAACTGCTACTTTTTCGAAATAATTTATTGCATTTACTCGTAGAGTGACTGTACATTTCAAAAGCTTTTATAAAATAAACGATATATTAATAGAATAGTTCAAAACTAGAATAGGTATATTTTGACAAAAAATTTATGCATAATTTTCAAATCTATAATTTAACAAATTTTATAAATATATTTTGGGAAATGTTTAGAGGTAAATAAATTCTTCTTAATAAAAAATTATTAAAATAAAACTTAAAAAATTCCAATTAATCAAATAAAATTCGTATCAGATTTTTTTTTTTTTTTTTTAACTGTAACGGTAAGCCGTAAATTTTTATCCTTTCGAATTTGAACACACGTTTCAGAACATTTCGAAATTGCAAGTGAAGAACTAAATTGTTTTTTTTTTAATATAAAAACTTATAAAATGAGATGTCAAGTGAAAATTTGTATTAATTTGATGAATTACAAAAGTGAAAGAAACAAACTTTTAATTATGATAGTGATTTCAGTTCTCCAGGTTTAATAGTTTTTTTAAATGTTCATAAGATCTCAAATAATTGTCCAGTACAAATTTAAAAAATGATTCGAAATGTATTTAAGATCTTAGATCTACTAAAGCTATTTATGGAAAGATTTTCCTGGGGAATTTTGGCGCCATTAAAATAATAGTCTGATAACTTGGATTGAAAAAACGTCTCGCTGGTGTTGAGCATCTGTTCTTGAAACTTTATATGCGTTTTTCTCGATCGACCCGGGTGAAAAAAAAATTCTATCTGACCGATTGCACTGAAATTTTTACACGTTATTCTACACATTTGTAGTACTCGTCGGGACTATGATTTTTTTTTTTTTTTTTTTTTTTCCATTTCTAAGTTTTCATTTTACAGCCCGAAAAAGAAAAAAAAAAAAAAAAAAATTTCGAAGTCCACCATGTTTTTTTCTAATAAAACTTAATAATCCTAGTACTAAAGATAACGACAATTCTATAAGTTAACAATCAATTCGATTTTTTTTTATTTCAGATGTCTTTATGAGCCGAAATCATCGGGACCAGCCCCGTACTTTTTTTTTTAGGCATCTACTTAGATCAATAATTATGATAGTAAAACGTTGTAAAATTTAAAAAAAAAAAAAAAAAAATTAAAAAAAAAACTATTGAATTTTATTTTCCCATAAAAATAAATTCCCGATAAAGACGTATAAAACGCGGAAGTTACCAGACTACTACCTTTACAGATACGTATCCAAGCCAAGCTAACAACGGCTTGAAACTTTTTTAGAAAGTTTATAAACGAACTGTGACTGGTTTTCGAACAAACTTGAATTAACATCATTGGCATCTGGTTCATTGGATGGTTCTGCTTAGTGAAGAACGAAACCACAGCGTAACGAAAAAAATAAATAATAAAAGCTAGTATGACAGTTCGCTGATCTGATAAGGATGAAAAAACAATGTAGCGGTTCTTTTTATCACGTGGTGTGACGTTACACTTTTGCTCTCGCTTGGAACTGAAATAGGCTTTGAATTAATTAGGGTTGATTACGGGATTCGATGTCATCAATTCGTTGTCATTAATCATCCATACTGTATTTTTATATCATTTGTAGGGATTTAATATGTTTTGTGTGTTCGTATTCTTCTTTGAATAACGGTAAGTCCCATGTGGTCTAGTGGTTAGGATTCCTGGCTTTCACCCAGGCGGCCCGGGTTCGATTCCCGGCATGGGAAGAAACCTTTTTTTTTTCTGAGAAAATTTTTAATGTTAGATTTGGAACTGTGATGACTTATGATATTAAAACAATTTTACAACAAACAACAAACATGTAGAATCTAAGGTTTATTTTAAAGCTATTTCGATCCGAGTATTAACACAAAAAGTATAATTTTTATTTTTTGCCATGCTATTTTTAAATTGTTATTTTTTTTTATTAAATTATTTGAAAACATAATGCTTTATTTGAATCAATAAAATTAGAAGTATCCCTGTAGTTTAGAAATTCAGTGAAATAAAAATACGCTTGTAATTATAAATATATTTTCTGAAGTAAAACATCCATTGATTGCATCTAATATATTTTTCCAACACTTTCCTGTTTGTTCTGCTAGTAATACTAATTTAAAATGCTAGCATATGTTTATCAGCGATAAAACTATTTTAATTTTAAAAGCGTCAAAATCCAGTTCACGATCACTAGTGGATTTATACTTCTGCCGTTTAGGGGCACTATTCACTTGCCTCTACAGCTAACTCCCCCTTCCCCCCGTAATTGTTCCTTTTTCGCATTCCCATCATTGGCTTATCAATAGAATAAAATTATACTGTTTTTTTTTTCTTGTTTTTTTTCCCAAACAAAAGATACATGATTGTCGGTTTAGCAGATTTGAACGAGTATATTTTTCGAGTGTGAGGAATAAGATATTTTTAGGCTTAGTATTCTGCATTCCCAACGCTTAAGGCTTAATTTTCATTAATTTCAGGGAATCTCTATAGATAAAAGTCAAAGCTCTAACTCAACTCCTCAATAATTCTCCCACTTCTCCATATGATCACAACTCTGCAAATTGGTGCAAATGTCAACAATGCCAAACATAGAAAAAGTAAGTCTTTCTCCTTAACTACATAATATTTTAACTCAATTATCTTTTTTTATTTTGTCATTTTTTGTTCAAAAAGTCGAATAAGTGTGTATTTCTAACTAAAGTATATGCTTCAAAAATCTTATATTAACCATTTATAGATTTTAAGTCAAACACAAAGAGATTAATCAAAATCAAATCAGTGGCTTTCCAAGTTATAACATATGTTTTCACTTACTGAATTCTTTCGATTTATTCAGATAAATTTTTCTGTATTACGAAATCCATCTAAGACACACTAAGTTTTATTCGTATCTTCGATGCGATTTTTAAACTATATATATACTTTTTTACTAATCAATTTCTGCTATAACTTTTTAGATTACCCACTTAAAATTATTTATTTAAACATTGCTACATCTGTAAAATATTTATTGAATATTATAAAGTATATTTGTTCGTGGTGAAGCAATACTTTCCCGAAAACGAATTATTTAAGCCCTGAATCTATTTGAAAGGCAAAAAAATCCAAAGTTATACTACTCTTTAGCAAAAGATAAATTCTACCTTTTTCAACATAATACTTCGAACCGTAACCTTAACCGTACAGTTTTATTCCTGAAGATACATCATTAGAACGCAAAATATTTGCTCTCCGATCAGAACAAGAAACATTTGCCTTTCGCTTTTCGAATATTTATTTTTAATCCGAACTCTTTTTAGTATCGTCTGCAGTGGGTATGCAAAACTTCTTGTTTAATAGAGAGCTGTTAAGCCCTTCAGGCTGGGACCCCCTATTAGATTGAAGAAAGAGCCACCTTTTAACATTTCCAACACGTTTCGAATATCGCAGGAGCAATACAACTTGGCAGCGCTCCAGATATTGAACGTTATCCGCAAGAGGGCGCCACGACTGTCCAACTTTTCCTCGCAGCGAAACAACGCATTTCGATTCTTTATATTTCTTTTTCTTATTATTATTATCTTTCGGCGATTTCTTTTTTTCATTATTCTTTTTATTTATTTATTTATTATGATTAGTTAGGGCATTTTTACTGATGTCACATTTTTTTTTTCTTTCTGCTTTCTTTTCTGGTTCTTCCAGGAACATTTCCGCTTTGAGAACATTTAACGGTTCGAATAAAATAAAAAAAGAAAGTAGAGAATCGGTTCGGTGATGTTCTCAGTTTCAGTTTTCGACGGATAAGAGGACGTGTGGGGCTAGAGGGGGCTGTTGATAAGAGGGGAACGTGATAAAAAGGTATATTTCGAGAGATGTTCGCTGCTTATCTCTTGAGTTTTGTTGCGCTAATTTGCTTTGAAAAGCAGTTTTATCGGGTGATTTCAGGAGTTTGAGTGACATATGTTGTACCTTCCGGTCTTATTTATTTCTCTTATCGCGTTTTTTTACGGCGATGTGACACACATCAGCATCGAAGAATAACAATTTGGAGACTTCGGTTTTGAAAGTTTTTAAAAGATTCCCAGGATATGTCTGAGAAAGATTTTTTTTTGTTTGAGTTTATGGTTCAGTGCGTCTCAAAATTGCTACAATTACTAGTTGCATTGTTTGACTTTGAGCTAGCTCAAATAACTGTGATCTGACGTTGCCCGTTACAAACCGGGTTAAATCGGTTAAGACGATTGCAAATTATGAGCATCCCCCCCCCCCCCTTTAACTTCGAACTCAACAAAACATCGGAATGAAACTGTGTTCCCAATAATCTGGATTAGTCAAGAAACATATAGAATAAAAAAACGATTCAAATTGGTTGAGAAGACCTCAAGTTATTATCATATCCCTTCAGGGGTTGAAAAGGGGGTAATGTAATGGTTTTCAAAATCTTATGTACTTGCCTTCTTCCTGTTTTTGAAATCGCCTGAAAAATATCATCATGATCGGATTCTCAAAAATAAACACACCCTTAAGGGCACTTTTCTTTACAAGTAAAATTTTAATACTGTTTTCACATTTCACCAATTAGAAAAAGGATTGATTTCCCATTGAACAATAAATAAGTCAAATAAATAAAACTAATCTATATTATACCAAGACGAACTCTGAACATTTAATAAAATATTACTTATTTTGTTAATGTAAGTGACGTTTACCGTCTTAAAAGTTTTTTTTAAAAATTATGCAAATATTAAGAAACATGTGATTGGTCAGTAAAATTGCTTTCCTACTAAGCACTAGGAAAGTGAGAAATTAACTTTTTTTGTTATTATTCAAATAGCCGAACCGAGTTCGGGAAAGTTGAAGTTTCTAGAATTTTAAGACGCTTAGTTAAGACTGTTAATAAAAACTCATTATTTTTATTCAATAAAAACTAGAAATATACTATGTATTGATTAAATACAAAAACTTTCATAGGAAAGCGATGTTTGAACATTCTTATATAAAGAGTGAGTGGGTAAACTAATATCGTGCACAATAATTGGAGTCAACACAATGTATGATATAGACATATATGAACAACACATAACATCAAATAAAATATATTTTATTACAGATAGCTAAGGCAATATACATATTTGTCTTTTGTTCTTGTATATCCAAATATGTCTATCAAATCTAGACGTATTTGTCTATTGCTCTTGTATATCCAAATATGTGCATCTTATATAAACGTATTTGTCTTTTGTTCTTGTGCATCCAAATATGTCTATCGTACTTAGACATAATTGGTTTTTGTTCTTGTATGTCCAAATACGTTTATTGTACCAATAGGTATTTGTCTATTGTTCTTGTATATTCAAATATGTATATTGTATATAGATGCATTTCAATATACAAGAACATTGCTCTGAAAAAGAAAAAAAAATGTAAAGTTTTATCTGCAACATAGACAAATGTAAATTAATCTTTTTCTGTTTGGTGCAACATATGCTATAAAATATTAAATTATTTAGTTTTTATTTTGAAAAAAGAACTTAAAGTATGTTTAGTTATATAATTTTCAATCATGGTGCGCATTATATTTTCTAATACATAAAATACAATTCAAGATAAAATTTGCACAAATTAATGCATCAAAACATTAAAAATATAATGAGATTTTTACTTCGAAGGAATGGTCACAAAAGAGATTACAAAAATTGCTGAACTACCTTTCTCAAACAATACAACAATTCTTTCCACAATAGCAACAAACTCACACCAGAATTTCTGCCGTCACCAAACCGACAGCACGAAATGTTTAACCTTTAACTGCTGCAGGCAGTCTGACAGACCGCAAGTCATTTTTTTTTCTTTTTTTTTTGGAATGCTTCCACAACCTAAAATATTTCATATGACTTTTACATTCATTTTTCTGATACTTAAACTTTAAACTGATGTTCCCCAATTTGTTTTGGGCAGTATGGACCACTTGTTGCCCTTGCACCAAAAACATCAAATCACCCAAAAACAGCAGTTAGAGGTTAAAACAGTTCGAAACCATTTGAACGTTCACAACGGTTGGAAACATTCACAAAGATAGATCAATTCCTAACCACCTACTAACTAAACCCGATTAATGCCCACTCGAATATTTATATATTAGTGAATTTCCGCAACTTTACAGAAAAATATCAATAAAACATAACAGTTGTCACTATAGTTAGAGAAGCGACTGCTAGTTTATGTACCTTTTCGAACATCATTCTGAATTATTTGTAGAATGTAGAGAAAGACAATGTTCAAAAATGGAATTCGAATGAATTAAACTAAATCCAATAGCCAAATATGTCATCACTTGCCAAATAACAATTATTTATTTGTAACTTAATACTTATCGCCAACTTGGTTTATTTTCAAAAGATGCAAGTATATGGTACCAGAGATCTGAAATCGTCTATACCCATCCTCATTGAAAATTAAACATCAGTGAGTTACTAAATAAAAAAAGAACGCTGAATATTTAACAAGTTATAACAATTTTAACAATCGGATTAGTTTAACTCATTCAAAGTTGATTTTTCAACAGTTGTGGCCATTTTTGTTTCGGCAGGTAAGTGTATTCATAATCTAACATCTCTCTAGATTTTATAAAAAATATTTTTAATGATTAATAATTTATTATTTTATAATTTATTAATAATTTATTATTTTATAATTTATTAATTATTTATTATTTTATAATTTATTAATTATTTATTATTTTATAATTTATTAATTATTTATTATTTTATAATTTATTAATTATTTATTATTTTATAATTTATTAATTATTTATTATTTTATAATTTATTAATTATTTATTATTTTATAATTTATTAATTATTTATTATTTTATAATTTATTAATTATTTATTATTTTATAATTTATTAATTATTTATTATTTTATAATTTATTAATTATTTATTATTTAATAATTTATTAATTATTTATTATTTTATAATTTATTAATTATTTAATAATTTATTATTTTTAATGATAATTATTTTTAAGGTACATAAACTTGCAATTGTCTCTAATTCAACTATTTTATAGCCTGTATTTGATGCTCCTTATTAAAATGTTTAGAATGATAATAAGCAGCAACTTTATTGTATAATTAGTTATAATTATAATTTGCGTAATATTCACAAAATAAAAATTTACAAAATATAGACCACGGACAAATATAAATATTAATTTAAATATTTTCAAGAACGAGGCAATCGAAAAAACTTAAATACTTATATAGGATATAGTTTCTCCTCTTAATAGTGTAAGATGGTTTCTCAACCATACACACGTGTTCTGCAAAACCCTTTTCTCTGCATTTTGAGTATTACCGCAGGAAACTGTGTTTAAGGAAATGGTTATTTTTATTTTCATTAAAAAAACTTACCAGACGATGTCGATTTGGCTACCTAAAACTACTTGCGGCCCTGTATTTTTTTTTTTTTGGGGGGGGGGGGGGGTGGAGGGAACACAATTTTCTTATTAATCAGTTTTCTAAATTTATCATGATGGTGGATCTAGAATTCGTCATATCCAAGAAAATTAAGACTAAGGTTGAGAACGGAAAAAGTCCACGTTTATAATAATGTTTGTATCCAGTTTTGGACAGGATTTAGAGTTTTATGTGTTTATTTCAACACAATGGCTTCATTTTTAAAAGAAAGTACTTTAAAGGTTCTTAGTTTTATTATTGGAATACTGGATAGATTTAAATGAGATCATTCGAGGCATCGCAGGTGGGTTACTTAACACTAGAAAGACTGAACCTTAGTACATACCTATATTGCCCAAAAGCAGTCAAAATGACTGCATTATGAAAGAATAACCGATATGTAAAGAAATTTGAAAGAGGGGGGAAATGAAGGAGGGGGAAGTAACTACAATTATTAATAAACACATTTATATGTTGTTCAAAAAGTCATAAAATTCTAAGAAATTGTGTCATTATATACATAATTGTTTTTCTAATTGAAATTAAAAAGCAGTCAAAATGACTATTGCATGTTAAATAACGAGAACTATAAACTTATGTAATTTTAGTAGCATTCCTTTGAATAATAATAAATTTACTAAAGTGACAAAGTTCCAACTGTAGAAAAAATATCGAAAAGTTAGTTTGACAAGTGCAGTTAGAACTTTTTCGAACTATTTTAATTTATCGTTTGACGCTAATATTGTGTTTAATAAAAAAGTGGTTTGGCAGATAAATGCCTAAAATTTGTGTCAAATGTATCAATAGAAGTTGACCGAGTTTCCCTCACAAAACACTCTCACTTTTCTGCCATCATGTTGCCCCGAATGAGTAGACGAAAAATAACCACATAATTGTTAGCATAGCTACAGTTAAGTTTTCAATAAATAACTAAATAATTTCAACTTGTTTTCTATAAACTACATAATGTAACAAGGTACACAGCCTAAAATTCTTTGAAAACCAACGAAGTCATCAGAATTTCGTTCTTCTTCTGAACTAAAACTTTAACCAGACCTATAGCTCAAACTATTTGATGAATTTCGACCAATTCTTTTTTTATTATTATTCTCAACTTGATTATAAAATAATTGTTTGGTATTGAGGGTCTGAACCTACCAGAAATGATCCCGAAGATTAGGAATTTGACGAATTTTGGCAATACTTTTTTTTATTCGTCTCAGCTTGATTAGTGGAAGTGTCTTTGCTAGGATTTAATGAGTACGAGGGTCTGTACTTCTCAGAATTGATCCTGGAAGTTGATAATTTTAGTCAGAGTAATTAACTTATTAAAACGGTTTAATGAATTTCTGGTATTCTCTTTTGCGCAATTTCTGAAAGTGACTTTGATACTTTAAGTTGAATAATTTAAACAATGTGATTAAAAATAAGTAAAATTTACTTATTTTTTAATTCAACTTCTCAAAGCTTCGAAAAAACGTTTTTCAACTTTGAGTTAGAAAACAAATTTTAAAATAAAGTTTTAACACATCGAGATGTTTGGTTAGTTTTGAACCATGTACATTCTGATCACTAGCCTGTTACCTTAATGACTGCACCATTGAAGATTGTTTCAATTTCTCTCAAAATGATAACAAATAGTATTTTTCAAACTTAAAGCAAAAATTGTTTCAAAACACTTTTTTTTTTATCTATTCGTATGTAAGGCTGGTAATCCTCAATTATTTCGTTTGTACTAATTTCATACATATTTTACTTGGCGAGATTTTTACAGTATGGGAGTATATATTTTGTTATTTCTTATTGTCTTGCTTTTAACTACGGAAAATCATCGAAAATTTCGGTTTCCATTGATCTGATTTTATACCATCATTTACTTTGAATTATTATTTTTTTTTATTTTTTTACATAAATGATATTTCGAAAGGAACTGATAGTGTAAAAAAGGTTGGTAAAAATTTTAAATTCTAGAGCAAGGTAGCGCAACATAAGAAAAAAATACAAAGATGGAAAAGATTACATAAGTAAAAGATAATAAAAAAGTTCCTGCGAGAAAAGTGAAAAAAAAGTCTTAAGGATTGTCTAAAAGTGAGTAAATTTTAATTTAGTGTAAAAACTTCTCGTGAAGAAAAGCTTGAGCTTCATGATTCGTATTATTTATTAAATTCAAATAATAAATGTTATTTTATCATACGAACATCATAAAAAAAAACCTCTTATTGCTTGTCTTAAAAAGTTAATAAAAAGGAAAGATTTAAAAAAGATTTTCGTTTAGATATTTTTTCGTTCTTTAAGGAGAAAAAATTGAAGTTTCTAAAACTTGCAACTTTATCTATGTCCCAAAAATCATTTTATACTGTGCATTTGTAAAAAAGATTCAATGACTAATAAATCATAAAAGAACAAGAGATGTGAAAGTAGCAATAATATACAAAAACCTAATAGTCCGAGAGGCGACTGCAATTTTTGGACCCCATCGAACATCATTCTGAATTTTTTAGCAAGCAAAGTTTTAACTCCAAAATTAATCAAGTTTAATATCAACTTTGGAAGTCTTTACCAATCTAATTTATGTAAATAATATTCTACAATTAAAAATAATAAATATCGAAATAATTATAATAATTAAATCTCAAATATTCGCATTACATTAAAAAAAACTTCTGTGCTTCGATATCACTAATCAAAGAAAATGTCAGTTAGAACCTTGTCAAATTAAGACAGGTCTGCATTAAAATAAAATTATTTACTTTGACATAGTTGTAACAGCAGTTAGAACTTTGTCACTTTTCCGAAATCGTTTGGCGAAAGTGACAAAGTTCCAACTACAAAAACTACTGTTGCGTTGTGACGGGTTCGAAAGATTTGACGCCAAAGCAGATCAAAACTTGCAGAAATTTATTCCAAAATAACTCTTCACAGTTATCTTACAGCTCCAGAACTTCTCGTTCTAGTAGACATAATACACCTCTTTTCACCTCAACAGAGCACAAAACAGCAGTTAAAAACTTGACAAACAACTCCTAAATCGCCGCAAAAGACTATGCAAAACAGTTCGCTTTAGAATGCTCAGTACAATGAACGTTGAGAGACAACTCACTCAGTGATTCAAAATCAACTAACTAACTAACCCCACTCACGGCCGTCCTTATATAGGGGAGGCTGCGAATCTTCACGAACCTTCTAGAGATGGATGTCTGGAGAACCTTCCGGATAGTAGTCGAAAATACCTATACATGTACATACATGGGATACATGTACCGAAAATGTCGCCAAATGGTCGCCAAGTTTGGCGACAAAAATTAGTCGCCAAAACCATCGCCAACTTGGCTCTATCTCTCCAATTTGGCGAGATTCCCATTACCATAATGTTAAATGCCCTGCCCCTTGAAACTCGCTTCCCAGAGTTACCTCTGTAAAACTCGCTATCAAACATTGAGATGCTCACTGTAGGGAAACCAATTTAACGTCGAACTATTGCACTGTCTTATGCGAAATGTACAGACATTTTTCTATTTACAAAATTAGCACTACGAAATATTTACAAATTTACAAAAATTCGTAACACTACTATATCATAACTGTAAACCAGGGAAGTTTCAAAAATATATTATTTGTGCATTTAGTAGTCTATAGGCATTTGAATAAGTGCTAAAAATTTCGAAACATTTGCTTCTTTATTGTTCGAGTTGTTTTTGAATTAAACTTTGAGCCTCGATATCTCCGAATAGTGAAAATGTCAGTTGGAACCTTGTTAAACCAAGCCCGCGACATTCCAAAACGTCTAGAAATAAATGCAAATAAAAATCAAACTTTTTTCGATCGTTTGAAATAATTTCATTACCCCCCTATGTTAATATAAAAGTAATTGAAAGTAGAAACTAGCAACACAAATAAGTAGCAAACTACGTTTAAAAATTCATTCTTTTTAAAAATAAATCACTAAAATTACAACAATATTGTACAAATGAGAGATTTCCATAGCATTTTTATCTACCTTTAATTTTTTTTTTTTTTTTTTTTTTTTTTTAAATTTTAAAGTACTTCTACAGAATTCTTAACAATACTGAACGATTGGTAGGTTTCCATAATAATTTTTCAATTCACAAAGTTCAATAATTTCACAAAGCTCAATTCACCTGATCACTGTTTATGATTATTTATGCATTCAACGTAGAATTATTTTTTAAATATTCAATAGTTTATAAAGAAAATCTTTCAATTTTATGAAAAAAAATTATTGTAAATTAAATACTTTAATGAACAAAGTGTTTTCCTAACAAAAGTTATTCCTTAAACAAAAAACATAATAAAAAAGATTACAAATGTCTATGTCAAACAAAGTTCTAACCTTACAAGCTATAACCAAGTTCAATAGTACTATACATCAAAAAATAATACGGAACTAAAAACTAACTCAAGTATTTTCCTCCGACCTAACTTAAATATTTCGGAATTCCTTATGTAGAAAGAAAAGGCGTTAAAAATACAAAAATATATAAAAGAAAAATAATACACCATAAAGGGTTATAAGCAGAACTTAAAAGTCATCAAATAACCATTCTTATCCGAAATACTTTTATCTGAAGGAATTTTCATTTCCCTTTGTTCTACGATTACATTCTAATCAGTATATATTTCACGCTACTCTTCTATTATGTGAAGTCCCTCACATAAAATCCGCAATATTATTTCCCCCTGATTTAGGACCAGTACCGTAACATAAATTTCATCTAGCACAAAGCAACGCCCAAACATCAAATTTGAAACTTTAAGCCCTTCTTTGTGTTCTAAGCGCAGTTCTCTGATTTTCTTTTTTGTTCTTAATCACATTTTTGTTCTTTCGGAACAAAAGAACTAGCTTCATTCTGACAGGATGTTCGGATATCATAAATATTTATGTTTGTTTTATACATACCTCTTCCCCGCCTCACAGTTATTTACCCCCAGATCAATTTCGAACATAAATAAAGGAAGAGAGAAACGAGCAAAATAAGAACAACAACAATACATAAAATAATAAAAAATGACTCATTATTTTACGCTGCCACTTCGAAGTTTTAAAATAAATATAATTATGAGTTTCAGGCAATAAATCGCAGACGATCTTCGGCGTATTTTTGTTTTTTTGGGAGGATTCTTAGGAACAGCGGATTCTTCTTTTCTTTATTTTATTTTTCTTGTTATTACCTCCGGACCAATCAAAAAGCAAGAAAGAATAATCCGATCATAGGTTCGCGAGCGCTTGGAAAGGCAAGCAGATTAGGTTTTCTATCCGATTGGTTCATCTAATGGATGGAAGGAGACTGTACTTCTGCAAATGACGACACAGGAAAGAAAGAAAAAAAGTTCTATTTTCTTTTCTGTTTGTTCCGTTTGCAGTGATGTAGTTTAGCAAAAGTAGTAGTATTATGATGTTGCGGAAAGAATATTTAATTGGGCTGACTCTTGCAAACAACTCTACTCTGATGGGAGAGCAAGTTAAACCTTTGATTTTTATTTGTATCGTATTGGTTGTAAGCATGGTCTCTGGAGTTTCAGAGAAGTAATCGACAGATTGAGTATCAATGGTGCAGTCACGGTTCAGGTTACACTGAAATTGAACATTTATTAATAATTCCAGTTTTCACCTTGTTTATTTCTAAATGATTTGGTTTTCTTTGGCTAAATCTAAAAGTTCTACGAAATACTGAAACAAATTACTAAGAAGGAAAATAGTTTTCTCGCTGTTGGACGCCAAACTTGCCAACCTACTGGTTTTTACTTTCAATTACCATTTGTTAATATAGGGTAAAATGAAAGTATTGCATTTGTCAGAAGAACAATAACACAATAACGTTATTATTATTTTTTTAAATACTTAAAAAAATAAATTAAAAAAAATAAATTCTAATTTGTCTGTGTTTGGGTATAAAAGACTAGTTGTTATTCAAATTTCATTTAATGGTTTAACAGTTTCCGAGTTCAGAAAAGATTATTGCGGACGGACATACAGGTATCAAAAAATTTCAAAATGGGTTTAATTTTTGACCTTTGAGTACGCATTCAAAAACAAAATCCTACTTTTTTTAAAACCTTGACAAAAGTTTTGGCTTAAAATCATTTTTGTTGGGTGTCGAAAAATGTTCGCAATTTTTTTTTTCCCACATAGATTCATTACGACAAATTATGTGGTCGGCATATGAGCTGGCTTCTTTTTTTCTTCCTTATTCTTCATCACTCCAACGTGCAGAGACCCCAGCAACATTAACACAACTTTTTAATTTTTTTAGTTGAGCAATAGACAGGTTCGAATTCACTTTTATTAATGTTATGTATAACAGAATATTTTAGACTAATATTTTATTTCTGAATTCAGGTAAAGGGTATTTTAACAACTAGATTTTGGTACAAGTAAATACTATTCCTCAGAATATCACAAAATTCAAGGAACTATTGAAAATGCACCTGCTTAAACTTTTATCATTGCTAAAAAACCCAAGACATTTTTTAACGGGAGGAAAAGAAAAGAAACGGCATAAAAAAATAATGTGCGAACATAATAAGAAAAAAAACACGACGATCTAATTTGAATGTTCTTAAAAATGCAGCGCGTACGTCGTTAAAAATGTATAAAAACCGTAACATAATTACCTTCTGATGAGAATTCTGGAAAGAATGAAAAAGGCGATAACAAATTTAAGTTCTCGTTTTCGGCAACCAACTGCAGTTAATTAACGCTCTCGGAATTTTACCGCCATCTGGTGGATCTTTCTACAACCGTTTGCCCTAGGGTAGAACCTTAATGTTAATGAGCAGTCCTTCAGAGCTTAAGAGCATTGGACTTAGCAAAATTAACGAACATAATTAAATTCTCAGAGGGATAATTTTATGTTAATTATTTGGAGAAGAAATCTGGAAAAAAGAAACAGTTCTTTCCTTTTATAATTGACCATTTTCTTCTAAGGTACCAAAAATTCCTTAGTCAAGTTCTTTCCGGATTAACTGACGTGTTATTATTTATATTTTTTAATTAATGTGAGAATTAAGTTAATGTAAGAAAACTAGAAAGAGATTCCACTAAAAATTTCCTCTTTCTATTTTCAACTTTAATGAGATTTAAATACATTGTTCTGTTCGAAATATTGAAGTCTTTTACATTCGAAAATGACTACGTTAGGAATTTATCTTAATTATGAACTTATGAGACAAGTGTTACGTTTATACAAATTTTAACGAGTTTTTTTATCTTTAATTTAAGCGTTCAATTACTGACATGCATCAAGAAAGAAAATGTACCTAATTTCGTTTAATTACAATGTTGCTTGACTTTATCAACAAAGCAATCTTAGACCATTTTTATCAGCTCTCAAAATTCTCTAATTATAAATAACGCAATAAGGCATCTTTTTATTTTTTTAAAAAAAGAAGAAAAAATATATTATGTTGTGTTTGTACTCAATATAGAAAGGTATAAAAGCAATAGCTTCGCTTTTAATGTAACCCTATACTAATGTTAGGTGCTTTATTAGACAAAATTACAAATGTTACTGACACTTCGATATATCAAATGAAAGATCTCATCGAGACTTGTTCCCATACGAAAATGCTACCAAAAGTTACCAATGGAAGTACTGGAAATGGCTGCTGGAAGTTAATTTTCAATTCACTAAGTTTAAACTATAAATGCTGCAGGCAAGACGTGTCATATATAAATTTAAAGGTCCCGACAAAATTAGTAAGATTTCATAAAATTCAACTAGAACTTCCAACCGAGATGTATACTTTTAAGTTTAAAACAAACTGAGCTTTCATAATTGAGGGGGCGATGAAAAAAACCGGGCTTGTCCACACAATGCCTTTTTTTTTTTTTTTTTTTTTTTTTTCCTTTTTTTTTTTCAGCTTCCTAAAATTCACCTTTATTTACTTCCGAAATATTTTCAATTTAATGCGACTCCAAATCCCTCAAAATAATTGTATACATAAAGTATTATTTATACAAAACAAATTTTATTATGACTTCTCCAGTAAAAAACTAGTTTGTGGACAAGTCCGCTTTTGTACACCAGCTCTTCTATAATGAGAAGTTCACTTCTTGGCTCCAAATAGAGATAAAGGGTTAGAAATTTTATATTCAGTGATAAGTGTTCTCTCCGTATTTACTCCATTTTGTTAACTTTTTAATTTATAAAAAAAAATGGTAGGATTTTTTTTGTTATCATATGAAGTTTAACTTAAAAACGCTATTTCAAGTTACTGATGGGGGTGGGGGATTATAGGGTTCAAACCAGTTTCCGAAATATTTTCCATTATATGTTGTATATTAAACGATTCGGACATATAATTGTATACAAAATACATGACTGATGGTTTTTAACAACTTTTTCCACTTTTGAGTAAATGAGTACCCCCCCCCCCCTTCAAGTGAAAGTCTAGATACGGCCTTGCGGTATTTACGTCATTAAATGTTGCCAAATCGTACATGCCTGGTAACTGGACTCGATGTGCAGTAATAGAAACGTGCATTATTTATACTAATGAGTATAAATAAACAAAACTTTTTAACTTCTTTCCATTAATCCAATTCCTTTAAACTATAACTCACCATTTTATTCCATAAAAAACGGCCAGAAATGCCACGAGCATTTAATATCGTTTAAGATATTAAAAAAAAGTTCAACCAGTTTATAACGGGGTATTTTTTTTATCTCTTTTTATCATCGCTACACGTCATTATTTTTCCGATGCAAGATTTATCTCAGCACCAGGGATATATATGAAAGAATCCGGAAAATTTTCAATTTCAAATTTACCCTTAAATGGGCGTGGCTACTTTTATTGCCACAACGTTTTGCCTACCTAAGTCCGGATAGATATATAATATCGCAATATTTCTGTTCCGCCAACTTGGCATTAAAATTGATAGAGGAATGTACCGAGAGATTTAGCCACACTTTTCCTATCGAATATTTCCTCCGGATTTACTGGAATGGAATTGGTTTATACGGCTTCCCCTGCGTTTATTAAATTTATTTTTGGTTAAATTTATTCACTACTTTGAGAAAGCTACTTGTGGTCGTCCCCCCCCCCCCCCCTCTGCTTCCTCTATTAACGTGCGAAGGCGAAAGTTCTTTTATTGATGTTTTTTTGGTTTGGGTTAAAATTGGTTTGTGGTCGCAATTGCTTTGTTGGAATGTGTTTTGTGCAAATTGAATTTTATAAGGTTCTATTAAAGAAAATTGAAAGTAATAATATTGTTTCATTTTTGTAGAAGCATTCGGATAAGATTTTGTTCCTTTGTTATCAATATCAAAAATATTTTATGATTTCAATTACACATATGTTAACATAGGGTTAATGGAAGTATTGTATTCGGTTAAGAAAAATCGATTTTCTTACATTTCTACACGTTTTGAAAAGCGCCGAGTTACAAAAAAAAAGACCTAGAAAAATGTCTATGTGTGTGACTTCGGATTGACCTACAATACTCAACTTTTATATGGGGGTCAGTGGTGGCCATGGGACTTGTCATTACGGTTTTAGTCAAAATTGCGCATGTGCATAAGATGACTGCCTTTGAAAAAATTATATTTTTCTGCAATCGCCTAAAACACCCCACAGGATCTAACGATTTGGATCAAAATCGGTATGGTTAATGTTTTTTAAGATGTTCTTATATCTCCACCTCTGGAATTCTTAAAGGATAAAATGTTGAAAAACCAAATTCTTTAACATAGTTCTCTTTCATTGTGCATTTTCCATTAATGATTGTTTCTCCTTGGTTTCACTTACAAGAAAGGATATTGTAATAACTATCGAAAAATATATAGCCAATTTCGCCATTTTGGTTACGTTTTTATAAATTGCCAATGTAGTTATCGTCCGCAAACAGACCTTTTTAAAAAAAAAAATTAATGAAAATGGTAAATTACAACAATCGGTGTCGAATTTAAATGCAGTGACCAGTATTAAAGCGTAACTGGAAACTGTACGATGTTTCACACTCCTACTTGTTCCAATTGTTGTATGTCAATTAAACATGTTCATTCAGTAATCGAGATCAACTTACACCATATTTTTCTTTTAATTTTTTAAACAAAAGGGGATGGTAAAATTAATTGCTTTGGAAGGGGGGTGGGGTGGCAGCAAAGTGTTGTAATTTTAGGAGTGGGGGGGGGGGGGTCGCTCGACATCGGAGTTGGGGACAAAAAGAAAAGTCAAAATTATGCCTTAACGTAATTTATGTACATCTCTTATATATATTGGAAATTATTTCGGTGGGGGGTAGAACACGGCTTTGATTAGGCTGTGAGGGCTTTTTTAATAATATGCCACAGAATTTCCTTGAAAAATTCAAAAACATTATAATGTTTAGCTTTTTTTTTGCTAAACGTTTAGTCTGATAATTAAAATATGCATTTTTGTAATTGAAAGATTGGGAGTTGAATTTTCAATCATAAAGAACAAATAATCTGTAGGTAGTGAAGTACTTGTTTTGTTGACATTTATTTAAAAAAAATATAGCTTTGTATTTCAAGTTCATAATATGATTTTGTAAAAAAAAATTTAATATTTTTTTTATTTATTAATTTTCTTTTAATTAAACCAAATGAAATTTTTTCTAGTAATGTGCAGAAATGGGAAGAAAAAAAAAATGAACAAAGCTATGCAATGTTGGAAATTATAATTTATTTCTTAACCTTAAATTTAATTTACTTATTTGTAGAGAAGCAATAGTTTTGGTTGTGTAGTTTTTTGAAAAAACTAAAATGCCACTTCTAAGAGATTAAAGCCGATTATTTTTGAAGTAGTGAAGGTAAGAGATTAGTGTGTCGTTCTCCCGAAGGCAGGAAAATGTAAGTCACAACATTAAACCACTTTAAAAACAAGTACGGAAATAATGAATTGCCTTTTAATAATTTTCTTATGTTCCAGGCTAACTTTCTCATTAATAACTTAAAAAATTATCAAATGTCCATAAGACATTATCCTGGCCTGTCACTAGAGCCATCAATGCTGTTATAAATGTTAAATAAATTAATAATAAAACTAATTTTTCAACAATTAATTTAATGCGTTTATAATAAAGTGTTTTATACAATAGAAAACAATTTAAAACAATTTCATTACTTTTTTTCTTATTTAAAAAATTACTAAAATGCATGTTACTGAAGAAATCATCATTGTCCTGGCATATTGCATCAGCTGCCTTCTATTTTGTTGCCTATTCCAAGAACTTTTATTTCTTTAATAAGCTGCGTGAATAATTATTTTCAGTAGGCACCATTTTTTTTCACAGAATTTTGAAGTTCTACTACATCAGTTATGTTTAATTTGCATAATTTTCCTGGCATCTACAAAAAAATACTAAATTTGTAGAAAAAAAATTCATAATGCTATATGTATAGTCACCTTTTCGTAAATATATATATTAACATTAAAATTTGCAATCGAATGTGTCAGCTTCTAATTACATCATTGTCGTGGCATATATAAAACACAATAACAGCAAACCAGAATAATGGTGCTAATTATTTATTCAAAATATAATTAAAATTTATATAAGTTTAACAGTACCCCACTACTATTGTAATATTTAATTTTTTAATACCTTAATTATCATTTTTTTGACTCGCCTCATTTAAAAAACTGTCATATTCTGAGCACCATTGTCTTAGAATAGGGATTTTTTTAAAAACATTTTTTCCTTCTCGCAATTAACAAATTTTTGAACTGCGTGTGTTTTTTGCTTGATGTATAAAGCCTGAATAATAACAAATAATATAACCCATAAAAACAGAGTATTTAAAAAATTCTATATATACATTGTCCATTTTTATATTCATTAACACAAAGCCGATATCAAACACATATCTATCAGCAAAATGTGCGGCAAACTAAGTTTCAAAATTTATTTATTAAAAATGAGCGTGAATTTATGCTCTCGCATCCAAATATCATTTACTTATTCGGATTGAAGTAATTTTATTATTTATTAAAAAAAATTTGGCAACAGGGAAGAGTTTCAATAATGATCGGTTTAATGCTATTTTAACGCGATTGAATGACGGCAAATTGGTAGTATTCCGTAAAAGCTACCTTTTAGTAACAGCAACAGCCCCAAAATTTGATAGAATGCATTGTCATCGCACTTATTTGCCAAGTTTCAGCCCGATTGGATGACAGCAAGGGGGTTAATTAGGCCTCCGCAGATTTCGCTCCCATCGACAAACATACAAAATTTAAATTAATATAAAGGATTTAAAAATATATAACACACAGTTACGGCAACTTATTTAAAAAAAAAAATTAATATTGAAAAGTTGTGTTTCGGAAGAATGACACTAGTAAGTAATAGCGATAAGAAAATTTATTTTTAAATTTTCTAAAAAATATTAGTTATTAAAACTTCCTAAATATTTTTTTTTATCTTGTTTAACTAATAAAGAAAAAATGAAATTTCCTAAACTAATACATCTTTCCAAAATTCGTCGAGATTTCCAGAATTCCTAAATGGTCGTATTATTTGTGTTTTGTGTTACTGGACGCCCTGAGTATTTGTCATTAATGTTAAAAAAAAATATAGAAATACTCACCGAGACTTATTTAAATGATATCCCAAATCAAATGGTTTCTAAAAATACAAATTTAAGAGCCTACTCTTTCTCGGGAGTAAAATTGGCTCATTTTGCGGCAAAGAATTACCAAAATTTGACAATACAGGAAAAACCGCGTTCAATACCAAATGAGATATAAAAGTTTTATCGGGTAATTATTTCACCTGTAGCAACAGCGTAAAATTTCGTGCAATTACCATTAAATGATCAGATTGAAAATACCACTCTTTAGCTTTGAATCAGCAAGAGTGACAAGACGGGAATAACAGTGGGAAATTGCTTTTCACTCTTGGTCTTACGACCAAGAGTGAAAAGCAATTTCCTGACTGAGAGGCGACTGCAATTTTTGGACCTTATCGAACATCATTCTGAATTTTTTAGAGAAATTGGAGAAAAGCGAGTAGATTACGAATCCACTGGTCTGCCGTGGCAAAAATGACCGAAACTGGTCAAAAATCGACTTTTAAGGAGTTGAACTAAATCCAATTGCCAAATGCGCCATAACTTGCCAAATAGCGAGCATTTTTTTTATTTGGTAACCCCCACTCTAATTTTCAATTAAGAAGGTTGCAGACGATTCGGATGTGTGGCTATGGCTTACTACTTGCATTTCTCACAAATGAACCAAATTGGCAATAAACATTACGTCACCGATGACGTAACTGATGTCGCCAATTTGGCTTACTTTTAAAAGATACAAGTTTTCCAAGCCAGAGATCAGAAATCGTTTGCGCTTTTTCTCATTGAAAATCAAAATGCAGTGAGTTGCAGACGAAAAAGTTTGTTCTCTTTTTGGCAAGTTATGACATATATTTGGCAATCGGATTTCAGTTCAACTCATTCCAAGTCGATTTTTGATCAGTTTCGGCCATATTTGCCACGGCAGACCAGTGGTTTCGTGATCTACTCACTTTTCTCCAGTTTCTAAAAAAAATTCAGAATAATGTTCGATGGGGTCCAAAAATTGCAGTCGCCTCTCGGACTATAAGCAAAATTTTGCTCTTCAGTCTAAGCAAGAAGGAATGAAATGAAAGAAAACGTTTTCTGCCACTCAAGCACTCAGCTTTCTACAAGTGCGTGCGAAGGTATGATCTCAGAGAGGAAGTAGATGAAAACGCTTTCCCTCACTCATCGCAAGCATGGGGTTTTTCACCATTCTGAATGCGGAGGTGTTGTCTCATGGCACTATTCTCGACAAATGATTTGCTACAAATTTGACAGACATAAGGTTTTTCTCCCGTGTGAATTCGGGTTTGCTTTTTGAGATCCCAGCTGTGGTGAACTGCTTTTTTGCACACGAGGCAAGTGTGTAATTTCTCTCCAGTGTGGATGAGAAGAGGTGTCTCTGAAGACGGTTGTTTTTGAAAAAATGACTTCTTGCATAAGTTGCAAATGTGCTGCTTTTCTACAATGTGAACGCGGAGGTGTTTTTGAAGGAGTACCTTTAGGGAAAATCTCTTCTCACATATGTTGCATATATGTGGCTTTTACTCCTAAGTGAATGATCAGGTGCCACTTAATACCAGATAATTTGGAAACTGCCTTCTAGCACACATCACAAACATGGAGATTTTTTTTTCCCAGTATGAACGAATAGGTGTTGGTTGAGAGAGTGCTTTGAGGAGTGTGATTTAGTGCACACATGACAAATATGTGGCTTTTCTACAGTGTGAGTGAGGAGGTGGGTTTTGAGACTGCCTTTTAGAGATTTCTTGCAGTCATCACACATGTGCGACTTCCCTAAAGTGTGAACAAGGAGATGCAGCTTGATGATTGCCTGGTTGGGTAAAAGCTTTTTTACATTTGTCGCATGCATAAGGTTTTCAAAGGTTTTATTTCATTTTTGCTGTATACTTCCCATTATGAATAATGAATAGAAGTTTTTTTCTTAAACATGATTGCAAAACTTTTATAGAAAATTGAATTTAAAATAACACAAAATTAGTGTATGACACAATATATTCTTCGGCAAACGATGCCTAATATATAATTTTAATATAATTTTGTTCAATAGCTTTCAGTGGAAAATTGTTGCACAATATTTTAAATAATCATACTTGTAAAGTAAGGGTACTTACACAGTGGAGCAGGGATGGGTGTTTACTCGCATAGTGGACGGTTACACAGGTTACCTGGAAGTATATTACCAAACCCTACTCGCTTAGAAGAAGCAGAGTAAAGTCGTACATTCATTGGTTGCTTGCCTGAAGTTTGTAATGACGTCAACCGTGTTACCGCCCTCTCCCACTTTTTCGCAATCGTAATTTCGCTTGTACGTTTCTGTGTTTCTCGTAGTAAGCAATGGCGGATATTGAGCTTCCAAGATCTTTTACCAATACGATTATACAAACAACCACCACTTCTAATACAATACGAAGTAAGGTTTGAAATATGGCTGGAATAAAGAAATATTATCATATATGGATAATGTACGCAATGGTAATTGTAACTCAAGAACGTCAACATAGTGTCACGGAAGTGGCATTTTCCTATCAAGAGAAAAATTTGAGCAATCAAAATATTTTACCTCAAATTAAAAATGCAATCAATTATACTTAGTTTAATAAACAATATATTTTGTTACCGTGGATTTTATCAATAAACACCATAGTTATACAAACGCCTGCCATAAATTTGTAATTCAGCATTCTTTATTTCTTGATCAATCATTCTGGTTAAACTTTTAAAATGTAGTGAAATGTTATCTTTTACTTATATAAGATAAAATTGCTCTACATTTTTACATTGCAATACAGATTTTTAGTTTCTTACATTATACTTTTTATGGTTTTTACTTGCCTGGCAAATTTGCGGAGGCCTAATTAACACACTTGCCGTAATCCAATCGATCTGAAACTTGGCAGATAGATTCGATGTCGTTTGCCATTAGTAGAATAACCGTTTTATCACAAACTTAACCTGGGAATATTTTCCTGTCAATGATTATAACTACATACAGTAATATTGAAACACAATTATTATCTAAAATATTTTTAACTCTTAATTAAAGGATATTGCATATTTAGGATACCAGAAGCAACAATTATTGCATTGTCTAAAATAGGAATTAATTTTATTATCTTTGGATGCATGTGGGCTTAGCATATTATGTTTTGAAAGCTTCCTATCCTCTATTTTACGTTTATATTCTAGTCACTTTTGACACCCAGTCGACTCTACTTGGCTATTTTTGCAAAATAAAAACCTCTAATATTTTTACCCAGTTTATATTTCTATACTAAATCACATTTTTAAATTGGGAGGAAATAGCTCTATCAAGCACCTTGATAACCCGATATTTTTATTTTATGTGTTTTATTTAATAAAGATTGTATTGGAAAGAGGGATTTAGATAGAACTTTTTAACAGTCGTAAATTTTCCTTAGAATAGTGAAAAACTAAATATTTTCTTAACTATCTAACCAGGATCAAATTTTTGAAAGAATGGTCTTGTTTTTCATGATTTTTTTTTTTCTACTTTAAAAAAAATAAATTAAATAAAAAAAAAATGGGAAAATTCCTCATTGTCAGGGAGCTTTCTGATTCTGGAAAAAATCAAAGAATTTTTTTTTTTTTTTTTTTTTTTTAAATTCGTAAAAATTAGGGAAATTTTTTTTTTTTTTTTTTAAGGTACGTTTCTTCGTTCATCTATATTTTGGCGCCATTTACTCGGGAGAATTATGGTGGTAAGCTATAGAAATTTAATGTTACGGAATAATTTCAACTTTTCATTACAGCTAGAACTATTTAAAAAAAATAAGCATATTATTTCTTTAGTCTTTAGAATACATTTATTTTACTTTATTTTCTTGCATTTTAAGTAACTAATAATTTCATTTAAAGAAAGTCTAGTTGCCAAATAAAAATAGATTTTACATAATAATAAACTGAAGTTTATCAGCTGTGGCACAATAAAAAAGTATATTAACACTTTAATGAATCCTAACCAAAAACTACTATACATATAAAATTGGATTTAATAACAATTGAACAATTTTCCTTTAATTGTATTAGGTTTGCTTGTGCTCAATAGCCATCTGAAAAGCAGACATTTTAAATACACTAACAATTTAAAAAAATTTAAAGGGGTACAGTATCAAAAATAAAAACTTTTTTTATAAATATTTTTACCCCAAAAATTTATTATTTCTACTATTTATATATCTTTGAGATTTTTTTTTTTAAATATTGTGTTTATTTTTAAAAATGGAAAAACAAAGTTGATGTTAGCACATTTTGATACAAA
Source organism: Linyphia triangularis (assembly GCA_963978545.1). Lineage (NCBI taxonomy): Eukaryota > Metazoa > Arthropoda > Arachnida > Araneae > Linyphiidae > Linyphia > Linyphia triangularis. Next base: position 60,812,675 of record OZ021729.1, read on the forward strand.
TCAAGTATATATATATATATATATTCAAAGTGAAAGCTTTCTATAAAACATAATTAGATAAAGAAAATTTTGTCTTCACAGAACTTTGATGTGAGAATTAGAAAAATCAAACAAAAAAAAAATTTCAAATTAAAAATATTGAAATTTTGACTTTTTTTCCATGTTGTCCTTTAAGCTAAATATTATTTATAAAAACAGATTTCAAAAAATATAATTCAGTGAATAGAAAATGTTTAGAACTATATAAATTAAATGCGGCATAAATTTTAATAATCAATTGTTAATGGTTTTGGTTGGTTGTTTTCAGATTATCTGGCGCCGTCAGCAACACGAGGGCTATAATGCGCCAAAACATTCGTCATTTGGCAAGCCAACATACATTTACAAACACCCATGCCTAATACGGGGTTAATGGTTTTGGAGATGTATCGATTTGAATTTGCAACGTGTCTGAAACAACTAGTACTCAAAAAACACACTTTAAGCAAACGTTTCATTACACTACACCCATTAGCGATGTTTAAATAACAGGTAATTTCGGGGTGTTCTTATCACAGGAAGAATAAGATATTAACATCATTCTAGTCAGAAATGCATGAACTGTTTTTTGAAAGCATAACTTTTTTTTAAATTATTTTTGACAAAATTTTGGTACCTCCTTAAAATTGCAATTAACACCATCCGCACCTTAAAATGAGCAGGAGGTGGCAAAACTCTTTTTGGGTTCTGGCAAAAGTTGTAAAATACAATATTAAAATATGAGAAACTTTATTTTACAACATAAACAGAAAAGATTTTTTCAAAAATCAGCACACATGTGAATATGCATACTTTAATGTCAACACATCAATCAACGTTTATATTGTTCCAAACATAACAAAATATACATTTCTTGTGAATTTTTGAAGCAACACAAACATAAGTCATCATGAGAAACACATATTTACAAATGAAACAACAAAACATAGGAAATAAAATATCAGTCGGCACATAATCCATATCATAGTGCAAGTTCAGTAAATATTAATGATATGCGTATGATATAAATGCATTTGATCATTACAACATTAAGCAATACAAAAAACAGATTAGTTTTTACTACTAAAATTAAATTTTAAAGTGGGTTAAAATATAAAATTATACATAAAATAGTTTGGTAGAGGAATATTACCCTCTTGTGTCAATAAAATATGAATTTTAGGAAACAAGTGAAAAGTATAAAAATTAAATTTGCTCAAATTCAACCAAAATATAAGACAATAATTATGTACCAGTATTATTAAAAGTAACCAATACTCAACTTGGTCAAATGAACTGCTAAATTAATAACTGATTAATAACTGTTTTTTCCTACATTTAATGAGTAATTACAACTGCTAATAACTGATCAACTCATTGAAGGCTGGTTGGACTCTTATCACAACTTTACAGCGTTTTCCAGGCGATTATCGAAATATTCCAGAATAATAAATCTGAAAATTCTTCAAAAAGAATTTAAGTCTAACAAAAGAATATAAATGTTTACATTAATTGCTAAAGTTTTACAAATCCCTCTCTCTATGTACATATTTAATTACAATAGAAAAAGTCAATGTTCTCCAATAGTATAACTAACACAGTGATATAACAGGAAAATAAGTTTGACTTTTTTTCTACATAGGTACACAATTATTATGAAATATTTCAACCAATTTTTAATAAATTTGAAAAACCCATTGCAGTAGCTAATTGCAAAAATGACTAGCCAATAAACTTGGAAGACTACAATTTTAGTAATTTATGCAACAGGAACTTAAAAAATACTCAAATACTTTTATGGAAACTTCAAATGAGCAATGCATTATCACATGAATGTAAAATTAACCACAATGATTTCTGCAAAAGCAAGAACACAAGATATTTAGAGAACTAAAAATAGTGAACTCAGAATTCGCTTTTGCGATAATATATATAACAAAATCTAAAATGCTAAACTTTTTTATAAACAAATCAACAAACAAGAAACCATGTAACAATAACTTTAAAGAAAGTTTTACAGTTTAAAAAAAATGACATTGAAAAAATTCATCATTGTCTTCAAATTGAGCAAACGCTATGTACTTATGCAATCATAAATATTCTATTTTTATAAAGGATATTTTATAACAATAAATTTTAATATAAATATTTTTAGGATTCACAAAAAAAGAAAAATCACAGAAAGAAAATGTTAATTTTAGCGCTTTAAAAGCAGACAATTACAGTGAAAAAATCATATCACAGTTTGATATTTGTAAATGTTTTGCCAATTGACAAATAATTACTATCTTAAGAACAACATTTGTTACATGCAAACTTTAGAATAATGTTAATTTAAACTTCAAATGCACTATTTATATATTACTTTTTTTAGTAAATTTGAAAAATTTATCAAATTTTGGCTTCTTGCATTCATGGAAGATTTAATTACTAAAATACAAAAAAAAATTATAATGTAACATATATTTTAAGTCTGAGGATTCTTTTGTATTTTGTAAAGCTTCCCTAACCTTTTAAGCTTTTAATAAAAAGTATACTTACAGCTTTAAAAACTTGTTATTGATAAATAACTAATACTTCACATAAATATAGAAAATAATTTTATATTAATTTCATAGTTTAATAAATTATATCTTGCATGTTTTGTTTTTCCTTCTAGTAATAATTCTTATTTTTTATTCAGTGAACATAGCAGCAAATACTAAGTTCACATTTATCAGGATTCAATGACTTACTTGCATAAATACATTAAGCTATATATTGTTTGGTAAGCTCTGTTGTACAAACAGAAATTGGTTACAATGTTGAATTGTTGATGCTATGAGACAAAACGGAAGAAAATAGTTGGTACAGATATAGTATAGGACATTTCTTTTTCACGATTTTTCTTTTCTCTACCCCCCCCCCCCCCAGACAAAAGCGGTTTCTGGGAACAGGTTTTATTTTAAGTAATATTTTATTAATATTTTAACTTAATTTTATTTTAGCTACTGTGTTTTTGGCAATGTTTCTGATTGCCAAATTAAAAAAAAAAAAAATCGCAAAATGCCCAATACTGCATCTGTTTCAAATAGTTTAGTGATAACAGCAAGCATAGTTTTTTGTTTAGTTATATGTTACAATGGAAAAAATACTCTCTGATTTGTCACTCAATAAAACTGAGCACTAACTTTAATTTCATAATAATCATCAAACCGCAAAGTTTCTAAAGTGAGTAATTAATATCAAGCACTTATTTATAACAAGATAAAGCTTGTAGGACTTTCATGGCAAGTTTTACAGACTCTCTGTGTGATTTTGGAAATATAACGGATTAAAAATTCTACATGAAAATTTTCCTATAGACTTTAAGACTGAAATGATACAAGAATATATATGTGTGTATTAACGTATTAAAGCATTACAAATCATGCATTTTGTTTGAAGAATGATTCAACATCAGATTCTGAACTAATTTTCTGCTGTCCAGATGTTGCGATTTATATAGAAAAGTAGAGAACTCATGTAGGTAGTTTTTGGGTCCTTCAAATCCAATATAAAAGCCACTTGACAATACGACAATCTTAGCAATATGCTCCCACTGCCACATTTTATCTAATATGTGAGTAGCTTTGACCTTAAATAATTTTGCAGACCCCCCCCCCCCCTTTTTTTTATTCTCTCAGACGATTATTGCAAAAAACTTAATTTAATATTTTTTTAGAGATCGGGAAAGAAATCATTTGAAGAAAGTTTAGTTTCTTTCAAAGCATTCTCTACATCTTATTTGGAATTTTAATGCAGATCTTAGATTCTCAGATGACTTTCTGCACTTCGGCCAATTAGAAGCAACACATTTGCACATAGACTACAACATCAGGAAAAGAGTTATCTAATTTGGAATAAATCTATAGTTGTGAATATCAAATGGCTGGCTCAAACAAGATTGCATTATACCAAACAATTGTCTGAAAGAATCTAGGATGTTTTTTCAGCTTCATTTGGTTACAAGGTCAACAAAAGATTGAAAATTTCTTTTGTACCAAAGTACACACATACCTTATACATTTCAATGAATTAAGTGGAAATTCTGAAACATTTACTCTTTCATTTTATGGAAATAAAAAGGCAATCTGGTAATTGACGCAAAGGGTATCACTAGTTCATGCTTAAAAACATTTGGCTTATTATACTATTAAACATCACCCATAGTTACTATTCACTCTTGAAAAAGTCTTCACCTTCAAATGATGTAAACTAAGTATTGTCGTCAAATTGGACTTTCGGAAAAGTGCCAAAAAATTCCCATTTTTTTTCCTTTAAGAAAATAGTCATCTTCAATTACTTTAACCAAATGGCAACTTTTATTTTTCCTATTAATTCCATTCCACATATTTTCAGGCTAGAAACATAAATAACCTTCCATTTGAAAAAAATAATAAATTCCAAAGCATATTATTAAGTGGTTGAGAAACAGAACTAAGACTTCATTTTGAACAGAATTTCCTTTCAACCACAATACTTATTTGTATAAGCTAAAAATACAGATCTGCCAAATTACATCAAATGAACTTTGGGTTTCAGAGATCCACACTTTTAACAAACAATGTACAAAATAAATCTTTGGTATTGTTGCTCCCTTATTGCAATACATAAATATACTTTTTGGTGAAACGATTAAAAAGATAATCATACTTACAAATTTGAAAGGTTTTTTTATACACCTCAAAGTGACACAATTGGGGTTTTTTCTGCAGAAAAGATAATTCATTTATGCATTCAAGTCATTTCACTTAACATATTTTAAAAGGTTTAAGTTTAATTATAACTGATGCCTATCTTTCCAGTAATAATAGTTTGAAACTTGCAGCTTTATAATACAAGAGCCAATTAAGAGAAGGTATTTTAGTACTTTCAGATTGAGAATAACAACTGAATAACAAAACGAAGATTTGTGTGATGCAGTGGCAGCGAGTGGGATACAGTTAGTACAGTCAGGCTGCATCTAAATGTATTACTTCAAAACTAAAATTACATATTTCACTAAAAAAAAATACGATAAATAGAAAACCTGTTGTCTCAATACTCAATTAAACGAAAATGCTAGTGCAGCTGAATCGCATGTTCCGGTTGCACTAGCATTTTCAATCACGAGCCGCCACTGGTGTGATGGTGGATATGTAACCAGACAGGTTAAAAAAAACAGCATCAATAGAGCTAAAATTCAGGCAATTCGATTCAAATCTGTTATAACTTGCCATACCTAAAAACTACAGTGACTTTTTATGTTAGGGTTTATTGACACAGCATCAAGTTAAATTCTGCAACAAATTTAAGTCTTTGCTAAATGCGCCAATTTGGCAGGAGTTGTATGTCACTGATTACATGAATTCATAATACACAAGTTTGCTAACTCCTGTTACAACATTCTGTCACTAAAAATCAAGACCAAGGGTTACTATTATTTCTATATATGGCTAGTTATGATAAATTTGGTTTATGGTATGTAGTCCAGCCTACAGGATGTGTCTGGTTAAATAATCGCTAACCATCAGCATGGTGCTTGATTTATTTGATTATTCAGTTAATATTGAAAGTAAAAGAAATTTAAAAGTGTCTCAAATATATACTTTAAAATGGTCACACTCTCAGGCGATAAGGAAAGTAAATTAATTAAGGTTCCACGTAGGTACTTTTTAATAACACATTTCAACTAAAATAAAATTAATATGTTCCAAGTTGATATTGAATATATTTTCTTGTTCAATTAAAAAACATTTTTGCACTTGGAAAAAGAAATACAAATACTAGTCATGAACTAAAAAACAAGTACTTATCAATTTTGTTGAGTTGTTCTCAGGAAATAAGTGGTCTGCTTATATTTATATTAATTTCCTTCAAACAACTGGCAACTCATTTGAATTTTTAATTGCCAAAAGGGCTTGCGTCCACTTTTAAAAAAATTATTCACCATGCAATAAAAACTTCTGGAAACAGTTTCAGAGTATAACAGTCATCCTGATTTCAAAATATAAACTTAAAAATACTTCTTAAATATATTTCGTTTCTAAATAAAAATCAGAATAAATGATTATACTAGGAAACTTACACTATTTTTACAGCTCAGTAAACAATTTCAACAATACAATTCTGAACACATAACCAAGCAATTGTGCATTGCCTATTCAACCACAACAGAAGCAGGAAGTTTTAGTAACAGTTCTCGGCAAAAATATTACCTCTACATTCCAGTAATACCATCTATAAAACTTGCTTTCGATACAAGTCCAAAGAAAGCTGTTTGTACTTTTGTTTCGTTCAAATTCTCCCATTAGAAGGATGGTCCGATATCAGTTTTGCCTCGGCAGAGTTCACGCTGGACATGAGCTCAGACATATTGCTCTCTACGCTCGCCTTTCCTTTGTGTAGGGGACTAGAGTTCAAGATACTTGCACATAAGCTCGCATCTCCACCATCTACTGTGTATATGGTTGAACCGCCTGGGCAAGTCTTGTCCCTGTAACGTTCTGAGCTATTCCACAGACCGTAGAAAAAATACACAAGAAAGCCTATAAAAAAAAAAGAGATTAAAAGCGAGAGTAAAAAAGCAGTTATTTGCACTGCTGCAACATTACCAACACGTTACAAAAGTGTCTAAGAAAAATAATTTTAATTGGTTTTGGTCACTTAAATACTTTTATGAAATTCAGAGACATTTATTGCACTAACATGAATTTGTGCATTTTATGGAAATATTAGATACACTCTGATGAACCGATCATAGTAGCAGGAACAGAGTAATGGATTCATTGTATTGAACCGAACATTTGTTTAATATTTTTTTAGTTAGTTGTAATTTATTTTTTTGGTAAAGCAGTACTGCCGTGTATTCTTGAATAGTATCGATGGGATAACAATTTAACATTTTCGGCACAAATGGCATCATCCAAACTTCCCATTAACATTTACAGTCTAAGTTTTTTTTTATATGTATACTATATTAAGAAACAAGTATCAGTTTCTACTACTAGATAGGTTTTTTCATAATATTTTTGTAAAATAATCTTCCATTAACACATTTGCTGCCACTGACGAGCTGGCGCGTCAGCATGGCGCTACCTCCCATGCCGGTGACGCTCTGGGATGACGATCGAGTATGATAAGTAAACTGCTTTATTTTTAGTTCGGATTTGGAGGTTGAACGATGAGGTTTTTGAGGCACGTTAGTAAAGCATTATTTTTATATTTTTAGTGCTTGGTTTTTTTCCTTTTTTCTAGTTTTACTATTAAAATATAAGGAACGTTTTTAATCATTAAAACACTTTTTTTTAAATTCGGCTTCTGAGGATGGATATATAAATTTTGGTGGCAGCGAATGTGTTAACTAACCTGCATTCAAATGGAATTGGAACTGAAAGGATTAACTTCCTTAATTAAAATTCCCAAATTTATTGCAAATTTTCAAAAATTCCCAGATGAGTCCCGATATTTCTTGAATTTTGCTCATTTCTCTGTCTTGCCTATTTTTTGATACCTTATACAAGAGTAAGGACTAAAATTTCTTTCTGCTCCAATACTATTTGAATGCAGATTATTTTGATAAATTTTATAAAGAAACCATCATATAACATCTCTAAACATAGCAACTGATATTTCACTTCAATTTCACTATAGTTTTAAAAACATAAAGTTGACAAAATTTGGATAGGAAAAATTAATAGAAATTCTAATATACTAGTCCCAAACAGGCTATAGAAGAAACTTTAGTATCAAGAGTAAATTTAGTATTTAGGGTAAAAATTCTTTATCAAATAGAATATACTAATCCAATTAAAAGCATTCTTATCAAACAAGCCCTTTTAATGTCATCTAAAATTGTCATAAATTTAAATATTTTATTTTGATTTGGATATTGTTTGCAGGTACTTCTTGCCTGATGCTAAATTCTTTGCCTCTGTACTATCACCCAAATCTTCTATCTAAATCATATGTCTCTTTTCACCAATCACTTTTATGCACATCTGCACAATGCCAATGTAAAAAGTTATAGGTTTGAAACATTTCACACTAGCAGGGTTTTTTCCCAAGACAGAGCTAATACAAGAGAGAGTGGGGGGCTGAAAGGCGGTTAGAATTTTAGTTCAAACTTCCCATCATCTGAAAATGTAAATCCCATTTCCCTAGATATAAATGCCACGTTAATTAATAGTTATGCATTAATTTTTTGTTCAAATTGAAAAATTATGAACATAAATGATGTAGTTGGCCATTAGAAAAATCTTATTTGGTCCGTTCTGGAATGAATGTTTTTGAAAAAATGGGGTAGAAACAGAAAAAAAAATCAAGGGGGATGGTCCCTTCTGGCACTCAACACCTCATATCACAACAGGTTCTTTTTCCAGTGAATTTTACTGCTTTTCTCCACTTAAGTAAAGCAACTACCATTACCCCAAACATATTGGAAATTGTCCAACAATTACATTTGCTCTAAGGAAATGTTTAATGTTCTCCTGCCTAAAGTTAGGGTTCACTATAGTTTTACTATTAATATTACTTTTCTTGTTTATGGTGCATTTTAAACATGATGATTGCAACACCACACTGAAAATAGCAATTGTAAACAAGTATTTATTTATTGGATGTTCTTATCTTCCTTTATAAAATATTAGACCACTCTAAAACGAGATGTAGAAGCCAGTAACGATAATTGACAAGTGGAGACCTAGGATACAAGATACAAGATCTAATATGGTACTACGGAGGATTGTTTAACTGATTTGGCTCTGTAATGGACTTTTTCTTACCCATAGAGAATTTTTCATTTAATTCAATTGTTTGCAGATAGTTTTGCTTCCCCCATGTATTCCAGAAGAAGATGTAAATTGAATTTTTATGTATACTCAGATTCTGTTTGTGCAGATGCTCAGTTTTGACAATGTATGTTTTAAAATAGTTTATTAAAAAGTTATTAACATCCTTTTAATGCTCGTGTAGAGCTTAATCTTTTTGTTGAGTTTTTGTGATGTGGATTTGCTGAGCACCATTACCCCACATACTAATAATTTACTGATTAAAATAAAAAACTTTTTGATAACATAAATATAATCTTAATAGAACACTAAAATGGATGTTTAAAAAAAGGAAGAAGCAAAAAAAGAGAAAGCAAGTTACATGACCATACAAATAAGGGATAGCATGCAAGCCCATTCATTCAGTCCTGGTTTTCTTCCTTTTTATTAGTTAAATTAGATTGCCAAATGCCATATGCGAAATATATTACAAAGCCTAGAGAGAGTAAGAGATAAAACATTTATATCGAAGCATCAGAGAGCCATTTTCAACACGCTAATCAAATAAAGGAAGAAATAAAAGTTATTGATAGGAATAAATTGCTAATTGTTAAAAAAAAATATAAGAAAATGAAAATTGTGTTTTAATGACCTATATAATAAAACGAATGACATTGCTGAAGGATTTTTATTTCATTATTTATTTGATATGTTAACTTTGTATATTGCACTGCATTATCCCTGTGCGATCTAGTAAACTTTTTCTATACTAAATTATATGTGATGTAATTAAGTAAATATGTAAAATTAATTATCTATACTTATACAGATAATTATATAAACTGCAATTTTAGTGTTTTCTACTTTGTATTCTGCAAATTCTGTATTTTATGTTATGTATTCAAATTTGATATATATATATATATATATATATATATATATATATATATATATATTATGTAATGTATTCCCAATGGAATTTTCCTTTTTGCTTTAGTATTTTCCGGAATCAGCCTGAAACGCCTTTAATCTGGTCTGGTCTAGCTCAAATCGGCCTAGACCGGTTCATTGGCAACTCTCCATCTATAAAAACCTCAATTTTCTGTTCGACTATGCCTTTTTGATATAATTTAAATCTTCACACTAGACAATTGTCAAACCCATCTCCTCCCCTCTCTTGTCTCTGGCAATAAACTTTTGTTTACCTCACCACAACTTGCTCTTTATGACAGTCAACAACACCCAATGTACCGTTATATATATACTTTTTACTCGACTCTGTTGTTAGTCTTTGAATTTGTATATCTTTTTTATTTATTTGTAAATCACACATGAAAAGTAATTCAGTGGTAAAAAAAAATTTGCCAATGGGAAATATAAATCACAATTTCAGACGTAGAAATTTTATTAAAACTGTTTAAATAAAAAAAGGGGCATTTCAATATGAAAATAATTTCCTTTGTCTAATACAGTCCAAAAGTTATTTCTATTTTAAGATTGATTATAGTTTCAAATATAAATAAGATTCTCAATATTACTTCAGTTATCCATAGGTGTATGTATAAGTACTGTAGTTTTATTCTTTGCTTGAATAAAGACAAATATCTTTTGTGACTGTTGATCACTTTACAAACAAAGAAATTACTTTTTGGTTAACTTTTAAAAACTTTTGAAATCTGAGCAGAGATTACTGAATATCTTACCTATTATCATCCAAACTCCAAATCTTTGCCAAGTTAGAGTTGATAGTTTGCACATTAAATAAGTGTTAATTGTAACACTTAATAGAGGAATGTATGGAACCAAAGGTACCTATTAGGAAACATACAATAATTACAAAATTATATAGTGTCAGATCTGTACAAAATTTTACATTAAAATCAATATTTTTTTTTAAAAAAAGAGTAATTCTAGAAATTACAATGAATAGTTTATGGCTAGAAAAATAGAGTTTCCTACACTAAGTAATAAAAAAATCACAAAAATTATTTGCAAATTGTTTAGTTATCCATAAGGAAATTTGTTATTCATTATTATACTAATCATAGAAAGCAAAAATTATACCTACTACTAAATATTTTGCAAAATAATAAAGATTATTTTTCTGATATATTAACTACTATTTCTTGAATATATTTATTTTCATTTTGGAGGCTATTGACTAATAAGTTTTTTTTTTTTTTTTAAAAAAGCTTAAAAGTTAATTAGTAAACTTTGTCTACCACCTACTTTAAAGGATAGTTTTGCATCTTCTGTTGGCTGCCTCTGTAGCAATACTAGGCAAAGCAATATAAGAAGCAGAACTACACCAACCCCAATTATAGATAGAGAATCTAGTTCAGCCAATCCATCTTCATTTAAAGCTAACTGGCCATCCAGAAGAACAATCAAAATACCTACAATATATTACTTAATCAATATCAGTAATTATCACATAAATGTTCAATAAGCAATATTAAAGAAACACTAATTTACAAGAGAGGTAAAAGAAATACATTGTGTTATGAATACCCCCCCCCCCCCTACTCATAATATAAATTCAACTTGCAATACAAATTTGTGACCATTTTCAGGTAAATCAAATATTAAAAAAAATTATGCAATGATGATGAATTAATGATTTTTATGGACTAGAAGTAGAAGGTATTCATAAGAACTTTAGTAAAACTGCTTTTGACCTGCTCAGATTTGAAGTTTTTCAAGAAATAATAGCCCATTCAAGTTGGTGCTAGTTCGCAACGGAAGAAATTGAATTGGAAGTGAAGAAAAGATCAATAATTCCAATTTTTGTTAAAAAGAATAAGTGGAAGTTACTAGGAAAATACTACTTTATATTTATATTAGTTGGAAAGAGTTAATTGTTAATCATCTATTTCAGAAGTCCCTTCAGTAACTTTACAGTCACCAGGATCGTGACAGATATTTAAAACCATTATTTGTGAAGTCAACCAACAAAAATCCCATTGAAAGGGATTCCCTAATAAAAAGACACATTTTTATCAATCGTATAATCTATTCATTCCATTCCTTCGTTTCTGTACCAATTTTTAATCACATAAAAAATATTCATAAAAGTAGAAAAACATGGTTTGAATGATATCTCACAAACCTAGGCTTTGACAAAATAAAATGGAAATTCATTAATTTAAAGTTTGAAAATTCAGTAACTAATTAATCCAAGCTTTATTGGTTAGTGAAATTTGATAATCAAGTAATTGCAGAGAAATACTGCAATAGCTAAAATAATACTCACATGAAATACCAATCAACCAGTAACTAATTTTAGTCGTGAGCTTTGTAGGTTTTTCAAGAGAATCCAAATTCAATAGCTGGCGAAGTACTGCATTGTAGGTTAATTTCTCAAGTGACACTGATATTTTTGAATCACCAGCGGATGCAATACCATTTGTTTGCCTTTCTGGGCTAATAAAAAAATATGAATAATTTTTAATTATAAATATTTAAAAATATTAAACAATACATTTTTTAAGTGCCTTAATTTATAATATTTGTCATAGTTGCAATATGGACAAAAGATGTAGATAAACAAAAATAAATAATATTGACAATATCCTGGCTAAGTTTTCAATGCTAGAAGGAAGACAGTATTATGTATATAACTTAACATTTACTTCATACAAAATCCATACAGATCAGTAAAACTTAATTTAACTTTGACAACTTTATTTTTACTAAAAACTAACAACATTTTTTAAAGAGTATATCTAATGTATGAAAGAATGGATGACTGGGGTGTGCTTCTAAATCAACATGTTTATTAGTGAATTCTTAATCAAAAGTTACCAGGTGGCTTGAGTAGAATTAGTTATCCTGGATGTCAGATACCATGTATAATTATTTTTAACAAGCATATGAAACAATCCGTCATACATCAATAAATGGAAGTAAAGGTTAATAAATGTTTTTAACTTAACATTCCCAATCATTTAAAGTATTTTATTTAAGAAAATGCCAGTTGTAAAGTAATTTAAATAATACTCATTTAAGTAGAATAGTATAGTTGGTAAATTAAATATTAATTGATGGTAACTTAATGATAAATTAATGCTATATTTCTAATATTAAAATTGATATAAAGCCAAGAAAATTTTTAATAATAAACATTAAAATATAAGTTACGTTTTTATCGTAATATGTTTTGACATAATATAGTAGAAGTACTAAAATATGTCAAAACATATTATGGTAAAAATACAACTTATATTTAAAAAATTATTAATTAAATTTTTCTTGGCTTTAGACCAACTTTAATATTAGAAATACAGCATCAATTTATAATTATGTTACCATCAGTTAATATTTTTTACTAACTATACTATTCTACTTAAATGACTTTTTAAGTGTTAAAGATCAGAGAAATCTTAATCAATAGTTTCGTAGGCATTTGTAGATGAACATTCTAGAAACAGATAATAAAACAATCAATGTTTTTTTTAAATACTTACATTTAAATGAAAATGTTTTTTAATTGAAGTTATTAAAAAAAGAACTCCTGGAAGTTTTAATTTTTTGCTTAGATTATCATTGGATAATTTCTGAAATAAAACAGATTTTTGGAAACTTGCATCGTTATAAACAATCCGATTTTCTAACAATTCTGCAGAATTTTAGAGTTATTTTTAAAGTAGGATAATATATTGTAAATCATACTTCTTACCTTTGGGATATAGAAGAATATCTAGCATTGGAATTAGTTTCAGTTACTTCTTCAGCAGAAAACACTTGTGTACTTTTGTACCTAAGAGTCAATTCAAAACTTTTTGTAAAGTAAACTATAAAATTATAATTTAAGTTGAAAACTATACATTGCTAACAATATGATGCATTACAAACAAAATTTTAATACATATAAATTCGGTTATAAGTCATCACATAATAAAAATAGGCACAATCCTTTTATAAATGTTAAAATTCATTTCAATGAGGTTGGTACAGATTTTAATAAAAGATTTTGCTAAATGCCTGGATTATATGGTACAGGTGTAGTATAGGTAATTTTCTGGAGAGGCTAATTGTTTTTTTTGTTTTTTTGGGATTTTATGCATGTTCTGGCAAACCCCCTTTCCTTTCTTATGCCTCTTTAATGTTTCAATTGCTTCTAATTTGCCAGTCCTACAGGCAGCAACACAGGCTGTAGAATACAACTTCTTCCATTCAATCACTGATGATTATTTTAGTCGCCAAGGGAAAAAGATGCCAAACATCTGTCCTTCATCCCATAGTGGCATTGTAATTTTAAAGAAATTATTATATAATTTGGAAGTATATAGGCCTTCATTAGCTAGCCAAATGCAATGTGATTGATAACTTTTCAAACCAGCTTACCAAAATGACCAAACTTTTAAGTTTAATAGTAATTTTCATATCATGCTAGACCATTGCTAAGTTACTACTAATGGCAGTTTGAACAAACCTCAAAAGTGTCACTGACACGGCAACCAGGGAATATGCAAGAAGTGTACCAATTGACATCATATCTGCCAATTCATGAACATTGAACATCATAGCCATAGTTCCTGCAAATAGCATAACATACAGGTTATTGAACAGAGGTTTTTTAGTGTAAAGCAAACACAGAAGGAAAATTACTTTTTAACCGTTTCCCTGCTGAAATATTTAATTTATAAAATGAAACAGTAGTTAACATAGCCATACACATAAACAATAGTTTGAACCACTTTGAACAGCACAAGAAAAAGAAAAACTATCAAGCAACTAAGAAATCTTTTGTAGTTATTATTAGTTTTTATTTTCTCCTTCCTGTTTTGAAACTCACATTTTAGTTTATTCAGGTTACATGTATTAAAACCTTTTCAAAAGCTATTTTGAAATGCAGAGAAAAAACATAAAAATGTACTTTCATATATAGTTAGCAAGAATAATGAGTTTTCAAAGATGAATACCAATTCATTCATTTTAACTGAGTTATTCATTAAAATGATCAAAAAACATTAATTTAGGAAGATATATATAAAAACATACAGATAATATAGTGATTTGCAATTTTGCAAAGTAAGTTAAAATAATTATGTATGTCTTCCAAAACTAAGAACAAATCTTACATTTTTCTGAAAATCAAAAACAATCATAGATAATAATGACTTTTTATTAATATATAAAACAATCTTTATATTTCTTCAGTAAACAATTCGAGTAAGTGACTCATGCTAGAATCAGTATTGATATAGAAGTATGCACCCTACCAGCAAATACTCCTGAAACAGCTGTTGCAATGAGAGGGGTCTGGAATTTAGGATCCACTTTGGCCAGCCAACGGAAAATGATGCCATCTGAAGCCATAGCATACAGAACTCGAGGTAGGGGAAAGATAGCACCTAGTAAGCTGGGGAATACAAATAATGCTTTCTTTTATAATCTTAAATATTCTGTACTAACTTTTCATTTTAAAATAAACTATCATTCCCAAGCCATTCAGTCAAGGAAACTTAATTTTAAGAGTAACTAAGAACCGTAATATGTATTTGAAAACATTTGTTTATAAAAAGTGCTGAATAATATTTTGAATGCCAATTAAAAAGTCTCAAAGCCCTTCTGCATACAAATCCTAAGTGCAGCAGAATACTTTTGGCATTCATTTGTATATCTTTGCAGACTGAAGTTCCCAACTTTGAGAAGTTTGTGAACTAAGATGACAAATAATTTAAGTTGAGAGTGAAAAATAAACATGAACCTGTAATGTCCTAAATCCTTCAGAATAATACTCTTCCATTTATCATTTTTGTGAAAAATAATTCATTTTTCACATAATTCTGAGAAAAATCTAAAATTCTCATCCGAAAGAAAATATGCTGTATGTCAAAGAAGGAACATAATTTATATGAAAGTATTGTTATGAACTTTTCCACTGAGGCAATGATGGCACAGTTTTTAAGATGAAAACTACTATTTATTCACTCTTCACAGGCACAGAATTTATTCAAAGACAACAATGTAATCAATCTCAAGCTTCAACACAAGCTTCAGTAAGAAAAACTTCGGATACAGCGATTATACAAGCTCTCTCCAGTAAACAAAGCGATCAGCTTTCATCGAAGTCAATCTGAAAACTTTTCCGATCTCCAGTCTTATTTATACTTGGCGCGAGAAAACATTCCCGAAATTTCCAGCCAATTCATTGAAAAAGAAACATCTCGAAATTTCTCGATTGCTTTAGGTGTTGCCACCTTTTTCTAACCTGTATAATAGCTGTTAATAAATAAAATAAGATAAAATAAATTACAATAGAATTTTAAAGTAATATGTCACTATTTACACTATATACAGATAATTTGTGCAACAGTATGCAATTACACGGCAATACCAAATTATTAAAATTTAATTTTTAAGAGTCCTTTTTAAATCCTTTTTGTTAACTTTGATTTTGAGTGTTTGTGGGGGACAAATCTGTGTAGAGCTAATTAACTGGTTTGCCGCTATTCGGTCGGGCTGAAACTTGGCAGAGAGACTCATTGAAGACAATCAGTGATGTAAGTGCCAAAATGTGATTTTGGAGCACTGTCGGAGCAGTAAAAATACGATTTTGGAGCAGCAAAATGTGGTTTTGGAGCAGTAAATTATTACATTTAAATTAGTGATGCAGCAAATATTTTTGTATATTTCAACCTTGATATTTCAAATTAATTTAAAGTAAAAAAAATGTATAATTTGTTCATTATATAAATATGTTTGTTTTACATTAATTAATTTGATTGCATTACTCAAAAAATAAATTAAAAAGCATGACATTTATTAACCTCTTTGCCAACAATTAAAATATTAGGAAGTTTTCAATGGTGACATGATATCATAAGGTTCGGGGCACAGCATGGCCCTAGTGTTGCTTTTGCGCCACAAAAACTAACCAACCAATCATAAGATTCGGTTCATCACTGAAAGTTTTTCGAAATAATCTCAATTAGAGCTACTTTTAACAACTGATGAATTAAAATTTTTTTCTTTAAAAACTCTAGTCTGCCTAGTACCAATTACCTATAGAAGTTCTTCCCAATAATCCAAAATAATTTAATTCGATACAAAGTACTCCCCCCCCCCCCCCTGCCAAAAAAGTGAAACAAAACTGCTTAGCAGCAAGCATTAGATTTCATAACTTGTTTGGACTGATAGCTTCACTCAGCAGGGTATTTTAGGGCTATTTGTTTAATGGAAGATAATTTTTTTAACTCAAAAAAATTAAAACCTCTAACTGAAATTTGACAATATACTAGCATTTAATTTATATAAAAAAAATAACTTCTAATGTAATTATATAATAAATTATAACAAGGCAAGCTGAAAAATAGTAATATTTGTAGTGGTTTGTTTTCTAACACTCTCCATTGTCTAAATGGATTATAGAGGGTTCCCATGTGAAATCTCAAGGTCAATGGAAACAAAATGATCTTAAGTCTGTATTTTGTGTAATCCATAAAAAAAATAAAAAAATACACATTTGGTTAGTTTTTTTTTTTTTTTAAATATGTGCCAAAAAATAATCATGCACTCTTAAAGTACTAAGAAAAATATTTATTATTTTTAGTTACAAACAGGCAAGAAAAAAATATCCAAATTGGATGCATAAAGATTGATTTCATGCCTTCTACAGTTAGAATAAAAAGCGCGAATCCCTGGTTGGTTGAAGCAAGGGGCATACTGCCGCGAATCCCTGATCTTTCCTATCGCTAATTTAAAGGAACAAATATTTGTAAATACAAGAAATCCTTACTTTTTTTTAAATAGAGACATAGCTTAAATCCCCCCCATCCTCATTCCAGTTCTTAGTAGAATTTCTAGTCTACATACGATACGACTTGGCGCTTTTTCTGGGAATTGGCTACAATAAAAAAATGACATAATATGCGTTTCCCCGTTCGTTGCCAAGTCAAAATCATGATCCAACATCCAGGGTTGCCAAAAAATCATTTACTAATAGTCACCAATCCTTCCAACTAATCACCACAGCAAGTTCAAATCCCGTTTTACCGATGACTTAAAAATTAAGCCCGGAAGTGTGTGGGGAGGGGAGGGGGGGAGGCTGTCAATTGGATTAAGAAGTTTAGAAATTTAAAAAAATATTCGAGTTTTCTTTAAGGGGGTATGGTACCGAAATTTCTTCAAAAATAACAAATTTTTTTCTGATTTTAAAAAATAGTTCATACATTCCTGAAGAGAATGATGTTTTTATCTTATTCCTCCGGTGATTAGAACGTCACAAAATCACTAATGGGCGTAACACCTTGAAGCGTCTGCTTAAAGTGCGTTTTTCGAGCACTAGTGTTTTTCACAGATGTTGCATATTCAAATCGATATATCTCCAGAACCATTAACAATTGGCTATTCAAATTTTTGGAGCATTTAATTTATATAATTTTAAATATTTTGTCTTCACAGAATTTTATTTTTTCAATTCTGTTTTAAAATATAATTTTTAGCGTAAAAGATAACATAAAAAAAAGTAAAAATTTCAATATTTTAACTTTGAGAATTTTTTTAATTTTTTTTAGTTTACCTATCAAAATTCTGTGAAGACAAAATTTTCTTTATATAATTATGTATTACAGAAAGCTTTCACTTTGAAAAAAAAAATATTTTTTCTTGACTTATATCAAAATACGCAAACATCAATTATTATGGATTTTTCTTGGTTTTTAAATTTTTTTTAAATAACAAAACACAATATTTAAAAAAACATTTTTTCAAAGATATATAAATAGTATCTCATACATAAAATAAATTTTTGACGGAAAAATGTACATAAATAAAGTTTTTTTTACTTTCGGTACCGCACCCCCTTAAGCCATAAGAAGGCTATGTATTTCTTAATTATTGAAACCAGGCAAGAGAGCAAAACTAAACCAGATGCACTAAGATTGATTGTGTGAAAAATACAATACTTGTATTCTATTTTTAGCACGGAGCCTCGGTAAAAAAAAAAAAAAATCATGTATTCTATAAGTATAAAAAAAAAGTATTAATTTTCTATAAGTAAAATCAGCCAAGAAAACAGATTTAAATCAGATGCACAGAGATTCATTTACTACTTCTTTATAGTTTGAAAAACCTACAACAAAACTGAGAGGTTGTAATATGTATTTTCAAGTGCGAACCCTTTCCGGCACGTTAACTGACGAAAAACGCACTTGAAGTGAAAAATACTCTTTATCACTTTGCTGGCGACGTTTCATGATAATTTTGAAAAATTTCGAGTCAAAATTCTCGCAAAGTAGTTTTTGAAGTAAAAAAAATTATTTTTTGGCGCAGTTCGGCGCAATCTTAACCGAAAAGAGGTTTTTGGCGCAGTTTGGAGCAGGGTAATCAGTTTGGCGCACTTCGGCGCAATTGGAGCAGCTCTTACATCCCTGAGACAATGCATTCCATCAAGTTTTAAAGTCTGTCACTAAAAGACCATTTTTACACAAGTTTCTATTATAGCTTTTGGAGGATTAATTAACTGACTTGCCATCGTTCAATTGATCTGAAACTTTTTAAGTAGACTCATTGTGAATGCAAATGCATTCTATCAATTTTTGGGGGGGGGGGGGGAAATTAGTCAATGGTATGGAATTGAAAGTTTTCTTCGTAGTGGACAAACACTACAGAAACTCGAGCTGAGCTCAAGATTTCTTAAATAAATGGTAATTGCACATAAACGTTAGTAATGCATATAAAGAACTTATATTAAAAACTGTTTTTATAGGGAATTTTTTATTTTTTATTTTAAAGGAATATATATTTTAGAGCAGGGTTCTTTTGTGATTCAAATTACTGTCGGTGAAAGATCTTTTTTTCAAACTCAGTATAAAGACCAGACTTCTGAACACACTCCCAACATAATTATTAAAAAAAAATATATTGACCACAAAATGATGCATACATAAACATTAGCCTTTCAAAGTACTAAAAAATAAACATACTATTTAATGTAACTAACACTTATAAAAAGAAATAAAATTTTGTTAATTCCTTTGAGAATAGTTGAATCAATAAACCAAAAAAAAAAAACAAAAAAAAACTCAACTTTTCTAGACATTTAGACAGATTTTCTATACCTTACATTTTAACTTCTACTAACAATCCAGGTTCATCCTATTTTAAGAGTGTCTAAAACCTTGTTTGACTTCTATATTAGAGCATCCAAATTTCTTCCTTCAAAACTGTGACGAGAGAACCAAAAGAAAACCTCACAGAATTAAATACATAGATACCTGGTGGACAGTCCAGCCAGGGCGCCAATGGACACTATCCACTTTGCCCACTGCCATCCCACGTACTCGAATACATAGGGCAGGGGTGCCGCATTGTCTTGCAAGTAGTAGGGCACCATCAGGGTCTGCACAGTACTGATACCAAAGTAGGCGAGGAACACAAAGAGGAGGGAGAGGACAATACTGATAGGGATGGATTTCTGAGGGTTCTTCACTTCCTCACCTGGAAAGAGCAAATATTTTAATGAGAAGTCAAATATTTGAAATAATACATTTGGTTCGAGTATAAATGTTTCTATTTGAGAGTAAATTTTACTCTTTTCCTGTCCCTTACAATTAATTCAAAGCAGTATTTTCTTTAAAGCACCAGTAGTCAATGGAAATTGGGAAATTTGACGAAAATAACCCTTTTTTTTTATAAAATATTCTCAAGCTTGGTATCTTTAAAATGGCGCTACGTGCTTAGTAATATTTAACATATTTTTTTAATTACAGTCAAATCTTGTTAACGTGAAGTCAATGGGGTCGCCGAAATTGTTCGCGTTGACCGAATTTCATGTTAAACGAATAAATTAATGTTAAGTTTTAAGTACAGAGAACTGCTTTTACTTTGCATTAAACAGGATTTCATGTTAAGCGATTTTGCGTTAACAGGGTTTGACTATATGTACATTTTTAAGAGGTACACAGTGTTAAAAGATCACTACTGTAAACTTCCTGACTTATGAAGATCTAGTTTTGGTCAAGATAAGAGATTTTCACCAGAGATAACTACAGTTTGAAATAACCAATTAAAAAATATTTTAATGTCATTTAAAGTGAATAATGCAATGCAAGGAACTTACTAGTATCTAATATAGGCATGCAATAATTAAAGTTTAACTTCATTTTGAATCTTTGTTTTTATAAAAATTGGTTTTATAAATACTTTCAAAACAAAATTCTATAGGAAAAAAAAAGCTATTGAAGTTAAATTTACGATTCTCAGAGGTACCTTGAAGAATCACCTGCAATTAAAATTTTAAGTAAATTAGAAATCGAGTTATGTCTGATTCAATTATACCCTAATTAATTAAATTTTAACATATCAAGTGAATAATTTTAGATATATTAGTTTTTTAACACATGTTAAGTGTAGAAAAAATTGTGAATCAAGCTAAAAAATTTAAAAAATAAAATTTTCAACCATAACACAGTGCATGCAAAAATATTGATGCAAAACATATTGTACCTGCACTACAAAAGTGACACAATCCAAACAGACAGAATCACAGACTACATGGACTGGCTGAACAGCATAAGGGAGTTACAACTTGAATTTAACTTGTTAACAATGTTATGCCTTTCAATCAGCTTCAAGTACCTGTCTGATTTTGTACACACTTATACTCAAAATGAATAAATCTGAGTTGTGTTACTTTAGTAGCAAGGATTTGATACGAGAAAAGATTAAAAATAGTAATGTGTAAAATTATATATTTTACGCAAAATTATTCTAATACTAACTATACAAAGAATATTTGTTTAACTATACTGTTAACGCCTGTGTTATTGCGCAACCCTGTCGCGCATCTTCCATCCTACCCCACCCTTTTTATTCGTCCATTAATTACTGTAGATTGATTCCCGCGCTGTGGCGGATGTGTGAGAGATTCCTCTCAGTTCTCATGATAACTCCTAGGTTAGTTATCATTCTATTTTACAGTCCAACTTGTGAATGTTAATAAAACTGTGCACAGCTGCCAATACTCGTCGTGAACCTTTTTTGATTAAATTCATAAAAACTGAGCTATCGCCGAACATATACATTTTAATGTTGCAATCCTGTTCCCATTCAATGACCCCAATTCTAAGTGGTGAACACTACTGACGCCATATTTCTATCTCTTCAATAAAAGAAATGCTGAATCCCAGCAAAAAACTTTTTTTTTACATGTAATTTGTTAAATTCTATAAGAATTACACTATTTTAATTATAAGAAACACTTATGTCGAAATAATACCATCATTGAAGATCAGTTTCATTTTTATAATCGAATGGAACTTTCATGCAATCCATATTCAGGGTTCATACTCAATCTATGATAGTAAACATCAGGAGTTACTAAGGAATTTTTCAGGAGTTAAGTACTGTAAATTCAGAAGTTAACGGGGGAAATGTTACATGTCTAACACTATAATTTCCCTCTACATGCCTGGTTGTCGAGAATTGCAGTGCATTCTGCAACTGTTCCGAAAGTTTTTCTTTGCAGCTGTTGAGACGAAGCGCATGCGTAGAAGACTCTGAAGCACGGTAAGAATTTCGAATTTCAGAGACGTTTTATCGATTAAAAAAACACTATGTTTTAAGGTTCTACTAATCTTTTTCCCTTCGATGATAAATTTTCAGGAGATAAAGAGAAATATCAGGAGTAGAAACACAGTTTTCAAGAGTTATAAGGGCCCTTGTTAAAAAAAAATACATTTTAGGAGTTTTTCAGGAACATTAGGAGGCGTATGAACCCTGGAAGTAGATTGCTTTTTTTAAACTCGAGGGTTGTCCCAAAAACCTATCAAAAGAATATTTTCCCATTACTTTTACAGCTTATTATAAATTCAAATGAAAAATAAAGAAAATGTAATTTTGAATACATTATAAGCAGGTTAGGAGACGATTCTTCTAACATAAAACTCTGACATGTGAAAGTACATTATGTTACCCTTCAAATTCTTATTTGTGCTATGTACTCAAATCTTTCAAGAATGCATATTTAATTTAACAAAATAAATTACAAAAATAAGTAAAAAATTAATTTGTTGGTCATTCTTACCTGTAGTAGCAATACAGTCAAATCCAATGAAACCATAGAAACATGTTGCTGCACCAGACATCATTCCTGAAACACCAAACGGAAGAAAACCACCTTTCCCTGCCTCTTTGGGAACCTAAAGAATTTAATAAACAAATAATTTTTTCAAGTTATGAAGACAGATTTTCCATTTACATACTACAAAGGATTAATTGATCACAAGCTGAACATATTTTAGAAAAAAAGGTAATAAAGAAATGAGTGTTTATTACATTTCATCAACTTTAAATAACTTTAAAATGACAGTGACAAATTTGAACTTTTAAACACTGAGTGTATTAACATGTTCACTGCCATTGCACAATACCGAACTAGTAGGCAAAACATTTCATAAGGAGCAACTTTAATTTCAGTTTTAAAAACACAAGCTTCAGCTAATCTTATAAAATAGGCTACGATACTTTGCAATTTGCCTTTCTTTTCTCAACCAGACTTTAAAACCAAAATTAAAGAATTCTCGTTCAAGAACAGCTACTCGAAGTCCCTGCACCAGTAGAATATTCTGTTAAGAGAGAGCATCAGTTTTTGGCTGAGCAATAGACTTAATGGTACAGAAGAATAAGCATATTCAGTGTTTCTATACACCAAAGGGAACATATAATACTCATAGAATCACTTTGATGTCTGTCATCTAAAAATACTTGCTTACTAAAATATGAGGGAAATGATTATTGACAGAGTCCTCCCACCATATTTTGTATAGCACCAAACCGAATAGTAATAATGTACCTATCAGTACTAATTTCAGATAGTTTGTTTTCTCAAATTGGAAACTTTGAAATTGTAGATTAATGTTGTCCTCATGCTTAGTAGCTATTTAATAAATCCCTTCTATCCACATAAAATTTCCAGAGGGAGATCATGTATTTTTATGAACTCATCTGTAGAACACTTTCAACAAATAACCCAGGCACTACGTGGAAAATTGAAAGAACCAAATTTGATACACAGCTGGTCAATATATACTCAAATATAGACAAATTAAAAAAATCTTTAAAAACATTTCGAATTTAAAAAAAAAAGTTATTTTATAATGTGTTCAATAAGAAATGAAAGCTACAGTTCAGAGAATTTCAAAAATCTACCACATGTGTTGCATTATATAATCTAAATCAACAAACCATCAATTTAACAGTAAAAATTTATATGTTCTCCCATATTTCAGCAATCAACAGATAGGCTTACAGTATATTTATTATTTTAGTTTATCAAAATATCTTTTCTTGTGAATTTTTAAAAAAAATTTTGGATATGAAAAAAAAAATTAAAAAAATCACATTGTTTTTGGTACCAATTAAAAGCACTAGTCGAGAGGTTTAAAACAATACATGTATTGCTTAATATAAGCCATATCAACAAATATGTAATTAACTATAAAATACTATAAATACATTGCAACAATTTAGAAATACAAAATAAAAAGTGATACTAACATCTGATGGAGTCAGGTGCCAATTGCGGGTGTCAGATTTAATGGAGCCTGCAATTATGGCAAAAACGACCACTCCCAGGTTCATGATTGTAAAAATGTTGTTAAAGCGGGTGGATTCCTTCACTCCAAAGCACAGCATGACTGAAAGAAATTTGCATTATAACTGGCAATATACAACAACAAGTATAATATTGCTTATTTAGTATAATCGGATTATTGTACAGTTGAGTATTTTGTTTTTTCCTCAAAATGTTTATATTTATATGTACATAATAATTTTTCTTTTGATTATATCAGCTGGTCTGTCTTCAATATCCTTCAGTAAGCTGCTGAATTTGAGAGATGATTGGCTAATCTTTTTTAACAGAATCTTGCAACAAACAAGCTGAAATCTGATGCAACTGGGCTCTGAGCAAGAGAAGGTGAATCCACACCTGACTTTTTGCACAGTAGTAAGGAGTGGTATGCAATATAACAAGTTGCACAAACCAAAAGTTGAAATATACATCATTTTAAATCTATTTCACAGGGCTGCCACTGACTGTAAGCTTTGAAAATAGTTGCTTCAGTAGCCTCAGATGTTAAAAATAGTAGCCAAAATAGTAGTCTCAGACATTGAAAATAGTAGCCTCACTTTTCATAACTTTTAATAAAGATTGTTTTTTCAAGTCGGTAAAGACCTTCCTCTTGTTTTAAAGGTTTCAAGTTATCATCAAGATCGGAATAAAACTGCCGATTTACATAAACACGAAAACCCAGAGACACTCTTCTTCCAATTCAAAATAGTGTCCAATACATAACATCCCATACGGTAAAAGGCAAGTGTCTTGGGGGAGGCGCTATCGTACTTGCATAACTGCGATAGAAATTGACAACTCAACCTTACTCTCAGACAGCACCTAAGCAAAAAAACTTAACTTCACGCAAAAGCGACGGTAAAAATCGATTGGCAAAACAAGATATATAAATATATGGGTTTTTTCTTAATTTTCAAAGTCAAACAACTTTTTGGCAGTAAAACAAGTTTCATGTTTAAACAATTATACTACATATTGACAATGACATGCGAATTTACTTAAGGCCAGAAAATTTAAATTTTTAACAGGATAGTAACAGAATTTGAGAAATAAAATTCCCCAACATTTCCCTAATTTCCAGAAAATTCCCTGATGTGCATCTCTGTCGACGTTATCATTAAAAAAAACAAAGAACATATTACCAGTTTAAAAATACATAAATTTGACTATTTACAGTTACATTTACTTATCAAAGTATAATTGCACCAAAATATAAATTTAGGCTAAAAATCAAAACAAGCATCTTTAGAGCATTAAAAAAATGGAAAACAAAAAAAAAAACCACAAAATTCACATAAACCAATTTACAAACTACACCCATACTTACTAACTTCAAGGAAAAGAAACTAGTACAATACTTTTCTTTTTAATTAAAAAAATATTACAAATAAAACACATTATTTTCTTTAATATATGTCATAGGCTTTATCCTATTCATAAATTTTAAACAGTGTCCTAAATATTTACTAAACTTGGGCATGCACGAGCATGAAATTTAAATAATCAGCATTTTGCTATTCAGTCATAAATTTCACTAGGTATAATATTTCATAAAAAATTATGTCTTTTGAAGTTGAAAAAAGATAAATAACATAAATTGCATCAAAGAAAGGCTTGAAATTAATACCTTCTTATAAAAATTAATTACTCATAGATATATGGAAATAAATTTTGTACAACAAAAATATTATCTTAAACCACTAAAGTACATATTAAATGAGGCAAAAAATTATTTTCATAAAACATGACAAGCATAGCATTCGGCAGGGGAAAAAGATGCATGGACTTTTTTAAAAAATTCCATGACCCTTTGCCTGAATGTATGCAGTAGCGAGTACAGATTATTATTTTTTGAAGGGGGAGGATGATGTTTCAATTCTTTATTATATTAAACATATTGTTGCGTTGGACGGGTTCGAAAGATTTGACGCCAAAGCAGATCAAAAACTTGCAGAAATTTATTCCAAAATAACTCTTCACAGTTCTCTTACAGCTCCAGAACTTCTCGTTCTAGTAGACACAATACAGCTCTTTTCACCTCAATAGAGCACAAAACAGCAGTTAAAAACTTGACAACTGCTAAATCGCCGCAAAAGACAATGCAATACAGTTCGCTCAGTATCTCCAGTCAACTAATTCAGTGACTCAAAATCCAAGAACAACAGTCGACTCACCAGTCAACTAATTCAGTCACTCACAATCCAAGAACTACTCAGGTCAGGAATACAGCTCTCACAATGAACGTTGAGAGACAACTAACTAACCCACTCATGGCCGTGCTTATATAAGGGAGGCTGCAAACCTTCTTGAAACTTCTAGAGGTAGATGTTTGGAGAACTTTCCAGATAGTATTCGAAAAGCCCTATACATGTACCGAAAATGTCGCCAAATGGTCGCCAAGTTTGGCGACATTTGGCGATTTCTCACCAAATTTGGCAACAAAAATTAGTCGCCAAAACCGTCGCCAACTTGGCTCTATCTCGCCAACTTGGCTCTATCTCGCCAATTTGGCGAGATTCCCATTACCATAATGTTAAATGGCCTGCCTTTTGAAACTCGCTTCCCAGAGTTACCTCTGTAAAACCCGTTATCAAGCGTTGAGATGCTCACTGCAGGGAAGCCGATTTAACGACGAACTATTGCACTGCCTTAAGCGAAATGTACATAAATTTTACTATTTACAAAATTAACACTACGAAATATTTACAAATATACAAAATTCGTAACAATATAAATCAAAAACACATATCACTTTCAGTTAATTACGCTTAATAAAATATGAAAATAAAAGTACAAAAAAAAAATCAAGTACAGGATCTAACCCTTTTTGCTCATTAATGCCTATAGATTTGTTGCACAACTATAACAGTGCAGTAAAGGGTTAATAAAAACAAAAAAGTATAATGGAATCAATTTGAAATATTAAGGAATTTAGGATTCTAATATATTATATTGACAAAAAACACAAGTCACGAAGAAAAACAATCATGTCTGTAAAGGATGCAGTCAGATTTAAGTTTGAGGATTTTTTTTAGCAATAATGCACCGGCGGTGGGGAAGCTATAAGATAACCAAAAATCTAACGGAAATACTATGTAAATAATTGTTCCAAGCATAACAATGATCTCTGAAAGTAGGGGGGAAAAAAAGGATAAAAAAAAAAGCGGAATATGAACGTGCGGTTGTGGGCCGAGGAGAGGGGATTGCCCAATTTGGCTCAACTGCCGAGAGTAGAAAAAGGTCGGAAACTTCGTACTCCCAAATCGGCCAACTATCCAGATATTGAGCAACTTTTACGAAAAAGCACATGAAAAAAACCTGTATTATTCAAGAAGGAAAACTCAAAAATTTCAAAATTCCCTGATTAAAGAGAAATCTTACAAAATTTCTTAACATTTACCTGAATTCCAGGTTCTGTCGCCACCCTGTTTAAGCTACATTCAAAGTAATTAAATTGCCTCAAAATTTAAATTATTTTATTATTTATAAATTTAGCTACAACATTGAATCTCTAATCATTCTGAATCGATTGACCTACACGGCGAAATCGTTCACCACATCGGCACAAATCTCAAACATAACGTCTATATAACCTCAATACTGTCCATACTGATAGCATTTTCTTCCGGCGTTCACCACAAATTCATTTTTGTTAAGTAGAGTAAATACAGCTAAATAATTTGATATTTCGGAATATAACAGTGTATGCTCTAGCGCCTTGCACGGCAGAAACTAACAGGCAGGCGAAAATGACTGCGGTAGCCATCAAAAACAACAATCACGTGTGAGCGGTTATTATCGTCGGACTAACAAAATGACCACTGTACCCGCGAATGTGAGCAACTATTTCGATAGTATTTGCTCTCTTCCCTCCCCTTAAAAAAATCACCATTTTGAGAAAATTGTCCTTACCTTAGTGCCAATTTTTTTTCGTGCTACTATCAGACAGTATCCAATTTCTTAAAAAATAGTCGCCTCAGGCCAAAAATAGTTGAAAGTTTTGTTAAAAATAGTCGTTTTGGGCCGTTTTTTCATTGAAATAGTCGCCATAGTCTCCTTGACACTAAAATAGTCGCTTTAGTGGCCTTTTTAGTCGCCTGTGGCAGCCCAGTTTTCAGTATGTTAAGGGGACTTCATCACTGAATTTGATACACGCAGGTCACTGGTTGACCTTTTTATTCTTTATTATAAATTCTTTTGCGACAATCATTGAAATCACTGGGAATCTCAGAGAGAGTGCAAGTGCTAAATTAATAAACCTAATCTCGAAATAATAATTAAAAATAATACAACCAATAAGTAGAACATACAACTATAGAAAAATTATAATTTTTTTCTAGAAGAATTATCGATCAACATACTTGCTAAAAATATTGTTATTCCAAAAGCCAAAAAGTCTGGATACTCTGACACATGATGAATGTTCATAGGCATATGCTCCTTCATGAATTTTTCCATCGTCCCATTGAAAAGCGAGTCAATGTAGCCGCTATAACCTCTTGCAACAGAAGCAGTTCCTAAAAACAAATTATTTAAGAAACATATATGGCAAATGAACAACCAGTAATTAACAATCTTGTGTACACAATAGTTTCGTATTGCATGAAATATTGCTTTATTGTTAAGCAGAATAATGACATGAGACAAACGTAAGGATTTACGAATTATAGTTAGATATTTTTAATTTTTCATGGTTATTTAAATTTTTCAGTCTTCCATATTAACTTTGATTTTGTGTGTGGTGGGCAAATCTTCAGAGAGCTAATTAACACACTTAACATCATCCAATGAAGTCCGTTGCATGGAACGGATTAAATTTTAATCAACGTTTTTTTTTGTGGTGGTCAAACACTGTGAAGAGTTGATTTCTCAAAATTGTTTAACAGTTCACAATGAATATAAATGTTTGATAAATTTTTTTAGGACTAAGTTGAAAATATTCACATAACTCTCTTGCACTCTATAAACACAAACCTTAGTACATAAATAACATTTTGTTTAGAAACAAAATATTTTGCAAAAATGCTCATTTTAGACAGAGATAAATTTGTTAGTAGTTTTTGTTAAAAGTTGCTAACACAGGCAAGAAAATATTGACATTTGATTCTAGAGATTGTAACAATAATAAATGAAATAAGATACTACTTTTCAAATATCGCAATATTTATTACAACTAAATCTTTTGCACAAAAAAAAATGATAGCAATAATAATTTGATTCAATTCGCATGAAATATAATTGTATTTATTACAACAATTTATATAAATATTTCAAAAGAAAGGCAAGACATTCTTTAGCTACTTAACTTAACAACTTTTGATAATAAGAACCCATTAACATACTTACCAATAACATATTCAAGTATAAGATTCCATCCGATGATAAAAGCCATCAATTCTCCAACAGTAACATAACTATATACATAAGCCGAGCCAGCTTTAGGTACTCTGGCACCAAATTCAGCATAACAAAGACCTGACAAACACAAGGATTTATTGAAATGTTTAAATCACCAATTACAAGAAAGCAAGACACATAATATAAAATATATTGTGATGCATTATTTAATTCAAAGCTAAATATTAAAATAATGACCCTAAAACAAGGTTTTCCATATTGTGGTCTACCAACAGCATGTAAACAGTAAGAGTTATATCTCAGGTTTTCTGAAGGGGCTGAAAATTCTCTATAACAAACTATACTAAATTTACTACCTATAAAGCTAAACACTCCTGTACCTAGGTGGCCGGTGGGAAATGGCGTTTTATAAGTGGGCCCGCGAACAGGTTATTAGGAGAAAAAAAGTGTCCACAAAGAAAGATTTCAGAAACACAGCTTTGGAATACTAATTTTAAAGTTTATGTTAGCTTTTCTTTGCCTGAAAGTATCAGCCTAATAAATAGTTAAAACGATAACAGAAATATATAAATATTGTTTATTATTCATAGTAACTGTTGTGTATTTATCGCAAGACACTGCACTATCTGCTCTGCAAGATAGGGAACAATCATCAAATAGTTAACCGAAGATGGTAGACTAAAAATAACAGAGCTAGGAATCAAACCATGTGTGTAAATACTTAAGATGTGACGTGGAATGTTTGATATACACTCACTCCGAATATATACATTATCACAGACAGTTTACACTACAACAAGATACAATAGTAACAGCTTGTTTATTTTAGAAACATCATTCTAAAAAAGAAATATGAATACAAAATATTTGTTAAAAAGCTATTTTGTAATTGCATATAATAGCCTAATGATATATTCACTTCTTCCAAATAGAAAATTAACTGTATCTAATTTAAATATAAAATTATTATTTGTTAATGCATATGATAGTTAATCAATCCAGTAATAAATACTACTTTGAGTTTGTTATACCCATAGCTGTCTGTTTAATACAAAAGCATTATTTCTGAG
Source organism: Linyphia triangularis (assembly GCA_963978545.1). NCBI lineage: Eukaryota > Metazoa > Arthropoda > Arachnida > Araneae > Linyphiidae > Linyphia > Linyphia triangularis. The sequence goes on from OZ021729.1 coordinate 60,843,469, forward strand.
CATATAAAAGCATTATTAAAAGCAAAATCACATTAAGAAAGAGACTAAGCTAGCAATTTCTTCTAATGTACAAGTTAATTTTTTCTTTACAAAAATTAAGACAACTAAAAGTACAACACACCATCACGTAAAAAAAAAACAATATTATATAAGTCACAAGAATAGAATGATTCTGCAGACTCAAACTTACTTACCTGCAAAGACTGATGCCACAGCAGCTATAAAAAAAGAAATATTGACGGCAGGTCCTGCCTTGGCACCTGCTACTTGACCAGCAAGAACGTAGATCCCTAGGCCCAACGTGCTGCCAATACCTGAAAAATAGTTTTCATTCTTTTAATTAAGCTGTTTTAAATACATTTCAGCAATATGAATTCCCAATTGCAAAATCAGCTATATCCACATCAAGTTGTATTTTGTAGCCAAGACAGAAAACATTTTCTTTTGATATAAAATATAGCATAGCAAGATTAATATAATATAAAAAAATAAATATAATATAGCAAAACAATTAAAAATATAACATGAAAACTTTCTAAGATTGAAGCCAGAAAAACGAATTCTTGGCTAATTATTTTAGTTTTCTCACACACAGCAGTTTTGCCAGTAAACAACTCAACTATTAAATTTCCTTACAAGTATTTAAAAAAAAAAAAAAAAAAAAAAAAAAAAAAAAAAAAAAAAGAGAGAGAGAAATGTAAATGATCATGAAGTATCTAAAATAAAATTGTTTTACCAAATGTGTACTTTAAGAAAAATTAATAAGTTATCAGCAAAAAGTAATGTTTGCAAAAGTTATATTGATCAATTTATTTTATTGTACTAAAATATCCTACCTGCATAAAGTTTAAAAAGATTTAAAGCTGGTTATTGCTGACATCAACTCCAATTTATGACCTCAATTCCTTTTTATAATACTTCTTTTAAATATCTTGATGAATCATTCAAATGCATGGTAAACATAATGTTTCAAGATAAAAGTAATTATTTTCCAAATCAGTTTTTGTAAAAAAAAAAGTAGGTGTAGTTTCAAAATAAACTTTTTTTGCCCTATTTCATTCATCTCTAAATCAATCAATTGAAAAAAAAAAAAATCAAATCCAATATTAATAGAACTTATATTTAAGATCCAAAACATAATGTGAATAACTTATTTTTTACTGTTTATACCCTATAAGTATAAGTACACTATTTGTTATAGATGCACATGTACATAATAAGTTTAGAAATCAAACCATCTATTTTTCAATAATTTTTTTAAACATAATGAGGAACTTTCACATTTTTTGGTTTTATTTTTAAATAAAAGTAGAGAAAAAATCATGAAAAACAATACCATTCTTTCGAAAATTTCAGCTTGGATAGATAGTTAAAAAAAATTATTTAGTTTTTCAATTTGCGATTTGGTGGGAAAAAGTTACTTTTGTATGTGACGTCAATACGCAGATGATGAACAAGTCTAACACATGTTTTAGACAAGGAGAGAGGGAGATTCCTCCTTGGAATTTTGAAGGAATCTATGCATAACTACGTCACGGTTTTTTAAGCGTTTTTGGTCATGTGACTTTTGCTTTGATTTCAAATTTGATTTTTGATTAATTGAAAGCATAAAGGTAAAAAATAATTGCACTGCTCAAATATATTCATTGGATAACACTAGGCTTGGGCGATGTTAACATTTCTGCATCGCGATATATCGGGAAGCATGCATCGCAATGTCACGATACATCACGATGTTAACTATATATTTTTTACAAAATACTATAAAACAACGTTTTCATAACACGCTATGTAGCTGAAAGTTATGCTTAATTAGCTTTGCAACATTTTATTGAATTCATGTATGGAAGTTTATTTTAAATAACATGAGCAGCGACCGAATTACTTTCAGAGGGATACACAAAGCACCCAAGGGTTATAAGCCGGTTATTATTTATTTTTTTTGGCGTTTAATCCGGATTTTTTGATTTATCTATCTTAATGAAATTTTACTTTGTTGTTATCCACGGAGGGAGAGGAGGAGGGGGGGGGGGGGGCGAGGACAAGTGCACTTCCTGGCGGTGCACATGTTTCTTTAGTTATTGGATATTCTTAATTATTAAATCAAAAACATACTTTATAATGAATATTGTATTACTTACTATATACAATATAACTATTAAACAATAAAAATAAAATTAATGCATAACATTTAAAATTCTAATGATCTTTATTTTGTGCCAAAAAAAAATCTGCATTTCAGCATTTTTAAGAGGCAATGTTGGATTGAGTAATTAATCTTATGGAAATAAACTTATTCAAATCGTAGAAACTGAAAAAAAAAACTATAAAACATTTATTTACTTACGAGTCAGAAGAAAAAATCCTTCAACGTAAATGGGGGAAAAATCGTTTATAAGTATTTAAGCAATCAAACTAGAGAAACAACTAGTATCCATCCATGCGCTAGTTCATACTGATTTTGGCAGATATAACAAACCATCATAGTAATAAACAACCTGATTATCTTAACTGGGTAAGAAGTAGACATAAATTACTACGCAAGAATACAGCAATCCCCTTGATTTAATAAATAAAGCAAAGCTCTCAAAGGGTAAAAATGTTAGATAAAAAATCCTGAAGTTAATGTAAAAGATTTAAAAATACAAAAATGTAATATTTTATTTCTTCCAAGTTAGAAAAAAAAAAAAAAATCAAAAATGAAACACAAAAAGTTTAGAAAATACGCAATTGAATTCCAAAAATAGAATATCAAGGTCTTTTATCTGATGACAAATTAAATAAAAATCAAAACGTTTTTTATGAGTTGAGAGAACAAAAAAAAAATGTTCAAACAATAAAAGGAATACTTCTTTCATCGGATCTCCAATATTACTAGACTAACTGGCGCCTGAAAACCACCTCGTAAATTTCAATACTCAGCTGTAAAAACGAAACAGGAAATAAACGCGAGACCTACAAAGAAAAAAAAATACATCGTACAATTGAATCATAATTTTAACATGTCATACGTGCTTTTTTCCCCTTGAAATGTGCACTTTTTTCCAACTTTATTTTAAATTTCAAAATCCAGGGGATGCAAAAGCGAATGCAACATGTAATAAGTGATTAAGTGCGCGATGCCATCTGTGGCATTTTGTTTCTATTCAATCATGGAAACATCGCACATACCGGATACGATTACCACGATGATGATACAGCAAAAGCAAATGGAAATCGTCTCAAACGGCGCGGTGTAGCTGTTACACTACGTTTCTATACAGTCTTGGATACACCGCGCATATGCAAGGAGGATTACTGCGATCTGGTGAAGAATCGAGTCGCAAACGGCGCGGTGTCGACGGTTCCAATACGTTTCTATAGTATTTTAGAAACACTGCGCATGAATCGTGGCATCATCTGTTCTTCGTCCTTGAAGTGCTAGGCAATGAGTGTATCGCGCTCTCGTCAAAAAAGATCGCGATGTATCGGTTTAGGGAAAATAGTAACACCGGTTTGACGATGTTGATTTCACACCGATTTTAGACGATGTATCAATACATCGCCCAAGCCTAGATAACACTAGAAAATACAAAAAAATTTCACTTTCCTCACTTGTGCAAGTTCCTCATTGGAATATTCTTATAAAATTATTTATGTTTTTAAAAGAATTTTTTTTTTATTTTCTTAAAGATTGTAATTTTAATACAACTACATCAGTTTTATTGTTCATAACAAATCACTAAAAGTTACTTTTTATTGAAATAAAAATACTTCAATAAGATCTGTTTTTCCTGCATTAGCAGCTGAAACCATAAAGGTTTATGTATAGCCCAGAATTGCAAACCACAACATACAAGTCATGGATTGTTAACTGTATGTCTTCAACCATAATCATTAAATAACTTCAGACTTTTTATTTTTTGCAACTACAGTTGAATTGAATAAAAAATAAGCAGATTCATATGAGCTTTTAAAAAGCAGAAGATTTTAAGCAGTTTTCAATTAATTTAATTTTTTTAAGGATTTCATAAATTTGTAGCAACAAGAACTCTTGTTTTCTTACACAAAAATTCAAAACACTACGTTATAAAAATCTAAATTGACTAATAAACAATTTAAATGAAATTTCAGTATTTTTTTTAAAGGGGGCCATTGGCAATAAATAAAATATGGGTAAAACTTCAAAGTACGGTATAGATTCTGCACCAAGGTGATATTCGCCAATAAATGCCAGCAGCTGCCATTTTTAAATAACAAGTTAACTGCCTATGGTTGCCATAATTTGGCACGGTTTTATGTAAACAATACTTGGCACAGAATCTGTACCGTATTTGGAAGTATCAACAGCTCTCTTTAATGGAAAAGTACTGGAATTTCATTCACAACTTGGACAATTATTTTAACTGTGTTTAAAGGAACTTCATCCACAATTGAATTAAAAAGAAGTTGTGTTCCCAGAAATCAACGATTTCAAGCAATTTGGACATTAAAGCTGCTTTACCAAGATGGGTCCAAACCATTTGAAGGATGAAATAAGAAAATTAAATAGAAATACGGAGAGAGAAAATATGAGAATACATGTAGAGATGTCAACTTTCCCACACTTTTTACGGAAGTTCTTTTTTGGGAGGGGAATTTTTTATGGAAATCTACAAGAAAGACCACTACCTTTTGAAATTCAGCAATACTTTCACTATTGCCAAGATTTATGTTGTTTTCACTGAGTGGTACGCTGATGTAATAGTTGCTATTGTATTCATTCATTGTAATGTAAGAGTATTGGTTGTAAATAAACCATAAAAAGAAGAAAATTCCATAAAGATTATGGAAAATCCGTAGAAAAATTGGTCCTGTAGGTACATATATTCTAATTTTTTATTTTTTTTTAAACTCTAACATTTATGAATTTTTAAAATTATTTTTTAATCATTAATTTTATTGTAGTAGCTTTACAGACCACTTTTGGCCTCTTCGTAGATCAATCGTATGGAACACTGCCCTGGCTTATTTCTGCTACCAATGAAAACTTTAATAATAAACCCCAATGTACACAAGAATGAAAAAAATTATTACTTACCAAGAAAAGTAAGATCCCACGTTGAGAGACATCGGTTTAATTTTGTGTCCTCCAATTCAACGTTTATGGGTTTTCGCCGAATCAAAGCTTTCACCAAACTTTTTGCGCCGTTCATTTTTTGAAAATTTGGTGGATACAAAAACTCTTTATGCTACGAAGAAAATTAAAAAATAATTTCTATTGAAAATTCACAACCTTAATTATTTATTTTTAATTAACATGCATATTTCTATATATAGCTATTGTCACTCGGAAAGTGTTCCACTAGATAATTACTGATTTGAAAAAATTTGTATACGATATTGAAAAAACTTTCAATTATTGAAAAAATAAACACAGAACTATTGTAAATTAACCTCTATATAATGAAAACCAAAAAATATTTCTTAAAACAAGAAATTTTCTTGCGGAATACACAATGTAGTATAAGGCAGTTCAATGTTTGGTAAATTTAGTACTGGTCCTTTGAATTCAGCTTTTATAAATATAATTGAGCTATTTCTTTAAAATTATGGACCCTATAAAACTTTACAGAGGGTGAGATTAGGATTTCAATTTGAAAATAAAATTACTAAAAATCACCAGTGCATCTGTACCGATTAATAGGTAATCATGTTCTTTCCAAATTCGCAATACATTCAAAATAACTTAATTTCGTATTTAAATTGAAAGCATGAAATAGATATATACACATTTAAAAGCACAATTGTCCATCAATTAAAAGAAGAAAAAAAAAAGAAGAAAAAAACAAGTAGAAATTATATTATCATAAAATGTAACATTTTGTTTTAAAAAAATTCTATTAAAACGTGCAATAAAAACTCACACAAGGAAAAAAATTAACAAAACCTTAAAAAGGAAAATTTGAAAACAGCCATTGGTTAGTTAGACTAATAAAACATACATTTTGTCGTATACTAAAAATTGAATCTAAGCCCAGGGGCTTGCAAGTTACTTTAAGATTGCATCATCACAAAGCCCCCCTTGTAGTTTGGTTAACAATGATATTTACAAATACTTTCAGAAATGTAAAACTAACAAATTTACTAGAAAACGATAGGTTACTTACGAATGAAATCCAGACAATCAGGTTCGATAGACAATATTTACCAAATAAAACTCTTTAAAACCAACCCCTTATGGTTAGTTTAGTCAACCACGTTTTTCGGCGTGATCTAACTCTAAACCGAGCCGAAATTTTAAAAAAGTCTCCGATCAAGATTCTAAGCAGACATAGACGAAATTCATTCTTTAAAACAGATTAAACACACAATATCATTCCGTAAACTTCCTGGGGAAATAGGAATTAAAAGCTAAGAGAAATACTACACTGTCAACACGATCAAACACATAGCAGAACTAAACCGGGCAGAAAATGCTTTGGGAGCAAGATTCGAATGGAGAAATGCAGCTCGAAGAGCGCATGCGCAGAGACGTTTACGTGGGATCAGTAGGTGAAGTGGATTTTTGTTGGATGATTTTCTCTTCACATCTTTGAAAATGTTTCCTTATCTTAGTTTTCACCGCGCGCTCGTGAAGTCGGAAGGGAAAACTAAACATCATTTCCAGTGTAATTTACTAGCAGATGGTTCCACAAATACAATTTTAATATTCCTTCTTGTAAATAGAATGAAGGCGAGCAGATGGTAGCGGATTGAAAAGGTACAGGTTACTTCGTAACGGATAGCAGATGTCAAAAAGTGTTTTTGCTATTATTCCTGGTCTAGTGTGTAACGAATGGATGATGTCGATTTGTGGCATAAATTAGGCATCAAACTGCGTGATGGCGACATGTGTGTGCGTCAGCATTTGTTGATGGTTTATGCGAATGACTGCTTCGTTTTATTTCCGGATGACATTGCACTTAGAACGTTGAATTTACCACCATTTTTTTTTTTATTTTTTTTTTTTAAACGAACTATTGTTTGTTATGACATTGCAATTATGTTATTTTACTATTCTCTTGTATTTCTGTCACTGAATTATAAACGCTACAAAATTAAACGCGCCATGCTGATTGTGAAATCAGAGTTCTCTGGTAGAAAAAAATAAGGTAGATTAAAAATAAGGTTTTTACAATAAATCCTTTAAATGCATTGTCAAATTTTATGTGCAGTTGCAACTTATTGAAATGAGTTTTAGCTCAGATCGAGTTTTCATAGCGTTTGGCTACTAGGAAGGCTACTAGAAGGAAACATTAATTTCATTTCTTTGACAAACTTTAATTTTCCTCTCGAGATCTTAATAGAATGCATTGTAATCGACACCGAGTCCATCTGCCAAGTCTCAAGGCGATTGGATGACGGCAAGTGGGTTAATTAGCTTTCCGATTTGCCCGTTACAAACAGACACACAGACAAAATCGAATTTGCAATAAGGGATTTAAAAAGAAAAAAATATTGTCCAAGTAATTTATTTTGTTTTGCATTTATAAATTAACTGAATTTTCACAAATTGTAGAATTTTTATTTAAAAGTTGGAGGAAGAGAAGAAATAAGCTTGTCCTGCCATCCAACAATTGAAGAACGAATTTCAAAGAAGTGGATTTCAAAGTTCCAATGAGACTCAAAGTTTAAATTAATACAATACCATGAGAAAACTGACGGGATTTATAAGTTCCATGTGTAAATAAAGGGTTAAGTAATTCAGAGATTTTTTTTAGCTAAAATTTTTTCACAGCTGGATAACGTTTAAATAAAACATTACAAAATTCACATAAGATCATCTTACCTAAATGTCTTGCATCTCCGGATCAAGTGACCATAGATGGATCAGCTTAGATCTTAAATATTCCAAGGTCTGGTAAAAATTACAAGGAAAGACAACCCACAGTGCCTAGAGAATATCCCGAGGGGTTCTTTATAGGAAGTGAACAAACCTAACATAACCCAAATTACTTTTTAAAATAATTTCAATAAACAATTTTAAATTTTTCAACGAAAGAAATCAGTAAAGATAATCAATTTTATCATCAGATAAAAGGTCATTACCTATATGTTTATACAGTTGGACCAATGCTGATGAATACATGCATCAATGGCTAAAAGGAAATTCTGAAATAAACTGATTATAAAAAAATAGTAACAATTATGATTTGCATTGGTCTTCGTAAACAATTCGATAGAATGGAGTTTAGGAATTTCAATTATCTGCTTACGCAAAAACAATGTCGCGTTTTTGCTCGCTAATGACTATGCCCTTCAAAATACGATGTGTAGCACAGTTTAAAGTGACACTGATGTCTTTAGGAAGAAGATTTTATTATATTTTAAGCAGGGACGACGCGAACGGGGGGCGTAGGGGGCGACTCGCCCCCCCCCCCCCAAAAAAAAAAAAAGATTTAGAAAGTTGGACAGTCGGCAAATTTTCTAAATTTTATCGAGATTTTCCTTTTTCTAAAGTCGATCCACAATAAAATCGAATTGAATGAAAAAAAAAAAAAAAAAAGTCGAATAAAAATATTAAAAATATCTGAATGCAGCGTGACCCCAGTTTCGGCATTTTTACACTAGAAGTCTATTATAGGGGAGTCTGTGTCTTTTTTGCCGGCTACAATGATGGACTGCGAACACAAATATTACCATATAAATATCTTCATTATCTCATCCCGTCAAAGTTTTTAGAAAGGCTGGTAGTCAGCACATTTCTGAAATTTCATCCCTTCTTTAAAAAATCCTTACGGACGGATGTTTCAAAACATATTGAATGGAAAAAGTACAAATAATTAAAATCATTATTAGTATTATAAAATTTTGATCACAATGCAGCCTCAGTTGACGGTCGGCAATTTTGAATTGGAATAAGTATATCCTTTTTGACAGGAACGTTAAAGTAATCTAATCAATGATATCTTCACTTACATTAGACAACTTTGATGTGTTACAGTAGATGATATGCTTGTAGTTTTGGTACGTCAGATAACGCCTCAAAAACCATAACATACACATTAAACCTCATTTACATAAAGTTTGTAATGTATATCATATGAGTTAAAGGTTTTATACAAAATTTTTGTATACAAAAATTGACAGCATTTTACAAAGTTATTGCAATTAATGTCAAGTAGAACTCTATAAATGATGTTATATACAGGATGGCCATAAAGAAACTTTGCAGATATATGGACCTCTAACGGCAGTATCGTTCAACAGATTGAGTCGAGATTTCAGGTATAGTTATTCAGAGGTATGATGTCGGAATTCTGTGAATTTCGGCAAAATGGCGCTCACGATTACCACGGTTATGGTTACGAATGGCAACGCCTACTTTTTCCTATCGAAAAATGATTACCGCATGCGAAAACCCGAAAGAACGTTGGAATGGTACGTGTATCACAAAAAAATGGACGCACAAAATACAGATCTGCGAACTGCCAACAAAAACACGATCGGAGCAATGGAGGCCGCTCACGAAATATTCAGCTTAGAAAACCGATTAAATTGCCTGTGATGGCACTCATGTGAACTTCGGCCTCTGTCAAATGCAAATTTCCATCGTGGGCTTCAATCGCGTTTTTGTTGGCTGTACGTAGAGCTTTTTTTTTGTGCATCCGTTTTTTTTTGTTTTTTTTTGTGATACACTCTTTAGGGTTTCCTCATGGGCTGAGCATTTTGCGACAGAAAAAAGTAGGCGTTGTCATTTGAAAATTTCGTGCATATAACTATGACCATTACTGTGAGCGCCATTTGTTGAAATTCACAGAATCTCGAGCCTCTGAATAACTATACCTGAGATTTCATCATGATCTGTAAAACGGAACAGAAGCTAGAGGCCCATATATCGGCAAAGTTTCTTTATGACCACCTTGTACTTCATATATTGAAGATGCATTCCCAAAATAATGCATGCCACATGTAAACTGGAAGGCGATATCGAATTTATTCTAACAAAATAATCTTTGGAAAAGTGTTGAAAGGTTTATTATAATACTATCTAAAATTCTTAATGTTTTCCGTGCTCAAATAGCTGTGGCCCGACACTGTCCGATACAAACAGGTTCAGTCTATTGCAAATTGTGAGTATCCTTTCACTCCTATCCTCGATTTCTGACGTAGTTTGGCCTTTGTGTTGCCCTTGTGGCTTATAAATCTGAAAAATAACCAACCAACCTGTCCTGGATTTCATCACTTTAATAATCTAAACATCGCGGGAAAATTGTCTTTCAGATAAACTAAGATTTTTTAGTCTAAATACCTTTGAAAATATTTCAAATTGGATCAATAAATCACAAATTAGGATCATAACTATTACATGTGGGTAAGGGAAATGGGAGTGGGTTTTTGGAAATTTCATGTTGACAGTGACGTTTCTCTTGCTTTAAAGATCAAATGTGCAACTTGTTCTTCCTCAAGATCGGATTAACACTGTGGTTTTGAATACCTCCTCCCCTTCCACCCTTCCCATAAAACCCTCAGTTACTATTCCTTATATAGTTTGGTATGCTGTGCTAAAAATTATAGCATGCTTTTCTGCAGAATATTTTGTCACTAAATTCGAAGTTCAATTAGTTGCGAATAATTTACCTTTTTGCATATAAATATTATAGTTTGGTTTAATGCTAAAGTAATCCATTTCATTTTTAATCCAGCTTAGGAAAAAAACCTAGCATTTTCAAGTATACTTTCCTTCTTGAACAAATGATTATTGTTCAAAAAACGAGTAATATTCGCAGAAATTATTGCTGAAAAACCATACCACATGAATGAAAAACCACAAAAAAAAAAAAAAAAAAAATCATTAAATTAAATCCAGCAATTTTAGTAAAAATATATACTCGAAGTAACTACTTTTAAGATGTAGGTTCCTGGATTGAATTGTTACAAAAAAATTAAGTTTTACTATTCACACACTTTCAAGAAAAATCACAATCTTTTCTTTTTTAGTTAGGAAAATGTGTTAAAAAGTATGTAAAAATTAAATAATTAACAAATCGTTTTTAATAATTATTATCTTTTGCAATGCAATTATAGTGTCCATTAACGCCTACATGATTATTTGCAGGGAGATGTAAGGCGACAAAAGTTTTTGTTTAATCCTTGATTTTTTGAAGATGGGAATTGGATTTCCTAATTGGATGTTAGTTAATAATTGTACATTAATTTTCTGTTCAAATTGATAAATTAATATCTATATATTTTTTTCTTGTAAATTTTACCACTTTTTTTCCCACGCTACTTTATTTTTCGAAATCCAGAGGGGAAGGAGTGCAAGTGCATGTTTCTTATGTCCTTGACATTGTATCTATTATAAAAATCGCAGAGTTTCGCGTAAAGAATTTTCTGTAATAGAGTACGCCAGAATTTTAAAAAGAAGAATTTTTCCAGAATTTGTTTTTTGATGAACCTTTATACAATTCTTTATAAAAAAGTCACCTATTCGATCAATAATTTTCATCTATTTAATTTCGTGTTAAAGTGCTATTTTCCAACCACTTTTACACGTTACTATTTTTTTTTTTTCGAAACTGCAATTTGAAAATTTAAAAAAAAAGTTGTATCGAAATGAAGCACTTGTACTTTTCAGTTTACTGAATTGGTTTAAGATTGTGGGGGAAAATTCTATCTATCTGCAAGGTATAAATGTCTCTTCCCCCCTGCCCCCAAATAAAAACGCTTCCAAAAATAATCTCCTTTGTTCGGAGAGGAAGGGTTAATTTACTAAAAATTAAATGATTTTGAAGGAACTATAATGTGATGGAATTTACATAAAATTTGACATTAATTACGTATTAATAAAATGCCATAAAATATTAAAAATTGTTTAGATGGTAATTTAAAAGTAATTAAAACTAATTGCACATTAAATAAAATAATTCACAATTAAATAAAAAAAATGCATTAACAATTAGTTTTACATTAATTAATAATTAATTATGTATTAATTAGTCATATATTAATTAAAAATTATTTATACGTTAATTTTACATTAATAAAAATTAGTTAACAATTTATTAGCACTTAATTTTTCTACATTTACACCGGACATGCCTTGATTTCAGTCGGCAAAAGGATGTCTACGCCCCCCCAAACAAAATTCTTAGCGACGGCCCTGATTTTAAGACGCATATCACGCGATTATTTAAATTATTTTCTTCGTTGTTTTTTTTAAGTTAAAAGGACTAAGAAATCCCTATGAAATGACATAAATGCGAAATGTTGAAAGACGCAAAAAAGAGACAGGTTATATAATGGATTGAACAGGTATGGAAATTTAAAATAAACCGGTTTGAAAAATGGTTCAATGGGAGTAAATTTGATAATGGTTGCATATGGTCTATCATAGATGAGGGCCATTTTCAGTTGGACGGATTTTTCAGTATACAAAACTTGTGGTAATGGGGTACTGAAAACCCGTCAATGTGTCTATCAAAACCACTGCATTTCGCAGAAGTGATCGTTTAGGTTTTACTATTCAGAAAAGGGATCATAGGGGTCTATTTCATGAGGAAAATGATGAATTCAGTCCGTGATATTCTGGTTTTAAAACAATTTGTTGCCACTATCCAATATTGCAACTAATTTTGCAAACCGGTGTATATTAAAATTCCATACCTGTCTAACCAACATACCACTTGTCTCATCTTTCGTCTCTCGCCGTTTCGCAGTTACGTCATTTCAAAGTTAAGGAGTCCTTTCTGGAAGACCCCGTACTTTAACATGTCTGGTGTACCTTGTTTGAATTCAACAGTAGTGAAATGACCTGTAGAAATCGCTAATTACCGATTAGCGACTATTTTCGCGCCTTTTTCTTTCTCTCTTTTCAGTCGAATTAGAAGTGTGTTACACTGCGGAACTTTGACCGAGTAACAGAGAGAGAGAGAGTGGAGTAACTCGCCTTGCACGTGCCAAGAATAGGTCCTTGAAACGGTGAGTTCCAAAATGTTCTCTCCCTCCTCCTCCAACGACATTCGTCATTCCCTGGGAGCAAGAAACCGACACTGATCCACCGTTCTTCCACCTCAATGTGGGAGCATTGTGGTAGATACAACTTTAAGGAACGACGAAGCAATGTTGTTCTGCTGTACTATACGGAGTGTAGACCAGACAACGACGTCTCTAATACAAATAAATACAAATACAAATTTTAGGACCAACAACAGGCTCAAGGCCCAACAGGGTTGATCGAGTAAATATATATATACACGTATATAGAAATAGAAAATAATTTGCATACGATAGTTACAAGATCATACGTACAATATAGCTTAGTTACAGGATCATGCACATACAATAGTTACAGGATTATACAATACAATATACATAATACAGGGCTGTATTATGTATATTGTGCCTGAATTTTAAGATTTTTGTTCTTATTCTTTCCGAATCGCGACTCCGGGTGAATTTTCGAAAGGCAATATTAAGGTAGCTTATGATGAGCAAGGGTGGGACGGTTTGTTTGGGCCATCGAAGCGCTCTGCCATTCCTCTCCCCCAAGAGTTTGCGAGACTAAATTGCAGTTCTCACCCGAAGACAGAATAAAAAAATTTAAAAAAAATTAAGATAAGAGTAGAATATGGATATTAAAAGATATTCGGTGCCAAAAAGTGTTAAAATGGGGAGAAGGGGAGGGGGTGGTAATATCTTCATCAATGTTCTTCCATTTTTTTTTATCATAGCTACATTTAGTTTTCATTTTAGTATCATGTCTTCTTACTTTGGCTGCCAATTCTCTGAAATCTGTTCTTTTGGGTTCAAATCGTATTATTGAGGTGGTGTTTTAAGATTTTGTGGACAATTACAGAGGCAACGGAAGCGATCATTGAATATTGTGTGATAGGATCATTATCTGGATAAAAAGTTATTTGTAATACTCAAATTTTGGACTGTCAATTTTAATTTATCATTCAAAATATTGAAATAGAATTCACGATTCAACTATTTACAAAGTCCTAATACTGACAAACATCCACACCAGAAGGACACATCCACCTTCCATGCTTTACTGTTCCCACAAAGTTCTTGAGATTAAGTTCAAAATTTTTTTCTTCTCCACACCATAATGCGGCAATCAAAACCGAAAATGTTACATTTGTTTTCATCTTTAAATAAGATATGATTCCAATATGTTTCTAACTTATTTATCATTGCCTTATGTAAAGGAAACTTTTATAGCACAGAAACATGGATTTTTCTCAAATTTTCTAACAATAAAGTAAGCAATTGATAGGAAAAAATTTCATATATTAACCATGCATCGATTGGAATTACTACTATTAGGATGAAATTTGATCAATTTTAGACTTCTGTCTGTTACTTCTTTACGGTTATGAACCATTTAAAAAAAAAAAATTGATTATAATAAATAGAGAAAGCAAATATAATAGGCAATTGATTTTTTATAAGCCACCACAAGGCAAATTTTTTTTTAAAAAAAGCGTCAGAAAATAATTTTATTAATAAGATTATCACAAAAATTATGGTGTACGAACATTTTTGTGGTATTTTTTTGTTCTATAAATTTATATATTTTTTTAAATAAAACGATCGATACAATACTTCTTTTAAAAATATTCGGTTTCATTCAGAATCAAATAGAAATTCTACAAAAAAATATTGAAGTTATTATTCGAATTCAATTCCAAGCCACAGCACTTTTTCTACAAATTTTTAAATTGTATGAAGACTTTTAGGAGCCACTGTATATTTGCGAACTCAAAAAAGGGTATATGTCAAAACTTGGATCGTTTTCTTTTTTCTACGAATATCCGAGGTACAGAGTTTTTCTAACATAAAAGTGTTCCACTAACTACACAGTTCATCCTTAAATTGTCATAATTTTATTTATTTATTAAAAAATTCAACGACATATTTGTATTCAAAATATACAATTTTCTTTCCTACACAACAAAATTGTTAAGCATATTAATCATTTAATGTCGCGGCTGTCACTGCAATTCTGACCTTGATTTTTGATGATGACGTACGAAGGTATACGAGTATAATTCATAACATAACATTAATCCCATTCATTAATCAATTAAGTGGATGACTAAGCATTTCACTTTTATCATTACAGACTTCAAACAGTAACAGAAAACTGAAACGACTAAGCGATCTGCCGCATAGAAATGTCTTATAAATAACTCCAACCAATTGGTCGAAGACACTAAGTCCGGAAATCACTTCTAGATAACAACATCCGAGAAATATTTTTATTATTTTTTCTCCTTCCTTCATTCATATTAAACATATATTCCTCCAATGAAATATGATTGATTTTACTACGAGGAATTTCTAGTATGGAAGTTATGCATGAAAATATAACAGTCAATTCCTTTGCGCGGAAGAAAATAAAAAACGCATTGCGATTGGCTAATAGAATGTGAAAATTTGAAATTGTTTTTAAAGGTGTGTTACGATTAGAGGTCGGAAATATCGATCAAAATAAATATCGATACTAAATCATTGCATAGGAAAAAATATCGATACTAAATCATTGCATAGGAAAAAATATCGATACATCGATACATGATTTTTTTTTATTTGATTTTCAATTTTGCCAGAAACAAAGTTTTTCGGGGCAAATTTCTACTTTTCAAGATTGCTTTTTTGTAAAGTAACTAATTTTTCAACTGAAATGGATCTATTACAAAAAAAAAAAAAAAAAAAAAAAAAATTATATTTTTGCTTAATTGGTGCAGTGATTTTAAGAAAAATTTAGATAATTTTCTATAGATTTTAAGTGTATGGCAAAATATTGAAAATTGGTTACATTTTAACCGTCTCTCAGCCAAGTTCAAACTTTAGTTTTGAAGTTTTAGAAAAGGGAATAAATAAAATCGAAAAAACACATGGAACTACAAAACGATCATCAAAAAACTAAAAAAAATTTGAAAATATCGATATATTGTTGACTTTTATCGATATTTTTTTAGATATATCGATAAAAATATCGTCGTATCGATATATAGCCGACCTCTAGTTACGATTCTTCACAAGCACGTCACAAGTGTTGCCATTTGACGCAATCCCACTTCTAATAACGTTGCGCATAAGGTCCATTGAAATTATCTTCAAACTCCGAATTGTTCCGGATTATGTTTTTAGATTTATATCTTTGGAGCTGCAACACAACGCAAAGTTATTGTTCTTAGAACACCTTTTTCGTGTCTCATATATTTTGTATATTCAAAAGTAGTGTTGATTTTGTTGTATTCGCGCACGATTTTTGAAGCGTACCTGAATATACACAATACAAGATATAGATGGAAATTTGTTAAGATTTTCGATTCATAATAAAAGTTTATTTGACCAATAAATTAATATGAAAAGTTAATGTCTTATGTGAATAATTGAAAAGGCTGAAAAGTACAATAAAGTAAGTTGAAACCTTTCCACTTGACTTAGACAATTTTATTTTTAAAAGTGCTTATATTCGAACGCTTAGAAAAAATTCTTGCTTTAGAAGCAAATAACATACAAATTATTATAATAAGCAAGTACTAGATTAAAATATTTATGTTGAAATATATTATCTTGATCTTTTTTCCCAGAAGCTCACAGTACTAGAACAGCGATTCCTGAACCAAGATAAATAATGGGCAAAAATAAAAATTCCTAACTCTGGGCTTGTGACCAATCCCTTATCAGTGGGGGCTCGAGGGGTATAACAAGTATAGCCGAAATGCATCGAGATTTATTAGTTTAAAACTAAAATTTACTCATTATTAGTCAATTTTGATTATTTATTTTACTAATTTTCTTAAATAAAGATTACGATCGCAAACGAAGATTGAAATTCTACGGTACGTAAAATAAATCTCCGACAAATAGCAAACATGTTGCGAAATGCCAAATTGAAGGGGGGAAAAAACCCTCTCAAATCAACTAAATCTGATGATCGTCGAGTGAGCTACAGCCACAAAGATAAGTTACAAGTCAGGTGCATGGCCATGACAACCACTAATAGTATGGAATAGTTCCGAGTCTTTCCCTCCACGCTAATGTATGCAGCTTTGAAGCCAGATTCAGCCCTTTAGGAATTTTCCAAATTCGGCAGTACTTGTGAATTCGATGAACTGATTGGCTCGTGTGTGTGTATGAATCGGTATGTGTGGGTGGGAGGGAACCGATAATCTTTTATAATTCTCTCTTAACGGAAATAGTTTACGTGATAAGTTCAGTGCTAGAAGTGACGCATCCCCCCACTGTTCAAGAAAATACCCATGCGTCACCCTACTTCTAAAACCACTGAAATCCACCCCCCCCCCCACCCACTTTTAAAAACATTCAATCCGCCTAAAAACAACTAATGAAAATTAACATTAACCTTTAAATAAAGTGACACTGTGAAAAAGTTATTTATTTTTAGATTTGAAAACTATAAAACTAGTTATGGTATATATATCATGTTATTCTAAAAATGTATTGTACTTCTTTGTACAAAGATATTAGTATTTTTACTAACAAATACAGTTACACTTGGTCAACTTTTAACTTTGGAGGAACTTTCTTTTAGGTTAAATTTCTATTCTTGTTTCATATAAAAACAAGCTATTTAAAAAAAAGACAAAAAAACCCCACCTTTTTAGAATTCTATATTAATTTAATTTCATGAAAGTATGCACATTTATAAGTATTATTTACATTTAAATAAACAGTTGTGTATTTTACATTGAATTATTACTTAATTTTATCTCTTACTTCCAAGTAAAAAACTAAGTCGCCGAATATACATTAAAATAATAAATTTTGGACCCTCGTTTAAGTTAATGTTAGGAAATATAAATTATTTCTTTACTAGTTAATATCTTTATTATAAGTTACTAATTTATAAAAATTGTTGTTGAAGAAGGGAGAGAGGGGGTACTTGCCACCAAATTTGGGGCGTTCCCCCACTGTTTTTCTACCACTGGATAAGTTTACACATGTGTTTTCTTGTTATTCCCATTATAAGTAAGTTAAAAAAAAATTACTTTCTTCCTCACGCCATTGTGTAAAATTGAAAGGAAACTGTAAGAATGAGTAATAAATATTAAAGAATTTCCATTCATGAATAATTATGTTTCGTATGCTAGCATTTTCAACCACGAACCATCACTGTCCCTTATGTGTTTGCAGTGACAAGGATTTTTTTATATATATACATGCTGTTCATGGACAGTCTTTTAGGCATATCTCTTAAGCCACGTTATAAATGCTATATTAATGAAAGGACATTATCTTTCCTTTAGATATTTAAGCAATATAAATGATTATTCATTTAAATTTACGTACATGAAGGATAAGAGCTAAATGTGAACATAAACATTCAGCATCTTCAAATCGGAAGGACCAAAAATAATAATAGGTTCGACGTTAATTCATACCAGCTATAGAAGCATTATCTAATTCGCCATGTTTTGAAATTACGTTTAACATCGAAAAATATAAAAATGTTTGACATCCAAGCACACGTCTTTATAGGTGTGCTGTGATTGGTCACAAGCACGTTGCCATTTGATGCAAACCAAATCCTAACTCAACTCTGCATTTACTGAAAATAAATGTTAAGCGAGAGAAAATTCATAAATGCATCATGGACCGTTGACCGGTCCATTACTCTTCGCGTGTTTTGGAAGAATATGACATCTATAGAGTAATTAAAATTTCTCATTTACACTATGTTGTTATTATTGTCTATTTGGCAGTTGTTGTTTTTTTCCCCTTTTTTTTTTGTTTTTTCCCCCCCCCCCCTTTTTTTTTTTTTCTTTCTCCAACGCAAATTAATCAGAAACAAAGAGTTACATTTTTTCATGGTGGGTGTGAAAACGAATGCTATACATATTATAACACGCATTTTCCAAAAAAATTTGTATTTATATAGTGTTGATACTTAGCGGTAAAAAATTTCGAAACTTGGCAGTTTCACCAAAATATATGTAGGATATAAAATAAATTTAATATTGGTTATTATAAATAAATCGAATAGTTTGAACTCTGTATATTTTTGAAGTCTAATCATAACAGATCTGTGTTATGATTTTAACAACATTCATGATATATAATTTTGCAATTCCTGTTTTACAGCTAAATATGCTTTATTAAAATTGTCTTATGAAAGATTGCAGTTGACAGTAGCCTATACTAGCTTCACAGACTTCTTTAAGCAATGGAAAAAATAAACTCGATAAAACAGTCTCCAATGACCAGTTCAATAAAAAGTAATATCCCTCGAAATAGATTCTATACATCGAAACCATCAGATACAGACATATACTTTGACAGATACTGAGACAATGCCGGACAATGCAACTAGAAAATCAAAAATTATGAAAAATATCTTTTTGTGATTTATGAAAATTTAAATATTGAGAAAAATTATTGCATATTTTGAGAAAATAATATTTTCTCATGATTGTTGAAATTGAATACTTGTGTTTATTTTGGAAGCAAAAATTTTGAATATTTTATCTGGTGACGAATTTGAACAAAACATTTGGAATTCTATTCTTTTATGAGCCAACTGAATGTACAAAGAATGGAAATATGTGAAAGTGGTTTTTATCTAACTCATCTGCTGGTAGAATAAATACAATTAAATCTAAGACAAACATATATACGATATCGCGAACTGATGTGTAAATATTGGTCTCATACTTGAGATAACTAGTTCATTAACGTAAAAAAAAAAAAGGTTTGGAACATCGCATAACTTTCAATTACATTTAATACTGGTCACAGCATTTAAATATGCCATGGATTGGTGTAATTTATTATTTTCATTTTCATATTTTCATTATTTAAAAAAAAAAATTTGTCTGTTTGGGGATATTTTTGGCTATAATTATTACATTGGAAAAAAGAATAAATAAAAATCGGCAAAACTGACTATATGTTTCTCGATAAATATTATGTCATTCTTCTTAGTAATTGAAACAGAGAAGGAAGAGTCGTTGATGGAAAATGCTCAAGGGAAGAAGCATCTGTGTTAAAGACATAACTTTTCAACTTTTAATGCCTTTATCGCGTTTTGACAAAAACTTCGAGTTTGGGGATGTATAGAAGATCCTTAAAAGCGATTTTGTTCAAAATATTTCGAACAATTTTTTGAAAATTGCTGAAAAACAAATTATTCAATGGCAGCCACCTTATACGCATGCGAAATGACGACGAAAATCTTAATAACAGACCCATGGCCACCACTCACCCGTACGCAATATTTGAACATCGTAGGTGAATCCATTCCATTCGGAAGTTATGCTGACCAAGTCCACACACAAACACACGAGCACACAGAAAACTTTTTAGAGACCACCTATTTGATTTCTGCAGAAATGGGGGGGGGGGGAAATCGATGGTGTTTCAACCGTATTCGATAGTTTCAGCACTTTATAAAACACATAGAGTAATTGAACGTAAAACTATCTTTTCAGCTTATTAAATGTAGCTGTATTTTGGCAGCATTTATTACATTTTGTTTCAATTCAAATACTGTTTCATTAGGTGGCAACAGCAGTGTATTTTTTAAAAGAGAGGATTACGCGACATTTATGACGCCAGGTGACATAAATGTGTCACATAGTAGTGTAAAAATCACATCACTAGAATTAGGTGATAAGGAAAACGATCTTGACTTTTGAGATTTAGCATTTCCCAGCTTATTCGACGTATGGCAAAACACGAAAAGCAGTTTCGAAATAACTTTTCCGATTCTTTGTGTACAAAACACGTAGCCGCTCCTCTTAAAAATTCCTCCAGGAACGCATTCCTCACAGAATTTCGGTCTCCCCACTGTAATTCAGATGCGATATTTCAGTGAAAGATGGCCTCGTAAAATTCCAATGGAACTGAGAAAAAAAATAAAAATGAATGAATGAATAAACGAACAGACAAATAGACAAACAAACAAACAAAGAAATAAATAAATACACAAATAAATAAATAAATAAATAAATAAATAAATAAATAAATAAATAAATAAATAAATAAATAAATAAATAAATAAATAAATAAATAAATAAATAAATAAATAAATAAATAAATAAATAAATAAATAAATAAATAAATAAATAAATAAATAAATAAATAAATAAATAAATAAATAAATAAATAAATAAATAAATAAAAAGCTTTATGACTGTCGAAGAAAAGTGAAACTCAAAAATTGCTTCAGTTTTGTCGCACAATACTGAAGACCTTAAAACCTTAAAAAAAAGTATTCTGGGAAAGACCTCATTACATATTACATGTTCATATTACACATCCGGTGACAAAGCGTCTTTTAATAGTTATTACCGATCTATCAAGCTCACTTTGAAAGGTTATTAGTGTTATTTTGAAAGTGAAAATGATACTAGATATCGCCTTTGCGAAATGCGTTTATGCCTCAATGCGCGCTGTCACCCTCACCCGAGCAGGAGAGAAAATACACTTTTCTTCTGCGATGCAAAGAATCGCCCAGTTAAGTAGCTAAATATTAATTCAAATTACGAAGGATTGAGAAAAAATAGTTATTTATGCAACTAAACTAAACTTCAACTTAACTTGACATCACTAGACGGTAGATCGTCACAGTGCTCATAGGCAATTTATCCATTTTGGAGGCGTGAAAGCATAATGCTCGCCAAACCATATAGCCTTTTGTTCGACAAACGGGATGGACAGGAATACTGTATCACCCCATTCCCTTTTCATTCTTCTCCCGTCCCACAAGAAAAAATCAAGCTAGGAAACTCAGCCCAGCAACCCTGTACAGAAGAAAAAGCTATAAGGTATGGCGATAATTATGCCTTCACTCCGCTAAAATGGATTAATTGCCTATGAGCACAGTGAAGATCTATCGTCTAGTGATGTCAAGTTAAGTTGGAGTTGGAAAGTAATACTTTTTCAAACGAAGTAAAATGCTTATGTGACGAATGCGTTAGCACGAGTCAAATAATTTGCCGAGTACGAAAAAGTATTTTCTCCATGTGTTGCATACAATATTTGTTATAATCACGTGCAAAAATATTTTCATACATACATTTATTAATATTGGAAAGTCCAGCAATGAATTTCTTCCGAAAATATGTCATTTCAATGCCAAGACTTTTTAATATTTGAGCACGAGGCGTGCGAGAAAGTACTTTTTCACACTAAAATGAGAAAGTTGCTTTCCCGCCCCTCCTCGCGTAAAAGTGCTATGTTCGCTTTCGCCACGATTTTTTTATTCAAAATGATTAAAAAATTTTTTGCACTTTGTTATAAAATAGTTATTTATGCAGCTAGTGAGGAAAGTAATACTTTTTCCAACGAAGTAAAATGCTTATATTACGAGTGCGTTACCAGTGGTGTAGTGTAAAATAAAAAGGTGTGGGAACGCTAAGTCGTGTCGTTGTGTAAAAGTATACTTTTTTTCTCTGGGTGGTTGAGGTGAAAATGACTACTAAGAATAAATAATACTATTATTATTACTTTAATAATCTTAAAACAGATAACGAGCACTTCAAAAATTGAAAAGAAGAAAAAAAAAAGTGTTTACACTTTTTTTTATTTAAATTATTTTTTAAACTATTAAGTTATATGGATTTACGAACAATTTGCCTTGCACAACCCATTTTAACAGGTTTGAGACTTCATAAATGGATTATAAGACATTTTCAAATGTATTACTGACACAAATTTTTAAACAGATTTTTTACGACAATTTTTAAACAGATTACCTACAACACATTTTAAGCATGATTTATTTTTATTTACATGATTTTTTTTACAATTTTCATTAAAAAAAAAATTCCCTAAGAGATCGAGTTTCAATTCAGACCCTCTCGAAATCTGTTTTCAAAACGAATTTTAAAATATTGCGATTGTTGCAGATGTCGATTGAGACATTGAGAGTTTTACGGATTTTCTCCTTCTCGAGATGAAAATGTAGAGAAGTTCATCTTGCTTGATAGTCCCATCCTTATCCTTTTCAAAATTTGCTCCATTAATAAAATGAAAGTAACACCAAGAAGTGTGTTAGCAACTAGTATGTGTTTTGCAAATACTTGAACTTGCTTGCTCAGCTCTGAAATTGTGGATCAAAAACGAAAGCATAATTCTCAGGAAAGAACTTTTTCGTTTTCTTACTTGATTTTGCGTTTAGTATCACGTAAAGAAAAAATCTAAAATACAAATTAAAAAAAAAAAATATGCGAGGGAACGCCGTTCCCCCTCTAAAAAAGGTAAAGGATCGTCGTTCCCACGCGTTCCCGCTCCACTACACCCCTGTGCGTTACACGAGTTAAATAATTTACTTCGTTTGAAAAAGTATTTTCCCACGTATATTCCCACAATATTTTTTATCATCAAGTGCAAAAAATATTTTTAATACATATATAAATTAACTAGCTGAATACCCGTGCTGCGCTACGAAATTTTACCATTAGCATTTTAGCAATCAAAAGACATTCATGTATTCTACACTTCAGACGTTTGCTCCCTTTTCGATCCCGACAAATTGATTTATCAAAATAGGAACTTTCCTTTGTTGACATTTTAAACGAAATTTATAATTGTGAATAGTAAACTGGAATAGTTTATTGTGTTTATGTTTGCTCTTAGTTCTAAATTTCAAAGTAGTAGCTGTATTGGAATTAAGTTAATTAGACATTAAGTTAATCCTCGTATAGTTTCAATGTTGCGTCGTCTTTTCATCCCTTAAAAATTCGTTAATCGATATTGGAATGACTTATTTTTTTAACATTTGCAAAAAAATATCAGAAAAATGACTACATTGGAAGAGGAACATTCGGATATCCCTCGTTTGGAACATTTAACCCCTTTTCGACCACTTAAAGTGTGTTAATCGAGATCGGAATAGTTTACTTTTTCTATTTTTACCATTGTTGATATTTGTGCCGATTTTCAGAATTATGACTATGTGGGAAGTAGGATTTTCGAATGTCCCCCGTTTGGAACGTTTAACCCCTTTTCGACCCCTTAAAGTGGGTTAATCGAGATCGGAATAGTTTACTTTTTCTATTTTTACCATTGTTGATATTTGTGCCGATTTTCAGAGTTGTGACTATGTGGGAAGTAGGATTTTCGAATGTCCCCCGTTTGGAACGTTTAACCCCTTTTCGACCCCTTATAGTGTGTTAATCGAGATCGGAATAGTTTACTTTTTCTATTTTTACCATTGTTGATATTTGTGCCGATTTTCAGAGTTGTGACTATGTGGGAAGTAGGATTTTCGAATGTCCCCCGTTTGGAACGTTTGACCCCTTTTCGACCCCTTAAAGTGTGTTAATCGAGATCGGAATAGTTTACTTTTTCTATTTTTACCATTGTTGATATTTGTGCCGATTTTCAGAGTTGTGACTATGTGGGAAGTAGGATTTTCGAATGTCCCCCGTTTGGAACGTTTGACCCCTTTTCGACCCCTTAAAGTGTGTTAATCGAGATCGGAATAGTGATGAGTGAGTCAGTGAGTGAGTGAGTGAGTGAGTGAGTGAGTGAGTGAGGGCTTTGCCTTATATATATAGAGATGTTCGCAACTCCAGTCCATGAATTTCTTCTAAACATATGTCATTTCAATACCAAGACTATATAATATTTGAGCACGAGGCGCGCGAGAAAATACTTTTTCACACTAGTGCGAGAAAGTTACTTTTCCGTGAAAAAAAGTTACTTTGAAAGTTACTTTTCCTCGCGAAATTTTTTTATTTTCGCCACGATTTCTGATTAAGAAAAATTTAATTTTTTGCACGTTGCTATAAAATAAATTTTTCATCCATTTACAAGTTAACAACCCTATTACAATTTTTTAAAAAGAGGTATAGCTTATGTAAATATGATTGATTTTATTTTTTGAATTTTAGAAATGGATAAAGGATATGTTGCTTTTTAGAACTTTTTTTTTTTTTTTTTTTTTTAATGAAAAGCAGCTCTTGCTTTAGTATGACATGATAATAAAAAGTCAAGATTTCGGCAACAATAATTGTAGAGGGGCACGTAAAAAATTATTTTAAATTATAATGTTTTGTTAATATCTTCCTTAGGTCGTGAGTGATATTCTATGAATGAAATGAATGCGCTCACGTTATACTTAACGCTATGGGTGTGGAACGTCCGATAGCTTTCAAACACTATATACTACTGGTCACTGCATTTAAATTTGACACAGATTAGTGTTTCTTACTGAATTCCGTTTTCATATTTTAATTAATTTTTTAAAAATGGCAGTTTGGCAATAATTACAATACAATGACCAAAGAGGCGAAACTTGTGATATTTTTACCGATAATTATAACATTGCTCTTTTCGGGTAAATAAAACAGAAGAGAAACAGTTCTTGATAGGCAATGCTCAAGGCAAGATACCACTATATTAAATCCGTTCGTTTTTCAACTTTTTACGCTTTTATAAAACTTCTACGGAAATTTCGAAGGTGGGGATGTTTAGAGTATCTTAAAAGTGATTTTGATGAAAATCATTCGAAAAGTTTTTTAGTAAACATTAATTTTTCAACGGAAGCTACCTTATGCACATGTGCAATTTGACAAATACCTTAATAACAGGTCACATAGCCGCCACTAACTATTGTTCAAAATTTGAATATATCATTGGTCAATTCGTGTGAGAGTTATGCTGACTACAGAGAGACGGACAGACACACAGACATTATTTCAGGAAAATTTTTTGGAGCTCAGGACTTTCCAGAGGCAAAAAATCCAAATTATTATCATTATTTTTTTTTTATTATTTTTTAATGCAATATCTTCATTACCCTATATTATTTGTAGGATAATTGAAAGTGAAAAGCGGGAAGACATCTTTGTAGTTTCAATTAATTAATATTGTTAGAGTTATTGATTGACATTATTATACATTAATATCAATTTTTTTAATAGATTCTATTTTCCATTATGTACTTATGGTAAGCTTTAACTCTAAATTAGAACTCATATATGCTAAGGTAAACTTTATTTTCAACTAACGTTGTAAGAAAATATATATTATTATTTTTGAACCCAATTATTCCATTTTCACAAAAAGGCGAAACAAAGTCGAAATAAACTTCCAAGTGTCAAGTATTAGGAAAAGTTTCTCGTATATTTTTAGATGCTATTCATCTCTTTCAAGATTTGAAAAACTTCAGTCTTAGAAAGAGCTCACGTTGAATTGAAAACACACCGAATCGTTTTATGGCAAATGGACGTTTGATGCAAAACGACGGCTTACCTTGTAACAATGAGATGATTCTCAAGTAATGAATATGCATGCCATACGAAATACAATGGCAGGGAATTATTAGAACAAAAGAGACTGCTTTGTTACTAAAAGTATTGACTGAAGATTTATGAGATGTAATGAGCAATTGCAAAATCCGAGAGGCAATGAGTGCTTTATAAACAAATGATCTTTTCAATAGTTTTAGGGAATAACAATCGGTTTCAACGTAACCACTACATTAAGCGAAGTAGAGGATGCAGTAATTTAAATGAAGCTGCAGACTGGAGCTTGTAGAAATCAACGAATTTTCATAAAACCTTGTATACGTACTACTGATACCGCGAAAGGAATGACATCGAAAAAAATTAATTCGTTAAAACGGTTTTTAATACAAATCCTTTTATATGAATTGCCGACTTTTATGTGCGATTGCAACTAATTTAAGCGATTTTCAGCTTAGATCGATTTTTCATAGTGTTTGACCTTAAATGAAGCTTGACAGATAAACAATTTTGGAATTCATTTATTGCAAGGTAGCATGGAAATTTTGAAAAAAGTTGTTTTTGAACTGAGATACGTTAAATTTCTATTGGTGTAAAAACTTTATATCATATTCTTCCATAAAAATCTCAAAAGATAACTTTTCTGTTTTTAGAAAATTAAAACAAAATAAACTCTTTTTCACACCACACCTTCAAAAACAATTGCATTAGAACTTACCTTTTTTTTTGTTTCTTATCAAAACAATTAAAGGCTTATTAAGCAGCATATAGTACAGGAGAATTGCAAGCGATTTCTCCTTGAATGAATTTCCGCTTCGGGGGCGAAAGCGAAGGTCAACTCGACATTAAAATTTAATCTGATATCAAAAGAAACAGAATATTTAATTAAGAACACATCTACGATTAGCTATCTAAAGAGAATTAACATTCAGAAAATGAACCGAAAACCAGTTTTTATTAAGAACGGATTGGCATTCGTATATTCGCAGACGATATTTTCCCAAAACAAAAATTAGGAACAAAATATCAACCTTGACTTCAAAATGGCTGACTTTGTGTCTTTACTGGAGCGAAGCAACCCGGCAATTAACTCGCCTCAGTTGACAGTTGGAAATAATATAAATTTTATCATTCGATGGCCGGTCGTTGTTCGTGACCCAATTCGTCAAGTCGTTTTGCACGAAATAGCATTTTCAGTTGCAAGAGAGTAAAATTTTTAAAGATCAGAACTTTTTGGGAAATCATTATTCGGAAGGCGGATTATCTCTACTAAAAAAGGAATTGAAAATCGACGTTTAATGTTTTTTTCCCCCAAATGACCATTAAAAATATCATTTTACAAACTGTTAGGAATCAAAATGGAAATGCTTAATCGATATCCTTTGTGTTTACCGTTTCCAGCAGGATGTGTATTTCGATTATATCACGGAGAAAAAACAATCATTATGAACTCAGTCGGAACGTAAACATTTCAATTAAAAACAGAAAATATTTTCTGGAAATGGGTAAATAAATTATTTTGAAAGGTTTTAAAAATTGAATTTTAATCAGGATTTAAAAGAGTTTGGTAGTTTAAAATGATTTGAAGAAAGATAGATGTGTTTTATTTTCCGAAATTCCATAACAGTTACATAAACTTGATCGAATGTTAATGATAGTATACTTTTTCCAACTGAACAGGTATGTACGCAGTAGCTCTCAATGATCGTAGAAGATTTTCGCAGCAAACCAAACACATGTGTTAAAACTATTGAAAAAAAAAAAAAAACTATTCATAGTTTTGTTATTAATATTTTTTGCAATCGTAATAATTGTATAAATTGATTAAATAAATTTCCTTTTTTGAAAATAAAAAGAATGCATAATAAAAGTGCCGGAATAATTTGCAATATCCTCGAATTATCTGAGAAATATTAACAAATTGATAACTTATTTTCTTAATTTAAATGCATTTCAAGGCAGGTTAAATAGGAGACGACACAAATAAAAGAGTAAAAATTCATTATTTTTTATATATTTAAATTAAGATATACTATTAAAAATATTTCTAATATTGTAAATAAAGACTACCATTGCTTTTCATATTATAAATTGGTATAAAAAATGTGTAGAAATATCTTCTGCTAATAATATGAGTTATTTAACTTGTTTCAATAAAAACTTAAGCTAAAACAATGAATATTTTAAAATTATATGTAACGGCAACCCAAATGTCTCTCACATTATCCAAAATCATCCCAATATGATCCCGCAAATATTTCATATTTAATCAGCTTATAAGCTTGATGAACAAATAAAGATAATATTTAGTTTAGAGCTGATTTTACTGTAAATTTGCAGTCGAAATTTCGAAAATTATTCAGAATGTAACGTTAGAGGAAAATATTCTAGTTTAATTACACAACTCGTCTGGGAGAAGGGGAAGGAGGTACAAATGAAAAAGATAGTTATTATAATAACATATTTAAAGCAAGTGATGTAAAGTTAATTGAGAAAGAATCAAAATCGAAAAATAATTCGTAAATCAACAAAGAAATTAATAAATATTAACAAAGCAAAAATCTGTTCGGCCGTTTAAGAATTAAAAATTATCAACTTTTACGTGTAATAAAAGTATCCATACATACCCATACATTTTTAAAAATAGATTTTTATTTGAAGGTGCTAATTATTCTAGGGGTGTGGAACATCGCACAACTTTCAATTATACTATAATACTGACGTGAACTTGAGTTATTTACCGTTTTTTTATTTTCATCATTCAATTAGAATAAATGGCCAGTTTGGAGGCAATTCTTGTATGGATCTACAAGAAAGGGAGGGGGGGGGGGGGGAAACTCAGTCAAAATGATGATTTTGGCGATGTACTTTTCGATAATCCTTATACTATCCTTTATTATAAGTGATACTGAGGGGAGAAGAAAAAACGATTGTTGATGAGGTATGCTCAAGGAAAGAGAACTCTGTTTTGAAGGTATTCGTTTTCAACTTTTTTTGCCTTTAAAGCATTTTTACGGGAATTTCGTAGGTGGGATGTTTAGAACACCTTAAGAGACATTACCACGGCGAATTTTATCAGAATCGTTGAAAAACATGTTGTTGTTTTTTTAATGTCAGTTACTTTATGCGCATGCGCGACGATTTTGACGAAAACCTTAATGTTAGGTCCCATGGCGGGAAATTTGTGCGGGAGTTATGCTGACCACAGATACACATACACACAGACAGAAATTTTTTCAATATCACTTTTTTGAGCTCGGGATGTTCCGAAATTGGAACCCTATGTATTACATATGGGTAATTGAAAGTAATAGAAAACTAAAAACTGGTGATTTTCTTCAAACTCATTTACAATCAACCTTCAAAATACTAATTATATGCAGATAATAAAGCAAATACACTTATGTTCTTTTAAAGGGTTAGTATAAAATTATTAAAAAAAATTTGTCATAAAAAAAAAACTGAATTCTTGAATGTTTAAGTCAATTTACTAAGAATAAAATATCAATAGAAATTACCAGCAGGGTAACAGTTTCAGTTCTAAAAAAAATCAAACAAGTCTGTAAATACTATGAATCAATCTGCTTCAAAATAAAGTTGAAAAACTAAGACTTTTTTTTTTTAACTTTGGGAGTTATTCCACTAAATATACGCTATTTATAGTTTCTCCTCTTGAAGTACATATTTCTGTTGATGTTTCAGGAAAGAAAATATTTGGCTTTCCAGTCAAAACGAAAATATTTATTTCTTTTAAACAAATAATTTCGTCGCTATTGAAAAATTTTAATAGAGTTATATATATTTTTTTAAGTTCAAAAATATTATCCTAACATCATTATGCCCTTGATTCAACATTTTTGAATGAATAAAAATAAATAAAGAGAACAAAAAGTATTATTATTTTCTGGAAATGGTTTTGTAAAAAGGCTGAAATTCTGAATTATTTTTATTTTCCTAAATAACAATGAGGAAAGGTTGACTATCGTTTGGCCATTTCTCAATTTACTATTTTTGTGAAGTCATAAATACCATATTCAATAAGAGATATATTTTTTTTTCAGTTCAGTTCTTTGGATAAACACAATCAAAAGACGGATACGTTCATGAGATTAACTTTTAAAAATGGACAAAGTTCGTTTTGAAATCCAAATAAGTGGCATTCAAGCAGTGAAGAATGTAACAAAAGTAAAAACTTACAGGGAAAAAATTTCAATTCTTTTAAATGCGAAATTTAAAGTATTTTAAGAATAACCGTAATTAGCAAAAAATTAATTAAGAATTGTTAACTAAAATATTATTAATTTAAAAATGGGATGAAATATATTTTGAATTGTTATGATTTCGCTTACTTATTACGAAGGAAAATTTTTTTTATTGGCAAATATTTCAAAAATAAAAAATCATGCAATCGGATAATTCTTCACAGTTTAACTTATTTTGAAGTGCGCCTGAAAATGAGTTACATAATAAATAGGCTACAGATGAATATTTCTGGGTGTTACTTTTGCAAAAATTGTCTAAAAATAATTTTTTGAAGCTTTAATTTTCTTGCAAATCAACCAGTACATGTGTGTTGCTGTTGATAAGGAACAATATCAAACAAAGTCTCAAAATGTTGCCTCCGGCTTTTAGCAAAATGTTGCAAAATCGGATATACGGGATACAAAACCTGGTGAATACAGAATTGGACTACTTCTGGCTTAGAGGTTTGAAAATTTCAACATGAACACTAAGTTTTTTAACTGCACACTAATTACTACAATTGCTCACCAAAGACGATATTGCCAAACATTTTGTGGAAGTAAAATTTTTAGAAATTCCTTTGTTTTCAATATGAAACTTGTATCTGTAGTAAAGTATTTAAAAAATTAATCCATAAAAACGAAGTTTTCGATATAAATCCTTTATAAGCATTGTCAACTTTTATATGCAAATGCAACTTATTCAAGGGATATTAAGTTAAGATCGAAATTTTCATTGTGATTAATCACTACAAAGAAATCCATCGATTAAATACCATGGACTAATTCTTTTTGGGCCCTCAAAACTTAATAAAATGTATTGTTAACGACAACGAGTCTATCTGTCTAGTTTCAGTTTGATTAGATGACAGCAAGTCG
Organism: Linyphia triangularis; assembly: GCA_963978545.1. Taxonomy (NCBI): domain Eukaryota; kingdom Metazoa; phylum Arthropoda; class Arachnida; order Araneae; family Linyphiidae; genus Linyphia; species Linyphia triangularis. Next base: position 60,874,769 of record OZ021729.1, read on the forward strand.
GTTTGTTTGCCCTTCGGATTTAAGGGATTTAATAAAAAGGCATAATATCAAACAAGATTGCAGAATGTCATTTCTGCTTTTACACATGAGACGTTGTGAATACAAAAGGCAAATTCAACATCGGGTAAAACATTTTTTTTTTTTCGTCATCCTAAATGCTTCAAAAATTTTACTTGTATATTTTAAAATCCTTTATATTAACGATTTTGTGTGTCGATGGCGGGAAAATCTGCGGAAGCCTAATTAACCCCCCTTGTCGTCATCCAATCGTTCTGAAACTTGGTAGATAGATTCGATGTCTATGACAACGGATTCTATCAAATTTTGGGGCTGTAAATGTCACAAAAAGGTCGCTTTTACGGAATACTAACAAACCAACTTGCCGTCATCCAATCGCGATGAAATGGCATTGAACTGACTATTGTTGAAACTCTTTCCTGTTGCCAATTATTTTTTAATAAATAAATAATAAAATTGTTTTAATCAGAATAAATAAATGATATTTGGATGTGAGTGTATAAATTCACGTTCATTTTTAATAACGAAAAGTTATCAGCGAGTATTGCATCCCTGAAAAGTTATTAGTGAGACACTGACTATCCTTAAAGTTTGCACAGCAATAATTTATCACTCATAACATTCTGTTAATAACTTTTATACTTATTTAACACCAATAACGTTTCAGAATCTACAAGAATTCATTCAATGGAATGGATCTCCTGCATGACTACAATTGCTATGCGCGTGAAAAAAAAATGAAATACATTGTGATTGGCTAACGTAATGGGAAAATTCGAATTTAAAAAAAAAAAAGTTTTACTGTGATTGGTCACGAGCATGTTACAAATTGTGCAATACGATAGAACCCCACTCAAAACAGTGCCTTGTATGAGGTAGAACAGCGTGAAAATACAACAAAATCTCGTTTAATTCTGGAAAAAAATGGCCAATTATTTAACAAATTTAAGACGATGATAAGATATAGTTTTTAATCTCGAACGCTTGACTAAGTTAGGCATTCAAGAATGTCGTAAATAACGGAAGAAATTGTTTCTTCATACTTATAACACTTTAGAAAGTTTTCAATCAGTCGTCCTTTTTTAAAACTTATTATCTAAGCTTGGGGATTAACGGCATTTTGGGAAAGATCTGTGGTAATAGGAGCAACCATGTGTAAACCGTTCAGGATTATCAAACTTATGCTTCCATTGGGCTATTGATTAGTTCCACGTGTGTCGTTTTTATTTTCAGTTTGTTTCTTTGTTGTTATAATTCCTAGCTCTAATTATATTGCTTAACTGGCGACGCAATATTTATTGCCAAGTTGGCTCACTTTTAAAAAAATGCGAATATTTCTCGCCATCAAGATAAAATCGTCTGCAATCTTCCTCATTCCAAATTAAAGAGCGGTGGATTAACAAATAGTGGATTAATTGTCTTCAGATAAATACAATCAAAAGACGGATACGTTTACGAAATTAACTTTTTTAAAAGTGGAGGAAACACAAATTTATTTTGAAAGCCTAATAAGCGAATTTTTTTTTTTTTTTTTTACTGTATTTATTTATCCTAGCAATGAAATTTGTGTAATTGAAGCAGTGAAGTCTGTACCTTGAAATAGTCGAAAAGTCATAAATGTCATATTCAATCAAAGCTGTTTTTCAGTTTAGTTTTGTGCTTAGTTTACGGAATGATTTTTCAATGGCTATTATATAAACACAATAAAAAAACGGTTACGTTCACGAAATTAAATTTAGCTTATAAATTAACTTAGCATAGATGAATTTTTGCTCATTTTGAAGTGGAATAATTTTTTTTCTGTAATTTTTTTTTTTTTTTAATTTTAATTTTTAAGTACTGAATTATTTTATGCATTGCTATGTTTGCGTACCTTCTAACAGTTTGAATTCCTCTATGAATCTAAATAGTTCTTGGATTGTTCGGGTTAGTGAAACAGATGAGGAACAGTCGTTGATAAGTGCTTAAGTGAAGAGAACTCTATGTTAAAGTTCTTTTTCCAACTTCTTCGCGCCTTTATCGAATTTGTACCAGAATATTGGATATGGGGGATGAGAGAATGTTTAGAATACCTTAGAAAGCATAAATGCAGCGATTTTCATAAAAATTCTCCGAGCCATTTTTTTGCAATTGCTGAAAATCAAGTATTTTTAGAGGCTAACTGTCTTATGCGCTATTTTGAAGCAAACCTAATTGGCAAGTCTCATGTCCACCACTAATTCGTATACAAAAGTTGAACATCATTCGTTCGGAAGTTATGCTTACCACTGACGGACTGACAGATATTTTTTCAACATCACTTTTTGTTGCAGTTGCATTTTAAAGAAAAATAATACTGTAATTCTTTTTGGTAGGTGGCAACACTCCTGGAACTTCTTCTGATTCAAAATTTAAAGAAGCTCAGCTGAGCGGATTTTTTTTTTCTTCTTAAAGTAAAGTTCATGGAACATCTACCTTCAGAATTTAGCAAACTTTTATTATATTTAATATACTTTAATACACTTTTTTCAATTCCAGATGATGTTCCAAAACGTGTAGAAATGAAAATATTCGAACAATTTTTTCGGGGTACTTTTTACGATACTTTTATTACCCTATATTATACAATGAAAGTAATCGAAAGTAAAAAGACATATGAGCAGATGGTGGTGTCCAGACAGGAAGGACCCTTCTGTATCCCTTTGGGGGTCAGTGTGCCGCGCTTCCCTCTCAAGCGAGGAAACCGTCTGACACTTCCTCATTCGAAATCGTCCTCGCTTGAACTCATTCTTTATTTTTGTACAATTAGTATCAATCGCGGACGAACCGACCTTATCAATACTATCAGAGGGTGGGTACGGTTTAAATTGGGGCAACGATTTGGTTATCTAATGCTAGGTACTAGGAACCGTTGAAAGTGATCAATAGTGTAATAGGCTAAAACGTAAAAAAAAAAAAAAAAAAGGTGGGGGGAGGGGTATTTTCAATTATTAAGGCAGAGTTGTCAAAAATGTATAGAGCATCAATTCCTTCGTAAAAAGGTTAGCACATTCAGAAAACTTATAACTTTTAAACATTAAATTAACAATCATTTTTATCTTGCACAGGTAGTTTTTCTAAGTTCCCGTATAGAATACTCAACAGAACTGTATTCAAGGAGGGGGGGGGGGGGACTGATAGGTTTCAAACCATCCCGAAATATGGTATTATCAATTATATGTGTAATGATTTTGCAACGCGCTATCCAATAGATTCTATCTATCTTCTTTTTTTATTTTAATTTCTTTTTACACCACAATCATTCCAGAGTTGAAATCATTCATACATTTCCGAGATCTCATTCATTCTCCGCTTTCACAAAAAAAATTCGCTGATGTGTTGTATACGATTTTGATATTAACGATCCCCAGACTCGTGATGTCAATCTTTCCTCACGCCCCAATAATCCCTATTTCTCGCACACTCTATATCTGCCTTCCATTTAAATCCGACAACTTGTGTTGTATTATCCAAATATACTGCGGATATAGCTGCCTGAACAAGGACTGACTCGTTATCACTTTTCACGATTGCCTCTATCTTGTAAAGGCCCTAGGTTCATTATATATTTATACATTAAACTACATACTTTAAACTACTGCAGTGATACATTAAATCTCACAACTTCCTTGGTTTTTCACAACTTCCATTTTTTTTTCCTTGTAGATGGGTAAAAGTATTTACAAATACTTATAAGCAAAATACTTACTTTGACAGGCTGTATTCAAATATGGAATAAGTAGACTCTGTTTATTATATTCTTTAATAAATGAAAAGCTCTGAATTCCTTGACGATTCTTAAAAGTGACTCAGAATTTGGATGTGAGTATTTTGAGGAAACGATCAATGAACTCGCCAGGGACATTTTTTTCGAAACGAAGGGGGAAAAAATCAAGGTCCCTAAAGGTATTTTTTCTTGTTGAATAACATAAAAAAACAGCCGTTGTTTTGGCGATTTTTTTCGCTGCTACTTGGTGTAGGAAACTTTGCTTGGGAGAGGTCCAACACAACAAAGGGAAAAAATGACATATTGTGGAATTTTTTAAAACTCATCCTAAGCTTTCACTTCAAGGGTTTTTTAGTCTATTTTTATATCCACTACAATGAAGTAAGAACCTTACACAAAGATACTATACGTCCATAGATTTACGATCGCGGTTCTTAACCAGAACTGTACAGTTCGAAAGAATTATGATTAGTAGAATGGAAGGTGTCGTCGACTTGAAAATTCATCATGGATTTCATGTTGTAAGTCTGTTTTTGCAAAAAGCATAAACATTCTATATGGAAATAGCATATAAGTTACAAAATAACCAAAATCCAAAATTGAGTTTTTGATAATCAGCACAAATTTCAATTTATATTACTGTGGTCACTGCATTTAAATTTGCGTGGATTGGTGCTACTTACGGTTTTCAGATTTCCATTCATTAAAAAATAAAATGTCAAGACTTACACTGATAAAAGTTTTTTCGAATTTAGATATCTACTTTTTGATAATTCTCACATTATACTCTTTTATAAGCTAAACTGTGGAGAAAAGGTCGTTATTCGGCGATGCTCAAAGGAAGAGAACTCTGTGTTAAAGACATTCATTTTTCCCTTTTTTATGCGTTTATCGGATTTCTACTGAAATTTCGAGGATGGTGATGTTTAGAGTACCTTAAAAGGCATTACTACAACGATTTTGCTCAAAGTCATTATCATTTCGAGTATGTGGGACAGAAAAGTAACAGACGTTGATGGACAATTACTCAAGGAAGAGTCTGTGTTAAAGGCATTTTTTTCCCCACTATTTGCGGCTTTATCGACTTTTTATGAAAATTTCGGAGGTGGTGATGTTTAGAACACCTTAAAAGGCATTACCACAGTATTTGATCAAATCCGTTAGACCGTTTTTTGGCAATAGCTGAAAAACAAAAAATTTTCAACGACAGATACCTATTGAGCAAAAGGGTATTTAGACGAGGAAAACCTTAATGATTAAACTTAATGTCCCATGGCCACAACTAACTAGTTTGCAAAAGTTCTATTTTGTAGGTCAATCTGTTTGGCATTTTTTTATACCACTTCTTTGAACACAGTACGTTCCAAAACATATCGAAATGCCAAAATTAAAATATTTTTTTTTATCTAATGCGATACTTTCATTATCCTAAACTACATATAGGATAGTTGAAAGTAAAAATCCGCTCAAAATCAACAAAAGAAAACTCCAAGTTTTATGTTCCCTATTAGCGATGACACCAGGAATCAGTCACATCCAATGACATCCTTCCGAAAGAAGGCCTACTCGGGTGACGTCATAGTAACGGAATAATAAGAATAAGACAACAATAACAAAAACAACAAAAAAGCAGTCGGAAGTTTGTCGCACGAGATCACTTCCGAAATACGGAAGAACACGCCCCTGTTCTACGAGGAGGTGTATTTTTGGGACCTTCGAAGGGGCGTCGAAACTTTCTTGAATCGAATCCAGGAGGGAATCGTGGCCCGGACTACTGTCCCTGAACTGACAGATTCGAGGTCACCAAAAACAGCCTAGGAAAACGTGCCTTGTCCCAATATGATCCAATAGCCGAATATTAGAGTTGTGTTGTGGATCATTGTAGCAGATTGCCATTGGCGATTTGATTGTTGATTGTTGTCGACTTTTCGGGTTTTCTCCTTTACCAGAAGCACATATTGAGAAGTTCGGCTAATACACCTCCCAGGAGTCTTGCTTATCCTCGCTGTCTGCAATTTGGGATTATCTGCAGATAATGATTTTGGGATGGTTACTGGAAGGTAATTCGAATCATTAAGCTTATAAAAAAGCGTGTCATGCATCTCAAAGTTCATATCTTAGCTCTCAATAGAGATATAGGACGATCATTTGGATTAGTCCATCGCCAAATTGGTCGCCGACTTTGCGACATTTTTGTTTGTTGAAAACTTCAAATGGTCAGGAAATGTGTTGTTATATGTCTACAACCTTTGTATGGAGAGATTTCATTCATTCAAAGTTGCTAAATTGTACATTATTAGTATCTGTACCAAATGCACAGCAATGAAAACCTGTATAGAAGCTTTCTTCTATGGATAATTACTGCCACAGTCCTTTTTCTTTTTACTCATCAAGACCAAGCCAAGTCTGCTTACCATATTTTAAACCGATTTCAGCAGTCATTACTACTGGTGAATAAATAAATAAAAAATCACTCCAGATTAAACAATTGATGACCATAATAATCATAGACGATTCACTTCCAACCATTGATTTTCAAATAAACTACAACTTCTGGATATCTTATAAGCGATTTCTTCTCTGTGCTAGCAGATAAACCTAATTGAATACTTCCCCCATCTATGACGTAACACATTGCCCATGGTTATAAACACATTCTAAGTAGTTTGATGGAAGTTGCTGATATAGATATCTAGGGTTATTGTTAAGTCTTTTTCGAAATCAAGTATAATAACCAAGCACGCACAATTCAGAAGTTGTAGTTAAAGCTCAATGGTTGCAACTAATCTAACATGACAAATTATCCGACCATTGCTTCACAACTCAGCTTCATCAACTAATCCGCCTCAATTGGTGAAGTGAAAACACAAACACGCAATCATTGCTTCACTTCAGTACACACCATGTCGTAATTACTCAATAAAAATATCGGAAGTCGTCACAAAAATGAGATTTGCGTAAGACAGTTGTAGACAGTGGACGCAGTTAACAAGGGAAGTTCATATTTTATTTCTGAACTTGAAATTTCCGCCTGCTTCTAGCTCTTCAATGAATAACAATAAAAAAAATAAAAAAAATAGTCAACTAATTCCTGACACACCTCTTGCATATAAATCATTTGCGAAAAGTATAAATTATTCCAAAGAAGATGAAAATAAGATAGTGGTAAGATTTTCCTCGTTTTACTTTCGTTCATCAAGATAGGAATTTCGCGTTTTCATTATATAATAAGACGGATTCACGGTCATGGCAGATTGTTAAAATTGCATGCGAGAGGTCTTGGAATCGAACTTCACCAGTTCTCGGCAGTGTCTTTGTTTTTAAATTGAGTAGACACGATTCTGTTGGTCTCGTGTTGGTTATCGGATTAATTATTAGGAGTTTTCCGGGTTTTCTCCTATACGCGATACAAGTGCGTAGTTTTCCTTAAAATCTCACACTCCTTCGCAAAAGACCTTGATCTAATTATCTTCCCTAGTTTAGTTCTCCTGCTGAATGAAAATTCGTAATACAATAAACAAAACATTATGCATTATTAAGGAATTGGAAGTAAGGATTGGAGTTGTGTTGGAAGTTAATTGGTAGGAGCTGTTCAGGGAGAATGTAAACGTCATTTTGGTTGGCGGCAGTTCATCATTTATAGCGTTTTAACATCCGCCAAATTGGCATCTTGGCGAAATTATAAATTGTTTACGAAGTTCAACTTAATGCTCTGACGCTAATGCAATGGTAAAAGTTAACCTTATTCCCAAGACTAATCTAATTACGTAAGATATGACTAATGATTTACATTTCAATTTTTTTAAATTAGATTTTCTACACAAATAACCACTAATTTCTCCCTTTATTTTTGGATCGCCACCATTGACTATGTACTCCAGTTTCCTATTTCGTAGCTCAGTGTTATTTACGGTCTACTTTCTGTGTCAACTAATAAAAACACCATTTTATTGCACTGTCTGAGGTACGCTATCATTTTATAACAAACAGATGATATATTCTATTTTTGAAAATAAAGAATAATGTATGATATACTAGAGCTGTATAAATAAAAACTGTAAGGTGAGAATACACAGTCTCGCAAATGTTTTTATGGCTATGGAAGATAAAAATTCCATTTATATCGGTCAATGTCTCTGCAGAGGTCTAGAGATAAGTTTACACAATAATATATCAAGGTCATAAAGAGAAAAATTTGAATTGCCGTTGTAAAAGTTGGGTGAAAAGGTTTGATTGATAACTAGACAATTAAATTCATTTTGCATTTCATAAAGACTGTCTTTTGAAAGGTTAATGCGATTTTCATTACGTAAAAGCTTAGCCAGATCTGAAACATCCTTCAAACAAAATTCTGAATTTAAGTAGAATTCTTTGTAGGAGATCTTGAAATGGGTAATGGACAATTCCCGCATTTTTTTATTCGATTCTAAATGTTTCGAAAAGGCCATAAACAAAAAAAATTCTGCTCAATGCTCTTTTCCTTTTTTTTTAAATTTGCAATCAAAGTTACCTTGTTAGACGTTGGCGAGAAAAAGATTAATTCCGCTGGCATTGAATGTGACGTCACGGCTTCCCAAACATCTTGGCTTGAAATGCAGTTGCAGAAACCAGCAAGTCTCTCGCAAATCACGCCAACCTGTACGGAATATGGAAATGGTCTACCAACGCCAACTATTTAGTAGAAACCTCACGATAACCATAGAAACTGTAGGAATCCTTGTCGTCATAGATTTTGCTGAGTGTATTGATCGCACTGGTTTTGGCTCGATTTTGAGGCATTTTCTTTTCTTAACATTTGAATAACTAATTTTTTTAAAGAACTTTTGTTTAAATATTTGGAATCAAAAAGAAATTTTTCATAAATATAAACTAATTTCACTCGTTTTTAAAAAATGCGGGAATTGTCCAGTGTACCACATGGTAGAAATGGTGTCTCGAATGGTAGAAAGCCTTGAAAATTCAAACTTTTCATTTCGACTATTGACATGGGACTATTTGGGATAATCAATATCTTGTTCACTCTCCTCCCCCCCCCCCCTCTCCATTCAGATATTGCAGCGCCCTATAACCTACAAAACGATCAAGAGTTGACGTCTTGCATACTGGGCAGCGATTGTACATCTAAACCATGAGTTCAGGAAAAACCGAATTAAAGAAACGATTAAATTAAATATAACCTTAATACATTACGTCTTTTCTAACTTTCAGGACTGCATAATATAATTTATTTTGTCGCGAATGCATTGAAGTTTTTTAGCAAATGTTAAATATTGTTTTCAAATATTAAAAAAAAAGTGCGTTAAACTGGGTTTTTTTTTGCAAATAGTACTGAAAATTTCTCTTCGCCTTTTTGTTTTAAAAGTGATGTAGATTATAACACTAAGGAACTCTAGAAATTCACTTGGATCAAAAACCATATTCGACCCAAAAATAGAATTTCAAAAATAAAGAAAAAGTTAAATTTTTTTTCTAGTTGTATTGCGATACTCTAAAAGAGTTAACTCGATCTCAATATTTTGCTGAATTCAATAATATAATTTGGTTTAACTGAAAAAAAAAAATTAATAAATTTTTCACTGTTTTTGAAATTACTCTGAATTAGAAGGAAAAATCCCGACAATGAAGTAAATATCTTTGTTGTTTCCAAGGATAGATATTGAAAAATTAAACTTTAGTTATTACTTTTTTTAGAATTTTTTGCTTTCATGAATGTGACAATGTTAAAATATTTTACAGTCGTAATAGGAAGCAGTCACATTAAGCTATTAATTTATGATAAATTAAGAATGGTTAACAAAAAATTTCATCCTAGGAATCCAAAAGTTGATTTAAATTAACGATTTAACTCGTCTCGGGCGATAAATTCGTCTTAACTTTCTTTTTTATTTTTCAAAATTATTTAAACTTGAAAAAAATAGCTTAAGTTTTATTGTAATATACTATTTAGTTTCTTTAACACTGCTTCTTGTGTTCGTTTATAAAATTTACATTTAATTAAATCGAAATTATTATTTCTAATCGCATTAGAGAAAAAAAAATCTGATATAATTAATTGAAATTTTATAGTGCTGCCATCTTGTGAGTTTAGATTCAAACATATGTTTTGAAGATATTAGTCTGTGCTGTCATCTATTGAGTTTTATAGAAATAACGAATCCTTGACACCTGATGTCATCATTTTTGTGCAATTTCATAAAAAATAATATCTTTTTAAATAATATATGTTATAAGAATAAATAATTTTGTAATGATGAGATTACTGGTATAGGCTGTTTTTTCATTAACTATTATCCATAATTATTAAAATTTCCTTTTTTTATTTTAGTGTAATATCATATAAAAGTATATCTTCTAAAATAATTAATGATAACGAAATTAAGTTATTTTATAAAGATGAATTAACTGTTTATGGGTTTTACTTTTTCCTTAAAATGTTTCTGAAATAATGTTATGCAAACAACTTCGCAACATAAGTCAGAAACATTTTGAGAAAAATGTATTGCGTGGCATATTCAATAGATAGATTATGAAAAAAGTGATGCCCGGAAATCTTGGGACAGTACACACATAAGATAAACTAGGGTGGCATTTGCAAACTGAAAAAAAAAAAAAATGCTTTAATTTTTGGGTTCTAATAGCATTTGGAAAAATTTCGGGAGAAGATGTATCCCTAAACCCCTCCTCCTGCCAACGCACCTTATTCCAATAAAACAAATGGTAATAATATAGTCAATATTCCAGCACTTAGGGTTTTAAAGTATTTAATGTATAGAATATATTTTAATATAAGTATTTAATATTTTATAAGCAGTGGTTACATTAAATAGTTTTATACTTAGTAAGTTGATTGCAGTTCATCTGTTTAATTATCAAATCAGTATATTTAAATAATAATAAAAAAATATTGATTTAAAATTTGTGGCTCTGAAGTTGAATAAAACTCCAAGTTTTAGAATAAGATTGCAAAGTATAAAAAAAATTAATATTCCACATATGTATATGAAAAAAAATTCAAATACTAAATTATTTTAATGTTAACTTAAAATTAACAGGTTTCAACCGAAATTATTAATGTGAATTTCGTAAATCACGACTCTTAATTTTCATAATCATGACATGTAACTATCACATCATAATAATCCTGACATATTATTTGGGGTAAATCATTGCTGTTAATTATGAGGAGGAATCAATCATAATGTCATTGGGAAAACTTGGACTTAGGTAATAATTTGACAAGAAAAGTTATGATATTGACATTATTTTTAAAAATTTAAAATAATTTTCATAATATATAAATATTTGTACCATTGTGATTTTACTTCAAAAAACCTTTAGCTGTTCAGTCAAGTGCTCTTTCTGCCACAAATGGAATGTATTAGAAAATTTTCGGTTATTATTATTCTTATCAATGCAAATTTTAGATGTTGAACAAATGCTTTATGTTTTGAAGCAATATTTTGACAGGTAGACGAATATTATATTAGGGGATATTGTGCAGAATTAGGAGTTGATCCCTCTTGGACATTCATCGATCGGGATAATAGTTCTGTAGTTCTTCTGCGAAAGGTCGCATGTGTGATCGTATGTCTTGTTTATAGTCCACGGATATTTGAAAAAGATTACGAATGGTGACATGAGTAACAACGTATGATGAACGCGATTTCATTAAAATATTCAGAATTTTCAGAGATAAGACGACAGGAATTACCCAATTCACGATATGCTATAATTCACTGAGTAAAAGAAATCTTCATTTTAGAACTGTGTGGTTGGGGAGGGGATCGTCTTTCAAGCACAAGTTTGTGCAACTTGCATCTTTCAGAAGCAATGGTGCATAAGACTTCGCCGAAGTGTGCAGGAATGGGAGTGCTTGAAACACCTGCCAACACAAGATGTTCTCAAGCATACACATACAATAAATTGAGGTGGCATTTGCTTACTGAAATAGAATTTATATCAAATCATTCTTCTCAATCTACCATTAAATCAAATTTCAGAAAAATCAGGTTCACAGTTTCCATCCTAGCAAATTGCCCCGATTTCTACATCAATGACTATTGAATCGGAGTCTAAGTACTTTTCCATATTTTATGTTTATCAAACATGCTCAAGCAAATTCCAACCTCCCATCCCACTGCCTCTGCTTATTATCCTTTTGGTCTAGCATAATTGCTTTAGCTCCTTTCATAACTCTTCTTTCAAGTTCATCATTTCTCCAAATCATCCAATTGCCGAAGAAATTGAAGGGGCTGTCTCCTTTTCCCCCCACTGAATCTGCGCATTCCTTCATTACTGCGTGTTTCTATCGAAATTGTGCATCTGAACTGGTTTTTCAACGGTACGAGGAAGGGTAAATAGTCGGGGGTTATTGTAAATCGACTCTCCTTCACCCCCCCTTGGGTCTTTTCCAAATGAACTTGTCTTTTGTTGAGACTGACCAATTGAAGAAGGCCAGGAATCAAATGCATTGTTCAAGTCGAGGGAGAGTCCAGAAAGCGCCATTGCAAATCAGCGCTTGAAATCATTCACTGCTGCCGGAGGATAGCATTCATCGTTGTAAATACGGTTAGATTGAGACAAAAGAAGTTTATTTGAGGACAGTATCTGGAAGGATGGCTGAAGATCAAACCACGTGAGTACAAGTTAAAATTTCTAGTAGATCAATAGTGTAGTTGTTGTTCAGTCGCGGATCTAGGATTTTCCTGAGGGGGGGGGGGGGGGCAAGATTGTGCCTTAGCCAGGACGAAATTTAAAAAAAAAAAAAAAAAAAAGAGCAGCCTGGCAGTGTTTAAGAAATTTACTTTGAGATTATTCATAGCCATTAATTGACTCTTTCGTCACATTTCTGACTTGCTATCTTAGCGTAAGGTTAGCGTGGTAGCGGTTAGGTCGCGTTTACACTGTCCTTTGGTTTTTTCATTACCTGTTTTATTTTAAAAACAAATTGTATTCAAAATGTATCGTGCATTTTAAACATTTTTGCAAGCTACATCCCCTGAAGTATCGATTATACTGAAGAAATTACAATGAAAGTGGGAACTTGCTACTATTATTTGTGACTAACTGACTAAGTATAAATCCTATACTATACTTACATCAAAATGGGAAATCAGTAATTGTACATCAAAATTTAACATATTCATGCAGTGAGCTTAGTAAGTAAAAATACGTTCTTTTACTGCATAATCCACTGCTACACAAGTAACCTAAAGTATTCAGGGAAAACATTGTTTTTCAATGAGAACGTTTTACTAATAATTATAAGTATCATTTTTAATAAGGCAATAGGGGGAAAAAATACAATTTAAACATTGAACAACTAGCACAAAACAAATTCCAGTCTTCTTTTTTTTTTTTTTTTTGATTTAGCAAAGTATACTTAGTTATCTTATACTTATCCATTTATGGACAAGTGAGATTTATCAAGAGATTTATCAATTTATATTCGATGCTATAGAGAACTTCTACCAATTAAAAAAATATTAGACTTTGACATATTTAAGCTAAATAATAAAGCAAGATTCGGCTCTTCTAATACACTAACATTTACATCTTGTAGTTTTTTTCTTTAACTACTTTATTGTAATTGTTGACAATTCATTTTCATATTTTTTACTCTTGTTCTTCAAAATTAAATTTTATTTTCAATATTTCTGACACAATCCTTTTTTTCCAATTCTTGGCTTTTATTTCAGCCAATCAGAGCATTTTTTTACATAGATACAATGTTACACTTATGTAGTTCAGTGAAAAAAAAAATTGTCGCCTACGTGTGTAAAAAATTAATCCATAAAAGTAAAGTTTTTGATATAAATCATTTAATACATACACAAGATTTATAGTGTTAATAGAAGTATGAGTAAAAACAATCTTTTAGTGAAAATCTCCGAAACTTGATAGAATGCATTGTCATTGACTATCTGCCAAGTTTCAACTTGATTGGATGACGGCTAGTGGGTTAGGTATCCTTCCACTGATTTTCCCCCCACAAATAAACAAAATCGATAAAGTAAAGAGCAAGCAAACGATAAAAACTAGGAGTAGCGAAACTTTATGTTAAACTTTTTTAAGTTAAAGGCAGCAAGTCAGTGGGATCCAGTGTGGCAGGTCAAATAGTTCATTTTAAAAAATGAATCCATAAAAACACATTTTTTATGTATCCTTTATATTCCTTGCTAATTTTTATGTACAATTACAATTTACTTAAGCCATTTGGATCTGAGATTCAATTTTCATGGTGTTTGATGATCACTGCGAAGGAAATAGTCAATTCCGTCTCTTTGGCTAATTTTTTTTTTCTTCTTTTTCTTCTTGTGTCCCAAAACAGGGTTATTATTATTGACAACCAGTCATTTTAGCTTGATTGGATAACAAGAGGATTAATTAGTCCTCCGCAGATTTATTCCTCACAAACACACAAATTCGAAGTTAATATAAAAAAGGATTTAAAAATTAAGCCACTCGACAACAAAGATTAACTTTTATCGAAGAAAAGTATTCCCAAATATATGACAAAAATGGGTAATGACAGATACATTTCCAAAAATCGCTAGAGAATAGCTTTTTTAAACTCTTTTTGAGTGCCAAACACAAAACAATTCTTTTTAAAAAGTCCTCCACGCCAGTAAGGCGTTCTTTCTGGCCTCTCGTAACCATTGCTTACATTTTTAAATCAAATAAATAGTATTTATAATTTCAAAATAGAAAAAGCAACGTTAAAAAATGTGTTCCCTCTTACTTTTTGTCGCTTGGATGCATTTATGTATTACAACCTACTTTACTCTTTGGTTAATTTCGGAAGTGTGCCAGTTTGTAATCCGAATATAAGTCTCAACACTCTCACCATACGTTCAAAAATGTCTTCTCCTTGTGTAAACCCCACCACAACCATTTAAAAGAGGGTTTCAAGGACAAGGACCCAGGGCCAGCCACAGACCAATTAGTCTTTTACCTTGCTTAGGCAAAATCTTTGAGAGGATAATTTCAAACCGCATTTTTCCACTTTTATATAATATTCCTGAAGAACAATTTGGCTTCTTGAAAAACAGATCTACCACTGGGCAGTTGGTAAGAATTTTGGAGTTTATTGGCTCAGCTTTGCACAGGAAGGAAAGCTCCGCAATGCTTATGCTCGATGTCGCTAAGGCGTTTGATCGGGTATATCATTCGGGGCTCCTATTCAAATTGATCAAATTTAAATTCCCACATGATTTAATTCACCTTATCTCTAGTTATTTGGAACATAGACGCTTTAGAGTAAGAGTTGGTAAAGCCATCTCTGATTACAGAAACATTGAGGCCGGGGTCCCACAGGGGAGCATCTTGGGTCCCACACTTTACAACTTATATACAGCAGACTTTCCCACATTTAGAGATGACAGGCACTGCTTAACAGCCTTCTATGCAGATGATACTGCGATTATCACTAAATCCATTAGTCCACAAGTTGCATTAAATCATCTTCAGGAGAAAACCCCTCAAATTGAGGAATGGTGCTCCAAATGGAAAGTCTCAATTAATGCTAGTAAATCGCAGATTATCTGTGTTAGAGCCAAAAACAAACTCAAAAACTTGGATAACAGAGTTAAACTTTTCAATGAGCATGTACCGATGGTCAATAAGGCTAAATACCTTGGCGTTACATTAAATAACAAGCTAAACTGGAAAGATCACATCAAAAAGGTAACCAGCAAATCTTATATGATTATTAACAGACTCTGGCCACTGCTGGGTAAAAACTCCTGCCTCCCTCTAAACTATAAGAAAAGGGTTTATTTGTCAACCATTCGCCCCATTTTCTCCTATGCAGCCCCTGCATGGTGCACTCACGATGCAGCTGATGCAGTAAAGCTGCAAAAAATTCAAAACAGAGTTCTTAGAGGGATGGTGGATGCCTCTAGATTCGTGAGAAATGACCTAATTCATAAAGATCTGAAAATAGACACTGTCTCTCAGCACCTTGCAAGTCTAAATCTTACTTTTTTCAAAAAGGCTGTTGTTGCTGACCCTATCATTAGTAACTGCCTAAATTATGAAATTGTTAAAGATGATGCAGCAATCCGCCCGTTTGCTGCATTCAGTCTCACTGACGCTACTCTAGCTAAAAGTTATAATAGATAATCCTGTTGTTTAAAGCTTACTGTACATAGTTTATTCCCCAGCTTGCTGGGGGTTAAAAAAATTTATATATTCTGCGCTGCGATTGACTCAATTCTTGGAATGTAGATTTTTGTTTATAGTTTACTCCCTAAAATTTTAGGGTCTTAAATTCATTTACCTGCGCTGCGATTGACTCCATTCTTGTAATGTAGATTTTTGCTTTTTGTTTTTCCCCGACCCATAGGGGTTTTAAAAGTCATATAACCTGCGCTGCGATTTCTTATTACCTTATATTTTCCACTCATTAGTGGATTTGTATTCTGCACGCTGCGTATTTTTGTTTTGTCTCGTCCGTCCCCTTTTTGAATTGTTTTATAATGTGCAAATTAGATTTTACACCTGAATCTTTCGCCCTTCGGGCTAAATTCGATATGTGGAACAGTGCCCTCCGGGCTGGAACCACATTAAAACCAATATTATAGTATAGTAAGGACCCAGGGGGGTGGAGATGTTATCTCATTCAGTGTCCAGTGATATTCCTCGCCACGTCCATCCCTTGTGGGAGATCAGGAGAGAAAGACGACATCCGGTGTATTCCCCCTCCCTTCCCCCTCTTGTGATCGTCAAAGTTTGAAGTTCAGAGAGGAAAATTCGCTTTGGTTTCGGCCCTTACCCTTAGTATTAGTTTTGCTTGTCTTTCTCAAATATGATTTAACTGTGGATATTGGAGAGTGCCACGTACTCCTTATTGTTACAAAATAAAAGTAAACAATCACTATTTTGTAAAAGAGTTTTTACCTAACTCAACTCCTATGGTAAAGTGTTGTGGAGATGTCTTCAAAGTCAAGGGGGTGGAGGTTTGAATACTTGTACAGTCTTCTAAAGTCCGTTTGAATGGGAAGGGAGAGGGTTATAAAAGAACTTGAACCAAAAATAAGCTCTTTTATTTTATTTTTTGGGGGCTTTTTTTGGAAATTAGACGAAGGTCGAAATATATAAGTTATGTGAACTGATTAAAAAAATATATTTGTTATTTTTGTGCAAATTCTAAAAAAAATAATAATAATAACCTGAGGGGTGGGGGGGGGGCGCCCCCTGGCTGAATCCACCATTGTCAATAGTGTAGTTGTAGTTAGCCGGAAGGATTGATGTCACAGTTAGTTGTGGGGATATAATCTCCTTATTGAAATTATTTTTTATTGCTCGTTGGGACTCAATACAGGAAGTAAATTTTCAACGGTCTATTACTAGTTGACGTGGAAGTATCGCCAAGCAAATTTGAAGCCAATTGGTCAAGTTTCATCTTCAGCAATCCTATTTCATTTTCAGGGTTCCCACAATCCTTGGAAGTCCTTGAAAATTGTCTAAAGTAAGTAAATTTATTGTCCTTGAATTTTCCTAAAAAGGTCCTTGAAAGTCCTTACATTTTTCTTCAACAAGAGTGGGAACCCTGATGTTGTAGGTTTTTTTTTCTGCCATTCTTTAATTGTTTAATTTTCATAATTTGATTATTTGCATATTCTTATGTTTTTTGCGATGACGCCAACTTTTCCAAATCGTACCAACCCCATCCACGTGAACTAGGAATTTACCATTTCACCTGTATAAAAAGTTGGTGTAAAAAGTTGGTCCTAGGGTTTATCTCTATCGTTGTTAAAGATAAGGGCATCAATTTAAATTGGAAAAAAATGAGGTGAAAAACCATTAAGAGTTAGTAATTGTCAAGGATATTTATTTAAAAATTTTCAGAATTAAATTTTTATCGATTTATAACGTGGCAATCCACAAAATGAGAAGTTCTTTCAAAACATACAGTCCGTTCAGTTTTTAAATTCGTTATAAATCGGTTAATTTTATAGATTGATTATTTTAATTAAGGCGATTTGATCTGAAGGAATACTTTTAATTGGTATTTTTCTCTACTTTAATTTCTTTTAATGAAAAAGATTACTTTTTCAAGCTGCTCATAGCAACTCGACTCGCTAATCGCGATACATTAAAATACTGATACAGTCAAACCCCGTTAATGTGAAATCACTTAACATGAAATCGCGTATAACGCGAAGTAAAAGCTGTTCTCAGTACTTAAAACTTAACATTAATTTATTCGTTTAACACAGAATTCGGTTAACGAGAACAATTTCAGCAGCCCCATCGACTTCACGTTAACTGGCTTTGACTGTATTTGCAACTTAAGATGTATTTTTTTAATTTAAAAATGTGCATAACAAAACTATACCAAATTTTGAAAAATCCTGTGGATTAAGAAGGTAGTACCAGTACACATTGAACATTATTTTTATTTTTTTTTAAATTTTTAACTGGATTCACAATTTTTTTCACATTTAAAAATGTTACAAAATTAACATAACTGTATAAGAAAGTTTTTTTTTTTTTTTTTTAATTTAATGATATTTAATTAGTTAAAATTTAATTATCAAATTAGGGTCTAATTGCCCCTGTCATAACTCAAATTGAAATTTATTTAGAATGAAATACAACGATTTGCTACATTCCCGCACAAAAAATAAATAAAAAATGCCATAGTGTCGAAATCGGCGATGTTATTTGATTGACTTTACATTGTCTCTTGTGCGTGAAACAGATAGAAATCGATCGTTGGTGGACATAGGCGTAAAGTACGGGGGGGGGGGGGGGGCGCTGGCCTCCCCACTTTTAAATTCTGAGGGGCTGCCTACCCTGATTTTTGAAACACTATCTCCTTTTTATCCCTCCATTCTCCAAATAAATTATAATAGCTGTTTATTGTTGGTATTATATGAGAAGTTGTGTCATACCTAGATTTTTTAAAAATTAATAGATTTCGATAATTTTTCGATAAATTTCATCTTCCGTCAAAACTCGCCCCCCCCCCCCCATGTTTTTTGAAAAGTTGACACCTATGTTGGTGGACGATGCCCAAGGACAGAGAGCTCTATGTTAAAGGCACTCATGTTTCAACTTTTCACGTTTTTATAGCATTTCTACGGGAATTTCGAAGGTGGGACGATTGGAACAACATAAGAGGCATTAGCCCAGAGATTTTAATCAAAATTGTTAGTGCCAATTGCTGAAAAACGGGACAACTTCGTGATTGCAACCTTATACTTAATGGTAGGGTCACCACTAACCCTCGCACCAAATTTAAACATCGTAGGTCAATTTATTCGGGAGTTATGCTGACCACGGACAAACAGATATTTTCTCTAGACCATTATTTTTTTTAAAAAATCAGGATGTTACAAAACATAGAGAAATGCATTAAAAATTAAAGTGTTTTTTTTTTTTTTTTTTTTTTTTTTTTTTTTTTTTTTTTTTACACCGAATGCTCTACTTTCATTACCCTATATATACACATAGGTATTTGAAAGTAATAAGTAGTGTAAGCTGTATAGGTACCAGTATGTAAGTCCTCGGATACACGAGAAGAAAGAAATTACACAAAACAATTATTTAATTTTTTTTTTTTTTATCGCGCTTGTCATTTTTCAATACGCGCAATATCCATTTTTGAGCTATGCTCTTTATTCACCAAATTTATCAATTCATTCTAGGAAAGCCGATGATGGATGCGACTACCTATTCACCCACGAAAACAGGCACTGGCACGAGAGGATAGCTTACTTCACCTTGGAAATGTTCCGTCTCTATCTCACCTTCAGTCCCCAGATACACGAAGACGCCATCACGTTCTGCGTGGAAATGATATGGAATACCAAAAGAGATCCATATCCATCAACTAAGCAGCTGGACGCAGTGATGCGCAATCAGCTGATCAATCCCGGCGTGAGGGCGACCATCTGCAGGCTGTACAAAAAGAGCTTTCCCTGGGTC
This sequence comes from Linyphia triangularis, assembly GCA_963978545.1. Classification (NCBI taxonomy): domain Eukaryota; kingdom Metazoa; phylum Arthropoda; class Arachnida; order Araneae; family Linyphiidae; genus Linyphia; species Linyphia triangularis. The sequence goes on from OZ021729.1 coordinate 60,894,468, forward strand.
AGCTCGTCGTCATCGATGCCCAGGTCTCTGATGCATTTGAGTCGGTGCTCCATCAAGAGACATCTGAAGGACAGCGATTACGTCGATGAGCTTCTTTTACCTGATAAACTGAAGAAGTACCTTCAATATCGTGAATACTAGTTCTTTTGAACAACCTGCTGTGGCGTATTGTCCAGCTGTGGATAGGGCTGGATTGTGGTCCTGGGGAAATGGAAATCCGTGAAGCACCGTGTCAGCCTATCGTCTATCAGACTAAGTTGCATCCTGAAAAACTTGGAAGGAGATGCCAAGACTTTCCGACTTTTTATGTGACAGCTATTTATACACTCCTCTATGTCACGTTCAGTCCCGTTTTATCGACCCCTTCTCCCCTTCTAAATGCAATTTTACAGTCCCTTGTGTTTGTAGAGTTAATGATTATTTAATGTAGTTTTGAAATGAACTAAGATCAAATAAAGTCCGATTTATTATAGTTTAGCTTTTAGTAATGTGATTATTGGTCAAATGATTGAAACTTATATTTTTAAAACTTCAAATTAATGAACTTGTTTTTTTAACTTGCTTTCCAGGCCTTAAAAGTACGTAAAAATACTATGAGGTCCTTAAAAGATATGAATTTTTGTTGATATTTTGTGTACGACTGAAATATTTATAAAAATTCAACTATGATGTGCGTATCTGATAGCTGTGAGGTTAGTGCTCTGGCCTCGCATGCCAAAGGTGCATGTTTTGAATCCTGGGTTGGGCATGGATGTTCGTTGTGATTCGGAATCCGCGTTAAGCTGAAGGTTCCGGCCTGATTAGCCGTTATTGTGCACTGTCGTTGAGCTTACAAACCAAACCAAAACTGATGTGCTTATCCCCGCAGGACCGCTACTTATTCGCGTCGGAATTTTCTGGTATATTTGTATAACGCATGCGTCAACATACACGTCATTTGATTCGTACTTGCTGATTGCCTTGCCTTGAGTCTCTTCACGCCTTGTAGGCGCATGAGGCCGCAATTGTCGAAACCCAGTCCCTCCTGTTCAGCGCGGCCTCCCTGGCAACAGCCCAGCTTGGCCAACCGAGATTGTCTCTTTCCTTCAAGATCATTCGCCTCCACGTCCGTCTTGGTCGTCCTCTCTTCCTTTTACCGTCAGGAGACCATGTTAGGGCGATTCAGAGGCGGTTCCATGGGGGGGCCCCCCCCCCCCCCATGAGGGTGAAACTTACACTGGATAAAATGGTTTTCATAACAACCCTGCCCCCTTTCATAACAACCCCCCACCTAAGATTTTAGATTTTTTTTTTTTAATGTATTTCTAGATACAAATATTTAAGAAAAAGTTTAATTTCCGATCAGAAAATCTCATTTTTGCCCCCCCCCCCCAGAATTATATGAAATGACGCGTCTGCCTTTCTCCCCGCAATTCTCCGTAAAAGGTAAAAGAATGTCGTAGTTTTCGACGTTTGGTCCAAGTGCCCTGTTAATAGGTAACCAAAGTACCCATAGACTAAGAATAAATTAACTAGACCAAGTCTGTATGGCAAAACCTAATAATACGAACAGCGCGGTCACGTGACGACAGCCTTCAAAACGGAACTGGAGAAAAATTCTTTCATTTACTTCAAGGTTAAACAATTGAAAGCTGAAGACTATTTTCTTGAATGCCGAAAAAATGCCAGAATACTATACTGGATTTGGATGCAAAATTGATTTTGAAATAGGGGATTCAATAACCTTTCACAGTCATGTCATTTTTTAAAAATTATCTTAATAATTTTATTTTTTTAAGACTTATAAAAGTTAGTTTGTATTTTGCTTTCTGACATAGCTGCCTTTAATTGGTAATAATGGTCTTTATCATTTACTTACTTCTGAAAATTGTAATTGATAATGAAATGAAAATGAAAGTCTAGACTAATGTTTTATAATATTTTGAAAAGGGTAGAAATGGTTTTTAAAAGGCATTGGAATTAGTCACGTCACGTGTTCCGTCTTGGTAACACCCTCTCTTAATAACAGATATTGGAGCGTCCTGTCTATTTTATTATTCGTTTATGAAAGTACCAAACGAACACGAACAGGTTTTAAAACTAGTTCAGAAGACATTCCAGAACATCCTTGTTCTTCCTATTGTATTGTGTGTCTTTGACTCGTACCAGCCTGGAATTTTTACTGGTCTCCCTATACCAGTTTATAGTTGTGCATAGTACGCTATCAAAATGAAGCGACATTTAACCGATTATTTCGGGAAAAAAGAGAGCAGCGCTAAAAGCCATTGTAAAGAGCTAGATGTTGGAAATTTGGAATCGAAGTCAGAAAGTGCGATAAAAGCCTATGATCCTGGCAAGATAAATCTTCCGGTAAGCTTTACACATAAATATTTATTTTTATGTGTCGTTCAGTTCCAAAGCCAGACAACTGCAGTTTTTCGAAAAATGCATTTTTGAATTTTTTTGCAAGTAACTTAATTGTACATGCAAGTAATTTAATATATAGGATAATAAAAAAAAAAAACGATATCTATTATACTCTGTTACAAAAAAAAAAAAAAAAATTACGTATATACTCGTAGTGATTATCAAATTAATCAATTTCTATATTTATATATAGGATACATATGAAAAATCACATGATCCCTGTGATATAGGAAGAGCCGTGAAAGAAGTTTTAACAGATGATGAGAAACTAAAATTACTAAAAAATACTTGGATACCTCCAACAACATTTCCTTTTCCAGAACTAGTAGAAGGGAAACAGAAACGGAAATTTAATCATGATTGGCTAAAAAAATACAAGTGGCTAGCATATAGCCAAATGCTAGGCGGTGGACTTTGCACCCAATGCGTTCTCTTTGCTCCTTCAGGTGCTGGTATCGGATCTCAGGTAAAATATTTGATTTTCTTTTCTTATGCATTTCATTGTAACTTGTGTGATATTTTCATTTGTATGAAATGTTTAATGTTTTAACGATTATATCAACAACCAACTGATTTGTCGTTATCGTCGAATATTGTTCCTTAGATATTAAAAAAAAATTGGGTACAATTAAAAATAAATGATTTAAGATTAATTTAAGAATAAAAATTTCAAATGCATTTCTGACTTTAATATTTCAAAACTTTAATAATTGTTTTTTTAATACTTTAAAAAGTTATAGCCTAAATTCGCCCAATTTATATTGAAATTATTAAAATTTTGACTCCATATTTTATTTTATTACTCTTGAAGTTGTCAATAAAAATTAACGAAATTGTAAGTGACCCGTAAATAATGTACAAAATTTATGGAACATTTTGTGTAATACTATTTTGAAAGTGTAAAGGGTACTGTGTAACAGCAAAACTGGCCAGCTCCACAATTTTGCGAAACGCGTTCTTTGCAATTTTTGCGGAAGGCTTACCTATATTGTCGGCATTTTGAGAAATAAAGTTAATACTAATGCGAAACAAATCAATTTAAACTTTCAACTTTTAAATCTTTATTAAAATCCTTTTTTTATACTACTAAACCGGGTGCTTTACTTTAACGACCGAAATGTTCAATTAGTTAGAAAAACTATGTATCCTAAAATATGTATAAATATAAATTTAACAAGCGTGTACATTTTTTAGGCTCTCAAAACACTGGTAAAAGAACCGTTAGCCAAATATAAAAAAGCCACCGAAGATCTACGTAAGCATGAAAATACTAAGTACCACAAATTCTCCATGGAAAAAGCAGTAGAATTTACAAAAGTAATGGAATCAAGCAAGAAAAGCATTGACGTTGTTTTAGATTCCGAAACATCGGCCATTATTGAGGATAATCGAAAACGATTGAGGCCTATAGTAAAAACTATAGTATTTTGTGCTAGGAACAATTTGCCCTTAAGAGGACATCGTGATCACGGTTTGATTTCACAATTAAAAGAAGAAAGTAATGAGGATCTTCTGGTTGGAAAGCATGGAGTTTTCCAAAGCCTTTTGACTTTTCGTGTGGATGCTGGGGACGAAGACCTCAAGCGACATTTCGCAATTTGCAGGCGTAACAGTGCAATGATTAGCAACACAGTCCAAAATGAAATTATAGACTGTATCGGAGAAACTTTTCGTTCTTCAATATCAGAAGATGTTAAAAGATCAAAATTTTTCAGTATAATGTGCGATGAAACAACAGATGTCAGCACCAAGGAACAGATGACATTTTGTGTTAGGTACATAGATACCCAATCTTTCGTTACCAAAGAAGAATTTGTTGGTTTTACAGAAATGACAGAGACAACTGGTGTTGCTATAAAAGAAGCAATCGATAAAGAGTTGGATGCCTTGGGCTTAACAAAAGAACACCTTTGCGGCCAAGGGTATGATGGGGGTTCTAACATGGCTGGAAAGTTTAAAGGAGTGCAAGCCCTGATATCAAACGAGCAACCCATGGCTATTTACAGTCACTGTTTCAGCCACTCCTTGAATTTGGTTATTTCAAAATCGTGTGACATTCCTGCCATACGAAACATGTTAGGAACCGTAGGAGCGGTAACAACTTTTCTTTCTGCTTTACGAAAAAATGCTCTAGAGGAAGTAATTAATCAACTTCCAGAAATAAAGAAGAAAAGTTTAAAGGTGATGTGCCCCACTAGATGGGTAGAGCGACACGATAGCTTAATTAGATTTAAAGAGTTATTTCTCCCTATTGTAACACTGCTTGATCAGCTTTCAACTTCACCAGATACCAACTCGGAAACATCAAGCAAAGCTTCTATGCTCAGTTCGGCTATTCAAAAAGGAGAATTCATCATAGCCTTGGAAACAACGGCATATTGCATGGCAATAACTCTAAGGCTAAGTGAGCAACTACAAAATCCACAATTAGATTTTGGAAATGCCCTGCAAAATATAAACTGCATATTAGAGGTTTTCAGAAATCTACGAAGAACTGTGGATGTCGAATTCGGTAGTATTTTCGAAGACGCTTTGCAAAAAGCAAGCGAAATCGAATGCGAAATACGCATACCAAGAAAATGCTTTCGACAGACTCATCGAGAAAATACTGATGCTTCAAATCCCGAGGAGTATTACAGACGAATGGTTTTTTTACCGTTGGTAGACCATTTGATTCAAGAACTGGAATCGAGATTTTCCCAACGATTGGTGGATATATTACCTTTAGAAGGCCTTGTTCCAAAAAATATTTTGAAGTACGAAGAAGAAGAAATCCTCAAGGCTGCAAAAAATTACCAGCAGTACCTAGATGGCTCTGAGCTTATACTAAAGTCAGAAATAAAGCTATGGAAAAACAAATGGGATAGTGAGATTGAGCCGCCTTATACAGCAGTTGAGGCCCTGAAGAAGTGCGATCAACAATTTTCCCCCAACATTTTTATTCTTCTACAGATATTTGGAACAATCCCCGTTACAACAAGCACACCCGAAAGGAGCTTCTCCACATTACGACGGATTAAAACATATTTAAGAAGCACCATGGGCCAGGCAAGATTAAACGGACTAGCACTGGCAAATATTCAAAAGGATAGAAAAATCTCCATAGAAGACGTCATTAACATCTTCAGTCACAAAAAAGCAAGACGAATGAAAATTGCAAATTGGAATGTCTAAAATCATAGACACAGACTCTACAAAATTTGATGTTTTGTTTTTGTATTAATGTATCGAGAAAAACAACTCAACTTTAACTAAGGTCATCCACCTAGACTATTGCTTTAAAAAAACCACCATTTTGAATAATTAATTAAAATAATTATTTGCACTTAATTACTCAAATATAATTAAAGTTAATTAAATAATTGCCACACTGTATATTAATGTACTATTTCTTGATTGCGATAAAATCTAATTGACCACAAGAGTAGCTCTAATTAATTTTGCTTTCTCATTACGGAACATTTTTGCATGCTGTAGCCCCTCCCTTGTGATTTGCCTAGAACCGCCACTGGGGCGATTCGTTCATTGGATTTGGGGTCCCTTCTAAGAACATGGCCGACCCAATGCCATATTTTTCTCTTTAGGTCATTGATTAAGGGTTTATCTGCTGTTTTGATATATAAATCACGATTTGAAATTTTTTGCGGCCAATAAATTTTCAGAATTTTTCTTAAACATTTAGTATGGAATGCGTTCAATTTATTTTCCTGTTGCTTTGTGATTTTCCAAGTTTCACTGCCATATAGTAGTATTGACTTTACTATTGCATTATAAATTTTTAATTTAAGAGAAATGTTTAAGTTTGATGACTTCCATACTTTAAAAAGCATTCTAAAAGCATTTTGAGCTTTTTTAATCCTACAATTGATGTCTTCATCCGTTCCACCCAGTGAGTGAACTATGGAACCAAGGTATGTAAACCTATCTGTTTCTTCAATTTCATTGGAGTTAATGATTACTTTTGACCTATTATTGCTGTTTATTTTCATTACTTTGGTTTTATTTTCATTTATTGCCAAACCAACTTTTTTGGCATTTTCTTCAAGGTGACCAGTTTTCTCCTGTATATCTTGGAATCTGGATGACATCAGAACAATATCATTCACAAAGTCCAAGTCCTCAAGAAATGTGTTAAAGTCCCATCTTATTCCCCTATGGGTAGTTTCTACTGTTTTCCTCATTACCCAATCCAAGACAAGGATAAACAGTAAACCCGACTCTCTGTCTTACTCCTGTTTTTATTTCAAATTTCTCGGTTAGTTCACCATTTACAAGTACCTGGGCACTACTCCCATTGTACATTTCCTTGATTATGTTTATGATCTTTTCTGGAATTCCATAGAATCCCATAATTTTCCAAAGGCATTTTCTGTCGATGCTGTCGAAAGCCTTAGAGAAGTCAATAAAGTTAAGATAAATTGTCTCATTTCGTTCAACACACTGTTCGATTATGTTTCGAAGGATAAATATTTGGTTAACAGTGCTCTTTCCACTACGGAATCCTGTCTGTTCAACCCTAAGAATGTCATCGATTCCTTTCTTTATCCTGTTTATGATGACTCTTGAGAAAATCTTTCCGGGTACAGAGAGCAGGCTGATTCCTCTCCAATTGTTTCACATTCAGTAAGTTTTCCCTTCTTCGGGATTTTCACAATTTGCGCTTCTTTCCACGAGAGAGGGACCTTTTCTCCATTCCATATGATGTTAAATAGATTACAGAGTACTGCCGCAGATGTATCGATGTCAGCTTTTATGAGCTCGGCAGTGATGAAGTCATTTCCAGCAGTTCTTCTGTTCTTCTGGGACTTTATTGCATGTTTAATTTCCTCCACAGTAACGTCTCTCATTTCTATACCAAGCTCAACTTGGTGTTCAAAGGGGGATTCAATTTCGCTTCCAACTAAGTTGCTGGTAACATTTAAAAGTTCTTCAAAGTGCTCTTTCCATCTATTTGCGATCTCTTTTTCTTGTGTAAGGAGTTTGCCATTTTTATCATTAACCGCACATTCAGCATTTGGTTTAACACCGCCCAATTTCTTTATAATTTTATAAACCTCTCCAATATCACCGACATCATTAGCTCTCTGAGCTTCTTCTGCAAGTGCATGGTAAAAGTTTCTCTTGTCATTTCTGGCGGATCGTTTGACGCATTTGTGCGTTTCTTTGTATTGTTTATGGTACTTCTGTCTTATTCTTTCTGATTTTGTACTATTTACTTTGCCTTTTAACTTTTTTCTCTCTTCTACGAGTTTGAGTGTTTCGACAGAAATCCACTCACTTTTTGTTTTTCCCTTTTTTATACCTAATATCTCTTCCGCTGTTTTATTGTAAGTTTCTCTACATTTCTTCCAAATATTCTCTACCTCTCCAGGGTCTTCTTCATTTTCCTCAACAAGGCCATTTAAAGCTGTAAATCTATTATGCAGTTCAATAGTATACATTCTTTTTAAATCTGGTTCTCTCAATTTTTCTATGTTATACCTTGTTCTTTTATTCTTTTTGTGTCCTGAGATTCTTGATAATTTCAACTTTACAATCCCTATAAGTAAAAAATGTTCCGATGGTACGTCAGCACCTCTTTTCACTCTAACATCCTGCAATGATCTCTTGAATGTGTTATTAATTGAGATGTGATCAATCTGATTCCCAGTTCTCCCGTCTGGTGATATCTACGTTATTTTGTGAATGTCCTTATGTTTAAAGAAGCTTCCACCTATGCTGAGATCGTTCATCTCGCATAGCGTTGTAAACAACTCTCCATTTTCGTTTTGGTCTCCAATAGCTTCATTGCCAATTGTACGCTCATCATGTGTCACTCTTTTTCCAATCTTGGCATTTAAATCACCCATAAGATATAAGATGTCATGTTTGGGGGTCTCATCTGATACCTTTTGTAGCTGATCATAGAATCTTGTTTTCTGCTACTCATCCGCTTCATTAGTTGGGGCATACACTTGTATGATAGTAAGTTTTGCATGTCTTGAGTAGAACCGAGCCTTTACTATCCTATCGCTCACCGGAACCCAGCTCATCAGGCTAGCCCTAGCTTTCTTACTCATAATCAGAGCAACACCTCTCTCATGTCTCTCCTCATGTCCTGAGTACACTATGCTGTAATTATCGGTGGTTTTCACCTCGCCAAATCCAGTCCACCGTGCCTCTGTTATTCCAAGAATGTCCAACCCATAGTTGCACATTTCATTTACTATCTGCTTTGTCTTTCCAGCCTGGTACATAGTGCGAACATTCCACGTACCAAATTTTAATTTGTGTTTGGGATGTGCTAAGTAGTTCATCAACAGACGAGGCTCCTTGCGGCTTTCCCCCGCCTGCGTCATACATATTTGTTCCTCTTTCAGATATTCATCCGTCAAAGGGCCAAAGATACCCGCACTGTCTCCCAGAGAATTTTGAGTTTCATTTCTTGCGGTTTCTGTAATCGGCTTTGGTTTTACGTGGTTGGGGGATTAGCCCAACGCACAACCTTCCCCAATTTACCCGGGCTTAGGACCGGCTGAGTAGAGACCGAAGCCTCCATCAGGCTGGGTTTACTTGCTGATTGGTGGAATGGAATTTGAACAGAGTTTTAGTTACAAACTGTACTCTGTGAGAAGAACATGTGAGAGCAGTGTTTATGTTCTGCGAGCCAAAAGAGTTTACGACCAGCGAGTGCTGTTTGGTTTTCTTAGAAGAAGCAACTTACGAATAGTATGTTCGGAAAGTGCACGATTAATGTGTTATGGCTAAAGCACTGTGCATTTGAAAAACGCACTATGCATTACAACTTCCTCAAAGTCTGTTCTTAAGGCAAAATGCAATTTTTGCATGAAAGATTTTGATTTTAGAGCTAACTAAAAATATTATTTAGGTCATCGAAAGTCTTTAAAAAGTCATTAATTTTTGTTCTTTGTTTTCAGTGGGAACACTGATCAATATCTTCTTTAACAAATACAACGCTCCTCGACCTTTTGCTTCCACATTGAGCCATGTTTCAACCTGAATACTTAATTTGATCATGTTTGATTCACAAAGAGCACTCCATCTTTAGATTAAACTACTTAATTTACTAAAAGACGGGACACCACACTGCACATACAGTTATACTAACATCAAGTCGGGGAATGACGCTTTCTCCCACAAGAGGGGGTGGGGTGCAACTAGCGCCCTCTACAAAGAGACCTAAAACATTCTAATTTCCAATATCTTCCCTCCGATGAAGACATTCATCAAACAAATCCAAACAATACCTAAAACTATCTCCATAATGACCCTAAATATATTTGGTCAGTTAAATCATTAAATAAAAAAGCATAAATTTTACATTGCAATAATAAAATGAACACAGAGAATACTCATAATAACATACTAAATCTTAATAATCGATTTAAATGACAAATAAAAAACTTAATCCATTCTAGGAAGCTCTAGGTGATACAGCAGCTGAACTGGTCGTTTAACTAGTCCAGATGCTGTTTTTAAAGTAATACACTTCTTACCTTCTGATCACGACCTTTATGGACCTCAATTCCCCGACCTGATGTTAGTATAAATGTATGGTGCTGTGTGGTGTCCCGTCCTTTAATAAATAAAGTAGTTTAATCATGCGAGGACTACTCAGGAATCGAATAAGCTGTTTGGACCCGCGCTCCGCGTTTCCACAATGGATAATGTGATTGTGTCAAATATATTGAATTGTTTCATCCAATTTCTTTGTGTCTCCACTCCAATCACCTCTCGCCAAATTAAACAGTAAAGTATCGCTATTTGAATTAATCTTATGCATGCGTTTCACTCTTTTCTTAGTTGTTACTCCTTTTCCCTCTTTCTAAGTATTGTTACGAATTTTTGTATATTTGTAAATATTTCGTTGTGTAAATTTTGTAAATAGGAAAATTTATGCACATTTCGCATAAGGCAGTGCAATAGTTCGTCGTTAGTTTGTTTCCCTGCAATGAGTCTCTCAATGCTTGATAACGAGTTTTACAGCGGTAACTCTGGGAAGCGAGGCATTTAACATTATGGTAATGGCAATCTCGCCAAATTGGCGACAGTTTTGGCGACTAATATTTGTCACAAAATTTGGCGACATTTTCGGTCCCCATGTACATGTATAGGACTTTTCGACTACGATCTGGAAAGTTCTCCAAATATCTACTTCTAGAAGTTTCAGGAGGTTTCACCTCCCCTATATAAGGAGTAGTTAGTGGATTTTGAGTCACTGAAGTAGTTGACTGAGTTAGTTGTTAGATGAGTCCATTAGGTTGACTGGAATTACTGACACTGAGTTCCGAAAGCGAACTGTATTGCATTGTCTTTTGCGGCGATTCAGCAGTTGTTGTCAAGTTTTTAACTGCTGTTTTGTGCTCTATTGAGGTGAAAAGAGCTGTATTGTGTCTACTAGAAAGAGAAGTTCTGGAGCTGTAAGAGAACTGTGAAGAGTTAGCTATTTTGGAATAAATTTCTGCAAGTTTTGATCTGCTTTGGCTTCAAATCTTTCGAACCCGTCCACGCAACAGTATCATACATTTCTTTTTCAGCTTGTAAATATTATGTTTTGATTTAAGTTTGTATTTCTTCGAGGACTGATTATAGGAACTATAATTCTGATACTGTATTCTAACTTAATTATAATCAAGTCAACTGATCGTGACCCGAATAAAATATAAATTGTGTTGGTAATCCGCATTATGAGATTTTACGCAGGTCCTAGGCTAAATCAATTTCGAAATTTCTTCGTATTGAAGAAAGAAACTATATTTATGTAAAAAAGAGAAAGTTGGTTAAAATAATCATCAACAATGGACAATTCCCGCATTTTTTAAAAACTAGAGAAATTAATTTATATTCATGAAGAATTTCTTTCCGATTCCAAATATTCAAATAAAAGTTCCTTAAAAAATTAATAATTTAAATATTAAGAAAAAAAAAATGCTACGAAACCCAGTCCGATCAAAACGATACGCTATAGCTGTGAAGCCACGACAGCCTTCCGTTCTCTACGGTTATCGTGAGGTTCCTGCCAAATACTGGTTTCCGCTGCTGCTTTTCAAGCCAATTTGTTTCAGACGAAGTGACTTCAACTTTTATTCTAGCCGAATGTGTCGTTTATCAGCCAAAATCTAACAAGCAAACTTAGGTTGCAAATAAATGTAAGAAAGAAAAAAAAAAAAAAAAAAAGAAGAAGGGGAAGAAGAAAAAAAAAAGAAGAAAAAAAAAAGAAGAAGAAAAAAAAGCGCAGAGAGCAAAAATTTTTGTATTAAAAGCTTTTTCGAAACATTTAGAATTGAATAAAAAAAAAAAAAATGCGAGAATTGTCCTCTGAGTAGATAAATTCAAATTTCTTAATCTTTCGTCAACAAACCTTAACTAGTAAATTAATTTTGTATTGTGTTGATTTCACACATTTTTAAGTATTAGAAATATTAGTTATAAAATTATTTTATTCATTTGTAAATTTTAACTTTAAATAAGTAAAGCGTATGTACGAAAATAATGTTCTTCTTCAATTAAATTTTATGGAATTACATTTTAATTGTTTCAAATTTGGAATTTTTGTTTTCAGAAGTTAGTTCTCTTATTTTTGTGTTTTGCAAAATATCCTCATTGCTGTGATAATTACAACTACATTCATAATCACTTTTAAAATTATTTCTTGTTCCATAAATCGTCAATCCAGTAAATTATGCGCAAAAATGTCAAGTAGTCACAAAAAAGTGCAATAAAATTAATTTCGATGACTAAGCCAATAAAAGAAAATACCACATACTCAATGAAAAAGAACAGCCCTACTAAAGAAATTACCTCAATACAAAATATTACGCAGCATAGTATCATTTACGATATGCCTGACCTCAGAACCAAACAAGCTTATAAGTCATAGTTGAACTGCTTTTGCTTTATACAAATAAGAGTAAAAAAAAAAAAAAAAAAAAATACTAAATCCTACTCCAATAAGATTCTTTATACAACGATCTGTATTATAACTCTATTTAAAAAACATTACAATTTTTTTTTTTACGCGAGTTACGATACTACGGTTCGAAAGAAAATGAACTCTTTAAAAGGTGATCTTCAGTAAAACAAAAACCGTCACATTTGTATTTAGGTTCGTTTTGCCTTTGAAAAAAAAAAAAAATTATACGGAAAAAAAAAAGGAATTTGTCAGCACTCTGGGGAACATATTGTTTAAGGGGGTATGGTACCGAAATTTCTTCAAAAATTCCAAATTTTTTTTCCGATTTTAAAAAATAGTTCATACATTCCTGAAGAGAATGATGTTTTTATCTTATTCCTCCGGTGATTAGAACGCCACAAAATTACCTGTGATTTAAACATCACTAATGGGCGTAACACCTTGAAGCGTCTGCTTAAAGTGCGTTTTTCGAGCACTAGTGTTTTTCACAGATGTTGCATATTCAAATCGATATATCTCTAGAAACCATTAACAATTGGCTATTCAAATTTTTCGAGCATTTAATTTATACAGTTTTAAATATTTTGTCTTCACAGAATTTTATTTTTTTAATTCTGTTTTAAAATATAATTTTTAGCGTAAAAAATAACATAAAAAAAAAGCAAAAATTTCAATATTTTAACTTTGAGAATTTTTTTAATTTTTTTTAGTTTACCTATCGAAATTCTGTGAAGACAAAATTTTCTTTATATAATTATGTATTACAGAAAGCTTTCACTTTGAAATTTTTTTTATTTTTTCTTGATTTATATCAAAATACGCAAACATCAATTATTATGGATTTTTCTTGGTTTTTAAATTTTTTTTTTAAATAACAAAACACAATATTTAAAAAAACATTTGCTCAAAGATATATAAATAGTATCTCATACATTAAATAAATTTTTGACCTAAAAATGTACATAAATAAAGTTTTTTTTATTTTCGGTACCGCACCCCCTTAAAACAAATTCAAAGCATTTATAAAATACTTTTGAGTGTTAGGTTTAAAAATTAAAAACGAGAAATTTTTGTGTTAGGAGAATAAAGCGTCATTTTCCTATATCTACAGTGCTGCCATCTAGGGTTTTGATATTCAAACTTTTGTATTCTATGCTATCCATCGAAACGTACGGTATTGATAGAAAAAAAACTTTCAGGGTTTCCATGCTGAAAGAAAGAACATAAAAACAATTTCTATTGAACTCGTGTATTACTCTCGTTATTTAAAGAGTTTCAGAAATGGAGAAAAAGGAAGTTTCTCAAATAACTGATTTAATGTTTTGAAAGTAATGTTTGTAAACTATTATCAAACTAGCTGAATAACCGTGCTTCGAAATTTTACCATGTGCAATATTTTAGTTAGCTGTGAGGCCTCGCATTGCTGGAATCCGTCATTGGTGTATAGGTCCCAGTTTTTGACACTTCGCTCGCAGGAAGGTTCATCACTACCAAAATTGACACATAAGCACCAGTGCTAGAAGTGTGGGTAGACGCGGGGTGACGCGTCCCACCACTTTTCAAGAAAATACCCATCCGTCCCCCCACTTCTAAAATCACTGAAATCCATCCCCCCACTTTTAAAAGCACTCAATCAGTCTAAAAACTAATAAAGAAAAATAACATTAACCTTTCAATGTAGTGACACCGAGAAAAAGTGGTTTAAAGTTTTCAAAAGTTTAAAAAAAATTATGCTATATCAAAAATGCGTTTTTACTTTGTATAATAAAGATATAAGTATTTTTATTATCAAATACTGTTACACTTGGTAAACTTTTAGCTTTGGAGGAATTTCCTTTTAAGTTAAATTTCTATTCTTGTTTCATTAAAAGACAAGCTATTTAAAAAAAAAAAAAAAAAAAAACATTTTAGAGTTCTCTATAAATTTAATTTAATGAAATTATGCGCATTCTGAAGCACTGTTTAAATTTAAATAAACAGTAATGTATAAAATGTTGAATTATTACTTCACTTTATCTCTTACTTCCAAGTAAATAAATTTAGTCGCAGATTATTTATTAAAATAACAATAAATTTTGGACCCTTGTTCAATGTTAGTGTTAAGAAGTATAAATTGTTCCCTTACTAATTAATAGTTTTATTATGAGATACGAAATTATAAAATTTATCGTTGAGGAGGGAGAAGGGGAGGGGGGGGGGGTTCACTTGTCACCAACTTTTAGGCATCCCCCCACTTCTACCACTGATAAGCACAGACTTACTTCTACTTCACTTGTTGAAAGGTGCATTGTTATGCATAGGCTCGCTTCTCTCGCTGAAAGGTTCATTGTTGCGTAAGCATAAGCTCGCTTCTCTCACTAATTGCTACGAAAAGCTTTAATATTAGAAGCCTCTAATAGTAAGGCCTCTAATATAAGAAAAAAATCCCCGTTAATACAATAATAAACACCACTTTAAGAATATTTTTATACGTGTTTGTGAAAAGCAAAATTAGAAGGCCAAAACTACCTTATGTTGAAACTTTCAGAGGTCTAGGCCTATTAGAAGTGGCTTTATTGTGAAAATATTAATTAAAAAAATTAACTAAAATTTTAACATTCTTTTTGTCAAAAGTCGAATTAGACGGCCGAAATTATTTGTGTTGAAAATTTCTGCACTGTAGCCCTATTAGAAATCGTTTTATTAAATATTTGTTAATTAATTAAAAAAATTAACTAAAAGGGAACCAAATAAAAATTTAAAGTTCTGTTTTACAAAAGTCCAATTAGAAAGCCAAAACTACTTATGTTGAAAATTTCAGAGCTGTAGCCCTATTAGAAAGCGTTTTGTAAAATATATATTAATTTTTTTAAAAAATTAATTAAAAAAGAAGTAAATAAAAATTTAAAATTCTGTTTTCCAAAAGTCCAATTAGAAGGCCACAACTATGTATGTTGAAAATTTCAGAGCTATAGCTCTATTACAAATTGTTTTGCAAAATATTTATTAATTAATTAAAAAGAACTAATTAAAATTTTAATATTCTGTTTGTCATAGGCAAAATTAGAAGGCCCAAACTATTAATGTTAAAAAATTTCAGAGCTGTAGTCTTATTAAAAGTCCTTTTGCAAAAAAAAATTTAATTGATTAAGAAAGTTAATTAAAAAATAACTAAATAAAATTTTAACATTCTAATTTTCAAAAGTCTAATTAGAAGGCTAAAACTATTTATGTTGAAAATAGAAGATTTTTTGATGCTAGGAGATTCACAAATCCGTTATTAATTTCAAAGTTCTTGGACGTAACAGTTACTTTAGTGAGATGCGGTGAGCAAACTGTCTAAATAATGGTGCATTAAACACGTATTATTTTGAAATTACTTACGATTGGTGAGTATTCAATCATTACAAAACATCGGAATGTAAGGAATCCTATGGAGGTCCTGACACTAAAAACCCTCCCTTTGGATGCGCACCTGATATGATTTCATCCACTTAAACTTCGAATAAATTCATTGTTTATACTTCCTTTCTAATAGATTGAGAGGCGACTGCAATTTTTGAACCCCATCGAACATCATTCTGAATTTTTTATAGAAATTGGAGAAAAGTGAGTAGATTACGAGTCCACTGGTCTGCCGTGGCAAAAATGGCCGAAACTGGTCAAAAATCGACTTTTAATAAGTTGAATTAAATCCAATTGCCAAATGCGCCATAACTTGCCAAATAATGAGCATTTTTTTTTTATTTGATAACTCTCACACTTTAATTTTCAATTAAGAAGGTTGCAGACGATTCGGATGTGTGGCTATGGCTTACTTGCATCTTTCACAAATGAGCCAGATTGGCAAGAAACATTACGTCACTGATGACGTAACTGATGTCGCCAATTTGGCTTACTTTTAAAAGGAACCAGAGATCAGAAATCGTTTGCACTTTTTCTCATTGAAAATAAAAATGCAGTGGGTTCCCATACGAAAAAGTTTGTTTTCTTTTTGGCAAGTAATGACATATTTGGCGATCGGATTTTAGTTCAACTCATTCCAAGTCGATTTTTGATCAGTTTCGGCCATTTTTGCTACGGCAGACTAGTGGATTCGTAATCTACTCACTTTTCTCCAATTTCTATAAGAAATTCAGAATAATGTTCGATGGGGTCCAAAAATTGCAGTCGCCTCTCGGACTATAAGGAGACTAAAAGATTGCTTTGGGGCATGGTTCACAGCCAGGGCCTATTCTAACGGGCAGTCGTGGCCTAATTGGGCAGTCGTAAACTAAAAATGGGCAGTCGTAAATCCAAAATTGGGCAGTAGTAAAAAGCAATTAAAAATATATGTGAGCCAATTATATTTTTATTTTTTCATCTTTCTCTAAATTGTCAATGTTTTTGTTTTCTTATTTTTGTTAACTTTCCGAAGTTTACCAGGTGCTAAATTTCTTGCAAAGTTATACATAATATATATTTTTTTTTAATTAACCTATATGCAAACTAACCATTTGGTAAAAAAAAAAAAAATTCTTTCAATTTTTTCACGTTTTGGGACGTTCCGAGTACAAAAAAGTGGTCGTGAAAAAATGACTATGATATAGCTCCACAAATCAGCATAACTCTTAAGCGTTTTGACCTACGATGTTGCACTTTTATATACGGATTGGCAGTGGCCCTGGACCTGTCATTAATGTTTTCGTCAAAATTGCTCATGCGCATAAGGTAGCTGCCATTAAATAATTTATCTTTAACAACAATTGCCACAAAACGGTTCTAATGATTTTGATCAAATCACTAAGGAGTTCTAAACATCCCCAACTCCGAAAATCTCATAAAAATTCGATTAAATTGTAAAAAGTTGAACAACGAACGTCTACAATAGAGTTATCTTTTGGGGGGCATTGTCCATCAACCACCACTGTGCTGTTCCTCCTCAATTCACTTACCCAGGAGTATAAAGTAATTTTTATCGATAAAATAATAATAATAATAATAATAATAACAACTTTGTCAATTTCTCGGCCAATGTATTAAATATATCTAATATGGCTAATTTTTGTTTAAATTAATGAAAATATGAAAACGAACACGGTAAATTACACCAATCTATGTCACATTTAACAATGATCAGTATTATAGTCTAATCGAAAGTTTTGCTATGTTTTACAGATCTAGTTTTACTTTCAACTTTGATTATATATTACATTATTAAACCAAACATTAAGTTGCGTTTCAAATTTACTTTAAATGCTTTAATGATATGGTTTTTATAAAGCTCTTTCTTTTTAAAACATTAGCCTTATTATTATTTTTTTTAATTCAGGGATATTTACTATAGAACCATAATTCTTCCCTCAACAAATGTCTTGTTTGCTTTAAAAAAAATATTCGTTCACACTTGTTAATATGTATGCGGGTATTTCATTTGTATGGGTCGGCTTTTTATTATATTTAGTTTGTATACTTACAAACTTTTATTTTCTTGAGATATCTTAGCTTAGAGGCTTGCAGCCGAATACAGCCATGTATCCATTTTGAAAATTTAACACATAAACTGCAATATTAAAGAATGTACTATCATAAAAAAAAGACATTTCAAGATACATTTTTAACGTTTGAGAATTTGCCAACTCTAGTACAAATGTAGTCAAATTTATGTATAAATTTTCTCAAACAAAGTATATGTCAAAACTAAGTTTCTGATTATTTGCCGTCTTTAGCTATCCTCTTTATTTTAATAATAATTGTACACTTTTACTGTCGAAATATATTTCGGCAGGGCTTATTTTAACGAGTAGTCGTGGCTCATTTGAGCTGAGAGAGGGGGTCGAAATCTCCTCTCCAAGCAGAGGGATTTGGCAAAAACATCGAATGTCCTCTTTTCTCCCTGGACCTTGAAATAGGGGGAGGATACGAAATATATTTCACTTTAGTGTCCACTGTCAGCTGATCAGCTCCTCTTCTTCAGCTGTTTGCGGTCAAACTCCTATTGTGTGTCCTGTCCTTTGGAATTTTCTTGGGAGATGACCACTTTATTTTTAGGGGGTGGGTGACAACAGTTGTTTTGACGAAACTAGTTAGCGATTACAAGTCCCAAGATGACAAAAACAACAATGAATAGTTGACTAGAGGGAAAAGAAAGATGCTGTATCTTTCCTTTCCGAAGAAAGTGGATGACAGCTATTGAATGTTTGCCTTGTAAGTGTAAATTAAATAATCTTTTAATGTTTGGTATAAAAAACATTGAATTTGTATTCACGATTGTTTAATTGTCTTTTGCGACTTCTTAAAATTGGAGTATAGCTCTGAAATGTTCAACATAAGTAGTTTTTACGTTCTAATTGTACCCATGACAAACAGAATGTTAAAATTTTAATTAGTTTTTTTTAATTAATTTTTCTAATAATAATAATAATTATTATTATTATTATTTTACAAAGTGGCTTCAAATAGAGATACAGCTCTGAAAATTTCAACGTAAGTAGTTTTAGCCATTTAATTAATCTTTTGAAAAATAGTAAGTTAAAATTTTGAATAGTTTTATTTTAAATTAATTTTTTAATTAATTAATAAGTATTTTACAAAACGATTTCTAATAGGGCTATGGCTCTGAAATTTTCCACATAAGTGGTCTTGGCCTTCTAATTGGATATAAAAAACAGAACTTTAACATTTTATTAGTTTTTTTAATTAATTAATAAATATTTCACAAAACCATTTCTAATAGGTCTACAGTTCTGAAATTTTCGACATAAGTAGTTTTGGCCTTCTAATTGGACTTTAAGCAAACAAAATTTAAAATTTTTATTAGCTTTTTTTTATAAAATTTTTTATCGTTAACAAATACTTCACGAAATGATTTCCATTAAAGCTACAGTATTGAAATTTTCAACATAAGAAGTTTTTAACTTCTAATTGAACTTTTGGCAAAAAGAATGTTAAAATTTTACTTTGCTTTTAATTAATTTTTTAATTAATATTTAAATAAAATGCGACTTCTAATGGGCCAAAGAGCTCTGAAAATTTCAACATAAGTAGTTTTAGTATTCTAATATTGCTGTTCCCAAACACGTGTTAAAATATTCTCAAAGGGGTGTTGTGTTAATGGGAATTTTTTTTTCTTCTGTTTCTCGACAAGGGAGGGGCTTTCAATATTAAGGTTTACGCAGCAATTATTTTTAATAAGTAAGCGAGCTTACGCTCACTCAGCAATGAACCCTTTTAGGCTCCTTTCACACTATCCGATTTCTGTCGAACGACAAAAAGTAGGAAGACAAAAAGTCGGGTGTTTCAAAGCAGCCTGTCGCCGGATAATGCGAAAGGAGCAATTCACTTCTTCACGCCTCTAAAAGAATTTTTGTATCCCTACTTTTTGTCTTCCGATAGAAATTGGATAGTGTGAAAAGAGCATTAAGCGAGCCCATGCTTGCACACCAATGATTCTTTCAAGGAGTGAAGTAAGCCTGTGCTTATTATGAACTTTTTAGCGAGCGAAGCGAGCTTGGTCTAATGAAGCAATGAACCTTCCTGAGAGCGAAGCTCCAAAAACTGGGCGGGGACACACAGCTAGGTAAAAAATTGCACATGGTAAAATTTCGTGGCGAAGCACGGGTATTCAGCTAATAGATTTATAAATATTAATTAATTAACCTCATGAAGTAAGGTAATACAAACCCCATTTTAAAATTTGAGTGTTACTGTTATATTCAAAGATCAATTATCGGATTTTATTGTTTCAAATTAATTCCCGCATTTTTTAAAAACGAATTAAATTAGTTTCTATTTATGAAGAATTTCTTCCCGATTCCAAATATTCAAACAAAAGTTCTTTAAAAAAATTAGTTATTTAAATATTAAGATAAGAAAATGCCCGAAAACATCATCCGATTACATTTTAACACTAAATTTTAACTACACTACACTACATTTTAACTGTGACGTCAAAACTTCCTTCCGTTTCTATGATTATCGTGAGATTTCTGCCAAGGTGTGAGTTTTTCAGACGATTGCCATATCCCTTGCAGGTTGGCGCGATTTGCAAACTGGTTTCAGCTACTGCGTTTCGAGCCAAGTTCGGAACAAGTGACGTTACATTAGCTTCGAGGCGAATGAGTCATTTTTTCCGCCTAAATTTTAGGTTGCAAATTAAAAAAAAGAAAAAGCTCAGGGAACTGAAATTTTTGTGATTATGCCTTTTTCGAAATATTTAAAATTGAATAATAAAAAAATAAAAAAAAGCGAGAATTGTCCATTGCTTTAGTTCACAGTCGCACTCAGCTACTTGTATTCGGATGCATTCTTATGAAAAAAAATCACGCATGTTTGTTGGATATTTTGACAGATTTTGAGTGTAGCGTTTTTAAATATTTTTTTTGTTCCTCTCTCGTTCTATAGAATTTCTAAAAAAAAAAAAATTAATTTTTGGTGTTTGTAAAACTGTAAAAAAATCGTTAATGGAGCTAATATTAAAAATGCTACTTATGGTGTTTATATATTGGTAAGCAAGAGTATATTTCTTAAAAATGTAAGGCATTTAATTTCAGTAGTTTTTGAAGATACGTTTCTTAGTTTATTTCAATTGCATTTAGGGGAGGAAAAGGATGAGGTTTAATGTATAAATTGGATATTGTATTGTTGATGGATATGGCCTAAGGAAGTTCCTAGAAAGGAGGAGGAACGACAATTTTCTTCTACTGCGATACGGTCATTACGATTCATCGGCTACTTAATCATTGTTATAATAACCGGTAAGCCAATTATATGTAATAACAAACTATTTTAGAGTCTCTTCTTAATTTAACGTTCCTTGTTCTAGAGGCGTAAGTTGTACCAGGGTTGCGACTCAAAATGTAAAACAAAATTCCTTGACTTTTCCAGGTTTTCCAGAAATTTTTTTAAAATTTCCAGGTTTCATTTTAAGCCAAAGTAAACAAAAAATTTTGCCTACAAATGCAGTTAAAATTGTAATTTTAGAGAAGGATTGTACAGAATTTTTTTTTCTCGTTATTTTAATACGCTTTTTACCAATTAATCAAAATGTTGGCAAAAAAAGCGGAAATCCACTTTTTTGCGGAAATGTAAAATGTTTGCGATTTGCGTCATCAAACACTGGTGTACTTGCTCACGAAGATAAATTGATTGTATGGTAGAAGTAGCATACTGTGCATATTCCTTTATTTTTTCCATCGGTGAAAACAGTCCAAATATAAAAAAAAAAAAAAAAGACAAATATATACGCAGCGTTATTTCAAACTACAAAAATAGCTCAATAAGAATATATCTGTGTATTACTGTGTGTACAGAACAGTAGCGCAGCTTGAAATTTTTTCTGACTGTTTTAGACAAGTTTAGTCTGATAAAGCCCTACAAAGTCCATTAAAAATTATTAAATTGATGAAAAAGTGAAAATTCTCAGAAAGAAAAAAAAGCGGGAATTGGCGTAAAAGTGAAAGATTTTCACCCGTTTTTCAGTCAATATGCTTTCAGTGGGTGCTTTTTGCACGTTGTTACAAGGAAATATCACATGAAATACAAAATTTTTAGAACTTAAATGTGCGTTCTGAGAAAAATTAGTAAACTTCTAGGAAGAAAACTTGAATCTGAAAGAAATTCCCTGACTTTTCCAGAAAATACCATATAGACCTCACGGTCTAGAAGCTAGCACGCTAACCACTATACCGTTTGATCGGCGCAGAGTTGCTTAGAACGTCTTGAAAGGCATTACCACATTGATGTTTATCAAAATCGTTAGAGCTTTTTTTTTGGTCCCTGCTGAGAAACATAGATTTTTCAATGGCAGCCACCTTATTCGAATGCGAAATTTTGACGAAAACCTTAACGACTGGCCACCACTAACCTGCATACCAAAATTGAGCATCATAAGTCAATCCATTCGAGAGTTATGATGACCACAGACAGTCGCACAGACATTTTTTCTCTACCACTTTTTTAAGCTCGCCACATTCCAAAACGTGCTTTTCAACTGAATGCAATACTTTCATCACCATTTGTTAAAGTATGGGTAATTGAAATTAAAAATGCATCCACTGACAACTAATTGTAAGGCCTCATCAACAGAATCTCCTCCAAAGTACAAATCATTATCATAAAGAGAAGAAATTAACGTCTTGTGGCGACCTCATATATCAGATAATGCTTCTGTGCAGCGGAGTACTCTTTTGCACAGAGGTAAAGTATCAGTCTCCAGACACCATGGTCCTCGGTTCAAACCCCCTGTCGCCCGCAGCGAAAGCTTAACGCTTCAGTCTCTTACAGTTTAGGTTTAATTTCCTCGTATTCCTTACTGGTGTTTCAATTGTCGCAATTAAAATAAAGGGTAATGTTGCACATCGGAACGGTAAGTGAATCATTTGGATGACTTTATAAATTTTCATTTAAATCGAAAAACTACAATAATTTTAAGACACTTTTGTCTTCCGCAGTGATACCTATCATTAAAAATATCTTTTCTATATCTGCAGTAAAGACAATATCAAATCAACTAAACCTTTTAAATAATATCTAATATGGTCAAGATTTAAATTCGGACCAGTTTCTAAGCAATCATTTAACGACATGCTATGTTTCGTTTTAGAACTACAATTAAAAACTCAACGACAAGTGTAATAGACTTATTTTCCCTTACCAGTATTCCTACTGAAATTATAGAATGAAAATCAATTACTTTTCAAAGACTTTTAAGAACCTTTGAAAATTTGTTGTCAGACCTCATGGCTTTAAAGTGTGAAGTGACTTTATTTGCTTTGGCCGAAGAGCCATTGTCATAACTTTCATACACAATTTGCATACGAACAGACTTTCATGATGTCGTTAAAAAAAAAGCAGTTCTCGCGAGCGTCGCAAACTCTCTTGGCTTGCAAAACACAAACATTGCTCTTACGTGTTCGTTTCATAGAGTATAGTGTATAACTAAAACTCCGTACGAGTTATACTCAACCAGAACAATACGAACCCAACGACGTACTACAAGTTGATGCATAATATTGCAGAAGTTTTCAGGACAGATAAGTGACTGTCCCGAAGAGAATAGGTTGGTTGGTTGGTTGTTTTCAGATTATCTGGCGCAGTCAGCAACACGAGGGCTATAATGCTCCGAAACATTCGTCATTAGACAAGCCAACATACATTTACAAACGCCCATGCCTAACACGGGACTCGCAACCTCGCGGTCTAGAAGCTAGCACGCTAACCACTGTACCGTTTGATCGGCCGAAGAGAATAGGTAAATCAGAGTTGAATTTTTATATGTATAGCAGTGAGACAAACAGCATTAAAAACTACGGACTTTTAAGGACATCTAAGCATCTTTATGAACTAGAAAACAAGTTCAAAATTATCAAACACTTTTAATGAGCGTGGAAGCCCTGCTTACCCATGGTTTATGGGACATACAATAACCTTCATTCTCTCAAGCAGTATCTTCAATTATACACGTATCTAATGGTTCTTTAATAGTTTTCTGCCACCCATTTATGATTTTTAAAATCATCCTTTAAATTATCAAACTGCCTTTTCGCCAAATTAAATTTATTCATTAATTGAATTGGCGCAGATTTCCGCAATAATTTTGTTCCGTATCCAAACCCAAAGGTTCTAAGTACTGTAACAAACACTTCGAGGTTATTTTCCGAAGTTATTTTGCTCCCCTTCAACTTTTACAGTAAACCTAAAAATGATTGGTATGTAACTTGAAAATTTCATTGACAGAAATCACTCTGTCAACACTTAACGATTTTCGAAAACAAATCTCCATTCATCACAGTAAAGATCTGAGTTATGTATTAGCAGGCGCCGGCCAAAATCCATCTTTTTTCTATAACGATGCCTTGACTTATACTGAGTTAGTCGATTTCAGAGCAGCTGTTATAGAATTCGTAATTAATGTTTAGATTCTAATGGATTTCTCAGGGTCATGCATATACATCAGTTTCAGTTTGGAAACGCTTTTTTGTGGGTCTTTGGGGCCTTTATGTTCCCAAGAGCTTCTGCTAACCTTTTCGTTTTCCACATTCCTTCGTACGCATTATCTAAAAGAATTGTAGCTATTTTTGAATTCTTTATATAAACTTCGCTTTTGGTTGTTTCTCGATGGCGGCGGGATCCCTTGCCGTCATCCTATCAGGCTGAAACTTGGCAGATAGATTCGATGTCGATGACAATGCATTCTATCAAATTTTGGTGCTGTGACTGTCACTGAAACGGAACTTACAGAATACTAATAAACCAACATACATAATCCAATCGCGTTAAAGTATCATTGTACCGACCATTGTTGAAACTCTTTCCTGTTGCCCCAATTTTTTTTAATAAATAATAAAATTACTTTAATGAGAACAAATAAATGATATTTGGATGCGAAATTCACGTCATTTTTAATAAATAAATTTTGAAACGTAGTTTGCCCCACATTTTGCTGATAGTAATGTTTTTGATATTGGCGCTGTGTAAATGAATATAAAAAGTGACAATGTATAAAAAGGATTTTTTAAAAACTGTTTTTATGGGTTATATATTTTATCTTTCATCTAACAAGCAATTACGCTACATGTTAGTAATAAAATGAGGTTTAATTTACGAGTTCAGGAGTTACATTAAGTTACTGAAACCCATATTTAGAACTTATTATTATCATAACTCAATAGGTAATGGTGAGATTTATTTAGAATTTAAATTTTTGTAAGTTACAAATCGTACAATGTGAAACTTGAAAAAACGGATCTTATCCATTTTAATTTTGTTTAATTGTTCTGATACATTATAGGGAATTTAAAAATAATCTGAAAAATTCATTTTGGAACAATCTAGGCATGTCACGCATGATTTTAGATTATTTTTTGATGGTGAATCGAATGAAAAAGAAAATATAACCCGCCAAGAAAAAGTTGGTCTTTTTATAAACGAAAATGCAAGTCAAAAACGAGGAGAGATAAAATACGACAAAAAAAAAATTGTTGGTCTGTTAATGAAACTTGGCAAAAACGTTTTATTTGTCGTGAGAATAAAGAAACAAAAGAGGTGAATATACATAGCATAGAAGGGCGTTTTTTGAGGGAATGGAGGAGAGGATTTTTACTTAACTGTAAGTAATTTTAGTATAACCTAGGCATGGTGGCACATGTGTGTGGAGTAATTATTGAATCGAATGAAAATCTTATAGGTGAAAATACATGTAATATGTTATGTAATGAACCAAAACTGAATGGAAAAAGTTAACAAACAACCAAAATTTAATAGAAAAAGTACCAGTTAGTAATAAATTAAGTAAGTAGTAGAGAATAATTGAAATAGTAAGTAAACGATAGTTAAGGGATACAGAATAAGTAATGAAATAAGGCACTTTTACACGTATTTTCGTCTAAAATTGACTATAACTTTTTGTAGGATAATTATATCATCTTGATCTTTTTCATTCGATTCAGGACAAAAAAATACTCTACACAAATGTGCCTCATGCCTAGGTCATACCAAAATTAATTTCCAGTTTTTTTAAAAAACCTCCTCCCACTACTCCCTCAAAAAACACCCTTCTATTCTAGATAATTTATAGTCGTTTGTTTCTTTATTCTCATGATAAATAAAAAGTTTTTGCCAAGTTTCCTTAACATGCTAATTTTTTATTTTTTTGTCAGTAATTTACCTTTCCTTGCTTTATACGTACTTTCTTTTATAAAAAGGTCTGTACCTTTTTCTAGATTGGTTGCATAGTTCTGCTTTTTTTTTTAAATTCGATTTAGCAACAAAAAATACTCTAAGAAATGCGTCACATGCCTAGATAGTTCCAAAATTAATTTTTCAGTTTCCAATTCCCCACCCTCCCCAGAAAACACCATTCTGTACCAGATATTTTAATAGACTTCTTTTGATATCTAATTTTCATGACAAATGAAACATTTTTGCCAAGTTTCACCAAAGCAACAATTTTTTTTTTTCGTATGGGGTTTTGGTACTATTTTACCTGTACAACATAGATTTTGCTGTATAAGGGGCACCAGTTAAAATCGTTTTATTGCTTTTGCCTTCTTTTCTTCATTATTAAGTAGCTGGTGAAAGTGGTGGATTTAATAGGGGGAGAAGGGGGGCAAAGAATTATGTTGTCTGGACCCACAGTACAGGGTCCAGACAACATAATCAAGAACAACAGTTATCAGATGAAAAAGGCCGCTAAGTTCGAAAAATACTTGATTGGAGATCACAGCCGCTCTTAGGTGTGTGATTGCACGATCCCGTGCTAAATAATGAGTTTCTACAGGAAAACTTTTATAGGAAGTAAAAAAAATATTAGAAAATGGTTTTTTAAATTTTCCAAAATGGACCATAATTCAGCCAGAGGCTTCACGATATCAGCTAAGTCTGAAACTGTATTAAAATAAAAATTGATTAATATAGATTGATAAAAATATTAAAATAAAATAAACATTTTTTTTTTTTCGAATTGAGAATTGTTATTTCGTTTATGGTATTTACCGAACGTCATTTTTCAGTTTACAAGATCCTTAATGAAAACCAAAAAACTTTCATTTTAGTAAATTATCAAGCAGCACACTATTTAACAGTTAAAGCAGTGCTAGAAGTGTAGGTAGACGCAGGGTGACGCGTCCCCCTCCCAGCACACACACAATTTCTAAAACTACTGAAATCCCCCCCCCCCCACACACTTTTAAAAACACTCAACCCGCCTAAAAACTATTAATGAAAAATAGAAAAATAACAGTAACCTTTAAATGTAGTGACACTGAGAAAAAGGGATTTTTTTTTTACATTTGAAAACTTTAAAACTATTTATGGTACATACATCTATCATATCATTATAAAAATGTATTATACTTCTTTCTAAAAAGATTATAAGTGTTTTTATTAATAAGTACTATTACACTTGGTCAATTTTTAACTTGGAGGAGCTTTCTTTTAAGTTAAATTTCTATTCTTGTTTCATATAAAGACAAGCTAATTTAGAGTTCTCTATTAATTTAATTTCATCAGGCTATGCACTATTTGAATCATGAAAACATAAGCACTATTTAAATCGAAATAAACAGTTATGTATACAACGTTGAATTATTACTTCACTTTATCTCTTACTTCCAAGTGAACAAACTAATTCGCAGAATATTCATTAAGATGGCAATAAATTTTGGACCCTTGTTCAATGTTAGTGTTAGGAAGTATAAATTATTTCCTTACTAGTTAATATTTTCATTGTAAGTTACGAAATTATAAAATATATCGTTTAAGAAGGGGGGGAAGGTTGCACCACTTTTTTTTTCACCACTTCTACCACTGAGTTAAATAATAACAAGGCTTCACTAAACTGAGCATGATCATGATCAAAATTCAAACCTTTTATTCTGACATTCTCTAAGAAAAGAAATCACTCAAAAAACGAACTCCAAAAACCCGTTAAGTAACAAAATATATAATTCAACACACACAATACTCAATTTTTTTTTAAATATATTGAAATCCTTAGCTGGCCATTACCAAATAAAGCACATATTTCTTTCATCCAATAAAACATACGTAGCCCAAAAACGGATTTGTTTGTAATTAGATGCCAGCAGAGGATAGAAGCAATCATGATATATGGAATGTTTGATTGACTCAGCCAGTTTCAAAAGGAATGGAATGGCTAAATTATTATTTTTTATCACATTTTATAGTATTTCCTTTTTAATTTTTTTTTATAACACAATTTTATTCCTGATGGTTTTTCCTTCCACAAACACACAAAATCGAAGAATTTAAAAAGATCCTTTTTATGTATAATATATTGATAGAGTGCGGTGCTTGATGATACTAGGGATGGGAAACAAAAGAACAGTCTGCTATTTTGAGCCTGTTCCTTAAAAAGAGCCGGAACACCCTGTTCTCTGATCACACCAAAACCCTGTTCTTTAATATTCTTCGACGATACTTTTCCCACTCGGAGGCAGGTGCTTAGTCACAAAGTCCTTCCTTTCCACCCTCTGCTCGGGGGTTCAACCAACCAACTATATTTCCCACTCTGATTCTATGCGTCACACCTCTGACGTTACACTTGAGGAAGTAGGTTTTGTTTCACCCTCCCACTCCTCACACACGTATCCATGTTGTGTGTTCTCCTACTAACAGCAGGGCTGTGTTGCGCAGGCGCAGAGTAGATGGCAGGTTTGTTTCAAAGAGCCAGTTCTTTTCAACCAGCTCTCTTCAGAACAGATTAGTTGAGTAGCTCTTTCCGAACGGCTCAGTTTGAACTGTTCCGTAAAGAGTAGTTCATTTTGAGCTAATCCCGCTCACTTGCTCTCTGCTCCCGCTCTGTGTCGGAGCGGGATCTATGGGAAAGAACCAGTTCCTTTTTTCTCGAATATACTGTTGCTTTCAAATGAAAGTGGAAGCTATCGCAAGTAATTTAGGACAATGTTCGTGCCGGGGGGGGGGGGGGGTATCTTTTAAATTAATTTCAGCAGATATAATGCTTATATGTTTTTGTTTGTTTTTTATTTTATTTTGAGTGTGAGTAAAAAGGAAATTATTTGATTTCTCGTTCTATATTCAAACTTTCAATGCATTGGAATGAAACCGAGTTTTTCTTATATTATGATGTGTTTGTTACAAGTGTGTTTTTAAATTAGGCTAACTTAATTTTTGGTAAATTTGGAAAAAGGAAACATAATTTATGATAACACAACGTTGTGGAATTTTTATTTTCCAAAAATATATATATATTTTTTTAAATTTATTAGGTCAATGTTTCATTGGTCCGGTAAATCCCATCCGCTAAATAAAAAGTTCGAGCTGTTCTATATTTACTCATATGTATATATACATAGGGTAATGAAAGTATATAGTATTCGGTCAAAAAAAAAAACTATTTTTTTTTTTGCATTTCTCCACGTTTTGAAACATCCTGATTTCAAAAAAGTTATCTAGAAAAAATGTCTGTGTGTGTATGTGTGTGTGCGTGCGTGTCTGTGGTCAGCATAACTCCCGAACAAATTGACCTACTATGTTCAAATTTGGTATGCGAGTTGCTGGTGGCCATGGGACCTACCATTAAGGTTTTCGTCAAAATCGCGTATGCTCGTAAGGTAGCTGCCATTAAAAAAATCATAAGGAAAGTATATCGCCAAAATCACCATTTTGGCGAAGGTTTTTTTTTTTTTCTTTTTCTTCTTCTTTCCCCTCAGTTTCGCTTATAATAAAGGATAATATAAGGATTATCGGAAAGTATATCGCCAAAATCACCATTTTGGCGAAGGTTTTTTTTTTCTTTTTAGACCCACACAAGAAGTATCGCCAAACTGGCCATTTATTCTAAATGAAGGATATAAACGGTAAATGGCACAAATCCACGACAGTATTATAGTGTAATTGAAAGTTGTGTGATGTTCCACACCCCTAGTTTTAATTTTACCTCGATTTAAATTGAAATTGTGAGATTTTTTTAATTACATGTGTATGTAACAAATAAAAGTTCATTTTGAAACAATTGCAAAAATAAATTTGCGGAGTTTGTAATAAATTTGTAAAGAACATGTTCTTTCATAGAATCCTCGGCATATGAGGACTTACAAACAGTTCCGACTTTCTTTACTTACGTAATATACGCAAAGCATAATAGGTCTTTAGTATATTCTTTTTATTCTCGTAGCTCTCAAATGAAATGTAATAATGTTCCTTTTAAAACTCAATTAAAGAACTCGGTGGATTGTAAAATCTCGATTTATTAAATAAGTGCGGTTCCACAAAATGACCGCTTAGCGAATTCTTCTCGTATCGAACCAACGACTATCTCAAACAAAAAACTACATCATAAATCTACATATTGCACATGAACACAAGATATTTCATCATCTCTTTTCCAATTATAAAAAAGGGGATAATCCCTTTTTGAAAAGACCTTGGAGGAATTATGGAACAGGGCCCCCACATTGGCGAGATATAGCGCAAGCTGCGGAATTTAGAATAAATCGAAACGGCGACAACAATAGGAATACATAATTGAAAATGCCGAATTCTGCAAATTCAGTACTTTCTGTTATGAATTCTGCATATTCGGTTTTGCAATTGTGTATTTAACAAATTCATTATTTTATTTTTGTCTAAACCAACCCTGCTGGATCATAAGCCTCTTGTTGTGCTTCAAATTAGTCTTAATATAGGTAAGAAAGGAAGTGTAGTATTTTGTTTAAGGCAATTCCAAAGATTGCTTATCATATTCTAAAGGTTCTAGGTTCGAATCCTTGAGAGGCTGAGTATTTCGTTGTGTTTCGAAATCCACTGTAATGAAGGTTGTATTTTTTTATACAGTGTGCAATAAAACTAGTGAGTCCAATAATTGCGTCTATTGTGAAATATTATTTTGGTAAAAGGAACTCGGCTGTCTCTAACATTTCTGTTTCAAGTTAATCTTTTCTACACTACGTTATCACCGTGAGAATCTTTCACAAATTACTCATCCTCTATCGCCCCATCGGGAAAATGTAATTTCTACTATCCAGAAACGAGTAGACACGACAGTGATTGTAACAAATTATCTCTCACTAATTGTGAAGTTTTTTTTCCCCTCCAGTATAATAAGTGTTCTATAGAGAGAGATAGTTATAATACTATAAGAATTTTGTCTTCAGAAACGAGTATGCTCAAAAATAATTTAAATTTTTGAGTTACTTATATAAAGTTATAACTTTCTAGAAATTAAAAAAGAAAAACTAAAACGTTGTTCAAATGGCGCCGATTAAATACTTGTTTTTAGCATAGTTTACCATTGAAATGAAAACTAAGGGTGTGGAACATCGCACAACTTTCAATTACATACTGACGTGGATTTGTGTCATTTACCGTTTTTATATATTATCCTTTATTATAAGTGAAACAGAAGGGAGAAGAAAAAACGATCGTTGATGAGGTATACTCAAGGAAAGAGAACTTTTGATGAAGGCATTCGTTTTTCAACTTTTTACGCCATTAAAGTATTTTTATGGGAATTTCGGAGGTGGGTATATCTAGAAAACCTTAAGAGGCATTTCCACAGTGATTTTGATGAGAATCATTAGAGCCGGTTTTTTAGCAATAATTGAAAAATATGATTTTTTCAGCAGTTATCTTGTGCGCATGTACGATTTTGACGAAAACCTAAATGACCACCCATGGTCACCACATACCCACATACTAAATTTGAACATCGTTGGTCAACTTTTTTGGGAGTTATGCTAACCACAGACAGATATTTTTTCTAGATAAGTTTTTTGAAAGCCAGACTTTTCAAAACGTGGAGAAGTTTTAAAACAAAATCAATTTTTAATGACCGAATGCTATACTTTCATTATCCTATGTATACATATGGGTAATTCAAGCGTTTATCCAGAAGGGATACGGGGATATATCCCTTCCCGAAATTTTTAGGTTTGCCGTTAAAACACAAAAATCAATTGATATTTTGTTTAAAATATTAAATTTATTTAAAACTAGCTGAATACCCATGCTTCGCTACGAAATTTTCACATGTGCAATATTTCAGCTAGATGTGAGGCCTTGCGTTGAAAAAATCTGTCATTCGTGTATAGGACAGAGTTTTTGGCGCTTCGCTCGTAGGAAGGTTCATCGCTACTCAAAATCGAGCTCGCTTCGTTCGCTGAAAAGTTCATTGACGCATAAACACGGGTTTACTTCACCCGTTGAAAGGTTCATAGCA
This sequence comes from Linyphia triangularis, assembly GCA_963978545.1. Taxonomy (NCBI): domain Eukaryota; kingdom Metazoa; phylum Arthropoda; class Arachnida; order Araneae; family Linyphiidae; genus Linyphia; species Linyphia triangularis. Next base: position 60,926,444 of record OZ021729.1, read on the forward strand.
ATGCAAGCATAGGCTCGTTTCGCTGGCTGAAAGGTTCATTGCTGAGTAAGCATAAGCTCACTTCACTCACTAAAATCTAATTGCTACGTAAAGCCTCAATATTGGAAGCCTCTCCTTTGTCGGAAAAAAAAATTCCCTTTAATAAAATAATACAACACCCCTTTAAGATTATTTTAACATGTGTTTGTGGAAAGCAGAATTAGAGGCCAAAACTACTTATATTGAAACTTTCAGAGCTCTATGCCTATTCGAAGTCGCTTTTTGTGAAAAAATTAATTAAAAAACAAATTAAAATTTTAACATTCTTTTTGTCAGTCCAATTGGAAAGCCAAAACTACTTGTGTTGAAAATTTCAGAAATGTAGCCCTGTTTGAAAATGTTTTGTAAAATATATATTAATTATTCAAAAAATTAATTAAAAAGAAACTGAATAAAAATTTAAAATTCTGTTTTTTTAAAAATCCAATAGAAGGCCACAACTATATTTATGTTGAAAATTTGAAAGCTGTAGTCCTATTTGAAATAATTAATTAATAACGAACTAAACAAAAATTTAAAATTCTGTTTTTCTAAAATCCAATTAGAAGGTCAAAACTACTTACGCTGAAAATTTTAGAGCTGTAGCCCTATTAGAAATCGTTTTGTAAAATATTAATTAATTAAAAAAAAACTAAATAAAAATTTAAAACTCTTTTTTCAAAAGTCCAATTAGAAGGCCAAAACTGCTTATGTTGAAAATTTCAGAGCTGAAGCCGCATTAGTAATCGTTTTGTAAAATGTTTATTAATTAATTAAAAAAATTAATTAAAAAAGAACAAAATAAAAATTTAAAATTCTGTTTTTTAAAAGTCCAATTAAAAGGCAAAAACTACTTATGTTGAAAATATCAGAGCTGTATCTCTATTTGAAATCACTTTGTAAAAAAAAAATTAATTAAAAAAGAACTAATTAAAATGTTAACATTCTCTTTGACATATATGTACAATTAGAAGGCCAAAACTTTTTATGCTGAAAATTTCAGAGCTATATTCCTATTTTAAGTAGGTTTCTGTAGATCCACCGACAGACAGACACACAGCTTAATTTATTATTATAGATGTTTTTGAATGTCTAAGGATACAAAAAAAAAAAAAAAAAAAAAAAAAACATATTATCTTGATTACTTAATACATGCTGCATTGATAAAGAGGATTGTATGATTTATTGACATGATTTCATATCCTTTCCAGAATTTTTTTTTCTGGCTACGTCCTTGGGGTAAATGAAAGTAAAAATAATAATAATTTCTCGTTTGTCGGAAAAAAATTATACAAAATTCAATATCGTTTGTGATTTTGTAAACCTCCATTAATTTCTAATTTAGAAATTATAAATGCTAATATTCAGCCTAAAATTATATGTAGAGCTTAAAATTTAAGGCGTGTGACTGTCACAATCATATTTTCGAAAATATAAAAAAGTCTCTTTTAATTTGTATTTGTTATTCTGACCCAGTCATTTGAAAACCACACAAAAACTTAGTAATTTTCCTCTCATTCTCTAAAACGCCACGTCATCAGAGCAGAGCAGTGTGGAGAAAGATTCGTCCTTGACCCTAGTGACCTACCCCAGAGACCGACCGAAGATGCACTCAAGGGCTATGATTTCGGCAATTGAAAAAAAAAAAGAACTAGTTCTTTAAAAGAACGGGTTAATGAGTAGTTCATTTTAAAAGAACGGGAGCAGAGAACACCTGTTCAGTAAAAAGAACGTAAATATCACATCTCTAGATGATACATTTTCCCGTTTGGCGGTTTACTGAAACTGAAGATTTGGCGATTTTTAATGGACTGTTGGCGATTAACGTGACATCATATGTGGCAGCCCTGCTTAGGTAGAACTCTATGAGGTAAAAAAGAATCGTAAAACGGGTGTCAATATTTGATAGCTTCAACCAAACCGAAGGGAATCAATTTCCAGAAGATATGGCAAAATTCGAATGGGGCTGTTCCGGCGATGAAAGTTTTGTACAAAGTGTGATTTCCAAGCCAACTTATACTTTTAATTGGTCAGTAGAAAATTTTTCAAAATTGACAATGGGTAACACAATTAGTAGTACTGCATTCTGTCCTTGGCATGAACAAGAATTTTATGCAAAATGGTCAAAGTATGATGGATTATTGAGAATAACATTTTACCAAAAACGTGGAAGTGAAATAAAGATAAGTCATAAATATTGTTTTACTGATAACTCGGGAAGAGCCTTCAAAGAAAACGTCCAAAAACGTCCAATCGTTCATAACTATGATGTCCTTAACTCCAGCTATTGTATAATTGACATTGCAATATCTACTAGTGCGCTGGTAGAGTTTCTTTCTATTTCTAAATGTGATACATTGTTATTTAAGTGCGTCATGGAAAGGGAGGAAGTTTACACTGAAAGCGTCCCGTTCAAATTCCGTCCGAAACCAGTATCATCGTCGGACAACCTGTCGGCCTTATCCACAGACCTCAGTGCTATGTACAACACATCTCTGTACTCGGATGTCAGCCTGAAAGTGGGCAGAAGCATCGTGCGCGTGCACAAATCTGTCATATGCGCCCGATCTTCAGTGTTTGCGAGTATGTTCAAGACGCCCATGGGAGAGAGTAAAGAGAACGTCGTCGTCATCCCGGACCTAGAATTGTCTGTCCTCAAGGATCTGGTGTCGTACCTGTACACGGGTGTACTGGTCAAGGACGACTTCGAGTCTGTGTACGCCCTGTACTACGCTGCAGACAAGTATGACGTGTCCAGCCTCCGGAAGGCATGCGTCGATGTCCTGTTGTCGAAACTGGACGTCGAGAACGCGTGTCGTGTCCTGACACTGGCCGACCGGCATTCCGACAGCGAATTAAAAGATTCGGTGTTGCATTTCATCAATTTTTACCTGGAGAAGATATTGGAGACTGATGCTTTTAATGGTCTTGCAATTCCTCTGCAAAATAAAGTTATGGCTCTTTATTGCATGAGTCGCAAGCACAGCTGCAATGGCAAAGTGTGAACATTTTTCACCCAAATTAAGTTACGTACTAAACGGTTTTCTCTTTGCTTTATATTTTAATTATTTTTTTTAACCTCGGAATCGACTTATTTCAGTTTTAATGAGGATAATGACTACAATTTGTATTGTTGCATTTTGAAAAGGGGTTTATTTAAATAGAAAAATTACATTTTAATCAAACAATATTCCAGACATCTCTATGCATATAAATTTGTGTTCTTTAAAACTATTGATTCTATAAAATTGGCCTTATAATTTTCAAACTTGCCATTAATGACGAGTGTTAACCTATAATTATGTTTATTGTTATTATGTCTTTTGTAACTAAAGCTTTTAGAGTGGCTCTTTTGTGCGTTACGACAAACAATTTTAACCCATTAAATACCCATTATTGTATGTTAATTAATATCAATAAACAGTATTTGTATTGCTACTTAAGCTAGATTTTTAAAGTAATTTACTAAATAGAAAAATTACATTGTAATCGTACAATTTTCCAGAAATTTCCATGTATGTTAATTTTTGTCGACAAAAACTATTGATTCTACAAAAATATCCTTATTATATTTCAAACTTTCTATTTAAAATAAATATATAACCTCAATCTTGTATTACCAAGTTTTTTTTGCAACTAATGCTTCTTGATGAAGATCTTATATTCTCTACGATAAATAATTTTAAAGCATATATAAGTTCCTGGTATAGTTTTTAAGCGTAATATATGTTTTAAGCGTAATGTATAGTTTTTAACGTTTTGTATGTGTAATCTCGAATATAAAATATTAAAAATCAATAAAATATATTTGAATTACTACTTTGTTCAGCACTTAAAACAAAATTGGTCTGTAAAGCAAAATATTTAAAAAGTTAACAATCAATTCTTGTAACTTTTCTCATCTGCATGTTTGTAAAATGTCCAGCTGTATGATGTAGATCCACTTTCCTCAAAAGTTATTTAAGATAAGTTATGTAAGTATATTGTTATCGACTGTCATTAGAAGAACACTTCTCACTTTTATTTCTAATTTTAATTTTTTTTATTTTTTAATAATAATTGGTAATAACTTTTTAATCGTTATGATTTCATCTATAAATACCACACGAATGAAAATTTTGTAAACACTTATTAGTTTCTATAGATGCATGTAGTAGAGGAAAATTTCTGATTAGAAGTGGAAACACCAAGCATATACATTTTGGTGACATTTTATGAGTGGAATTTCTTCCTGTTACTTTTGATGGCAAATTGTTATAAAATCAATGCCAATTTGGAGATTTCTTTTATTATGAATGATTAGGTTGGCAACTTTTAATATTTTTAAATAATCCACTATCTCTAATTGGATCCAAGATGTGAACTTTCAATTCTTTGATGTATGATTTCATTTCGACGTGCCCTTTCATTTGACATATTACACATGTAGCATTTGTAATTTTATCTGAGAATGTTGACTAAGGTATCCCGACTAGGTTCGGAGCAATTTAAAAAAAAAAAGCTTATTAATGAAAGTTTTTATTCTATTAAAATGTTCATATTATGGTAAAAACATGAAATTGACAAAAATATTAACTTCTTTAATTTTATTTTTCTAAAAAAAGGGGCTTTTTGGTCGAAATTGACCAATATTTTGTCAAAACGGCTAATGTTGTTAAAAAAAAAGGTTTTAATATATATTTATTTTACTTTTTACTACATGATTCTATAATAATATTCATCAGTATAATGACCTAAAATCTAAGCTATATTTTCAAAAATAAAAAAGATAGGCTGTTGTATAAGATTACACATAAATTTCAATATTTTCGCAACATATTATGTATATATAGCGATAACTTTTCGAAAAGTATAGGTACAATCAAATCTGTACGTCATTACACCCAACATAGTATAACAAACAACAGTACAAAAAATTATAACTATCATAAATACATTTGGAGATCAAACAAAAGCCGTATTTCAGCATTAGCGCAAAATCTATTCTTTAGAAAACACGATTTATTAACAACCGTTTTTGGACGACTGTAGCAAAAATTCTGGTCTATTCCTAGTTGACGTTAAAATATCGCCAAGGTAATTTGGCGCTATTTAGTAGGCGATACAGTTCTAAATTTGGCTTTGGCAACCCCCGTTTTTCATGCAGGTTCGACTATCAATTTTTCGCTTTCCGATTTGGCGACATTTTGGCCTTGTCGCCAACTTTTTAAAAGCGCGCCAACCCATAAACGTGAAGTAGGAATTTACCAAAAATTTTGTTTAACTCGGAAATTTTTTAAAGACTTGTTTTTCTCCATGCCAAACTTTTAAAACGTCGCCAGTTTTGCTGTCTCATTTTTTAAAATCTTTATTTATCATCAGGTCTTATTACTCGCGATATGATTCGACTTAATTCTTAAGTTGTTTATTAAAGAACTATAAGTGTCGGGAATTGAAGGTTTTGACAATAATAGCTTCTTGAAGAGGTTTCAAGAGTCCAGTACTTCAGGCTCCTTAATTAGACATACATGAGGCGTTATTGCTTCAATTCGTTCACTTTTCAGCTCCTGACATCCATCGACAAATAATCCAAAAGAATTTTTTTAACTTTCTATTTTGAGTATAATGACAGACTAGTTTGAATAACGAGTGCAATAAACACATAATCAAGATTGTTAAGAGTTCCACAACCATTTTCTTTTCTATTATATTTCTCAATCCGATATCAAACGCTATGAACATTTCTCTTACTTAAAAATCAACTTTCCGGATAAATTTCTAGTAGTATATAAGAAAAAAACTTCGTTGCACTACAATATTGGCTGATATCTGCCAATTCCGATGTGGAACATAATAAATCGGCCTTTGTTACCGGTATTGTCCAATCTTCCCAAACATACTGGAAGTTCTGAAATAATGATGCACAGTTTTTTAAATTGAAATATTTCATTTATAAAGAAAAGTACGAAAGGGGAAAAATTATTTTTTTACGATATTCTTGACTTTTTTTTTTTTAATCGTGTATTTTGGAACGAAGCTCGAGTTTCGGCCAGGATTGGCCGATATTTCAGAACCCCAGTTTCAAACATAGGGCAATACTGCTGTGCTATTTTTAATATTTTGGAATAGATATAAATGGCACCGGTTTCATACGTTATCATAGGTTTACAATAAAAGACAGAATATTAAAAGAGTTAAAATTTAATCGTCAAAAAATGTATTTTCATTTTTTTTAAAGAAAAATATAAAATTGAAAAAATATGTGTTTAACAAACTAAAACTGATAACAGTTGCATGCATCTTAACCCTCGCACTCGATATGATTGATGCAAAAAAGTGGTGTTTTGCAGATATAAACACACCGATCACTGCAATATACCATCCCCCCCCCCCCCTTCATCAAGTTTAATTTATTTAAAACTCTAAAATAATCATTCGCGTAGTTTGTTTCGGTAAGATTTCGACTGTCCACTGAACCTCGCCACAATTTTACACCCAAAATCGAAAAAACAATCTACTACTCATAACTTCTCCCCACCTCCACTTTAATATTTTACCTTCTACATTAATGTACCAATAGACGTTAAAGGGAAAAACAAAAACTCCTACGCCCCCCACACACACAAATTTTTTTATGTGTTTGCTTCTTAGACATTTATCGACCATCTGTGTTTCAAATATTAACCCTGTGCACTCGAGGCCTTTTTCGCACGGAGGTACCAGCAACTTGAGACCTTTCGCTGCATTTTTGGTTCGGTCAGCGGATACGGATCCGCTTCATAGAAACTAAACACAGGGTCATTCCACGTCAGATCGACCAGGCCATGACACCCACCCTCTCCGATTTTGATGAAATTTGGTGTAAACCTTCTATTTATGGTTATTAAGAAGAATCTCAAATATTTTTTGGATATTCCTATTGGTTAAAATTTTACAGCCCTTTAAAATTTGTGATTTTAGGAAAATTTCGATTTCTGAAATTTTTGAAAAAAAAAACATGTGTTAGGTAAATAATTTTTTTCTCAATAACTACTGAATATATCTTTACGAATTTTTTTTCCCAATACCATGAAACTATAACAAATCCATAAAAAAATATCAAATCGTTCCAAGTTTGTATAAAATTTCACAAAAAATTAATAAATTGTTCTAACTCGTTTTTTTTCTGCAAAAAACGTGTTTTTTTGTAATTAAAAAAACTCAAAATACGTCATTCAGAAATTAATTTTTTTGTATATGAAAAGTTTTGCAAGAACATATATTATCTTTCTAAAAAATAAACTCGGTGGGACCCGACCTTTTTATAGTAAAATTTTTCACTTTTGTCAATTTTTCTGAAAAAAAAACGTGTTTTCTTAAATTTCAATTTGAAGCATGAAAATATTACTAAGTCTAAAGATGATACACATGTAAAGAACTCTTAATATATATACTATCTTAATAATTAACAAAAAAAATTGAATTTAACAACCTTATATTTTTAAATTGCAAATTTTTCGTAGTAAATTTGGTTTTTAAGAATTGAAATGTTCATCACAAGGGTCTGACTTATCCTAAAATAATAAGACACTAAAATTATTATGAGAAGATTTACTTTTTGATAAGTTAAAATAATAGTTTTTCCACACTTTTGGTTGAAATTTTGTAAGTTTGCCAAAAGAATTAGAAAAATTTCGTTTCTTGAAATCTCTGAACTTTCAATATAAATGTAATTCCTTGCAATTGAAAATTTTAAAAAAGTATATAAAAAATAATAAACCTATATATAATTGCTTTATATTCATATGAAAACTAAATGATTGTGGGAAAATTGTATTTTGCAATGATCAGAATTAATGTTAGCTTCATTCATTTTACAAATAATTACTATAATATGCCGTTTAGAAAAACAACTTTAATCATAGTTTAATAACTAATCAATTAAACTTATGTTTGACATTTTACAGTTAACAAAAAACTTGTTTTTGACATTTTAAAGTTAACAAAGAAATGCCTGGTTCATTAACTGTTTGAGAATGTTAAAATATTTAATTTAAAAAAAAAGTTGTGTGGTATAAACAAATAGTTTTTAAAGTTTCGACTTCGACATCAGCTCTTAACTTCAGCAGAACTCTTTCTTCTTCACTTAAACTTTCAATTGTCTTTATGCCTCTTTTACAACCATGACTAAGTTTATGACACTCATTATCAGTTAATTCTCCTACACTGCAATTGGGATACTCCATGCTGAGTATAAAACCAATATATAATCAATTTAATAGCGAATATACTTCATCAATCCCCGAAACACTTTCAGTCTTTGCAGTTCTGCTTCACATTAGGGATGGGAAATAAAAGAACAGTCTGCTATTTTGAGCCTGTTCCTTAAAAAGAGCAGGAATATCCTGTTCTTTGATCAGACCAAAACCCTGTTCCTTATCATTCTTCCACAATATCTTTTCCGATCCTACGCCTATGCGTCACACCTCTGACGCCACACTTGAGGAAGAAGGTTTCGTTTCCCCCTCTCCCTCCTCGCACATCCTAACAGCAGGGCTGCGTTGCGCAGGCGCAGAGTAGATGGACGATGGACAACATCGATATGGAGTACTATCGATGAGCAGGTTTGTTTCAAAGAGCCAGTTCTTTTCAACCAGCTCTGTTCAGAACAGTTGAGCTGAGTTGCTCTTTCCGAACGGCTCAGTTTGAACTGCTCCGTAAAGAGTAGTTAATTTTGAGCTAATCCCGTTCACTTGCTCTCTGCTCATTCCCGCTCCGTGTCGGAGCGGGAATGTTTCGTGTTTCTCGAATATGCTGTTGCTTTCATTATTAGGACAGTGTTGAAATACTCGCGGGGAGAGGGGGGGGGGTGAGATCTTTTCAATTAATTTCAGCAGATATTAATGCTTATATGTTTTTTATTTATTTTTTATTTTGAATACAAAAATATAATACTAAGGAAATTATTTTATTTCTCTCTCTATATTCAAACTATCAATGCATTGGAATAAAACCGCGTTTTTCTTTTATTATAATGTGTTACAAGTGTGTTTTTAAATTAAGTAAACTTAATTTTTTTTAATTTGGAAAAAGGAAACATAATTTATGGTAACAAAACGTTGTGGAATTATTAATATTATTATTATTTGTTTTAATGTATTAGGTCTATGTTACATTGGTCGGGTAAATCCCATCCAGCGAATAAAAAAAAAAAAAAAAAAACTTAGTTTTTTTTTCCTTCTTTTTTAATTTTACCTTGATTTTAAATTGATATTATAATTTTTTTCACTATATTTGTATGTAACAAATAAAAGCTGGTTTTGAAAGAATTAAAAAAATAAATTTGTTAAGAACATGTTCTTTCACAGAATTCTCGCCATGTGAGGACTTGTAAACAGTTTGACTTTCTTTACTTACGCAATATGCACAATGCATAATAGGAATACATAATTGAAAATATCGAATTCTGCAAATTCGGTATTTTCTATTATGTATTCATGCATATTCGGTTTTTTATATTGTGTATTTTATAAATTCAGTATTTTATTTCGTCTAGAATAACCCTACTGGATCTTAAGCTTCTTCTTGGTCTTCCAATTTGTATTAATTAAGAAAGAAGAGAAATGTCGTATTTTGTTTAATGCAATTCCAAAGGTTGCTTGTCATATTTTTAAGGTGCTAGGTTCGAATCCTTAGCAGGCTGAGTTGTTCGTTGACATTTCGAAATCCACTGTATTGAAGGTTGTATTTTTTATATAATGTGTAATAAAACTAGTGTGTCCCATATATTGTAAATCTATTGTGAAATATTATTTTGGTAAAAGGAACTGGGCTATCTCTAACATTTTTGTTTCAAGTTAATCTCTTCTACACTACATTATCACTGTGGGAATCTTTCACAAATTACTCATCCTCTATCGCCCCACCGGGCCAATGTAATTTCTACTATCCAGAAACGAGTAGACACGACAGTGATAGTAACAAATTATCTCTCACTAGTTTTGAAGTTTTTTTTTTTTTTTCTACCTCAGTTTAATAAGTGTTCTATAGAAAGATAGTTGTAATACTATAAGAATTTTGTTTTCAGAAACGTGTATGCTGTATGCTCAAAAATAATTTAAATTTTTGAGTTACTTATTTAAAGTTGTAACTTTCTAGAAATTAAGGAAAAAAAAAACGTTGTTCAAATGGCGCCGATTAAATACGTGTTTTTAGCATAGTTTACCATTAAAATGAAAACTAGGGGTATGGAACATCGCACAACTTTCAATTACATACTGACGTGGATTTGTGTCATTTACAGTTTTTAAATATTATCCTTTATTATAAGTGAAACAGAAGGGAGAAGAAAAAACGATCGTTGATGAGGTATACTCAAGGAAAGAGAACTTTTGTTAAAGGCATTCGTTTTTCAACTTTTTACGCCATTTAAGTATTTTTATGGGAATTTCGAAGATGGGTATATCTAGAACACCTTAAGAGGCATTTCCACAGTGATTTTGATGATAATCGTTAGAGCCGTTTTTTTAAGCAATAATTGAAAAACATGATTTTTTCAATGGCAGTTACCTTGTGCGCATGCGTGATTTTGACGAAAACCTAAATGGTACCCATGGTCACCATACCCGCATACTCAATTTGAACATCGTAGGTCAACTTTTTCGGGAGTTATGCTGACCACAGACAGATATTTTTTCTATACCACTTTTTTGAAAGCTGGATGTTTCAAAACGCGGAGAAGTGCAAAAACAAAATCGATTTTTAATGACCGAATGCTATACTTTCATTACCCTATGTATACAAATGGGTAATTCAAACGTTTATCCATGGGAAGGGATACGGGATATATCCCTTTTCGAAATTTTTAGGTTTGCCATTAAAACACAAAAAATCAATTGATATTTTGTTTAAAATATTAAATTTATTTAAAACTAGCTGAATACCCGTGCTTCGCTACGAAATTTTAACATGTGCAATATTTCAGATAGCTGTGAGGCCTCGCGTTGCGGAAATCTGTCATTCGTGTATAGGACACAGTTTTTGGCGCTTCACTCGTAGAAAGGTTCATCGCTACGCAAAATCGAGCTCGCTTCGTTCGCTGAATAGTTCATTGACGCATAAACACGGGCTTACTTCACTCGTTGAAAGGTTCATTGCTATGCAAGCATAAGCTCACTTCACTCACTAAAATCTAATTGCTACGTAAAGCCTTAATATTGGAAGCCTCTCCCTTGTAGAGAAAAAAAATTCCCCTTTAAAATAATAAAACAACACCCCTTTAAGATTATTTTAACATGTGTTTGTGGAAAGCAAAATTAGAGGCCAAAACTACTTATGTTGAAACTTTCAAAGCTCTATGCCTATTCTAAGTCGCTTTTTGTGAAAAAATTGATAAAAAAACAAATTAAAATTTTAATATTCCTTTTTGTCAGTCCAATTAGAAAGCCAAAACTACTTGTGTTGAAAATTTCAGAAATGTAGCCCTTTGAAAACGTTTTGTAATATATATATTAATTAAAAAGAAACTCAATAAAAATTTAAAATTCTGTTTTTCAAAAATCCAATAGAAGGCCACAACTATTTATATTGAAAATTTAAAAGCTGTAGTCCTATTTGAAATCGTTTCGTAATATATATATTAATTAGATAAACAAATTAATTAATAACGAACTAAATAAAAATTTAAAATTCCGTTTTTCTGAAATCCAATTAGAAGGTCAAAACTACTTATGTTGAAAATTTTAGAGCTGTAGCCCTTTTAGAAATCGTTTTGTAAAATATTAATTAATTAATTAATTAAAAAGAAACTAAATAAAAATTTAAAATTCTGTTTTTCAAAAGTCCAATTAGAAGGCAAAAAACTACTTATGTTGAAAATTTCAGAGCTGTAGCTGCATCGTTTTGTAAAATGTTTATTAATTAATTAAAAAAGAACAAAATAAAAATTTAAAATTCTGTTTTTTAAAAGTCCAATTAAAAGGCCAAAACTACTTATGTTGAAAATATCAGAGCTGTATCTCTATTTGAAATCACTTTGTAAAAAAAAAGATCAATTAAAAAATAATTAATTAAAATTGTAACATTCTCTTTGACAAATATGTATAATTAGAAGGCCAAAATTTTTTATGCTGAACATTTCAAAACTATACTCCTATTTTAAGTAGGTTTCTATATATCCACAGACAGACAGACAGACACACAGCTTATTTTATTATTATAGTTTTTTTTTAATGTCTAAGGATACAAAAAAATAGATATTATCTTGATTACTAAATACATGCGGCATTGATAAAGAGGATTGTGTGATTTTATTGACATGATTTCATATCTTCTCCCGATTTTTTTTTTTTTTTGGCTACGCCCTTGGGGTAAATGAAAGTAAAAAAAAATAAAAATAATAATTTCTTGTGTGTCGGAAAAAAATTATACAAAATTCACCATCGTTTATGATTTTGTATACCTCCATTAATTTCTAATTTAGAGTTCTAATTCATTTATTCATTCCTATTAATAAATTATATATCAAAATGCAATAATATTTATTTGTATTTGTCCATTGAGGTTTTGAACTTTCTGTGAGTCCCATTGTTTTGGAAACTTTAGATATTAAAAACTCCATTCATTTAAAATTCCTACATTATAAATGCAAATATTCAGCCTAAAATTATATGTAAAGCTTATAATTTAAGGAGTGCGACTGTCACAATCATATTTTCGAAAATATAAAAAAGTCCCTTCTAATTTGTATGTGTTATTCTGACGCAGTCATTGGAAAACCACACAATAACGTAGTAACTTTTCCTCTCATTCTTTAAAACGCCACGTTAACAGAGCAGTGAAGTGGGGGAAAGATTCGTCCTTGACCCTAGTGACCTATCCCAGAGACCGACCGAAGATAGTACTTCGCACTTCTTCCCAAGGGCTATAATTTCGGCAATTGGAAAAAAAGAACTAGTTCTTCAAAAGAACGGGTTAATGAGTAGCTCATTTTAAAAGAACGGGAGCAGAGAACACCGGTTCAGTAAAAAGAACGTAAATATCACATCTCTACTTCACATTCTTCAACTAACTCGATGTGGGAATGAGTTTCGAGTCATGTTGTACTAACCAATGAAACTCAAGCTTGGTGTAAACAACCCACTCCTTCTTAGAACCCCCCCCCCCCGCTCCCCTCTTTCTCCTTCCTTCCGCTCAAAAGCAATAAATATTCTCTACTCAAACGTTGGCCGTGACATTTATTGCTCGCGTACCGATGGTACCGGCCCGACAAAAGTCAGACCTTTTTTACCTTTGACTTGAAACTTACCAGTAGAAAGAGTAAAACAGAAGTATCCCTTAAAAATGACATTTAAGTATTTATTCATTAGCGCTATGAAGAGTAAAGTTTAGTTTCCTCCAAAATTGAACATATTAGCAGTAGAGGTATAATTTAGAAAATAAGAATGTTTTCCGTTGAAGAGTTCTTAACGCATAAAACCATAATTAATTTACAAAAATTAAACTCAAAACTTGCAAATATTTAATTTAACTATCCTACTTAAAAAATTCTTACAAGATGTATTTCAGGGCGCTCAAAAATAAATTGCAAAGTTTGCATTATATGGATCACTGGATTATTAAAAAAATTTCGATTACACGAAGAGAAAATTGTGAAAAATTTTTGACAAATTTCCAAAATTTCAACCACAAGGGTAAAATACCATTACATTTTACTTTTCAAAAAGTAAATTTTACAACAATAATTTTAGTGTCTTATTACTTTAGGATTAGTGAGAACCTTATGATGAACATTTAAATTCATAAAAACAAAATGTACTACGAAAAATTTGCAATTTAAAAATATAAGGTTGTGAAATTCATTTTTTTTGTTAATTATTAAGATAGTACATATATTAAGAGTTCTTTACATGTGTATCATCTTTAGACTTAGTAATATTTTCATGCTTCAAATTGAAATTTAAGAAAACACGTTTTTTTTTCAGAAAAATTGACAAAAGTGAAAAATTTTACTATAAAAAGGTCGGGTCCCACCGAGTTTATTTTTTAGAAAGATAATATATGTTCTTGCAAAACTTTTCATGTACAAAAAAATTAATTTCTGAATGACGTATTTTGAGTTTTTTTAATTACAAAAAAACACGTTTTTTGCAGAAAAAAAACGAGTTAGAACAATTTATTAATTTATTGTGAAATTTTATACAAACTTGGAACGATTTGATATTTTTTTATGGATTTGTTATAGTTTCATGGTATTGGGAAAAAAAATTCGTAAAGATATATTCAGTAGTTATTGAGAAAAAAATTATTTTCCTAACACGTCTTTTTTTTCGAAAATTTCAGAAATCGAAATTTTCCTAAAATCACAAATTTTAAAGGGCTGTAAAATTTTAACCAATAGGAATATCCAAAAAATATTTGAGATTCTTCTTAATAACCATAAATAGAAGGTTCACACCAAATTTCATCAAAATCGGAAGGGGTGGGTGTCGAAATCCATTTTTTCTGGTCGATTTGACGTGGAATGACCCCACAGTCATTGGTCTTGCATCGAATTTCCGCATCAAACCTAGTGGTCCTCTCGAATTGCGGCATCCAATCATGTGATGCCTGAGAGGCGCCGCTCGAGCGCAAAGGGTTAATTGTGCGCAGCAAGGTGCATTGAATGTTGCTTACTTAGGAATGTTTTCAGATTATCTGGCCCCGTCAGCAAAGGAGGGCTATAATGCGCCGAAACATTCGTCATTAAACAAGTCAACATACATTTACAAACACCCATGCCTAACACGGGACTCGAACCCGCAACTTCGCGGTTTAGAAACTAGCACGCTGACCACTATACCGTTTGGTCGGCGTTGCTTACTTAGAAGAATTACTTATTATGGAAGTTCATCCGAATTAGATATTGAATTCTACTACTAAAAAATATAACATTCCCTATGTTCCGACACCGTGCTTAAATTGAGATTTTCTCTTTCCTATAGTTCTGCCATCTACTGTACACTATCGCAACTCCCAAGTTTTTTTTTACTATTTCTGATTTTCTTTAACTACGATTTTTCACGGAAAAAAAAATACCAATTAGGCTATTGGTCAGAATCAAAGGTCTCTGTCTTCTAATTAGTAATCATTAAACATTGGTACAACCCCATCTAGAAATAATAGATAAGGTATTTTAAATCTCCTTCCAACAAAATGTTTAAGAATTTTACTTCTAATGCGGAATGACAGATTGAAAGATATTATGGATGTGATTTAATTACCCTGGGCCTTAAGCCAAAGGGTATTGTTTTCAATTGGTTAAAAGTGTGGTCCGGTGTCCGTGCCCACTTAATGTTTGGGCATGCGCAAGAAGAGCATTGTTTGGGCATGCGCCTGCTTGTCTAAAAAGAGATGTATGCTGATGTTGTATTGATATATGGATGTTTTATAAAACTCGAATAAAAAGCCAACAACTACTTAAAAGTGGACTTGGACTTAAGGTTCAGGGTTAACAGTACATCGGCCATAAGCATTAGCCCGTTATATTATTTCTGTTTTTGCCCTTTGGGTTATAAAACACAACGAACCGTTTTTATGCAGGAAAAAAAAAAGTTATTTCCAATCTAATGGGAAAAAATCATTTTTTTCTTCTTCTTTCTTCATGAATTATCCATACTGATGCCTTAGGACATATTTATTCCTTCAATTCCCTATTACGTAATCGTACAGCGCCTTTGTTCTTCAAGTCAGTTGATCTCAATGAGTCATAACATAAATGCTGACGGCGCCAGATAATCTGAATACAACCAACCATAACATAAATAATAGTGCTGGCAGATGCATCCATCTCAAGCTGTTGGCTGAAATTAAATGACGGTAGTTTTCCCGCCCAAAGCAGTGGCGGCCCGTGGTCGAAAATGTTAATGCAGGCAGAAACATGCGACTTCCTAACAACTTCACCCCACAACCACACACACACACTTTCCATATCACTTGAAACTTTTTTTTTAAATTATCGTTTTAAAAATCGGAATTTTTTGCACTTAAAAACACATGATTATCACTGATGTTTAAATAAAAAAAAATTTAAGTTTTATTCCAAAATTAAGTACCATTTAGCTCGTTATAATTAGCATATTATTGAACAGTGATTACTCGAGTTTTATAGGGCCAAGAAAATAAATTATGGTTGGAAATTGTTCGTAATATCATTCTTAATGTTATATTTGAACCTCCATCTAGTTTCTAGAACAGACAGTTTTTTTATTAGAATTTTTTTAACATTGAAATTAGAAAAATGCCGTTTTTTCTAAAAACTTCAGCATTTAAAATTCTAGCAAAATGCATTTTCTCTTCCATTCAATTTGACTGAGCTTCAAAACATCCAATAGTTATAGCAGATTTGTATTCTCATATCATTTTTCAAAAAGGTTATTTCAATTATCACAGTTTAAATGAAGTTTCACGTGCCAGAACCACGATTTTTTAGATAGTGAATTTATAATATTCAAATTTATTTTCAGAACAAAATAGTACTTCAAACTATTAAAATAACTCTCTAGCTTTCAGATGGTACCATTATCTTGCAAAAAATATCTAGAGATTATTTTAAAGCCGAAGTTCTCAAGGGCAGCCGAAGTCGGAAAATGGCTGTCACGCTACACCAGTGATTCTCAACCACTGTGCCGCGGCACTTTTGTGTGCCGCCAAATTTTAGAAATGTATATAGTAAAAATTATAATGCTTTTTTTTTTTATTACGAGTAAAGTTTAAATTAAAGAAAAGTACTTATATATATATATATGAATATTGCAACGAAGATTTTTCACTTTCACCGCTTCGTTACATATTTCTCAAGAATTAAGAATAAATAACTTTAATAATGCTAAAACAGGTGAGTGACATCTCAAAAAGTAAAAAGGAAAAAAAAAATAATTTTAAAATTTGTTTATTTAAATAATTTTTTAAACTGTATGGATTTTTAAACAATTTGCTTTGTATAACCCATCTTAACAGATTGTTTGACACTTTATAAATGGATTATAAGACATTTTCAAACATATTATTGTCACAAATTTTTAGGCAGATTTTTTACAAAAATTTTTTAGCCGACCAAGTGGTATAGTGGTTAGCGTGCTGGCTTCTAGAGTCCCGCGTAGGCATTTGTGTTTGTAAATGTATGTTGGCTTGTCTAATGACGAATGTTTCGGCGCATTATAGCCCTCGTGTTGCTGACGGCGCCAGATAATCTGAATACAACCAACCAACAAAAATATTTTTAACAGATTATCGACAACACATTTTAAACAGATTATTTACCTGATTTTCTTAACCCACATAATCTGACTTCCAGAATTTCAGAGATGCCTTACATGCATTGGGTTCGGATAAATTCCCAGATTCTGTAGCTTTTCAAAATTAATTTAAAAGATTGCGATTGTTACAGATGTCGATTAAGATTTTTATGGTTCTTCTCTTTCACGAGATGAAATTGTAGAGAAGTTCCTCTTGCTTGTGATAGACCCTTCTTTTCCTTTTCAAAGGAATGTTGGAAAGTTAAAATCCATCAATTGATTTAAAATTTCTTGATAAAATATAATTTGTGTACCATCGTAATCATTTATAATTTTAAGAGGAATATCCAATGTAGACTCATCAATTGCCAGACGTATAGATTTTCTTGCGATATTCCTGGTTTTTTAATCTTATCCCAGTTCGATTTGTCATTTCGACAGTGGTGACGATTAGGTGACAGTAAAATCGTTAAAAGTAAATAAATGAATCGGAGGAGAAAGCAAATTTAAAAATTTATATGATATTCAGTGGCCGTCCGTGATAAAAAAAAAAAAAAAAAAAAAATAGTGCAGACAGAACAGTGACTCTCCCCCCCCCCCCCTCCCCACT
Organism: Linyphia triangularis; assembly: GCA_963978545.1. Classification (NCBI taxonomy): domain Eukaryota; kingdom Metazoa; phylum Arthropoda; class Arachnida; order Araneae; family Linyphiidae; genus Linyphia; species Linyphia triangularis. The sequence goes on from OZ021729.1 coordinate 60,944,303, forward strand.
CCCACATTCTTTCATGCCTGGAAATTCTATAATTTTAATTATTCACACTCAAAGTTTCCCTACAATATTTACAAAATGATATGGGAAAGAAGATATTAAAAATAACTTTTTTTTTTAACTTACTTATAACACGACTCTATGTTTCAAAATGGTTCAATTATAAATTTTAGTATTAACTTAAGAATTAACAAGAAGCTACACATGTAGTGAGAATGTTAAGTGGAAACCCATCATCTAAGCTATGCCACCATCGCAGAAGTTTTACTGGAATTCGAAGTCATTTCAAAGTCAGTCAGTCAAGAAACCACGTGAGTAAACATATCACGGAAACTGTTTGCGTTTGGAGGAGAAAATTCTAAGAAATGCCCTAGTGGTTGTCTCCCCATCACACACATCATTCCACCACACGAGCCAGTCAGTACATCGAATTTACAAGTACAGTCACGAAATGCGTAAGGGCTGGATTTGGCACCACGCCGTATACATTTAGCGTGGAGGGAGATTCGATTCTAGCCGTTGTATCCATGGCAACGGTGTAGCCCTTTTGGAACTTTCACTCTCTGGCTATACTCGCTTGATCATCGTCAAATTTAGTTGACTTGACAGGAGGTTTTTTCCTCAATTATGCATTGCGTAGCAGGTTTGCTACTTATCTGAGATTTTTTTACTTATTGTAGAATTTCCATCTTCATTTGTGATTCTAATCTACAATCATATCAATTAGTGAAATAAATAATCAAAGTTGATTAGCAATTGGGGAATTTAAACTGAGATGCAGCCCGGCTGTACTTGCTGTAATCCACGGGGACTGAGCTAAAGAACTAAGACTGGAGTGCCGACCGCACCACACCCCATTCCGAAGTGTGTGTGCGCGCAAAAGGAGGGGACATTTCTCTTCGCGTCTTAATCACCTTGACGGGAAACCGAAGTTGAATTATTTTTCAATATTTATGACATTTCAAGCTCAAACGTTTATATTTAGTTCTTTTTAATTTAAATGAATAATTCTTAATAAGAAACGAGTAGCGTTGTAAATTAAGAGTGAAGTCACTGATATGTCTTCCTAAGTACCTATTTAAGTAATGTTATTAAGTATATTATATATAAAAGTGTCTTGAAATAATGAGGCAATTTAAATAAGAGAAAAACGTTATTGTATTACTTCTGTAGTATGTATGTTGTGAGACATAAAGCGTTATCCCCCTGATTGCGCAAAATATTTTAAACTCTAAAACGGATAGCAATTACAATTCAATCATAGTGTTTTTATAATTCTTTTAGCTGGAGAAGTTTGAAAATAGCTACTTTGGTTGGTTGTTTTTGAAATTGGTATATATTTAATTCTCACAATAATTAAATAAAATTAAAATGTCCAGAACTTCACACAAGCATTTCTTCGAAATCCTGATTATTCCTACATTGTGTCATATCTGAAATATTTACATTTCATGTGGTCTAATTGAAAAACAACTATATCAGAGAAAATTTGTCAACTGCTGTCTTTCAGTTAGACTATTTTTATGTATAACCTTTAAAATTAAATTTTTACCATAATGTTTTAAACGCAATCTAAGATACCGATCTATTATTTGCTTCGTCATCTGTGGCTCGTGAAGGTCTTCAAAACACACTTCGTTTTTAATTCCATGATAAAATTTAATTTTTTCAGTTAATAGAAATTCATTTATTATAATTCTTAATTTAAAATTGATATTTATAGTAGTTTGGCCGGGCTCGTAGAATCATAGTTTTATACATTCAGTATATTCCTATATGGTTGCTCAATTATATGCACAAGTGAAATTCAAAATAGTTGAACATAAAAGTTAATCACATGTAAAGCTTAAGCACATGGTATTTCGGAGATTGATTTTCAGTTCCAATATTACAGCATATGTTTTTGCGAAACAGATTTTTGGTGAAAATATTCATATCTAAAAAGCAGAAAATAGGGTTTCCTAATTATATCTTAGCATTCGATTTACCGAAAAAAAGTAGTAAACGAATGCATAAAAGAAGCATTCATTTATTTAATCAGTCCTTAAAAGTATCTGAACAATAAATCTGTTTGAAACAATGAAAGATTATTTCATCAATTCACTAAAAAAAAAAAAAAAAAAAAAATTATTCCTTACAAGTTAGTTTTAATATCCAAAATATATAAATAAAAAAAAAAAAAGCTCGTACTATGTGCTTAAAATTAAAGATATGAAATTGAAGTTCCGATCCATCCTCTATCAATTTTCCCCATCTGTTTCTGCAATGCTTAACAAGAAATCATCATTCTAAAATAATTAAAAAAAAAAAAAAAAAAAAAAAAATTTAGTGGCATATAGTCCGAGAGGTGACTGCAATTTTTGGACCCCATCGAACATCATCTGAATTTTTTATAGAATTTGGAGAAAAGTGAGTAGATTACGAATCCACTGGTCTGCCGTGGCAAAAATGGCCGAAACTGATCAAAAATCGACTTGGAATGAGTTGAACTAAAATCCGATTGCCAAATATGTCACAACTTGCCATAAAGAGAACAAACTTTTTTGTCTGGCAACCCACTGTGCAAGGAGGCTGGCACATAGGCTTGTCCTATTTGGAGCCTCTTATCGTAGGGTTGGTTGTATTCAGATTATCTGGCGCCGTCAGCAACACTAGGGCTATAATGCGCCGAAATATTCGTCATTAGACAAGCCAACATACATTTACAAACACCCATGCCTAACACGGGACTCGAATCCGCAACCTCGCGGTCTAGAAGTTAGCACGCTAACCACTATACCGTTTGGTCGGCCTTATCGTAGGGACGTATTGACTTAACATTGTAAAAGTTTCGTAAAATAAAACATTTGGGCAACGTAAAAGAGGTAAAGAATTTTAATAGAGAGATCCGTTTCGTACCTGCTCTCAGCGTAGAATGAGAGATTATACCGGCTTACATCTTAAAGAGGACGGTAGAGGGCGCTCTCAGGCGTGCATCACACACTGCATTTTGATTTTCAATGAGAAAAAGAGGAAACGATTTCTGATCTCTGGCTCGGAAAACTTGTATCTTTTAAAGGTAAGCCAAACTGTCGACATCAGTTACGTCATCAGTGACGTAATGTTTCTGGCCAATTTGACTCATTTGTGAAAGTTGCAAGTAAGCCATAGCCACACATCCGAATCGTCTACAGCCTTCTAAACTGAAAATTAAAGAGTGAGGGTTATCAAATAAAAAAAAATATGCTCATTATTTGGCAACTTATGCTGTATTTGGTAATTGGATTTAGTTCAACTTATTAAAAGTCGATTTTTGACCAGTTTCGGCCATTTTTGACTCGACAGACCAGTTGATCCGTAATCTACTCACTTTTCTCCAATTTCTATGAAAAAATTCAGAATGATGTTCGATGGGGGTCCAAAAATTGCAGTCGCCTCTCAGCGGAAAACAGCAGAATGTTTTACTATAACGCGCTAGGCAACTGGGAGAAAGGACATGTTTTGCCTCTTTGGCTGTCTGAAATGCGCTTTTGTATGCTTCCGCAGAAGATGGCTTGGTCGCTTGTTAAGTGACCTGGAGTAGTTACTCCAGTTCAGTATTGTAGCTCAGTGTCCACGGGCCGCCATCAAATATATTGCTATCATCAAAATCACTGAAGTTTAAAAAATAACGGGGTAATTTCCTTCCCTTATCGCCGATACTGTATTTAGTGTGGAATTTTTTGTAGCTTGGGGGGGGGGGGGGAGATTTTCTTTTAAGAATTGATGATACATTTTTGGAATAAACTATGAAATAACTGTAAATGCAAGCTTTCCCATTCTCAAACCGAAAAGCAATTTTCTTTTGCATTTAAAAATACATTTGAATTGCTTTCCTACTATTTCACAGCCCAATATCAATGTATTATATCCATTTAAAAAACCATTAGCAGTTTGATATTAAGGAAAATGAAATATAAAACATCAACAAATATGAATACTTTCACTTTTCGGAAAAGGACAGATTCATTAGTATGGATGCCTGTATCAGTTATTTGTAGAAAGGTGAAAGGGAAAAAATGTTTTTGTTCAAACCTTGATTTTTCAAATTTATTTTTCTTTTCACAATGACAAATATAAAATCTGTTATTAAATGGCACACAGTTTATTTTTTTTCTTCTTTTGCCCTTTCCTCCATTTTTATAAAAATGTAAGCAACTATAGGAGAATGCAAGCATCCTCCCATGCACCTTACTGGCGCCACACATTTCAATTTTTTTTACTTATTGAGTTAAAAAATCAATATTCACTAAAATATATTTTGCCTTGTTCAAACAACGTATCAGTTTGATTTTCCCAATATCTGACAAGTCAATATAAATGCATTATTCCATGATTTTAAATCACCCTAAAAGCTAATATAAAATAATTAATAGCTTAAAAATTAAAAAACACGCTTTAATAGAAAAGTGAACTAAAAAGTAGAAAATAATTTTAAATAAGTTTGAAATAAGAATAGAGTGGTTAACAAGAAATATTTATTTTATCGTAAAAGAGCGTAGGGTGCTTTTTATATATTTTCATTATGGCTCTACTTTTACCAATATCTGTCATTAAATATTTACAACAATTGACATCAAACACCCCACGCTTTTTTACGATAAAATAAATATTTCTTGTTAATCACTCTATTCTTATTTCAAACTTATTTAAAATTATTTTCTACTTTTTAGTTCACTTTTCTATTAAAGCGTGTTTTTTAAACTATTAATTATTTTGTACTTTTTAGTTTGGTTTTCTATTAAAGCGAGTTTTTTAGTTTTTTAAACTATTAATTATTTTTTCTGTAAACTATTTTTTTTTTAGTTAATTTTTTCAGTTAAGTGTACAAAACTCACTATTTGTTCCTGCCAATAGTCACATGCTTGTCTCAAATTTAAGTCACGTGTATGCCTTAGTATACGCCGTATTACTTGGCACAAAACACTACAGTGTCTCTGAATATGAAAAATCACTAATCCTGAAGATCCTGGTAGGGATAATGCGACTAAAAAAACACGCTTTGTATAACCATCGTGCCCACGACAAATCTTTCAAATGTCTGCCTTATCAACTGTTGATGATAGGTTCTGTGATTACTGGGATTGTAACGGGTAACGGCACACCAGGGTTCGAATCCTGAGAAGGTTGGGTGGAATTTAACGACGCAAGGGCAACACGAGTTAATCCTTTGTGATAAAGCGACAAACTTATTGAATTATTGTATTGTCATCGGTCTTTGACAAGTGTGCAAAGTCTGAATCAAATCTGATCCCTCAAAGTAGGGCAAAACCGAGCCCAAAAGAGTCGGTTACAATCATACAGGTGAAACTAATAAAAGCGTGTTAATATCCAATCATTTGTCAGAACGTGGATTCTTATCACCAACCAGTTTATTCCGTCAAATTGCGAGATTGCGTCACTTTTTTGAATTGACCAAAATCGGTTAGAGCTCCAGTTAAAATTAGAGGAGGAGAAACATTCTTCCAAGAAAGGGCGCAAAGAACTGTATGTGTCAGAAGAAACAGTTTAGTTCTTTAAAAATAGAGATAGTTGGCGTGAACTCTTGAATGAAAGTTCTAGTCCGTATTCGGTATAGTGGTTAGCGTGCTGGCTTCTAGACCGCGAGGTTGCGGGTTCGAGTCCCGTGTAGGCATGGGTGTTTGTAAATGTATGTTGGTTTGTTAAATGACGAAATGTTTCGGCGCATTATAGCCCTCGTGTTGCTGACGGCGCCAGATAATCTGAATACAACCAACCAACCAATCTAGTCCGTATTCATGAAGAACCATACAAATTTGACGACTGGAATTCGTCCACAAATACAGATCATTCGTTGAAGAAGATAATTGGCGTTGGATGAATCATAATTAGATTTAAACATATGTCAATTGCCACGCCTCTTACAAGTGTTTTGCAAAAATTTGAACTTGCCTGCTCAGCTCTGAAATTGTGGATAAAAAACGATAGCATAGTTCTTACGAAAGAACTTTATCGTTTTCTTATTTGACTTTGTGTTTAGTGTCACGTAAAGAAAGAAAAATTTGATTTTTTTTTTAAATGTAAATTTAAAAAAAATTTGGTAAGGGAACGCTCCACTTCTAAAGAGGTAAAGGATCGCCGTTCCCGCTCCACTACACCCCTGGATCTGAGAAAGGAATATCAGTTCAGGTAGGTTGGTTGTATTCAGATTATCTGGCGCCGTCAGCAACACGAGGGCTATAATGCGCCGAAACATTTCGTCATTTAACAAACCAACATACATTTACAAACACCCATGCCTAACACGGGACTCGAACCCGCAACCTCGCGGTCTAGAAGCCAGCACGCTAACCACTATACCGTTTGCCAGTTCAGGTCGGAATCTAGTTTTCTGATCGAGAAGTACGAAGGGTATTTATTCATTGTATTGAGTACTAATTTGGAATAAGTTACTAAGCAACTAAATTTATGTAGTTCAATCATATTCCATAATTCCTAGTTTTTGGGAAAATCATAAAAATACTACAAATTGTGATAAAACTGCATAGACTCTTTCAGTCATTCCGGGGCCGTTCAAGTATTACGTAAGCACCTAGGGGGGGGGGAGGGGGTATGAGTGATGCTTACGTAAGCATTTAATAATCCCTTTATTTCTAAAAAAAACCTGTGATATGAACTGGTATTCGAAGCACGTGCAAGAGAGTCAATACTTTCTACAAATTGTAAAATGCGAAGAAAAGCAGTGTTGCTCTCCTGCTCGTAGTGCATTATTTCGCATTTAAAAAAAAACGCTTTATACCTCCACCTATCAAAATGGCCCAAACACCACACGATTTAATAACAAGTGAGGAAGGGGAATTCTTGGAATTAAGTCTCCGGCTAAGCTTGAACCTGCATGTCCCCCTGGGGGGATTTTTAAAAATGCCATATGACTATTTTTGTCCGTCCATCAAATCACAATTGTCTGCAAGGACTTGTGGGAAATGTGGTTTGTACCACGCTTCACTAAAATCGACAATTCGTCATAAGAAAATTGTTCATGGCGAAAATAGCCAGAGAGCCTGCCTAGTTCGGCCTATGAGAATTGCTGCTCGTCGAGAAAATGAACTGATGTGCGTCATCAATTATGTAGAAGGCATGGAAGATACCGAGTGGATAAGCGAAGAGGAAGTTTGCCCAGATTCCTTGTGCAAAACAAGTGATGAAGCAATAACATCAGATGCCAGAAACCCTATAATTTCAGACATTAAAAACTGGCTAGAGCAACCCTGGATAACATCTGACTAGATAGACTTAATTGATTATGAAAATTACATTTATGTGCCATTAAAATTGTGATAAACTTAAGATTAAAAAAAAAATTTAAATATATATATTATTTTCCCTTTTAAGGCGAGTTAAAGTTCATTATTTGCATTGAATCCTAACTTTTTTTTAGATTATTAACGTTACAAAAAAAAAAAAAAAAAAAAAAAAAAAAATCAGGAGCAGAGGAGGGGGGGGGGGTTACCGTATGCTTACGTAATTATAGAGGGGGGTATGCGATTTGCTTATTTTTGCTGACAAGGGGGGGGGAGGGGGTCAAAAATTACCAAAAACATGCTTACGTAATATTTGAACGACCCCTCCTATTGGAAACTGATTCAATGAAACTTCTCATAAATAGTCTTTCCTCAATCCTCTGCTGGCAGTAGAGATGTGATATTTACGTTCTTTTTACTGAACAGGTGTTCTCTGCTCCCGTTCTTTTAAAATGAACTACTCATTAACCCGTTCTTTTGAAGAACTAGTTCTTTTTTTTTTCCATTTGCCGAAATCATAGCCCTTTAGTGCATCTTCGGTCGGTCTCTGGGGTAGGTCACTAGGGTCAAGAACGAATCTTTCTCCACACTGCTCTGCTCTGATGACGTGGCGTTTTAGAGAATGAGAGGAAAATTACTAAGTTTTTGTGTGGTTTTCAAATGACTGCGTCAGAATAACAAATACAAATTAAAAGAGACTTTTTTATATTTTCGAAAATATGATTGTGACTGTCACACTCCTTAAATTTTAAGCTCTACATATAATTTTAGGCTGAATATTAGCATTTATAAGGTAGGAATTTTAAATGAATGGAGTTTTTAATATCTAAAGTTTCCAAAACAATGGGACTCTAAAGAATGTTCAAAACCTCAATGGACAAATACAAATAAATATTATTGCATTTTAGTATATAATTTATTAAAAGAGATGAATACATGAATTAGAACTCTAAATTAGAAATTAATGAAGGTATACAAAATCACAAACGATATTGAATTTTGTATAATTTTTTTCCGACAAACAAGAAATTATTATTATTTTTACTTTCATTTACCTCAAGGACGTAGCCAGAAAAAAAAAATTCTGGAAGGGATATGAAATCATGTCAATAAATCATACAATCCTCTTTATCAATGCCGCATGTATTAAGTAATCAAGATAATAGTGTTTTTTTTTTTTTTTGTATCCTTAGACATTCAAAAACATCTATAATAATAAAATAAGCTGTGTGTCTGTCTGTCGGTGGATGTACAAAAACCTACTTAAAATAGGAATATAGCTGTGAAATTTTCAGCATAAAAAGTTTTGGCCTTCTAATTGTACATATATGTCAAAGAGAATGTTAACATTTTATTTAGTTCTTTTTTAATTATTTTTTTTTTACAAAGTGATTTCAAATAGAGATACAGCTCTGATATTTTCAACATAAGTAGTTTTGGCCTTTTAATTGGACTTTTAAAAAACAGAATTTTAAATTTTTATTTTGTTCTTTTTTAATTAATTTTTTTAACTAATTAATAAACATTTTACAAAACGATTACTAATGCGGCTTCAGCTCTGAAATTTTTAACATAAGCAGTTTTGGCCTTCTAATTGGACTTTTGAAAAAAGAGTTTTAAATTTTTATTTAGTTTCTTTTTAATTAATTTTTTTAATTAATTAATTAATAAATATTTTACAAAACGATTTCTAAAAGGGCTACAGCTCTAAAATTTTCAACGTAAGTAGTTTTGACCTTCTAATTGGATTTTAGAAAAACAGAATTTTAAATTTTTGTTTAGTTCGTTATTAATTAATTATTTCAAATAGGACTACAGCTTTCAAATTTTCAACATAAATATAGTTGTGGCCTTCTATTGGATTTTTAAAAAACAGAATTTTAAATTTTTATTCAGTTTCTTTTTAATTAATTTTTTGAATAATTAATATATATTTTACAAAACATTTTCAAACAGGGCTACATTTCTGAAATTTTCAACACAAGTAGTTTGGCTTTCCAATTGGACTGACAAAAAGAATGTTAAAATTTTAATTTGTTTTTTAATTAATTTTTTCACAAAAAGCGACTTCGAATAGGCATAGAGCTCTGAAAGTTTCAATATAAGTAGTTTTGGCCTCTAATTCTGCTTTCCACAAACACATGTTAAAATAATCTTAAAGGGGTGTTGTATTATTTTATTAAAGGGAATTTTTTTTTCCGACAAGGGAGAGGCTTCCAATATTGAGGCTTTACGTAGCAATTAGATTTTAGTGAGTGAAGTGAGCTTATGCTTACTCAGCAATGAACCTTTCAGCCAGCGAAACGAGCCTATGCTTGCATTGCTATGAACCTTTCAACGGGTGAAGTAAACCCGTGTTTATGCGTCAATGAACTTTTCAGCGAACGAAGCGAGCTTGATTTTGCGTAGCGATGAACCTTATGAAGCGAGCTCGATTTTGAGTAGCGATGAACCTTCGTACGAGCGAAGCGCCAAAAACTCTGTCCTATACACGAATGACAGATTTCCGCAACGCAAGGCCTCACAGCTAGCTGAAATATTGCACATGTGAAAATTTCGTAGCGAAGCATGGGTATTCAGCTAGTTTTAAATAAATTTAATATTTTAAACAAAATATCAATTGATTTTTATGTTTTAACGGCAAACCTAAAAATTTCGGGAAGGGATATATCCCCGTATCCCTTCTGGATAAACGCTGGAATTACCCATATGTATACATAGGATAATGAAAGTATAGCATTCGGTCATTAAAAATTGATTTTGTTTTAAAACTTCTCCACGTTTTGAAAAGTCTGGCTTTCAAGAAAGTTATCTAGAAAAAATATCTGTCTGTGGTTAGCATAACTCCCCAAAAAGTTGACCAACGATGTTCAAATTTAGTATGTGGGTATGTGGTGACCATGGGTGCCATTTAGGTTTTCGTCAAAATCGCGCATGCGCACAAGATAACTGCTGAAAAAATCATATTTTTCAATTATTGCTAAAAAACCGGCTCTAATGATTCTCATCAAAATCACTGTGGAAATGCCTCTTAAGGTTTTTTAGATATACCCACCTCCGAAATTCCCATAAAAATACTTTAATGGCGTAAAAAGTTGAAAAACGAATGCCTTCATCAAAAGTTCTCTTTCCTTGAGTATACCTCATCAACGATCGTTTTTTCTTCTCCCTTCTGTTTCACTTATAATAAAGGATAATATATAAAAACGGTAAATGACACAAATCCACGTCAGTATGTAATTGAAAGTTGTGCGATGTTCCACACCCTTAGTTTTCATTTCAATGGTAAACTATGCTAAAAACATGTATTTAATCGGCGCCATTTGAACAACGTTTTAGTTTTTCTTTTTTAATTTCTAGAAAGTTATAACTTTATATAAGTAACTCAAAAATTTAAATTATTTTTGAGCATACTCGTTTCTGAAGACAAAATTCTTATAGTATTATAACTATCTCTCTCTATAGAACACTTATTATACTGGAGGGAAAAAAAAACTTCACAATTAGTGAGAGATAATTTGTTACAATCACTGTCGTGTCTACTCGTTTCTGGATAGTAGAAATTACATTGGCCCGATGGGGCGATAGAGGATGAGTAATTTGTGAAAGATTCTCACGGTGATAACGTAGTGTAGAAAAGATTAACTTGAAACAGAAATGTTAGAGACAGCCGAGTTCCTTTTACCAAAATAATATTTCACAATAGACGCAATTATTGGACTCACTAGTTTTATTGCACACTGTATAAAAAAATACAACCTTCATTACAGTGGATTTCGAAACACAACGAAATACTCAGCCTCTCAAGGATTCGAACCTAGAACCTTTAGAATATGATAAGCAATCTTTGGAATTGCCTTAAACAAAATACTACACTTCCTTTCTTACCTATATTAAGACTAATTTGAAACACAACAAGAAGCTTATGATCCAGCAGGGTTGGTTTAGACAAAAATAAAATAATGAATTTGTTAAATACACAATTGCAAAACCGAATATGCAGAATTCATAACAGAAAGTACTGAATTTGCAGAATTCGGCGCATTTTCAATTATGTATTCCTATTGTTGTCGCCGTTTCGATTTATTCTAAATTCCGCAGCTTGCGCTATATCTCGCCAATGTGGGGGCCCTGTTCCATAATTCCTCCAAGGTCTTTTCAAAAAGGGATTATCCCCTTTTTTATAATTGGAAAAGAGATGATGAAATATCTTGTGTTCATGTGCAATATGTAGATTTATGATGTAGTTTTTTGTTTGAGATAGTCGTTTGGTTCGATACGAGAAGAATTCGCTAAGCGGTCATTTTGTGGAACCGCACTTAATTAATAAATCGAGATTTTACAATCCACCGAGTTCTTTAATTGAGTTTTAAAAGGAACATTATTACATTTCATTTGAGAGCTACGAGAATAAAAAGGATATACTAAAGACCTATTATGCTTTGCGTATATTACGTAAGTAAAGAAAGTCGAACTGTTTGTAAGTCCTCATATGCCGAGGATTCTATGAAAGAACATGTTCTTTACAAATTTATTACAAACTCCGCAAATTTATTTTTGCAATTGTTTCAAAATGAACTTTTATTTGTTACATACACATGTAATTAAAAAAATCTCACAATTTCAATTTAAATCGAGGTAAAATTAAAACTAGGGGTGTGGAACATCACACAACTTTCAATTACACTATAATACTGTTGTGGATTTGTGCCATTTACCGTTATGGCCAGTTTGGCGATACTTCTTGTGTGGGTCTAAAAAGAAAAAAAAAAACCTTCGCCAAAATGGTGATTTTGGCGATATACTTTCCGATAATCCTTATATTATCCTTTATTAAAAGCGAAACTGAGGGGAAAGAAAAAACGATCGTTGATGAGGTATGATCAAGGAAAGAGAACTCTGTGTTGAAAGCATTCTTTTTTCAACTTTTTACGCAATTAAAGCACTTTTATTGAAATTTCAGAGGTGGGGATGTTTAGTATATCTTTCCTTACTAGGCATTACCACAGCGATTTTGATCAAAATCGTTGGAGCCGTTTTTTAGCAATCATTGAAAAACATGATTTTTTTTTAATGGCAGCTACCTTATGAGCATATGTGATTTTGACGAAAACCTTAATGGTAGGTCTCATGGCCACCAGCAACTCGCATACCAAATTTGAACATAGTAGGTCAATTTGTTCGGGAGTTATGCTGACCACAGACACGCACGCACACACACATTCACACACAGACAGACATTTTTTCTAGATAACTTTTTTAAAATCAGGATGTTTCAAAACGTGGAGAAATGCAAAAAAAAAATAGGTTTTTTTTGTTTTTTTTTGACCGAATGCTATATACTTTCATTACCCTATGTATATATACATAGGAGTAAATACAGAACAGCTCGAACTTTTTATTTAGCGGATGGGATTTACCGGACCAATAAAACATTGACCTAATAAATTTAAAAAAAATGTATATATTTTTGGAAAATAAAAATTCCTCAACGTTGTGTTATCATAAAATTATGTTTCCTTTTTCCAAATTTACCAAAAATTAAGTTAGCCTAATTTAAAAACACACTTGTAACAAACACATCATAATATAAGAAAAACTCGGTTTCATTCCAATGCATTGAAAGTTTGAATATAGAACGAGAAATCAAATAATTTCCTTATTATTCTTATTTATACTCAAAATAAAATAAAAAACAAACAAAAACATATAAGCATTATATCTGCTGAAATTAATTTAAAAGATCCCCCCCCCCCCCCCCGGCACGAACATTGTCCTAAATTACTTACGATAGCTTCCACTTTCATTTGAAAGCAACAGTATATTCGAGAAAAAAGGAACTGGTTCTTTCCCATAGATCCCGCTCCGACACAGAGCGGGAGCAGAGAGCAAGTGAGCGGGATTAGCTCAAAATGAACTACTCTTTACGGAACAGTTCAAACTGAGCCGTTCGGAAAGAGCTACTCAACTAATCTGTTCTGAACAGGGCTGGTTGAAAAGAACTGGCTCTTTGAAACAAACCTGCCATCTACTCTGCGCCTGCGCAACACAGCCCTGCTGTTAGGAGAACACACAACATGGAAACGTGTGTGATGTGAGGAGTGGGAGGGGGAAACAAAACCTACTTCCTCAAGTGTAACGTCAGAGGTGTGACGCATAGAATCGGAGTGGGAAATGGTTGGTTGGTTGAACCCCCGAGCAGAGGGTGGAAAGGAAGGACTTTGTGACTAAGCACCTGCCTCCGAGTAGGAAAAGTATCGTCGAAGAATATTAAAGAACAGGGTTTTGGTGTGATCAGAGAACAGGGTGTTCCGGCTCTTTTTAAGGAACAGGCTCAAAATAGCAGACTGTTCTTTTGTTTACCATCCCTAGCTGGCAGCTACATAAACTATGCAGAAGGCTCATCTGTTATACAACGCATTTTTATATTAGCAGAGTGGCGGAAAGGAAAAAATATTCTCTTGCTTAATCATTTGATGGATTTACTTTAAGTATTAAACTTTTCATTACTTCGTAGCCAGGGATTAACCCTTGGCACTCCAGAGGTGACTCTCACTCGCCACATGATTTTATGCCGCAACTCGAGAAGACCACTAGGTTTGATGCGGAAATTCGATGCAAGTCCAATCAATGACTGTTTAGTTTCTTTAAAGCGGATCTGTAACCGCGAACCAACCAAAAAGGGCGGGAAACGTTTCGAGTTGCTGGTCCCTCCGCGCGAAAAAGGCCTGGAGTGCAAAGGGTTAACTTCATAATATCCTGTCTTGGTGTACTTTTCGATCTGTGATTCCATGTGTAGTCTGCTTCCACGTTAGAAGAGTGCAGGACCGTAATTAGACTTTTATTTCGAGAGAGGAGAGTTGAAAAAATACTTTTTCTCACTACACAAAAAAGAAGCTGTTGTGAAAAACCTACTACTTAATTTCCACTGTTCTTTAAAAAAGTTCGAAATTATATGCTCGAGTAGTTAAATGTATCACATGTAGTAAATTAATACATGAAGTTGAATGCATAAATTATAATGGAAAATATTTTAGGAGGGGGTTGTACTATATCCCCCCCCCCCCCATGATACGATACATCTTATTGCTCATAGTTTTCTTTAGTAGAGCCTTTTTGCATTCCAAGTTTGATCCTAATGAAGAAATTTCATTATAATATATCAAAATATTCGAAATGGAATGATACAGTTGACCATATCAGTTATAAGAGATTGGTTGGTTGTTTTCAGATTATCTGGTGCCGTCAACAACACGAGGGCTATAATGCGCCGAACATTCGTCATTAGACAAGCCAACATACATTTACAAACACCCATGCCTAACACGGGACTCGAACCCGCAACCTCGCGGTCTAGAAGCTAGCACGCTAACCACTATACCGTTTGGTCGGCCTCAGTGTATTGCTTAATGTTTTTAGAACAACATCCTTTAGATAGCGCATTTCGTAACTTAATTGTTTTTAAAAATTTAACAACAATAAGATCGTTTATTCTCAATGTGTACAATGGACCATGTAAACAGTTATTAGGAGATTACAATTTACAAAACAATCAAATTCATTTAATTTTAAGGTAAATAAACAATTATGAAATTGACAGTAACACAATTTTCTAAGCTTTTTTTTTTTTAAATCACTCTTGAGACCTTTTGGGTAGAAAAATGCAATTTTTAGCTCTAACGATCTATAAACGAGAGCAAAATTGCATTAACTTCCAATACGATAAATCTATTTGTGATACAAGATGTTTACTTCTAATGTATAAGCTAAAATACTATTTTTTAACGCAAAATAAGTTAGCTATCGTTCTTTCATTATTTAGTTAGAAGTGAATAAAAACTTTAAGCAAAGAATGGTTTAAATTTTTGCACTTTTATTATGTTCATTAAAATTACACAAGGTTGCGCACAATGGAATGGAGCTTTTGTGGTTTTCTTTTTTACGTTGAAAACTGAAGTCAAGACACCCAATAGGGATGGGAAATAAAAGAACAGTCTGCTATTTTGAGCCTGTTCCTTAAAAAGAGCGGGAACATCCTGTTCTTTGATCACACCAAAACCCTGTTCCTTAACATTCTTATCTTAGGCGAAATCCTTCCCGCTCCGATCCTATGCGTCACACCTCTGACGTCACATTTGAGGAAGAAGGTTTCGTTTTCCCCTCTCCCACCTCACACACATTCCTTATCCATGATCTCTCTCCTAACAGCAGGGCTGCGTTGCGCAGGCGCAGAGTAGATGAACAGCATCGATATGGAGTACTATCGATGAGCAGGTTTGTTTCAAAGAGCCAGTTCTTTTCAACCAGCTCTGTTCAGAACAGTTGAGCTGAGTTGCTCTTTCCGAACGGCTCAGTTTGAACTGCTCCGTAAAGAGCTAGTTCATTTGAACTATTCCCGTTCACTTGTTCTCTGCTCATTCCCGCTCTGTGTCGGAACGGGAGCTTCTACAGAACTGGTTCCGTGTTTCTCGGATATGCTGTTGATTTCATTATTAGGACTGTGTTGAAATGCTCGCGGGGAGGAGGGGGGGGGGAGATCTTTTCAATTAATTTCAGCAGATATTAATGCTTATATGTTTTATTATTATTATTATTATTATTATTATTATTATTATTATTATTTTGATCTCTTTCTATATTCAAACTATCAATGCATTGGAATGAAACCGTGTTTTTCTTTTATTATAATGTGTTACAAGTATGTTTTTAAATTAAGTAAACTTAATTTTTTTTTAATTTGGAAAAAGGAAACATAATTTATGGTAACAAAACGTTGTGGAATTATTATTTTTATTATTATTTTTTTTTAAAAAAAACATTTAGTTTTTTTTTTCTTTTTTAATTTTACCTTGATTTTAAATTGAAATTATTATAATTTTTTTCACTATATTTGTGTGTAACAAATAAAAGCTGGTTTTGAAAGAATTAAAAAAATAAATTTGCGGAGTTTATAATAAATTTGTTAAGAACATGTTCTTTCACAGAATTCTCGCCATGTGAGGAATTGTAAACAGTTTTACTTTCTTTACTTACACAATATACACAATGCATAATAGGAATACATAATTGAAAATATCGAATTCTACAAATTCGGTATTTTCTATTATGAATTCATGCATTAGCGGTTTTTTGTATTGTGTATTTTATAAATTCAGTATTTTATTTTGTCTAGAATAACCCTACTGGATCTTAAGCCTCTTCTTGGTCTTCCTATTTGTATTAATTAAGAAAGAAGAGAAATGTCGTTTTTTGTTTAATGCTATTCCAAAGGTTGCTTGTCATATTTTTAAGGTGCTAGGTTCGAATCCTTAGCAGGCTGAGTTGTTCGTTGACATTTCCAAATCCACTGTAATGAAGGTTGTATTTTTTATATAATGTGAAATAAAACTAGTGTGTTCCATATATTGTAAATCTATTGTGAAATATTATTTTGGTAAAAGGAACTGGGCTATCTCTAACATTTTTGTTTCAAATTAATCTCTTCTACACTACATTATCACCGTGAGAATCTTTCACAAATTACTCATCCTCTATCGCCCCATCGGGCCAATGCAATTTCTACTATCCAGAAACGAGTAGACACGACAGTGATAGTAACAAATTATCTCTCACTAGTTTTTAAGTTTTTTTTTTTTCTACCTCAGTTTAATAAGTGTTCTATAGAAAGATAGTTGTAATACTATAAGAATTTTGTTTTCAGAAACGTGTATGTTCAAAAATAATTTAAATTTTTGAGTTAATTATTTAAAGTTGTAACTTTCTAGAAATTAAAAAAAAAAAAAAAAACTAAAACGTTGTTCAAATGGCGCCGATTAAATACTTGTTTTTAGCATAGTTTACCATTAAAATGAAAACTAGGGGTATGGAACATCGCACAACTTTCGATTACATACTGACGTGGAATTGTGTCATTTACAGTTTTTATATATTATCCTTTATTATAAGTGAAACAGAGGGGAGAAGAAAAAACGATCGTTGATGAGGTATACTCAAGGAAAGAGAACTTTTGTTGAAGGCATTCGTTTTTCAACTTTTTACGCCTTTTAATATTTTTATGGGAATTTCGAAGGTGGGTATATCTAGAACACCTTAAGAGGCATTTCCACAGTGATTTTAATGAAAATCGTTAGAGCCGTTTTTTTAAGCAATAATTGAAAAACATGATTTTTTCAATGGCAGTTACCTTGTGCGCATGCGTGATTTTGACGAAAACGTAATGGTACCCATGGTCACCACATACCCGCATACTCAATTTGAACATCGTAGGTCAACTTTTTCGGGAGTTATGCTGACCACAGACAGATATTTTTTCTATACCACTTTTTTGAAAGCTGTGGATGTTTCAAAACGCGGAGAAGTGCAAAAGCAAAATCGATTTTTAATGACCGAATGCTATACTTTCATTACCCTATGTATACAAATGGGTAATTCAAACGTTTATCCAGGGGAAGGGATACGGGATATATCCCTTCCCGAAATTTTTAGGTTTGCCATTAAAACACAAAAATCAATTGATATTTTGTTTAAAATATTAAATTTATTTAAAACTAGCTGAATACCCGTGCTTCGCTACGAAATTTTAACATGTGCAATATTTCAGCTAGCTGTGAGGCCTCGCTTTGCGAAAATCTGTCATTCGTGTATAGGACACAGTTTTTGGCGCTTCACTCGTAGAAAGGTTCATCGCTACGCAAAATCGAGCTCGCTTCGTTCGCTGAATAGTTCACTGACGCATAAACACGGGCTTACTTCACTCGTTGAAAGGTTCATTGCTATGCAAGCATAGGCTCGCTTCTCTCGCTGAAAGAT
This sequence comes from Linyphia triangularis, assembly GCA_963978545.1. Classification (NCBI taxonomy): domain Eukaryota; kingdom Metazoa; phylum Arthropoda; class Arachnida; order Araneae; family Linyphiidae; genus Linyphia; species Linyphia triangularis. The sequence continues at coordinate 60,962,389 of OZ021729.1, forward strand.
TCATTGATGCGTAAGCATATGCTCACTTCACTCACTAAAATCTAATTGCTACGTAAAACCTTAATATTGGAAGCCTCTCTCCCTTGTAGAGAAAAAAAATTCCCCTTTAAAACAATAAAACAACACCCCTTTAAGATTATTTTAACATGTGTTTGTGGAAAGCAAAACTTGGAGGCCAAAACTACTTATGTTGAAACTTTCAGAGCTCTATGCCTATTCGAAGTCGCTTTTTGTGAAAAAATTGATTAAAAAACAAATTAAAATTTTAATATTCTTTTTGTCAGTCCAATTAGAAAGCCAAAACTACTTGCGTTGAAAATTTCAGAAATGTAGCCCTGTTTGAAAACGTTTTGTAAAATATATATTAATTAAAAAAATTAATTAAAAAGAAACTGAATAAAAATTTAAAATTCTGTTTTTCAAAAATCCAATAGAAGGCCACAACTATTTATATTGAAAATTTAAAAGCTGTAGTCCTATTTGAAATCATTTCGTAATATATATATTAATTAATTAAACAAATTAATTAATAACGAACTAAATAAAAATTTAAAATTCTGTTTTTCTGAAATCCAATTAGAAGGTCAAAACTACTTATGTTGAAAATTTTAGAGCTGTAGCCCTTTTAGAAATCATTTTGTAAAATATTAATTAATTATTTAATTAATTAATTAATTAAAAAGAAACTAAATAAAAATTTAAAATTCTGTTTTTCAAAAGTCCAATTAGAAGGCAAAAAACTACTTATGTTGAAAATATCAGAGCTGTATCTCTATTTGAAATCACTTTGTAAAAAAAAAAGACCAATTAAAAAAGAATTAATTAAAATTGTAACATTCTCTTTGACAAATATGTACAATTAGAAGGCCAAAACTTTTTATGCTGAAAATTTCAAAGCTATACTCCTATTTTAAGTAGGTTTCTATATATAAACAGACAGACAGACACACAGCTTATTTTATTATTATAGTTTTTTTTTTAATGTCTAAGGATACAAAAAAATAGATATTATCTTGATTACTAAATACATGCGGCATTGATAAAGAAGATTGTATGATTTATTGACATGATTTCATATCTTCTCCCGAATTTTTTTTTTTTTTTTTTGGCTACGCCCTTGGGGTAAATGAAAGTAAAAAAATAAAAATAATAATTTCTTGTGTGTCGGAAAAAAATTATACAAAATTCACCATCGTTTATGATTTTGTATACCTCCATTCATTTCTAATTTAGAGTTCTAATTCATTTATTCATTCCTTTTAATAAATTATATACCAAAATGCAACAATATTTATTTGTATTTTTCCATTGATGAGGTTTTGAACTTTCTGTAAGTCCCATTGTTTTGGAAACTTTAGATATTAAAAACTCCATTCCTTTAAAATTCCTACATTATAAATGCAAATATTCAAACTAAAATTATATGTAAAGCTTATAATTTAAGGAGTGCGACTGTCACAATCATATTTTCGAAAATATAAAAAAGTCTCTTCTAATTTGTATGTGTTATTCTGACGCGGTCATTGGAAAACCACACAAAAACGTAGTAACTTTTCCTCTCATTCTTTAAAACGCCACGTTAACAGAGCAGTGAAGTGGAGGGGAAAGATTCGTCCTTGACCCTAGTGACCTATCCCAGAGACCTACCGAAGATAAAACTTCTTCCCAAGGGCTATGATTTCGGCAATTGGAAAAAAAGAACTAGTTCTTCAAAAGAACGGGTTAATGAGTAGCTCATTTTAAAAGAACGGGAGCAGAGAACACCTGTTCAGTAAAAAGAACGTAAATATCACATCTCTAACACCCAAAGCAAAAATTAAACCAAACTCACTGGTCGTAACTTGGAACTGCAATACTAAATATAAAATAAATTGTGAGATGACTAATTAAATTGGTTCTCCCACATATCATAGATCTTACTTCGCAAGGTCATCACTTCCAAATCAAAATGCTTTATCATCAGTTATTAGTCTTATCGTTTGCTGTTCTCGAATCATTCTAATTCAACGTTTGCGGTTTTGTGCCGTGTTTTTGTAGAAGTATAATTAATTGTGCCAAACTGATTGTAAGGGACGGAGGGGAAATAAATTGCTCCAGCAGAAAGTTTACTGCATTTGTATTCATATGTGAACTGAGTAGTTTGACTAAAAGATGACAGAATTGCAATCAGGTCACGCAAGTGACGGTAGCTACTTGAGAACTGTCGTTACTTTGAGAACCTATACTTTCAATTGGACCATAGAGAACTTCTCGAATTTACCTTTAAATGAAATGGTGAAGAGTCCCGCATTCCACCCCAAGTTAAATTATGAGTTTTATGCAACATTGGAAAAAAATAGTTCGGCGTGCTTTTTGAATTTTAAAAAAACTTTAGGATCAGACATTCAAATGAAACACAATCTTTACATCATGGACTCTACAAAGAAAGTGTTTTTGAACCAATTCACTCTTCACAAATATGACAGTTATCAATCCGGTATGATCTGTAATGTTGCATCCAACTTCACCAATGCAAAAATGAAAGAGGTCTGCAATGCTTCAAAAGACGACGTCCTTATATTCAAATGTGTTATGGAATGGAATGAAGTTAAAACAGAGACCGACCAGTGCCAGTTCCGCCCTAAGCCAGTTACTCAATCCCAAAACTTGTCTGCCTTGTCCAACGACCTAAAGGCTATGTACGGAGTATCCTTGTACGCGGACGTCAGTCTGAAAGTGAACGACAGCGTCGTTCAAGTTCATAAATCCGTTATGTGTGCCCGATCTTCCGTTTTTGAAAGAATGTTCTTGACGCCGATGGGAGAGAGTGAAAAAAACGTCATCGTCATCACTGATTTAGAACTGCCTGTCCTTAAGGATCTAGTGGCTTTCCTATACACTGGTGTGCTGGCCAACAATGACTTCGAGTCCGTATACAGCCTATACTACGCTGCCGACAAGTACGACGTGTCCAGCCTTCGAAAGACGTGCGTCGATGTCCTGCTGTCGAAACTGGACGTCGAGAATGCGTGTCGTGTCCTGGCTCTAGCCGACCGACATTTCGACGTCGAGTTCAAGGAATCAGTAATGGACTTCATCAAGTTCTACCACGATGAGGTACTGGAGACGGAAGCTTGGGACGTTTTTGTTGAGAATGCCACATTGCTGGCCGCTGAAGTCATCGCTCTACGTGGTAAGAAAAGGAAGAAGGCCGATACAATTAACTCTGAATGCACCTATGCGTATGGAGTGGAGGAAGAAACCACACATTCAAAAAATCTCACAAGTAGTGTACGTGTGAATAGTACGTTCGGGACTATAGGATTCAGGGTAAATTCCTAGTTCACGTTTATGGGTTGGCGCACTTTTGAAAAGTTGGCGACAAAGCCAGAATGTCGCCAATTCGGAATTTCAATATGAAAAATTGAGAAACCAACCAGCTCCATGATTTGTGGTATAGAAAGGTTGAAACCAAAGCACGTCAATAAAAAAAATGGGGTTGCCAAATTTAGAACTTTATCGCCTACAAAACAGCGCCAAATCAGCTTGGCGATATTTTAACGTCAACTAGGAATAGACCGGATTCAGCTTTGGTGCTGTGTCCAATCGATAAAGTGATTCAAATGAATGTCAATAATTGGACTCAAGAAGAATTTTTTGAAGGTAGGTGCAGATCACTTGTGTGAGGTGAGGATGTAGGCGGAAGAAATGTCTTATTAACCTTGATTTAGAGATGTGATATTTACGTTCTTTTTACTGAACAGGTGTTCTCTGCTCCCGTTCTTTTAAAATGAGCTACTCATTAACCCGTTCTTTTGAAGAACTAGTTCTTTTTTTCCAATTGCCGAAATCATAGCCCTTGGGAGGAAGTGCTATCTTCGGTAGGTCTTTGGGATAGGTCACTAGGGTCAAGGACGAATCTTTCCCCCCACTTCACTGCTCTGTTAACGTGGCGTTTTAAAGAATGAGAGGACAAGTTACTACGTTTTTGTGTGGTTTTCCAATGACTGCGTCAGAATAACACATACAAATTAGAAGAGACTTTTTTATATTTTCGAAAATATGATTGTGACAGTCGCACTCCTTAAATTATAAGCTTTACATATAATTTTAGTTTGAATATTTGCATTTATAATGTAGGAATTTTAAATTAATGGAGTTTTTAATATCTAAAGTTTTCAAAACAATGGGACTCACAGAAAGTTCAAAACCTCAATGGACAAATACAAATAAATATTGTTGCATTTTGGTATATAATTTATTAAAAGGAATGAATAAATGAATAAGAACTCTAAATTGGAAATTAATGGAGGTATACAAAATCATAAACGATGGTGAATTTTGTATAATTTTTTTCCGACACACAAGAAATTATTATTTTTATTTTTTTACTTTCATTTACCCCAAGGGCGTAGCCAAAAAAAAAAAAAAAATTCGGAAGAAGATATGAAATCATGTCAATAAATCATACAATCTTCTTTATCAGTGCCGCATGTATTTAGTAATCAAGATAATATCTATTTTTTTGTATCCTTAGACATTAAAAAAAACCTATAATAATAAAATAAGCTGTGTGTCTGTCTGTCTGTTTATATATAGAAACCTACTTAAAATAGGAGTATAGCTTTGAAATTTTCAGCATAAAAAGTTTTGGCCTTCTAATTGTACATATTTGTCAAAGAGAATGTTACAATTTTAATTAATTCTTTTTTAATTGATCTTTTTTTTTTTTTACAAAGTGATTTCAAATAGAGATACAGCTCTGATATTTTCAACATAAGTAGTTTTTTGCCTTCTAATTGGACTTTTGAAAAACAGAATTTTAAATTTTTATTCAGTTTCTTTTTAATTAATTAATTAATTAATATTTTACAAAATGATTTCTAAAAGGGCTACAGCTCTAAAATTTTCAACATAAGTAGTTTTGACCTTCTAATTGGATTTCAGAAAAACAGAATTTTAAATTTTTATTTAGTTCGTTATTAATTAATTTGTTTAATTAATCAATATATATATTACGAAATGATTTCAAATAGGACTACAGCTTTTAAATTTTCAATATAAATAGTTGTGGCCTTCTATTGGATTTTTGAAAAACAGAATTTTAAATTTTTATTCAGTTTCTTTTTAATTAATTTTTTTAATTAATATATATTTTACAAAACGTTTTCAAAGAGGGCTACATTTCTGAAATTTTCAACGCAAGTAGTTTTGGCTTTCTACTTGGACTGACAAAAAGAATATTAAAATTTTAATTTGTTTTTTAATCAATTTTTTCACAAAAAGCGACTTCGAATAGGCATAGAGCTCTGAAAGTTTCAACATAAGTAGTTTTGGCCTCTAATTTTGCTTTCCACAAACACATGTTAAAATAATCTTAAAGGGGTGTTGTTTTATTGTTTTAAAGGGGAATTTTTTTTTCTCTACAAGGGAGAGAGGCTTCCAATATTAAGGCTTTACGTAGCAATTAGATTTTAGTGAGTGAAGTGAGCATATGCTTACGCAGCAATGAATCTTTCAGCGAGAGAAGCGAGCCTATGCTTGCATAGCAATGAACCTTTCAACGAGTGAAGTAAGCCCGTGTTTATGCGCCAGTGAACTATTCAGCGAACGAAGCGAGCTCGATTTTGCGTAGTGATGAACCTTTCTACGAGTGAAGCGCCAAAAACTGTGTCTATACACGAATGACAGATTTCCGCAACGCGAGGCCTCACAGCTAGCTGAAATATTGCACATGTTAAAATTTCGTAGCGAAGCACGGGTATTCAGCTAGTTTTAAATAAATTTAATATTTTAAACAAAATATCAATTGATTTTTGTGTTTTAATGGCAAACCTAAAAATTTCGAGAAGTGATATATCCCGTATTCCTTCCCCTGGATAAACGTTTGAATTACCCATTTGTATACATAGGGTAATGAAAGTATAGCATTCGGTCATTAAAAATCGATTTTGTTTTTGCACTTCTCCGCGTTTTGAAACATCCAGCTTTCAAAAAAGTGGTATAGAAAAAATATCTGTCTGTGGTCAGCATAACTCCCGAAAAAGTTGACCTACGATGTTTAAATTGAGTATGCGGGTATGTGGTGACCATGGGTACCATTTAGGTTTTCGTCAAAATCACGCATGCGCACAAGGTAACTGCCATTGAAAAAACCATGTTTTTCAATTATTGCTTAAAAAAACGGCTCTAACGATTTTCATCAAAATCACTGTGGAAATGCCTCTTAAGGTGTTCTAGATATACCCACCTTCGAAATTCCCATAAAAATACTTAAATGGCGTAAAAAGTTGAAAAACGAATGCCTTCAACAAAAGTTCTCTTTCCTTGAGTATACCTCATCAACGATCGTTTTTTCTTCTCCCCTCTGTTTCACTTATGATAAAGGATAATATATAAAAACTGTAAATGACACAATTCCACGTCAGTATGTAATTGAAAGTTGTGCGATGTTCCATACCCCTAGTTTTCATTTTAATGGTAAACTATGCTAAAAACAAGTATTTAATCGGCGCCATTTGAACAACGTTTTAGTTTTTTTTTTTTTTTTTAATTTCTAGAAAATTACAACTTTAAATAAGTAACTCAAAAATTTAAATTATTTTTGAGCATACACGTTTCTGAAAACAAAATTCTTATAGTATTACAACTATCTTTCTATAGAACACTTATTAAACTGAGGTAGAAAAAAAAAACTTCAAAACTAGTGAGAGATAATTTGTTACTATCACTGTCGTGTCTACTCGTTTCTGGATAGTAGAAATTACATTGGCCCGGTGGGGCGATAGAGGATGAGTAATTTGTGAAAGATTCCCACAGTGATAATGTAGTGTAGAAGAGATTAATTTGAAACAAAAATGTTAGAGATAGCCCAGTTCCTTTTACCAAAATAATATTTCACAATAGATTTACAATATATGGAACACACTAGTTTTATTACACATTATATAAAAAATACAACCTTCATTACAGTGGATTTCGAAATGTCAACGAACAACTCAGCCTGCTAAGGATTCGAACCTAGCACCTTAAAAATATGACAAGCAACCTTTGGAATTGCATTAAACAAAAAACGACATTTCTCTTCTTTCTTAATTAATACAAATTGGAAGACCAAGAAGAGGCTTAAGATCCAGTAGGGTTATTCTAGACAAAATAAAATACTGAATTTATAAAATACACAATACAAAAAACCGCTAATGCATGAATTCATAATAGAAAATATCGAATTTGTAGAATTCGATATTTTCAATTATGTATTCCTATTATGCATTGTGTATATTGTGTAAGTAAAGAAAGTAAAACTGTTTACAATTCCTCACATGGCGAGAATTCTATGAAAGAACATGTTCTTAACAAATTTATTATAAACTCCGCAAATTTATTTTTTTAATTCTTTCAAAACCAGCTTTTATTTGTTACACACAAATATAGTGAAAAAAATTATAATAATTTCAATTTAAAATCAAGGTAAAATTAAAAAAGAAAAAAAAAACTAAATGTTTTTTTTTTATTTGCTGGATGGGATTTACCGGACCAATGTAACATAGACATAATACATTAAAAAAAATAATAATAATAAAAATAATAATTCCACAACGTTTTGTTACCATAAATTATGTTTCCTTTTTCCAAATTAAAAAAAAATTAAGTTTACTTAATTTAAAAACACACTTGTAGCACATTAAAATAATAAAAGAAAAACGCGGTTTCATTCCAATGCATTGATAGCTTGAATATAGAAAGAAAAAGAAAATAATTTCCTTATTATTATTTTTTTATACTCAAAATAATAATAATAATAATAATAATAATAAAACATATAAGCATTAATATCTGCTGAAATTAATTGAAAAGATCTCCCCCCCCCCCCTCCTCCCCGCGAGCATTTCAACACAGTCCTAATAATGAAATCAACAGCATATCCGAGAAACACGGAACCAGTTCTGTAGAAGCTCCCGTTCCGACACAGAGCGGGAATGAGCAGAGAACAAGTGAACGGGAATAGTTCAAATGAACTAGCTCTTTACGGAGCAGTTCAAACTGAGCCGTTCGGAAAGAGCAACTCAGCTCAACTGTTCTGAACAGAGCTGGTTGAAAAGAACTGGCTCTTTGAAACAAACCTGCTCATCGATAGTACTCCATATCGATGTTGTTCATCTACTCTGCGCCTGCGCAACGCAGCCCTGCTGTTAGGAAAGAGATCATGGATAAGGAATGTGTGTGAGGTGGGAGAGGGGAAAACGAAACCTTCTTCCTCAAGTGTGACGTCAGAGGTGTGACGCATAGGATCGGAGCGGGAAGGATTTCGCCTAAGAATGTTAAGGAACAGGGTTTTGGTGTGATCAAAGAACAGGATGTTCCTGCTCTTTTTAAGGAACAGGCTCAAAATAGCAGACTGTTCTTTTATTTCCCATCCCTACCTTGATTTCTAAAAATGAATATCGAATGCTTGTATGAAGTATTTCGTTGTTGAGCGATTATTTTAGTGGCCAGGCGACTATGGCAACTATTTCAATGAAAAAAGTGCCGAAAACGACTATTTTAAACAAAACCTTCAACTATTTTTGAGCTAAGGAGACTATTTTTTAAGAAATTGGATATTGTCCGATAGTAGAACGAAAACACTAAGGTACTAACGCAGTTTTGTCAAAACGGGGGGTCTATTCCTAGTTGACGTTAAAATATCGCCAAGCCGATTTGGCGCTGTTTTGTAGGCGATACAGTTCTAAATTTGGCAACCCCATTTTTTTTATTGACGTGCTTTGGCTTCAACCTTTCTTTACCACAAATCATGGAGCTGGTTCGTTTCTCAATTTTTCATATTGGAATTCCGAATTGGCGACATTCTGGCTTTGTCGCCAACTTTTCAAAAGTGCGCCAACCCATAAACGTGAAATAGGAATTTACCAAACGGGGATTTGTGTTAGAGGGGGGGGGGGGGGGGAGTGAACGCTTCATATTCCCGGGTCAAGTGGTCACTTTGTTAGTCCGACGATAGTAACTGTGCACGCGAGATTGTTATTTTTGATGGCAAACGTGGTTATTTTTGCCTACCTGTTTGGTTTCAATGTTTTATCTTTCGCCGTACTAGGCTCAACAACATACACTATTATATTCTTAAATATCGCATTGTTTTGCTTCATTTACTCTACTTGACAAGAATGAATTTGTAGAATTTGCCATGAACGCCGGAAGAGAATACCATCAGTATGGACTGTTTTCTTAATCTGTTCTTTTTTTAATTGAAAACTTATATCTGTGTTAAAATACCAACTGAAATTGAAATGTATACTAAGCTATTGAGGGTTTCCACGTAGCCAATGGCACATTTACTTTTACGCAGCTTAAATGGCTTGATAATGTCATCGTAAATCATCTCTCTTCTCTTGTTAAAAAAAATTGCCTAACTTTGCCAAAGTAGATGCATTAGCATTTATCAAAAAAATCCTTGTTGTTTTCCCAAATCAATTACCAGGTACTAATCAAAACATGAGAGGGGCGTTGTGTATGACATTTTGCATCCACACTTTACTAAATGTAAGCAAAGCTCCGAAGTTGAAGTTACTTATTGTGTGTAAAGCAAGACTTGTGAAAAGCAAGCTTTTGTTTCTTAAACTTAACATACAGAGAATGAAATCCACACTAAAAACCACGTACAGTACAGTCCTGCAGATGTGCCGATTTCTACATTTTTGACCAAAATTTAATTAGATCAATGCAAATCCGCATTATAATTTTAAGGAGGTGCATGTGTCATGTGCTTGCTTACAAGTCTGATCGCCACTGACCCTTGTCTGCTTTCAAAATTCTCCGAACCTCCAGTGGAATGACCACTAAGTCGCTGCTTCCTGTAATGTTTGTCTCCATCATCAATATTAATGTTAGGGTGTGATTGTCATTTCATTGAGAATTACGCCGATGTAATGACCGATATTGTCGATATTTGGGCTTGTACAGGGAGCGATCCTCAAAATTTACATTGTTGCGACGGTCATTTTCGGTGCGTATTACACTGATGTAATAGACCATTGCGAGATTTACACCGGTATGACGAACGCTATCGCTAATATTTACATTCTTGTGATAATACTTTTCACCGAGTATTACGCTGATGTAGTAGCCTCTATTGCTGAGATTTGAGTCGGTATGGAAGTTACTTTCGTCGATATTTACATTGGAGTGATAGTCATCTGCTTTTTCCGATATTCCTCGTCCGAAAAGACCGTGCGAAGGGAAAATCCTTCTAGGAAGTCCTTCAAATGAATATTTTCCAAATGTGCGACTCGCGGAGGGAAAAAACTAGGAAACATATAGAGTCGCTACTTAACTTTTTTTTTATTTTTTTTATCAAAGCTTGCAGTTTACTGACTTGGAAATAGTCACACACACGTCGATCTTTGTAATAATGATTAGAAAAATGTTACTTGAGTTATTCACAATTGAAGGGACTCATTGGATGAAGGTGGTATGTATCGAAAAGTAAAGTTTGAAATATTAGTTTTTAAAGTTTTTCTTCTGCATGTAACAGCCCTCTTTTATTTGTTAAAATATACGTTGATAAGAATTTTTGAGATTCTGTATAAGTGCCACAAGTTATCTTTGTACTTTTCACCTTCATCCATGGTAGAAACGTGGATTTAAAAAAAAAGGCCAGATATCCATTTCAATTATTTAGATTTTCAAGTTTTTATTGTTATTTTACTTTGCTAAATTTCGAATATCGTATACGTTTTTGTATCTTTTATAACATTTCATTTTAATATTATGTTATGTATAAGTATATTCAAATTGAAACTGTCTTATGAGAAATGTTTGTGGGTTGTGTTATTAATGTATTATGTTCTAAATATATAATTTTATTCACTACTAATTTTTAACTTTAATGCGTGTAAAAAATATATGTTATTACATAGTAATAAAAAGTATTGTTTGAATGTATATTTTGAATAATGAAACCTTTAAATTAAACTAATTTTAATTTTTGTGTTAGACTACATAAATTAACGAAATCTTAAAAATTTATTGCTTCCTTATAAATTTAGGATTCTAATAATTTTCGAATATTTTGCGATCAACAAAAAGTTTGCTAATGGTGGACGGGATAATAGGTAAGTACCAATACATATGATTTGACTTATCCCGCGCTAAATACTTGCATCTTTTAAAAATAAACCAATTTGGCGGTAAATATTAGATACTAATTATGTAATACCTTTTAGCTGTTCTGCCACTTTCATTGACCGTTAAATTTTCGACTAACAAAATCTTCTACGTTGTTATTATTTTGCATCATGATTTTTAAACTTTCATAGAACTGTAGAATTGCACTAATTACTCACTAGTGCAGCAAAATCCCTGCGGTTATTTGACTGTAAGTGATGGTTATTAACCAGCATACCTCACTACTTTAAGTTAACATGAGGATAATAAGAATGAAAACTAGAAAATACCTTATTAATATTTTTTGAAAATGAGGCGTCGGTTCATTGTCAGTTTTTGCTTGAATTTTCCTCTCAATACCAATTTGCAGTGTAACGGATTTCAAATTGGGAATAATATTCTCAACTATTAATAAGCAGTTGAAAAGTGTACAAAATTCCGCACCTTCGGCAATTGGCATCACTCAAATTACAGGTAACTCGACAACACGCATAAAACGCATGCTCAAAATTACGAAACGTATTTGGCTGTGTTAAGCACTATATAAGTTGCAGAAATAGACAGTCGGTAGTTCTAATAATTAATAGTTTAAAAAACTAAAAAACACGCTTTAATAGAAAAGTGAACTAAAAAGTAGAAAATAATTTTAAATAAGTTTGAAATAAGAATAGAGTGATTAACAAGAAATATTTATTTTATCCTAAAAAAGCGTGGGGTGCTTCTTAAGATATTTTCATAATGGCTCTACTTTTACCAATATCTGTCATTAAATATTTTCAACAATTGACATCAAGCACCCCACGCTTTTTTACGATAAAATAAATATTTCTTGTTAATCACTATTCTTATTTCAAACTTATTTAAAATTATTTTCTACTTTTTAGCTTGGTTTTCTATTAAAGCGTGTTTTTTAGTTTTTAAACTATTAATTATTTTTTCTGTAAACTTTAATTTTTTTAGTTAGTGTACAAAACTCTCCAGTTGTTTCTGCCAATAGTCACATGCTTGTCTCAAATTTAAGTCATGTGTATGCCTTAGTACACACCGTATTACTTGGCACAAAACACTACCGTGTCTCTGAATATGAAAAATCACTAATCCTGAAGATCCTGGTAAGGATAATGCGACGAAAAAAAACACGCTTTGTATAACTGTCGTTCAAACGACAAATCTTTCAAACGGCACACCAGGGTTCGATTCCGGAGAAGGTTGGTTGGTTGGAATTTAACTGCGCAAGGGCAACACGAGCTAATCCTTGTGATAAAGCAAAAAACGCGCCTTGTAGTTTCCCTTATTGGTCTTGACGCAGACACTCCGGGTCTCAGGAAAACAAAAAATCGCTAATCCTGATTATCCTAGTAATGATAACGGGTCAAACTGTTTAAAATATTGAATTGTCATCGGTCCTTAATAAGTATGCCAAATTTCGAGTTGATCCGACGTTTTGAAGGGGGTCAAAATCGTGTTCAAAGATTCCGTTACATACTAACATACGTCTGAAGCTAATAAAAGCGTATTAAAAAACAAAACAAAGCAACATAACACTATTTTAATTGAAGAATGTTACAAAACATACTAAAAAAGTGTTTAAATTTATAACTACGCTAAAATATAAATTTCTAAGGTCTTTATGGCATCTAACTGAAAAAGTAGCTCAAAAATGAGTTTTCCCTACAGCGACACGTCATCTAAATGATATTTCACTGCTTCAAGCAAAATTATAAAAAAAAAAAAAAAAATTATGAAAGTTAACATGGGCATTTTAGATGATAACGAAAAAATTATTTATTTAAAGTATGATGTTAATGTATTTATGGTAGGTCCGTTAAAATATTCAATCCACATGTTTACATGTATTATCGCTGTAGTTATTAGAATGGATAAGGCTAACATCCTGAATAGAAAATAAAATTCAATCACAGTAAGAAGAGTTGGATTTTGGATTACTTTCACGAAAAGGGCGTTAGAAAATCCGTTTGCAATACATCTGGATTCACTTTAATTATTTAATATATGTAGTCTGTAGTGATATTTGGCCATAAAATTTCGATATCTGTCATCAAAATTTCAACCACTATGTGATTTTGGAAACAATTTCGAAGGTAAGATTTTCCGAACAACATTTAAGGGCTGGTGTCCACGTCCTCACCCGGAGAAAGCATTGAAATGGCAACTTCATATAATTCCTTCTGCACCGAAATGATTTAATCCCCCCCCCCCCTTTTTTTATTATTAGTTCTTTTTTTTACTTCAACCTGTTCCAGAGAGGTGATCTCTCGCATATGTAAGCCAAAGAACTTAAAACTATAAGAAGGCAAGCTTCGCCGATACGTAAGTGCTGCCATCTCGCGGATTTTCATAGTTGAGAGCACAAAACTTTCGCCAAATTGCTCCGATTTCCAGACATGCGCAGAGCTTTGTTCTTACTTTGGCGATCGTGCTTTTTAAACAAACAAATAAGAACATCAGATTTATTTCGTCGAATTCGTGGGAGATTTAAATAGCAGAACAAAAATGGAGGATTCTACTTTGCAAAGTAACATATTATTTATTCAAGTTTGTTCAAATTGTTCGCTTTTGTGCACAATAAATTTCGGTAATATTCTGAAGATTATAGAATTTTCGTAAGAGAATTTTAACAGGACATTTTTTGCAGTGTTGATGGTTGTGATGAAACTTGATGGTTAGTGTTCTTAATCGTTTGTTTTTATTTTTTCGTCTCATTCAGCAGGCTAGTTTTTATGCTAAATATAGTTGCTTTTTTTCATATACTTTTCTTGTTTTATTACTTTGACATCGCTTGAAAGAATGTTTATCATTTGTTAGTTGCAAAAATGCACGCAATTATTATGTGTTTATTATGATTTTTTGAAATTTGACGCCAATCTCAATTATCATTGCGGTTTTTTTATTTTGTGAATTAATAAAGCTAAATGATTATTGTCAACTGTTATTAAATTCTTCTAAACTAGTACATGCTAAATGATATTGGTTTTTGTAGTTGCAAGTCATTTTTAAATTCTTGCACTCAATAACTAGATATTTTTTAGTTTCCTAATGTACTGCTTCGAAGAATGCATGGAAACTTTATCGAAATCATTTTCTTCTGGAATGTGTTTCAATAATTTTGTAATTAGTAATTTTGTTAATTCTTGATGTTCATATTTATTACGAAAACTTACTAAAAGTTCACCAATATTGGAATATGCTGTAAAAACCCCAAATCTAATATTAGGATTCGTATTGCATTACAGGATGGAACTTTTGCTGTAGTGGTTCAATATAATATTAATATTGTTTAAAAAAGTATTCAATTATGTTAGTTAAAAATATACATTAACAAAAATTTGGTTGGGTGTGTAAATTTTTTAAGTGAAAGTTTAATAAGCTAGGCAGATTTGTTCTTTTTTTTGGATAAAAGATTTCTGGGAAACCATAAAATGTAATCACCAAGTGAAATCAAAAAGAGCGATAAGCTTACCAATGTAGAAACCCTGCAATGACGTCATGTGCTCTCAAGTATTTTACATTATCTCTATGGAAGCTTGCCATCTTTAACCCGAAGGGTTATTATAGTATCTTTGTGTAAGCGGAGGCAGGTGCTAGTTCACAAAGTCCTTCCTTTCCACTCCCAGCCGGGAGTTCAACCAACCAACATTTAAGTTCAAACCCAATATCCTAATTTAGAGCCAAGAAATATTTTTTTTTTTTTTACAAAGGATAGTATTTATGATTTCTTCAGTCCTAAATTTGTAGGCAAGTTTGATCTGATTCTGAATTCCCCTATATCCCTTCAATTTGCAATAATAAACATCGCATCCGTTTGGTGCATTTGAGAGATAGGCCAAAAAAAAAATTTGCTCCAATTCCATTGAAAAATTTATTGAGATAAATAACCCTTCAATTTACAACACCTAATAATAGTTCTATTGCAAAAATAAGTAGTGTTCAGCTTTATTAACCTCAAAGAAGTTACTAAAATCACCCTTGAGACCCTTAGCCTTTAACTGCTGTGGTTGGGTGGTTTGAGTTTTTTTGCGCAAGAGCAACACATGGTCCATACTGCGCCAAACGAATTTATGAGCTTCAGTTTAAAGTTTAAGAAACATAGTATCAAAAAAATTTATATAAAAGTCAAAGATGAGATATTTTAGGAGGTGGAAGCATTCTACAAAAAATGACTCGCGGTCTGTTAGACCGCTTACAGCAGTTAAAGGTTAGTAAGTATATCCACCTAATAGTACTCGTAGATCGACAGAGCTTTTTATTTTTGTATAGGATTCTTAGTTTTATATTGAAGCCAAAAGCTAAACTTTTTTCTAAAAGCCCCTGGTTTACATCTGCAGGCATATAAAGACTTGGACTGTATGTCAAATTGAAGGTATCCGCGATATAAATTTACACATTTTAGATAGGTCCGAAAATTTGATTAGGAAGGTATTCTCATATTAACTGGATGAGAAGGTCATAACTTTCAGAGTTTTAGAACTTGATGATTAGGCGAAAACAGAGTTTGGACCAAATTGGTGCAAAACTCACCAAATTTGACAACTGTTTTATTGAATAGAAATATTTTTTGCTTAGCTGGCGAAATGCTTCTACATATCTGTTACCCTAATATGGCTACTTATCCACCTATTGATAAGCTCTCTCGCAGAAAATTCCGCTCAAAAGTATTTGCAAAATTGAGTTGAATCAGTATGCCCAAGTCTATTACGAAATGCAACGTAAGTCGAGCGTTTGTAGAAGTAGGTTTTTAGTGAGATAAGTGCAATTGTCTGTATATAGTGTAAATAGTGACGTATTATTTTAAAATTCTATTGTAATTTATTTTATCTTATTTTATTTATTAACAGCGATTATACAGGTTAGAAAAAGGTGGCAACACCTAAAGTAATCGAGAAATTTCGAGATGTTTCTTTTCCGACGAATTGGCTAGAAATTTCGCGAATGTTCTCACGCGCCTGCTATATAAAGACCGGAGATCGGGAAAGTTTGCAGATTGATTTCGGACTTCGATGTGAGCTGATCGCTTTGTTTACCTACTAGAGTGAACTTGTATAATCGCTGTATTCGAAGTTGTTCTTACTGAAGCTTTTGTTGAAGCTTGTGGGTGATTAAACTGCTGTCTGTGAATAAATTTTGTGCCTTTGAAGAGTGAATAAATAGTAGTTTTTATTTTAAAAACTGTGCCATCATTGCCTCAGCGGAAAAATTCATAACATTATCCACCTATTGATAAGTTCTCTCGCAGAAAATTCCGCTCAAAAGTATTTGCAAAATTGAGTTGAATCAGTATGCCCAAGTCTATTACGAAATGTACCATAAGTCGAGCGTTTGTAGAAGTAGGTTTTTAGTGAGACAAGTGCTGTCATTATTCCATTCCCTTTCTATTACTGTTAGTAAAAATTAAAAAGAAAAATATGCGCTTTTTAACCACCCACACAATATTTTGGTTAAAAAGTTGATCCATACAGTATACATTAAGTTAGCTAGGATTATGTCACATGACGTATACTGAAAAATTCTCATTTTTGGTCCAAATTTATCATTCTTAACCTATGACGATGTCGTAATAATTGTCAAATATGTATTTTCCAGTTGCTTTTCAATTTATTTACTTATGATTAATGATTTATTAAGTTCCGTCAGAAACGTAATCGGGACTTCTAACTCTAAAATCGCGCGAATCACCAACAGCCCTTTGGAAAAAAAAATCGCCAAATCTATAATTTAAAAAAATCTTCTGGAAATGACCAAACGTAAACATTTATCGCCAAACTAAGTTCTCACTTAAAAAAAAGATGTTTCAAAATCCTAATTGACCCTCTTGGCGTCATCCTAATCAAGCAGGAACCTGGCAGATACATTTGTAGAGAAGCTTCTTACCTTCCAGCACCTGTAGGCAGTCCTGAATATGTGGAACTGGATACCGGTCTGGAACCGAAATGCTGTTTAGCTTGCGGAAATCTCCACACGGACGCCAATCTCCGTTGCTCTTTGTGACCATGTGCAGGGGAGAGGACCAGCAACTGCTTGAAGGCCTGCAGACGCCAGATGCCACTAGGTACTCGAGCTCCTTCTTGGCAGCTTTGAGTCAGGTGGAAGTCTTCTTGGTCGCGCGAACAAAGGTGGTCCACTTGTTGGAATGTGATGTTGTATCCCGTGCTTGACCTGGCGTGGTGTGGGTCCGGCCTCGATGAGGGAAGGAAACCTGGAGAGCAAGGAATGAAACTTGGTGTCACCCCAGATTGATTTCACTCCGGGAGATTCCTTGACAATAACCTTGCCATTTGATCGTAGCTGGGTGAGAGGGTCAATCAAGCAACCCTGTCGGATGTCAACCAGCAGTCCAAAATGTCTCAAGAAGTCAGCCCCGATGATTGGATGGGACACTGAGGCAATGATGAACGGCCAGTGAAATGCACGTCGCAATCCTAAATCCAACTGTAGGAGTCTCTGACCGAAAGTGGGAATTGTTGTACCGTTCGCTGCAAACAACTGGAGCTTGGCAGGAGATCGGCTTTTCTCAAAGGCAGAGGGTTGTACCACTGAAACATCGGCACCTGTGTCTATGAGATACTGTGACGCTGTTGACTTGTCCGCCAGGTACAAACGTAGCACCTCAGCCTTGCCGTCACCCACTTGTGCGAGTGACGGCTTCTCTAGTTTTCCTGCACGAAAGTACATGGGGCTGTACACTTTGTCGCTCTTCTTCCGAAACGCTGGTGATACCAACAATGTTCTGGGTCAGCTGGAGGACGGCTTGAACTTCGTCGGCGGCTGTTTCGCCTAGAGCTTATCTCTTGACGGCGTACGAGGTCTTGTCTCCAGTCGTGACAAGCGAGTTGAAATTTCTGTCAGCATCTGTCGAAGTGTGTTGTCTTCTGTTTTCACCTCCTGTATTGCAGCGCTGCCAGCAACCGACAGGATTCCATCAGCCATCTCTGCCAATTTTTCTAGCTCATCGTTAGAAATAGCTAGAATCTGCTGTACATGTGTGGGAAGGCGTTGTAGAAATAGTGACTTTAAAAGCTCGTCACTTACTCTTCTTCCAGCTTTGCTTTTCATTTCCAATAGCAACCGTGAAGGTTTTTTGTCCCCCAGTTGCATGCCGGATATGAGGTCACGCAGACGTTCTTCCTCAGTATCGGCGTATTGTATACATAGGCGATTTCGGATGGCGGTGTATGGGTTTTCTGCTGGTGGGTTTAAAAGGAGGTCGCCAACGATGGCAAGCTCCTCAGGCTGGACTGCCGAAACGACATGATGAAACTTTGTTGTTTCTGTCATCACGCCTGCGAGAACAAATTGGCTTTCCATCTGTCGAAACTATATTTCCGGGTTTGCACGCCAGAATGGAGGTGCTTTAACTGTAACTCGTGCAATGGATGGCGGAAAATCTGCACCGTGTGCGCTGCCGATCGCTTCTTCATTGGTCATTTTTTCAAGTTCTTTCAGAAATGTAATACGGGGAAAAATGAAATAATTTACTCACAGAGATTCGGCGTCAGTTGTCTGGGCGAAATATTCCCGTAATTTTTTGTGTCCAAAATTCAAGGAGATGGAATGTAATTGCAGTTTATATAGGTTGCGTGTGTCCTGTCACCACTGTAGCGAAGTATCAACTTTTATTATTTCTCTAACAGCAAATAATATTACCTTCTAGAACTAAATATTACTTAATTTAACGTCTTGTAGCGAAGTGTCCACTGTTTAAAATCCGAGTTCTTTTTTAAGTCAACATTAACTTTTGTTGCCAGGTCCTTCTCTTCTACATTAGATGAAATAGAGTTCTTGGCATGACGTCAGAGTCTGTTGGCTGTGGTAGGCGCCACACATTCATTGTCAATGACAGTGCATTCTATGTCGCTTTGCACATGATTCTACATTAGAGTTCGGAAATATCGATCAAAATAAATATCGATACTATATCGTTGCATAGGAAAAAAATATCGATATATCGACACATGATATTTTTTTCTTTTTTTTTCTTCCAGATTTTCCAATTTTGATTTTCCAGATTTCCAATTTTGCCAGAAACGAAGTTTTTCTGTGCAAATTTCTACTTTTCATGAATTCATTCCAAAAATTGCTTTAATAAATAAATTATAAAAATTGTTTCGATAAATAAATTATATTATCTATCATAATAAATAAAATACATTTGGAAGTCAATGCATAAATTCACATTTATTTTTAAAGAAGTTATTTTGAAAAGTAGTTTACCGCATATTTTGCTGATAGAGATGTTTTTAATATCTAAAATCAGTTGTCAAATTCCAGGCACACGTTGGCAACAGAAACGGCGCTATGTTAATGACTACTAATAAATTATCTTATCTTTCCATTACATTATGTTTTCTTTTTGGTTAGGGTGCCATTTTAACTGTCTCTTAGGGTGCTTACACAGTGGAGCCGGGATGGGTGCTTACTCGCATACTCGCACGTGCGAGGTAAAATAAAACCATGCTTCTCTATGGGGACGTTCACAGTGGAGACTGGTCGGTTTACCTGAGATACTCGCATGAATCCAGGAAGGTTTTTCTCGGATGGATGCTTACTGGCATAGTGCGGGGGTACTCAGTGCGCATGTGCAACTTTGATCCGTTGCTGCTTTATATCGAGGATTTTTCTAAAATTGAGGTTATTAGTGTATGCATAATTATGTGGATTGCATATAGATAACTGCATATAGTTATTACACATGTGTACTGCAAATAGGTACTGTACGTGTGTATTGCAAATGCTTGTTGCAACTAGGTATTACACATGAGTATTACGAATAGGTATTGCACATATATATTGCGAATAGTTATTGCACATGTATATGCTATAAATTAGGTATTGCACATGAGTATTAGAAGTATATATTGCACATGGATATTGCAAGTAGATATTGCACATGAGTATTGTGTATGTGTATTGCACATGAGTATTGCAAATCGGTATTGCATATGAGTATTGTGTATATGTATTGCACATGAGTATTCCAAATGGGTATTGCACATAAGTATAGCAAGTAGATATTGCACATAAGTATAGCAAATAGGTGTTGCATATTGTTATTGCAAGTAGATATTGCACATGAGTATTGCAAATAGGTATTACATATGAGTATTGTGTATGTGTATTGCACATGATTATTCCAAATGGGTATTGCACATAAGTATTGCAAGTAAATATTGCACATAAATATAGCAAATAGGTATTGCACATGGGTATTGCAAGTAGATATTGCACATGAGTATTGCAAATAGGTATTGCATATGAGTATTGTGTATGTGTATTGCACATGAGTATTCGAAATAGGTATCACACATGTGTATTGCACATGAGTATTGCAAATAGGTATTGCACATGGGTATTGCAAATAGATATTACAATTTTTATTCTGATATTTTTTCGAATATCCTAATATCTGTGTGGTTAGTGATCTAGTCTCGCATGCCAAAAGTGCCGGGTTCGAATCCTGGGTTTGGCATAGATGCTTGTTGTGGTTCGGAATCCACGTTAAGCTATAAGTCTCTGTTTCATTAGCCGTCATTTTGCATAAATAAGTCTTTGAGCGTACAAACAAACCGAAATGGAAGCTTGTGTAAAAGAGACCCTTTAGTGATAGCCCCAAAACTTGATAGGCTGCATCATATCGACAACTAATCTATCTGTCAAATTTCAATTCGACTGAATGACGGCAAGTGGGTTAATTAGTCCTCAGAAGCCAAAATGGAAGCCTGTGTAAAAGCTGCCTTTTAGTGACAACCCCCAAGCCTCGATAGAATGCGTACTCATCGACATCGAATATACATGCCAAGTTTCAGCCCGATCGGATGATGGCAAGTGAGTTAATTAGGTCTCAGCAGATTTGCCCGGCATCAGACATACACATACACAAAATCGAAGTTAATATAAAATATTTAAAAATAACCCCTAAAAATCTAAAATTTTAATATCAACCTTTTATATGCATTTCTAATTTTCATGCACCTATTACAACTTAATGAACTGAGATAATTTTGAGAGTTTGACAACTACTAAAAAACATCCACTCCGAAATATTTACTAATTTTTTATTTTTTTTACACCAAAACTTGATTGAATGCATCATCATATAGAACAAGTCTATTTGCCAAGATTTTTGCTGTGCGAAGATCTTGCTCGTCAAATTTAATAGGGGAAGGTTTCCTTCATTAAAAATCGCCAAATTGAACATGTTTGAATACAGCTTAGTATCTGGATAATAGAACGTGAGTAAAAGCTTACAGGTCTGAAGAAATGCAATAAGAAGTGCGTAAAAACGGCATTTATGTGACAGTCTCAAAACTTAATAAGAAAAAAAAAATTATCATAGACAACGAGTCTACCATCCAAGTTTCAGTTCGATTGGATGACGGGAAGTAAGTTTATTAGTAATACAAGCCCCAATTAAATTGTGTGTAAAAGCGGCCTGTTATTGACAGTGGTAGCCCCCAAAATTTGATGGAATGCAATCTTTATCTACAAAAATTTATTTCTCAAATTTCAGCACAATTGCTTCCCTACAAGTTGGTTTATTCATATTTCAAAACGGTTTAAAGGAAGTATGTGCAAAAGCGGCCTTTTGGTGACAGTGGCACTCACCAAAACTTAATATAGTGCAACCGTATCGACAACGAATCTACCCTTTTTTCTATATCAGCCAAACAAAATGCTCAACTGCATTCTGTAATAAAAGTTCCATGACCTAAAATTTGTGAATATACACTTTTCACTCTATCTAAAAACCAATTTCATAGCAAAATTTTTATTAAATTTCCTATTCTATTCTTTTTTCGAAACTTGGCGCTTTTGTTTTCTTCAGAGATCTTTGCTACGCATGGTTGCTAAGAAAATCACGTGGTTTACATAGGAGTGATCCAGGGTCTATGCGAGTATAATCTGCCTGGTAAACCGTCCTGTATGCGAGTAAGCACCCATCCCGGCTCCACTGTCTAAGCACCCTTAGCCAAGTCCAAACTTTAGCTTTGAAATTTTTGAAAAAGGAATAAAGAAAATCGAAAAATCACATGGAACTACAAAACGATCATCAAAAAACTAAAAATGTTTGAAAATATCGATATATCTGTGACTTGTATCGATATTTTTCAAAAAATATCGATAAAAATATCGTTGTATCGATATATCGCCGACCTCTATTCTACATGCCTTTTTCACCCACATGTCGTCATCCAATTAAATTGAATCTTGTGATTGAGAAATATTTTGTTAATTGTTTCTGAATAATCCTAAACATTTTGAAAGTTAAATTTGATTAAACTATTCACCTTTTTTTTTTTTTTCTTTTTTTTCTTCTTTATTTTTCTTCTCTTTTTGCTTTTTTTTTTTTTAAATCTTTTATATTAACTACGATTTTGTGTGCGAGTTGCTCGATGGTGGACAAATCTGCGGAGGCCTAATTAACCCCCTTTACGTCATCTAATCAGGTTGAAACTTGGCAGATAGATTCGATATCCATGACAATACATTTTATCAAATTTTTCACTCACTAAAAGGTCACTTTTACGAAAAGCCATTAAACCAAGTTGCCTTCATCCAATCGCGCTGAAATAGTATTTAACCGATCCTGGAAGAAACACTTCTGTTGCTAAAATTGTTTTAATAAATAAATAATAAAATGCTGTTAATCAGAATAAATAAAATATATTTGGATTCACAATCCATTTAAATTCACATCCATTTTAATGAATAAATTTTGGAAAAGTAGTTTGCCGCATATTTTGTTGAAGGAGATGTTTTTAATATTTAAAATTAGATGCAAATACGAAGCATAAAAATTGGCAATGGAGGATTTAGATTAAAAACTTCGTTATTTTTATGGATTATATTACATTAATTTATAGTTTAATAATTTATTTGCTGTTAATTCAAGTCTGAAACGGTCACAATCCCCGTCGGTTCTACTTATATACTGCATCCGTAAATCATGGTGCACTTTTGACCGGTCACATATCAACTTTCTGAATATCGTTTAGATGAGTGTAGGGCAACAAATTGAAGCCACATCGAACTACACTGAATAGGAACGAAAACTAGGAGAATTTTCCTTTCATATTTTCATCTTGTTTCGTTGATATCCTGTGACCGGTCTTAAGTACACCATGACTTTACGGACACACTTTATTTTGAAAGCAGTGGTCACTGAGTGTCGCCGCATTATGAACCATTACGGAAAATTTTGAAAAAAAATTCCCTGGTTTTCTATAATTGCTTTAAAAAAAAAAAAATTTACAAGACCGTAAATCTGCCTACAAGTACAATCCATCAAGTTTTTTTAACAATCAAGTCTAAAATCGATCACAATCTTCGTTTCTGCTTCATCTTCTAATCGCATATTGTTCTTGCATCATTTCATTTTAAGCTTGAGTGTTTGACGCCTTGTTAGCGCTTTTTCGGAGAAGCATTATCTTGCCAAACTGATAATTATAAAGGGAAGGAGAGATAAGATACAGCTGCTCCCTTCAATAAACTTATTGCTTTAGTATTCATTTCTGAACTGTTAAGTTTGACTGAAAGATGACAGAATTGCAATCAGGTCACGCGAGTGACGGTAGCTACTTGAGAACTGCCGTTACTTTGAGAACCTATACCTTCAATTGGACCATAGAGAACTTCTCGAATTTACCTTTAAATGAAATGGTGAAGAGTCCCGCATTCCACCCCAAGTCAAATTATGAGTTTTATGCAACATTGGAAAAAGATAGTTCGGCGTGCTTTTTGAATTTTGAAAAAACTTCAGGATCAAACATTCAAATGAAACACAATCTTTACATCATGGACTCTACAAAGAAAGTGTTTTTCAACCAATTCACTTTTCACAATTATAACAGTTTTCAATCGCGTTTGATCTGTAATGTTGCATCCAACTTCACCAATGCAAAAATGAAAGAGGTCTGCAATGCTTCAAAAGACGACGTCATAATATTCAAATGTGTTATGGAATGGAATGAAGTTAAAACAAAGACCGACCAGTGCCAGTTCCGCCCGAAGCCAGTTACTCAATCCCAAAACTTGTCTGCCTTGTCCAACGACCTAAAGGCTATGTACGGAGTATCCCTGTACGCGGACGTCAGTCTGAAAGTGGACGACAGCGTCGTGCGAGTTCATAAATCCGTTATGTGTGCCCGATCTTCCGTTTTTGAGAGAATGTTCATGACACCGATGGGAGAGAGCGAAAAAAACGTCATCGTTATCACTGATTTAGAATTGCCTGTCCTTAAGGATCTGGTGGCTTTCCTATACACTGGTGTGCTGGCCAACAATGACTTCGAGTCCGTATACGGTCTATACTACGCTGCGGACAAGTACGATGTATCCAGCCTCCGGAAGACGTGCGTCGATGTCCTGCTGTCGAAACTGGACGTCGAGAATGCGTGTCGTGTCCTGGCTCTAGCCGACCGACATTCCGACGTCGAGTTCAAGGAATCAGTGATGGATTTCATCAAATTCTACCACGATGAGGTACTGGAGACGGAAGCTTGGGACGTTTTTGTTGAGAATGCCACATTGCTGGCCGCTGAAGTCATGGCTCTACGTGGTAAGAAAAGGAAGAAGGCCGATACAATTAACTCTGAATGTACCTATGCGTATGGAGTGGAGGAATAAACCACACATTCAAAAAATCTCACAAGTAGTGTACGTGTGAGTAGTATATTCGGTACGACAACTGAAGCTTCTAGTGGATTCAGTTTTAGTGCTGTGTCCAATCGATAGTGATTCAAATGAATGTCAATATTTAGACTCAAGAAGAATTTTTTGAAGGTAGGTGCAGATCACTTGTGTGAGGTGAGGATGTAGGCGGAAGAAATGTCTTATTAACCTTTATTTCTTAAAAATGAATATCCAATGCTTCTATGAAGTATTTCGTTGTTGAGCGACTATTTTAGTGGCCAGGTGACTATGGCAACTATTTCAATGAAAAAAGTGCCGAAAACGACTACTTTAAACAAAACCTTCAACTATTTTTGAGCTAAGGCGACTATTTTTTAAGAAATTGTATATTGTCCGATAGTAGAACGAAAACACTAAGGTACTAAAGCAGTTTTGTCAAAACGGGGAATTGTTTTAGAGGGGGGGGGGGGGGAAAGCGAACGCTTCATATTTCCTGGTAGAGTGGTCACTTTGTTAGTCCGACGATAGTAACTGTGCACGCGAGATTGCTATTTTTGATGGCAAACGTGGTTATTTTTGCCTACCTGTTTGGCTCCAATGTTTTATCTTTCGCCTTTCTAGACTCAACAACATACGCTATTATATTCTCAAATATCGCATTATATTGCTTCATTTACTCTACTTGACAAGAATGAATTTGTAGAATTTGCCATGAACGTCGGAATAGAATACCATCAGTATGGACTGTTTTTTTTTATTTATCCGTTCCTTTTTTAATTGAAAACCTATATCTGTGTTAAAATACCAACTGAAATTGAAATGTATATTAAGCAATTGAAGGTTTCCACGTAGCCAATGGGGCATCTACTTTTACGTAGCTTAAATGGCTTAATAATGTCATCGTAAATTATCTTTCTTCTCTTGTTAAAAAAATTGCCTAACTTTGCCAAAGTAGATGCATTAGCATTTATCAAAAAAATCCTTGTTGTTTTCCCAAATCAATTACCAGGTACTGAAAATCAAAACATAAGAGGGGCGTTGTGTATGAAATTTTGCATCCACAAGTTACTAAATCGCGGGCTTGGTTTGACAAGGTTCCAACTGACATTTTTGTCAAAAATGAGTTTTTTATGCCATTTCATTTCAAATAAAGAGTACTATCACTGATAAAATTTTCATTGCTCTCTTATGGATAATAATAAATTTGCTAGAGTGACAGAGTTCCAACTGCTGAAAAAATTATCGAAATGTTGGTTTGACAAGGTTCTAACTGCAGTTAGAACTTTGTCAAACTATAAATAATCACGTTTTTACATTCTACTCCTTAAAAATATAAGTGCAGTTTTTATTCAGTTGATGAATTAAGAACGTTGGTATTGCGCATAGAGTATAAACATTTATTATTTTAATAATGTTACAGAAGTTTTGTATTTATTAGTATGTTTTTAACATAATCTACTCAAATTATTTTCTAAATATGTCATTGCGATAAAAACTACGTAAAGTAAAGAATTTTAGAGATTCGTTAACATGAATGATTTTTCTTTTAAAAAGTTGTTATTTCAATTTATCGTTTGACTTTATACTGTATTATTAAATGCAAAAGTTTTTTGGAAAATAAAGGCCTGTGATTTGTGTTAAGTATATCAATAGAACTTAGAACATTGAGTAGAATATTAGATTACTAGCGAGATGGTTTACATTTGAACTAATTGACACAGCTGCTTATTACATACATATGCTCTTTGTTACGATTGCTATTAATTATTCATAAATCCTAGAATCAAGATTCAGATAAAAGTTCGTAAAAACGTATTTACAAAAAGATTCGATGACAATACGAGAGTAAACGAGGTAAAAGTAGTAACAGTATATGAAAACCTATAGGAGATCCTGATTCTGTTCAAGAACACTTAAAAGTTTTCCAGTCGTCGAGTTTTATTACTGCATGTCTTCTACTTTTAAAACGTACATTGGCTTAGATTTGAATATTGCAAAACTATGTGATCTTTACTTGGAGAAGATCCTTCAACAAAAAATTTATCCGGTAAAGAAATCATTGTACTACACAATTTTCATTACCAAATTATAACTTGATTTTCATGTACCTAAATCTGATCGCTGTGATACACGTGAAAGATACAAACTGTCTACAAGTTCGAAATCAGTACCTACCTAGTTTGAAAAAGAAATCGAAACGCATATAATGGGGGGGGAAAAAGCAATGAGACAGGAAAGTCATCAGGATAAACAGAATGGTACACCAGTTTTAATATTTGATTTGCAAAATGTAATAACTTGTCGTCGTACAAATATTAGTTAATTATTTTACACTCAAAAACTTAATGTCTGCAACTTAACAGCTTATTAAAGTGCTACTAAAACTATATATTGTGCAATATGGTAGAAAGTGACGTCAGAATGAGCTTGAAATGACATAGAGAGTGCATTTAGGAAAACATTCGACATAGTTGCAGAAGAGAACGAAGTAAATATTGTGACTTGGTCTGAATCCCTTGTGTCTCGCAAAATAGGAATTCCATAACTTCATGTGCAGGTATGCATTTAAAAAAATATTAATAATGAAAAGACTGAATCATTAACCATGAAATTTTCAATTCCTGGATATTCTTGCGTTCAGGAAGTTGACATTGCTCACAGTTCTATGAGAAAGCAATGTCAGCTACTGAATTTCATTCTCCAATTGGATTACTCCCTATACTCTTAAGAGTGAACCGATGACCTATAGAATCATTCAAATGAAAAAGATGATTTTACATATTTTGAAAGTACATCTAAATTGTTTAATTACAAACAAATGCCATTTACACAAGTAAAGACAATTTAATTTACACAAATTATTCATGAAGTTAAATTTAGACTATACAAAATCCGAAATGAAGCGATTGGCCAACATAAAGTTAATTGAAATCTCAAGACGATGACAACTTGTAAAAGAAGACAAACATTTGACCGTTTTTCAGAATGCGATTAAAATACAGAAAATAGATAGAGAAATAAGTGATGCCGGTAAAAAATCAGTAGTATTATTCAACTGTATTAAATACATAAAATATGCATAGTAAACAATTAAATGGTCAAGTAGGACCAGAATTCTGAAGTATCAGATGTATAATGTAATATAATAAAAAAAAATTGCATATATATACATATAGATAATTGAAAGCAAAAATTCACCAGATTTTACCAATATAATTTTTGTAATTAGTAGTCTACACGTAAAAATAATAAATATCGAAATATTTATAATAATTAAATCTCTAATATTCGCGTTACATGCAAATAACCTCTCAGCTTCGATATCCCTAACTAAAGAAAGTGTCAGTTAGAACCTTGTCAAACTACCACAGCTCTGTATTAAAATAAAATTATTTACTTTGACATAGTTGTAACAGCAGTTAGAACTTTGTCACTTTTCCGAAATCGTTTGGCGAAAGTGACAAAGTTCCAACTGCAAAAACCACTATATCATATCTGTAAATCAGGTAAGTTTAAAAAATATATTATTTGTGTATTTAGTAGTCTATAGGCATATGAATAAGTACTGAAAATTTCGAACCACTTGCTTTTTAATTGTTCGAGTTATAGTTAAATGAAACTTTGAGCCTCGATATCTCAGAATAGTGAAAATGTCAGTTGGAACCTTGTCAAACCAAGCCAGCGAAATGTTAGCAAAGCTCCGAAGAGGAAGTTACTTATTGTATGTAAAGCAAGACTTGTGAAAAGCAAGCTTTTGTTTCTTAAACTTAACATACAGAGAATGAAATCCATACTAAAAACCACGTACAGTACAGTGCTGCAGATGTGCCGAATTCTACATTTTTGACCAAAATTTAATTAGATCAATGCAAATCCGCATTATAATTTCAAGGAGGTGCATGTGTCATGTGCTTGCTTACAAGTCTGATCACCACGGACCCTTGTCTGCTTTCTAAATTCCAAAACCTCCAGTGGAATGACCACTTAAGCCGCTGCTTCCTCTAATGTTTGTCTCCATCATCAATATTAATGTTAGGGTGTGATTGTCAATTTTATTGGGTATTACGCCGATGTAATGACCGGTATTGTCGATATTTGGGCTTGTATAGGGAAGCGATCCTCAAAATTTACATTGTTGCGACGGTCATTTTCGGTGCTTATTACACTGATGTAATAGACCATTGCGAGATTTGCACCGGTATGGCGAACGCTATCACTGATATTTACATTCTTGTGGTGATACATTTCACCGAGTATTACGCTGATGTAGTAGCCTCTATTGCTGAGATTTGAGTCTGTATGGAAGTTACTTTCGTCGATATTTACATTGGAGTGACAGTCATCTGCTTTTTCAGATACTTGCACCTCCATTTTGATGCTGATGTTATAACTGCCACCTCTGATATTTGCGTTGTTGCAATGGGTGCTTTCGCCCAAACTTTTTGCCGTCACTTTTGCGTGAAGTTAGCTTTTTTTGCTTATTTACTACTGTCTGGGAGTAAGGTTGAGCTTCCGACTTCCATCGTAGTATGTAAATATGATAGCGCCCCTCTCCCTTTTTCTCTGTATTATACCTTTTTGTTTCTCTATGAAATGATAGAAAGGAGAAAAAATTGGGGGGAGCTTTTTTTTTAAAAAAAAAAGGCATGAAAAAGCGTTCACACACACAGGTATTAGATCCTTTTGAACGCTTTACCGTATAAAGTATCGTTAAGACACATGTCTTTTACCGAATGGGATGTAATGTATTTAGGCACTATTTTGAATCGGAAAAAAGAGTGTCTTGAGAGTTTCCGTGTTTTATATAAATCAACAGTATTATTCCGATCTTGACTTAAAACCTTTAAAACAAGCGGAATATCATTGCCGACTTGAAAAAAGCAAATGTTATTAAATTATGAAAAGTGAGGCTACTATTTTCAACGTCTGAGACAACTATTTTCAATGTCTGAAACTACTATTTTGGCTACTATTTTTAACATCTGAGGCTACTAAAGCAACAATTTTCAAAGCTTATAGTCAGTGGCAGCCCTGTATTTCCATTGTCACATTGAATTTTAGTATTTTTCTGCTCTTTAATTTTAAATTGTTAAAATCGAAAGTGCAACTCCTTGCTTTACCCATAATGTCAGGCCTTGTATGTACATATAAGGGCAAATATAAAAGTATATGCATTGTTTGTAATTATGAAGTATCCTAATGGAAATGCATTTTCAGTTCACTGTTTCATAGAACAAAACTGTTGGTGTAGTCATCTTATCGCTTCCGAACAGTAAAAATTTAATGTTCGGAAGAGGCCACACACACACACACACACACAAAATTTGAAAGTAATTGCAAAAAAATTATATTTTATTTGTAAATTATAGTTTGGAAAACATATATTTTTAATTTCAAGAAAGAAAATCATTTATATTTTAATACCGACAAAATTCGTAAAATATATATAGTTATGAATTTTTCCGCTGAGGCAATGATGGCACAGTTTTCACGGTTTAAAAGTATTTATTCTCTCTTCAGAAAACTCACAAAATCTATTCACAGGCAACAGTTTAACTACTCTCAAGCTTCAACACAAGCTTCAACAAAAATAACTTCGAATTCAGCGATTATACAAGCGCACTCCAATAGGTCAACAAAGCGATCAGCTTTCAACGAAATCCGAAGTATCCGTCCGACGCAGTGTCCCGTGCGTCAGACGATATAAATGCATATTTGACCTAGTTAAAATAATTATTTTTCCATATAACTTTGTCACAAAGTAGAGCTATATAAAACAAAAGCATAATTGCTAGATTGATAATAATTTTAGAATTCTAATTCGTTTATGAGTAGAAGAAAGAGCTGAAATGTCTCGTGCTTACAGCAGAGCATTGCTCAATTACGAGAAAGTACTTTGTTTTATAGAGTGCTATGCTGTGAAAAAAAATGTACCTACATATTAGCAATTTTTTATTCTTGCCGAAAGGCTAGAATGATGTCTTCCACCTTAGGACTTTTTACTTTTCCTCGTCCTTGTAACCACACCAACCTAATTCCATTCAATTTTAATTTTTTTTCCAAAAATATTACCACAAAAATGATTTTCCTCTACCCAATAAAACTGGACTGAACTGCACCACATGCTGGTGATATCTGAGAAAAGTATTTCACAGATTGTTCCAGAAAGAGCTCCCTAGCATTGAAAAGACATAACTGTGAGAAACAGAAAGAAGAGACGAAAGTGGTATAAGTACGCTTGCAAGACGTCCTGGTTTGACCGGGACAGTCCCGATTTATAGACAAAATCCCGGTGTCCCGGCCGGTTAACTTCACGTCCCGGTAAAGATTAAATTTGATTTTATAGATGATCAAAAATGTCTAAAAATAATTAACTATGGAGGATTATTTAGGATAATTACTTTGTCATTTATTTCTGTACTGTATGAAAAGTGAAAATTACAGATGAGTGATGGTCAGTTAATAAATAATATTGTCATCGTATCATCTTGTCTCGCCAATCGTGACCAGTTGAGAGAGTATTTTCTTTGATGAACAACGCATGGACTGATGATCGGGGTTTGATGAAGGAATCTACGGTTAAAGGCTTGATGACATGTAAAATTAATATCGGATTAGCTTGAGAAGATTTTTATAACAAGATTGAAACCAAAAAAGAGTTTCTAAAAAAAGTCCTAGAAAATGAAAAGTACATGTAAATATTGTTCAAATTTGTATTCCTCTTTCAAAGTGTCCTTCTTACTTAAGTAACTTATAAATATTAATACATAAGAAATAAAATGTTTAAATTTATATGCTTGTGTCATTTATTATTAACCCTGGTTTAGGTTCCTAATCAGTAACCATTTATTAATAGCCCCCATTGAGAATAAACTACCCTCTAAAACACTAAAAAACCGCCAAGGGCCCTTCAATAGCCGCGACGCTGGGGGAGTATCCCGGTGGAACATTTCAGAAATCTGGCAAGCCTAGGTATAAGGGATAGACAGATAAGAAATTTAAAATAAGTATTTTGCAAAATTTGATGAAATATTGAAATGTGGCAACTGTTGTAAAATTAGAATATAACGGTATGAGTGTTTCGTTTACGCCATGAAAAAGTGCCCTATAATCTCTTTATTGTATAGTACAGCCCAAACGGTTACTTTTGTAGAATGAAATGGTTTTAAAAGTCACACATACGGGTTTTCAGTACCCAAATAATCTAACGTTTTGTTTATTGACAATTTCGTCCAAATGGGCTCATTGGTAAATCCTATGAATCAAATGTATTCCCGCCAGTCAATTAAAATTCCATACCTGTCATTCCAACATAACACTTGTCTCCCAATGTTTAGCTGCTAAGATAGAGTCCTCTTCTTATGAAATAGCTTCGAAGTGCAGGCATCATCGTATTCTTAGTTTCTGTTAAGTATGAAAAATTATAGGAAACAATGCACGTGCTCATTTCTTTTAATATCACTTTTAGATATGTTAAGTTTGTAAATATACGTCTGAAAGAAGATGGTCAAAACTATCTTGTGCAAGCTTTTATTTTTCTTTGCAAATTTCGAATACCTTATGCATTTTTGTACCTTTTACAGTATATTGAAACTGTGTAATCAGAAATGTCTATTGTTTGTTACGCAATACTAATATTGTTATTTTATCAATTTGTCAATAACCTACCATTTTATTCGCTATCAATTTCAAAACTTTAATGTATGTTAAAATATATGTATTAAATTAAAACATTTTAAGAAATTTTGTCAATTTAAATTTAATAAAGTTTGAAATACATTCTCAACAACATAAGAGAGAATAAGAGATTTTTATAATATTGTTGATGAACTTGTCCCAAAGCACATAAAGCTCAATTTACCGGACCAAAGTCTATGATGTATTTATGCATCCAATGAACAATGATTTTTTATTTTCAATAAATAGTTTGTTCAATTGTTACGTAAATTTTGACAACAGGAAAAAAAATGCAATAATTGGCTAATGTTTTGTCGTCAAAAAATGTTCGCTAACGGTAGACGGGGTAATACGTAAGTACCAGTGCAAGTGATTTGACTTCTCATGCGCCAAATACTTGCATCTTTTAAAAGTAAGACAAGTTGGCAATAAATATTTCGCTACTGATGACGTAATATCTTTTAACTTATCTGCATTTTTCGTCGATTCCCTTAAATTTTGACTGACTTTTTTTGCGTGATGATTTTCACACTTTCATGGAACAATAGAATTGCATCCAACTTCACCACCCTCCACAATCTAGTAAAGTAACTTAACCCTGCTTTTATTTGACTGCAGACGGTAGATTAATCAGCATACTTCACTGCTTAACCTCAAAAGCTACATTACTTCCAACGTACACTGAACAAGTAGCGAAAGAGGTGGAGGTTTTGCAACACATCCTGTTTGGATTCAACCCCAATTTATTTTATTGTATTTCCAGGGTCGTATATTTTGTACTTATTACTTATACATTCAAATAAATTTCGTACATATAACAACAAATAAGAATATTTGGAAAATATTCGGCTTCCTTTTTCATTTAACGTAACGGCTAATCTTTCCACTGGTTGAAATGTTATCTTTCATGTTTTTTGGAGCAAGCTTACAGTAAATACAATTAAAAGCATCATATGAATGTCTCACTTCATTAATAGGATGATACAACAAACGCCTATCACTCCGTTTTCTTCTAAAATAAAGGACATATAATAGTCGTAACCTTCTTTTGTCCACACTAAAATTGTAAACTTATATTATAAAGTAAAAAATAATATAACCCATAAAAAAAGTTTTTAATATAAATCCTTTATATGCATTGCAAATTTTTTTATATTCATTTACGAAGTGCCGTTTCTGTTGCCATCGTGTGCTTAGTGTTGGTATTTAATTTTAAATACACTCACTTCCAAAAGTTAAGCACGAAGCGGTAAAATGCGAAAAAATTGACAAGTACTGCTTTGAATGACACGAAATGCTGCAATTAAGTAGCTTTATGTTTGTTCATGAAATAAAACAAAGAATTAAAGAGATAAAAAAAAAAATCCTAAATTATAAGATGATATCATGTTTGCGTCGTTAACAAAATGATGTTTACATTCAAAACAAACAACAAAAACCGACATTTATAGGATATGTGAACACCCCTC
Source organism: Linyphia triangularis (assembly GCA_963978545.1). Lineage (NCBI taxonomy): Eukaryota > Metazoa > Arthropoda > Arachnida > Araneae > Linyphiidae > Linyphia > Linyphia triangularis. Next base: position 60,996,324 of record OZ021729.1, read on the forward strand.
ACCTGCATAATAAGTGTACAGTCTGTGATCATGCTTGCTATGATGTGATCAACCACCGCAAAATACAATAATCGCCATTCCTCTTGTAGAGCAGTTTCTAAATCTCTGAGAGTGGCTGGAGGTGGGAAACGTCTACATACAGCACGGAATCCCAAAGATTTTCAATTAGATTAAGGTCCAGCGAGTAAGCCGGCCACTCCTTACGAGCAATCTCCTCACTCTCCTGAAAGTCGTCAACAATGGCAGCTCTATGGGGACGCGCATTATCGTCCATTAAAACTAAAGAAGGACCAAATGCTGCAGCGTACATCTCGATGGCATACGGCCGTCACAGAACCTCGCCTGAAGATGTGCAGCTCAGTGAGAATATCCCAATGAAATCCGTCCCAGTCTATGATGCTTCCACCGCGGAATGCGTGATGTTCTGGGGCCAAGTGCGTGTGCCCTGTTTCCTCCAGTCCCTAACACGCTTATCATCGCGTTGTAGGACAAATCAGGACTCATTGAGAACATAACGTTGCGCCAATCAGACACAGTCCAATTCATATGCTGGCTGCACCATTTTAATCCTGCTCCTTTGGATTGGATGGATAAATGAACACAAACTCGTGGTACCTACAGTCTATTCATGAGTATCCTTCGAGGAAGAGTAGTGGCAGATATCATTTTACTAATAGCCGCTGCAACCATAGATGTCACACGTGTGGAGGGCGATCTTCTATTCCGCTTGGCTACTACAGCAACATATCAATCTTCCGCAGGGGTTCGTAACCTTTGGACGACTGGCTAAAGGTCTTCGGGCAACTGTTTGGCTTTTTTAGAATTGTTTTTATTACCGTGAAATGACGGAATGATGAACGCCGAAGGAAAGAGCAACATCTGTGATAGATCAGGGTTCCCACGGTCATTGAAAGTCATTAAAAGTGCTTAATATTTTTGAACCTGTTTTCAAGGCCTTGAAAGTACTTGAAAATCCTTAGAGGTGCTTAAAAGTCATTGAAAATGCTTAGAGGTCCTTAAAAGTCCTTAATTTTTGTGTATGTTAACCAACTTCAAAATTTACAAAAATGTAACTCAGACTTGCTATCCCCGCTTGTCCGCCACTTATCCTCATTATATCGGAATTTTCTGACATATTTGTAATACACATGCTCCAACTTGTAACTGTTTTGGTAGAATATACTTTATAAAAAAAATTTATACAGACATGATGCCCGAATTTTTTTTAAGGTCCTTAAAAACATTAATTAGGTCCTTAAAAGTCATTGAAAAGTCATTGATTTTTATTCTGTGATTTGAGTGGGAACCCTGTAGACTGTCTTGCGTCCGACAGCCCGCCAGCACTCAGAATATTCCATTCGTCTTTTGGAGCTATAGAAAAACTTGAAAACCAATCGTTCGTATGTTCTAAACACCTTTCATCAGCACTTACATGCAATTCCTGTAATCCATCACAATGCCTGCTCCGTTTTGACCTTTTAAAATCATAAGTATATTAATCTCGTTGTTTGTGTTGTCATTCACTATACAAAAATATTCTCCATCACACCAACACAAACGCTTATTTATAGTTCTAATATGTACACTCTTTGTTTTAAATCACTAAATTTCACTCAAAAATATATAAATATGGGGTTAAGAACACTTATTAATATCATCAAAGTATAAAAAAATTACTCAAAAGCCATTCTCAAAAACATACCATTCTCCAGAACAAAAAGCTTTTTTGGTTGCCATTCGGAACTAACAAAAAGTATCAAAAACAAAGATAATAACCATGATAGATTATCAACTCGACAACGTCGGCTTCTGTTTTGCACATTTCTCGACGCGAAACCGTGATTGTCTGTTATCTAACATATTTACATATTTCATACTAGGGGTCGTTCAAATATTACGTAAGCATGTTTTTGGTAATTTTTGACCCCCCCTTGTCAGCAAAAATAAGCAAATCGTATACCCCCCCCCCTCTATAATTACGTAAGCATACGGTAACCCCCCCCCCCCCTGCTCCTGATTTTTTTTGTAACGTTAATAATCTAAAAAAAAGTTAGGATTCAATGCAAATAATGAACTTTAACTCGCCTTAAAAGGGGGAAAAAATATTTTAAATTTTTTTTTAAATCTTAAGTTTATCACAATTTTAATGGCACATAAATGTAATTTTCATAATCAATTAAGTCTATCTAGTCAGATGTTATCCAGGGTTACTCTAGCCAGTTTTTAATGTCTGAAATTATAGGGTTTCTGGCATCTGATGTTATTGCTTCATCACTTGTTTCGCACAAGGAACCTGGGCAAACTTCCTCTTCGCTTATCCACTCGGTATCTTCCATGCCTTCTACATAATTGATGACGCACATCAGTTCATTTGCTCGACGAGCAGCAATTCTCATAGGCCGAACTAGGCAGGCTCTCTGGCTATTTTCGCCATGAACAATTTTCTTATGACGAATTGTCGATTTTAGTGAAGCGTGGTACAAACCACATTTCCCACAAGTCTTTGCAGACAATTGTGATTTGATGGAAGGACAAAAATAGTCATATGGCATTTTAAAAATCCCCCCAGGGGGACATGCAGGTTCAAGCTTAGCTGGAGACTTAATTCCAGGAATTCCCCTTCCTCACTTGTTATTAAATCGTGTGGTGTTTGGGCCATTTTGATAGGTGGAGGTATAAAGCGTTCTTTTAAAATGCGAAATAATCCACTACGAGCAGGAGAGCAACACTGCTTTTCTTCGCATTTTACAATTTGTAGAAAGTATTGACTCTCTTGCACGTGCTTCGAATACCAGTTCATGTCACAGGTCTTTTTTAGAAATAACGGGATTATTAAATGCTTACGTAAGCATCACTCATACCCCCTCCCCCCCCCCTTGTCAGCAAAAATAAGCAAATCGCTAACCCCCTCCCCCCCCCCTAGGTGCTTACGTAATACTTGAACGGCCCCCTACCTTTGCAGCAAATTTCAACTTCTTTAATTCAGATTGGCTTACGGAAATAAACATTCTCCTCTTCGTGCTTAACTTTTGGGAATAGTGTATTATAAACGTCTCTATCAACAAAATATGCGATAAACTACTTTTCAAAATTTATTAGTTACAAATGAATATGAATTTATGCACTCGCATCAAAATATCTTTTATTTATTCGGAATAAAACAATTTTATTTATTTATTAAAGCAATTTTGGCAACGGGAAAGAGCTTCTTCAATGATCGGTTAAATGCATTTCAGCGCGACTGGATGACAGCAAGTTGGTTTATTCGTATTCCGTAAAAGCGACCCGTTAGTGATGGTGACAACCGCCAAAATTTGATAGAATGCATTGTCATCGATATAGAATATATTTGCAAAATTTCCTCCTGATTGGATGACGGTAAGGGGTTCAATTAGACCTCCGCAGATTTGTCCACCAGGCCACCATTAACATACCCAGCCACCCATACCCACAAACATAAACACAAAATCGAAATTGATATATAAAGGATTTAAAAATAACTAAATAATTTTAATCAACGCTTAGCCACGTACTGCATTCACTGGGTGAAAATAATTACCTAATGGTACCAGTACACTCTCGTCAGGACAAGACGAGCCGCCGCGAGTTTTTTTTCTTTGTCTCATTCGAAATAGAGGTAAATTTACGCGCTCCCTCTCGGGCAGACAAACCGACTCCAGACTGAACTCAGTCGAGCCCGAGCGCAGGCGAGGCGAGATAGGCCGAGTCAGGGGGGAAGAAACCGAGCGCACCAAGTACACTTTGTCACTCGCAGCGGCTCGTCTTGTCTCGGCGAGAGTGTACCATCAGTGTTTAAATATGTGGGTGAAACGTTCGCAGCTATGTGCTCGTGAGGAAATGTATGCGATGCGGGCCGCATCAGCTCTCGCCTTCGCACCGTCTGAAAGAGTCCAAGAGAGCCCATATATCTATTTATTATTATAAAATTTACATTAAATAAATTCTGCTCAAAAATACTTGTAGATTCGAATTTAATATCCAGAATCTATTAACCTAAGTACTGTTGCGTGGATGAGTTCGAAAGATTTGAAGCCAAAGCAGATCAAAACTTGCAGAAATTTATTCCAAAATAACTCTTCACAGTTCTCTTACAGCTCCAGAACTTCTCGTTCTAGTAGACACAATACAGCTCTTTTCACATCAATAGAGCACAAAACAGCAGTTAAAGACTTGACAACACAACTGCTAAATCGCCGCAAAAGACAAAGCAATACAGTTCGCTTTAGAACTACTCGGAATGTTCACTGAGACTCAGTAATTCCAGTAAACTAATGGACTCAGCTAACAACTAACTCCATCACCCGCTCTCCTGAGCTTTTATAGGGGAGGTGAATATACGTGAAACTTCTAGAGAACATACGTAGAAACTTCTATTTGGAGCACTCTCCAGATCGTAGTCGAAAAGTCCTATACATGTATATGGGGACTGAAAATGTCGCAAATGGTCGCCAAGTTTGGCGACAAAAATTAGTCGCCAAAACCGTCGCCATCTTGGCTCTATCTCGCCAATTTGGCGAGATTGCCATTACCATAATGTTAAATGCCCTGCTCATTAAAACTCGCTTCCCAGAGTTACCTCTGTAAAACTCGTTATCAAGCATCAATACCCATATTGCAGGGAAGCCAAGCTCAGACGAACTATTGCACTGACTTATGCGAAATGTACATAAATTTTACTATTTACAAAATTAACACTACGAAATATTTACAAATATACAAGAATTCGTAACATTACATTACGAAATGCAACGGCAATGAAGCGTCTGTAGAAGCAGCTTTCTGTTGACAGTGAGTGTCGTTATTTGATTTTCTTACTTTCAATGTCGGTGAAAACTGAAAAAAAAAAAAAAACTACTTTCTAACCACTGACACTATGTTGATTAGAAAATATGTGCATGCAGAATAAATTAAATTTGTGTGTGTGGAGGGCAAATCTGGGAAAAGCCTAATAAACACACTCACTACCCACACCGTCATCCAATTGCATTGTATTAAGTTTTGGGGCCTGTCACTAAAAGGCCTCTTTTACTTAAGTTTCTATTGTCTATTCGAAGGGCTGATTAACCCACTTGCCGTCACCCAATCAAGCTGAAAGTTGGTAGATAGACTCATTACCGATGACAATGAGTCTATCGCACCCTCCATGGCACAGAATCGATGTTTTCTTCGTAGCGATCAACATTATGAGATCACCATCTGAGCAGAAAATCATTTCGATAAGTTGCAATTGGAAATAAATGTTAGCAATTCATTTATAGGATTTATATTAAAATTTTGTTTTTATAGGTTAAATTTTTTTACATTTTATAGACCCGTGCTTAGAACTAGACATTTCGGAAGGTGAACTTCTAAATTTAGATCGGTCTTACATGGGCGATGAAGAAACATATTCACCTGTTCTTTTTTCACGAAGTCCGATTAATTTACATTTCATTTACAACAATTTAAAATTAAATAGCGATCCCAGCAAGAAACTTTGAACTGTGATAGATTATTTTCGTCAGACAACATTCTTTTAAAAATGATAAGCACTTAATCACAAATTTTTCGATTATCATAAAAAAAAAACTGAAACAGAAAAAGCGAGAGAGATAAGAAGTGTAATTTTGTATTTTTTATCACCCATTAAAAGCATTGTTCCAAACTAGTACTTATTGGACATATGCAAGTCACAGGCTATAGAAATATCAGTAACGAGAGAGATAAGAAAAATAGTGATATGAAAAAAGAAATGGCTGGAGAGACCTCGTTATACTAATTGGTTTTATCTATACTTCCTCAGAAATGTAGAAGTAGCAAGGAAATTCATTCACGCATAACTACCCCTGAAGTCAACTTCATCTTTTTGATTGAGATACTAGTCTTGGAAGTTTTTATACATTCACATCGCGTTTGGCAAAAGTCATTTGGTGCTGTATTATCGTCTCTGAACAGCTTTATATTGGATTAGAGATGTCTGCCAATGGAAGCAACTTGAGAACTGTGATTTCTATGAACACCTATACTTTCTGTTGGGCAGTAGAGAATATTTCTAAGTTGCCATTCTTCTCTGAAATTGCTAGTCCTACATTCCAACCCCTGCTGAACCACGTGTTTCATGCAACATTCTTGATGACTAGTAATTATGATTGTTATATGAATTTTTACAAAAGTTCAGGATCAGATATTGAAATAAAACATTTTGTTTCTATTATGAATAAGGCAGGGCAAATCTTTCATGAAGACTTCAATAAACATAAATATGGATCTCTGTCTACGGATTCCTATCACCGTATCGTGTGTAAAAGGCTGGATTCAATAATAACAGAAGTAAAGAAGTACCTTCAAGACGATGTGTTAATCTTGAAGTGCGTTATGGAATTTGGTACTATTCAAACTGAGAGCGACCAATACAAGTTCCGACCAAAGCCAGTCTCTCCGTTAGACGACCTGTCAGCCTTGTCCAAAGACCTGCAAGCCATGTTTGACACATCTGCGCACGCAGACATCAGCCTTAAAGTGGACGACAGTGTTGTGCACGTGCACAAATCTATCATGTGCGCACGATCCTCTGTGTTCGCGAGAATGTTCGAGTCGCCCATGGGAGAGAGCGAAAAGAACGTCATCGACATCAATGACCTAGAACTAGCTGTCCTCAAGGACCTGGTGTCGTATTTGTACACGGGAATGTTAGCCAAGGACGATTTCGAGTCCGTGTACGCCCTGTACTACGCTGCCGACAAGTACGACGTGTCCAGCCTCCGGAAGACGTGCGCCGATGTCCTGGTGTCTGAACTGGACGTCGAGAACGCGTGTCGTGCTTTGTGTCTGGCAGATCAACATTCCGATGTTGAGTTCAAGGAGTCGGTGATGGACTTTATCAAGTTCTACATGAAGGAAGTTCTGGAGACAGATGCTTGGGATAAACTTGTCGAGACTGCTACTCCTCTGGCCGCTGAGGTCATGGCTCTCCGTGCTAAAAAAGAAAAAAAAGAATAAGGGAAAAACTGATACTGCTTAACAAGTGTTTGCTAGAAGGCTCTTACATACATTACCAATCGCCATCGCAAAAAAATTGTCTCATATTTGTATGAACAGTGATATGGACGATAATTATTGTTAAATAATTATGCAAGTTGATTAATCGTTCCAAGTATGGATTACACCGAAATCAAGTTTATGGAAAATACTACGAAACCCTTTATTCTATTAAAAATGTTTCCGAATTTGAATTCACGAGAGAAATTTTTGAAAGAGTCAATCAACCATGATTTCATTATTTACAATCACTTAGTGTTTTCAATGTTCCAATGGGCAGTTTTTAATAGATATTAAAAAATAAACGCAAATTGAATTTCGGAATGTAAAAAAGTATCGGGTCCAATTGAAAATCTATAGAAATTTTTCTTTTATACATTTAACGTTTCAATTAATGATTGTTTCACTGTAGTTTTCTAATAATTTTCACTTAGCTTTTTACCCGTCAAAATTACGACTGTTATAGTTCAAAAAGAATTAAATGATCAAAATGTTATACCTTAAAATAGAAGGTTGCTTTGGAATTGTTCTTAGCTACAATGATTTATAACGTTCTTTTTACGTGTGAAAACAAAACCAATTGCAACTTTTCACGACCGGCAAATATTTGCTGACGAGTCACAGAATTCCGACACTAAGTTTGGTAAATGGTATTCTAATGTGTCATTCATCATTGTTTTTGAATTTTTTTTATTCTTCTGTATGTTAAGCAAATGGCTTTATTAATTGCGAATTTTAGTTATCACTTGGTGTGAGTATTGTGATTACGTTAACTTCCATTTTAATCAGTTTGTTAAATTTTGATTACGAAACGCATCTATAATAATAAAACAAGCTGTGTGTCTGTATGTCTGTGTCTCTGTGGATCTATAGAAACCTACTTAAAATTGGAGTAGAGCTCTGAAATTTTCAGCATACGTAGTTTTGACCTTCTAATTTTACGCATCACAAACAGAATTTTAAAATTTTAATTAGTTCTTTTTTAATTAATTTTTTTAGTTAATAAATATGTTACAAAACGATATCTAATAGGGCTACAGCTCTGAAATTTTCAACATAAGTAGTTTTGGCCTTTTAATCGAACTTTTAAAAAACAGAATTTTAAATTTTTATTTTGTTCTTTTTTAATTAATTTTTTTAATTAATCAATAAATATGTTACAAAACGATATCTAATAGGGCTACAGCTCTGAAATTTTCAACATAAGTAGTTTTGGCCTTTTAATTAGGCTTTTAAAAAACAGAATTTTAAATTTCTATTTTGTTCTTTTTTAATTAATTAATAAACATTTTACAAAACGACTACTAATTGGGTTACAGCTCTGAAATTTTCAACATAAGTAGTTTTAGCCTTTTAATTGAACTTTTGAAAAACAGAATTTTAAATTTTTATTTGGTTTATTTTTAATTAATTTTTAGAATTAATTAATTACTTAATTAAAATTTTACAAAACGATTTCTAATAGGGCTACAGCTCTAAAATTTTCAACATAAGTAGTTTTGTTCTAATTGGACTTAAGAAAAACAGAATTTTTAATTTTTGTTTAGTTTGTTATTAATTAATTTTTTTAATTAATTAATATATATATTACAAAACGATTTCAAATACGGCAACAGCTTTGAAATTTTCAACATATATTGTTGTGGCCTTCTAATTGGATTTTTAAAAAACGGAATTTAAATTTTTTTTAATTATTAATTAATTAACAAATATTTTACAAAGCGATTTGTGATTGGGCTACATTTCTGAAATTTTCAACACAAGTAGTTTCGTCCTTCTAATTGGACTGATAAAAAGAATGTTAAAATTTTAATTTGTTTTTCAATTAATTTTTTTACAAAAAGCGACTTCGAATAGGCCTAGAACTCTGAAAGTTTCAACATAAGTAGTTTTAGCCTCTAATTTTGCTTTCCACAAACACGTGTTAAAATAATCTTAAAGGGGTGTTGTATTATTGTATTAACGGGGAATTTCGTTTTTCTTGACAAGGGAGAGGCTTCCAATATTAAGTACGTAAGTATTAGATTTTAGTGAGTGAAGCGAGCTTAATGCTTACGCAGCAATGAACCTTTCAGAGAGCGAAGCGACCCTATGCTTGCATAGCAATGAACCTTTTAACGGGTGAAATAAGCCTGTGTTTACGTGTCCATGAACTTTTCAGCGAACGAAGCGAGGTCGATTTTGCGTAGCGATGAACCTTCCTGTGAGCGAAGCGCCAAAAACTGGGTCGTATACACGAATAACAGATTTCCGCAACGCGAGGCCTCACAGCTATCTAAAATATTGTACATGTTAAAATTTCGTAGCGAAGCACGGGTATTTAGCTAGTTTAAAATAAAATTATACGCATTTCGTCTTCAAAATTACAAAGCTGCATTGCTGCAACATGGTAATGAATAAATATTATATAGAAATATAATTTTTAAATAATAAATACATTTTTCAATTCTAAAAGGTAAACATAATTAGCTTTGAGAAACAACTAAAACTTGTACTTGCTGCCACCATTTCGTAAAAGACTCCCTAACTTTGAAATGATATAACAGAGAAACAGTAAAATATAGAAAGAAGAAACAAGTGGTGTGTTAGAGATATGGAATTTTAAATACACTGATTTGCAAAATCAATTTCAAAATTGAAATGTGATCATAAATTGTTGCACACATAAAAAATATAACAGAATGAGTAGATCATTTCCCCCATGAAAATGAACCCTACGATTCCTTTACTGGAAAGTTCAGCCCAAAATGTCACACTTGTAGAATGGAGTGGTTTTGAAAGACATGTGGACAGGTTTTCAGAACTCCGTACTCACCAGTTTTGTTTGTTGACAAATCCGTCCAAATGACAATAGGCCCCATCGGTAAACCATAGGCAACCGTCATCCAAATTTACTCCTTTCAATCCATTTTGCAAATCTTTGTATTTAAAATTCCATACCTGTCGATTAAACATGCAACTTGTCTCTTCTTTCTGTCTCTCACTATTTCGCAGTTATTTAATTTCAAAGCTTAGAGTTCCTTCTTGAAAGACCCATTGTAAAGAGCTCACATGCAAACACTAATTAGCAAGTTTTTACCAAAATGAAATTTATGGTCCCCGGTAATTTGAATTCATAAAAATGGCCAGAGGGGGGGGGGGGGGGGAGGAAAAAAACACGTTTTAAACTGGTTTAGACAGTATTTTGATTTGAGTCCATTCACTGCTCTTTTTGAGATTTCCTCCCCTTGTGATATAGAAAAAATGTGTGTGTGTGTTTGTGATCAGCATAACTCCCGCACAAATTGACCTACGATGTTCAAATTTGGTATGACAGTTAGTGGCGGCCATGGGACCAACCATTAAGGTTTTTGTCAAAATCGAGCATGCGCATAAAGTAGCTGCCATTGAAAAAATCATATATTTCAATGATTGCTAAAAAACGGCTCTAACGATTTTGATCAAAATCGCTGTTTTAGCCTCTCAAAATGTTTTAAACATCCCCACCTCCGAAATTCCCGTAAAAATGCTTTAATGGCGTAAAAAGTTGAAAAATGAATGCCTTCAACACAGAATTCTCTTTCCTTCAGCATTCCCCATCAACGATCGCTTTTTCTTCTCTCCTCAGTTTCGCTTATAATAAAGGATAATAAAAGGATTATCGAAGGATTACCCATTTAAGAATTATCGCAAAAAATATCGCAATACTGGCCATTTATCTTAAATGAAGGATGAAAATATACAAACGACACAAATCCACCTCGGTATTATAGTGTAATTGAAACAAGTGCGATGTTCCACATTCCTAGTTTTTCATGTTTTGCGCATGCTCAATATTGACAAAAACCTTAATGAACTCAGGATGTTCCAAAACTTTATGAAATTAAAAAATAACCGATTGTTTTTTTACTGAAAACAATACTTTTATAAAGTAAAAAATAGTTTCTTAAAAATTAAGACTTATGTTATCAATTAATTAATAACAGTGATTCTAACTTTTCTCTGAATTGGCAGGGTTAATTTTTATTTGTAATTGTAAATTCAGTCTAGTTGAATTACTTACTTCTTCATCGTCAAGCTTATTACTGCGTGATCCAAATAATTTCATTGCGGGTTAGCGTACCGGTATCATCGATCAGCGGTATTGCTCCAGTTGTTTGTAGAAGTTTTATCGATCTCCCAGGTTGCCAGGTCTGACAAGTATTCACTAAATTGGCATTTTTTGTGGTCGTCTGGCGTTTGGTTTTGAGGGTTTGGCAATTTCAAACTTTAAGCCAATTTCAACGTTTTTTTTTTTTTTTTTTTTTTTTTTTTTTTTTTTTTTTAGATTTTCTGCTTTTTCGATTGATCATCTGAAATTATTTTAATTTATTTTAGTTTTTTTGTGTAAAGCAAACTCGGACCACTTTTCTTTCAACTGCGTAGTGAATTTCGGCGCCTGTTGTCTGGAATTACTGAGGAGTGGATAGATTGGTTGGTTGTATTCAGATTATTTGGCGCCGTCAGCAACACGAGGGCTATAATGCGCCGAAACATACGTCATTAGACAAACCAACATAGATTTACAAACTCCCATGCCTAACACGGGACTCAAACCCGCAACCTCGTGGTCTAGAAGCTAGCACGCTAACCACTATACCGTTTGGTCGGCGAGAAGTGGATAGAAGAAGGCATGTTTATTCACTATATCAGTCTACTCAGTGTATTTATTGCACTCTCATTTCCTGCGTTCTTCTCAACACTTTACTTTAAAATGCTTAGCTTTTTGTTGATTTTTGGGCATAAAATATGAGACTTTGATATCTATATTTAGAATTCAGTTGTTCATTTACAATATGGCCTATGTTTGAATTTTTTTCATTATTCTTTATGGAAATAGGGCTTAGAATTAAATCTTGTATTTTTAAATCATTTATAATAACCTATGTATAAATTATTATTTGTGGCGTAAAAATCATGGATAGTACAAATCTGCTGAGCTGATGATCCACTTGCCTTCATCCAATCAAACTGAAACTTTCAGTAGATAGACTCGTTATCTTTAGCAAGGCAAAGCATTCTATCAGGTTTTTTTCTTTTGGGTGAGGGGGATATTATTCCTTGTTAGAATATTGTAATTCTAGTATTAAATGGCATCTTTTTATTTTGTATTAATACATCATATTTCCTAGCCTTACATGGCATCATCTTATTTCAATATTGCTTTATTATTTGCTTCAATGTGACTGGTTCTGCCAGCTAGCTTTCTTTCGCGTCTGTTTTAAAGAGGTAAGATATTTTTGTTCATTAGTTGGACTGTTTTCAGCAACTCAAATATAATTTTACGATCCAGTAAGGTGTCATTTATTTTGTCTGTTTTATTTCAATCCATGGCATGGAATAGACTTAAGTTTTAGTGGATGGTTTTCTTCGTTTAGGGCAAACTCAAAAAAAAAAAAAAATAGATCAGAGCTTAAAATCAGTTAAATAAGTATCAATTTATATCAAAAACTTTATGTTTAAGGATTAATATTTTTAATCTACGATTTTGTGTGTCTGTGGCGGGTAAATCTTTAGGAGGGCTAGTTAATTTACTTTCCGTCATCAAATCGAGCAGAAACTTTTGGTACATAGACTAGCTGCCGATTACAATGCATTTTATCAAGTTTTGGGGGTTGTCACTATTTTACACACGTTTTTATTGGTGCTGTGGAAGACTAATTAACTCACTTATGAAGTTTGAGAGAATTTGAAGTGCGTTTCTACTATTTCATAAATGTATCTTAATTTCATAAAAAGGTTTTTTTTTTATTGCGAAGCTTAATTCGTATCTGAAGGTGTAACCAGAACTAAAAACGAGTGGAAGAAGCAGTCTTTCCTTGTAGGTGACACATGGAATGAAACAAATATCTAATTATTATATGGGTGCACGGAACCCGCAAAGTTCACTGTCAGACATCTTTTACTGGAAGCAACTCAGCTGCATTTTGACTTTAAGAACTTCTAGTTTAAGCCTATTTCAAGAAAATTTTAATGCCAAAAAGAATCCAAGTTAAAAAAAAAAAAAAAAAAAGGATTTAACCGACTCCAAAAATAAGTGTAAAAGTATAGAATTGATGCAATGAAACATTCAGAAATTCAAGTACCAAAATATTGAGCTCGCTTATGATAAAAATGCTGGGGGTCTATTGCCTTTAAGCATTTTATTATTAAGAAAATCAGGAAATATAGTTTCAAAATTTTTCCATAATGAGGCGATGTTCTGCGATCTCTATTTTCAAAATATAAGTAGATCTGATAGTGATTGTGACTGATGTCCGATTATTGATATTAGTTATTCAACAACAAATAACTAATTGAACTAAAAAAAAAAAAAAAAAAAAAAAAAAAAAAAAAAAAAGTTTAAAATTTTAATAAAATTAAAACTTCAAATTTTTTAAGGTTATTCAGAAAAAATAATAAAATAATTCTTATTCAAAAACGTAAATTCTTATTTTTATTTTCGAATTTACAATTTTATCTCTATCCAGGAATAGCGCATTATAAAGCGTTTGAGAACACAAATTCATCTTGGGTGGTTTGCTTGTTTTTCTCGAGGATACGAATTGATAAAATAATACGAAAGCAATACGAATTGATAAAAACATCATTTTTCTCGGAGAGAATTCGGTATTTGGCTCTATATTTTTCCGTTTGATTATTATTTTCTGGCAATATTTAGGCGATTTACTTAAATTTGATATTTGGCGACTTTTGGGGCTGTTGGCGATTCCCGCGATTTCAGACCTGGCAGCCCTGCTTTTTGGCTCAAAACAAACAAAAAGGAGAAGGGACGTTTCGAGTTTCGATAAGGAACCTGCGTTCATTTGTTAGTGAAATAGTTTATTTTGTTTGACCTGAAGGATGACAGAATTGCAATCTTGCCCTTCAAAGGGATGCTGCCATGTGAGAAGTATTATTGATGATAGTACCTACACCTTCAATTGGACTGTCGAGAACTTTTCAAAGTATCAATTGGGAACGGAAATAAAGAGTCCTACGTTTCGTCCTCTACCTGATTACGCGTTTTATGCAATACTGAAGATAAATAAAAACGTAGATGGTTATTTGGTGTTTCATCTTATTTCAGGAATGCCCATTGAAGTAAATCACCATGTCTCTATCGAAAATAGTGCTGCCCAAGTTGTTTTAGAAAAAATTCAATCGCATACATATGGCGATGTTTCAAAATGCGACGTTCTGCCGAGCTGCGAAACCGCAATGAAAAAAGCAAGAGCGGAAAATGTGCTAATCATTAAATGTGTTATGGAATTCTATGGAGGAGGTAAGATCGATACCTATTGTCACAAACCCCATTCAAATCAAGTACCCTCGTCGGACAACCTGCCAGTCTTGTCCAGAGACCTAAAGGCTATGTACAACGCATCTCTGTACGCCGATGTCAAACTAAGAGTGGGCGATCACTTCGTGCACGTGCACAAGTCCATTATGTGCGCACGATCTTCAGTGTTTGCCAGAATGTTCGAGACGCCCATGGACGAGAAAAGAGAGAACGTTATTATCATCACTGATTTAGATCTGCCAGTTCTGAAGGACCTGGTGTCGTACCTGTACACTGGCGTGCTGGCCAACAATGACTTCGAGTCCATACTCGCCCTGTTCTACGCTGCCGACAAGTACGACGTGTCTTGCCTCCGGAAGACATGCATCGATATCCTGCTGTCGGAATTAGACGTCGAAAACGCATGTCCTGTCCTGGCTCTGGCCGACAAGCATTCCGATGTGGACTTCAAGAATTCGGTCATGGACTTCATCAAGTTCCACTTCAATAAAGTTCTCGAGACTGATGCTTGGAAAGAACTCGTTGATAATACCACTCAGTTGGCCATGGAATTGGTTACCTCGTGGAATAAAAAAGGTAAAGTTAAATCATGAGGACTAATAGAAGACAAGTGAAATTAATGCAGTTCATAAAAGTGAACCAAGCTAAAGTACATTCCCCAGAGAATTTTGCATTAGAGCTACCTTGGGGGGGGGGGGGGAGGATTCTTTATTTCGTAATTGTGTTTGTTTTTTGGTTCTTCTAAAAGTTTACTATAAAAAACATTTATAAAAGGTACCAATACGCCAAAATGAAATCTGAACAATGACTATATCTTAGCTTCTAATTATAATAGAATCTTGCGGTTTGCACCAAAATGAAAAATTTCATACAAATAAAAACTTAATCACTATAATATCTGAGAATGATGGAACGCTTTGTATAAATAATCTCTTTCTCATAAAATCCTATTGTTATAGACATTCGCTATATTTTTTATTTAAGATTATGATCTATTAAATTGTTTATTATGTGTGTTTTTGCGTCTTTCTGAAATGTCCATAAACTTCACAGCGACCTATGAAGCGTTTGTAATTATGGTTTCGGATATAATTTAATTGCATCGTTTTTTTTTTTATGGTGAAATGCAAAAAATATAAACTATGATTATATTGATCCAAATTTTGTAACATCTAGACAATTACACTTTACATTTCAAAGGAGAATGCCTTAGCTTAGAGAAAGGTCTTTGAAAGGGATTTTCTATACATTTCTAGTATCTAATGGAAAAAGTGTCAAATTGAGAAATCAGAACACAATTACTGTTGTGCGCCTACTTAGCTTTATTTGAAAGTATAAATTATGTAGCGCCGTCCGTAGTCGTTGTGAACCAAGAACCGGAGTTGTCTAAGGGGCGTGTGATGCTTCTAATCCAGGAGTTTAGTACGTTAACTAGATATAACTTAAAAAGGAAAAAATTTGATGCAGATGCATACCCTTCGAGTTGCAAAATGTACAGCACTTTTCAATATTTGTTTGATTATCTAGTCAAACATATAAAAATTGACCTCCTGTTCCAAAAATTTCATAAAATAATTTTTAAACTGAAACATTTCTCTTATTTCATTTCAGCCGACCAAACGGTATAGTGGTTAGCGTTCTAGCTTCTAGACCGCGAGGTTGTGGGTTCGAGTCTCGTGTTAGGCATGGGTGTTTGTAAATGTATGTTGGCATGTCTAATGACGAATGTTTCGGCGCATTATAGCCCTCGTGTTGCTGACGGCGCACGATAATCTGAATACAACCAACCAACCTTATTTCATTTCAATTAAACCTTAATTAATTTCAAAAGTAATCTAGTATACGGTCCCTAAAAGTAAGCTTTTTTACATTTTTGCTAAAATATTAAAAACCAAACGTCAAAATTAAAAGGAAAAAAATTCTCTCGGGGTTTTCGACCATGATAAATTCAATGAAAGTGAAAAAATATGTTTTCGATTTAAAAAAAAAATTTAATTCGTTTTATTAATTAATTATAAAAAACAGTTTAATGCAAAAGTTGTATGTTATTTATGTTTGGCCTTCAACAAACTATCGTTTGAAACTATATAAATTACTAACTACTGCTCGGAAAATTATGAAATATTGTATTTCGACTCTTTTTTTTTTTTTTCTCTTTTTTTTTTTTACCGGATGCTGAATCTAAATATGTCATAATATTATGGAGTTTCTATTGAAATTTTTAAAGTTTCGTTTAATTTTAATATTTAGATGACCCCTCACGATTAGAGAAATTATGTACAATGGCGAAGTTGCGTATTTTTTAAAAATGCTAAAAAGCAATAAATTTTAATAAAGAAAGCAAAGCTGATTCCGAATATGCAAGTTATATTGCGGTTAAAAATTTATTTAATTAAATATCGAAAGAAAAAAAATCGTAAAAACAGTGAAATCGTAACGTAACCGAAAAATGTTTCATCATTAGCTGGTTAGATATGACGTCATAATCCGATGGAAAATTTTATCCTTCATTTTGTTTACCTAAGTCGAATTTAATAGGAGCTGATATTCGTGGTCTAAAATCTGAAAGGTATGTACCCATTTTACAAACAGTTTTTAACTTGATTGAATATGACTTATTTTTATAGCAAATTTAAGAGACATATTGCATTTCTATTGTTTAAAGCAATTACAGAAATTTCATATGTTGGAAACAGTATTTGGTCTTGTTGTATATGCCTAAACTTTCTATTTATGCAACCAACCAATTGAAGTAATTAATAACAATTTAAATAAAATTTCTTTGAAATTGTCGTCCCCTGTTTTTAATCATTTTAACTCGTGTAGAAGTTACCCAATTTCAAAGGTAGTACATTAACTTTTACTAATTTCTCATACACACAAAAAAAAAATATTAAAATATTCTTACTCCTCAGTACTCTAGTAGAATTACTTTAAAATATGCCATATAAATAAAAAAATATTACTTTGAAAGTTTTTTAATAATTTTCTAATTATATTTCATTTTATTTAGCATTTTATTTAGGTACCAATGTAAGTGCTTGAAGTCTCTTTAAATTAAAATTTCCTGTCGACTAGATAGTCTGCAATAATTTAAACGAAGGAAATATATTTAGTAGCAACTCTTTCTTTCAAAGTCCATAGTTTTTAAAAAATGCAATTAAGTAAAAAATTTTAAAAGAAATTTTGATGTATTTAGTGTTTCATTTAAAAAAATATCTTGCAGCAGGTTACAATGTTTGAACAAGTTAAAATTTTATTCTAACATACCTTCATTAAAAAAAAAAATGTCTTCATTTAAAAAAAAAATCGGTTAAAATACTCTTTTTTCGAGCTAAATAGTAGAAGTTGTGGGGATTTTCACGCAACGTCATTGAATGAATTAATCTCTTTCATAACTCCTTCTGAAAGTCTCTGTCCATCTATGCAAAGGAATACATTACCAACTATAAAAAAAAAGAAAAAAAAAAAAAAAAGAAAAAAAAAAAAAAAAAAAGGTTGGTTGGTTGTTTTTAGATTATCTGGCGCCGTCAGCAACACGAGGGCTATAATGTGCCGAAACATTCTTCATTAGACAAGCCAACATACATTTACAAACACCCATGCCTAACACGGGACCCGAACCCTCAAAAAGGAAAGGAAAACTACAAATATCGTAAAAAAGTTCATCCGAATTTCCTAAATACTGAAACTCTACTCCTTCAAATGTTTTGAGCTCTGAAATTAAAACTGAAGCCTCTTCAAAAATTTGAAACACAATCCCTAAGTGTTCATGCACAAACGTAAATGATTTTGGTTGGTTATTTCGGATTTTCTTTCGCAAGAGCTCCACCGGGATCATATTGCGCCGTTACATTGCAGCACCAACAGCATATACCCAAAAAACCAATAAACGTTGCACACAAAAAAAGCGCCATGTAAAGTGGTCAGCCAGAAAAAGGTATGAAATTAAATGTTTGCCGCCAAGCTGCCACATTTAGTTTTTTAGGGGTATTTGTACACATTGAACTAAATTGGGATTATTGGGAGGGATAAGCAATCAGAACTTGGCAAGTTATTTCGGAATAGTCTCAATACCTATGTTTAAACTACCTTTTTCCCATTGGACTTAAATGAAATTAATTTTTAAAAACTCTTGCTTGCCAAGTACTGATTGGTTATGGGAATTCCTTCCACATGTGACAAATTTTCACTTTTTATCAGGGGAGCAAATCTCGGAAGGTTAGAGCACTAACAAGTTAATTCATCATTATAAAATAATTTAAAAGGTTAGAAGAATATTATTTTAAAAGATTTACTTTTATGATATTGCATTAGTATGAAGAAAGGAAATTTTAATGATTCGTGGATAATTAATGAAAAAATACCAGTAATCTCGTCATCACAAAATTACTTATATATTAAATTATTGGATGATATTGGAATATCTATATATATAATTCTCTTGCGTAACGTCCAAATTCGGCTGTATTTCTGTGAGAAGAATGGCAACGACTTCAAACATCCGATCACAAATCTTCTAAATGTACTTTATGCACGAATTTCCAAATTCAGCAATCCAGCCAATCACAATATATCTTTTGAAATTTGACTAATACAACTGGCAACAGCAACAACTTGGATTCGCTATATTTTGTTTTTCTTATTACAGTCTACAGATAGAAATTATTGCCTATTTAAAAAGTATTGATTTAATAGTTACGATGATGCAAGAAGAAATAGATCCAAGATGTGTACATTTCTTCTGAATTAGAATTCCGCATAAACAAGACTTTACGGAAAAGTTATCTACTGGAACATATTCCGGAGGTCGCCGGGTTGCATTCAGTGCTAAATCGCCAACTTTCAAAAAGTTTCTAAGAGGCATTGTGCAGTAAATCTGAACCTATATTCATTTCTAATCAGTGCAAATTCAGCTAATACGAATTGAAAACTATCAAAATAACGAACAAAACCACCCACTCATCTTCAAAATCTCATACGAAATTAAAAAAAATAATAATAATTGGCGAAATAGGGCTAATTTTCTCGCCAAATTTGTTTTTCAAAAAATTCCGGTTGATTGAATGCGGGATAATTGGCCTTCCACTGTTTTATTTTATTTTCTAAGTATTGCAAAAAAGATCATGCGAACATATGATTGCTTCATTAAGAAATTTCGATAAGCAACTTTAGTTATTTTGGCGCTTCATACGAAACCAACCCGTAAATTTTAATTGTTCAATGAAATAACCGATCTTTTTTTAAATATATGTACGATACTGTTTATTTTTGTTGTTTTCCAAGAACTTTCTACTACGTTGCCACACTGTCCCTCCTTAACACGTCTCGACGGCAGTACGCTAATGACGTGGCAAGTATTCTGGCTCTTCATAAATAACAAAGCGTTTTCAGTTTCATGGTATTATGCAGCTGAAATAGCTTTTGCTAGGGCATATTTTAAATGCTTCACTTTGAGGCGAGCAAAGCGAGCCAAGGGGATTGCATAGCAATCCAGGGGGTTGGCGAGCGTCAGCGAGCAGGGGGCGGAGCCCCCTAGTATTTTTATAAAATTGCACAAAAATGATGACTACACATTTTAATAATTATAAGTGATTTTCTAATATTTCAGAATTTTTTTTTATTATATATACTAGAAGAAAAAAAGAAAAAAAATAAGCAGCACATTTAAATATAAAAAACATTTAAAAGCATATTTACTTGATATTATAAGTTTTAGAAGTGTAAATCAAAACATTACATAATTTTAACTCTTAGAACTGACAAGTAACAGTTTACTAATAAATATTAGGATTATGAAAACTATAAAACTTTCGTTGACTATTATTTGTCTTCAAATGCAATAGTTCGACATAAATACTTTGAATCTGCATGTATTATAGTAACTTTTTTACTATAATTGTAGAAAGAAGTAACTAAATAATATCTATATGTAAAAGGCAAAGCCCTCTCTGACTGACTCACCCATCACTAATTCTCCCATACATAGTCCCAACTCTGAAATTTGGTACAAATGTCAACGAGGACAAACATAGAAAAAGTAAGCTATTCTGATATAGATTACCCAACTTTAAAGGGTCGAAAGTGTTTTAAACGAGGAAAATCCCAATGCACTTCCAATGTAGTCATGTGGGAGTAGACGCTCAGAGAAGGGATACTTGCTGAGTGTAGAATCCAGCTTTAATAACTCCTTACTGCTCACACTACATTTGGCACAAGAGCCATTCTTACGTATAGTCACATCGAGAATGTTCTGTCTCTCTCATCAGAATGAGGAATACCTCCCTCTGCCCCTAGGAGTCGCCACGAGGGGTTCTCTAGTGGTGCGCCCCCGCTCTCCACGCATACTCCACAGTCATTACTCTGAAAATGGGTACTAGAGGCAAGCATAGATAAAGGAAGCTATTTCGATCTAGATTTACTCATTTAAAGGGTCGAGACGTTCCATACGAAGTATAGCGCAATCTCCCACTCCCAATGAAGACACAACTCTGCAATTTGATACAAGTGTCAATAAGGCGAGACATTCCAATCTCCATTAATTGCCTAAAAGGTCGAAAGAGGTCAAAACGTTCCAAACGAGGTATATTCAAAAGTATCACACCCGATTTTGTCACATCTATGAAAATTTTGAAGAAGTCAAAACACAAATAAATAAGTTACAGACTGAGAGGCGACTGCAAGTTCAGGTACCTCATCGAACATCATTCTGAATTTTTGATAGAATATGGAGTAAAGTTAGTAAATTACTAACCCACTGGTCTGCCGTGGCAAAAATGGCCGAAACTGGTCAAAAATCGACTTTGAATGAGTTGAACTAAATCCGATTGCCTAATACGTCATAACTTGTCAAAAAGTGAACACATTTTTTTCGTCTGGTAACCCACAGCACTTATACAAGGTGAGACCGAAAAGTAAGGTGACTGATGTCATAATAATCACTGTATTATATATTTGCATATAAATACATCACTGTCTTTCAAAGTAGTTTGGCACTTCTGACAACGTTCATACAAGTTCTTGAAACTTCTGAAAAAGTCCTCCTTTGAGACTGTCTTGAGTTCCTTGGTAACAGCAGCTTGAATGTCTGAAAATCGGTTTCTCTTCAGTGCTAATTTCAGTCTAGTAATACACCTTCTTTATTTACATAATTTAGCGCCAGCAGATTTTTTCCTCTTTTGACAACTGAAATTGGCACTGAAGGGAAACCGATTTTCAAGCATCTCATACATTCAAGCTGCTGTTACCAAGGAACTTAAGACAGTCTCAAAGGAGGACTTTTTCAGAAGTTTCAAGAACTTGTATGAACGTTGTCAGAAGTGTATTGTAGACGGCGGGAACTACTTTGAAGGACAGTGATGTATTTATCTGCAAATATATTATACAGTGATTATTTATGACATCAGTCACCTTACTTTTTGGTCTCACCTTGTATTTCAATCAGGAAGGGCGCAGACGATTTCTGATGTCTATTGGGAAAACTTGCACATTTTAAAAGTAAGCCAAATTGGCGACATCAGTTACGTCATAAATGGCGTAATATTTTTTGCCAACTTGGCTCACTTTTAATAGATGCAAGTAGACTATCGCCAGATATCTGAATCGTCTGCAACCTTCTTAATTGAAAATTAAAGAGGGATGGGTTAAAAAAAGAATGCTCATTACTTGGCAAGTTATGGCATATTTGGCAATAGGATTTAATTCAACTCGTTCAAGGCCGATTTTCGTCTAGTTTCGTCCAGTTTCGCCACGGCAGAACTGTACATTCGTAATCTACTTACTTTTCTCCACATTCTATAAAAAATTCAGAATGATGTTCGATGCCTGAACTTGCAGTGGCCTCTCGGACTATTATTCCGATCTCGATGAACTACTTTTAAAGGTTCGAAACCTTCCATACAAGAAATATCCTAATGCCCCACTCCCAATAACGGTCACATTTATGAAATTTCGAACAAATGTCCACAAAGGCAAGCGTAGATGAATTGTAAGGTATTCCGATTTTGATAAACAAATATTTAAAGGTCGAAACTAGGGATTTTCGATTTTTAGGAATCGTCAAACGTCCGAAATGTAGAATGCACGAATGTTGTTTATTTGTTAAAATGCACACGTTAGAACTTTGTAGCGAAGCACAGGTATTCAGCTAGTTTTAATATGCGGTCAGCGTCAAAAGTGATTAGTTGGTTGGTTTGTGCTCTCAACGACATGTTCTAGTGCACTATAACGACTAATCAGTTCGAGACCAATAACTTAACTTAGATTCCGAACTACAACGAACATCTATGCTAAACCAGGGATTCGAACCCGGCACCTTTGGCATGCGAAGCCAGAGCTCTAACTCCACAGCTATCAGGAGGGCCATCAAAAATAAACGTACACCAACAAATTCCCAAAACTTGGTTTTCAAATGAGTTCTAGTAAGTAGGGAAAAGGATAACCTTTAAGTAAAACATATCTACAAAGGTTAATATCGTTTTAAAAATTGTGTATATATATGAAAAATACATGTTTTTTTTGCACATTTGTTTTATCAAAGAGAAAAATAATAAACAAAAGTCACCATACAGTGGAATTGCTTGTAACTTTGGCAAACTTTGCAAACTTAAAATTGTTTGGTTGGTTGGTTGTATTCTGATTATCTGGCGCCGTCAGCAACACGAGGGCTATAATGCGCCGAAACATTCGTCATTAGACAAGCCAACATACATTTACAAACACCCATGCCTAACACGGGACTCGAACCCGCAACCTCGCGATCTAGAAGCTAGCACGCTAACCACTATACCGTTTGGTCAAACTTAAAATTGGAGCCACTGTTTTCGCCAATGCATATGCAGTGGCTCCACCTAGTTTGGTCTTTTGATTTTTATTTATAACAGAAAGACAAGGGCGGCTCCAAAGTATTGCTATGGAGGGAGCGGACACATTTTTAGTTTGGGTTTTTGTATAGTTTAGATAAAAATATGTGTGTTTTTTTTTTTTTTTTTTTTTTTTATAGTTATACAGCTATGCTATGGGATTCCAAAACAATAATTTCAATGTATTTAATATAATAAGTTTATACCTAAACTACAAAGACTTTATAATAATTTAATTTTTTTTATACCAAGCAACTTTTTAATCAAAAAGTGCATAGTAAAAGAATTCCAAGACTTGTGTGTGTGTTTTACGAAAACGTTCTACCAAAACATACACCAAACTTTATATTTTCCTTGAAGTGCACAATTGTTGGTTGGTTTTTTATGGCATAAGAGCCAATATTGGCTATGCTGCGCCAAGCACTCTTGTTGATCATCCATGATCATCAAAAATTAAACCAAATTTGTCTGAAATATTTTGTCGAGCTCTTTCCTTTCTTGCTTTGGTCCTTGGCTTTTTCATCTCCAATTTTTAGGATATTCAGCACAGATTCGTCAAATCTTAAATACATCCATAGCCCGAGAGAAGCGCGCTTTAAAACGTGAGCTGTAAAAACCATTTAATATATTGATTCTAATTTTAATTCATATCTCTCCCAAGCTCATTCACTTATGCATATAAATTGAATAATTGTGTTACTTTTGGATGCCACTGTTAAACTTTTGTTTATCACACTCATGATAAACAGCACATAAAATATTCTTTGTCAGCTTTCTTTTTTCTTTCTTTTTTTCTATTTAACTCTGAATAACGGAGGGGGCGATCGCCAGTTGGTTGGTTGTATTCAGATTATCTGGCGCCGTCAGCAACACGAGGGCTATAATGCGCCGAAACTTTCGTCATTAGACAAGCCAACATACATTTACAAACACCCATGCCTAACACGGGACTCGAACCCGCAACCTCGCGGTCTAGAAGCCAGCACGCTAGGGGCGATCGCCAGCTGTACCCGCCATTGGATAGACATTAAATGCAAACAATTTATGTCATTTCATTAAGTGATCTTTTTCGTACCTAATCACCAAATGTCAATGTTTTATACAAAGTATTTCCTATACGCACTGGGCTACAAGATTGTAACATAGCGAGTATAGGGAATGCTCCTTATCAGGTTGGTTGGTTGTATAGATTTTAATGGCACAAGGGCCAAGATTGACTAAGCTGCACCAGCTCCTTACCAGGAGCCGACCAAACGGTATAATGGTTAGCGTGCTGGCTTCTAGATTGCGGGTTCGAATCCCGTGTAAGGCATGTGCGTTTGTAAATGTATGTTGGCTTGTCAAATGACGAATGTTTCGGCGCATTATAGCCCTCGTGTTGCTGACGTCGCCAGATAATCTGAAAACAACCAACAAACCTTACTAGGACTTCCTCTTAAATCTAACCTGATGGATTGGTTGGTTGGTTTATATGCTCAACGAACTATTTTTATGCACAATGACGGCTATCGAACCTGATAGAGTTAAAGCGAAAGTATTTCACCGTACAGTGCGTTTGCAAAGAAGCACATTTGGAGAAGGGGCGAAATGATGCATTGCCCCCAGGTAGTTGGCGTCTGATTCCTCTCAATAATCCCAATTTAGTTCAAAAACACGTGAAACTAAATACGGCGGCTTGGCGGTAAAAAATTAGGTTTTATACCTTTTTCTTGCTGACCATTTTACTTGGCGCTTTTATTAAAAAGTCTAGTTGTTTTTTGAAAGATCAGATACAAAATACGGTCGACGGATATTTTAGCGTGAAGAATTATATTGTTCTAAGTGCAAAATGGAGTAAACAACAACACCAGATTTACATATGAATTTTAGTATTAAAAGAGACAATAAACAACACGATTAGATATTGTAGAGAAATATAGGTTTGCATTCCAAATCTCCGTTTCTTTCAAGTAGAGGTCTTTCTTACACCAAAAAAAGTATTCATAATTCAAAATAGTTGCATCCTAGTTTTTACTCGAGTACAAAAACATGGAAATGCGTACTAAAAATTAAGTAATACTAAAATGTAGGACACACAAAAAAAAATGTGTTTAAAAACAACTTTCGCTTTATGTTTGAAATATACGATTTGCTGTTTTAAGAGAAATTTAGGCAATCTTCGTTGGTGCAGTTGTTAAGGTAGCAGGCCATATCAGAAAGTGCATGGTTAAAAACCAACCAGGAATCTTCTGAACTTTATTTTAAATGGAAGGGGTTTTCTAACTATAAGTTAAATTGCAGAGCTTTTATAAGCATGCAATTTAATAGAAAGATAAGTAGTTTTTATTTTTTTCTAATTAAGTTGAATTACTAAAACAGGGTAAAGTATCAAAGTCATTTCTTGAAATTGAATGAAAAATGAACATCCGAAATTTGATTACCCGTTTTAATCATTTCGTTACCCCAGGTAAAATTCCTAACTTAGGCTGTCATTTCTGGTGGGTACAGAACATCGTACACATTAATTTATGAAAAAGGCATATAACTGTAGTAGAAGCTGGGCTGAGAGGTGTCGCAAACAAGCCTAAACTCGGAAAACCTAATATATACTTGCATGACTGTCACTTTGATATCGAACTGGCCGCGAAACACTGCTTCGTTCCTGGATAATTATGCCTCGGAAGGAAGTTTTCCAACTTGCGTAAGATGACGAAGCACCATCACTTCAGCTCTCCAAGAAAATTATTTGAGAAAAATTATATTTTCGATATATTTTCCCGTATAATTGAATTCCGCTCCAAACACTGAATATGTAGATATGCATTTCGTATATACAGCGATTTATAATATAACCCAATTCATTTACAACCAACCACAATAAGTTTTATTCCATATATGAGCAAATATTTATAGAACATACCGAAAGACACTATCAGCGAACTTCTCTATAAAAAAAAGGTAATTAACGTATAGTTTGATTACATGCAAGTATTAATCTAAATGTACATTTATAATTTAAGAAATCTGCTAAGTTAACATTGTCAACAAATTTGTTATTGTAACAATTAAATTGTAAGCAACCACAATCCCAGTCAAGGAATTTTAATCATAGAATGATAAATAGCAGTTTGAATAAATATAATTATTAACGCTAAGAAAGATTTCGTAAGACTATAAGAAATTTGCACCCAATATCAATAATACAGAAAACCCGGAAAGTGTTAAATGTGATGGCACAAAACGTATTTGAGCATTTGACATAAAAAAATTTTAGAATGAAATTTTCTACTACTTTTCAAACTAATGTAACACGACATTTTAATCATAATAAATACTAATTGACATTAAAAAAAAATTATGCACTAGTTTGAAACACTTCTGGGATCATTACGATATAACATTAACGTTCTCCGATTACTAAATAACACGGCAGTCCAATTGAAAACCGTAGTAGTTAATTTGAAAAAATTATATCAATCCAAAATGATGGTTATAGATTGTACACTTAGATACAGGTGTAGGACAGGTTGTAAATAAATGAAAATATTTATATTGTTTCAGTCTTTACCTTGTTCTTGCGATTTTTACCCCAGACAGAAATGACTTCAGTGGTCAGTCGAGGTGCACTCTTGACCAGTTCGTCCCAAGCATCAGTCTCCAGAATCTTATCGAAGTAGAAATTGATGAAGTTCAATGTCGAATTCTTGAAAACGCTGTGAGAATGCCGGTCAAACAGTGCCAAGACACGACTCGCGTTCTCAACGTCCATTTTCGACAGCAAAATGTCGGCGCACGTTTTCCGGAGGCTGGACACGTTGTACTTATCTGCCGCGTAGTAAAGGGTGTACACGGACTCGAAGTCGTCCTTGGCCAGCATACCCGTGTACAGATACGACACCAGATCCTTGAGGACAGGCAGTTCCAAATCGATGATGTTGACGACTTTATTTTTGTTTTCTTCCATGGACGTCTCGAACATTCTCGCAAACACTGAAGATCGCGCGCACATGACGGATTTGTGCACGGGAACAATGCTGTCGCCCACTTTAAGATTGATGTCCGTGTGCAAAGATGAGTCAAACATGACTTGCAGATCTTTGGACAGAGCGGAAAAGTCGTCCAACGGTGACACTCGCCTTGTACGGAAGTAGCATGAGTCGCTATCTGTTTCAAACGTACGGAATTCCATAATGCATTTGAAGATTAATACATCGTCTGTTGGAGAATCTCTTGCTTCTTTTAGTAGTGAAGTTATGCTTTTTTTTGTCGTATCGAAAGAATTCGAAAATTGAGCTCCATACTTGTGTTTACTGTATTGTTCATTAAGGACTTGTCCTGCATTTTTCATAATGGAGACCTTATGTGTTACTTCAATATCTGATCCCGATGTTTTGTGAAATTTGAGATAACTATAATCCACGGTTATCTTCAATGTGGCAAAAAATTCATGATTCTCAAATGGTTGGAATATATGACTCTTAAATTCAGTCTCCAACGGTAAATTCGAAAAGTTTTGTACTTCCCAGCAGAAAATATGAATTTTTTTAGAAATCGCAGTTTTCACGTTGGTTGCGCTAGCTTGTAGTTCCGACATCTCTACTTCAATAAAGCGTGTTTACACCTATGCGATAATTGCTTGTTTTACCACAAAACATCAATATTTAAAGCTCCCTATGAACATGACATCTTCAGTCGCTGAAAAGTGTACAACCCTTAAGTGCGTGATCTTTCTTAGAAAATATACTTCTCTCATACTATTAAATTATAGAAATACAAAGCATGACGTTCAAACATAATTGCAGAGCTTTTAGTTTCTTCCAGCCAATCAAAAGTATCTCATCTCCCTCTCCATATTCTCATATTCTAAACGGTAAAGGCTGGTTGAACTCCCGGCTGGGAGTGGAAAGGAAGGACTTTGTGAACTAGCACCTGCCTCCGCGTACATATGTGAGAGAACCACCTCTCTGGAACAGGATGAAGTAAAAAAAGGAACTAATAAAAAAAAAGGGGGGGGGGGGAATTAAATCATTTCGGTGCAGAAGGAAATTTGTGAAGTTGCCATTTCAATGCTTTCTCCGGGTAAGGACGTGGACACAAACGTCGAGCTAAGCTGCTAGAGAGTATTTAGCGGTAAAGGCTGATTTACAATTATCAGTCACGTTACGGTATCGCTTAGAGTTTGAGCGCCTCAATTAAGACGCAATCTCTAGCCACAGATGTATATAATAAGCACTATAGGATTGAAGGTTTCGCTTAGAGTGACTTGTCTAATCATTTGAAACTGTGACGCGTGAACGCCACTGGAGTAGCCCTGTATAATAAGACCCTAATCCGGTATAGTGGTTAGCGTGCTAGCTTCTAGACCGCGAGGTTTTTTTTTTAAGACCCATACAAGAATTATCGCCAAACTGGCCATTTATTCTAAATGAAGGATGAAAATATACAAACGACACAAATCCACGTGAGTATTATAGTGTCATTGAAAGTTGTGCGATGTTCCATACCCCTAATTATTATATTATACTCCTGCAGGTACGTTCACTACGGTTTCTACTTCCTCATTGGTTAAATTCCACTAAAGCTAAAATCCCGATGAATTTATGAACGGTATAGTGGTTAGGGTGCTAGCTTCTAGACCACGAGGTTGCGGGTTCGAGTCCCGTGATAGGCATGGGTGTTTGTAAATGTATGTTGGCTTGTCTAATGACGAATGTTTCGGCGCATTATAGCCCTCGTGTTGCTGACGGCGCCAGATAATTTGAAAACAACCAACTAAGAGCCTAATCCTTTTTACACCAGGGTAAACGTTCACCTGCGTCTTTAGCCTAATGTCGTTTCTGTAGACCTCATCTTATCAGGGCAATAGGATTTATCGTGCACTTGATCAAAGGTTAACACAATACTTATAATTTCTGGCTGTGTTTACTAAAGTGATTAAGGTAACATGTTTTATGAGCCTGGATTTTCAAGAATTTGTGACGATTGCACGGTGGTAGCGACAAGGGTTATTGTAAGTATTCGACAAAAGACTGATGGTTAGAGACTTCACCAGTGGGTTGGCCCAATTCGGTCAAAGGAAAAACTGTCTTAATCTTTAATTGCTGTGATTGGATGGTTTGAGATTTCTGGCGCAAAGGCAAGAGGTGGGCTAGGTTGTGCCAAACAAATCGGTGAACATAGATTTAAAAATTTAAAAAGCATAGTATTGGAAAACTGTATATAATAGTCAAAAGATGAAATATTCTAGGGGTGGAAAAGTTTTACGAAAAGTGACTCGTGGTTGTCAAATTGCGTACAGCAGTTAACCTTTAACTGCTGTGGTTGGGTGGTTTTGAGGTTTTTGGCGCAAGGGCTACACATGGTCCATACTGCGCCAAACAAATTGGTGAATATCAATTTAAAGTTTAAGAAACATAGAACCAGAAAAATTAATATAAATGTCAAAGATGCAATATTTTAGGGGGTGGAAGCATTCCACAAAAAATGACTCGTGGTCTGTCAGACCGCTTACAGCAGTTAAAGGTTAAAGATTAAATTTATCACATCGCAAACGCTGCAAGTTAATTATCTGAATGATTTCTATGCCAAGAATATTTTCGCCTACATGGATCGCATTAGTCTTCTACTTCACGAAGCCAACCTAATGGCTGTGGAGGTAACGCTCTATCCTCGCATGCCAAAGATACCGGGTTCGAATCCTGGGTTAAGCATAGATGTTCGTTGTGGTTCGGAATCCACGTTAAGCTGTAGGTCCCTGCCTGATTAGCCGTCATTGAGCAAAAATATAGGTCGTTGAACGTACAAATCAACCAACCAATCTACTTCACGAAATGGCTGCCTAACCAGGGTACTGTAATCTACTCTGGTCATCTTGAGTCAGTAAATTCGTACAACGAAAAGCTATTTCGGAAAGTTGCTACATTATTTGCTTTCACCATAGCCTACATACTACGTTTTCATGATAGGTTGTATTGGGGATTTTCAGTCCCAAGAACTATACGAGAGTTATACAGTGCTGGAAGAATCGTTAGGTCAAGTTCTGTCTGAAGGAAGGAAAGTTCTCCTGGACTTGGAGAATTGTCATCAAAAGAAAACTATCCAACATTTAGATTTCGAAATGGTATAAAACTCTGGAAACTTCCAACTCCACAACTGAAGTACCAACGAAAGTGGCCTTGGCCCTAGCATTGCCCTTGCGCCAATAAACTAACCAACGAGAATGCTTTTCTGTAAACCTTAAAAAAGTATTTATGCAAAAGCTTATTTAAATTAATACCTAGTTAGTTGTTCTTCTAAAACAGCGTTCGCCACTAACTTTTAAAGGCGGGCCGTATCACTTGTGTTGGAGCTTTTCGCGGGCCGGATACAATTAAATACGTATCTTTAATTATTATTAAACTGAAAAAAATATTTTCTTCTTTCTTTTTTTTTATCTTAATAAAATTACAATTATTATTTGATTATTTTTATCAATTAATTAAAAAATAATAATTTTTATTAATAGTAAATTAAAGTCTAAAAAAGAAGTAAATTCTTAACTTCAATGTGTTAATGCGACTTGACCTAACTTTTAATAAAAGTATTTAAACTGTACTTCCAGATTACTCCGTATTAGTTGATATAATTTGTGAGACGAAAGCGTTCAATTTATTTTATGATAGAGTCGTTGTCTGTCGTAGTATTTATTGCAGCCAATCTTAATAAATTTTCCAAATGAGATTCAATTACATTTTTCCTGTATTTATTCTTAGTGAAAACCACCTTTCTGAAAGCTTCGTATAATTTCTTCGAGCACGTAGTGGATAATTCGATTGTACATAGTTAACACATACTATTTCGGATAAATTACAATTATGTAAAAGAAAAAGTCCGTAGCGTGAAACTTGATTTTTTTTTTTTATCTTCTGTGGTGGCGGCGGGCCGCAGAAAAATATGTCGCGGGCCAAATCTGTCCCGCGGGCCGCGTAGTGGCTAACGCTGTTCTAAAACTAAAACCAGGATCTGATTACGGGTAGTATATAGTCATTTTGGTTGGTTGATTTGCTCAACGATCAATCTTTGTGTAAATGATTTAAAGGGCAAATGGTTTTCCTAAAAACAAGGGGAGTGGCAGTTTCATGCTAATTTATTATGCTACTCATGTCAATCTTGGAAGCGTGTCAGAAATCATTGTTACAATCACTATTATTCTTTGTTTGATTCCCATTAAATTTCAATCGCTGGAATTGGATTACTGATGACTCTAGATGATTTCTATATTTTCATAAATGTATTGTTGCGTGGTACCGAAAATGTCGCCAAATGGTTGCCAAGTTTGGCGATTTTTCGCCAAATTTGGAGAGATTGCCATTACCATAATGTTAAATGGCCTGCTCTTTGTAAAACTCGCTTCCCCGCATTATCTCTGTAAAACTCGTTTTCAAGCATTAAGGGTCACATTGCAGGAAAGCAAAGTAAGACAAACTATTGCACTGCCTTATGCGAAATGTACATAAATCTATCTTTTTACATAATTAATGCTACGAAATATTTACAAATATACAGAAATTCGTAACAGTATTTAGTTTTAACGAAAAGAGCAAAAGAAAAGAATAACTAATACATTGTAAATATCTAGGAATGTGGCATTGTTACGCCACCAAGTCAATATATCAAAGTGAAAGTATATGCCCGCATGCAATGCGTGTATTATACGCATGCATTTATATTATATTACATAACATTACTATTTTTATTACATTATACGTATACAGGTACGTCCACTACGGTTTCGACCCTTCATTGGTTAGCTTCTACTAAAGCTAAAATCCCGATGAATTTATCATTCCTTTTTTATTTTTCTGACTTTAAAGGTGTGCTTTTTATATGTTTCATTTATAAAGAATCTAAGACTCCAGGAAGTGATAGAGGAATTAGGAATTTCAGCAACGGGTAAAAGACGAAAGGACTACCGAATAATATGGCCAATTTTGCCATCTTGGTGGTTTTTTTGCCCGACTTGCCAACAATTTCTCCAACCTGGGCATTTTTATTAAAATGAGTGAAAATATGAAAACGGTAAATAACATCATAAATCTAAATGCAATGACCGATATTGTAGTGTAAGTGAAGTTGTGTGATGTTCCATACCTCTAATTTCATTTACCTTAATTCAGATAGGATATAAGCTTATCGTATGGCATCAAGAACTCTGAAACAAATAACGCATTTGTATGTACCATAGCATCAAAAAATCGTTTTACAATATTGTTGATCTACTTATATCTAATAAAAAAAAAAGGAATTGTTTAAAAAAAAATATATAGATATTTTTGTTTTCCAAATGTAGTTATAGCTTTCCAATGTTACGTGGCCTTTGTATATCAAGCGCCATAATTACGCAGTAAAATCAGTCTGATATGATATTAGTGTTTGTCCCTTCTCCTAAAGGTATTACTCTTTTTCTAATTGAATGTAAACAAACAAAATTTTCGGATTAATCTATTATCCAGATAATATTATGAATAATACGGGATCTCAGTAAAATGTTGTACCATGTTGATGTATTTTATTGGAATACTGGACTGTTTTACTAATGTAGGTGACAGATTAAGAAACTGCAAAAATATTGTGATATATGTTGTGGTCGGTAGTCTAGGGGAAATTAGGAACTATGCTGTTTTGTTACTTAAATTTATTTAATTTCATTATTTCCATCTTGGTTTAATTACAAAAGAAGACTGTTAAGCCTTCAGTAGAAGATCGTGATGGCGGCCTAGGGCAGAATCCTCTCGCTCCTCTCAAGTCTTGCTGTTTTATACCCCTCTGCAGTCGATAGGCGCTGCAGTCGATACTGACTCATCTCCACTGTGTATACGACACTCGGGCATTCTGATATCCATTCAGTCCTCTGAATGTAACTATATTTCTAAAAAGACACTTACAAGAGAAAGAAACAAACTACAAAAGTAAAAGAAATAAAATTCGAAAACTACACAAAACATACTCTTCAAATTGAATGGAAAAACTTTGTAAATAATAAAGCGTAAAATGCGATTAAAGTAGAATACCTGAGTACAAGAAAGAAAACAAATGTATATTCTAAACCTCCTAATTCACAAGAAAATTTTCACTATTCAAAAATTTGGAGGATAAATTGATAGAAAAATAAACATACAAATATAACTGATAAACAGTACATATCAATTTAACAAAACAAGTTTTCAAAATAAATGTGATTGATAAGAAAACGTTTAAAAATGCAGAAAAATGTGAATCACAAAAGTTAAAGGAATACTAAAATGTAAACAATAGATTATTAAAATGTAAATAATGATTATCAAGTAGGAATCAAACAATATAAGTAACATATAGTTATAAGAAAATGTTCAGTTCTTGCTATAATGTTGAAAGAAAAAAAAAATCACTTATATACTAAGTTCACTGTAAGTTTATGAGTGTTCGTTAAGAAAAAAAAACACAGTTAATGGTACAATTGTCTTTCCATTTTTTCATAAAATCGGCGGCTGTAGATGTCAAATTTGGGCCTTCGTGACTACCCAATTTTCGCACATCATAACGATCATTTGGTCGAATCTTAATAACTTCGTAGGGGCCAAAAAATTTAACACATAATTTTAAACCCGGCTTGAACTGGGTTCGCTTGATCGCAATTTTTTCACCAATTTGATACACAGCAGCTGGTTTTCGATGTTTATCGTACTGAACTTTGCTGCGCTGTTGATGTTGAAGGATATTTTCTTTAGCGGTTGTTCGAATGTTTTCCCGATCGGTAACTGTCGACTGAATTTGGGCGTCTTCTAAAATTTCCTTAATACGAATGTCATCTGTATTCCGCATTTTAACACCGGTGACGAGTTGAAATGGGGTATATTTTGTAGCGAGTGATACGGTGCTGTTAATTATTCTTTGCACAGAAGGGACGTATTTAAACCATTTAGTGGGTTCTTCTAGAGGTAATTTTGTTAATACAGGGATGAGGGTTGAATAGAATTTTTCAGCTTGTCCGTTACCTCGTGAAACACCTGTTGTGATGGTAATGTGTTCTATTTTTTCATCACGACAGTAGTTTTGAAATTCGATGGAAGTGAACGCACTGGCTCTGTCGCTAATAATTCGAACGGGGTTTCCGAATGTTGGTTGGTGTTGCATCAGTTTATCAATAGCGTCTTTTGCCGTTGTGGAACGAACGGGATACAGCCATAGGAATTTAGAAAAGGCACAGACGATACGAAAAATATGTTTGTAATTTTTCGAAAAAGTGAATCTTCTGGGCGATTGATAAATAGGCGTTTCGTCTGATAAAAAAATTTGCATAGTTAAATTTGTTTCTTTAATTTTATGTGGCCGATTAGAATTAATTAAAGTTTCAATTTCTTTTGGCTGAGATAAGTTTGTTATGTGTAACAAATCCAGTTCAGTTATTTGTATAGTGTTACAAGTGTAAATAAAATCTTTCATTTCATTACTATCCGCAATTTCAGTGAATTCCATAAATAAAGTCTGGCTTAAATCAGAGTTGCCATTAATTTTCGCGAAGTCCTCAGATTCATCTCTAAGTGGGTGAGGGGGGCTACATGCGTGGAAAGATACATCATTATAAATTGATCTCGAGTTCTCAGGGTCAGTCTGAATTTCATCAGTGTGGGAAAGGAATTTTGTTTCGAGTTGGGAAGGATTCTCAAGTGCTTCGTTCTCAAGTGTATGTGGGGTGAAGAATGTTGAATCGAAGTTATGCCCATGGCAAGTGTACAGTTTCAAAAGAGTACTTGGTGGGATAATTAATGGTCGATTAATTTTATTGCACACAGCTGCAGGAAAAATGAAGGAATTTTGTGGCGTTTTGGGAAGGGATATTTTAATATGTGCTAATTTAGCAGTTTCTTCAGAAAATGCGCCTTGTAACAAAATTTCTTTATCACAAATAATATTTGGGTTTACATATGCACTGTGAATACAGATAATAGAGCTTCCCGAATCTATCAAGGCATCTACCATTTCATCATTTACCAAAAGAGTTTCATATTGGAGTTCAATAATAAATTTATTAGAAATAAGAGGCGCTTGAGCTTCAATTGTACAAATAGTATTTTCATTTTTAGGGAATAGTTTTCGGAAATTTTCCTGGGTTGGTTGACGATTTTGATACCCAGTTTTATTTTTATCAAAAGGGGGTCGCGAATGTACTTCAGATAGTGACTTTCGCTTGGAATTAAAATAGTTGTCGCATTCCAATGCTAGTTGAGACGGTTTAAACCACGTATCCGCTTGACGGACAGCAATGTGAGATTGGGTGTCTCGGTCAAGGGTGCTAAATAATTTATCACTAACCATTAATTGACATATTTCCTCTACCGTGCTAGCATTTCTTAATTCTAAATAGTACTTGAAAGCTACAATTAAACGGCTTGAAAACTGAACGTGAGTTTCGTTCGGGAACCTTTGAGCTCTTCGAAAATTAATAAGAGTTTCCGGGGCTGTAGGTTGGAATTGTTGCAAAACGATATTTTTTAACCCTTTCATAATTAGTTAGGTCAGTCTCCGAAATGTACAATAATACACTATTTGCACGCTCTCCAAGAATATTTATCAAAATTTCTGGCTTAAATTCTTGTGGTACCTGTTTGGTAGCAAATGCACGCTCTAAAGAATGAAAAAACAAATTTAAATTTTCTGCTCGTGAAGGAACTGGCATAGATAAAGTTTTAACGCTTCGTAAAAGATTTTCGAGGCTGGATGTCGAAGTGTCGGGGGCGACATTATTTGTAATTGTGTTTGTCGGGTTTTCCGAAATATTTCTTCTAAGAGCCTCAACTTCTAACTCTTTCTCGGCGCGTGATAATTTTAATTTTTCCAGCTGTAATTCTTGAGCAAGTTGCTCTTGTGCTAAATTTACTTGTTCTTTCGCTAAATTTGCCTGTTCTTTCGCTAAATTTGCCTGTTCTTTCGCTAAATTTGCCTGCTCTTTCGCCTTGAGTTCTGCGATTGTATCCGAAATTAAATCTACAATGAACTGTGGATCATCTTTAAATACAGGACATGACTCGATATTTTGTTTAATCACTAATAACGTAGCGTTTTCTGGGATAGTGATACCTATTTCCTTAGAAATTTTGATTAAATCGTCCTTCCGAGAATTTTTATACATTTTTGTAAACAAAGGTAATTTTAAATTCTACCTGGATATCTGCTACACGTTGAACAAGGACTTATTTTCCTTTAATTTTTTTTCTCTGACATTGATGACGCTTAAAGAACTTTGAAACACTGGCACAAAATCGCACACATTGTAGTAGGAAGACACTTACGTGCTCGTAGACTTGTAGATTACTTCATTATTTTGCACACACGCGATGACACTTTTTAGAGCACAATCGATGGCACAAATGGGATGAAACACTTGTGATGTTGGTTTTGCTGCGTTGCTTGTTTGGAAGGGGACGTTGTGTTGGTCCCCGTTGAATCTCCCAGTGTGTGACAGGAAAGGCTGGAACTGGTTTGCAGTTGAAGAGGATGAAGTGGGAACAAACTCCGGTATTTCAGAAGGGTTGAAGATCGAAGGGGACGAGAAAACTCCGGATGGCTTTCCTGTGAGGTGAACTCTTCGCTGGACGGCTTTCTTTCGGGGCGCTGTAGGGATGATTTTCTGGAGCGGTGTCTGTGGAGCGGTAGTATTGGCTCGTTGCGTTAGGCAGTGGAAAGTCAATTTCCTCCTCTGGGATGAATTGCGTGAGAGGCACTGATATGGGCCGTTCGGGTTTGTTTTGCCCGTGGTGGGTTGGTTGGTTGTATTCAGATTATCTGGCGCCGTCAGCAACACGAGGGCTATAATGCGCCGAAAAATTCGTCATTAGACAAGCCAACATACACTTACAAACACCCATGCCAACACGGGACTCGAACCCGCAACCTCGCGGTCTAGAAGCTAGCACTCTAACCACTATACCGTTTGGTCGGCCCCGTGGTGGGAGAGGCGCTGTGATGGGCCTGCTGGGTTTTGTTTGCCCAATTTTTCTTGTAGTGGAGAAGTTTGAGAGGTGCTGGTATGGGCCTTCCGGGTGTTGTTTGCCAGATTTTTTTTTGTAAATGAAGAGTTTGAGAGGTGCTGGTATGGGCCTTCCGGGTGTTGTTTGCCAGATTTTTTTTTGTAAATGAAGAGTTTGAGAGGTGCTGGTATGGGCCTTCCGGGTGTTGTTTGCCAGATTTTTTTTTGTAAATGAAGAGTTTGAGAGGCGCTGTTATGGGCCTACAGGGTATTGTTTGCCCGTACTGTGATGATTTGCATCGAATATAAGTTTCATAGGTTGAGTGTTTTATTTGAACTCAACTAGTGAATGTAGCGAAAATTCAGGATTCAGAACCGGCTGAGACCCCATGTTGTGGTCGGTAGTCTAGGGGAAATTAGGAACTATGCTGTTTTGTTACTTAAATTTATTTAATTTCATTATTTCCATCTTGGTTTAATTACAAAAGAAGACTGTTAAGCCTTCACTAGAAGATCGTGATGGCGGCCTAGGGCAGAACCCTCTCGCTCCTCTCAAGTCTTGCTGTTTTATACCCAGTGGCGCTGCAGTCGATACTGACTCATCTCCACTGTGTATACGACATATATGACAAATATTTCATGAGAAAGTTCTATGATAAAATTGTTTTTTGTAGAGAAGTACTTATTACTTGATGGAACCCCCCCCCCCCTCCCACAGAAATTTTCTGGTTGTATCCCTACAATATCTAAAAATAGAATTTTTTATTACACTGATGCTACTAAAGTAAAGTATTCATTTAATAAATATGACAAAGAGCAAGTGAAAGAGAGAGAGAGAGAAAAAAAAGGAAATTTCGTCGCTCCAAAAAATTTTGGATTCCTTTCACTGTTTACATCAAACCATCTTGCTCTCCTATTAATTCATGCATTGGTGAATGTTTAGGAAAATCGTTTTCGTCATCTCTGGGTCAAACAAAGTTACTGTGGCGACCACTCCTGCATTTGATATTTATACAGTGAGAAATGAAAGCGATTGGCTTTCGAGCTTGAAAAACATTCCTTTTACTTTTGTTTTAAAAAATAGCAGCTGCGTATTGCAAATTCGTTTCTTTTTAGAACACACACGCGCACGTACTTATGACTGACGTCACTTCAATCAATTCGCGATTGATTGGATAAACAATACAATTGTGCGTGATGGTTATATACTTAGCACTTTTTTTTTTCTTCCGAATTATGTTGTTCAAAATAATTACGTTTTTCGTTCATATTTTTTGTCTAAAAATGCAAAACGTACCAAAAATGTAAAAACGTAGAAAAATAGAAAAGATATCACTAACTATGGAAAATTTTCAATTATTGAGATTTTTCAACTTATTTTTCAGTATTTTATGAAGAATATTTACATTAATTTTGAAGCAAAAATTTAATTAAAAGATAACATTTCGTATAAAAAAGGAGATTTTTTTTTGTACACAAATACAAATTTTTCTCTACGTAATTGTACATGTATACTTTCATGTATGTACTTTGTAGGATTTTTTAATGTACATACAATTGTATACTCTTTTTAATCTACACATATTTATACGCTCTTTTTAATGGACATAAAATTATATACACTGTTTGATGTACACAAATTACTTGTATACTCTTTTTAATGTATACTCTTTGGACATGTACTTTGTACATCTCTTTTTAGAGATTCAAAGGATGAGCAATAACAAATTCCCATCAACATCTTCTAACTTCAGAATATGTTTCAATTTTGAAAAATAAAGAAAATATAATTTTTTATATTGGTAAAATATAAACAAAAGTAAAGTTATAATCTAATTCTTAATACTACCGAACATTAGATACAAAATTTCAACTGTTTTTAAATCCCTTATAATAACTTCGATTGTGTATTTTTGTGGATGGCGGCGGAATCTGCGGAGGTCTAATTAATCCTCTTGCTGTCATCCAATCGGGCTGAAACTTGGCAGATAGGCTCGATGTCGATATTAACGATGCATTCTATCAAATTTTGGGGCTGTAGCGGTTACTAAAAGGTCGATTTTATGGAACTTATAAACCAACTTGAAGTCATCCAATCGCGTTAAAAAAGAATTGAACCAGCCACTGTTGAAATTCTTTTTTGTTGCCAAAATTGTTTTAATATATATGGATAAATAAATAATAAAATTGTTTTAATCAGAATAAATAAAAGCTATTTGCATGTGAGGGCATAAATGTGCATTAATTTTTCAGGAATAAATTTTGAAAAGTTGTTTACCGCATATTTTTAAGATAGATAGATGTTTTTAATATTTATTAGGAATAGTTACTTTCTGATAAATTCGCTAACACCCCTGTATACCAGTAATCTCATCATTACAAAATTACCCATTCCAATATCATAACAATACTTTAAAATATATAATTTTATGAAATTGCATAAAAGAGCTTTTACACTTGATTCTCATTTTGGGGCAGAAGGGTGGATAGTTTCAATGTGCTTATAAATATTGTGTTTACTTTCTATTTTTATGTTGTTGTTTTTTTTAGGACATTACAAAATATCTTTTTTACGCAATATTTTATATTGGAAAAATCCCTGTTCACACATTTTTGAAGCGGGGGTCGAAATGATACCTTTGCCCTCGTGTTAGTTGGCGCCTATGAATACCATTCTTATTCTTCATGTACCATTTGACAATTATTAGATCTCTTGTAAAGCAAAATAGTTCAACACGTTGACTGCCATATGAGTTGCATTCGAATCACACCACTGGTTCAATCTCTTCTCTAATCAACCCTTCGACGAGTGCTGTGGTTGGGTGGTTTGATAATTTTGGCGCAAGGGCAACACGTGGTTCATACTGCGCCAAAGAAATTAGTGAACATCAATATAAAATTTAAGAAACAAAGTATCGGTAAAATTAATATAAGAGTCAAAGTTGGGTGGAAGCATTCCACAAAGAATGACTCGCGGTCTGTCAGACTGCATGCCGCAGTTAAAGGTTAAATCAAATTGTCTCTTTAGAACGCAACCGTGCCAAAATTCCATGGCAGTCAACGTGTTAACCCTTTGCACTCCAGAGGTGATACTTACTCACCACATGATTTGATGCCGCAACTCGAGAGGACCACTAGGTTTGATGCGGAACCTATTCTTTGAAGAGGATCTGTAACCGCGAACCAACCAAAAATGTCTGGAAACGTCTCGAGTTGTTGGTTCCTCCGCGCGAAAAAAGCCTGGAGTGCAAAGGGTTAATGTCTACACAACACAATATAGTGCTGTCAACATTCGCATACCAAGACACGCGTGGAATATCAAATGAAAGGTCTGGTCGAGATGAATGTCACAATTCAAACAAAAGCACCGGAAGTCAATTTGTAATCTGCCTGAACTATATAAAAGTTATAGACCGGTGTCAAAAATCAGTTTGGCTCACCTGAGGCCTGTTCTGGCATCGCGTGCCAAAGGTGCTGGATTCGAATCCTGGAAAGGTGCCGGTAATGGAATCCACGTCAAGCTGTAAGTTTCAGACTGATTAGCCGCTAATGTGAACAAGAATAGGTTGTTGAGCGTACAAACCAAGTCTTTATCAGATTAAAGATCTTGATCAAATTAGTAGAATTTTATAAAGATCGTGATTGTTGCGGACGAACATTTGCATGTAATAATGGGTATGCCGAACTCATGACTCAGACACTGAATGCGCAACTTGAGTTTTAGAGTTTTACGATTCGATTCCTTGAGTCTGCAATTTAGGATTTGAAGGATAAGTACACACAACGCTAGTTGTAATAAATAGTTTCTTGACCAATATAGCCCATTCGGGGAAGATCCCTTCTTAATTTTTCTTTAGAAGAGAGCCCACCTGATGACTGTGTGGTTAGCGCTCTGACTTCGCATGTCAAAGGTGCCGGGTTCGAATTTCGGGTTAGGTATGGATGTCCGTTGTGGGTCGAAATCCACATTAAGTGGTAGGCCCCGGCCTGATTAACTGTTATTGTGCATTAAAATAGTTCATTGAGCGTACAAACTAACCAACCAAGCATTAGTTTTCGTCCTCATTTTGAGAGTGACCTTGGATATCGAATTAGGAAACTGTGTGTTCTCTTAAAGTATTAATGATATCAACCAGAATGTAGAAACTCTTAAACAAGTATAAAATTAGGAATAGCAAGAATTCTATCATCAGAATCGAGTATTCGTAAGTAGCACTGCATTTCCACTTTGCAAAGTACCTAACATTGTTCATCGACTTACCGAAATTGAATTGCAAAAACAAAACAAAAAACACCAGAATACCCTGAATCTGTTCCATTTTTTTGCGGCATTAAGTGTGTTGGCACATAGTGTGTCTTTTCTGATCAAGATTAAGTAAAGATCAAAGAAGCCACCTGACGGCTGTGTGGTTAGAGCTCTGGCCTCGCTTAACAAACGAGCGCTGGGTTCGAATTCTGTTTTGGTCACGACTGGTAGTTGTGGTTCCGGAATACACGCCAAGCTGTGAGGTCCCGGTCTGACTGTCCGCTATATTTAAAAAATATATAAAAATAAAGTCTTTGAGCGTAGAAACCAACCAAAAGAATCAAGTTTGTTTATTGAAATGCATTTTTCTTTACTGCACCGATACAAGACTTCAGGTTTCAAGTGGTTGATCAGCTCAACTAATTTTTGTGCACAGTAATGGTTAATCAAGTCAGAACTTACAGCTCAACATGGATCCCAAACCACAACAAACATCCATGGCTCACCCCAGGATTTGAACCAAAAACCTTTAGCTTGCAAGGCCAGAACGCTAACCACACAGCGGTCAAGTGGGATCCGAACCCACAAAGAACACTCACACCTAACCCAAGATTCGAACCCGGTACCTTTGGTTTTCGAGACCAGAGCTCTGACAATACATCACATCTATAAGGTGGGCTTCAATTTCAAAGGGGAATTATTTCTGGAGAGCTAGCAATTGCAAATTCTTCCGCATTTGCGTATAGAATGGGAGAAACGCCTTAATCAGCCAACTCGCAACTGAAATGGGACTATCGATCAAAATCGCCTCCTTATATACTTATTTTCGAAATCTGTGATTGCAAAATGCCTACGAGAGGACTCGATCCCGTGACCTGTGGCATGTTAATTAGTGTATTTGCATCCGAAGTACGAAAAGATTTCAGTTTGATGAGAAGTGTTTTCAAAACTTAAAATTATGTGCTCATAAAGTGTTGTTCTAAAAACAAATTTTTTCTATCACAACAGATACTTTTGCTCTTAAATGTTATGCGTTTTGTTTGATGATAATGAATTCTTGTTGCATCCACTTCACGATTTCAAGCTAAAGGAAGCAAATAAGTAACATCAAAATAAATCCAGGGTTTTAGTGCTAAAACAAAATTTTACGATCGTGGAGGTAACCTCAACTAAAGGTGGGATTTTTTTAATTATAAAATACAAATTAACAATATTTTACATAATTAACCTTACAAAAAAAAAAAGCTAAATATTCTTAATTTGCGTAACTTTTAATAATACAAAACATGCATAAAGATTTATGAGTTATTATTAATCCCTTGCCTGTGACGCCCGCACTCAGTTCGGGCAACGTAAATGCGCCTGAAGTTCAGACAAGAAAAAAAATCGGTGCATCAATTCCTTTAAGCTTAAACTCAGTTTACAGTATGGCCCTCGTGTTGCACTTGCGCCGTTAAATCTCAACCAACCCAACAACAAAAAAATTCAATTTTTAGCCCGTTTTTCTCAAATATATTCCACAGGCAAGAGGTTATAATTAGTTTAAAAAAAAGTGGCTGTTCCCCGTACCAGCCCCATTACACCCCTGGTTCAAAATTTTTTACACGTAGTAGAAAGAAACCTTTCGAAAACGTCCACTACTTTTTAACTTTTACCAAAATTTAACTTAATGAAATAATCTATTTTCCAGAGTAATTAACATATGTGTGTTAAGCAATCTATTGTAATATAAAAGAGGTGAATTTATTTACTTTTATTCTCTAACTTCCCATTATAGTAGCATATTTCTCGTTAAATGTAATTATAATAATCGAACATAATGAGCAATTAATGTTGTTAATTAAAAAAAAAAAGTTGCCATTTGAGCTCAAGATGCTCTTTATCGTCTGAATGCATTTCATTGGTTGCAGGCTTGGATACTGGGAATTGTGGGAAGGAATTTGCTTGGAAATTTCATTTTCCCCGGAGACCTCATGGACGGCATACTACAATTAAGTAAGAATCGTTTCCATTGTTTCGAATTTGTTAATTTTCAATTTTAACTTCTGGAAAATACTAATTGACATGTAGACAAGACGACTGTACATTAAGAAAAACTTCTTTAACTAATCTTATCCTAATAATGTTATTTTTTTATTTCTTGGAACATTCTTTAAAAATTATAACTTTCTTCGAAAAGTGTCCAGCTTTATGTGTAAAAATCAAATAGTAATTTTATATTTAAATCTTCTATTTGTATCCGTTTCCTTCTATATTAATTTTCGTTTATTTTACTTGATTAGAATAATTTGTGTACATGGAATTCTTCCAATGGAACGATCCTAGAATTGATTTAATCCAATTTTTAGTTCGACTAACTTGAATATTATACTTTAATTTTTTAGATCAAAATAATACATGATTATAGAATTTTATATCTAAAGTATATTTAAAACTGTACGTTGATATTCAAAGGAACGCATTCATTTTAGAATGTTCTGATTTTAGAGTTTAAATTTTCTTTGCCTCGGATTCTCGCTCATTAAATTTTTATGGAATCTTTATCTGATACGTTTGCCTTGGTGTTTATTCCAGTCTTTCAGAATACATTGTATTCGAGCAATTATTCTGTTTATTTACTAATAATAGTTGTAATCTTTCTCTTTTTTTCGGGATGTTTGCTTCTTTTTCATACAGATTGATTGTTTTGAAAGGTTTTTTTTATTGAAACTTGTTGAGTGTATCACCCATAATCCATCCGTGGAATGCATCCGAACTTCACGGCCGACCAAACGGTATAGTGGTTAGCGTGCTAGCTTCTAGACCGCAAGGTTGCGGGTTCGAGTCCCGTGTTGGCATGGGTGTTTGTAAATGTATGTTGGCTTGTCTAATGACGAATGTTTCGGCGCATTATAGCCCTCGTGTTGCTGACGGCGCCAGATAATCTGAATACAACCAACCGAACTTCACGTTTTGTCGTTGGGTATCATATTTTTCAAAACAAGGGTTGTTTTTTTTAGAGTATTTCGATTCCAGTCTTGAATTCGTGCTACTGTGTTTCTTTTCATTTCTTTAATTGTATGCCGACCAAACGATGTAGTGGTTAGCGTGCTCTACCTTCTAGACCGCGATGTTGTGGGTTCGAGTCCCTTGTAAGGCATGGGTGTTTGTAAATGTATTTTGGCTTGTCAAATGACGAATGTTTCGGCGCATGATAGCCCTC
The DNA here is from genome assembly GCA_963978545.1 of Linyphia triangularis. Lineage (NCBI taxonomy): Eukaryota > Metazoa > Arthropoda > Arachnida > Araneae > Linyphiidae > Linyphia > Linyphia triangularis. Next base: position 61,040,934 of record OZ021729.1, read on the forward strand.
GTGTTGCTGACGGCCCCAGATAATCTGAAAACAACCAACCAATCTTTAATTGTATCTTCCGGGGATATTATGTCTTAAGCGCGCCTGCTGTGATGTTAGTTCTGCAAATCAGGGATTTCGTAATGAGCGAATGAGCCGATACCCAAACTAGCTTACTTTTAATACTTCGATTGTTTTTAATCTCGATATTTTAAAGAATCTTAATTTTTAGTAAACGTGCAACTGTTTGGCAGAACATGTTGAAGCCCTTGCGCCATAAAACGGCAACTAACCCTACCTAGCACAAACCTGTTGTTGAGGATAGGTTATGAAAATTCGATTGGCGCAGTGTGAGTTTGGGTGACTTAAGATTTTGAAGGGCAAGAACTGATTTTCTGTACTGTGAGGATGGTTATTATTATTATTATTTTTGGCTTTTTCTTAAAAGTGCTAAAACTAATGCCGTAGTTTCGGCGGTGTGGATAAACTTAGAGTTTCTTTTTTTTTTTTTTAAATGAGTCGGTCCGGTACACAAGTTTTTTTTATTTTTAATTTGAAATATTTAGTTTGCTTATTAAGGAATCGTTCAAAATTTCACATTAATTTTATTGATTACAATGCACTTTGACATTCTTTGTTTTGCAATTTAGATTTGCACAATTGTTTATTGCAACCAATTTCACTCGAAGTTCAAAGTAAGAAATAGCATATAGCATATTGTGATTTAATTAAACTGATTACTATAAAACAATTCAATTATTAAAATTCTTAAGCAAAACTATTTAATGATTGTAATTAATTATTAAATATAAATATTTAAATAATAAAGTAAATTAAATTTTAAATAAAGTATTTCAATTATTTTATTAACGAATATTATTAAAATTTAGTTAATGATAGTGAAAAAAAATTCTTCCTGGAGCAGTGTTATGTAGTTCAGTAGTGTTTTTTATTTCCTCATTTAACCAACCATTACAGTACCACTTAGCTATTTTTTTTTTGTATGCCAAAAATGGTGGATTGGATATTATGTATATACCATAATATTATTTCAAATCGTAAAATTCTCCCTCAATAAAGAGTGAACTAGCGAGTATAACTAGTGACTAAGTTTCAGCTCGATTCAAAGTTTCTAAATGTGCAGCTGTACTTAATGAACATTTTAAAATGACACTCAATTTTATACTAAGAACAACATTTAATTGAAATCAATCGAAAGAACAGTTAATAACATCTAAGAAATATGGGTTAGGTATGGAAATTGTAATCAACATAAATCCTGTAGATATTGCGATTCAAATTATCGAAACCCACTGTCATAGTAGAGACATGTTCGATAACGTAATATTGAAAAATTACCCTATCAAGAGTTCTTTTTGTAAGTAAAAAGTAAATATCAAGAGTTCTTTTTGTTATAAATTCTCAAGACTAGCATTATCTTTCAACATTTTTAAACACTCGCATCCTTTTATATTTCTAGAATTTTTGGAGTTATTATTCATATCTGCAATACTTTTTAATTTTTCTTCTGCTGTAATTCTTTGTGAAAATATGGCCTAACCGGCCAATTCATTTGAAAGATACCATATAAGCTTTTTCGAAACTTTTTTCAGCTGCAATTCCAATTTTAGATTAAATTATCTTTTACTTTTTAATGTTTTCTTGTAAGTTCAGCTTCAGGTGACCAATAGACGCTTTAGAAGCTAGTGGGGCTTCTATCCATGTTCCATGTCTTTACTATACAAAAAAAGCATTAAACTGTACTAATCGCTAGAGTTGCATTTCTTCTCTCTATTAGTTATATGGAAAACTTCTTGCTGATCTCTGAATAGAAGGTTTAAAAATGAATAGGAGTTTAGCCATCCTCTGTGGATGATGAATAAACCCTCTTCTCTCTAAAGGATTTTCTCTAGTGGATTGTCCAAAACAATTAATGTCAGATTACTTTTTTATAATCATCTCTAATCATCACAGATTTATTCAGAAGTTGAAAGGAAGGCTACATTTGAAACTTTAAACTCTTTAGCGTCTTCTTTCAGTTCTAAACCCTGAAAATTTATTTGTGCACTCCTTTTTCAAACGGTTTTAAGTCTGTTAAAGAGGAAAACTGCTGGGGAGCATGAGGGCCTATAGCATCACAACTTAAATAACTTAGCCAATAGTAGTTGTATGACATGGTGCCGACAGAATAGTCACAATAGTTCACATCTGATTTTTTTCTCCAAATTAATGCATGCCTCTTATACACAACCAGTAGTTATACTCGTAGTATCAAAACTTTGTCCAAATTTAATTCTCAACTTGCCATTGCCTTGCATAAAAACAATTTTTGAAATATATTTCGCTGTTCTTCCACCACTCAACTTTGAGACACTAAAAAGTTTTTCGATACCATCTCACGAACCATGTACAGGCAAACGATCAATCTTTCTTAATCCAAAAAGATTTTGGCAAAAGTTTGCCGTTCCAATGAAGGGCTATAGGACAGTAAAATTTGAATTTATTCATTGCTTGAGTCAGCGCATTCTTTTCTAGCTTTTTTTCTTGATTTTTGACCACTCTTTAAAAAGGAAACTTTCGAGGAGCATGCCCCAAAGCTGCGAACACTGGAACAATCAAACGAAGTGCTTCAAGATCAGACGGTCTTTTTGATTCTATGGATATTGCCAGATACCAGTGGATAACTGTTGACAAACTATATTGCATGCATTAAAAAACCATATTTTTTTTTTACAAATGTAGACATGTGTTCTTTTTAGCTTAAAACTCGGAAAATTATGCGAAATTACAAAAAAGTGTAAAAATGAATGGCAATGTTCATTAAGCGCCACCTTCTTACAGGAGTAGGAAGCTAAGATTTTAGGAGAATAATCCTATGGGTAAATGGCCGACCAAACGGTATAGTGGTTAGCGTGCTGGCTTCTAGACCGTGAGGTTGCGGGTTCGAGTCCCGTGTTGGCATGGGTGTTTGTAAATGTATGTTGGCTTGTCTAATGATGAAATGTTTCGGCGCATTATAGCCCTCGTGTTGCTGACGGCGCCATATAATCTGAATACAACCAACCAACCTATGGGTAAATGTAAAAAGATTAGGGGGTGTCTTGGTCTGTAGCTGAAACAAATAATTTTGAACTACCCGATTGGTGCTAGAATTCATATGCGCTCCAAAACAATACATTATACTTTAAAGCACTTTTTCTGTACTTCCTTACATTGAAGACTTCAGAATTAAATTTTTAGTATTTTAAAGACAATTAATTACCTTTCTCATTTCAAAAGTTATAACAAGCCGAATTGAATGATTTTCGGAATAATTTTGATTTTAGCGAATTGAACTTCTAAAAAAATGCAACATTTTTCAATCGTATACGGAGATGACAAAATGAAAACGAAAGCATTTTTAAGGTTGAAATATCTTCTCAAAGATGTAAAAGACAAAGAAATTGGAGGTGATCCAGTTTGAGATAAATGGTTGTGAAAAAGGATTAAATTAAAAAATTTAACATTTTGCATACATTTAAAGCCTTGTAAAGTATTAAATATTAACAAAAAAGTAAAGATGCTAATTGAAGTGTTCAAAAAGAGGTTTATAGTTTACCAACTGCCCATTTATTAGTATCTCAATTGTATTTAACTATGATATAGAGCTCTTGAAAGTATGGGAAATATTCTTAGATGCTAGTTTTTTTGTCTACTTTGATGGCTATTTTTATAGCAGTTTTTGAGAATTGAGTACTGTATGCAGTATTTTCTTAAGCAATAGTAAAAGTTAATAAACCAAAATTAGGTTTCAATGTTTATCTTTTTTAATTCAAAAGTTATAACCGGCCAAAGTTGAAATTTTTTTTGCAATCAGTATGGATTTTGTAAAGTGACCTTCACTAAAACGACTGCGGATCCTTAGCCTGTCTATATATTAAGCTGACACTTTCCAAAATTTCCTCTATGAGTTGTTTGAACAGTGTGTAAAAATCTCATCAAAATCGAAAAGGGTCGAGCAGGAACCATTTAGGTCATTTTGGTATAAACTATGTAAAAAAAAAATTAAAACCAGTTTTCTGTACTTCATTGCTGGAGAAAACTTCAGTAATCATCCGGGCTAGGAAAATCAAAAGTTTTTAATTTTTTGCCAAATTATACGTCATGGAATTTTTTGATTAATTTTCCTGAAATCAGCATCCAAAAATCTATCTGTATCAGCTATTGGTTTCTTAAAATTATTTTGCTTGCAGGCCTGCATTGTTTCTAATATATGAGATACTATAGAGTGCATAGCCAATGTACAGAGTGGCCACAGTGGAAATCAGGGAAATGTTGGGGAGCTTTCTGATTCTGGAAAAAATCAGGGAAATCGGGGAATATTCTTTCTTTTGATGGCACGTTTCACAGTTCATCCTTATTTTGGTGCCATTTATCCGGAGAATTGTGGCGATAATCGTTAAAAGTTTAATGTTACGGAACAATTTAAACTTTTCATTACCGCCAAAACTATTTTTTAAAAATTTGCATATTATCTTTTTATCATATATGTTCTATTTGATCACACATTTGGAAAAGTTGGGAAAATGTAAACACAAATTTGTCGTAAAATCAGGGAAATTTTTAGAAATCCATCGGGGGGATTATTAATCAGAGGGAACTTTTTTCCTGGATTTTGTAGCCACCCTAATGCAGCTTCTTTTTGTTTAACATAGGATTGGGATTTTAAGGCATTCTCATCTACTTGTGTTGCTGTTGAGGAGGATCTTAGCTTAGTTGACTACTGCCATTTAGCAAGAAGCTCCATGGGGAAAATGTGAACCTTTGTTACCTGAGGTATAGTACCTTTTTGATAATAACTTCTGATATCAATCAGGGTTTGTTTTGGGACTTCTGACTGTCTATTTCTTCCAATTACTGGGGTCTCCTTTCGCCTTACAATTCTTAATACTTTTTGTTGTTTTTTCCTGAAAATTCCTTGAATTGTACTTATTCCTTTTATTTCACTTATTCCTAAAAAAATTAAAAACACCGAAAATTCTCCGATTTTCCTCCAAAACCTGCAGAAAGAAAAAACAATATTCATCCGAAGGAGATAATATTTTATGAAATTTTAATTATTTACACTTTAATTATTGTTTCAACCTATTTAAAATTGTACCTAAACTCATGTTAGTATAAGATTAAAAGGTGAAACTGTATTCTTTTTGAAGTACTTTGAATGTAGATTAAAAATTAAATATTTGAATTTAATTAAATTCACATGTTTGTCAAAATAGTATAATTGTTTGACTTGTAGAACTGTTTTTTTGCTAAAAAGATCTTTGACGTTATATTTTTTAAATTGGCAGTTTATTGCCGATATTCAGACAAGCTTTGGAAATAATATATTTATGTTAAGAGTTTCTGTCCAATTTTAAAGAAGTATCCCTAAATTTAAAAAAAAATTTCCCTAACATTCCTTCCTAAATTTTTTAGAAAGGCTGCCAAGGGCTGCATTCGCCTTAAAATTGTTAATATTCTATAAATTTTTGTGTCTTCCTATAATTCTTAAAATTGAACCTACATTTTTCGATAATTCTTAAAAAAGATGAAAAATCTCATTCTCCGCCTATTTGATAGAGATTACTGTTTCCTCAGCAAATTTGCATCTTAAAAATTAACACACCTGTTTTTGTAGTCAAAAAGAGCTCAAATTTGCTGACTGATTTTTAAAAGCCAAATTTTCTATTGACTTTATACTGAATGAATGAGATGTTAAGAATTATATCTTTGAAAATATAAAATTCTCTCCTCCCATTCTCTTAACGGTATAGTGCAGTGATTCTCAACCACTGTGCCGCGGCACTTTTGCGTGCCACCAAATTCTTAAAGTGTGCCGCCAAATTTTAGAAATGTATATAGTAAAAATTATAATGCTTTTTTTTATAACGAGTAAAGTTTAAATTAAAGAAAAGTATTTATATAAATATGATTATTGTAACGAAGGTTTTTCACTTTCACCGCTTCGTTACATATTTCTCTGTGTCTCGTTTTTGACCTATTTTTTTTCTTAGATATAAATTTTTTTTATTGGGTTCGTAATCCATTTGTGATAAAGAATACTTCTGTATTTAATTAACTTTGAATGAAGAGGAAGAACTAATTTCGCTTTCAAATAATCGAGATTTAATTTAAAAATATTCCAAAGAATCAATTCATTTTGGATTAACATTAGATCCCATGATAGCCAAAAAAGCTTTAAAAATATTATTACAATTTTTTACGCCTTATTTGTGTGAATTCCGATTTTCAGTATTAACCAAAATAAAAACGAAAAAAAGATTGAGACTGTTAAATGTAGAAGACGATATGAGAGTAGCGTTGTCATTTTTACGACCAAATATAAATGAAATTATCAAAAAACACCAAGCTCAAATTTATCATTAAAAGTATTCTTATTATTCATTTGTAATTAATCCCTTAATAAATGTACTGTTGTTTTTGTAGTACATATTATTTTATTTAAATTCCAAATTATTATCATAAACTATTTTATACAGTGTATTATAGGTAAGTAAACAACTTTTAAACTTATCTTTTTCTTTGTTTTCCCTCCAAATTTTGAAGTCGTTAAAAGTGTGCCGCGACTGAAAATAGGTTGAGAATCACTGGTATAGTGGTTAGTGTGCTAGCTTCTAGACCACAAGGTTGCGGGTTTGAATCCCGTGTAAGGCATGGGCGTTTGTAAATGTATGTTGGCTTGTCAAATGACGAATGTTTCGGCGTGTAGCGACATCAAATAACAGATAAAACTTCTGTGCAGTGGAGTACTCTTTTGCACAGAGGTAAAGTATCTGGCTCGAGATCTAATGGTCGTCGGATCAAATCACGCCGTCGCCCACAACGAAAGCTTACCTCACGCTTTACTGGTGACCCGGAAGTGACACAACGATGCCAACTAGCATCACAAACCTCCAACTCCGATCAGACATTGATCAACAGTATCGCTCCTTCGTCGCTGCGAGGAAGCTGCGTAGCGACATCAAATAACAGATAAAACTTCTGTGCAGTGGAGTACTCTTTTGCACAGAGATAAAGTATCTGGCTCGAGATCTAATGGTCCTCGGATCAATTCACGCCGTCGCCCACAACGAAAGCTTACCTTACGCTTTAGGCGCATTATAGCCCTCGTGTTGCTGACGGCGCCAGATAATCTGAAAACAACCAACCTCCCATTCTCTTATATAAAAAAAAAAAATTGGGGAACTTTTGGTAACAATGAATTTAATTCTTTTGCTTCAATGTTCTAGACACATTTTTTTCAGTTTATTTCTATTTTACTATAAGTTGTTGAAAGAGTAATTCTAATAAAGCTACATCAATAATTAAGCTTTTTTTTTAAGAAGATTAGCAATGTTAGACTGTAAAGATAATGAAAACTAAATCCATCCTTCCTAATTCTACTGGTTAGCGTGCTAGCTTCTAAACCGCGAGGTTGTGGGTTCGAGTCCCGTGTTAGGCATGGGTGTCTGTAAATGTATGTTGGCTTGTTTAATAACGAATGTTTCGGCGCATTATAGCCCTCGTGTTGCTGACGGCTCCAGATAATCTGAAAACAACCAACCTAATTCTACTGTAGAACCAGTCAAAGTAAAATTCTTTCATTGCTACTTTTAAGAAATAATCCAGGGCTGTGGGTGCTTTTTTTAACAAAATGCTTAAGAACTTTCTTACATGCTGAAAGATCTTTTGCAAAAATATTTTGAAAAATTTCCAAAATTATCGAAACAAGTAGGCTGAAGATGTGAGAAGTATTTTTCTATTTGATATTAGGCATAAAATAGCTTTATATTTAAAGTTAATAATGATTTTATAATGAGTGTTTTAAATGTGTTAACAAGAAATAGAACTCGTAGCACTTTGCTAAAATAAAAATTGTGATCTGTAGCTTTTTTGCTGAGGAAACTTTGTATCCCAGCTTAAACACTGAAATGATTAGTTATTTAATGCAGCTCTTGGCAGAAAACATGAAACATAAGGATCGTAAATTAAGAATAAAAAAATAAAAATTGGACTTTATTTTAGTATAAAAAGGACTTGAATGTTCGGAACTGAGGGTTGGTTTTTAGCTAATATTTTTAAAATTCTTATTAAATCCTTTATATTAACTTCGATTTTGTGTTTGTAAATCTTTGGAGGACTAATTAATCAACTTGCATTTATCAGGGTTTCCACGGTCATTGAAAGTCATTAAAAGTGCTTAATATTTTTTAACCTGTTTTCAAGGCCTTGAACGTCCTTGAAAATGCTTAGAGGTCCTTAAAAGTCCTTAATTTTTGTGTACGTTGACCAACTTCACAATTTACAAAAATGCAACTCAGACTTGCTATCCCCGCTTGTCCGCCACTTATCCTCACTTTATCATAATTTTCTGACATATTTGTATTACACATGCGCCAACTTGTAACTGTTTTGGTAGAAAATACTTCATGAAAAAATTTTATACGGACATGATGCCTAAAAAAAAAAATTTAAGGGTCCTTAAAAGTCATTGATTTTCATTCTGTGATTTGTGTGAAAACCCTGTTTATCCATTGGATCTGAAACTTGACAGATAGACTCGTTGTCAATGACAATGCATTCCATCAAGTTTTGGGTGGTAAAGAAAAAATATGTAATGGTACGGATTGGTGATTTTCTATGTAATGGTGAGATACTACGAAAACTTAACCCGAGTTGAAAATTGTTTAAGTGAGTTGCAATTGCACATAAAAGTTGGGAATATAAAGAATTATCGTTTGTTAAATTTCTTTTACTTTAGCGAGTGACAACCAACATGAGTTTTGTAATAAAATAAAGATGGATGTTTTACTGGCGTTTTAAAATTATTTAAGTAAATAAGATTTAATAAAGAGACTAAACTTGGTACGTTTAAGTCGCATTTGATATGCTAGGTATAAGCTCAAGAGCGTTCGGTCCCTTTTCTAAAGATTCGTTCAGCGAACAATGGCCTTTTTCTCTACTTGACGCGTCGAAGACTGTTAGTACTTTAGTTGTTGCATTTCCGTCTTTAAAAATCCCTCTATGTGGCAGATAAGAAGATAGTTGAGAATTCTTCAGGAGGCACTACTTCAATTATGTCTTCTTGCAGCCACTCTTCAAAAACTGCATTGTACGAGTCATTTATTTTGTGCAATTAATTTCTCAGTCTTTTCTAATCTTCTTTCAGATAAAACTTTGTTGCCATGAAGAATATCTTTACACTTCCAAGGTAATTTTATTTCATACCTGCCATCTTCAATCGTCATGGTCTTTATAAGATTTTCTCTCTCAGCATGTTCAAGCTCTATTTTGCTTTTTGGCTCATATGGATCTCGGATACCAATAGCTTCTAAATTCCATATCCATATATAAAGAATTTTAATATAATTACTGCTATATTTGCAAGATTAAATCGGCTAGAAATATAACTAGTTCATTGAAGAAACGAAAAGAATACTTTAATGCAGTTAACACATTCACATAACATACGGTAACAAAAATGGCAAGAAGAACAGAGAAGAAGTTGCAGTGCTTACAGATTCAAAGAAACAAAAGATATTACAGTTGAAGTTACATGGATATTTTGATATATTCAACACTTCCTCTCAAAATATACTGTGCACATGAGAAGAAACAAATACATCATTTAGAATTTACATGCATTCCCATCATATCTCTTAAAGTTTCAAAAGATGAACGTGCCAATGGCTTAGTCATAATGTCTGCAATCTGATGCTGTCCATCAATGTGTTCAATATTCAGCACATTTTCACGAAACTTCTCACGAATAAAGTGAAACCTGACTTCAATGTGCTTGGATCGCTTGTGAAACTCTGGGTTTTTCGCAAGCTTAATGGCACTCGCATTATCCACTAGAAGAGTTGGCGTGTGCTTCAACTGAGTAATCTCTCCCAACAGTCGTTTCAGCCATATGACTTTGGTAGCTTCACTGGCTGCCACATATTCCGCTTCTGTTGATAGCACCACACTTTTCTGTTTCTGGCTACTCCATGTAATAGCTGCACCAGCATATTTACACAAAACCAGAACGTGAGCGTCGAGTCTTCACATCACCAGCATAGTCAGTATCACTGTAGGCTTCAAGTTCTCCTGGGCGGTAATCACAGCGATACAACAGTCCCTGAGAAATTGTCCCTTTGAGATATCTGAAGATTCTCTTGACTGCCTGCCAATGACAAAACAATGAGTTCTCCAAATTCTCAGACACAACACTAACAGCGTATGCTATATCTGGACGTGTTGCTGTGGCAAGGTACATCAGACTGTCTACAGCCTCTCGATAGGGTACTTTTTCATTTAGTTGTGTATCATTTATCTCAGATTTTTCACTAGGAGTTGCAACCGAATTCACATCAGTCATTCCAAATCTGTCAAGGATTTTCCTCGTATAACTACTTTGAGCAACAAAGATTGAACCATCATTCAATTTTTCTATGTGCATACCGAGGAAACAGTCCAATGATCCAACTGTTATCTGGAACTCAGTTTTCAGCTTTCGAATAAATTCGATAATTTCAATATCATTAGTACCAGCTACTAGTCCATCGTCTACATATATTGCAATAAGAAGCTTCTTACCACTTCTAATTCTGTAGAAACAAGGGTCAGCAGTGCTGCAGGTCATACCTTGATTTTGAATAAAGTCCACAAAACGTTTATTCCAACATCACAGAGCTTGTTTTAAGCCATAAAGACTTCGTTCAAGTCTGCAAACCCGTCCTGATCGAACGCTGTAGCCTTCATGTTGTTTCATGTAAACTTCCTCTTGAAGTTCACCATACAAGAAAGCAGTTTTAACTTCGAATTGGTGGAGGTGCAGGTTTTCAGATGCTACAACACTCAAAACAGTCCTGATGGTGTCAAACCTGGCAACAGGACTAAACGTTTCATCATAGTCAATGCCTTGCTTTTGACTATAACCTCTCGCCAAAAGTCTGGCTTTGTATCTGTCGACAGTACCATCACCTTTTGTTTTGACTTTTAATACCCAGCGATTTGATATCAGCTTCTTTCCAGGAGGCAGGTCCACTAGATGCCATACTTTGTTTTCAGCCAAAGATTCCATTTCTTCATTCATGGCGCATTGCCAATGTTCTGCATCCTCAGATGCCATAGCCGTAGCCTAGGAATCAGGAACACCACATTCAGCTAGAAGAACATAATCTTTCAAATATACTGGCATTTTGACCTAACGTTTGGTACTCACTTGCTCGCTGGATTCAGTATCTTCATCTGTATCCTCTGCGTTTTCTAACACATCTTCACTAGAGGTGGAGGTAACATCTGGACTACTCTCAACATTTCCTTGTCGAACAGTCAATTGTACTGTTTTCTCCAGTATTTCTTCCCTCTTGAAGATAACATCTCGACTGAGAATAACTTTATTTTCATTTGGCAGCCACACACGATAACCATCTCGATCACCACAATAGCCAACACAATATCCTTCGACACTCTTTGTCCCATTTCCGTCTTCTTTGCTTAGGCACATGGACAAAACACTTAGTTCCAAAGATTCGTTAGTGATCAATGTTTACAATGTCTTTACCAAGCCACAATTCTGAAGGTGCTTTGCCTTCTACTGTAGTAGGTCCAGTCCTATTCAAAGTGTAAACTACAGTATTATCAAGCTCTGGGCTGAAGCAGTTAGGTAACTCCTTGGTATGCAATATGGATCTAGCACTTTCAACCAAGGTTCGGTTCTCCCTTTCAATTGCGCCGTTTTGCTCGGGGGAGTATGGCATAGTAACCCGAATGTTGATTCCTCTGCCATGCAGAACTTTTTGAACTCCTGTGTTGTCAAACTCTTTTTCACCATCACTTAAGAACTCTTTAATAGTGATTCCAGATGTTTGTGCTTCATTCAGGAAGATATTTAGACAGTCTTTGACTTCATCCTTCCTACGAATAAAAAATACTCGTCGAAACTTAGAGAAATCATCTTTAAAGCACAGGAAGTACTTAGAACCACCCACTGAAGTTTCTTGCATGGGTCCACATAAGTCAGCGTGAATTAATGCTCCTGCTTCTGTAGGTCGATTTGGTCTGACTCCAAAACTGGCACGATGCTGTTTCCCAAACATGCAGCCTGTACACATTTCATTTGTGACATCCACATTTATGCCAAATTTCTTCAAGGTTTTCTGAACATGTCTTTTATTTTGGTGATAGTCATTCATGCCACAGCTGTGCAGTTTCATCCTTCGTGGCAATATATATTTCAGCAGCTACTTCAGGTAAACACACTCTCAATTGCAAAGCATAAAGGCCTTTAAGAGTTCTTTTCCCCACAAGGCGGACATCATTGTCCTTGGTGAACATGCACTTCATGTTGTCTGCTTAAAAATTGTAGCTCTTGTCAATAGTTTGGCCAATGGAAAACAAATTTCTTCCAACTTCAGGGACATACCAAACATGAGAGAGATGATTCTTTTCCCATTTGCCCTTAATTTTCATTTCAACATTAACAACACCCTGCCCATAGGCTAAAATTGTGCTATTGTTCCCTACCTGAACTTGTTTTGGTGAAGCAAATAACTCGTAGCTTATGAAGTAATTCTTAAATCTTGTCATGTGTGCAGAGGCCCCAGAATCTGCTAGCCAAACTTCCTCCTCTGAAACGCCTTCCATTGTGCAGACAAAAGCATTTCCTTGTTTTGAATATTTGCTTGTTGCATCTGTGGGCTTTTCAATCACTTTGGTGCAGCTTCTAGCAAAATGTCCACTTTGATTGCATTTGAAACACCTTTTATTGTGCTTTCCACCTTTTGGATGACTGGATTTCGGAGCAATCTTGGCGACAAATGCGGTGCATTCCTTTGGATTTCCAGGAAGTCTCATTTCGATTAATCGTAATCTCTGTCAGTTTGTTGACAGTACGATCTTCAATGGAAATAGATTCCCATACACTCTTGAATTCAAAATACTCCGGCGGAAGTGTAGACATAATCCTGCTCATAAGCAGCAATTCAGGAAGTTCAGTTTCTACTAGCCTCTTTAGCTCGTCATTCAGCTCACAAAAATTTCTTTGCAGCCGTGCAATATGAGTGGCCATATCTTCTGTTGAGATCTTCTCGCTACTAAAAAACTTCTCCATCAAGCGATCAACCCGCTGACCCGAACTCTGTTCGTAAATGGATAACAGCTTCTCCCATATTTTATGTGCAGTATCGCAAGTGGACGTCAGTTCGCAGTTCGAATCGTCCATACTTCCAACAAGAATAAGCTGGGCCAGAGCGTCTTTTTTCTTGAACGCACTAATCATCTCGGCAGTTGTGTTTTCTTCCTCTGGCTGCTTCTTTTCGCCCTTGGCGATGTCAAGCACATCATGATGCCGCAACAGAAGTTCTACTTGTCTCCATTTCGTCCAATTTCTCAAACCCTCCAGTTTCTCTATCTGAGCCTTAAAATCCATTTCTTATTTCTCGTTGATGATAGAAATCACTCAATGCAAATAAAAAAATTCGTTAAACGATTTCGTAGACTTCAAACCAAAACTGAATCTTCACAATGAACAAAGCCTAATTACACTATAACAGCCGTTAAAGTTTACCAAAAGTTTCCGTACAGTGGCATCCATATAAAGACTTTATAATAAAAGTTTTGTTAATGGTATTTTTATACGTTATTCTGCTTAGCCATTTTATTCATTGTTTATCAAAATGGCTGTCTGTATAGAGGGGAATGAGTGTATGATCAACCTAGAAGTAGATTTTATAGATTTTGGAAATAATGAATTATCTTGCAACTAGCCTTTTTCAGCATCTAACATAAATGCAAATATCATTATCGTAACCTTTCTTCATCCTGAATAATATGAATGTATGATTGACAATGAAATGTATGATTCACAGATTTTCTTAAGGTAAAGCTTGTAACTAAGTTGATATTCATGAATTTCTCTCTTTCTTCAGATAATGAGCTTCACAAGTTGGCAGAGGCTCTTTGGATTTGAAGATCACAAGAATCAGAGACCAATTGAATTCTGTTGGATGACCAGGATAAGTAGAATTTTAATTTTATACAAGCTTTGTGCTTCAAAGTATGACTGTAAAGTAATACTGCGAGAGTATGTGACTGTAGAGTGTTATGCATTACTAGCTGCATAGCCTCTTATTGCGGAGACCCGCCATAGGTGTCTTAAGACCCAACTTTTGGCTCTTATCGATCAGGCTAACTTTGCTTGCTGAATGGTTCTTTGCTACATAAACAGCTCACTTTGCTAGCTAAAAAGTTAATTGGCACATAAGCACTGGCTCACTTCGTTCATTGAAGAATTCATTGCTACACAATCACAGGTCTGCTTCGCTCATTGAAAGGTTCATTACTGCGTAAGCATAAGTTCGCTTCACTCGTTGAAAGTTTAACTGATGTGTAAACCCTTACCCCTGTTGAGAAACAAAACACTATCCCCCATTAATACAATAATACAACACCTCTTACCTCTGAGGATATTTTAACAGTGTTTGCTAAAAGTCCAATTGGAAGGCCAAAATTATTTATGTTGAAAATTTCAGAGCTGTAAGCTGATTAGAAGTTGTTTTGTAAAAAAAAAAGTATTAAAAAGTTAAATTTTAAAATTCTGTTTTTAAAAAGTAAAGGCCAAAACTGCATATGTTTGTTGAAAGTTTCATAGCTCTACACCTGTTTTAAGTAGCTTTTATAGAGGTAAAAACTGTATTTTATAATTATTGAGAGTTGCAGAGTACTGTTAAGGTTCGCTGTGAGTTAATGCTAAAAAGATCCCAGAAATATTGGGTTGTTCGGAAAGTAATTTCGTTTTTTTTGGGGAACATAAAAGACAATTTTCGTATAATGAATAAATATTTTATTAAATTATATATTGGCCATTCTGGTCCAACACCTTTTGCTATCTTTCTGGCAGTAACATGATTCCCCGCTCATAAAAGTTTTGGTCCTTGCTGTCAAAAAACTGATTCAGGTGGTTTTTGACATCTTCATTTGAGGTAAAGGTTTTACCATCCAAAAAATTTTGCAGGGACCGTAACAAATAATAATCGGAAGGCGCCAGATCTGAAGAATATGGTGGGTGTTGCAGTATGTCCCATCCAAGCTGTAAAAGCTTTTGGCGAGTGACCAAACTTGTATGAGGCCTCGCGTTGTCTTGAACACTACACCCTTCCTGTTGGTTAATTCTGGCCTCTGCTTAAGCGCATCATTCAATTTGTCCAGCTGATGACAATAGACTTCCGAATTAATAGTTGTATTGTCCGGTAAAAGCTAAAAAAAAAAAAAACGATTCCTTTGAAATCCCACCAAACGGACAGTATCACCTTTTTTTGGTGAATGTTGGCTTTTGAAACGCTTTGAGCCGGTTCATCTTTTCTGCTCCATGACCTCTTGCGTTTCACATTGTTGTATACGACCCATTTTTCATCCCCAGTAATAATCCGCTTCAAAAATGGATAATTTTCCTGACGTTTGAGGAGCGAATCACACACGTCAACGCGACGTCACAAATTTCGCTCCGTAAGAACATGGGGCACCCACACATCGAGCTTCGAGGTTAAGCCCAGGCCTTTCAAGTGGCCATAAACAGTCGAATTCGACAAATTTAACCTCTCACCAATCTCTTGTGTGGTTATTCGCCGATTTGCATCAACTAATGCCTTTGTCTTGTCTTTATCAGCTTCAACTGGCCTTCCCGAACGTGGTGCATCTTCGGCATCAAAATTGCCGGATCGAAACTTTGCAAGCCAGTTCTGGCACTGGCGTACTGTTAACACGCCTTCTCCATACACATCCGTCAATTTTTTTCTCGCTTGGACAGCATTTTTACCTTTTCTACAGTAAAAAAGTAAAATATGACGAAAATGCTGCTTATTGCTCTCCATATTTAAAAGGGCACCAACCGAAAACTACTGCGTAGAATTAATAGAATTTTTTCACACACAAGCCTTGCGATATCAGCTCTCAAGACATATAATGGTTATGCGCCTTAAGTGTGAAGTTGGTTTCGAAAAAATGTAATTAATTCCTCTGACGGGGAAAAACGAAATTACTTTCCAAACAACCCAAGACATATTTTTGGTTTGGAGGCGTAACACTTTACAATGTGAAGGGACTCGGATTTTGATAAATCTGTATCAAATTTGGAATATAATATGCTTTGGTTTTTATTTGGTTGCCATGGAAACTAGCAAGTCCAATCAACGTCTCGAACCTGTTAAAAATTGCGTTAGTTTTGTGACCAGTTCTTGTGGTATTTTTTTTTCCCCTTCTGTTTCAAAAGTTTTTTTTCCCCCTCGAAAATCTTACTGCAGGATGGTAAAATATTTTCTGTTACCATACAGAAACCTCCATTAAAACTTGGATGCATTTTACAATTCTAGTTAATACATTGTATTAGGGATTGAATGTATGTTCGGTGATAATTTTCTGGCATTTTTTGTGTGTGTGATAACTTGGGACTTTAAACCTAAAATATCTCCACAGTAATGTTAAATATTTTCAACAACAATATAATAAGTTTAAGTTGAGTTTATTTAACCTAATAGTGTAGAAAAATTATATTCATAATCAATAAAAGAAAATATAGGTTCTTTTCTTCTGATAATTTTTATTTTGTAAAATTTTTTTAATTAGGTAACCTTTCAAGATGTATTTCAAAATTAATTTAGTTATTTAAATAAAATAGTTGTGAAAGCTATTATAAATCGAACAATAATTAATGAAATTTACAAAGAGTTAATATATAATGTAATGACTTGATTTATCAAATAAATGATAAAAAATCTTCTATATATTCCCAAGTTAGATAAGTTTGTCAAAAAAATGTACTTGTTGCATGTTTCCAAAGTACACGAAGGCTCGACGTAAGAGAAAAGGTCATCGACAATGCTGCATCTTCTAAAGGCAAAGCCATTGTATCATTGTTTTGAATTATATTTTAAGTATTGGCCCTGAATGTTGCAAATATTTATATGTAAATTTTTTATCAAGTGTAAACAAAAGTCACACAACAAAGCAAGTAATGATCAAGAAAGTTTTTTGTTTTTTAGTCAGTTTTGATGCTAGGGCCTTTTTTTTTTTTTTTCGTTGTTAGATTAATTGTTCAAAATTTTAGATAGTTATTGGTAGCAGGGATAGAAAGCCAAGAGACTGGGTGGGAAGAGGAGAGCATTTAGTGTAATGCCTCCTATTCTACCCTCTTAAGGATAAACCTCATATTTGCAGTTGGCTTTTCTATGGATCATCCATATTAAATCCAATTGCAGATACTACGTTTGTCCTTAAGAGGGCAGTATTGTCGGCCGGACAGCAGACAACATAAAATCAGTTCACGGACTAGGCCCCAGTATAAACAGACTGAAGGAGGTTATCTCTGGACCTGGGGCCTTTATAGCTCCTTCTATTGAAGTCCGTGGTCTGTTGTGTTGGTCTGTCTTTTGAGCGATGCCTGACATGGCAGGGGGTGTCCGCTTCCAGAGACGGATTCCTCCAGGGTCGTCTGCCTGTCCAGAGCCTTGCAAATCAGGGTACCTGTGGCCTATCTGGATACCCAATCATGACGCGTCTGGTTTAGACACCCTCACCCTTTCTCTTTGTGCTTCAGAGGGGAGTTGGGGATAATTTCTGGTAGTTTGACAATATTTCTGTCTGTTTTTACTAAGCAATTGCTTTGCCGTGTGGTTTTTGTCAATTGGAGGGCTAAATGGAGGAAGGGAGTATTTAAATTACACAAAAAAAATCTGAGTTTTTGCAATACGTAAGGATATTAGGTTTTAGAAAAACTTCTCAACTCATATTCTGGGTTTCTAAAATACTTTATGAAGAAGGGTTGTATTTATAAATGAGTATTAAGGCAAAACATTTGAGAACTAATATCTCAAAAGTTAGTTCCTGATATACACCCTATTCCTCTACTTAAACCTGCAATTTATTGGATATTGTTAATGTGTTAATATTACTGTTTTTAAAAAGCATATTTTTGTTACAATTTGTATTTTAAATGCACAACTAGTTGTCTTTCAACTATGTACTTTTCCAAAAATTACAAATTTAGTATTTATTTTGAATGAGAATATAAATTTTGTTTAATGTAATTAATTAAATATACAACTATTATTAAAATATAACCTCAATAGAAAATTGCATTAATATTGAAAAAAAATTGGGGATTTTTCATTTTGCATATTTATTATTTTTGGCTTTTTTAAACTAAGTCTAACCTGGTGTCATCCCCGACTAGTTGTACTTATTTTACACAAACCCATTGCAAACGGTCTAGTACCAGCAGTGAAAGTTGTACCTTCATGGTACGGGGAGTAGCCTTTGGAGACGGAATGCATGGGGGAGTGTCAGTATCAACTATTTATTGATGTTTTTAATACTCTTTCTTATTTTATGCACATCCACTGCAAACGATCTAGTACCAGTAGCGAAAGTTGTACTTTTATGTGGTACGGGGAGTAGCTTCTGGAGACAAACTGCAGTAGAGTGGTGTGCATACATATTAGTTTTCAGTTATTCACCTGAACTGCTGATTAGTATTTTAAAAATTAATCAATTACAATACAATCTATGTTAAAAAATAGTTTTTTGTACTAAATATTTGCAACATATTATTTGTCAGCTCCCTCTATTCCATTTGTAAATTTCATTTATTTTGAAACATGAAAAAAGCACAGCATCCAGCTTTCAAACTAAATATTATGATTTTATGTTCAAAATTTAAGTATATAGTCATTGGACATGAAATGGGAAAAAAAAACTTGTCCAATGTACCATCAATCTTTATGTGCATTTCATTAATTTTAAGTGATTGTAATCTTTAAGAGGAGAAGATAAACCCTCTTACAAACTAAATATGATTACGTAATTGAAATTTAAATGACTGGTCATTGGACAATAAATCAAAAAAAAAAAAATCTTGTCCAATGTACCATCAATGTTTATGAGTATTTCATTAATTTTAAGTGATTGTAATCTTTAAGAGGAGAAGATAAACCCTCTTACAAACTAAATAGGATTACGTAATAGAAATTTAAGTGACTGGTCATTGGATAAGAAAATACAAAAAAAAAAATCTTGTCCAATGTACCATCAATGTTTATAATATATATTTTATTAATTAATAAGTGGTTGTTATCTTTAAGAGAAGAGAAACCCTCTTACGAACTAAATATGATTATGTAATAGAAATTTAAATGACTGGTCATTGGACAAGAAATCAAAAAAAAAAAAAAAAAATCTTGTATAATGTACCATCCATGTTTATGAGTATTTCATTAATTTTAAGTGATTGTAATCTTTAAGAGGAGAAGATAAACCCTCTTACAAACTAAATATGATTACGTAATAGAAATTTAAATGACTGGTCATTGGACAAGAAATCAAAAAAAAAAAAAATATTGTCCAATGTACCATCCATGTTTATGAGTATTTCATTAATTTTAAGTGATTGTAATCTTTAAGAGGAGAAGATAAACCCTCTTACAAACTAAATAGGATTACGTAATAGAAATTTAAGTGACTGGTCATTGGATAAGAAAATACAAAAAAAAAAATCTTGTCCAATGTACCATCAATGTTTATAATATATATTTTATTAATTAATAAGTGGTTGTTATCTTTAAGAGAAGAGAAACCCTCTTACGAACTAAATATGATTATGTAATAGAAATTTAAATGACTGGTCATTGGACAAGAAATCAAAAAAAAAAAAAAAATCTTGTATAATGTACCATCCATGTTTATGAGTATTTCATTAATTTTAAGTGATTGTAATCTTTAAGAGGAGAAGATAAACCCTCTTACAAACTAAATATGATTATGTAATAGAAATTTAATGACTGGTCATTGGACAAGAAATCAAAAAAAAAAATCTTGTCCAATGTACCATCCATGTTTATGTGTATTTAATTTTAATTTTAAGTGATTGTAATCTTTAAGAGGAGAAGAGAAACCCTCTTACAAACTAAATATGATTATGTAATAGAAATTTAAGTAACTGGTCATTGGACAAAAGTCAAAAAAAAAAAAAAAAAAAAAATCTTGTACAATGTATCATCAATGTTTATGTGTATTTCATTTTAATTTTAAGTGATTGTAATCTTTAAGAGGAGAAGAGAAACCATCTTACAAACTAAATATGATTATGTAATAGAAATTTAAGTGACTGGTCATTGGACAAGAAATCAAAAAAAAAAAAAAAAAAAAAAATCTTGTCCAATGTACCATCCATGTTTATGTGTATTTAATTTTAATTTTAAGTGATTGTAATCTTTAAGAGGAGAAGAGAAACCCTCTTACAAACTAAATATGATTATGTAATAGAAATTTAAGTAACTGGTCATTGGACAAAAGTCAAAAAAAAAAAAAAAAAAAAAATCTTGTACAATGTATCATCAATGTTTATGTGTATTTCATTTTAATTTTAAGTGATTGTAATCTTTAAGAGGAGAAGAGAAACCCTCTTGCAAACTAAATATGATTATGTAATAGAAATTTAAGTAACTGGTCATTGGACAAGAAATCAACAACAAAAAAATCTTGTACAATGTACCATCAATGTTTATGTGTATTTCATTTTAAGTGATTGTAATCTTTAAGAGGAGAAGAGAAACCCTCTTACAAACTAAATATGATTATGTAATAGAAATTTAAGTAACTGGTCATTGGACAAGAAATCAACAACAAAAAAATCTTGTACAATGTACCATCAATGTTTATGTGTATTTAATTTTAAGTGATTGTAATCTTTAAGAGGAGAAGAGAAACCCTATTACAAACTAAATATGATTATGTAATAGAAATTTAAGTGACTGGTCATTGGACAAGAAATAATAAAAAATCTTGTACTATGTACCATCAATGTTTATGTGTATTTCATTTATTTTAAGTGATTGTAATATTTAAGAGGAGAAGAGAAACCCTCTTGCAAACTAAATATGATTATGTAATAGAAATTTAAGTAACTGGTCATTGGACAAGAAATCAACAACAAAAAAATCTTGTACAATGTACCATCAATGTTTATGTGTATTTCATTTATTTTAAGTGATTGTAATCTTTAAGAGGAGAAGAGAAACCTTCTTGCAAACTAAATATGATTATGTAATAGAAATTTAAGTGACTGGTCATTGGACAAGAAATAAAAAAAAAATCTTGTACTATGTACCATCAATGTTTATGTGTATTTCATTTATTTTAAGTGATTGTAATCTTTAAGAGGAGAAGAGAAACCTTCTTGCAAACTAAATATGATTATGTAATAGAAATTTAAGTGACTGGTCATTGGACAAGAAATAAAAAAAAATCTTGTACTATGTACCATCAATGTTTATGTGTATTTCATTTATTTTAAGTGATTGTAATCTTTAAGAGGAGAAGAGAAACCTTCTTGCAAACTAAATATGATTATGTAATAGAAATTTAAGTAACTGGTCATTGGACAAGAAATCAACAAAAAAAAAATCTTGTACAATGTACCATCAATGTTTATGTGTATTTAATTTTAAGTGATTGTAATCTTTAAGAGGAGAACAGAAACCCTCTTACAAACTAAATATGATTATGTAATAGAAATTTAAGTAACTGGTCATTGGACAAGAAATCAACAACAAAAAAATCTTGTACAATGTACCATCAATGTTTATGTGTATTTAATTTTAAGTGATTGTAATCTTTAAGAGGAGAAGAGAAACCCTATTACAAACTAAATATGATTATGTAATAGAAATTTAAGTAACTGGTCATTGGACAAGAAATCAACAAAAAAAAAAAAATCTTGTACAATGTACCATCAATGTTTATGTGTATTTAATTTTAAGTGATTGTAATCTTTAAGAGGAGAAGAGAAACCCTATTACAAACTAAATATGATTATGTAATAGAAATTTAAGTAACTGGTCATTGGACAAGAAATCAACAAAAAAAAAAAAATCTTGTACAATGTACCATCAATGTTTATGTGTATTTAATTTTAAGTGATTGTAATCTTTAAGAGGAGAAGAGAAACCCTATTACAAACTAAATATGATTATGTAATAGAAATTTAAGTAACTGGTCATTGGACAAGAAATCAACAAAAAAAAAAAAATCTTGTACAATGTACCATCAATGTTTATGTGTATTTAATTTTAAGTGATTGTAATCTTTAAGAGGAGAAGAGAAACCCTCTTACAAACTAAATATGATTATGTAATAGAAATTTAAGTGACTGGTCATTGGACAAGAAATCAAAATCAAAAAAAAATCTTGTACAATGTACCATCAATGTTTATGTGTATTTAATTTTAAGTGATTGTAATCTTTAAGAGGAGAACAGAAACCCTCTTACAAACTAAATATGATTATGTAATAGAAATTTAAGTAACTGGTCATTGGACAAGAAATCAACAACAAAAAAATCTTGTACAATGTACCATCAATGTTTATGTGTATTTAATTTTAAGTGATTGTAATCTTTAAGAGGAGAAGAGAAACCCTATTACAAACTAAATATGATTATGTAATAGAAATTTAAGTAACTGGTCATTGGACAAGAAATCAACAACAAAAAAAAAATCTTGTACAATGTACCATCAATGTTTATGTGTATTTAATTTTAAGTGATTGTAATCTTTAAGAGGAGAACAGAAACCCTCTTACAAACTAAATATGATTATGTAATAGAAATTTAAGTAACTGGTCATTGGACAAGAAATCAACAACAAAAAAATCTTGTACAATGTACCATCAATGTTTATGTGTATTTAATTTTAAGTGATTGTAATCTTTAAGAGGAGAAGAGAAACCCTATTACAAACTAAATATGATTATGTAATAGAAATTTAAGTAACTGGTCATTGGACAAGAAATCAACAAAAAAAAAAAATCTTGTACAATGTACCATCAATGTTTATATGTATTTAATTTTAAGTGATTGTAATCTTTAAGAGGAGAAGAGAAACCCTCTTACAAACTAAATATGATTATGTAATAGAAATTTAAGTGACTGGTCATTGGACAAGAAATCAAAATCAAAAAAAAATCTTGTCCAATGTATATTTTAATAATGTTAACTATTTTTAACTCTTGAGAGGAGAAGAGAATCCCTCTAACTTGTCGTTAGTCAAGAAATCAAAAAAAAAAAAAAAAAAATCTTTGTCCAATATACCATTAACGTTAATTGTAAATATTTGAAATCCCTGAGTGGAGAAG
Source organism: Linyphia triangularis (assembly GCA_963978545.1). Taxonomy (NCBI): domain Eukaryota; kingdom Metazoa; phylum Arthropoda; class Arachnida; order Araneae; family Linyphiidae; genus Linyphia; species Linyphia triangularis. Next base: position 61,064,103 of record OZ021729.1, read on the forward strand.
AAAGTCCCTCTTTCAAACTAAATATGATTATGTATTAGATAGAAAATCTGGGAAAAACAGTTATCACACATTGAAAAATGGTCCGATTTTGAAAGCACATAAATACTTTTATACGTAGTTTGTTAAACCAAAGTAATACAAGTGAAATAGTTTTTTTTCTTTCTATGAATTGTATAAAAGCTCTGGGTAAATGAAGTTTAGTTTCTCTTTTGAGGTAGGGCGATTAATCTATTGGAAAAGTTTGCCGAAATAGTTTTCTTCATAGAAAGTTAATGGGTATTAAAGTAGAAAACCTTCTCAATCTTTCACCTGTTTGCCATATATATCAAACTAACCATTTTGACTTAAAACCAAAGAAAAGTATTCATTTTATCTTGAAATTAATCTATAAAAACCGTTTGTAAGTGGAATTTTCTATTCTCAATATATTAGGGCTTTTCTAATAATAAGTTACTTCTAAAAAGCAAAGTGGTCTTGGGTTTGTGTGGAATTGAATCTTTTAGGAAATGAAGTGAGCCTGGTTCACGAAGCAACAAAAGCTGGGACCTATACATAATGGCAGGTTTTTGCAACGTGGGGCCACACAGATAGTTCTTTAATTTTATTGCAATTGAAATTTTATGTTTTTTTTTTTTTTTTTTATTTGTACCGTGTTGCCTTTCCTTTATTCTAATATGTGTTCATGATAGAATCAGACAGCTAGTTCACTTCTCCATTAAGAAGTTAATACAATTGAAGTCGAAATAGTTTCAACATACTATATTGGGTGACACATTCGCCTTTCAATTCCTAATATTCGTTAAATTTTTTGATTCTCCTTAAAATTCCTTAAATTTTTGTTTCTCCCTAAAATTGTATTAAAATTTTTCTATAACTCCTAAATTCTTTTTAAAACCTCAAAAAATTTCCACGATTTTCCTTTAAAACCAGTAAAAAAAAAACTTTATATTTCTCCAGAGTAGAAAAATGTTTATGCAATTTTAACTGTCAATTTTTTGGAAAATTATGTCAGCTTTAAAAGAATTATCACTATAATTTTTGGACTTACCCTAAAGTTCTTACTTAATTTTTTTAGAAAATTCACTGGACCCCTTTGTAACATGACATTTGAGGTTCTTTTTCATCTATTTGTTGTATTTGCCTTGTATGTGACTTTATGATCAAGGTTTCTTTTCACTTAAAGCAGGTTCTTGTGGCCCAGCGATCATCCCGTTTTTTCATGGCTTTTGTTGAAGATGTTTCTTTTCTGTGTTAGTGCCATCCAACAGTAGCTATCTCTCGAGTACAATGCCCGGGGAGTAACTCCAGACAAAAGGTATTGTATTAAAATTTTTCTATAACTCCTAAATTCTTTTTAAAACCTCAAAAAATTTTCACGATTTTCCTTTAAAACCAGAAAACCAACTGTTACCCAAATCAATCCTTCATTGATTTGGGTAACAGTTGTCTCCTTATTAATTGTCAAATTACTGTTTTTGTGTAATGTTTTACGTTCAAAGTTTTCCATTATTTAGTCATAGGTTCTCTTTACCCATAGGGGCTTTATCTGTGCCCAAAGAACTTCCATAACTTCCTTTCGTGATTTTTGTAGAAGAAGTTTCTTGCATGTGTTTGCCCAATCTTAACGTGAAAGATTTTGTAAAAAGTTCGTTTTAAAAATTGGTATATTCCAGGGGTCACATTCGCCCTAAAATTCCTAATATTCCTTAAATGCTTTTTCCTCCCAAAAATTCCTAAAAAAAAATTTAATTCTTCGAAATTTCCCTGATTTTCTCCAAAACCCATGAAAATCCAAAGATAATCCTCCAGAGGAAAATCTTTTCTGAGGTATTAATTATTCAATATTTTGCCGGTATTAAAATATGCTTTGATAATAATGTGTCAGGAGCCTATGTCAAATTTAAAAGAAATGTCTCTTCATAATTTTAAAATTACCATTAAAATTTTTGGAATTACCCCTAAAATTCCTACCTCCATTCTTTTAGAAAACTCACTGCACCTACTCTGAATTAATAAATTGAAGTAAATAAGTGTCAGAAATCGCAAAGGTAACTAAGTAATTTAAAAATTTTAATTTATTTTCTGGTTTATGATTTAACAGTGATTGTTCTGTTGTTACAAATTATGTATATTAGGACGTGTTTTATTTGCCAAGTATTAATGTTATCTAATCAATTCTTGATATATAGTTATGTTTTCCCCTCACAAATGAGTTAATAGACATATCTCCTCCTTTTAACAATTGGAGTTACTAAATCATATTTAATCAATAACAACTCAATATACTCAGATTGTGATCGACTAATGCTTTTATCATGTTTAGATATTTGTAAAACCAAACATTTAGATTTTTCCCGCAATTCAAATTTATTGCTACTGGTTTCCACCATCATTAAAAGTGCTTAATATTTTTGAAATTGTTGTCAAGGCCTTGAAAGTGCTTAGAGGTCCTTAAAAGTCCTTAATTTTTGTGGATGTTGTGTGGACAACTGCAAAATTTATAAAACTACAACTCAAACTTGCTACCCCCACAGAACCGCCAATTATTCGCTCCGTATCAGAATTCTCTTGTATTGCGAATTCACTAGCTTGCAACTTTTTTGGCAGAATATACTTTATTAAAAATTAATATACAGACATGATGCCTGAAAACAAATTTTCAAATGTCATTAAAAACGTTAATTGATTCGTAAAAAAGAACTTAATCACATTTTCTAATTTTAATATTTAAGAAATTCTTAAGTATTTTGTTAAAAAATTATTCTCGACTTAATCTTGGTGACTTTTCAGCAGTTGAACCATATAGTGACATGGCGTGATAGTTTCACCCGAAAGTTTGAAATTGTGACACTATTCAACTTTAATTTTTTTATGTTATTATCAATTTTTTGTATCACTATTATTTTAGCAACCATTCTTATTGTAAATAGTTTTATAGATTGCATCACAAAAGTTTATGCACGAGCTAAATGTTTTAATTAAATGAAAAATATTCACCGGAGTGATTGGAATTTTTTACTGTATCTGAATAACTGGATTACAAATTCATGTTTGGAATTCGTAAACAATTCTTTGAAAGGAAAATGATAAATTATAAAAAAAATCAAAATTGCGATGTCGCCAAAATTTATGTACAAAACCAAAATATTTATATTTCACAAAGAACACAAGTCGATGTCACTTGAGAGGGTCCCCCAAATGTTCTCTACATGATTGAGATTTTGTGCTGGCCAGTTCATCACACTGATATTCTGAGGTCTGAGACATGCTTTTGTACAATGGGAAATTGGAAGCGCGTATTGATAATTGTCCTGTTGGAAGATGGGATCAACTAGGCCAACAAACGCTCAGTCAGAGCTTTTAAGAATTTCTGCCATTTATAGGAAGCATGGAGACGTTTGTCCACTGTAGCCCAAAGCGTCCCATACACGGGACATCGTGAAACCACTTTTTCCCTCTTTAGTTGATCGGGCCAGACCATAGTTTTAGTGACGTCACAACTTCAACTCACGCTAATACCATTTCAGATAGGGGAGAATAGAGAGGATGGAACTTTTTTTTACAAAAATATTTCCTGTACATTGTTTTCTATCGTTACAACATTGAAACATTAATAAACCATATTCAAACATTTTAGCTCACTTGAAAAATATAAATATGATGGTAATTAATAATATATTATTTTTATAGATAAATTAAAATAGCAAGAAAAATGTCCTATCCTTTATGTGAGGGACGAATTGCGCATGTTTTATAAAGCTAAAATTCTCACATAATTTTTACAAAAATATGCAAAAGTTAATGTTTTGCTTTTGTTCCTAGAACTTATTATGTATTATAACATTTATTTTACTTAACGAGAAATCTTAATAAAAAAATAGGTAGTACAGTTACAAACTTTTGTGGATGCAACATGTCAAATTTTTTTTTCCCTTACTTACTTGGCTTGAATACTTTGTACTATTTCTTAAACAATTTAATTACCTGCTAATCAAATTGCTAATTCATAAAAATCTACAAAATCAAACTGTTAATTCATAAACATTATTTATTGGGTCTGCAAAATATTATTCTATGAGCAATCTTTAAATACAATAAAAATGAAAAGCACAAAGTTAGACCTTAAACAGCCAAAAAATAGATTTTAAAATATGAAACTTAAAAAATTTGAAATCCTGACTAAGTTTCTTTGTCAATTAGCTTGAATCCAGACCGGATTTCAATGGATACGTTTCTGAAATGCGATTGATATAATATATCAATCTCATTCAAGCCCCTACGCATCCAACCGGATAGACAATTAAGAAGTAAAAAATATTCACAAATACTAAATCGAAACTTACCTTGTAAACCAAACTAAACAAAATCGCTTTCTTCCTAAGTTGAATGCCCATGCCCATGTTGATTCGAAATGAACCCAATCCAGTACCAATAGTTTAAGTATTGAAAAACATAATTCCCAAAATTGCCCCGCATAAAACATTTAAAACTACGCTACCATCTATGTTCCACGAAAAAATGAAAAAATTTTCGAATAAAATATTTAAACCAGTTAGGGCTATTTAACTGGATTTCAATATCGCCCGAAGAATGGAATCGGAAACCAAAAAAAATTTCTAAAAGACGAAAATTCAGAAATATTCAGTAAATCCATTTTTTCTCAAATTGTCCCTAAAAATTCCAAAAGCCAAATTAAAGTCCGTAGCATTATTGCAAATACTCTTAATTTTATTTAGTTGTGTATAATAAATATTTCTAAAAATCTTGAAATTTAAATTGCTAGTAAAATTCGAAAGACAAATAACTTGAAATTTAAAATCCTGCCTTTTGTCATAAACCCCAATATTTACTGAATTATCAATTATCTTTAAATTTAAATCGAGATACTGAGAGCTGTTGTAATTATTATTGTTGTATTTTTTTTTTTTTTTTAAATCAAATCCTTCAAGTAAATCTCTATAATTTTGTCCAAATCATTGAAATTAAAAATAATTAAGTCATCAATATATCTAAAAGCTTCAATATTATTATATTCTAGAAATCTCCTTTCGAATAAATAATAATCGGCAAAGTCGCTAGAAAAGCTATTTCCCCTTAGGAATTCCTTTAGTTTGTCTATACAAATTGTTTCCATTAAATAAATTATTTTCAAAATTATTAAATTTGCAAAACTAATAATTCTATCTTATTTAAATCAGAATCATTGAGAAAAATATCAGAGCAAATATTAATTAAACCATCATGTGGTATACTGGTGAATAAATTCTCGAAATCAAATGTATGAACAAACTCAATTTTGTTACTATTAATAAAATCCAAAACCTCCTTATTATTTTTAATCAAGAAATGATTTTCAAACATTTACCTTAACCAAAACAATTTTTAAAAATCTAAAAAAAAAAAAAAAAAAAAAAAAAAAAAAAATCTTGGATAATCTTTGTAACAATTTGTAGAGCATATTACGAAACGAAATTTCAAAGCAGATTTATGAAATTTAACTGAGGGAAAAAGCTAAGGATATTTCATGCATGAAATCTTAAACTTAATTTATTTTTTTGGCAAAAGCCAAATCCTGTTTATCCAATTCCTTTTTGGTTGAATGAACTTTAACATAAGTATAAGTTCCTTTATAATCATCAATCATTAAATTTCTAAAAAAAACTCTTGCAAATAATATAAAAATGATTAGTAGTTTTATCCACCAGTGTAATAATCAGGGTGTCCACAGATCGGGAAAACCGGCAATATCGGGAAAAGTCAAGGAATTCGGCATTCTGGGAAAAATCAGGGAATTATCAGGGATTTTGTCAAAAAGTTTAAAGGAATCGGGGAATCTTCTTAAATTAAACTGAAACTTTTAATTTTGCCTACTGAAGATACACTGCAAGCAAAAATACCAAAAACAATTTGCAAAAAAATTTCAAAAAGAAGTTCGAACCGCAAGACCGACCACGTAACTTCACGCATTAAAATTTCCTCTCTAATTTTATCGCTTCTATTGTTATCATTTATGTTGGTATGGGATGGCCATTTTTCTGAGCGTTACGGCAATGAACTGGCCGTTATTTTCGTGATTATGGCGAGCGCTATCGCCGTGAATTTCGTTCTTGCGTAATGCTCATTTTCATAGGGTGTTACTGTATAATAGCGTGTTACTATATATAGTTCATTTGAGTTCATGATTTTCTACAACAAGCAAATAATTCAAAGCGGAACCTGTATACGTTCAGACTTCCCAAAAACCACCGATTGAATGAGTATTTTTCTTTAATGTCATAGCCTCGATAGGCATTATTTATGTTGGTACGTGATGGCCATTTTAACTGAGCGTTACGGTGATGAAAAGCCTCTACTTTCATGATTATGGAGGTCGAAATCGCGTTGTTGCTTGATGGTCATTTTCGTTGGATGTTACGCCGAAATAATAGTCACTGACGCTATTGCAGAGATTTTCATCTGTCAGACATGGTACAGTTCAGCTGAAACGCCGATTTTAGCTCTTTTTCCCCCCTGAAATTTCGATTATTCTTAAGATTAATACAAATCTGTATTACAATTTTATTGGGCTTGCTTGTAAGTCACGCAACAGTGGAACTTGCGTACGTTCAGACTTTCCCATAAATCCGATGTCACGATTACTTTTCTTGCAAATTGCCAACCTCTAATTGACAATATTTACAATTGTGATTATTTTCGCTGAGCATTACGATGACGGAAGGACTGCTTTTACCGAGATTTGCATTACTGCGATGAATGCTATTGCCGAATTTCCGGCGAGTATCACGCCGATATAATAGCCACTATTCTGAAGATTTGCGCCTCTATAGTTGTCGTTATCGTCGAGATTTGCGGTTGTGATAGTCAATTTCGTTGATTGTTACATCAGTATAATCGCCTTATTTTAGAAATTTCCCCCGATATGTTGGGAGCTAAAGTTTATGTTTACGTTGGTGTGATGGCCATTTTTGTCGATTGTTGCCTTAGTGTAATTGCCGAGATTTGTGCCGTTATAATCGCCGCTATTGACGATATTTATGTTGGATTAGTGGTAATTTTCACCTAGGTATAATCAGTTTTAATAGCAGATATTTCCGAGATTTTCGACGCCCTTTTGGTGTCATTCACTTAGGCTTCCGCTGATGTGATATCTGCTATGTCCGTGATTGGTGAGTATGTTAGGATCGGTTTCACCGTTTGGTTTGTATCGGTGTAGAATGATTCGAATTTTAATTTAATTTTTTTGCAAGACATTTTTTCCTATTGCTTAATTTTACTGTATATCCTTATTTAAAATTGTAATTGTAACTACTATTGTATGTAAAATTGGTTATTTTAGCTTGAAAAAAGTTTTAAATTTTTACTATAAGTATAAGCAATAGTTTAAAAGTTAAAGCAATTTTTTTATATAATTGTTTAAAATTGTCCTGTGAAAATTGATTCATTTGTAAAAAATTTTGCTTGGTTACTGTACTACCTAAACAGTGGCTGCAACTGAACTTCAACAAATAATAAAAAAAGAAAATAGAGGATGAAATGGAACAATTTAGACGGTGAAATTATGCAAACTGAAAAGAAAATGGTGTAACTCCCCCAATCCAACCACATTCAAAGACAATTTTTTTAAATACACAAATTGATTTTCAATTTTTTTTACCAAATTTATTGATGCATAAAATATAAAAATAAGAAATTTACACTTCAAAAAGTTTAAAAAATTATTGATTGTTTAAAATTTTTTATTAAAATTTCGAGTATTAGAAAATAGTTAATATAATTTACAGTATTTGTGGAATGTTTCATCCACTGTGATATGATTTATGGTTTGTTTTTATTTTTTAAATTTTACTTAGAAGATAGCTTATTAAATCTGAAATTTAATATTAGTCCTTTTTTCTTGAGATTTGATTGTTAAGTAATGAAAAAAGTGTGATTTTAAAGTATAATTGCACATGCACATACAGTACAAGTACACTACACTTAATGGAGCAATTTTGTTTTTGTGTTACAAAGGTGTAAAGATAAACAGTACATGCATCATAATATTTTTTAATGATGGTTAGTCTGAATGTTTTTTTGTTTTTTTTTGCTTGAAAGTTTATTATTTATAATTTTTTTTGTCGATAGCTAATAATCAGGGGGAAAATTTGGTGTTACAGGGAATAATCAGGGAAATGTCAGGGAATTTCAAAATAACTTTTCTGTGGACACCCTGAATAATTCAAATTGGATTATTACATTGGTGGATAAAGCTGCTAATAATTTTTATATTATGTGCAAGAGTTTTTTTGCAATGCATTTTTGTTAGCGAAAAGTCCTTGAAGAAAGAATCAAATCAAGACTGATGGAGTTGAAAGTGGGACGTTATCTGCGAAAACTATTGCTGTGGTTTGGCCCGATCAACTAAAGAAGGAAAGAACGGTTTCACGATGGCCCCGCCCATACTATGAGCGAGCCATCACGTTGTTGGGATCTTTCCTCAAGTAAAGCCAAGAAAAATGAGATCTCATCTGGACCATCCTAATTTAATTTTTTTTCATCAAAAAAAAAAAAAATAACACTTATAATAACACAATAAAATACACATCCATTCGTCACGATCATAGATGTGCTGATTTGACCATTGAAGTTGTGCTTGTTTTTAACACAGTTCCAGAAAAGCTTAAGAGCTAATTTGTGTTTGTTGATCAATTCTGAATTGCTTATTCCTCTGCGTAGAGATTCACGTGATATTTTTTGTCCATTTTGATTTTTTTTATCTGATTAATAGACAAATTTTCAGTCAAAGCTATCCTTTTAATTCTCCTGGAAGTGGTTTTTCTGGGCCGTTCTGAGCTATACGCATTTTTGAATTGTTCTCCATGTCACAAAGCACTATAAATTCACATTTGGAACGATTTAAAATGAGTGAAATTTGCAAAATGAATTTACTTCTAAACTTTCACAATTTCTTCATTAGAGAATTGCAGATATTTCGGCATTTTGAGTATTCATACAGCGATCACTCCACTTAATAGTTTACAGTTAAAAGAGACGCTACAATAACAGAGAAAAACCTCATCGATCTTCTATCTATCACGTTTAAAGAGACATTAGACTCCCCATTCAAATCTCTTTGCATTTTTAAGATCAATCGGGTTTTTAAATCACAACTAGTTTATTAAACATATCCATTTTTAAAAAAAAATTTTAACCTCTTCATCATTTTAGAAATGTGTTTTTAGCATTCTTTAATTATATTATGTCATATCTCATCATATTTATATTTCTTCTTCCATCCTAGTTTTTTTTATCTTTTGTTTTGGCACAGTATGGCCCTTGTGTTGCCTTTGCGCCATAAAACCCAAAACAAACTGAAACTGTGCATAAACTTTTGCGACATGAATTTTTTTTTTTTTGTATTTTCAGATTTTTGTTATGATTTTTTTTCCAAACTTGAGATTTATATATTTATGATCATGGATTAACCTACAGTATATATTTGAATGCATTCGGTGTACACTTTTCTTTTTCTTAAAATATTTGCGTTTGGCTTATACTTTTGCGTCAAATCCAATGTCCCAATACAAAATTGAGTTGAGTCAGTTTTGAGGTGTTGGTTAATAAATACTGACATGGTACAGTTGAACTTTAATATTGTTAATTTTCTTTCAGCTTACTTCAAATTGGATGGAACAACTTGCTGGAATCCATTTTAAAAAATGTAACTCCTTAGTGGTGTAGAATTCTTTTCAAAAGAGGTACAGTATATTTTCTGACATTACGATGCCTTTCACAAGATTATTTTAAAGTTTGTTATCATATAAATCATATATATTTTGAAGGAAAATTTAATGTATGCAGCAAAGACTGAGGAGATGCTATACAAACAAGTACATTCTAAAAATTTATGGGGAAAACAAAAACAAAAAAGTTCTTTAATTTATTTTATACCTCACACACGCAAAATTTATGTATTTTTCATTTATTATCTAAATCGATAGTAAATTTTGGTTGGAATATAGGTTATACATTGCAATTAGGGCATGCTTTTTTATTGGACTGGATGGATGGATTTTATTTTGCAAAAACGAAGAAGAATGTTGTGATACGTTTTCTTTTACCTGGAAACTTTATTCTTTTTCGCATTGTCACACTGGCTACTTTTGAAATTGGTATGCCTAAAAATTAGTTGCGACTTATTGCTATTGTTTTAGCTTTCTTGCAATCTCAATTTTCTCCAAAATTCTTTTGCAGCAACTTTTTTGCCAAATTTTTTGTTGCTAGTTCAATCTCCACCTTAATCCTCACTCACACTTTTTTGTTGGTATGAGCGTTTAATTTCTGTGACCTTGTAGGAATTCAGCTCAATGTACTCAGATTCTAAAAGACTAAATACCTTTAAAGATAAAAATAATAAAGAGTAAATACCTTTATCCTGTTTAGATATTTCTAAACCCAAAAATTCTCTGTGACATTGTAGGAATTTAACAGTGGTGTATTTATTGGTAGAATTGCACCCAAACCGATTTTGTTTTCCTCTCGTTTTGGGTTTTGTTTTAGATCCAACATTGTCCTCTTCAACCCTCTATTTTCGGCCCATTTCTTACTTAATTTTAGCACTGAAATCAGATTTGTTACAGGTCAGCAAAACACTGATTTCAGCTTGTTTGACAGAAATATACTATCTAATAGTTTTAGGTTGTTTGACATCTGATTTTTTTTTTTTTTTTTTTTTTTTTGCTGGTTTCCAGTGCATTTGTGTGAAATACTGCCTTTTTGGAAACTACCATATCTGTGGAATACACTTTTTGATAAAATATTAACTAATAAATAACACTTGAACAACGAAATCTGTTTCAAGAGAAGAAAAGTTACTCAGAAATATCTGCATTCTAGGAGTCTTGTGACACAATCGTAGCAATTCTTTAGCAAAATTGTCCAGAATAAAAAGTAATTTGAAACTAATATTTGAATTGTTGTATACGAGGGCAATTCAGAAACTAACCTCCGGTTGATTGAAAAAAATACACCAAGTTAAGTAAAAATATTTTAATATATACATCTTACAACTACATCTTTGCACTATTTTTCGAAATAGTCTCCATAACGATTGAGGCACTTATCGTATCTCTTCACAAGCTTTGAAATTCCTTCTGCATAAAAATCACCCGCTTGTGCCTTGAGCCAGCCTGTGACCGCATCTTTGAGCTCTTCGTCGTCATCAAACCGCTGGGACCCGAGCCATTTCTTCATATGCATGAAGAGGTGATAATCGCTTGGCGCCAGATCTGGGCTGTAAGGTGGATGGTTGAAAACGTCCCACTTGAAGGACTCAAGAAGGGCTGTTGTTCTGCGAGCAGAGTGAGGACGGGCGTTATCGTGCAAAAAAACGATACCGGAAGTCAGCATACCACGGCGTTTGTTCTGTATAGCCCGTCGTAATGTTTTTAGTGTTTCACAGTACACGTCTTGATTAATGGTCGTCCCGCGTTCCATGAATTCAACCAACAACACCCCTTTGGCATCCCAAAACACCGTTGCCATCAGTTTTCTGGCAGAAAAATCTTGCCGGGCTTTTTTTGGTTTGGTAGGCGAATCTGAATGTGCCCACATCTTTGATTGTTCTTTTGTCTCAGGGTTCACGTACTTAATCCAGGTTTCGTCACCGGTCACGATTCTGTTTAACAATGGTTCTCCTTCGTCCTCATAACGTGACAGAAAGTCTAATGCAGAGGCCATTCTTTGAGTTTTGTGGTGGTCGGTAAGAATTTTGGGCACCCATCGTGCACAGAACTTACGGTAACCCAATCTTGCTGTCACTATCTCGTACAAAAGAGTCTTAGAAATCTGTGGAAAATCAGTAGACAACTCCGCCATTGTGAAACGTCGATTTTCACGAACTTTTGCATCAACTGTCTGAACGAGTTCGTCAGTCACCAAGGATGGTCTACCACTCCTCTCTTCATCATGAACGTTTTCTCGTCCACTTTTAAATAAACGTACCCATTCACGGACAACTCCTTCACTCATAACTTTTGGTCCGTACACGGCACAAAGCTCACGATGAATAGCTGCTGCAGAGTATCCTTTGGCTGTAAAAAACCTTATAACAGCACGCACTTCACATTTGGCGGGATTTTCTATTGCAGCACACATTTCAAACTGCCACAAAAACTAAACTAGCGCAGGTACGATGTTCACTCGACTACGGCTTGATGCCGACTGACCTGCTGAGCGTGTGAATGCACAGATGGCGCGCTACTCCCCCCACTACCCGCACTGTGACCAATCGGAGGTTAGTTTCTGAATTGCCCTCGTATATGTTTGCATGGCACTTCCTACACTGTGGTGTGCCTAGTAGCAGAATCTTCTGTATCAATCTGCAACATCACTATTGACGCAAGCCCGAAATGTATCTGTATTTCAAATATTGTCAGGGGTGGGGGGATTCTAGATTTAGTGTCCATATCGCATATTTTTTTAACTTTAATATTTTAGTGTAAAAATTGAAACAAAAAGTCTGCAAAAGTGTATATAGCTTTGTGTGTAGGCTCATGAAATTATACTTAGGCTCAGGGCATATTTTTATAATGTTATGCTTCTTAACTCTTATCAGTATGTATATTTAGTAAAAAAAATACCACCTAAGCACTAAAATTACTAAATTTCAATACAAATATATATATATCACATTTAAAAATCGCTCAATTATTAAAGTGTACCAATTAATACTTTGATACATAGTTATTAACTCGTGAGTGAGAGGAATACTTTTGTTAAACTTTAAAAATAGGAGTTTTTACAGATTTAAAATTTTTTAAATTATGTTTAACAAATAACAATTCAATGTACTCAGATTGTGATAGACTAATAATAAACCCTAAAATTTAGATTTCATTTTCACTCAATTGAAATATCTTACTAATTTGGGAAACAATTTTATCACAAAGTAGTTTACTCATTCTAGTACCAACATTTCTAAAGTATGAACTTACTTTACTAATTTTTTCATACTTATCTGGAAATTCGTAGATAGATTTTCTTAAGGGCATCTGTTGGTCTGATTTTTGCAGTATTGCTAGCTGGAGTACACAATTTTTTTGGCTAAAAAATTAGTCCGAATTGTGTTTTTGTTTGCAAAATGCTACGATTGTTAAGATGTTCATCACTCTTGATGTTTAAAAACTAAAATAATTAAGAAACAAAATTATTATGGTTGGTTGGTTGTTTTTAGATTATCTGGCGCCGTCAGCAACACGAGGGCTATAATGCGCCGAAACATTCGTCATTAGACAAGCCAACATACATTTACAAACACCCATGCCTAATACGGGACTCGAACCCGCAACCTCGTGGTCTAGAAGCTAGCACGCTAACCACTATACCGTTTGGTCGGCCAAAACTATTATGAACTTTAAAAATAAAGATTTTTATACAAAACTTGAATAGAAAATGTACTTCTGATCTACAGTTTGTTCTTATATGACAATTTTAAAAAAATGGTGGCTTGATGTTTTATCAAAAGAGCTGAATCACGTTTTCTGTTTTTAGTATTAAGGAAATTTTTCAGGGTGGCTACAGAATCTGGAAATCGGAGAAATGTCAGAGAATTTCAATCTTCTGTAAAAATCAGGGAAATGTAAGGGAATTTCGTAAAATTACCCTTTAATTAGGGAAATTTGAAATTTTGGAGTTTCCCTTCTCGCATGCCCCATGCGGATATCTATCTCGGTTCGCAACACGTGAAGTGGATGCTGTGATGTCATCATGCTGAATACAGTTTTTTAGCATGTACTTTTTAAAGTGTGTCTAAAAAGTCTGTCTTTTTTTTAAAAGTCATTGAATTTTTTTTCTGCCAAAAAATTATGAACTTTGTGCTAGTCGTGTTTTATAAAAACGATTTTTTGCCTCATCTAATCTGTACTTTTGCCGTTTGAGATAATATTTTTACTGTATTAAATATATGTATCTAGTGAAATTTGTGACAGAATAGTAAAATGCTGATTATTTAAGTTTTATGCACATGCATGCCCATGTTCAGTAAATATTTAGGACAGGAATTTAAGTTTATGCTGTGAACAGGAAACAGCAAATGACATATATTAAAGAAAATAACATGTTTTATTTGTATTATTTTTGAAATTAAAAAGAAAAATATTGTACTGGTTGTGCTTTACCTTGAAGTTAGCAAGTATGGCTGTAGTTGGTGAATTGTGTACTTTAATTAATGTTTTCCATTCTTTTTCATACTTTAGCTCTAAAGATGCTTGTTTTGATTTTTATCGTAAATTTATTATGGTGCAATCATACAATGACTATTTAAAATTAAATTTACTTATTAAAATTTTGGTATTTTTAAATTGGCGATTATTTTGTTTGTTTTTTATTTATAGCGCACATCAGGAAATCTTTTGGAAATCAGGGAAATGTCATGGAATTTTGTTTCTCAAATTCTGTAGCTTATTCTGTAATTCTATTAATTCTGTATGCAAATTCTGTAGTTTTTGCATATTTCGCTAAAAAAGCATTCGCAGCTTATTCTCTGTAGCAATTGAAGCATTTCCTGGCGTGGCGTGATAGAGTTGTACCTAAAAGATTGAAATTTTGACAGTATCCAACTTTTTTAATGTTATTATCGGTCTTTTGTGAGTGTCAGTATTATTTTAACAACAATTCTTATTGTAAACATTTTTATAGAAAACGGTACAAAAGTTTATGCATGAACTAAATGTTTTAATAAAAATAAAAAAATATTCCCCAGAATGCTTTGAAATTTTTACTGTATCTGAATAATTGGATTACTAATTCATGTTTGGAATTCGGAAAAAATACATTGAAAGGAAAATAATAAGTTCTAAAAAAAAAAAAAAAAAGAGGTCGCAAAAGTTCATGCACAAAAACGAAATATATATATTTCACAAAGTACTAAAGTCCTTTAGTAGTCTATGGCGTTTCCATTGCACCTGATGAGATTGAATACGCGATTTTCCATTGATACTCGAGGCTAATATGGAAGGTTTCAGGAGCAAGTCTGTTCCAGGCTTCCTCGATCACTGATTTGAGTTCTTGTACTGACTAATACTGTTTCCCATTCTTGTAGATGTCATGTGAGAGGGTTCCGGAAATGTTCTCTATCGGATTGTGATCTGGACTGAGTGATGGCCAGTTCATCACAATGATATTCAAGATCTACAGTAGCTTGCAAAAGTTTTGAGACAAAATGTTTTTCTGCCCTAACTTTTTCTGGAATCATAATTTCCTAATGATGTAAATAGTAATATGTACCCCTTTTAAAGCTCAACAAAATGCAACTTAAGAACAATTGAGACATTAGAATAAAATAAAAATAATTTGAAAATTCGCCAAATTACTTATGTAAAAGTTTTGAGACGATTCAGGTTTACTAAACTTTTATTGAAATTAATCATCTTAATGTAAGGAAATACAGCAATATCTATTATTTAGTTGCATATCCTTTTGAATGAGGACTGTGGCACACTGTCTGGGCATGGAATTAACTTTGCCCATTCCGGCCAGTCAAAAACTTTAATTTTGTTAGCCGTAAACCAGTTGGTCCCCATTTTGGAGGTGTGCTTGGATCATTATTCTGCTGAAATGTAGACCCATGAAGTATCTTATGTTTTGGAACTACCGACTGTCTATTTCTGCCACTTATAAAGTGCTTAACACAGCCAAATAAGTCTCGTAATTTTGAGCACCTAGGAGAATACGAGATCGAAATCTTTTTGAGGCATCTTTTTACGAGTATAAGGTAGCATGTGATCATCTAAAAAAAAATTTGAACGTTTTGATCCTTAATTCTATTAATGTGTACGAGGGAGACGACCCATCATTAATGGAAAGCTCCCAGACCAATACTGATTGGTTTCCGTGCTTCACTGTTGGATGTTCGTTCAGAGGATCCATTTTATTGCATTTTGGACGACAAATATGCAGGGTTGCCACGCACCTGGAAAACAGGGAAAACCTGGAATTGTCAGGGGAAATGAAAATGGCTAAAAAGAGGTCAGGGAAAACTAAAAAATGTGATATTTTCTGGAAAAGTCAGGGAATTTCTTTCAGAATCAAGTTTTCTTCCAAGAAGTTCAGTAATTTTTTTCAGAAGGCACATCTGCAATCTAAAAATTGATATTTCATACGATATTTTCTTAAAACAACAAAAAGCACCCGGTGAAAGCAAATTTTGATTAAAAAACGGGTGAAATTTTTTACGCTGATTTCTGCTCTTTTTTTTTTTTTCTGCGAATGTTCACTTTTTCTTTAATTTTATTATTTTTTATGGTCTTGAAGGGCTTTATCAGACTAAACTTGCCTAAAACGCCCCTCGGAAAAAATTTCTAGCTGTGCCACTGTTCTGTACATACATTAGTACACAAATTTATTCTCATTCAGCATTTTTGTAGTTCAAAATATCACTGTGTATTTATTTTCCTCTTTTTTATATTTTGACTGTTTTCACTCCTGGGGAAAATAAAGAGAGCTGCTTAAGTTGCTACTTCTACCATCTAATCAAATTATCTTTGTGTGCAAGTACATCAGTGTTTGGTGACACAAATCACAAAAATTTTACAGTTCCACAAAAAAGTGGATTTCTTCTTTTTTTGAACAAGAATTTTGATTAATTGATAAAAATGCACATTAAAATATCGTAAAAATAAATTCTGTATAATCCATCTTTAAAATTACAATTTTAACTGCAATTGTCTGCAAATTTTTTTGTTTACTTCTGCTTGAAATGAAACCTGGAAATTTAAAAAAATTGTCTGGAAAACCTGGAAAAGTCAGGGAATTTTGTTTTGCACTTTGTGTGGCAACCCTGATATGACGTCGGCCCTCACTTCCAAACAAATTTAATTTGGTTTCACTTTGCTTCAAAGGGCTGACTTTCAATTTGGTTGCTCATGTTTCGTGCTCCTTGGCTAATTTCAATCCAGTTCTCCTATTCTTTGCTCGGATGTGGTGCGTTTTTTTTTTTTTTTTTTTTTTTTTTTTGCGGGGACTTGTTCATACAATCTAGCGGCATTAAGACGGTGTCTTGTCCTTAACTCTCTGTGAGTTCAAGTTCGATGGCCATATGTTTACAGATTCGTACTCGACTAACTTGGGATTAATGCGTCTTGACGTTGAGTCGTTTTTCTTGGAACCCCTGATCTAGGCAGATCGTGCCCACCTTTACCTAGTACATTCTGGGATCATCTCTAAGTAAAGATAATTTCATATCTGCGCAAATGTATCAAATTGAGAAGTCATTTGCATACAGCTCGTATAGAAATGAAGTAACGAAAGTGCAATTCCATAGCCAGGAACTGGATACGAACCCACTTATTCTGGGTGGAATTCATCTGAGCTAGTGGATCCCTTGTGTGCGACAATATCGCATGGATTTAAGTCAAATTTTTAAAACTCGGAATTTTATTAGATCGTCTCAAAACTTCTGCTTTCAACTTTTCAAATGCGCGTTTGCTATATACTTTAAACTAACAGTTTTCACACATATCATTAGTTGCTAACTATGCATGATGACTAAACTTACAAATTTCTAATTTACATCATTAAGACATTTTGCTTACATAAAAAGTAAGGATAGAAAACTTATCGTCTCAAAACTTTTGCAACCTACTGTACATGTGTTTTGTCCATTGATGATGCCTTGCTTGTTTGTGACACTGTTTCAGAAAAAGCTTACGAGCTTATTTTTATTTTTGTAAGGAATTCTGATTTGGTTATTCGTCTTGTATAAAGTTAAATGATATTTTTTTTATCCAAGACGATTTTTTATCTCTGTAAGAGACAATTGTCCAGTTAGAGTCATTCTTTTAATTTATCTATCCGCACGAAATGTTTTTTTTTTCCCCCTTTTTTTTTCCGGCCATCCTGAGCGATACCCATTTTTGAATTGTTCTCCACTTCGTAAAGCACTATAAATACCACGTTTGAACCGATTTTTTAAAATGCGGGAAATTTAAAAAATAAATTTACCTTCAGCTTCTGAACTTTCAGAACTTCTTCTTTAGAGAATTGCTGAAGAGACGCTACAATAACAGAGAAAAATCTCAACGATCCTCTACCTATCGCGTCTAAAGAGACATTTGCAATCTCATTTGTGCATTAAACTTTTGCGACAATAATTTTTTTTTTAATTTTTTTTTTATTTCAGATTTGTGTTACAATGATTTGTTTTTCCTAACTGGAAATATATACTTATGATCATAGATTTATCTGTAGTGGATATTTGAAAGCATTCCGTGTATATTTTCTCTTTATTGAAATATTTACGTTGGGTTTATACACTTGCGCTGAATTCAAAGTCCCAGTACAAAATTGAATTAGTCAGTTTTGAGGTGTTGGTTATTAAGTACTGACATGATGCTGTTGATCTTTAATAATGTTACTTTTCTTTCAGCTTACTCCAAATTGGATGGAGCAACTTGATGGAATCCATTTATGGATTGTAACAATAGTAGAATTCTTTTCAGAAGAGGTACAGTATATTTTCGAACATTACGATGCCATTACAAGATAATTTTAAATAAAGATTTTTAACATAAGAGGCCACAAAATGTTGAAAGAAAGTATAATCTATGCAGCTAAGACTGACTGATGAGTAGGGTAGAGTGAAAAAATTAAGATTTGATAAATGTAAATTAGTATATAAGAAAGACAAATTTTACTCTGTTATTTACCATTCAAAATCTTTTCATTGACAAATAATATCTAGAGGTTCCTCTCGGGTATGAAATTTACAGATAATGCGTAAAAACTTGATATAGGCCAAATAGAGACATGGATAGACACATTAGACATGGATAGTTTGGGAATTCAGACATTGAAAGATTCTTCTGAAATGCCCGCAGTAATTCCAAGAGCAGTTTTTTTCCCAATTCTGACCATCAAGGATTTTATGGTAGTCTTCAGTTTAAATCGGGGTTTGTGAATTTACGGACTCCAATGTAGCATTTTGTGTCCAAGATTCGATGTAAACCAAGCTTCCTGAGGAATTTCCGATCATTTGTAATCATAGCTAATTGTAAATATTCTTGACTTCCAAAGAAACCATTACATTAAATCACAAGAGCGATCGCAGCTTTCAGTTCCATGTTGAATTTTAATCCTAAACCACCATGACCTTTATACCAATTATGGCGCCTAAGCTTTCATAATATATTCTGCTAGCGTGTATAGATTCTGTGATGGATTGTTTGCCATGTATAAAAGCATAATTTGATGTTCTGTTGTTAATCACTTTGAATTTGATAATGCTTTAGGTCCTCGTCTTGACAAAGTTGTTAAACTCTGTCCGCTAAGCCACGGTTTGGCAAACATCAAATAAGTAGTGTTGATCAATGCTTAAGTATTTTCTATAAATTTGTGGCAAGCTTACTGAAAATGTTTCAAATGGTAGAATTGTTAACTGTTGACAATTAATCGATGCTTTTCCAATAATATACCATTTCACAAATTTAAATTTAAAGCATGTGATTATTATTTCATAAATGAAATTGAATAATACAGGTTGTATGAATATGTGTTATCTGTTGATCATGAATAAAAATCAATCGACCATCTATCCTTATAATTGAGTTTTTCATGAAAATTACGTATTCCTAAACACAAATTTTCAGCCAAGGTACTAAAAAAAAAAAAAAAAAAAAAAAAAAAATTCTAACAACGATTTGTTTTTAATCTTTGAAGAGTAAAATGACTCTCCTATAAACTAATATTGAAATTTTGTGCTTTTGTCAATATTCTTTAAAAAAAAAAAAATCTTCTGAAATGGAAGTTTTGCCCTATTTTTATGTGCCCGTATAAATCTACTTCCAATTCGACTAAAGGAAATAAACGTTTCTAATCTCATCTTGAATAAAAAAAATGAACTATCAGGTTTTGTACGCCTCAGGAAGAGCAAGGAAAACGGGGGAAGGGGGATATATCGGCCAAAATATCTCCTGGAATTCTCCGGGGGGAAATGAAAAATCTCTAAAACCTGGAAAAAGTCGTTGTTACTCTTTAAAAAAAATACTACCCTTCGGTCCCATGTGTTTAACCCTAATCCTCAAAAAAATACTTTTTTTCACGAACATCGTGACATGATTTAAAAAAAAACCTCCCCTTTATCACGCAACGCAGAAGAAACCTATCATAAAGCTAGAAATTAGCTAAACATGCCTTATTTTGTGTGTGTGATTTTTTCTTTTTTTTAAATGGAATTCAAGTTACAAAATTATTTGATTGGACTTGCAGAAAGCTTTTTTTTTTTTTTTTTAGCTATTGTAAAAATTTGTGTAATTGAGTTTTGACTATATTTTTCTGACTAACATTAATTAGTTCCTTAGTGGAAAACTCAAGGAAATCTCAAGGAATTTTTTTTTTCTGGAAACTAGTCTTAACCCTGACTATTCTTTTTGTCTTTTAAATCCTGAATAAGTTCATTTAAGTAAGCAGTCAATTTCTTTAAGACATTCATTTGCTTTTCTGTTTTTGGAATGATTGAGTTGAATTTATGTAAAAAAAGAATTAGAATTAGATAAAAAAAAAATGATTTAGAAAAAATGTCTGTCTGTGGTCAGCATAACTCCCGGACAAATTGACCTACTACGTTCAAATTTGGTGTGCTAGTTGGTGGTGGCCATGGGACCTACCATTAAGGTTTTCATCAAAATCGAGCATGCGCATTAGGGTGGATCGAGAAAAAAAAATTCAGAATTTCCAATCCGACCTATGGGGAAAAAATGTTCTATGGTATGTAGATACATGGAAAAAAAATTAAATTTTAAGTTCACTACTGCCACAAGGAGGATGAAGTTTAGGTATTTGAGCTTTTTTATAGCAAAAAGTCAAATTCAATTGAATTTTTTTTTTTTTTTTTTTTTTTTTTTTTACGAATTTCAAAATCTACCTGTACGGAAAAGATGTTCTGAGGTACATTAATTAAGAAAAAAATTAAATAAAAATAATAAATTTTATGTTAAGCTCTTCTCAAGGGGGATGAAGTTTTGGTATTTAAGCTTTTTAATGGTAAAATGTCAAAGTGATTTTTGTTTAAATGAAACAGGCCTTTAGTACTTTTAAATGTTTATTGGAATGAAAGGACATATACTAAATGGTTACAGGGAAGAAAAAAAAAAGCTTTAGGAACATATTACAGCTTCTTAAGAATTAATCAAGAAAAATCAAAAAATCTGCGGAATTACAGTGAGCGGTAATCACGTTGGTGTTGAAAACTGGCTTGAGGTTTCGTGATTCCAGGGTATTTCTTATTAACCTGTCTCTTCTGTATAATCCGTGTACAGCAGAAAATGCTTCTGTCACTATTCGTTCTGTAGCTTGAGTATGACAGGGATGACCCCTTGATTGTAGGTAGTATTGCCGTAGAAATGAT
This sequence comes from Linyphia triangularis, assembly GCA_963978545.1. Taxonomy (NCBI): domain Eukaryota; kingdom Metazoa; phylum Arthropoda; class Arachnida; order Araneae; family Linyphiidae; genus Linyphia; species Linyphia triangularis. Next base: position 61,085,482 of record OZ021729.1, read on the forward strand.
TGCTGGGTTTACTATTGCTCCTGAAATCATGTCATCACTAAATCGTTCTGTCACATTCTCCCACTTAATCAAGTCTACATAATTTGTCACACAAGGATCAAAAGTTGGTATATTTAAGATACGGATATTATTCTCTAAAAGGGTTTGAGTTGCAGCAGACCGTTTGACTTTGCGCAAATTCAAAATTCTTTGGAAGACCGATTCTCTTATGTTATTTCTGTCGTCAGCTAGCATTGATATCAGGATATTTTCAGGAAATCCCAAACCCTCTTTTCAAAAATTACTGGATCAATGACTTTCGTCAAATGAATTGTGATTGATGCAAATGCTATGAACCATAGATTACCAATTGTTTGGCTTTGATCTTGAATCACATAGGTGCCTAGACTTTTACTATGAACGTAATAAATATCAATAAAGCTTTGGTTGGACTTCTTCTAAGCCAAATAGAACATGATAATTCTGTTGGAGGTTGTAAACCACCTTGAGTGGCAAATCTTTCCAGAGTTTCTCTTGAACAGCCCTTCGCTGCTTTATCCGCAGTGATGGCTTCACAAATTTCCATTAAGCACAGTTGATCAGTATTTAAGTCTTTCTTGTTAGTCAGTTCGCTTCATTCAAGAATGACATAGACGCATGCTGTAGGTTCACTTCTACAGGTAGTGTCTCGCATACGGTCACCCGTTGGCTTGTAACTGGCATCTTGTAGTGAACGCTTCAGAATCAGTTCTATGTTTCGTATAACACCTTCTTTGATACCTGTGTTGACAGACTACCTATTATCGCAACCAACATTGTTGTATCTATGCCATTTTCGACGCATGACCTACCCAACCAAACGGTATAGCATACCTGCCAACTTGTACGAATCATCCGTACAATGTACGGATTTTTACTATTTTGTACGGGTGTACGAACAGCTAAAAAAATCGTACGGATTTCACTGTAATTTTCGTTTTTCCCTAAAACCGTTTTTTTTTTTTTTTTTTAAATATTTTTTCAAGACAACAACGAAACCGAAACGATTTTCCAAAGCTGCCGCGTCAATCAAAATATTTATTCACACTCCAAGATTGCGCATATGTTCAGCACTAAAGCGCGTTGGCGAGGATGCATTGTTTTCTTTTCTGTTGCCGACTAGATTTGGCAAACCAAACCACTGCTTCGATTTTTCGGGCTTTACAAGTTAATAAAGAAGCAGAAAACCGAAAGTGCTTTAGTTTTTTAATTTTACTTTCTTTTGGACTGGACTCCAAAACGTAAATAATAGTACTGGACTTGCGCGTAAATAATAGCACTAAACCACGGCCCCGGGGATGCACTGTTTTCATTTATGTTGCCAACGGGACCTGGCGAACCAAACAACTATTGCTTTTCCTCAGACTTAAGAGATTAACAAAGAATTTGAAAACCAAAAATGCTTTAGATTTTGGTTCTTCCTTCTGTTTGGACCGTACAATAATGTTGCGCGTATATAATAAAAGCACTTAAGCGCGGCGCCGGAAATTCATTGTTTTCATCTGTGTTGCCGACGGGATTTGGCGAACCAAGCAACTGTTTTGTTGTCTCGAACTTTAGATATTAATAAAGTAGAAAACTGAAAGTGCTTTAGTTTTTTTTTATTCTTTCTTCTTTTGGACCGTACTCCAACGCTGCGCACTAAATCGCGACGCCGCCGTTTTCAATTGTTTTGGCGGCACTCGCCGAACGACTGTTTCGTTTTCTCGGACTTTAGAGATTAAAGCACTTTCGGTTTTCAGCTTCTTTGTTAGTCTTAATTATTTATTTTAAAATATCCAAGTTAAACAATCCTGGTGTAAGATTCCAGAAAATATCAAGTTTTTTTGGAGTTTACTTCAAACCAAGCGGTTTACTTCTAATCATCAGAAATTCAAACAAAGAAACAAATTTTGCATTCTGCTCTATCTATGCATCTGATATTAAGATTTCTCATGGAGGATTTACTGATGTCGAAGTTCATATCAATTCTAAAAAGCACAGTGACAACATCAAATGTAATAATAAGAATTCGAAAGCCTGCATAATTGATATTTGTGCGTGTGATTAAACACTTTGAATACCACCAACTCGTATGTTTCACTAGAGTTTTTGTGTCATAAAGCATGTTTTATTTAGGTGTAATGTAGACTAAATCTTAAACCTCATCAGAGATTTCATAGTAAAGTTTAAATTTGATTTATTTTTAAATCCAAGTTAGTTTTTTATTTTATAATTTCCATTTTGTGCTAAAATGTAACAATTTGTTATATTTGAGAGCAATTTAATATTCTGCAATTTTTTATTTTTTTATTTTTTTTTATTTATTTATTTTTTGCATTTGTTATAGAATTACTATTATTTCTATATTACATTCATAAATATTGTCGCTATTTGACTTTCATAGGAATGCAAATATTTGTTCCGTAAAAATTGTACTAATTTGAAAATGCCAATGTTGGCAGGTATGGGTATAGTGGTTAGTGTGCTAGCTTCTAGACCGCGAAGTTGCGGGTACGAGTCCCGTGTAAGGCATGGGTGTTTGTAAATGTATGTTGGCTTGTCAAATGACGAATGTTTCGGCTCATTATAGCCCTCGTTTTACTGACGGCACCAGATAATCTGAAAACAACCAAGTCGACTCATGAACAAAACTTACGATGTGCTTTCCCTGAGATAGCTTACAGTTAATTTTCTAGCTTTGAAAACGCGATATTTGTCGTAGTATGAACTTATTTTTCTCAAAATGCTGTAGTGGTCATTTATTGGTATTAAAACTCATTTCCAGGTCTCTCCTAACTTACTTGCAACTTATTGACTCGCGGAGAAAAGTGTATTTAAATACACTGTACTTTGCTTCTCTTTTTGAATGCCAATATACGCACCTTATTATGTTTTTCGTACGTAGGAAGCATAATCGTGGGCATATTACAGCCTGACCCATATATAGGACAAATCATGTCTTTTCTTATCAACGCCACAGTACAGTATTAGTCCAAGTACACAAACAAACAAATGTCACATAGTAAAATTGTAATTTAATTTACAAGAACAGCGCTCACCAATTAGGCGTCGAATTCCGTAAGCCGCTGACAACTGCACTATAGGGTTGTAGGGCTGATTCAACGGTGATATAGGGGGGAGGGAGTTGGGTATAAAAGATTGAAATGTACATTGTACTACTAATTATTCAATAATCATCACTTTTTTAGGATTTATATTGTAAAAAACAATTATTTTTAGTGTAAAATCATTTAATGAAAATTATGACTTTTTGCATTTTTTTCGAAAATTCAACCCCTTTGTGGCATTGCAAAATTTTAAAATTATTTTTTTTAATTATTTTTTCCCTAATCTCTATATCATAGAACATCTTTTGCCCATAGGTAGGTTTTGATTAATAATAATTTTGTTTTCTCCATAGAAGAACCATCCACCCTAATGCGCATAAGGTAGTTGCCATTGAAAAAAATCGTGTTTTTCAATGATTGCTACGAAACGGCTCTAACGATTTTAATTTAAATCTCTGTGGTAACGTCTCTTAAGGTGTTCTAAACATCCCCACCTCTGAAATTTCCGTATAAATGCTTTAACGACGTAAAAAGTTGAAAAACGAATGCCTTCATAACTGAGTTCTGTTCGTTTAAACATAGCTCGTCAACGATCGTTTTTTCTTCACCCCTCAGTTTCACTTATAAGAAAGGATAATACAAAAATATTGCCAAACTGGCCATTTTTTCTAAGCGAATGATGAAAATAAAAATATAAATCGAGTGTAATTGAAAGTTGTGGAATGTTCCACACCCCAAGTTTTTTCTTCGATGCCACTTTCATTTTTTCACTAATTGCTTCACCTACAGTTTACGCATACAGGCGTTTAATTACAACAAAAAAAACTATTGATTAAGACATCACTCGATTTTATAGGATGAGGCATTAATTTTGTTAAGATAATAAGGATTGTTTTGGTTGCGTGTTTTACGCTCAACGACCTATTTTTTTGCACAATGACGGTTAATCAGGCCTGGACCTACCGCTTAACGTGAATTCTGAACCTCAACGAACATCCATGCCTAATCCGGGATTCGAACCCGGTACCTTTGGCATGCGTGGCTAGAATGGTAACCACATAGCCATCAGATGGGCGCATAGTTTTGGATGTGCGCTTCTTTTTACTGAATTCATATCTTAGTGTATGCAGCATATGTTAAAGACAAAGCAAAACAAAAAACAAAAAAAAAACGGGATTTTTATGTTTTGACAATTTTGAACTTGGTTTCATCTTAATTTTTTCTGTAAGGATTCTTTTAACTACAATTTAAAGCAATAGTTCTGAAATGCTTTTTGATATCTCTTAATATCTTAAAAAAAATTCCTTGAAAAGTCTTTTTTAAAAATAAACTTCCATGGTGGAAATAAGTTGTTTGTAGAGTTTCAGCAGTTGTATTTTTTGTCTTTATTTCAATTGTCTTTAATTATCTTGCGATTGAAATATTATGTATGAAATTCTTAAAACAATCGTGCAATCTATATACTTATCTATTTACTATCTCCAATTCGTCGCAAAGTCTTTTGAATTTGACAGTTCATTGGAATATGAAGAAAACTTGCATTTTCGGAGACTTCGGCCTTCGGACATTTCGGCATCAATAAGAAAAATATTTCAATGAGTAGAAAATACCTCTTCAAGAAGTGCATTTTCTCCCTAATAATTTTAATATTTAATTTCTGTAGTTATGTGTAGATCATGCTGAAATTTTAGCTTTACAAAAATGTAATAAAAATCGAGCGTAAATATTTTTTATAATTCCTTTGTAAAATTGTACATTGATTTGAAGTTATATTTTGTATGGTACTCTTCCAGAGTGGTCAGTGATTATGGGGGGAAAAAAAAAAAAAAAAAAAAAAAACCAGGGAAATGTCGGGAGTTTTTTTTTTTAAATCGAACGAAAACCTGGGGGAATTTCTATCATTGTTTTGAAGGTACATTATCCCCTTCATCCTGTGTTTTTTGGTACATTTACCTGCAGAATAATGGTAATACTGGTAATCGTTTGGTGTTGCAGAATAATTTAAACTATTCTTTAAAAATTGGCGTATTATCTTTTTGGCATATGTGTTCTATTTGATCAGGGTGTCTGCACATCTGGAAAATTCGAAAAAAGTTTGCCATAAAATCAATGAATTTTTTTTTTAAATCTATTGGGGACTTTTTTTTCCTTAATTTTGTGGCCACCCTATCTTCCGTTACACGGATACCAGTTAAAAACCGCCAAATTTGAAGTGATAACTTATCCAAACTAACAACTAAAATAAACCATTATAAGATTGCTCTAGCAACCGCCAATTGACAATTTTCCGCATTTTTTAAAGACGAGTGAATTAGTTTATATTTATGAAGAATTTCTTTCTGATTCCAAATATTTAAACAAAAGTTATTTTAATATTTAAATAACTATTTTTTTTTTTTTTTTAAACAAAATGTCCCAAAACCGAGACAGAACTAGTCCGATCAAAATACTCACCAAAATATGTGACGTCAAATCTTCCTTCCATTTTTTATGGTTATCGTGAGGCTTCTGCGAAATAGTTGGCGTTGGCAGACCTTTGCCATATCCGGAACAGGTTGGCGTGATTTGCGAGAAACTTGCAAAACTGGTTTCCGCTGCCGCATTTCAAGCCTAGATGTTTGGGAAGTCTTGACGTCACATTCAGTTCGCGCCGAATGAATCGTTTTCTCTCCAACGTATAACAGGGGAACATTGATCAAAAATTAAAAAAAAAAAAGAAAAAGCGTGTTGTGCAGAAATTTTTCTGTTTATGGCCTTTTTGAAACATTTAGAATTGATTAAAAAAAATTAAATGCAGGGTTGTCCATTGCACTAACTGGTACCCGTCAAACGGAAGAGTACCTTTGATTTCTTAATTTTTTTTCAAAATTATGCAGAATTATAAAAGATGCATTTCTAATTATGGGGAAAGATAAGAGGCTAGTGTCAGAGAACTGTACCCCCCCCCCCTTCCCCAACAAATATCGCATTTATGCAATTACAGTGTGGAAAATAAAAATGAAAATAGCCATATTTGAAAAAGTAATAATCAAAATGTATTATTATCTTATGCTAAAAATTTATGTATGTTACAGTATTTTTCGAATCCAACTGACTTGACTGAATTTTTTTTTTTTTTTTTTTAAGATTTTACTGCAGTTAATCTTCACTTCCCTGAGTCATTCTTCCTCAAAATTAGGAACAGGATTGGTTTGGAAGTTCCGACTGTCTGTTTCTGCCACTTATAGATGCTCAAAATTAATGAAATAGGTTTTATTAAGGTTTAATTTCGATTTCGTATTCTTATTTTGTAACCTCTCTCTCCAACCCCACCACACCAATGAGAGGACATTGGGACCACGACTGATTTAATGTGCATTAACCTCCATTATTGTATACACCGATTTTTGGTAGCCGCCGATGACCGAACTCGTGATCTTCCAATCATCTACCTAGAAGTAGATCCTTTAGCTTGTACGAGGTACGACTATCAGTGGCGGCACCTGATCGAAAATGCTAGTGCAACCGGAAACATGCGTTCCCTCACACCACAACTTTTCACAATCATTCATGAATTCTATGTCTTTAATCTTAATAATCTTTTATACTTAAAATCAACTCAAAGCTTCCTTTCAATTTTTATAAAATGAATAAGATGTATATAAATAAATGGCGTTGTTTTGGTGACACACTCACTCCACCCACGCAGATTCTCATCGAATTCTCAAGGGCAGCCAAAGTTAGAAATTATACTTGATCGGCAGCACCGCTATGGGGAAGGCTTCTATTGCTTTCCATTGGTTACCATGGCAATATAGCCGCCCGAAACACGTTTCAGGAAATACGGCTGCTGTGTTCGGAGGAAGATCACTTTGATTGGAAGCGGGTTTTTTCTCGTGAATTATTCAGGCAAGAAGATTGCCGTTTATCGGATTTTTTTTTCACTTACCGTAGAAATAGATCTTCATTTTAGAAAATTGTAAAAAAAAAACCTAGTTTTGAACTAATAAATTTAGATGCAGCCCGGCTGTAGTGCACGAACCACCACTGACGACTATGTAAATAACTATAAACAGAAGTGAAGGAAAGAAGTTTCATGGCATGGTCATAGATGACAAAACAATGAGTCGTCTTGTTTTGTATTTAATAAGTATGGCATGCTGGAAATTAAAGTTCGAGGGTCTTGGTGTCATTATTTACCATTTGCATAATTCAATAGAACACACCTGACCTTTCATGCTAAATGTGCCCGGTTCGAATCCTGGAGATTAGACATGGATGTTTGTTGTGGTACGGAATACACGTTAAGATTGAGGTCCCGGCCTGAGTGTACAAACACTTATTTTTTGGCCTACGACAGGGGCGTAGCCAGAAATATTTTTCGGGAGGGGATATGAAATTATGTTAGAAAATCTTGATTATTATTTTTATTACTAATGCCATATATGTATTTAGCAATCAAGAAAGCAGATATTTCTTCTGCGCATGTTTCGAAATTTAAAAATATTTTAAATAAATTTACCATTTTAAACAATAAAATCCTTTAATTTTGCCACTCACTCTAATAAGGAAAAGAAAAATTTCGAGAGGGGATATATCCCTCCCTCTGGCCTATGACTTGTGGATAGCATAGCTGTAAGCAAATTGGGTGGTTCGCTTTTACTGGAAAATGATTTTCCAAATCATAATGGAAATCGGTGGCGGCTGGTGCAGGGGGCGGGCCCCCTGGTTTTCGCCGCTTTCACTCACTCCCTCACTTTTTTGGTCAGTCCCCCCCACAATTTTTTTTTACAAATGATTTTTTTTAAATAAATTTTTTATTATTTACTAGTTAATATACTGATTTATCTGAAGTTTTATTCTTGAAACTGACCACTTTCACTCAACTAATAAATTTCCTTATATTTAAGTCGCCTGATTGAGCTTCTTTTCCTTTGCCCGTAGAAGAAACGGGCTGGAAAAAAGACGAAGGGGCGGGGGGAGAGACTGACTTTCGCCACCTGCAATATCCTGCAAGTCTATACCCCTTGCGTGGTTCTTAAATTACAAAATTCCTGAGTTTCGTGTTTTGGCACTGTCTTCTGATCTGTAGGATAAGGAGATCCCCGGCCGAAATAAAAGTTAATCTCATTAGATCAGAGACCCCATATGAATGTTACACATTGATATTTTTTATTTTATTACTAGGCTCATAAAGTTTAATGCTGTAAGTCATACTATAATTCGCTGCTGAAGGAATGAATTTGAAATGCCCAACTAAGATATTTTTTATGCTCATCTGTGACCGTTTGAAAAAATAAGTTGAATGAAAGTAACTAACTTATTTCGCACAAAAACTAGGATGGTCTATCCTTGATTGTCGGTCTGTCTTCTGGAAAGAGAGAAGATCTCATTCAAAAGAAGAATCCTTGTTGTTTCTAAAAACTGAAAGTGTTCCTCTGAAAGTAATTTCCAATGTAGCTCTAATAACCGACTAGGCACATTTTTCTACAATCCTGGTCGGACGTATGACGAAAGAGTGAGCCAAATTTTTGCATCGGATATTATTGTTCAATCTTCCTCTTGATTAGATGCCAATTTGTTATACAATATTAGTGTGTGCGGATACCCCTTAAAATTTATTTGCTATAAAAAAATCACGTACGTAAATAAATTACAAAAATAAAAGCCTATACCATAATTAAAAAAAAAAAAAAAACTTTAAATAATCGTACTTTAATACGATCGCAATTCTACAGAATATTGTAAGAACCCACAATTCCTATTAAAACTCTAACAGCCTAACGCTATTAGAATGACTATATGAAGATAATCTTCTTGCCCTCTTCAAAAGATGTTAGTTTACCCAGACTGTGCTTGGGGGAACAAAATGTCTCCTTACTTCGGTCGACCTTGAATTTGCATCTTAAAGAGCAAAGAGATACGACAGAAAATTCTATAATGTGGCGAGGGCCATTCCTTCCATTTAACGTGACATCCTGTTTTTTCGTCATACCATTGGTATGAGTATTATATTACTAATACTCCTCCTGGTCCTGGGGGATCTGCAAGGAAATTGTCAATTCTTACTTTAAAGTCAGGGATCAGGCGTTTATCTTTAGTGTCTTCAACTTGTACGACTGCGAAAGAATTTGCACCAATAAATAACCACGGTAAGTTTTTTATTTTAAATTTTACTCTTTATTTCGTAAAATGTTAGAGTCAACAATTGGGTTTTGTTCAGATATTTACTTTTTGTTTTGAAAAATAACTGAGTATTTAAATTTCGTTCAAATGATCAGAAGTGTTGATTTGTCCTACCTCTCCCAATGATATTTGATATAATATACAATTATTAACGTAACACTCCGGTACGATCAATAGATGAATTTCTATAATGACAGAAAAATATTTCCTTATCAAATCAAAATAAGTGGTTTCTCTAGAATTGGGCAGAAACTACATTTATCCTTTTACAGTTTAGTACAAATAAAAGAAGAGGATCTAATTTTAGAAAAAAATCTGTAATAAATAAGTAGGTGTACAGCATTGAAAAAAATATACAGGATATTCGAAATTAAGAGTTTAAAGTTAGTTCCATACTTTTTAACTTCTTTTCAAAGTATTAAGAATCATGGTCAGAAGCTTGTATTTTTAACTACTGCTATATCCGAACTCATTGACACCCGAAGCAATACAATAGAGTCACGCCGTGTGCTCTGTAATCTGTTTTCAAAGTGAGTAGATACATCAATAATTGTGACTGATATCTGCGTTTCGATTGTTGGGTTCCTCTGAAGATTTTCAGGATTTCTTCAAATTTGAAATACATATGCTGTGCATTTTCTCTTAAAAGATTTCTTGGAAAACGTTCTTTCCTCGATAGAAGAACTAATATTAGAGTCCAAATTTTGATTGAAGGATATTCCGTTGCAGTTTAACTCTCCCTTAGCTCTTGTGCCAAAAAAATATACAACGACATGTATTGCTATTCAAAGAATATCAAGTAGTTCAATTTAAAACTATTGAACTGGTCAATATAACAATGCCTTCAACTTTGTTTGCAAATTTGTAAATATTGCACTTTCAAAGGTTTTGTAATATTTCATTAACTCTATTATACAAAAATCAAAATTATTTTGCATGAATTAATAATTAAAATATCATTGACTGAAATATTAGTAGCATTACTCATGACTTAATTTTTTTCCAATTATTTTAAAATCTTATTTGTTGTTGTAAGCAAGCATGTATATATATATATATATATATATATATATATATATATATATATATATATATATATATATATATATATATATATATAAATTTTTGGTATCTGGCCCCCTCACTTTGACTGCTCACGAGCCGCCACTGATGGAAATATATATATTCGGAATTTTAACTGCAAATTATGGTTTAGAGTAAGGTAAATTCGATAGATGGCAGCACGTCTGTGAGAACATTTTGACCTGTTTAATATCTATGTCTAATCACATTTCTAACCAAGGAGGAAGGAGGGGGGTAAGGAGTGGCCCCGGTTTATGCGCAGTAGCGCACAAAAGAAGCAGCCTGCGCAATGCATCTGGGATACATCCTAGCAGTTTCGCTTTCTGATAGCCAAGTGCAGACGAACCCGATGGCCCAAACTGGCTATCGTAGTTTCGTTACAACATTGTAGTGGCAAATTTAAATACATCTGAAAATTAAATAAAATATTTTAATTTAAATATTTACTTTTCTGAATTAAATATTTGCATATTATTTATAAATTACTGAAGATATATTTGAATAATTAAGGTTATTTGTTGAAGTGATTCTTAAGTACATTTTAAAGTAAAACGCGAGGGAAAAGAGTAGAGTTAGTTGTCAAAAAATAACTAGGTTATAAGCAAAAAAAGTTTTATACATATGTATTAGTTTACCACATGTTTTTTAGTATTGATAACAAGAAAAAAATCACTTTATATATAAAAAATAGTTTATTGCAGTGTGAAAAATATATGTATACTATGTTACAAAGTTTTATTCAGCAATATGTTTTTGGTTCAGCAAAATTAAAAATGCGTTAATAATATTCAAACATAATAAAAATATTTGAATAAATAATTTTTAACAATATATGAAAGCATGTTCAGCCTTTTTGATTTTATTCACACATGTTGTAAATGGCATGAATGTGAAAAAGGTTTTAAAGGAATGCTAGAAGAGACATACAAATTTAACAATACCTTTCCTTATAGATTGGCTGAAAAAATTTTGAAACAATAATTTCCCAAAACTAAATATATTATTTAAGGACCTAGTTCTATATATGAGTTACATGATAAAAGGTACAATTTGAATTTGCATAACTATTATTTTACAACATATACTTTGATCTGAATATTTAACTAATTACAATTTTCAATTACTTGTCCTTATTGTCCCTCACATTTTACACACTGAAACTAGGTATCAATCGTAATGTAAAAAAAAGGGGGAAAAATATGTGAAATGTAAAATAAGAAAAAAATATTAAATTCATATATTTAAGGCTATGCAATAAGAGAAAAATCATTTCACACTAGTGTATATTTTATGTTTACCATATAATATATATTGTGGTTATCATTATCAGGCATAATCAGTGCGAGTTTTGCAGAATATAAAATTTTACCTAAATACTATTTGAATAGTATGGAAAATTAGACACATAATCTTTACATATTTTGCTACTTAAATAAACCTGAATCACTTCTGAGCAGTTTTTAGTAACCTTGAAGCATTAACAATTCCACACAATATTTATATTATTATACGTTAAAGTTTCATTTACACAATTACAGCCCATATCTTTAAAAATAAAATACAGAAAAGCATTTTATGTTTAGAGACGTGGAATAACTGAAATAATTCACTCAACCCACTAACTAGTATATTTAATTAAAAACATAACTTTCGATTTCTAAATTACGCAAATCTAGACTAATTGCTTAGATTTGTTTTTGTTTTGTTTTTTGGAACTACGGACTGTCTATTTCTGCCCCTTATAAAGTGCTTGCTTAGATTTTGTTAACTTATTAGAATACTATAATACAAAATCCAACGATTGAAATATCAACAACCACTATCCCTACTTAACACGTGCAGATGAAATCAATAATAATGAAACAATAATATTTATTAAATTCATAAATTAAACATCCATACAAGACATCGAAAAATTTTATACACTGCATTAATAGTAATCATTAATCCTAATATTACCACAATATTAACTTAGAAATTACCGCATGCTACAAAAAGTATAAAACTAATTTTAATTTAATTTCAGAATTGTTTTTACCTGTGAAATGAAATATTTTCAGATTTTCTGGAACATCTATTATTACATTTGTAGGCCACTCAAGCCATAATTGGTTATTCGAACATTAAAATACTAAAAAGATTTATTTTAAACTTTATTCTCCTTGAATTGCGTTGATATTTCTAAAGTCCGCGACAGCTGCAAGAGCTAGGATGAATCCCAGAATGCATAGCGTTTTGTTATGCGCAGAACCTCGAAAAACCTGACGGCGATGCTTCAAATTCCGAAACGGGCAGGGCCCCTCCATACCCCCCTCCTTCCTCCTTGTTTCTAACAGCAGTAAATAACTAATTAGCATCCATGGTTGTGCATTTTTAGTAAGAAATAGATCGTTTGCAATAATTTTGCTTTAGGAACTCCAACTGGTATATCAGCTTCACATTAAAAGTCGGTTCATTTTAAATTCGCCGTCAACTCGCAATGTGATTTTTTTTTTTTTTAAAGTTGCAGCAAAGTGTTTATTTTCACTTATTCAGATCTGCCTTGGAGTAATCTAATTTTTTCCTGCAGATGGCAGCACATCCTTATAGTGGAATACCAAAGGCGTAAATGAGGCCAAACTGATTTTTTTTTTATGAATGGGAATAAGTAATGTATTTGAAACTAAAAATATACTTTTTGCTATAATTCATAACAGGCATTTGTAAAAACAGCCGGTAGTGATATCTTCATTCTAGAGTTTATCTTTTGAAAAACAAATTTTCATAGAATTTAAGCTGAAAGGGTATTTTTGTCATAAGTTAAGAAAAGTCACTAAGCTTTTCAGTCCCTCAAATATCTTTATTTCTACTCCATTGAATATGTAATTTTTTCAAACGCTAGAGCGTGAAAAAAATTCTATTGGGATGCGGCTAAATAAATTGCGAAGATATGTTTTTAAAATATAAAGCCATTTTATTCGTTCTTAAAAAGCTGTAGGGCACTTGATACCCCCTTTTTTCACCAAAAATAATACAAATATAAGTTTTCTATTTTTTACATGTTCATAATCTTTGAAACCTCCTTTTTCTAGCAAGTATTTGAGCTGATCCGATAGCTGCATTTGCATAAAATATAATTTTTTTTTATTGAGAATTTAGCATAGCTGCTATAGGTCCTTCAATGTTTCGAACGCATTTTTCTCAGGTCAGGTTTTTTTTAGAAATTCCCTCCTTACTCATGATGCTAAAACTGCAGAGAATATAAATTAAATGACTTGAAATATTTGTTGTGTCAGTCTTAATATCTATGACAAAAACAAGCATAGATATTTGAATAAAATCGAAACTGTTTTTTTTTTTCACAAATTTAAATGTTGAAAAATACCTGTTTTTTTTTTTTTTTTTACATATGGCTACAGTAATTATCGTTTTTCTCGAAAACTATTTTACTTATTTTTACAATTTTTTTTTTTTTTTTTTTTTTTTTGAAATGTTTTTTCATGGGCAACATTTTTCTAAATATGAGTTGGGGGAACTGGGAACCATATAAAAATTTACAATCCGTAATTTTTATACCAACCCCTTTTCTAACTTAAAAACTATTCAGTAAAAATATTTTAACGATTTAAAACATTTCTTCAATTGGGACTATGCATCTAGAACCAACGGTGTCGAAAATAAAGGTCTGTCAGGTTATACCATCGATATTGTTACGAATATTTGTAAATATTTCGTAGTGTTAATTTTGTAAATAGTAATTTATGTACATTTCGCATAAGGCAGTGCAATAGTTCGACGTTAAATTGGTTTCCCTGCAGTGAGCATCTCAATGTTTGATAGCGGGTTTTACAGAGGTAACTCTGGGAAGCGAGTTTCAAGGGGCAGGGCATTTAACATTATGGTAATGGGAATCTCGCCAAATTGGCGAGATAGAGCCAAGTTGGCGATGGTTTTGGCGACTAATTTTTGTCACCAAATTTGGCGAGAAATCGACAAATGTCGCCAAACTTGGCGATATTTTCGGTACATGTATCCCATGTATGTACATGTATAGGATTTTTCGACTACTGTCTGGAAAGTTCTCCAAATGTCCATCTCTGGAAGGTTCAAGTATGTTCGCAGCCACTCCTATATAAGTGCGACCTGAGTTGGTTAGTAGTTAGTTGTTGACTGTTTTTGAGTCACGGAGCTAGATGTTAGCTGAGTCCGTTAGTTGACTGAAGTTAGTTGTCTCTTAACGTTCATTGTGAGAGCTGTATTCCTGACTTGAGTCACTGAATTAGTTGACTGGAGATACTGAGCGAACTGTATTGCATTGTCTTTTGCGGAGATTTAGCAGTTGTCAAGTTTTTAACTGCTGTTTTGTGCTCTATTGAGGTGAAAAGAGCTGTATTGTGTCTACTAGAACGAGAAGTTCTGGAGCTGTAAGAGAACTGTGAAGCGTTATTTTGGAATAAATTTCTGCAAGTTTTGATCTGCTTTGGCGTCAAATCTTTCGAACCCGTACAACGCAACAATATAAATAAACTGGATAGAATGCTTAACCCTGGGAAAATGAAGCCGTTGCCAGATGCCGTTGGTGGGATAAAAACTACGGATTCCCGGACTGAAAATAAAATTGTGGGTTGTACACAACAGAAACGTCAATAGTAGACCTTAATGAGTAATAATATGCAAAAAAATATATACTCTAGCATTTTACAAGGTTTCTCGCATTTCCATCCAACTATAAAAGTGAACTGTGATTGGTTAATCTTCCGACCAGCTTCGCAATCCCCGGCGCGTTTTTCTCTTTGCATTGGCAATGGAGCAGTCTATCCAGTTGTTTATCTATATCGATGGGTTATACGGGGACACGCTGTATGTATTTTTATAATATTACACGAGTGCAGGTACTTCCACTACGGTTTTGACTCCCTCATTAGTCAGCTTTTACCATAGCTACAATCCCGATGAACTTATCATTTTTTTTTTCCAGAGTTTGAAAATGTGTTTTTTTAAATGTTGGATTTAAAAAGAGTGTATCTCCAAGAAGTGATCCAGGAATTAGATTGGTTTGTACGCTCAACGACCTATTTTCGTGCACAACAACGGTTAATTAAGTCGGGACCTACAGCTTAACGTGGATTCCGAACCACAACGAAGACCCATACCAAATTCCAGGATTCGAACCCGGCACCTTTGGCATGCGAGGTCAGAGCGCTAACCCCATAGTCGTCAGGTTGGTTCTAAGAATTAGGAATTTCAGCAACGGATAAATGAGTAACACAAACGGGTTGTGGAATAGTGTTATAACCATTTTATATTTTCACTCGTTTGAAAAAACGACTAGTTTCGTGATATCCTTGGCGATAATTCTTACCTAGGCAAAAAGAAAGCCTCCAAAATATTTGGCGTTATATTTTTCGATAATTCTTGCATTATCTTTTTTTTTTTGTTTAGAAGAACCTAAGAGTGCCTAGGACAGCGATTTAAATCAGTCCCGTTGACTGTATTTAAATGTTACTTTCGAATTCAAAATTTAAATACCTGCTTAAGTTTCGTCAGGTCCACAGATCAGTAATAATCTCAGATAACTTACCATCTTTTTTATCGAAAGCACGGCCCTCTGCCACTATAAATGCTTATATGTAAAAACTTTGAATTTCTTATGACATGCCCTTACTCGCCCCCTCTTGAAACATTTTGATCGGCCTCTTGCCCTTCTTCCAAATCCCGTGGTAACGATTCGTGATAGATGACATAAGTCAGTGGGCATGCAGAGAACTGGTCGGAACCTGTCCTCTTAAGAAAAGGGCCCCACGTGACCCCCTCGAAGTTGGGTCCACCACACCCAGGTCAAGCCCTCTCCCACATGTGCCCCATGTCCCTATTTATCGTCTGCGATTTTACTGGTTTCGAGAATGTTCTTATTCCGAATTTAGTGGTTTTGAAAATGTCTTAGTACTTAAAAAAAAGAATCTTAAGTCAGAGAAATTTTTTTATTTCATTGCATTTTTCGATTCTTAGTTCCTTTTAAGGATCATATTAACACATTGAACTTACTCCGGATTTCTGAGGGTTTATTTTTGGAGCGAATAATTAGAATTTTCATGAAATTATCATTTCTAATATAAAACTTCCCAAAACCTTTAGAAAAGTTGTTATTAATACTTACAATTAACTACATGTTAATATAGGAAATGAGAATTGATTGGAAATGATAAATTATAAAAATATTGTATTAGGTCACAATTCCCCCCCCCCCCCCTTTCGATTTTTTTTCATCGTGTTTCAACGCGTTTTGGAACGTTCCGAGTACAAAAAGAGATCTCGAAAAAATGTGTGTCTGTCTGTGGTCAACATAACTCCCCAACGAATTGAACTACGATGTTCAAATTTTATGAACAGGTTAGTGGCGATCATGGGACCTGTCATTACTCTGTTCTCTTCCCTTGAGCACCGCCCATCAACGACTGTTTCTCCACTGTTTCATTTACAAAAGAAGAATTTTATATTATTCATTAAAACACATATCGCCGTTTCGCCGGATTTTTTTTTTTTTAGTTTAATTTTGGTATTTGCCAATGAACTGACTATCGCCAAAATAATTTTATTTTTTTTTTATTTTCAAATATTGAAATATGAAAACAAAAACGGTAAATTACACACAATCCATGCTACATTTAAATACAGTTGCCAGTATTTAGTGCAACTGAAAGCTGTGCGATGTTCCACACCCTTAGTTTTTTTATTATTAACTAAATTTGTAATTTCATGGACTAGGATAGTGTTATTTGCAAGTGAGTGCAAAAAGGTACAAGTTTATGTTCAAACCATGATTTTTTGAAAATGATTATTGAATTTCCTTATTGAAATATTAATTAACTAGCTGAATACCCGTGCTTCACTACGAAATTTTAACATGTGCAATATTTTAGCTAGCTGTGTGGCCTCGCGTTGCGAAAATCTGTCATTCGTGTATAGGTCCCAGTTTTTGGAGCTTCGCTCGCAGGAAGGTTCATCGCTACACAAAATCGAGCTCGCTTCGTTCGCTGAAAAGTTCATGGACACATAAACACAGGCTTATTTCACTCTCTAAAAAGTTTATTACTATGCAAGCATAGGCTCGCTTCGCTTTCTGAAAAGTTCATTGCTGCGTAAGCATAAGCTCGCTTCGCTCACTAAAATCTAATTGCTACGTAAAGCCTTAATATTGGAAGCCTCTCCCTTGTCGTTCCCCGTTAATACAATAATACAACACCCTTTAAGATTATTTTAACAAGTGTTTGTGGAAAGCAAAATTAGAGGCAAAAACTACTTATGTTGAAACTTTCAGAGCTCTAGGCCTATTAGAAGTCACTTTTTGTGAAAAAAATTAATTAAAAAGCACATTAAAATTTTAACATTCTTTCTGTCAGCCCAATTAGAAGACCAAAACTACTTGTGTTGAAAATTTCAAAACTGTAACCCAATTACAAATCGTTTTGTAACATATTTGTTAATTAATTAAGAAAAAAATTAAAAAACTAATCAAATTTTAAAATTATGTTAATTAAAAAAATTAATTAACAACGAACTAAACAAAAATTTAAAATTCGGTTTTTCTAAAGTCCAATTAGAAGGACCAAACTATTTATGTTGAAAATTTCAGAGCTGTAGCCCTATTAGTAGTCGTTTTGTGAAATGTTTATTAATTTATTAAAAAAATTAATTAAAAAAGAACAAAATAAAAATCTAAAATTCTGGTTTTCCAAAGTCCAATTAGAAGGCCAAAACTACTAATGTTGAAAATTTCAGAGCTGTCGCCCTATTAGAAATCGTTTTGTAACATATTTATTAAATAATTAAAAAAAAACTAAATAAAAATTTAAAATTCTGTTTTTCAAAGTCCAAAACTACTTATGTTGAATATTTCAGAGCTGCAGCCCTATTATAAGTCGTTATGTAAAAAAATTTGTTAATTAATTAAGAAAATTAATTAAAAAAAAACTAATCAAAATTTTAAAATTCTGTTTTTCAAAACTGCAATTAGAAGGCTAAAACTACTTATCCTCCCGAGACCCCGCTTACATTTAAATGGACATCGTATTTTGGGCGCATAATTTTTCTTTGCATGAAATAGCCGAATTCAGTCCTACAGCTGATGATAGTTCCACCGATTGTGACGAAGTAGAGATTCTAAAGAAGCGGCAAAAAACAGTTCTTCTGCCAGTAGAGGCGCCACGAAAAGTTGGTGCAAAGCAAATGCCAGCTATGAACACTAAGACTTTTTCCTCGCGTTGCCGAATGTCTAGATGTTCAGCTCGAACAAAAAATTTTTGCACTAATTGTAAAGTATTTTTATGTATCACGTCTTTACGATATTGTTTTGCAGTCCTTTCATGGTTAAATTTCACATCTGAACCATTAAATTTCAGAATTTTTTGCAAGCTCAAGGAGATAGTCATTTTTTGTCTAAGTGTACTTAAAGTGCATGGATTAGTTCTGAACTTTAAAAGTACGTTACGTAGACCAAAAAGAATAATATACATAAAAGTTAGATTTAAATCATGTTTCAAACAATTTAGGGTCTCAGGAGGTTAAGTGGAAAATTTCGAAGCTGTATCTCGGTTTGAAGTCGCTTTGTAAAAAAAAATTAATTAAAAATGAACTAATTAAAATGTTAACATTCCATTTGATATGTATAGGGCAAAACTACTTACGCTGAAAATTTCAGAGCTCTATTCCAATTTTAAGTAGGTTTCTACAAGAACCACAGATAGACACAAAGCTTGTTTTATTATTATAGAAAAACTATGCATTAATTTTCTGCTCAAATAAATGAATTTTATATTTCATGGTCCTCTTTAATTCTCGTAATGCATTTGAATGGATTCGGGACGGAATCGTCACTTATGTATTCTGCGATATCATTTTTTAAAAATGAGTAGGCACGACTGCGATTGTGATTGATAGTCTCATGTCGATATACCTGGAGGGAGTTTTAAACATTAGAGTCGCAAATACTGTCCCTTTGAAAGATCTCCTGGATGATGCTACTTAATATTATTAGGTTTTCAGAATAAGTTTAATATTTTTTTAATTTTTTCTTTTTTACTTTGCAAATCTGCTTTCGAATACGTAAAAATCTTCCACAGTTTGAAATACTTTATATTTTTAAACCTGATTAGGTAATTAAAATCGGTTGTACACTTAATAATAACTGTTTAAATATAATTATACACTATCTGGCCAAAAGTATCCGGACACTCAGTGGTATGGGCTTAGAGCGTCCTGAGGCGCATATTAATATGATGTTGGTCCCCCTTTTGCATCGATGACAGCCTACACACGATTGGGAAGACTTTCCACCAATTTTTGATAGGTAACCATAAGAATTGCCTTCCAGGCGACCATCACAGCAGAAGTGAGTGCTTGCAGTGAAGATGGTCGATTTGGCTGGCTACGTAATCTGCGCTCTAATTCGTCCCAAAGGTGTTCTATGGGATTTAGATCGGGGCTCTGAGAAGGCCAGTCCAGTTTTTGAACACCTATTTCGTCAAACAACGTTTGGGCAAGCCTCGATGTGTGAATGGAGCAGTTATCCTGATGGAAGAGAAATGGGCCTTCCCCGAAATATTGCCATAGAGTTGGGAGTGCAGCATTGTCCAGAATGTCCACATACATCTCAGAGTTCATGTTTCCAACCACAGGAACTTACGGACCCAGGCCAAACCACGAGAAACACCCCCACACCATTATGCCTCCACCACCAAACTTCACAGTCGGCACAATGCAGTCACTATAGAAACGTTCGCCGGGCATCCGCCAAACCCAGACTCGTCCATCCGACTGCCAGACTGTAAAGCGAGATTCATCACTCCAAAGAACAGTTTTCCACATGTCCACAGTCCAATGACGGTGAGCTCTACACCATTGCAATCGATGCTTCGCATTCTGTGAAGTGATGTTCGGCTTATGAGCGGCTGCACGACCTTGGAATCGCATGTCTTTTAGTTCTCGACGGACAGTCCTGCTGCTAACACTAACGCCTGATGAACTTTGGAACTCCTGAAAAATTTCCACCAACGAGGACTTGCGATTTTGTTTCACTACCCTTTTCAGAGTTCTGCGGCTGCGTTCACCAAGTGTTTTCGGCCTACCGGTTCGTTTTTCTGCCATTTCACTGCCTCGACGTTTCCACTTCACAATCACATCACTCACCGTGGATTTAGGCTTCTGTAGAATGTCCGCAATCTCACGAACTGATTTCCCACAAAGGTGGCATCCCACTATTCTGCCACGATCGAACTCACTAAGCTCCTTTGACTTACTCATTGCCACACAAACTCATAAATACAATCTGACAAACCACTACCAAGACTTTTATAGCTTTTAATTACGTATCAAATTGCGTCACTCGCCAGAACCACTTTTTTAAGGGGTGTCCGGATACTTTTGGCCAGATAGTGTATTACATTTACGGTTTTTTAAATGTAAAGTTAAAATTTTTTGGTGTTCCTTTGACGATTATCGTTTACTTTTAACTATGTCTATGAAAATACAAATGGATTCAGAACTAAGAATACTTAAGCAAGAAAAGCTGTAAAAAATGTAAGTCATTTTCGCACATGAAAAAAGAGAAAGGAAATTTAGTTTGCTTTTATGTACTTATTTATCTATGCGAACACATATCAGGGTCCCATTTCTTCTATTTCATATACTTGTATTACAAAATAACTTTTTTCATTCTTTTCCATACAAATTCTTTTAATAACTACTCTCTTATCAAAATCTATGAATTAAAAATAAAAACATTAAAATTTTGCTTGAAAAAACTATATTTGCTACAATTTTAAATTTAAACAGTGGCGGCTGGTGCAGGGGGCCAGGGGGGGCCCGGGCCCCCTCACTTTTTTGGACAGTGGTCCCACTTATGTATAGGCTTGATAATATTATTTTGTTGTGTAATTTCTGTAAAATTATATTTAAAAAATTCAAGTCAAATAAAAGCAGTTATTAACTTCACAATATTAACTATTGTAAGTGGTGCAACAGCTTTCTTGCCATGAACTCGCGAAAATGTCAATAAAAACGCACACCACCCATCTCTCTAATAAGACTCCATCATAATGACCTTGAAGAATATTGGGGGATAAAAGACCCCTTTCTCGGAGAC
Source organism: Linyphia triangularis (assembly GCA_963978545.1). Taxonomy (NCBI): domain Eukaryota; kingdom Metazoa; phylum Arthropoda; class Arachnida; order Araneae; family Linyphiidae; genus Linyphia; species Linyphia triangularis. The sequence continues at coordinate 61,106,917 of OZ021729.1, forward strand.
CTTGAAAAGAAAATCGAAAAGCTTGCAGCCAGGTCCTTCACTTCCTGTGTTTTTAGGGGGGGGGGGGGTCTCTTTCTCCTTGTTTAGGGTATCAAATTCTATAAGGAATGTTCCACTTTGTGTGTTGTGAAAAAGTAATACTCTACAGTCAGTAGTCGAGCTTGAACTATCCCAAGCAGTGCTGGAATTTGCTGCTGTGTAAGCGTACAAGGTAATGACAGGGAATTGAATTTGGAGCCAGAGAAAATGTACAGAAAACTACAATTATAAGAGGCGAGAGGGCACTAATTTTTTAACAAAAAGTCTCGGTAAGATCATTTAATTTTACCCTTTATTTTTCAAATATAAAAGCAAGTTTTTCTCAATAAATAAGTTTTTAAACAGAATCGTGATTTTTCAAAAAATATTTGAAGACGCATTTTGTTCGTATGATACCAGGTCTCTTCGAATGGAAAAGCTCAATTGGTTATATATTTTTTTTATCTTAATTATCATAAAATTATCATTTTTCTTTTTAATTAATTCGATTTTAGAGATAATTAGGTATATGAGTTATACAGAAAACAAAATTAGGCTGTTCCCCCCACCCCCTCCCCTCTCCTTCTCATCCTGTTTCACCACCTCTACAACTATGTTGGTGATTGTAGCAACCTTTCCTCTCCCTTGACTGACGTCTAAATCCGCTTCTGAGTATGCAGACATATGATCCACTATACCATCTGCATCTTTTTATATTTAGCATAGCAATGAAACCTCATTTTATGGGTAAAAATTATTTTTTTTTACAATTGAAAAATTATTTAATATATTTCAATCCATATAAATATGTTTGCCATCCCCAACGCAGAATATTCCAAGTATGTTATTATTTAAATAACGAAGCTTCGTTTTAGTTCTCTTGATGGTTTTGGCGAATTTATTTTCTACCAAAACTAAAATTCATTATTTAAATAACATTTTATGTTAGTCATTTATATTTATGATCGAAACTTTCAATTATTTAAACATAGAATAGAAAAATAGTTTTAAATTACTTTATAGGATTTGATTCTTGATGAACTTGTTTCCATTTGATTTCAAATTATTTGAGGTAAAAAAATATAAAGGTGAAAAAAAGGCTTTTTCGTGACCTAATATTTACAAACAAAATATATTAGCAATCTCAATTATTAAAGCTTTACAGTCGCCTCCAAAAAACAAACGCTGGATCCCCATTTTATTCCAATGTGTAACATTAAGCCCTTGGTCCCAATTTAATTTTAAATTTAGATTAAAGTATTGATAAAATTGTGAATGAGATTGATTTGTTTCATTTTTAATTCAATTTTGCATCTAAAGAAGAATTTTGTTGAATTGAATTTTTAAAAATCTTACCCTTGGTGTACTGCAACCATTAACTATCTTTAACTCATTCAGTTGTCTGAAATATCCATTTATAAGGATAACAATAAACGAATTTTTTTGGTACACTCCACAAGTGACAAAAGGGCTTCAAACTAAACAACCAAAATTTTTAAGAAGTAAAAATAAAAGATTGAAAATATTTATTTATTGAGTAATGAAATTTCGGACTAAAATAATAATCAATATGCATAAATTTTATTTTTAAAAAAGTAATAATTTAAAACTCACTATACTTTTCCTGAAAATTTCCCCTCTTTTCTTCGCTCCATTTTTAATTTTCCAAAGTCATTGGTTCAAACGAAATGCTGCAAATTGTTATAATCATTCGTTTTATTAAAGTATATATTTTATTTAAAATTTTTTGGATAAATTGTTTAATTTTTCTCATAGTTTTATGTGTATGTGCATTTGAATAACATTTATTTAATTACATGGAATTCATTTACTTTGAAATCTGCACTCTCCTTACCCCCCCCCCCCCCCTTCCATAAATAAAAACACGTCATTGTTAATTTGGGCCCCCTCACTTTTTTTACTCACGAGCCGCCACTGAATTTAAAGCTTTTGTATATCCTAATTTGATACATACTTTTATTTCAGAAAGCAATAACTGCTCTGGGTGCACTCTTTTAAAAAGAAATCTGTTTTTGATGGTTTAAAAATAAATGGTAAAACACATTTCATTTCAGACATTTCAATTTGGCAACACCAGAATGGAGCTACTTTCGGTACATCGACTGTAGTAACAACATTTAATAATAGATGACGCCACTATCGGAATAAGGAAAAAAAATTCTAAGGTAACTTTCCTTATGATTATATACATTTTTTAAAAATAAAAATTAAGCCTAGACTGTGTATAGACAGGCAGAAATACGAATATCGACATTGAATCTCTATAAAAAGGATTAAAATGTTGCAATTACTTTCTTTATTCTTTTGTAAAGCATCTTTTACCTTTTTAGTAGATATTGAAATTCCATCCGTCATTCAGAGACCAACCACCCAACGATCCTGAAATAATTTACAGTATGAATTTTCAACCTTGGCTTCCTTCTAACTTGAATTATGAGTCATAAATAACCTTTTAATTAAAACTCGATGCGATCTGGAACATTTCATTTTTGATAGAGTCGTTAACAGACAAGTTCTTTTTTCAAAACATAGTGAGTTTGTTAGTTTGATTGCCACAATAAAAAATATTTTTAAAGCAGACTTCCGGACATTATAGTATCTATTCATTTGCTTTGACATGCTAGAGGAGCAATTTATTGGCATTTTAAACCCATTCATAAAAACGCCACAATGCCTCGTTTAAAAATTACTGATGACTATTAATTGCTTTAAAAGTAACCTAGTTGTAATAAACCCAGCATTCGCAATATATTTTTATTAGTTCATTGCATTGATCTTCAAGAGTTACAGAGGGATTGCTTTACAGACCTCTGTACCTTTTTCGAATATCTATTTCCAATTCGCTAAACATTCTCGAATCGATTCCTTGGCGGCTCGGCGTTTCCCTGTTAATCGGAAACTCTAATTTTATCAGGCAAAAGCGACCACTCTTGCCCGAAGGAAGTTTTAGAATTATCATATGTCTCTTGGGTACCATTACCTGCATGTGTGCACTGAAATATTTTATTATTTCGATTGGTTGTTTTCCGATTGTCTGGCGCCGTCAACGAAACATTCGTCATTTGACAAGCCAACATACATTTACAAATACCCATGCCTTACACGGGACTCGAACCCGCAACCTCGTGGTAGAAGCTAGCACGCTAACTACTATACCGTTTGGTCGGCATTGATTATTTCGAAGATGAGTAGGCACGATGTTTGTAACTTATAGTTCTAAGTCGTTTGTTGGACGGTTTAAAGTTTTTTGGGTTTTGTCCCATTCGAGACGCAAATGTCGGTAGTTGCCTTCCGTGAGATCTTTCCAATGTATTCCCCTTTTGACACTTGGACTAGTTTCAGTAGTCCAAATCTTTGTCTAACAATGTTTCGGTGCAGTTTTTCCTTCTTGTAATCAAAATAAATCCAACCAAGAGGAATTATATATATAAAAAAAATGTATAATTTTTTTACGTAAACGCAATGGATAACTTCAGTGCTTTGTGTGTTCGTACAAATTTCGGAACTTGTCCTATAGAATATTGTTGAAAATAAAAAAAAAACATAAATACGGCGGCAAATAATTCATGCAACTTATAGCATCGCGTTCGGTTTTTTATCCTATTTCGGAAAAGGGCAGAGATGAAAAACAGATTCAGAAAAAAAAAAAAAAAAAACATCGTAAATCTAAAAAAAATGTATTTAGTTACAGCTCTGAAGCCTGGGTTATCTCAACTTCACATAATAGAAGAGAAAAAAAATCGTTTGCCGTAAAATGTTCTTGTATGTCTCTGGTTGACGGAAAAAATCCTGTTAAGGAAATGTTCTAATATTCGTTTTCTAGTGGAAAAAAAAAAAGAACAAAACCCGCAAAACTGAAGCACTTAAAAATCGTCTGTTAAAACAGAATAAGGCTATTTTCCCTCAGCTTTACTCGGAACTTTAACATAAAAAAATAAAAAAAAAGAACGACAAAAGAAAATTCTCATTGATGACGCTTTTGAGTGTTGTGGTTTGGATTTCAAGCGTTGCCATTTAGTAGAGCAGAAAAGTATCCATTGTTTTCCATTATCCAAGCGCGTTTCCAGAAGGGCCTCCGGATCGGACCACAAAGACGATCATTATGACTCGTGACGTCATAAATCTATGCGCGAACACATGGCAATTTGAATTGTTGGAACTGTTGTCACATTGTTCCAAAGCTGTTCACCAGGGGGCATTGCGCGTGAGAAAGGGTGGGGGGATCAAGTGACACTTATCGCTGATGGAAATATCATTTTGTCATCGGTCAAAAACGCTTAACCGAATTGCCTAAGAATAGTGCCACTTGATTCAAGCTTTTCCTGAATTATTAATTGAATCACGCTGGAAATGCTTCCTTGTTCGCCCACAAAGGATTCCTATTTGCTTTGAATACTTGCTATTTATATGTACTTTGAATGGAAATTATATGAATTGGATCCTGAAGAATTCGAGGATTTTGGAAAATGCGAAATAATTCTCATTCATTGTTCTTAAGATCTAATACGAGTTCCAAACGATTTGTTCCTAGAGACAAATTTGTTTTGCTTGGTAATCAAATCCACTTGATCAGGGTGTAGATATCACACGAGAAGACACAGGACCCGCCTAAGACGTGATTTTGAGAGGGGCGCCGAAATCGGAAAAAAATAATTTGGTAAAAAATTTAAATTTTTATGTGGTTTTAAATGCAAATTACCATAACCTACCTAAATTCTACTCTTTCACAAGAAATACTGTCCTTGCAATTCTGTCCATCGAAAATTATATTTCATCGTAATTAGATTACGATGCCCTAATAAAAACATGTGTAATACAAATTATTTTAATCAATTTTCTATAATATTTTTTTCATGAATACTAAATCAAATAAAACCTTTGTTGTAGTTAAAAATGTGTCTGTTATTTGTTCAGGTTTTCTATCTGACCAGAGTGGCCAGAGAACCGGGAAAACCTGGAAATCAGGGAAATGTCAAGGAACTTTTTAAAATTTCAGGAAAATCAGGGAAAATTTGTATTGTTTAAGGCACGTTCATCCATATTCTGGCCCTATTTACATGGAGATTTGTAGTGGTAAGCCATTAGAAGTTTAATGTTACGGAATAATTTAAAATTTTCATTACCAGCAAAACTATTTTTTTAATAATTGCATATTATCTCTTTAGCATACATGTTCTATTTGATCAGGATGTCTAGACATCTGGAAAACTTAAGAAAATTGGGGTAATTTGGAAAAAAGTTTGCCCTAAAATCAGGGAATTTTTAAGAAATCTGTCAGGGAAATCATGGAACTTTTTTTTCTAAATTTTGCAGCCACCCTGCTGACAAACTATAAATTGAGTAAAAGAATTTAGTAGTTTGCTCTTTACATAAGTACATTACCGCACGGCTATTGAAGTTTGAAAAAGTCAGTTAATAGAATTAGAAATAGCAGTCATTTAAAAAAATAATGTAAAAATAATAATACTTAACTTGAATATTTACTGCTTATTAGTTTTTGGTTTTTAATTCCTTTAAAAATGCCAACTTCAGCTATTAAGTTCAAGCAAATTTCAATTATAGAGCACCCATATCATTTTTGGTGGGTTTTCTTTATTCATTTTCATTGTAAGCTGCGCCAAAACTCATTCTTACACAAACAGCATTTTGCTCTTAGGCCGGTCCTGATAAGACGAAGCACAAATTTTTGTTTTTAGAGTGAAAAATTATTTATTTAAATTCGTCTTATGATTACTTCAATGCGCCATTAAAATTATATACCATCAATCATGATTTTAGAAAACTGTCCAGAAGAGTAACGATGTGGACGTGTTATCAGTTTCAACTATTAGGACGAGGAAGAAGGGCAGTTGACCCGTCACTCTATCAAATTAAGGATCCTAATTTTGCAGTTTGTGCCCCCCCCCCCCCCCCTACAATTTAAAGACTTAACAATCAATCGCTACCCACTAAAGTTGTAAACTGAATCAAAACAGCTTAAATTTGAGCCATTGAAAGCATTGCTGTAGTACTAAAAAAAATGTACCTATACGCGATTGTGGTAGTAACTCCAACTGTAGCTTGGATTATTTAATTTTAAAATGCAAATTCGCAATACTTTGCATAATTTACTATACAAAAAAAAAAGCTAAATACTCATAATTTACGTATTTATTTTCTTACTTATGATACCTGCATTAAGTTTTATGAGTTACTATTAATTCAAAAATGTACCGGTACGTTGTACCGGCGCGTACTGAAACCACTACACCCCTGATACAAGTAGTCGTAGTTATATTGAAAGTTATTGTATTCAGTGGCCACTAGAGCGAGGGGCTGTGGACGAGGAAGACCCGGACCTCCCTCACTTTTTTGGAACCTGGATTCATTAATATTGTTACCAATTTCTGTATAGTTGTAAATATTTCGTAGTATTAATTATGTAAATTTTGCATAAGGCAGTACAAGGGTTTGTCTTCGCTTTCCTGCAATGAGTATCTTAATGCTTGAAAACGAGTTTTACAGAGATCATACTGGGAAACGATTTTTACAAGGGCCAGGCTATTTAACATTATGGTTAATGGTAATATCGCCAAGTTGGCGATAGTTAACGACTAATAAATCGCCAAACTTGGGGACCATTTGGCGACATTTTCGGTCCCCATGTACTTGTATAGGACTTTTCGACTACGATCTGGAAAGTTCTCCAAATTTCTATCTTTGGAAGTTTCGCGAAGATTGACTTTCCTATATAAGGCCGGCCGTGAGTTGAGTGGAGTTACTGAGTTACTTGTCTCTCAGCGAGCATTCAGAGAGTTCCGAAAGAGATTGCATTGTCTTTTGCAGCGATTTTTAGCAGTTGTGTATCAAGTTTTTAACTGCTGTTTTGTGCTCTATTGTTGTGTGAAGAGCTGTATTGTGTTTTCTAGAACGAGAAGTTATGGAGTTAAATCGAAATAAATTTCTGCAAGTTTTGATCTGCTTTGGCTTCAAGTCTTTTGAACCCATCCACGCAACAATATATACGCTCCAAAATGATATTGTTGTGGCTGCACAATATTGCCGATTGTGGGTATATCAACATTTTCTTTGCCACACCTGCTAATTAATTAGGGAGAATAACTGACACTTTTTCAGAACCTTAAGAGCGGTGTGTGGTGTGGCTTTTATTGGAGGTACAGTTGGTAACATACAGGGTGGTTATAATTAAAGTTACCCTGTTTAGAGAGCCACGTAGAGTCCGTTCTAATGAGCAGATTTTGATGAAACTTGGAATATGCACTATATGGACCATGGGGAAAAGAAATCTGCAATAAAAAATTGTAGTTCAAATTTTGACCACCAGGTGAAAAAGTGGCGCATAAAGAACAAAAATCAGAAATTGAAAACACAAATTTTATTTAATTATAGCATATGTTCAATGTGCATTCCATTTACGTCAACCACATGCTCGAAGCGTGTTATAGCGTGTTCAACAGTAGCGAGAAGGGTTTCTCGATCAATTGCAGCAACATGACTTGTCATGCTTGCTTTCAATTCAGGCAGAGTCCGTATGCTCACTCCATACACACAGTGGCGGCTGTTGCAGGGGGCCAGGGGGCCCCCCCTTTTTCGGTCGGTTCCCCATAATAATTTTTTTTTTACAAATGATTTTTTTTTAATAAATTTTTTATTAGTTACTAGTTAATATACTGATTTATCTGAAGTTTTAATCTTGAAACTGACCACTTCCACTCAACTAATAAATTTCCTTATATTTAAGTCGCCTGATTGAGCTTCTTTTCCTTTGCCCGTAGAAGAAACGGGCTGGAAAAAAGACGAAGGGGCGGGGGGAGAGACTGACTGTTGCCACCTGCAATATCCTGCAAGTCTATACCCCTTGTGTGGTTCTTAAATTACAAAATTCCTGAGTTTCGTGTTTTGGCACTGTCTTCTGATCTGTAGGATAAGGAGATCCCCGGCCGAAATAAAAGTTAATCTCATTAGATCAGAGACCCAATATGAATGTTACACATCGATATTTTTTATTTTATTACTAGGCTCATAAAGTTTAATGCTGTAAGTCATACTATAATTCGCTGCTGAAGGAATGAATTTGAAATGCCCAACTAAGATATTTTTTATGCTCATCTGTGACCGTTTGAAAAAATAAGTTGAATGAAAGTAACTAACTTATTTCGCACAAAAACTAGGATGGTCTATCCTTGATTGTCGGTCTGTCTTGTGGAAAGAGAGAAGATCTCACTCAAAAGAAGAATCCTTGTTGTTTCTAAAAACTGAAAGTAATTTCCAATGTATCTCTAACCGTCTAGGCACATTTTTCTACAATCCTGGTCGGACGTATGACAAAAGAGTGAGCCAAATTTTTGCATCAGATATTATTTTTCAATCTTCCTCTTGATTAGATGCCAATTTGTTATACAGTATTAGTGTGAGGATACCCATTAAAATTTATTTGCTATAAAAAAATCACGTCCGTAAATAAATTACAAAAATAAAAGCCTAAACCATAGCTAAAAAAAAAAAAAAAAAAAAAAAACCTTTAAATAATCGTACTTTAGTACGATCGCAATTCTACAGAATATTGTAAGAACCCACAATTCCTATTAAAACTCTAACAGCCTAACGCTATTAGAATGACTATATGAGGATAATCTTCTTGTCCTCTTCAAAAGATGTTAGTTTACCCAGACTGTGCTTGGGGGAACAAAATGATTCCTAACTTCGGTCGACCTTGAATTTGCATCTTAAAGAGCAAAGAGATTAGACAGAAAGTTCTATAATGTGGTGAGGGCCATTCCTTCCCTTTCACGTGACATCCTGTTTTTTCGTCATACCATGGGTATGAGTATCATATTACTAATACTCCTCCTGGTCCTGGGGGATCTGCAAGGAAATGGTCAATTCTTACTTTTCTTACTTTAAAGTCAGGGATCAAGCGTTTATCTTTAGTGTCTTCAACTTGTACGACTGCGAAAGAATTTACACCAATAAATAACCATGGTAAGTTTTTTTTTAATAATACTCTTTATTTAGTAAAATGTAAGAGTCAACAATTGGTTTTTGTTCAGATATTTACTTTTTGTTTTGAAAAATAACTGAGTATTTAAATTTCGTTCAAATGATCAGAAGTGTCGATTTGTCCTACCTCTCCCAATGATATTTGATATAGTATACAATTATTAACGTAACTCTCCGATACTATTAATAGATGAATTTCTATAACGACAGAAAAATATTTCCTTATCAAATCAAAATAAGTGGTTTGGCTAGAATTGGGCAGAAACTACATTTATCCTTTTACAGGGTAGTACAAATAAAAGAGAAGAGGATCTAATTTTAGAAAAAATTCTGTAATAAATAAGTAGGTGTACAGCATTGAAAAAAATATCATACAGGATACTCGAAATTAAAAGTTTAAAGTTAGTTCCATACTTTTTAACTTCTTTTCAAAGTATTAAGAATCATGGTCAAAAGCTTGTATTTTTAACGACTGCTATATCCGAACTCATTGACACCCGAAGCAATACAATCGAGTGACGCCGTGTGCTCTGTAATCTGTTTTCAAAGTGAGTAGACACATCAATAATTGTAACTGATATCTTTGTTTCGATTGTTGGGTTCCTCTGAAGATTTTCAGGATTTCTTCAAACTTAAAATACATATTCTGTGCATTTTCTCTTAAAAGATTTCTTGGAAAACGTTCTTTCCTAGATAGAAGAACTAATATATTAGAGTCCAAATTTTGATTGAAGGATATTCCGTTGCAGTAAAACTCTCCCTTAGCTCTGGTGCCAAAAAAATATACAACGACATATATTGCTATTTAAAGAATATCAAAAGAATATCAAGTAGTTCAATTTAAAACTATTGAACTGGTCAGTATAAAAATGCCTTCAACTTCGTTTTCAAATTTATAAATATTGCACTTTCAAAGGTTTTGTAATATTTTATTAACTCTATTATACAAAAATCAAAATTATTTTGCATGGATTAATAATTAAAATATCATGGACTGAAATATTAGTAGCATTACTCATGACTTAATTTTTTTCCAATTATTTTAAAACCTTATTTGTTGTTGTAAGCAAGCAGAGAGAGAGAGAGATTCGTAGGATCGATGTATGCAGTAAATTTCTCTCTCTATATAATTTTTGGTATCGGGCCCCCTCACTTTCACTGCTCACGAGCCGCCACTGCATACACACGATCTTTCAGAAATCCCCACAACCAGAAATCACAGGGATTTAAGTCCGGAGAACGAGGAGGCCAGGCAGTCGAAAAACTTCTCGAAATTACCCGATCATCTTGTTGTGGGGATTTCTGAAAGATCGTGTGTATCGAGGGAGCATACGGACTCTGCCTGAATTGAAAGCAAGCATAATACGTCATGTTGCTGCAATTGATCGAGAAACCCTTCGCGCTACTGTTGAACACGCTATAACACGCTTCGAGCATGTGGTTGACGTAAATAGATTGCACATTGAACATATGTTGTAATTAAATAAAAATGCGTTTTCAATTTGTGATTTTTGTCCAAAATTTGAACTACAATTTTTTTTTATTGCAGATTTCTTTTCCCCGTGGTCCATATAGTGTATATTCCAAGTTTTATCAAAATCTGCTCATTAGAACGGACTCTACGTGGCTCTAAACAGGGTAACTTTAATTTTAACCACCCTGTACATAAATTCGAACGATGGCTAATTATTTTGTTCTAAAGAGTCTTTGGTAATAGCTTTTGTTTGCACTTATGAGTTTTGTTTACAATTGTCTATAATTGTAAATATAAAATATTTATTTATTGGAAAAAAAAATTGCGAAGTGTGATTTTTGCGTATTTTTGGAAATGCAAGATTTAATAACGATAATTTTACTACACTTCAGAACCTGTCCCTTGCTCGATAAACCTAATGTTTTCTCTCTTTTTTTTTCCATATCTACCGAAATATTTCTTTGAAACCTATGAATTTTTACACAGGTATAACCAGTGGTAGAAGTGGTGAACAAAAAGTGGAGGGATGACCTAAAGTTGGTGGTAAGTGCAATCCTCCACTCCCCCTCTTCGACGATAATTTTTGTAATATAGTAACTTACAATGAAAATATTAACTAGTAAGGAAATAATTTATACTTCCTAACACTAACATTTAACAATAGTCTAACATTTATTATTAATTTAATGAATATTCGGCGACTCAGTAAGAGAGAGATTAAGTGAAGTAATTCAACCTTAGATATATAACTGTTTATTTAGATTTAAATAGTGCTTATAAATGTGTATACTTTCATTAAATTAATAGAGAACTCAAAAATGTTTTTTTTTTTTTTTTTTTTTTTTCAAATAACTTGTCTTTATATAAAACAATAATGGAAATTTAAGTCCCTCCAAATTTAAAAGTTAACCAAGTGTAAAATATTAACTAGTCAGGATACTTTTAACTGGAAAAGAAAGTAGATGCAGGATGTATTTGTTAATAAAAATGTTTATATCTTTAAGTAATGTAGTATAATACATTTTTATAATAGTATGATATGTATGCGCCATAAATTGTTTTAAACTTTTCACATGTAAAAAAAACAAAACAAAAAAAACTTTTTCTCGGTGTCTTTACATTTAAAGATTATTGTTGTATTTCATTAGTAATTTTTCGGCGGATTGAGTGTTTTTAAAAGTGGGTGAGGGGGGATTTCAGTGGTTTTATAAGTAGAGGGACGCATAGGTATTTTCTTATAAAGTGGGGGAACGCGTCACACCGCGTCTACCCACACTTCTAGCACTGGGTAGTACAACAACAGTAGTACAAGATCATTTACAAAATTTAAAGATGAAAAGTGAAATTAACGGAGTGTTTTATTATTATTACGTTTTAAAAAGATTTTATAAGCTAGCTTATAAAAATTTTAATAATAATAATGACCCCACAGTTATTTTCTCTTTCAAATTTTGTTGATGAGCTCTGTTGATGGAAAAAAATAAAAAAATCCACATGTTTCAAAGCCAATATTTCGACAAATATTGTGACGAGTGGGGGGAGGGGTGGGGGGTGAAAGCAGCGTCCCTCTTAATTTGACACCACTCCATTTCATGTCAGCTTCTCTAAACCCATGTCGTCAACCACACTTGGTGGAGAGGGTCAAGTGCAGAAGAAACCTCACAATTCCGGGAAACACTACCAGCCTTAAATAACCATTAGTCACATATATCCCCACAGAAGACAAAAGACGAGTAATCCATCGAGACAAGTCCTCTTTAAAGTGGACGTTCGAGACAGTCTAATCCATCCATCTAAACTCCTCTAGTTGACACTGACAACAGTGCCAAACGACAAAAAAAAAGAAAAATCGCCCCTAAGATCTGCGTCGCCCGGTGAACAATGTCCCTTCACGACACAAAACGGTTTGTTTTTCAGAAGTTGCACACCCCACTTTACTTTGTCAACTGTGGTTTTTTTTCTTTCTTTTCTCTTTTTTTTGATTCGTGTAAGTGTGGACACTCCAAGATTGCGCATGTTTGTATTGTGTTGGGTATTGAGTGATGAAGAAAGGCTTGTTTCATGAGATGAAGTAGATGAAATGAGATGGAGATTATGAGTATTTTTTATTATTTTTATGGTACATTGTTTTTTTGTTTTTTATCTTTCTAAAATGCCTAGCGGAGTTGGAGATGTGACGAATTTCCGGGACATTGCCACGTGCAGGAATTAGTAGATTTTGTAATTTATAGTATAAGGTTTGTTGCTCCATAACTCCAATTTGGTTTTACTCTTTATTTAGTGGAGGTACTGAGTCTCATGGTAGTGTATTGATTTAAACGCTTTTAAAACACATTGAGGCTTTGAAATTTACCTCTAAGAAGTTCGTTCTGGAATTGTTCGATGGCAGCCCAAGTTTATTTCTTTTTGGAAATTTGTTGGAAAGAAGTAAGCTTTTAAATTAAGGCAGTACCAAGAGAAAAACTGACGGGACTTATAAATCCCGCCAGTAAATTATAATTCAAAGAATATTATTGAATTTGTGATTAAACCGTATCATTACAAAGTTACCATAAGTATAAATTCTGAAGGGACATATATCTTGTATATTGTTTCTTGATAACGTTTTTTTTTTTTCTTGTTTTTTTTGGGGATACCCTTTTCACCCAAAACTGATAACTGATTTACCAATTTAAAAGCTAACTCCGACCTTTCTCAGGAATAGCTTATTTACAATTTCACTCTGTGTTATTTGTTTGCCAAAACATTTTAGGAATTGTGATAATTTACAGTAGATTACCAGCACTATAAAAAAAGAGAGAGAGAGAAAACATCAATTTAAGCACGTTATGGAAACCTAAGGAACCTTATATCTCTCATTAATAGAATACAATATTTAACTTCGATGAACTTTAAAAAAAAGTCATTCCTGTAAGCAATCAAATGTCCAAGCTGCGGCTACTACTAACACAAATAAGAAAGTAGTTCCAGTATGATTCCTAATGTTATCCTCTAAAAACACCAATTTCCAACTTTCCTTAACAGACTGCTCTGAGAAGTCCTTTTGATGGTCTCGGGATCGAAACTCAGTGGCGCTCCGCAGACTCTCTTTTCAAAGTAAGTAGACACCACTGCCAGTGGCGGCTCTTGGGGTACAGCAAGTAGAGCAGGGCTGCATCTAAATTATTAATTTAAAATTAAAATTCACTACTTACTATAGTCAATTTTGATTATTTAGTTTACTAATTTTCTTAAATGTAAATTAAAATCTCAAATGAAGATGGAATTTCTACGGTAAGTTATAAAATCTCCGACAAATAGCAAATTTGTTGCGCTATGCACAATTGAGGGGGAAGAAAACCACTTAAATCAACTAAATCTGACGATGGTCGAGCGAGTACAGGCAGAGACTGAAAATTCCAAAAGGGCTGCACCGTTACCATGGAAGCAACTGCTAGTATGGAATCTTCCCTCCATGCTAAATGTATATGGCGTGGTGCCAAATTCAGCCCTTACGAATTTCGCGACTTCGGCTGTACTTGTAAATCCGATGTGCTAATCGGCCCGTGTGTGAGTGGGTGAGGATGTGTGGGTGGGAGCGAAGCGAGCATTTCTTAAAATTTTCTCCGCCTAACAGAAATAGTTTTCGTGATAAGTTACACATGTGTTTTCGTGTTATTTCCTTAGTTAATTTGCTTAGTTAATACTAAAGCTTATAATTAATTGTACCATTTTGAAACCTGTCCTTCGTTAAAAGTAAGTTAAAATATTTTTTTTATTTTTTTTTTATTTTCATTCTCATGAAACTTTGAGTTTGAATAATTAAGATTATAGAATTTCTATTTGTGAATGAATGTGGGAAGTGAGGGGTGGGGGGGGGTCACTTTTCCGGCTCACTAACATTTTTGACCACGGGCCGCCACTGACCACGGCGATTGTAACTAAGTCAAGTGTTCCAAGTTGTCCCGGTATCTTCGAATCGAGACTGTAAGTTCCCCTTGAAAACTTTTCCATGTTTTTAAAACATTGTAGCAACTTTACCGTGACGAACCATGTTCTTACCTCGATAATTCTTAACAATTTAAAATGCTCACTATTGTTCTTTAATTTTTTTTTAATGATTAAAAATTCGATTCAATAACAGTAATGAAATGTCAACTTCAAATTTTTTACAAGTACGTGATTCAGAACTCGAACATAACAATGGGGGAAGGGGGGGGGGGGGGGGGAGACACCACGAAAATCGATGTTCTACAAAAACAGAAGAAATTCCATGGCAGATAAAATAAATAACAAAGAATATTCGAATCCTGCCTTCCGCGGTAATAACGAAGATTGATGGCGGCCATTGAAGATGTTGGCGAATATTGACCCTGGCGCACGTGGAATAATAATAAAGTGCGGTCTATCTGACGCACGAAAAAAATGCGCCAAAGGTGAAAAGGTAATCCTTCCCAAGGCTGCACGAGAAGAGAGTCATAATTTTAACATTGTTAAGATGACGTAATAAGAATGCCGATTCAATGGATAAATATACGACGTCATTAAAGATTTTGGTGTTGAAAAAAAAGAAGTAAATTCGATTTTTGATTAAAAAAACCTTTTGGTTGATCGTTTATTTGGTAGCCACGTTAAAACGTTGCAATGGATTTGCATAAAACTTTTTCACTCTGTATTGAAAGTATCCCAAAGGAGGAGAGAAAAATCACAAATTTAATTGATTATCCATTGTTTGCATTACTTTATTAACATTAAAAGCAGGCGGGCCTTATGCGTTATTTTGAATGGGGTTTCACGCTATCGAACTTTTAACATACGCTTCAAATGCAGCTATAATTCAGATAAGGGCTGATCTTAATCCCAAGTAACTCTAAACTTCCAACTCACCCTGCCGGCGAATTTTACATACTCGACTGCGAACTTTCCCGAAAAAATCCAGAGCATCGATTAAGGCGCACGAAGATGACCGTTAAATTTTATAATTAACTCGGGCGTTGTCAATATTTTCAAGCATGTTATAATCGCGTGCTATTATCGAATAAATTTAATAAAATAGAAATTTAAAAAGAAATATATACACTAATTTTTTCTGTGTATATTATTTATACACAGTAAAATTGCATAACTATATTAAATTACTGTAATAACGTTTTTTTTTTTTTTTTAAGTTAGAAGGGAAATGCCTTTTCAAAGCTTATATTATTGTATATTAACGGGGATAATTAGGGTTTCTTTTATCGACGGAGAGGGGAGGTCAGGGCCTGATTTAGAATTTTTTTTACTGTAGGCCCAACATTCAGAGAAGGGCCCCAATAGCAAATATTTATTTATTTACGTCACAATATTACCAGATCAAGCTACATTCGTTAAGACTAACTTTTACAATTAAAATTCATAGTTTACTTTCACACGATTTTTTTGTTATAATTAGTATGATCTTGATTTGCTCAAAACTTTTGAATTAATCAAGACCCCCCCATGAACACTAATTTTAAAGTACACTTTCCTGTATTTTAAACTTACATTTTACCACAGGGTCCACAAATTATATAATAATAAAGATCACTTAATTTTATAACAATAATTCTAAATAATACAAAGTAACCTTTCCACTGTTTCTACGATCTCACCAAAAAGGAGGGCCAAAAAGTCCACGGAAGAGCCTGCAAACCAACCAATCACAAAGACCCTTTCATTTCATAATATAAGAAGTTGCATATGGTTGGTTGGTTGGTGAACATCTCTTTACAAGAGGCGAGAGAAGGAGAACAGCGGCGTAAAGCCTTTGTCTCCGTGTACATATGAAGAAGTTGTATATGATTGGCTGAACCGGAAAGATTTGCTTAATTAGGTTTTATTAGGTTAATCTATCTAACTTAACTCTCTGTGACTATAAAAAATATGGAATTTGCGGATGTGTAACTAAAATTTTTTTATTATTTTTGTTCAGTACTTCCCATAAAAAGACCATTATATTTAAATTTTTCAGAAAACTTTCAAAATTTGGGGGCCCCTAGGCCCTGACCTAGTGGGCCTAATGGTAAATCAGGCCCTGGGGGAGGTGGAGAAATAATGAATCTTTTTGCGAACAAAGCGAGCCTGTTGTGCTTAGCGGTAAAAGCTGGATCTATTCCGTTTAGCTTCTTATTCCGTTTGCAGGACCGAACTCACAGCTCAGAAGTTGAATGCTTGCTTTTTATCTGGTTTCGAAGATGAGTAGACGTGACGAAAGTTGTAACGTCAGTAAGTTATTAAGTCAGCTATGATGAGGGACATGGTGGGAGGTTTTTGGATTTTTTCAAGTTCGAGACTCAAATGAGGAACAGCTGTACCTTGAAAGACCTCCCGGAAAGCGTTCCTTCCTTGGCACAGGACCATCCTCAGCAATCCAGATCTTACTACAACATTGTGCAATTGCACTTAAGATCACGTGTATATCCAACATCCAAATAAATCCAACCAACCTACCTGAATTAAAGCCATTAATGACTGTTGGCAATCGAAATTTTAGTTTTTTTCTTTGCTAATAAATAGCGATTGTGGTTCCATTTAGTGTTTTTTTAAAAATCACAAAAATAATTTTTCAAAAAATCTGAAAAATTCAAAGTATACCTTAAATGATCTAAATAAACATTGTAAAAGTTTAAAACAATGACCGTTTATCCATTTCAAAGTCGTCTTTTATGGGTTAAGGAAGTCACAGTAGCAAAAATGTGTATAATTTATTAATTTAGTAGTCGAATACAGTAGTCTAATACACGTCTGGCCGTTACATAACTGTTACAGAATGGCCACAGAACCGGGAAAACCTGGAAATCAGGGAAATGTCAGGGAGCTTTTTGATTCTGGAAAAAGTCAGGGAACTTTCTAAAATTTCATGAAAATCAGCAAAATTTTGGTTTGTTTAAGGCACGTTCATCCATATTTTGGCGCTATTTACATGAAAATTTGTAGTGGTAAGCCATTAGAAATTTAATGTTACGGAATAACTTAAACTTTTCATCACAAGCAAAACTATTTTTTTTTAAAATTGCCTATTATCTCTTTAGCATACATGTTCTATTTGATCAGGGTGTCTAGACATCTGGAAAACAAAAGAAAATTGGGGAAATTTGAAAAAAAGTTTGCCCTAAAATCAGGGAAGTTTTTAGAAATCTGTCAGGAAAATCAGGGACTTATGAGGGAACTTTTTTTCCTGAATTTTGTGTGGCCACCCTGTGTTAGGTGATTTATTTACCCCAAATTATGCTATTAACTGTTTACTTTTATGCAAAATGCAATTGCTTTTCCAATGCAGCAAAATGTCCAAATATATAATTCAGTTAAAGAAACCTATGCTGTAAATTGTATGCAGTACAAACTACATTTTAATCAAATAATTTGATCCAATTAATGATTTATGGATATCTTATTTTTTCAATACATAAACTTTTTAATTAATTATACTCTAAAATTCACTCTTTTTTTTTACGAAAATGCATGAAGACTTCTAAATAGAGTGAGGGGGCCTTGTTTAAGGCTGTTTTCTCAGGCCCTTGAGAGGCCTGTGCAAATTATGAAATGGGATTTCCAATTTCTTTTTTTCTTCTTCTTCAAGCATTTGTAATTGAAATCAATTTATAGTGTTACATTTCTACGAGCCAATTTATAGTGTAATCAATTTATTGTACGAAATCAATTTATAGTGTTACACTTCTACGAGCCAAATGTGAAATAAAAGGGCAATTCTCTGGTTGACGCACGGGACATTTTGGCACTTTGTCACTAAATAGAGCTATGTAATACAAAAGCATAATTGCTAGATTCATAATAATTTTAGAATTCTAATCTGGTTATGAGTAGAAAAACGAGCCCAATGCCTCGTGCTTACAGCAGAGAATTGCCCAAAAATTAAAATCTAAATTTATATCAGTATAATTACTCAAATAGTATTAATTGAAACTACAAAGATATCTTTTGTCTCATTCCTAGCTGAAATTTTTTGTATTAAACTTAATCTGAATAATTGCAATTTAACTCACTGTACCAAAAGACAACACTAAAGTTTTCAGTTAACAATTGAAAGTGGACCAAAGAAAGGGGGAGGCTTCACCAGGTTAAGACCCTGGTGATCCATACACCCCCTCCCCATATGCCTGGGTGAAAATTAGGCCCTCTCCATGAAAGGTTATTGTCTATTTTCTGATATTTTGCAATGGAGTCTCTTAGTCCACGAGGTGACTTCAAGCTCAGTTATTACGTCATTAGTGACGTAATATTTATTGCCAACGTGGCTCACTTATAAAAAATGCAAGTATTTTGAGCCAGGCAAGTCAATCGTCTGCCAGTAATAATACTTATTGCCAACTTGGTTCACTTTTAAATGATGCAAGAATTTGAGACCAGAGAAGTCAAATCGTCTGCATCTTTCCTCATTGAAAATTAAAGAGCAGTGGTTTACCAAATAAAAAAGAATACTCATTTTTTGGTAAGTTATGACATATTTGGTTGTCGGATTTAGTTCAACTCATTGAAAGTCAATTTTCGGCCATTTTTCACCCAGCAGACCAATACACATTCATAATCTACTAGCAATTTTCTACATTCTATAAAATTTTTAAAGTGATGCTCGATGAGATACCTTAATTATTTTTCAAAATATTTCCAGTCGCCTTTTAGTGTGTTAGGAATGAATTGGAGAAAGATAAAGTATGAGGCGAAGTGATCTTTTTATCCACCAAGCCTTGGATCGTTCAATGTGCAAGAATTCACCAAATTCACAGCGGTATCTCTCCAGAACTCGTCCAGTGAGTTAAATCCAGAAACTAGTTCTTTGAGGATCATTTTTATTCTTTATGTATTTATTCAGATGGTCGTCTGGGTATCGTTTGCACTTTCTAGCGTGAACAATGGAAATCAAAGTAGAAGTGCATATTTTTTTTATCTCTCCAAAAGATCCTCTGAAATAGAGAAAATAAAATGGATATTTTTTTTTTTTTCTTATTTTTTTTCTTCTAATTTTTCTGTGTAAGTGTAAAAGTTAATATCGCGGTTCAGTTAGGTTGATGGTGCACTTTGGTCTTATTTGAATTATGAAATACCTCTCAAATATGTTCTTTTGGTTTAAGGAAAGTGAAATTCTATTTTCATTTTCGTTCATTCTATTTTGCTCCTGAAAGAAGAGGAAAATAACTTAAAAATATTTTTTAATTAATAATCTTTCAGAAATTTCAGAAAAATAAATAAAAGAAAAATAATTGTAATGAATATGAAGTGGGAAAAAATGAAAGTAGAGTTTATATAATCATTACTAATGTTGTTTACGTACTTGCGTTTAGCATGTGTATTTTAAGGAAAAAGCTTAATCTAAATTTTCTACCTTCATTTTAAAGCAGTACACCTTTAAGATGAATTTATTTTTTACGCAACTGGTAAATTGCGAAATTTAGAAAAATGACAAAAGCTATAAGTTTTCATCTTAACCCATTAACGTTACAATGACTAACAACATAAACTGCAACTCATTTCCTTAAGTTATTCCGTTTCTATTTTAACCACTCTAAAAAATAACATCCGAAATCATCCACGAAAACTATCCCTTCTCCACACAGCTTGACGGAAAATCCAGTGGTAAACTGTAGATGCTTTCACTCCGCCAATGTCGCCGCAATTTTCCCCCCAAATTTAATTCTTTCTCTTGTCGTTTGCAACAGTAAACAAGTCACGAAATGCCTGTGGCCCCTTCTCGCTTGGCTGATCCTCCTCAATAAACAAAGTAGAGAATTCTAAATTTCGTCCTTCTTGCTTACAACTACCGACGCTAATAGAACTATTTCGTCAAAGGGTTATTGTGCACCTTTGCCTTCCGCTTGGTTCCATATGACGCTGTCGTAATAGTGGCGACTGCAAGTTTAGCTATCGGACACCATTCAGAATTTAGTATAAAATGTAGAGAAATGCTTGCAGATTATGAGTAAAGTGGTCTGCCAGGACAAAAATGTCTGAAACTGTTAAAAAAATCGATTTTGTGTAAGTTGAACTAAATCCGATTGCCAAATATGCCACAACTTGCCAAATAATGAGCATTCTTTTTTTATTTAGTAATTCACCCCTCTCTTCAACTTTCAATGAGGAATGGTGCAGACGATTTCAGATCTCCGTCGACAAATAATTGCATCTTTTAAAAGTGAGCCAAGTTGGAGTGAAGGCATCCGTCTCTGATGATGAGGATTGAAGTCGCTGGAGATTTAAATTGATCGGACACTTATACCCCTGAAATTCAAATATTAGATAAATATCCAAGAATTTAAATAACGTTAAATATCATATTTTTAAATCTATTATACTAACTTTGATTTTGTGTGTTTGTTTGTGACGGCCAAAATCTACGGAAGATTGATTACTACACTTGCCGTCATCCAATCGAGCTGAAACTTGGCAGACAGGTTCGTTGTCGAGGACAGTGCATGTATCTAGTTATGGGTCTGTCAATAATATGCAGTTTTTACGCGCTCTTTTATTGTGGTTTCGTAGGATGACTCGCTTCCTGCTCAAGCTGAAACTTGACAAATAGATGCGTTATCGATGACAATGCATTCTATAAAGTTTTAGGGGCCGTAAAAAAGTTGGTGGACTGAACATAATTGATAGTTTACTTCATAGTGATCAAACACTATGAAAAGTTGATTTGAGCTTAAAATCGCTTAGATATCAAGTTGATATTGCACATAAGCAGAAAAGTTGGCATTGCAAATAAAAGGGTTTATATTAAAAACTATTTTTATGGGTTAAATCTTTCTAAGTTCAAATAACTATCTTTTTCGTAGTTTGGAATATGTTAAGAATTTTAATTAGCGTTTCGTGGTCTGAGTTTATCACGGGGCAGGTGAGGTTATGTATTCACATATTGGGAGGTAAGAAAGGTGAAAGGGCGTTGCCCTGTTTAAATATAATCGTTTTCAAAAGATTTCTGAGCATTTATTTGAGGAGGAAAGAACCTGAAATTAGTGTGACATTTAATGGATGGAAATATAGGCCAAACGATTGTCTGAGAAATAAATTTTTTGGGATGGTGAGGGTTACTGCTCACTTTAAGGATATTTCATTCGTTAGGGATTTGTATAAGTGTTTAATATTATTGATCAAAAACGATTTTGAAGAAATGAGCAGTTTCAGAAAGATAATGGTGGTTCTATTGGGGTTACTATGTCTATTGGTTAATACGTTAGACAAACAAAATGCGCAGAAAATAAGAAATAAATCTTTTTCCAAATTTTATTAATTGAAAAACACGGAATTTTTAAATTAGAAAACGCTTATTTTTGAGGAAAAAAATAGTAAAGTACTTCATTTTTGAAAAAAAAAATGCCACTATATGAAATTAAAACATGCCATTTTAGATTGTATATTTTGTGCATAGATTTCAACTTTTTTAATTTTCAATTCCGAATATGTTAATATAGGATAGGGTGCCTTCGGTAAAAAAAAAAAGTGGTCAATTTTGTTAATTCCCCCCCCCCCCCCCATTATTTTCCTTTTGAACGCCTTATCTAAAAAAGTGGTACAAAAAAAAATGTGTGTTTGTGGCAAGCATAACTCTCGAACAGACTGGACTGCGATGTTCAAGTTTTCTTTACGGATTAGTGGTGGCTATGGGACTTGTCATTAAAGTTTTCGTCAAAATAGCGCAGGCGCATGAGGCAAATGGAAAAATCATTGTGGTAATGCTTTTTAGTGTATTCTAAACATTCCCTACCCCGAAATTTTCATATAAAGGCGTAATAAGTTTTTTTTTAAACTTAAGTCTTTAACATAAGAGTTCTCTTCCATTGAGCATTACCCATCAACAAGTGCTCCTCCTCTGTTTCACTTTACCCGATAAGAATAATGTAATAATTATCGCAAAACTCTCCAAGTTGGGGCACACCTTGAGTTTTTATTATGTAATTGAAAGTTGTGCGATGTTCGGCACTCCCAGTTTTTATTCGAAACGTCTCACAATGAGTTTTTCGACGTTTAATATTTTGTACCTTGTTTAGTGCACCTGCGCATCTCAAATAAAACGCAAACATCTGTGTATTCGAATACCAGTAGACAGTCACGATATGCTCTGCATTTTCAAACAACCCACCTGTGCAACGAATTAACGTAGCGGTGTCCAAGGTGTAGTTGTGCTTCGAATAAAAAATCTGTATGCGTTGCTCTTTTACGGTTTGCTCGATTCTAGAATAAAGGTGCCTAGCAACATTTTTATGATAGAATTATTCTGATGTTCTGACGCAATAAAAATCGTTTGGAATGTTAAACACATGATTGTTGTGTTAGTTTAATTTTTTTAAGAAGATGAGAACAGTGAATGAAAATTATAAATCGCGCAGTATACATATGTGTATTGCATATACTTCCTGTCATATCCAAACCAGAATCAATTAAACATTGTGGGCTTTTATTGACCAACTTTATGAAAGAACAGACTATGTGTGAATAGCAATATAAAAAAGACTAAAAATAATATAACCCATAAAAACAAGAGTTTTTAAAAAATAATTTACATGCATTGTAAATTTTTATATTCATTAACACAGCGCCAAACTCAAAAACATTTCTATCAGCAAAATGTGCTGCAAACTACATTTCAAAATTTATTTACTAGAAATGAAAGTGAATACATGCTCATTTATTTATTCTGATTAAAGTAATTTTATTATTTATTAAAAAAAACAAAAACATTTTGGCAACAGAAGAGAATTTCAACAATAATCGTTTCAAAGCTATTTTAAAGCGATTGTATGACGGCAAGTTGCTTTATTAGTATTCCGTAAAAGTGATACCTTAGTGAAAGTAACAGCCCTAAAATTTGATAGTGTATTGTCATTGCCATCAAACCTATCTGGCATGTTTCAGTCCGATTGGATGACGGCAAAGGGGTTAATTATTAAGAACTGATTCCGCTCTCATCCACAAGCAAACAAACACAAAATCGAAGTTAATATAAAAGTTTTAATTTACATTTAAGAAATTCCTGACGATTTTCACTTTTCGGAGTTGTTGTTTTTTTAATTATTTTGGCGATTTCAAATTGAAATTATTAAAAAAAAAAAAAAAAAAAAAAAAAAAAAATAATAATAATAATAATAATAATAATAATAATAATAATAATAATAGAAATGTATGCTCCATTTATGCTATGTATTTGATAGAGTGTAGCCTAACCAGTCCTCTGTAAAATGCCGAAATATCCCAAGATTTAGATGAGATAGTTCACCTTATGTTTGCTATTAACTTTTTGACTTTTACGCCAGAATAGTGACCAAACATTTAAGTTCCACTTAATTGTAAACTCTTTTATAATTTAGAGGATTCGATTAACATCTAGCAATTCAAATCATTTTTAATTGGAGCACAAATTTCTTCGCGAAGAACTTCAAACATTATTTTTCTTTAAAAAAAGATTTTTATTCTTTTATCACTTTCAACCAATTTCCACATTTGTATTATTTTCCCCTTATTCCATTTTCACGCTCCGATCGCTTCACTAGCCAATGACCTCATAACCCCGTGACCCATACTGGCCAATCACTAAATAGCATTGTTGTGTTGCCAACCTTACAGAGGGAATGACCTTTGAATATCAGATTCCTCCAAAGAAAATAGAAATCGTTCTATACATTTAACCATATGTATCTTTGAACATTGGAGAACTGGTTATCTAATCTAAATTCAACCCTTTTAAGAACAAGTAGCAAAAATAAATATTATCAGCTTGTTGGGTGGTCAAGATAATAAAGTTGTTCGATTGTAGCATCTGCAAGAATTTTATTAGTTGGTGAAAGTGACAGGAAAGAGTATTTTGAGCTTTATATTTTAAACATGTAATATTGATTCATTTCTTTGAAAAATTATTACTTTCAATTACCCATACGTTTACATAGGGTAATGAAAATAAACCATTCGGTCAAACAAAATTTTGATTTCCTCTCCCCTTCCCCCCCCCCCCCCCCACCACATTTTGGAACACTTTTTTAAATAAGAAAGTGGTCTAGAAAAAATGTGTGTACGTGGTCAACATAACTCCCGAACAAATTACCTACAATTTTAAAATTTTATGTACAGGTTAGTGGTGGCCATGGGTCCTACCATTAGGGTTTTCGTTAAAATCGCTCATGCGCATAAGGTTAAAATCCTGAAAAAATCATGTTTTTTCAGCAACTTCTAAAAAACGGCTCTAAGGATGTTAATTAAAATCTCTGTGCTAATGCTTCTTAAGGTGTTCTAATTGTCCTCACCTTCGAAATTCCAGTAGAAATGCGATAGAGGGTAAAAAGTTGAAAAACTAGTGCCTTTTACACAGAGTTCTCTGCCTTTGAGCATTGCCCATCCATATCAACGATTGATTTTTTTTCTTTCTGGTTCACGCACAATGTAATTTCTATCAAATTACATCGCCGATTTTGCCATCTTGGTGGTGTTTTTTGCCATTACAAAAATTATTGCCAACAATATCGCCAAACTGGCAATTTTTATTTAAATGAGTGAAAATATGAAAATGGTAAATGACACCTTAAATTTTACATCAATGAACAATATTATAGTAATTGAAAGTTGTGCGATGTTCCATACCCCTAATTTTTTTAATTTATTGTCTTAAATTCTGAGAAATATGATCTAAACATTATTAATTTAGAACGTATGAATAGGGTAATAAAATATAATTGCTTTTTTTTTAAATCCTTCAAATTAACTTATATTTTTTTTAGGGTATTTCTGGCAGACAAATCTTTGGAGCGCCAATTTCAATGAAAACTTAATATGAACTCAAAATCGCTTAAATAAGTTGCAATTTTGCATAAATGCATATAAAGGATTTTTTTTTATTAAAAATTTTGTTTTTATGGGTAACTTCTTTTTCTTTCAATACCACCAGAAGTAGATTATACTGCAATCGTTGGAAAAATTTACCAATAATTTTTTTTAGATACATCTGCTTGACAAGGACACGTTGATTCCAAAACTGTGTTTGTCCGAAGGTCCACCTCACAAAAAATTGCATCTTTTCCCAGTAAAGAAATACTGAACCAACTTAAATGAAACTAGAAAGGTGTGTGAGGATATGTGTCAATTGGATCCTAACAAAATTCGGGTGTAGGTTTTCAAATTAAGAAATTAATAAAATCTAAAGAGTCATTCCATGTCGAATCGAACAGAAAAAGCAAATTTCGACAGCCGCATCCTCCCATTTTTATGAAATTATTTTAAATTAAATATCAACAAAAGATTACTAAATATATTAAATTGACGCGTTTTTTAATTTTTGTTTGTTTCTATCTTATCAATATATTCTGGATAAGAAAGTTCGCAATCTCTTTAGATGCCAATAAATATACCTCTGTGATATGTAAAATTAAACAGTGTAACTAAAAATCTTTTTATTGATTTCGAAAACAGTATTGTTGTTCGAAAGACTTGAAGCCAAAGCAGATCAAAACTTGCAAAAATTTATTCCAATATAACTCTTCACAGATTCTCTTACAACTCCAAAACTTCTCGTTCTAGTAGACTCAATACAGCTCTTTTCACAACAATAGAGCACAAAACAGCAGTTAAAAACTTGACAACACGACTGCTAAAATCGCTGCAAAAGACAATGCAATACAGTTCGCTTTAGAACTGCTCTGAATGCTCACTGAGACTCAGTATCTCAATTCAGTAATTCCAGTCAACTAACGGACTCAACTAACTAATTCAACTCACGGCCGGCCTTATATTGGAGTCAAACCTTCTTGAAACTTCTAGAGGTAGATATTTGGAGAACTTACCAGATCGTAGTCGAAAAGTCCTATACATGTACATGGGGACCGAAAATGTCGCCAAATGGTCGCCAAGTTTGGCAACATTTGGCGATTTCTCACCAAATTTGACGACAAAAATTAGTCGACAAAACCGTCGCAAACTTGGCTCTATCTCTCCAATTGACGAGATCGCCATTACCATAATGTTAAATGTCCTGCTCCTTGTAAAACTCTCTTCCCAGCGTTATCTCTGTAAAACTCGTTATCAAGCATTAAGACACATATTGAAGGGAAACCAAGTTAAGACGAACTATTGCACTGCCTCTATGCGAAATGTACATAAATTTTCCTATTTACAAAATTAACACTACGAAATATTTACAAATATACAAAAATTCGTAACAATATATTTTGCTTAACTTATTCGTTTATTAATGAGATTACAGAGATTAATGATAAAGATTGTTTGCTGGTTACGTTTAAATCTTCCAGTTTTTCGTAATTCATTTAATTTTTAATGAAAAAAAAATAATGTTTATTATGACATGGTTTGACAAAACTAAAACATTAACTATTAATATTTTTAACAGTGGATAGTATGCATGACGAAGTAACAGACTTTCTCAAAATTTTTTGGCGAATTTTTCGAATTTTTTAATTCTCTTCTTCTATTCGAAAACAAGAATTTACTTATTATGTTTGGGTAAATTTTTTTAAAATTGTGGTGATAATAATAAAAAAACAAACAAACAAAAACCGGTCCAAATAATGTCGTGCATAATATCCCCGAAGCATTCATCATATAATTTAGTAAATTACAATTTAACAAGGAATTTTCCAAACGTATTCCTTATTTTCTAATTTCTCATGAACAATAATAATTCTGTGAAAGTTAAAATTCTATAGAATATCTTTGTTGTAAAACTTCAGCTTTGCTTAGATATGCTTTAAGATTTACTTTCAATGTACATGTTAACTGTTTCATAAATTACTGATAGTTTTATAAAACGGTAGATAAAAAAAAAAAAAAAAAAATACACAATTTAAGAAATATTGGTTTAATACATTATTCTATGAAAAATAACGACTTCTTGGTTTTTTTAATTTATTTTTTTGTAAAGGTAGGTTATATTGTAATTCAACTTGGGTAGGGGGGGGGGGGATGAAGATGACAACTTAATTAATAAACTTTTAGAACAAAAATTGTTGAAAAAATAAATTTCATAAAGTGTTTCACCACATTTTTGTTATATTTAAAAGATTTTGATTTTCACGAACTATATATACTGTATACATTTCTATTAGTATTCCACTCAGAATAAATTTTAATTTGGAACTTTGTTAAACAAGGAAGTTAATGGAGCTATGTTTATAAATATTTTTAATTTAACTTGATTAAATTAGTTTTAAAGAACTAAGTTGATAAACAAAATTTTATTTTACATAGTTATAGAATATTTAGAACATTAGGTTGTTGAACTGTTGGAAAATGTAAAATATCGTTTGCGTAAACATTAAACGTGTTTCCTGAGTCATACATTAGAATATCGTGTTAATCGTCAGCGAATCCCAGCCACCAGTTCGTTTTATGCAGACGATTATAAGAACGTTTCTACAGCTTCCCTTTCACAAACAGGTGACTAAAAAAAAAGAACACCTGGAAAACATACATTGCGCTTGCAGGTGTCAGTGGTTGGCGAAAACGAATTTCCCACTCTTTTGCAAGTTCTTAGAAATATTGTGATCTAAAAACTGACACGTGGTTTCAGTTTAATTTGATATTTTTATGTTTGAGGTAAAAAGTTGATTTTGAAACATTCCAAAATGCTATCATTATTGACGATTTCATTTTTTAAGAGTTTTATTTAAGAATATTATTTCGAACAACCATAGAAAACCGATCTGCTTTTTGTAATTTTTTTATTCCAATATTAAATGGAACTAAGCTTTCGGTAACTCAAACAAAAAGAGGAATTAAAAATGTTTGATAATTTGTTAGTTCTGACTGCTAAAAAAATTATATAATATTTAGCTATTTTCAGATGTTTATATCCTAATTTCATGTACAGACATCGAATTAGAACTTGGGTTTTCGGTGGCAAATTTTATCGCCAAGTTTGTCGTTTTAAATCGATTTATCTCCGATTTTGTTTGTTTGTGGCGGAAAAATCTGCGGTGGGCCAATTAACCCACTTGTCATCATCCTATCAAGCTGAAACTTGACAGTCAGAACCGTTGTCAATGAGAATGCATTCTATCAAGATTTGTGCTCTGTCACTAAAAGTCCGCTTTTACACCTATTTGCTTGCTGCTTCGGATGACTAATCAACTCTCTTGTCTTCTAATCGAGCTAAAACTTGGCAGAAAGACTCGTTATTGAAGACAATCCATTCTATCAAGTTTTAGGGGCAAAAACCGTTAGTGCATTGCACATTTGTTATGGAATTATTAGGGAACTTTTTTTCTTGAATTTTATGGTCACCCTGAAACTCGATCCGAGTTCAAAATGACTTAATTAAGTTGCAATTTCTTCATAAAAGTTGGCAGTGCATGTAAAGGATTCACATTAAAAATTTTGGTTTTTAAATCTTTAATATTAATTTTCGATTTTGTGTGTATATTTGCCGATGTAGGGTAAATCTGCAGAGGACTAATTAACTCCTTTGCAGTCTTCTAATCGGGTTGAAACTTGGCAGATAGATTCGATGTCAATGACAATGCACATTATCAAATTTTGGGGGTGCCACTGTCACTAAAAAGGTCGCTTTTACGGAATACTAATAAACCAACTTGTCGTCATCCATCCATTGAAGAAACTCTTTCCTGCTGTCAAAATTATTTTAATAAATAAATAATAAAATTGTTTGAATCAGATTAAGTAAACGATACTTTGATGTGAGAGCATAAATTCACATTCATTTCTAATGAATAATTTTTGATAAGTAGTTTACCGAACATTTTGCTGATAAAGATAAAATTTGCATCTAATTTTAAATACTAAAAACTAGCACACGCTGGCAACAGAAACGGCTCTATTTTAATGAATATTAAAATTGGCAATGTATATAAAGGATTTATATTAAAAACTTTGTTTTTATGGGTTATATTATTATTTTTAGCTAGTTTTTTGTTTGTAAAAAAAAAAAAAAAAATCCAAATTGCCATGGTTTCTGGAAAACGAGCAATATCTTTTTCAATTCGAGGTTTACGGAAATCGAACATTATCGCTTATTTGTGTTTTACGAAAATGGGATGCAAGTAAAACGGATAACACCAAAATATAAATCTGCACACTCGTATCTTCTACACATACATGTTCCACACACGATTCAATTTCCCATCATCCCTTCCAAGAAGGTACTACTCACAAGGTACAACAATGGCCTCTTCCCCTTTTCTTTCAAATAGAGGGGGTTTTTTTAATGCGAAAAAGAACTTCAGCTTCCGGTATATTTTTCACCTGCCCGCGCCCGGTTCCCAAAAAAGCGACATCCGGAACACACACATTTTTTTTTTTTATTAATTTTTTCACCCCTCTTCCTACCTTGGTAAACTTACCTCGGATGAAAATCTCGCCAAGCTACGGGCTCATCTTTCGTCCCGACATAATGTGTGCGCATATTGCACGTGTTGTAATGCGCCAACGGATGCAGCTTCGTTAATTTTTCTGGTACTCTAAAGATAAATTGTGGGAAGAGGGGAGAGATAATTGAAGAGTAATTGGTTTGTGAATGTTATAGCTATTAAGGACTCGTTTTGTTAAATGATACTTTACGGGGAAGCTTTTTGGAGGAAATGCTTACTTATTTATGGGATAGAAGTTGAGAATAAGTGTAAGGTAAAACTGAAGAACGGCTTAGGTTAGAAGAGAAATGCTAATTTTGAGGAAAGTACTAAATTAGATGTCTATATAGGTTTTCTTAAAATAGTCAGTTTTATTACACCTTTTTTAATTTCTAGCGTATAGAATTGAAATTTAACTATGTTTGAGTCGAAATTAAATACTATGAAGTAAATTGTTCTTAGGGCTAATATGTCATAGGGAAATTATATCTAAAAAATTTAAGTAAAACTCAAAAAATAAATTTTAAAAAAAATGAATTTTCTAAAAATTAAATTTAAAAAAAAAAAATATTAATTATTTTTTTTTTTTTTTTTTTTTTTTTTAATTTTAAAAATATATACATTTTTTTAAAATTAATTTTTAAAATATGAAAAAATTATAAATTTTAAAATTAAAAAGAAATATCCATTTAAAAATGATATTTTTTCCCCGCAAACAATATTTAAAAAAAAAAAATTCAAAACTTCATTAGCCTAAAATTGCTCTTTTCGCTCTAAAGTTTCATTCACTATAATTCAACCTGTAAAGTTAAATTCCATCTCAAGTCTTTAAAGTCTCAAACTACAATCTGGAGAAGAAAATTTGAGTTGATTCTTATTTCCTTCTTCTTTGGGTATAATTTTCTGATTGATAAAATAGTATATACACCTAATTTAAAATCACAAAAAATAATTTATTAAATTAAGCTTCAGATAGCTGACACAGGTGCAGTGTTCGTTTCTGTTTTACGATATTTAAACCTTAATCAATTACATGTTGTCCCGCGAATATATTTAGCTCAACATCTGCTCACCTTATTTTTTATTACTACAACTTCTACTTTCCCTCTCCTAACCTTGCTCCTAACCAACCGAGTATGAAATTATAGGATTTCTTGGGTTTTGCATTAAAGTTTGCGTTGCCTCAATAAATACTTTTTTTTTCTTCATTTTCCCCCCCTTTTTTTTCTTCCAGAATCGTTTGCAGATTACTATCTAAAGGTTTGCCGAATCTGCAATTTAACAAAGACCATCCATCTACTGTAAAAAAAAAATCGTTGAATATCAAGATTTTAAACAATTACAACATTTGAAAACTGATTAAAAAACAAAAAAAGGGCCAAGTTCTTTAACATTCGAGAAAAAGATCTTGGCTCTTTTTTTTTTAAATCAGTTTTCAAGTTTTGTAATTGTTTAAAATCAGAATATTTTAAAGAATTACAGTTCTTTCCCTTTTCTCTAATGTTAAAGAACTTTTATTTTCTTTATCCTTAGTCGTTTTCTATTTATTTTTTCATTTCTTAAGATAAACGCCCTTGGTATTCTCTGAGACACAAAGAAAACAAACAAGTGATGTATTGGTACGGAATTATTAATAAACTAGTTCTCAAAATTGATTGATGGGAGTAAATTTGATGACGGATGCGTATAGTTTACCAAAGAGACCCATTTTCCTTTGGATGGATTTGGCAATAAACAAAATTGGTTAATATTGGGTACTAAAAACCATCTATGTGTCTTACAAAACCTTTAAATTCTCTAAGAAATTACTGTTTACTCTGTGCTATCAAACAAGAGATTGAATAAGAATCCGATAGCAGTCAGGAGAGGATGAAATTATCTATATTCAGATTTTATAGCAATTTGTTGCCATACTTCATTGTAAGTAATTTTTCAAACTGGTGCATTTAACATTCCGTGCCCGTCTATCTATAATTCCACTTGTCTCTTTTTCCGTCCCTCATTATCTCGCAATTATACCCATTTTAAAGTTAGGTATTCCATTCTAAAAGACAATGTAACACTAGCAGCACAACCTGCGCTGTTCGAACCACCCCCTTATTCAAAACCGCTTTTTGAAAGAAAAAAAATAAATAAAATTACTCAACAATCGAGGTATTTTGGCAACAGCCCAAGCAATTGTGACGTCAGAGCGTGTTAAATATTCGAAATCAGCAATTTCGCGTTTTTCATGCAGAGCCGACTGGAGAAGCCAGAACTTATTTTTTTGTAGAAATCAACAAAAACGACCTTCACCGCCAATTCGTCGCGAAACTGGAACGAATGACTTCTCCTTGGCGTGTGTTTCTTTCTGGTTCCAAACTTCGAAACAGACTGGACTGTTGATCATTCAGTTTAAACATCTGTGTTGTTCAGGGTCACGGGAATTAGAATCGTTTGCGGCTACTAAATGAGTTAGGGACGCCATTGAAAAGGATTAAATATTACACGCTTTCTCCTTAATTTGACGTGAAGGGGACAAATTAATGTTTGCTAATTAATATAACGTATTGTGACATGTGAAATAAAAAACGCTGTGATATTTTCAAGATGAGTGTGCTGTGTTTGCTCTTTCGTACATCGGATGTAGAAAATATGGCGATTGCTAAAAAATTTGACCTCGTTTTTTGACGTATTTTCGCCTCAGATATATCACGGTATTTTCAAAAATGGATGTCTGTATATCCGACTTGCTAGAATTTATACTTTCCATAAGTCAGAAACTTGTTTTCTTTAACTTGCATGGATTTTAATGAGGCTAGTGAGATGATGTGTACCCGGTTTGGGCTAGATTGAGTCCTAACAGGAAAAAAAAAGACAAAAAAATAATAATAATAATAATAATAATTAGTGAAAGCAATAAGTCGCAATGGATGAAAAAAATACTAAAAATCGTGCTTTTAAATTTTCTTTTCTTTTGCCAAATAATATTTGTATTCCCAATAAACTTGTTTAATTAATTTAAAATTATATATATTTTTTTAGTTTTAGCTTTTACACTTATGTAGAGAGAAATTTAAGCAAAGGCTGTGCCTGTCTAATTGTTTGTACAAAGTCAACATCATTAGACAGGGGCCGTCCAAATATTACGTAAGAACATAGGAGGGGAGGGGTTAGCGATTTGCTTATTTTTGCTGACAAGGGGGGGGGGAGGGGGAATGAGTGATGCTTACGTAAGCATTTAATAATCCCTTTATTTCTAAAAAAAATTGAAACTTACAAAAAATTTCACTTTTGTACACCGAGTTCTAGGATAGGCGACTTTCCATTCAAATCGATCTAAGGGATTTAAACTTACGTCACATAAGAGTGACGTACTCTGCCTTCAGCCAATTACAATCAAACATTGATGATGCAAAATACTGCAGTTTCAAAATGAATAAAGGGGATTTCCCTCTTTTGGGTGTTTGGAGACGTGAATCCTACATTAAACCTAACTTATGTGACAGCTAGAGCAACCCTGGATAACGTCCGACTAGATAGACTTAATTGATTATGAAAATTACATTTATGTGCCCTTAAAATTGTGAAAAAAATTAAAAATATTTTTTTTTTCCCTTTTAAGGCGAGTTAAAGTTCATTATTTACATTGAATCTTAACTTTTTTTAGATTATTAACGTTACAAAAAAAAAAAAAAAATCAGGAGCAGGGGGGGGGGGGGTTACCGTATGCTTACGTAATTATAGAGGGGGGTATGCGATTTGCTTATTTTTGCTGACAAGGGGGGAGGAGGGATCAAAAATTACCAAAAACATGCTTACGTAATATTTGAACGACCTCACAAAACAAAAAATGAATAACTATTTTTTCATGCCAAGCTTTCTATTTTTACTTTCAATTACCCTATATGAGGGCCTAAGAAGCAAAGGGATTCAAGTGACTTTTTATTTTCTGAGAAAATACACTTTAAAGTTTCTTTTTTATATTAATTAAATTTGTATGAAAATTATTTGTTGTTCAAATTCTAACCTCAGGAATGAAGACATCACTTGTTTTCATAGAATTTAGTATAAATAAGAAACTTTAAGGCTTATTTTCTCAAAAGTTAAGAAAAGTCACTTAGATCCTATGCTTCTCAGCCTCTCATATTTAATACAGGATAATGAAAGTATTGCAAGTATTCGGCACACAAATAATTCGACCCCCCCCCCTCCCCCAATTGTACACGTTTTGGAATATCCTAAGTTTAGATAAGTGGTATAGAAAAAATGTGTGTATGTAGTCAACATAATCCACGATGTCTAACTTTTGTATACGGGGGTTAATGGTGACCATAGAACCTGATTTTAAGGTTTCGATCAAAATTGCTCATGCGGATAAGGCAGCTGCCATTGGAAAAAAAAAAAAAAAAGTGGAAATAATAATAAAGTCGTAAAAAATTGAAAAAACGCAAGTCTTATACAATGAGTTCTCTTTCCTTGAGCATCGCCCATCAACAACTTTTTCTTCTCTGTTTCACTTACAAGAAAGGATAATGTAATGTATATTGAACAAAATATCGCCAATTCCGTCATTTTGGCGATGGGTTTTTTTTTTTTTTTTGGTCATTGTATTAATTATCGCACAAAAAAATCTGCCATTTTTTTAAATTAGTGAAAATATGAAAACGAAAACTGTGAATTATATCATTCCATGGCAAATATAAATGCCGCGAGCAGTATTAAGAGTAATTGAAAGTTGTGCGATGTTCCACACCCTTTGTTACTAACTGAAGCACTCCACCCGAACAAATGCAACTGCTTTATGAGAAAATAAACCTTAAAGTAGAATTTTTTTATATCTCTATTTGGTGAAAAAACCAAGTTTGAAAAATGCTTATCTTTCTCCCTCGCCTTAAATCGATAAACGCCTAAATCGACAACTACAAAATAAACCAGAACTTAAACACAATTTTTTTCAATTCAGGCTGCTATTAAAACTTAGAAAATCTTCAAACACTTTTGCATTCCTACCTCCAAAAATATAATAATAATAATAATTCCGCCTCTTAACTCTGCTATTATCGCCCATGTTCGTTTAAAATTCTAACCACTGATATCCATCCAACCTCAAAACAATTTGGATTCCAAGATCCATCCTAGAAGACCAGGCTAGTTGTCAAAAACAACAGAAAATTCCGCGAAAAAGAGTGGCGAGGGGGGGGGGGGAGGGAGCGAGAGTATAATTCCGCCCCCTCCAACTCGAAAAACACCCGAATGCAGAGGGGAAGAGGGGGAGGGTCAAGTTCAAGGGCAGGAGCACCGAATCGTTTGCTGCTGCTTTGGAACGGGATTATGTTTCAAGGACTGGAGGACCTGATTTTTTGACTTGCACATTTTGCCTGGAATGTCCCTTTTTTCGTTTTCGTAATTACGTAAGATTTTTTAAAAAAAATTTGAAGGTTTAAGGCGTTATTTTTTTTTATTTATTTAGACGACGATATTGTTTACGTATGAAGAAGACGATATTTTTAATTTGTAGAAAGGACCATTTTCTTTAACGCATTAGGAGGACGATATTTTTAATGTATTAATTATAGGACCATATGTTTTAATATCTAAAGAGGACTACATTTTTAATCAGGGGCGTACTGGCCATAGGGTTATCCGGTGCAATCACAAGGCCGGTCAGTGCCTGTAAAAATTGGGCCAGTCGGATACGAAGTTTTTTTACAATTATTTTTAGGTATAAATTTTCCGTAACGTTTTCTTAAAAAATCCAATGCATTCAAATGGCAATCATTCCCTCCAGCCTCCAGGTGAAGCCGTTTTTCGTTTGGTAGGGGTAGTAAGAGGTTCTAAGAAAAGTAGACGTACTAAGATTTATATATTATCAGCCTTTATGGTTAAATATTTATTATCAGTTCGGATGTCATTTTCTAATAAACCTACTGGTTATATTCCTGGAAATTCTTTATTTTACTATTTATATTTCTTTGTTTTTGCAACAAACTATCGATGACTGATGAAATTCACTCAAAGGAGAACAGCGACAGAAAAGATTTTATTTAATTAAACTAATTATTATAGCAATTCAATTTTTAAAATTTATAAATAAAAATAACTTGTTATTGAAATCAGTGATTAAGTGCGAATATTTAAATAATTAAATATGTTAATTATTAAAACTATTTAATTATTAAAAATGAATTATTTAATTATTGGAAGGATTTTATTAAAATTTTATTACTGACGGATATTGAAAATTTGGGTCGGCACAAATCCAAAATCACCAGGCCGATTTTATGTCCCAGTATTTTTAATGCATTCAGGAGCGTGTTTGTGGCTGACAAAATATGTGAAGGGCTAAGTAACAGGCCTCGTGGATCCTGCGAGGGGCGATCGCCACCTCCGTTATTTATGGACCGCTCACGTTTTAACGTTCGCTGCTCTCAAGCTGTGGATGAAATCAATCAAGATTTGACGAATCCGCACTGAACATTTTTAATATAAATGTTCTCATCACAAAAAATGGAAATGAAAAGGTCGAGAGCGAAACAAGATAGCAAAGAAAATTATAGTTTGCAAATGTTCAATGTGTATATGTGTTCGTTGTTAGATTGTTCTGTCTA
The DNA here is from genome assembly GCA_963978545.1 of Linyphia triangularis. Lineage (NCBI taxonomy): Eukaryota > Metazoa > Arthropoda > Arachnida > Araneae > Linyphiidae > Linyphia > Linyphia triangularis. The sequence continues at coordinate 61,143,330 of OZ021729.1, forward strand.
TCATATTTATCAATAATTTATCCCGAATCAAATAGTTGCAGACAACTCTAATTTATTGTCGTAAATTCACAAGTAGCCAACCATTGTGTCGCCTTTATGTTATTGTGATTTTTTTTTGCCTCTTTATAACATATTCTGTAGAATCAAAGTTAAGTTATTCCGTGGTATATACGTATGAGCATGAAAATTTACATAAGCTATTCAACAGCCACCGCCCTTGATTGTTGATAACATTACAATTGCAATCTATCCCCTAAGACTTGGGGGCACAAAAAAGTATTTTCTTCGTAGTATCCAAGTCAATATTTTGTAATGTAAGAAATGATATTTTTTATGAATTGTTACGTATTTTCTCACCGGAACCTTTTATACTATGGCGACATTCTACAATATTCTAGAAACATCCAGATACATCTAACGGTTGCCACTTATTTCCGATACCATGAACAGTTTTTACATAAATAAAAAGCTATCGTTAAAAGTGATTGGAGAACATATTTTTCAAATTATTAAAATTATAATGTTTTTAATGTATTAAGAGAACGATCATTTTAATCAATTAAAAGGACAATGTCATAAGTGCTTTTAAGAGGACGATATTTTTTAATGTATCAAGAGGAAGATATTTTTTAAACTTTTATAAGGATGATTTTTTTTTAAATCGACGATTTTGTAAGGATTTTCAAAAATTCTTATGAAGGAGAAAAAAATCCTGAATAAATGTATCTGAAATGAAATCCCTTCTGTTGCATGGACAACTGCTTTTAAAATAACGGCCAGTCAAAATTCAGAATTATTTTACCTGTATTGGTAATTTATGTACTGTACTCCTCGGAGATCAATCAAAATTCTATGATAAAAAAAAAAAAAAAAAAAAAAATACTTTTTATAATTGAAATTTGAAAAAAAAGTGACTATAAAAATATTTTTGTATCTCAGAGGTTAATTTTTTGTACTTTCAATTATGATGGCGCTATTCTGTTTTTTCCAATTCTTTGTAGATGCTACACGATTTTATAACAGTTTTAAAAAAAAGAGATATTAAAATATATTGGCCTTTATCTTCAGAAGAAGATTTGGCCTGAGATGAAAGTAATAGGGAATCAATTTCCAAGGAAAGAAAAGTTCGTAACTGAAAATGGACGTTAGAATATGTTTATTTTGCAAACGATATTAAAAAAATCGGTAATATAGAAAACGATAATGAATAAATTACAAAAATCATGGTGGTTATGATCGGCTACGTCATAGTCAACTGCATATTATGTTTGCGGGAAAAGGAAATGTATATTGTAGTTGGATAATGGATGATTAAATTTGAATATTTTTAAAAAGAGTATTGTAATGTTACAAGTGTTGGCATTCGTTTGAATTCCACTCAAAATAAAGCCTTCCATAAGTTCCATGGCGTAAATAAAAATAAAATTGTTACATATTTAAAAAAATTAAATTTTATTATTTTAATAACTGTTGTCTTAACATTTTAAGCTTGTATATTTTATGAAAATTATTCTATAAATATAAATTTCTTTGGAAACATTGGAAAATTCCTACTTTATTACTCTACAAATCAATCTCAATCAATCGTGTAACATATCGACTAGGAATAATTGTCACCATTTGATTTTAAAATACAACATATATACTCCCTGCACTACAGTACAATAATTAAGTGTAACTTTCAAAAAAAAATTCTAAAAATATAATTTAAATAAAAATCTATAAATTTGTACTCTATAACAAATAACAGTTTAAAAAAAATTAAATTGTGACATTACGTTTATCTATCTATAATACTTGTATACGAGCACAGCACAGCTTAAATTATGGGCTAAATGGAATTTTTGTATCATTCATGTCTCCTCGGTTAAGTTTTGCAAAGCTTAAAATAGCACCTTTGAGAGTGATTATTTTTGGAAAAGGTTAAAATACGATTAGAACTTATGCACACCTACTCAAAGAGTATTTACGTTTTTTTTTCGTAGAATTCCTTACAAGAAGCTATTCAATGTTTGTGTATTTAAAATACACTTTTCTGTTCTTGGTGCAAGCAATAAATACATAGTACATATGCATACAGGGGATTTCAAGGAAAGATAATAAGAAAACCTTATTAACATATTATTTGTAGTTACATATTAATGGTTACCCTTAAAATCGAATTCTATTTGATAAAGTTCTATGCACGTTCTGTTAGTAAAAATATCTTTCCAATACCTATTTAATTTTTCACTCATTTACTCTCCATGTAATATAGGGTAATTGAAGAGCCCGTATACAAAATTTGCACTTTTATATACGAGTTATTGGTGGTCATGGGACCAGTCATTAAGGCTTTCGTCAAAATAACGCATGCGCATAAGATAACTGCCATTCAAAAATGTGTATATTTTTCATGAATTGATAACAAACGACTTTAATGATTTGGATTAAAATCGTTGTGGTAATGCCTTTTAAGGTGCTTTAACCATCCAAATAACAGAGCACTAAACACTCAGCCATCAGGGCCTAAGTCCTGATTGGAATGGCAAGGGAAGAAAGTATAACAGTGAAAATCTATATTGCTACACAAAAGTAATCTCACTCGATATTTAAATCGTTTATATTAACTTAGATTTTCCGGGTCGATGGCTGGCAAATCTGCCGAGGCCTCCTTGCCATCATCCAATCGGGCTGAAACTTAGCAGATAGACTCGAAGTCGATGACAATGCATTCTATAAAATTTTGGGGCTGTAACTATCACTAAAAGGTCTCTTTAATGTAATACTAATAAACCAACTTGCTGTTATCCAATCGCGCTAAAATAGCTTTTAACCGACCGTTGAAGAATCTCTTTCCTGCTACCAATTTTTTTTTTTAATGAATAAATAATAAAATTACTTTAATCGGAATAAATAAGTGATATTTGGATGTGAGTTCATAAATTGTCGTTCATTTTAAATAAATAAATTTTGAAACGTAGTTTGCAGCACAGTTTGCCGATAGAACTGTTTTTGATATTTAAAATTAGATGGAAACACCAAGAACACGCTGTTTACAGAATTAGTGCTGTATTATTGCCGACCAAACGGCATTGTGGTTAGCGTGCTAGCTTCTAGTCCGCGAGGTTGCGGGTTCGAGTCCCGTGTTAGGCATGGGTGTTTGTAAATGTATGTTGGCTTGTCTAATGACGAATGTTTCGGCTCATTATAGCCCTCGTGTTGCTGACGGCGCCAGATAATCTGAAAACAAACAACCAAGTGCTGTATTAACGAATATAAAAGTTGGCATTGCATATAAATGATTTATATTAAAAACTTTATTTTTATGGGTTATATTATTATCCATAGAGAACGCTTTACTTTGTACGCAAACCCCACAATTTTAACGTGTACGCTTGCCACACACTCGTGTCCCCCTGTAAACCTTTCCAGATCCGCGCCTGAATCGCACGGAGATTAGATAATACGCGTTTTCTCCACACTTTTACTTATTCCGAGTCACTGAATGCAGCTCGTTGCTTTGAATTCAACTTTTTAAAGTGTTCCACATTTAATCGGCAGTATTATGGAACACTTAAGATGCAATCGGCGAAGCGGAACTCATCTGCTCTTTCAACGGTTTTCAAAGGTTCCGCTCTTGGACACCACACATTCTGGCCTTGAAAGAAAATCTGGCCAATTTCAAATTTCGACTTCTTTTCTTTTAGATTTTATCTCGTCAAAGTTGAAATCCTGTGATTTTTAAACGAGTTTGCTGCACTGTTTACGACACTGCTGCTCCTATTAAGGTGAATCACTGCAACTTCTAGAACAAGAAGAACGTGGAGTGATTTTAAAGCTATGCAAAAATGGTGAGCAGTGAAGATGGGACAGGGAATGACGCAGTGAACTTATTTTAGTAATTTATGATCAAACATGCATCTTACATGTGATCTGTGATTGCTGGAAGTGTATGTAATACGATCAAACCTCGTTAGTCGATAAGGCCGCCGAAATTTTTCGCCTTAACCGAATTTCGTGCAAAACGAATAAATTAACGTTAAGTTTTAAGTCGAGAGAACTGTTTTTACTTCGCGTTAAGTGGGATTTCATGCTAAGCGATTTCGCGTTAACGGGGTTTGATCAAAAGGCGACTGTAAGTTTACCCCATCGAGCTTCTTTTTTTTTTTTTTTTTTTTTTTTATAGAAATGTTGTTAAGTGTTAGTCGATTAGGAATACACTGGTCTGTCGGAGGAAAAATAGCCGAAACTGTTTAGAAATCGATTCTGAATGAGGTGAACTAAATCTGATTGCCAATTATGTCATAACTTGCCAAATAATGAGTAATCTTTTTCATTTGGTAACCCACAGTTTTTCAACTTTCGATGAGGAAAAGTGCAGGCGATTTGGACTTCTCAAACACTAAATACTCTTTTGAAAGTGATCCAACTTGGCAATACATATTACGTCATTGATGACGTAATACTTATTTATAAAGGGATAATAATACCAATTCTTTCAATTCATTCAAAGTCGATTCTCGAATAGTTATGATTATTTTTTCCTCTGACAGAAAACTATATTCGTAATCTAGTAGAAGTTTTCTATATTCTATTACATTTCAGATATCTGGCGCCAAATATTTGATTTTTTTTTAATAGCGAGCTAAAATGATGATAAATATTACGTCATTGATGACGTAAGTTGCAAGTAATTCAAAGTCATATTTTGAACAGTTTTCGCCATTTTTGCCACGGCAGACCAGTATATTCATTATCTACTTGCATATTTCTCTACAGTCGAAAAAAATATTAAGAATGATGTTCGATGGTGTATCTAAACTTGCAGTTGAGTCGCCTCTCAGTCAATTTGTAGTACAATCACACTTTATATTTGAAGTTTAAACACCCTTTCTTCTGAATTATCTATTTAAAGCATCTTCTAACATTTAGTACCCATAACTGAAAGTCGCCACTCGTAACAAAAGTTGTCAGTCTTGAACTTCATTTTAACACAGTTCTCGTTAAATAAAAATTTATAAAAACATTTAATTAACTTCATTTCAGTTACATAAAAAGGAGTGAGCAAAAATCTGCGACTGCTGCTTCAATAAACATCTGGTGGCCTATTTGCAAATCTTAGTCTCTGTCTGCCTATCAGAAGGATACTTTCCGTCAGATGATCTGGATTGTGGCGGTCAATGTAAAAACAAGACTTGTCGATTAAGAATCGGGATGACGCATACAGCAGATTGGTGTCCAAAATGGTTACTATACGGGTAAGCGTATATTTCTATCATATAATAGAACCCCCCTGGAAAAGAATCCCTGTGGAACAATTTCATTCCTAAATAAAATTATTTCCACTACAGCAGACAATACTAGACTAAGTGGCGAGAGCTAAATTATGATAGTAAACAGTAGATCATGCGTCCTACATGTATCTAACCTTACATGTCTTTACTCAACGTGATCAATGCTCCTTTTACTATTTGAAGTTGGGGGTTCGAATCTCGTGTAAGGCATGGGTGTTTGTAAATGTATGTTGGCTTGTCTAATGACGAATGTTTCGGCGCATTATAGCCCTCGTGTTGCTGACGGCGCCAGATAATATGAAAACAATTAACCAACCTTTTAACATTTGCGCACCTAGTGCAATGTATTATTTTCAAAATCAGAATATTTCGTTATTTCTCAACCCTTCTTCTACAAGTGTATCGTCCGGTCAGTTTAGTCTTGACCACAATGGGTCATTCTCCTTGTCAGCTATCCCAGAATCTTCTGATTGTGCAACTTTAAGCTCTAAACTACATTTTTTAAGAACCTTTTCTTGAAGGTACTTTGTGTGGATATTCCAGTTCAGATATCTCTTCTGTTTTTATCTTGGAGGATGATAAGAACTGATTAGCGACAAGCTTCAACAATCTTCCAATAATCCTCTAAGAGAAGCATATGAGTTGATAAGATTATGAAGAGCAAAGGTGGGGACAAAAAACACTTAAGACTTCCCACTCAAAAATTGAATTGAATCGTCTGTCTTTAGTTGCCACTGTACTATGCTTCAGAATTTTCGATTCTTTTGGCAAGACTATACTAGGTTTGAAGCACATTATGAACCTTACACTGTCTTTAGAAAAACAACACATGCCACCCCTGGTACACTAAATAATTTGTTCGTAATTCATAGAAAAGCGGCCTCATTATTACAGTAAATGGGCATCGTTGTGAATTGGTTACTATATCACTTAAAGACCATTGATTTTAGATATCCAGTCTTTTTTTTTTTTAGTGTTAGTGAGTTCCCTTTTTGATGCAGAAATTCGATCAATATTTATCTTTGAAATTAATTTAATAGAAGATCGCTGGATCTGTCTTCAAATATTACTTGATATCTTACGTGTGTGATTGAGATATTTCAATGTAAATGTACTTGGATTATTATTCTGAAATTAATTTTACACATCAGCAGCGATACTATCCATTAATTTTTACTCTACAAGCTTAAATTATCCCTATAGTCCTACAGTCAGACTATCTTAAAAAAAGCTCCCACCAAGTAGTCTAACGCTGTCTATTGCCGTGGAAACAAGCCTAGTCCCAGGAGGGCCCAGGGGTAAGAAATTAACATCAGCTTGCTGAATGTCGTGGAGATATTTATCGAACGTATTGGCAATATTTAATTGATTATCAAAATAGATTTATGCAAGCAAACAATTTCTCATCACCAAGGCAAATACCGTATTGTAAGTCATTTAAACCATTTTATTTTTGTATGCATCCCCTCTATTTTAAATCAACTAGCCTTGTTTCTATAGTGACGGCTACTACCTAGATCTAGACTATCTAGCGAGAGCTATTCATAACTGTCAGATCTGACAGTTGTGTGGTTAGCGCTTTGGCCTTGCATGCCAAAAGTGCCGGGCTCGAATCCTGGGGTAAGTCATGGACGTTTGTTGGGGTTCAGAATCCACCTTAAGTTGTAGATTCCGGCCTGATAAGTTATTATTGTACACAAAAATAGGTCGTTGAGCGTACAAACCAACCGTCATATTACAAAATATTTGTTTTACTGTCAACAGTTTAAAAAATGAACCTCAAGTGATTTTTTTGGACGATCCCTAGAGCTAACGATCCAACCGCTCTACTTCTTGCGTATAACGTCCAACTATAATCACTTCACTAGTAAACTTTACAAAAATCTATTCTCCCTTGTATAGCCGAGAAGCAAAGCGTTACAGTATTGTTTTAAGTTACGCGTCTACCACTATTGATGAAAACAAAGCACTCTGAAATGTCGATAGGCAGACTAGCCTAAAATAGACCGGTCCGCAAGCTTGGCTCTCCAAGAAAGAACCGCGCACTGGAGCTTGAAGTTCTTTATTCTGTTGCGTGTTTTATGGAGACAACTTCTGGATTAATCGTTGTTCAGCTGCTTTGAAATGAAAATGAATGTTCTCTCATTTTATAAATAATTAAGGTTTTATAATATTTTTTCTTTTCTTAATTCAGTAAAAAATGATTTTTATTTCGTTATGGTCCGAGAGGTGACTGCAAACTTAAGGTACCATCATCGAACATCTGAACTTTGTATAGAATGGAGAGAAATGCTTGTAGATTATGAATAAACTGGTCTGCCGAGACTAAAATGGCCAAAACTGTTCGAAAATAGACTTTGAATGCGATAAACTAAATCTTATTTTGTTTCTTTCGGGAAAGAGTGGTATTCCATCAGAAAAAGAAAAAAGTTTGAAATAGTTTTTCTTATGCCATACCATTTCCCCTTTCTTCGAGCATATACTGATCAAATTTCAGGTAATTTTGACCTGTGTTTTTTTTACAGCTTTCTGAAAGTTGAACTTTAATTATAAACATCTTGTACTTCGAGTTGGGTTCCTGTTACAGGACTGCCGACCAAACGGTATAGTGGTTAGCGTGCTAGCTTCTAGACCGCGAGGTTGCGGGTTCGAGTCCCGTGTTAGGCATGGTTGTTTGTAAATGTATGTTGGCTTGTCTAATGGCGAATGTTTCGGCGCATTATAGCCCTCGTGTTGCTGACGGCGCCAGATAATCTGAAAACAACTAACCTGTTACAGGACTAATTAGTACCTTCTATATCCATCGAAACGTGGTTTTAAAAAGCAATGGATAATTCCCGCATTTTGTTAAAAAACGAGTGAAATTAGTTTATATTTATGAAGAATTTCTTTCTGATTCCAAATATACATACAGTTCTTTAAAAAAAAAAAATTAGTTATTCAAATATTAAGAAAAGAAAATTCCCGAAAACCTCGTCTGATTGCAGTTCGATCAAAACGTTACTTTATATCTGTGACGTCAAAACATCCTTCCGTTTCTATGGTTATCGTGAGATTTCTGACAAATAGTTGATGTGAGTTTTTTTAGACAATTGCCATATCCCGTGCCGGTTAGCGCGATTTGCGAGAAACTTTCAAAACTGGTTTCCGCTGCTGCTTTTCAAGCCAAGTTGTTTGAGATTAGGTGACTTCACATTAGCTTCGAGTCAAATGAGTTTTTTTTTCGCCAAAATAAACCAGCAAACTTAAATGAAAAAATAAATAAATTCGGGAATCGTCCATTGTGAATCATTGTCTTGAACGGCGATTACTGTGATTGAAGAATAGCAGTATATCATGCAATCTTCCCGTAACTATTTCTTTCCAAACCCGTTGATATTCAAAACAAGACGAATTAGTACGATTACCACCTGCTCACGAAACCTATCTTAATCAACCACTTAACAAATTAGTTATTTTTTTGTACTCAAAAGGCTCAACTACAAAACAAACTGTTTATTCTTGGTCAACCAAATGTTTCAAAATAAGGAAAGAATTCTAAGAAAGTTATACTTGTCCTCCTGTTGCCTTCTGTGGTAAACAAGGACGTTGCTGAGGTTGTTGGACCCAGAACTTAATCAGTTCTTTCACTTTTGTTCATTTGAAATGATAAAAAAAGATTTTTTGATGGGTAAAAAGCTCCTTTACTGTTCTTACTTGAAAGTAATTATGGGAATTACCAAACGTATTGAACTAGGACATTGCGCCTTTGAAAATTGTTTGTCGTTTGCTCATCCCAGTCGTTTGATTTGAATTACATCTATTTTCGTGAATTAAATTGTTAGGAACATGCCATACCTTGCAACTACGAGAGGATTACTGTACTGTCCGTTATTCAGGAGCATAGCTCTCGCCAGAAAGTCTAGATGATGCCGGTCGCTATAGAAACAAGACTTGTCGATTTAGAATAGGGGAGCTGCATGCAGGTTATTGGCTGCTTTACAGGTTACAATAATACATTCGTCTTGGTGATGAAAAATCACTTTTGATAGTTTGCGAAATATCGCTATTGAACTGTCAGGGCGTTCAGCAAGCCAATGTTGATGTCTTTCTCCTGGAATTCCCGTTGAAAATTAGACTAGTCTTATTTCCCTGGTGACAGACAACGCTAGACTACTTGGCGGGAGGTATTTTTGTGATAGACGGACAGTACTTGCAGCATTTCTCTGGTCAGTTACGAACAAAACTTCTAAAATAAATTTCGAGATAAATAATTTTAACATGAATCAAAAATAATTAAATTAATTGGAACATTCATGTAGTCGAGCACTGTAGTGGGGAATAGAAGGTTAGAGGATTTTTATTCAAGTATATCGAAATTCAATCAGATGTGATTGATTATCGATTCTCTTATTGAAAGATAATGGAACGCCGTTCCACTATGCTACATCTACACTATACCTCTGCCACTAAGGTAACAATAACTGCAGACTCAGTAGATGGGTATTGCTAAAGTATATGCAAAAGGTCTCGGAATCGAATCCCGTTCGACTGTCATTTTCAAATTTCAGTGGGGATTCTTGTCGATAGTTTAGTGTCGATTATCGGGCTGCCTTGTGGAAATCTTTTGGATTTTTCCATGACTCATGTGCGACATTTCCTCGGACATCACATTCCGAGATACAAATGCGAGGCTATTTCTGTTTGAAATACCTCCTGGAAGCTCCCCCCCCCCCTCCATCTACTTATTGGTCAACTCTCTCAGCAGTCTAGATTTGTATCTATAACTTCAAAACAGGGAAACGGACAAGAAGTCATGCATATAATCTATTTAAATCGCTTTTTTGCTTGGAAAATAGGAAACATGTTACGTTTCGAAATAGAGTGACTGATAAGTAGAACAAGTTGGGTGATCACATCGTAAATTGTATCGGAATCAAGAGTTTTAAAGTCATTTTTGTCAGTTCGTCGCAGTATAGCCCTAGTCTGCCAAGCTAAGCTCAAAACTGGTATCGAGAACTTAGCTCAAATTGAGAAATGGTGGATTAAAGTTTAACAATTTCATGTAGTTGATGCTAAGTTATTGATGAACTTGTTACCCTTTAACCCTAACTTTTTCAACCCTTTGAGTATTGAATTATTTGAAGATTTTTATGCCCATGGGACGGATTTGGATGGACGAATGACGAGTCAGAATCGTCCACCGTAACTTCCCCCAAGTAAGCAGATGACGAGTCTCACTCGCCAAATGTGCCCAAAGGGGTTAATATTCCCTGTGAAGATACGATCATTCAACTTCACCATTGCATAGAACAAATTATACCTGATAACAGTGATCCTGATTATACCTGATAACAAATTATATCTGAACACCTGATAACAATGCCTCCACTTGTGTCAAAATATGCAATTCCACACCTCTATGCATAACACAGTAGTGTAGCTCGTGCACCAGAAAAAAAAAAAAGAAATACAACTAACTTATCATATGAATACTGCAAATACTTTGTGCCATTGAAACACATGCACGCAAAAAGATCAACAAAAATACAACTCAAGGTAAAACATTTTATTGCTTGATATTTCTTACTCGATTGGGGAACATGAATTTCACTACACTTCCACGGACATAAATACTAAATTGAAAACACATCCAAATCAGACGACCTGTCTACTTCCCTTTCTTCCTTTTCGTCGTCCTCGTCCATTCCTCAACCTTGTACTTCCTCAGTTCGTCCCTCATGGCCACCGCCTCATCCCTGTACTTCCTCACCAAGTTCTCGTACATGTTGTTCTCTGCCTGCAGACATTTCATCCTCCCCGTCCTCTTTTCCAGTTCGAGTCTGCATTCTCGAAGTTGCTCCGAGGATTCGTTGTCGGAGTCGCGCCTCTGGAGCATTTCGCGGAGCTTTTCGATCAGTTTCTCTCTCACGCGGAGCTCTGTCTCCATGGCGAGAAGTTCGGCTCGGTTTTTCGACAGTTGCTTCAGGAGGGATTGGGTCTTGGCGATGAGTTGAGATTTCGTGGGGTCGGTTCCTTCCAGGATGCGCCAACTGTGGAATAATGCTTGACTTAATGATATGTGTACATAAGCAACCCCATACATAACGACTCTGATATAAAATTTATCAAGATTACCAAATTAAATGTTTTTAGAATGCATGATTCAAGCCTTAAGCTTGTGTTGGGGAAATCGCCGAGACAAACAAGAAGACCCGAGTTGCGATGGATTGACGCAGTTGAAAGAGATTTTGGTGTACTAAAGGTTATGAACTAGAGGACCATTGTCACCCAGAGGAAGGCAGGAAAATCTCTTCAAAGGAAAGCATTAGACCATCCTGGGCCGTCGTGCTATTGATGATAATGATGATGATACATAAGCAAATAAAAATTGGCTGTGTCGGTATTATCTTCAAATAATTTTTATATTAGGATAGCTTTTTGTCTCTCACACAATTATTGCAAGTGCAAAATTTTTGATTTGAAGGCTGTTATTGTTTTGTGAAAATCAAGATTTTCTAACTATAATCTATATATTATTTCAGGATGGTGTTTTTTTTGTGATGATCCCTATTTCTCCCTTTATATAAAATCAAATTTGATAATCAATTTGAAGACTAACATGTCCTCCGTTTCTGACGAATTATTTATATACAATTGCTCGTTATGTTATTTATTTCAAAGTACAAAATAATATTTTTTTTAGTTTGGTGTTCTGAGAGAGGGACTGTGTGTAGATGGTACTTTGATTCTCAATGAAAATGGAATCTATATAGAGGTTCTAAAGAGAGAATATGTAAAGGATATTCTGGAACTCTTTGAGAGGGACAATGGATGTCGCCGGGAAGGTGTAAGGGGGTGCACTAACACCGACTGGATTTAAAAAATTAAAAACAATATGGTGGAAAGTGGTATGATTCACTAGATATAGATTTTAAAATATTCAATGGATAATAAATTTAATACAAAATTATTTATTAAAACTTCATTAAGACATCCAATTTAAAAATCAAGGTTAGAAAAAAAATTAACTGCCTTGCAACCCTTGAGTGCCATCTGCAGTCTCCTGAATATAATTCTGCCGGCACCCATGAGGGAGTTTCTAAGTACAGGGTATTTTTCTAGGCCGGGTCATATGCATCCTCCTCTATATAAATTACCTTCAATATAGAGTCCTTATGAGAAGGAACGCTATATTGAAGTAATTTTATATAGAGGGCAATGTTTCATCTTCTTCCATCGTACTTTAAGCTACAACAAATGAAATGTACTGTTTTAAAAGTGTAGTTCTCCGTTTTAAACAATTCCCTTCATTTAACTTCCTCGTCTTTAACTTACCGATGCAAATTAATAGGTCTTTGAATTTCCGCCTCCACCCCTTTAGCCAACACCTCCTTCTCTTTAAGCTCACGTTTCGCTTTGCCCAGCTCCTCTTTCACCTCCTGCGCACTTTCAACCTTCCCCTCCAACAATTCCCGCCTCCTACACATCTCCGACAACTGTAACTTCAGCATCTTCGAGTCATCCTTACTATCCTCCAGAGACTTCTCCAGCAATTCGATATCTCTCTGCTGCCTCTCCACCTTCTCTTTACCAGAAGACACTTGTTCGTCCTTCTCCTTCAATCTACCAACCACCACGTCTTTCTCGTCAGTGACGTTCTTCAGCTTCCTCCGCAAGACGTGCATGTCCTCTTCCAAATCAGAAATCCTCTTCAGCAGCGACTGTTCCTCGCCATCCTTCATCTTCAATTTGGCAGCCAATGATTCCACAGTTTTGGTCTCCTGCTTCAGAGATTCTCTCAGGTTGCCGAGTTGCTCGTTGACCGAACTGTTCTGTTGCACCAATTTCTTCCTTTTCTCGTCCTGGTCCTGGTTGTAGCTCTTCAGCTGCAGGACGTGCTTTTCCAAAATGTTCATCTGATCGGTTTGCTGCTCGATGGTTCTTTTTGACTCGGCGAGATTTTTCCGGTAGTACTTCTGGTCTTCCACCATCTTCTTTTGTTTGGCAACTTCTTCGCTGAGTTCTTGTCGCAGTTGGCCGATGGTCTTCTCGGATTGAAATAGCTGTTGCTCGACGCGTTTGATTTCGTTCTTCAGATTGGAGATGGTGAGTTTCTGTGTGTGTGCTTCGGCGGCTATGCGTTCTTTTGCCTTTTCCTGTTGTTTGATGGCCTCGTCGAGGTCCTCGATTTGGAGTTTGAAAGATGCAAGGGCTTTACTGACTGATGCAAGTTTTTCGGTATTTGCTTTAGCTTCGCTGCGTAGACTGCTGATTGTCTGAAATGAACACATTTGCAATTATTGCTTAGAACATGAATACATTTCAGCGTTATGAGTAGAAATAAAAGGTTAACTCTGCATCAATATTTCATTCCTGTTGAGTTACCATTTTAAAATTTAAAATAAGTGTTTAAATAGAAAACTTATTGAAAAAAGGAATGGGAAAATATTCACATTTTTAAACATGGAAACTCTACTACTCATACCTTGAGATTTAGTTGAAATTTCTAAATGTAAATGTACTTGAAAGCAAGTTCTAATTTAAAGCTATAACATTCGAAATCTGTACTGATCAATATTATTTTTAATATGAAATTATAATTCGATTGAATAACCAAATATTGCATCAAAATATTTTAAAAGACGTAGTTTTTCATAACAAAACATTCGTGCACGTGGAGTTGTTGTCAAGAGAAACAGAGTGTCTCTCATAATAATTACAAATTCTCCCATGAGGTTTCGATCAAAAAATATACTGGTAAAGGCTAAGATAACATTTATTCTATCAGTGTCTCCAATCACAAAACAAAATCTCCGCCACAAAATAAGAAACTAATACTTCACCTGTTCCATCTTGATGACATCTTCAGTGAGGGCGTTCTTCTCTTTGGTGAGCTCTTTCACCTTGCCTTCGCTCTCTTTATGTTCCTTTTCCAAGGCATTCATTCTATTCTTCTGGGCAGTGCTGCGTTCTTGCTGGCTCTCGACCCGCGCCTCTAGCTCGTTATTCTTATCCTCCAGCAAAGACAGCTTGCGGGTCAGTTCTTTTTTCTGCCTGGTCACACTGGAAAGGTTGGCCTGCAGGAAAGTGGGTAAAAATAAAACATCAATATCATATATATGTTTTTAATTTTTTTTTGTACATTAATGGTACTGTGAAACTAACTGCCTGAAAGAGGTTTTGTGTAGCACTGCAAATATTGTAGCGATTTTAATTAAGGTTATTACATTTGCAGGAATTCACCATTTTGGATTTTTACATAGGATTTTTGAAGAAGCAAATAACTAGTGACGCTGTCCCAAAATACATACGGAATGCCGTATTATTATAAAGATTACAAGTATAATCGGATATTTTACTAACATTTATTACGGATAGTCGAAAACGACCTTTCACTTAAAGTTGACTGATAATCGTATTCTTGTTGAATAAACTGTTTCCTTTCCAGACAATAAAAAGTGGCATTTTTTTTATAAAGAATCGGCATGTCTATAAGAAACTTTTCTTTGGGAGAATATTTTCATCGTATAATCCGCATTTAACCCTTAGGAGCCTGATTTTCCAAATTAAATTAAAAACATATTAATGTATTTATTGCAGTAGCCTGTAGTTATTGCTTATATTTATTGCAGTAACGTTATGTAATGGCAACATACATACAGCCAAATATTAAAAACAAACCAATTGCAAGTGTACAAAACAACAATGCACATAATTTGTTCACTACATTAAAAAATTCTTGACTAAATTACTTGCAAATCGCTCCCTTTTTGGTACATTAAACAAATCCCAGTGGCTATTTAAAATGATCCCAAAAGCTTTGAGGTATTATTTTTTTTAATAAAAATTAATGTAACGTATAAATTATTACTTATCAAAGTTCATTATTTTATAGGAGAGTTTCTAAACGTAAAAATTAAATTTACGAAAACCCTCTTCGCCTTCGTTCCTTATTTTCTGACATGGTTCGAGATAATTCCTGCAGGAGAAAACTCTTCGTGTAAAGTTTTAAGGATCGGGTATATTTGTGCGCACAAACTGGCCCAGTCATGAAACGAAAATTTGTATTCAAGGCTACTAAATGGAAAAATTGCGCACATCTCTTGTAGTTAAATTCTTAAATGTCACTCCGCGATTACATCAAACCTACGCACTTAACTAACACGAAAAACTTACTTCCTAACGACAAGAGAACTGCTTCAAAACAAGTACAAAGATATATGCTTTTAAACTTTTAAAGGATTGTCGAGTTTTGTATTCGAGGCGACATTCTTTATGCAAGGCGTCTTCTTTGTTAAAGTGAACCAAATTACTCCAATTTTTTTGCATATTTACTGTAGAATCTGTAACATTATACGCTAGAATTGCTCAACAATTTCAAATAGAAATTTGAGTATCATAATAATCACACTGAACACTTTGGACACGACAGTATGTGTATGCTTAAAATTTTAAATAAGTAAATTTTAGTATTTATGTATTATCCCGACGACCGTTAGCGAACTTTTTGTTTGCTTCAAAAAGTTAAAACCGT
Source organism: Linyphia triangularis (assembly GCA_963978545.1). Classification (NCBI taxonomy): domain Eukaryota; kingdom Metazoa; phylum Arthropoda; class Arachnida; order Araneae; family Linyphiidae; genus Linyphia; species Linyphia triangularis. Next base: position 61,159,122 of record OZ021729.1, read on the forward strand.
CTAGCCTTCTCGGAAATCGGTTTGGACCAGAGTAAGGGGGCCTTCCCATGGGAATGCCTCAGCTGTGCGGTGGACAAGGCTTGACCGCCTATTTCGGCAGATAAAGAGTATCCGTTTGACGAACTTTTTGTCTCGTCAAGGTCGACGGCATAATACGTATGTACCCAAAATTTTAAGCAATTGTTATTTCTAATTCAAACTAAACAAAGGCCTTCAATTGTTTGATTCGATCGGTTATTAACTAGTAACTGATTGTGTGTTCTAGCATTGCGCTACCGAAAATACTGTGTATATAATATAATAATAGTGATTGTAATAAATACGTCGTGGCTCCTTGTGTTGGCTTGACGTAAGTAAAGAGAGGGAGGTGCTAGCTCAGGTGTCAACAACGTCTCCTGACCGAGTTAAAAGTTAGGAAGTTTAGAGCTATTCTTATGTGTTTCCGCATAGTATAGAACCTTTAAGGGGCTCTGGTAAAATAAAAGGTCTAAACAATCAATCCAGTAAAAAATGTATAATATTTACGAATACAATTTGAAAGTACCTTTAGAGATTTGACTTCCATTTGCTTTTCATTCAATTGAAGGAGAATGGAGTCCTTTTCAGAGTCCAGTAATTTCAGACGATCTTCCCGTATGTCCAACTCCTTTCGGACTTTGCTTAAAGTTTGTGAAGTCGCTTCGAAGTCTTTTTGCGTTGCCCGTAGCTCCTTTAATAGGCTGCAAAATAAATATATCGATTTGGTTAATATACGCAACTTAAACTTTTAACATAGGCACATATACAGTGTGTTTCAGAATGGAATGCCTAACTTTGAAATGACATCACTGCGAAACAGTGAAAAACAAAGAAGAGACAATTTTGTGTTGTTGAATAGACAGGTATGGAACTTTAAATATATGGTTTACCGATGAGGCTTATTTTCAATTGGCGGACTTGTCGGTAAACAAAACTAGTGAATTTGTGATACTGAAAACCCGTCTGTGTGTCTTGCAAAACCATTACATTCAGCATAAGTGACGGTGTGGACTGCACTATTCAGTAAAGGGATCATAAAGTGCTTTTTTATGCGGAAAACGATTAACTCGTTCCACTATATTCAGATTTTACAGGAATTTGTTGCCACATTTCAATATTGTAATTAATTTTATAAAGTGGTGCATTTCAAATTTCACATCTGTCTATCCATTATACTATTTGCCCTTTATTTCTGTCTCTCATAGTTTCTCTGTGGTGTCATTTTAAACTTAAGGAGTCTTTCTATTTTCTGAAAGAATAAACCAAAACTGCAATATTTATCTCTAAAAGTTAGTTCAAAACCTAGTTAAAAGCTTAATTTTTATCTGAAATCTAGAGCATTCATAATGTTCTTGATTCGGGATGAAAAAAATTGATAAAGTTCACTAAAGACTGATGCTCACGGCTAACCAGTTGAGATCACCAATCATTAGACACCAGCTTTAGCACCCTGTAAAAAACGATTTAAGTCAAAGGAGAAGCCAGTTTTTATCACGTATTCGTCTCTGGCTGGCGTCTCCAATAGATCAAATTGTTTTATTTAATGTCAAGTCAACTCCTATCACCTACGATCTCCAGCGACCACCACGAGGTTCTTACTCTATAGCTGGGTTGTTCACACCTGCTGGCACCATGTTAACGCAAAGCTGGCATTCCAATGAACGCATGACAGTGACCTACAAATCAACTTACCGTCTGGTGGTCTAGGAACTGTCAGTATGTGAATCGGCGTTAGATGTATTTATTAATTTTTTTACTTAATGCCTACATGTAAAATTAATGCAAATGATTTTCCACTGTGTAGAAGGCAAGCAACAAGACTGGTATACAAACTTCAGTTCATATTCTTAAACGAAAGAGGTTAATAAATAAGTTGCAATTATGGATTTAATATTTCTTACTTATATATTTCGTACTGTGGATTTCCTTCTATATATTTTGGTATTTTTAGCCAATCTCTGTACCTTTTGAAAAGTTGTGTCTTTGCTAAAGCTCAACTCTGGTTTAGAAGCAGTGGCTTTTAGTTTGGTTGTATAGATTGAATAATGAGAGGTGCAGGATGCAAAAGCGAAAGAAGACTGAACATTTCTAATTATACTTTATTGAAGATTATTGAGTATTGTACTATAAAGATGCGTTCGTATTTAGGCTTGTGAAAATTAGATTGTAATATGTACGACAAATTTAATAATTTAATTTTCTTCTCGGATACTTTAAAATTGGACTTGTCTTGTATCTCTATTACTTAAATCCAAAGCCCTTACTGACTCGTCATTAATTCTTCCACTTCCCGTCAGAACTCTGAAATTTCGTATATATATGTCACCAAGGTCAATCATAGAAAAAGCAAATTATTCTAATCTTAATAAACCGAATCTTTTGTCCCCAAAATTTGATAGGCTCGTTGTCGATGACAATGTATTCTATCTACCAAATTTTACCTCAATTGGATGACGGCAAATGACTTATTTAGTCCTCCGAAGCTTCAATAAAGTCGTTTGTAAAAGCAGCCTTTTAGTGACAGACCCCAAAACTTGCTAGAGCATATTTTCATCGACAACGCATCTACTCTCCAAGTTTCAACTCGATTGGATGGGGGCAAGTGGGTTAATTAGTCCTCTACAGATATGCGAGTAAACACACCCACCCACACACAAACAAAATCAAACTTAATATAAAAGATTTAAATAGGATCTTCACCTCTTGTGCTTCGCCTTTGACGACTCTACCTCTGACTTCACCCCACTCAACTCCTCCCTCAATTCCTCCACCAACTTTTCCTCGTGCTCAATCCTCCTCAGTCCGTCCTCCACCAACTTGTCCGCTTTCTCCCTCATCGACATCTGCTTCTGGAGTTCGGACTTGACAGACGTCAACTCTGCAGTCAGTGAGGACTTTTCCTCTCCCTCCTTAGCCAGCCTGTCCTGGAAGATGCTCTCTCGCTCCTTGCTGAAGCCGATTTCCGTCCTAAGGCTGTCCAACTCTTCCTCCAGAGACCGGATCTTCTCTTCGGCTTCTTCGTTGTCGCCTTTTGCTGAGATTCTGGTTGGCGCGACATCGGAATCCTGTAAATATTAATTATTGTACAAAATATGTCTTCTGACTACATATTCATTAGAACACGCAAGACACTGGAGTTCGTCACACTCTTTAACAGTCATGAGGAACTGGTTACATACAGCACAATATCTGCTACGCAAGACTAATGTTTACAAGTACGTGGTACCAAATGGTATCTACAGCATCAGAAATTATTTAATATCGTACACATCTGTTAGATTCCGAGTCGTTTGTATGCTACCCCATATAGCTTACATCCTTCCAGACAGGTCCCCAAGGAAGTCATTCCAAGTCCCTAGGATGACTGAGGACTTCCTAAAATCCCCTCTTTATAGGGAATATCTTTAAAGTCATTAAAAGAAGACAAAAAAAAAAAAATCCCTTCTCACCTGCTCTTCCAGCCTTTTCTCAGCATTCTTCACCTCCTCCTTCAGATCATTCACCTCCGTTCGCAGCCATATCTTCTCTTTGTCCCTCTCCGCCACTTGCTCTCTGAGGTCCTCCGCCATCTCCTTCAGAGCCTCCGTCTTCCTCTCCATCTCGTAGAGATTGCTCTTGAGCCTCCTGCTCTCGGAATCATCGACAGATTTCTGGATCCTCATCTCCATCAGCTTGTTGCGGAGTCGCTGACTGCCCACGAAGCACGTGCGGAATTTGTCGAAGAGGTTGGCGAACTCTCCAACGATACCTTGAGAAGATTGAGAAGGAAGTCAGGGGTTTGGAGTTTTTCTAACTTAACAAAGCATTGTATATTGTTGCAATATGGATGTCCTTGATAATATATGTTTTGTATGCATGTCTTTGACAAATAAAGATAATACTGTGCAGTTGTAGAGGTATATAAAGGGCAAAAGAAATGGTAGTTTTATTTTTATGTAGGGGTGGACTTCCAAATAGGGTGAAGATTCGGTGCCAATGCGATGTTTTCCAAGTAATGGTATCTTCCGTCATTTTTTACTTACAAGGGGAATACATATATGGTTGCCGTAACTTATGGTTAAAGTTTTATGTAAACAGCTCTTGGCTCAGCAATCGCACTGGATTTGGAAGTCCTACCAAATATATAGTTGATTGATTGTCTTATTAAATATTTTATTTACACTAAAGCATCCGAGAGCTTTACCGCAACGAGATATTGTTAGAGCATGAAATGGACCAGTGAGAATTATCCAAATGGGAAGCTTTCCGGAGGACTTTCTAGGTATAGATTGACCTGCATTTGCTTCTCGAATAAGCGAAACCGTTAGAAAACTCCCATCAGGGCACCTGACAATCAAATCGAGACTATCACAGTTGCCATCAAGTCTAATCATTTTTAAAACAGCCGTTCCGATTATCTTTCATGCTAGACAAGCATTCTGTTTTTAAATCGTGAGCGGCTTAAAATACAATCATTAAACAGAACTCTTTCTAAAGACAGTTGCAAAAAAGAGATTTTTTTTCCCTTCAACTGTTAAATATCTGAAGTTATGTTGAGTGAATATTCATGGGAAAATACGGAATTTTATTCGTGGATGTTAAAAAAAATCAGGTACAATTGGTAAATTCTCATCATTTTCCCAAATTCACATCACTCTCGTATTATTTATTTAATTTAGCTTGCTGAACCACTACATAATAAGAGAACAAACACCTTTTTATTATCATTATTATCTTGTGATATATTAACAGAAGGATTGTGTTATTTGATCAATCACAAATCGTTTTACTTCGAAACATTTTCATTTTGAACACCAGTAAATCTTGGTGACAGCATGACAAGGAATAATGACGCAAAATGATCCAATAGCAAATACTCTGAAAAACCTTAACCAAGACAATATCATCAAAAGTCAATCTACCTGGAACTTTCTCATCTTTATTCTGCAGTTCATCAATGTACTTCTTGAAATGGTTGCTAATGGCGACAAACTGAATCTTCGAAATGAAAGCTGTCTCCACATTTGCGCTCTTCTCTTCCATTTCAGAAAGCCAAGAGTGGTGTTTGTCCATTTCTTGAAGAGCCACAGACTCACGACGATCACCTAGCAAATCCCTTGTCGATAAAGCAGTAATTCCATTCGAAGGATTTGTTCCATCAGAAGCAGGAGTTCTGTCAGAAATAGAAGTTCCATCAGCGGATGATTCGTCAGCAGCATCAGTCTTTTTCAATTCGACGTTTTGTTGTTGATTTGCGTTCTCATTATCTTTAGTAGTAGGTTCAGTATCATCTTTAGTACCGGATCCTGTGGCTTCATCAACTACCTTTCCGGGTCCATCGTCAGTTACTGTGATTTTTACCGGACTTTCTGGTTCTACAGAATCCTGTTGCTCTTCCATGAGTTAAGGTTTTCTTCTTGAAATATTTTAAAGATAGCAAATGTGTTTTTATAGCGATTCGTTTTAAGATTATGTTAACTTTTCAGTATTCGATCAATTTGATAGTTTTAAGGCATGGTCTTGGATTGTGGTAAATTTTCGAATTAAAAGTTTTAAAAAGTCTTCTTTCTGTATTGTAGGTTTATCAGTATTATACACTCATACAAAGCCTATTACTTCTTGCACAAAACATATTGCTTTAGAAGTAGTGCTAGTTTATACGCTGATACCAGTTGGACGTTAGTGCATAGGTATTCTTTTGTAGTTAATTGTTTAATGTTTTCGCTCTGTTGCAGTTCTAGACATAATAAACAATGACAATTGGTCTTTAGTGTTAGTATTGTAGTTACAATGATGAGATTAAAGAACAAGAATTTTTTAGACAATCAGATCAAAATTTAATCTATTGTTGTTGTAAATCCTCGAAGTTGTGTTGAGTAGCTGAAGTTGAGAATTTCTTGATTTTTAATTGGAGTTAATTAACGAGTCTTCTTGAGTCATCATTTTGAAAATACAGAAACATCACAGAAGAAAGAAGTATTTTCTGTCTAAATTAACTTAATAAAAATGTAAATGTCAAAAGTGAAGATTTTTTGTGATCATTTAAAGGATTTTGCTTGATAAGAAAGCGCGAATCTTCAACAATTGAAGCGTTACACAGTCGAATCCCGTTAACGCGAAGTCGATGGGGGGGGGGGGGGCGCTGAAATTGTTCGCGTTAATCGAATTTCGTGTTAAACGAATAAATTAACGTTAAGTTTTAAATACGGAGAACTGCTTTTACTTCGCGTTAAACGGGATTTCTTGTTAAGCGATTTCGCTTTAACGGGGTTCGACTGTAACTGGATTTCAGTCAATTTTAAATCGACATTTTTTCTCAACACTGATTAATTTTTTTTACCTCAGCTATTAAAAAAAAAACTTGGGAAATTTTTCTTTATTAGGTTAAGAGAGAACTGAAAATACTCCTACTTTTTTCGGTCAAATTAATTTAAAACTCCACTAAAGAAGGTCTTGATTCAATATTTGGCTTCCGCTTTTGATAAAAATTTGTTTCACCTTATTTTTTTAGATAATCAGGTGAGCATACGCAAATTTTTTAAATACTTTATATTAATATTATTCGATTTTGTGTGTGGGTATGTATCTGGCAAGGCAAATCTGCGGAGGCCTAATTAACCCAATTAACGTTATCCAATCGGGCCGAAACTTGGCAGACAGATTCAATGTCGAGGATAATGCATTCTATCAAATTTTTGGGGCTGTTACTGTCACTAAAAAGTCGCTTTTACGGATTACTAATAAACCAACTTGCCATCAGCCAATCGCCAGTTAAATCTGAAATAGCATTTAATCGATCATTGACGAAGCCCTTTCCTGTTACCAAAATTGTTTTAATCAGAAAAAATAAAAGATATTTGGATGTGAGTGCATTAATTCACATTCATTTTTAACCAATACATTTTGAAAAGTAGTTTACTACATATTTTGCTGATAGAGATATTTTTTAAAATTAAATGCCAACAACAAGCACACGGTGGCAACAGAAACGGTGCTTTGTTGATGAATATAAAAATTGGTGATGCATATAAAGGATTTATCTTAAAAACTTTGTTTTTATGCGTTATATTATTCATTTTGTGCATTTATCCTTCTTCAGGTACGAATCTTATAAATGCTTGATCCAAATTTTTAAATATTTGAAATGAATTCATTTCACTTTTCTTTACTTATCCTACTTAACACTCGCAATGTATTAACATATCTATCTACGAAAGAGCATAATAAAAACTATTTTGCTATTTACTGTGGATGTTGTGATATGGATGTCACTTGACGTAATTAAACATAGATTGGTGGTCAATGGCCTTTGAAACCAAGATACAAAAACTGTGAACTCGGAACTTGTTTAAAGTTCTAAACTATCACTTAAGCAAGTAATGAGTTTTCGATTTAAAAATAAATGAAAAAGGAAAACGGTTTGGTAAATAGGTAATAAAAGCCTAAAAAATATCTCCCGTATCTGTTCATTTGGAAATTATCCGTCCAGTTAAAACGTGTCATGTTTTTTGTGTGTGTGAATTTCGAAGTCGGTATTTAGTTGGCGATCTCGGGGAGAACGGGGAGAGGGGGGGGGGGGAGAGATTTAGGGAAGGAAATTCTGTAGAGTTATTCTTTAGAATTGAAAACAGTTTAGTTCTTAATTCCGTAATTATAGTTACTGATGTTTCTAGTGGATTTTTTTTTTTATTTTTTTTTTTAAATTTAAATGTCTGAATGGAATAAGGAAGAATGTAGTTTTGAAAAGCATTTTAATGTGAGGTTTCTTTTTTTTTTTCTTCTTTCGTACTCGATCAATCGTCGAACTAGAAACCTTTTCAATTTAATGCTGAAAATGTATGTATCCTGTTTACTTTAATTTAACTACATTCCTTCCTTGTATTAGGAATTCAGGTCGCTTTTGATCCAATTTGGACTTCCATTGATCATCAGGTATTGCCAATTTGCTTTAAAAACTAATCACTGTGAGCGTTTTACTCGAAATATTAGAACATTAACCTGCTTGTTTAAAATTAAGCTCATATTTTCTTTAATTTATAAAGAAAATAATCTAACCCATAAAACCCAAGTTTTTAATATGCATTGGCAATTTTTATATTCATTAACACAGCGCTGAATCTGTAAACAATGTGTGCTTGGTTTTTGAATCTAATTTTAAATATGAAATATATCTCTATCAGCAAAATATGCGGCAAATTACTTTTCAATATCTATTCCTTAAAAATAAATGTAAGTTTATGCGTTCACATCCAAATATCTTTTACTTATTCTGATTTAAACAATTTTTATTTATTACGTATTAAAACACGCTTGGCAACAGGAACGAGTTTATTTCAATGATCGGTTAAATGCTATTTCAGCGCGATTGGATGATGGCAAGTTGACATATTAGTATTCCGTAAAAGGGACCTTCTAGTGACAGTTACAGCCCCAAAATTTGATTGAAGGCAATGCCATAGACGTCGAATCTATCTACAAAGTTTCTGACCGATTGGATGACGGCAAGGGGGTTAATTAGGCATCCGCAGATTTGCCCGCCATCGACAAAACCATTCTATTTCAAGAACATAAAACAAATACCAGCAATATGGCAGAACATATCTAAAGAAGGAAAAAAATAATAATAATTACAACAAACTATGTAGTTATTCCCTAAGTTCCCTTTTATGAAGTTTTACAATTATGCTAATATAGATCTTCTCTTGTCAAGTAAAGTTACCTAAATGATTTGTTTCAATCATGATAATTTTCTCAAATTATCATGATTTGTATAGTCATAATTAATAATCAGGATTTACTCAAATTAAAAGAGTTTCACGCGAATAATTTCGAAACTTTTACTTTAAATCAACGTTAACTCTTTCCTATACACATACGATATATTCAAAATTTTATTCTCGTGTTTTTTATGGCGTGTGAGTGAGTGTTTACTCTTGACTGGATTTTTTTAGAATTAATCTAGTGATTAATTAACAAAACTAGTATTTACTGATTGCCGTTTTTGAAACACAAATTGGCGTCTATCCATTTTTGAAACTGAATCAATTAGAATTTTTCTCAATTGCATTTTTGGTGGGCTTATTACAAATAAATACAATAATATTGTTATGAATTTTTCCGCTGAGGCAATGATGGCACAGTTTTTAAAATAAAAATTACTATTTATTCACTCTTCAAAGGCACAAAATTTATTCAAAGACAACAGTCTAATCAATCTCAACCTTCAACACAAGCTTCAGTAAGAACAACTTCGAATACTGCGATTATACAAGCTCTCTCCGGTAAACAAAGCGATCAGCTCTCATCGAAGTCCGAAATCAATCTGAAAACTTTCCCGATCGCCGGTCTTTATATCCCGAAATTTCCAGCCAATTCATCGAAAAAAGAAACGTCTCGAAATTTCTCGATTGCTTTAGGTGTTGCCACCTTTTTCTAACCTGTATAATCGCTGTTAAAAAAATAAAATAAGATAAAAATAGATTACAATAGAATTTTAAAATAATACGTCACCATTTACACTATATACAGACAATTTTTGCAACAATATCTTCGTTTTAGTGTGTTATTAACTTTTTTAAGGGGAGTCATGTAATGTTAAATTGCCTATTTTTGAAATACATTTTCTTCGAGAGTTCTTAACATACGAGTTTGAAATTTTTATATGGGTTAAATAGATATTATATAAGATACTGATGTTAAAGTTTGGTAAAAAATGTAATATTTTTTTGTTAAATTTTAATCAATCGCACAATTTTATTTTTTTGAGAAAAAAATTTATATTTAGAAAAATTCGGTTTCAAAAAATAATTATGAAAGCAACAGGATTTTTTTTTTTTTAAATCTCAGTTTAATGTGTATGTTATATAATACAATTTTGTAAAAAAATTAATGTCATATCTCAACTAGTTAGTTTGAAAAGGTACATTAAAGTTTAAAATTGCACGTTTAAAGAAAATCAAAGTCAATTATAATTCTTATACAGTTAATAATTGATAGTTTGCTTTTTTAAACCAAATATAACATTTTTATTTTGAGTAGAAACTGAAGAAAATCAACGGAAAGGCCAAAAAAAGCATAACACAACATGAAATAAAAATACCAATTTTTTTCTTTTTCTAAGAGTACTAAGTCCACTTAAACATTTTCAATTTGTTCCTGAAAGTTTATAATTTGAACACAATTTGAATTTAAAATTCAAAATAAATCCCATTATCATATAAAGAAGTTGCTTTGTGCGCCCTGGTCGACTATGAATTCCAAACTAAAGTATATTAAAAAGAAATCCGATTTTTTTATTTACTATTGCCGGTTTTGAAACTAGGCGACTCATTATTCGTCCAGGAGTGCTATTTCTTCGGAATTATCACATTTTAAGTCTTGTTCCACAAAAACCAGTTTCACTACATCTTATCAAAACATTCCTGCCTCTGCAAACATCAAAGATAAGTACGCATTAAAACGATTCATCGATGGACCATTTGATAATGTTTATTCTTTTGCTAAAATATATTGCAAAACCAATCCTATTTCTGCAAGTCTGAAAAAAAAAATGAGCCAATTGTTTCATCGATATTTCATTTCGTCATCTCGATTTCTCTTCCTCTCAAAGATTTATTTCTAAAAGCCGCTGGATGGCTTGAGGTTGAGGTGTTTCCCGGGCATGCGCAGAGAGGTTATTCAGAAGTTGGTCTTTGGCTACGTAAAAGTTTTTGCTTTCGCCATTTGGCGCGAGTTAGCTGATTTGATTAGCAGCTTTCGTCAGTAATTTTTAGAGGCGAGCCATATGACTTATTTTGATGTTTTTCGCGGGCCGGATAAACCAAAATATGTATCTTTAATTATTATCCGTTTAACAATATACAGCGTTTCTTAAAACTGGAAAATAATATTAATTCTTTTTTTATATTAATAAAATTACCATTGATATTTAATTTTTTTTTTTATTTTAAATTATTTAAAAAATAATAATTTTCCTTAATAGTAAATCAAAGTCTAGTAAAGAACTGAATCTTTTGTTTCAACGTAACAATGCGACTTGACCTGATTTTCAATAAAAGTACTATTTAAACTGTACAATACTTCCGGATTACTCCATTTTAGTCGATATCAATTGTGAGACGATAGCGATAGAAATCGTTCAGTTTATTTTATAAAGATTCCTTTTCGGAGTATTTGTTGTAGTCAATTTTAATAAATTTTCTAAAAGTGTTATTCCAGTATTTATTCTTGAGGAAAACCACCTTGCCGAAAACTTCTTCATATAGTTGCTTCAGGAACCTACCGAAGAACTATGTTCTACATAGCTAACTCATATTATTTCGGATAAATTACAATTATGTAAAAAAAAAAAAAAAAATTCAATACTGTGGATTTTTATTTTTTATTTTTTTAATCTTCCGGGGTGCTTGAGGGCCGCAGAAAAATCTGTCGCGGGCCAAATCTGGCCCGCGGGCCGCGTAGTGGCTGATGTTGGATTAGATCGATGTTCGATTCAGAATAGTACTTGATTTAGACTTCTTCCACTACAAAATGAGATTCATTGGCTTTTAAACAAACGAAAAGGTCTTGGTTAATGCTTTTCTTTAAACGTTTTTTCCCTTCTTTTTCTTCATGTAAATACTTTCGTTCCAAAGCAGTCCCAAAACTTAAACTTTATAAAATAGAACTTTGTCTACCATTAACTTTTCTCATTACTTTTACTCCTCATGCAGGAAACAGCAATTTTTACCAAAAAAAAGAAGCACAGAAAAATGGAATATCTCAGAATTGTACACTTGTGCATTCAGCCAATTTTGTGTACCTAGTTTAAGAACGTTTTATAATGTTATCTAATAAGTAGAAATGGTTTAATTCCATTTATTGCCAACAAAACTTCTCGCTCAGCAACAAACCTTTTTTCGTTTTTTTTTTTTTTACTTAAATATTTTACCGAATTGATGTTGCTTTCTCCTGAATAAGTTTTTATTCTTTAGTACTTAAGCACAGTATAAAAGCCAGTGGTGGCCCGTGGTCGAAATCGTTAGTGCAGCCGGAGACATGTGACTTCCCAACATCCCCCCCCCCCCCTTCTCCCAACCACACTCCCACTTTCCACAACCATGTACAATCACACTTGAATTTTTTTTTGTAAATTATCATTTTAAAAATCGGATATTTTTTTTTGCGTTTAAAAGTACATAATTAGTAATGATGTTTAAATGAAAAAAAGTTAAGTTTTATTCAAAAATTAATTAACATTTAACTCGTTATGATTAGCAGATTTTTGAACAGAGATTACTCGAGTTTTATAGGGCTAAGAAAAGAAATTATGGTTGGAAATCGTTCATAATGTTATTCTTAATGTTATGAACCTCCATCTAATTTTTAGAATATATAGTTTTTTTTTTTTTAATAGAATATTTTTAGCATTGAAAGTAGAAAAAAATCGCAATTTTTCTAAAAACTTTTGCATTTAAAAAATCTAGCAAAGTTAATTTTCTTTTCCAATCAATTTGACTGAGGTTTAAAATACTAATAGGTACGCAGATTTGAATTTTCCAATCATTTTTCAAAAGGATTATACGAAACTTAAGTTATCACTGTTTAAATGAAGTTTCACGTGCCAAAAAACACGATTTTTTAGATAAGGAGTTAAAAATATTCAAATTTATTTTCAGAACAAAATATTATATTTTAAACTAATAAAATAACTCTCTAGCCTTTAGATGGTATCATTATGTTGCAAAAATTCCATCTAGAGATTTTTTGAAGCACAAATTCTCGAGGGCTGCCGATGTCGAAAAATCGCTGATCCGGCTGCCAAGGCTACACATTACGGGGAGGAAATGCTCTATTGGATTCCATTGGTTACCATGGCAATATCTCAGCCGAAACGCGTTTCAGGAATACATGGCTGCCGTTCGGAGGAAGATCACCTTGATTGGAAAGGTTTTTATTTTTTCCTCGTGAATTGAATATTAAGGCTGGAAATTTGATGTTTATCGTTTTTTTTTTTTTTACATTTACCGTAGAAATTAGATCTTCATTTTAGAAAACTGTAAAACGTTTAATTTTCATTTTGAATTAATAAATTTAGACGCAGCCCGACTGCACTGGCTGTAATGCACGAGCTGCCACTGATAAAAGCTATATAAATGAGGAGGAAGCTTCCAATAGGTCATATCCATACAAGAGCGGATCCAGAGTTTTATTATGGAGGGGGCGGTGGCTGTTGAATAGCTTAGGTAAATTTTGTTGCTCTTAAGCTATATTACTATACCATGGGCAGGGGCGTACTGGCCATAGGGTTGTCCGGTGCAGTCACCGGGCCGGTCAGTGTCTGAAAAAAATGGTCCGGTCCGGTATGGAAGTTCGTTCTTTTTTTTCAATATAAGTAATCGTCTTCTTGAACTTTTTTTCTTCTTTTTTCTAACCCATTGCATTTGAATCCCGATTGTTTCCATCGTTCACTCCCTTTTTTGGTTAGTCGGGGAGATAAGGTATTCTAGGAAAAGTATGGGGTATTGTGGAGAATCGGCCAATGACTGCTACTTAACGCCCGAGGTGAGGAAAGGACCAAGGAGATCTGAGACTACCCGCATAGTCCAGTCGTGGATGGGCTATTAACTCATTACTATAATGGCCCCCCAAGATCGTTGGTGACAGAGTATATATTGTTCGGAATCTTAAAAGCAGAAACTTTCAGTAAAGCTTCTCGGGGGGTCAATTTTTCGAGGCGGTAAAGACTCTAGCTCTAATTACATTACTAGTCGAACGGAATTGACAAATGATGGAACACAAGTCACAACACCAAGAAAAGAGTGGTCGTTGTTTTGTTAGAGGCCATTTCCATTTCACAAATTGGTATGGTTCCATGCGAAGCTAAGCTGGTAGCAATTACATACTATAGTCAATACCAAACGAAAATATTGCAACTGATTACATAAAACTTCAAATATACATTTCAAGTAAGTGTCTTTATTTTAAATTATTTATATATAATGGTTATTAATTCTTAAAAACTTGAAATGAATTAATCTAATTCATACGTAAATTTACGTTTACTAGAGAAAAGATTTTTATTTAAATTTTATCTTTCCATATACGTATAAAATTCAACGTTTATCTATGTTTATTTACGCCTATAACTCCAGATTAACTGAACCAATTTGGATCATGTTTGTGTCGATTTATAACTTTTTAATACGAATGTAAACACATATTTAACATTGCATTGCGTTAGTAATCTGCCTGACATTGTGGGTTTAGAGTACAATTCAAAATCTAAGCTTTTTATACGTTTTGTTTTCGAAATCAGAAAAATTAAATTTTCTGTATTACACATTTTCCATTCATAGTTATTTTTTTAAGTCCGTATAATCTTTTTTTAAAAAAATGTAGTACTATTAATTAAGATGTTATTGAGAGTGATTTAATTGTAAATGAAAATTATTAAACCATTTTTATAAATAATAAGAGATACATCTCTTATTATAATCATAAGTATACGATTTTATGTAGATAATTTGATTCACTCCATAGACAAGGGGTAATTATTTAATTTTGTGTTGTAATGCAATTTCATTTTGTCTAAAATTATTTAAAAAGAATTGAAGGAAGATTGTTTGGCACATACCCAATTGTCAATTATGAACTGTTTAAAAATAATTATTAAAAAAAGAAATTAAGTAGTGGTAAATTTAAAAAAGAATAAAATCTTAATAGAAATTCACGAGTTTAACCGATAACACGTTAAAATATATTTCGTAGAAATCAAAGTTATCTGTTGAAGAAATTAGAAAGTTAAGATATGTTTGCTAAAAACCTAACTGAAATGTCAAAGCATTAAAACTTGATAAACCTATTTATATATGCAAGTTCCTCAATTTATGTATACGTTTAATTATAACAGTATTATCACGAATTTGTGCATGTTATAATCCATCACATATTTTTCTATATCTGAACTCTGAACTTTTTCTTTCCTTCCCTGTTCTTCTCAATAATTTTGAATAATTTACGCCTCACTTTACGCCATCACGTAATTTTTCAAAGTTCCAAGTTCCAAGTTTTCGATTAATTTTGCAACAAAATGGATTTTAAAGTTTTTTTTAACGACGACAGTTTTTATTTATTCAGATTTTTGTTTAATTTGGTAAAATGGACGGTAAAAAAAGAAAATGTCTTGCAAAGCAATGTTTATCTATAAAAGATATATTCTTTGGATCAACGGATCAAAATATTGTTACAAATCATAACTTAGCAATCGACACTACTGAGATTAATAATCATTTAAACAAAACTTCAGAAGTTTCATCTACGTGTGCAGATACAGAACCAAACAGCAATGATATTTGTTCAAATGACAAAGATCTCTAGTATTACAACTCTTTACTTATTTTATACCTTTTAAAGTTAAGTATATAGTATAATTTCGAAAGTCATTTTCTTATAAACATTTTTTATAAACCTAAGCATTCTTTATTTTACAATTTAGATATTGTTTTATTTTGTAACAAACTATCAATAGTTTATTAAACCAAGTTTACTCAAAGGGGATATAAGGATTAAAAACAGAGAAAAATTTAGTTAATTAAACTAATTATTAAAACAATTCAATTATAAATATTTATAAATAAATTTATATAATCATCGCAATTAATTATTCATTATAAATATTTAAATAACAAAATTTATTAGTTATTCAAAATATTTCATTATTAAAATTAATTAGTGAAATTTTATTAACAAAAAAAGTTAAAATTTGATAAATGATTATAATTAAAATTTGGGCCGGCATAAATCTAAAATCACCGGGCCGGTTTTATGTCCCAGTACGCCCCTGACCATGGGATAACTTAACTTCGATTCTGCAGAATATGTTACAAAGAGGTAAAAAGTCCCAATAACATAAAGGTGTGACACAACGTTTGGCTACGTGTGAATTTCCGACCATGGGCGCCCTCAGGATTATTTGCAGGGGGGTGCAAGACTGATAGAATTTTGTTTAAATTGTCAATTTTTCAAAAATGTGGATTGCAATTTCCAATGAATTGTCAATTAACAATTATGCAATAATTTTCCCTTTTATAATAAAAAAAAATCACGGCATATATTTTTGAAATCCTCTCCTCTGCAAATTTTATTTGATAACCAATGCATTCACGTTAAAAAAAATCTTGTGCAAGAAAAAAAAAAGAAGAAAAAAATTAAAGTTTATCTTTTTTCTTTCTTTTTCTAAGTAGTTATCGTGGTATTCAAAAGATACTGTTTGGAACAGAACCAGAGAACACAAAATATAACTTATTAGAAATATAGTTTTTAATATAAATCCTCTATACTATGCATTGTCAATTTTTAGGTGCAATTACAAGTTATTGAGCTCAGATCGAGATTTCATAGTTTTTTATCACTACAAAGAAAGCACCCATTTCGGACTATTTACTAATTATTTTTTTTTGCGCCAAAAACTTAATTGAATAGATTGTCATCCGCAACGAGACACTCTACTAAGTTTTAACTCGATTGGATGACAGCAAGCGAGCTAATTAGACCTACGAAGTGGTAATATAGTGATGTGTGCAAAAGCGGCCTTTTTGGGATAAACCCAAAAACGTGATAGAATACATTCTCATCGCCACGAATCTATGCGTCAAGTTTCAGCCCAATTGAATTACGGTAATTGGGTTAATTAGCCCAGCGCAGATTTGCTGGCCACACATAAATAAACAAATGAGTTCGAAGTCATAGCTGCCAACTCTTACATGGCTGAAATCGCCAACAGCCCAGTTCAAAATCATCATATCTAAAGTTTAAGAAAATCACCAGAAAATTCTCGAAAAGAAAATATATCATCTAACAGTGATCTCTCTCAGAAAAATATATTTTTATCAATAGTTTAATGTATGTAGGGCTGCTTTCAGTGAAAACTTTCTCCCTTTCTTGTGTAATTGCCCTGTCGCCTGTCCTCGAGTAAAAACAATTCCTCCAAGTTGAATTTGTGTTCGGACTTGACGTATCCACGCCGGTGGCATAACGTATTTGGCCGGGGTCCTCACACTAATTATTTTTCAAGCCCTCTATATACTCATTTTTTCGTCAAAATAATAAAAAAAAAAGGTACTTTTATGCTTAGCAACTTAAGAATACTAAAAAATAGGAAATCAAATGTTGAATTGTGTAATGCAACTTAGGGGGGAAATAAACTTTATTCAAATTGTACTAAATAACTCCAAATAATTATACATTTTGTTTTTTTTTGAGAAAATCATTCAACGAAAATGGGGGAAGGGGGGGGGGGGGAAGGGAATCATTTACAAGCAATAAATACTGAAACGAATGTTATCAGTTCATGCGCTAGTTCCTATTGACTTTGACAGAAATATTATAATGTAGCCTAGAGTAATAAATAACCAGACTTATCTAAACTTGTACAAACTAAACAGAAATTACGGAGCCAGAAGAGCCAATCTTGTGTTAATAAATAAAACGAACCTCTAAAATGATAAAAAAAAAAAAAAAAAAGTGGCAAAGAAAACTGTTCGATGTTGCAATTATGTATCTTATTTCCATCTTGAGCTCAATTATTTTGTTTGAAAAATAGTAATAATTTGCAATTAGCTGTCAGAATGATGTGATTTTCCCATAGGATTTACCATAATATCCAAAGGAAGCATACCCTGAGGTTAATATCAAAGATTTAAATATACATAAGTGTAAAATATTTGTTTTTTCCAAGTTAGAAAAATAATTTTAAAAATCAAATGAAACATAAAGGAGATGCTCAATTGAAATCTAAAAACTTACTATGTCTTATATCTGATATACCCAATTTCCAATCCTCAATATTTCTAAGCAACTGGCGCCTTAAAACCTCCTCACAATGATTGATACTTGCAATAGAAATACTCAGCGATGAAAAATGAAATAGGAAATAAACAGGAGTCATAAAATAAAGTTGAAAAAATTCATTGTAATATTGAACTACAGTTTCGAAATGGCATATGTGCTCCCCCCCCCCCCCTTCTTGGAATTTACACTTTTTTCGGCAATTTTAATTTAATTTTCAAAAGCCGTTTCTGTACAGGCCGTCACAATCGGTAGAACTATCGTCAACTGTAGGACTGGATTCGGCTATTTTATGCAAAGAAAAATTATGCGCCCAAAATCCGATGTACATTTAAATGTACGTGGGGTCTCAGGAGGATAAAGGTTAATTGAAAAAGAAAATGTAGTATTGTTGAAAAAAGCAAACTCAAACTAATTTTTCTTCTTCCAAAATAGCAGAAAATCTTTGGTTTTCAGAAAAAGTTTATTCACGCCAGCAGTGGTCTTATTTTCTTGTACTTTTCCCTCCAAAATGTCATAAGATGTTTTCATCCATATTCTTTTTCTTCCTGATCTTGATTCTTGAAAAATTGAGAAAAAAAGAGAGAATTTCGCCCTATCTGTGTTTCTTTTTTTCCCTCTCCGCAGTTTTCCCCCCTTTTGGTTGTAAGCGTGGGGCCTCTAAGGAGCTGGGCTTTTTTTGCGGCCACATTTGCCTAAAGATGCCCCTGCTTTAAGTGGTTTCATTAACCGATGAATCCACAGGGCTTACATCATTTTATTGCGGAGGCTGAGAGCTTAATACAACAAAATTATGCAGTTGATATAAGGTCTTAGCTTTTATTGGGACTTGTCTAAAAGTGAACTAAATTGGATCCACAAAATTTTAATGTTGCCTTCGAACATATGCCTAACAGGGCCTAATTTCTATATTTGCTTTTAAAATAACTATAGTTATTTTAAAACCAAGTAGTTCTTGATGTAACAAATAGTTTGAAACATCAAGAACTGGTTTAGTTTGATTTTAATCTGTATCATCAAACTTAGAAGGAAGGGTAAGACAAGAAAATGGAATTTAATGGTAATTATCCTTTTTCTACTAAGTAATTTGTACTACAAAAATATTTCTTAAAATGATTGATATACTTATTAATCGAGTTATCAAACTTCTTGTTTAAAAAAACTTTGGGTTATTAGTCCTTTTCTTATCAGAACAGAGGGTACTTTGGTTTCGCATGCGTAAGGTGCCTGGTTCGAATCCTGAATTATACATGGATGGATTGTAATTCGGAATCTACGTTAAACTGTAAGTCCTGGCCTTATTAGTCGTTATTGCGCACTAAAATAAGTCGTTGAGAGTAACCAACTAATCGTACCACAACAGGTAACCGTTTTGAGAGTTTTGAATTCTTTCTCAGAATGAGAGTGACTTATCTAAATTTGTTTAAACAAATACTTGAGTTTATAATAAAAAAAATAACCAAGTACAATATATTTTACTCATTATAGATAAGTCCATACAAATCTGATGAGGCATAGTTCTTTAGGAACTTCACTCGAAACTCAACCACTCAAAAATAGATTTTTTTTCCAATAATCGGATATGGTCAAACCCTGGGACCCACATTTGCTTAGGACCCACAAAATGGTAAATAATCATAGTACATCATTGTATGCCAAAAAGTTAAGAAAACTTCTATGGTTTTGGACTTGGTGTTACTCAACTGATATTAGGTAAATGAAACCAGATATATCTCATCAGAGTTGTAGTGCATTTTTTTTTTACTGGTACGCAAACTATCCGATAGTGTCAGTAATCCTAACTGTAGTTGAGACCTTTTAATTATAAAATGCAAATTGGCAATATTCTGCATAATTTACCATAAAAAAAAAGCTAAATAATCTTAATTTACGTATTTATTTTCTTAGTAACTTATGTCCAAATACATGTATAAAGATTTGTGAGTTATTATTAATTAGTTGTAAAAAAAAATGATCGTATGCCATACCAGTTCTCAAAAATGTAACGGTACGCCATACCGGTGTGTACCAGCTCCACTACTCTCCTGTAGCCCAGTGCATTTAAAAACTACTTTCTTTAAAACCTTGAAATTTGGCTAATAGGTACGAAAATGATCACATAATGAAATGACACAAATTAAAAGGTCGAAAATAGAGTCTAATATATTTTATTTTTATTTGAAAAACTTTAACTTTATTGTTTTTAAGGTTTATTGTATAAACTCTAAAGCTTTATTGTGCAATAAAAGAACTGCGTTATTTTTATTTTATAGACTTCGGTAAAAAAGTATTTAATAAAGTGGGAGCATTTTAAAATATTACAACTACAATTTTTTGCTAATTTGGTTGTGATCCGATTTTTCTGTAAAAATGGGTTCTTGAGATATGTTGATACTGTGGATATATTGTTTTACACTACTTTTTTTTAATCGCTGATATGTAAAAATGTAGTAAATTAGGGTTTCTCAGAGTAATTTTTATTTTATTAATGTGAACAACAAATAAAGTAAAAGTAAACTTGTAATAATAGTAGCGAAAAAAATAATAAAAAAAAAATATATATAATACTGGTTATGATAAAAATATTTAAGAAAAAATACAGCTTAAATAAAAACCGTAATATTAATATAGAAATCTTATAAAATGTTAATTAAAAGACAAATAAAACTATGATGTATATGAAAAAGGTGATAAATAAAAAAAAATATGGTACATTAAAAATTAATAAAAGTATAAAATCTAACCTATAGCGAAAGGAAGAATTAAAAAAAATGAAAAAAAAAAAAAAAAAAATGCTATATTTAAAATATAATAAAAGGATCAATTACAATAGAAACAGAAAAAAAAAGACTATCAAATTAAGTTTTTTTTAATGTAATTTTAAGAAATAGGAAATTAGTTGAAATACAGAGGCCAACGCAGCGATATATTACACATTATAGTAACCCTGTATCCGGAGTAACCCTGTTTGAAGCGTTGTGAACAATTTCCCCCCTTACTTCTCTCCCGACGACAAACGCGACACGCGGCCCGAAGGAAACCTGTTGCATGTACCTCTCTCGAAAGCTGCGAAAACATTCCACATCGACAAGTGCCATTGGATTCCATCGCAAAAAGAACCTCATCTCGACATGGATTCTCGGCCGATTTATCTCCCGCAGCACTCGACGATAACGACCTGAAGTATAATCGTCCATTTTTTCGATCGAAGTCCGCTGCGGATTGATAATTCGAATCGTGTCGTCCGTGTTCCATTCTCGCTGAAGGACAATGCGCAACAACAGCAAAGGCGGCGACGAAGAGAAGACCGAACCAAAAGAGAACGACAGGTGGATGGAGAACAATGACCACGACAAGGACTCCGAGATGACCCCTAAAAACACCTCGCGGCTGGAGGAATTGCGCGGCAGGGCCAAACAGTTCGCCTCCAATCGCTTTCACCTCATCATAGTTCTTCTGTGTGTGATTCTTTTCATTCTTTTCCTTATTGTGATAGTACTGTCTGTCCAGCTAGGCACATACTCCTGCCCTGTTAGCCGCGAGTGCCGGACTTCCGAATGCCTGACGACGGCGGCGGCAGTGGTGGAACGTTCCGACCGAACGATCGACCCTTGCGCCGACTTCTGGGCCTACAGCTGCGGGGGTTGGGTTGCTAAAACCCCTCTGCCCAAAAATAGGGGTTCGTATTCGGTGACCGATCAGCTGAAAGGTGAGATTTATAGTCGGATTCGTCACCTGATTGATTTGGTGCCCCACGACGTCGATACTGCCGCCCCGGAAAGGAAAGTGAAAAGTTTCTATTCGTCGTGCCGCGATTTGAAGGAGATCGAACACTGGGTGCCGACGAAAATCCGGCAGGCTATCCATGAGATTGGGGGGTGGGCTATCATCGGGGATACGCCGAGCCACCAGTGGCGTAGGAACGATGTTCTGAAAATGCTGCAGGTCACCTACGGCGTGGAGCCGTTTTTTAAGGTTTTGGTGGAGCCTGATGACGCAAATCCAATGAGGAATATCATCAAGGTGAGTTGGTGTTGCTTTATCGTTTGGTGTTTTCTTTCGAAAATTAGGAGAGTTTTTTTAAAAAAACTTAGCTATGAAATCATGTGATTGAATGAAACATTTTTTGAGAAACTATCAGAAACTCTTCGGTACATTTTTAATCATTTTGAAATTGTTTCACGTAACCATGGTGCGTGTACCTTTTTAAAAAACTTTGAAAAGTGCTTGAAAAAAAAAAAGAAATCTTTCATTTTCAAGTCTTTGAAAACCTTGAATTCTGTGAAAATACGTTTAAAGTGCTTGAATTTCATTTTATTTTCAAAAAATATAGAATCTGAAATACTATGGACATTGAAAATCATAAAAAATCACGGCTCTTATGAATTAAATGAAAACATTGATAAAATATGTAATTGCATGTTCTTGGAATTTTTTTTAATGTATTTATGTTGATAACGCATCCTTGAAATGTGCTTAAAAAGTCCTTGAATTTTTTTCTCTTTTAAGTGTACGAACTATGGTAACTGCAAGTATAAGTCCCATTTTAGATTTTAGGCAGTGGCTCGTTGTAAAATATAGTGTAATTTTGTGTCCCATTTGTTTTTAATTTAAATACATTTGGATTTGTAGTATGATTTTTTATATTCAAAAGTGTTTGCATTTTTTTTTTCGTGCTGGAAAAAAATCGTTTGAAATATTAAACATTATCAGGGTTCCCACGGTTATTGAAAGTCATTAAAAGTGCTTAATATTTTTGAACTTGTTTTCAAGGCCTTGAAAGTGCTTGAAAATGCTTAGAGGTGCTTAAAAGTCCTTAAAAATACTTAGAGGTCCTTAAAAATCCTTAATTTTTACAGATGTTTTCCAACTGCAAAATTCATAAAAATACAACTCGGACTTGCTGTTCCCTCGTGACCGCCACTTATCTGCACCTTATAGGAATTTTCCGACATATTTTTATTACGCATCCACCAACTTGTAACTTTTTTGATAGAATATACTTTATTAAAAATTTAAATACAGACATGATGTCTGAAAACAAATTTTCATAGGTCCTTAAAAACATTAATTAGGTCCTTAAAAGTCATTGATTTTCATTCTGTGATTTGAGTGGGAACCCTGATTATAAAATTTTTTAGACATCTTCAGAAGATGACTTCTTTTTCATTTTTAAAATAGAACCCAATATTTTTCACACGACAACAATAACGAACTCTTTATAATTTCCTTATATCAAGATTATTTTGTCAGAGGGAATTAAAACTTGAGGAATGTGTATGAATGAAAAAGGAAGGGAGTATTTTCTATGATCTATTTACTTTTCCTCCGAAGTTCACAGAATGTCGCAACTTCAATAATTGATGCCATCCGGGATTGCGCTACTGTTCTAGACGTCTAAGAACAATGCTATTGTTTTAATATTTCTTTAGTGGTATACCTTTATTCTCACAAGACATTTGAATTTCAAAAGTTTTGGAATTTTTAGTATACAAATTTTGAGGCAATTGGCAAAATAGAGAATTAGCAGTAAAATTTCAGAAATCAATAAATATCGCATTTAATTGAAACATTTATTGTGCTTTCTTAATTTTTTATTAAAATTTGAATTGCTTTTACTTTTTTTGTTTTAATAAATTAATGTACATAGTTTCGTTGACACATGGCGCCATCTATGTTTAACATCGTATTTTAACTTTCTTCTCTACTATAACTGAGTGGCCACAGAACCGGGAAAACCTGGAAATCAGGGAAATGTCATGGAGCTTTCTGATTCTGGAAAAAATCAGGGAAATGTCAGGGAACTTTTTAAAATTTATTGAAAATCAGGGACATTTTCTATTGTGTAAGGCACGGTCATCATATTTTGGCGCTATTTACATGGAGATTTGTGGTAAGCCATTAGAAGTTTAATGTTACGGAATAATTTAAACTTTTCATAACCAGCAAAACTATTTTTTAAAAAGGGCTTATTATCTCTTTAACATACATGTTCTAATTGATCAAGGTGTCTAGACATCTGGAAAACCTAAGAAAATTGGGGAAATTTGAAAAAGTTTGCCCTAAAATCAGGGAATTTTTTAGAAATCTGTCAGGGAATTATCAGGGAACTTTTTTTCCTGAATTTTGTGGCCACTCTTTATAACAACAATCTTTATAAAAGAGAGTTTTTTTTTTCTCGAGTCAAGAAAGTGGAAATATGACATGCTTATAGTTTAAGCAATGTTTTGTAAATATGGTAACCATTTCAAAACATTATCACCAATCTAAGAGGCAAGTTACTTTAAAAGTTATAAATATCTAAATTAAGTTTCACTTTTGACTCTAACTATATAGTTTTAATTAACCTATAGCTCTGCAATTATTTTAAAATTCAACTTGGTATTTGTCTAAGTAAACAGATTTTACACGTCGAATAAAAAAAAATTATTTTAAAGAATTTTTGCATAAGTGCTAACAACTGTTATAAATTCATGTCAGTGAGATTTTTTCTACTTAGTTTAATTTTCTTCAAGTTTCGAGAATTAAATGGTAAACAAATCAGAATCAGTGTAGTAAAGTATATCAAGGATGACAATTTATCGTAATTCATTTGTATATCACTAATGGAAGTAAATTCCCATTCCTTTGTCTCAATTAACTTCATACTCCCCCCCCCCCCATTACAGGAATTATTTTAAATGTAAGGGTGCAATATGTGTGGATATATGGGGGGGGGGGGGGACACAAAGGAGGTCATTGCCCTTTCCTAAACAGGTCTGTAACCAAGAAAATTATTTGATGTGTTTATATTTTGATGATATATATAAAAATATTTTGATGAAATTATTCTATGTAAACAACTGTTGCATATTTTGTTTTTCCTTTTCATACTTCCAAGTGTTTAAAATCCTATAGTGTTGTGGTGACAATCGGTTTGTGATAAAACTCAGATGGAACAGATGTAGTGTAGGACGTTTGTAAAATTCTTTCATTTAACGACAAAAATTATCTACGAAAGCCGAAAACCAATTACTAAAATGAAAATATGAATAATAGGAGAACGTTGTAGACTGTAACTCGCTAGCCATTAAATAAACCAGCGTAGCATTATCATGGAAGAACTGAAATTCATATTGGTATTTTCCTAGCAAACGTCATCAAAAATCTGTTTATACCTCAACTGGGCATAATCATCACAATTTACTCAGAGTGGCCACAGAACATGGAAATCAAGGAAATGCCAGGAATATTTCTGATTTTGGGAAGTGTCAGGGAACTTTATAAAATGTAACGAAAATCAGGGAAATTTTTAGTCATGTTTTGCCGTTCTTATGTATTTTGGTTTCATCTACCCTTAAGATTTGTTGTGGTAATCGTTAGAAGTTTAATGTTGCGAATTGTTAAAACTTTTCATTACCACCAAAACTATTTTTTAAAAATTGGCATGTTATCTTTCTAGCATACATATGTTCTATTTGATTAGATGTCCATACATCTAAAAAACCTGTAAAAATTGGGGAAATTAGAAAAAAAAGTTTACCGTAAAATCAGGGAATTTTTTGGAAATCTGTCAGGGAATTATCAGGGAACTTTTTTTCCTGGAATTTTGTGGCCACCTTACTTTTCACAAATACATATTTCTTTTCTGTAGCCCAATTACAGGCATGATATCCAGCAAGGTTGGTCCGACCAAGATTAATTAATTAATTCTATTTTAATTAACCCTCAATGAATGTCCAATTTTCCCTTAATATCACTCACCTCAATTGAATACAATATATCCACTGGCGAACAATTCCCTTTCGTCAATCGTCCTTTTGTTTAAATAATGTTTTTGCCTTTCTTAATTAAACTGCGATCTAAACAATTTAAAACCACGATCCCCTTTTCTATTATCTGTAAAAAATTCCAAACCCTCATGTCTCATTCTATTTAATGATTTTGAATAAATTAAGTCTCTAGTTCTTCTTTCTTGCAGCATGTACATATTTAATTTTCTTAATTCTGTCATTATATTCGAATGAGGCAAAATCCTGAATTGTGTTTGTAGCCTTGTGCTGAACCCTCTCCAGCAATTCAATATCCTTTTCAAGGTGCGGTCTGATACACACAATGGGGAAATGTCTAAATGTAGTAATAAGAATTCGATGCAAAAGCATGCGTAATTTGCGTGTGTGATTAAACACTTGTATGTCTCACTACAGTTCTTGTGTCATAAAGCATGTTATGCAGGTGTAATGAAGACTAAATCATCAGAGAGGCCACAGAACCTGGAAATCAGGGAAATGTCAGGGAGCTTTCTGATTCTGGAAAAAATCAGAGAAATGTCAGGGAACTTTTAGAATTTCATGAAAATCAGGGAAATTTTGTATTGTTTAAGGCACGTTCATCCATATTTTGGCACTATTTACATGGAGATTTGTATACTAAACTTCAACTTAACTAGGCATCACTTAGACGATAGATTGTCACAGTGCTCATAGGTATTTTATCCATTTTGGCGGAGTGAAGACATAATTCTCGCCAAACCTTATAGCCTTTTGTTCTTTATAGGGTTGTGGTTTGGCGAACGTTATGCTTTCACGCCGCCAAAATGGATTAAATACCTATGAGCACTGTGATGATCTATCGTCTAAGTGATGTCTAGTTAAGTTGAAGTTTAGTATAGTAGTAAGCCAATAGAAGTTTAATGTTACGGAATAATTTAAACTTTTCATTACCAACAAAACTATTTTTTAAAAAATTGCATATTATCTCTTTAGCATACATACATACATGTTCTATTTGATCAGGGTGTTTAAACATCTGGAAAACCTAATAAAGTTGGGGAAATTTGAAAAAAAGTTTGCCCGAAAATCAGGGAATTTTTTAGAAATCTGTCAGAGAAATCAGGGAACTTTTTTTCCTGAATTTTGTGGCCACCCTGATCATAAACCTAATCAGGGATTTCATCGTGAAGTTGAAATTTTATTTATTCTTTAAAACTAGGTTAGTATTTTATTTTACAATTTTTATTCTGCTAAAATTCAACAATTTATTATACTTGAGAGCAATTTAATATTATAATTTATTTTTTTTCATTTGTAAGTGAATTAGCATTATTTCTATATTGCATTCATAAGTATTAATGGGCAGGTATGCACGCAATTTTGGTGCAACGCTTTTTTTAAAAAGTCCCAACATCCTATTAGCTTTTTTTTACTGGCTGTTTCACATTGATGGACCATTTTGAAATTGCATTAACTGACATACCTAGATCTTTTAAAATATTGCCATTGTTGATTTTAACCTTTTGTAAATAATAAAAAGTTCTCATTTCTATTATTGTACCATATGTGCAGAACCAGAAATTTATTAATGTTAAATAATAACAGTCCAATTTGAAATCTAGGTTATATCCTCTTGAAATTGCATTGCAGAACAAAGAAGGGAAATATTCAGTTTCGAATTCTTCACAGATTTTCTGAACTTTTCTTGTTCAATTTCAAGTTCCTACAAAAACTCTCACTATTTGTATGAGTCGAACTCATGACTCAGAGGCAATATGTTCACATAAGATATGCAAGAAGTTTGGGTTCGATTCCCATCGTGTTGTTGCTCTGTAAATTTTTTCCATGATGGTCAGAAGGAGGGGTGCAATGACCTCTTTGCCTTTTTTCAGCGACGCCCATGGCCTATCAGTACCCAAATTGTTTAACTGCTCAAAATATGTGATAATAATACTTTAAATTGACATATCTTTAGTCCCCTATAGACTTTATACTGCTCCAATTGTACATTTTTGTTCCAAACCCCTTGAAGCCAGGTAATATTTCTGAATTGAAGGGGTATGTGAAATTTAAAAAAAAATCTGTTTTCAGAGTGAATGAAGCGATACGTTTTAGGCTAACTTCTGATGCTTACTCTGGATCTCTAAACTGCTTAATTTTATATTTTTATTAATGAAAATGGCAAGCTACATGTACTGAATACAAAACTGAATATTTAAAGGGGAAAACTAGTCTTTGTTACTATACCATCTTCTTATGTAACACTTCAATTGTGAAAAACTATGCTTGATGCTTTTAAGACGTTATTTTACAACTTTGTGACATTGCTGTATTTCTGTGTAACAACTATTGTTTTTTTTTTATCTCATCATTAATTGAATTTTTGAAAAGAATTTGCAATAAAGAAAAAAAATTCTTGTGAAATTTAAAATTTTTTGGTTTTACAACTTCTGTGGTATTTTTCTCATACAGTCAAGATTAAATTTAGTTTATTAACACTTTTGTTAAACAATCATTCCTTAATGTAAAAACTTTCCTCAATGCCCTGAAGTGTTTAACTTTTGGTTTTCAAATTTTATCTGGTGAATTTTTTTTTTTTATCAGAAAAATTTTAGGCAACAAATTAGATTCCATTAAATTTGATGACATAATAATACTATTAATGCATCTAAATTAGACTTATGATTTTTTGTCTCTTTTAGCAGCTCCACCTGTTTAAGAAAACATAAAAACATGTCATTATTTAAGTTTTATTAACATGTTAAAAATTTCTATTGCCATTTAAGTGTATGTCGAAATTTAATCCATTTACGTTTTTGTGCCAAAAAAAGTTTAACATGTTTTAGTAGCAGTATTTTTGTTAGCAACAAGTTCTAAAAAATATTGAATTAGATCTATGAGGTTCTGAAAATACATTAATTTTAATTTGTTAAAGAACAAGACTAAAAATAAAAAAAAGTAGCATTTTACTGTAGATTATGTTGCATTATGGAACTTTATTTGATCAGTAATAAAAGAAGAACAAGGATATTAAGAAATATTTTCACTTATTTATATATATAAAAATAGATCATAGGTCATTAAAATTAAAAAAAAAAAAAAAAATTAAACTTATTTTTTTTTATGTAAAAGTCTTTTATGGCAAAAATCTTACACTAAGGTTGTCTAAAGTATTGTAAATATAATAATTTAAGTTTGAACACTTAATTGCAGGGGGAAAGGAGTATTGTTTATGATTACAACTCGGATTCTGAGTAGAATAGGCATAACGATACAGAACAACAAACGGCATGAGGATTATCTAATTTCCAAATACGCTTTTTATGCTTATTTACCTTACATGAAATCTTGATTTGTCTGAAAAATACTCAATTTAATTTATCATTGTTATGCCTGATCTACTCGGAATGTCTGTTGCAAATCAGCATGTTTGGGAATCCTTCACAAAATTTTTTATAGGACAGCTTTTTATGGTTTTTTGTTCCATGTTTCCATGAGGTACGACAAACTGTGCAGAAACAATTGGTGAATGTTGTTAACAATCTCATCACTGACATTCGACCTACCATTTCTTGGAAGTCACAAATACTACTAGTTTCTTTTAGCTTCTCGTACCATCTCTTGATGCTATTACAAGCTAGTGTCCGTACGAGTTCAAAACTTCCGTTGGACAGTTATGAGCTATTTAGTTTTTGTGATACCATAAAACAAGCTGCACTTTCACTTGCACAGACTCTTATTTTCTTCAAAAATGGTATTTGTTTTGTTCCTATATATATATGAGATATTGTGAGTTAATTAGGAGGTTAGGAACAACCACTGCAATTGAGGGTAGGGTCTGAGAAGTAAAGGGGTCCAAGGAACTTTTCTTAACTTTTAAGAAATACACTTAAAAGTTTCTTATTTATATTAAATTTGTATGAAAATTATTTGTTTGTCAAATACTTATCTCTGGGAAGAAGAGATCACTAGTTTTCATAGAATTTAATATAAATAAGAAACTTAAAGTGTATTTTCTCAAAAGTTAAGAAAAGTCACTTAGACCTCTTTGCTTCCATGTCCCTCTCTTTAGATATGTTTCAAAAGGTCTAAATTAATTTTTTGGTTAGTTATATATTGTTTCCTCAATGTAGCCTGTTAGTTGCAAAATTATAACCATGTACGTAGAATAATCAAATCTAATTTTTTGTGTTGTTATAGCCCAATGGGTGATACAGGAATTTTTGGGATGTTTGGTTTTGCATACTTTTGCAATATCTGTCTTATGTACAAAAGCAACCAAACTGGCTTAGCTCTAAAGCTTGAAATGTGTTCCAATTACAACAAACATCCAAGTTAACTTGGGCTTTGGACTAAGCATGCCAGTCTAAGCTATCAAGCTCTTAATTTAATTAGGTGACAAAACAAGAACATTAGCATAAGTTAGTTGTGTATTTAAATTGAATGTTTTATTTCTGAAACTCATCATAACACTTCTGGGGTTTAATTGTTTTGTCAGATTTTATCCCAGAGCAAATATTTCTATTTTATTATTAAACATTTTTATCAAAATTTCTTGTATTAATTCAAGGAAATGAAATGCTACTTGTAAGTAATGAATGCTAATTTCCTTGTTAAATTATGTAGCTAAAATGTGTTTCTCTTCCAGCTAGTGCCAGGTGGTCTTGGTCTCCCAGCAGCCAGTTACTATACTCATCCACATGATAATAAGGTAATGTTAACTTTTTTAATTTATTTAAATACTGGGTTAATTTTATCATTATCAACTTTTAAATTTCAATTTACTCGCCTTTTAGGTCAATTCAGTATTTTGACCAAGAGAAGAAAAAAATTTAAATTTTTTGTCTTCTGTTGCGCTGGTCAAGTGGTCATGTTACGGAAGTAGTCGAAAATGTTATAATATTTTACTTGTTTTTGAAAGGAGAAGAAAGCATTGAATATTTAGCAATGTTGCAGCCGATTGACATTATACTAATGTATAATGTCATACAATGCTCGCGATCTCAGGGGGCGACTTGTAAAAGAACAGTCAAAAGGATGTTAGTTATGAAACGAACAAGACTTCTGAGAATAAAACTAAATCAAAAGACAATTGGATTTGCATACTTCTCACTCATACAGACCACAACATTTCTTTTACAGTGCACTTAATATTGCATCACCAAGTATATAGGTAAATTATGTAATTTTAAATGGGAAATCTATTTTTAACATTTGGAATAACTACTGGAAAATACTTTTACTAATAACCGATTAAAGACGACTTTGGAATAGTTAAAAACAATTACTTTTTATCCTATACCTTGTTTATTTAGTAATTTTATGTATAAATTTTAAATTTTTCAGATTTTTTGGAAAATTATTTTTATGATATTTAAAAAATACTAAGTGGAACCTTAATCGCAATATTTTGCAAAAAAAAATCCAACTAAAATGTTGATTGGCGAAATTTTTTAATGGATTAAATAAAAAATATTATAGTTGAAAAAAATTTTTTGGTCAAATTTATTTTTATTGCATGAAAGTAAGTCAACAAATGAAGAGATCTACAAGACAAATCTGAAAAAATTTCAATAAAGGTTTATATATCTTAATTGTTAATTATATTTTCTTTTTTGTATAATCCTTTATGGCTGAAATAGTTTTTATTTTTACTTTTTCCTTAAAAATGTCTGTTTTTCACTTGAAAATTCAAATTTATAATTTTAGAATTTGAAGTTGTTCTGTTTAATTTGCACAATTTAAAAAAATAACTTTTCTTGTCTAATTGAACAAAACAATTTGATCAAAATTGATTGGCACTCTCTTAGAATTCTTGGAAATGAGTTTTATTGCAGTTTATTCGAGTTTTATTTAAAATGAATGTCTAGATGGCATTGCACGTTTTATTTGCTTTAGTTTAAAATGCCAGGATTTTTAATACTCTATAAATTGGCATTCCTAATTGTCTGTATGATGATTTCATTAAAACTGTCCCATGAATACCTCTTAGAAAAATTTCAAATCCTCATGAATTTCTCAAAGAACTTATTCTTTCAAAAGATTTTATAAATTTTTTTTTTCTTTGAAAAATGCTAATGTGCCAAATTGTATTTCAGTATGTTGAAGCATATAAAGAATTTATTGCAAATACCGTCCAAACCATGAATGTGGCCTTATTTGATGCCAGATTGTATGCTGATGAAGTATTTGGCTATGAAGGAAGAATAGCTCGGGTGAATATTATGCGTCTTTATTATATGTGTGACTCAGCATTACCTGGGATCTTGCTTATTGTTTTTAAATTTGAAAGATCGCTTGAGTTTATTTAATTTTTAATATGTTTAAAATGTTAATAGCAGCAAAACTTGTACCTCAAAACTAAATCAATCTTTAATATTAAAAAATTATTAATTTAGAAATTAAGTGTTTGTTTTAACATAAAATATTATAGAAAACAGTTAAATCATTCAAGTTTACTAAGCAAATAGTATACTTTTTCTTTTGAAAACTTTCTTGAGGTTTATATGGAGGTTGTAATAAATTATTAAAATCCGCATGCATCATATTTGACTTTTTTTCTAGATAACTCCCACTCCTGAAACATTGAAAAATACTAAAGATCTTTATGAGATTATGTCTTTGGCAGACTTAGATCGCCTTTCTTTGAGTGTAAGTATATTGTACTTAATTTCTTGTTATCTTATAGTCAAAAGAAAAGACTTATGATATTTATTTGTTTCCTTAACATACTGAAGTTATAGTAATAGTGAGGACTAATTGTTACTTGGCAATTTTTATTTTGTTCAAATTTGTTCTCAGAGGTCATCTTAGGCATTTTTCGAGGGGCGGCGCGCCCTGTCTACCCTTTTTCTATAAAAATAGCGCCCTTCTTGCCCTTTTTTTAATAAAAATAGCCCCTTCCTGCCCTTTTTCAGAAAAAATTTCATCCTGAAAGAATTCGAAAAACTTTCGTTTTTTTCCCTCCCAACAAGTACACAATGTGTGGATCACTCCTACTGAAATCGGCTGTCGCGCATGCGCATTCATGTTCAAACGCGCAACGTATTTATCAGGGATTGAAACCATTGAGTAGATGTCTATATAATGTACTTCATTAGTAGGTGGATTGTAGGGCTACGTCTTACAATTTCCCAAATGCACATTAGTAAACTCCGATGGCCGTTTCGTACGTGTTTTGATTAAGTGCATTTCGCTGGATTTTTACCATGCCTCCTTCAAAATAGTGAAGAAAGGAATTTGAAAGACTTGAATAACTTAGTTAAAGGTTTATAACTATCAAATGTTTACACTAAGAATTTAAAAAGAATATTTCTGTTTGGACACGCGTAATTGCGATGTCCTCCTGTTAAATTTAGGGGGTGTTTTTGGTAATTTGCCTGTTACCAATTAATTTCTAAACATCCGTTTCATATTTAAAATTAAACATAACAGGAATGCAAACAAAATCCCAGATTATTTCCGATTTTTAAAAAAATAAAACTTCTATTATAGCTTACATAATAGCGGCATGCACGGCAAAAAAAATCGCCGTTTTGACGGTAAATTTGATCCGATTTTGAAAATAAAAAAAATGCAAAATTTCAGGACATAGTCCAAGTTCTTTAGTCGGAATACTCCTTGTGATATCCCACAATGAATAATGTTAAATTTGGAGAAACTCTATTCTCTATCTGACAATAGCAAAACTAAGAGATGAGAAGTTTAAGGTTGATTCATTCAAACATTAGAAAATTTTGAAAGAGTGAAAAGTTCTTATCGTAACACATTTTCATTGTATTAAAACATTCTTATCTTAATTTTACTGTATTATAAATTGATAATTTTATAAAAATTACTATTTGATGAAAATTTTACTGTGTATATTGCACTTAAATTTTAATAATTTTCTCAGTCTCATTCCAGCAGAATTAGGACTGAAGCATTTTATCAGTATTTTGATATCTTTTAAGTTTCTGAGCGAGTTTTTGATTCACAGATTTTTGGATTATTTTTTTTTCTTCAGAATATCGAAAATTATTTATCGTGGTAGAAAAGTATAACAATATTGAAATTGTGGCAGAAACGCGTATTTCTGCAATTTGCCATAAAAGTGCCCTCGTAAACAGGAAGTGCCCTTTTTTTGGAAAATAGCACCCTGCCCTTTTTCATTTCTAGGATGAACTCTGTGTTCTTGAGTAACAATTTATTGCGAAAAAATTATTATGTAATTTAGCTAATAATCAAGCCCTTCTCAAAATATGCTAACAGTTCAGACAATCTCTATAAAAGGTTTATATATTTTTATTATTTAAAATATCAATTGCTATACATTCAAGATTTGTAGTCTGCAGTGCTGCATGTTATAAATGACTTACAGTATAGCAGCATGTTGCTAAGAAATCATTTAAGCTCATAATACTAAGCTTATGACTTTTGTTTGCCAAAAATAAATCACTCTAAATATATTAAAGTAATCTAAATTATATCAACCGCCATCTCATAACTACCATGATTATATAGAAATAAAACTTTAATGAAAACATCAAAACTATAACTAACACTAAATCATCAACAAACCCTGTGTTTATCTTGTATAGTTTGTCTGATAAGGTAACTCTCTTTATTGTGCAGCATTAATAAGGAGGTTGAAAGAATTAAGGTAAATAATATAATATTATAATACAATGCAAAATTGAACAGAAGACTGATAGGAAATTCTGATATGCCTTTTCTACGTATTTCTCGTAATTTGTACTTATTTTCCGAAGTTTTTGAAGATTTGATATTATCTGAAACCTAAGGAAAATATCTAAGCAAATATATTTTTGCAATCTTTTCTAATCTTTTGAAATTTCACCAATACTTTTAATATTGTCAAGATTTATATTGTTTTCGCTGAGTGTTATGTTAATGAAATAGTTGTTATTGTTTCTTGTATTCATTTATTGTAATGCAAGAGTATTGGCTATGTGTAAACCTTAAAAAGAAATAAAAATCTGAACAAAAGTTGACATCTCTGTATGCATAGTTGCGACAGTATCACACGAGAATGTATCGATGGCTGATGTATATTAAGTGTTCTGATTTTTCACTTATTACGTTCCTTCTTAGTTTTTTCTTTCTGAGTATATTTCGAGACAGTAGGCGATAGCTTATTTTAACTATCAATAGTGTTCTGTTTATTTGTGTTGGACTTGTCATTTTAATTTTGAAATTTCATGTACTAGTCAGACTTTTAATTATAAAAAACAACTTTTTAATTTTCCATTTTCATTGCAGAAATATTTTTCATCTCTTGCATAGTTATTTATATTCTTGTTTTTTAAACTATCAGCTATAATATATGACACATTTTCAAATTACTGAAATTAATATAGCTAAAAAAGTACATTACAGAATGAAAACCCAATTTTTTAATGACAGCACAGTGGTTTCCCCTTGGAAAAGTTAATGTTTTGTCATTTTTAAATTTAAATCCATGCTTTTTTATATTTCAAGTTTTGAAATGCAAATGTTTTGAAGTTCTAACTTGTGCATATTAATTGATTTGAGTTTAGATTAACTTACATGGTGTAAATCTGAATTGATTTTTGCTTTTTTGTTTGAATGCAATACATCACTTTTCTTGAACTGAATACATCTTTATATTTTGGTATAAAGGCAGTTTTAGTCATTGCTTCTTTAAATGTTGTATTCAAATGCAGTATTTGTTATGTGTGTAAAAGACTTAATTATTGTGCTTTATTGTTTAAAGTTTATCTTTGTGTAAAATCTCTTGTTACGGCTTACATTTCCAGTTATTGGTTTGTGAGCAACCACCAAGAGAGAAAGAAAATTTTTCTTGTGTAATTAATTCACTTGCAACAGTTTTGCTTGTGAACAATCAAGATGAACAGCTATAATTTGACAATATTTATTAGAATTTTTATTTTTTTATTTTAGTGTTGGTATTACAGAATTAATTATTGTTGTTTATAAAATTTCTATATTGTTTTCAAATTGAATATTTGCAACTGTGATTGCAGAGATGTCAACTTTTCTATCGATTTACCACAATTTCCTGTAATTTTTGTGGATTTTCAATTCTTTTTGCGTTTATCCATGGTCAATATTCTAACATTATAAGGAATGAATATGAGGTGCAAAAGTGACTACTAAACTAGCGTAACGCTCAGCGAAAACAGCATATGTCTCGGCAATAGCAAAAGTATTGGTGAATTTCAAGAGTATTCAATTGCAAAAGATTTAGAAAAGATATTTCACGTATCTTTTCTGTTGCTTTAATGGAACCTCTGTAAAACCATATAAATTCGTCAAAACAATGGAATATAAATAAAAACTACAAAAGTCCTGTAGCAAAGTTGGTATCTTTGTGATTGTTAGATCAAATTTGCCAGACGTAAGACTAAAGAAATCGCAAAACAAAATTAAAATTAAGCCAAAGTTAACTCTAAAAGATTACTTTTTACACTTATTCAATACATTCAATGTTTGTTGTGTTTATTCATCTAGATTAGCTGGACTGATATTCTTCAAAGTTATTTCCCAAATGCCGTCACACCAGATACCGAAGTAGCTGTTTTATCTCGAGATTATTTTGCGAAAATTTCCGAGATTATTTCTTCAACAGATGACAAGTAATTAAAATTTTTACAATATGTAATCGCTAATCAGATATTAATTGAATTCAGAAGTTTTTAATTTGGATTTGTTTTTATTTTCAGAGTTATTAACAATTATTACATGTGGAGATTAATGCATACCTATGCTCCCCACTCATCTACTAAATTCAGGCTTGCAGCTAATAAATTCAAGCAAACATTTGAAGGTAGGATGCCTGAGTATTTTGAAGTATTAATATAGATAACTTATAATATATAGATAACTTTTATATGATTATCCAGGAAAGTTTCAATATATTATTCTGGAAAGTTCTAATATATGGTATAATAACACGTTTATTTACTTCTGAAAAATGTCACTTATATTTTTTACCTTTTCGGATGCTATATATTTTATTAAATTATTGATTTTTTGTTAAAGTTGTAACCAAGTTGTATTCAACTTTTCATCCAGAATTTTTTTCACCAATTATGAACTAAAATTTTATCTATCAGCTTAATTGCAATGTTAGTCTTTGTTACCCATATATGTAAATTTTTTTTTTTGTGTTCTTTGCATTTCACAAAATAATCTGACTGTCTCTCACATTAATAGCTCCCGCCACTAAGTCTAGTGTTGTCTGTTGCCATGGAAACAAGACTAGCCCCATTTACTATGGGGATTCTAAGAGAGAGACATCTAAATTTGTCATATTTTAACCTTTTTGGACATCAATACCATGCATGCATACCCCTATTCTAAATTTGACAAGTCTTGTTTCTCTAGCAACCACCAGACTACCTGACGAGAGTTATCTCTTGTAAGACAGATAGTACCTTTTACAAAATAATAATTAGCAGTGTATAGTTTTTTGGGTTGATATGTATGACTCCTTAACTTTCTTGGAAAATTTTTAGGAGTCCGAGATTTAAGTATAAGTTATGAAGATAATTGGGAAACCTGTATTGATGTCACAAGTAAATATTTGGGCCATGCCGTGGGTGCTATGTACATCCAACATTATTTCCCACAATCAGCTTATGAAAAGGTATACACATATTTTTTACATATTTTGATTTTAAGTTATTTAATTTTAATTAAATTGTAGTATTCGATATTTATTGTGTTTATTTTAGATTAATATTTTTTTGTTTGCTTAATACATTTTAATTTCATTTACTTACAACAAAAGGAATTGATTCTTAACTACATCATAATTTTATTGTTGTAGATTTAATTCTGGACTGCTAACTTATGTTAACACAAAACATATATTTTTTCATATGCTTTTATTTTACTCTCCAAGTCTTTAACGTGATTTTCTTTTTATAATGCACATTCAAGTTAATGTAATAAGAACTATACCACTATTTTATTTGTTAAATGACAAACAAAATAGTGTTGATGTAAAATAGACTAAATAATTATTTATAAATTAAATTATTATTTTTTAGGTTAATATCTATTTACACAAGCTTGTTGGTGCTCTAAGCAATGTTGCTGGCGAAGTTCCTTGGTTACAATCTGATGAAATTCGAGAGGCTGTTCAACAGAAAGTGAGATACTATGTTATTTATTATGCTGTGCACGGTTATATTTTAAGAATGTCATATATTATGTTATGCATGGTTATATTATTTTAATGCATCGTTTGGACCTGGAGTTAGTTTGTGTTTTTTCTTGTAATTTATCATGAAAAAAATATTTTGAATTAACATATAAATGGGATATATATTTCTTATATGATTATCGTCACAGAGATGTCAACCCTCTTTACAAATTTTCTGTTTTTACAGACTTTTTTCAAAGCCTATAAAAAAAACCTATGCAAACTATTTATTTTTAATCTTTTGCTTGTACTCCTGAAATTCACTAAAACTTGCTATTGTCGAAATATACATTTTTGCTAAAATTTATGCTGATGAAGTAGTTGTTATTGCCGCTATACCACAAATCTCGTATTCATTTATTGTAATGGCCATGAGTAACCCATAAAAAGAAGTAAAATTATGTAAAAACTACAGAAAATTAAAAAAAAAAAAATTTGGCATATTTATCATTTATGTAATTTGTTATTTATCATTTCAAAATTTAATTTTATTTGTTGGCACTCATCCTTTCTGTATATTTCATACACACTTTTAATGTGATACTCATACATAATTATCGTATAAATCGTTTAAAATTATGTAGTGTAGGAGAATTCCTGATTTTATTTAAGATTGTTAATGTATTTTAATTAATTCAATTGCAAATGAAGTAGTTATTAAATTATAGCCTATACTTAATTTCAGATCCGAAGTCTTGGTCTGCTTTCTGGTTATCCAACTTTTGTTCGGAATCACACCACAGACTATTATAAAGATGTAAGAATGTGTTTTATTTAATAAAATACTAAATTTTAATGTCATAATATGTTTTCCCGACTTGTATTGTAATCCTTTTTTACCATTAATGCTAAATGATCTGCAACTCCCTATTAATTTACCTTTTTTCCAACTGGAAATACTAGTTCCAAAAACTGTGCTAGTTAAGTGTTGATTTCTTTAACTGCTTATTTGATGATTTGTAAAATAACCACTTGTTGACCTAACCTGGATCCAAATAACCCAGCTAAGAGGGCTAATTTATTTCAGTAAATATTTTTTATGTATAAAGTATATTTTTTATAAAATAAATTTGTAACAAGAAAGAGAATATTTCATGAAATACATGTGTATTTGTTTTAGCTGAAAGTGCAGGTGGAATTTTTCCAGAATATGAAAGATGGGGTATATTTCTTGCATAAAAAACAGGAAGAAATGCTGAAGTCCAAAGCTATTACTGATTACAGGTTTGTAATGATCAAAAACTCTTCAATTGTAGTAAATGCTTTGCTCAAATAGAATTTGTTAAAATTGATAGTTAACTGTTAGAAATTAATGCTCTAAGGATATGGATGTAGGTGTGCTATTTTTTAAAAGTTTTCATAGCTTTTTTGTACAGTAACATTAAAAGCTATATTCTTTCAATTTATTTTTAGCTGGAATATCTACTCTCATGATGTTGCAGCTGATTATAAGTATCCTGGAAATCAATTAGGTATGTTTCTTTCTGACAACCCAGCAGTGTACCAAAGGAAGGGGTTTTAGAGTGTTTTCTGAAACCATTTTATTTAGTACTAGTAGGCTGATGCATAGTTTAGGTTTCCTTAGCCTGCTCCTTAAATTGTGATTTTCTCTTTTCTATAGTGCTGCCATCTATTGTATACAATTACAACTTGTCAAAATTTTTGCACTATTTCTGATTTTTTTTAGTTTTGATTTTCAAATAAATAATACTTAAATTATTTGTTATTAGTATAGGTCTTAACCTTTAAATTGGTATACCAGCATGATTCATTTGATTTTGTATAGGAAGAAAACACTGTCGAGAAATTATATATAATATTCAGGGATAAGATTTCTGCGCCTTTTGACGGATTTCCGCTTTTATATCCCTGTTTCGAGGATTCACTTTTTTATGATCTGAACCAGTTTCTCCTGCTAAAAGTATACCTTTCTTTATGTCTGGACAACACATTTTCCCTCTACCCTCCCCTTTCCTCACAGATTACTTCCCAAGCAAGGACCTGGAGACCGAGATACACTTAGTGGTGTGTGACTGGTTGCAAATGGAATTTGCTCTTCTACGATTAGTTATTGAAGTCACATGACCACCTCTGTGTTTTGGGGATCTGCAGCAACCAAAACAAATGTTGATATTGTTCAATGAGTCCAAAACGCTACAATATCGCTCTTTGATGTAAAAATATTTAAATGTTTTCTTTTAAAGTATCTAACCAGGGAAAAAAATGTGCTTAATGGCACATTTCCATTGTTTTCTTAATTACAGAGATTTATATTTAACAGAAATGTAGTTAATAAATATACAAGTGGAAATGTTGTAGATCTGGCACTTTCCTTATAAACTCATTTGGAATCCCCACTATTTTCAGCAAAATCTTTAAAGAATAGTTCAAATAATAAAAATTTACTCTTAAATTTTCTTGATAAATATTTATTATAATGCTTCTTTCTGATTAAATTGTAATTTTGCTCAAAAACAGTGTCTAACATTATAAAGTTTCTTCATTAGATCATCTTTCATGTATGAATTATGGTACAAATTTTTTGCTCATTCATGATTTAAGTCACTTTGCTTTTTTGTCAATCTCATCTCTGTATATACATGGATTTACATTTAAAAAAGTAACTTGTTTACCTAACTATAAGGTATTTTAATTAAAATTATTTTGGGGGCGATTATGGCCCTTTGCATTCCTTTTTAGTACAACACTGTTGCTACCCTTTTTACCTTGTGTGATACTGTAAAACAAGGAGGAATTCAAGTTGGTTATTTTGTTGTAGCATTTGAATTTTTTTAAAAATGTTTTATGTTTTTTATTTTTTATTTTAGTGGTACCTGCTGGTTTATTTGAGAGTCCACTGTTTGATAATGAAGCTCTTTTGTAAGTTAAATTAAAATAGATCTTAAATTAATTGCAAACAAATAAGATTCTACACAATAAAGTATATATTGCATAATGAATAGGGTGATATTGGCATTTGTTGATGAAATAAAGTCAATCAATGCTGCTAATTTTTTATTATAGCTCCTCTAATTTTAATTTTAGAATCAAACTGATATATTTACCACAGTATTTATAATGATTGATCTATCAGTAAAAGACTGAAACCTGCTGAAAGTAAAACAACGAAATTGTACAAACATTTTATTTGAATTTGTATTTTTTTCCCAGTACTTGATCAGACAAATTTTTTCTTGTCCTATGGCATACTGAAAATATTGCTTTTAAAACGCAAGATGCAAATCGATAATCCTTGCTTGATGTACTTGCCAGCAACTAATTGCAATACTCCTAAGACACGAGTTCCCGAACAATAAAATTTCTCAAGGCTTGTCCTGTAGAAGGCAGCCTTTATCAACGTGAAAACAGTATCCATAACATTAAAAGAAAAATATGACGTTTAATGTCATGTGTACAACTCATTTCCGTATTTGCGACATGTTTTTTCAAAAGTTTGATCACTCTATATATAATACTTTAATAAATATAAATTAGTCTACATTAGCCTGTTATATACATTGAGCATTATTTTATTATCTAAGCATAAATATAGTTACAGTAGAGCTAGGGTTCTCACAGTCCTTGAAAAAAAAAGATAAGGTCCTTGAATTTTCAAGTGCCTACCAATAATCTGTTTTGTATTTTATGTCTAAAGTATGTAATTTGAATTTTTCTAATAAGGTCCTTGAATTTTCTTAAAAAGGTCCTTGAATTTTTTTCTTCGATAAGATTGGGAACCCTGTAAAGAGCAATAGTGCGCAAACTTTTCATTTTCGACCTTTTGTGTACAGTTTTGTTGCAACCCCTGGATAAATTATGAACTTTTTTTTTTCAATTGTCAACATAATTAAACTTTAATTCTTTTAGTGATTTGTGCTCTGAATAAAACGCATATCATCAAGTAATTGTTTTATTTGTGCATATAAGAATAAACAGTTTTTTAATGAAGAATACTGAACATAAATTTTACATCATAATAAAATATGTAAGGTATGCACTTGTAAAAAAGCTCACCGTCGCTTCTATGTTAAGATATGTTTTGGAAATTGCAACTGTTAAAATCATACTTTGGATTCAATGGAGATCAATGTTTTGTTTTAATAGCAACTAACAATTAAAAAAAAAAAAAAAAAAAAAAAAAAAAAAACTGGTTAACATTAAAAATAACTGGTCAATTGCAAACCGAATCCAAATATTGCTTTTTTCTTCGAATTGACCTATTCGATTAAAATTGATAATCATATTTTTTTGCTAGTCAGAGACTTAAATTGAATGAGTAGTGTTTTATCGTTTGAAATATCAGTTGTTCTTTTTTATTCAAAGGGATATAGAATTTAAAAAACGAACATGGATCACATATCCAACCTAATTCATTATCTGGAAATTTCGCAAACGTTTTCTTGCAGTTTTATCACATGACGGGAAATAACATTTTTAAACAAAAAGAAGTCTATATTATTATTTTCAGTAAATTCTGAAAAGCACAGTAATACGTCTGTGTGTTTTTTGATCAATTCTTCTTACCGAAGAATCGTCATACTCTTAAAAGCTTCAAGTTAACTGCATCTCCCTGTAAACTTAAATAAAATCATTAGAATTTTCAAAAATGTCAACCATGTAACTAAGCTTTACGAGTTAAGCTTCATTAATGAATAAACTTATCAATATATGTTTGTTTTCTACCAATAAATATAATTTTTAATAAGTTAAAAAAAAAATAAAAATTCTCAAATCTAAAATACTAACTTTCATACATAGTAATTCTATTTCACTCTTTTACTGGTACCTTATATATTTTTTATTTTTAAATAAATTTCTTTGAGTTTAGCAACCCATAAAATGTTTTCAAACTCTCTCTCTCTCCCCCCCCCCTCTTCAGAAGGATAATGATTCATAGTTTGCACTCCACTGTAATTTACAGTGGTTACCAAAGTATTTTCAAATAACAGGTGCTTGACTAAAGCATCTGTTATCTGAAATAATTGGAGAATGGTGGTTTTTGTATAACCAGTTTTTCGGATAAACAATCATTTATGATGAAAGATTGTACCTGTGTCATTGAAGTATTATAAAACGAAGCAACAGTGTTTTTAAACACGAAACTGAATGTATTTTGTATTATACATTTTACATATAACTTTATATAACATAATACTACATTAAAATAGGTCTTAAGTTTGTAAAAAAATTTGAATTTGCCGACTGGAACAGTCTCAGTTACCTATGTTTCGGTTGATCAGTATTCGTATAATCGCTGCTCTACTGTAATTTGAATTTTATTAAAATATTTGTCGTATAATGAGGAACTTGCACAAGTGAG
Organism: Linyphia triangularis; assembly: GCA_963978545.1. Classification (NCBI taxonomy): domain Eukaryota; kingdom Metazoa; phylum Arthropoda; class Arachnida; order Araneae; family Linyphiidae; genus Linyphia; species Linyphia triangularis. Next base: position 61,202,209 of record OZ021729.1, read on the forward strand.
GAAAATGAATATTTTTTTGTATTTTCTAGTGTTATCCAACGAATGTATTTGAGCAGTGTAATTATTTTTTTATCTTTATGCTTTCAGTTAATCAAAAACCGAGTTTGAAATCAAAGCAAAAGTCATGTGACCAAAAACGCATAAAAAAAACGTGACTTAGTTACGCATAGATTCCGTCGAAAATCCAAGGAGGGATCTGGTCTAAAACAGGTTTTAGACGGGTTTATCATCTGTGCGTTGACGTCACATGCAAAAGTAGCTTTTCCCTCCAAATCGCTAAGTGAAAAACTAAATATTTTTTTTTAACCATCTATCCGAGCTCAAATTTTTGAAAGAATGGTATTGTTTTTCATGATCTTTTCTCTACTTTTATTTAAAAATAAAACCAAAAAACATGAAAGTTCATCATTGTATTTTAACAGCATGATTTTTTTTAGGTCAGTAAAATATGGTGTTTTGGCTGCACATGTTGCAAATAAACTTGCAGAAGTTATTGATGATAAAGGTATGAATTTTTGCTGCATCGTTTTGATTATATCTTATTAAGATTGTTTGACATTTCCCATAAAATTACTTGCCATTATTTTTATTGCAGTGTGACAATAAGTCTTCAGCTAATTTTTAGTAATTTCCCAAATTAGATGTACTTTTCATACTTAATATACTTTTAGGAATAAACTATGATGCTTATGGCACTCTCCAGTCGTGGATTAATAACAGTTCTTTGACATCTTTTATGAAAAAGAAATCTTGCCTGAAGAAAGTTATAGGAAATTATACTTTGAATGATGTTGGGGTGAGTCAATTACTTATTTGCATTGTACTTTTCAATGGTTAATTTGCAGTGGCTTGTATATTAATCTGTAAGTAAAACCTTCATTTATTTTATCTTTTATTCACTTATGGGACTAGTAAGTCCTGTTAATTTTTGCATGGTACTGTATTAATTTAATATGGAGACCCTTGGGATTTTGAAATCCACTTAAATGAAATTTGTTCTTCAATTGTTGGATGTCAGCACAAGCTTTGTTCTCTTGTTAGACAATGTAAGACCAAGGTGGATGCCTAGGAGATTGAAAATCGTCCATGTGTTTGCATATGAATAGAAATAAGCTTGTGCTGCTATCCAACAATTGATGAACGAACTTCAGAGAAGTGGATTTCAAAGCATTTAAATTAATACAATACCATAAGAAAACTGACATTACTCCTAGTTCCATCAGTAAGTAAATAAAGGGTTAAGTAAAATTTCATATACTACCTTATTCACTACCTACTTTCATTCACTACCTTAAAATTTTGAATTCAAGGTACTTATTTGCACACAAGGCCATATGGTTTTTAAAATTTACTTGCCATCTTTTGAAGTTACTTTGAGTAACATTTCTCAATTTTAGCATGCACTAAATTTTAAGAAGGTAATATTTCAATTTTATAAGAAGTTTTAAGATTTTATTTTTCCTTAATCGCCTGATCTTTTTTGGGAAATTGAGTGTACTTTATTGACATTATTCAACTTGGTGATCAGCATTTTTATTAATTCTTAAGTGACGGGACAATTGGATGGTTTTTCTGCTGATTCGATTGCATAAAACTGAGATTTCTTGGAGGCCTTAAGCAGATTAAAAACTAATTTAGTTAGAAACAACATTTCTTATAAACGTTGGAGTGCATATTTTTTTTTCTTATCTGTATCTTTCTTGTTGTGTACTGATGTATTTTTTACTGTGTAGACTATGCCAGAACTTACCGTTGGTTCTTTAATAGCTGACATTGGAGGAGTTAAGATTGCATATGAGGTAAATATTATTTCAATGTTGTTTTATGTTCTTAATTTCTCTAATGCCTTGTTTGGATTGTAATATACTTGTGCATTTGTATTGAGCTAGTGAAAATAAAGAGAGGAATATATCAACGTGATTCTGTTTAATAACTGTCTGGAATCTGTAGGATTTTCAACTTTATATGTATCCTATTAGAGATTAATTAGACCATATGAAAATTAAACCGATTTTTTGTAATTAAAACAAATTTCAAAATTTTCACAAATCCCATTTTAAGGATTACAATGGACAATTCCCGCATTTTTTTAATCCTGATTCTAAATATTCAAACAAAAGTGAGGTTTCTGCCAAATAGTTGTCTTTGGTTTGGTAGACAGTTGCCATATCCCATACAGGTAGGGTCAATTTGCGAGAAACTAGCAAAACTGGTTTCTGCTGTTGCGTTTCTAGCCAAGTTGTTTCAGATCTAGTAACGTTACATTCAATTCGAATGAACCGTTTTTCCTGCTAAAACTAACTAGCAAATTTAGGTTGCAAATAAAAAAGGAAAAGCGCAGTGAGCAGAAATTTTTGTGTTTATGGCATTTTCAAAAAATTTAGGATGGAATAAAAAGTTAAAAAGTGCAGGAATTGTCCATTGTATGACAGATATTCAAAACTTTAATGTATTTTTTTTTGGTTGCAAAACTTCATTTACAATTTTTTCGATAACCAGCCTTATTCTTCCATAAAGTACCTTATTTGTATTTGTAGCGAACATGTTACCTGTTATTTGCTTCTGTTTTCGCTTTAGATATCCTTTTTCCATGGCCTACATAATGTTATGCTGAGTACGGAATGTTTTATTAAATCTTAAGTACATATTTGTATTACTATAAATAATATTTCAATCCAATAAAGCATTTTTTAGGGTGGATTTTTGTTTGTATCCATCCAAGAAAAAAATCTCTAACATTATTAGCTCATTTCTATCAGGAAGCTTTTCTTAGAAATCTTGAAACATATAGGAAATGTGTCAAAAAATTTCATCCACTGTTTTTAAAATTGCATTTGTTTTTCAGGCCTATAAACGGCATGCAGAAGAGGAAAGTGAAATGGGTGAGGAGTTGCCAGGAGTGGATTTGAACAATAGGCAGCTGTTCTTCATTTCTTACGCTCAGGTAGTTAATTTGGTCTTGTACTGAAAGCTGAACAAATTTGTCATTCATCGGTACCATGAAACTCTTTATTTATTTTCACTGTTACTAAAATGCTTTTTCTATTATTTGTTACTCAGTCGTATAATATTTGTTACGCGTATAAATAAAAGGTAACTTTTTGCATAATATTTTTGAAGTAACCCAAAAGTCATATAACTGGGCCTGGCCTGTTTGTATTGTAGCTCAGTAAAGTATCAAGGAAGGGTTTTCAGGATGTGCAAAATAAAAGAATTTGTAATATCAATACATTATTAATGTTTTGTAATTAAAAATAAATAAAATAAAAGCTTGATTCTACTTTCAGTCACTGTGCCAAATTGTGAAACCTGAGAAATTGATGTCGTCCCAAGAATCTAGCACAAGTCTTCCAGAAGAATTAAGGTGCGAAAGTTATTTTTATGCTTGCTATTTATAAGTAATCTAAAATCAGTAACTAATCTAAAATAAACATTTAATCTGAAGTAAATTTATGTGATAGATTTCACATAAAAACCACGTTGCCATACCCATAAAATTCATAAAGACAATATTTTTATCTTTACGTTATCGAAACAAAATAAGGGAAACACATTTATAATCGTGTTGCATTAGTTAATAAAATTAGTGAAAGAGAAATATTAGTTAAATTACCCCTAAGAAGCATTCTGGTTATATGAAGATTGAAGAAATGAACTGTTAGTTGCTACATGAACATGATTCTTAAGGTTAAACCGGATAACATTTCCTTTAGCCTTATTTATTACTTGGAAAAACATTATTGAGGAAGGTGTACTTTATGGTGGTAGTGCAAGGGCCACATTCACCCCAAAATTGTACTTGTATTTTTCGATAATTGCTTAAAAAAAAACCCTCTTAATTCCCTGATTTTCCTCTAAAACTTGCGAAAAAACTCGGATAACCTTTTAGAGAAGGAAATCTTTTCTGAGATTTTAATTAATATTTAGGAAAACTGGCAGTTTTTGCGGTATTGAAACATGCTTTGAAAAGAATGTCTGTATTAGGAGCCTATGCCAGTTTTAAAATAAATATACGTGAATTTTTTAAATTACACCTAAAATTTTTAAGAATTATTCCTTAAATGTTCCTGAAACTTCTGCAATTATCCCTAAAATTCCTACCTAATTTTTTTAGAAAACTTACTGCACCCCCGGTAGTGTTAAGTTTAGTCACTCTGTTAAGAGCCCGCCACTTGGTAAACTGGAAACAATAGTAAACACTTGTTCAATTCAAGTAGGTGTAAGTCCAATAATACATAATAATTTTATGTTTTGGAAACCACTTTGCAAAGTTATTGTCTCGCTCATATTTCTCAAGGCCATAAATATATGCAATGAGAGGTCTATCACAAAGTGAAAGCAATCGTGGAAAATAATGAGTCAGTCCTTGTTGAAGGCAGCGATGTACACAGTTTATTCTTAAAATGTTTGATTTACATGGGAGTTAGAGAGAGTGTTTGAATAAAAGGAATTATTGGGGGCGACAGAAAGATTGTCACGAGTCTGGAGATTTTTAGTATTAAAAAGGGAAAATTGAAAAGTTCATTCCTATGTTAGGGAAACGTGTGTGGGAACTGAGACAGATCAGCGTATTTTAACCTTTTAGCTGTTCAGTTATTTAGATGATTTGGGTACCTAAATTGTTCACTTTTTTTATTGCAAAAAACAAATGTTTAATACAAAATAAAATATACTTAGCAGTTAAAAATTAATATTTTTAATTATATACATAAAAATTTTAAGGTTTTGTGGCGGCTGCCACTCAGCGTGGCAGTGGTAAAGTTCGCATCCAGTGGAGCATTATTTTCTAAAAATTAAAAAAAAAAAATCAATTTAATTATTTTCTAAATAAATAAATAAACAAAAATGAATACCTATTAGTAGTTCAGTTTTGTATATAACTATAATATCTATATATAATTTTGTAATATCTATATAACGTTTATGGGATGCCATTTTGCAACAAAAAAATGCCGCGCACTTTGACCTTTGGCCTCTAACCTTTGAAACTTGCAGTATAGTGCTGCCATCTATTGCATTGAGCTCAAATAAATTCCTCCCGAGATATATTCGGGTATAACAACACGAAGCAATCAAAAAAAAAAAAAAATTACCCCGAGTAATACTCGGGCGTGACATTTTGGAACACCAGTGCTGTGCCCGAGATTACCTCGGGCAGAACAGTTAAAAGGTTAATGAAGGCACAAGAATTAATGAGGTCACGAAAATGTGGAAATGGTTTCAACTCCTGACTGTGGTATAAAAATAGATTAAGAATTTAAGTGGATATTGATACATACTATTGGATGGCTTGTTACAAAATCATTACATTTATACAATTGTTCAATAAGACAATAATAAGAAACTCCAGCCTTGTTGTGCATTGCTGTGGAAACAAGACTAGCCCCATCCGTTTTTCATGGGGAATTCCAGGAGAAAATTTGCCTTATTACAACCCTTTTTAGTGCCAATTTCCTGCATGCACACCCCTATTCTAAATCGACGAGTCTAGTTTCCATTGCGACCACCACCATCCAGATTTTCTGGCAGGAGGTATTCTGATTGACAGCTTTAATTTTTGAATTTATTTCTAATTTCAGCCAATTCACAAAGTGGTTTGCTACTTTTTAAAGTGATTGAAGCACTCTAATCATCATTTTTTTTTATTTAGAGTATTGGGCACATTGCAGCAGCTTCCCGAATTTTCCAGTGCATTTTCTTGTCCCACGGGATCTGTGATGAACTCTCAAAAGCACTGCCATGTTTGGTGACGTGTATGACGCATAAGTAATCCGACTTTGCAAGCAAGTTTTCGCGTATTAGACATATTTGATTTATACAAGTGGATATTTTTATAAAGACACTCCATAAATTATTTTTATATAGTGCATGTTGAATCATTGTCATATATAATAGGTACTTGTAGTTCTGTCTTACTGCTTCTCTTTATACGATTGTGAATATCATTAATAAAATCATCTTTATTCTGATCTGTGTTTTTCTTTTATTGATTCTGGTATTGCACCTCGTTTTTTTGAAATAACAAGATACTAAATGTGCATTATGTTATGTGTGTGTCTCTTTTTAAAATACTATATGTTAACATAGCGTATTAAAGTATCAAAAAAGGTTTAAAAAAAAGCCCATTTTTTGTGCAACTGTACACGTTTTGGAACATGCTGAGTTCAAAAAGTGGTCTAAAAAAGAAAAATGTCTGTGATCAGCATTACTCCCGAAAGAATTGACCTATAATGTTCATGTTTGGCATACAGGTTAGTGGTGGCCGGCCATGGGACCTGTCGTTAATCTTTTCATTAAAATTGCGCATGTGCATAAGGTAGCTGTCATTGAAAAATTTGTTTTTCAGTAATTGGCAAAAAAAAAAAAAAAAAAAAAAAACTGACTCTGAACGATTTTGATAAAAATCGCTTCTGAAGGTGCTCTAAAAATTTCCTTAGAAATGAGATAAAGGTGTAAAAAGTTTAAAAACGAATGTCTTTAATATAGAGTTAACTTCTCTTGAGCATCGCACATTAACAATTCGTTTTTGAAAGCTATCCAATGTTCCACACTCCTTGTTTTTTGTGTGGCTTAATGGGTTAAAAAAAATTAAATGGAAATTTTACTTTAATAGACAGCAAGAATTGATTGACATTGACTAAAATCGTTTATTTTTGGGTTTAAATATTTAAGTTCGAAGTAATAAAAAGAAGACTTGGTGCATTTTTTTTAAGAACTTGAAATAGAAAAGTTTCAAAACAGTTATCTTTTTATTTTGATAGCTAAATTTAATTATCACTATAGTTAGTTAAAATATGTATTAGTATGCCTCTTCAATCTAGTAATTTTATACTGTAGTAGGGGGTTACTGTTATTTGCAGTTCGAAAATCATTGTTAGATAAAGAGGAGGGATTGATATGGATAAACAGTCTTTCCATAATATATTTTTAAAAACATCAAAAAGAATTGTGACAGAAATTTTTAGGGTATTAAATTCTTTAAAGCTTCAAAAGAATTTAGAAAATTAACAGTTCAATTGACCCAATAAGCAAGTTGGACTATTTACTATGGTCAAAAAGTAACTTTCTTAAAAGATGGGTTTTTAAAAAAATTAGTAGTGGAACCCTGTTAATGTGAAATTGATAGGGCTGACGAAATTTTTTGTGCTAACCAAATTTGATTCAACTGTCTCAACACTTTATCTAATTAATGCAGGCTTAAACTATTAGCTATTATTTAATACTGCTGTTTTTTAGAATATTTGCATTGCAAGATATAGCATAAGCTGCTGTAATCCTTTCCCGATTCTTTATAATCGTTGATAGAGAGTTGTTATTGCATATTTGGCAGCAATTTCTGTTTTATTTAAAGAATTTATCATCCATTTTATTAAAAATATTTTGCCTTGTTTCTAACAATAACCGCTTCCAATTCACATTAACAAAATTCAAAATGTAAAAGTGATTTTAGTTTCTAAATTTACTTTTGGATAGATGAGGGGCACGTAACGTCACAAAATCAGTTAGTCATACAAATTCATACCGAAATGTGCTCATTTCGCAGAGATTTTCTTGAAATTCGATCACTCGGGCATTTTCCCCGTTTTATACGATTTCAACTTGAAGACCTGTTTCATAACATTTTAAAATTTTGTCTCATAGATTTCATTTGGGAAAAAAAGTGGTTTAAAGAGCAATTTTTTTTGCTTTAACCGCTTCCTTTACAATTTTTTTTTTAAAAAATTGAAAAAAAAAATCAAATTTTTATTATTAAATACAAGGAAACGAAACAAAACATGTAGTTTTTAAGTTGAGTATTTAATTTTTACAGGTGTAAAAGCATTTAGTTTTAATATTAGTTTACTATCCCGAGTTATCTCGGGCAAATGAAAAAAAAAGTTAAATATTAGTTTTTGAAACAAGGGACAACACATAGTGATACCTGACATTCTGTACACTGGTTAATCCCAAAAAACTTATTTCATTTTGAGAAGTAGAACACCATGGTTTTGAATGCAATCTACGAGCACGCTCTTCCACATATCGATTTGTTTCGGTTGTAATAATGTCGGATCAATTCATTATCAAAATATTTATAGAAAAATTACAAAACATTATGGGTATCAATATTGAAATTCATACCTGTGTTGGCAGTAAAAGAAAAATGAGCAGGTGCAGTTGGTAACTTCGTTTTTTGAATTGCACACCATTGACGAGCTGCGGCCAAATTCGAATCACTTGAACCATCGTCTTCAATAAGGCTACATACAGACAAATCATTTCCACTATTTTCAATGTCCAACTCTTCATAATCACTATCTGAAAAATCATCGCTTTCGCTATCTTGCGTCATCACCATTGTTATACTTTTTTTCAATGTAACTATCCTTCTTTATAAATTACTAATCCACAAGTCAAGGTATCCTATACAATAGGAAAAACACGTGAGCAGTCCCGCCAAAAGAACTGCAAAACCAACAAAACTTGGCAAACTGTCAAAGCTGAATATTTCCTTTCATTTCCTCTAGGCCGAGTAAAACCGTGATAAAACAAGTCGTACTGATGAATTCTGCTTCGCCCGAGTTTTCTCGGGATAATAATTAACTGCAATATTTATGAACCCGAGATATATCGGGATAATCAGACAAGCGGTTAAGCAGTAATTTCACATGTGATTTCGAGTTAAACGAATAAATTCATCGTACAGAAAACTTCATTTGGCATTAAACAGGATTTCGTGTTAACGACTTCTCGTTAAGGGGGATTCGACTGGATTAACAACATTTCTTCTATTTGATATTTTTTAAAAATGTTTTTTATATAAATTTGAAAGAAAAACCAAAGCCGAGATAAAAAAATTATTTGTAATTTTTTTTCCAACCTGCTTGGAAAGTAAAATGTAAGACTGCATTTGCAAACTGCTTTTATATATACAGAAAACACTTACTGATTAAACAAGATAAGAATAAAAACTTTGAATCTCACATTGCTGATAACTGTAAGCATTTGTTATTTAAATATAATTGCAGTCTTCAAATTCGATCATTTTTACATAATTGAGCCTTATGTCAAAAATTGTAGATTTCAGATTGTATATTTTTTAATTGTATTTAAAGCTATAAGGTTCTCTATACTACAAAAAACAGCTGTTTCAAAAACAGAGTACAAGTCCCACAAATGATTTTAAGTCTTACAAAATGAAGTGAATTACAGCATTCCCCTTGTAATCACGCCATCAGGGAACTTGAGTCGTTCCCTCTTTTCTGGGTTTGCTTCCAGTTTCTCTTTGTATTTAGCAAGGTCAGTAAGACACTGTAATACAAAATAGGAATTAAAATTTAAAATGATAAACACACGCATAAAAAAAAAGACTAATGTCACACTAAACTAAACTATAAAACAAATACTATAGGAAGGATTGCAAAACAAGCTTATGCAAGCCAAGCTTAGTGTTTAAGGTTAGTGTGAATGAAGAGAAAAATTCAATGGAAGATTTATTGCATTGGACAAAACTACACTGTAACATTCAGTAAATACTGCAAAGCAAGATGTTCATAAAAATATTAAACAATTAAAAAATAATAATAATAATAATATTGCACTAAGCTAAACTGCATAAGAGGGATATGATATTGCAAAGCCAGCTTATCCAACCTAAGCTTAGTGTTTAAGGTTGATGAGAACGGAGAGGGAAAAATTAAATGAAAGTTAACTGCATTGAACAAAATTCCGAAATATTGTTGTGTGGTAGAGGGCTTGTTTCTAAAAAGAAGAAACAGTTGCAAACAAAGCAACAACATTAATAGGTTAATACGTTGAAAGTAGATACCCCTAGGCTAGGAAAAATTCCTGACATCTGGAATTAATAATTACGCTTTAACATATTTCATATATTGTTCTGAAACTTATATTTAAAACACAGGCATGAAAATGGACCTCCAGAAACAAGACAAAGTTTTTCAGCCTCTCTAGAAGAACAATCGCACAACTTTTTGAATTGGAGCAACTAATGAAAGATGTTCTAGAGTAAGGATATTTAATGTTTAAGATAATGGTTAATTGATAAGTCATCTATTTAAAAAGTACTAATTAAACAACAAATATATCATGTATTAATTGAAAATATAAAATAATTTTTACTAAATCTTTTAAATTCCTAATTTAAAATCTTAACAGAATAATTAATATTTTACTAAACTTTATAGCAATTAACTTTTGATTGCCTTGTAGCTCCTTACATTACATTCAAGCTAAATATCTTTTGTTTGATTTCACAGAAAAGCTGAAAATTTTCCATTTTAAAAATCATTAAAATAAATACATTGAGCTTAAAGGCAATATAAGATATTAAAAAGATAAAGAAGAGTGATTTGTTAAAAAAATCTGATTTTAGTTTCGTAGTAACAGAAATGAGATTTTTTCTAAATCTGAAAAGAATAACTAATGAAAGTCAAAATTACAAAAAACAAAAATAAAAATAGTAGGACTATAGTTGCGGAATACAAAAAAATTGCAAAATGTAACACAACATGTAAATAGCAAGGAATTCCCTTTCAACAACAGAAAAGCTGAAAATTTTCCATTTTAAAAATCATTAAAATAAATACATTGAGCTTAAAGGCAATATAAGATATTAAAAAGATAAAGAAGAGTGATTTGTTAGAAAAATCTGATTTTAGTTTCGTAGTAACCGAAATGAGATTTTTTCTAAATCTGAAAAGAATAACTAATGAAAGTCAAAATTACAAAAAACAAAAATAAAAATAGTAGGACTATAGTTGCGGAATACAAAAAAATTGCAAAATGTAACACAACATGTAAATAGCAAGGAATTCCCTTTCAACAATGTAAATTTCCTTCTCGTACCATGGCAACCATACAGGCATAAAAATGTTAAATACGTGACATGCTACGCCGGCCAAGAAGGGGTTAAAATAAATTCAAAATTATAAATTTCGAAATCTTCAAACAATAAAAAAAAATTATTTTTAATGTTGCTATTGTAATTTTTTTTGGCTCTTATGTAACCAGTTATTGTAATTTCTAAATCATTAACTACCCTTAGATAAAATTAGAAAAACAATAACCCAAAAAATAAATATTTAAAATTTTTATATTGCAGACTGCCAGAATAATTCCACTTGTGTAACAAAGTGCATTTTAATATCTAAATTTCAATTTTATAAGTTATAATTAGTATATTTCATTTTCTTTAAAAAATATATTCCAAACTAAATTTCAGTAACTGTCTTTTAAATTTATCCTAACCAGGATCTTCTGATATAGTATAAAAGTGACAAAATTATAAATGCACTCACCTTAAAAGTTTGTGGCTCCCAAATAGCAAGATCTTGCAATTCTTGACTTTTCAATTCAATACGACACTAAATTGAAAAAATAAAATAAAATCGTTAGGTACCTTTATGTATCAAAATTATAAAAGTTTATGAACACAGATAATGAAAAATTCATTGTACATAATTCAGGGATGAGCTTAGTAAAAAACCAAAAAGACTGAAATCACATGAGAACAAAAAATTTGTACTATAATTTATATGCACAAGATATTTTAAGAATCCAGAAATGAGATTGCTCAGAAAGCTAAAAGGTAGAAATTTCAAAAATTTATCAAAAAAAAAAAAAAAAAAAATTTAAAAGAATGATTTACCATTTTTAAAGACACGATGAAACTTTTCGCAATGCGAAATACTTATGTTTCAAATATTTGGAAAGAAATTAATAAGTGCCACATATTGTTCTCAAAACATAATACTCTAGTATTCTCCAAATTTCAGTTATAAAAAAAGATCAGGATTTGGCGCAGTATGGCCCACGTGTTGCCCTTGCGCCGTTAAACTCCCACCAACCAGGAAACTGCCATCCATACAAAACTACACATAAAATTGACTAATTATAAAGGTGCATAAAACTGTAAAATCTGCTTAATTTGTTGGTGGTAAAAGTACTCGAATTAGACATAATAACCATTTTATTTAACTTAGTAATGTTAAGGCAGTGTTTTCCAGCAAAAGTACAATTCAATCAGAGTGAAGAATTGTGTTTATAAGGAAAGTGCTTCAGCACAAAGAGTAAAAAAGCAGAAATCCTCCAAAAGACGGAAAAATATCATTCCTGATAATAAAATGAAAAAATATATTCTCCCAGAAAGGTCATTTAAATACCACTGTTTCTAATTTCAAAGCAAAGAACTGATGGAAATAGAAAGGATAGTTAAATTTCTGTTGTGTTTAATTTAAAATGAGATAACTAACTATAGCTATTTAACAAAATATTTTTATTAAACCTGAAACCCAAAAGGAGAAGTTTATTATTAGTGTTAATTAGCCCCCTACCACAGATCTAATGGAGTTTGCAAAATTTTCCCCATCACAAGATCGGCACAAATATTGTAGAAAGCATAAAAATATTACACATAGCAATAGAAGCTAGCTACAGGGATGAGAGTGATTAGAAAGCAAAAAGGAGGAAATTAAAAAATTAAAAAAAAAAAAAAGTTTGCGGAAGGAATACATAAAAATTCAACAAAAAAGTATGCAGGAAGGAGGATTCAATAATTTTAAAGATACAATGAAATTTCTCATACTATATAATAATTATCTTTTAAATATTAAGAGTTTGTGAAGTAATCTGTGAGGATAGGGGAGCTAAGAGCAAAAATCTTTTGTTAAGACATGAGGAAAAGTGTACTTTTTACAGGAAAAACTGGTTCAGATCAGAAAAATGCAGATCCTCAAAACAGGGACAAGGAGAAGGGAAATGTTACATAAAAAACAAAAAAGGAGGAAATCCTCCAAAAGGAAGAAAACTCTCATCCCTGTAGCTAATGAAATTTTAAGGGGAAATAAAGCATGTTTTTTAAAATATCAGAATTTAAAAATTTATTTCTTGATAATTTTCTATAAAATTGTTGCCACTACCAATTGGACATATATGTAGCGAGCCCAGGGAAGGCTCGTTACAAGAGGTAAAATGCAGTCGTGAAAATAAAAAGACTTTCAATCCTTGTCAGGCAGCCATCCATATTTTATTAGGAAAATGCATACCGAAGTACTGGATGGAATGAGAGTTAAAAAGCGAATTATATGCGCAAAAGGGCACTATGACGTCACGAGCCTGGAGATTTGTAAGTGTGAGATCTGATGTATCAGCGAATATTAACTATTAAAGAAGGTGCATTCAGTGGGAAATAAGTGAACTGTTGATTGACTGTCTAAAAATAGTTTGGGAAAGAAAGTGAACAATTTCAGAAGCTAGCTATTGAATGGAGCATTAGAAAATCATTACATTCAACTTTTAATTTAGTTTTGAAATGTAAAAGTTTGTATTAAAATAGAATTTCTTATAAAATTCCAAGCATTGTTGTTGTTAAGCAAGACAATTTTTTAAAGGTTTGATGCTATATTTTAGTAATGTGTGCTGTAAATTATTGTTTTAGATAAAGATTGTAAACTTTCAATCACTCTTATAAAAAGAAAAACAAGTACATTAACTTTGGCACAGAATTCACATCATAGTTTAGCTTAACTTTCTGTGTTTATCAGAGAAAATAATTTTTTTAAAGTTTTGAACCCATATATTTATTATGTTTTTATAGAGCAACTAACACTCCATCTTTTCCCCAAAACTTTTTTCAAAACAAGATTAAGCTGTGAAATGCTTTTTGCTAGTGTATAACAAATATGTTATTAACTAGCTTTTTTGCTAAAATAACATTCAGCTAGAAAATTTGCAAACCACAATTATGTGATTAAATATAAGTCATTTACCTTAAAAAATTGTTAACTTAGAACTCGAAAAGTACTTGACTTGTTGATATTTGGTATAAAAAAGCATTTATTTAAAGATAATATTATTATTAAAAGCTTCTTAAAATCAAATGATTATTTTTTTATTTGAAAGAAATGATTTTAGTGGGAAATTGATTTTGAAAAATGAATTTTAATGAAAGTGATGAAACTCATGAGCAATATCCTCAAAAGAAAACGTTGAATTTTTTTAACAAAAGAAATTTTGTACACCCCAGCTTAAATTCTGTCCACTACACATCAAGTACAAGAAATTTGTTACAATACACAAAGAAAATATGATTTTACTTTTAGTAAATTTTGTGTAAGCCTATAATAATCCAAGTCATGCTCTGCTGCTGCTGCATCAACTCTAGTTTGTCTAAGCTATAAGGAAAGAATAAACCATCAGTAAAAAGTATGATAATGGTCCAAAAATTGATTTTAAGTATCTATTTCATCTAAATTACAAATGTACCGATTTAAAAAATGTAAAAATCTTGATGATGTTTGTTAGGTTAGAAACTGCACTTTCATAAGTCTGCAAATACTGAATCAATAACAAAGAAACCTGAAAGGTGTCTTTGGATGAGGGTCAATTGGATCGTAACGAAATTTCAGACTGTTAAAGCGAAGTTGATGGGGCCGCCAAAATTGTTTGCGCTAACTAAATTTCGGGTTAAAGGAATAAATTAACGTTAAGTTTTAAGTACGAAGAACTGCTTTTACTTAGCGTAAAATGAAATTTCATATAAGCGATTTCGGGTTAACAGGGTTTGACCGTATATGCAAAGGTCTAATAGGTAAAAAATCAACTTTATATTGTTACAGTGACAAAAGGCTGCTATGAAAATTGTTGTTGAAAATGATTAAGATCAATGGATATAAAATTAAAAAAAAAAAAGTTCTAATTTTTTTTTTATTTTTAAGAAACTCTCAATTAATTTAAAATTATTATTTTAGTTTCAGCTTTCATAATAATGTAGCGATAAGCTTTCTGTTTTAAATTGCCGATATTTACAGTACAAGCAGTCAAATATTTGTAAATTATTATGACTTTAAATATGCCAAATGGAGATGAATTATAGTTATGTAAGCATTTTTGTATATGACTAAAAAAGATAGTTTCAAAGAAATGAGGGAAAAAACTGCATTAAAATGAGTCAAAGTATTAATATTCAATTCAAACAAAAATATGAGTTACAGGAAACAAACTTACCTGGGATAGATATTGTGGTTTTATTTTCCTAGATATTGTAGTGTATTTTAATGCTTTCTGTACAAACTTAATAGCAATACTGTAACAGTTCCTTCTGCGTCCAAAATATTTCTACAAAGAAACAACTAGATAAGATTTCCACATGTATGCACAAACTCTACTGAAAACACACTGCTACTTTCTGTTCCTTTTATTTGCCAGAAAAGAAAGTTTTAAAAAAAAATTAATGAAATTATAAAAATGAAAAATGCAAGTCCTACACCAATTTCTGTGAAATTTACAAATGGAGTGACCACATAAGCACTCGCAGAATTCTTTCAAGGGAGTTGCAAGATTGCTAGAATTTTGTTTAAATCATTAATTTTTTATAAATATTGATTGCAATTCCTAATGAACTGATAATTATTATAACAAATTAAAAATTGAAACATATTCTCTTTGATAAACCCTTATGTTAGTAACCGGGTACTCACTACGGTGTATTTGTATGAATAGCTCAAAGAAAATTTAATATATTTTAAGCTCTCGAATCATCGTTTTTTAACTCAAAAGGAAGCTAGTTGCGAGTGCATTTAATTTTTTTTTATTTTT
The DNA here is from genome assembly GCA_963978545.1 of Linyphia triangularis. Classification (NCBI taxonomy): domain Eukaryota; kingdom Metazoa; phylum Arthropoda; class Arachnida; order Araneae; family Linyphiidae; genus Linyphia; species Linyphia triangularis. The sequence continues at coordinate 61,217,803 of OZ021729.1, forward strand.
ATTTTTTTTAAATAAGCTTAAACTTCAGCTATCGCCCCATTAGCAACCGGGTACCCACAATGGAAAGTATAGAAAATAAATTGAAAATGGTTTCTATAAATGGTTGCAACTAAATTTTATTAAAAAGAAATATAACAATTTTTTATAATTAATGACGTTAAATCTGACATTTAACACATTGTATGAGATTAATTGAGTGCTCATCATATACTGGCTGGTGACAATTGGCACAGCTCTTACGAGTCTTTCGCCATCTTTTTATTGGCAAGGCATTGCACACATGACAAGATCCTGTCACTTTTTTTCTTCTGGTTTTATCTTTTGGAACCACTGGACCAGGATTTATCTCGATTGTTTCTGCTAGTGCATGACCTAAAATACTTTCAACAGCAATCTTTGTTGAGAAGTGAAGCATTACTTGCGGATTCGCCGTACGGTGTTCAATCATCGGCAATGCTAGTTCTTCACTTAGCTTCCGCATAAATTGACGACGTTCTGTCGTTTTTTTTGGCAATCATTTTATTATTTTCGTAATAAATTATATATGATGCAAGTGAAGAAATGTCTAGCATGTTGAAGAACAATGCCATTGGCCATCTCGAAGATCGTCGTTGACTTGTGTACCTCCGGACCATTTGGTCCATTGTGTCAACGCCAGCTTTGTATCTATTATAAAAATTTATAATTTCTGGTTTTTGCTTAGCGTCATCACCAACTGATGCATCTGAATGCATTGTAGATAACAGAATGACAGCTTTATTTTTCACTGTGAAGAGAACACCATAAATAAAACACGTCTGATCCCACCAAAAATCTAATACGTGCTAATAAATACTCGGCGCTTGCTCTGGGTAGAAAAAAAAAGAAATAACCTTGAGTTATTCTCTCCCTAACGGCATCTGTTCAGCCCCGAAAAATAAAAACGGGCCGACTACCTGGAGTGCCCCAAACTGGTTTCAGATTTCATTCACAATTCTATATTATTATTAATTTTTGTTTAATTGTCACTAACTATTCATATTTTAAGAAAAAAATGTTTAGAATTTTTTTTTTAAACAAAATTTTGAATATTTAGATCTGTGAGTACCCGGGTACCCGGTTGCTAAAAGACGTCGGTAAAGTTGGTTACTAACATAAGGGTAAAAATAAAAAAATAGTGGAATGCATTTTTGCAATTCTCTCCTCTGAAGCTTTTATTTGGTACAAAAAACAACCACAGGGTGGCCACAAAATTCAGGAAAAAAAGTTCCCTAATTTCTCTGACAGATTTCCAAAAAATTCCCTGATTTTACACCAAACTTTTTTTTCAAATTTCCCTAACTTTTCCAGATGCGTAGACACTGATCAAATAGAACATGTATGCTAAGAGATAAAATTCCAATTTTTAAAAAATAGTTTTGATGGTAATAAAAAGTTTAAAATATTCCGGAACATTAACTTTTAACGATTACCACCACAATTTCCCGGGAAAATGGTGCCAAATTATGAATGAATGGGGAAACGTATCTTCAGAACAAAGACAATTTCCCTGATATTCATTAAATTTTGTAAAGCTCCCTAACATTTCAAGAATCAGAAAGTTCCTTGACATTTCTCCGATTTCTAGGTTCCGTGGCCACTCTGCAACTATGTTACGTAAAAAAACCACTTTTTCTCAAAAAAAAAAAAAAAAAAAAAAATAGTAAATACAAAAAGAAGTTTTTAATGATTTTCTTACTTTTCTATGTTTTTTTTTAAATTTTTTTTTATAATTGAACTAGTTCTTGCGGCATTAAAGGCACAGTGTTTCGAACAGAGGAACCAGGAGACATAAAAATACAAAAGAGTAGTATTTTATTTCTTTCTAGTTACAGTAATGAAAAGGAAAAAAAAGATCCACTAAGGCAGCATAGGAAGTGCTAATTGAATTAATAATAATAAAACCCATAAAAACATAGTTTTTAATATAAATCTTTTAAATGAATTGTCAATTTTTATATTCATTAACATAGCACCATTTCTGTTGTCAGTGTGTGCTTGGTGTTGGCATCTAATTTTAAATATTAAAAACATTGCTATCAGAAAAATATGTGGTAAACTACTTTTCAAAATTCTTTCAATAAAAATGAAAGTGAGTTTACGCATTGGCATCCAAATATCTCTAAATTATTCTGATTAAATTTTTTTATTCCTTATTTATTGAAACAATTTTGGCAACAGGAAAAGTTTCTTCTATGATCGGTTAAATGCTACTTCCGCACGATTGGATAATAGCAAGTTGGTTTATTAATATAAACCATTCTACATTCCATAAAATGACCTTTTAGTGACAGTGACAGCCTCCAAAATTCAATATCATCATCATTGAATCTAACTGCCAAGTTTCAGCCCGATTGGATGACAGCAAGGGGGTTAATTAGGCCTCCACAGATTTGCCTGCCATCAACATACACACTAGGGGGGTTCCATGTTAAAAAAAAAAAAGTTTCACATTTCTGTCCGGCACAGCAAGGAAAGGGTGCCAAATGATGTTCTTAAAGTGCATATAAAATTTTATTAGAATGGGATGTCATCTTCTGCCACTGAGCTAAAGAATACGGAACTGGAGTGCTGACTGAGCGAGCCGAAACCGAATCGCACCCTTTAGCGAGTGTGCGAATACGAAGGAGAAAATACGAAGCTTCATGCATTGATAATTATGGGTGAAGTTTTGGCTCTTCACTTGCAATCAGCATCTTTTATACAAAAACAAATTATTTTTTATTGGAGTAGAATTCTTGCTTCCAAAGTCAGGATATTAAGGTGTTATTTTTATTGGAAATTAAACTGTTTATATGAGGAAGGAAATGTGCCAAATCAAGCAAAATAGAGATTTTGGTTACGGGATCTAACTTATTTGCCATGTTTACAAGATAGAAATTCTTTTATGGATGTTCGGGAAATCGGGCCAAGTATGTTAATTTAATTCAAATGCATATTTTAGCTCTTTGAGGCATGGCAGGATTAAAAATATCCCACCTTTTTAAAGCACAGTACTGCATTTTGAGGCTTTTTTAGAACCACACCAAAACAGTGCAATAGCTACATACACAATAAAATTTCTGTGCAACATGGATCTATTTTATTTTTTGAAATCTTATATCCAAATGTTCGTGTTGCCCTTGCACCAAATAAATTTAAATCCAATCAACCTATGCCACTAAAGTGTTAAGGTTATCCAAGAGTTTTCAATCCTTTTTAGGATGTTTTAACTTTTGAATTTTTTTTTTAACCTAACAATGACTAATTTTAAAATTAGAAAAAAATTGTGATAAATTTTTCTACTATATTACAGAATTGAAAACAATGTTGGTTGTCAAAACATTAAAATAAATTATTCAATCATAAAATAACAATTGATGAAATTAATAGTCAATTTGTTTTCCTTCCATTTATTTTCAAGTATTGCATAGAAAACAATATAATAGACCTTTTAACTAATGAGCTTAAAGGACCGACAATAAATAAAAAGTTTTGTTAATTTTGCACCTGCAAGATTTTTGTACAGAACTTTCACATATTCTTTTTTTAGAACTTTTTGAGTAATGAGTATCCTACTAATGAATGATGAATGTCTTAGAAACCATTTATATGTCATCTTGTTCATTTTGAATATATGCATTTAGATTCCAAATTTAAAATTATTAAATGATTACATTACTATTAAAATTTATTATATACTTTTTAACAGAGTTCAGAATACGGCAAAAATTGCTATATCGTATGGTAATCGGATCATAACCAAATTATAGCAGACATTCGATATCGATATTGCAATTTATTTTACTAAATATTTTAATACAATTTGTGTCAGAAGCAATATTCTAAATATTTTAATACAATTTGTGTCATAAGCAAAATTCAGTTTCTATTTGAGCATATCATAATTGGAATTACAATTTCATTTTCAGTAGCTTATAAAATATACAATCTCTTAATATATTAAAAGATAAATTTATACTTCTTCAATAACAAAAGTATGAATAATGCAGGTGTACTTACTATGGCTTTAACAGAAGCTTCGCTGGATACACTTCGAATCGCGCGAAATTGAACACAAAGTAAATAAACAAATCTTAAATCCTTTCAGGGCAAAGTAAAAAGCTCACCGACTAATTGCAGATTTTAAGCCGCAAAATTATTTATATTAATGTACGAGACATTTCTCAAAATATCCACTTTTGTTTTGATGATCACTATACGGAAACACTCAAACCTTGGCATTTCCCGATTTATATATATGTAAACAAACTTTTTCTAAGCTGTATTATCGCTGTTAATAAATAAAATAAGATAAAATAGAACTTTAAAAGAAATACGTCACTATTTTGCAGAAAATACTCAGAGTATTTGGTTTGCAACAAAGCCCGCCACGAATAATTTCAATAGACAAATCGCAATGTTTTGCCCTAACAGTCTAGCACGTGCTAGTCTTTAAGGGCATACTGTATTAATGAGCGTGGCGCGCAAGCTCGCTTGTGAAAGAAGCCAAGGTCATCACTCCAGTGCTTTCTTTAGCTCAGTGTCTTCTGCCTCCGGATTGACGTTAAAGAATGCACTTTAAAAAAAAAAAAAAAAACCTTCTTTTTGATGTTTTGTTATAGAAAAGTTAAAAAACTTATATTATTACTATAATATTTCAAATGATGCAAAAATTCTTCTTGCTATAGAATAACAGCATGGCTTTTCATGAATGAATTTTTTTTTTATGAAAATTTCTCTCTCAGATTTTATGCGCTATGTGGCTGAAGCTTCTGATATAGTCTTGATTGCATTTTCAAATATTGTATCGAAAAATTGTGTAAAGACTGTTCTCCTTCTACCTTTGTCAGCAACAAACAATTGGATATCTTCATCGAGAATGGATTGCAATATTTATGAATCAGATATAGTCTCTTGACAGTCAATGAGATTGGTGTAAGTCAATGCCTAAAATTTTTAATAGTGGGGAGTTGATACAGTTTGAGTTTTATTTGTATGAATGATGTGGAATTTCAAAATGTGACGGTTGCCATTTCACTGTATGGTTTAAAGGCGGTCAACATTGCAGTCAATAAATTTACAGGGTGTGCGAGGAAACTTATTCTTTGAACTACTGAATCTATTTTAGTTTTCAGTTCCGTGGACCTATAATTGCAGTGATGAGTTTGAACGAGTTGTTTTTTGTTCATCTTTACAAAAAGATTGAGTTTTGATTGCAAACCAAAGCGTAAACCCTCATAGAAAGTTAGACACATAGATTTTGTTTAGATCGAGTTAGCCATTGGCCATAAGACATTTTATCTGGAGATTTGTATGCTAAATCCTTAGAAAATATACCTGTTAAAATCGTTGAGGCTATATGTTTGGCCTGTGCTAATATCTTTAACAAAAAACTCGAGCAACTTTGTTGAAACTAAAAAACATTTTTTTTCACATATTTCTAGAATTCGCCAATTTCCCCTGAAAATGTCTTTAGATCCGTTGTGTTGACATCAATATATAGAAACAAGTGTCAAAAGGATAATTTGTTAAATATGCAGTAAGCAGATAATTCATTGTAACGGTTTATATAACCTTTTTTTCAAGCAGGTGTATGATCTCTATATTTGACAACGTTCACGTTATTTCCATCCCACCTAAGTGCCATAGATTTACTGATTCCAGGAAGAAATCAGTGATTCAGATGTGCTAGATGATGGAGTAATATAACCCAAGAGCATCGACTCTGGTTCCATTATAAAGAAATATGTTCTTCAACAATAAATGAAATATACTCTTCAAGAATGCTCTATAAATACATTTTGTCATCCTTTTCTGATATAATTTAAGTTTTATCAGTTCGCCTGATTCGCAGAAATACAAAGCAGTAAAGCTTCGTTTTTTTTTCCGCAGCCAATTTTCATACTATCTAGCTTTTCCGGCGAAAAGTATTTTTAACAATAATTTTTGAAGTGGATGTGTGAAGAACTGCTAAAGCAATAACTGCCCTAGCCCTATCTGATACTTCATATCTATTATACAGGTTCTTGAAGAATGTGCCTGGAGTACATCGTCACTGTCCAAATGATAAGATTCAGATAAAGTTGACTCATTATAGGCTTCTATATGTTTTCTTTTTGAAGCTGAAACTGTGATTTTTACTTCAGAATTTCCCTTTTCAAAGTGTTCTTTATTTTATTCATATATTTTCTTACACTTGCAGGATAAAATGTCAAACAAAACTTACTAGTCTTCTAGAAGGATTTGGATAAAGTCTTCTAAATTCTCCTTTGGTATTTAAGAGTGAGACTTAAAAAATTGTGTTTCAAATGATGTGCCTTCAACATCATGTTTTGACAGTAGGATATGAAAAGTCTTGACCATATTTTTTTGGTGTTTGCCATAACAATGCCCTTTATTTCCTTATATATAGTTTTTTGTTAGTTTCATTATCATGTTTTATCTTATGCTGGTTCCAGTCATAGAACTTCATAATATCATCGTAGACTAGTAATAATGCATTTAATATTACTTGAATCTTGAATCATCAAAAAATTAACTTTTTCACTTTGAAAGAGTTTGATCCATGATAAAAAAAAAAAAAAAAAAAAGAATTACACAAACCAGCACAACACAACCCTGCCTTGTTACAAATAGAGCTATACTGGAAATGCAGGGGATATCAATCCGGAGGCAGTTAGACTTATCAAACTGTAATCAAATTTCACATGGGTTATTTTGAGATCATTTAGCATCTTGTTATCGTTTAAAGCCCATGAAAAATGAGAAAAAAGTTTTTTTGACTTACCCTAATACACACCTACCCACTCTCACACACAAAATCAAAGTTATTATAAAGAATTTAAAAATAGATCTTGATGATTGATAATTATAAAGCAAAACATTTTCCAGGAATTGAGAGAACAGCACATAAGCGATTATACAATAAAAGGAATAAATACTTCTTCTACCCTATCTAGTCTCTAATTACATTAGACAACAGGCACCAAAAAATCAAACAATGCAAGTGCAATTATTGTTAGGGACCCAGAAGCAGAATAATATATAATGTTCTGCAACGGGACTTTTGACAGTTACAAATGTTCTGCAGACATTTTTTCAAAATTTCCAGTATGATATAAAAGAAAAAAAAAAAACATAAAATTAATACTACACATTTATTACAAAATGATAATGATGAAAAAAATTATTTTTTATATTATATTTTAACTTATTTCTATTATGTTTTCAATTTTACTTTAGTTACCATGTTTTTGATTTTGGCAATTTTTCTGGTAACCAAAGGAAAAAAAAATCCAAAATGTCTTATACTACATGTGTCCCAAAATGCATTATAGGAGTCCCCATAATTTTATATGCTGTTAGTTCAGAGAAGCACACATGGAAACTGTATTTGATGAACACATATCATGAAAAACCTTCCCTGGTCAAATAAAATTTTGAAAACCTGAAATTGAATATACAATACACATAATACAGACATTTGTTTTTAAAAAAATTATACCATACTAAAGGTATAGCTCCATTTAAGAAACCTCTAGAATTTCGGTTGGTTGAGCAAGATTCCGAAACAAACAAGTTTAAAAACTTGCTGGCACTCAATAATCAAATGAATCTACAGAAAATAACCAGATGTTCAAGTGCACTATAACTAAACCTAAATAGAAAAGGGTATACTAGAGGACAGGATGAAATGAGCTCACTGAGTATGCTGTAGGAACCGGTTCCTCTATGGCTGTAAAGCATCGAGTGAGCTCAAATCAGGTTGTTTTCTAGTATAGACTTATCAACGAAATCAAAATATCAAAGAACAAAAAATAAAACATTACCGCTGACAACTTAAAAATTCTTTGCCGCCTGAAATTTTTATCAAAACCACTCCTTTTTATACAATTGATAAGTGTCAGAAAAACCATTTTGATCTAGTTTTTAATTTATTTTTAAAACTACTTTGGAACTAATGCGTGAAGAAATAAACTTTGATGTACCTTGCACCGCAAATGTTTTTCAATAACACACAATAATACAAATTGATGAGTAAGTTCCGTTCAGTTCAATCTTTAATGGGATTTCATAGTTTATACTTGATGATGTCATAGTCAATTACTACACACAACATACACAGGTGTGATTGGTTGAGTGTTCGAGTTTGTTTTTAAAGCTGTATTGTGATTAGTCATCTTTGGAAAAATCCAAAACAAATATCTCCCAGAACTAAATTACCTACTTTGGAAAATAATTAATATGAAAACTCTCGAGTTTCAAATATATAAGCATAAATAATAAATAAATAATCATAAATTTTGGATAATGGAATAAAATAATAATGGAGATTATATTACGTCACAGTCAATTAAATAGAGCTAGACAAAATAGAGCGCGTATTGCGATTGGCTAATGGAATTTGAAAATTCAATTTTGATTTTAAAGATTTGCTGTGATTCTTTACTAGTGTTGTCATTCGATGCAATTACTTCTAATAACGGTCAATTTTAAATAATTATTAACATTACAATCCTATAATTATAAACCGTCTGTAAATATGGCTACAAACCAGTAATGTGCAAAGTTTGCTTTCTGGTCTGTATTTGTTGTTTGCTTTTTTTTTGTATATTTTATATTTGCCAAGGTGTAATAAAGTAAGACGAAAAACAGAGACTTTAAAAAAAAAAAAAAAAAAAAAAAAAGGGTTTATGAAGAGAAATTTGGTCTATTAAGAATAAACTTGGCGATGTTTGCTAAATTTAATTTTAAGCTCATCACTGTAAAGACATTTTATTAATAAAAAACGACGATTCAAAATGTGTAGGCTTTTCGCTTCATGATGTTTTCCCCCTCGTCCCCATATATTTCTACCTTAAGATGTTGGGTTGCAATTTTTACATGTTTGGTACATCTCAGTTTTTAATTAACGATTTCGTATGCACCTAAGACAATTGATAAAAATTTATAATATTTTAATTTTTTTTTCAATAATCGTTGGAAATTATTTTAAAATATGCCAAGTTGTACAAGAATTTATGTGAAACAAGACCCAATAAATATTTTTTCTTCTTCTGAAGTTGAACAGCCTGTTTTGCTTTATAGGAGTTATTACATATTAAATTAAGAAAAAAAAAAAAGTGGTATTTTCAACCGTCCGATAAAAGGGAACCAGAGAGCAGATTTTGGCATTTCTTTGCATCACAACTTAAACCAAACTGTAATTTTTTTATTATAGTAGACACTTACGCACGACATTGTAGAAAAGTGCTTGATTTGATCTTTTATTTGATTAATCAAATATGTGAGTATGTGTAACATTAAGGTCAGGCATTTTGACTTTCCATGACTGAAAAAAATGGAATTAAAAGAAAACTCATTCAGACAATATTTATCTAACAACATCTGTACATTTCAAATTGGAACTATCATCTCGGATGTTACAAAACACAGGAATTTGGAGTTTGTATCTCAAGATTTAGAGCTATTTCAAGATTTAAAACGAAAGGTTATAAATTTTTTGGACTGACTTGTTTTTCAAAATATAATATTTTGAAATCCCCCGTCATTGCTTCGAAAGATACAGATTTATAGACGAGAGATATTTAGTTTCTATATCCTACACCATAGAAAAATAGTGACTCTTAACCGCACATATTTGTTGCAGATTAAATTTAAGAAACCAGCTGCATTTTTACACACAAGCGATTTTGGGTGAAGCAATTCAAATGGAGAAAGAGTATATTTTTCTAACTCTTTTTACCATCGATATAGATAAATAACTGGATAGACTGCTCCGATGTCAATGCAAGGGGAAAACCGCGCCGGTGGTTGATGATGATGGATGGACGATTAACCAATCACAGTTCACTTTTATAATTGGATGGGAATGCGAGAAACCCAGAGTAGATATTTTTTGCATATTATTACTAATTAAGGTCTACTATTGACAGTTCTGATGTGTATAACTCAAGATTTTATTTTCAATTCTCGAAAATCCGTATTTTGTTTTGTCCACTCAACAATCTGGCAACGGCTCATTTCCCCAGCGTTAAGCAGTCTATCCAGTTGTTTATCTGTATCGATACTTTTTACATGCACCAACCCAGAGGAAAGATGCATTACCGCTGTTAAAATTAGTAATTTCTACTTTTTAAAAGTTAATATCCTCCTTATAAAGCCTTGCATGAAGTACCCTTAGAAGTAACACCAAGTATTTATGATATCTCAATCATAGCTTAAAAATAGATACAGGGTACTTTACCTCAGAGTTACGGCGTTGTATAATTACCAACTTGAGTCAACACTAATAAGAGAGAGTCAGTCTACTAGGGTTAAATAGCCAGACAAGTCATGTAATAGTTAAAGACTTCGGGTAACTATTATATTTTACACAGGGTCTTTCAAAAGCGTTGTTACGGAATTCATTTGTTGTGCAATTTTTCTATTTATAATTGTGCATACAATAGTGTACATATTTCTTAAAGTTTTATTTCTTATGTATTTATTAGCAGCGATGATTCAGGCTGACAGTACTGGCAACGGCTAGGATTTAATTAAGAAATTTCGCGATTATTCTGCTCGTGCTGGTTGACTGATCGATTTCTCTGGATCTTTTGGAAGCCTTCGCCCTCCGGGATGAAAACCAGGGGGGGCGGATGTTCAGTTGGATTTTTAAGAGCTGTTTTGAAAGGAGCTCCGTGCTTGTTTGCTTGATGGGGAATTCTGAATCATCTCTGTGCCTGCGAAGTTTTGTTAAAGCTAGCTAGAAAATTCAAAAAAGTTTCGGGAACCTTTGAAGCGAGGAATAAATAACTTGTTTTATACTGTAAATCTTTTTCCCTATTTCCTCTAGAAAATTATTAACAGCAATGTAAATTTCTAAAATACTAAAAATAAATAAAGAAAATCTTTTTTAAAAAGTAGTGTTATTCTGATGGGTAATTTATTTTAAAAGTTACAGAATTTTAATTTTTATATAGCTCTCGTAACCGAAAGAAATCAATTACAAAGTGATTCTGAAGTCAAATTACATTGATGCAAAATAATTAATATTTTTAAAATTCGATTAAATACAGCACATTTAAAAACGTGATTACCACCATTTTAGATACACTATCTAACAAGGAAAATCAAAAACGCTAAATGTTTTTTTTTTTTTTAAATTTAAGGTATTCTAATGATAAGGAATTATTTGGATCTAAGAAAGCATTTATGAAAGTTTTTGATGCATATTAAGGTTTTAATGCGAAAGTTTTATTTAAGCATTGAATTGTGCATCAGAATAGATTTCATAACATTGTAATCAGCAATATGTGAATTTTTTTTTACTAAATGATACTAACCATGCAGTATTCAAGTTTTTATAATTTGACTAATTTGAAAGATAGAGTATTAACATTTTTAAGTAACGTGCTTTAACATCAGGCGCAGTTTTGTTATTGGCCTTTTTCTCTATACTGTTAAACTATACTATTATGCCTACTATCATATCTATACTCACTTCCAAAAGTTAGGTACGGAGAGAAAAATATTAATTTCCGTAAGCCAATCTGAAATATAGAAGCTGAGATTTGCTGCAAAGGTAGAAGGAAGTATGCAATTATGTTAGGTAACAGCCAATCACAGTTTCGCGTCGAGAAATATGCAATACAGGCAGACGTTTAAGAAGCCGGCATTGTGAAGGGTTACAGGAGTTGCATGTAAGAGCTGATGAAAGGTGTTTAGAACATTCGTACTATTTGTTTTCAATCTAGACGTGTTTCTATGGCTTCCAGAAGACGAATGGAAGATTCTGAGAGCTAGCGGGCTGTCGGACACATTGAAGCAGGACAGTCTATCACAGGTGTTGCTCTTTTCTTCTGCGTTTATCATTCCGTCATTTCACGATTATAGAAACAATTCCAAACCAGCCAAAGGTTGCGGGTTCGAGTCCCGTGTAAGGCATGAGTGTTTGTAAATGTATGTTGGCTTGTCTAATGACGAATGTTTCGGCGCATTATAGCCCTCGTGTTGCTGACGGCGCCAGGTAATCTGAACACAACCAATCCAAACCAGCCAAACAGTTGTCAGGAGACCTGTAGCCGGTCGTCTAAGGATTACAACCCCCCGTGGTGGATCGATATATTGATGTTGTAGCCAAGCGGAATCGAAGATCACCCTTCATACTTGTGACACATCTATGGTTGAAGCGGCCATTGGCAAGACAATATCTGCCACAAGTGTTCGTCGAAGGCTACACATGAATGGTCTGTACGCTCGGGTATCACGAGTTTGAATTCCTTTATCCATCCAATCCAAACGGGCACTATTGAAGTAGTGCCTCCAGCATGTGAATTGGAAAGTGTCTGATTGGAGCAACGTTATGTTCTCAGATGAGTCCAGCTTTGTCCTACAATCCGATGATAAACTTGTAAGGGTCTGGAGGGAACCAGGCACACGCAATTGGCCCCAGAACATCACGCATTCCGCGGTGGAAACATCTTGGTCTGGGAAGGGATTTCATTGGAATATTGCACCGACCTGTGCATCTTCAGGCGAGGTTCTGTGACGGCTGTATCGAGATGAAATCTTAGCCCCCATTGTGAAACTATACACTGCAGCAGATGGTCCTCCTTTCGTTTTATTGAACGATAATGCGCGTCCCCATAGAGCTGCCATCGTTGACGACTTTCTGGAGACTGAGGGTATTGAGCGTATGGAGTGGTCGGCTTACTCGCCGGACCTTAATCTAATCGAAATTTTTTTGGATGCTCTCGGCTGTGCTATATTTAGACATTTCCCACCTCCAGCCACTCTGAGATTTAGAAACTGCCCTACAGGAGGAATGGCGATTACTGGACTCTGTGGTTGTTGATCACCTCGTAACAAGCATGATCACCCGATGTACACTTTGTATGCAGGTGAGGGGTGCTAACATTCACAATCAATATCGTTTTTTTGTAGTTTGCTTTGAATTTTAACATCATTTTGTTAATGATGCAAATAGGACGTCATTTATGAAAATTCAATATTTTTTTTTTCATTTATGTTTGTCATTCTTTGTTTTGTTTCTTGAATAAACATAGAGCTACTTACTTGCAGCATTTCGTGTCAATCAAAGCAGTACTTGTCAATTTTTTCGCATCTTACAGCTCTGTGCTTAACTTTTGGAAGCGAGTCTACTACTAATCTATTGGGTCTTCTTGGGGAAAGCACATGCTCTGTAAGTTTTGCAATTCTGTAAATTAAAATTCTGTAAATGTGAATCACAATAGCTTTTCCCTATTGTGGACCTAATTTTGAACATTTTTGAGATTAATTCAAATTTCGCAATTTCCAGGTAGACGTTAACAAAGAAAAGTTGGGGATCTTTTGGTTTGTTGGTCATCAGGCTCGAACGAGTTTATAATTTTATATTTTAAATATGTTTCATTAGTTAGTTTAAAAATAAGCACTCATTCAATTTACTTACACTTGGTATTTGGCTGATTTGGGGATACGACATTTCCGATTTGTTCCACTTTCAACAATTGGTCCAAACCGATTGACATGTGCTTTCCCCCTTGCCCTTTAACTAGAGTTATATAAGTAGAAGAGATGAGATTAGGCTTTAGGTGGATATATTACTCAAATATCAGATAATAACGTTAAAATCAACAGTACATAATTTATCTTGACAGCCATGCGTTTTTTTTTGTAATTAAATATATCTTCTTGTAACACAAATAATCAAAACAAGCAATGTATAAAACAACTTGTTTACTACAACATAACATATACAACTCTATATACACATACCACAAATATAGATTACATTCTTTTCTCAATATACATAGTATTAAATGAAGATAAATACATAATTAATGATGAAGCTTTTTATAGCCGGATTTAGGGAATAGTAGCTCATGTAGAACACATAGAAATAAGTAATGAATGTTAGTTCCTATCACGAGAGAGGTTATTTTGTGGTTTCTTTGTAAAATAAACGTTGCTATGCCACCTATATTCATTCAAATAGTAATGCAGTCAATTAGCGATAGCTCGAAGTCTCATAAGTCGAATATTCGTTTATCTCGAAGTTTTTATAAGATCCCAAGACAATTTAATGTAATAGAAAATAACTTCTGATAACTCGAAGAATTTGGCCCGTCCCTTGAACTTCGTTGATATCCCGAGTTGACTGTAGTATAGAAGCTGAAAATGTTCAAGTCTAATACCAAGTCATTCCAATTAAAGTCATAGTTTCATTTTTAAAACTAATGTTTCAGCTGAACTATTTTTTATTTTTTAGGACTCAAAATTATTGAATTATATTGATAATAGATAAAATATTTCATAGGTTTCCTCTTTTTTATATAGTGTTGTCATCACAACACATATTCTATTGTAAACCATCACAACTTCTCAAAACTTTTTAGACTATTTTTAACCTCAACTTTTAAAAAAGTAATACCATATACGATTGCAAATAGACTATTGCTTGGAAGCCAATGTCTTAGCTTTTAAATTGGTACATCATTTAGTAGTTTTTGTCTTGTAAAAAGGGATCACAGCAAAAATATAGTCCAGAAATAGTGTTTAAGTTAGACTAAGCATTAGATATTATGGAAAGTTTAAGGCTGACTCAGCAACAATTTTGGTGAAACGGTGAATAAATAGATTTAACGAAGGAACTTTCAAATGCAAAGCAACAACTGAACCAAGTATGCTTTGTCAAGCATATGAATAATCAAGCGTATAAACATCAAGCAATCTTTCAAAAAATACTCATTATATTTTCACAACACACCATTTTTTTTATGAGTAATGAACATTTAAAAATAGCAAACCTAGTTATTTCAAGTTTGCAAATAATTTATTCACAATTGGGGGTTGACATATAAAATACACAACCAAGTTCTTTCTTCTTTCAACCAATATATAAATAGCTCCTAAATTGTGAATTTCTGTCCTAACTTCAAAACATGTTTTTTTTTAAATTTAATTCACATTTAAATTAAATTTGGAACTGGTCGTTTTTAATTGCTCTATTGGATAATATTTGAATAGATTTTAAGAGAAATCCTCGAATCGTCGTAGAAACAGGCTTGAAATATGCAATGTGAGGAATATTTTTTTTACACAAAATATTTCCATAATAAATACATTTTTGAGAAAGTTCATTGTTGGAGGGGAACAAACTTTTTTGAATGGATATTTCCAAGTGGGTTTTACTGATTTCCTAATAATTACTAAAACAAACAAAAATATTCAACCAAAATCAAACAAAATTGGCCTACAAATTCTAGTTTTTCAATATTTTAGTCGTAAGTTAAAACGTATTTCCACAAAAATTATGATTTTAGTTTCACAAGATATGTAAACATAAATCCAAATTTCTTGTATAAGTATAAATAAATAAGTATTTCCATATTGATCCGATAAAAACATTTCTAAAATTGATATTTTTGTAGCATTTTGTTTTAGAACATATTTATAAGGTCTGAAGTTAAATGATGGAGCGTTATCATACATTTTGAGTTTGTGTGTTTCTTTTTATTATCTAAGGAAAAAAATACAGTTGTGCGAACGACGTTGTGTGATTTTTTTTTATGATGAAACACGTTTTGAATGTTAACTCTTGACTCCCCAAACTTTCATTCAGACCTTTTACACCTCAGACTCAGTTGATTTCTTATGCTCCAATCTACCCCTAGAAGGCATCACATCAATAACAATATCTCCACCTTCCACCGCAGTTCCTTGCAAAATTCTTACTTCCGCAATGGCGGACTGTCTCTCCAGCCTCGTAGCTCTGCCATTGGTGGGTGGAGGCGACGACTGACTAGCATCATCAACGTGTCCAATCAGTGATTCCGGTGACGTCGTGCTCTGGCCAGCGTATGTTGTGCATTGGCCAGTGCCGTCACCGGAGGGTTCTTTCTTCTGGAGGCGTCTCTTGAGGGCTCGTTCCATGAAGAAGGAGGCTGCTGTGTGTACGGTGGGGTTGGTGAGCTCTTCGGCGACAGACTTCCGCCGCTCGGAGGGTTTGGCTGGGCTGGCCGCGTGCATGGCCAGCAAGGCCAACCTCTGGGTGCGGAGACGACGCCTCTTTAGCTGAGCCGCCATGTCCTGAGCCTCGTCGTCCACCAGATTGGGGTTGTACTTGTGGTGCAGCTGAAAATAAAGCACAAAAGTTTGTATTAGATATATTCTATGGCTAAATATTTGAGCTTACATTACCAGGATTACATTTGATAGAGGAATTGATCGCATTCGAGTAGTCAGTAGTGGTAATTTTATTCTTAAAAACTTAGTGAAAATAGTACCCACGAACAGAGATTGATTGCTTATACGTTCGGAAAAATCGTGAAATAAAGGGTAATAATCTTTCTTATTATTCAGTAATGAACAAAAACTATTTTTTTGTTGCTGTACCTTGTTGTAAGGATTATCCAGCAATGCCTTCTGCAAGATGCGAGATGCTTCGTCCTCGGGTGGTTTGGCGAACACGGCCAGTGTCGTTTGGCGCTTGAGCAGGGGAGGTTTCTTTGGTATCGCCGACGACTCGGAATTGCGTTCTATATAAGATGGGAATAAAACAGGCAATCGTATTATTAAAGACATATAGATCACTAAAGGTCTCATCACACGGAGACATTATCCTCAACTGTTCGCAATGTTCAACTGTATTGCCAACCTTTCGCTCAACTCTATCGGCAACGAAGGTTGCTAGGATAGCCGGATAATTCTGAGTATAGTGCTTGTCACAAACTAGTTTATCGCCGTTTGAAACTGAGTACCGTTTTTTTGAGTACCGTTCAATTAGAATCTTTTAGTAATTAATATTTAAACGTTAAATAATTAGCTAACATGAGTTACCTCAATAAATAATACAACTTTTAACCTTTAACTGCTGTGGTTAGGTGGTTTGAGGTTTTTTCCGCAAGAGCAACACATGGTCCATATTGCGCCAAACAAATTGGTGAACATCCGTTTAAAGTTTAAGAAACATAGTATCAGAAAAATTTATATAAAAGTCAAAGATGAGATAGTTTAGGGGGTGAAAGCATTCTACAAAAAATGACTCGTGGTCTGTCAGACCGCTTACAGCAATTAAAGGTTAATATAAAGTTTTTAATATAATTCTTTTATATGCATTGCCTATTTTTATATTCATTAATACAGCTCCGATTCTGTAAAGACCGTGTGCTTGGTGTTTGTATCTAATTTTAAATACCAAAAACATTTCTATCAGCAAAATGTGCGGCAAACTACATTTCAAAATTTATTCATTAAAATGAACCTGAATTTATGCACTCCTATCCAAATATCTTTTATTTATTCTGATTAAAACAATCTTATTATTTACTAAAAAATATGGGCAACAGGAAAGAGTTTCTTCAATAGTCGGTTAAATGCTATTTTAGCGCGATTGGATAACGGCAAGTTGCTTTATTAATATTTCGTAAAAGCGACTTTTTAGTGACGGTTACAGATCCAAAATTTGATAGAATGAAGGTCTCCGCAGATTCGCCAGCCAACGACAATCACAGCCATCAACCACCCACCAACACAGATACACAAACAAAATCGAAGTTAATATGAAAGATTTAAAAATAACTTAATATTCTTTATACTTCACTAAAATAATATTAGAAATATGTCAATGCAATCAGGTTTTAATGTACATAATCACTTATTATCCGATATTAAAAGTTAGTTTTAATGATAAAGAGTTTTCAATTTCAGATGGCATCTAACGAAGAAATATTCCAGAGAAGTTCTACTACATTTGTTTTTGCCGAGTTCAACTATTAAAAGGCATGCCAGAACAATTTCACAATTATTCACGGAAACTTTCCTTACCTTAATTAAAAAGATAAATATCTCAAATTGTAATCCCTCAATATCTCCACATATTTTTTTTAGCAACCATTCTGCTGTTTTTTGTACAGAGTGTTTCTAAAATATCCAGCAAAAATGTAAAACCAGGTAGAGGAGACCAAAAATAAGCACATTTTGTGTTGCAATGTGTGTTCGGAAATGGGGCATTTTAAGTAGTAAGAAAAGAAGAGTTATGCATCATGCGGAGGAGACGTGGTAAGAGTTAGTGGCAAGGGTTAATTGACAGATTAAAAGGTATGCGTTTACCTTTTTGACAGTGATGGGGGTGAAGATTTTCGATAGGTGTGAAGAAGATGGAGAGGATAGTTTTCAGTTACGATCTAAACACGCTCTCTTTAACACCTCAACGTGTCTTTTGCACACACACACTTTCGATTGCAAAATCTTTTTATTTTTGCCTTCTCTAGCTGCTTTTAGACTTTTGACAGATATTTTAGAAACACCCTTGTAAAAGGTTCAAAAAGAGTTGCCGAAAATTGCACGGTCCTAGTGCATCTGCACTAAATTTTCAATTAAGCTATTGCTCTTCTCCAAATCGTGGCATATTTTACAAATAAGAAACACCAATTTTGTTTTACAAATCAAAATTAAAAAGTAAAACTGCTTCCAAATTAATAGTTAAACAACATAAACCAAACACAAAATAATACATTGAATAAATTTCACAATTTTGGATAACACAATATAATGAAACACTAAGTATTACGTGCACTAAAACTTTTTTAAGTGCTATGAAAACTCTATACATGCACTAGTAGGTTATAATATAAGCATTTTTCATGCCTATTTTTTTTTTAAAAATAATATACCGGCATGCATAAAAGCTTTTAAAGTGACATGCACTTTCATTTATCTTTCATAGCTGAAGCACATAACAACAGTCTTTAACATTTTGTTTTTGTTCATACTTACCAGGCATAGTTATTCCCAAATGTCTGGCAGCTTAGGAAAAAATATGTCAGAAAAGATAAATGCATATTGCGTAACAGATTCAACATGATTTAAACGGCTAGCACTATTTTAGGAACACGATGCAGCTTAATTAAAATATGGTCACGTTGTAGCTTGGATTTCATATTAACGAGAATTAATATCTAGTTATACATTATACGAGACGAATTAAAAAACAAAATCCTTGCATTAACTCTGGAGGAATAAAACAAGTTGTATAAAAAATCAGCAGTTTAATCAAAATATTGCACAAATAAATGTTTTCTTTTCTTTAAACTGTACTATTTCTGATCTTTAAAATAGTAACTTTCAAGACGTTAGATCAGGGTTTCTTAACCTTTTTGGCACAATGGACTAATTTAAAATTTTTTAATATGTCACGGACCCCTCTGTGAAAAAAAATTGCTTAAACATCATTTATTACAAAATATATTCTGTTTTATTATTTAATTATTTTAATATTTTTATTTCAATAGTATAAAAAAATTGAAGAAATTAAAATTTTTAATGTGAAGGCTGTTGCTGCTTTTCCTTGATTAACAGATTGAAATGAGGGATGGTTTTCGACAAAGCAACGCGCATATCATGTTCGACATTCAGTCGATTTCAATGTTTGTTTTTACTGTGACAAGTGTGGAAAATCCCACTTCGCAAATATATACTGTAGCAAACGGAAAAATGGCTGCCAGGTAAGCCAATTTACATATAAAATCTTTTTTCTTGAAATATTCGAAGAGTGAGTTATCTTTTTCTTCTAAAAAAAGTGATACTTCCGTCTTTAACATGAAAATTCGTTTCAAAGCCTGCCCTCGTGACAGCCAGCTCATTTCCGTGTGGTACAGAAGTACCTCATGTTCTGCGTTCATTTCTTGACACAGTGTTTTAAAAAGACAATGATTAAGAGCTCTACTTCTAATAAAATTCACAGTTTTAATAACTATTGACAATACTTCTTTTAAGCTGGTTGGAAGAGTTTTTGTAGCCAGTGCATGTCTATGTAAAAAACAATGCGTAACAATAACATTAGGAGCCTCTTTTTTTACCAAATGGGCAAAACCAGATTTATTGCCAAGCATCGCAGGTACTCCATCCGTACAAAGTGAATGAAGTTTTTGTTTCCATTCGAAGTCGTGTTTGGAAAAGAAAACATTTAAAATCGCTAAAACATCAACTGCCTTTGTAGTTTGCAAAAGGGGCTCACAAAATAAGAATTCTTCTTTGATAGTATCAGCAGACACGTAACGAACAAAAACAAGGAGTTGACTACAATTCGAGATGTCTGTAGTTTCATCCAGTTGCATACTAAAGGGAAATGGCGATGCTTTCAATTCATAGATGATCTGTTTCAAGATAATGCAAGAAATTTCAACTATTCTTGAATGTATCACATCCTTGGACAAAGGAATAGCCTCAAGTGTTTTTCTCTGTTCCAGTCCACAAACTAATTCAACCATTTCCAGCGCACATGGCTTAATTAATGTTTCTCCAATAGTATGCAGTTTCTTACTTTTGCCAATACGATATGCAACTCTGAAAGATGCCTCAACCAAAGGTTTTTGTGGAATACCAAATCCAAGTTTGGTTAATGTTCCAGATTTCGAAAACTGGGCTTTCTTCTTTGTAAAAAATTCTAGATCTTTAGATGCATTTTCAGGATGACGAGATTTGAGATGCTCTATCAATTTTGCCGGTTTCATACTGGCGTTTGCCAAAACTTTTCCACACAGAAAGCATTGTGGCTTTTCAACATCGTCCGATTCCTTCATGCAGCAGAATCCATATTTTACATAATTTTCATCATACTTCCTTTTTTTGGACATTTTGGGCTACAAAAAATATCAAATAATCAAATGAAACTTTAAGAACAAACATTAAGACAAAAAAACACTTGAAAAAGCGGCAAGGAATCTTGTATCGATGGAGGATATACCCTTATGTCTCGGCTTAAAACTCATTTGTGATCCACATTTTGGACATTTATACATCGATGAAATCATTCCCTCTTTCATAGATTATTCTAACAACGCTTTCTTACCCATGACTGGTAAAACACTAAAATAGCCAACTGAATATTAATTTTTTGCATTCAAAACTTCAGCAAGAGCTAATTCCATAGTGAAATCAATCATTTAGCAATAATATAAGCTAAGAAAAAACCAAAAAAAATATGCTACTCACAAACAGATGAAAGACAAAAATAAATGTACGTCTTACCTCCAGGGCATATCCAACGGAAATAAAATCGTGAATCAAGTTTAAAATTATACCGCTATTTCAAACTCAAACAAATTATCGACCAATGATAAGGCTAAAACAAAAGAGAAATAAATGAGCATGCGCGAAAAAGCGTCTCAAATTCTCTTCTCCGGAGGACCGGAAAAAGAAACAGGGTTGCCATACAGAGCGCGCTAAGGATGAAGTAGGTCCGGGTTACCACTGCTGGCTAAATATTGATGCAAACATTTTAAAAATTAGGATCAGTCGGTGGACACCAAAATATGACCCATGGACCTCCAAGGGGTCCCATGAACCACAGGTTAAGGAACCCTGCGTTAGATCATTAATAGCCAATTTAATTAATAAATGACAAAATTCGCTAGGTATAAATCGATCGTATCAATACATATTTCCTTTACATTGAATTTATGGAGAGTCTGTAAACCATGAACCGTCCCCACCGAGTACAGATCCAATACGCCATTTTATATTAGTTGCTTACAATTTATCATGCAGAATTCGGACCAAGTTTATCCGAACCGAAACCACGTATGATTTCGTTTGCAGCATGCATAAGGGCATAATATGGAAGCTATGACTTACCACCTATGGCAAACTTTACGATTGATCGACCAGCTTGTAAATAAAAAAAAAAAAGAACGTCAGAATTATTGTTTTTTTTAATACAAAAGTGCTTTGTTTTCATCATTAAAGATCAAAGACACATTAGTTGTAATGCACGAAATTTCGAAATATCAAAGATAAAAATGTCTACATAAATAATTACTTCAATATAAATACATTAACAGATATAAGTGAAATGATAAATTGAAGGTAATTGAAATTCAAATTAAAGGTGTCTTGGAGAAATACTATTAAAAAAATAAATGTTGCTAACAACAAACCTAAAGTACGTTTTTCTTTGCAGAAGTCAAATTTTTAAATAAACCAACTTGGAGTAGAACACCAATATACCAAAAAGTTTACTTAGAAAATTTCATTTGAAATCACCAACCTTAAATAACAATACATCGCATTTACTTTAATGAGAGGTTTGGTAGGATTCGGTTTTTACTATTTATAAGATTTTAATGCTTTTTATTATGTAATTTTTTATAAATTGAAACAAGAATGAATCCAAGAGCCTTCTTTGAATTTTACATAACAGCGAAATTATTTTGGAAGTGAAAATAAATCAAACGATACTCTTAAAGGAAAGCTTAACTTTTTAGTTAGACTACAAATCCATTTTATACACTCTTTCACTTCCACTAAAACATGTTTAACTTATTTTCCAATTAATTATTTCTTCCATCCATCTCTGCATTTATTGAACCCCTCTCAAAAACAACGCTAAGAACAATACAGATAAAAAGAAAAACCTCATCCCTTACTTCTAAGAGGCTTGCCTTCATCCGGATGCTGTAGATCGAACTTGATGCTGTGCCTCCTAGTTTTGACGGACAGATCCACTTCGTCCTTCTCCTCATCTTCTGCCTCCGGATGAAGATGCTGCGAATTGTCTTCCATCCTTACCATCACTTCCTCATCGTCCTCTTTGAGAGGTGGGAGCACTTCCAAGATGTCATCCACTTCATCCTCAGAAGACACCCTGAAATCCAAACATGAATATGAGAAATTTGACAAAAAGCTCCTCTGTTCTCAACTAATTGAAGTGCCTGAAGTTAAGAGGGAGGCGTAAGACAGTGAAGATGCGGCAATGAAGACGAATATTGGACAACGATGTCTTAAAAGATAGTGAGAGACAGTGAAATTAAAATTGACCTACTTGTTGAGCATGAGAGGTTTGTGGTCTTCTATCGCCGCCGCTGGTCCATACAAGTGAGCGAAGTGGTCCCTGTAAAGAGTTAAAAGAATGTTTAAAATTAACATTTATCCATCAGTTGCAATGGCTTAAGGACAACACTTAACAAGTTTTAACGAGTTCTTAAGCAGATTTTTTTTTTGGTTGGTTGTTTTCAGATTATCTGGCGCCGTCAGCAACACGAGGGCTATAATGCGCCGAAACATTCGTCATTAGACAAGCCAACATACATTTACAAACACCCATGCCAACACGGGACTCGAACCCGCAACCTCGCGGTCTAGAAGCTAGCACGCTAACCACTATACCGTTTGGTCGGCACAGTTCTTAAGCAGAATTTTACACTGAGAGACTTTTTGCTTTTTCATTTATCAGACGTAAAAAGTACCTACAACAACCGACAAAAAAATGAACTAATTTTGACGATTTTTTGGCCAATTTTATTAGCAATTTCGCCAATTTGAAAATATATTGTTAAATTTCGCTATATTAACTGAATTGTTTTTATCCATATCTGAAAACAGTTATCTATTATAGCTCCTAGGATACAAAATAAGAAAGTTAAGATTGTCCACTGACGCCTCTTAACCTTTAAATGCTGTGGTTGGGTGGTTTGATATTTTTTCGCGCAAGGGCAACACGTGGTCCATACTACGCCAAACAAATTAATGAACATCAGATTAAAATTTAAAAAACATAGTATCGGACAAATTAATTTAAAAGTCAAAGGTGAAATATTTTAGGGGGTAAAAGCATTCCGTAAAAAATGACTCGCGGTCAGTCAGACCGCATACAGCAGTTAAAGTTGGTTGTTTTCAGATTATCTGGAGCCGTCAGCAACACGAGGGCTATAATGCGCCGAAACATTCGTCATTTGACAAGCCAACATACATTTACAAACACGGGACTCGTACCCGCAACCTCGCGGTCTAGAAGCTAGCATGCTAACCACTATACTATATAGCGTTGAAGTTCACAAGGTTCCCTATAAGATCATAATTGAAGCCGTTCTAAAATTCTATTTCTAAATTCAAGATATTTTAATGTTGAACACTTCGAATTAAATATATTTCGTGACTTAACTTTTAGAATTGAGTAATCTCGGATGCATTAGAGGCGAGTTAAATTTAAATAATTAGTTTGCATTACTAGTTTTAAAAATGCCTCGAAATTCTTTTTAAAATGGAATACACTTACTCTAACATCATGCGTGTGTACACCCTTGTGAGGTTGCTCTCCGTACTCCTGCACTGTAGCCATTTCTTAAGATACTTGCTATTGTAGTAGAACAGGAGTTGCTGCAATGGAGAAATATCTTATACTAATAGACTGAGAGGCGCGACTGCATGTTTAGGTACCTCATCGAACATCATTCTGAATATTTTTGTAGAATGTGGAGAAAAGTTAGTATAATACGAATCCACTGGTCTGCCGTAGCGAAAATGGCCGAAACTGGTCAAAAATCGACTTGGAATGAGTTGAACTAAATCCGTCTGCCAAATATGTCATAACTTGCCAAAAAATGAATCCACCTTTTCGTCTGGAAACCCAACGCACTTTGATTTTCAATGAAGGATGGCGTAGACGATTTCTGAGTTCTGGGTCGGAAAACTAGCACTTTAAAAGTAAGCCGAATTGGCGACATCAGTTACGTCATTAGTGACGTAATATTTAATGCCAACTTGGCTCATTTTTAAAAGAGGTGAGTAAGCCGTCGCCAGTTACCTGAATCGTTTGCAATGTTTAATTGAAAGTGAAAGAGCGAAGGTTACCAAAAAAAAAAAAAGAGAAAAAAAAAAAAAAAAAAAGAGTGCTTATTATTTGGCAAGTTATGGTATATTTGGAATCGGATTTATTTCAACTCATCCGAAGTCTATTTTTGACCAGTTTCGGCCACTTTTGACACTGCAGACCAGTGGATTCGTAATCTACTAACTTTTCTCAGCATTCTGTAAAAAAATTTAGAATGATGTTCGATGAGGTACCTAAACATGCAGTCATCTCTCGGACTCAAAGAAGTCTCGTAGAAAATAAAAATTATCTCGACTTTCTTTTTAAATAGTCTTACAACTTTTAAGATTATGCACAAAGAATTGTGTTCTATTTTAAGTGATAAACTTATTCAAACACTGTGGGTACGCACAATGCATTTTAATGAGCAATTAATTAATCACATATGCAAACAAATAATTCGCAACAACAATTATTGCAATAATAACATTTGCATAAAACAATTGATTTTTTTTTAATTCCATATTGAAAATGAAATAAAAATAATTTTACACTTTACCGTTTTTAATAATCAGACGATTCTTTACCTCAGAATTGAAAATAAGTGTGACGTCATCATGGATAAAGTTTTGCTTGCGTATATTTCGGACTTAAAATCGTTCTTTTTAATGGAGGTTATGCGTAACGACGTCACAGTTAAATTTTTTGCGAGGGAATGAATGAAACACATACGGAGATTGACAAATGGAATGTGAATTTTTTTTTTTTTTTAAAGGTATGTTGTGATTGGACACAAACAAGTTACAAGTGTTGCTGTTCGATGTAACCCACTACTAATAACACAGTAAAGAAATAGTAGCAGATGGGCAATGCTCAAAGAAAGAAATCTGTGTTAAAGGCATTCGCTTTTCAACTTATTACGTTTTTATCAAATTCCTACAGAATTTTGTTGGTGGCGATGTCTAGAGTACCTTAAGATGCCTTACTACACATCGATTTTGATTAAAATCGCTTGAGCCGTTTTTGGAAAATACTGGAAAACAAACTTTTCAATGGCGACCACTGTATGCGCATGAGTAATTTTGACAAAAACTTTAATGACAAGTCCCATGCCCTCCAATAACCTGTGTGCAAAAATTGAACATCGCATATCGGGAGGTAAGCATGATGACTACAGACTCGGCATATTCCAAAGCGTCTGCAAAAAAAAAAAAAAAGGTACTTGAAAGTAAAAACACTTCAATTATAAATAAAACATCAAGTGTGTAGGCAGGTAAATCCATGCACTCTTCTCTTAAGATAACTTAACTATTTTAAGTCAACATAGACTACATCAAACTTCTCGAGTTAAAAATGGTCTTAAAACGGTGATTTTTTTCTTCTCTAAAATACCTTCCAATAATTTCCACCGTGATCTCCAGTAACTTCTTCAACACCAGCCATCACATGATCTAGAAGCTAAAAGAAAAAAAAAACAAAAAACAAAGTTTTTTAACTCATTAAGAATTACATGATTTAAAATAAACACATCATCCGTCCTAAGCAAGAAAGTATAAGTTATACAAGGTACTACCCTAAAAAGATTTAAGCCCGTTTTAATTTTTTACCTAGTTGAGACAAGTGTGTAATGTTAATTGTAAAAGTATTCAAAATAAGGTACGAAATAAGACCACGTTAATTAAAACTTCTCATTAAATTACAAAACTTGCTTTTTAAATTTTTATGCGATCCCTCAACACAACTAAGAAAGTTTTATTTTTAATGCAGCAACATCATTATAAAAATGCGAATACCTGCATCTTTAAATTTGACCGAGATATACTTAATAATATAACTTTTTTTTTATATAAATTCTTTATATGCATTAATAATTTGCAAGTGCAATAGCAACATAGCGTACAAAGAAGAAAACATCCCTTCTAAACTATTTATTAACTTTTATTCCCTCAAATCTTAAAAGATTCGATGTGGATGACAATGTATTCAATCTACTAAGATTCAGCGCAAATGGATGGTTGCAAGTGGGAGAATTAGACCTCCAAAGATTTTGCCTCGTCAATCTTAATAGTAGACGGTTTCAGTCATTAAATATCGCAAATGGAACATATTTGAATTAAGTTTGGTATCTGGATGAACGTGTGTAAAAAGGTAATAAGTCTTATAAACTAAACTCATTTGTCTACAAGTAGGAGAAAATAATCAGTCCAGATATTCGATCAATCATCTGTAGTTTAGCATTACTACACCGCGCTATTAAGGGCTCTGTCTACTTTAGATGCATGATAAAAAAAGCTATTTTTAATTTTTTTTTGTTGAGAATACTGTTATGTTTATTGATAAAAAACTTGCTAGGCTTAAAAACATTCGTAAATTACAGAAGAAAAAAAAAAAAAGAAAAAAAAAATTTAACCACTTCTTGTGTGAAAATGCCAGGTAAACAGGAGTCCTCAAAAGTTGAACTGTCCAACTGTTGAAAAAAATCTCAGAAACTACTGAACTAATCCTTATGAAATTTTAACCACGTATTCTGTACACTTATTGCTATATCCTGCACAACCAGAATTATTGCAAAATTTTAATTTTTATTATTTTTTTTGGAAAAAAAAAACTACGTTTTTTTTTTTTTTTTGTCTGCTATTTTGCTATTTTTGCATATAAATTAATATTAGAGGTACAAAAAGCTGTCACACTTAACCTAAAACCTTTAAATTTTTTTGTTTCAGATGGGCTGCTGATCAGATTTTTTCAACAGCACCCACCCACCTACTTTTGGAAGACTCCTGTTTACCTGACATTTTCACACTAAAAAAGTGGTTAAAATCAATATTTTTTTTTTTAGTAATTTACGAATGTTTTTGTTAAGCCTAACAAGTTTTATATCAGTACACATAACAGTATTCTAAAAAAAAAAAAAAAAAAAAAAAAAAAAAAAAAAAAAAAAAAAAAAAAACCCGTTTTTTTTTTATGCATCCAAAGTAGACAGAGCCCTTAACAGCAGCATGTCCGAGATAGTTCTGTCCATTCCTCTGTTCCGCAATGCTGGTTATATGCAGTTTTACAGGCTTGCACATGCGCAGTTCTTTGGTACTGTCCTACAATTCCCCTCTCGAAGAGATTATCTAATTTTGGATTATCATTTCGGACAAATCGTGCTTTAAAAAATTGATGTCGATGAAAATATCGGCTAAATTCGTTTTACTATGAACGAACTACGCTTTCCCCGATTTATGTGTGATTTTATCATGTAAGAAGTAGTACGCGATTGAAATATGTTTAGTTCGCGACTTGCTAATATAACATGTGCATTAGCCGCTTGACTATCAGTTTACTAACGTTTGTCCTAAAACATATTTCGTTCGATTTAGTTGAAGTTCTCTAATCCACGATATTTCTCTTACGAATTTAAATAAAGATATATACTCTACTTCCATTGTACTTAAAGCAATTGCTTCCCGTTTGGCACTTTTCCATAAAACAGGTGCTCCGGCAAGGGTAATAACGTATCCTGTGGTAAATTTTCGATCTTCCGCATCAGTAGCCTAATCCGCATCCGAATGCGCCTCCACTTGCGCATTTGCTTTGAGTATCTTAATCCAAAACTTGGTTCTTTTAAAGTATCGTAGGATTCGAATCGCTGCATTCCAATGTGTTCTAGTGTATCTTGTGCAGTACCCCCCAAAAAACCCAGAACAATGGCTATATCTTCGGTTCTAATTATCGTAGAATCTTACGGTTTGCACCAAAATGTTTTTCATACAATTTTCTATATATCTGATACAATTTCTTTTTCTTGAGGGACCGTTTACTAAGTAAAAGTAACGCTATCTTCGAAAATTTCAATACGAACCCTTATTTTTTACCATTTCATTCGATTCAGAATACATCATTTACTCTATATACCAAATTTCAATGCATTATGTTGAAAAACACGTCACTTATGAGTGAAAATGTTTCGACCATTTTTTGACCGATCTTCAGGGAGAATTTCCATAAAACGAAAGGTATTTTTAAGATTCTACTTCACAGCGGGAGAAATCGAACGGTCAGTGAGGCGTTTCACGACGTTATAAAATACAAATATTCTAAAATTGCATAGAAACTACTTGGATTTATAGTGACATGTTTAAGATTAATACTAAAATAGCAAGTAAAAGCAAAAGTAACAATTTATTTACAACGTTAAAGATGTGTATTTCTCACACGAAATAAATAAAATATCGAAAACTTTAATTGCAGAAGTATAACGTATACTACTGATAATTAGAAAATTAATAAATATAAAATGTAGGCATTAGTAAACAGTATTCAGCAAAGTGTGATTATTTTACAGAAACATTTCACTGTAAACACAAATGTAACTTGATCGATGAAATTATTTATAAAATGAAAAAATCACCTGATTCAGTAAGATTTTTAAAGGATAACTTAATGAAATTGCTTAAAAAATGTGGTTTTAAATAAATGTAATTTAAGGAAGTAAATTCTTTTTTTCAAAAAAGGACACTATTGAAAACCACACAAAACATATGTTCCACGATTCCAAACACGTTAGACAGATTAAAAATGTACATACAAAAAATAAAACTGCTTTGTTTGTATAAAATAATATTTTTTTTTTTGTAACCTCAAGAAATTCTGTTCCGATTCACCCTATTTTACGATAATTGAACGTTGTGTGATTTTCCACACCTCTAGTTTACCTTGAATTAATCTTTGATAGTTTTCAAAAGTCGTCTACTATACGGTCCCTTAAAGTGAGCGTTTTTTATATTTTCGCTAAAAAATCGAGAACTAAAAGTCAAAATGAAAAGAAAAAAATTGTGGTGGGGTTTCAGACCATGGCGAATCTAATGAAAGCAAAAAAAAAAAAAATATATGTTTCTATTCAAATTTTTTTTAAAATTGATGCAAAAATTGATTGCTATTTATGTTTGGTCATTTACAAACTATCTTTTGAAAAAAAAAATTACTGAAATATATCAATTATTTAAGTATTTATGGCCAAAAAACCAACTTTTTTATTTAACATTAATTTATCATTTTCGTTTTATCAATTAAATTACAAACCATTCATCAGAAAATTACGAATTTTTGTATTTCGCATTCTTCTTTAATGCTGAATCCAAATATGGAATAATATTATGAGGTTGCTATTGAACTTTTTAAAGTTTGGTTCTATTTTAATATGTAGATGACCCCTCATGATAAAAAAAAAAACTACATACAATTATTAAAAAACTTCCACGATTTACAACGGTACCTTTTGTTTGTTATTTTAACAATTAGAACAAAAGATATAGTCATCGTTCTGATTTTTTTTTGGGTACTGTACAATATCGAGTTAGTTTGCACACTGAGTAACTTATATCAGGCCTTGTCCTTTGAGATAGATATACAAAACCGCCAATAAGTTCACGGAACGGAAGATGCTCTTCTACTTCTTGATCAGTCTCTAGAAAATTTGGGTGAACTTCCATGGGTGTACGAACACTTTTAGAATCTTGCATTTTAAATCTATGTGGTAGTTTGTTGATGTAACCTTCTTGCGATAAAGTTATACTTCTATCTTCATGATGTATAAAATTTACACCTAGTAGATATGATATCGGTTCACGATGTTTACATTCAAAATGTTCTTTGAGAATATTCTTATATTTTCTCCTTACAATTTCATATTTTGACATTGAGAAAATATCGTCCACATAGATTGAAATAATGATTCTTCCAAGTTTAGAGTGTAAACACAAGGATCTACTTTATTTCTTTCAACGCCAACTGACTTAAGCCACTTATCCAAGTATTCCCCCAACACATGGAACTTTTTTAACCCGTACAATGCTTTGTGTAATATGAAGTACACTTTTTCCTTACGTAGAGAAAAAATTCCTTCAGGTACTTCCATATAAATTACTTCATCTAACTTACTATGAAGATATGCATTTTTTACATCATGTTGAATAATTGACCACTTTTCTTCGACTGCCACTGCGGTTAAAAGTATTGTAGTTTCGAAACTTGAAACTGGTGCATATATTTTATAGAAATTTATTCCTTTATGGCGGTTGAATCCTTTCTCTACGAGACGAGCTTTGTAGCTTATAACTTCTCCATTGCCTTCCTTGGTAAAAATCCATCTTCTCTGATATGGTTTGACACCTTCGGGTAGTTTTTCTAATGTCCACACGTTGTGCTTTCGCAAAGATTCAATTTCTTCCTTGATTGCACTTACTTAACCATTCTAATACACGAGAGCTATTTAGTACTTCTTAGTACGAGTTTGGAATGGTTTCCTCTTAGATTAAATCTTTGCACTTGAGAGGCGACTCTCACTCACCACATGATTGGATGCCGCAACTCGAGAGGACCACTAGGTTTGATGAAGAAATTCCATGCAAGGCCAATGACTGTTCAGTTTCTTTGAAGAGGATCTGTAACCACGAACCGAACCAAAAATGGCGGGAAACGTCTCGAGTTGCTGGTTCCTCCTCGCGAAAAAGGCCTCGAGTGCAAAGCGTTAAATGAACAGATTCTGTTGGTTCTTCGAATTCCTTCTTTGACAGAATTCCACTTTTTACTTTTGTATGGCTTCGAAGGGTCATTGGGTGACGCTCATGTTTCTTTTCTTCTAACATTTCTTTTTGTAGTTCTAAGCCGTTTTTATTGGCATCTTCGGCGTTCGTTGCTCTGTCGAATCTTCACCTGAAAAGTCATTGTCTAAAATTATTTTACGTGGTGGTGCCTTTAGGGATTTCTTCTTTGAAAACACAATCTCAAGATTCTAAAACTTGATTTTTTTTTTTTTTTTTTTTTTTTTTAGGTATCCAGATCCTCCAGACACGTCCATGTACTGCAAAACCAACTAAAATTCATTTTTCAGCTCTGGCTGTTAGATTAGATTTTATTTTGGGCTTCAGGATGTTAATGAATACTTCACACCCAATTGCACGTAGATGGTTTACTAGGTTCTCTTCCCAACGACAATTCATATGGTGTTCTTAATTCCTCATGCCTGTTAGTAACCCTGTTTCTAATGTAAGCAACCGTTTTCGTTAATTCCGCCCATGGTGTTTCTGGTCGGTCACAACTGGTTAGTGTACTCCTTACCAAATCCATTAAAATTCTATTTTCCCTTTCCGATTTACCATTTGCTGTGGCTTGTAAATTATGGTTCTTTCGTGAATTATCCCATGGCACTTTACAAAACTTCTCCCTATTGTTTGAACGAAATTCGAGTTCGTTATCTGTTTGGATCCTTTTCAGAGATTTCTTAGTTTGATTTCTGCTTCTGTCATCCAGTCCTTGAACTTCTGAAGTACTTCTTTTCTTCTAAGAAATATCACTGACAAAAATCGTGTTGCTTCGTCAACAAGACAAAGTATGCAAGATGATCCTCCCCAGCTTTGTATATTTCAAGGTCGCAATGTACAAGTGCGTCCTTCTCTTTTTCATATTCACTCGAATACTTTCGAAATGGTAGATGTTGATTTTCCTCGCAGGCAATCATCATATTTTTCGGGGTTTTCTTCTTTAAAGTCCATTCCTCTAACTGCACTGGTCTTCAGCATTTTTAGAATTTTGTCTTTTCCGACATGCATTAATCTTCTGTGCTATAAGTTGAGGTCGATTTTATTGGATATCTTTTCGATCAAGTAAAATTTTGCTAGTTTCTCATCTTTTGGATTCCAAGGAGTTGTGCCGACCAAACGGTATAGTGGTTAGCGTGCTAGCTTCTAGACCGCGAGGTTGCGGGTTCGAGTCCCGTGTTTGGCATGGGTGTTTGTAAATGTATGTTGGCTTGTCTAATGACGAATGTTTCGACGCATTATAGCCCTCGTGTTGCTGACGGCGCCAGATAAATCTGAAAACAACCAATCCAAGGAGTTGTTTTTAGGGCGTACAGTCTATTTCTTTTCTCAACTGAGGCAAGTAACTTCCCTGAATCGCATAGAATGACACATCCTTTCTGGTCAAAAATTACTTTTCGTTAATGGTCAGTCACCTGCTTTACGGACAAAACACTGTTTTATACTTGGCATGCACCTCTTGGAGGATAATGCACCTCTTGCAATTAATTTATCTGCTCCTCTTTTAAAGACTAAAATCTGAGCTGCAATTGTACCTTTTCCGTTGGCTTGAACAGATGTTCCATAAGCAACTGTAATTCTTCTAACGCTAGTTGTCCTTTCCAAGTTCATAAAATAATTCGGGTTCGCAGTCAAATGATGCGTTGCTCCGGAGTTTATAATCCATGTGAGCGATACATTCTGGTCAAAGTCCACACAATCTGCTGAGGAATAAAAAATTTATTTCTTTTGGTCTTTCCGTGACTCGTTTCTGTGTTGCCTGTTCTTGAAACATTGAGTCGCATAATGTCCTTTGAAGCCGCAGTTAAAGCATATCTTATTAGATTTATTCATACTTTTCTTCAATTTAGATGACATGTTTACTTGCTTGAATGATTTTTTAAATGTCCTCGCACTAGTCATAGCAGTCGCACTTCCATTCGAAATTGATCCCTTTCGCCACTCCGCTTCTGCTATTAGTCGCCGTTTAACGGCTGCACTTGTAAACTCAGTTTGCGGTAGGTTGCATATTGCAAATGCACTAGCATTTGCAATATGCAACCTACCGCAAACTGATACACCGCACATAAGAGTCCACTTTCTGATAGTCTACATAAGATTACCCATCGCTAAATAATTTTCAATTTTATCTCCTACAGCAGAAAGCTCAGTTATAACTTGATTAATCTTGCCTAAGTATGGCCGACCAGACGGTATAGTGGTTAGCGTGCTGGCTTCTAGACCGCGAGGTTGCGGGTTCGAGTCCCGTGTAGGCATGGGTGTTTGTAAATGTATGTTGGTTTGTTAAATGACGAAATGTTTCGGCGCATTATAGCCCTCGTGTTGCTGACGGCGCCAGATAATCTGAATACAACCAACCTTGCCTAAGTATGAATCCATGCTGGTGCGTTCTTCAAGCTTTTCGCAATAAACTTGACGACGCAATTGTATGATACGAAATTTACTGTCAGTTGGTGCGTAAAGTTTTTCCAAGTTCTTTATCTCGGGAATTTAGATGCCGCAAGTGTAGCTGTTGTTCATCTTCAATATTTAAATATATTTTCGCTAAAGATTTACTTTGACGCAAGTCGTATTTTCTAACAGCTTCTTCATCTGTTTTTGGTGGTCGAGTTTCACCCGGATATACTGTAGTCCACAGTTATTTTTCATCAACAACAATTTCATTTGGTATTTTCAAGATGCATAATTACTTTCGTTGAGTTTACAGATTAAAGTTGCATTCACCACTGTATTTTCCATGTTCTGATTGAACTTCGATATACCAGTATATTAAACGAACGTTCAGTCAATTTACTTTCCGTAAACAAACGCTGCTTACTGTAAATTAAGTCTGGGTTATTACTCGCTTTTGGGGGAGTCCTGGGCCCATAACCTTTGTAGACAAATGAATTTAGTTTATAAGCATTTGTCATAAATTAATACAGCGATATTCAAAATACAACTACAGCTCGTAGGAGAAAATAATCAGTCCAGATATTCAATCAATCATCTGTAGTCCAGCATTACTACATCGCGCTATTAACAGCAGCATGTCCAAGATAGTTCTGTCCAGTCTTCTGTTTTGCAATGCTGGTTATATACAGTTCTACAGACTTGCACATGCGCAGATCCTTGGTACACCTACAAGTCTGACGTAAGGCAATAGAAACGTGTGAAAAAGCGATCTTTAAGTGATATTGAAGGACCCCAAAACTTGATATAATGCCTTCTTGTAGATAACGAATCTATACGTCAAATTTCAGCGTGATTGGATGACGGCAAGTTGGTTTATTCGTATTTCAAAACGGTAATAAAAACGTGGATAAAATTAGTGATTGACAGCCCAAAACTTGATATAATGCATTCTTATCAACAATGAATCTGTCAAGTTTCAGCGCGTTTGGTTTATTTGTATCCCGAAGATAGAAGAAAGTGTAAAATCGGCCTTTTACTGATAATGACCACGTCCAAGACTTGATAGATTGCATTTTCATCGGCATCGAATCTATCTGTCAAGTTTCAGACCTTTTGTTGTTTTGAAGGAACACATCCACAGATATTGATGCCCAAAAATTAAACGTTAGGTCTATGGGACAAGAGCAAACAGGCTTTCTCTCTTAAGGTATTTTCCTACGTTTAGGGAGAGAAAAAAAAAAGGAAAAAAAAAACTTAAAAAAAATTTTGATAAAGTGTCATTTTATATTTAGTGCTGCTATAGATTAGAGTAATATAGTAATAGAATGAAAAAATTTCAAATATTTTGTCATTTCACAAAAACTAATTTTACATGAAATTTCGATGAAATATTTCAAAAACTCGAAAAAAGATAAATAGAAAACTATTAAGTTTTTTTAGGAAAAGAATGTATAAATAAGGTACATGCATATAAATCTAGGGCATATACTACAATTAAAAAATGTATTCACAAAAAGTTTTTTTTATAGATAATCAAATAATGAGTGAATGATTTTCGACAATTTTTCTTAGTTTAAATTCAAACAATAAGCTGTAAAAATAATAGTCCAATCTCATTTTTTTAGAATATGCCCGTGATAACAATCATCAAAATAAGTTCGAAACATTTTTTAGGGATTCATCAATAGCTATTAGAGTTATTTCATTTCAAGTTAGTAATATTTGCATGAAAATCAATTTTGAGAAAAACGCTTCTGAACTTTTTACATTAAATTACAATATACAATTTTAGATCAGTTCAAATTGTCCTAACTTTTGTTCTAATAAGAGTAGCGTTAAAATAAAGACAGTTTTTGAAACTTAATGATTTGGGCATAAATTATATTAGTCGGTCAATTTTCATCGAAATTTACTTTTTCAACGTAAAAAAGTACCTTTTAAATTTTTATTTCACAATTGTTTGCTACTGTATCATCTAAATAATAATAATAAAAAAAAAACTAAAAAAAAACAAAAAAAAAAACTATTTATTTACGCATCTGATATCCGAGTAGGAATTTGTCGACCAAACGGTATAGTGGTTTGCGTGCTAGCCTCTAGACCGCGAGGTTGCGGGTTCGAGTCCCATGTTAGGCATGGGTGTTTGTAAATGTATGTTGGCTTGTCTAATGACGAATGTTTCGGTGCATTATAGCCCTAGTGTGGCTGACGGCGCCAGATAATCTGAAAAAACAACCAACCGAGTAGGAATTTTATTTGATTTTGACCGTACCCCCGTACTTAAAAAGGATTTGAGTATTTACAATTTTTAATCAAACTGTTTTTACAAAATAGGGACTCCATCATCCAAATTCTTCATTTGCAATAATTGTAAAAATCTTATTTCTCATTGCAGTTTGTTGTCGAGGCATGCAATAAAACATAACCTGCTATCTACTTTATCGATCGAGTGACAAGAAAGATTTTACCATCATAGTTAGAAAAGTATTCACTATTGTTTTCAATTAAAAGCATGTTAATGTCTAACCGTTTGTTACACAACTGTCATCTTACCTTTGTATTCACTTCGGTGAACATGCTTGTGTTCTTCGTCGCTTGGCGTCGAATTTTCAACAGACTGACTAAAGGTTTAATTGTGGCCCCCTGAAAATGTTTAAGCAATGATAGTGTTAAGGTATATGTATTAAAATATTAAACATCAATACGCAAGTAGAAATTTTCAAATTTCATTTTATAAACATAACGTGGTAATGCTTACAAGATCTTGCAGGATCAAACTTCGTGCCATTCTGACTGCAGTATCTTTTTTTTTAATAAAGATATACATCATAGACGCCCCCAGGAGGGTGCAAGGAGGTGCACTTGCACCCCTCTGGCTTCTTGAAATTTTAAGAAACAAATTTTAAGAAAATTAGAGAAAAGATGAAAATTCCAAGATGAAAAGAGCAATGAGCATTTTCCCCCTATTAATTTAGTCTTTTGTTTCTTTCTATGTCATTTTTTATAGCTACTTGCGTGACTATTTTCTGGAGCTTGTTGTCTATGATTATTAAAGGCTGATGAGTAGAAGTATATTCCTTTTATTGTATAATCATTTCCTGTGCAGTTCTCAAAATTCTAGGAAAATGTTTTGTTTTTTAAGCCATCAAATATACAATCTTGAAATCTATTTTTAGAATTCAATTGAACCCATTCCAATACTGCCTTCGTGTTTCATTTTTCATTTTTTTTCATTAAATCCAAAACTTGGAAGAAATAAAAAAAGTGTTACTCTTCTGTATTTTTGAATCTTCGAGTTCCTCTATTCTAAACACTGTCTCTTAAATGCCGTGAGTTGGATGATAAAAAAAATCGTTAAAAATATATATTTTAATGATTTTATTATTTTTTTTCTCTTTAACAGGATTGCGCTTTCAAAAATATGTACCATGAATTTTTACTATTCTCAAAGAGTATAATTTATAATGCATAATTATTAATTAACATTTCTAAAAAAAATTAATGATTTTGAAAAAAATCTAGTCTTGCACCCCCTTGCAAATAATCCTGGGGGCGCCCATGGTATACAGGGTAGTGTTCAAAATTTGGTTTAACGGAAACGAAATTTTAACAAAACGCTAATGGGAAATCGAGGAATTATGTACTGCCTAAATTGCTGTCTAAATGCGTGTGATGATGAAAGGATTTGAATGAATTGGTTAATTTTAACAGCAAAATTATGTTCGCTCATTCAATTATCTGAGATTCAAAGAAATCAATTTTTGTGTTATTTACTATTTGAGCTTGCAAGTAAATACGATCTAAATAAGAGAGAAATAATATAAGATTTATGTACATCAACATACACCGTATGGTAATGTTTTAGTTAGCAAAGTATTGGAATCTGGTCTTTATTAAAGTGATGAAAAAAAAAAAAAAAAGCAATGGAGGAGTGTTCAAAATGCATAACATTCAGACATGTAATGTCCTCGAATAAGAACTTGCACTTGGCTGCTTTTTTCTCTATTAGCAATTAAGAATTTACTTGTGAGAGAAAGCTAAAAATCTTCAATCATTAATATTTTCCTTTCCAATTAAAACTTTGAGTTGTCACTGAATGAGCATCAAAATGAGCTTTGTGGATATTGCTATAAGCATTAATAATGTCATAAGTATTGAATCAAATTTTTCTGTAGATAATGTACCTTTCAAAATATTGTATTGGGAATTTGAGTAAGATTTATAAACACTTCTAATTATGCCAATCATATGTTTATCAATAATTCTGTGCACAATCTATGTCAATAAACGTATCTTGTAATCTATGTCACTGATTGAGTCTATGTCTCTGTATGAATCTATATCACGATATATGCTACTGTATGAACCTATATAATTGCATGAATCTACGTAAATAAATGTATGTCACTGTTTGAGTATGACATTGCATGAATCTATGTTATAATTTATGTCACTTTATAAATCTATGTCACGCGTTGAATAAATATTACTTTATGAATCTATATCACTCTATAAATCCATGTCACAATGCATGTCACTAAATGAGTCTATATCACTGTAAGAATCTGTTTTAATCTATGACTATATTGCGGTATGAATCTAAGTCACAATCTGTATCTATCTTTGAATCAGTGTCTTTTATGGATCTATGTCCTGTTTGAGTCTATGTCAATGCAAAAATCTATGGCACTGTATGAGTCTATGTCTCTGTATGAATCTATATCACGATATATGCTACTGTATGAACCTATATAATTGCATGAATCTACGTAAATAAATGTATGTCACTGTTTGAGTATGACATTGCATGAATCTATGTTATAATTTATGTCACTTTATAAATCTATGTCACGCGTTGAATAAATATTACTTTATGAATCTATATCACTCTATAAATCCATGTCACAATGCATGTCACTAAATGAGTCTATATCACTGTAAGAATCTGTTTTAATCTATGACTATATTGCGGTATGAATCTAAGTCACAATCTGTATCTATCTTTGAATCAGTGTCTTTTATGGATCTATGTCCTGTTTGAGTCTATGTCAATGCAAAAATCTATGGCACTGTATGAGTCTATGTAGTTGTATCAATATAAGTTCCAATCCATGCTAGTCTATAATTATGTGAGTGTATGAATCTATGTCACAATCTATGTCACTTACTTGTACGAAGACTGTGAAGAGTATGATGAAGAGAGTTGCGGTTGTGAAAAGATTTTTGTGCTCGATGTCGTCTAACATGATGACCAGAGAAAAAGCCACTGCACCCCGAAGTCCACCATATGCCTGTGGTTGGTTGAAAATATCACTTGTTACTGTCATTTATCAACAATAAATCATTAAATAAAACACGTGTTATTAGGTTAGAATGGAAACCTTTGTATGGGAATGCAATAAAGAGTGAAATATGATAGGTATGGAACTATTTCACGCAATAAGACTGATTGTTTTGGATTTGTGCAAGGGCTAAACTTAGGACAAGAAGAATACAATGATCTTGCATTAAAGTATCTAGGTTTTCTATCATTTCAGATTTAAATTCGGGGACAATCCAACTTGAGAGAAAAGGTAAAAATTCCTCATTTAAAAAAAATTGTAGTTAATGTCAAGTATAGCGCTCTAGAGGGAACAAAATCCGATATAACCAACAAGCCATGGAAGTAGATATATTGTTAGTAAAATAAATTATTCACACAAAATAATCCAAAACCGGGTTCGTTATATCCGTATTCGTTACGTGTGACAGAGCTTTGGGTTGCAGTTTACATTTGCAGGTTACATTTGAAGAGAATGAATTAGGGGAGTAAATTATTTAAAAAAAATCTTCATTTCAGAAGGATACAATTTTCTGTTAAATTAATTTTCTAATATTCTTTTAAAACATTAGTTTTTCGGATTTGTATGTAATATTTTGCATTTTCATGGGATGAATGACTAATTTATTGTATTCGCGTAAACAGTCCATATAAATAAAAAAAAATTGTTTCTAATTTTATAATAATTGATTTAACACATTTTTTACTATTAGACTATGTTTTTGAGTTTCAAATTAATTTTGTAAATAAATATTATATAATAATATTCATAATTTCAAAATGATTAAGCTACATAAAAAATAATAACAAAAATACTACATGAATAAAATATAAGCAATGTACAAAAGAAGTTTTTGTACCTGAGCAGAAGTTATACACACATTATATCCAAAATAGGTATCTTTAAAAATATATTTAGACTAACCATTATGAATTGTTCCTCTTCATTAATGCAGTGGGTTCTTTCGAGTTTATTGGCGCAGAATGTCAAGAAAAACACACCTGTAAATATTTAAATCGTGCCTTTTCAGAGTGTAAATCAACTATTCTTAAAATTTCATTAATCAGCAACTTTCTAGTTACTATAGCTTCTTCCACATTTTATTTTAGTCGTCTATTTAGATGCTATAAGCAACCTGGTAATATTTGCTTGAAAATATTATTTTATGTATCTTACGTATTCGTATTCATAATAAACGCAAGATAGTACTTATTGAGTAGGATATTGTTAAAAATCTTTGCTCTCCGAAAATTATGACACAGCTTTTACAAAATAAAACTAATAATTTATTCTTCGTCTCAGAGGCTCACAAAACTTCTTTAAACAACAATGAACTCGCTATCAAGATTTAACAAGTTTCAGTGCGCACAACTTCAGACGCTGCGATAATCCAGACTCAGGAAAATTAACTCAGAACTCTTTCCAACACACTTCTACACCTCCAACTGACTCTAATTCTACTCCTTGGTATCTTTTATATCTTCGCAAGTGAACTTTTCCGATAAGTCCAGAGCAAACGATCTGGTGATTATAACGCACTGGAAAACATTTCAAAATTTCGCGATTCACTCGGCTATTGTCAACTTTTTCTAGTCTGTATTATCACTGCTAACAAATAAATTTAAGAAAATAGAACTTTAAAATGAAATATGCACACTATTTACAATACATAAAAATTGCGTAATCCATTACTTTTTTTCATTTATAACTTTTTTCTGAATAATTTTATAAACTATAACAACCTTTGACCATTGTTTTACAAATGAATTCAACAGATTATTTAATATCGATCCTTTCGTTGAACAGACAATATCATCATATCTATAAGTTTTAATTAATAGTAATAGGTTAAGAGGATACTCACTGGCGAATCTGACTAACAGGCATAGTCCAGTTGACCATAGGACGAAGCTGGTGTGCCATACATGCTGGTCATCCACCAGCACCATACCCAGGAAAAGGAAGATAACGGTATCACAAACCGCACTGAAAGCAGAGAAGGAAGAGTGTTTTTTATATGGAAAAGAATAGTCCTTACCAGTCATATACCGTTAATTTTATTTGTTCACGAAGTCAGTATTTGACAAAATATAGCTACGATTTTTTAGATTTCAGTAAAAGGACCGTTCTTACGTACGAACACCGTTATTCTTCTAATGTATTTTGTAAATTTAAAACATCGTAAGTATTTTTTTCCAATTTGCCATCATGCCTATAATACAGGGTGAGTACAAATTATGGACCCGATTCATATTTTCGAAATTGCTGCACATACTACAATAAGTGATACATGAATGTAAAGAGAAATATACCAAGTTTTTTTCAGTTACAAATGTTCGATGTGTGACCCTATTGTTATACGGCATACGTCCTATCTGTAATCCAGTTCGTTCCAAACATTTTGAAGCATCATCATTTGTAATGTTGCACAAATGCGTTCTTTAAGTTCTGGCAGTATTTTTGGAAAAGGTGGTATATAAACAATGTCAAACCAGGAGCTTCTAAACCGATGGAAAGGGTGTGCGGTGTGACGTGGATTTACCCTTAATCACATGGCCATCAAGATCTCCAGACCTAACACCATGTGATTTCTTTTTGTGGGGTTACGTCAAAGACATTCTTTATGTACCACCTATGCCAAAAACACTGCTAGAACTTAAAGAACGCATTTGTGCAACATTACGAATGATGCTGCTACAAAATGTATGGAACGAACTGGAATATAGATAGGAAGTATGCCTTGTAACAAAGAGGGTCACACATCGAACATTTGTAACTGAAAAAAAAAAAAAAAACTTTGTATATTTCTCTTTGCATTCATGTATCACTTATGCAGTAAATTCGAAAATATGATTTTTTAAAATCAGGTCCATCATTTGTTCTCAGCCTGTATTTTGATCTGCTTTATTTTATAGGCAGTAATTACTTATAATGGGGATGGGAGGGTAAACTTACTCGCCCAAAATCTCTATCTCACGAAAATTATAATAAATTCGTTAAATTCATATTTAACTCGTTTCTTTAACATTGTCTTTGAAAAATCTATTTAAGTGTATATTTTAAATTTCAAACGCATTAAATTAATACAAACTGTATAAAAAATTGTTGCTTGCATATTTAGTTCAAAAATTCTATTATAATCCATATTTCGTGTATCCAAACCCGTGAAATTTTTATTTTTAAAGTAATTCTTGCACTAAACGTAATTGCCCTCATATTTACTTTATCAAATCTCGTTAAATCCATTTTTAGTTTAACAAAATTTGTTGAATATGTTTTTAGTGTAACTAAACTTGTTAAAGCCAAATATATGGTGTCCAAA
Source organism: Linyphia triangularis (assembly GCA_963978545.1). NCBI lineage: Eukaryota > Metazoa > Arthropoda > Arachnida > Araneae > Linyphiidae > Linyphia > Linyphia triangularis. Next base: position 61,259,998 of record OZ021729.1, read on the forward strand.
TACAGTAAATTCATATTTACTCGGCCAAAACTCGTTAAATAGAGATAGTTTTCCTAATTCTATAAAAACGTAGCTATGAATGAACCCACTGTTAGTGTGGATAAAGTTTTCAAATTAACTTTCTAAGATAAAGTAATCATATTTTTTTTGCACTATGTAAAATTACATTGACAGCTCTTGGAGTGTTACAAATTTAACTACCCAGTTACACTTCCTGTAATAATATAGCTTTGAAAAATTAGAAGAATTAAAATCTTACCTGACCATTTTAGTGAAGTACTTGACAGTGGTGTTTGATTTGTCAGAAATATTTTTAGAGGCGTAGTGGGCTTGCACTATACCGCAACCAATGATGCTAAATGATAAAAAAAAAAGAAGAAAAAAAAGATTATATAGAATATATTCAGACATTGTCTTTATAAATAAAGCACCAACAATTTCTATATTGCTCCACGTTCTTTAATTGATCTAAAAAAGTAAATCCCCTCACTTTTACTACTACCTTTTATTACTTGGATTGTGCCATTATTATTGCCAATTCATAAAAGTCAGGTATGATTAACGAATCTTTTAGGAAACTAAAATAATTTTGCAATGACGAACTATGCTCTTTAAGATAAACTTTCATATATTTGGAATTTTCGTTTCAATTTAGAACAGTTAGACGTTTTAAAAAAATACTTTAGTTTCGTATATTCTCTCATAAGGATACATTTTTGTGTATTTGCCTATTTGTCCATTGATTGTTAATATGCATCTTATATTATTTCAAAGAGTACAATCGAAGTTGTATCTACAAGGCATAATGTGATATATTTTTAGAATTAAGTTACGTATCATTACGGATAGGAATCAATGAAGAAAGAAAGAAAAAAAAATGTTTTAAGTTAAAGTTGATAGAAGGTAGAAAAGTGAGACTACTCACAATAAATGTAGCTTCTAGGTCTCTGTCAATATTTATTCTTGAATGCAAGATGTCGTAACATAAACGATATTTTTAAACTTAAATAGCAATTTCAGTTCGAGGAAGAATTAAATATAAAGTTCATAATCTATAAAAGGGTTCGAGCATTTTATATTAGTTGTGAACGCTTGAATTGATGCCATCTCTAACAAAAGTAGTTGCGTTTCCCTACTGATGCGAATTAAGAAGTGAATGCCAGCTTAAATAAGACGTCTTTTTAAGAAAGTCATGATAACTTAAGGCAGATGTGACATTTTTTTTTATAAACAAAAGAAATTAGTCCATATTATAAGTATGTAGTTAATTCAAAGTACATTTGAGTTCATTGAATTGGAATATTTCAATCTGTAAAAGCTCATTTTCGGCTAATCGTCAATCTGTGCTAAGCAGCCAAATTTCAGTAAAAGTCAGGTTGTTAATTTAAAGTACTTTTGATTTCGTTCACTTGCAATGTTTCAATCTGTAAAAGCTGTTTTTCTATTAGTCCACAATCTGTGTTGAAAAGTCAAACTTCAGTAAAAGTCTGGTAGTTGTTAATACAGTCAAACCCCGTTAACGTGAAATCGCTTAACATGAAATCCCGTTTAACGCGAAGTAAAAGCAGTTCTTTGTACTTAAAACTTAACGTTAATTTATTCGTTTAAAATGAAATTCAAATAACGCGAATAATTTCGGCAGCCCCATCTATTTCGCGTTAACGGGGATTGACCGTATAAAGAAGGTTCGAATTTAACCTTATTTTAACTTGTAAAAACTACTTTCCAACTAACCTATAACCAGTACTAAAAAGCCAAATTTATAAAATAAATAAAATTAAAGGTTAAGTAATTGTTGATTCAAAGTATATTTGAAATCGTTTACAGGTTGATTAAAAAATAATGTGATCAATTTTAAAATATCATAAATTTTTATTGAATGAAGTTATTTACATGAAATTTTCAATGTGGTTTGCACAGTACATTTTACGTTAACGCTTAGACTAAGCCAAGAGAGTTTTTCGACCATTTTTGGGGGTACTTCCTTTTTAATTGCTTTTTGAAGCCCTTGAAGGGTTCTTACTTTACGTCTATTTAAATGATTTTTTAAGAATCCCCATAAAAAATAATCGCAAGGAGCACAGTCAGCTTGAGAGGACATTTCTATCAATACCCATAACACTTGGCGGTCAACATGACTTTTTCAAAACAGCTGCGTCTTTGCGACGCTTTTCGCGTGAAATATATTGTTGCGTGGCTGGGTTCGAAAGACTTGAAGACAAAGCAGATCAAAACTTGCAGAAATTTATTCCGATATAACTCTTCGCAGATTCTCTTACAACTCCAGAACTTCTCGTTCTAATAGACTCAATACAGCTCTTTACACGACAATAGAGCACAACAGCAGTTAAAAACTTGATATACAACTGCTAAAATCGCCGCAAAAGACAATGCAATACAGTTCGCTTTTAGAACTACTCTGAATGCTCACTGAGAGACAACCAACTCAGTAGCTCAACTAACTCTCCCGCTCTCTTGGCCGGCCTTATATAGGAAAGGCGAAATTTCCAGAGATAGAAATTTGGAGAACTTTTCAGATCGTAGTCGAAAAGCCCTATACAGGTACATATGGACCGAAAATGTCGCCAAATGGTCGCCAAAACCTCTCGCCAATTTGGCGAGATTGCCATTTACCATAATGTTAAATGACCTGATCCTTGTAAAACTCGTTTTCCAGCATGATCCCTGTAGAACTCGTTTTCAAGCATTAAGAGACGCATTGCAGGAAAGCGAAAACAAAGAACTCTTGCACTGCCTTATGCGAAGTGTACATGAATTTTTCTTTTACATAATTAATACAACGACATTGTATATTTACAAATATACAGAAATTCGTAACAATATTGGTCTTCGTTTTGCCAGTTGTGGATGACAGATGAAACAGTGCATCATCCGGAGTTATCCATGTTTTGTATCTACCTTCGAGTAACATTAAATACAGAGGCCAAGAACGTTTTCTTCGTTTTACTACGGTCTTTGCAGATATTTGATGACAGACTGGTTTATTCACTTTTTTATAGCCAATTTTCAATATCTGAAGACAAATTGTCGATTGCGATACCTGTAGTTTCTTTGCTAAAGTTCTTTGAGGCAGAGGATTTTCTACAGCCATTAGTCTTTTCAGCTTCTTTTCAACAAGAACTTCCTTTCGTCCACGCTTTTTTTCTGGAGCTTTTGATTGCCAGCCAAGTGTAATTTCTTTTCGAAGTTTAGATAGTAATCCATTAGGTTGTTTTCAGATTATCTGGCGCTGTCAGCAACACGAGGGTTATAATGCGCCGAGTAATCCATTAGAAAAATGTCTTTTTTGATTTTTAAATGCTCTATTTATAACAGAATTTGAGCAATCATCCTTCAAAAGCCTTAACATTTTGTTTCGGGTTTGAGGATCTAATTTCGGAGACACAATTTAATCCCACTAATATAAATAGTTAGATTGGTAATTTAAACGTTTCATTTTTAAAATAAAACTGGTAGTAAAGCGATTAAAATGTACCATAAATAGTTATATGCTTTTAAAATTGGTCACACTAATTTTTAATCAACCTCTAATTGCAATATTTCAATCTGTAAAAGCCCTTTTTCTACATGTTTCTAATCTGTGCTAAAAAAACCTAACTTTTGTAAAAGGTTGTTGCTAGTTCAAAGTGCCTTTGAGTTCGCTTATTTGCAATATTTCAATCTGTAAAAGCTCTTTTTCTACTAGTTCATAATTTGTGTTGAAAAACCAAACTTCAGTAAACGGTTATTGTTAATTCAAAGTACCTTTGTGTTCGCTTGCTTACAATATTTTTTTTATCTGTAAAAGCTCTTTCTCTACTAGTTCACAATCTGTGCTAAAAAGCAAACTTCACTAAATGTCAGATAGATAATTTAACTTTTATTAAATTTGTTTGCTTTCAAATGTAAGTCAGCGGAAACATTTTACTAATAAACTATTTGCGATAGAAAGCCATATATTTAAATAAAAATAGGGTCATCATTAATTGGACTTTGCGTTTTCAAATTTTAGTATTTCCAGCAACCTGTTTTTGCAGATCCTCTCACCATGACAAAATATACTTTGAAACTTTTAACTCAGTAGATATCTAAGCTTTAATTGTATTATAGAAGCTGTTTTTTTACTATGAAACTACTCACGCCAAAGTTAAATTTTAAGTAATGTGAGATTATCGTTAATTTGAATAAATATTGAATTCGTTAAAATGCATTATTAAAATAAAAGCATATTTTTTTATTTTTTTTAAAGGATATCTGTTATGTTTTATCGTTTAGGTTCGGTCACTTAACATTATCAGTTATGTTAGTCACTTAATTTGAATACCATGAAATTACTCTTTTACTTTCAATTACCCAAATATCCAACATAGGGTATTACAAATACTTTTTCTGGTCCATTTTTTGTGTGCATATCTCCACGTTTCAGAACATTCTGATTTCAAAAAAGTGGTATAGAAAAAATGTCTGTCTGTGTGTACGTGGTCAGCATAACTTCCGAAAGAATAGATTAACGATGTTCAAATTTGATGCAAGGGTTAGTGGTGACCACGAGACCTACTATTAACGTTTTCGTCAAAATTAAGCATGCGCATAAGGTAGCTACCATTGAAAAAATCATATTTTTCAATGATTGCTAAAAAACGGCTCCAACGATTTTGATAAAAATCGCTGTGCTAATGCCTCCTAAGGTGTTTTAAACATCCCCACCTCCGAAATTCACGTAAAAATGCTTTTATGGTGTAAAAAATTGATAAACGAATGCCTTTAACACAGAGTTCTCTACCCTTGAGCATCGCCCATCAAAGGATTTCTTCTATTTCACATACAAGATAGGATAATATAATGTTTTTCGAATAACATATAGCAAATTTTACCATTTTGGCGAATTTTTTTTGGCCCTTGTAAAAATTATTGCCAAAAATATCGCCAAACTAGCTATTTTTATTTAAATGAAGGAAAATATGAAAACTTTAAATAACACCATTCCATGTCAAATTTGAATGCAATTACCAGTATTATAGTGTAATTGAAAGTTGTGCGATGTTCCACACCCCTAGTTTTATAGACAGTTGACAGTTTTCTGAAGATTTTTTTTAAGCAAATGAGTACATTACAATTTCGGTTGGTTCAACGAAATAAAATACCTCCTTTAAACAATAAAGTAATATATTTGGCTTGGAGAATTTTATTATAAAAATACTAAGTGGTTATTGTTAATGTTCGAATATCTAAATTAAATGCAACTTGGAGTTGAAAAGGCCAAAAGGGAAAATAATTTTGTTCAGATGCTTTCAAAAGAGAAATGTTTTTTAAAAAGAAGATATTTTGTTGTCATTAAAATATTGTAAAAACTTTTTTTTTTGGTCACTTAATCTCGTTCCCTTGGATTGTTTTTAAATCCAATTATTAAGTTTCTACTTATCTCTTTAAGGATAAGTCAATATCAACTACCTTTGTACAGAATGATCTGTTTATAGTCTACAGAAATCAACAGATTTTTATAAAACTTTTATACTTACAATAGAAATAATGAAGAAATTATCTTTAAACAATAAATTATTTCATGTAAATAACAGTAGAGAAAAAAAAATAGTTACATTATTAAAAATATCGCTTCAAAGACGGCCGTTACAATGGATCGTTTTCTTTCTTTTTCAAACCTTTTATATGAACTTATATTTTGTTTGCGGCAAGAAATATTATGGGATTAATCAACCCACTTGCCATGATCCAATCAATCTGAAATTTGGCAGAGAGATTCTTTGTCGATGATAATATATTCTATCAAGATTTGGGAGTCATAAAAGTTTTAGTTAACGTCACGGAATCGATGGTTTTCTTCGTAGTTGTTTAACACTATGAAAAGTCAATTTGAGTTCAAAATGGCTTAAATTAGTTGCAATTATACATTAAAATGGACAATGCAAATACATGATTTATGATAATAACTTTGTTTTTATGGGTTATTATTTGTCTAAAAATTTTTTTTCAACCGTTTTGTATGCAATATTAATTTCTATCTGAATCCTGGAATCTTCGTATTTCAATCTGGTAGAGAAAATTTGATCTGCTGTTTTTTTAGGTAAGGTTTTCTCAATGGTATATTAAATAAATTTCTTGAAGATTTGTATAAAACAAGCTCTACATGACAGAAATCAGCACCATTTTTAACTATCATCTACTGCAGGGCTTCACATCTTACTTTGTGATCACGTGTATAGCTTAAGCAGGCAACACTGTGCTTCCACGCTCTATGCACGTGATATTTATGTCAAAGAGCAAACTCTGCATCCCGCGATTGCCAAAGAGATGTTCGTTCCTTCCTTCTGAATTTCCCTTTGTTGTAAATATTGCGCCCTAGTTATCATTAATTTACTTATGGAGTCAGATCATCTCTCACCAAAGCAACCTTCCTAACAAAGCTACTTTGCACTACTCTGTATATTAACAAGCAATTTATTTTAATGAAACATTTGCACTTTATTTTGCAAATGTAATATTTACGAACCCAGGTAGTAATCAGGTAGTATTAGCCAATGTTAGAAACAGGTGTTCTGAAAGATTGACCAATTCTGGCTGAAACTCTAGCATTGTCCAAAATACACGATTTTTTAAAAACTAAACACGGTAAAAACACCAACAAACATATTATTTTACCTTCCATCACGTTTTATAAAGAACATATTTTAATTTTAAAACTGTGCATCAATATTCCAAAATGTCCAGTATATTTTGGACGAGATTGTCCAACGGTCGATTTATAACGTTCCACATCGGGATTAGTCAATGTCAGCCAACATTGGCTAAAGTTATTGTGCTATTGGGGAAGTACCATTTATTTTACAATGATGAAACGCATAAATATGTATTCAAAATTACATTTGGGAGTAGATTTATTTCAGATAATACAAGTAATTGTGGGAATATTTTAGTAGTTTGTGAATCACTTATAAACAATTTAATAATCTTAGTCATATAATTTTATTGTATCAACAATTTTTCTTTTTGATGCACTTACCTTATAATGCCAGAGAAATGTACCATTTCAGCCAGTAAGTAGGACAAGTAGGCAACCCCCAACATAGCAAGTGGTTCGACCACTGAAATTATAAGGGGAATTTAGTATACTTTGAACTTGATAGGTAAGAATTTATTTTACAAAATTTTCATGCATTATGCATGTAAATTTCATCCATAATACTATTAATGTAGAAAAAGGAAGAACAAAACGTGTTGAAGAAATTTAATTAAAAAATCATTTGGAGCATTGAATTGAGACCTATTGATGTTTCAAAAAACTATTCTTTTGACTTTGGTTGTAATTTATAAGTCGAGTAGTTATAATAGATTTAAAAATTGTCTTAGTTGATGTTGTAGAATGATTCAAATCAATTTGCACTATACCATTTAATAAAAGTTATTTCAAATAAAGTTAAAATCTTCTTTTAGTTGCAATGAAAAAAGAAACGCATATAATTTTCGAGAGTGATCCATTCGGAAACTAGAAAAAACAACCTATTGTAGAATAAAATACTTCTAGAAAAGCAGGTATAGTAGTGAATATTTTCTGGAAATATCGCAAATGTAACCAATAAATATTTGTCTGAATGAGCAATTTAAACAAGTTAGTCTTCAATCATTTTATTTAGAGTGTAAAACTTAATATTAAAAAAAGCTTAACTAAAAGTTCAAAGCACTGCCAAAGCTTAAAAGTAAATGAACTACTTCCAGTATAACTTTAATAACTTCCTTTGAAATTGGACGCTGATTGGCTATTTCAAATAAAATAGTAAAATTGATTAAACATAAACTAAATTGAGAGTGTGCCTACTGCATTTAATGAAGTTTTTTTTTGTAAATATATACTCTAATTAAAACACTAATTTATTTTTTAGCAAAAATGAGGAGACATAAACTGGGAAAGAATGTCGTATATCTAGCATAGCTTAGTTAATATTTGACTAAGTTAAATATGACTATGTCACCTCTCACGTCTTCTGTATGCTTAGTTATAAGTGCGGTTACTATGCCCATCAGAATTCCAATAGCCAAGCCACCAAGACTCACACACAAGAAGGCAGCTATGCCGAGAGCTATCTAAAAACATGAAAACAAGTTACATTATTATTATCATTTGAAGAACTTTCTACTTACGTTACAGTTTCTGTTCTCCTGATGACAATTACTCATTTTTAAAAAAATATTATTATACGTATGTAATGATTTTGCAACACGTCTCCCTATAATTTCTATCGATGTTCATTTAATTCTTAATTTATTTTTAAAATACAGTCATCCAAGAGTTGAAATCATTCTTATATAATCAAGACTCCATTAATTTTCCCGCCTTCATTAAAATTCGCTGATCCGTTTTTGTTCTCAGACATGTGTTTCCCTAACATAAGGATGAACTTTTAATTTTTCCCTTTTTAATATTAAAGATCCACAGACCCGTGACGTCAACCTTTCCTCACGCGCCAGTAATCCCTTTTCCCTCACACTCTATCCCTGTCCTCTATGTGAACTAGACACGCGGTGCTGTATTTTCCTTATAAACTGCGTACATAGCTTCCTGAACAAGGACTGACTCGTTAATATTTTCCGCGATTGCTTCCAAGTTCTGATGAGTCTTCTCTGGTCTCCTTACATGTGTATGTCACCAGAATTGCACAATATACTCGAATAATATAACCCATTAAAACAAAGTTTTTAATATAAATCCTTTATATGCACTGCCTATTTTTAGATTCATTAACATAGCGCCTTTTCTGTTGTCAGCGTGTTCTTGGTGTTTGCACTTTAATTTTAAATATAAAAAACACCTCTAACAGCAAAATATGCTGCAAAATACTTTTAAAAATTTATTCATTAAAAAAGAATGTGAATTTATGCACTCATATTCAAATATCTTTGTTTCTATTCTGATTAAAACAACTTTATTATTTATTTATTAAAATAGTTTTGGCAAAAGAAACGAGTTTCATCAATGATCGTATAAATCCAGCGAGATATAAAAATACATAATCAGCCCATTACCATGTTTTATATTTTGTCTTAAAGTATTTCTAATATTTTTGCTAATTTTAATGAATTCAAAAGTAGACGATTCTAAATCCAAATTTAGTGATTTTTGTCTTATTTCAGATTATGTTTTACAACTTTTCTTGTATCGATACATAATATCACGACTCACTCAAACTGTGGAATATTTAGTGGGAGTCAAAGGGTTATATAGCGAGCCCAAAGAGAGTATGATTGATTTTTTTGCCTCTTCTATTAAGTTGACCAACTGTGACTTAAGATGTTTTGTTTTGAGGTAATAATTATAAAATTAATGTGCAGTAATAAATAATTACTTTTCCATTAATAAGTTTTTTAATTAATAAGTTGACCAACTGTGACTTAAGATGTTTTGTTTTGAGGTAATAATTATAAAATTAATGTCCATTAATAAGTTTTTTCGCCAAAAATTAAAAATTTCCTGCAATGGTTAGTACTTTATAAAAGTATATCTCACAATGTAATCTTACCTGTTCAGCTGTGATGTATTCTGCTTTCGAGAAACTTACCATCATCATGTAGAGTACGATGGTAACTGCGTCTAGATACAAGATACAAAACCAATTCATCAATAATAAAGAATGTGTTGAATATTGTTAGCGGTTAAAACATTAAGAAGAAATTAAGGTTTCGAGAATCATGCACGGTTATCCTGTGGTGCTCTTACAGGTATAAAAATATATGTAATTATGAAAAATTTCACTTAATAGTTAACATTGTTTTATATTTTATCTGTCCGATTAGAGCATCTCGTATTGTGATTTGTTGATCACAAGTTTTCACCATCAAGCTTTCACATCACATCGATGTTTGACAAAAAGTTTTTTGCTAAATATCATTTTAACGATTCTTTTAAGATTTCGTTACATAACGAAATGCAACACATTTCGTACATAATATAACCACCCACGGAATCAGTATGGTAATCATAACTTCTCCAAATTTGTGAAGTACTCAAATGTAATAACCATTCTCTATTCCTCTAAATCAATCATTTAACTGCCCTCCTTCAATCTATCAACGTACAACAAATCTGTACTCCTTGAGTTTAAAGGCGTATTAGAACCAGCGTGGTATATAATATTATAGGACATAAAATGAATTATATTTCCTCTTAAAATGAATTTTGCACTCTCAATCAATTACCATAAGGTTACGTCTTTAAAACTCTACATTTATACGTACAGGGGCAATGAAGATGGAAGGTATTTCAAAATAGTATGAAAGAAAAGCTGTTAAAAGCAATCACATGATTAATCTCTGATATCATGCTTCTTCTGAGGAGACATCAAGAACAGTTTTCTTACATACAACATTCATTAAGAACATTTTTCTTGATGTACTCCCAGAAAAAAAAGTTCACATTTAAAGCTTTGCAAATAAATAGAGAAAAATGGGGATGATCAGAGTTAAAGCATAACTCTGATGGAGTTAGGAGCTCTGTTATTAGAGTTACGCTTTAACTCCGATCATTCCCATATTTCCCTAGAAACTTAAAATTTCTATAACCGCATTTTCTCATAATAGTAAACATATGAATACATTTCATACGGTTTTGAAATCGCGCCTAAATTTTGAGATAGCTCTGTAATGAAAATTATCTTATGAGAAAGGAAATTAGAACGATAAAAGTTCATTTACCGTTGAGTAAAGACTCTCCAAATACCAAAAAATACAGATTCTTATTGACGCCAACTTCTTGAAAAATAGCCAGCACCTAAAATATGAATTAAAAATGAAACAATTAAATATCAGTAAGGAATCGAAAGAAATCAGTGATCAATTCCACTCACTGCCACTGGATCTACAGCCGATATAAGAGCACTGAATACAAGGCACTCGATCAGATGCAGCTGTATGTCGCCTACTGCTCCATACAAAGTTAGACCATACAAAGAAAGACCTGGAAAAGAAATAGGTCTGCAATTATTAAGTACACTAGCTGAATACCCGTGCTGCGCTACGAAATTTTACCATTAGCATTTTAGCGATCAAAAGACATTCACGTATTCTACATTTCAGACGTTTGCACCCATTTCGATCCCGACAAATTGATTTATCAAAATAGAAACTTTAATTTGTTGACAATTTTAACGAAATTTATAATTGTGAATACTATATTGGAAAGAGGCATTTGAATATCCCTCGTTTAGAACGTTTAATTCCCTTCGGACCCTTTTAATTACGTAATCGAGATTGAAATAGTTTACTGTGTTTATGTTTGCTCTTTGTTTTAAATTTCGAAGTAGTAGCTGTATTGGAATTGAGACATTAAAATAATCCTCGTATAGTTTCAATGTTGCGTCGACTTTTCATCCCTTAAAAATTCATTAATCGATATTGGAATAACTTATTTTTTTTTAAATTTGTCCTTTTAACATTTGCACCAAATATCAGAATTATGACTATATTGGAAGAGGAACATTCGGATATCCCTCGTTTGGAACATTTAACCCCTTTTCGACTCCATAAAGTAGGTTAATCAAGCTCGGAATAGCTTAATTTTTCTATGTTTGTCTTTGTTGACATTTGTGCCTATTTGCAGAGTTGTGACCAAATGGGAAGTGGTACAGTCGAATATCCCTCCTTTGGAAAGTTTAAACCCTTTTCCACCCCTTAAAATGGGTTAACCTATGTCGGAATAGAATGCTTTTTCTATTTTTACCATTGTTGATATTTGTGCCGATTTTCAGAGTTGTGACCAAATGGGAAGTGGGATATTCGAATGTCCCTCGTTTGGAACGTTTAACCCCTTTTCGACCCCTTAAAGCGGGTTAATCGAGATCGGAGTTGCTTACTTTTTCTATTTTTACGATTGTTGATATTTGTGCCGATTTTCAGAGTTGTGACCACATGGGAAGTGGAATATTCGAATGTCCCCCGTTTGGAACGTTTAACCCCTTTTTCGACCCCTTAAAGTGGGTTAATCGAGATCGGAGTAGCTTACTTTTTCTATTTTTACCATTGTTGATATTTGTGCCGATTTTCAGAGTTGTGACCAAATGGAAAGTGGGATATTCGAATGTCCCCCGTTTGGAACGTTTAACCCCTTTTCGACCCCTTAAAGTGGGTCAATCGAGATCGGAATAGCTTACTTTTTCTATTTTTACCATTGTTGATATTTGTGCCGATTTTCAGAGTTGTGACGAAATGGGAAGTGGGATATTCGAATGTCCCCCGTTTGGAACGTTTAACCCCTTTTCGACCCCTTAAATTGGGTTAATCGAGATCGGAGTAGCTTACTTTTTCTATTTTTACCATTGTTGATATTTGTGCCGATTTTCAGAGTTGTGACCAAATGGGAAGTGGGATATTCGAATGTCCCCCGTTTGGAACGTTTAACCCCTTTTCGACCCCTTAAAGTGGGTCAATCGAGATCGGAATAGCTTACTTTTTTCTATTTTTACCATTGTTGATATTTGTGCCGATTTTCAGAGTTGTGACGAAATGGGAAGTGGGATATTCGAATGTCCCCCGTTTGGAACGTTTAACCCCTTTTCGACCCCTTAAATTGGGTTAATCGAGATCGGAGTAGCTTCCTTTTTCTATTTTTACCATTGCTGATATTTGTGCCGATTTTCAGAGTTGTGACCAAATGGGAAGTGGGATATTCGAATGTCCCCCGTTTGGAACGTTTAACCCCTTTTCGACCCCTTAAAGTGGGTCAATCGAGATCGGAATAGCTTACTTTTTCTATTTTTACCATTGTTGATATTTGTGCCGATTTTCAGAGTTGTGACGAAATGGGAAGTGGGATATTCGAATGTCCCCCGTTTGGAACGTTTAACCCCTTTTCGACCCCTTAAATTGGGTTAATCGAGATCGGAGTAGCTTACTTTTTCTATTTTTACCATTGTTGATATTTGTGCCGATTTTCAGAGTTGTGACCAAATGGGAAGTGGGATATTCGAATGTCCCCCGTTTGGAACGTTTAACCCCTTTTCGACCCCTTAAAGTGGGTCAATCGAGATCGGAATAGCTTACTTTTTTCTATTTTTACCATTGTTGATATTTGTGCCGATTTTCAGAGTTGTGACGAAATGGGAAGTGGGATATTCGAATGTCCCCCGTTTGGAACGTTTAACCCCTTTTCGACCCCTTAAATTGGGTTAATCGAGATCGGAGTAGCTTCCTTTTTCTATTTTTACCATTGCTGATATTTGTGCCGATTTTCAGAGTTGTGACCAAATGGGAAGTGGGATATTCGAATGTCCCCCGTTTGGAACGTTTAACCCCTTTTCGACCCCTTAAAGTGGGTCAATCGAGATCGGAATAGCTTACTTTTTCTATTTTTACCATTGTTGATATTTGTGCCGATTTTCAGAGTTGTGACGAAATGGGAAGTGGGATATTCGAATGTCCCCCGTTTGGAACGTTTAACCCCTTTTCGACCCCTTAAAGTGGGTTAATCGAGATCGGAGTAGCTTACTTTTTCTATTTTTACCATTGTTGATATTTGTGCCGATTTTCAGAATTGTGAGTATGTGGGAAGTGGGAGAATTAGTGATGAGTGAGTGAGTGAGGGCTTTGCCTTATATATATAGAGATTATTACAACAAAGATGTATTTTACATCATATCATGTGATATCATATATTATATCATATACGATATCATATATCATCATATCATATCATATCATATCATATATCATATAATATATCATATAATATATCATACAATACATCATATCATATAACATATCAAATTATTAAATATGAAATTTTATGTATAGTCACTTGAAAAACTACAAAAAAAATTGAAGTGATGCAGGCAGGAAAGTTCGATAGGTGGGAGTTTCATATCATATCATATGATATATGGTATGATATATCATATTATTAAATCTGAAATTTTATGTATAGTAGCTAGAAAAACTACAACAAAAATTGAAGTAGTAAAGGCAGGAAAGTGCGATAGGTGGTAGTTTCATATCATTATATCATATCATATTATTAAATATGAAATTTCATGTATAGTCGCTTGCAAAAACTACGGAAAAAATTTGAAGTGGTGCAGCCAGGAAAGTTCGATAGTTGGGAGTTTATAGATGAGATTTGTGATTATGACGAAATGTAAAGGTTTATCTGGAAATACGTTAGACATGAAGCTTTACGTCAGAGATACGCAGTTCCAAAACGGAGGTTAGTTTTACTTACAGACTGAGAGGCGACTGCAATTTTTGGACCCCATCGAACATCATTCGTTTTTTTTTATAGAAATTAGAGAAAAGTGAGTAGATTACGAATCCACTGGTCTGCCGTGGCAAAAGTGGCCGAAATTTATCAAAAATCGACTTTTAATAAGTTGAACTGAATCCAATTGCCAAATGAGCCATAACTTGCCAAATTATCAGCATTTTTTTTTTTTAATTTGGTAACCCTCTCTCTTTAATTATCAATTAAGAAGGTTGCAGACGATTCATATATCTGGCGACGGTCTACTTGCATCTATTAAAAGGGAGCCAAGTTGGCAATAAACATTACATCATGGATGACGTAACTGATTTCGCCAATTTGGCTTACTTTTAAAAGATACATATTTTCCAAGCCAGAGATCAAAAATCGTTTGCGCTTTTTCTCATTGAAAATCAAAATGCAGAGTTGCCAGACGAAAAAGTTGTTCTATTTTTGGCAAGTTATGACATATTTGGCAATCGGATTTTAGTTCAACTCATTCCAAGTCGATTTTTTATCAGTTTCTGCCATTTTTGCCACGGCAGACCAGTGGATTCCTAATCTACTCACTTTTCTCCAATCTCTATAAAAAATTCAGAATGATGTTCGATGAGGTCCAAAAATTGCAGTTGCCTCTTGGACTATTATTAGTATGTTATGTCCCGCTGCTTTTTAATAAGAATTAAAATAGTTAATTACTATATTAAAATAACTTAGATTTTTGTATTTTAACTGTGCTAATGATTCCCCTTCCTACCTAGATGATGATGGCATGAATTACACCACTTAAAAAAAACCTAGTTAATTTCATCATATTTTCTGATTTATAACTTTTTCTGATTAAATAACATATATAGACTGTATTTTATTTTTTTTACTGAGGTATATATACTTATAATAAAATTACTTAACAATTGATATTTTAACTGTATAATAAAATGTAGTATGCAATAATTGCAATGAGTAAAAAGAGCATTTACATGGTTCGTCTACAAAAATTAAGAAATTCGTTCATACAACATATTAATTAGAAATTGAGTAAATTTTTTATGTTAATTAAAGCACGTAACCCTTTATTAGTCACACGATTTTTTTTATCTTTTAAATTATTTACTTACAATAAGCAATTAAAAATAAACAAGAACACTTACCAATTATAAAACAATTTAGAATGGTACCCTGAAAAGAAAATGAATCAATAATTAAAATAAGGGAGTAATTATTTACTTTAAATCCCATTTCACACACGAAGTTTGAAGTTTTCCACGAAAAAAAAAAAAAGGTTTCAGAAATCATACAAATGTTCTTTATCTATTAGAAAAAAACATGAAAAATATTCTCCAAATCTGAAAGAAAAAAAAAAAAAAAATTGTAAAAGGATTTATCCTGTTGTCATCTCGCGAAGAAAGGTGAAAACACGTCATCTTTTTCACTAGAATGCAAATCTTCTTTTTGTGGTTGGATTGCGGAGCCTTTTTTCTTATAAATGTGGTAGCGCCAGAGAGTAAATTTATTTAAATCCCTTTCACGACATAAATTATTTCTAAAAGTCAATTTTGTTTATTATTTATAATTATTATTTTACTTGCTTTTCATAATTATAGTTCATTAAAATAAACAATGCACACTTTAAGCATTCCATAAAAAACACTCAAACTCATGGCTAGGAAAAAAAAATGGAAGGAAACTAGTATGCAATAGGACGCCGCTACAAACTCTCTCAAAGTAATATCTTAGAAAAACGTTCATATAGAACGCGGGAAGCCTTGCCTATGTGCGCGGTGAAGATCTCCCTTCTAAGTGATAAGTTAATGTGGAGTTTAGTATAGTTTGCAGCAATAAAAAATAAATATAACAAAACGCGTACTTAAAAGTTAGATGGTACTTGTTACGCAAAATAAATAATTAGAGATCTACTATAAACCCAATTTGATAGGGAAGTGCTCGTACGTACATCTAATAAATAATTAATATACTGCAAACTTGCTTAAAATGCGCAAAAATAATTATCAAGAGAAACAAAAATTCTACAACGAAAAGGTTTCGGTAACTTGGGTTCGAATCCTAGAGCGCAAACGTTCTACCAACTCTGCTTAGAAATATAGCATACTCGATGGTGATTGTGCTAGACCGTCTGGTGACAGTTGGCAACTTGTCTGGTTGAAAAATGCAGGGTTTCTCTCATTCTAAGTTCTAATACATAGTTTCCCTTGCCTCCGAATTACTGAATGGAAAGTATTTCTACTTTAGCACTCGGACTATGGTTCAAAAAGTGTTGAGATGTTTCGGTGTATATACTAAATGTCCCTCCATGTATATACCCTAAATGTTCGGTGTCCCTCCATGTATATACTAAACTCTATCTTAACTTAACATCACTTAGACAGCAGATCTTCACCGTGCACATAGGCAATTAATCCATTTTGGCGGCGTGAAGGCACCTGGGAAGCTCAGTTCAGCAACCCTGTAGAAAACAAAAGGCTATAAAGTTTGGCGAGCATTATGCCTTCACGCCGCCAAAATGGATGAATTGTCTTTGTGCGCGATGAATATCTCCCTTCTAAGTGATGTTAAGTTAATGTGGAGTTTAGTATAGTTTGCAGCAATAAAAAATAAATATAACAAAACGCGTACTTAAAAGTTAGGTGGTACTTGTTACGCGAAATAAATAATTAGTGATCTGCTATAAACCCAATTTGATAGGGAAGTGCTCGTACGTACATCTAATAAATAATTAATATACTGCAAACTTGCTTAAAATGCGCAAAAATAATTATCAAGAGAAACAAAAATTCTACAACGAAAAGGTTTCGGTAACTTCATTAAAATAATGCAGTTACAGCGAAGAACTTCGAAGCTGGAAAAAATGTGTACGTTAAATGAAACTTAATTAAATGCCTTTTTTTTCTTACAAGAGTTTCATAGATTTTGGTTTAGTTTTTTTCTTCTTTTCTCTAAACTCTGTTATTTAATTAAGAGTTTTCCCTTTTCTCTAAATTTACATTTTGAATTCTTTAAAATCTTTGTCGCTAATATGAATCAATTTGTTCAGTTTAAGTATTTCTTGCATAAAAATGATTAATTGATAGTCTGGGAGAAATTTATATTTGAAATATTTCATTTCAGAGGGAGAAATATCTAACTTTATTTTATTTACCGACTAAACTATTTAGAAAGTTTGTTTTTCTACCCACTTAAGTAAGGGGATATGTACTCAGATATAATTTCGAAAATAGTAATTGTTTTTTTGGCATTCCAGTAAATTAATTATATTTTATGAGGTATTATTTTAGATAAGGCTTATTTTAGGCTTATTTAGGCTTATTTTATATAACAATTTGACATTTGGTGAATTTATTACAAGACTATAAATAATAAATTTCTAACTTCACATCAATTTAGTAACTTTAAAATCAATATTTTTTCCTTCTTTCATCCATAACTTAAAGCTAAAATTGATATCCATACATTACCTTTAAAAATAAAAATATGTTTAATATTTTTTTAAATGCACAATTTGAAAAATCATTTATATATTATATCACAATTCTCTGGCCAAATTTGAATCTGAAGTAAATATGTGATTAAATTATTTTGCTTTCACTAAGTAAGATTATTAAATGAGTTTTTAAAATTTTTTAAGAAAATCTATGAAGTCATGTGAGGCTTATATGTACCACTACCGTAACACCATAAACTTAAAAAAAATTAGAATAGTAAGATTATGCAGAAATATCTTACAATTACTGCATACAAGATGATGGTACCCAAATTACTGAAGAAGGCCCGATCATGTAAGGAATAGGCAGACTCCAAGACTATTCTGTAACAAGAAATTTACAAGTAGAGTAATTTGCGTTTTCATGTAGATAAACTTTATTCTGTGCAGAGATGGGGGAAAAAAAGAAAAAAAAGCTCAATTTCCCGATTAATGCATTTTTTTAAACTAAATTAAATATGTCATGGACTAAAACGTTATTTGGGACATTGACGAATTTTCTACCAAGTCTCAGAGTTAAAAGAGTTATTATCATACTTTAATAAAATTTTATTTTCTATGTCCTTTTAAATTTTAATGGAAAAACACGTATCGTATTTTTTTATTTGACAATTTAAGTCACATACGAAATATCTAAATTTTTATTACAAACTTATTGTAATATATAAACCTTAAACTTGTTTTGCGTGCCAAATTGTTAGAAAAGATAATTAAAGAACCTTAATTTTAGAGGGACTTTTATATATTAGTTTTGGTTTATTTTGGGAATTTAAATACGCCCTTTTCAATATTTAAATTAAAGAAATATGTAAGAATGTTTGGATTTATATAAATAATTTTTTTTCCAAAATAAAAGATTTATATTTTATAAATGTACTAATTTCTTTTTAGCTAATTTTCTTTCGACTTACGATTGAAAAAAAAAAAAAAGTATATTTTTATCTCTGTAAATTCTTTCCTAAAGGATATTTTTTTTTTTAACAACAATTCCTTTTATTCATATTTCTTTTTTGATCTTGAAAATAGCCTACGTTAAAATAGCTACGTTACCCAGTAAAACGCATCTAAATTTTTTTCTTTCTAAACAATTCGTAAATTATATTTTTTGTAAACAAAACATTCTGTACCCCCATTTACGACACATTTTATTTATAAATTATACAGAACCATAGCCGCCATAAATCAGATACCATTCAGTAATGAACTAAATTATGATGTTTCAATTAAAAAGGGGTGGGATACATTTCACTTTTTATTTTTTAATTTTTATGGATATCATTATCATTTTTTTTTCTATAATTGTACACAAAGTAAAATAACATTTTCACATGGTCAAATTTTTGAAAACAATATTAAATATTTTTTTAAAAATAAAAATAAAATATTAAAAATAAGAAACATCACTTTGTGAATATATGTAAAAAAATTATTTATTGGTATACAAAAATTAAGCATTTTTATAAATTAAAAGATACATTTAGGCAATTCTTTGCAGTACTTACGGGACATTTTGGCTCTTTTCTATAACAGATACAGTATAATATACTATATATTATAACAGAAACAGAACATATAACATATAACAGTAAACAGATTATAATTTTAAAATTATGATGAATCTTGTACTTATGTTTTTTTTTATATATAAAGTTAGTATATGGCAAAGTTACATGGACAAATAATTAATTTAACTAGGTCAAATACGCATCTTTAAACAGTTAGACACTCCGGGTCCCGTGCGTTAGTGGCTTATAAATGGTTGGTTGTTTTCAGATTATCTGGCACCGTCAGCAACAGGAGGGCTATAATGCGCCGAAACATTCGTCATTAGACTAGCCAACATACATTTACAAACACCCATGCCTAACACGGGACTCGAACCCGCAACCTCGCGGTCTAGAAGCTAGCACGCTAACCACTATACCGTTTGATCGGCAGCTTATAAATGTATATTTGATTTAGTTAAATTAATTATTTTTCCATGTAACTTTGCTACAAACTAATTTTATATATATATATATATATATATATATATATATATATATATATATATATATATATATATATATATATATATATATATAAAGCATAGTTTCTAGATTCATCATAATTCTGCAATTCTATATCCATTTACGTGAAGAAATAAGAGCGAAACTGTCCCATGCGTTATCCAGAGAATTGCCTATTTAATTAACTGTCTTCACAGATTTTTGTTATTTGTAAAAGATTTTTTTTTTTTTTTTAAATAATTAAAAAAATTAGAATTCAGTTAATTTACTTTTTTTAAAAATATGTTTTTAATTTTTTATATATAGATATACAACTAATCCCTACAGCCAAATTAAAATAATATACTTGAAAATATATTGTAGCAAGTTTTAAACCGTTTCTTCAAAGCGATATGCAAATATATCAATTTGAAGGAAAAAAAAAAAAGAAAAAAAAATTAAACATGAGGAAAAATTGGTTAAGTTCAAAGTTACCATAAATAATCCGCTAAATTAGAGGAAGTCAAAATTTATTAGTTTAAAATCATCAGTTTAATTTTGATGTCGTTAGATTCCATGTATAAAATGAATATTTATTAAAGCATTAATTTCTTTTTTATTTATATTTTTGAAGATTTTGTGTTCCATCTTTTCCCTTTAAATTGAGAATCAACATAACTTAATCATTTAATGCATCGCTTATAAAGTATCGATTATGATATTTTTTTTAGTTCTGCCAGGTTACAATTTACATGTGCCAACATAGTTATCGTTATTTTTTAGATATTATTCTGCCGTATTTTCAGCAGTAAATTCTTAAGTATTTTTAAAAAGTATACTATGATTAAGTTGGATTAATAAAAACACTGAATAACACCAAACAACAAATTCTCATTATGTTATGATTTACCGACAGAAAAGCAAATTCATCAATCATGACATAAATTGATGAAACATTTCAGCAATCTTCATTGACGTAAAAAATATTATTTTAGCGTGAAAACATAATTACAATTTTGGACTTTCCATTTAAAAGTATTCAACGTTATTTGATAGATAGAATACTCTGTAATTGGCTATTTATTAAAGATTTAACATACGATTTCTATTTCCACACATTTGAATTAATTTTCTGGACTCTTCGGCAAAATAAAATCTTGAAGAGCAAAATAATCTCAAGAAATTTTGCAACTATTTTGCATTCCCATGTGAATTTCTGAATTATGTTTCATTACATCCCCAAATTTCAAATGCCTCTATGACTATATATAATTATATATTTCTTTTAAAAAACTAACCATGTTTTTATCATACTATTTCTACACTTACGGTGGCAACAGAAAGAGAAAGAATGCTTTCGGTGTGAATTGTGGCAGCATCTCCCTGGAATGTGTAAAACTGGAAAAAGAACAGCTTGATATGAAAATGTAATTTTTAATAAATTGTAACAACGATTGATAAATAAAAAGAGCGAATTATACTTCACAAAGAAGCCATTTTAAATAAGCATGCACTGTTGGAACATTTTTAGTGAATAATAAATTAACCAAAGTGAACTTAGCTAACAAGACGTACAATAAGTAAATATGCTAAACAAATACTTTAATTCATAGAAATGCACTCGTGACTAAGTCTAATCAAAGATGTAACTTGAATCTCAGTAATATTACAAGGTGATTAATTTAAAAGGGTGTCCCAATCTTTTTCGTATAACCATTAAATCTGACAGATGTAGCAACTTTTCTAACAGTGAATTATAATTTTTTGAATATATAATAGACTCAGAGACGACTCCAAGTTCAGGTGCCTTATTGAACATCATTCTAATTTTTTTTTTTATAGAATGTTGAGAAATGTTAGTAGATCATGAATCCACTGGTCTGCCGCGGCAAAAATGGTCGAAACTATTTAAAAATTGACTTTGAATGAGTTGAACTAAATCTGATTGCCAAATATGTCATAACTATCCAAAAAAATAAGCATCCTATTTTGTCAGGTAACCCACCACTTTTTTTAATTTTCAATGAGGAAGTGTGGAGATGATTTGTATTTCCTATCGCCAAGATCTTTTAAAATTCAGCCAAATTGGCAATAAATGTTACACCCTCAGTGATGTAATATTTATCGCCAACTTGGCTCACTTTTAAAAGATAGATGCATTTTTCGCCAGCTTATAAATATCGTCTGAACTCTTCCTCATTGAAAATTAAAGCGCAGTGTGTTACCACCTAAAAAAGAATACTCATTATTTGGCAAGTTATAACATATTTGGCAATCGGATTTAGTTTAACTCATTTAAATTAATTTTTTAATAGTTTTGGCTCTTTTTGCGCTGGTAGATCAGATGATTCATGATCTTCTAACATTTCTCTACATTGTATGAAACATTCAGAATGATTTTCGATGAGGTATCTGAACTTGGAGTTGCCTCTTGGAAAATGAAAGTTGAAGATGACTTCCAACACTGCTGGACTGTTATAATTTTTTTATGAGGCGAAACAGTAATGCAGATGTACAATATTTCTTAATCTTGTGAAATTTTTTGTGTGGAAAACTTATTTAATTAAAATTTTTTACATTATCATTCCTTATCAGCAAATATTTAAATATTCGCCACCATTTCGTATGCGAACGTTAACATTTCTAACCAAGTAATCAAGTTTATTTTTTATTTTTTTTAACACTTTTCGCAACAGTGTTGGTGTAATTGATGAGATTCCTTGGTGGCATCAGCAGCAGTAACTGTCCTGTATATCCGATGAAGCAATAACAGTTTGAATTATGTCCAGGTACACTTCGGAAATGACAGTTCTAATAATAATAATAAAAAAATTAAAAAAAGTCATTGGAAAAAAAAAAGAAAAAAAAAAAAAAAAAAAAAAAAAGCAGACGATTTACTCAAATCATATGAAAAGAATTGGATTAAAAATTAATGACGATATTCAGGTGGGTGTTTTTTACAGACTAGTTTTCGTATTTAGAAAGAGAAATAAAACGTAACCTCACAAAAAAATATAGACACACTAAATAACTCATAGTGTTGAAAATCACGCTATATACATTAAATAAGTGGGCAATACAAAAAACTAATTTTTTTTTGTAATTGATCACCCTGTATAAATATCTCTACTTACTGGACTATACCTCCAACGATGATCCCTAGTACAATAAGCATACTGAAACAGAAAAACACATGAAAAGAATTTGTAATAAAAACATTCAAATATTTCATATTGTCTGAAGGTAAACATAATTCAAATAAACAATTTATTCTGGAACAAAAAATATCAGAGGTAAGCGTTGGGTACAATTTAAAGGTACAATGAAATTCCAGCAATATAGAAAACAGTTTTCTTTTTTCAGAATTTAGAAAAAGCTAGGGAAGTGGTAATCGCACAATACTTGTCACAGCATTAGAATTTAACGCGGATTAGCGTTGTTTACCATTTTCGTTTTCATGTTTTTATTAATTTAAAATAAAATGGCCAGTTGACGTTATTTCTTGGTGATAATTATCACACTGGAGGGGGGGGGGGAATGTTGAAATTGTTTATGGTTATCGATAATTCTTTACGTTATTTTATCGAGTAAGTGAAACAAAGGAGAAATAGTCCTTGATGGGTAATGCTCAAGGGAAGAGAAATCTTAAAAGGTGTTATAAACAATGATTTTCAATGATTACCAGTGATTTTCATCAAAATCGTTAGAGCAATTTTTTCGCAATTTCTAAAAATTTTATACTTATTTTATCTATACTTGCCCTTGAAATTTGTATCAATATCTCATGTTTAGAACATTTAATCTTTCAACCCCTTAAAGTTGTTGATCGAGATCAGAATAATTTACTTTTTCTATGCATGTTTCTAATAAGTGTCCTTATTGACATTTGTACCGAATTTCAGAGCTGTAACGACAATGTAAGTGGGAGAATTAGCGATGATTCAGTGAGGGCTTTTGTGTCTAGAGATTTATTGCCAGATTTAATATCTATACTTCCAAGATATTCAATACCTTCACGAAATTTAAAGTAAATACCTACTGTCATTCAAAAAATGTTCTAAGATATACAAACACAGAAATCCTACCATGATTCCGGCAGGAACGAAGACAAGAACTCCGCGTGATGGAAACCTGCAAAAAGAAATAAAATCCCTCAATTTGTTATTAGAGAGACAAACTCTGAACACTTGAAATAATATCGACAGCCTTAATCTGAAAACGTCTATTTGCTCTCGAAAAGCCAATATTTGTGTAAGCGGGCCATCATTATATATTGACACTTCCAGGCATCTTAAAATACATACTGTCTGGCTCCTCCAAGATTCGAATTGGGTCACGTGGTTTTGACATAATGGTTGAAGATTGTGAATGATGGTGTAGAGATCAATAGAGACCGATTTATCCCGATTATGCCAGTTATGTCTACTAAAGGGTGGGAAAAATTAGACAGCAACTGCTTAGAAACGATGAGAGACTTTTCGGATACAAATATCTTTATGAAATTTGGCATATATGCTATTTAGACCATGGAAAAATTATATCCGAAGAAAAATAAAGAATTAATCCATAAAAGCTTAAAAGCTTTTAAGAGGAATCCATAATAAAGATCTTTCCCTATACTTGCTATGTTACAATCTTGTAGGCCAAAGCATTTAGAAACTAATTCGTATAAAACCTTTAAATTTGGTGAGTAAGTACTAAAATGATCATTTAATAAAATGACATAAATTAATAAAATCGAAAATAGATTTGAATATATTTTATTTTATATTTGAAATCCTTACGTCGATGCATTTGCAGTGGCTCCATCTGGTTTCGTCTTTTGCCATTTTAATTTTTATTTATAATAGATAGACATTAAATGCAAACAATTTATGTTATTTCATTAAGTGATCTTTTTCGTACCTACTCACCAAATTTTAAGGTTTTACAGAAAGTAGTTTCTAAATGCACCGGGCTAGAAGTTAGTAAATTGCGAGTATAAGGAATGATTCTTATAAGGATTCCCTCTAAATATAAAACTTTCATCTGCATTTCCAACTTTTACGAGCATTTGAAAGTAATTTATGGGCTTGTTCTTAGAGTTTTTTCGGTCTACGTAGAAAATCATCGATTCCGTACCATTGACTAATTTTTTTATGTCCTCAATGCTAGATTAATGCATTGTTATTAACAGCGAGTTTATCTGTAAAGTTTCAGCTCTATTGAATGACATCTAATGTGTTAATTAGCTATCCGAAGATTTTGTCCTCTGCGAATAAAATTGAAGTTGACGTAAAGGGGTGATTTTTTTTTGGCCTGACGCATGGGTTGGTTGTATTCAGATTATCTGGCGCCGTCAGCAACACGAGGGCTATAGTGCGCCGAAACATTTCGTCATATAACAAACCAACATACATTTACAAACACCCATGCCTACACGGGACTCGAACCCGCAACCTCGCGGTCTAGAAGCCAGCAAGCTAACCACTATACCGTTTGGTCGACGCCTGACGCATGGGACAGCTATCTTTATTTTTCTATTCGTAAGCAGATTACAATTATAAAACTATGATGAATATACCAATTACTTAGTAGCAAGTTATAAGGAAAAATAATTATTTTTACTAGTTCAAATTAAATGTCCATTTCATCTAGTTAAAATAGATATTTTTATTTTATTTTATCACCTAGTTAAAAATAATTATTTTTATTCAAATAACTCAAGATTAACGCGTATTGCTATAAGTTCAACCAAAGTTCCTTGTATAATTAGTATTAGAATAAGTGTAAATAAAAAAAACCTTGTATAATTAACACTATATGAATAATACTAAAATAAATAAAAACGATTTCACGTTTTATTATTTTTAATACGCAGACAATTATTTACTTCTGAATTTCGAAAAATGATTTCTTAAAATTCAAAATATACTAAGTAAAGAAAGAATTTTGTGTATGATTACGCCACCGTTGAGTTTTTAAAGATCGTTCTTTAAAATTTAGAGGGGCGCAGAAACGTCTGGGTGTAAAAAATAATAAAGCGTGTAATTGTTCGAATTTATTTTCTTTATTGAATAAAAAAGCTTCCCTTTTCAGTATAGAAATGGGCCACAAAATTTGAAGTTTTAGTACTATACAATATTATTACTTCCCAATCGATCTATCTGTGAACTATTCCAAAATAGGCTATAGATTTCTAATAGACCTGAAATTGGATCTTATGGTTCATTTCTAGTCCATTAATGCAAGTAAAATGCATTATCAGAATTACCTCTTATTAATAGTTAACGTCCTCGAGATCCACTTTAAACATCATTCCTCTTGTCAACGTGAAGAGGGGGAGGGGGGGGCGAAGGGGTGACTATGCCACTAAGCATGTTCAGTTAGTGGACACGAACTAGGCACTGACAGGTATCTGAACTTGCAGGGAATTACGGAAGTCATTAGGATTATTTGTGGGTTTACGGGAATGGTTATAAGGAATGGACTTCTGTTTAGAAGCTTATACAGCATGTTCTAATCAGCATATATCATTATGAAATTTGGTGTAGGTACTGTTAAAACCACGGAGAGAGAATTGCTGAAGAAACCGAAAACTTCAGTTCAAATGTTTCTCGTCAGAAGTAAATGTGGCATTTAGAGCTTTTTATAGGCAATCGCATAACTTTACGAGATCTTTTTAGCAAAAAGGAAGAACGTACATGAATTTTCAGACCTAGAATACAATGCAAGAAAAGTTTGATTTTTTTAGGCTGATTTACACGCTGCCAGTCGGTGTACCATTTGAGATCGCCAGTCACTAGATTCCAGTGATTAGCACCGTGTAAGCGTTTTATGCCTGTCATTTAAAAAACTAGTTTGTAGCTGGTTCTCCAGTAGCTTTCAATCCCAATAGATCGAAGCATCAAACATTTTATATTAGCTTGTGTATCGATTCTCACCACCCGTGCTCTCGCTTGACTACCGACTGGCTGTGTAATATGTTCCCTCAATAACTGGATTGTTACAGATGCTGGAACTGTGTAAACTGAAGTTAGGTATTCCAATTACATATGAAGTATATGTTTTAATATATTATGATATTAGGTGTTTTTGCTAGTTTGAGTACAGAAGCAGTATATGACCTCATTGGCGACTAAAATGGAGCACCAAAAGTAAGAAGTCGCCAAATGGAATATTAGAACCGTAATACCTTGTTTAATTTGAATAACAGGGAAGATTGAAAGAATAAGGCAAACAAAATACTAAACACAAAACTGCGAATAGCAGATTCCATTGTATCTGGATATCCACAGTAGTATATGATGTAAGGCGTATCTTTTTCTTCGCAGACAAAAACAAAGCTCCAAGGTAAATAAATCAAAATACTATACACAAAAAATGAAGTGGTGTTTAGAATAAATAATATGGATGGTGAAGGATTGTAAATGAAATAATTTTTTTCAATCAAAATCTTGGATTTAAAATCTGTAGTATTTATACATGGCATTTTTTAAAATTTTTTATTCTCAATGGCAATTTGTTTAATTCGAATTATAATGCTTAGTTTTAGTTGTTTTTATTTAAATTACAATAAAATGTATAGTCGTTTCAATTCAAAATAAAAGCTATCAAATAATGTAAAGTTAAATAGAAAAATTAGAATATTCATGATAATGAATAAAAATGGCAAACAAAGTTTAAAGCATTCGAGAAAGATATATTAGGTTCCTTAAAAAGCATATCTTTTCATATTTAATTGATTTTATTTAACGACCACATGTATTTGTTAAAGATTGCGTTCACGTTTATTAGATTAAATTTAAGTAGATTAACCTAATAATGAAACGGCTATACTAGAAAAGATTAACCTAATAATAAAACGGCTATACTAGAAAACAGAACTTTTAACTTTTCATAAGAATAATAATCTTCAACAGTATATGGGAATATATGTAGGAGCAAATTGAGACAACTGACTTCGAGCGGAAACTCTCGATAAAAAATAGATTTTGCGAAATCCCCTAAATTCCCATAAATGAAGGGACTGGAATCGAGTTTTGGAGGATGAAGAGAATTCCAGAAAGGATTTTCCAGAAAGAATCAGACTTGTGAAGAGGAGAAGTTCGAAGAAAGAGTTTAAAGACACTTTTCCCCTATGGGAAAAGCAAAAGGATGAAATCTTCAGCAATGGCATAAGACATCCAAAGAACTGAGCCAATTCGAAGAAAGAGAAAAGGCAGGGAAACGATTTATTGGCTTCTTTGTTATTATGTTGGAGTCCTTAAAGGTTAAATATTTCGGTGCTTACTTATTAAACCGTCGATCTTTTTTTCGTAACGAAAATCTCGACGATTGTTAAGTTTATTTCCTGTTTCCAAAATGAGAACATGAAATAAATTGTAACTTATTGAGTGCTAGGCCATGACATAATTTTCAATTGATAGTGCGATTCTTGTATTGATTTTATTTAAAGATCAAAAAGAAAGAGAACGAATATTTTTTTTTTTATTGTTTTTGTAATTTTTTTAATTGAAATGGAATGTCAAGTTATCTGGTAGATTATGTTGATTTTCTTACAAGATCGAAGATAATAGTTTTATTACTGCGACTATGTATGAAGAACTTTTTGTTAACAAAAAGGTCGACGGTTTATTACGTATGATCCCATGAGATCATACGTATTAAATCGTCGACCGTTATAATACCTCCTGTGTAATACGTAAGAGGCAGTTTTGCGAATTACTTTCGTGGAATTTTTGTTTAAAAATCGAAAGTAATTCATACAGTTTTAAATTGCCGTAAAATATTCGTCAACGTTGGATAGGGTTATTTACGAGAACATTAAAAGAAAATTGAGTAACATGTATACTGGGACATAAATAACGTTTTCTGCATTTACTACAATTATAAATGTGTTATATTTTTTACACTAGTTTAAAAAATTAAGGGACAAGCTGTTGGTAAAATTCAGAAAATTCAAAAATAACGCGTTTGCACAGAAATAAAGACTATTTTGAACGAAACTTTTGAAACTAGCTGGGAATTGTTGAAATTGCTTTCAAATTTTTACTAAGACATAGAGGTATGCTTACTTAGTTACTACTTTTACTAAGACCAGTTTTTCCCTTAATAATTTCTCAGTGGAGCATCATAGACACATGAAATTCACATAAAAGAGACATCTTTATGTAACATAACGTTAAGTAAAACAACTCAGTCGCAAATTGAAATGCAAAGTGTTCAGTGGGGATATATGCAAAAGAATGGAGTACCATTAGTGTGCAGTTGTACAGATGCATCCATATTAAAAATCACACAACTCATTGAGTTGACTTTTAGAGTGAGATATGGTATCCCATGTCATCAGTGTTTACTTGGCACTGTATTCTCATACTTAACATGAGTTTATTGATGAATTCTCAAGGATAAATTGCTCGTTCTACCTTTTGAACTGTTTGTAAGTGATGGAAAGTTCCTAATACATTAAATAGCACCACAATGGGTATGATTCAAGCGTCCGACACATGTTTGATGAAATTTGAATTAAAGCAGTGATCTGGTTTAAGTGTAGGTGTGATATTCATATTTTTTAATAGCTTATCCAAATAAAAGTGGGATAAAATATGTCATAAGTATTAATAAACACGCTTTAGAAACCGATATTTAACCATTAAAGATTTGTCTAGATCAAGTTAACGTAATTACAGTAAAAAAATCGAATTTAATAATCTTTTACACCCCTGGGGAGCTTAATAAAGCAATCCAACATTTTACATTCAAGACCAAAACTTTTTAACGTCAGATACTTTATACTGAACATAATAGTTTCAATCTCATGAGTAATATTGGACGTCAGAATGATCCGTAGAAAGCTGATCTTTAAATGCTATGTGTTGGATTGCTTTATTAATCTCCCCAGGAGCGCAAAAGATAATTAAATTCGACTTTTATACCGTAATTACGTTAACGTGATCTAGACAAGTTTTTAATGGTGAAATATCGGTTTCTAAATCATGTTTATTGATACTATTGGCATATTTTATCCCACTTTGCTTTGGATAGAAGATTGAAAAATATGAATATCGCTCCTATACGTAAGTCAGATCATTCCTCTAATCCAAATTTCATCAAACATGTGTGGGACGTTTCTACTTTATCCATTGTGGAAAGATTTAATGCATTGGGAACTTTTCATCACTTGCAAACAGTTCAAAAGGTGGGACGAGCAATTTAGCTTCTAGAATTCATCAAGAAACTCATTTTTAGAATGAGAATACAGTGCCTAGTAAACAGTGATGACAGGGGAGATCATATTTCATACTAAAAATCAACTCCTTGAGTTGCGTAATTTTTAATGTGGATGCATCTGTAGAACTACACACTAATGATACTCCATTCTTTTGCATATGCCCTCACTGTACAATTTGCATTTCAATTTGCGAATGAGTTGTTTTACTTATCGTTATGTTACATAAAGATGTCTCTTTGATGTGAATTTCTTGGGTTTATGATGCTCCACTGAGAAGTTATTAAGGAAAAAATTCGTTATCCTTTACTTTTTTTTGCCAGTGTAGTGTCATTAGTTAACTTCTATCTTTTAACGTCACTTAACCTGGCATTGATCCTGAAAAAGGGGTAAATTCTAAAAGTATTCAAGTGCTACACGAGGCCATTACTGCCTCATTGGGTCAACATCCTATGCAAATTGGAAAAGTTTTACAGTAAATCCTAAGCATTGCCAACTTTTATGTGCATTTGCAACTTAGTTAAACGATTTTGAGCTCAGATTTAAGTTTTCATAGTGTTTGATAACTACAGAGAAAGTTATTTATTACGTGCTTTTGATTAATTAATTTTTTACCCTAAAAACTTGATAGAATGCATTATTATCAACAATGAGTCTATTTTTCAAATCTAAGTTCGATTGGATGGAGGCAAGTGGGTTAATTAGCCCTCCCAAAGGTTTGCCGGCACAAACAAAATCGAAGTTATTATAAAGGATTTGAAAATGAGAGAACAATTACCGAAATGTGTAAAAAATATTGACAAATTGTTATTAATATTAAAATATTATTTAAAAAAAAAAAGGAGCAAAATTAAGAATTATCAATTGGAGCTGATGGTCTGATTACCTGATTACATTTGTTTGATTTTTTTTTTTAGTCATTTACTGATTCTAAAAAACTTCTATATTTGAATAAATATTCTACGCGATTACTTATAAAACTGGTGGTTCCTCTGCCACTCTCAGAAATGCGTGTAAAAAACAGAGCCCTGGAGAAAGTACCCCGCATTTGTGTCCCGTATGGGAGAAAGACATTTCAATGCGCAATGAAGCGGCTCAATTGAGGAGTACATACCTATCTTGCAGAACCCTGCCACGATGACGACTGCAGTGTAGATGAAGGGCGTCCTCACGTACTCCCACTGCCAGGAGGCCACGTGGATGGACGCGTGATCGTGGTGGCTGCTCTCATTGGTCGAGTGTCCATCGGGAGTGGTGTAGGCCCCTTCATCAGGAAAAGAGGGCCCTTCTTCTTCATCGCCGTCCTTCGTCCTCACGTACTCACTCTGCTGCTTCTTGGATTCGGATGGAACCAGTTTGAGCTGGATGGAAGGATCCAATTCATTGTCTGGCAAGTGGACACTCTCGCCTGGAAAAAAAAAAAAAAAAAAAAAAAAGATGTAAAGCAGTCCTACAACAGATCGATGTGGCCGAAAACCTATGAAAAGATTTGGATATAACTTTTTTTTGTGTGTGTTAATTTTCGGTTGAGTTCGTTTGCTGAACAAAAAGTACAAGTTGGACTTGGACAGTAACCGTCACTAAAAGACTGCTTCTGCATTCGTTTTACATTAAGTTCAAATATAAAACATGTACAATTTGGAAACATTTAATGACAGAAATCTTTCCCTGTTCAGTTTGATAAAATATATTTAAAAAAAAATAAAAAATCCTTAACTCTCTGAAGTTTTTTTTTTTTTATGAACTAAAATGTTGGTGTATTTGTTGACACATTTGGTAAGAAAACTTGTTACTCAATATCTAAGTTTTAGTTCGATATCTCCTATTTGAAGCTAAAATGGAAATTTGCTTCATACTTTTAGTATGGAAAAACTTGTACGGTCAAACTTTTCATATCTTTCGGTTAGAGGGAAGATAGATTTTTTGACAGTCATCCAAGGTTCTTATGTAAGAAGATTGAAGAAATTGAAACAATGAAATACTGAAACGCAAATTTGGGAGAAAAGTCTGTCAATACAGAAAATGTCAGTAACTTTCAGATTCGATTCAGAAACTGCATCTTTGCAAAAAGGACAATGCATCTTTGAGAAGGCAAAAAAGGCCGTAAGCTATGAAGTCTTTCCTAAAACCACTTGTTTTTATTGAAGTTATTCATGGACAGAAAATTATTCATGGACCTCAATCAACGAAAAACATGATTTAGGAGCCTTAAACAGTTTTCCAAGATATGTGGTTAGGTCCTATAATGTTACTGAATCATGTAATTATGGCTATTTTAACGGACATATATTAAATGGAACTTTACCTAAGAGCAAGTCATCTGCAAGGAAACTGCTTCTCTTGTGCACTCTCAGTTTTTTCAGGGAATGTGGAATGGCAACAGTGAATGTAGCCCATGTTATAACCGTCAACAGTACTAAAAGCAGACCAATCCGACGATGCATTCGCCAGGTGATTTTCTGATTGGACGCTTCTTAACGCCAATCCTCCAATCTTTACACACCTAGAAAACAATTAAGCTAATCATAACCTTTACCAACTGACATTATTTTTAAATCAAACTTCAAGTAGCACTTTCAGTAGCATGACAACACTGGCCAATATAGCTCAATATTGACCAATCCCAATGCGGGCCGTTGTGAAAAGGTTGTTGTTACCTGATGTTGGCCAATCGCGGCCAATGCTGGAAAAAATAAACTGGAAGTTTTGAAATGTTGATGGGCGGTTTTAAAATTGAAATATTTTATTTATAAGAAAGGATGGAGGGCAAATAATCTTTTTTAGGATGTTTTTGACTTGTTTATTTTTTAAAGCATTTATTTTGGAACGATGCTCGAGTTTTGACCAAGCTTGACCAATCTTTCAGAACCCCCGTTTCCGATATTGGCCAATACTGTTGTGCGATTTGTAAAAATCGAAATTTTTTTTCCTAGAATTATCGTGGTTTTCATCGTATGATGTCACAGCTGAAATTAAAGATTTAGCCACTTCTTGTCAAAAGATGCGGAATCTTTAAATCGTATATGTATTTTTTTAAATAGTATGGTTGAATCAAACTAAAATTAATACTTAAATAGCATAACTTTGAGTTAATTTTCATCACAAAAATAAGTAAAAAATTTACGCTTATTCGTCATTTTGTTCTTGGCAATAGTTTTTTATCGACAATACTATTATTCATCAACAATCATTATTTCTTTCGTTTTTTGTTGAACCTTGATGAGCAGGTAATTCAACAAGTTATAACTATTAATTTAGACGATAGATGGCACTAAAATAGTTCCTACATCAAAATAACAAAACTAGTTTCACTTCCAATACAAACGGGACTAATGGTAAAGTTTTCTTTATGCAATAAAATATTAAATGTTTAAGTATAATATTTTTAATACCACGAGCAAAAAATTACACTTTTTTTATCAGAAATCTTGGCAAAAGTAACATTTCATCTCGCGGAGTGTGGTAAAATAGATTTTTCGCACTAGTACGATAAAGTACATAACTACATACTTTATAGCACTCCTCGTGTTCAAATTTTATGATGTTATTGAAATTACATATTTTTAAAAGAGATTCAGTGACTGGAGTTGCCAACTATACGTATAAAAAATATTTTTTGTAAGTGATTATAAAAAATATTGTATGTAACATGTGCGAAATTATATTTGTAATATTGGTAAACTATTTACCTCGTGCTATTAACGCACTCGTCAAATAAGCATTTTGCCTCCGTTTAAAAAATATGACTCTCACAACTAGTTGCATAAATAACTATTTTTTATCACTAAATGCAAAAAATTAAACCTTTTAATCAAAAATCTTAACGAAAGTAACACTTTATCGCGAGTAGTATAGAAAAATATTTTATTACACTAGTGCGATAAATTACTTTACAGCACGCTTTGTGCTCAAATTTTATATAGTCTTGGTATAGAAATTACACATTTTCAGAAGAGATTCATAGACTGGAGTTGCCAATAATAATATAGATGTAATAAAAATATTTTTATACGTGCAATTATAAAAAACACTGTCTGCAACTTATTATTATTACCTGGTTGGTTGTTTTCAGATTATCTGGTGTCGTCAGCAACACGAGGGCTATAACGCGCCGAAACATTCGTCATTAGACAAGCCAACATACATTTACAAACATCCATGCCTAACACGGGACTCGAACCTGCAACCTCGCGGTCTAGAAGCTAGCACGCTAACCACTATACCGTTTGGTCGGCTATTATTATTACCGTATAAAAATTATTAATAAAAATCCACTAAATATTTTTCCTTAATTTTTTTTTTTAATGAACTTCTATTACTGATGATATATTTGTTGTAAAATTTGATATGCTTCAAGCAATACTCCTTCACAAATTGTGGCTAAAAAACATACTGCATTAAGTTTACGAGGAGGGATAGACTGACACTCACTTTTAAAATAGTTGAATGTTGAGGTAAAGGGATTGCTCTGTACATCCCCTTTCACTGCGTTGATACACTTTGTGCAAGGAAGAAAACATTTTGGTCACCTTGCTTAGAAATCGATTCAATTTAAAGAAAGAAATCACAAATATATCTCAGTCACAAATCATGATATGCTTTTACTTGAGATTTGTATCAATTCAACTTTTACTTGAATTATTTTTACAGTAGAGACTTAGTAAAATACGGAAGTCGCAAGTTATTTGGGGAGACATAAAACGGAGCAATGAGCAGCGACTTCAAATTCTAGCCACAAAATAAACATTCTAATAAAATATTAAAGATGGATTTGTTTTGAATTACTCGAACACATGAGAAAACTAGGGTGTTGAACATCGCACAACTTTCAATTACACTGTATAAATTCAAAACGTACCCAAACTTGGCGAATGTGGCGTTAATAATTACATCGTTCTAAATAAAATACGTGGCCGAATTGAAAAAAATTGAAGATATATTTGATTAATAAGTTACGTTATTCCTTTCGAATATGTGAAACGGAGGAAGAATAGTCATTACTGAGCAATATTCAAGGGAAGTGAACTCTATATTAATATGGGTAATTGAAAATAATAGACGAATTATGTCTAAGTTTTGTAACTTATTTTTTTTATACAGCACATTAATATTTTTCCGATTTTGGAATACAGCATTATAATGTTGATCCCCAGTTTTGGCGACATTTATTGACTAAAATCTGTTCCTGTTAAAAAAGATGAAATATGATTAAAAATTCGTTCAAATTTATAGTTTTGGTACAAACGAAAATATCGGTGAGTTTGGCGTTAAAACTTGTCAGTGAATATTCAAGTTGTAACCAGATATCGCAATTAGGAGCCCTTCTATAGAATTTCTACTATGAAAGATTCGCTCGAAAGCTCTTCTGGTGGAATTTAATGCAATTCTACTAATCTTTTTAAGATTACCTGTAATTCTTTCCTTTATTTCTGGCCGAGTGAACTCGACTTAATACTTCCATTCATTTGACAGATCATACGTTTATGAAATATTTATAGTTTGCCTAGGACTTTAAGCAGAGCAGGCAGAGCTTACGTATAATCTTCTTTTAATACTAGTGTAATGAGATAATAAGTGTAACGATTAAGACCATTGCTGTTGTAAGTGTCGTTGTGTTCATTATTTTTATCATTGCTATCATCATCATCATTATTATTAATATTAATAACATCACCATAATCATCATTAATATTATTAACTTCATCGTCATCATCATTATAATTATTATTATCATCCCTATAATTAGTATTATCATCATTTTTCATTATTTTTCTTATTATTTTCATTATTATTATTATTATTACTATCATCAGCATTATTATTATTATTATTAGTACTATTATCATCTTCATCAACATTATTATTATTATTAGTATTATTATCATCTTCATCAACATTATTATTATTGTTTTTAGTGGTGCCATTATTATTATGATGATGATGTTGTGGTTGTTATTATAATTCTTATTATTGCCATTTTTATTATTATTATTGTCAATGATATGATTATGATTATTATTTTCACTATTGTCGTGATTGTTGTTTTTATTATTATTGATGTCATTATTGTAATTGTTGTCGATGTTTATTATGATCAATACTACTTTTGTACCCGTTATTAATCACATCATCGTCGTCATTGTTGGTGGCGCAAATTATTATTACAATAACGTTTATTATTTTAAATATCAACAATAATAGATTATCATCAATTCAATATTTTCACAACCATCGTCACTTTTATTTGCAATTATTTTCAAACATCTCCCTTAACAAAATTATTTTTATTAAACTTTTCTCATTTTCACAAAGATTTCTAACGACTACAAGATAATGAGGATGCATTGTAAAGTATCCCTAATAAATTGATTCCAAGTTACACAAATGCCTTCGTTTAGACCGTGTCAAACAGTCTGACCTTCCCCATCGGATAGACAGACTTCAGAAGTCATTTGGGGCCGCCGTCCCGTCTGGTGGTCCGTCCTGGTGTGTTGCCAAAAAATTCGTCCTTTGTAGAGGGGGTGTCTCTTTTAAAACTGCAGACGATGCATTTTAGCAGTTACTCTGACCCGGAAGACAAATTGATCGAAGACTATTCTTTAAAGGTCTTGAGACTTCCAGTCTAGATAAGTAAAATGCCCTTGATCGTTCTCTTATCCACGTAAAATGGAGTTATTTGTTCTTGAAGCAAACTTCTTCATGTAAAGAGCTGAATTAGTGGTTTTTGGTGAAAATATTGCGAAGATGTACTTTTTTAATGTAACCCACAAAAAAAAGAGTTTTAATGAAATCCTTTATATGCATCATCAATTTTTATATTCATTAACACAGCAAAATGTGCGGCAAACTACGTTTCAAAATTTATTTATTAAAAATGAGTGTGAACGTCATCCAAATGTCATTTTTTATTCTGATTGAAGTAGTTTTATTATTTACTAGCTAAATACCCGTGCTTCTCTTATCGATATAGATAAACAAGTGGATAGACTGCTTAACGCTGGGAAAATGAAGCCGTTGCCAGATGCAATTGGTGGGATAAAAAATACGGATCGCCGAGGATTGTAAATAAAATTTTGGGTTATACACAGCAGAAATGTCAATAGTAGACCTTAATTAGTAATAATGTGCAAAAAAATATATACTCTAACACTTTATAAGGTTTTTCGCATTCCCATCCAACTATAAAAGTGAACTGTGATTGGTTAATCATCCCACCAGCTTCGCAATCCCCGGAGCGTTTTTCTCTTTGCATTGACAATGGAGCAGTATATCCAGTTGTTTATCTATATCGATGGCTTCGCTACGAAATTTTAACATGTGTAATATTTTAGCTAGCTGTGAGGCCTCGCGTTGTGGAAATCCGTCATTGTTGTATAGCACCCAGTTTTTGGTGCTTCGCTTGCAGGAAGGTTCATCGCTACGCAAAATCGAGCTCACTTCGTTCGCTGAAAACTTCATTGACACCTAAGTACAGGTTTACTTCACTTGTTGAAGGATTCATTAATTAATGCAAGAATAGGCTTGCTTCTCTCGCTGAAAGGTTCATTGTTGCGTAAGCATAAGCTCGCTTCACTCACTAAAACCTAATTGCTGCGTAAAGCCTTAATATTAGAAGCCTCTCCCCTATCGAGACACACACACAAAAATTCCCGTTAATACAATACGCCTTTAAGATAATTTTAACATGTGTTTGTGGAAAGCAAAATTAGAAGGCCGCTTTTTGTGAAAAAATTAATTAAAAAGATTAATAAAAAAAACAATTAAAATTTTAACATTCTTTTTGTCAAGAGTCCAATTAGAATGCCCAAACTACTTGTGTTGAAAATTTCAGAGCTGTAGCCCTATTAGAAGCGGTTTTGTAAAATACTTATTAAGTAATTAAAAAAATTAATTAAAAAACAACTAAAAAAAATGTAAAATTCGGTTTTTCAAGAATTCAATAAGAAGGCCAAAATTACTTATGTTGAAAATTTCAGAGCTGTAACCCTATTAGAGGTCGTTTTGTTATTTTTTTTTAATTAATTAAGAAAATTAATTAAAAAATACCTAATTAAAATTTAAACATTCTGTTTTTCAAAAGTCCAATTAGAAGGCTAAAATTACTTATGTTGAAAATTTCAAACCTGAATTTGAATTCATTTTGTAAAAAAAAAAATTAATTAAAAAAGAAAAAAAAATTAAATTTTCTTATTCTGTTTGACATACATCTAAACTTCTTATGTTCAAAATTTCAGAGCTCTACTCCAATTTTAAGTAGGTTTCTATAGATCCACAGAGCCACAGACAGACAGACACACAGCTTGTTTTATTATTATAGATGATAATAATACCAAAAAAAGGATTATTTTTCTCAAAATGTTGTAGAGGTCATTTATTGGTATCAAAGCTCGTTTCCAAGTCTCTTCTAACTTGCAACTTATTGACACGTGGAGAAAAGTCTATTTAAATACACTGTACTTTGCTTCTCTTTTTGAATGCCAATATACGCACCTTATTACGTAGAAAGCATATTCGTGGGTATATTACACCCTGACCCAAATATAGGACAAATCATGTCTTTTCTTAACAACACCACAATATAGTATTATTCCAAGTACGCAAACAAACGTCACACAATAAAATTGTAATTTAATTTACTTTACAAGAACAGCGCTCACCGATTAGGCGTCGAATTCCTTAAGCCACTGACAACTGCACTACAGGGTTGTAGGGCTGATTCAACGGTGATATGGGGGGGGGGGGGAGTTGGGTTGGTTGTTTTCAGATTATCTGGCACCGTCAGCAACACGAGGGCTATAATGCGCCGAAACATTCGTCATTAGACAAGCCAACATACATTTACAAACACCCATGCCAACACGGGACTCGAACCCGCAACCTCGTGGTCTAGAAGCTAGCATGCTAACCACTATACCGTTTGGTCGGCGAGGGGAGTTGGGTAAAAAAAAGGTTGAAATGTACATTGTACTACTAATTATTCAGTAATCATCACTTTTTTAGGATTTATGTTGTCAAAAATAATTATTTTGTGTGTGAAATCTTAGGACTTTTTGCATTTTTTTCGAAAATTCAACGCCTTTGTGGCAGTGTAAATTTTTTTTTTTTAATTATTTTAACCCTAGTCTCTATACCATAGAACATATTTTCCCCATAGGTAGGATTTGATTATTAATAATTTTTTTTCTCCATAGAAGAACGATCTACCCTAATGTATATATGACCCTGGGTGGACTTGAGTACGATTAACTACACTTTTCAAACTTTGCTTTCAATAAAAAATAAACACAGTTGTGAAAGTAAAAGATGTTATTGTGTCAATTATCAGTTGCATAATATAAAAAAAAAGTTGACTTAAGCCGTTTCAACAATAAAGGATTAAATTGTCAATTTTCCTTGCAGAGATTTTCCGAGGTTTCTCCTTTTGATTTTTTTTTTTTTTTTTAAATAATAATAACAATCCTATCCTCGATATGACAACTTTCACTACGTCAGATAAGTTGACGAATTTGTGAAGAAATGACTTTTTAAAGGAAATGTATGTGTCGTTAGATCCATCAAACCAAAGACAAGGCAAGTACAGCTGCTGATTTTGATTAACATTCGATTCGTTTTGAGAAGTTGGATTTGAAATCGACTGGTCCTGGAATTTAGTACAACGAAAACCAGTCACGAATTTCCTCATTGATGAAATTCAGACAAATGGAGTAAGCAAGTGTTTCCCTCTGTCATTTATTGTTGTCAATGATCGATGAGATGAATTTATTTATTATTAATTTAGTTTAAGAGACACCGTCAGGCTGTTTCTGAACCATAGATATAGTGTTTATTATTTTTACGGCAATATCCGGTAAGGTTTTGCTTTGACAACAAGGATTTTTACACCTAATATAACAATAATAATAAAATATCATTAAAAAAATATTAAGAAAAACTAGGGGTGTGGAACATAGCAACAACTTTAAATTACACTTTAATACTGTTAAGAATTTTTCGCAGATCAATGATGGCACAGTTTTTAAGATAAAAACTACTATTTATTCTCTTTAGAAAGCTCACAAAATTTATTCACAGACAACAGTGTAATCACTCACGAGCTTCAACACAAGATTCAGTAAGAACAACTTCGAGAACAGCGATTATACAAGTCCACTCTAGTAGGTAAACAAAGCGATCAGCTTTCCTTAAAGTCCGAAGTAATCTGAAAACTTTCCCGTTCTCCAGTCTTATTTATACTTGGCGCGAGAGAACATTCCCGAAATTTCCAACCAATTCATTGAAAAAGAAACATCTCGAAATTTCTCGATTGCCTTAGGTGATGCCACCTTTTTCTAACCTGTATAATCGCTGCTGATAAATAAATTAAAATAAATTACAATAGAGTTTTAAAATAATACGTCACTATTTACACTATATACAGACAATTAGAGCAACAATACTGATCACTGCATTTAAGCTGGACATGGATTGGTGTAATTTACCAGTTTCGTTTTCATCTTTTCATTAAATTAAAAAAATGCCCCCACCCCTCTCACAAAAAAAAAATTACACCGTCAAAATGACGATATACTTTTCGATAATAATTACATTGTCCTTTCCTGTAACTGAAACAGAGAAGAAACAGTCATTGATGACCGATGCTCAAGGGAAGAGAACTCTGCGTTAAAGACATTCGTTTTTTCAACGTTTTTGGCCTTTATGGTATTTATAAGGGAATTTAAGAGAGGGGTTTGTATAGAGCATCATTAAAAGACATATTACCACAGCGAATTTTTTATCAAAAACATTCACACTGTTTTCTGGCTATTGCTGAAAAACATCTTCCTTGTGCGCATACGCAAATTTAAAGTAAACCTTAATAACAGGTCACATGGTCACCACTAACCCGCATACAAAACTTGACCATCGTAGGTCAGTCCATTTGGGAGTTATGCTAACCGCAGACAGCCACACATATAGACATTTTTGTTTTAACTCAGCGTGTTCTAAAACGTGATGTAAAATTGTAGAGAGATTTAAGTTTGTCATTAAAATCTGGTTCATTTCCTTTCGGTAGAAATCCTCCTTACCACACCAAAAAATATATTTTACTAGATTTTTAATTTGAGGGCAAAAACATGCAAATACATACTAAAAATAAGTAATAATAAAACGTAAGAATGACGTCCTAATAATACAACCCATCAAAACAACGTTTTTTTATTTTTTTTATTTTTTTTTATGCATTGTCAATTTTCATATTCATTAACAAAGCGCCGATATCAAAACACATTTCTATCAATAAAATGTGCGGCAAACTACGTTTCAAAATGTATTTATTAAAAATGAACGTGAACGTCATCCAAATATCATTTATTTATTCCGATTGAAGTAATTTAATTATTTATTTATTAAAAAAAATTTGCAACAGGAAATAGTATCAAAATGGTCGGTTCAATGCTTTTTAATGCGGTTGAAGGACGGCAAGTTGGTTTATTAGTTTTCCGTAAAATCGACCTTTTAGTGACAGCAACAGCCCCACATTGGCATCGTTATCGAACCTACCAGCCAAGTTTCAGCCCGATTGGATGACGGCAAGGGGGTTAATTAGGCATCCGCAGATTCCGTTCACATCGACAAACATACATATAAAAGCGAAGTTAATATTAAGGATTTAACCCTTTGGGTACATTTGACGAGTGAGACTCGTCATCTGCTTACTTGGGCGAAGTTATGGGTGGACGAGTCTGACTCGTCATCCGTCCCATGGGCATAAAAATCTTCAAATAATTCAGTACTCAAAGGGTTAATAAAATAGCGGGAATGACAATTTTCGTAAGTGTGTGAGGAACATAAAGTATTTCTCTTAAGATAATGAGCAGAAACAATTTCCGTTTGGTAAAATAAAATGTAAGTCATCAAAAGTATACATTTTGTCAAAATATATCGTGTATTTTCAAAGTTTCAAAAAGAGAGTTGCAGAAAATGTTAGTTTTTAGCAATACCAAACCTAACTTGATGTTAAAAAAATAAAAATATTTGTATTCACGGACTAATATTGATCTTGAATAAAGGAGGTACCTAATTTTCCTGGATGTTCCTGTATTTTTCGTGTAAACCTTTGAAGAACATTTGGTAAGTCATGTACCTCTAATATTAAAAGGACAATTTTTTACAAACCTTTTCAAAGTAAATACGGAACATAAAATTTTGAATTTTTTTTCTGAATATTATGTAGGTCTTCTTTATAACCAGATAATTAACATTTAAATTGCATGTTTTTTTTGTTGTTTTTTTTTTCAAATAAAAAACACCAAAAAATCTCTGAAATTCACATTTCTTTTAGAAGAATTTTTTTGTTAGAAAAATTAACCAATACCAATATATGGCAAATACCTGGTACAGATTTCATATACAAGATACACATTTTTTCAAAAAGGTAGACGGAAGTTCGAAAAACGACATTTTAAGTAAAATGAATATTTATGAGAAATGGCGGATTGACAAACCTGTATTTACACTTTTTAATTTTTTTTTCCTTCTGAAACTAAAATGAGGACAGGCCAAAATTACATGTTAAAAGAAGGAGATTTATTTTATTTTACAGCAGATGTAAAAATCTTGAAATCGATAATTTTGAAATTTTTAGAAAATAAAGCAAAACTAGAATGCAGCAAAGCAAGATAACGCAAATTAAATGAAGCAAATTAAAATTATCACCCTTCTAAACAGAGCATAAAATCATTAACATTTGAAAATAGTAAAAGGAAAGTAAGAAAGTGTATTATCAATGTTAAATGAATTAGGTATTTTAATATATATATTTATAAAATATAACCCGTAAAACAGACTTTTAAAAAAATCCTTTATGAGCATTGTCAATTTTTATATTAATTAACACAGCGCCGATATTAAAAACATTTCTATAAGCAAAATGTGCGGCAAACTATGTTTCAAATTTTATTTATTAAAAATTAACTTGATTCTCACATCCATATATCATTTATTTATTCTGATTAAAATAATTTTATTATTTATTTATTAAAAAAAAAAAAAAATTGCAGCAGGAAAGAGTTTCAACAATGGTTGGTTCAATGCTATTTTAATGCAATTGGATGACGTCAAGTTGGTTTATTAGTACTCCGTAAAAGCGACTTTTTTTGTGACAGTAACAGCCCCAAAATTTTATAGAATGCATTGTCATTGAAATCGAAACTGTCTGCCAAGTTTCAGCTCGACTGGATGACGGCAAAGGGATTAATTATGCGTCCGCAGATTTGCCTCTTATCGACAAAATCAAAGTTAACATAAAGGATTTAAAAACTGTTCAAGATGGCCTGAAAATACTTAAAGGCATTATCTGCTGTACTTAGCATCAAGGTCGTATAAGGATTTTTTGGTCAAAATGAATTATTGTGTTTGTCATTTATTATACGTTTTAA
Source organism: Linyphia triangularis (assembly GCA_963978545.1). Taxonomy (NCBI): domain Eukaryota; kingdom Metazoa; phylum Arthropoda; class Arachnida; order Araneae; family Linyphiidae; genus Linyphia; species Linyphia triangularis. The sequence continues at coordinate 61,303,349 of OZ021729.1, forward strand.
TTGTCGCATCTCAACTGGAAATACTTAAAGAATTTATAAGTTAACCAATAGGTTAGCATAAACTACATGAAATTTTTTAACGTTGAACCCTTGGTTGGGCTCACAATCTTTTGTCTCACGGTTGGTCTCGTGGGGGACAAATATCCACCAAATTCAAATTTTTGTGCATACCATTAAATTCGTGACCAAATATCAAAGTAAGTGGGAATTTTAATTAAAAAAACTAAAAATTAAATATTTTAAAAATAATTTGTAAAAGAACTGTAAGAATAAAACACATATTATTATTGAAATGAAATTTGTGAAGATGAACAATTTCTGTGGGGAACATTTGTCAGTTGCGCGACTAACAAAGGGTAAAATCAACTTTTCTTATTTTGAGCTGAGTTGCAGATAAGACTTTTGTGCTTAGTGAGGCATATTTCTTGCATATAGATTGAAGAGCTCACTCACTTAAAATTGTTGTTTTTTGGCATTGTAAGAAGGAAACAATCTACTTTTTAATATCATAATAGAGAAGACAGCACTTAAAATGCACGGAAAGAAGGAATTATATCATTCGAGTCAATTCGAAGAGAAAAAATATTTTACTTTCAATGGCCAGATTTATTATATGGTACAATGGAAACAACTAAAATAAAGATGCTGAAAATCTTTTGATAGTTTCGATATATTTAAAAAGAACACGAGTCCAAAAAGGCGTACGTTTTTTTTTTTTCGTGGAAAATTGTTTGTATAGATGTCGTCAGTGTTTAGAATGTCTCTTGTTAGTTCTCCAGAACTAATAGTGCTATACAATGTTTCAATTGGATATGAATAGTTTAAACCAAATACAATAAGTATTTTAAATGATTGAACTAACGTTTAAAACTATTAAAGTATCCATTCGTAGATTTTGACGTAAACTAAAAAATAAATGATTTGCCGTAACTAAACCCAAATCGCAAAAAAGGAATTAATAGTTGACTCAAAATTGTTTAATGAATTGTGTGCGTATTATGCTTCTTAAAAACATTGGTCATGTCGTGACATTTAAATTGCAAATAGTAGCAAAAGAAAGGACAATTGAAAATAATTGCCGTCTGTCAAGGACTTGATGAAATAAGTAGAATTTGATTGAGGCATTCACTTTGTGGCGACAACTTGGCGATTCAAAATTATTATTTTGATGGTGCTTGAATTGAGGTTTTTATTCTTTTGGAATTATCTTAGTCTTCAAATAAAGCATGAATAAAATGTATGGCATGATTGAATATTTGTAATTTTTTTTTTTATCAAGGTAAGGGACGATTGGATTTTTTGAGTATATTTTATAAAATATACTTGCATATAAATATTTCAAAATTATTCATTCGATTCAATCCCATTAAAAATAATGCTTTGCAAAATATCAATCTCTTACTCATTGCTTATAGAATTATATAATTTAATTTTTTTTTCCATTGCAAAACGAATTTTGTATCAACACCAAAATAAAAAGCTTTCAATAAAAAGTAAACCACCAGCGAATCCAACATAGTTAAAGTTAGTCCACCACTCAACGCCTCAAAGTGATACAAAATATGACGTCATCAAAACGAAAATCAACCTGGTAATCTGTTCTTTGTCAGAAACAATAACACAATTTTGTATTCAATTCTACATCACACTGATTCTGGAATGCCAGAAATGTTGCCAACAATGGAAAAAAAGTACTGCTACACGCTGAGCCATTTAAAATAATATCAATCGTCTGCTCTTATTCTGGAGTGGAATACAAAGAATACAACAGAAATAGAATGAATGTATAATTCTAGTAACGAAGCGGATTTTTTTTTGCGAGCAAAGATCGTATAGATCAACCTTGTAACCATGTTCTTATGACAAAGAAATTTACTTTTATGATATGGTGTTTATGAATGAGAAGTCCTTGGCTGTAATAAGCTGAGGTCTTCATAACCGAGTATGGAACTTCTAATCTGATATTCACTTCTTGATAATAACTTACTATTTAAATGATTTGGTATTATTCTGTTTTACATTGATTTTAATTTAAGGTACTTGCATACGTTGATAAAGTGAATTTCGGGGAAATTTCGGGTTATTCATAAATATTCCGAGGCCAAATCTGTAAGTTTCTAAAACTGTTTAATATTCATGCTGAATTAACTAGAACAAAAGTTAGGACGATTTGTACTGGTCTAAAATTGTATATTGTAATGGGAGGTAAAAAGTTTAGAAGCATTTTCCCAGAATTGATTTTAATGCAAACATTGCTAACTTGAAATGTGACAGATCTACAATTTATATATATATATATTTGCATTTCTCTACGTTTTAAAAAATCTTGAGTTTAAAATAAAAAGTGGTCGAAAAAAAAATGTCTGTATGTGTGTCTGTAGTCAGCATTACTCATAACTTCCGAGCGGATTGATCTACAATGTTCAACTTTTGTGTACAGGTTAGTAGTGGTCATGAGACATGTCAGTAAGGTTTTCTTCAAAATTGCGCTTGCTCAATAGGTAGCTTCCATTAAAAAAATTATGTTTTTCAGTAATTGCTAAAAGCTTAGTGTCTTCAAAGATTTTGATCAAAATCGCTGTGGAAATGCCCGTTGAAGTGTTCTACACATTCCCATCTCCAAAACTTCCATAGAAATGGGTTCAAGATGCAAAAGTTGAAAAACGAATATTTTAACACAGTTCTCTTCCTTTGAGCACCCCACACCAACCGAGTTTTTCTAATATGTTTTACTTATAAGAAAAGATAATGTAAGAATTACGGAAAATAATATCGCCAAATTCGCCATTTTGGCGTTCTTTTTTTTTGGAATGTAAGAATTATCATAAAAAAAATATCGCCAAATGCAATTTTTTTTAAAGAAGAAGTCCTAATAAGAATCATTTTCTAAACTCGTTAGAAAATATTTTCTATAAAACCTTGACATTTGCGCGTAGGTACGAAAATGACAACTTAATGAAATGACATCAATTAAAAACTAGAAAATAGCGTCTAATATATTTTATACCTGAAATCCTTCAGACAATGCATATGCAGTAGCTACATCTGGTTTTGTCTTTTACTGTTTTAATTTTCATTTGATTAGCTGTATATTTTAGTGATAAAAAGAGCATTCATGTTTTTTCCAATTCGGGAATTTGATCCTGTTCCGATCCCTGAAAATTGGTTTATCAAAATCACAATACCTTACTTTATCTATGCTTGTCTTTGTTGACATTTGTTCCAAATTTTATAATTATGACTATTGGAATGGAGCATTGGGACATTTCTCGTATAGAAAGGTTCAACTCCTTTCAGACCCTTTAAAATAGTTAATTGAGATCTGAATAGCTAAGTTACTTGTTCTTTACAATTAGTTTCAATTTTCAGAGATGTGACTATATGGAACATTTGAATATCCCTTTTACTTTGGAATATTCTTCGTTTGCAACGTTTCAACCCCTTTTCGACTCTTTAAAATTGGTTAATCGACATGGAATAGTTGATTTTTTTTCTATGCTTGGCTTTGTTGACTTTTGTACCTAATTTCAGAGTTGTTATTACATTGTAAGATTCCTGGATTGGAACGTTTCGACCTTTTTTTCGACCTTTTAAAGTTGGTTAATGTACATCGGAATAGTTGTCTTTTTCTGTGTTTGCCTTTGTTGACATCTGATCCAAATATCAGAGTTGCTGCAACATTAAAAGTGGAACATTTGAATAACCCTCGTTTGGAACGCTTGACCCTTTTTCGACTCCATAAAATAAGCTAATCGAGAGTGAAATAGATTACTTCACCTATGTTTGCTCTAAGTTCTAAATTTCTGACATGTGACTGTATTGGAAGTGGACATTGGAATGCTCCTCGTGTGGTTTGAGCATTTTAACCCCTTTTCATCCTTTTAGTTGGTTGTATTCAGATTATATGGCGCCGTCAGCAACACGAGGGCTATAATGCGCCGAAACATTCGTCATTAGACAAGCCAACATACATTTACAAACACCCATGCCAACACGGGACTGGAACCCGCAACCTCGCGGTCTAGAAGCTAGCACGCTAACCACTATACCGTTTGGTCGGCTTCATCCTTTTAAAATTAATTAATCGATGTAGGAATAGCTTACTTTATTTGTGCTTGTATTTGTTGCCATTTGTGCCAAATTTCAGAGTTGTGACTAAATTTGAAGTGGGACATTCGAATACCCACATTTGGAACATTTGACTCCTTTCCGAGCCCTTAAAGTTGGTTAATCGAGATCGGAATTGCTTAGTTTTTCTATGTTTGTTGTTGTTGACATTTATACCAATTTTCAGAGTTGTGAATATATGGGAAGTGGAATAATTAGTGATGAGTGAGTGAATGAATCAATCAGTGAGTTAGGGCTTTGCCTTATTAATAACCATCATCAGCAATGGTCTACCAAATCAATGCCAACTATTTGGAAGAAACCCCACGATAACCTTAGAAACGGAAGGAATTCTTGACGTCACAGATTTTGTTGAGTTTTTTGATCGGACTGGTTTTGCGGCATTTTCTTTGCTTAATATGTAAATAACTAATTTTTGAAGAGAACTTTTGTTTAAATATTTGGAATCAGAAAGAAATTCTTCATAAATATAAACTAATTTCACTCATTTTTAAAAAAATGCCGGAATTGGCCATTGAAGAACGTAACGTCAATATTTGCCGCCTCTATGGCAGAATTAAAATATACAAATGATGTTTTTGTGAACATTATAACTTCGTATACTATCCCTTACCTATTACTGCTTGAACTATAGTTAAAAGAATTGATGGAAATAAAACCTTAAAAACCGTCTACATTGTAAACTAGGCTTAACATCAAAAGAAACTTCTTCAATAATAACAATCCCGCATTGTAGAAAAACACCACTTTGTAAGAAGACAAAACTTTCTTAAAAATAAACATGTATTACATTGCAGTAAAAACATGTGCGCTTCCTCATTAATAAGGCATTTTGCATGAATCACTTCCTAAGGATTATCGTTCTTTGTTGGTTCAGAAAGCTTTTCGTCGATTCCAGGAGTGTTTGGTCAACATCATTTCGTAATAAGCACGGGATTTGACGATGCTTTCAACGTGGAAATCTTTTTTCCGCATTAGAATTACCGAATATGTTGAGTTCAAGATTGTTGATTGGGTGTGAAAGAAAAGGAAAGTGAGAAATGTCTATTCAGAAATGCGACCAGGATTTTTGAGAATTTGTTGGGTGTTGTAGTCGATCAAAAGATGCCTTAAAAATTACAAATGACTCAACGATAATAACATTTTCTTGTATAGAAAATCCTGCATAATTCCTGTCCTGTTTCATACAATGCATGTTATTAAAAGTGCAAACTTGGCCCGTTTTAGAAAGATTCGAATATTTTTCTCAAGCAAAGTGAAATCGTCTGAACCTTTCTCCTTTGAAAATTAAAAAGCGGTGGGTTACCAAATAAAAAAAGGATTATTATTTGGCAAGTTATGACTTATATTTTGGTAATCGAATTTACTTCAACTCATTCAAAGTCAAGTTTTGCACAGTTTCGGCCATTTTTGCCCAGGCAGATCAGTAGATCATTAACTTATTAGCATTTCCAAAACTATTTAAAAAAAAAAAAAAAAAAAAAATCAGAATATTAAATGGGGTATTTAAACTTGTAATCGCTTTTCGAACAACAAAAAGATTTTTTTTATTTTGTCTTTCGGCTGAAGTTTTTTTAGCAACTCGTAATGGAGCAGTTAACTCGGCTAAAACACTTCAATATCCAATGTGACAAACTGAAAACCTTGAAAAGATGCTTATTTAAAAAAAAGATGCCATTGGAAGTTCGAAGTGTAGCCAACAAGAGGACTTCATTTAGAGGCGATGAATTGTTTAAATGCTTCCTATTTTCCGACACCGACCGAAGAGGAAGCAAGCTTGACTTCCTCATTAAGTTCCTGAGCACATCACAAGTGTAGATGTTGATACACGGTGACAAAATCCAAACGACTTGTTGGATATGTGGCTAAAAATACTGTTATTGAATATTAGAGGATTAAAATGATGTGATTCAATTGAACTCAAATGAATTCAATTAGAATTTTTACGTTAAAAAAATAGAAAAAAAATAGTTAAAAATCTGATCTTGAAATCTGTACTAATATATAGTTTATCAAAGGTCATTTTTTTATTTTAGTTTAATTACTTTCAATTACCCATATGTATACATAGGGTAATGAAGGTATAGCATTCGGTCAAAAAAAAAGAAGGAAAAAAAGTGGTTTTCTTTTTTGCATTTCTCCACATTTTGAAACATCCTGATTTCAAAAAAGTTATCTAGAAAAAATGTCTATCTGTTTGTTTGTGTGTTTGTGGTCAGTATAACTCCCGAATAAATTGACCTACGACGTTCAAATTTGGTGTGAGGGATGGTGGTGGCAATGGGACTTACCATTAAGGTTTTCGTCACAATTTCGCGTGCACATAAGGTAGCTGCAATTGAAGAAATAATATTTTTCATTTAATTGCTTAAAAGCGGCTCAAACGATTTTAATCAGAATCGCCGTGGTAACTCCGAGGTGTTCTAAACATCCCTTTCTCCGAAATTCCCGTAAAAACAATTTAATGGCGTAAAAAGTTGAAAAACGAATGCCTTCAACACAGTTCTCTTTTCTTGAGCATACCTCTTTGAATGATGAAAATATAAAAACGATAAGTTACACAAATTCACGTCAGATTTACAGTGTAATTGAAAGTTGTTCGATGTTCCACACCAGTAGTTTTTTTTTTTTCTTATAAATTTTTTGAGCGTTTTTAATTTTGCATGTTAATTTTTAGTTACATATCCTATAAAGGATTAAGTTTTTCAAGTTGGGTCGTTCACACTGAATTTGCCTCATAGATCTAATATTTAATTTTTTGGGCCATGCGCATTTTTCTAAAACATGATTTTTTTTTATTTTTTTTTTACCATATACAATAAAATATTAATGTCAGCGTAAAAAAAAAAAAAAAAAAAAAAAAAAAAAAAATTGAAGGGTAAATAACAAGAGGTTCACATATTATTAATTTTTGAAAGTGTTTATTATAAGCTAGCTTATAAATATTTTAAAGTGTCATAAATGCACCCTGTTATATTCTTTTCCAATATTGCTAAAGTTCTAGAAGATTTCACAAATGGTGCAAGTGATGACGTACAAACGCGGTAGGATATGCAATTGCATAAGCTTGGCTGTACCATTTTTCTTGCATTTCAGTATAAAATGACAAAGAAAGTAATACTTTATTTCAAATTTCTAATTTATATTTTTGTATAAAAGTTCCAAGTATTCGAATTTTATTTTTTTTAATTGTTATGTAATCACTTATACGAATTCTATAAATTGTGGCTCATTGAATTCTAAATTTTATGGTATTCCTTTCTTATTACCCGAATCCTATAATATCTTAAGTAAAATAAATATATGAAGAACAGTTTTTTTTTTAATTTTTTAATTTTTTTTTATTTACCCGCCACTGTTACCATTTTATATGAAAAAGAAATTTGTCACATAAAATTCCAAAAGTATTTTCCCAGCTCGAATAATCTTACATAATAAAACAATAATTAATAACATTCCCTCGACATTTAATACGTCCCACCAATCTTCCTTTACCCAAACAATTAAGTGAACGCATCATGTCAACAATGCATTGTAATCCACAATTGCGCAAAACGAGAGTGGCAACGATGATACAAGCAAACGATTCCCCACCGAAGGTCGAAAGAACAACAGTGTTCTCTTTCTCTGGCATTATTATTTATGGACGTACTCTCTTCTTTTCCAAACAAGCATAATCTTCGGAAAAAAAATACCGATTTTTCCCGTTTACGAAAATTACCTTTGGGATATCCGCTCATGGCTATAAAAACATCAGTTGCCTTTCATCAAATATAACGATAATATAATACTGATTCATAATACAAATAAAATCAAGGTCAATCGTTAATGCTCATGATAATTTCTTCGCCTTTTGGTTCTGTTATCGTATAAGGTTATGGTCCATCTTGGTGATTGATAAAGGTTTTTGAGTCAGTTTTGGGCGTTGTATCTTTTTTAGTCACGTAACATGGCAGAAAAAGGTAACTTAATTTTGGAGGTCGCCCACTATTTGTTTCGGGTTCTTTAACTTGTCCAATAATGGTTTGTTGTTATGCTATGCCCGCAATAGGAATTGGGAGGTTGTTTTCAGTTATAGATGACGTAATAAATGCATGACATATACAGAAGGGAATATGACCTCAAGAGAAAAGTTTCTGTTGGAGTAAAAATTGGAGAAAAGCTATCATAAACATTAAAAACCAAAGTACTTACAAAGAAATTATTTTTTAAAGAAATGAACCAGGTCTAATATTCAAAATGAGTAACTTACATTTGAAACTCCAATGATTAAAAAAAAAAAAAAATGACAAATTATTATATTTAGAAAAACCCATTTATTAAGTTTCTAATGCCAGAAATATTGACATTAGAAACTTAATATATAAAATTGGATTTTTAATATCTTAAAATTAATAGATTTGGCAAAATATTTTTTCGCGTAATTTAATAATATAGACAACCTAAAAAGTTTGCAGTAGATTGACTGTTTCCCCAGTGAAAAATTGTAATTTTTAATTAAAAAAATGTTTCTTTGTTTTTTCATGTAAAGTTGATGGAGTGAATTTAGTCAACTTATTTGTGGTTTTAGTTTTAAAATGTCAACATATAGTATCTCAATGTGTTGAAAGAAATTTTTCTTCACTACTTTTCACAATACTTCTTGCTAAATCGAAATAATGCTCATAAATATTACTTGAAGACAAGTTGTTCAAAATAGATTTCAAATAAAATCTGAGAAATCAATGAAACTTGATATGAACTTTCAAGATGAAACTTGATAGCAAGTAGAAATAGGATATAACTCTAAGATATGTTTCTCAAACTATTTCAGTAAAATACCGAAAAATCTCCAAGTCAATTTTGGTCGAAAACAGTTCCTTAAACAGATTCAAATTACAAACTTTCCAAGAAAAATAAAACTATTCCATAAACCGAACACGAAATTAAATTCAAAATACCGAAGGGGAAATTCGAGGATTAAAGAATTTAAGAATAAAAAAGAGATATTTTAATCAGAACATAAAAAGTAAAAGATCGTCAATACAAAATAGACCCTTCGCAATTCACATTCTAAATAATTCGAATACCCATTTAAAATATCCTCGATCCCATAAATCCAATAAGCTAGATCGAGTTTTATTAATAATCACTTTCAGATGCAATTTCCGACGATTTGGTTTACCGAATTAAATCTTGTAACACAAGCCACGGATGAAATGTATCTCGACCGATGGAATTCAAGATTGTATTAGATGGGAAGAATATTGCTACTTAGCGAATAATAACGACCAAATAAAGCGAGGAAATTATTTGGGATAAAGCAGCAATATTGTTATAATGTTGTGGTTCCTCTATGAAATAAAAGTCTGTAATAATCTACGATTATGTTTGATGCTGATTTATTGTAGAACATATTTTAGTGAAATGTATTAAAAAAGTTGAACAATATAATATTAAACTTATAACAACACATTAAATTGAGCTTGTTTGAAGAGGAAGAAACAAATATTGCCATCGAATTGCGGATCACAACTACCGAATCTTATATAATGCTTCAAAACATTTCTGAGAGAATTATTTTTATTTTAGCGTGTAGGTTTAGGTGGGGTAGTTAGGATAGTATTTGCGCTTTTTTTTAAATCCTTTTTAGTCGCTTCGATTTTGTGTGTGTGTATGGCTGTGTATTTTGATGGCGGTCAAATCTGGGGAGTTCTAACTAACCCCCTCTCAGTCATCCAATCGGGCTGAAACTTGGCAGATAGATTCGATGTCGATGACAATGCTTTCTATTCAATTTTGTCACTAAAAGGTAGCTTTTACAGAATACTAATAAACCAACTTGTTTTCATCCGATCACGCTGAAATAGCATTTGACGATCATTGAAGGAATTCTTTCCTGTGGACAAAATTGTTTTGATAAATAAATAATAAATTTGTTTTAATCAGAATAAATAAAAGATATTTGGATATGAGTGCATAAATTCACATCCATTTCAATGAATAAATTTCGAAAAGTAGTTTACCACATATTTTGCTGATAGAGATGTTTTTAATGTTTAAAATTAGATGCAAACACCAAGCATAAAATTGGCAATTGATATTAAGGATTTGTACTTGAAGCTTTGTTTTTATGGGTTATATTTTTTTTAGAATTATATTATTTAAAATTTATTAATTCAAGTTTTCTATTGATTTTATCATTGTACTTTTATATCAGGTACTTTTTCTTTAATATAAAAATATATGAATAATATTAACAATTTCCCTTAAATTTATGCACTCATTTTATCCCACGGTGGGGATCCATTTTACCCCATAGTGAGGGAGGAGGGGGTAAGAAAATCCACAAAACATATCAAATACGAATTCAAAAAATATTTTTACGCCTTAATTGCATTATTTACAATGGTACACTACAAAGTATTCATCAAAAGAAAAATACAATAAATACAACTACTAAATTATAGCAGTTTAAAAATTATTCATGTTCATTCGTGCAGGAACAACGCTAGTACAATCAGAGACGTAACTCACGACCCGCCGGGACAGATATGCGGGGAGATGGGGGGGGGGGGAGGTAGGGGAATGCAGCTACAGAGGCCCAACGATGTAAGGAATAAGATTATATTATTTAAAAAAAAAAAAAAAATGCAATAACTCCAAACAACAACAATCGCATTATTTTTCACAATTCGATATTCCAATAGCAATCGTAGAGTAAAAAATGTGATAAACAAATGCTGACTTCCACAGGACCCTATTGGAAAAAGTTTGAGTCAATGAACAGTTTCAAAAATTACAATTCCGCCAATTTAAATAAAAATCTCATTTTTGAAAAAAAAGTTAAAGACCAAATTTTTTCCCCCTTGAATTCCAAACCAATATCGTATTTACATGATGTTAGCTCATTTTCTCTTACAATAGTTTAGTAAATAAGCTATTTCACGTTATATTTCACAGTATAACCATAAGGTTTCTGCCCTACTTCGCTTTAAACTGAATAAAATAATAACAATGGTAAAAAAAAAATTCCATGTCTTATTAATTAAAATCTTCAAGCAGAACAGAGTCAAATAAAGAAAAAAATTATAATAACGGATAAAATTTTCCATTTGTCTTAAAGTAAAAGCTTCAAGCGGAAACCTTTCAAATATTCGTATAGAATTCACAATTTCTAACCGTTTAATTAAGTATTTTATATAAACTTCGATTTTGTGTGTTTGTATGTGTGACTTTGTGTCAGGGAAATTCTTTCCTCTGGCCTTCATCTAATCGAGTTAAAACTTGGTAGATAAACTCGGTGTTGATAACGTTGTCTGAAGTCAATTTTTAAAGGCAAAAAATAATTTTTTTTTTTTTAAAAATTAGTCAATGGAACAGAATGGATGTTTTCTTCATAGTGGTCATACGCTATGAAATTGATTATGATCGCTTATATAACTTATATAATTGCTTATAAAGATTGGCAATACATCTAAAGGATTTACATTAAAAGTTAAGAATTACTTTTTTTGCTTTCAGTGACCTTATATGTAATATGGGAAATGAAAGTATTGCATTCGGTTTAAAAACACTTATAAAAATGCATAAAAATTTTTGAAAAGTTTTGAAACATGCTGAGTTAAAAAAAAAGTTGTTTAGAAAAAATGTCTGTCTGTAGTCAACATAACTCCCGAACAGATTCACCTAAGACGTTCAACTTTTGTATACAGGTTAGTGGGGGCAATAGGACCTGTCATTATTGCATATTCGTTTAACGAAGCTGCCATCGAAAATGTTATGCTTATGCATCTACAAAATGGCTGCAATGCGTTTTAAGGTGCTCCAACATCGCTACTCTCGAAAGCCCCGTAGAATTGCGATAAAAGCGTAAAAAGTGAAAAAGAATGTCTTTAATACGGAGTTCTTTTGCCTTGAGAATTGCCCAGCAACGACTTTTTTTCCTCTGTTTCCCTTACAAGGAAGAATAATGTAACAATTATCGAAATGTACTTCACCAATTTTGTCATTTTAGTGGTGTTTTTTTTTTGCGGGGGTGGGGAAGGGATAAAAGAATTATTGCCGAAAATATATATATATATATTTTTTTTAAATCAATGAAAATATGAAAACTAAAACAGTAAATTACACGAATCCCTGTCAAATTTAAATACCAGTAATAAAGTGTATCTGAAAGCTGCGTGATGTTTCACACCTCTAGTTTTTTGTTTCGTGTAATGTACTAATTTAAAATTCGAATCAATCTGCACAACGATAATGACAAGTTGATTTTCCCCAAACTTAATTAAAAATCTTTTTTTCTTATGAAAAATGTTCATAGAGCTAATCAAAATACGTTGAAAAAGTAAATTAATTGCAATTAAATATGAAAGTTTTAATTGGAAAATACAAATTATTATTAATTTTACTCATCAATACTCTATAGATGGAAAACTTGCAAAATAGATGGGTAAAAACTATATCATTGTAGGTCCATTTTTATAAAATTTCGGAAATTGCCAAAAGATGATTTTGAACTTGGAGGTAGAAGTGTACACAACTGTAATTTCTAAACCTGCACCATAATACACAATTAATGTGTTTTTAAATCCTTTATTTTAATTTCGATTTTGTAAATGTGTGTGTGTGTATGTGACTGTCGGACAAATCTGAGGAAGCCTAATTAACCCACTTACCATCATCTTATTGGGTTGAAACTTGACAGATAGATTTTATCAAGTTTTGGGGGTTGTCACTGTCACTAAAAGGTCACTTTTATACACTTTTTTATAATCATTTTGAAATATTAATAAATCCCGTTTAACGGAGCATTGGTGAAACTCTTTTCTGTGGCCAAAATTGCTTGAATCAGAATAAATAAACCATATTTGGATGTGAGTGAATAATTAATTTTTAATAAATAAATTTTGAAACGTACATTATTTTTGGTTTTGAGATGAAACTGATTTTGCTGATAGAAATGCTTTTAACATTTAAAATTACATGTAAGCACCAAACACTCGCTGACAACTGAATCGGAACTATGTTAACGAATATAAAAATTGGCATTGTTTTTATGGGTTGTGTTATTTTACTTTATTCTCGCTAAATTTACTGTGTTCGAATTTGTTGTAAAAACTAAATTTCTGAAGAAAACGTTAGAATTTTAGGGAATAAACATAGCATTTTTTTATATTTCGCAGCCCTAACAATATAACTGGATAATTACAAAATCATAGTTTAAAAAAAAAAAAGACCCCCCCCCCCCCCAAAAAAAAAACCTTATTTGATTTTTTTTTTAAATCATTGAAATCATATTACAGCCTTATGGATTTAATGTATATATAATAGTATGTTATTATCTAAAAATCCATTATATCTAAAAAAAATGTCAATATTGAAGTTATTTAGTAGCATTGCGACGAACATATTTATCTCTAAAAGAAATAATCCAGATGTTCTTTAAGAAAAATCAGAACTAAAAAAGTAGAACGAACATAAATAACTATACAGCGGAAAAAACAAAGAACCCAAACTCTCAATTAGAAAGAGCTTCCATATTCGAATTATCGTTCCAGAACAACACTTGTGATATTGGAAGCTACAAAATGAGCCCCTCTCAGACATCCGGTTCCATCAGTAGGTGTAATTTCCGGTCTGTCAAACGATTATCCGCTACTTCTATATTCCACAATCTTCACTTAGAACATAACTGAACATCGTGACTGCTCAGGAAGGATGTAGCGTGCGAAATGTGGAACAAAATATCTCACCAGTTGATAGCCTTGTGACAGTTACCTAGTTTTTCAACCGATTAACTTTTCTTAAATTATCCCTGTATATTAATAGCAGTGCAAAACGTATTTTCATTACGTGAGGAGGTAGGAAACATATAGACTGAGAGGCGACTGCAATTTTTGGACCCCATCGAACATCTTTCTGATTTTTTTATACAAATTGGAAAAAAGTGAGTAGATTACGAATCCACTGGTCTGCCGTGGCAAAAATGGCCGAAACTGATCAAAAATCGAATTGGAATAAGTTGAACTAAAATCCGATTGCCAAATGCGCCATATCTTGCCAAATAATGAGCACTTTTTTTTTTTTTAATTTGGTAGCCCTCACTCTTTAATTTTCAATTAAGAAGGTTGCAGACGATTCGGATGTGTGGCTGTGGCTTACTTGCATCTTCCACAAATGAGCCAAATTGGCAATAAACATTACGTCACGGAAGACGTAACTGATGTCGCCAATTCGGCTTACTTTTAAAAGATACAAGTTTTCCGAGCCAGAGATCAGAAATCGTTGCCACTTTTTCTCATTGAAAATAAAAATGCAGTGGGTTGCCAGACGAAATAGTTTGTTCTCTTTTTGGCAAGTTATGGCGCATTGGCAATCGGATTTTAGTTCAACTCATTCCAAGTCGATTTTTGATCAGTTTCGGTCATTTTTGCCACGGCAGACCAGTGAACTCCTAATCTACTAACTTTTCTCCAATTTCGATAAAATATTCAGAATGATGTTCAATTGAGTCCAAAAATTGCAGTTGCCTCTCGGTTGGTTGTTTTCAGATTATCTGGCGCCGTCAGCAACTCGAGGGCTATAATGCGCCGAAACATTCGTCATTAGACAAGCCAACATACATTTACAAACACCCATACCTAACACGGGACTCGAACCCGCAACCTCTCGGTCTAGAAGCTAGCACGCTAACCACTATACCGTTCGGTAGGCGCAGTTGCCTCTCGGACTAATATACATGAGACGTATACACAACAATGCGTTTTTTTTTTTATTGATTCTAAAATTGATTCTTCACTGGTTATTTGATATTTCTCTATATTAAAAAAGAAGTAAGGTTTAAAAAGAGTAGCTGCTGTTGCAGAATTTTTCCACCGAGCGCACTTCTTAGTCCCACAAAAAAAAAAAAAAAAAAAAAAAAAAAAAAAAAAAAAAAATTGAAAGAATATTACATTTTGCTCATTTGTAGAGAAAGATTCAGGAAAATTGATGAGAGAAATTTACTAATGCAATTTTGAGTTAATAAACATCAAATCGATTTTTTTTTTACTTTCAAATACCTATATGTTTAAATAGGGAAGTAAATTTTTTCGATTTTTTTTTGCATTTCTTCTTGTTTTGGAACATCCTGATTTCAAGAAAGTGGTCTGGAAATTTTTTCCGTCTGTGTGTCTGTAGTTAGCATAACTCAGGAAACAAATTGACTTACGATGTTCAAATTTGGTGTGCAGGTTAGTGATGGCATATGTGATCATATGTGGCCATAGGTCTCGAAAGTCTACCATTAAGGTTTTCGTTAAAATCGTGTATGCGCATGTCGCATAAGGTTGAAGTCTAGAAAACACATGAAAAAATCATGTTTTTCAGCACATGCTAAAAAACGGTTCTTACAATTTTGAGTAAAATATCTGCGCTAATGCCTCATAAGGTGTTCTAATCCCCCCCCCCCCCATCTCCGAAATTCCCGAAGAAATGCAATAAAAGCGTAAAAATTTGAAAAACGAGCGTCTTTGACACAGAACTATCTGCTAATGAGCATCGCCCATCAATGATTGATTTTTTTTCTGTTTCATGCACAAGAAAGTCTATCGAATAACATCACCAATTTTGTCGTTTTGGCGGGTTTTTTTTCCCTATGTAAAAATTATTGCCAAAAATATCGCCAAACAGGCTATTTTTATTTAAAAGAGTGATCATATGAAAACTGTAAATAACACCATAACAAATTTTAATACAATGACCAGTATTGTAGTGTAATTGAAAGTTGTGCGATGTTCCACACAGCTAGATTTTGCATGGGCCATCCACTCTAGGGGAAACCACTGTAGAAGTATAATATTTTGTTTTAACAGAGGTATATACACAGAGATTTTGTAGACTTAAACACTATCGTCGCCATTCAAACATGTTCGAAAGTACAAAAGTTCAATAGAAAGAAAAAGTGCGAGTGCACTTAGACGAGTGAAAACTCGTAATGGGGCTTGTTTTTTTTCCATCGTTACATTCGTATATTTCATTACAAGTATGATAAACGGCGGGGCCGGAGTTCGAGCCCATTCATAAAAGGCAAATGCTTTTTTGATCAAATTCTATTTACAACCAAATATATAATCAATTTCATCCAAATGTCTTGTTAAGCTCATCGAATTGGTTACCACACTAGATTTAGAAATAGATGCTTTTAACAATTGAAAATTTTCGTTAAAAATAGATATGATATTTTTAAAAAAATAAAAATTACTTAACTGGGGAAAAAAAAAAAAAAAAAAAATAATAATAATAATAATAATAATCAACAGAACACCAAATTTTCTTTATCCTTTTAATATAAGGCAAATATTAAAATTAAATATTAACATTTAATATAATACAAAGGCATTTTAAGGGCCGTTGATGTCTGAGTACAACTTCTGGATAGCTTCTAAGCGGTTTCTCCTCTGCAAGCAGATAAAGCCAATTGAATAGTTCCCCCTATATATGCTACGTAATAGTTAGCTCATGGTTACCAACTCATTCTAACTAGTATGGGAGGGAAGTTGTTAATATTAGATCTCTATGGCGATTGGTAAGCCTTCTTCGGCTTCAAGTCTGTATCTAAGCATGCACTATCCACGAGTTTAAGTTAAAGTTTTATTTTAAGCCAAAATAATAATCTTTTGAATAAAGACCATATACAAAATGTTGTGTTAAATTTGTTTGCATACTCCAAGACCAATTTTTATGCACAATAACGGCTAAACACGCCTACAGCTTAACGAGGATTTCGAACCACAACGAACATCCATGCCTAAATCAGGATTCGAAACTGGACCCTTTAACATGCGAGGCCATAGCGTTAACCTCGCAGCCATCAGATAGGCTCTTAAAATATGTTTCGTAATATTAGAGCTATTTATTTATTTTTTCGTAAAGATAATAATATTCTAATAAACTCTGTAGTAAATATACTAAATACTAAGTTTTTTACAGACTGCATACTACTGAAAACAGCATTAATTTTGAATACATTGTTGATTGACTCCTTCAGACTTTTGACAGAATGAAATGTAAGATGACATCGTATAGTATTTATATAGAAAAAAATACATCATAAATATCTGATTTCAAGTTTAAAAAAAAAAATAGTAATTTGAATAAAAGAGTGGTTTATGTTTCTAAGCTGTCAAATACTCATCGAACGCTGGCGTGAGAAAATATTGAAATAAACAATATTTCTCTTCATGACTAGTTTAAGACTAATGTTCAATTTGAAGATGACAGCTGACATTTTCAACCTCCAATTAGCATTTCATGTCAGTCACTTCTCTAACTAGACATCATTTCAATGAGTGGTAACAGTAGGCGTAGGACAAGAAAAAAAAATTCTATCATATACTCGTCTTACCATTTTTTTCACTTTCAATTACCCATATGTTGACATAGGATAATGAAAGTATTGATTTCGGTAATTTTTGTTTTGAATTTCTACATATTTTGAAACGTATTGAGTTATAAAATATGGTCTAAAAATATCTGGTGTCCCGAACGAAATGATCAATCATGTCCAATTTTAATATATCGATTAGTGGTAGCCATGGGACTTGTTATTATTTTCGTAAAAATTGCGCATGCTATTGAAAAGTTTAAGTATTTCAGCAATTGGTAAAAATGGTTCTAATGATTTTGATCAAAATCACTATAATAATATCTTTTAAGGTGCTCTAAGCATCCCACTTTCGAAATTTCTGTAGAAATTCGATAAAGGACTAAAAAGGTGAAAAACGGATATCTTTAACATTCAGTTCTCTTCTCTTGAACATTGCCCATCAACAACTGTTCCTCCTCTGTTTCACTTATAAAGTAATGATAATTTCGATTGATTTTTTCTTGTTTTAGCGAAAAATATAACGCCAATTTCACAATTTTCTCTTTTCTTTTTTTTTCGGCCAATGTAATACTTATCGTTAAAAATATCACCAAACTGACCTTTATTTAAGACGCAAATGAAAGTTGCGGAGAATTCACGAATGAAAATTGTGCAACGAATGAAAACGCAAACGGTAAATTACACAAGTTCATGGTAAATTGAAAAGTAGTCACCAATATTAAGTGCAATTGAAAGTTGTGCGATCCCCTAGCTCTTTATGTATTGACTAAAAAAATTATAACGTATTAATAAATCGTTACAAATTTAGCATTGAAAACTTTCTTTGTTTATGAGAATAAAGTTACTTAATGCTTCTAAAATACATAGTTTCGAGCAGCAGTGAAAACATTTTGTGTCGCAATCACACGACAGGCGTTACTTTTTACATTCTATGATATGATAATTCTTGTTTTACAATCATGTTTCCAATTACTTTGTACAATAACTCTTTAAAAACTAAATCTTACAATGTTTTTTTTTTCCCACAACTTTATTGCATTCCATTACGAGCCGGTAAAATCAAAAGAGCTGATAACGTTCTTGTAAAACATCACACACACACACACACACACACACACACACACACACACACACACACACACACACACACACACACACACACACACACACACACACACACACACACACACACACACACACACACACACACACACACACACACACACACACACACACACCATAATTACATTATAATCAAACATTTATTAGAAAAGTGGGTGGTGAATTGAACGGTTACTTATTCACATATTCACCATGACGACTACTACATTGATACAATCTATAATATTGCAGGGAATCCGATCTTACTCTTCGATCACGTGCACATCTCAAGCAGGCAACACTACTCTGTGCACGCGATATTTACATCCGAGTTCAACCCTGCATAGCAACTAACCGGCAGACTGCACCGCGATTACAGAGAGGTCGAACGTGTCGTTTATTCCTTTCTTATTAATTCTTTGTTATAATTGTTGTAACTCAATTTCTATTAAATAACCTAATTCAAATGGAGTGAGATCACCTATTCCCAAACGCAACCTTCCTAACAAAGCTACTTTGCAATATGCAATGATACAGAAAGTTAAAGGATACAATGAACCCATATATATTAATGAAAAACAAAAAATTTTCTCTTCCCAAGTACACCATCCATAATTTGAATGTTGTAAAATTTTTACTTGAATTTTAATGACGAATCGTACCGAAAGTCCAATAATATCAGATGACTGGTGCTCGCTTGGATCCAAGAGATGCTCTGCTTTTCAAAAAAGAATTGAGCCTGGATTTGTTTTCGAATATCCGTTTAACATGAGACGGTTTCTCCGCAAATGTAAAAAAATTTCGAGGCTGTCTGGCCGATCGTTTGTCTGTCTGTCGCGCAAGAAAATGAAAATGCTTTGGAAATATCGGAAAATAAAATGTTTTGTCTTTTTCACATAGTTAGAACAAAAATGATTACACTGACAAGGAGAACACAATTAAATGTTGTCAATGAATGATGTTGAAAACAATTAATATTTACAATTAGTATTATCAAAAATCCAATATTATACCAATATATACTAGTGTGACAAAGTTCCTAGTCTCTTTAGACGCGAAATTTTTCATATTTTAACACATGACTGAAAAACTGTTCTGGCGTTGATATGGTGGCCATGCAATAAATTAAAGAGTGAAATAGTTTATGGTATAGAAATGGGCTGTTATAACGGTATTTTCTCTCGTATGATTTACGTTTTAAGAAAATTGAATAACTCGAATGGGAAGAATAATTCGCAGGCTATAAAGTGATTTTAACTGCCCAATGCAGGGAGACAGTACAGTCTCAAATAACAAAAGTACGATTATATGGTAGTTGATCTTCGCACCTTCATTTTATGGTTCTCCCGGGAGATAATTTGCATTTTATGGTATCAAGCAGAGCAGCTATGACTAGTTTTCGATACCTTTTCCTTCAGAAAAAGTTGTTGTAGAGTTGTTTTTCTGCAACTTTTACAAAAGAGCACTTTTGTAGAACTGTAGTCTGTAATAGCAATTTTAGTTTAAACAGTACGAGTAGAAAATGGACTTTCCGTCGCAATTTCAGATACAACCTGTTTGAATTTTGACGAGAAAAAGGCTTAAAGACTGAAATTCAAAATTTTCACTCAGTTTTGCAGTAGTGATGAGCTGTTTTTATACTATAAAAACTGTATAAATCCCATTCCTCGTAAATTTATTTAAATACAGACTTAAAAATATTTCGTTTTATTTTGTTTAAGAAATATGTTAAATGTAGTTTTAGTCATTCAATTTTCTTAAAGTTTGACTAAAAAGGGCTTCCAGAATAACGTTATGAAAATTAATTACAAAGAATTGATTTATGGAAGTTCGCTTAGATTCGTGATGTTCAGGTTAGAATTTGGAAATTTTGTCGGAATTTTCTTAGAATTTAAAAATTTGACTTGTCTCGCACACTTTAAATTTTTTTTTTTTTAATTTTTGACATTTGAATTGCCAGGATTTTCGTAACCACATGTAATCAACTTTACAGGCACAAGTTTCAGTAATAAATGTTATGAAAATTTACGTGCCTTGTAATTACAATTCTTATGAACAACTTCACATGCAGATAAAACAAGTGACAAGTATCTAATTATACATACAAATCTAAAGTCGACCTCACACACAGCCAATTTTACCAAACTATTTTTTGACCACTGAGACGCTTCGTTTGAAAAGCTGAGGCAAGAAGGTAATATCTCAACTACATTTTTTTTTTTTTACAATACTTCAAACAGACGTCCAAAAACCCGAAAAGAGACTATCAGACACAATTGCTGTTGTATTTACTTAAATTGAAAAAAACAACATATTTACTTAAATTAAAATACCTAGTATTGCTAGACTCAATACTGAGACAACTCATAAACAAGCTGATCATCCTGCTTCTGAGCTGCGAGTTCGGCCTTTTTTTCGGTTGAATTTTGATTTTTACATTTTCCTGCGTTCCTCTTCTCCCCTATACATTGAGACAAGCTTATTTGAACTCACTAAATACGCTACAACGATATGTGAATCGGTTTTACTACTCTCTGATTGGCTGATTGGAACGATGGGTGGCCGATTCGTTAAAACTCTTAATAGTATCCGTGGTTACAAAAGTTAAATATTAGTTAAAATGTAAACTTAAAAACGCTTATTTTCTTTTTGTTACGAATACATATTTAAGTTTACTGCAAAATTAGGTGCGCAGGTAATCGGTATTACTATAACAGTTCTGATTTGTCCAAAACTATATCTTTACACAGAAGAATCCATCTACAGCGCATACTCGAGGCTTAAGTAATGTTGTCGCGAGGTATATATTTTATGATATACTAAACTTCAACTTAACTTGACATCAATAGACCGTAGATCGTCACAGTGCTCATAAGTATTTAATCCATTTTGGCGGCGTGAAAGCATAATGCTCGCCAAATCACAACCCTGTAGAGAACAAAAGGCTCTAAGGTTTGGCGAGAATTATGTCTTCACTCCGCTAAAATGGATTAACTGCCTATGAGTACGGTGAAGATCTATCGTCTAGTGATGTCAAGTTAGAGTTTAGTATAGTGTTCATTCAACGAGTAAAAGTGCGTTTTCAGGGCATGTAGCATCACAGTGAGGCGAAGCAAGGAGGGCTCGCGAAGTGACACAATAAGGATTGCGTGCGCGTAGTAATTAATCTTTGGGGGTTGGCCATAGTTACCAAGCGAGAGTTAGGCTAAGAACCTTAGTTCATAAAATTATCATTTATATGTGCATTCATTGAGATGATGTGACAATATAGTTCAATAGAAATGAGCGTAGTAGCGTCTTTAAGAGATGACAACTGACACAATCCAACTGCTCAAGAAGCATACACATACGCTGGCATGGGCGCTCTCAGGAATATTTGCAATGGGGTGCAAGACTAGATTTTTAATAAAATAATCAATTTTTTTAGAAATGTTAATTAATATTTATGGATTATAAATTGTACTCTTTGAGAAAAGTTAAAATTCATGATATATATTTTTGAAAGTGCAACCCTGTTAAAGAGAGAGGAAAAAAAATACTGAAAATATTAAAATATATATTTTTAACGATTTTTTTTATCATCCAACTAGATCTCACGGCATTCAAGAGACAGTGCTTAGAATAGAGGAACTCGAAGATGCAAAAATACAGAAGAGTAACATTTTCTTTCATCCAAGTTTTGGATATAATGAAAAAAAAAAAAAAAAAAGATTCAAAATGAAACACGAAGGCAGTATTGGAATATGTTCAATTGAATTCTAAAAACAGATTTCAAGATAGTATAGCTGATGACTTAAAAAACAAAATATTTTTCTAGAATTTTGAGAACTACACATTAAATGGTTATACAATAAAAGAAATAATGCAACTCATTAGCCTCTAATAATCATAGACAACAAGCGCCAGAAAATCGTCACGCAAGTAGCTATAAAAAAAGGCATGGTAAAAAAACAAAAGACTAAATTAATAGAAAAAAATGCTCATTGTAACATAAAAGTATAAACGGCATATGTGATTTTTTTTTATATCTAGGAATTCTTTTTCCTCATTTTTAAAAAATTTTCAAGAGCCAGGGGGGTGCAAGTGCACTTCCTTGCACCCTCCTAGGGGCGCCCATGTACGCTGGCTAATATCGCATCAACACTGACCAATCCCGATGTTGACCGTTGTAGACTGGCCGTTGCTGTGGATCTTGGCCAATTTCGTCCAGTGCTGGGTAAAATATACTGGAAGTTTTGAAATGTCGATGCAGTGTTTTAAAACTGAAATATAAGGTTATAAGAAAGAACGGAGGGGGAAAATATGTTTTGTGATGGTTATGACATGCTTTTTTTCTTCTTAAAAATCGTGTATTTTGGAACGAAACTCGATATTCGGTAAGAATTGGCCAATCCTCACAAAACTCCTATTGCCGACATTGGCCAATACCGCTGTATTGTACTTGGGTGGGTTTTTCTTCTTTAAAAAAAGAAAACAAATTACAATAACACCAGTCAGCTTTATTACTGCACTCTAAGCATACATTTCATTTTATATTTCGTAAAATCTTTTCTTCAGAAAATATACCTCTTCCATAATTCCACTTTCGCTGCGCAATATACGACCGTGATTTAAATTTAGAATTTTTTCTAGAAAAAAAACCGACGTGCAGGTATTTATTTACGATTCATTAACGCTCCGAAGGAATTTCGGCATTCTACTGACACAGAAAGGTCTTAAAGCCACCAAAACAATAACATGGGATGCATACGGACAAAAGATACTTTCATTTTATGTTTTTCTTGTTGGAAATATACGGGCGACGCTGTTGTGCTAGCTGCCTGGCCACCAGCCAACCAAATATCGGCCTCTAAACAACAAACTTATCTCTGTTAAAGATTGGAGCCACGTGTTACTTGGGAAATATCCAGAGTTTGGCTAAATAGAGACTTATCATAACCTAAACCTTAAATTCAGGTGACCACAATTAAACTTCATCCGCTTAGGGCTGCATAGAAATCGTTCGAATGAATATATCTTTGTAAAATATGGTACACTGAATTATTTTGACCATGGGAAAATGACATCTGAAGAACACAAAAAATTTTGTCATCAGATCGCAGTGTGTGGCACTTTAAAGATTGTATTTTAACTTATAGCAGCCTGAATCTTATTGACAAACAGAGCTATAATGAAGTGCGAGATATAAATTATAACTATCCTTTAAAGTTTTGAATGTGTGTGTTGTCTTTGAAATGCCATTTGCAAACATATGAATTATTTCAATTTAATTTTTTTTTTTTTTGTAATTTTAGAAAACAATTTCTTACGTTCTCCATAGTTCTATGAGAATCTGTTATTTTTTTACAAGCTACCAGGCTTCTTCAAATAGCTTCAGTTAAGTAATGGACACCCATATATTTCAAACAATGAAGATTTTTTAGCGACGACACTTTGCTGTATGAATGATAAAAATTGCGCTACTTTCTGTTAAAATGCAAACCATCATTAAGGTATTTTTTTAGCTTCTTAGTATATAGAGAAAAGCTTATAAAAATACATGGTCCATTAGAAGACAACACTTTCTACAGACAAATAAAAGTATCTTACCAAAAGTTTCAAAGTGCTTAAAATTGTGATCGAAGAATATTTCCAACCACTCTAAGAAAAGTTAGCACCTTAACTCTAAATTGTGATATCAAGTTATTAAAGAAATGTTTGTCGACGCACTTTTTCGCCAAACGTAGTGCAAAACTCGTCAACTTGGAAAGGTGGTTTTTGTGCATAAAAACACGAAACTACAAAGAATTTTGTAATAATTATTATAAATTATTGCGGATTAGATACCTGTTGCTAGATGCTGGCAAATTACACATGTAATTTGTTTCTTGTAACAAACAACTTCACGTACAGCTAATGCAATTGACAAGCATTTGTAAACTCTTGAGCTCATATGATCCCAAGTCAAATGTCAGTGAAAAGCCATATCGATAGGTACAGGATCTTTAAGAAGTGAATCCCGAATTTTGAAAGGATATAACTGAGAAACGGTGAAAGATGGAAAGCAGAGACAAGTGGTATATTGAGTAGAAAGGTATGGAATTTTTAAATACCAAAATTACTTATAATATGGAGTAAATTGTTGTGAAATCTGAATATAGTGGAATGAGCTAATCGTTTCGCTCATGAACTAGGGGTGTGGAACAACTTTCAATTAAGCTAAAATATTGGTCACTGCATTAAAATTTGATATGGGGTGTTATTTACCATTTTCATATTTTTACTTAATTAAGTAAAAAATGGACAGTTAGGCAATAATTACATTGTCTCTGCTTGTGAGTGACACATATAAAAATTAATTGTTGATGGGTGATGCTAAAGGGCAGGGTACTCTGTGTTAAAGGCACTCGTTTTTCAACTTTTTACGCTTTTATCACCTTTTTACGGGAATTTCAGAGGAAGGGATGATTGAAACACATTAAGAGGCATTAGAAGAGAGTTTTAATTAAAATCGTTAGAGACGTTTTTTAGCAATTGGTGAAAAACATGATTTTTCATAATTTCAACCCTTAATAATAAGTCCCATGGCCACCACCAACCCGCACACCAAATTTGAGCAAAGTAGGTTAATTTGTTCGGGAGTTATGCTGACCACGTACACACAGACAGACATTTTTTTTATGCCACTTTTTTGAAATCAGGATGTTCCAAAACGTGAAGGAATGCATTTTTTTTTTACCCGAATGCTATACTTTCAGTACCTTATGTAAACATATCCTTTACTGGAGAGTGCAGCTCAAAGAGCTACTTTCACAGAATGAGTGGTTTTTCAAAATACACAGATGGGTTTTTACTACCCCATTTTCACTAGTTTTATTCATTGACAATATTGGAGGTCATCGGTAAACCATATGCAGCCGTCACCAGATTTATTCAATTCAATCCATTTTGCAAACCTTTGTATTTAAAATTCCATACCTGTCGATCAAACATACAACTTGGCTATTCTTTCTGTCTCTCACTGTTTCGCAGTTATTTCATTTCAAAGCTAATAGTTCCTTCCTGAAACATCCTGTGTGTCTATTTATAACGAAACGTTCGTAGAAGCGGCCTTCAGACAATCCCAAAATCCCAATTCTCACTGATGCCCTATTTTTTTCAGTTAAAGAATTATATACCCTAAAAAATCTTTCTTGAAACACCCCGTAACAGTATCTTTTTGTCTACCAAGACCGATTATGTCCAAGCGTTGTATCCATTGAGCAACGAGGAATATTAACTTAACTCCATTTTCATTTCCCACCGAGAATTACACTAAATGAAACCTCATCCTGCAACTATTTGCCAGTTGCCTCCAGGGAATCTGGCAACAAGATGGGATAAAATGTAGGGAATTCGTCGGCTATTGATTTTATGGAGTAGATCCATGAGTTCTTTGTCTTTTTGTTTCGAGATTCTTTCAGACGATTTCCTGTCTCTCTTAAAGATAATCTTCTTTAGTTTTGGGACGCAAACAGAAAATCTGGTAAAATCGGGAGTCTTATTTTCGAGGGAATCGTGATGATATTGGTTAGCTGGTCTTGCGTAGACACAAAGTTGGCTTTCTAATCTAAGTGGGATGGTGACTTTTCAATTTAACAACCAGATGACGTTTCATTGCTTAATTGTTGACTTGAAAGCGAAGAAGATTTCTCATTCATCATTGAGATCTACAGGTTGGTTGTAAAGTCAATACCTGTTTTCAATTTAGATTATCCTAAAAAGTAGCATCAGCTTTAGCTGGCGGGTAATACTATTTAATAATGAGGGGCTTGTAGTCCGAGAGGCGACTGCAATTTTTGGACCCCATCGAACATCATTCTGAATTTTTTATAGAAATTGGAGAGAAGTGAGTAGATTACGAATCCACTGACCTGCCGTGGCAGAAATGGCCGAAACTGATCAAAAATCGAATTGGAATGAGTTGAACTAAAATCGGATTGCCAAATATGTCATAACTTGCCAAAAAGAGAACACATATTTTCGTCTGGCAACCCACTGCATTTTGATTTTCAATGAGAAAAAGCGCAAACGATTTCTGATCTCTGGCTCGGAAAACTTGTACCTTTTAAAAGTAAGCCAAATTGGCGACTTTAGTTACGTCATCAGTGACGTAGTGTTTATTCCAAATTTGGTTCCCTTTTAATAGATCCAAGTAGAGCGTCGCCAGATATCTGAATCGTCTGCAACCTTCTCAATTGAAAATTAAAGAGTGAGGGTTACCAAATAAAAAAATAATGCTCATTATTTGGCAAGTTATAGCGCATTTGGCAATTGGATTTAGTTCATTTTATTATAAGTCGATTTTTGACCAGTTTCGGCTATTTTTGCCACGGCAGACCAGTGGATTCGTAATCTACTCACTTTTCTCCAATTTCTATAAAAAATTCAGAATGATGTTCGATGGGGTCCAAAAATTGCAGTCGCCTCTCAGTCTATTACTATTCATGATGTTCGACCATGGAAGCCACATTACGTTCATGAGCTGTTTGATGAGGACTGCGACATGGGAAATTTCTCTGGCAGATGGATTGACCACCGGGGACTGACAGAATGGCCTGCACGCAGCCTCGACGTAACCCCCAAGTGACTTCTTCTTTCTTTAGGGTTGGTCTGAGGAGCAAGTGCACAAGTTTGGTGCACTTGTTCTCAACTGGAAAATTTCCGGGAAATGCTCGCAAATGTTCCAGTTGAGATGCTGAGAAGAGCTGCGGATTCTGTTTCTAAAAGATTACAAAAAAATGCGTGGAAAATGCGGGGCATACTTTGAAATGTAAGTGGATAATCAAATGGTACACCTTAATAATGTATTCAATGGAAATAAAATTGTGATAAGTTTATTTTTTGAAATATTCACTATTACAAATAAGTCCTGACTTTAGCCAACCACACTGTATATTCGCAAACACCGGCATTTGAACACACCCGTATGTAATTGACCATGGCACTTTCGTTTTGATGTTCATTGAATAATTACCCGGATATTCACTTACGTGGTGTTCTTTTCTTGTGTTTTCTGTGTATATTATCGCAGTAAATCATTTCCGACCCATCATTGCTGGATTCCGAGTCGTCTAGGTTTAAGTATTTTATGGTTAATTTTGTAAATGTGGAATAGACTTGAGTTGATTCTGAAACGCGATTTCGCTGTAATGAATACTCATTAAAACATTAAATATTGTATATTCTGTATGAACTAGGGGAGCGGAACATAACGCAACTTTCAATTGCATTATAATACTGGTCATTGCATTAAAGTTTGGTATGGTGTTATTTACCGTTTTTATATTTTCATTTAATTAAATAAAAATGGCTAGTTTGGTAATATTTTTGGCAATAATTTTTACATGAGAAAATCCCCTGCCAAAATGGCGAAATCGGCGATATTATTCGATAGACATTACATTGTCTTTTCATGTGCTTGAAACAGAAAACAATCAATTCTTGATAGACGATGCACAAGGGCAGAGAGCTCTGTGTTAAAGGCATTCGCTTTTCAACTCTTTACCCAGTTCTAAGAAAATTTCGAAAGGAAAAGGGGGTTGGA
Source organism: Linyphia triangularis (assembly GCA_963978545.1). NCBI lineage: Eukaryota > Metazoa > Arthropoda > Arachnida > Araneae > Linyphiidae > Linyphia > Linyphia triangularis. The sequence continues at coordinate 61,331,491 of OZ021729.1, forward strand.
ATTTATTCGGGAGTTATGCTGACTACGTATACACAGACATTTTTTTCTGGACCACTTTTTTGAAATAAAGGTGTTCCAAAGGTGGAAAAATGCAAAAAAAAAAAAAAAAAAAAAAAAAAATTTGACCGAATGCAATATTTTTATTACCCAATGTACATATATGGGTAGTTGAAAGTAAATATTTTATTTTTACGTATTGTTGTAAATGTCACAAAATAATTATCACTGTTATTATAAAAGATGTACAAAATAATTATCATTGTTATTAATTATATGTTAATTTGTTCTGTTTTTGTTTCATTTATTTCAAGTGAAGAATAACTCAAACACCCAAAAAAGCATGATTTTGCTTCAAATCAGAGGAAGTGGAATTATATTGATTAAATTCTATTTCTTATAAAATTCTTTTTTATAATGAATATTTTTAAAAACGCGTATTTATCGATCTAGAATTCCCAAGGCAATCAAAACTATTTTAACTCATCATTTTAATGCCAAAACATTTTCAAGAAAACTAAATTTTACTTTATATTAATTCCAAACACAAAATTATTCAGTTAAGAAGTGTCTCGAAAACTCCAATCCCAATTTTTTTGTCCGTAAATTTTAATTGCAAGTAATAAGGAATACACTATCACATCCCAACCACCATTATTTCTGTTTAAATTACCGCAGTCAGACAATTATCAGTCACAACAATTACCTTCTACTAAGTACATGGGCGTGATTTCAACGGAAATTAACTAATAATTTGGAGACAACCGAATTTAATGTATTCGAATAATCGAACGACCGCCATTACTACGCGATGTTACATTACCCTGAAATTGCCGTGTCTAGGATTCAAATATCGTCTGAAATTAATCCATTTCGCATCGCATTTCACTCAACTAACTGCAACCGCAAAAGTTATGTTTAGCGAAACTGCCGAACGAAGAGCGAAAAGGAAGAATTGGTAATTTCAATAAGGGCTTACAACTATTTAAATGGGTAAATTACTTTTTCTTAGTTAGAATAATTCTAATTTAGATAATATCTCGTCAATATTTACTGGGTGCACATTATTTAGTTAATTTTTACAATCAATCAATAAATAAATAAAAAGGTTTAATCTACAATTTATATTCAGTTGTTTCATCTGGTTTACTTTACGAATATGTCTGTATTAAGTAATTATGTTAAGTGGCTCATTGAAATAGAAAATTAACAATACTATTGGTATTCGTACTCAAGATAAAAGCTATATAAAAGTATATAATATTTTTTTAGCATGTCATATTTACTTTTTATCATTACTTATTTGTAAAGTCGATTCATATAGTCGGTATTATTAACTTTGATTCCTTATATTTGTTTGTCGATGGAAACGGAATTTGCAAAGGCCTAATTAACTCCCTTGCCGTCATCCAATCGGACTGAAACTTAGCAGATAGGTTCGATGTCGATGACAACAGTTTATCAAATCACTTAACATTCTATCAAATTTTGGGGCTGTTAAAATCACTAAAAGGTTGCTTTTACGGAATACTAATAAACCAACTTGTCATTCAATCGCATTAAAAAAGCAATGAACCGATCACTTTGAAACTATTTCCTGTTGCCAATTTTTTTTTTTAATAAATAATTAAATTACTTCAATCGGAATAAAAAAAAGATATTTGGATAACCTTCACGTTCATTTATAATCAATAAATTTGGAAACGTAGTTTGTCGCACATTTTATAGATAGAAATGTGTTTTGATATCGGCGCTTTGTTAATGAATATAAAAACTGACAATGCATAAAAAGATATTTAAAAACAAAAAAAAAAAACAAAAAAAAAAACACCTTTGTTTTGATGGGTTATATTATTAGGACGTCATTCTTACGTTTTATTATTACTTATTTTTAGTATGTATTTGCATGTTTTTGCCCTCGAATTAAAAAACTAGTAAAATATTTTTTTGGGTGCGGTAAGGAGGATTTCTTCCGGAAGGAAATGAACCAGATTTTAATGACAAACTTAAACCTCTCTTCAATTTTGCATCACGCCCTGAGTTAAAAAAAAAGGGGGGTCTAGAAAAAATGTCGGTATGTGTATCTGTCTGTGGTTAGCATAACTCCCAAACGGAGTGACCTACGATGTTCAAGTTTTATATACGGGTTAGTGGTGACCATGTGACCTGTTATTAAGGTTTACGTTAAAATTGCGTATGCGCATAAGGTAGCTGACATTGAAAAATATATGTTTTTCAGCAATAGCCAAAAAACGGGTTGAATGTTTTTGATAAAATTCGCTGTGGTAATTTATCTTTTAATGATGCTCCAAACCAGCGTCCGCCACTAACTTTTAAAAGCCGGGCCGTATGACTTATGCTGGAGCTTTTCTCGAACCTGATACATCAATATAAGTATCTTTTATTATTAAACTGAAAAAAATATTGATTTTTTTTCTTCAAATAATTAAAAAAATAATTTTCATTATTAAAAAATCAAAGTTTACAAAATAAGTTAATCTTTTGTTTCAACGTAGCAAGGCGACTTGACCCAACTTTTAATAAAAGCATTTAAAATGTGCTTCCAGATTACTCCGTTTTAAACGATATCAATTGTGAGACGATGTCGGTCGAAATCGTTCAGTTTATTTTATGATAGAGTCGATGTCTGTCTTGTCGCAGTATTTACTTCAGCCAATCTTAACTCTTGGTTAGTCGGGCGGTTGACACATGTCTCCCACAACCAATCAATTGATGGCAGCCCATGATCAAAACCTTTTTATGGTTTTCAAGTTCTTTTAAAAATATTTTTGAATGTTTACTATATTCTGTTCAATAATGTTGGGTTTTTAGGTAAAATACCCAATTTGATATTTAGTCCAAAATATAATGGCATGTACGAAAATTTGAATTTGGGGAAGTGGGGGGGGGGGGGGGCATTAGTCCTCCATGCTACTAACCGCGAGACAAAAAATCGTGCGCCTAACCGAGGTTTGGTAAATTCCCCAAATGAAATTCAGTTAAGTTACTCCTGTATTTATTCTTGATGGAAAACCACCTTGCTGAAAGCTTCTTCATTTAGTTTCTTCAGTCATGTAGTTGAGGACTGTTCTACATAGTTAACACATACTATTTCGGATAAATTACAATTATATAAAAAAAAGTTCATACAGTGAAATTTCAATTTTTATCTTCTGTGGAGGCCGCGGGTCTCAGAAAAATCTGTCGCGGGCCAAACCTGGCCAGCGGGCAGCATAGTGGCTAAAGCTACTCTAAACCAACCTGTCTCTTAAATTCCCTTAGAAATATGATAACGGCATAAAGCGTTGAAAAAACGAATGTCTTTAACACAGAGTTCTCTTCCCTTGAGCATTGGCATTCTCTTGACTGTTTCTTCTCTGTTTCAGTTATTGGAAAGGACAATGTAATAATTATCAAAAAGTATATCACCATTTTGGCTGTGTATTTTTTTTTTGTGAGAGGAGAGGGGGGGGGGGTGCTTTTTTTTTTTAAAAATTTAATGAAAAAATTAAAACGAAAAACTGTTAAGTTATACCAATTAATGTCAAGCTTAAATGCAGTGATTAGTAATTTAAGTGTAATTTAAAGTTGTAGCAATGTTCCACACCCCTAGTTTTTCTTAATATTTTTTTAATGATATTGTTGCATGGATGGGTTCGAAAGATTTGAAGCCAAAGCAGATCAAAACTTACAGAAATTTTTTCCAATGTAACTCTTCACAGATTCCTTTACAACTTCCTTCGTTCTAGTAGACTCAATACAGCTCTATACACAACAATAGAGCACAAACAGCAGTTAAACTTGACACACAACTGCTAAATCACCACAAAAGACAATGCAATACAGTTCGCTTTTGAACTACTCTGAATGCTCACTGACTGACAACCAAGTCAGTATCTCCACTCAGTCAGTATCTCAACTAACTCAGTAATTCCAGTCAACTAAAGGACTCCGTCAGTAACTCAACTGACAAGCGGACTCAACTCACTAATTCCACTTAACTAACTCTCGGTCTTACATAGGGGAGGCGAACCTTCGTGAATCTTCCAGAGATAGACGTTTGGAGAACTTCCCAGATCGTAGTCGAAAATTCCTATACATGTACATGGGGAGCGAAAATGTCGCCAAATGGTCGCCAATTTAGCGAGATTGCCATTACCATAATGTTAAATGCCCTGCTTCTTGTAAAACTCGCTTCCCAGCGTTATCTCTGTAAAACTCGTTATCAAGCATTAAAATCCATATTGCAGGGAAGTCAACTTAAGACGAACTATTGCACTGCCTTATGGAAAATGCACAGAAATTTTCCTATTTACAAAATTAACACTACAAAATATTTACGAATATACAAAAATTCGTAACAATATTTTTTTATTGTTGTTATATTAGATGAAAAAATCCTTGTTGTCAAAGCAAAACCTTGCCGGATATTATGGTAAATATAATAAACACTACATCTATGGTTCAGAAACAGCCTAACGGTATCTCTTAATCTGAATTAATAATAAATAAATTCATCTCATCAATCATTGACAACAATAAATGAAAGAGGGAAACACCTGCTTGCTTTCAAATCCAACTTTTCAAACGAATCGAATGTTAATCAAAATCAGCAGCTGTACTTGCCATCCTTTGGTTTGATGGAACCTACGACACATTTCCTTTAAAAAGTCATTTCCTCACAAATTTGTCAACTTATCTGACGATAGAATTGTTATTATTATTAATTAAAAAAAAAAAAAAATACGAAAACCCTAAAAAATCTTAGATGCAAAATGACAATTTAATTATTTATTGTTGAAACGGTTTAGGTCAATTTATTTTTAAATTAAGCAAATGATAATTAACACAGTTATATCTTTCACAGTCATAACTGTGTCTATTTTCTATTGAAAGCAAAGATTGAGTTAATCGAACTCAAGTCCACCCAGGGTCATATATACACAAGTTCTTGTTTAAGATATTTTTAGTAAACAGAGAGAATGTAATATCGGTTTTAATGATGTTTATTGATTACATATGCAAGGTGTAATGCATAAAATAATGAACACAATTTTAAATCGATAACATTAATGGTTAGATAGACTCCAAAAGTTTTATGGTCCTTGTCAATGGACTTCCACATGTGCTCCATTTGTCGCACTGAGAATATCAAGTCAGTAGTCGATTTTACTCCAGGTATGGACAAGCATATTGGGCCTTTAAGTCATTCGACACTTTCTGAATTTTTTATAGAAATTGGAGAAAAGTGAGTAGATTACGAATCCACTGGTCTGCAGTGGCAAAAACGGCCGAAACTTGTCGAAAATCGACTTTTAAAAAGTTGAACTAAATCCACTTGCCAAATGCGCCATAACTTGCCAAAAAATGAGCATTTTTTTATTTGGTAACCCTCACTCTTTAATTTTCAATTAAGAAGGTTGCAAACGATTCGGATGTGTGGTTATGGCTGACTAGCATCTGTCACAAATGAGCCAAATTGGCCATAAACAATACGTCACTGATGACGTAACTGATGTCGCCAATTAGGCTTACTTTTAAAAGATGCAAGTTTTCCGAGCCAGAGATCAGAAATCGTTTGCGCTTTTTCTCATTGAAAATCAAAATGCAGTGGGTTGCCAGGCGAAAAAGTGTGTTCTCTTTTTGGCAAGTTGTGACATATTTGCCAATCGGATTTTAGTTCAACTCATTCCAAGTCGATTTTTTATCAGTTTCGTCCATTTTTGCCACGGTAGACCAGTGGATTCGTAATCTACTCACTTTTCTCCAATTTCTATAAAAAATTCAGTATGATGTTCGATGGGGTCCAAAAATTGCAGTTGCCTCTCGGACTATTACGAATCCCTAAAGAAAAAAGTTCAGTGGCGTTATATCAGGTCAGCTGCGTGGCCAAGAGAGAAAAAAAAAAATGCAGTTAATAACGCCCGCAAACGATATTTACAAAAGAAATGATATTCAAATGGGAAATTTTCTACGGCAACGTTCACTATAAAAGAAAATACATGAGTTACTGTATGTATAAATGCCATAAGTTTGTATATATCTTCATTATTTTATGAATTATTCAACATTAAAATATGTCCAACCTTTTATACACATACTGTATATTATTTCTAAACGGTGATTTTTGAGACAATCCCTTTTAGTCCATTGATACAAAAAGCAAAACTGATAAATGATGTACAAATTTAAAGGTTAAGATTTCAGCTTCTGACAAATAGCTAATTTACCACTGTATGTTGTGTTATTTGTTTGGAAATCGAAGAAAATAATAGAACCCATAAAAACAAAGTTTTTAATATAAATACTTTAAATGCACCGCCAATACTTATATTCATTAACAAACCGCCGATTCTGTAAGCATCGCGTGCTGCGTGTTTGCATCAAATTTATATCTAAAACATTTCTATCAGCAAAATGCGCGGCAAACTAGGTTTCAAAATTTAATTATCAAAAATGAACGTGAATTTATGCCCTTACATCCATATATCTTTTATTTATTCTGATTATAAAAAATTTATTATATATTTATTAAAAAATTTTGTCAACAGGAAATAGTTTCTTCAAGGGTCAGTTAAATACTATTTTATAGCGATTGGATGACGGCAAGTTGGTTTATTTGTAGTCCTTAAAAGTGAGCTTTTAGAGACAGTTACAGCCCCAAAATTTGATAGAATGCATTGACATCAAATTTATCTGCCAAATTTCAACCAGACTGGATGACAAGGGGATAAATTAGGCCACCGCAGATTTGTCCGACATTGACATACACACACACAGTCAACGAACCAAACGCCCACGTACATAGGCATAAAATATAAGTGAACATAAAGAATTTAATAAAAATGAGAAGTAGACCACACATTTTAGAAAGTAGTGACATTACATAGATGGTAGCACTAGTGAAAAGAGACAACTGTAATTTAAGCACTAAGAAGAAACTCAAGTGGACTATAATAGTCCGAGATGCGAATGCAATTTTTGGACCCCATCGAACATCATTCAGAATTTTTTATAGGAATTGGAGAAAAGTGAGTAGATAAGGAATCTACTGGTCTGCCGTGGAAAAAATGGCCGAAACTGATCAATAATCGACTTGAACTAAAATCCGATTACCAAACATGTCATAACTTCACAAAAATAGAACAAACTTTTTCGTCTGGCAACCCACTGCATTCTGATTTTCAATGAGAAAAAGCGCAAACGATTTCTGATCTCTGGTTCGGCACACTTGTATATTTTAAAAGTAAGCCAAATTGGCGACATCAGTTTTGTCATCAGTGACGTAATATTTTTTGCCAACTTGGCTCCCTTTTAATAGATGCAAGTAGACCGTCGCCAGATATTTGAATCGTCTGCAACCTTCTTAATTGAAAATTAAAGAGTGAAGGTTGCCAAAAAAAAAAGCTAATTATTTGGTAAGTTATGGCGCATTTGGCAATTGGATTTCGTTCAACTTATTAAAAGTCGATTTTTGACCTGTTTCGGCCATTTTTACCACGGCAGACCAGTGGATTCGTAATCTACTCACTTTTCTCTAATTTCTATAAAAAATTCACAATGATGTTCGATAGGGTCCAAAAATTGCAGTCGCCTCTCAGTCTATAACTCTCAGTAATTGAATACAATATCTAACTTTGGTGAGACTTTAAGAAAAGTCATTCTTAAATGCGCAGGTTACATTCAGGCCAACTAATTTAACTTCACTTCATACTTGAGAAGTTAAATGTTTTGAGTGAGAAACATTTTTCAATTAGTACAGGGGCTTTTTATTACAGACACACTCCGCATATTATTATTCAATTCCAGAAGAAATTGCCAAATTTCAATTGAATTGAATAGTGACTCGACTTATAGTAAGTTACCTTGAGCATTCAATTTGTCATTACATGTTGCGATTCCTTTGCGGGCATTCACAAAACTAAATTAGTTTCCTAACTTGGGTGTTACATTTTTTAAAAGTGACTGTCTAATCTTGCTGCCTTTGAATACATAAAAGCAATTCTAACGATATAAATTGAACGAATGATGTTAATAGAATAAAAAAAAAAAGAACGGAATTGCTCGAACATTTATAAAGACATTGATTTCTTAATTACTTTTAGCAGCAGAATGATTGCAAAATCTTTATGATCTTTATAGAGAGTTCGCCAGTAAAATATTTCCATAGGGTATTTTCAACCCCTCTCTAAATTTAAAGAGGTATTTTTGAAACTAACATAACCAAGGATGAAAAAACTAAAGCAAAATAAGTTTTTTTTTACAAAATTATTAACTACAACAATAACAGAGATACACGATCGCGATGGCCTTTCAGAGCGAAAATATGCTCTTGAAATGCTTACTAAAATCACTTGATGGCTATCCATTTAATAGGTCTATTAAATATATTAGTTCAATTAATAGGTCTATTAAATATTAAATAGTTCTATTAACACTATGCCGTTCGGTGACGTTGGTGTCCCGCCTAACTATCGGGAAAATGCCGGCGACACATCAAAAAACGATTGCAAAAATATAGGCAATAACTGCGAAAACTATCGCGCAAATGACGTAGAAGTAAAACTTGACGATTTGTGATATCCCGAAAATCTCGAACAGACGCCGGCGATAGACATCGGCGAAATTATATCTGAACTTCTAAACCAGTCCTTACGGTGGCGAAAAAAAAACAAAAAAACATTCCGATTAAACGTGCGGACGACGTAGTGTCAATCTACGTTTTTGATGAATTCCCGCGTGTAATTACCTTTTTTCTCTATACACTTAATCAAAGAACCGGGGAACCTACGAAATGACATTTGGAAATTGTTGGGCGGCCCCCTACAATCCACCTACTAATAACACATGTGGTATCAGCAGCTATTCAATGAGATCAGTCAGTCACTGGTTTGTGCGAGGTACGTTTGAACACGAATGCGTATGAGTAACTTGCGATTTCGGAGGGAGTGATAAATATATCGCATTCAGTTGGAAAATAATAGAAAATTGTGCAGTCTTTCAGAAAGGGAAGCAAATTTCAAAGAAAAAGAGCAGGGAGGTAGCACCACCTTTTTAAAAAAAAAAAAAAAAAAAAAAAAAAAAAAAAAAAAAAAAAAAAAAACAGCTAACATGTATGATCTCTGATTTTATAAAATGAAGGATAATAATAATAAAAAAAAAAAACAAAAAAAAAAAAAAAACTATAATGTGCCGATGCGTGAATTCACACACGAGGTTAATTCTAAGGGATGAAATTGATTTTCAATGCGTGTACAAGCAGATTTTACGCATTTTGGCGAACTCTTTGCTATAGATAATAAGATTTTAAAGAACAGAATATTAATGGTAAAATAGCAAATATAGTAATAATATTTCTTGCATTAAAATTAGAATCATTACTATGTTGAGAAATAGTATTTTTTAATAAAAAGACTTACATTTTGAAATATCATTATTTTGAGAAATAGTATTTTTGAATAAAAGAATTAAATTTAAAAATAATAGTATTTTTCATTAAAAAAATTAAATTTAGAAATGATATTATTCTAAGAAATTGCAATTTTTAATTAAAAGAATATTAAATTTGGAAATATTATTTTAAATAATAGTAATTTTCAATAAAATGAATATCAAATTTAGAAATATTAATATTTTAAGAAATAATATTTTTTTAATAAAAAGGATATTTAATTTAGAAATATTATTTTAAGAAATAGTGTTTTTCAATAAAACAATATTAAATTCAGAAATATTATTTTAAGAAATAGTACTTCTCAATTAAAAGAATTTTAATTTTATAAATATTAGTATTTTACGAAATAGTATTTTTCAATAAAAAATATTAAATTTATAAAATGTACATTAAAATTATAAATAGAAATATTATCTATTTAAGAAATATTATCATTAAGAAAGTTATATTAAATGTAGAAATACATCATTATTTTATCTTTCAAATTTAATAACAATATTTCTTAAAATAAATATTTCCAAATTTAATACATCTTTCTTATTTAAGGTATACATATACAATTGAGATGATTTTCTTTAATTTTTAGGTTATAATTTCAAACTTTATGGCAGTATATCAGAATTAAAAATTATGCATTTTTATATATAAACTTTTATTTCCGTCAATTTTTTAATCAGCTAATTGCAATTAAAGTGACTAATTAGGACACTATTAGAACATACATATATAAACTTGTAATTAACTTAGATGTATTATTTTTATTGCAAATAAGCGATATTATATTGACGCATGTTCCTATGGAGAATTTTGAATTTGGCTTCAATATTTATTTAGTTATAAGTTTTTAAATAAAAAGTTTAAAAAAATACAGAGTTTAAAAAAAAAAAAAAAAAAAAAAAAAAAAAAAAAAAATTAAGATTAAAATGTGCATAAAAGATGTGTTTATAACAATACATATCAGATTCTCCATAGAAAACACATTCACAACTATTGTCTACAAAACAAAATTAGAATTTTGTAAATCGGACTATTTATTGTAAAGTTATGACTGTTGGCGTAAAGTCATATAACACCAAAATGTCATTCCTCAGAAAACGCGTTTAAAGTTTACAACACTAATGAACGTGATGCAAAACAGGTTTACAAAACCTACTGTAATTTAAAAAGTAATTTGAGTATCAGAAAGAAAAGGGTATCATTTTAATGGTAATGAATTCGGGAATATTTTAAAACCAAAAAAACGAAACCGCAGACTTGAGTCAAATTTTGCTATTACTAATGTATATGTATACCTTAATAATACCATTTCTCAAAATGATAACATCCCTAAATCAACTCTACCTCATTCTTGTATCAGGTAGACTGCGACACTAAATTTCACTACAACTAATCCCATTATCTAATGCTCATCAGACCCAATTATGTTTTGGGGTTTTATGTCACAATAGGCATAGACCTTACAGTTCCGAAATAAGCTAGCAATATCTGCAAAGTAATCTGGATTTCAAGGGGAAAGATCCTAATTCAAGAGAACACTGTGTCACAACTGCCATCAAATGGATGAATTCGTGTTATTTTTTATGACTATCCAATTTTATGTTTAACCCTTTGCACTCCAGTGGCGCCTCTCAGGCCCCACACGATTGGATGCCAAACCACGAGAGGACCATTAGGTGTGATGCGGAAATTCGATGCAAGGCCAATGACTGTTTAGTTTCTATGAAGCAAATCCATAAACACCAGCCGAACCTAAAATGTCTCGAGTTGCTGATTCCTCCGCGCGAAAAAGGCCTGGAGTGCAAAGGGTTAATACAGGATGTCCCAAAAAAGTTATAATGGGGTTGGTACCTTTAACAATTGGAGATAAGTTGTTAATGGAAAAAAAGTTAAAAAAAATATTGGGTAATATATTTGATTAAAGTTACAGAATTTTTATTATAACGCAGACCTTGTACTGAAAAAGGGTTAATTATACAATTTTTTTTTAGGTCAAATCACGTTATTGGAAATACTAACCCTTTATTTTTATAATTAACCGAAATATAACGCATTCAAAAACGTGACAATGAACATTAAATGAATAATTTTGGTTATTGCGTTTTATTTTCATCATCATAATGCTCTTCTAAAATTATGTACGTCAAATTTTTTATTGCATTTTGTTTTAGTTAATTTAAAAGATAGAGCGTTATTTTATTTTTTGTTAGTTTGATTTGCATTAAAGAACGCTTTAGTAATTTACTTTTGCCCCTTAGATTTGGTTGGTTGTTTTCAGATTATCTGGCACCGTCAGCAACACGAGAGCTATAATGCGCCGAAACATTCGTCATTAGACAAGCCAACATACATTTACCAACACCCATGCCTAACACGGGACTCGAACCCGCAACCTCACGGTCTAGAAGCTAGCACGATAACCACTATACCGTTTGGTCGTCTTTTTTCCCTTAGAAAAGCGATAGAAAAATTACAAATGTGAAACTTTTTTTATTAAATATAACATGAAAATCATACTATTTTTTTATGATATGAAACCTTAGAAAAAAAATTGCGATTTACACTATTTATAAATCTCTGTAAGTTAAAGTTAACTTTAAGACCCACTCTGTAGATTGACAGTCTCTGATGGTATTAGAAGTGGGCAAGAAAGAAATCGGAGTACAAAAAAAAAAAAAAAAAAAAAAAAAAAATTAGCTTCCTTGACCCCCATTTATAATTAACCGAAATATAACGCATTGAAAAACGTGCAAACTACCTACATCTCCCCGAAATAACACATATTCACAAAAGATACTAAATCTTTCAACGTACCAAGTTAAAAGTGTCTCATACAATGAAAAGTAACTTATCAAAATCCATACTTCAGTATCCTCTTCCAGCAATTCCCCAAATGGTTCGAATTTTAAGAGCCTTTACCCAATCTCCTGATCTATCTGGGTTTGAAATCGAAAACTAATTCCATAATCCATTCTCTGGAATCTAAATATAAATTCCTCATTTAATTCAATCCCGGTATTTCCTTATTGGAGAGGGGATGTAGGGAATTCCTATTCAACCGTGGCTATTGAAAGGACATTCGAAAACCATCTTTTCGACTTTTCGAACTAAAGGTCTTACAATTTCATTCCTTAGTTGATGACGGTTCAATATGTACAGGGTATTTTAGAAAGGAATCCGTAACTTTGTAATAGACTGAGTGGAGATTGCAATTTTTGGACACCATTCTGAATTTTTTTATAGAAATTGGAGAAAAATTAGTAGATTACGAATCCACTGGTCTGCCGTGGCAAAAATGGCTGAAACTGATCAAAAATCGACTTTTAATAAGTTGAACTAAATCCAATTGTTAAATGCGCCATAACTTGTAAAAAAAAGAAGGTTGCAGACGATTTGGATGTGTGGCGATGGTTCACTTGCATCTTTCACAAATGAGCCAAATTGGCAATAAACATTACGTGATTGATGACGTAACTGATGTCGCCAATTTGGCTTACATTTAAAAGATACAAGTTTTCCCGAGCCAGAGATCAGAAATCGTTTGCGCTTTTTCTCATTGAAAATCAAAATGCAGTGGGTTGCCAGACGGAAAAGTTTGTTTTCTTTTTGGTAAATTATGATATATTTGGCAATCGGATTTTAGTTCAACTCATTCCAAGTCGATTTTCAATCAGTTTCAGCCATTTTTGCCACGGCAGACCAGTGGATTCGTAATCTGCTCACTTTTTTCCAATTTCTCTAAAAAATTCAGAATGATGTTCGATAGGGTCCAAAAATTGCAGTCACCTCTCGGACTACAAGGATATGCCTTCGAAAAAGTGAGAGACAGAAAGAAGAGACCAGTGGTATGCTGGATAGATAGGTGTGGAATTTTAAATATACCGGTTTTACAAAATTGATTGATTGGAGTAAATTTGATGACGGCTAAATATGGTTTATCGATGAGTCCTATTTTCATTAGGATGGATTGATCAGTAGACAAAACTGGTGAACATGTGGTATTGAAAACCCGTCTGGATGTGTTGAAATGCCGCTGCATCCTGCAAAAATAACCATTTGCTTTGCAATATCCAGTAAAGTTTTTATATGGGACTTTTCATGAGTGAAACGATAGACTTATCTCGATATATTTTTCTTTTACAACGATTTTTTATCATATTTCAATATTGTTGCTAATTTTTGAACACCTGTGTATTAAAAACTCCATACATCTGACTTTTTTTTCCAAAATAGCACTTGCATCTTCTTCCTGCCTCTATTTCTGAAAAATCCTGCAAAAAATATAGCTTTAGATTTGAACACCATTCCGAATTGTTTGAGCTGCTTACGATGTTTTTTAAAACTTTCCTTACTGTAAGGAAAATCATTATGAATGAAGATTATTCATGCTAAAGAAATTCGTAACAATGACACGCTATTTGACAAAAAAAAATAAAAAAAAAAAAAAAAAAAAAATAGCTGATTTTATTTAAATAATATATGTTCGATAATTTAAACGCTACAGCAGTTCCAAAATAAGCTCATACTAGAGCTTCACTTACCATCGACTCAACAACAGTGAAAACAACTTTTCGCTGTTCTAAAATCCAAAGATCTCTTCACAGCTTAAATGTTACAGTGAAATATAATTTTCAAAGTATTTCTGGTTCTATTGCTGAAATTTAACCGAATTTTTTGTAAACATAAATAATCTGTTTGTAAACACAGTTTGAAATTTTGAGAGCAAAATATTTAATTGGTAAGTTTTAGTAAAATTTTAAAAATTAAAATTTTAAAAACTGTAAGTACCTTTTTGGAAAAAATTACGGTAAATAAAAGCATTTAGTTTTCAGAATTATAATTTAAGACGTATAATCTAATTGTGGAACCTCAAAAAATTTCAATTGCATTAATAGAGTATATTATTGTAAATTTAATTTTTTTTACATGTGTATCACTTTTTTGGTGGAAATTTTAAATTTTATTTAAAAAAAATATCTATTATAAAATTTCAATATATTTTGGCTCAGAATTAGAATATGTGACCTAATCTGAATAACCTAATGCTTTTATTTACAGTAGTTTTTTTTTAAAGATTTTTTTAAAGTTTTCAAAATTAATTTTTTTTTAAAGTTTCATAAAAACTTTCCAACTAAATATTTTGCTCTCAAAGATATCAAACTATGTTTACAGGCCTATTATATTCCCAAAAAACTTGGTTAAATTTTAAACAATAGAAACGTAAATATTGTTGCGTGGATGGGTTCGAAAGATTTGAAGTCAAAGCAGATCAAAACTTGCAGAAATTTATTCAGATATAACTCTGCAGATTCTCTTACAACTCCAGAACAACTCGTTCTAGTAGACTCAATATAGCTCTTCACCAAACAATAGAGCACAAAACAGCAGTTAAAAACTTGATACACAACTGTTACAAATCACCGCAATGCAATACAGTTCGCTTTTAGAACTACTCTGAATGCTCACTGAGAGACAACTAACTCAGTAACTCCAGTCAACTAACTAGATAACTCCACTCATGGCCGGCCTTATATAGGAAAGTCAATACTTCTTGAATCTTCTAGGGATAGAAATTTGGAGGATTTTCCAGTTCGTAGTCGAAAAGCCCTATACATGTACATGGGGACCGAAAATGTCGCTAAATGGTTGCCAACTTTAGCGACATCTGGTCGATTTCTCGCCAAACTTGGCGACAAAAATTAGTCGCCAAAACAGTCTCCAACTTGGCTCTATCTCGCCAACTTGGCGAGATTGCCTTTAACCATAATGTTAAATGGCCTTCTCTTTGTAAAACTCGCTTCCCAGCATTATCTCTGTAAAACTCGTTTTCAAGCATTAATAGACACATTGCAGGAAACCGAAGACAAACTATTGCACTGCCTTATGCGAAATGTACATAAATTTTCCTTTTTACATAATTAATACTACAAAATATTTACAAATACACAAAAATTCGTAACAATATTTCAAAAACTTTATATCACTGTAACGCTCTATCCTCCCTTATTAGCTGGATCTGACCAGTTTTAATATCAAGCGAATTAAGCTAATCAGCATCGTAACATCTTATCTATACATCAAGTACCGATTACTTTTACAAATCTATTACGGCTTCCCTCTAATATCATCGACTATCCGCACAAAAAGTTCCCATTCCCAGTTACAAAATATTCATAAATAAAAGCAATTTTTCCCGGCAGAATTTAACAACTTTATCAACAACGACCTTAGCCATTTTCCAATATGTATCGAACGTAAGAAAATAATAAGGCATTTTTATTTATGCACAGGAAAGTATTAAGGCGTACCCGAAGCATTTTTTTTTTACTGTCTACCTTATCTTCTGTCGCTGACACCTGTGGTTTTGTTGGTGCACCTGCTGGGCTTTACGACATAACTGATTTCTTCAAGATACTTTTTACGCCAACTAGTTTGGCTGTGGGCTTGTACCATTTCAAAGGAAACCGGTACAAGGCCTTTTCCAGGATTATCAGGGGGATTAGAGAATGTTACAATGTTTATAATGCGGAAAGATCGATTTTTGTTGTTGTCTTGGATATACATGGTATAAATGCGCTTCCATTCCCCTACTAATGCGAAACACTTGGCATTAATATCAGAATATCTGGAATTTATCTTAGGTACATATATATAATTGAAATGATTCTCTTTAATTTTTATGTTATGGTTTCAAACTTTTTGGCGGTAAATCAGAATTAAAAATGATGCATTTTTATATATAAACTTTGTTTTTTCGTTTATTTTTTAATCAGCTAATTGCAATTAAAATTACTAATTAGGACAGTATTAGAACGGATATAAATAAACTTGTAATTACTTAGAGGTATGATTTTTATTGCAAATAAAAGATATTATATTGACGCATGTTTCCATGAAGGATTGTGAATTTGCTTTCAATATTTATTTAATTATAAGTTTTTAAATAAAAAGTTTAAAAAAATACATAGTTTTCATCAAAAAATTAAGATTAAAATATAGATACAAAATTTGTTTATTACAATATATATCAGATTCAAGTGGGAAACACATTCACGACTATTGCCTATAAAACAAAATTAGAATTTTGTAAATCGGATAATTTATAATGAAGTTATGACCGTTGGTGTAAAGTCATAACACCAAAATGTCATTCTTCAGAAAACGCGTTTGAAGTTTACTACACTAATTGGCCGATCAAACGGTATAGTGGTTAGCGTTCTAGCTTCTAGACCACGAGGTTGTGGGTTCGAGTCCCGTGTAAGGCATGGGTGTTTGTAAATGTATGTTGGCTTATCTAATGACGAATGTTTCGGCGCATTATAGCCCTCGTGTTGCTGACGGCGCCAGATAATCTGAAAACAACCAACCAAAACTACACTAATTGATGTGATACAAAACAGGTTCACAAAACACACTTTAATTTAAAAAGTAATTTAAGTCTCAGAAAGAAAATGATATCATTTAAAGGTAATAAATTCGGGAATATTTTAAAACAAAAAAACATGTTTGAGTCAAATTTCGCAATTCCTAATGTATATGTTTACCTTAAAACTAATCTTGTAAATTTCACATACATGATAATCTTGCTGCAAAAGTGACACGACTCAAATTCATCATTTTGAAATAAAAGGTTTACAAAATCACTAACTGGTTGAACGACACAAGATTGCTTTGAAGTTAAATTCAAGTAATTGACTTATGCCGTTTTTCCGGCTTCGAAACCATGCACGCACACACACACACACACACACAAAAAAAAATTGTAGGAAATTATGCTATATATCCAGCTATTGTCTTAAAAACCATTTCCCTGTCATTATAAGTAGTTAAAAAAATTAACCCATACACTAAAGTTCTTAATGTAAATCCCTTATATACATTACCAACATTTATTTGTAATTTAAGCGACTTTTAGCTTGGATCGACTTTTCGCTGTGTTTGAGCACAAAATTGAAAGCTATAGATTTCATGCCAGGGACAAACTCTCTTTTTGAGACAAAATCTTTAATAGAACACGAATCTATCAGAATAAATAAATGATAATTGGATGTTAGAGCATAAATTCACGTTCATTTTTAATAAATAAATTTTGAAATGCAGTTTGCCGCCCTTCTTGCTGATAGAAATGTTTTTGATATCGGTGCTGTGTTAATGAATATAAAAATTGGCAATGCATGTAAAGGATTTTTCAATTTTCAGCTCGATTGGATGACGCCAAGTTGGTTAGTTAGTCCTCTTAAGCGTTATAAGTAGCGTGTGTAAAAACATCTTTTTAGTGACAGCCCCCAAAACTTAAGAATGCATTCTCATGAACAACGAATCTATCTACCAAGTTTGAACTTGATTGGATGGCTGCAAATGGATAGATTTTCTTAACTGGATCTAGCCAGTTTTAAACAATTTATTAATTTTATTGTAAACTTAGTTTTACCTGTAATATTTGTAAGTTTATAATCTGTTTATTTGAAAGAAAAATACTGACATTTTTTTAATTCGTTTCATTGATTGATGAAGATGTGAAATTTAAACTTGCATTGATTTATTCAAGTAGGATAAGTTAACACAGGACATATCTTGTACCTTATTTACATCTTCAGAACAATTTAAACATCAATTTTATTACAAACTTAATTTTACCTATATAACGTATTTAAGTTTATAATTCATTTATTTGAAAGAAAAATGTCGCAAAATGAAGAACTAAATTCTGAAAAGATTGTATTTTTTTTCTCTTAACTTTCTCCCACTAACGTTAGAACTAAAATTTCAAATTTATTTCCATAAATATCCAAAAAGTATGCCATAAAATTTGATAAACAAACATTTCTAATAAATAAAAAGAGCACTAGAGATATAAATCTTATAAGAGTCAGGATCAGTACAAAGTACATTCGAAATACGGAATTGTAAAAGTATTTTATTTTAAAACTACAACCTGATTTATGCAATTACAAAGACCTTGGACCATATACCGAAAACAAACCAAGATTGCGACATCAATATACATCAAGCTAATTAACCCATTCAGCATCGAAACATCCTATCTATATATCAAGCACTGAATGTTTTTATAAATCTATAATGCTTCACTCTAATATCATCGACTATCCGTAAATAAAGTTCCGATTTCAAAATATCCATGAATAAAAGCAATTTCCCGGTAGAATTTACCAGTTTATCAACAAACAACCGTTTCATTCAAGGTTAATTGGCCATTTAAAAGTTACATTAATTACTGTCTCACTACTTACTTACTTCACTATGCAACGCTGTAAGTGAAAGAATTTCAGCCGAGCATCACTGAGACTCCATGTTGCCAAAATTGTTATAATCAGAATGAAATAAATGGTAAAATAAAATGTAAACGTGAATTCACGTTAATTTTTAATAAATAAATTTTGAAACGTAGTTTGCCACATATTTTGCTGATGGAGATGTTTTTAATACTTAAAATTAGATGCAAACACCAAGCACATGGTTACAGCAGAATCGGCTCCATATTAATGACTAGGACGATAATCCATTTGACGATAACTCTGAAATCTATAATAGTGACGATTCTCTTGTTACATCCGAATGTCGCGGTCAGTTTCCATATTGAATTCACACGCGATGCAGATTTTCAAGAGGTTCTTCATTACAATTTTTTTTTTGTCAAATATTTTTTTATTATTTCATGTATCTCAGAAATAATTTTCCTTTGCGTAATATTAAAAGAAAAATTGAATTTTTAATAACTATTTCGTGTATATCAAATTAAAATGTTGCATTCATCATTTTTTAATGGAAGTTTAGGCGTCTTACAACTTGGTATTTGCCATAAGAGTAACTGTGATTATTAACTCGCCGTCTCAGTCCGAGAGGCGACTGCAGTTTTCGGACCCCATCGAATATAATTCTGAATTTTTTTATAGAAATTGGAGAAAAATGAGTAGATTACGAATCTACTGGACTGCCGTGGCAAAAATGGCCGAAACTGATTAAAAATCGACTTGGAATGAGTTGAATTAAAATGCGATTGCCAAATATGTCATAACTTGCCAAAAAGAGAACAAACTTTTCGTCTGGCAACCCACTGCATTTCGAGATTGAATGAGAAAAAGCGCAAACGATTTTTGATCTCTGGCTCGGAAAATGAACCTTTTAAAAGTAAGCCAAATTGGCGACATCAATTACGTCATCAGTGACATAATGTTTATTGCCAATTTGGCTCATTTGTGAAAGATGCAAGTAAGCCATAGCCACGCATGCGAATCGTCTGCAACCTTAAATGAAAATTAAAAAGTAAGGGTTACCACATAAAAAAAAAATTCTCTTTTTTTGGCAAGTTATAGCTCATTTGGCTATTGGATTCAGTTCAACTTATTAAAAGTCGATTTTTGACCAGTTTCTGCCATTTTTGCCACGGCAGACCAGAGGATTCGTAATCTACTCACTTTTCTGTAATTTCTATAAAAAATTCAGAATGATGTTCGATGGGGTCCAAAAATTGCATTCGCCTCTCAGTCTATCTCACTCGGTAATGCTGCAAGTGAAATAATTTTAATTGATCATTGTTGAAAGGTTTTCCTTTCCAAATTGTTTGAATCAGAATTAATAAAAGATAATTGCACGTGAATGTATAAATTCATTATGGAGCCTTAAGCGCCTTTAAACTTCCTAGTTCTTATCTATTTCACAAATACGTAAAAGCATTTATTTTTTATTTTGATGTAATTAAATTTTATTACTAGGGGGCTCCTCCCTCTGCTCACTAATGCTTGCCAACCTCGGAAATTGTTGCGCAATCTTTGTCGCTTGCTTTGTAAACACAAAATGGTTCCATAACTCTTTTCAAAGGTTTCGCATTCACTTTTTGGGTCAAGTGAGACAAAAAACTTCTTGGCCTATGACATCTTAAATTTTTCTCAAGTAACAAGGATTGCATCTGCAATCCTCGGAGGGATGGTGGACATAACCTTCATTGTGCCATACTTTTAAATGACGGCAATATTATTAGCACAAATGAAAACAAGAAAGTGAAATTCAGGTAATTGATATAATAGAATGAATTTGAACACTACACTAAAGCTAAATTAAATGTAACAAGCATTTAGCCTAAAAACGTAATCAAATTAATTTATTTTAGAAATACTTCTATACTACAGTTTTTTACTTGATCTAAAAAAAACAGAAATCAAAATTAAGTTTGTGTTTAGTTCTTGGCCCAAAATATAATTAACACCATTTACTTTATGATAGTACCTCCAGTGCTAGAAGTGCGAGTAGACACGGGGTGAAGCACCCCCACCCCCCATTTTTCAAAAAATTACCCTCTCCACTTCTAAAACCTCTGAAATCCATCCCCCCACTTTTAAAAACATTCGATCCATCTATAAATTACTCATGGGAAAAAAAAAATAGAAAAAAAACACTGTATGGTGTGTGTGTATATAGCATACTGTTATAAAAAATGTATTATAGTACTATTATAGTTTAAATATAGTTGTACTTTTATTCACAAATACAGTGGGGGGGGGGGGGGGTAATATTGCCACCAACTTTTGGGTGTCCTGCCACTTTTCTTTCTCCCACTGCCTCCAAATGAAAAAATTTGCCAACCGTATTCCTGTTTTTAAATGAAATTTAATTTGTTCACAAGAGCAAGCAGCATTTAATTCGACATCGATTATATCCGAGATCCCAAAACAATTTTGCCATATTTTCAGACATACTATTTTTTTTATCACTATCTAAAAAAAAAAAACCTATTTTTATAGTAATAAAATATCTTGAGAAATTTTTCTACAATACAAAAATACCATAAATAAACCACGTCATCAGGCAACTCCACATTTCTCTACAAATATTCAAAATTTCTTGCTTTTGAATCCTATTGTTTTTGGCGCTGTAAGACGGATAAGCACGAGTGTCTGAAAAATTCTGAAACAGAGACGACTCTTTTTAACCCTTACCTTTTTTTTTTTTAGTAACCTCACGAGTTGCCTGTGACGCAATCGCCATACTACTGCATTAGCACAGAGATTTTGATTAAAATATTTTCTCAACAATATAAATTTTTCCTTGGGATACCTTATGCGCATGATCAATTATGACGAAAACCTAAACAACAGATCCCATGGCCACCTCTAAACTGTACACAAAGTTTGAACGTCGTAGGCCAATCGATTCCGGAGTTATGTTGATCACGGACCTCACGTGTGAAAATTAAAAAAAAAAAACTAGGGGTGTGGAACATCGCACAACTTTCCATTACACAGTATTAGTGATGTGGATTTGTGTTATTTACCGTTTTTTATATTTTCATCATTCATTGAGAAACTAGGGGTGTGGAACATCGCACAACTTTCCATTACACAGTATTAGTGATGTGGATTTGTGTTATTTACCGTTTTTTATATTTTCATCATTCATTGAGAAACTAGGGGTGTGGAACATCGCACAACTTTCCATTACACAGTATTAGTGATGTGGATTTGTGTTATTTACCGTTTTTTATATTTTCATCATTCATTGAGAAACTAGGGGTGTGGAACATCGCACAACTTTCCATTACACAGTATTAGTGATGTGGATTTGTGTTATTTACCGTTTTTTATATTTTCATCATTCATTGAGAAACTAGGGGTGTGGAACATCGCACAACTTTCCATTACACAGTATTAGTGATGTGGATTTGTGTTATTTACCGTTTTTTATATTTTCATCATTCATTGAGAAACTAGGGGTGTGGAACATCGCACAACTTTCCATTACACAGTATTAGTGATGTGGATTTGTGTTATTTACCGTTTTTTATATTTTCATCATTCATTGAGAAACTAGGGGTGTGGAACATCGCACAACTTTCAATTACTCTATGATACTGACGAAGATTTGTGTCATTTACCGTTTTTATATTTTCATCGTTTATAATTAGAAAAATTGGCCAGTTGGCTATAGTATTTGTGATACTTCGTGTAAGGGTCTTTATAAAAAAAAAATCCCGCCAAAATGGTGATTTTGGCGATATACTTTTCGATAACCCTTAATATTATCCTTTGTTATAAGTGAAACTGATGTGGGGGAGGAAAGAAAACGAACGTTGATGAGTTATGCTAAAGAAGAACTCTGTAATTTTGGAGGTGGGGATGTTTAGAACACGTTAAGAGGCATTACTACAGCGAGTTTTATCAGTATCATTAGAGTCGTTTTTTAGCAATCATTGAAAAACAAGATTTTTTTTCAATGGTAGCTACATTACGCGCATGCGCGATTTTGACGAAAATCTTAATGGTAGGTCCCATGGCCACAACCTACCGAATTTGAACATCGTAGGTCATTTTGTTTGGAAGTTATGCTGACCACAGACACACACAGACAGACATTTTTTCTAGATCACATTTTTGAAATCAGGATGTTCCAAAAAGTGGAGAAATGCAGAAAAATCGATTTTTTTTTCAAACCGAATGCTATACTTTCATTATGCTATGTGTAATACATATGGGTAATTGAAAGTACAAATGGTCAGTTTGGTGATATATTTTTGCTATAATTCTTCGCCAAAATGGTGTTTTTGGCGATATACTTTTCGATAATTCTTATATTATCCTTTCTTATAAATGATACTGAGGAGGAGAAAAAATGATCGTTGATGACCTATATTCAAGGAAAGAGAACTCTGTGTTGAAGGCATTCGTTTTTCAACTTTTTATGCCGTTAAAGCATTTTTATGGAAATTTCGGAGGTGGGGATGTTTAGAACACCTTAAGAGGCATTAGCACAGCGATTATGATCAAAAACGTTTTTCAATGGCAGCTACCTTATGCGCATGCGCGATTTTGACGAAAACCTTAATGTTAGGTCCTTGTGCCATCACCAACTCTATTTGAAAATCAGAGGTCAATTTTTTTGAGAGTTATGCTGACCATGTACACACAGACATACATTTTTTCTATATCACTTTTTTGAGATCAGGATGTTCCAAAACTGGGAAAAATGCAAAAAATAGATTTTCTTTTGACCGATCACTATACTTTCATTACCCTATATATTTATTACATATGGGTAATTGAAAGTAAAAAGACCTAATCCAATACAATACATTCATTACCCAATGTCAATATATGAGGGATGGAAAGTATAAATACATATGTTTTGGCATCGAATACTTACAAAAAATTTCTCCAAACCTTTATTTATTCGTATTTAGATACGATATTGTTTTTCCAGTATTAAATGAATCTAAATTTAAAATAATCAGAAAAAAAGATTAAATTTATTTACAAGTATTAAACAACAAATTGAAATATTTTTTGTATCTATTGTGTACTTTATTTTTTAAACTCGACTCACCGAAGTTGTGAAACAGCATGTTGGTGGGTTTATTCCCAAGCATGATATGTATTTCGCTGGGAGTTGCTCATAGAATTTTTTTACTTTATTTGAAATTTGCTGTTGAGTTTGTGCACTAGTATTTCCTACTTTAAAAAAAATCGTTATTTTAGGTTAAAATTTATTTTCTGTTTATTATGGTTTGGTTTTTTCAGTCAGTATCCTAACCAGTGAGATTAAATTAGGCTAATATTAATGACCGAATTAATGAAATGAAATTTGGCTAAAACTTCTCTCAATAAATCTAGCCAAACACTTTCTTTTAAACTTCTAAATAAGATATTTGTACACAATGAAAAATGTAGCACATAATTTAAAAAAAAAATTATAATTAAAGAAAAATTTACTTTTGTGTATTTTCAAAGAAATTTGCGACAATCAATTAACTTTTAAGATCCTTTACATTAACTTCGATTTTGTTCGTTTGTGGCTGAAGGCCAAATCTGCGGAAGCCTAATTAACTCACTTGCCGTCATCTGATCGGTTTAAAACTTGGGAGATAGATTCGATGTCGATGATAATGCATTATATTAAATTATGGGGGCAGTCACTGTCACTAAAAGCTCACTGTTACACACGTTGTCATAAACGTTTTGTAATACTAATAATCCCATTTAACCAATCATTTGAGAAATTATTTCCTGCTGTCAAAATTGTTTTGATCAATAAATAATAAAATTGTTTTAATCAGAATAAATAAATAAAAGATATTTGAATATGAATGCATAAATTTTCATTAATTTTTAATGAATAAATTTTGAAAAGTAGTTTACTGCATATTTTGCTGATAGGAGATGTTTTTAATATTTAAAATTAGATGCCAACACCGTGCACACGCGGACAACAGAAACGGTGCTATGTTAATGAATATGAAAATTAACAATGCATATAAAGGATTTATATTAAAAACTATATTTTTATGGGTTAGATTATTAATGATTATATTGCGGAGCAGACGATTTGCCATTGGGTTGCTATGGAAACAGAAACCTTTCAAAGACAACCGAAATTAATTCGAATATCAACACCCACAATATAAATGCAACTTTTAAAAAAAAATTCTAAAGCTGAAAATTAATTGCACTCTTTCAAAGAAAGGCAATTTTCAAATCTAAGTAATTAAAATCCATTTCTTGAATCAAATTAAGAGAATTCAACGGGAAGAGTTTTTCGACAGATTCAAATAAAAGTTCTGACCCCTAGTATCTTGCAATTTTAACCAGAAGACTGCTTCTATGAAAATTCAACTAGATACTTTAGAAGTCACACTGAAATACATTGTTCACGTTTCGGAAATTGTCGCCAAACACGTCAGATTGGCATGATTTTGGTTACAAGATAGTACGAAAAATATTTTTTAAATACAGACATTACTTTTAGAAAAATATTAACTAACAATGTGTGTAAAAATAAAAATATCAGTTATTTTTTTTTTTTTTAATTTAATTTGTTTTCAACTAGTAATTTTCATGGAAATGTACGTATCATAAAATTAAATATTTTTACATGTGAATCACATTACTTGCATTGTTATTAATATTCATAGACAGGAACGAACTTTTTCCCAGCGAAATTAGCTAATAGTTCTAGTAAATACCCATATTGCTTTATTACAACATTTTTACAGTCAAAAAGAATTTACATAAGAAATTTTAAGTTTGTGACTTCTGAAAAATCACGACATAAATTTTTTTACTATAACTATCAAGTGCTTTCTAAAACACCTGGATGGATTGATTATACATTTCCAATAACTAATTTTAGTATTACCTTCTAAAAATTAAAAAAAAATCTGGCCCAGTGGTAATTTTTTATTTATTTACTCTTGTTGGAAAAAAAACGAGGTTAATTTAACTAAAAAAAATTAGGTATCCGAACCACTAAATACGGAAAAAGTAAATAATTATAAACAAAAATAGTGTCACAATTTTATAGAATTCCTCTAACTATCCTTTCATGTTTACTTTTTCGGCATCCCAGCAAAACCGGCCATGTGCTACAACTCCGACTTTCAAACATTTCCTCACCTCTAATAAGAAAAAAAACCTTATAAATAGCGAGTGTTGCCACTTACCGGTATCTTAAAAATCCTTCCTATTTTGTAGAAATTAATTTCAGTGAAACATAGTCCAATCCCGAAGCTTTTTTTTTTCTCTACACCCACGACAAAAACGTGCTTTGCATTTGGGAACGATCAACAGATTGTTTATATCAAAACGGCTGTGTTTTCTGTCCGTGGCCGCGTGGTGGCGCTGCGTAACCGCGTTATTGGAATCGAAGGATCGTCCAGAAATAGAATTCAGAATAGATTTTTGAAAGACATAACTTCCTGCTGTTTTTGACGTTCGCTGAACTGGAATGTTTTTTTTTGTTTTTTTTAAAGTTGTGATACAAGAGTGGATTACTTTGGTAATTTTTTAACAAGTGTGAAAGTAATCAAGAGTCATACCTTCCAAGTCTTAATTCCTAAAAGTGACATTTTTAGTTTCAACTACATGTACTTTAAAAATAGTGTAATGAAAGTGTTGCATCCGTTAAAAAAAACAATTTTCAATTTTTTTTTTTTTTCATTTTTCCACGTTTTGGAAAGTACTGAGTTTAAAAAAGAGTTCTAGAAAAAATGTTTGTCTGTGAGCCTGTGGTCAGAACCAGACTCAGATTGAACTATGATGTTTAACTTTTATAAACCAGTGGTTATGGCACCTGTCATAAGGTTTTCGTCAAGTTTGAGCATGCGCATAAGGTAGTTGCCATTGAAAAAATCTTGCTTTTTAACAATTGCTGAAAAATGGCTTTAACAATGTTGATCAAAATCGTTGTGGTAATGCCTCTAAAGGCATTCTTAGCATCTCTACCTCCGAATTTTCCGTAGAAATGAGATAAAGTCACAAAAAGTTGAAAAACGGATATGTTTTACACGAAGTTTTCTTCCTTGGAGCATCGCCAATCAACGAGTTCTTACCCTCCGATTCATCATTTATAAGAAAGAATAATGTAAGAATTATCGAAAAGTATATAGCCAAATTCGCAAGTTTGGCAAAGTTTTTTTTTTTTTTTTTTTGCTTCGGCCAATATAAGAATTATAACCAAAAATATCGCAAATCGTCATTTCTTAAAAAAAAAAAAAAAAAAAAAAAAAAAGAATGAAAACATGAAAACGTTAAATAACACTTCAAATTAAAATGGAGTGGGCAGTATTGTTGAGTAATCAGAAGTTGAGCAATGTTCCATGCCCCTAGTTAAAAATGCAATCCTATCAAACTGTTTTTAAATAAAAACACATCAAATATGAGAGTCATTGTTTCCCCACTTCTACATAAATTTCGTATCAGGGACAGGCCTGTAGCCAGAGGGGGGCGAGGTCGGGCATTGCCCGATCTGGAAAAATCTTCGCCCTTCCTGGAAAATTTTATGCCAATCATTTGTTTTTACTTGTAAACCTTTATATCTATGATTGAATAGAAACGAACTTTTTGCTGCTGTAAATTCGGTTCGGTTGTAGCACAGCAACTTTCGAATCTACATTTTCCACTTTGACGGCCATAAATCGTCCCCAAAGAATGTCAATGGGCCACGAAAGGATAGCAAATCTAATGTTTTTGGCATTTGGAGTAGAGATAGAGTTTTGAAATTGTTTAATAAGTGTAAATATAGGAAATTGCAATTATACTAACATTTATCATTTTATTTTAGATTTTTTTATGCTATGTATTTTAAAAAGTTTCAAAATGTTTAATATAAAACCAAGAATAGGAATATGAATTTCTAATATATATAGTTTTTATATAAAAATGTAAATACCTTTTTAATGCTGAAAGAATTTCTTAAATGTCAAGTTTGTTAAAGAGTTATGTAGCTGTTCCACAAGACCAATGATAGGAAAATGTAATTTGTTTAACAATATATATTTTTAAATAGAAATGTAAGAACGGAACTTCGAAAAAACTTTTTATGTTAAAAAACTTTTTATGTAAAAATAGCTTGTACTAATTTTTATATTTGTAATTATTTTTAGAGTAGATATTCTGAAGTTGAATTGTGTGAAAAATTAAGAGATGGACAAGCATAAAATATTTTAAAGGAATAGAATTGTATTAAATATACTTTAAAAATTTTTAAATTGAAAGTTTTGTTTTTATCAACAAATTTTCTGGTGTAGAGTTTTTAAAAGAATTAAAAAAAATAACATTACATCAAAAATACATTAACAATGTTTCTTTTTTTTTTAATATTTTTTTGTATATGTACTTCATAAAGTGCTCTGATAAATACTCTTTTACGTGTAATCAACTGTAAAAATTAATTGAAAACCAATAAAATAATTTAAAATTCTGCACCTCCTGGGAAAATTTTTGCCCGTCCTACAAACTTTGGCTGGCACCGGTCCAGTTAACAATCATGTAAAATTAGGCGACATTTAAAGACTGAAATCCCCCACTGTTTCAAGTTGATGACAAATGGCAAAATTCCTTTCAATTTGTCTTCAATGAATCTTGTATGAAAAAGATTTTACAAATTGAAAATTTAATTCCGACTGTCATTTAATGTCAAACTTCCTGTTGAAGTTGAAATAGGAACTCTTCTCTTCTAGACCTTTCATTTTTCTATCATATCAATTTTTGTTTCGTCTAGAAAACTCCTAGATATTGATATGGGACAGACAAATAGAGTCTTTGTATAAGCTAGTAGAAGCTGAAAAGTAGGCAACATTAGATATTTTTTGGCATTAATCAGTCATACATAGAATGGACAAACTAATCACAATGCCAGGTTAAGCGATAAAATACGTAAAACTATAATTCGTTTTCAATGATATAAAAATAATTTTAAATTTGTGTTTTGCACAGTTATTTCGGAGGTTAGAAACTTTTTAACTTGAGGTAGAGACAAATTTAAATAAAAAAGGTTATACAAATTCATGAGTAGATCATCAAAACGTAATTTTATTAAGCAAAGCTATAGAATTACTTAAGAACTAACAAGATAACCAAGAATAAGAAGATGCAATTTTAATGCAAGCTAAAATTCGTTTACATTGTCATACACTCATAAAATCTCAGAGTTTTTTCGACTGTCAATTGAAATATTTTATCTCACTATTTATCAGGAGATGTTTGTAACATTCAATGACACAGTTAGATAAACAATGTCCCGAATCCCACGGGAAATTCTAACCTGCACAGTTAATGTTACCTGAAATTTTAGTGAAAATCATGGTTCCAATCCAAATTATTACATCATTTATATTAACTTCGATTTTGGGTGAGTGCGGGAGGTTGACTGGGCATGTCGATGGCGGGCAAATCTGGGGAGGCTTAATTAATCCCCTTGACGTCATCCAATAGGGATCAGGGGTGTAGTGGAGCGGGAACGCGTGGGAACGGCGATCCTTTACCTTTTTAGAAGGCGGAACGACGTTCCCATATCTAATTATTTTTTTAATTTGTATTTTTTTTCTTCTTTTTTTTTCTTTTTCTTTTTACGTGATACTGAACTCAAAGCCAAGTAGCAAACGAATTGTCATTCATAAGAACTTGCTTTCGTCTGGGATCCACAACTTCAGAGCTGAGCAGGCAAGCTCTAGTTTTTGTAAAATACTTGAAAGAGGCGCGGCAATCCACACATGGACATTTCTCTTTCATTAGAAATGAACTGACATATATATGTTTACATCTGGCTATGATTTATTCAATAGCAATTATCCTCTTCAAAGAATGATCAGTATTTGTGGAGGAATTCCAGACGTGAAATTTGTATGGCTCGTCATATATACAAACTAAAACTTCCATACACAAATTTACGCCAACTATCTACATTTTTAAAGAACACAACTGTGGCCTATCATATACAGTTCTTTGCGCCCTTTCCTTGAAGAATAATTCCCCTCCTCTAATTTTAACGAGAAAACTAACCGATTTATCTACAAAAGTTATGTAACGGTTATTTTTTTATTTTTATATCACCGATTTAATAAATTATTTGTAAATCTCAAACCATACCTAAGAAATGAATTCGTTCAAGAGGAAAAAACAAATGACAATAAAAGATAGCTTTTTTGGATTGTAGAAAATACCCAAGTCCGGCGATTCTGACGGAATAAACTGGTTAGAGCTAAAAATCCAGATAGGTAAGAGCAGAATGTTGATATTTTGTATTAGCTTTAAAGTGTTTTGAGATCACGGACTTATGCATTTATATTTTGTCAGAAATTGGGAAATATTTATTTTATTCCCAGATATTGGGAAAATCAAACTGGTAACTTGTTTGAACATAAAAAAATATGTTCAAAACAGTATTGATTTTTAAATCCTTTATATTAACTTCGATTTTGTATCTTTGTGAATTTGAATATGTTTAGTTCAACTGATAAAATGTTGCTTGAATGTACAATAAAGAGGCTGGCTTCAAGGTTGGTATGTTTCTCCGCTTCGTTGTTTTGACAGAACTGAACAGGTGTTAACTTTGTTTCACTTTAATTTGGCAGTAGTGAAAAAGGTAATGGTTAGCAAAAATCAGTAATTTCAATAATATGTATTGTAATTAATTGTTATGAAAATAATTTTATTACAATTTTTATATTTTATAAAAAAAATTGTATCCGTGGGTTCTTTAATAAAACCCGACTTAAAATAATGTTATTTAGTGCAGAAAACGCTACGATTTTTATAATTTGCACCCATACCATTTTTGGAGGGTTTTCTATACCGATTTTCATTGTAGGGGCGCCAAAACTCATTCTTGTACACATAGCATTTTACTCCTATTCCGGTCCTGTATATTTGATTTTCCTTAATATAAAAGTGCTAATGGTTTTGCAAATGGGTATAATACATCGAAATTGGGCTGTGAAGATGTAGGAAAGCAATTCAGATGCACTTTAAAATGCAAAATTAAATTGCTTTTCGGTTTGAGAATGAGAAAGTTTTTACATTTACAGTTATTTCAGAATTTATTAAAAAATGTAGCAGCAGTTCTTTAAAAAAAAAAAAAAAATATTTTTCTGCGAGTTAAAAAAAAATATAAAAATCAACACTAAATACAGTGGCGGTGATAAGGGGTGGAAATTTCCCCCGATCTTTTTTAAAATCTAGTGATTTTGATGGTAGTATCATATATATTTTGCAGTTTGCTTTCTCCTCCGATTCATACCCACTTTTGACTATTATTGTCACCTAATAGTCATCACTGTCGAAATGACAAAATCTAACTGGATAAGATTAAAAAACAGGAATGTCCCAAGCAAATCTATACGTCTGGAAAGTAGTGAGTCTACATTGAAATATCCCGCTTAAAATTAGAGATAATTGAGATGGTACACAAATTAATATTTTATCAAGACATTTTAAATCAACTGATGGATTTTAATTTTTAATTATTTTATAAATGGGGTAAATTTGGAAAAGGAAAGGAAGGATCTATCAAGCAAGAGGAACTTCTCTATATTTTCTTTTTGAGAAGAAAAGCCATAAAATTTCAATCGACATCTGCAACAATCGCAATCTTTTTCATTCATTTTAAAAACAGATTTCGAGGAGCTACAGAATCTGGAAATTTATCCGAACCCATTGCATGTAAGGCATCTCTGATATTTTTGAAAATTAATGTTAAAAATCTGTTTAAGAATTTTTGTCAATAATATGTTTGAAAATGTCTTGTAATCCATTTATAAAGTGTTAAACAATCTTTTAAAATGGGTTGTGCAAAGCAAATTGTTTAAAAAACCATATAACTTAATAGTTTAAAACAATTATTTGAATAAAAGAATAAGTCGACACACAATTTTTTCCCCCAGATTATTAAAGTAATACTAATAAAACTATTTAAAGTTGTCATTTTCACGCCCCCCCCCCCGCCCCACACACACATATGGAAATAAAAACGTTTGTAACAAAGCGACATAGCGTTCCCACACCTTTTTATTTTACACTTCACCACTGATAGGGATGAAACTTGGCAGATAGATTCGATACCCAAGTCAATGCTAAAATGGCTTCTATTAAATTTTGGGGGCTATCACTGTCACTAAAAGGTTGCTTTTGTGGAATACTAATAAACCAACTTGCTGTCATCCAATCGCTATGATATACCATTTTACTGACCATTAAAGAAACTCTTTCCTGCTGCAATTTTTTTTTAAATAAATATATAAAACAAATGTATATAATATATAAAACAAATGTATATAATATATAAAACAAATGTATATAATATATAAAACAAATGTATATAATATATAAAACAAATGTATATAATATATAAAACAAATGTATATAATATATAAAACAAATGTATATAATATATAAAACAAATGTATATAATATATAAAACAAATGTATATAATATATAAAACAAATGTATATAATATATAAAACAAATGTATATAATATAAAACAAAAATATATAATATAAAACAAAAATATAAAATAAATAAATAAAATTGTTTTAATAAGAATAAATAAAAGATATTTGAATGCGAGTACATAAATCTACATT
Organism: Linyphia triangularis; assembly: GCA_963978545.1. Taxonomy (NCBI): domain Eukaryota; kingdom Metazoa; phylum Arthropoda; class Arachnida; order Araneae; family Linyphiidae; genus Linyphia; species Linyphia triangularis. The sequence goes on from OZ021729.1 coordinate 61,363,805, forward strand.
CATTTTCAACGAATAAATTTTGAAAAAAGTAGTTTACCGCATGTTTTGCCGATAGAGATGTTTTTAATATTTAAAATTAGATGCCAACATCAACCACACTCTGGCAACAGAAATGGCGCCTTGTTGATGAATATAAAAATTGGCGATGCATATAAATGATTTGTATTAAAAACTTTGTTTTTATGCATTATATTATTTTTCATTAAAATGTAAAGTGTGATTTTAACTTATAAAACCCAATACGCTTCAAATCATGCTCTCTCCTTGTTTTTGCTGTCTTCAATACTCACGAATGAGTTAAACTTCGCATTTCTAAGTTACTCTACCGGACGAATCTCTTTCGATGGCTTATCTAAGATTCACTACCACATCCAAAATCCTCGCCTTCCGCAAATTGAAACGATGCTGTTTCGTCTCTAAAAGGGATTTCATTCTTTCCTTTAAATGCCTTTGTGATTTTGAAGAATGACATGGATAATGGATAAACAACACATAAATTACTGAAACAAGATTTTTGTCCGTCTTTTGGAATTTAAAACGAATAAAAACACTACCAATCCTGTTTAAAATATTAGGGTTTACAAGCGTGAAAATTGAGATAGTATGAATAAATTTGTGAACTAGCTTATACAAGGTTTTTCAGAAAGCAATCCATAACTTTGAAAAGCTATAGCTGCGAAACAAAACTAGGGGTGTGGAACATCGCACAACTTTCAATTACACAATTATATTGACTTGTATTTGTGTCATTTACCATTTTCATATTCTCATCATTCATTTAAAAAAATAAATGGCCAGTTTACGATATTTTTTTATATAATTCTTCTACGAGTCTTCCAAATTGGGATTTTGGCGATATATCTTTCGATAATCCTTTATTATAAGTGAAACTGAGGAGAGAAGCAAAAACGGTCGTCGAGGAGATACGCTCAAGAAAAGAGAACTCTGTGTTGAAGAAATTCGTTTTTCAACGTTTTACGCCATTAAAGCATTTTTATGGAAATTTCGGAGGTGGGGTTGCTTAGAACACTTTAAGAGGCACTACCACAGCGATTTTGATCAAAATTGTTCGAGCAATCATTGAAAAACATGATTTTTCAATGGCAGCTACTTTAGGCACATGCGCGATTTTGACAAAAACTTTAGTGGTAGATCCCATGGCCGCCACCAACCTGCACGCCAAATTTGAACATTGTAGGTCAATTTGTTCGGGAGTTATGCTGACAGCAAACACACATTTTTTCTAGATCACTGTTTCAAAATCAAGAATACTATACTTTCATTACCCTACTATATGTATACATATGGGTAATTGAAAGTAACAAGTGCAAGTATAGAATTTTAAACACATCGGCTTGCAAAATTGATTGATTTGAGCAAATTTGTTGATGGCTACATATCGATTAATAAGGCCGGTTTTTATTTGGACAGATATATCAATAAATAAAACTGGTAGATATGGAGTACTGAAAACCCATCTGTCTTACAAAACCTACTTTAGTGTATTGTATAGGGTCTTTCAGAAACGCCTCCTTAACTTTGGATTGGCATACCTACGAAACAGTGAGATACAGAAAAAAGAGATAAGTGGATGATGTTAGGTAGACAGGTACGGAATTTTAAGTATACCGGTTTGAAAAATAAGTTACATTATTGAAATGTGGCAACTGCTGAAAAATTTCAATATAGAGGCACATCGTTCCCACACTGAAAAGGGGCCCTTTGATCCCTTTCCTTGATAGGGAAGCCCAAAAGGTTGCTTTTGCAAAGCTCCGTGGTTTTGCAAAATATACTGAAAATGGTTTTCAGCATTCCATATTCTCCAGTTTTGTTTATTGACATATCCGTCCAAATGATAATGTGCCTCATCAGTCTTTGTGTAGCCCTCAACGAATTTGCTCTAATCAATCAAAATTACAAAAAATTCCATGCCTCTCAATCGTACATAATACTTGTCTCTTCCTTCCGTCTCTCATAGTTTCGAAGTTAGGGAGTCATTTCTCAACGACTCTATAGAAACAAAAAGTATGCTTTTATTGTTGTCCGAGAGGCAACTGCAATTTTTGGATCCCATCGAACATCATTCTGAATTTTTTAGAGAAATTGGAGAAAAGTGAGTAGATTACGAATCCACTGGTCTGTCGTGGCAAAAATGGCCGACACTGATCAAAAATTGACTTGGAATGAGTTGAACTAAAATCTGATTGCCAAATATGTCATAACTTGCCAAAAATAGAATAAACTTATTCGTCTGGCAACCCACTTCATTTTGATTTCCAATGAGAAAAAGCGCAAACGATTTCTTATCTCTGGCTCGGAAAACTTATCTTTTAAAGTAAGCCAAATTGGCGACATCAGTGACGTAATGTTTATTGCCAACTTGGCTCACTTTTAATAGATGCAAGTAGACCGTCTCCAGTTATCTGAATCGTCTGCAATCTTCTTAATTGAAAATTAAAGAGTGAGGGTTACCAAATAAAAAAAATGCTCATTATTTGGCAAGTTATGGAGCATTTGGCAATTGAATTTAGTTCAACTTATTAAGAGTCGATTTTTGACCAGTTTCGGCCATTTTTGCCACGACAGACCAGTGGATTCGTAATCTACTCACTTTTCTCCAATTTCTATAAAAAATTCAGAATGATGTTCGATGGGGCCCAAAAATTGCAGTCGCCTCTCAGTCTATGGATTTTTAATGTCCGATAAGGTCTCCTATTCCTTTCTGACTGTAATGTATACCCACACCTGAACTGTCGTAACTTAAAATAATTTGGATTCCGTCAGCCACTGTCATTAAGAGTATGGAAGCACTCTTCCGGTCGAAGTTTAGTGCACTTCTGGTTGTAATTTCCGGTTGAGTTTTATATCTTATCGAGGCCTTCAATGTATACGACACAAATTTGAATTATAGTATATAATTTTACCTTTAAAAATTTACTAATTCACTTTCTGATACTTCCGGTCGTAACTTGATACTGTATTTTGTTATGGTTATTCGTTTCGACTTGACCTTTCACTTGACATATAACATGCGTCTGTAGCATGTATTGTTTTGTCTGGAAATATTGATCGCAGTTAAAAGAAAAGAGCTTTTGTGTAAGCTTCTCAGGGAAATCTGAATGGTTGCTTTTAAGAGAGAAAATAGCTGTTAGGTTTATTCTCTTCTAACTCCATCGTAAATTTCCTCAGCTAAACTGTCTGAACTTAAAAAATACCTCACTGTGCGAGCGGCCTCCGGATTTCGGTTTCCATGGAAACCGATGCGAAGAGTAACGCGAAGAGCCGCTTTGGCAAATGCAGTCAAAGCGAAGATAACATAAAGCTTATCTTTTTATCAAGTGAAAGGAATTAGCTTCTGAAGAAGTGTGAGAAAGAATCTGTCAATCAACAGATAGTGAATCGCACCTGGACACGAAAAATAACAATGTTGAATACTTTTTGCTTTCTATTTCTCTATATGTAATTAATAAAGAGTGGATAAAGTATGCATTTCCGATAAAACTAGGGGTGTGGAACATCGCACAGCTTTCAATTGCACTTTAATACTGACGTGGATATGTGTAATTTACCGTTTGTATATTTTCATCATTCATTTAGAATAAATGGCAAGTTTAGCAATAATTCTTTTATGGGTCTTGAAAAAAAAAAGTAATTGCCAGAATGGTCATTTTGGCGATATACATTTCGATATTTTTTTATTATAAGCGAAACTGAGAGGAGAAGAAAAAACTATCGTTGGTGAGGTATGCCCAAGGAAAGAGAACTCCATATTGAAGGCATTCATTTTTCAATTTTTTACGCCAGTAAAACATTGTTACGGGCAGTGGTAGAAGTGAGGCGGAAAAAAGTGGGGGGATGCCCAAAAGTTGGTGACAAATGCAATCACCTCCCCCCCCCCCCCAGATAAATTTTATAATTTCCGGTCTTATATTAAAAATATTAACTAGGAAGGAAATAATTTACTCTTCCTAACACTAACACATTGAACAAGGGTTGAAAATTTATTCTTATTTTAATGAATATTCTGTGACTTAGCTTTTTTAATTGGAAGCAAGAGATAAAGTGAAGCAATAAGTCAAAATTACATACATAACTAATTAGATTTAAAAAATGCTTCTAAATGTGCATACTTTAATATTAAATTAATAGAGATCTTTAAGAAGAAAAAAATAGCTTGTATCTATATAAAAGAATAGAAATTTATCTTAGAGTTTCTCCAAAGCTGAAAGTTAACCAAGCGTAACAGTATTTGTTAATAAAAATACTTATATCTTTATACAAAGAAGTAAAACACATTTTTATAGTAGTATGATGTTATGTATCGATTTAATTTTTACATTTGAAAACTTTAAATCACTTTTTATGAGTGTCACTACATTTAAAGGTTAATGTTATTTTTCTTGAGTAGTTTTTAGACGAAATGAGTGTTTTTAAAAGTGAGGGGATGGATTTTAGTGGATTTAAAAGTGGGGGGGGGGGGAGACGCGTGGGTATTTTCTTGAAAAGTGAGGGGACGCGTCACCCCCCGTCTACCCACACTTATAGCACTGGTTACGGGAATTTCGGAGGTGGAAATGTTTAGAACACCTTAAGAGACATTATCATAGCGATTTTTATCAAAATCGTTAAAGCCGTTTTTTAGCAATCAATGAAAAACGTGATATTTTCAATGGCAGCTATCTTATGCTCATGCGCTATTTTGACGAAAACCTTAATGGTAGGTCCATGGCCGCCACTAACCCTCATGCCAAATTTGAACATAGTAAGTCAATTTGTTTGGGAATTATGCTGACCACATACACACACAGACAGACATTTTTTCTAGATTACTTTTTGAAATCAGAAAGTCCAAAAGCGTAGAGAAATCATTTTTTTTTTTTTTTTATGAATGCTATACTTTCATTACCCTACGTATATAACATGGGTAATTGAAAGCAAAAATATCGAAATATTGTCCCGGAATAAAACACGTGAACGTCAGGGTAGTGTGTTTGAAGTATAGGCTTCTTTCAGAAACGAGTTGTTACGATTGTGAAGGAAATTCTAAGGTTGGTCATCGGGTAATTTTTGGGGAGTTGTTCAAAGTTTGAGGAAAACGGTGCGTTCTAGAAATTATATTCTTTCGTGACGCAGAATACACTTAAATTATATGGTCTAAATAGAAATTCCCGGGATAAATCTAAGTTTACATGTTTGATAAAGGACTTGGAACTTAAATCATTCCTTACAATAAAATTGTATATCAAAACTCTTTCGTTTCTTGCTTTATAAGAATTTTAGAAAAAGTAATTTCCGTTCGCATACTGTTTGTATTTTAGAATTTTTTCTTTCTGTAAGGTAACAATGCTGTAGTATATGATTACGATGGTCAAAAAAATTTCTTACATCAGTACTTGGAAATATATTTATATATTAACTATTGGTGTGGAACATCGCACAACTTTCAATTACACTACAATGCTGACGTGGATTTGTTTCATTTACTGATTTTATATTTTCATCATTCATTTATCGAAAATGGCTACTTTGGCGATATTTTTTGCGGTATCTTTTAAACGTTTATTTTTTATTTTTTTTTATTTTTAATTATGGTTTTGGTGATATACTTTTCGATAATTCTTATATTATCCTTTCTTGTAAGTGAAACTGAGGAGAGAAGAAAAAACGATCGTTGATGAGGTATGTTCAAGGAAATAGAACTGTGTTAAGGCATTTCTTTTTCAACTTTTTACGCCAATAAAGCATTTTTACTGGAATTTCGGTGGTGACGATGTTAAGGTGTTCTAAAGAGGATTTACCACAGCGATTTTGAACAAAATTTTTTCAATGGCAGCCACCTTATGCGCATGCGCGATTTTGACGAAAACCTTAACGGCAGGTTCCGTGGCTACCACCAACTCAAACACTAAATTTGAATATCGTAGGCCAGTTTGCTTGGGAGTTATGCTGACCACACACGGCAAAAAATCAGGTCAGTTGAAATCAGGATGTTCCAAAGCGTGAAAAAAATGCAATATATATATATTTTTTGGAATGAATACTATACTTTCATTACCCTATGTATACATATGGGTAATTGAAAGTAAAAATATATTGTATTGTTATATTTTAAAACTAACTCGACTGAACCAGCATCAATCTGCGTCTCTCATGCTAAAAGTCAATCCAAGAACCATTGCCTATTTAAAGAGAAATTACAGGAAATCTATGGTTGAAAAGCAGTTCAATATCAAATGATCATTGAATCGACCACCTGTTGCAGTTATTTAGCCTGACAACTTCATAACCCCAGATCGATTGTTTTTCGAAAAGCAAAATCTTGCACAGACAGTTTTTAAATAGATTGATAGATTATTAACATAGATTTCTTGAAATATTTTCTATTAACTTTGATTATGATTGTCGATGGGAGCGGAATGTGAGGAGGTCTAATGAACCCCCTTGCCGTCATCCAATCGGGCTGAAACTTAACAGATAGAATGCATTATCATTGACATCGAACCTATCAAATTTTGGGGCTTTTACAGAATAATAATAAACCAACTTGCCATCATCCAATCGCATTAAAATAGCATTGAACTGAACATTACCAAAACTCTTTCCTGTTGCCAAATTTTTTTGAAATAAATAACGAAACGAAACAAAACAGCCAAGACAGACAGACAGACACCTTGAAGAATGAACTGAATTCCTACCTTGAACTGAATTCGCACCTTGAAGATGTTATCAAGTTGGTTACGATATTATTAGAGCGGGTTTTGAAAAAGAGAATGAAATGTACGGTGTATAAAAAGTCGAAAGCACTTTTTTCACAATTTTTAAAAGGGTTAGTAATATTTCATTTCAGCAAAGCTTTTCCAAATGAGGTACACAGGTGCAAAACTTGACATGCGTGGGTCAAGAGGGTTCCTGGTTAGACTGAGAGGCGACTTCAATTTTTGGACCCCATTGAACATCGTTCTGAATTTCTTATAGGAATTGGAGAAAAGTAAGTAGATTGCGAATCCACTGGTATGCCGTGGCAGAAATGGCCGAAACTGGTCAAATATCGACCTTTAATAATTTGAACTAAATCCAATTGCCAAATGCGCCCTAACTTGCCAAATAATGAGCATTTTTTTTATTTGGTTACCCTCACTCTTAAATTTTCAATTAAGAAGGTTGCAGACGATTCGGATGTGTGACTATGGCTTACTTGCATCTTTCACAAATGAGCCAAATTGGCAACGAACATTACGTCACGGATGACGTAAATGATGTCGCCAATTTGGCTTACTTTTAAAAGATACAAGTTTTCCGAGCCAGAGATCAAAAATCGTTGCCACTTTTTCTCATTGAAAATCAAAATGTAGTGGGTTGCCAGACGAAAAAGTTTGTTCTCTTTTTGGCAAGTTATGGCTCATTTGGCAATCGGATTTTAGTTCAACTCATTCCAAGTCTATTTTTGATCAGTTTCGGTCATTTTTGCCATGGCAGACCAGTGGATTCCTAATCTACTAACTTTCAATCTACTAACTTTTCTCCAATTTCTATAAAAAAATCAGAATGATGCTCGATGGTGTCCAAAAATTGCAGTCGCCTCTCGGACTAGGTGGGGTAAAGATGATGGTTCGGTCCCCAATCCAAAAAAAAAGTTTAAAAAAATGCAGTCCTCCGAGAATTTTCTTCTTCCATCCTTAACTTCATTGGATGGGGTACTAAATAATTGTTTATCACACACTAAACTCTTATTTTCATTAAATTCTGAATTAGAATACATTTTACTCCTCCCATTGTCGCCCCATGCAATGCCGTACCTGCAGACCTGTTAGTTATGCCACTGTATATGGATATAATACTCCTACTTTTCCCCCAGCTTTATGTAAATACACATTTAATGAAGAATTTGTTTCAACTGTCACTACACAGTACAATGCACATCCCATATTTAAGTCGAGCCTACTCTGAATCAACCTTTTAAATTAACCCGCACAACAACATCAATAATAAAACATAGAAAAACCATAACCATATTTTAAAAATTCAATGCACGCCACACCATATTCTACTCAATGTTACGAAAGGTAATTTATTTACTGTATGGTTTATTAAAAGAAAATGTAGAAAAGTTTTGTCCAACGAACAAATAACTGTCAAAAACAATAGCTTTTGTTTGCCTCAAACCCCGTGAGATTTCCTTTCAATAAGAAAAATAAAATTGTGTTCACCATACGGTGAAAAATGTTATTACCATTCAGAACCACAAATTACAATGTATTTTTGTCCGTCACAGCTCTAAATTAACAATGACAACACTAGACTTTTTTTTTTACGCTTGTTTGTTCTGCACACACAACAAAGAGAATAACTTTTATACGCTGTTTCGCTTGAGAAGATCATTATAAATATCAAAGCAATACATTAACATTTCTCAACGAGGTTAAGAATGCGTCTTTGTGTAAGAACACAAACTAAAGGTTTCGACAGGGAATGAGAAATTAACATGGAGCTTAATTTGATGTCAACGAAATGCCTTTAATTTAGAAATGCAGCAACAAAATTCCATTATATTTTGAACGGGTATTTTTCAATAGTGTATATTATTTTCAAAACTAGTTATGGGGATGTCCTAGTCAAGACCCTTCCCTATTCTCGCTATGTTACAATCCTCTAGCCCAGTGCATTTAGAAACTACTCTTTATAAAACTTTGAAAATTTGGCGAGTTAATTGAATAACCTAAATTGTTTTCATTAAATGTCTATCTATTATAAATAAAAATTAAAATAGCAATAGATAAAACCAGGTGGAGCCACTGCAAGTGCATTGACGTAAGGATTTTGAATATAAAATAAAATACATTAGACGCTATTTTAGAGTTTTAATTTATGTCATTTTATTAAGTGATTCTTTTCGTACCTTTTCTTTAAATTTCAAGGTGGTTATATAAAGTAGTTTCTAAATGCACTGGGCTAGAGGATTGTAACATAGCGAGTATAGGGAATGATCCTTGTTAGGACGTCCTCTTGAACGCTTTTTGACAAATTAATGAGAAATGTCCAGTGGGTAAAAAACGGTTTTAGACGATATTAATGCAGGTATGTTGTCGAACACTAATTTGATTGTGTATAGAAATTACCTTTATAGTTCTCTTATTCATGCTAACATCGATATAGATAAACAACTGGATATACTGCTCCATTGTCAATGCAAAGAGAAAAACGCGCCGGGGATTGCGAAGCTGGTGGGAAAATTAACCGATCACAGTTCACTTTTATAGTTGGATGGAAATGCGAAAAACCTTGTAAAATGCTAGAGTCGATATTTTTTTTGCACATTATTACTAATTAAGGTCTATTATTGACATTTCTGCTGTGTACAACCCAAAATATTATTTTCAATCCTCGGCAATCCGTATTTTTTATCCCACCAACGGCATCTGGCAACGGTTTCATTTTCCCAGCGTTAAGCAGTCTATTCAGTTGTTTATTTATATCGATGGCTAACAATGGCCTTTTTTTTTGTATATTCGTTTGGCAACACCGGCTGTTGGTTTTCATATTTGAATAATTTTTGGGGAAAGATTGAATGGAAATTTTTATTTTTCTGGCTTTAACAATAGGATATAGCGGCATGCTCTGTGAACCAAATGAGAGAACGTCGATACAAGTATTGAAAGACGAAATGCTGATAGGTACCATAGAAGTAGCCTAGTTAGCATTAGGAGTATTGTTGTTGAATAACACGATACATATTCTATACAGCTAGTTTGTAATTTCTGTTATGGACACTTACGGAAAAAATTGGGGAAATATACAAAATGTGCGAATGAATATGAATAAATCCTTTGTGCTTTTCTATTAATAATGCGAAAAAAAAATTATGCTATGGAAAATTCTGAATAGGTCAATTATTTTAGCGAGAGAAGCTATCCTGATTCGCGAGGCAAACCAATGAGGATTGCGTAACAACCCTCAGTGATTGGCAAGCTAAGCGAGCGTTGGTGTGGAAGACCTCTATTGTAAAGAAATACAGAAGGTTTAGAATATACTGGTCTGGCGCGGGAAAATTTCCAAACGTTTAAAAAAAAAAAAATCACCCGAAATCACCAAAATTTCGCCTGACTAGTATATCTTTAAAAAATAAGCATTTCTCTATATCTTGTGTAAATTTTTTTCTTATAAAATTAACCCTCAACTGTCAGAGATCATTTCCCCTCAACCTTAGCAGTGGCAAGTTCCAGAAATCAAATCTCACCAAACTGCACATTTTTGTCACATGGATGTGATGTAACGCCATGCATAATCAAGAAGTTTATAATTGACCTATAATGCTCGACTCTTGTATGTGGGTTAGTAATGGCTATGGAAAGTGTCATGTAAGTTTTTGTCAAATTTGCGCATGTTCATAACATAGTTACCATTGGAAAATTTATCCGTATTAGTACGATAAAAGAGTAAGAAGTTGAAAAACGAATGTCTTTAATACAGAGTTATAATCAAGGTGAGCATCGCCCATTATCGACTGTTTCCCCTTTGTTTCACACACAAAAAGAACAATGTAATAATTATCTACAAACTTATTCCCAATATCAACAATTTGGCAATGTTATTTCGCTAATGTAATAATTATCGCCAAAATATAGCCAAATTTGCTATTTTTTTTAATAAATGAAAATTTTGAAACGTCCACACGGTAAATTACACCACTCTATATCAAATTTAAATGTAGCGTCAAATGTAGTATTCTATTGTAATTGAAAGTTGTTCAATGTTCCTCACCCCTAGTTTTTTCATTAAACTCAGAAAATCCTAAAATGTTACCAGCTAAGGAGGTAAAGTTGCAAATTGCTACAGATAATAGAGGTCGGAAATATCGATCAAAATAAATATCGATACTATATCGTTGCATAGAAAAAAATATCGATAAAATATTGATACATGATTTTTTTATTTGATTTCCAAATTTGACAGAAACAAAGTTTTTCGGTTCAAATTTCTACTTTTCATGATTGCTTTTTTGAAAGGTGACTACTTTTTCAACTGAAATGGATCTATTACAAAAAAAAAAGTTATATTTTCGCTTAATTGGTGCAGTGACTTTAAGAATTTTTTTTATAATTTTCAATAGCTTTTAAGTGTGTGGAAAATATTGAACATTGGTACCTTTTTAACTGTCTGTCAACCAAGTTCAAACTTTAGTTTTGAAGTTTTTGAAAAGGGAATAAATAAAATCGAAAAAACACATGAAACTACAAAACGATCATCTAAAAACTAAAAATGTTTGAAAATATCGATATATCGGTGACTTATCGATAGTTTTAATATCGATATTTTTTTTAGAAATATCGATAAAAATATCGTCGTATCGATATATCGCCGACCTCTAACAGATAACCTATTTTAAAACTGGTAGAGGCTTCTCAACCTGATGGGGGTTAGTCAAATCATGAACTAGCAACTTTCACAACTTTCGTATTGTCAGAAATGGCGTGTTTTTAAAGCAAGAGTCACGGTGACTTAAAAAAAATTGATGTTCTTTATTGTTATATTACTTTTATTTTATCCACTCAGAATGAAAACACGTACTTTTACTTTTGAAATCTGTGGGTCCTCTCTCTTTACAGTTACACAATAAAGCAAATTCTACAGAAGTTCGCAAGTATAATTTAAATTGTATAAATTTATCTTTAGTGTTTTAATTCAAACTATTACTTAAAAGGTTAAGTGGAGGAAGAACGTATGGAACAAAAGTACTTTACTTTAAATGATGCATATTTCAACATAGAATAATGAATGCATTGCATTCGTCAAAAAATAGTTTGTTTTTTTTGCATTGCTTCATGTTCAAAGCGTTTTGTTTCCAAAATGTGGTCTAGAAAAAAACGTGTGCTTGTATGTGTCAATATGAATCCTTAGCAGATTTCTTTTATAATGTTCAACCAACTTTTTTTTACGGAACAGTTGTGACCATGAGATCTGTCATCAAGGTTTTCTTCATAATAGCGCATGCGCATAAGGTAGCTTCCACTGAAAAATGTATGTTTCTTAACTGTCAAAAACTGTTTTATGAGTTTGATAAAAATTGCTGTGGTAGTATCTTTTAAGATGTTCTAAGCATCTCTACTCCCGAAATTCCGGTAAAAGTAAGATAAATCAGCAAAAGTGAACGTCTTTATGTAGAACTCGCTTCCCTTAATCATTGATTGCCCATCAACGACAGTTCTTCCAACGTTTCATTTATCTGAATGTATTACTTATCATCAAAAGTATCTCTAAATTCACTAATTTGGCGATTTCTTTTGCATTGTAATAATTGTCACCTAATTCGACAAGTTAATACACATAGTTAATACACACAAGTGAATACACATAGTGTAATTGAAAGTTGTGCGAGGTTCGACACCCTTAGTTGAGATACTATATGTTAAAGATTTTAGTTTTATATTCTTTTGAATATAGCACCCCCCCCCCCCCCTTTAAAATTCTAAACATGTCGTTAAGGATTTTATAGAGTATGATGTGCATCAGAAGTTACTTTCACTTATGCCACTTATCTCTATATATAAGGCAAAGCCCTCACTCACTCATTACTAATTCTCCCATTTCCCGCATGTCCACAACTCTGAAAATTGGTACAAATATTAAGAATCGTAAACATAGAAAAAGTAAAGCTATTATAGACATAAACATAGAAAAAGCTATTCCGATCTCGATTAACCCACTTTAAGGAGTGGAAAAGGGGTTAAACGTTCCAAACGAGGAATATTCGAATGTCCCACTTCCCATTTGGTCACAATTCTGATATTTGGTGCAAATGTTAAGAAGGGCAAATATAGAAAAAGTAAGCTATTTAGATCACGATTAACCCTCTTTAAGGAGTGGAAAAAGTGTTAAACGTTCCAAACGAGGGATATCCGATTGACCCATTTCCAATTTTGTCACAATTCTGATATTTGGTGCAAATGTTAAGAAGGGCAAATATAGAAAAAGTAAGCTATTTAGATCACGATTAACCCTCTTTAAGGAGTGGAAAAAGTGTTAAACGTTCCAAACGAGGGATATCCGATTGACCCATTTCCAATTTGGTCACAATTCTGATATTTGGTGCAAATGTTAAGAAGGGCAAATATAGAAAAAGTAAGCTATTTAGATCACGATTAACCCTCTTTAAGGAGTGGAAAAAGTGTTAAACGTTCCAAACGAGGGATATCCGATTGACCCATTTCCAATTTTGTCACAATTCTGATATTTGGTGCAAATGTTAAGAAGGGCAAATATAGAAAAAGTAAGCTATTTAGATCACGATTAACCCTCTTTAAGGAGTGGAAAAAGTGTTAAACGTTCCAAACGAGGGATATCCGATTGACCCATTTCCAATTTGGTCACAATTCTGATATTTGGTGCAAATGTTAAGAAGGGCAAATATAGAAAAAGTAAGCTATTTAGATCACGATTAACCCTCTTTAAGGAGTGGAAAAAGTGTTAAACGTTCCAAACGAGGGATATCCGATTGACCCATTTCCAATTTTGTCACAATTCTGATATTTGGTGCAAATGTTAAGAAGGGCAAATATAGAAAAAGTAAGCTATTTAGATCACGATTAACCCTCTTTAAGGAGTGGAAAAAGTGTTAAACGTTCCAAACGAGGGATATCCGATTGACCCATTTCCAATTTGGTCACAATTCTGATATTTGGTGCAAATGTTAAGAAGGGCAAATATAGAAAAAGTAAGCTATTTAGATCACGATTAACCCTCTTTAAGGAGTGGAAAAAGTGTTAAACGTTCCAAACGAGGGATATCCGATTGACCCATTTCCAATTTGGTCACAATTCTGATATTTGGTGCAAATGTTAAGAAGGGCAAATATAGAAAAAGTAAGCTATTTAGATCACGATTAACCCTCTTTAAGGAGTGGAAAAAGTGTTAAACGTTCCAAACGAGGGATATCCGATTGACCCATTTCCAATTTTGTCACAATTCTGATATTTGGTGCAAATGTTAAGAAGGGCAAATATAGAAAAAATTAGTTAAAATTATTAAAAAAAACCAAAGGGGGTTAAACGTTCTAAACGAGGGATATTCAAATGTCTCAATTCCAATATATTCTTAATTATAAATTTTGGAAAAAATTTCAACAAAGGAAAGTTCCTATTTTGATAATTCAAATTATCGGAATCGAAATGGAAGCAAACGTCTGAAGTGTAGAATACATGAATGTCTTTTGATTTCTAAAATACACATGGTAAAAAAAAATTCGTAGCGCAGTACGGGTATTCAGCTAACTGTATAAGCTAATATTTTCGGGAAAATATCACGTACTCCTTTCACCCACTTAGACCATACGTTAATATGTAGCATTCCTTATGTCAAATCCACCGATACCAATACCTCTAAATCGATTTTCGTGGTCGCATAGCTGGCTTTGCATTTGAACAACCTCTTAGAGTCGAAATTTGAATAACTCATCTTCTTGAAGGATTGCTTCCTACTCTGAAGCCTTATTGGACCGGAAAATAGATTTAGAAGAAAAGATCTTTACAATTCGAAAGAGATGAGATGAAGAAAAAAAAATATTGCAGTTACAAATTCAATTGAAATAAAAATTCTGAAATGGCGAGGTACTTCTCCATTTTTTATTTGCTCTGCTGATAATGTTTTACTCAAAATTAAGAACACTTACCAACTTTGTCATTCAAACATAATTGCTTTCCAAACACTAGTCAGAAAATTTGCGTTAAAAATTCCACTATCAAGCACGACATTATTTCATTTCATATGATATTGGTAAAATACAAACTACAATTTTTAATTTGCAAATTGTTTTCCCGACTATAACAAAGGACAAAAATTACTGTTTTAAAATTACAGGATTATAGTTTTTGCGTGTCGTGGGTATCATTTTCAATACAAATTGCGCTAAAAATTTTAAGTTAAAAATTAAAAAATAGCAAGTACCATTTGCGATAGAATTTACAATCAAAATTCTAAAACTATTTCTACCATTTCTTGTGGAATTTGCGATAGAAATTCGAAAACAATGTTATACCATTTGCAATGGAATTCTAGCTAAAAATTCAGAAATTTTGCTTGCCATTTGATTTGCAATTTTTTTTTAACTAAGTATTCTAAAACAACGCGTGCTATTCCCCAAGGAATTTTAGCTAAAAAATTTAAAATGAAGCCAACTATTTGAAAAGAATTTGCGGTAAAAGTTCTAAACTATGAAAACTTTTTTTGAGGAAACTGTTACTCGCACATAGTTTGCTTGTAAACAAACCCGGCTTTTAAGCTGAATACCATAGCCTTCTTAAGTTAGCGCTCACCTAAACTTAGTTCTTCACGAATATACAAACACGGACTTACGATTGATAATTTCTATCCATTAATAAGCCTAGCAAACATAGTGTATAGTATTTTATACACGACATTATTTTCTCTGGGGTTTTCTGCAATCATCAATCGAAACTTCGATCAATCACAACATACCTTTAAAAATAAATTTGAATTTTTCAATGCCGAATAGTCATGACGTAAGGGCCGACCAAACGGTATAGTGTGCTAGCTTCTAGACCACGAGGTTGCAGGTTCGAATCCCGTGTAAGACATGGATGTTTGTTAATGTTGGCTTGTCAAATGACGAATGTTTCGGCGCATTATAGCCCTCGTGTTGCTGACGGCACCAGATAATCTGGAAACAACCAATCATGACGAACGGGATTTCTGTGGTCTGTGACATCATCATAAATGGCTATAAGGATAGTCGTTTATAAGTGCATTACCTTCCGTATTTATTATCAACAATCTATCGAAAACCCTTTCAAAAGGGACATTATATTTCAAAATCAATATTCCATTTCCATGTCGATATTGAAACGATAATCTTTCTTCAGATAACTAAGCGACATTTGTGCTTAAAAATAGAAAAAATATCTCCCTGCACTTAAGCCCTATCGATTTTAACGCGGGCGAAATTGTGACCCTTTTCCTGTCAACAGCAAACGATGCATTTTTTATTGCTTATAATTCTTTAACCTGACATGTTCAAGGTCGTCCCCATAGCAACGACTGCAACACTGAAGGAATATTAAAATAAAGTTCTTTCTTCGCCATTTTGTCATTATAAATCCGCGAAGAATGTATCGAGTATCTTAATTGGGGAGAAAATACATTTGTTAAATTAGCCCATGACTTGAAAGTGAAGTAATTGACTTCTTCAAATCATTCTGCGATTACAAAATAACTATTTAATTTGGGTCAGGAGGGCGAATTTTTCTTTTTAAGTACCAAACAGTAAGAAGCACTTTAACAAATTTCTAAATTGAATAATTGGGGATAGTTTTGGATATTATTTGATATAATTATTAGAGTTAAAAGTTGAATTTGAATACGAACTTTAAATCTATGTATATGTGTGTGTGTGTGTATGTGTGTTTATGTATGTGTATGTAAGTATATATTTATTCATTTATTTATTCATTCATTTATTCACTCATTTATTTATTTTAGTTTCTCGAAGGGAGCAGTGTATTTTTTACAAAGGATTCTCGAAAGAGTCTTTTAGAAAACGAAATAAGCCTGTACAGCAATTAATTTTTTGGCTTGCTTGAAATTGCTTGGGGTTGCTTAGAAATCAACTTTTTAGCGAACGAAGCGAGCTTGGTTCACGAATCGCCATGGGCGCACTCCGGATTATTTGCAGGGGGTGCAAGACTGCTAGATTTTTGTTTAAATTGTTAATTTTTGATAAATGTTGGTTCTAATTCATTTGAAAATGTTAATTAACAATATTATGCATTCATTTTCACATAGATACTAAATAAAAATTCACAGTAATTTTTTTTTAAAATCCTCTCCTTTGTAGACTTTATTTGGTAACCAATGTAAAAACGTTAAAAAAAAAATCGGTAGAAATACGAATATTTATTTTAACGATTCTTATTTTCTGTTTTTTTCTTCCAAGCAGTTCTCAAACAGAGAAACCGGAAGACACACAAATACAAATGATAGTCCGGGAGCAAATGGGGCACTTTATGATGCAAACATGTGGGTGGTGTCATTCGCTTCGAATGAATGCGTAGAAAATGAAATCCGATGGTGGGTATCTGGCATCTTGGAATGAGAGTGGCGCTACAATCGAAAATCCAAAATTACCGTCTCCGTACCACCTAACGTACGTTTTTGTCGAATAATGGCTTCCTAGCTTATTTTATCATCTAGTTGAATGTTAGAAACTTATATATCATTGGAAAGGAATTTTTATTTCCTATAACACATGCATGTTAGGTTAAATTACAAAATTCAAAATGGCCGCCGCATCGTGATCTTAAGTACGTTTTTCAGGTTGGTTGGTTTGTACGCTCAGCGACCTATACTTGTGCCCAATAACGGCTAATCTGTCCAGGACCTGCAACTTAATGTGGATTCCGAACTCCAAAAAATATCCATGCCTAACCCGGGATTCGAACCCTGCACCCTTAACGTGCGAAGTTAGAGCGCTATCCACATAGCTTTCAAGAGGCAGTATGTTTTTCAGAATAATAGCTTCTCAGTGCGCTTTATGTACTGTACAGGAAATAAAATAACTTTTATAATGGTATATCTACCGAAGTAAACATTTATGATGGCCGCTGCATTACCGTTGCTGAAACGTTCTTTCCAGAATAATAGCTTTCCGGTACGCTATATGACCATGTTGGTTATAAGAAAACTTTTTGGAAATAAAAAAGCTTTCTGACAGTAATAGCACCTTTACATTGTTACTTCAGATTTAAAATTCGAAAGGACACCATTATTGGGCATCTCTTTGGGACTCATAATATAATGTGGAAACTATTATTAAAGATAAATGAGCATCACAAAGAGTTAATATTTACAGATTGGACAATAAAACTTGGCACTTTTCACAAGTAAATAAACTACAGCAGACTGATAATAAACTACGGCAGCTCAATATTAATACGACAAAGTTTTTTAATATTTGTAATTTGAATGTTACAGAAGAGTAACAGTTTTTGTTATACCTATATAACAAATGGTGTAAAAAATATTAAGATTTTTCATTATCATTAACTTAAATTAACATCTTCATCCTTGTCTTCCTCATTATCATTCATCATCAGGTCAACAATTGCAGTGTTGTCACATAGTCATCATCTCTACCACATGAGCACATATTTGTGCAAGGCAGATTATTGAGATTGCATCGGCAGACAGGAGCACTTAGTGAACTCTAAAAGTCCTTCCGGAGCACAATTTTCTTTGCTCGTAATAAGATCAAATTTCCCATCCACAAGCGACCAGCCAAAATCAGTAGGTTGAGGTATGTCAGAATGCTGTCGAGTATCTTGTGCCCAAACCATTGCTTGGTAGTGTGCACACAAAAGATCTGGATACTATTCAGGATAGTATCCAGAGATACTATTGTCGGTGCAAGATATTCCCCAGTCTTCTGTTTTTTAATGAAGAGCCACCATCTTACCTCCCCAATGTCTGTCATTTTGGTTCGTGGTACATACACAGCTGAAAAACGAATGCCTCTAACATTTGTAACATTTCTGTGTAAATGGTTTCAGAATGACCCATAACAGCCCTGTGCAGCTATAATGTCATCACTAGCTGCATAAAAAGCATGTCACCATTTGATCTTTCCTTTTCCAGCATATGATCCAGTGTTGTCAGCACCAGAAAGGGAGTGGAGTCCTGATAGTGCTGAAGACTTATTGGGCAAAAGTATGTCAGATTGATTGAAGATGAATTAACCGTTTGTTTCTGCTAGTACCCACTATAATGCTGGATTCTCTTGGAAGCATAAAAGATATCTCCAAAGAGCAAGTACTAATACATCTGTGTCTTAAGAATATATTTTAATCTTGCTAATGCTTCTGAAAGCAACATGCCCATCTGGATTTCTGTGGGGTTAGTGCTCTGGCCTCGCATACCAAAGGTGCCGGGTTCGAAACCCGGGTTAGGCATGGATGTTCATTGTGGTTTGGAATCCACGTTAAGCTGTAGGTACAAACATTATTAGCCGTCATTGTGCATAAAAATAGGTCGTTGAGCGTACAAACCAACCAACTGGAAGCAACATGTATACTGTGCAAAATTATTTTAGTATCTGCTTGTTTCTGCGTGGTTTCAAGACACGTCCATATGACTTGCATTTGCATTATTCCTCTAACTACAAACAAATTGTTTATTATTCTTGACTGCATAGTCCATAATCTTTTATGCCTGGTATTCTGTTAGTTCATCCTTAGTCATTTCGTGCAAAAATAATTGGTGCATAGTTCATTTAAGGATATTGATGGGTGCACTTTGCATTGGATAGGGACCGATTTACCCTGACGTTTCACCCTTGTCGATGTCTTCAGTTAATTCTGTTTGTAGGTGTTAAATATTATGTGAATCTCTGTGATGTGCAAGTTCTTCACAAGTTTTGACAGTCTTAGGTTTATCAATGGAATGCAGTCTGCCATTCCATCAACTACTGCAACAGTTTGTGCTGTTCCTCTACTGGAAATGAATTGTGTAAGAATTCGTTTTTCTCATTGGATGAAGGGCATAGATTTTGAGGAATCTCCTCCAGGATATTCATAAGCTTGCTTTTTTCCGAGCAGTAATGCATACATCCATGTATTGAAAACAAAGCAGGTGGCAATAATGAGAATTCATAACGACAAAAAGTTGCCTTCGAATCTACATCACTCGACTTTTTGTCGCAATCTTCAGTCTAGAAAATAATGAAAAATCAGCTTTTAACTCTAACAATTTTTCCTTCAATGTTACTTTACAATTTTCCAATGCTGATTTGCAGGCTTAAGTTTCGTCTTTTTCATTGGTGCCCAAAACTGTACTGAAGGCTTTGATGATACTTATTTTTCTGTTGGTACTGTTGGTTGGTTGATCCTTTTAATGCGTTCCTCAATGAATTTGGAAAGAAAACTCTCACCAATATCAGCAACTGTACTCGTGTCTTTTTAAACATCATCGATACGAACTTGCTAAGTCACCAGATGCATAAGATATCTATGTTACATTTAAAAAGGTTGGTTGTCGATTTAAAACCCTCTATATACTTTTTAACTTTGTGATTCTGACGCTTGGGAACCAATGGACAATGCTCTTGATGACACTTTGTATTGGGGCGGCATTTTTAATCATTGCTTTGGTTGATGCAGCAATTCTTGTGACGTCCGTATCTGCCAGAAAGAAAGTTTAGTCGATCAAAGGCATAGAAATACTTTGTGAAGACCTGATGTGTGGCTCCCAAGTTCAAATCCCAGTCTGAATTTCTAAATGACCTGATGGCTGTGTAGTTAGCTTTCTGGATTCGCATGCTAAGGGTGCCGGGTTCGAATCCCGGGTTAAGCATGAATGTTCTTTGGGGTTCGGAATCGACATTAAGTTGCAGGTTCCGGCCTGATTAGCCGTTATTGTGCACAAATATATGTCATCGAGCGTACAAATCAACCAACCAATCTGAAAAACGACGTACTAAAGATCGCGAAGAGCCGGCCATTTCGAATTTTGTAATTTAACCCTATGTGCAAGTGTTATATATACCATTAGAAAGGAAATTTTATTTCCTACACGTTTTCTAACAGTCAACAAGTTGATAAAATGAACTGGCAAGTCATTATTCGACAAAAACGTAAGTTAGTTGGTACGAGGCGGCCATTTTGGATTTTCGACTGTAGCTCTACTCAGACCGGGATGCCAAATACCCACCATCGGATTTCATTTTCTACGCATTCATACGAAGCGAATGACACCACAGGACCACTTTTTTCGACATTAGCACCCAGACTATGAGTAGCATTTGATTTCTAACAGAACAGAAGTAATGGGAAAAGAAAAAGAGAAAAATCAAAAATCATAAATGAAACACAGGGACAGTATAGGAAATATATATCTTAGATCTTAGTCTTACTAAAAATTACAAATCAAAACATTTTCTAGGAATCGAGAGAACAACATATAAATGGTTTTACAATAAAAGGAAGAAATGCGTCTACCCATCTCCAATAATACTATGTCTCCAATAATAAAATATTAAAAAAATGTAGATTTAAATTAAACCATAGTTGCTAAATGTCATACGATTTCTCCCTTTGAAGTCTTACTTCTAATATAATCATTATTCTATACGATTTGAAATGTAGTTCAAGAAAGTGATTTAGAAAAAAAAAAGAAAAAAATGCATGTGTCTATGGTTAGTATATAACTTTCGAACGTACTTACCTACGATGTTCAACTTTTGTATATAGGTTAGTGGTGACCATGGGACATGTCATTAAGGTTTTCGTCAAAATTGCGCACACGCAAAAAGTAGCTGTCATTGAAAAATTTGTTTTTCAGCAATCACCAAAAAACGGCTGTAACGGTTTTGATAAAAATCGCTGTATTAATTCCTTTTAAAGTGCTCTAAACATCTCCACTTCTGAAACTCGTGTAGAAATGAGATAAGGGTGTAAAAAAAGTTGAAAAACATGTCTTTAACGCACAGTTCTCTTTTCTTGAGCATCACCCATCAACGACTAATTATCCTCTTTTTCATCTACACAGTTAAAAACTTTGTTCCACTTTGCACAACACATTGGCACCATTAAATTGTGAAATAAGCACCAAATGTTGTTTGCAGCCAACTAATTTTGAGAACTAATTTTTCGTGCGAGGTGGATCCAAATTTTTAACAGTGTATAAGGTTTGGTTGTATTCAGATTATCTGGCGCCGTCAGCAACACGAGGGCTATAATGCGCCGAAACATTCGTCATTAGACAAGCCAACATTCATTTACAAACACCCATGCCAACACGGGATTCGAACCCGCAACCTCGCGGTCTAGAAGCTAGCACGCTAACCACTATACCGTTTGGTCGGTAACAGTGTATAAGAAAGGATAATGTAATATTTATCGAAAAACACATCTCCAATTTTGTCATTTTTGGGGGGCGGGAGGCGGGTTGTTTTCAGATTATCTGGCGCCGTCAACAACACAAGGGCTATAATGTGCCGAAACATTCGTCATTAGACAAGCCAACATACATTTACAAACACCCATGCCAACACGGGACTCGAACCAGCAACCTCGCGGTCTAGAGACTAGCACGCTAACCACTATACCGTTTGGTCGGCAGTAAAAGAAAGGAACTGAAATAAACTTAGTAATCATTTACTAGGCCTTGATCGATCATACTTAGGTACATATACTTAACATAAAATTGAACAGTACATAGATAATCTTAATATTACTAGGAGGTACAATCATTCGTTACTTAACAATGGTTAGTGTATGGCAAAATGGTGACTTACCCACTTTCCTATGATCGACTGAACTGGTCATACACGGTCTGGCTCACTCTATCGTCGTGTGTGTTTTCGTTGACATCCCTTCAATTTATATATATTTTAGATGGATGCTGGACTTTCAATTGCCGATTGTGTTAAGAGGTCGGTTTCTCCTTTTTATCAAAGTTCGCTAACCTTCAGTTTTCATGTGATGTTTAATTGCCCTTTTGAGGGAAACGGATAACGAGCGAGTGCATGTATTAGCTGCAGGTTCACTCAGTTATTTATTCCTAGATTAGTTAAGGCCTAAATTAGAAACATGATAATTTAAAGTTGATTTCCAGCAATTAAGATTTTAACTAAGAGTTAGGCACGTTCTGTAATAAATCTTTAAAAACTATAGCTATTTAGCTGAATATTAGTGACGCTGATATTAGCTGCGTCACAATATAGAAGAATACAGGTACTTGCGTATTATCTCGTCGACCGTTGGCGTTTGGTTGGTGACAAAAAGTTAGATCCGCCTGGCCTCCTCGAAAGTTCGACTCGGACCAGAGTTGGACACTTCGTGCGAAATGTCTTAACTGCGAGGTGAACCGGGCATCCTTTTTGACCGACCAATACGATGGAGTGAGGGAATTTGTTTGTCGAACTTTTTTTGTCACGTCAACGGTTGACGGGATAATACGCAAAAACAAAGGAAACATTTTTAAATTATGAAAGAAAAACTATGGGTTAAAAATGTCCTTTAAAAAGTTTGTTGGCTTAGTGTTTCTACTTTGGTGTCTACTTGGTGACGTAAATTTACTTGTGATTATTTAGCTCAACTAGTTCACATAATTTACCTCTCGAAACATAAATAATAGTACTAGAATTAAATCAAGAATGGTATTCTGAATCATCTACTACAGTATTCATTACAATCTGAAATCACACTAATTTGGTTGTATTTTAGAGTGCCATATTTCGCCGAAACATCTTTCGTGCATTACAGAGAACTCCTGAAGTCAAGGGGAAGAACTCCTTCAGAGAGCCTTTCGCGAGAAAACTACTGTGGATTTTCGTCTTGAGTGGTAGAAAACCCAGAAACAGACGATCGTCAAGAAATTATTTCGTGTCTATTAACTTTGAAAAAAGAGAGAAATATTAAAATAAAATGTTATTTTTTTTTTAATAACGTTGTATATCCTCTGAAGGTGTTTCCTGACATGCAAAATTAAAAATTATAGAAGTATACTCTGCAAAGTCTAACCAATCAGGTAGGTACTAGTATAAAGCATTTAAGATAATAAGCTCTTCTAAGAGTTTTGTGGTCAAATCTTCTTACATCGCACCCACTACATCTTACCTACTCAAACAGTCGTGCTGCCATCTATGAATCATATATTCAAACAACAATTTTGAAATAGCTAACATTTAACATAGAATGAAAAGACAATCACGCAGAGACGACGCGAACGGGGAGCGAAGGAGGCGTCTCCCCCCCCCCCCCCCCAAAGTGTTAGAAAGTTGAACAGTCGGCAAATTTTCGAAATTTTATCGAGCCCTTTTTTTAAAGTTGATCCACAATAAGATCGAATTGAATGAAAAAATATAAATAAAAAAAAAAAATATCGAACAAAAAATATTAAAAATACCGACCCGAGTTTCACAAATCGACATTTTTACACTAGAAATTTATTATTTTCCAGTATACATTAATGGACTGCTTACGCAAATATAATAGGTATCTTGCGTACACAAATCAATCATTATCTCATCTCCCCCCCCCCCCCCCAAAGTTTTTAGAAAAGAAAGACGGCACGCGGCAAATTTCCAAAATCTCATCAATTCATCACGCTAAACTAAGTGGAGAGCACCCAAAGGGCGAACTCCCTTAGCAATTGTTCAAATTCAATCTGAAATATATACTTAACCATTCCCTTATAAGTACCAGATGCGATCATTTTTCGGTTCTCCTAAAAATTAAAAAAAATTAAAAAATACTAGATCGCGAGGTTGAGGGTTTGAGTCAAGTGTAAGGCATGGGTGTTTGTAAATGTATGCTGGTTTGTCAAATGACGAATGTTTCGGTGCATAGTAGCCCTCGTGTTGCTGACGGCGCCAGATAACCTGAAAACAACCAACCTGAAAAATTTACTTTTTTGGACTTTGGTCGTTTTCCATTTCTAGTCCTCAATTTTCCTTCAATTTCAAATCAGTACATTTAATTCGTGTTGGCATGGGTGTTTGTAAATGTATGTTGGCTTGTCTAATGACGAATGTTTCGGCGCATTATAGCCCTCGTGTTGCTGATGGCTCCTGATAATCTGAATACAACCAACCAGTACATTTAATTGTTTAATTTTTTTTGCTCGACTATTTTAATACCGACTAATTTACTACCTCTATATTTTTTTCTTGTGAATTACTTCTTCCACAATAATTTTTTTTTCGAAAGGCAGGAGGGAATGTAAGTGCATGTTTCTTATGTGTCCCTGGCATTGTCTCTATCAAAAAAATCGCAGTGTTTCGCGTAGGTAATTTTGTGTGATAGCAATAATCTGCCAGGATTTTACAAAAAAGAATTTTTCCAGAATTTGTTGGATTAAGTTTTTTACAATTCTAAATTAGAGGCACCTATTTGATCAATATTTTTCATTAATTTTATTCCTTGTTGTAGTGCGATTTAAATCCATTTTACACGTTTAGTTAAATTTTTTCGAAACTGCAATTTGAAAATTAAAAAAAATTGTATCGAGATGGAGCATTTGAACTACTCATGTTACTGAATTGGTTCAAGATTGTAAGAATGCATTTTATCTGCAAGTGATAAATGCCTCCCCTACCCCCGAAAAATCCCTTCGAAAAATTATTCCCTTTGTTCTGGAAAGAGGGGGTTATTTGTTAAACAAAAATAAAAAATTAAATGAATTTGATGGAACTTTAACTAAAATATGACGGGAATTTACTTAAAATATGACATTAACTACGTATTAATGAAATGCCATAAAATATTAAAAACACTAATTAAAATTACACATTAAATAAAATAATTCACAATTAAATAAAAAAAATATTAACAATTAGTTATAAACTCATTAACAATTAATTACGCATTAATTAACAAATAATTATACATTAATTAAAAAATATGCATTAATTTTGCATTAATAAAATTTAATTAATAATAGATTAACACCTTAATGGCTATTTTCTACATTTACACCATACTTGTCTTGATTTCAGTCGGCAAAAGTATGTCTAACACCCCCCCAATCGAAATCTTAGCGACGGCCCTGTAATCACGATAATCATTTCCCAATAACCGTCAAGAACAATTCGGACCCTTTTCCAGGACTCACTTTTCATTGAGGTGTAATTTTAGTTATGAATTCGAAATCACTCAGATGTGTTACCGTCAAAGTATTTTTCATTACTTTCCAAGAAACAGCAAAATTTGCAGTTAAGGTTGAGAGGAATCAAATTCGGATTAAAAAAAAACGAAAAAACTTTTACAGTATCAATTGCCTTTTATAAATTTGTGCAATGTAACGAAATTATACACTAGAAATAGGTTTTTTTGTAACTTTATTTTTACTTGAAACACGATGCACTTTAACGATGTACATTAAAGTATATATATAAAATGAACTTGTACAGTTCTCGAATAGTTCAATACTTGGAGTAAGTACTCGATAAAACCCATATCGTGGTTGGAGAGTTCCACACTCGTGTATGTTGAGAGTTCGGATGGCAATACACGTCTATCGTTTGCGAAATAATTCTTGCCCGTCCACGCTAGACAAATACTCCTTCCACTTTCTGGTCACAATCAGTGGAGGATCGTAGAGGAGTACAGCAAGTACTGCCAGGCTGCATCTAAATTATTACTTTAAATTTAAAAGTTAGTAATTGATAGTCAACTTTGATTTTACATTTTACTAATTTTCTTAAATGTAGATTAGAATTGCAAATGAAGATGGAATTTCTACGGTAAGTAAACAAAATCGATAAATAGCAAACTTGTCGCGCAATGTCCAATTATGGGAGAACTCCCCACACACTACATGACTGCAAGTTCTTTGGTCAATAAATCTTGTAAAGCGACCCCCCCCCCCCCCACGAAAAAAACATTGCCAATTTTGACCCATTTCTGATTTTTTGGTCGTTATATATTTGGAATTGAATATTCTTTTATACATAAACTTCAATTTCGCCAAAGGAAAAGATTTTGAGATTTTAACTTTTTGAACAACAATTGTTCAAGAAAAGGGATCAAATGACTCCAAATTGTTATTTTGGGTTGGATATGTGTTTTATAGTCATTCTTGATCCAAATGTGTCCCCCTCCTCAACCCATTTTTTTTTTCGATAAAAAAATATATAATTTTTGAAATTGCACTAATTAGGCCAAATTTTGAACCACTTCCCTTTCTGTCGATGTTATAAATTTGGAATTTGAGACTCTCCTGCGTATTGACCTTAAACTGGCAAAATCGCAACACTCTGCGGCTGTAACCTTTTAGTCAATAATTCTTGTATTCTCGTCCCCACCCATCGCGAAAAAAAAAATCAAGAAAAAAAAAAAAAACGTTGCAAAATTTGACCTACTTCTGATTTTGTGGTTATAAATTTAGAATTCAAGATTCTCCTATACATAAACATCAATTTAACCAAAGGACAAACTTTGGGATTTTAAATTTCTGGACAATAATTCCTTTAAGGTTATCCCCAATACTAATTCAAATGGAAAAAATGACTTTTCAAGAATATGGGACAAATGGTTCAAAATTGTGATTTTGGGTTGGAAATTTGTTTTATAGTCATTCTTGATCAAAATCAAATGTGTCTCAATTCGCCGACCCAATTTTTTATAATTTTTTTTTTCTGAAATTGCACTTTATTAGGCCAACTTTTAAACCACTTCTCTTTGAGAATGTTACAAATTTTGAATTGGAAACTCTCCTATATATTGACCTAAATCTGGCAAAATAAAAACACTGTGTGACTACAAGTTTTTTGGTCAATAAATCTTGTAACATGACTCCCTACCAGGAAAAAACAGTGTCGATTTTGAAACATTTCCGATTTTTTTTATTGTTATAAATTTGGAATTGAATATTCTATATATAAACTTCGATTTCACCAAAAGAAAAAGTTTTGAGATTTTAACTTTTTTTAACAATAATCCCATTAACGTTATTCCTAATGCTAATCAAATGGGGAAAAATAACTTTTCAAGAAAATAATTCAAATGACTTCAAATTGCTATTTTGGAGTGGAAATGTGTTTTATAGTCATTCTTGATAAATTCTTATTTCTAGATAAAATAGAAAAATTTGGAAATTTTAGTTTATTGGGGCAAATTTTGAACCACTTTTCATTTTGTGGATGTTATAAATTTGGAATAGGAGATCCTCCTATATATTGGACCTAAATCTGGAAAAATAAAAACACTGTGCGACTGCAAGTTTTTGGTCAATGAATCTTTTCAGGTGCGCCCCCCCCCCCCCATCCGAATAAAATTTTGCTAATTTTGACCCATATCCGATTTTTGAGTTGTTATATATTTTGGAATTGAATATTCTCCTAAACACAACCTTCAAATTCACCAAAGGAAAAAATCTTGAGATTTTAACTTTTTGAACAATAATTCCATTAATGTTGTCCCCAACGTTAATCCAGTGGGAAAAAATAACTTTTCAAGAAAACGGGACAATGTGTTTTATTGTCATTCTTGTTTCAAATGTGCCCAATTCCGCAAACCCAATTTTTTTCATTAAAAAAAAAAGAAAATTTTCAAATTGCACTTTATGAGGCCAACTTTTGAACCACTTCCATCTTTGTGGATGTTATAAATTGGGAATTGGAGACTCCCCTGCGTATTGATCTAAATCTGGCGCAACAGTCTGCGGCTGTAACTTTTTAGTCAATATGTCTTTTATTGTGACCACCCATCGAAAAAAAAATATTGCTAATTCTGACCCACTTCTGATTTTGTGGTTGTTATAAATGTGGATTTGAAGATTCTCCTATACATAAATATCTATTTCACCAAAGGAAAAAATTTAGAGAATTAACTTTTTGAACAATAATTCCTTTAATGTTGTCCCCAATGCTAATCCAAATTGAAAAAATAACTTTTCAAGAAAATTGGACAAATGACTCCAAATTAATATTTTAGGCTGGAAATTTCTTTTATAGTCATTCTAGATAAATTCTAATTTTTTTATTTTTTTTTGATGAAATAGATAAATTTTGAAATTTCAGTTTATTGGACCAACTTTTGAACCACTTCTTATTTTGTGGATGTTAAAAATTTGGAATTGGAGATTCTCATATATATTGACATAAATCTGGCAAAATAAAAACACTGATACTGATGCAAGGATTTGGTCAATAAATCTTGTAAGGTGCCCCCCCCCCCCACCTCGAAACAAATTTGCTAATTTTTACCCATATCCGATTTTTTGGTTGTTATATAGTTGGAATTGAATATTCTCCTACACATAAACTTCAATTTCAAAAAAACTTTGAGATTTTAATTTTTTTAACAATAATTCCTTTAATGTTGTCCCCAATGCTAATCCAATGGGAAAAAATAACCTTTGTTTTAAATGGGACAAACGACTCCAAATTGTTATTTTGGGTTGGGAATTTGTTTTATAGTCATTCTTGATCCTCTCCGCCCACTCAATTTTTTTTTTGTTTTTGATAAAAAAAATTAAAAAAATTGCACTTTATTAGGCCAACATTTGCAACCACTTCGCTTTTTGTGGATGTTATAAAATGGGAATTGGAGACTCACCTACGTATTAACCTAAATCTGGTAAAACCGCAGCATTGTGCGGCTGTTATCTTTTAGTCAATAATTCTTGTAAGGTGACCCACTTTAAGGAGATCAGATCAAATCAATTAAATCTGACAATGATCCAGTGAGTACAGTCAGCGAGTGGTTGTTTTCAGATTATCTGGCGCCGTCAGCAACACGAGGGCTATAATGCGCAGAAACATTCGTCATTAGACAAGCCAACATACATTTACAAACACCCATGCCTAACACGGAACTCGAACCCGCAACCTCGCGGTCTAGAAGCTAGCACGCTAACCACTATACCGTACAGTCAGCGAGTGAAAGTTCCAAAAGGGCTGCAACGTTGCCATGGAAGCAACTGCCTGCATGAAATCTCCCTCTACGCTAAATGTATATGGCGTGGTGTCAAATATAACTTTTACGAATTTTGCGACTTAGGCTGTACTTATAAATTCGATGTACTCTTTGATTCGTGTGTGTGGTGGTGGGAGAGAAACGAGCATTTCTTAGAATTTTCTACACCGAACGGAAATAGTTTCCCGTGATAAGTTTACACATTTTTTGTCTTGTTATTTCTTAAGTTAATACTAACTCTTATGATTGAATCATTTTGAAACATGAAGCCCCATTATAAGTATGCTAAAATAAGTTATATTTTCTACTTTCTTTCTGTATAGTGGTTAGCGTGCTAGCTTCTAGACCGCGAGGTGGCGGGTTCCGAGTCCCGTGTTAGGCATGGGTGTCTGTAAATGTATGTTGACTTGTCTAATGACGAATGTTTCGGCGCATTATAGCCTCGTGTTGCTGACGGTGCCAGGTAATCTGAAAACCAACCAACCAATCTACTTTTATTCTCATATCATTTTGGAAGTATTGAAAGGAAGCTTTGAATAATTAGGATTATATAATTTCTATTCATGAATGAATGTGGGAAGTGAAAGGGAGAGAAGGGGGGGGAGTTATTGTTCCGGTTGTACTAACATTTATGACCACGGGCCACCACTGGTCACAATGCTGGTGCAAGAACATTGCAAGACATCCCCTTTGACAGTATCTGGGAATTAGTAGTACTCATGGCAATAAATCCCGGAGAAGGCCAAATGTGACTTCAAAAAATATTATCGTCCCTGCGTTGCTATGCGATTCCTAGTCTTTCGGATGCACCCTAGAACTTCTATAAGTTTGTTATTCTGATATTCAGATTCTGAACATCCTACACATCCACTCAATATACCCATTAGTCCAAAAGGCGAATGCATGTTGAAATACCTCATCGAACATCTTTTTGAATTTTTTTTTATAGAATATAGAAAAATCTTAGGTTATAAATATAGTGGTCTGTCGGTGCAAAAGTGGTTGAAACTAGAGCAATTACATCATCAGTGGTCTCATATTTGTCGCCAACTTGGCTCATCTCTAAAAGATGGAAGTATTTTTTTATTTGAGAATTAATACAGTCTGCATCCTTTCTCATTGAAAATTAAAGAGTGGTTACCACATAAAACTAGGGGTATGGAACATCGCACAACTTTCAATTACACCATATTGCTGATGTAGATTTGTGTAATTTATCATTTTTATATTTTCATCAGTCGCTTAGAATAAATTGCCAGTTTGGCGATATTTTTTGTGATAATTCCTATATGGGTCTTTTTTTTTTTTTTAAAAAGAAAAAAAATCGAAAAAATGGGAATTTCGGCGAAATGCTTATTGATAATTCTTATATTATTATCCTTTCTTGTAAGTGAAACTGAGCAGAGATAAAAAAAAAAAAAAAAAAAAAAAAAAAAACACGATCGTTGATGAGGTATGCTCAAAGAAAGAGAACTCCGTGTTAAAGGCATTTTTGTTTTTCAACTTTTTACGCCATTAAAACATTTTTACGGGAATTTCGGAGGTGGGGATGTTTAGAGCACATTAAGAGGCATTACCACAGCGATTTCTATTAAAATCGCTAGAACCGTTTTTTTAACAATCATTGAAAAACATGATTTTTTTCAATGGCAGCTACCTTATGCACACGCGCGATTTTGACGAAAACCTTAATTATAGGTCCTTTTGCCTCCACCAACCCTCACACCAAATTTAAACATCGTAGGTCAATTGGTTCGGGAGTTATGCTGGGAAAAAAATCTTTTTTTTTTGACCGAATGCTATACTTTGACCATATGTGTACATATGAGTGATTGAAAGTAAAAATGGCCAGTTTGGCGATATTTTTTGCGATAGTTCTTGTATGGGTCTAAAAAAAAACCTCTTAAAGAATGGTGATTTTGGCGATATTCTTCACAGTAACCCTTATATTATTTTTTATTATAAGTGAAACTGGCTAGATAAGAAAAAACGATCAATAATGAGGTATGCTCAAGGAAAGAAGACTGTGTTAAAGACATTCATTTTTCAACTTTTTAAGCCGTTAAAGCATTTTTACGGAAATTTCGGAGGTGGGGACGTTTAGAACACCTTAAGAGACATTACCACAGAGATTTATATCAAAATCGTTAGAAACGTGTTTTAGCAATGACCGAAAAACGTTATATTTTCAATGGCATATTTTGACCGAACGCTATACTTATGGGTTCACAAATGGGTAATTGAAAGTAAATTTTTTTTGTTTTTTCATTATTTGGCAGATTGTGATATATTGAGCAATGGCGAAGAGAGCTGCCGGCGGAAGGATTCAAAAATCTCACGACAGGCAGCGAAATAGACAAAACATGCCATTTTGTCATGTTGCCTAGCACATTACAGCATGGCATTCTGTGGATTATCTTTTCTAGTCATGCAATTAAATTTGCCATTCAATTTTTTTTAATTATTTTAGAATCAATTTTGTGTTGGGTATTTAATTGCATAAGCAGGTGGGGAAAATTGAAAGAAGATAGATTGAAACTTCAATTTAATTTTTAAGTTCAATTTACATTTTAGGGCTAAGTCCAATTATCATCTATGAAAAATCAAGATTTGAACAAATGCTTTCGAAATTTTACGAACTTGTAATGTAGAAGCTAAAACTTTAAAAATCATCAGTTTCATCGAATTTATAATTTCACAATTTATCTTATCATTTAGTATAAATTAAAGTTCTTTTTAAATGCGTATTTAGAAACTTTTTCGATTGGATAAATTATTCTTTTACGTCAAATATCATTTGTTCTCGTACATTTCGTTTCAAGCGATACAGTAGTCAAAAGCATATGTTCTTGTGCATTATTTTCCGAACAATTACCCTAGAGTGCTCAATTTAGTTTATTACAATGAAATCAATAATTAATCCTACACAATTGCTGAAAATGGAAATTATTTGGAAAAATTGTTTTGTTGATTGTTTTGACATTTAATTCACAAAAGCATTGAGGAGTGTAAATTGATTTTATTGTGACTATTGAAGTGGAGCACTCAAGTCAAATTATCTCAAAATGCTTTTGACTGTTGTACTGCTTGGAATATATGATTTTTTGTATGTGCGGCAGATATCACGCATACATTATACTTATGAATAATATGTTCGCCGCATATTTTTCATTTTTAATATAAATAAGTCATAATCTAACAAGTTTCCGATTTCAGTCAAGCGTATTCATTTCTTCTCTATGAAATAAAGAAATATCGTTGTCTGCAATGAAGAGGCACAGAAAAATTCATTTGCTCAATTCAAATAATAAATTGATTCGAAGTGATTATGGTTGTCTCTTGTTTTTCCTGAAAATTACTGGAATCGAAATACTTGTAAGCAAACGGAGAAGAGAGGGCAAAATAATAAAACGAATTTTCCAGAAGACGTTTCCTTTACTATTGTGTTTAACGCAAATTTATGTAATATTTGGGAGTCTCAAAACTGTCACTCTCTTAAATGGAAAGTACTTGGAAATAAGCGCATCGTTTGTTACCGTTGGTTTGCTTTCACTTGCTCTTTGGCACTGTATAAACAAAAACACCTTTATCTTACGTAATTCGGTTATTCAGATGTTCAACATGAATCGTTTTCAAAGGAAAAATAAAACAAGTCGGATCAAAGTTATAAACATTTCACTGTTTATTGCAGTTTCTATTTCTATAGCCTCTGTCGGATTTATCGTAAGCTATATTCCCTCGGCAGGGCAGATTTACAAGGATTACTACAGCTTTTTTATCGAACTCGAAGAATACAGTCTGCATGCCATTTTAATCAGAAGCGCCATTGTTCTTTTAATTGTCACTCTACAGTCCACTTACCCAGCTATCGTTGCTGTTTTATGCGGCTCAATCTATCACAAGTGCAGCGACTTATTTGGAGACTTTTTCGAGGACATCAAAGATCTGAATCACGGATTGCCACGACGCGAGGAACTGTTCATTTTGATTAAGAAGCAAAAACTGCTCTACAGGTTGGCAAACGACGTCGAAGACTGTCTGTCTAGCACAACATTCTTCCTGATTTGCACACAAATGGTGAGAATGTATTCCTCCCTTGCTACCTATTTAACATTCGACCCTAGTAATTTTTCTAGATCCTTAGAATGGGAAGAATTCCCTTCTCTGACCATTGTCCCTGTATCGGTAGTCGCTGTCACTTTATGCGCATCGAGAATCTCTACCAAAATTCAGCAAATTCACACCAAGCTCCAAATGATACACGATGCTCTTGTGTCCTACGACAAAACTGATTGGGAACTAGTCAAGCTGGTGAGAATTATGATGAAAATCGTTTATCCTACGATGACGGCTGGTGGTGTTGCAGAGTTAAAACCCGGGCTGATCTTGTCTGTATTCGGTACTTTGCTTACATACGGATTGCTTGTTACAAGTGTGAAGAGTTAGCTAAAGAATGAGGTGTGTAAAACATTTCATAAAGCAGCAAATATTGTACCATTTTATCGGACCAACATCTTGTTTTAAATTTAAGTCCAATTTGATCTGTACTGCGAAGAGCTAATGTAGAGTTGAGATGGTGATGTTTTTAGTGTTATTTTTCATAATTCTAAGGTGTACATACACACTTGACATTTAAAAAAAATTCATTTTAAAAATGTAGTTTTTCATAATTTAAAATAGCTAAATGTGTGAAGAGCTTTATGTAAAAAATATAGATTAATTCAACTATTAATTTTTAAATACCGGACAATCTAGCCTGACTCAAGTCCTGAATCCTTAATATTCACCTAGCTTGCGAAGTCTGTATTGAGCCTCACCTGGCTCTCTGTGTTCTTTGTTCCTAAAGGACGTAGACAAGGCTGAGCCGATTCAAGTCGGTTGCTTGGATGTGTGGTAGGCAGTTTTTCCAGTTTTCTCTTTTTCAAAATAAAAATGAGGAGCAGTTACTCATTGAAAACTTCCCGGGAGGCATTTCCGTCTTGACACAAGGCGTTTTCTCAGTTGCTGAGACCATGAGTTAACAATGCTTGCGTGCAGTAAAGCTCTTGCGTTAGAAAATATCAAATGTAAGTTATTGTGAAAGTTGTGGAATGATGAACCTGCTGACATCTTTAGGTATCATTAAAAGGTGTTTGGAATACGTTCCTCGATGATTCCTTGGAAAGTTCATTCCGAATATGGCACACAGCCTAAATGCAAAAAAGGGAGAAAAAAATCTAGATTGTAAACCTCTTCAAACTAGAGGGTAGTGATGGGTAACTCTTAATTTCAAATTGCAAACAACTCAAAGGAATGATTAAAAAAGTGTTACTTAGATACTCAAGAAAGATTGGTTGCTTTTACCTCTTTTTATTTCCAAGATAAAAGTAGTAATAAGCAATGAGGTCAGAAGTACTTCAAAGTTTGTAGTTATTCATCTGATAATGCTGTTAATTCCCGAATTTCTGAAATTTAATGGAAGGAGAACTTTTCACGAATTTTTTTTAAGGGCGCTCTGCCATCACGAATGAGAAAAAAGAAACTGAAAAACTCTCATTAAGCATTTTATCAAATTAAACCAGCCAATATACGTTCAAAAAACATCACGTCTACAAGTTATTGAAGCCAGTTTCTGGGGAGACGCTTCAGAGAAGCATCTCGTCAAAAGAGACCAGTCAATATATCTTCAAAAAGTATAATTTTAATTAGTATTTGGTAACCAGATTCTGAGAGAGCATGACATCTCAAAGGAATATTTCGTCAAAATACAGATTCAATATCTTTAAAAGATTATCACGTTCATTTCAAAGAAGCATCTCGACAAAAGAAAACAGTTAATATATCTTCGAAAGGCATGATGTATTTATTGTTCACCAGTTACTGAAGTCAATTTCTAAAAGGATACTTTTTGGAAACGGACACCAGATAATTGAATATTTTGTCATGTATTGAATCTGTCACTCAACAAGGATTATTGCTTGGAGAAAACGAGCTTATTCAAAAGAGGAAAGTAAATTATTTACGTGGTTGCAGATCAAAATAAAATGCAGTCAGTCTGAGTGAGTTAAACTTCATAACTGATTGGGAACTCGTCAAGCTGGTGAGAAATATGATGAAAGTCGTTTATTCTACGACGACGGCTGGTGGAATTGCAGAATTGAAATCCAGGCTAATTCTGTCTGTGTTTGGGGCTTTGTTTACCTATGGATTGCTGGTTACTAACATGAACGGGCCTTACTTAAACAACGAGTTGTGTAAATAGTACAGAAGATATAGGTTTTGTGTGGATCTAATTCATACAGAGACGGAGATTGTATTTTGTAACTCGTTGATGGTATCTTTTTAACAAACTAAAAATCTAGAAAAATCTTAGAGTACAAAATGCATTTTTTCGGCCGCCATCTTGGAAATTTTAAAAAAATTGTGTGTGGTATCAAATTACAGGAATTTTATGTTAAAGATTATGATGTTGGTTTTAAAAAATAAAACAATTAACAAAACAGTGGCCAAAAAAT
Organism: Linyphia triangularis; assembly: GCA_963978545.1. Taxonomy (NCBI): domain Eukaryota; kingdom Metazoa; phylum Arthropoda; class Arachnida; order Araneae; family Linyphiidae; genus Linyphia; species Linyphia triangularis. The sequence goes on from OZ021729.1 coordinate 61,399,719, forward strand.
CCAAATCTTTAGCAGTGTTATAAAACATATAATCAAATTTTATTGTATTTTACGTTTGAAAACAATATATAGTCTCTAAAAAAACAACTAGATGTTGTTAAAAAAATCCAAGTAAAATCATCGGCCAGAAAATGTTATGAAATCTAATATTTTCCTCCAATCGGGCGCATATAATTTGTGTAGGTTATTTGTTCACAATGAATTAAATTGGGATTATTGGAAGGAATCTTACATAGGCAATCAGTACTTGTCAGGCTAGAATTTTTATAAAATTAATTTCAAGTCAGTGCAATGAGTACAAAGTAGCTCGAGCATATGAAATGAGATTATTTCAAAATAACTCTTCCTTTTAACGATCCCAATTTAGTTTGTGACCAAGTAACCTAAAGAAGCTATTTGCGGCCGTTTAGCGACAAATATTGCATTTTATAACTTTTTCTGACTGACCATTTTTTGCTTGGCGGATTTTTTTTACAACGCCGATTTTTTTTAGGATATTTAAATCCTTTTTGTTGCATTTGTAGTGTTCTAAATGAGTTAGGTATGGCCGATAAATGTTTTAGTATGAATAACCATATCGTCTCTCTAAGCGCAAAATGACGTAAACGACAACACCATTAGATTCACATACGACTCTTTGTATTGAGAGCGACATTAAATATCATGATCAAATATTTTAGAGATTTAGGCTTGCAATCCAAAGCATTTTAGTCTCTTTTAAGAAGACATCCTGCTTACCACACTAAGAATTTTTTTTTATAATATTAAAAAAAAATTACCTAATGTAACTTGAGTACAAAAACATGCAATTTTGTACCAAAAATAAGTAATAATAAAAATAAGACATACATACAAAATACTTGCTTTATATGCGAGATTGAGGATTACTAGCTTTACATAAATGTATTTAAAAAGTAGCGTTTCAAAACAACTTTCGCTTGTTATTATTTTAAGAGAAATTCAAGCAAGCTTCGGTGGTGAAGTCGTTAAGGTATCAGGCTAGTGAACAGATGGGGAATGATTCAAATCCAATCGGACACATAGAAAACTTTATTTTAAACTGATAGTGGTTATCTAACGAAAAAGTTGAAACACGTGTTTTCAGAACCTTGATAAGCTTGAAATTTAATTGAAAAACAGTTCAACTAAAGTAAAATAGTTCAACTTAATTTAATAGTTCAACCTAAAGTATAAAAGTCAAATCTTGAAAGTGAGCGAAAGATAATATCCGAAATCCATTGACCGGTTTTAATCTGTCATTACCAGAGCTAAATTTCCCGTTTTCCGGAATCATTCCTGGTTAAAATTCCCAAGTATCGGAATCATATTTCCGACGGTACAGAAAGTCGTATCCATCAAATCATACAAAAGGCACTTCCTCTAATCAAGCTGGAAAAAAGAATTGTCAAATATCAAATAGTTTTTGCTGTAACTGTAGCTAAAGTTTTGCTCACAACCAGAAGAAGAAAAATCTGGTGATTCAGTGATTTTTAAAGGATTTTTTTGCTATGTTAAAATGCCGAGCACAAGCAGTTGTTTCTGTAATTCATTTAAACGAATTGCCTATTAGGAAAGTTATGATTACCCTCGATGGTCCAATATCTTGATGTACTTCTTTTAGTGGTCAAATAGGAAAACGTTTAACAAGTTGTTGAGATTTATCTGTTGTTGAATACAATAACATAGTGTTTTTCCAGAAGTTAATTTTAAGAAGTTGAACACCGACCAGAAATTTCTTTGGAAAATATGTCAGGTTGTACAAATAAACAATTGCACCCAAGGTTTAGCAAGCAGAAACCCTGGAAATATTTCCCATTCAAGATGACTGAAAATGGCAAACCGAATTTCATATTTATATATTGTATCACTTGATCCAACCTCGCAGTTGAAAAAAATAGCCGAGTTTGTAATGAAAGTTTATACTCCCTTATGGTTTACAACATAATGTCATCCTAGAATTATTTATTCATAAAAAAAAAAAAAAGGTTTTTAAGATAATAATACAACGCATCAAGTATTTAGAAGGCGATCTTAAGTCTCTTGCTCAATCAACTCCACAGAGAAGTGCTTTTATGGTACACCCAGATAAAACTCCTTTTGTAGATGTTGTTTGACTCACAGAAACATATTGGATGTCTGACAAGAAATTATAATTAATGATTCGAATGATTTGCCAGCAAATGTTGTAAATTCAGGGAACGTAGAGTTTTAAGAAACAGTTAGATATAGGGGATCTCGTAACTAGGGGATCGTCAATGGGCAATAATTGGATTACACTGGCTATGTAAGTAACTTATATTTTGTGCTTTGTATATATTTGATTTAGGTTAGTTAGTTACTATATTTGGTTACTTAGGTTTGTGCATTGTAGGATTTTTCGAAATTTGTCAGATCGCATTATGTATTGCATTTTTCTAGTATGATTATCAAACGCTGCGTCAACTTTGTATATTGTATGGTATTATTATGTATAATCCTATAGATATTGTATATTGTATGCAAATTCTATTTCTATATACGTGTATATATATTTACTCGATCAACCCTGTTGAGCCTTGAGCCTGTTGTTGGTCTTAAAATTTGCATTTGTAAAACAAAGTTACAAGAAAAGTTACCGCCAAAAATTCCTTTTGAGGAAAAAAAGATCCTATCTATACTAAACTTCAACTTGACATCACTAGACGATAGATCGTCACAGTGCTCATAGGTATTTAATCCATTTTGGCGGCGTGAAAGCATAATGTTCGCCAAACCACAACCCTGTAGAGAACAAAAGGCTATAAGGTTTGGCGAGAATTATGTCTTTAATCCGCTAAAATGGATTAAATACCTATGAGCACTGTGACGATCTACCGTCTAATGATGTCAAGTTAAGTTGGAGTTTAGTATAGATCATATTGATTGGCTGTATACAATAGTAATGGAACCACGTGTCATAACTGGCTTAGGCAAACAAGAGATATGGTTCATTGTTGAAACTGGAACTGGAGATTGAAAGGAGTTCAAAATTCCCTCTCACACACAAGCACGTGTTTTCCAGAGCCACTGTTTAGAGTTGCATGTCCATAATATGTTAAATTTTGCTCTTTTACCAAAGATTCGTGTTCTTCTCGTTTATTTATACGACCACATTTACTATTCACACTTTCTACACTTATTGCTTCATCCTTTCGATTATAATAAATAAAGTTACCTTCTTGTCTCAAACGTAGAGTTTTTGTTGGTTACAGCCTCCAAGGTCGCGCGGAAGTGGCATGATTTGACATTTGAGTTTAGTGAACGCCATTTCATCAAATGATATTCTCAATATTTCAAAATGCTGCACTACCATAACTTGTCTATAAATAAAATAATTGAAATTACCCTAAAGAATGGTTTGAAACTTCTAAGAATATGCATATTTTGAAAAAAAAATTAGGTTTTCATATAGATTTCGGGAGACTTAAATTTTAAATGGCAGATATAATTTTTTTATTGCTGTCAATCAATATTCTAAACTTTACGTTTTATACTTGAAAATAAAAATGTGCTTTACATTTATGTTTTTTTGGTAAATATGTGAGCATAGTGGCAACATTTTATCAACTTGAAATTGTGAATTTCCCAAAAAGTTTTTCGTGATACACCCTACTATGCACGTCTACCGCGCGCGAAATAATTTTTGCTCGTCTAAGCTGGGCACATACTGCTTCTACTTTTTCATCGCTAAGTCCATATGAGAAAGTTTTTCATTGAAACGTTCATGTATCTGAAACTATTTACCACCCAAGCAATATTAATGTATCTATAGAAAGCTAAAAAATAGTTGAATAGTTTTATATCAAGTGTGTAAACAATGCATTGAAAATGAAAGCGCTAAAATGGAATAAGCGGAGAAAAATAAAAAAATTTCAATTTTGACAGGTTTTTATCAGCTTGTGAGTAAATAGGTGATACCCAATTTAAGTTTAAATTAAAGCCCATGTATCTCTCAATTCAGACCTATTTGAGCTCTATGTGATAAGCCATTCGTACCAAACAGCTGTTCCCAAAATTCCTGCACCTAGAAAACGAGAAAGCCAAAGAGAGTAGGGGACTTTTTGTAAGTTGGCTCAGGGCATCAAATAGAACCTCTATAAAATTTCAGTGCAATGGGAATTTGTACAAGGTTAAACCCTAGAATGATTAGACTACACACTTCAAGAATAATATAATCAAAATCACTCACCGTTTTAATTTCATCAAATGCTCTCAGGAAATTCCACCGCAAAGCTCGAGCATGCAGAATTAAGTGCATGATAGTGAAGAACCGCCTAAACCAAATCACTTGAATTCTGCCCTTCAAAATCGAAGTTGCATCGCGGCAAAGTCAATCTTCGTTCCTAGTGAAACACCCACGAAACCAAGTGTGGCCACTCAAACGAAAGGAATTTAATACGTCCGAGTTCGATTATCGTGAGGTGTGCTACAGCTTTTCTTCTCCAGTGTGCCGTATGGGTCACAATAAAATATCGCTTGCCCAAATATCGAATTATGGAAATTTTGAACAGCATAAAAGCAACCGCAACAAACCAGATTGATCAGATGCCATCTGTGTGATGCCCCAGCAGTCGCTCCAAGCTGCCTTTAAAAGCGATGCTGATCAGGATGATTTAATTGACCTTTGACTATAAATATTCTTATATAACCTTGTAAATATAAATTTTAATTAAAACTTAAACTTAAAGAATGAATTCAAGTCTGTCGTATCTTTATCTTGTAGCGTTGTAGGAGTGACAAGTATTACTATAAAAGCAGACGTCCTACTCACTACAGGATTAAAAGACATTCCAATGCTGGTTATATGTGTGAAGTATATTTTGTCCTGGTTGACGAGAGGAAAAATGGAAACTACCAATGGGTGCCGCCAGGTAGAGTCAAAAATGCACCTTCAGTAAATAAGAAAATAAATTAGAGAATTAAAAAAAGTATACGGGTTTTAAGTTATTCATTTTGAATGGAAAGTAAATACATGACCATTAAGAGGAATTCCTAGTTAGGACCCAGGTAGCCCGCTCATATGAGCCCACATAGGTTAGTGGTAGGTTAACCGTACGGTTCTTGATGGGTATCCCATATAGGCATAACCTAGATTGGGGTACATGAGTTCTTTACTGGCCCACATAGGTTTTCCCACATGGGTCCCCACAGATAACCCATATCGGCACATGTTGACTCCCCAAGCTGGAATAAGATGGATATTCTATATGGATCCAGATAAGCAGCCCATATAGTCCAGTCATTCTAGAGTTGAACCTTGCATAAATTTCCATTGAGCTGAAATTTTGCAGAGTGGCTCTATTTGATGCCCTGAGCAACCCACAAAAAGTCCCCTACTCTCCCCCTTCGGCTTCCTGGTTTTTTAGGTGCTGGAATGCAGGGGCGCTGGAGAAATGCTGGAGCAGCTATTACTGAAGAACGGCTAGTCGCATTGAGCTCAAATAGAGCTCGAATGAAAGGTAAATAAATGGGCTTTAATTTAAATATAAATTTTATATCATTCATTAACTTACAAATTGATAAAAGCCTGTCAAAATTGAAAAATCATGTATTTTTCTACTATTTTTCTATTTGAGCGCTTCTATTATTAATAAAAGATTTAATGCCGACCAAACGGTATAGTGGTTAGCGTGCTAGCTTCTAGACCGCGAGGTTGCGGGTTCGAGTCCCGTGTTAGGCATGGGTGTTTGTAAATGTATGTTGGCTTGTCTAATGACGAATGTTTCGGCGCATTATAGCCCTCGTGTTGCTGACGGCGCCAGATAATCTGAACACTACCAACCAATAAAAAATTTAAACATTTGGCATAAAACTATTAAACTCTTTTTCAGATTTTTAGAGATTTATAAATATTGCTTGTGTGATAAATAGTTGCAGATATATGAGCGTTTCAGTGAAACGCTACCTCGTAATGGGAGTCTCATAATAAAGCTTGCAGTGTTTCACCCTGATCAAATCAGACACAATAACCATTTTCCTCAAGTCTTTTCCATTTAAGACCTTTTTTAAACAGGAATACAATATCATATTACATATATATGTAGATAAACATGTAATACGCATCTATGAGAAAAAATATCTCTGAATAAATATTTTCCTTAGAAAATTTTAATTTTCAACTATTTACATATTGTTAAAATGCAATAACTAATAATGCATAAAAAAAAGCAATAACAATACTTGTAGGATATAATTCTTATAATCCCCGTCCTTGAAATAAAATAGAAAGTGATGTTAAGTGTGGTTGAAGGGTTATACGACTAGAAAAACTATTTTTTTCTTTTAGAAGGATATATATTTATATTTTTAAAAATCTTTTTTGTCATTAAAGCAGAAATACTAGGCTGCTTTCTTCATCAAATTGTATACTATCTACGAATTTGTTTTTGCACATCCCTCGGTATTGTCCACAAATATTTGAGCATTTAAGTTCTGCTCTCCTGCAATCACACCCGCTACTCGAGTTGCAGTTACTTTACTGTTGCAAGGTATAATTTATAACAGTTCATCTGGAAAAGTAGGTAACATTGTATGTTGAGGAACATTTCTTAACCACTGTTGTATTTGATGATAAACACAATGTGAATGTTGACGTGCCTCAGCTGATGTTGTAGGGAGAGTTTCTAATTTAAAAGTGGTGGTTATTGCAATTTTAGCTATACCTCTGCTGTACATGTATACCTGTAATTCGTTTAGTGTTACCCAATTTTGGCTTTTGTGAAGAGTTATCATAAACTTTTCTCCTGCTTCTGCTTTTTTATCACAATATGTTTCAACCAAATTAAAAATTTCCAGCGTTTTCTTTATTTGAAAATTTTCAGTTAGGATACCCCTTTCCTTAATTTTACAGTGCAGATGTTGTATCGCATCCAGTCATAAAATGGATGAAAAGTATATGGTTCTTCATATCCCTAAAAATCTTTCTGTGTATACCTACAATATAGTACAATTTTGCAATTTTTGATCCGACGTTCGATACAAGAAGCATAACGTTTGCTTTATTTGGAGTTCTAGCTACTAGCATTGTTTATCACTAGTTTCTATCTATCACTATCTGCAACAAGAACTGTCACCTTTCGTTTATATTTAGATTTTTCCAAAGTAGTGGCAACTATTAAGGCATCAGCATCTCCTACAGCTTCTTTCACATCCACTCCTCCCTTTTCAAGACGAATTTGTAGTTGTTGTATGAGCATGGTTTAATTGCCACTATTTGAGAGAAAATCTTCATGTTTGCATGTAACTATTTGTGTCATATAGTATCATGTTCGCGCATTCCCGTTTTCGTGCTCTTCGAATTTGTTCTTGTTCATTAGTTGTAGGACCACCTTAACCTCAAAATATTTACGTGATGAACACAAGATGGGAGTAGCAAAATAATGCTATCACTATCTATCAGACATTGAGACTGTATTTTTTAAAGATTTTCGAATACTAGAGGGGCAAATATAACTTTTTCTATAAGCGACATGAACAATGAGACCACTTTTGAAAATTTCCTTTAAATTATCATTTTATTGTCGGCTTGTAGTTTAAAGCGTTTCTGCAGCTTTTCTCCAATAGTCACTTTCAATGGGAATCCGCAGATTATGCAATTTTCTCAGTACATTATTGCCTATGTGCAACAATCTTTAAACAGGGTGTAATCTTAAGTTATATTTTAACTAGCAGCAGAAAAACCCAATGAAAAGAAAAAGAGTGATACTTTTCAACAAGCAATCAATACATTGTCACAACGAACAGCGATATCAGCGTTTTAAAAAATCCCGGATAATTGTGAAACTTCCTATAACAGTCTGTTTCCCCCATTTCCGGTCAAGGGCATCTCCGAGTTCTTTCAGATTCCGCATGTTTTTTAATTCCACATGTTTTTTAGAAAGATGGGAGCCAACTTTTGAGGCTAAATTGGTGTAATGACCCTTCAATTCCAAATGGGAATTGTCTCATTTAGTCTCAAACACTTGATAGTCAAATGAAAAGGGGAAAACTTCTATTGCGTCACTGAAACCCTTGCATATCTGCAACTATTTATCGCACAAGCAACATTTATATATTTCTAGAAAGCTGAAAAGATTAAATAGTTTTATGCCAAATGTTTAAATTATTTATTAATAATAGAAGCGCTTAAATCGAAAAATAATAGAAAAGTACATGGTTTTTCGACTTAGACAGGCTTTTATCAATTTGTAAGTTAATGAATGATATGAAATTTATATTTAAATTAAAGCCCATTTATTTACCTTTCATTTGAGCTCTATTTGAGCTCAATGCGACTAGCCGTTCGTCAGTAACAGCTGCTCCAGCATTTCTCCAGCGCCCCAGCATTCCAGCACCTAAGAAACCAGGAAGCCGAAGGGGGAGAGTAGGGGACTTTTTGTGGGTTGCCCAGGGCATTAAATGGAGCCACTCTGCAAAATTTCAGCTCAATGGGAATTTATGCAAGGTTTGACCTATTTTTTTGCCTAGAATGACTGGGCTAATATTAGTCCATATAGATTTTTCATGTGGGGCCTGCACGGATTTGCTCATATTTATCTGTTTTATTTTAAAGACTATTTTAAATATTTAGATCTAATACATCAAAACCAGATTTTTTTTTTATACTTTTTATAAGAGAACAATAAGTATACAGTTAACAAAATATTTTATTGTTTAACAATATTTTTTAAAGCATAAAACTTTTAATTTTTCTCAATTCCGATTTAAATTCAATATTTAACATATATTTGATGCACCTAAAACCAGTAGTTAAAAACTGCAATTTAAGGAGTCTGGCAAAATTGCGGCAAATCAGATTCATTTAAAAAAAAAAAAAAAAAAATGTTTTTTAAAATACAATCTTGTTGGTGAAATTTGTTTTCTTATCCCCAATGAGGTAAAATTAAATGCTTAGAAAGACAGCAATAGACATGGTGTATAATAAAAATGAGAAAACAATGTGAAACAGAAACAGTTTCTTGATCTTTGTTTAAAAGCTTTAATTTTTTTTTTTTTTTCTTTCCGTTTCAATCACAGGCACCAATCCAAACTATGCTTATCTTCTTCAAAATGGGTATTGTTGTAGCACCTTTCTATTGCATCTTGACTGAAACAAAATAAACAGAAGATATATTTTAAGAATATGTAACATTTTAATAAATGCTTAAATATTTATTTACCTACCACAGTTGATTTCATGGGTGAAAGAATACATTCGCACATCTTTTAAAATATCCTTAATCACAAACCTTCATGTGAATAATTGAATTGTTTGTCATTGAAAGGATTCATGTCCATTTTTTGAATTATTGCATTAGGTAAAAAACTTTTAAGAAAATTAATTACCAATTTTAAATGACGATTAATTTATCATATCACTGCACATTATTAGTTATATTTAAAAAAAAAAAAAAAAAAAATTGGTTTTGAGCCCATTTAATAATAAACAAAATCAGTTGTTGTAACAAGGATTAAATGTATCCATTGGTTGAGAATTTTTAGAAGTTGAATTTCTTTTCATGTGTAGAAATATTTTAAGTTGGTTGGTTGTATTCAGATTATCTGGCGCCGTCAGCAACACGAGGGCTATAATGCGCCGAAACATTCGTAATTAGACAAGCCAACATACATTTACAAACACCCATGCCTAACACGGGACTCGAACCCGCAACCTCGCGATCTAGAAGCTAGCATGCTAACCACTATACCGTTTGGTCGGCAGAAATATTTTAAGACACATCAACAATTCTGTAGCAATCTTTTAAAGTTGTATGGGCTTTGACAAATATGATTTACAGTTTATTGTGAATCAAACAACAAAATTATTGTGAATCAAACAACAAAATATTCAAAAATAAACATTTTACAAGCTTAATATTAAATTTTTTTAGATAACTCGATTTAACATTTATTTACTACTGAGCAATTATCCAAAAACTTATCAAGCAAAACCATTTCAGTTGGCAAATTCAAAAATTTGACTTAATTTTCAAAACTTTAGGCTTACTTTAACTTAGTATTACTTTATAAGGTTATTTGATAAATGTGAAATACAAAATATAGTTTCATGTTTAATATCCTTTTCTTTGTTTTATAGAGTTCATTTGATAAAGGTACGAAATTAATCAATGCTCTACTGTATATTTTGCTTTGTATACTAAAAATGATTTTGTGTACATTCAAATCACTGAAGTTTTCACTTTCTTTCAAGTCTAATAACTAGGTATTCTTACTTTGAATAACTATACTATACTGACAAACAAGGTCGATCTAATTAAACCCTGATTTTTTTTTTTTTTTTTATCAAGCTGCATTCAAAGTACTGAAATTTGGGTAAAAAAAGCTGAAATCAACAATTCCGTTGACACCGTACTATGAGTGTATATAATACAGCACTCATACTTAATGCTTCAATATTTGCAAAAACCATCTGTTTCATAAATGGGCTATTTTTGTCCTCAAGTGTAAGAACTAAAAAATTATACAGAAACTTATTAACAGCACAAATACTTCTTTTACGAAAGCGCAAGTTAGAAAAGTACTTTTCAGTTACTTGGGTACAAGACAAAAACCGCCAAGCTTAAAAATTGGTACAGTTATCGCCAAGCCTAAGTGTTTACCACTAAAAGAATATTTGATCCTGGTGGACTTATATTTTTATTTCATTTAATCCACACTAATGAATTTAAAACATATATATTAAACAAAAAAAAGGAGGGGGAAAAAAATGAAAGTTTTTGTCTTTTGACATTGCCGAAATGTGTAGTCCATCTTAGCGTTTAAAAAAAAAAAAGATTAGTTCTTTTTAAAAAACTAAACTATAAACTTTTTAAAGGCCCATCTGTTGCATTAGGGTACCGTGTTGGCCCATGTGAATCCGCTTCAATGTGCTACCTGGTGATCATTCTTTATACTAGTTATGTTACAATCTTCTGGCCCAGTTCATTTAGAAACTACTTTGTTTGTTTAAATTCCTTGGAATTGGTGAGTAGGTACGAAAATGATAGCTTTCTAATGAAATGACATCAATTAAAAACTCGAAAATTGCTTCGAATGTATTTGATAAGCAAAAGACTAAGGCCCTGGAAAAAAGGATAAGGTTGCGAAATATATTAACGAAAAAAAGTATAAAACTCAGTTAAACACGAAAAATTTAATATCACTCTTTCTTAGAAATGAAATTACAAAACATAAACATGTGTTATGAACATATGTAAAATATAATCAAAGCGTTAAATGACAATTTAGAAATCTGATGGCACTTCATCTTAGAAATAAACGTAAGGTCGAGGAGTTTTGAATGAAAATATTAAGTCAATATCCTACAAACTTACCTTTTTTTTCAATGACTTTTATCAGTCGATCAGTCATTGCTGCAGCAAGTCGAGTAAAATTTCTTTATTGATATTTTCCCATGCATTCCTGATCACATTGATGAGTTCGCCTTTCCCTCGATACTGTCGCATGTCCTTATAAACAGATTGCGCAAGTATGCCCCACATATTTTCCATTGGGTTTAAATCCGAACTGCAGGTTGGTCAATCAAGGAGACGGATCTCATTTGCTTCAAACCAAGCTTTTGTTGAATGAGAAGCATGGATGCTGGCATTATCCTGTAGAAATGTCCTATCTCTTGATGTAACTAGTGGGGAATTTGGAAGCAAAGTATCGCCCAGCATATCTTGATACTTTTCTGCTTTCATTTTAGTATTAATTACCATAATTGGTAACGTGCCATTAGCATTATTGATCCACCTCCGTATTGCCTCTTGGAAAAGTAAGGTTTTATTTTTTTAATACCATGCCAGTATTTTTTAAAGCCGTCTGGTCCGTCAAAATTAAATTTTTTTCCATCTGAAAGAACTATATCTTTCCATTTATCTCCAAGCGACACATATTTTTTAGTAATTTCTAAGCGATCTACTTCATGCTTCTTTATCAAGGGTGGTCGATTTTGTAATTTTACGAACTGTGCCTTCAGGTTGGAACTTAAAACGTTGTGGACAGTTCGGCTGGCACATGATAGGCTTAAATCATGAACTATTTCAGAAGAAGGATTTTTTTTTTGTTGCCCATCGAAAATCGGTTGATTTTTTGGCCCTTTGAAAGTGCACTTGGTCATCCTAGGTGCTTGTATTTACCATACTTTGAAGGATTTTTTTAAAAAAATTATTGATTACCGTTTTAGACCTACCGATAGACCTGGAAATAGCTGCATTACTTTTTATATTTCGAGCTTTCTCAAATCGCAGAAAATTTGCATTTTCCTGAAGGAAAAAAAAAACGACGACCTTAACTTTTTTCCATCAGCAGCAAAGATTAATATTTAGTATGGTAATTAGTTCAATTGACTAGATGTGAATTACAATATATTATAATTGACAAATCACTTGCAGACTTTGTATTTTAATTGCTTTTCCATCCGACAAATTTGCTCGCATCCTAGTTTAACTGGCTATTTATTCGACCTTATAATTGTTTTCAGGGCCTTATTGCAGATATGAATCCACTGCATAGGCATTGACGTAAGGATTTCAAAAATAAAATTAAAATGTATATTAGAAGCTATTTTTGAGTTTTTGCAGTTGCATTTCATTAACTCATTTTCGTACCTATTCACCAAATTTTAAGGTCTTATGCAAAGTAGTTTCTATATGAATTGGGTTTGTAGATTCTTATTTTATATTTTAGTTCCAAATCCAATTATCATTTTTGAACAATCAAGATTTGAACAAAAACGTTTGCAACCTTTCTCCCCCTTCTCCTCATCCTCCAACTCTTGGCAATAAAATTTTTCACCAATTATCCAAGTTCCAGTCCAATAACTCAATCTGAATCCAGGACGTGAACTTCCCATGTTCCTGTCAAATTTGGAAGGACTTCCGGTTGAATTTTATACAATTCTACCTATACTTTAGGGAAACGTTCTAACTCCTGTATGACAAACGCCTTTAAGCATATCCAGTTTAGGCTTAAGAAGTTGCAAATTGACATCCAGTGGTAAATTACGATTTAATTTCGATACGATATTTGTCTGGGTGAGACCTTTCATTTGAGACATCACACATGTCTATATCATTTATCACGTTTAGAAATTTTGACTTCGGAAAGACCGAAGGACAAAGCTGTAGCATTAGCTTTTACCTATATTATGTAATGTAGAAGATACAACATTAAAATTCATCAGTTTCGTGAAATTCATAAATTCACAATTCATCTTAGTAATTAGTAGTATAAATAACGGTTCTTTTAAAAAGCTGCATTTAGATATTATTTCGCTTGGATTCAATCAATTTTTTCTTTTATGTGAACATCATATGTTCTCGTACGTCATCTCTCAAGCGATACAATAGTCAAAAGCACTTTCAGATCAATTACAACTTGAGTGCTCAATTTAATTTATTATAACATTACATTTTACGCAATTGCTTTTGTGGGGTAATTTGGAAAAATTGTTTTGTAACATTTACTCGACAAAAGCAGTTGTGAAAGATCAATTTATTATTTATTTTATTGTAATAAATTTAGTGGACTATTTTTTGTCTAATTGATCTGAAAGTGATTTTGACTATTGCGTCGTTTGAAAGATAATTTAAATGAACATTATACGATGTTTTGTTTTGCGAGACAGATACATTGTGCTTAGGAATAATATGTTTCCAACGGATTTTACATTTTTAATGTAAGCAAATCAAAATATAAGAAGTTAAAGACTTTAAGTACTGTATTTCAAGGTTGTGTATTCTTTCTACTCAACGAAATCAAGAAATATCGATATCTGCAAAAAATCATTTCAGTCAACTCTAATTAATCTGAAAATCCTTTTGACAATTGTATTGTAATTGAAACATAATTGAAACGTAATTAAACATAATAATAAAACAGAAAAACATGTGATGTTATGTGCGATTCAGATATCACATATACATTGTACGTTCGCAATAGATTTTGAATTTTTAATGTAAATAAGTCATAATCTAACAAGTTAAAGATTTCATTCAAGGAAATGCATTTTTTTTATACTCTATGAAATCAAAAAATATCGTTATCAATAATGAAAAGGTACAGCAAAATTCATTCGCTCAATTCAAATAATAAATTGTGTCTCGGTGATTATGGTTGTCTCTGGTTTTTCTTGAAAATTACTGGAAACGAAATCCTTCTAAAAAAGCCGAAAGGAAAGTGCAAAATAATAAAGCTTTTTTCCAAGACAATATTTCCTCTATTATTGTATTTAATGCAAGCTTATGTAACATTTGCGAGTATAAAAATTATCATCATCTTAAATGGAATGTACGTAGAAATAAGCGCATCGCTTGTTATCGTTGGTTTGCTTTCACTCTCTCTTTGGCACTGTGTAAACAGAAATAACATTATCTTAAGGAATTTGGTCACTCAGATGTCCAAAAGGAATAATTTTTGAAAGAAAAATAGGACAAGGCGAAACATAGCTATAAACATTTTTCTGGTTTTCGCAGCTTTTATTTCAGTAGTCTCTACCGGATATATCGTAAGCTATATTCCCTCGTCAATACAAATTTACAAGAACTGCTACAGTTTTTTTATCGAACTCGAAGAAAACAGCTCACATACCATCGTAATCAGAATCGTTAATGTTCTATTAATAGTCACGCTACAATTCACTTACCCAGCTATTGTTGCAATTTTGTGCGGCTCAATCTATCACAAGTGCAGCGACTTGTTCGGCGACTTCTGCGAGGACATTCAAGATCTGAAGCAAGAGTTGCCTCGACGTGAGGATTTGTTCTTTTTGATTCAGAAGCACAAACTGCTCTACAGGTTGGCAAAAGGCGTCGAAGATGGTTTATCTACCACAACATTCCTCCTGCTTTGCACACAAATGGTGAAAATGTATTCTACCCTCTCTACCTATTTGACATTCGACAACAGAACTTTTAATAGAGCCTTGGGAAGGGAAGAACTCCCTTCCCTGACCATTGTCCCTGTATCGGTAGTCGCTGTCACTTTATGCGCATCGAGAATCTCTACCAAAATTCAGCAAATTCACACCAAGCTCCAAATGATACACGATGCTCTTGTGTCCTACGACAAAACTGATTGGGAACTCGTCAAGCTGGTGAGAATTATGATGAAAACCGTTTATCCTACGATGACTGCTGGTGGAGTTGTAGAATTAAATCCCGGGCTGATCTTGTTTGTATTCGGGACTTTGCTTACCTACGGATTGGTTGTTACAAGTGTGCTAAGCAATGAAGTGTGTAAAGCATTTAATGAAGAAGTAAAAATTGTATAGTTTTATAGAACCAACGTCTTGTTTTAAATTAAAGTTCGTACTTGATATAAGCTACGTTAATGCAGTTGATATGATGAGGTTTAAAGTGTTATTTTTACAATACTAAGGTGTACATACACACTTGACTTTTTTTTGTTTTAATTTTCATTTTAAAAATCTAGTTTTTCATAGTTTGAAATATCTAAATATTGAAAACGCTTGTAATGAAAAATGTAGATTGAATAAATTATTAATTTTTAAATATTCTTCTTCAATATCATCTGGACTGATTTACGTCCCGAAGTCTGATTTTTACCTGGCATGCGAAAGGTCTCGGTATCGAGCCTAACCTGGCTCTCTGTAATCTTTGTTTCCGAAGGGCGTAACCATGGCGGGATCCGCGTTATCCGATAGTCTCCTGTCGGTTACTTGGATGTCTGGTACAAGTTTCTTCCAATTTTATCCCATTCGAGATGAAAAGGAGGAGCTGTTACTCATTGAAAAATTTACCGGAAGGCATTCTCAATTTTACACATAGAATTTTCTCAGGTATCAACACCTCGAGTAAACAATGTTTTTGCGCTGTAAAGTTTTTGAGTAAGAAAATATCAAAATTGCGAAAAATTCCTGTTGTAGCAGAATAAATATATCCTCGTGCATCTCTTGCTGGATGAATATATCCTCGTGCCGTCACAACTAGACATCCTCGCGCTTTACCTTGGTAGTTGTGTTCTATAGATTTTAAGATAGCAGTTTGAGTTTGGAGAATGGCGTATTAACTAATAAAGTTGTTTCTTTAAACCGTTTCGTATTATTACAATCGTAAACACTTAACCATTTACAAGTTTGTTATCTCATCGACATCACTGCTATAAAGTGGCGCCCAAACCTGGAGCTCGAAAACATACGAAAACTACCCAGAGAAGAGTCAATGTGTCGGTGATGAAAATGAACGGAACAGATAAATGTTATTTTATTTGAATGTTGGAGGTTATATCTAGTCTACTTTAAGTTAAACCTTATAATTTTTCGGTTATTACTCACCCAGAGGAATAATTTGAAAGCAATTTACTCGACCCGAGTTGAATATTAAAGGTTTTGGATCATCCGGATCATAAAGAGAATTTGGCGATATTTCCTTTCACATTTGAAGTTATTGTTTCAGAAATCCCGAGTGTGGTTTCTGATATTGTTTATCATTTTTCAAGTAAACAAATTGGCTGGTCTTTATCGGTTAATTCTGAAGTGCATTTAAGATTTGACTCTCGCTATGGCATTTTTGGGGCGTGGAAAGAAAGAGGATCTTAAGCTGTTGGCACAAGAATTGGGTGAAGATCCGAGTCCAGATTTAAAGGTAGTTGAGCTGAAGAATTTGATAATTAATTCACGGAACTACGACACCGAATTCGTTAAGGAAATGTTTACTACTATAATAGATGATCGTTTAAGAAAAGAAGAACTTGAAATTGAGAAAGCTCGCAGAAAAGAAGAACTTGAAATTGAGGAAACTCGCAGAAAAGAAGAGTATGAGCTAGAAAGATTAAGAATACAGCTTGAAATTCAAAAATGTGCTTCACCATCTGCAAATGTCCCTCACACAGAATATGATCAACAAAGAATTGATTTAAAGAGGCTTATTCCAAGTTATAATCCCAAGGAAGATGACATGGCAATATTTTTTAATCTATTCGAGAGACAGCTAAAATTCTTGCAGGTCCCTGAAACACATTGGGTACCCTACCTAATTGGATCACTGCCAAGTGAAGTGGCTACATTAATAGCTAGAGAATCAGAAGAAACGTCACAAGAATACACGAATGTCAAACAGATGCTTTTGAAGAAATTCAAACTTTCTGCTGAAAAGTTTAGGCAACTTTTCTGCCAACACAAGAAAAGACAGGAAAGAACTTGGCGAGATTTTTATTTCGAAATAAGAAGCTACTTCGAAGGATGGCTTTGTGAGTTAAGGATCGAAGATTTTGCAGTTTAAAGGATCTGATAATTTCCGATCAAATCAAGAAAAAAGCTCCTCCGGATTTCAGAGACCACTTCTTAAATGAATGGACTGGATGGGTGTCTCCAAGTGAGCTTGCAGACAAATTGGATGCTTACTGCAGTCTTCGAAAAACTACGAAGAAAGAAGATCAACCTGTTGGAAACAAGAGTCTACATACCCAATCTCGTGTCGTTTAGAGTTAAGAATAACTACAACTCTAAACGACACGAGAAGGACAAACCCATGTTCAAGACCGAAGAGGGAAAAACTTGTAAGTGCTATGGATGTGGATCCCCAGGTGTTATCAAATCCAAATGTCCAACCTGCACAAAGTCAAGAAATGATGGGGAAGCCTCTTTCGGAAACATTCAACTCCAATCCTGTGCACCTTTTCAAGTTGCTAACTTGAAGGTCTCAATTAATGGAACATATGGGGTCGTATGCGCTGACAGCGGAGCAAGCCACTGTATTGCAGGAGAGATGCTACATCATCTTCTTTTAGAACAAGGAGTACAATTCAAACCTGAACAACGAGTCATGAGCATGCCTAATGGACATAAATCTACGGTGAATGTAAGCACTGCTGTTGTTACCATTGAACTTGAAGGAAGAGAATTCCAAATCAGGTTGATTGTTCTTCCAGATGCTAAAGAAAATCGAACATTGTTGGGCATCGATTTTCTACAAGAAGCTGGAGTTGTTTTAAACCTAAAAGAACATGTATGGTTTTACAATGACAGACCCCATGAATGTTACGAATTGGCATCTGAAAAGAGTGTTCCAACTTTAAAGTCTCCACCTTGTTTCAAAATCAATTCGTGTTCTCTACGTGACGAAGAAGGTCAGCAATTGACCGGAGAGCAAAGAGACGCTTTGAATTCTGTATTGAAGGATTTCGATGATGTGTTTCGTCCAGGGGGAGAAGCCACTCCTTTTATAGAACATCACATTGATACCGGTACACATGCACCAGTAGCCGTACCTCCATATAGGATTCCTCCACCAAAGAAAGATATTCTTCGAAAAGAACTGGATCGATTATTGACAGAAGGAGTTATTGAAGAATGTGAGTCGCCATACGCCGCTCCAGTCGTGCTTGTGCCAAAGCCTAATGGAAGCATACGACTATGCGTTGACTACAGGAAGCTGAACGAGATTACAGTTCCTGATTCCTATCCATTGCCAAGAATGGACGATTTGCTACATGCAGCCAAACATACTCCATACATGTCTACAATTGATCTTCGTTCAGGATATTATCAAGTTAATGTCGCTGCTGCTGACAGAGATAAAACAGCATTCGTTACTCCATATGGGTCTTTTAGATTCATTCGTATGGCTATGGGATTTCGAAACGCTCCAGCCACATTCCAGAGGCTCGCCGATCGTTTCCGAAGTGGGCTAACTGATGTATTAACTTTGACATACTTAGATGACATTATCGTCTTATCTGAAACCTTTGAACAACATCTGTCTGATCTTCGGAAGGTATTTCAGAGACTTTTGACTTTCAAACTATGTGCTAGCAGGGAGAAGTGTAACTTTGCATGTTCACGAGTCAAATTTCTTGGACACTGGATCACAAGCTCAGGATTAGAAGTAGATCCAGAGAAAACAAGTTCTGTCATGAACATTCCTCCACCTAAGACGGTAAAACAGCTACAATCTTTCTTGCAGTCTTGCTCTTGGTACAGAAGATTTATCAAGAATCTCTCTGATTTAGCCAGACCATTGAGTAACTTGACTAAAAAGAATGCTACTTGGAAATGGGGTAAAGAAGAGCAAACTGTCTTTGAAGAATTGAAACAACGACTCATCACAGCTCCTGTGCTTTCACAAGTTCAAGAAGACAAACCCTTTGTATTGAGAACAGATGTTAGTAGTTACGCCCTTGGAGCTGTTCTTTTACAAGGACATGGTGTGGACGAGCACCCTGTAGAATATGCAAGTCGTCTGTTGACCTCTGCTGAGAGAAATTACTCTACTACAGAGCGGGAAGCTTTAGCTGTCATATGGGCTCTAAATAAATTTCGTGGCTATATCTATGAATCGGAAGTTACAGTTGCTTCTGATCATCAACCGTTGAAGTGGCTCATGAGTCTGAAATCTCCTTCTGGAAGACTTGCCAGATGGGCCTTGCAGTTACAGTCATTCAACGTTAAGATGACTTACATTCCGGGTAAATGTAATGTTATGGCTGACATGCTGTGACATCCAACTTGCCATGATGAATCCAAAGAAGTTTGTGACCTATGTATGGTTGTTGCCAACTTTCCTACTCGACGTCCAGCAGAGATACGAACTGAACAGCTGAAAGATGAGGACATAAAGAATATCATTGAAAGTTTTGAAGGAAAAGATACAGATGTTTCTAGATGGACTGGACGGGGTTATCTAATGAATAATGGAATTCTTTACCGGTACTCTCCAGATTCAGAATCGGAAGATGCTCAGTTAGTTGTCCCCTCCCATGAACAAGAGTTGGTGTTGAAAGAGCATCATGATGCTCCTACTGCTTCTCACTATGGTATAGAAGGAACTTTTCAACGGATAGCTACTTGATATTATTGGACTGGAATGCGCAAAACTATTGCCGAGTATGTAAAGAATTGTCCTGACTGTAGTAGATACAAAGCTTCTAACCAAAAGCCTTCAGGTTTATTACAAACACCTGTGTATTCCCAAAGGTTTGAAACCATTGCCATCGACTTCTTTGGTCCATTACCTGAAGGAGAAGGAGGGAAAAAGTGGATTTTTATAGTCGAAGACTGCGCCACCAGATGGATTGAACTGTTTGCCCTTGAGACATCCACAGCAAAAGAGTGTGCGCTTACGCTCTTGAATGAAGTTTTTCTTCGATATGGGCTCGGCCGTCGTATCATTAGTGACAATGGTGCGCAATTCGTAAGCGCTATAATGCAACAACTGTTGTATTTCCTTGACATAAAACAGAGTCTTACTCCCTTCTATCACCCTCAAGCAAATCCTGTCGAAAGAAAAAACCGGGTTCTAAAGCCGCGCCTAGCGATATCGGTCGGTAATGACCACAGCACTTGGGTAGAGCGGTTGCCTTCCATTAGGTTTGCCATGAACTTGTCAAAATGTGAAAGTACAGGACAGACTGCTGCTTACCTACATTTTGGTAGAGAAATGAGGACTCCTGATGATGTTTCTCGTGATCTAAGAGCCATCATTCAGAATGATAACTTTGTTCCAGAAATAACACCCTACCTCAAAAGATTTGCTGAGACATTGAAAGGAGTTCGGGAGAGGGTAGAGATACAGCAGGATCGTCGAAAAGACTATATGCTGATAAATCTCGAAAAGAAGGACCTCGTTACGTTCCTGGCGATATGGTATGAGTTACATCACATCATTTAAGCAACAAGAAACATGGAAAAACATCGAAGTTTATGCCGAAAAGAGACGGACCATATGTAATATTGACTCAAAGATCTCCAACAACATATGAAGTGGGTAATCAAGACAATCTTGATGTGCCATTAGGTACTTATCATAGTTCAGCACTGTGTCCTTACCAAGGTCAAGATTCTCAGCCAGAAGTACCTCTTCGAAAACGCGGACGGCCTAAAAAGAAAGCTGCAATCCCAGATTCACCTTCACCAAAATAAGATCACAAGAACATTTATGTGTCTGGCTCCTGGTCGGGACGACTTCTGACCCAGAGGGGGAGTCTGTAGCAGAATAAATATATCCTCGTACATCTCTAGCTAGATGAATATATCCTCGTGCCGTCACAACTGGATATCTTCGCGCTTTACCTTGGTAGTTGTGTTCTATAGATTTTAAGATAGCAGTTTGAGTTTGGAGAATGACGTATTAACTAATAAAGTTGTTTCTTTAAACCGTTCGTATTATTACATTCGTAAACACTTAACCATTTACAAGTTTGTTATCTCATCGACATCACTGCTATACTGTGAAAGTTGTGCGATGAAGAAGCTGCTTCCATCTTAAGGTCTATTTATTTAATAAAAGGTATTTAGAATTCATTCCTCAATGATTCCACGAAAAGTTTATTCTGAATATCACGTTTGAAGGGAGAAAAATTCTAGATTGTAAACCTCCACAAACTAGAGGGTAGTAAAGGATAACTCATAACTTCCAATTTTCAAAGAACTCGTAGAAATGATTAAAAAATTGTTACATAGATACTCTAGAAAGATTGGTTGCTTTTACCTCTTTTTATTTCATAAAAAAAAAAAAAAAAAAAAGAGATCAAAAGTACTTCAAAGTTTGTGGTCATTCATTTGATAATGCTGTCAATACACGGCCCTAATAGCACACATCCTCCCAGCCCAGGGAGGTCCCTAGGAAGTCCCCAGTCATCTCCGGGACTACGAATGACTTCCCAGGGACCTCCCTGGGAGGATGTGTGCTATTAGGGGAGGAGGTCTTATCGTGCAAAAGGTACACGCTCTATCTACATGAATAAGGAAAAAGGGGGAAAAAATCAGAATTAGCATCTTATCAAATATGCCAGTCAATATAGCTTCAAAAGGAATCACGTCTGCCAGTTATTGAAACCAGTTTTTGAGAGGACACTTCAAAGAAGCATCTCGGCAAAAGATACCAGTCAATATATCTTTAAAAGGCATCCCGTCTGTTTGAAAGAAGCATCTTGACAAAGGAAAACAGTCAATGTATCTTCGAAATACATGATGTATTGTATACCAGTTATTGAAGCCAATTTCTGAAAGAACACTTATTGCATATGAACAACACACAATTGGATCTTTTGTCATGCATTGAATCGGTGACTCATTTACTGGATGAAAAGAGCATGATGTCCATTTCCAATTACTATACAAATTCAATCTATGGGAAAAGCAAAAAGAAATTAAAAAAGCATATTGTACAAACATCTTAAGCACAAATTGACCTGGTAAAACACGAAAGTCTGATATGAATAACTGAAATCTATATTGTTGTGGATTTTTCCGCTGAGGCAATGATGGCACAGTTTTTAAAATAAAAACTACTATTTATTCACTCTTCAAAGGCACAAAATTTATTCACAAACAGCAGTTTAATCACCCGCAAGCTTCAACACAAGCTTCAGTAAAAACAACTTCGAATACAGCGATTATACAAGCTCTCTCCAGTAAACAAAGCGATCAGCTCACATCGAAGTCCGAAATCAATCTGAAAACTTTCCCTATCTTCGGTCTTTATATAGCAGGCGCGAGAGAACATTCGCGAAATTTCCAGCCAATTCGTCGGAAAAGAAACATCTCGAAATTTCTCGATTGCTTTAGGTGTTGCCACCTTTTTCTAACCTGTATAATCGCTGTTAATAAATAAAATAAGATGAAATAAATTACAATAGAATTTTAAAATAATACGTCACTATATACAGACAATTTGTGCAACAATATGCTTGGGAGAAAATTAGCTTATTCTAAGACAGCGTTCGTCAATAACTTTTAGAGGCGGGCCCCATTACTTATGTTGGAGCTTTTCTCGGGCCCGATACACTAATATATTTCTTTTTACTAGCGATTATACAATATATAGCATTTCTGAGAACTGAAGAAAAAAATTGATTTTTTTTTTTTTATCTTAATCAAATTGAAATAGATATTTGATTCTTTTTTCAAATAATTAAAAAATAATAATTTTCATTATTAGTATATTAAACTAGAAAAGTTAAGAGAATATTTTGATCTAACGGTTGAATAGGGCTTGACCTAACTTTTAATAAAAGTATTTAAACTGTACTTCCAAATTGCTTTGTTTCAATCGATATCAATTGTGACACGATGGTGATCGAAAAGTTAAGTTTATTTTGTGATAGAAGTATTAATTAATAATACGTTTTAATCCACTTATAACTAACTATAAATCCACTTTATACCTACTATTGCTTCCTTTCTACTAGTTAATTGTTGTTTATTTAATTGTTATAAATTTATTGTTATTAGAAACGAAATTATAAAATTTATCGTTGAAGGGGTGCACTTGTCACCAATTTTTGGCCGTCCCCCCACCTTTTTTTCCCCACTTCTACCACTGAATAATTCTCTTGCGTGCTGCCCAAATTCGGCTGTATTTCTGTGAGCATAATGGTAACGACTATTTTTCTCATTACAGATACAAATTATTGCCTATTTAAAAAGAATTGATTTAATATTTACGATGACGCAAGAATAAATAGATGCAAGATGTGTACATTTCTTTTGGATTAGAATTCCAGTTATATGCCGATAAAAACTGAACACGTAATTTCCATTAAGAATACTAAGGTTTCTGTCCTCACATTCTCACAGATTGAATAAAAACTTCAGCACTCCGGATAAATCGGAATTTAAAAAAGAAAACTTTTTACAGTAATAGTATTTTCATTCAGGTTATGATTTACTGTACGGTGCCTCTTGGCGACTTTTAAAAAAAAAAGTCGTCAAATTGAAAATGAAGTCAAAAGGCTATGTCCCAAAATCCAAATTGAAGTCAAAACGCCATGTGGACAAATCCAAACGGTCACTAGGGTTGCCGAAAAACCAAGTCGACGGGTTGTACATTCGGCGCCAAATCACCAACTTTCAAAAACTCGCCAAGAGGCACCTCACAGTAAATCTGAACCTATATTCATTTCTAATCAGTGCAAATTCAGCTATTACGAATTAAAAACCATTAAAATAAGAATAAAAATAACCACTCAACTTCGAAATCTCAAATGAAACTAATTTAAAAAAAGAAAAAAACATTTAGCGAAATTGGGCTAATTATCTTGTCATACTTGATTTTCAAAAAATTCCGGTTGATTGAATGCCGGATAATTGACCTTTTACTGTAATATTTTTTAAATATCACAAAAAAGATTACTGTAACATACAATGGGGAAGTTGCATGATTTTCAAACTCTTTTGAAAAAAATAGTTCCTTTTAAAATAAGCATAGTGGTACCATTTACAGTTTGATAAAATTCGATTTATATTATTTAAATTAACTTTTGAATGACCTTGACGTCACTTCCTTTAAAAACGTCTTTGCATTGTGACGTCACAATAAATGGTCTAGGTTCTTCCGGTTCTTCAATTCCTGCAAAACCAAAGCGGTTGTGATTTCGGGGTTTTTTCTTTTAAAGTTGTGGCACTGAAATTTTATATTTACAATGTCAAAAGTGCCGTATAAGTATTGTATTGTTCCTTGCTACAAAAATACCACCATTTATGTTCCAGATAAAGTATTTTTTTAGTGAACCTAAGGATCCTTAAACAATGGTGCACTGCAATGAAGCGAGACAAAACCAAAAACACGAAATTGTTTTATGAAATTTCTCTCTACTGCAGTGAACGTTCTTTTTCAGTAAATTGAGATTATTTTTGTTTCAATTGATTTAAAATATACACGAACCAATTTGTTTTCGTTAGGATAGCTTTTCTTTTGCATTTCAGATCAATAACTCGCCTCATTTTATATTTTAATAGATCGTTAAGAATTCAAAGTTATGTAATAATATTTTACCTTCAAATAATAAACGAATCATGCGTGATTCTGGGTTGAGTTGGGTCTTTTAAGAGTATTTATTAATATTATTGATCTTTTTTTTTCTTTGAAAATTGAAAAACAATTGTTTGCGATTTTCAAATCGTGAATATATCCTATGGCATTATCGCCATAACTTTCAAGCCCTGCTCTTAAAAAAAAAAAAAAAGGGGAATATTATTGTCTCCACAATATGTTTAAACAGAGGCAATTTAAAATTTAGTCCTTTTCTGTGAAAATAATTTATACAAACGTATTGAGTTTTAGGTACTACTACACATTGGTAATTGGGAAATTACTTTTGAGTCTTGATGTCTTTTTATAAAAAGTGGGTTATTTTAAATACTTTCAAAACAAAACTATGAAAAAGAAAAGCTGTATTTAAGTTCTATTTAGAATTCTAGTAGGTTCACTCTGTAATGAATCATTATTTCATTTTCAATTGAAATCAAAGTTCTAAAAAATATACAAATTAAGTTATAGCCGATGCAATTAGACTCTAATTAACTACATTTTAATTGATTAAATATCAAATGGAAAAACTTTACAAATATATATTTTTTGACACTTGCTTAAGTATGAAAAAAAATGCGAGTCTAGTTCAAAAATTAAAGAAAAAACGTATACAAAGTGGTAACCTTAAGACCAAAAAAATTATATTAGAAATCGGAAAAACATAAGAATGATAACAAAAATTAAAGGAAATTCTATAATTTAAAAATTACTAATCTTTGAATTTTAACTCCTCTTATTTCTTCCCCCTCGAAGGTTGGATTTCTTGCCGAAAATGATACCATGCTGATAGAATCTACTCTTGGAGGGTTATCCGATTGTACTTTTATAAATCCTTGGTCTAACGGCGCGATAAATTTGTAGGGACTATTAAAAAAAATAAAGATCAAATTAAAAAAATTCGTAATGAATATTTTAAACATTAACAAGTGGAGTTATAGATTATCCAAGCAGTCGCTTCATTCAATGCACTACACACGAGGTGAAGTTAGCTCGGGGTACGAACAACGGGCTTCGTGCATCCTGACATCACCTGTCTACAGGGCTGTTTTCGGTCACGTGATGTTGTTGACGTTTTCGCTCATATTTAATTGCATTTTTCATATTTAATTAAACGGGTTTTTTTTTGTTTTTTTTAACATTTTGATTGGATATTCAAAAACTGCATCAATTTTTCTGTTTGAAAAATATAATTTTACGGCATTTTGGGTATAGTGCAACTTCCCCATTGCTAATATTGCTTCGTTAAGAAATTTCGATGCGCAGCTTTAATTATTTTGGCACTTCATACAAAACCAGTCCTTAAATTTTAATTGTTCATTAAAATAACTTTTTTTTAAAAAATATATGTACGAAACTGTTTATTTTTATTGTTTTCCAAAAACATTCTACTACGTTGCCAAACTGTCCCTGCTTAACACGTCTCGACATAAACAGTAGGATAAGGACGTCGCAAGTATTGTAGCTCATCATAAATAATCCAATGTTTTTAGTTTCATGGCACAATATCACTTTTCAAAGATTTTTTTATTATGTAGCTGAAATAGTTTTTTGCTAGAGCATATTTTAAATGCCTCACTTTGAAGCGAGCGAAGCAAGCCTGGTTCGCGTTGCGAGCCAAGGGGATTGCATAGTAATCCAGGGGGGTGGCGAGCGTTAGAAAGCTGAGGCGGAGCCCCCTACTAATACTTTAATGCTTTTAAATATTTTAATTGCATAACAATAAGTTTAGGTACAGTTGCACTGATGGAACTTTTTTTTTTTTTTTTTTTTGCAAATTCAAAACTAAAATAAGACAACTGTACACTAATTTGAGTAAAACTTTCAGGTACGAAATGGTTTCTGAGCCAAGAATTGTTTACATAAAACCGCTCCAAGTTATGGCGGATTTTTATTATAGCATTCCTATTCACTACAATGCATTATTATTTGGTTTTTTTGTTTTTGTTTTTTTTTTCCACTCTGTAAATGTTTAAATAGGATTTACACAGATGTTTTAATATTTCTAAACACTGCAGAATAAAATTCTATGCTTGACTTTAAAAATAATCCCACCATCAATGCGCCTATTTTGGGTAAATTTAAACTGCCTTTACGTAACCATCATAAATTTTTTTAAATAAATCTTCTTTAAATAAATATTTCCTTAAAGTCACCTACAATGGTCATAATTAATCATAAGATAGAAAGGAAAAAAAAGACCAACCAAGCTTAAAAATAAACTTATGAATTTGTTTGTTCACAAACTTCCACAGTAGTGATGTGATGTTACAGTCTGGGAGGATCTTAAGCAATCGTTTCTGATCACATGACGATGCACTCAGAAAACCATTTTTTAAATTTAATTTATAAAAATTTGAGCAATTATTTCGAGTAAAAAATGCTTACATTACTATTATTTCGTTAAATACTATGTATATGCCGCATTAGGCAATTATTTGTTGATGGTGTCAATACCCTAATACATATAAAGAGCTTGCTTAGAGAATTTTTTACGAAATAATACTCGAATAGTATTAAATATTCTACTTTTAAGTACAGCATGAAATATTGTCAAAAATCCTAAAAATGTTTAAAATAGTTTTGACTACTTCCTATAATCCAAGTAAACATTACGTACCTAAGAAAAAATCCATTTATTTTTATTTCTGTTAAACTCTTTTACATCATAGAAAAAAAAAAACTCAGCTGCTAAATTTGAGAGACCAATTTTTTTTTCAAGATGGAGTCGAATTGAATAAGAATACAATAGTAGTCAGCTGCATTTTACTTTATTGTTGGAAAAAAGATTTTAGATACTATTTCAACAATGCATTTTCTCAAGAAAAGCTTATTTAAAACAAAGTTTTTTAACAATATATCTGAAACTGATTCTTTAAGATAAATGTTTATGTTTAAATTTCCAAATTATTGTAAAAAATATATGAAGAAAAGGTTTCCATGTATATATTAAAACGAGAACTAGTGTTAAATTTTATGGTCTCAATATATCCTTTTCGAAAAATTAAAGAAGATAAGATAAAATAAGTAGATAAATAATACCTGCAGATTTACAGATATACTATTTTACGAGTTATTTAGAGACTTGTCTGACTTTACACTCATAGCTGAATACATTGATATTCGTAATTCATGTTTGGAACAGTTTTTAACAGGGTTTTCCTTTCAGATTAAAATATGGACAACTTTCTTTGAAGAAGAGGAATAATTTTGGGGGTTTGCATTTAACTACTACTATATGAGAGATAATATCAACAACAGAATGAGATGAATTTATAAAAATACAGTTCTTTTAATTTGTTTTTATTTTATTCAATAAAATTCCGTTATTTGAAAGACACTTTCATGATAACAGGCAAAGTAATAATGAAGATGATTTCTAATTTTAAAACTTAATGAAAAGAATTTCATTTGTAATGCAGTAAAAGAACAGCAGCAGAGACAAAAAAAATAAAATTGCATGCATTACTAACAAATAGACATTTAACTAGGGGTGTGGAACATCGCACAACTTTCCATCACACTATATTAATGATTCGGATTGGTTGTTATCTACCGTTTTTATATTTCCATCATTCGTTTAGAAAAAATGATCAATTTGGCGATATTTCTTGCAATAATTCTTATAAGGACATATGGGTTAAAAAAAATGCCATAGTGGTGATTTGGGGAATATACTTTTCGATAATTTTTATATTACACTTTCTTATAAGTGAAACTAAGAAGAGGAGAAAAAACGATCGTTGATGAGCAATGTTCAAGCAAAGAGAACTCTGTGTTGAAAGCATTCGTTTTTCAACTTTTTACGCCATTAAAGCATTTTCACAAAAATTTCAGAGGTGGGAAGCTTAGAACACCTTAAGAGGCATTAGCACAGCGTTTTGATCAAAATCGTTAAAACTGTTTTTTAGAAATCATTGAAAAACATTATTTTTTCAATGGCAACTACCTTATGTGCATGCGCGATTTTGACGAAAACCTTAATGGTAGGTCTCATGGTCATCACCTACCCGTATACCAAATTTGAACATCGTAGGTCAATTTGTTCGGGAGTTATGCTCACCACAGACACACAGATGGGCATTTTGTTTACATCATTTTTTTGAAATCAGGATGTTCCAAAACGTGAAAAAATGCAAAAAAAATTGAAATTTTTTTTTGGACCGAATCCTATGCTTTCATTTCCCTATGTATACATATAGGTAATTGAAAGTTAAAAGTATTATCTGGAATTTAATGGGATATTATTGAGAAGAAAAAATCGGTACTTACGTATTATCGCAACCAGGTTGGCGCGATTTGAAGGCATTCAATCTAACCAGTAAGCAAAATAATTTCTATACGAAAAACCACGTATAACACGTAGGGTTGCCGTAAGTAGGGTCGCCAAATTTGGCGATTTTTACGAATTTTGGTTGCCGTAAGTAGGGTCGCCAAATTTGGCGATTTATGTGAATTTTGGCCTGGTTGCGTTAATACGTAAGTTGCAAAAAATCTCTGCCAAAACATTCAAAATCTTCAAGTTTTTACAATCATGTCCAAACGAAATGCTCTGTTCTTTGAAGAACTTATTATTAATAACTATACTTTTAAATAATTAAATTAATTGTACAGGGGAATAAAAATACTAACAAAAAAAACTAATTTGACCCTTTATTTTCGAACGGGTCTTTTAAGTCCCACCATTTTTCTCATGGTACAGTATTAATTTAAAAGCTTTGACGCACAGGGAATTTTATATCCACTTCTATTGAAATTCGTTCTTAAATTGTTGGATGGTAGCACAAGCTTATTCTATAGGAACTTGTTAGATGCAAATATATAAGACGATGGCCAAGATGGATGCCTAGAATACTGAAAAACATCCATAAGTTTGCATATAAAAAGAAATAATCTTGTGCTGCCATCCAACAATTGAAGAACGAACTTCATAGAAGTTGATTTCAAAGTCCCAGTGGATCTCAAAGCATTTGAAATAATACAGTACCCTGAGAAAACTTAAATAAATTCAGTAAATAGAAGGTTAATATAAACGGCTAAGCTTATATTTTGATTCGACGTCGAAATTGCTATCGCCGTAGGGTTCATTGAGCCAGAATAACTTAAATTTCATTGGTATAGTACCCCCCCCCCCCAAAAAAAAACAGAACGATGGCTATATCTTCGGTTCTACTTATCGTAGAATCTTACGGTTTGCACCAAAATGTTTTGCTTACGATTTTCTATATATCTGATGCAATTTTTTTTCTTGAGGGACCGTTTACTAAGTAAAAGTAACGCTATCTTCGAAAATTTCAATACGAACCCTTATTTTTTATCATTCCATTCTATTCAGAATACATCATTTACCCAACATTCCAAATTTCAATGCATTATGTTGAAAAACACGTCACTTATGAGCGAAAATATTTCGACCATTTTTTGACCGATCTTCAGGGAGAATTTCCATAAAACGAAAGGTATTTTTAAGGTTCTTCTTCACAGCGGGAGAAATCGAACGGTCAATGTGGCGCGTTTCACGAAGATTAAAAAATACAAGTATTAGTCTAAATTGCATAGAAACTACTTGGATTTATAGTGTCATGTTTAAGATTAGTACAAAAATAGCAGGTAAACGCAAAAGTAACATAATTTATTTACAAAATTAAAGATGTGCATTCTTCACACGAAATAAATAAAATATCGAAAACTGTAATTGCAGAAATATAACGAATACTACTGATAATTAGAAAATTAATAAATATTAAATGTAGGCATTAGTAGACAGTATTTAGCAAAGCATGAATATTTTACAGAAATATTTCACTATAAACACAAATGTAACTGGATCGTTGAAATTATTTATAAAATGAAAAAGTCACATGATTCAGTAAAATTTTTAAAGGATAACTTATTGAAATTGCTTAAAAAATGTTGTTTTAAATAAATGGAATTTAAGAAAGCAAATTAAAAAAAATAAAAAATTATAGTTTACAGAAAAAATAATTAATAATTTAAAAAACTAAAAAACACGCTTTAATAGAAAATCAAACTAAAAAGTAGAAAATAATCAATAGATTAAAAAACTAAGAAACACGCTTTAATAGAAAAGTGAACTAAAAAGTAGAAGATAATTTTAAATAAGTTTGAAATAAGAATAGAGTGATTAATAAGAAATATTTATCTTATCGTAAAAAAAGAGTGGGGGTGCTTTTTAAGATATTTTCATAATGGATTCATAATTTTTAAGATATTTTCATAATTTACTAATATCTGTCATTAAATATTTACAAAAATTGACATCAAGCACCCCACGCTTT
The DNA here is from genome assembly GCA_963978545.1 of Linyphia triangularis. Lineage (NCBI taxonomy): Eukaryota > Metazoa > Arthropoda > Arachnida > Araneae > Linyphiidae > Linyphia > Linyphia triangularis. The sequence continues at coordinate 61,430,785 of OZ021729.1, forward strand.
TTTACGATAAAATAAATATTTCTTGTTAATCACTCTATTCTTATTTCAAACTTATTTAAAATTATCTTCTACTTTTTAGTTCACTTTCCTATTAAAGCGTGTTTCTTAGTTTTTTAAACTATTGGTTATACGATAATTGAACGTTATGCGATTTTCCACACCTCTAGTTTACCTTGAATTAATCTTTGATAGTTTTCAAAAGTCGTCTACTATACGGTCCCTTAAAGTGAGCGTTTTTTACATTTTCTCTAAAAAATCGAGAACTAATAGTCAAAATGGAAAGAAAAAAATTATGGGGGGGTTTTAGAACATGGTAAATCTAATAAAAGCAAAAAAAAATATATGTTTCTATTAAAAAAAAAATTTAATTGCTTTATTAATTAATAATTAATTATTAAAAAATAAATTGATTCAAAAGCTGATTGCTATTTATGTTTGGCCATTTACAAACTACCTTTTGAAAAAAAAAAATTACTGAAATATATTAATTATTTAAGTATTTATGGCCAAAAAACCAACTTTTTTATTTAACATTAGTTTATCATTTTCTTTTTATCATTTAAATTACAAACCATTCATTAGAAAATTACTAATTTTTGTATTTCGCATTCTTTTTTAATGCTGAATCCAAATATGGAATAATATTATGAGGTTGCTATTAAACTTTTTAAAGTTTGGTTCTGTTTTAATATGTAGATGACCCCTCATGATAAAAAAAACTACATACAATTATTAAAAACCTTTCACGATTTACAACGGTACCTTTTGTTTGTTATTTCAACTATTAGAACAAAAGATATAGCCATCGTTCTGTTTTTTTTTTGGGGGGGGGGGGGGGTACTGTACCTCCATTCCTACAATAAATTGCACAACACTTGGTGGATATGTTAAAGTTTACTGAAAATTTAAATTAAATTGTTACCTAAATGTTCTAAATTACCTAAAATGTTCCATTGCACACTGCATTATAATGTTGACTCAAAAGAATGACTTGATTATTCAGAGAATTCAAGTAGAATGATAAAAGTTTCATACCTTCATCACCGAATGTTAAAGTCATATATCATCTTGAAGAATCCAATAAAAGAGTCGTCTAAAAGAAGAAAAATAGTATTATTCATCAATTCATGGTGCCTTAAAAGTTTCCCTTGAAGAAAACGTTGTGGGAGTGCGAATGCGTTTTGTTTTTAGAAAAAAAAGGTGAACTGTAAAGACAATTATTTTAAAATGCTTAGCAAGTGTTTGTTAACTTATCAACTTTAATGTCTTGAGCTAGTATTTTATCCAAAAACATGGACTAATGTTTAAAGTTAGTTTCAATGAATTTACATATTCGAAACATTTGCTTTTAATTAGCATAAAATTTGTGAAACAAAAACGTGAAAAGAACTGCTGAATATAGAACTTGTAGTAAAACGTTTTTATTGGATGATACTCAAAATTGCTAAAGAGTAGAGAATTTGAATTTTTTTTTCTTTTTTTCTCCTGAAACAGTGAAATGTAATTTTTTTGTGCCTTTCGATTACTTTTCTAAAACATTACTGCCTCCTGTTCAAATTTAGCACGGAACATAATTTGAAAACCTTTCCAGTTAATTTATGAAAGTATACAAACTGTAAGCGTAGTTTCTTACACATAAAATACTTTCAGCTACATGAAGTATTTTAAGAATATTATTTTTATAAACTTGTATTAAAGCAGGAGCGTAGGGGAGGGATATGGGGGGGGAATAAATCCCTTACCGAAATTTTTCAGTTTGCTATCAGAACGCAAAAAACCAAAGGATTTGTTATTAAAAATAGCAAATTTAATTGTTCTTACATTTCTAAACATACGTAGGAATAAAACTTGTATTTAAATACACTTGCGGTTGATAACAACAATTATTGTTAGTGTTTGCTGAGTTATAATTACATATCCCCTCCCGAAAAAACCTCTGGTTACGTCCCTGTATTAAATGCATTAAATTAAATTTCTCTAACTTATTTCCAAAAAGCATAATTTTTTGTTTATTGATAAATGCGTCCATATGAAAACGGGTCTCATCGATAAACCTCATACTGTCATCAACAAATTTGCTCACATGAATCAATTTTGCACAATGGTATATTTATAATTCCATATCTGCCTTTCCAGCTTCCCACTTCGGCTCAGATTTACCGTATGAGACGCCTTGGCGAGGTTTTTCACATTTGGCGATAACAGTTCTAAAATGGCAACCCTGCGGCTAATCCACTTTTTGGCAACACTATTGGAGTTAAGGATCTGAATGCGATTTTGACGCCATTTTGGAATTGGCGATACAGCCATGTGATGTCATTTTCAATTTGGCGATTTTTTGAAAAGTCTCCAAGGAGTAACTAACACTTCCTTCTGACTCTCACTGTTTCTTAATCTTGTCATTCTAAAGTTAGAGATTAATTTCAGAAAGATCTTGTATGACATGAGATATAAAATTCAACAACGGTTGAGCCCCTTAAAAACTAAATAATAAATAATGGATAATTCACGTATTTTTTAAAAATGAGTTAAATTAGTTTATATTTATGAAGAATTCTATCTGATTCCAAATATTTAAACTAAAGTTTTTTTTTTTTTTTTTTTTTTTTTTAATATAGTTATTTAAATATTAGGAAAAGAAAATGCCTCAAAACAGAGCTAAAACCAGTCCGATCAAATCACTCAGCAAAATCTATAACCGTTAAGGATTCCGACAGTTTCTATGGTTATCGTGAAGTTCCTGCCAAATAGTTGGCGCTGGTAGATAATTGCCATATTCCGTACATGTTGACGTGATTTGAGAGAAACTTGCAAATCTGGTTTGCACTGCTGCATTTCAAGCCAAGATGTTTGGGAAGGGGTGAAGTCACATTCAATGCTAGCGGAATGAATCGTTTACTCGCCAACGTCTAACAAGGTAGCTTTGATCGCAAATGTAAAAAAATAAATAATAATAATAATAATAAAAAATTTATTTAAAAAAAAAAAAAAAAAAAAAAAAAAAAAAAAAAAACGCATTGAGCAGAAAGTTTTGTGTTTATGGTTTTTTCGAAACATTTAGAATTGAATAAAAAAAAAATAAAAAATGCGAGAATTGTCCATTGATTACGTCCACGTAATTTTTTTTTTTTTTTTTTTTTTGCCTTGTCAGAAAGTGGTTGCCAACCACACTGCTAAGACTCGACTAAAATGCGTAAACGCAAGTTTGAAGTGTTAACTTAAAAGAATGGTTCGATGATTCTGAAAACTCGTAGAAAATATTAAAAGATCCTTACCTTCATAACCGAATGTTAAAACCATAAGTCAACTTCTTGAAGAATACAGTAGAAAAAGGCGTCTATAAAATATTGAAATGAAGTTCATCAATTCATGATTCCGCATAAATTTCCATAATTACACTGTTGGAAAAAGAACCAGTTTCATTTTAAGACAAGCATGGTTAAGAATAATCGTAATGATATTTTTTATTAAAATGCAAATATTTACAACTTTATTAAATCAAATGTTATTCGAAAACATGGATTTTCCATTATATAAAATAAAAATATATTCCGTAATGATTTTCACACATCACACAAATATGCTCTTAATTAATATTCAATTTGTTAAACAAGTATATGCACTGAATGGACAATTCCCGCATTTTTTTTTTTTTTTTTTTTTTTTTTAATTTAATTTTTTTTTAATTATTTATTCAATTCTAAATGTTTCGAAAAAGCCATAAACACACAAATTTCTGCTCAATGCGCTTTTTTTTTTTTTTTTTTTTTTTTTTTAAATTTGTGATCAAAGTTACCTTGCTAAACGTTGGCGAGAAAACGATTCATTAAACTGGCATTGAATATGACATCACGGCTTCTCAAACATCTTGGCTTGAAATGCAGCAGCGGAAACCAGATTTGCAAGTTTCTCGCAAATCAAGCCAACCTGTACGGAATGTGGCAATGGTCCACCAACGCAAACATATATCAACGCCAACTAGTTGACAGAAACCTCACGATAATACAAACTGTAGGATCCCTTGACGTCGTAGATTTTTCTGAGTGTTTTGATCGGACTAGTTTTGGCTCGGTTTTGAGGCATTTTCTTTTCTTATTATTTAAATAACTAATTTTTTTTTTAAAGATCTTTGTTTAAATATCTGGAATCGGAAAGAAGTTCTTCATAAATATAAACTAATTTCACTCGTTTTTAAAAAATGCGGGAATTGTCCATTGTAGTATTAAAATTTGTAGTATAAATGTCTATATTGAAGTTTTGTGGTGTGCCAATTGGTGAGGTAACAACTTGATTCAAACAATTTAATATTCTTTCATATAGTGAGAGATGTATATTAAAAGTATTTCAGGTATTCAGAATCTTACTAACTCCCAAACATATTTGGTTGGATACATAACATGAAAACTTGTCCTGTCAATTTATAAAATTATCAAAATTAAGCGGAGTTTCATGTTTGGAATATAATTTCAATTTCTTATTTTGAGCTGTATTAACTTCGGATACATAGAGTGATAAATTAAGTGCCATTTACATCAGGAAAATATATTGACTTTTATATAGGAACGTGGCAGTGTTCCGCCGCCAAGTTCGATGTCAAACGTCTGACATGAAAGTGTATATTGTGTTGACCAAGCAAAGGCCCGTTTTCTACCCCACACAGATCAGCTTCTATTATAGCTAGAATCCTGATTTTTAATTTTTTTTTTTTTTTTTTTCAATGTGTTGCATCGGGTGAGTCGATGAGAAATAATTACATGATTGTTAACATTAATCAAGAGGACTGGGCAAAAAAAGCTTTTGAAAATCGCCGAAGTCACTAGAATTTCGTTCTTCTTCTTCTGCTTCTGATTCTTTTGGTGTGTGTGACCAAAACTTTAGCCAGAAATACAGCCAAAACAATTTGAATGAGTTTTGATCATTCTTTCTTTATTCTTCTTACTTGATTAGAGTGTCTTTTGTATGATTCGATACATTCGAGGGTCTGTATCCCCCGGAAATGATCCCCATAATTGGGAAATTTAGCTAGGCCTACAACTTAAACAATTTGATATATTATGGCCATTTTTATTTTGTTCTCACAGCTTGGTTAGGCGAAGTGCCTTTTGTATGAATTAATTTTTACGAGGGTCTGTACCTCCCAGAAATTATCCCGAAAGTTGAGAATTGTATCCCGGGTAATAACTGATTAAAACAGATCAACGGATTTGATATTCATTTTTCGCACAAGTTGGTTGGATACTTTAAATTGCACTATTAAAACAATGTAATTAGAGAAAAGTAAAATGTACCGATTTTTTAATTAAATTGCATGTTCATCAAAGCTCTGAAAACAGGTGTTCGAACTTTGAACTAGAAAATCACTTTCATTTTAAAATATGGTATAGAAGATGCATGGTTGGTTTTGAATCACGCACATTCTGATTACTAGCCGAATACCTTCAAGACTGCACTACCAGAGTTTGCTCAAAGTTCTCTTTAAAAATAATTAGACATATTTCAATCAAAAAAAAGAGAAGGATAGAGGCACTACTTGATTTTCATTCCAATAGTGAAGCATACGTGTTGGTTATATTTCCCGTTTTAAGAATTCTAAGAAATTAGAACAAAAATTGTCAGGATTCATAACATAAACTCTACCTTCAGATTGCAAAATTATCAAATCTGTAAGCGGAGTATCATGCTTGGATAATCATATTGATTACTTGAAACATTTAAAATTTTAAAATATATCATTTTTTTTTATGCAGGCAATATAGTATTGTATTAAATTAAGTACCATTAAGTAATTGCATCGGAAAGATGCATTGATATTTGCAAATATTCCAGAAACACCTGGACACTTAATCTCTTTCCCCAAGATTTTGATAATTTGATATTCAATTAAATGCTGTTCAAAATTAAAATTACAAGTTATAACATTTTGATTAACTATAAATATCTATAAAAGTGTAAGAACACTAAAACGAATATTGTATACTAAATAACATAATGCAGAGAAGATTAAAACTAGACATAGTGGGAATTAAATGTGAGAAGTTAAAGTAAAAATTGAACGTGAATAAAAATGCACACTAAAAAGTAATCATATAATAAGACAAAATAAGATAGCTCTTACTACAAATACAATGTAATAAAATTTACTGAGATGGCATATTGCAATTTTCATTCATTTATTTATTTGAAGATTTGTATTTAAAATTTTGCTTTCAAATAATAGTAAAATAAGCAAACTTTACGTACCAAAAGCAAAAATAGATGCCGCCTACTTCTTCAAATATCTTTTGAAAATAAGAAAAGTCCTCAAATTTGAGCTGTCTTTTTTTTTTTTTTTTTTTCAAAATGGCGTCGAAATTAGTGAAATCGCAAAAATGATCCAAAGACGTATTTCACATCATTGTCGGAAGATAACAATGAGAGATAGTTACAACACTGAATTTTCTGAATCTTCAGTGTGATTTAGATAAACTTATTGTAGAAAATATTTTCCATAATGGGTTCACTATGAATGGTTATTTATGAACTTTGCATTGTTTAAAACCTGCGTATGATGGCATGGAAAATGTGAGCTCATCTGTGCAAAGTGAACTTTGTTTTTCGAAATCAATCTTGGGACGTCAAAAAAAATTTCAGTTGCATCTGCTAGAACACATGTAAAATTTGACAAATGTTTTTTAATACATAGAAGTGCAGCTCTTGAATTTTTAAAAGTTTTTAAATACAAAAAAAAAAATTCACATTGCATGGAAACATCAGGTAACGGTTGGCCTATCATTAGGAGAACACTTTGACACCCCCAAAACTACAAAAAAAGAAAGAAAAATATTTTAGATTTATTCTTTCCTATGGTAGGGTTACACAAGAAAAAAAATCGTGAAATTCTGAGTCGTTGATGGCCACAATAATGGTTATTTTGTATTTTTTACCTAACCATAACTTAACCCGCTGAATATTACAAATCATATAGCAATGAAGGGCTAAAAGATATATGTACAAAATCAGTCACTAGCTTGCGGAAATTTTCATCTAATAGAAATATAATCAGCGTTGGTCACTAAGCAACCAGTGAGCCGGATGTGGCACGCGACAAATTTTTTGCGGCCAGCCGACAACACAGAAAAGAAAAATTCATGGTATGCACCTTTTTCTTTACATAAATTAATTATTGGACCAAAATAATATGTGTTAACCATGTAGAACAGAGCTCTCCACTATATGCCAGAAGAAACTAATTGAAGCTTTCAGCAAGATGGTTTTCAACACGAATAAATACAGGAATAACTTATTGTATAATTAACTCATTTGGACAATTTATTAAGATTGGCTGCAATCAATACTGCGACAGACATCCACTCTATTATAAAATAAACTGAATGATTTCGACCGCCGTCGTCTCACAATTGATATCGACTAAAACAGAATAATCTGGAAGTACAGTTTAAATACTTTTATTAAAAGTTAGGTCAAGTCCCGTTGTCATGTTGGGGCAGAATATTCACTTCTTTTTTAGACTTTAATTTACTGATAATGAAAACTATTATTTTTTAATTATTTAAAAACAAAAAACCAATTAATAATAGTAATTTTATTAAGATAAAAAAATAATATTTTTTCCCAGTTTCAGAATGCTATGCATTGTTAAATCGAATAATAATTAAAGCTACATAATTTCATGTATCCGTCCCACGAAAAGCTCCAACATAAGTTTACGGCCCGCCTCTAAAATTTAGTGGCGAACGCTGCTCTAAGTCACTAAACATATACATAAAACTGCACCGCATGATTTTATTCGTAATTAGAATCAAGCAATTCGATTTTTTTTTTTTTTAAACATTTGAAAACAAAATGTAAAGTTTGTAAATATTCTCTCCAACACAAAAATCAAAGTATTCGAATACAGTCTTTTGGCAACGAACTCTATGTGCTTTAAAAAACTTTTTCTTAACTCTTTTTACAATCATTTAGGCGATTTTTAATCCCAAAAATTACATAAACGGTAGAATAAAATTTTTAACAGACATATAGAAATACTTTAATTTAAAAAATTGAGTTCCCTAATAACTTTAAAAATTATTAGACATCTCCATAATTACGCTGTTTTTCTCAGACACTGAGAACAGTTGCCAAAATCAACTGAAAATCTACATAAAATATGTATTTCAATGTATATCAACATAGCACATTGATTAGTCATAAATTTCACCCAGCATTATTAAAGATATTTACTTGCAACACCGATAGTTAATGTCATATTCCAACTTTCAGAAATGTAGAAAGATACGATGGTCTTCACCATTTCTTAATTCCGCATAACTTCCCATGGAAGAAAAAAGCTTAGGACACAAACATTTTTTTTTATTTAATCAGCACAAAAATAATCGTTTTTTTTTTTCATTAAAATGTTCATTAATTTGTTAACTCTAATATCATTAGTACTTTGTCCGAAGGCACTTGTTAAGCTATTTAAAAATATTCTTTATTGTTACACAAATCCCAAAGATTTATTTTTAATTAACACTTAATTTGTGAGATATGAAAAATTTTACAACATCAAAGTTAAATTTTGAAGTAAGAAGTCTGTATTGAATGGTATATAAAATTGCTAAAAAATTCTTTTAAAGTTATTGAACGTCATCCTTCTGCCTTCATCCTATTGATTATTTTTTTTTTTTTTTTTTTTTTTTTTTGTAAAAAAAGGGGGGAGAAAAAAAAAGAAATATTTTGCAGCATATTTTTAAATGTTGATGCACAATATATTATAATTGCAGGATATTTAATACATAAAAATGTAATAATATATTACTTATTTTAACTAATGGTAATGTTGTTGCATTTCTTGCATGCTTAAAGTATATTTTAAATATGAAAATATATTTAGCATTCATTAAAATGTTTACTAAATATATCTTTTTTTATATATTGTAAACTTTTTAATTCCTTAATTCTTTGTAATAAATGTCCTTGCAACATCATTTTTTACAAATTCCTTAACCGAAATACTTCATTATCTACTTTAAATAGTTTATTCTATATCACTTTGTATCGAGACTTAAGGTCAAAACATTATTCACAAAAAATGTATTTAAGCTTTGCTTTTAAGAAATGTAATCACAGTTCCATTTAATTGCTTAAGTATTGATGAAAAGGAGAAACTTGATATGCATTAGGGTGGGCCGAAAACACTTTTTTTTCGAAATCGGTTTTGGAATAGAGCGGAAAAGCTGCCTAATTTGCCAATTAGAAAACACACAAAATTTCTTTAATTTTGCTCAATATCTAGCCGCGCCCCTCTGGCATTGAAAACTTAAAAAGTGACAAAAAAATGCACTTTTAAGCCATTTGTCGGAAAATTTTGTAAATTATTATTAAAAATCGGCTTTGGTATAGCATGGAATAGTTGCCTAATGTATCAATGGAAACACACACAAAATTTCGTCCATTTTGCTCAATATTTAGCCGCGCCCCTTTTGCTTTGAACAAAAATGTGTCTAAATGTCGCAAAATCGTAACAGATTCGACGTTAGGGGAGATAAAAAAAAAATATTTTTTCGAAATCAGTCTTAGAACAGCGTGATAAAGTTACCTAATGGCTCAGTTAAAACGCACAAAAAATTTCGTCAATTTTGTTCAATTTCTAGTCACACCCCTCTGGCATTGAAAATGTCCAAAAATACACAAAAAATGCACTTTTAAGTCATTTTTTTAAAATTTTTGGAAATTATTTTTTAAAAATTACATTGACATAGCATGGAATAGTTGCCTAATTTATCAGTTAGAACACACAAAAAGTTTAATCCATTTTGATCGGAATCTAATGGCGCCCTAGATTCCAATTCTTCATTCTTTGTACACATTGTAAGCGGTGGTAGTGTTATGGTATATTTTGACCAGTCGATGAGATCAACGGCATTAAATTTAAGTTCAGGAGTTTTGCGTATCTTCAAATGCGTATGCGTTTGCTTCAAATGCGTTGGAAAATGCGTATATCTTCAAATTTCTTATTCCTGATGTTCAGGATTCACCTCACTGCTAATTCCCGGATATGATATTGAGAATCCGTTAGCATTGCCACTAGCATATTTTCCGGATGCGCAAAATATGCATTGTTTGAAATTATTTTTTGTCTGTAATTTTCTTGACATGGTTAGGCAACTTCCTTGAAAGAGAAATCATCTTCCAGACATGTCTAGTCCTAACGTGAAATGTGGTTTTATTTTTATCTCGAACCACATTAGTGCATAAACCAGAATCACAAACTTTACGATTATATACGAAGCTCATCGGCTGGATTTTCGGTACCGATGTATATTATACATTAGGTACACTTTTTCATAACCTACCGAACTCAACTTTAATGCCGTTGATTACATTGATCTCATCGACTGGTCAAAGTACACCATAACAAAACCACCGCTTACAATGTACAGAAAAGATAAAGAATTGAAAGATATGTGGCAAGAACAGGTTCCTATAAACCATTTGAGAATTTTCCATGTCACACAAACAGTCGAGAGATGTGTTAAACTCATATCTGAAGCTTTAACGAAAGTTTGTGGTGATGCTGCAAAAGATGGTTATATACGGTTATATTCAAGCAAGATGAGAACTTCCAATATTTGATAATAAGGGACAGTACTATTCTGAAAACTACACTTTATAAACATTTTATGCCTACTCTTTTTTACTTTATAATATTTCAATTTCTCGATTTCTAAATATAAATAAGTATAATATTATTTATTTTTGTGATTTTTGTAATGCCAGGAGTAGTTAGATATTGAGCAACATTGACGACATTTTTATGTGGTTTCTAAGTGACCCATTCAAAGTACTCTGCTTTTCATCCTTATATTTAAACTTTTACTGAAAGGGGCGCCCCTAGATTCCGATCAAAATGGGTGAAACTTTTTGTGTATTCTAACTGAACCATTATGTAACCATTCCGTGTTATGCAAATGCTGGTTTTTAAAAAAATTTAAGTAATCTCTCAAAAATTGGCTTAAAAGTGAATTTTTTGTATGTTAAGGACATTTTTGATGCAAGAGGGACGCGGCTAGATAGTGAAGAAAATTGACAAAATTTTGTGTGCGTTTTAACCGACCCGTTAGGCAACTTTTCCATGCTATGTCAAGACCAATTTAAAAAAAAAAAATGTGGTCCACCCTAGTCCAATCTTACGATTTTATGGCATTTAGACACTTTTTTGCTTATAGCAAGAGGGGCGCAGCTAAATATTGAGCAAAACGGACCAAATTTTTTGTGTGTTCTAACTGACACATTAGGCAACTACACCATGCAATGCCAAAACCATTTTTTAAAAATAATTTCCAAAAATTTCACAAAAATGGCTTGAAAATGCATTTTTTGTGTATTTTTGGACATTTTCAATGCCAGGGGGGCGCGGCTTGAAATTGAACAAAATTGGCGAAATTTTTTGTGCGTTTTAACTGAGCCATTAGGTAACTTTTTCACTTATTACAAGATTGATTTCGAAAAAATATTTTTTTTTGTCCCCCTAAAGTCGAATCTGTTACGATTTTGCGACATTTAGGCACCTTTTTGTGGAAAGCAAAAGGAGCGAGGATAAATATTGACCAAAATAGACGAAATTTTGTGCTATACCAAAGCCTATTTTTTAAAAAAAAATTCCAAAATTTCCCTAAAAATGGCTTAAAAGTGCATTTTTTTGTCACTTTTTACATTTTCAATACTAGAGGGGGGAGGCTAGATATTGAGCGAAATTGACGAAATTTTGTGCGTGTTCTAATTGACCCATTAGGCAACTTTTCCGCACTATTCCCAAAACGATTTCGAAAAAAAATTTGGGTTTATTTTCGGCCCACCCTAATATGCATCATACCTGTACATGTTATGAAACTAAATTTTGACTTAACACTGTACTTAGGAATTACATACCTACAAATGAGTAAGCACCTGGCATGTCATTTAATCAAAAATAATTTTTTGAGTTTAAATTTTTTTTTTTTTTTCTAAATAAAAGCAATATTAACAATAATCAACCAAAAATTATGTTACCTAAATTAACAGCTATTTATCACAAGATGAATTATTTACCTTTAACAGCAGAATAAAACTTTATTTATCAACATGGAATAATATCTAATAATAAACCAAGGGCATGAAACATCGCACAACTTTCAGTTACACTATAATACAGTCAAACCCCGTTTACACGAAATCGCTTAGCATTAAATCCCGTTTAATGCGAAGTAAAAGCAGTTCTGCGAACTTAAAACTTAACGTTAATTTATTCCTTTTGCACGAAATTCTGTTAACGTGAACAATTTCATCGGCCCCATTGACTTCGCGTTAACGGGTTGTGGCTGCTCTTGTCACAATATTTAAATGTGACTTACAATAGTGTTATAACCATTTTCATTTAACCATTTCTTTAAAAAAATTATCAGTTAGGCAATAATTCTTACAAGTACCCAAAAAAAATGACAAAATGCAAATATGGTGATATACTTTTCGATAATTCTTACATTATCCTTTTTTGTAAGCGAAAAGAGGAGAAAAACGGTCGTTGATGAGCGATACTCAAGGGAAGGGAACTCTGTGTTAAAGACATCCATTTTTCAACTTTTTAGACCTTCATAGCATTTTTACATGAATTTCGGTGGTGAGAATGTGTAAAATATCTTAAGAAGAGGTATTACCACCGCGACTTTGTTCAAAATAATTAAAGCTATGTTTTAGCAATTGTTGAAAAATATGATTGTTTCAAAGGCCTTATGAGTATATCCAATATTGACGAAAACCTTAATGATGGCCATCGCCAACTCGTATACCAAATTTGAGCATTGTAAGTCAATTCTTTGGGGAGTTATGCTGACCATGGAAACACAGATATTCTTTTACGACTACATTTTTGAAATCAGGATATTCCAAACCATTGAGAAATGCAGAAAAAAAAAATCGAAAAATTTTTTTACTGAAATCATTTGATGCGATGAAGCAGAACACACTCAAATAGATTACCGGAATAGAAATTCCCTGAACACATAAATCAAAGTTCACATGTTTGATATAGGACATGGAACTTGGAATCATTCCTTGCAATAAAATTGGATTTCAAAACTTTTTCGTTCTTTGCTTTATAAGAACTTTTTCAAAAAGTTGAGAAATGTAGAAAAAAATCGAAAATTTTTTTGACTGAAATCATTTGATGTGATGACGCAGAACACACTCAAATAGATTATCTGAATAGAAATTCCCTGAACACATAAATCAAAGTTCACATGTTTGATATAGGACATGGAACTTGGAATCATTCCTTGCAATAAAATTGGATTTCAAAACTTTTTCGTTCTTTGCTTTATAAGAACTTTTTCAAAAAGTTGAGAAATGTAGAAAAAAATCGAAAATTTTTTTTGACTGAAATCATTTGATGTGATGACGCAGAACACACTCAAATAGATTATCTGAATAGAAATTCCCTGAACACATAAATCAAAGTTCACATGTTTGATATAGGACATGGAACTTGGAATCATTCCTTGCAATAAAATTGGATTTCAAAACTTTTTCGTTCTTTGCTTTATAAGAACTTTTTCTAAAGTTATTTTCGTACTTTGTATAGCTTTCTTTACAAAGTATATAGTTAATTAGACTATTATTTTTTTGCACGGTTACAATGTTGCAAATAGATAGTACATTACAATTGGAAAAATTTCTGCTATCAGTAGTTTGAAATATATATCAAATGTATATTGTATTGTTATTTTCAAAAATCAGTTGAATCAGCATCAATGTGTGCCTCTTATGCCAAAAGTAGACACGAGAATCATTAATATTTAAAGAGCAATTTGAGGACAGCTCAAATCTCGTTCAAAAGCAGTTCAATATGAACTGAAAGTCGAATCAACAACCTGACTGATGGGTAAACTTTTTTAATTTGATCAAACAATCCTTAAAAGTGGCAAAGATGTCGGCGAAATTGTTTTGGGTCATTTACCCGATAAAGCAATATTGAAAAATCAATAATTTATTGATTTTATACTTAAGCCTAATTGAGTTGAAAGTACTGTTGACTATTGGTCGATCGAAACCTTATTTACGTGTATTCTCATGACATATATGCGTTAACATTATTGCGCATTCTCGAGACATAAATTAAGCGAGAATCAACACCATTGTGGTTACAAACATGACGTTCGCAAAAAACTTTTAGGCGTCCTGTAAACGGGCCATAATCTAACAAGTTTAAGCTTTCAAGCAAGTAGTGTAATTTTTTCTACTCAACGTAATTAAGAAGTTTTAAGAAATGAGGAGAACCAGCAAAACTCATTTTCTGTTTACTAGTAACAAATTGACTCTCGGTGATTATGGTTGTCTGTTGTTTTTCCTTAAAATTACCGGAATCGAAATCGTTGTAAGCGAGCCGAAAGGAAACTTCTGTACAATGAAACGAATGTTCAAGAAAAGCTTTCCTTTGCTACTGCATTTAGCTCAGGTTTATGTAACATTCGCCAGTCTGATCAATTACACAATCATAAATGGATCACCGGAGGAAGTAAGCTCGTCGTTTATTGTCGTCGGTTTTCTTTCCCTCGCTCTTTGGCACTGTATAAACAGAAACACTCATATCTTGAGGAATGTGGTTACTCAGATGTCAAAAATGAATCAACTCCGAAAGAAAAAGAAAACTCGAGGCCTGGTTATAAACATTTCATTGGCATTCGCGGCTTGTATTTCAATAGCCTCTGCTGGATGTATCGTTAACTATATTCCTTCGTCGAGGCAAACTTACAAGGACTACTACAGCTTTTTTATTCAACTCGATGACAATAGTCCACTTACCATCATAATCAGAATCATTAATGTTCTGTTGATAACCACGTTACAATTCACTTACCCAGCTCTCGTCGCAATTTTTTGCGGCTCAGTCTATCACAAGTGCAGCGACTTGTTTGGCGACTTCTGCAAGGACATCGAAGACCTGAAGCAAGGATTGCCTCGGCCCAAGGAACTGTTCACTTTGATTCAAAAGCACAAACTGCTCAACAGGTTAGCAAACGACGTCGAAGACTGTTTATCTACCTCAACATTCCTCTTGCTTTGCACACAAATGGTGAAAATGTATTCTACTCTCGCTATTTATTTAACCGTTGGCAAGAATAATTTTTCTAGGTCCTTGGCATGGGAAGGAATCCCAACTCTGACCATCGTTCCAGCATCTGTAGTCGCTGTCACTTTATGCGCTTCGAAAATATCGACCAAAATTCAGCAAATTCGCACCAAGCTCCAACTGATGCACGACGCTCTTGTCTCCTACGATAAAACTGATTGGGAACTCATCAAGCTGGTGAGAATTATGATGAAAACTGTTTTTCCTACGATGACGGCTGGTGGTGTTGCAGATTTAAAACCCGGGCTGATTCTGTCCGTGTTCGGGTCTTTGTTTACGTATGGATTACTTGTAACTAATATGAACTGTTCTTAGTTGAACAATGAGTCTAACGAAGTAGTAGGTTTGACAAAAATTACGTTGCGTAGTAGAACCAACTGTTTAAATTGTTAAGTTCCCATTTCATCGGTTCTCGATTAATGGTGATGTTTAAAATATTTTTTTTTTCACTATATTCTTAATTTTCCATGCGAGTTAAAAACTTATGTTTTATGTAATATATTGCTTATATTATACTATGTTTTTTAATTTAATTTACGGATATAAATTTAATTTGATCATATCCCTTAATTAACTGAAATTGAAGTAAATGTTGTACATCACTGCTCTAGTTATGCATAAATTCGCTTTAAAAATTTGTAGCCATTTTAGTTTTCAGTAAATTATTACAACGTAGAGTCTTGTATAAAATACAAAAGACGTTAGACAAGTTAACTTTGTACCAATTAAGATATAATTATGAAACAAATTTAGATAGCGATTATAATACCGAATGCTTGGTTTTAATGTTAGATGCTTATATTGATTTCACACTACCTATTTTCAGAAGTAAAATGTATTTGATAAGAAGCAGTTCGATTTCCTTTGTCTTGTGCTTTAATAATTTTAATAAAAGCATTGATGATAATGATACTAGAAATGCAACTTTATTTACCTTCACTCACTTCCAAAAGTCAAGCAAGGAGCGGTAAAATGCGAAAAAATGGACAAGTACTGCTTTCATTAACATGAAATGCTACAAGTAAGTAGCTCGATGCTTATTCACTAAACAAAACCAAGAATTATAAACAGAGATAAGAAAATAAAAAAATATTGAATTTTCATAAATTATAAGATGACGTCATCTTTGCGTCATTAACAAAATGATGTTTAAATTTAAAACAAACAACAAAAACCGACATTAATAGGGTATGTGAGCACCCCTCACCTGCATACAAAGTGAACAGCGTGTGATCATGCTTGTTACGAGGTGATCAACCACCGCAACATCCAGTAATCGCCATTCCTTCTATAGGGCAGTTTATAAATCTCTGAGAGTGGCTGGATGTGGGGAAACGTCTACATACAGCACGACCGAGGGCATCCCAAAAATTTTCAATTGGATTAAGGCCTGGCGAGTAAGCCGGACACTTCATACGTTCAATCCCCTCACTCTCCAGAAAGTCGTCAACGATGGCAGCTTTATGAGGCGCGCATTATCGCCCATTAAAACGAAAGAAGGACCAACTTCTGCAGCGTACAGTTTCACAATGGGGTCTAAGACTTCATCTCGACACCGCACAGCCGTCACAGAACCTCGCCAGAAGATGTGCAGGTTGATGCAATATCCCAATGCAATCCCTGCATAGACCATGATGCTTGCACAGCGGAATGCGTGATGTTAGGTGATGTTCTGGGGCTAATTGAGTGTGCATTGTTCCCTCCAGAACCTTACACGCTTGTCATCGGGTTGTAGGGCAAATCTGGACTCATCTGTAAACATAACGTTGTTCCAGTCAGATACAGTCCAATTCATATGCTGGTGGCACACATTTAATCGTGCTCCTTTGGATTGGACGGATAAAGGAACACAAACTCTTGGTTCCCGGCGTACAGACCATTCATGTGTAGCCTTCGACAAACAGTAGTGGCAGATATCGTCTTACCCATGGCCGCTGCAACTAAAGATGTCACACGTGTGGAGGGAGATCTTTGATTCCGCTTGGCTACAACAGCAATATATCGATCCTCCGCGGGAGTGGTAACCCTTGGACAACCGGATACAGGTCTTCGGACTACTGTTTGGCTGGTTTGTAATTGTTTCCATAATCGTGAAATCGTGAATGATGAACACCGAAGAAAAGAGCAACATCTGTGACAGACTGTCTTTCTTCAATACATCCGGTAGACCGCCAGAGCTCAGAATCCACCATTCGTCTTCTGGAAGCAATATAAATACGTATAGCTTAAAAACAAATCGTGCGAATGTTCTGAACACTTTCACCAGCACTTACATGCAACTCCTGTAACCGTTCACAATGCCGTCTTTTATACGATTGCCTGTTTGCAAATTTCTCGACGCGAAACCGTGATTGGCTGTACCCGACATATTTGCATACTTCCTTCTACCTTTGCAGCAAATTTCAGCTTCTTTATTTCAGATTGGCATACGGGAAATTAACATTTTTCTCTCCGTGCTTAACTTTTGGAAGCGAGTGTATTTTGTTAGCTAGCATTTGAAATCCTTCATGACAATTTCTTCTACAAGTGTCACAATAACAAACAGTGACAGCAATTAAGTGAAGGGAGGGGGGGGGGGACTGAAAGTAAGGGCTGTGGATGCATCCGAAAGTCCAACAAGCTCTTGCAATTTTTCTTTAAATCTCTTGTGTTTTTTAAATTTTATGTATTTAATACAGTTGATTTCTAAGTCCACGAGCGCATGTGAGAAGCGGAGACATGAGAATACATCTCGTTCCAAATTCATTATTTCAACTTATTAGAACAGAGATTCACAAACCTTCAAAAGTTGATACCCACACGTTTTTAGATATTTGAACGGTCACTCACTGTTTTTGTAACTCCACCTCCTCATCATTAAACAAATAGTTTGAGTTTGTTTTCAACCTTATTTTCATTGACCACATGAAAAAAAAACATCAAATAGCAATTAAAA
Source organism: Linyphia triangularis (assembly GCA_963978545.1). Classification (NCBI taxonomy): domain Eukaryota; kingdom Metazoa; phylum Arthropoda; class Arachnida; order Araneae; family Linyphiidae; genus Linyphia; species Linyphia triangularis. The sequence goes on from OZ021729.1 coordinate 61,448,868, forward strand.
AAATAGCTAAATGTATCTGAATTGCAAAAAATTAATTAAATTAGTAAAAATTACTAAATCTCAAGTGCTTAAAAGTAGTAAACTCATATTATAAGGTTTGAGATCGTGTACGTTCCAATAATAATTTTTAAATTACTATTTAGTTAAAAAGTTGCAAATACTTTAAAAATACAATTTAGTATTCTAACTGCTGTGTCACCACCCAGGCAGCGAACTATTAACATTTACCATTTTTCTCCCTTTTAATAATTTCAAACTCTTCCAATTTTCGTATGAAGGCCTCAAACATTTAAAAATTATTTCCTAACCACCAAAAATTGGCTCCCGACATTGGGTCATGAGTCATGACCATCGAAGGTCATAATCCATAGTTTGGGAAACGCTGTATTACGTTTCGGAACTCAATAGTTTCGCATTCAGTAGCACCTATCCCAAGTAGCACAGCAGGATTGGCTACTGTCAGAAACAAGGGTTCAGGAAGATTGGCCAATTCTGGTCGAAACTTGAGCATCGTTCCAAAATACATGATTTTTTTTTTAAATTTTTTTTTTAAATAAACTTTGTCAAAAACATTACAAAACGTATTTTTTGGCCCTCCATCCTTTCTTATAAGTAATTTATTTCAATTTGAAAATTCGTCATCAACATTTCAAAACCTCCAGTATATTTTATACAACATGGGCGAGATTGGTCAAGATCCCACAACAAGGACCGGTTTACAACGGTCCACATCGGGATAGGACAATATCGAGCGATATTGACCAGCTTTGTTTTGCTACTGAGGATATACTTTAAAACGACAATTTTTAAGGATGTTATCGGATTTGACTTAATGATTGAATTGATTACGCTTTATAGTATTAATTTGGCAGTCTTAAAATTGAAAATTACATTGATTACTGAATATATCAGGTAAATATTAATTACTGATATATGCCGTATCAATATTTCATTAGTAATTTCTATGTCTCCAATGATCCACTAGCAAGCGAGAAGTCTCTGTATAGAGCTGTTTAAAAATTCACGGTTTGCGATTGCGACAGATTGTGTCATGTCGGGATGTCTGATGAAAGTTTTCGGAGTTTTCTGCCACTAGGGATGAGAATGAGGAATTTCCATTGAGGCACTTCCAATTAAGTATTTCTTACTTGATACAATAGACTGCTCAAGATCTCGAACTAACAATGTTTCCTTCTCTTTTAACTCTTGCCCAACAAAATGAGTAGGAAATCAAACTAAACAAGATCTTTTGAAAGTTGTAGAATGCCGAAGCTGCTGCCATCTATAGGTCTATTTATTCATTAAAAGACATACGGAAGTCGTGCCTAGATGATTCCATGAAAAGTTCATCGGAGACTTGACACATAGCATGAGAGCAATTGGTAACCAGATACAAACGTCATCAAGAGGTACTTTCACAACAGATTTTCCACAAACCTTCAAGCAAATACCCTACCTTTTTCCGTTCGATTAAAGGGAAATTCTCTAGGCACTGGCCATTTTTGCACTTTGTTTTTCTTCTCGTTAACAGATTAGAATAACAAAATTACGATGAATCTATCAATTATAATTTTATTTAATATAATATCAATTAGGGGCAAAGTTATGTGGAAAAATTATTATTTTTACTAGGCAAAATAAGCATTTATAACCATTGACGCACGTGACAAGTTTGTGTCTTATTTTTCTATATAACTTTGTCACCATTCACTAGTAATGTAAAAAACAAAAACTTAACTAGTAGATTCATAAAAAAATTTCCATTTTAATCTGGGGTGAGGAACATCGCACAACTTTCAATTATACTACAATTCTGACGTGGATTTGTGTCATTTACCGTTTGTATATTTTCATCATTCGCTTAGAGAAGCGTCAGCCACTAGGCGGCCCGCGGGCCGGATCCGGCCCGCGACAGCTTTTTCTCCGGCCCGCCGGCAGTACAGAAGAGCAAAAATCAAATTTTGCGGAAATAATTTTAATTTGTCTAAAATAGTATGCGTTTACTACCAAAAACCGCATTTTCCATTAAGTGGCAAACGTCAGTAAAACTGAAAAATCTTTTTTTTTTTTTCTGAGACTGCCAGAAAAATAAAAAATAAAAGCAATAGTTTGAATTATTACCATTGGCGCATTCCTTCGCATTGCTTAGTTTTGTATTTATGATAGATACCCTACCCCCTCGACTCGTGAATGGCACAATTCGATTTCTGCTTTTCTGAATGTGATGGGCAGACGTTGGGTGTGATAATGCATACTGGTCTCTTTTGTTTTGACGTGAAAAGAAGTATCGCGATCTCTATGACACCAGTGCAATAATAGCTTCGAGGACTAGTTTTAAACGCAAAGTAGATAGTGAAAAGCGGACCAGCCGTCATCGTCTTGCAATTAACATTGTCTAAAATGACGGATTTAGGAGGTATGGTTTAAGTATCTATATTGATTACGAGTATATGCCAAGTCACATTGTAATATTGTCACTGAAGATTAACTTCTTTTATGACTTTTATGTACAATGTAATAAAAATTATTTTTTTAATTATTTGAAACAAGAATCAAAAATCTATTGTTTTTTTATTAATATAAAAAAGTTAAATTATTGTTTCAGTTTTCAAAATTGTTTTATATTGTTAAATCTTTAGTAATTATCACATTTCTAACATTGAACATATGTAGTAAAGCAATATATTTATTGGCGTATTCGGAATAAATCTGCGGCCCAAGGAAAATTCCAACATAAGTCATGCGGCCCTTCTCTAAAAGTTAGTGGCGAACGCTGGCCTTAGAGAAAATGGCTAGTTTGGCGAGCAGGGGGCGGAGCCCCCTAGTAGTTTGTAATAGTTTATATGTTTAACTTTAGCTATTTTTTTAAGGAAATGGTGCACACAATATTTTGCGAGTGATACATGTTTCACAAATAGGCCTTAAAATACCCAAAATGTCATGATTTTATGAATTTTTCCTAAATTTCTCAAATTTCAAATTGATATTAAATAAATTTGAAATGCTAATAATTGGCTGGTCGGTAAATTAGTTGCTTGTGACTGAAGATTGTGTTATCTTATCAGCACTTCTTTTATTCATAGAGTTTGTGTTACAAGACAAAATTTATCCAAACTGTCAAAAACGATGCTTACATTTTTTTTCTAAGCATTTATCTGAAAATGGATTAACTTTAAAGTTTTTGGTTTTGTCCCATTGTAAAGAATATACTTCAATTTTCAATTCGCAATAAACGTAATTTTGGTGTCAAGAGGCAAAGGAAAAAAATAGTGGTTCAATGTATAATGAATTTTACGTGAAATGGTTAAGTTCTAGCAATGGTCCCTGATCATTGTGCAGTTAGCAATTTAAAAAATTAGTATTCTTATTATAAAAACTTTCAGAGATTTTACCTATCGTTAATAATGTATGCATAAATTTATCTTTTTTTTTTTGTAATTTTTTATAATAGATTGTATTGAAACATAATGTGACAGCGAAAGGCTTCTGAAGCATTTTCTACTATTCAAAGACAAATTTTTCTAACCGGAACTTATTAAACTCAAAATTGCTTTTAGACTTTTGCTACAACTGGGCTAACCATATAATCTATCAAAAGCATTGAAAATAGCAAATGACAAAAAAAATTCAAGTACTTAAACAATCACATAAAAATTACAAGTATATGTTACAGTAAAATCGCGTTTTCAAAAGCGACGTTTTCTATTGTTGTTAAACTATTAAATTGAATATATTTGATTTTAGAAATTGAAAAAAAAAAATATTATCAATTAAATTTTTAGGTTATTACGTAAAATTTATTCATAAAATTATAGTGTGTTTATGGTAACCAAGGGTATAGACGTAGAGAATAAGGTGGGGGGGGGGTATTTTAGAAAATTTAGAACACGCGTCCGTTGCCGTTTATTTTCCACCACTTATTGCTCAGGATTTGAAGAGTATATGCTTCAATATTTAGTTTTAGCCTTAGCACATAAATGGCGAGTTTTTCCAATATTGCTAAAATTTTATATTTAGTGTGAATGAAGTATTCTAGATTGAATGAAAAGGTAAAAAAGAGGGTTTCGTATTGAAGTTTTCAAAGTTAGATTTCAATTTTCTTAGTAAACAGCTTCCCTTCCCCCAGAAAAAAAATTTCACTGGACATGTCAATAATTGTAAACAAGTTGCTTTGGTACAGATCGTAATATTCCACCACTTTTAGAAACTGAAGATATAGCTGTCATATTTCTTTTGCTTTTTTCTTCTTTTTTTTTTTCGTGCTGTTCAATACAGACAACTCAATGTCACATATACCACCAACAACTTCGAATAAGCCATCAGTAATGAGAGTCTAATAAAGAGTCTTAAAACATCTAATAAAGAGTTTAGAGTGCTATGTGACAAGCTAATGTTTACTTTTCCGCATTTCGTATCAAATCTTCACCAACAAGTCGACATAACTCTGGATTTATACGTACCAAACAAACAAATCAGAAATTTTCTTGGAACTCAAAAAGCCATGTTCTCCACTAAATATTTACACCCCTTTTAACACCACCCAAGTGACAGAAAAACAATTTTTCTCTTTCTCCTGCATTTCTATCTTTTCACCCTCAGTAAAAGCAAATTTATCATCGTTGCCAGATCCACTTGCCAAGTTGTCTCACCCACCGCGAACGATATTTTTTTTTAATTATGTATTTATTTTTCGGTCCTTTCTGCCTCCCCATCGCTCCACGTATTTGCGTGGGCGCTAGCAAAAGATTTTTTTCCCTTCCAACCAGCAGGCCTTCCCACATAAAAGTCGTCTCCATCGGCCTTACAAGGCTCTACTTGCCGAGAAGCGATAGCTACAAATTATAATTCTCGTCTGCCGATGAGAACAAAAAAGCGCGGGAAGACTTATTCGTTCTTAGTCAAGCGGGGTTGAAAAGGCTCTTTTACGGGTTACTCTGTTTTTAGTTGTTGCTGTCTTTGGTAAGCACTTCATATTTGTTCTATTATTAACTTCGATTTTTTGTGAGTTTGTTGCGGGCAAATATTTGTAGGGCTAATTAATCCACTTGCCTTCATCCAATTGAGCTGAAATTCTGCAGATTTGTCAATGACAATGCATTATCAAGTTTTATGGTCTGTCACTAAGAGACATATTTTACACACACGCTTCTATTGACGCTTCCGATGACTATTTAACCCACTTGTGGTCAACCAATCGACCTGAAACTTGGCATATACACTCGTTGTCTATAACAATGCTTTCTATCAAGTTGTAGATGCAAACAATTAGTACATGGCTCAGAAACCTATGGTTTTCTTTGTAGTGGTCAAACACTATGCAGAGTCGATCTAAGCTCAAAATTGCGTAACTAAGTTGCAATGGCACGTATAAGTTGGCAATGCATGTAAAGGATTTATAGTAAAAGCTTTGTTTTTATGGGTTAATTTTTATTTTAACTTGTTTTTAACCCATTGCTATCGTCGTTGCACTTGATCTACATTTTCAGGTTTCTATGCAAAAGTTTATTTTTTTATTCTTTAATAGTTGAATGCGGTTGCAAAATAATGTTCTCGTCGTTTAACACGGGGACTGTTGGTGGTAAGGGAGCCGACAAGAATATTTGCAACAGGTGCAAAGTAGCTAAAATTTTTGTTTAAACTTTTTTTTTTTTTTTTTTTTTGTCAAAAATAATATCCGGAATAATGAAATTTTAATTTCTAGCTATGCATTGATTTTTTGTTCAAATTCATACATATATTTAAAATTTATATTGTAGTTGTTTCCTTGTAAATTTTGGCACTTTTCTGAAGTTTTTCGATTTTTAAAAACTTGGGGGTGGGAGTGTACAAGTGTACCCTTTTGCCCCTCCCTAGTAGCGTCCATGTACGAAAGTCTCCTTTTAGAGAACGCTTCACATTCAGAGATAAAAAAAAAATTTATTTTTTACATTAAGTTATTTATACAATTTAATTATTGTAACATTAAATTTTTATATTCAAAATGTGAGCATTCATCAAGTTAAAAACAAATTAGCCATATTGCAATCATGAAGCAGAAAGGATTATTTACAAGGAGCAGTTTTTATTTCCCCGGTTCTGACTATTCTAAAAAATTATGCGATGAAAAAAAAAATGTAAACTTGTAGTTTCATTAATATAATTTTTTTTTTTTTTTTTTTTTTTTTTTTTAAACTCTGAACTGTTACTTATTACCCAAAAATTATGCTAATTGCAAAATAGTAAACAAATATCGTGCTGTCATTTGAATAATGGGAAAGGAATTAAAAAATTCTTGAAATTTTAACTTTTAAAATACCAAAATGAGGCCTCGATTTTACGGATCTATTTTTGGATCAAGGGTCTTATACACGCCCCTTTTCCCTTCCAGTGCCAGGGGCCATGGGAATACTAAGCATTTTATTTTTATACAGTTGATATTTGCCTCGCGTTACTCTAAACAGTTGGTAAGTCACAAATGCAAAATATTGCTGTAAAGTAGTTATGATTGTCAAAAAACTTTTGTGGAAGTTATTAAATTTAAAAAAAAGTTTCTATTTGGAAGTGAGATGTAAGATAAACAAATTTTAATACTAATTTTTTATTTTCAAATATACTTTTTTTTATTTTTTTAATAATGAATGTGAAATCTCAATTTATGGTTAACAAAATATTTCAGAGTGGAATAAAATGCTCTTAAACTTATGATTATAACTTATAGTTAATAAAAGATTTATTTTTTTTCTTTGAACGTTTATCACTTGTTGCTGTTTTAGCACATTGTGATTTGTAATGGAAAAAACTGTTTATATTTATGAAATATAAGTATTGCTATATAGGGTAGTTTTGATATTTTTTCGAAACTTTAAAGAAATTTTCTAAACATGCAGATTTTTTTTTTTTTTTTTTTTTTTTTTTTATTACTCTGAAAAATTTTCAAAACTCAGGCAATGTGCAAAGCAATTCTCCTCTTCTTCATTCTTCAGATAAAAATCGTTGGTTGGAGGACTTAACCCGTCCCTGATCCCATTCCCACAAAATTTATTTACAATTATTTTAGTATTTTATCTATATTTGCATACCTGTGTATTTAAAATTCTCTACCTGTCTATTCAACGTTTGAACAAATTTTAAACTTTCTTTCTTTACTGCAAATTAAATCAAAATAAATTAAAGGACTGTAAATTTAAAAAAAAAAAAAAGTAGACCGCAAGCGCTTTTCCTCCGTTCTTGAACAAAAACCTTACCCCAAAAAATTCTCATCCCCGGCAAACTTTAGCATTTTTTTAATAGTATGTTCATAATTAATTTTTTCCTGATTAGAACATCGGTAGATTGTAATTATCAGATATTCATGAAATAATTATATGAACTTCTAAGTATTTTTATTATCTAACTTCTATGATCATCATCTAAAAATAACAAATTATAAAATATTTCATTTTTTCGCAAAAATGAAGCTTCAAGGACAATATTAAGGACAAACATATTCAACACATATCTACTCACTCCATTGGATTATTTTCTCTTTTGATCTAAAACTTCAATTACTACTTAGCAACAATATTCCGCCTGTAAAAGTAACTTCCATAAAGTTTCTGAAGTGTCCCACTGCCATCTGGTGGTAAAAAAATATATAACTTATGTTCGTTATTTTTTTCTCTTCTAATGTAAAATTTTGTGTTGTTCTTTTTATTACTATTATCTAGAAATGGCAACTTCAATTTAGGGAGACTCTGTATTCGTATTCACATAAAAAGTATTGATATTTTGATCAAGCTTTTAAATTTACTCTTATAAGCGTTTTATAACTTTTCTGACCGAATATTTACTATCAAGAATACTTCAGCAGGTGCGACACTTGCGATCGCACACCTGTGATTTTAAGAGGGGCACCGAAATGAGAAAAAATATTTTAAAAAATAATTTGGTAAGAATTTAAAATTTTATGTAATTTTGAGTGCAAATTAGCCTAATCTACCTAAGGTCAACTCTTTCGCAAGAAAGACTCAACAGCCTTGCAATTTTGTTCAAATTGAAAATGATATTTTATCGTCATACACTAATAAAAACTAGGGGGGTGGAACATAGCACAACTTTCAATTACACTATAATAATGACGTGGATTTGTGTCATTTACCATTTTTATATTTTCATCATTCATTTAGAGGAAACTAGGGGGCTTCACCCCCTGCTCGCTAACGCTCGCCAACCCCCAAACGCCTCGCTGCGCTCGGATTCCGCTCGAATTTGTGGTTAAAACATCTTGCTGCACTCAAATAGGTTTACCAGCCATAAAAAAATGTAACCAAATTTTTATAAATTTAATGTAAGGCCTAATAGAGAAAACACCCAAATTGCAAGTTTCATAATAGAAAGTTAAATATACTATCCGCCAACATTCTGACTTAAAACTTCATTAGGTCCAACGCGAGGCCTTTTCTGGATAGAAATACTTCAAAATAATAATTACTCTAATACAAAAATGCTTCAGAAAAGCAGAAAAAATCAACTTTGAAACGAAGAGTTTAAAAAGAGCTTTAAAATTAGCAACGTGTTTGTTGTTTACATACGTTAGGATGTTGCCATTCATATATTCAAAATTATTGAGGCTTTGTAGTAGCTTAATGATGAAAAATATTGAAATTTAACTAATTAATAAAGTGTTTTTAACTATTTTGGCACGTTTTGGCAAATCTACAGCTTATTTCCTTTAAAATGACACCTTGATCATTAAAATTGGTTAAGCAGTTTAGGCGGACGGACTCACCCCAAAAAACGTATTGCCTATTAAATATATAGATGGTCAGTTTGGCGGTATTTTTTGCGATAATTCTTGTATGGGTCTTTAATAAAAAAATAAAAAAAAAATTAAAAAAACTACAAAATAACGATTTTGGCGGTAAACTTTTAGATAATCCTTATATTATCCTTTGTTATAAGCGAAACTGTGGGGAGAAGAAAAAATGATAGTTGATAAGGTATGCTCAAGGAAAGAGATCTCTGTGTTGAAGGCATTCGTTTTTCAACTTTTTAAGCCATCAAAGCATTTTTACGTGAATTTCGGAGGTGGGGATGTTTAGAACACCTTAAGAGGCATTAGCGCAGCGATTTTTATCAAAATCGTTTGACCCGTTTTTAGCAATCATTAAAAAACATGATTTTTTTCAATGGCAGCTACCTTATGCTAATGCGCGATTTTGACGAAAACCTTAATGGTAGGTCCCATGGCCACCAGCAACCGCATACCAAAATTAAACATCATAGGTTAATTTGTTCGGGAGTTATCCTGACTACAGGCACACATACAGACAGACATTTTTTCTAGATCACTTTTTTGAAATCCTTCAGGTGTTCCAAAACGTGAAGAAATACCAAAATATTGAAAATAAAATTTGGACTGAATGCTATATTTTCCTTACCCTATGTATAATACAGATGGTTAATTGAAAGTAAAAATACAACACGCCTATTGAAATTTGAAAAAGGCAGTTAAAAGAATTAATAATAAAAGAAGTCATTTTAAAACTTAAAAATAATGAAAAGGTCTAAATACTTTAATATATTTACTATTTATTACTACTTATTACTACTTATTAGTTTTAGTTTTGTAATCCCTTTAAAATGCCTACTTAAGTAATTAAGTTCAAGCAAATTACAGTTTTAGAGCACCCATACCATTTTTGGAGGATTTTCTATGCCCATTTTCGTTGTAAGGGGCGCCAAAACTCATTCTTGCACACACAACCTTTGGCTCCTAGGCCATTCCTGTGCTTCAGCATATTGTTGGTGGAGTGAAATGGTTCCGACTCTTAATTTTTCAATATTTTCAAGAGAGCAAGAACTCCTTCGAATTGGCTCATTCAACATTTAGCTTAGCACTTTTGCATATCATTCATTTACCACAAATTTATTTCAAGGATCAAGTAGCACATTTTACTAATCAATGGATTATACTCTTTCTGTTTCTAAATATACCAACAAATTATTTAAGATCAGATAGCACTTTTTAAATCCCTTATAGTAACTTCGATTTTGAGTGTCTATGGCTGCGGAGGCCTAATTAACCCCCTTGTGGCAAGGGGATTAATTAGGCCTTACCGTCAATCATTCAGGCTGAAACTTTTATAGTAGATTTGATGTCGATGACAATGCGTTTCATCAAATTTTGGGGACTGTCACTCTGTCTCTAAATGGTCGCTTTTACGGAATACTAATAGACCAACTTGCCGTCATCCAATCGAGTTAAAATACGTTTAACCGATCATTGAAGAAACTCTTTCCTGTTGCCAAAATTGTTTTAATAAATAAATAATAAAATTGTTTAATCGGAATAAATAAAAGATATTTTGATGTGAATGCATAAATTCTCATTTAATTGTTAATGAAAAAATTTTGAAAAGTAGTTTACCGCATATTTTGCTGATGTTTTTAATATTTAAAATAAGCACACTTTGGCAACAGAAACTAAGCTTTGTTATGAAACATAAATATTGGCAATGCATTTATAGGATTTAAATTAAAAACTTTTTTATAGACTATATTATTTATGAACTGAGAGTGGACTGAAAGTTTAGATACCCCTTTAAACATCATTCTAAAAAATTTTTACAGAATGGGGAGAAATGCGATCATGAATTTATGTTCGCCGGGCCAAAATTATTATATGTTAATTGCACTAAAGCAAGGAACATGTTAAAAAAAAAAAAAAAAAAAAAAAAAAAAAAAAAACAGTAGTATTGTTTAATATTTTCTAAAGGAAGTGAAATATTTTATTTTTATAAAAAAAATCGTAAATTTAATGCATAATTTAAATTATACATTAAATTTTACACTTATCATCGACCAGGAGAAACCAAATTTGTGAAAATGGACAGTGGATGGCAATGGCATTTCAGAAATAATTGTGCGGTTTTCAAAAACATTTATGAGAAAAAGCAATAATATTACAATGTATTTCATTTGTATACTGAAAGGTAGTAAGGGTATGTTAAAAAAAAATTATACATCAAAATGTTTTAGTGTGGGTTTTATAGAATTGACATTACAAAATGGACGTTTTGGGAAAATAACCCATATACAACTATCCTAACAACTTAATAGAATTTTTCAATCATCTTAGTATTAAGGGAAATGCCTAAAGTAAATAATTTAATGACGTAATATAAATTAAAATCAGAACTTATTAATTAAAAATGGCTTAAAATGAGAAAATAACCCATTATTTATTGGAAAAGTAGCAGGAAAATAAAGTAAAAAAATAAAAGTGTAAAAATTTAAAGTAACTGTACATTTTACTAAGGAATTGAACAGCTGTTTTCTTCAACTGAAGCACAGAGTTTGTGAGCCCAAAAGGAACTCATTTGGAATTGTATACGGGGATCTTAAAGCTGAAAAACTTACGTTGTAGCAGTAACACTGTGTCTTTTTGAAAGTCCTCGTCATTCTATGATTAGTTTTCCGACTCCTGGCTGCTTTGTATCATTTTTCACTTCTTATTACCTTCACCTGCTTTTCATTTTTCACCTTTTTTTCTCTTTTGTTTCTTTTATAGCTTATTCAGCTTCAAGTTCATTTTTTGCAGAGACTTGCGCTGAACACCTCCGCAAAGTTTGTCTTTTTCCTCAACTTCGCATTTTTCTGTGCTGTATTTACAAGAACTATGTCTTTTGTCCATTAGCATTCATAATATAATTAGTTATTTAATCAAAAAATTTTACATATAGGGCATAATACTAATAATAATCCAAGAGGAAAAACAAAAAGATTTGGTAATTGACGACCAACCTTTACCACTAACCTTATCACATAGCCCCGATTAACATCATTACACACACACACAAACTTGTATATTACAATCCGAGAGGAGAATGCAAGTTTGGGTACTCCTTAGAACATCATTCTGAATTTTCTCAGTGAATGTCGAGATATAGTAGTAGATCATGGACCTACTGGTCTGCCGGGAAAAAAATGGCCGAAACTCTTTAAAAAGAATTCAAATGAGTCGAACTAAATACTATTGCCAATTATGTCATAACTTGCTAAAAAATTAACGTTTTCTTCCGTTTGGTAAGCCAGCGCTCTTTAATTTTCATTGAGGAAGATTACAGACGATTCAAGTCTCTGGGGGTTGCCATACTCGCAACTTTTAGAAGTGAACCAAGATGACATCATCAGTCATCAGTGACGTAATATTTATTGCCAACTTGGCTCATTTTTTAAAAGATTCTTGTAAAACATCGCCAAATATCCGAATCGTCTGTAACCTTCCTCATTTAAAATTATAAATAGCGGTGGGTGATCAAATAAAAAAGAATGCTCATTATTTTGTAGGTTATGACATATTTGGCAATCGGATTTAGTTCAATTCATTAATAGTCGATTTTTTGACAGTTTCGGTCATTTTTGGCCCGGCAGACCAGTAGATTCCTGGTGTATTAGCATTTTTTTACATTGCATTAAAAATTCAGAATGATAGTCGTTGGGGTAGCCTCTCAGACTATTAACAAAAGAATAGATCTATAAAATTTCGTTAAACATCGGCAAGTCACTAGCGTTTATAATAAAAAAATATGCAAACAGCACTTACCGTACATCAGGATTTAAAATAAAACTCACAAATTATTATAACTTCAAGAAGCAATACGAAAACGACTTCTTGACAGGTGACTAAGGTCAAAATTTCAGGATTTTCCTCTGCGATGGCAATATCTCATAAGCCTCTGAACTTTGTCCACTATGGCTACTTTTGAAGTATATACTTTTTAAACGATATTTTTTAATTTTAAGATAAAAAGTGGTGAAATTAAAAAATGCACTTTTGTAGAAATAGTGCGATTCATTTCTCCCTCACTTCGTTAATGAAAGTTAAAACAAAAGTCGAAACAGCTGTTTTAAAGATGGCCTTTTTTATCCTAAGTTTAGAAATAGGGAGTTTTTTCCCCTTACTGTATTTTATAATTACGTATTAGTATTGATAATATATACTCAAATTCATCTTTGTATTTTTTACAAGTCAATCAAAGTTGATCTAAAAATCCTTTTCCTTAATTAAAAAAAAAAAAATAACAAGAATATTTTTTTAAGTATGCTATTAGTGTCCACAATTTTATATTTAATTTTGAAATGAATAAAATCCCTTACTGAGACTTTTTAAAGCGATTTTCATATTTTTAATCCAGTCTAAATATAACGAATTACAGTTCTTGTGCAGCACGAACTTTTTCATGTCGCATTGCTAACTATCAGTAAATAAATACCGCAAAAAAAATCAATACTAAATTTTACAATTCTTACTATTATTATTTTTCTTTACAATTATATTCTTTGAGCTTTCCGGACCATTCTATTACTGCAATTTGTCATTCCTCCTCCATTACATTAAAGAAGGATAATAAGAAAACAAAAACTTTCCCTCGGCTGCAACGTGTCAATGCATACTTTCCAGAAAAAGTCATCTACAGGCATATCAGGCAGTAAATAACCACCTCAACTTCAATTGAGATTCCTCGGACGTTCCAAAAAGGCAATATAACACGCCTCCTTAACAACACAGTTACAGTTTACCTTATTCAGCTCTTAAAAACTGAAACAGTGAGAGAAAGATGATTCTTACTTTTTAATAAACTTGGCTGCCCACGCTTGAGTTTTTATGTGATGGTCAACACCGATTTGATGCCTTTAAAATTGGTTAGCCCACTCGAGTTTGTTGACATACGGTTCGTAATTAAATAGGGCGGAACCTTGACATGGCCGTATATGTTTCGTAGATGGACATAAAGCCGTACTGTAAGAACCGGAGAGGTGTTAAGAACTGGTTAAAGATGATTACTGGTTGAATTAAGATTCCAGCTGTGATTCATCTAATTAAATGAATTTAGTAAGTTATATTTTTCCATTTGGCAGTATACTGCAGTATAATTTCTGAAATCTACCTTGAGATAAAAAAAAAAAACTGCTATTCAATACTTTTTAAGTCCTTTACATTAACTTCGATTTTGTTTTGCCGGACAAAAAATCTTCGGAGGGCTATTTAGATTACTCCACTTTTTTTGTCCTCCCTCACCCAATCGAGCTGAAACTTAACAAATAGACTTGTTGTCAAGGACAATACAATTTATCGAGATTTTATTAGAAGTGGTCAAACACTGTGAAAGATTAATCATTGCTCAAACTGCTTAAATAAGATGGAATTGCTAAAAATAAAAGTTGGTAATACATAAAAAGGATTTATAGTAAAAAATGTATTTTTATTAATTATTTTTTTACTTTATCCATATTATTTTTTGTATATTTTTATTTCTATACTTTTTTTATGTGTTTTTCTATTATTTGTCAACTATCCACTTGAATTGTATCACAGCGCTCTTTATACTAAGCATACACACTGCCGTGCTTAGCACAGAAGTCGTACCTGGAACTGAACACAAAATGAAAAATTGCGGTTTAAATTTTAACATTGTGTAATTAATGTTAACTTATTAAACTTATTAACTTAACTATTTTAATATTTCCCGAGCAGATACGACTGTTAAACTTCACCATTATTTAGGACAAATTACAGAGAGCCACCAGATCACAATAACTTAGTTTGGCCCAAGAATTCGATTTCGACATCTGTGCTCAGAACGGCAGCATAAACATAGTCTCTTGACATCTGTTTAACATTTCCTAAGCAGTGATGGTTGGGTGAAATGAAAGGGCAATCGTCAAAAATAAGAGGACTAACTGAAAAGTTAACATAAGTTTGTAGCAAAATATCACTAGGATTTCACAAATAGATGGCGAAACTGCTCCCCCTCTCTTATTTCCGCAACTGGTTTTAAGAATTATTATACAGATTTTCCATATGTTGACATAGGATAATGAAAGTACTGTTTTCAGTCAAAGATGCATTTTTCTCCGTTTCGAAACATCCTCACTTCAAAAAAGTGGTCTAGAAAAAATGTCCGACTGTGTATACGTGATCAGCATACTTCCCGAACGAAATGACCTACAACGTTTAAATTTGGTGTACGGGTCAGTGGTAGCCATGATGGTTATCATCAAAAACATTTCTTAATTTAACTGTTCGTTCTAAAAAGAAATGCAATAACACAAAATGCAGAGTTGTTTACCAGCTTTATTTTCAAACTTTGCTCAAACTTAATTATGTTTTTATTTCTATTCAATA
This sequence comes from Linyphia triangularis, assembly GCA_963978545.1. NCBI lineage: Eukaryota > Metazoa > Arthropoda > Arachnida > Araneae > Linyphiidae > Linyphia > Linyphia triangularis. Next base: position 61,464,016 of record OZ021729.1, read on the forward strand.
TTATTACTATAATGCTCTCTTTATCTATCCTAACAATTTAAATTGACCGAACTAAATATTCTAGAACAAATTTCGGAATAGAATGAGGGAATTATATTGCCACATGGGATCAAATAACATATTCGTAGCAAAAACTTTTAATCTTAAAAAGAAATATGAAACAAATTTATGGAACCTTTAATTAGTTCGACATATTAAAAAGTGTAAAGCTTCGTGTCATTCAATTTTTTCGACAAAATTGTTTTATGCAAATATGCAAATTTCTGTAGAAATTTTATATGCACAGTGAATGCAGAGTTTTTTTTACACTAAAGAAAAATATTTGTGTGTGTGTGTGTGTGTGTGTGTGTGTGTGTGTGTGTGTGTGTGTGTGTGTGTGTGTGTGTGTGTGTGTGTGTGTGTGTGTGTGTGTGTGTGTGTGTGTGTGTGTGTGTGTGTGAAAATTATTTAACGGAACTTTCTGAAAAAGACAAAAGCTCCCCCAGTTAATTTCTGCTGTTTTTCCCGAAATGGTTAAAATTATCTTTAAAAAAATTAATTAACCTTCCATGAATAGAATAGTCCAAATAACAAAAAGTGTGGAAGTGATGAAATAAACAAAACAGTGTAAAAAATTGAGAAGAATCTGATCCGGCTTATTTATTTTGTTCTCTGTTTATTTTCAGGTGTATTCCAATCTTTGCCGAGGTTCCGGCTGAAAAGAAAATGGCTACCGGCCAAAGCTATCTAGGCAAGAACTTATGTTTATTTTCATTACCGCTTCTCTTTTGTTTCGATCAGACGATTTAAATCTTCTAGAATGAGTTCTAATTCTTCCTAACATTTTCTAATAAAAAATATCTATTAAATTGAGGTAAACGAATTGTATTTTTTAATGTCTTCAAATCATTTGCTTTTTATTTAAACCCTGTGTATCATTGCATATTTATTTTATCGTTGGTAAAATTGTATTGTTAATTTATAATCGTTATTAAGATTATAGTCACCCTTGAATTTTCACCCAATAACTTACGCGGCTTTCGAAACTAAATTTTGGAGGCACTGAAGAAAGTGCTGAAAAAGTTTCCGTCAAAACAGTATAGTTTTAAATTTTGAAGAAACTATCCATTTCAAATCTTAAAATCCATTTTTAGAAAAGCTACATGAAAATATCAGTATTTTATTTCACTAGAAATATGATAACAACATATATAAATATTTTTAAAACCTTTATATTAACTTCGATTTTGTGTGTGTCGATGAGGGGCAAATCTGCCGTTGCCTAATTAATCCCCTTGTCGTCATCCAATCAGGCTGAAACTTGGCAGATAGATTTGATGTCGATGACAGAGTATTCTGTCAAATTTTGGGGCTGTCACTGAAAGGTTGCTTTTACGGATTACTAATAAGCCAAGTTGCCGTCATCCAATCGCGCTGAAATAGCATTCAACCAATCATTGAAGAAACTCTTTCCTGTTGCCAAAATTGATTTAATCAATAAATAATAAAATTGTTTTAAGCAGAACAAATAACAGATATTTGGATATGAGTGCATACATTCACATTTATTTTTAATGAATAAATTTTGAAAAATAGTTTGCCGCATATTTTGCTGATAGAGATGTTTTTAATATTTAAAATTAGATACAAGCACCAAGCACACACTGACAACAGGAACATCGCTATGTTAATGAATTAAAAAAAATTACAATGCATACAAAGAATTTATATTAAAAACTTTGTTTTTATAGGTTATATTATGCTGTGTAACTTTTCTCATGGCTTTTATAAAATAATAATTTCAGGCAAATATTACGTGAACAGTGTTTGCAACTAAAGAAAGTCAATTTGAACTAGTTTTTCCCCAACTACTAGCTGCTTTAATCTCCTCCTTTATCTTTTAAGTGTTTGTGAAACTTTATTTTTTTTCCTGTAACTTCCCTCAACTCTTCCGCCTTCATAAAACTTTCCCTTCATTGCCAAATTTTCTATTTACGTTCCGAGTTTACTCTTCCCCCCCCCCCCCCCTTTTATTTCTATTTATGTTACAGTTTATACTTTTCTGAATGATAGCTAAATTGCGATGGTTTATTTCCGCTTAAACTGTTCATTTTCTTGCCAAATCTGAAATATGCTCCAATGGAGTTACATTCCTTTCTTTTTCTTTCGACACAGACAGCAATTCAATGCTCGGTTTCCACCTGGTGGAAAAGTTTGCCAATTTGTTTTGGCAACACATTTTTCTTTTAATTCTTTTCCTCTATTTCAAATGCTGTAAATATGATGTGGGGGAGTGTGTCAAGGTCGAGAGAAAGGTACTCAGGTCATGCGATCGTGACTAAAAGTCACTGCCATATAAACACTGCTTCAGCATACGCCAGGTACTTCCTGAACTGCTTGAACTTCACGCAAACTTTTATGTTACTAGGCATGGCTCGCCGAATTTTTAATCTGTGATCTTGAAGATTTTTGCGGCATTTATCCTCCTGAGACCCACAACTGTTTGAAACATTATTTGAAGCTAATTTTTAAGTATATTATTCTTTTGGGTCTATGTAATGTACTTTTAAAGTTCAGAACTGATCCATGCACTTTAAGTACACTTAGACAAAAAATGACTGTCACCTTAAGCTTGCAAAAATTTTGAAAATTAATTGTTCAGATGTGAATTTTAATCATGAAAGGTCTCGGAATAATTTCGTGAGGACGTGATACATAAAAATACTTTACAGTTAGTGCAAAAAAAAAAAATTTCGCTCTGAATATCCAGACATCCGACAACGTGAGAGAAAAGCCTTATTTGTGTCCAAATGTTGGTATGTGCTTCACGCCAACTTTTCGTGACTCCTCTACTGGCAGAGGAACTGTGTTTTGCCGTTTCTTTACAGGCTCTACTTCGTCACAATCGGTGGAACTATCATCAGCTGTAGGAATGAATTCGGCTATTTCATTCAAAGAAAAATTATGCGCCCAAAATCCGATGTGCATTTAAATGTACGCGGGGTCTCAGGAGGATATAGTCTTAGCAGATTTATACGAGTTTTATGACACATTCAAAACATATTTTACTACTATATTCTGGACATAGACAATACATCCATCTGCAACAAGTTTATTAAAAGTTCTGTTGACAATTTCGCTATAGTCATTTCTCGGATTGATACCGCTCTTTAAGACTGATCTTTCCAAATACAAATTCGAAGACCAACGATAGACTCAAGGCCCAACAAAGTTTGTCAAGTAAAAAATGTAGATAAAAATATATCGAATTTGCATTCATAACATTAAAATACAGAATTCGCACAATAACGTAATATGAAAATACAAAATACAAAACAGAAAACACCAAAATTGTATATTACATAATAGACAGTAGAGATACACCCAGTTATTTTCCCTTCAAATTTTATTAATAATATTTTACTATTGTTATTATACTTGGTAAAAAAAAATTCGCATGTTTTAAAGAAATATTTTGCTGCAGATATTGGAGTAAAAAAATGAAGCATTGGTCTACGGGGAAAGGATTAAGTTAAAAAGCAGAAGATCGGTGGTTTTTTTTTATTTGTTCATATTTTTATTTTTAGGTTTTATACCAAAATTTTGAAACTATCGGGGTCACAGCTCTAGATCTCTTATTATATTATTAGTTCTCTTTTTTTTTTTTTTTTTTAAATATGAAAATATACCTTTTTTCTTTGTAGGAACGTGTGCGAAATGCCTCGGCGTGATCTCCGAGAAAGGGTGCACAGCGGAGAAACTCAACTACCATCAAAAGTGCTTTATCTGCGCGCTCTGCTGTAGGTGTTTAAACAATGCACACTAACTTGTATAAACTTTACTGTGTCAGATAATGTTTAATTCGAATATAAATCATTAGTAATTAAAAAAATTTATGTAATTGTTACTATAAATAAGCGTTACTCATTTTTAATTTACTAATATTATATTACAATTCAATGACTATTACTTATAGAATAGTTTCATTATTATTTATTTTAGTATTCATTCTAAATAGTAATGAATTATTATTGATTCTAATTCAATAAAAATATTACTCTTTCTATTTTTCATTTTAGTTAACTCTAATAATTTGTTATCATTCATAATTTATTTCAACCATTCATTAATTAATTATTATTCATTATAATTTAATTCAATCATTCATTATTATTCATTATAATTTAATTCAAATATTCAGTATTATTCATTATAACTTAATTCAATCATTCATTACTATTCATTATAACTTAATTCAATCATTCATTACTATTCATTATAATTTATTTCAATAATTCATTACTATTCATTATAATTTATTTCAATAATTCATTACTATTCATTATAATTTATTTCAATAATTCATTACTATTCATTATAATTTATTTCAATAATTCATTAATTATTATTCACAAAAATTTAATTCAATAATTCATTTTTATTCGTCATAATTTAGTTCACTTGTTCATAATATTTATTTTTATCACTTGTTATAATTGCCATACATCCTTGATTATCATTCATTAAATAATTAAATTCGTTTATGAGAGTATGCTTTAACTTTTTAATCATAATTTTAAAAAAAATTTAATACTATGAAAAATGCATCTCCTTTTGTTACTTTGTTAAATACTAGTGTGATACAAAATTTATGGTTTTGGTGACAAACTTTATATTTTTTAGGTAAAGAATTATATGGAAAACCTTACTACACAATGGCTGGAAAACCGTACTGTGAAGAAGATTATCTAGTAAGTAGACACAATTACGCACAAAAGAGTACTTCTTTTTATTTTGAGTGTGTTTAAGGAATCATCGAAATCATGCCAGAAAGGGATAGAAATTCAGCCCGGTCTAGTAATTAATAAATTTAACAACAACTTTGCTTGTATAAGTACAATATAGAAATGTAATTGAAGACATTTTTAATAATAGTGTTTAAGTGAATATATAAATTTTGAGCTTTCTTATTAAAATGTTTTTTCTTTACATTCTAGAACAAACTTGACAAATGTGCTTCATGCAACAGACCAATACTTGAAAAGGTAAAATATTAATTATTTATGTTATTTATTCATTCATTCAATGACAGTAGAATAATCAAATGGCGGTTATCCCTGAAGATTAACGAGCGATAAAGGGATTACCATGCGATGACGCCTCCTGATTTCTAGTTTACATAATTGCAATTACCTTAAGAAAGACTTCCAATTTCCATTGTTGGAAAAAACCTCTTCGTAACTTTTCCGGTCAAAATTTGATTAAGATCCAGCTACGATTCTGTTACAAGAGTAAAATGTTTGCTTAAAACCAGCGCCAAATTATTGCAACCATAGGCATTTCCCTTGCTATTTAAAAATGGCGGTTGCTACTAATTATTGGCATTAGTCCACTGAGCTTTAACTGCAACTTCTGGATAATGCATGCTTGGTTATTAACTTGAAACCGAAGAAGGCATAACAATCATCATAGAGATCTACATTAGCAACTTCGCCCCAAACTAGTTAAAATCTGTTTGTAACCATGGGCTACCTATTACAAGTATTCAATTGACTTCATCTGCTTACAGAGTAGAAACCGCTTATAAGCTATCCAGTAGTTATAGTAAGAGATCAGCGCATTAATCGCAATGGAGTAAAATTCCAGTCAACATGCGATCCTTAAAACAAGCAAAATCGATGTCCAACAATCGTCAAAATGAGTTATGTACTATGTATATATTCAGGGTGATTTGGTTTTATTTTACTAATACCAGAACTTATCAAAGCAATAAATGCATTACTTTAGTTAGGATCTTTTTGGATCGCTTAAATGCACATATGAATACCATGGAGGAATGGTTCGAATTCAGGCAATTAAACCTTTGCGCTCGAGCGGCGCCTCTCAGGCACCACATGATTGGATGCCGCAACACGAGAAGACTACTAGGTTTGATGCGGAAATTCTATGCAAGGCCAATGACTGTGTTTAGTTTCTATGAAGTGAATGCTTAACCTCAAACCGAACCAAAAATGCCGCGAAATGTCTCGAGTTGCTGGTCCCTCCTGCGCAAAAAAGGGCTCGAATGCAAAGGGTTAAAAGTTTGAAAACATATAAAACAATGTTTAATCTGTAAGATAAATTACCTTTCGAACTGTATCATTCATACACTCTGACAAAAGCGGATTTAATGTGTCCTTTCGCTTTGTTTTTCATAATGAGACGAGTTTTTTCTTTTGGGTTGATTTCTTTCTCAAGATATTAATAATATCATTACTAACCCTTGTTTTAAAATGCAGAAATAAGAAGACATACATAGTAGGACGCGGGTTGTACTCCGACCGTGTTCTATGTCGTGATTACGTGCCGCAACTGTACGATTCAGCCACACGAACTTATACTTCTTATATAAACAATCTTCGAATTCGGATGAATCACTGAGACGCTAAGCAAAAAATAAGCTTCATGACATTCGTCGTTAGTGTCTTAACCTTTTCGCTACGCGAAACGTTTCCAGCCAGACATCTTTGAGCTTTGAAATATTGCTCAAAATGCTGCAAAAAATGCTTGTAAATTTCGTAGGAATGTGGACATCTAACGCCATCTGTTAACCCAGATTTGAATAAGCAATTAAACATCACAGAAAAGCCCAAATGAAACCATGAACGGGGAAAGAGCGGGTTGCACAGTTAAATAGACGGCAAAAATGCATCCCCGCGGAAATAGCGGGCTGTGCAAATTTCGCTACTTCTACGTTGCCCGAGGAAATCGCGGGATGCGCAGCGAGACGATTAACTTCATTTGGGAATTCATTTCCTGACATTTTTATGAAATATCTACATACGTTTCTCTTTGTGAGCTAAGGAAGAGATGTAAAAAGTACTCAAACCATTTGAGGCAATAATGGAAAGGGCCAAGGAAAAACGAGCTTTCCCGTATTGTCTTTTTGAAATTTTAATGACTTACATTGGCCCTTAAAAAATCCTCCAATTTATCAAACTTCCTCTCAACATTTTATGCACCGAAATTTCGCCATTGTAGCATCTTGATTGTTGAGGATGTATTCGCTATGTTTTTTTTTCTTGACTAGGACTCATATAGCAAGCAAGCTTACCAAAACCTATTCATTAGACTTGCACTGACAATGTTTCAGAATACGAACCCCCCCCCCCCCCCTCAGAAAAGTCCAAACTCTCCAAAAAAGTTGATTCCAGATTAGTTCAAGGCAATAAAAACTTCTTAGAAATCTTATTATAAAAAAAGCTAAAACACCCTTTATTGTGTAAAACCTTGTTAAAAGGTTGATCACGAAAACGTTAGAAAAAGTTTTTCAACTGTGAACTAGGACTCCCTTTTCAAGCTTTTAAAAAGGTTACATCCTTGTCATCTAAACCTTTAATTTTTTATTTTATTTTTTTTGGGGGGGAGAGATTCACACAAATGGTAAAATGCTAATTTGGGTCATTGAACGATAAAGCAACTGTTCTGTAAAACATACATATTCTAATTTTGATATTCATGACATTAATTTTATTGAAAAGTATGTGTATATATGTGGTAGGTGCTGAAGGCAGAGGGTCGCAAGTTCCACCCTGAATGCTTCAAGTGTGCGGTATGCAAGAAGTGCCTGGACGGTGTGCCCTTCAGCGTTGACCCCAACACCAACAACGTCCTATGCATGGACGACTACAAGAAGTGAGTACTCGTCTATTAACACCTGACAAGCTGAGCCTCTTTTAAACAAATATTGTAAAAGGGAAACATAAATAAAGATGAATGTTTTCTAAGAAGCCCCCCCCCCCCCCCCCATTCGAACAGATTTATACTAAACTTGAATTACTACGTGGCTTTGCACGTGGTTTAGAGTATTTTTCTGGTATATTATAAAAGATAAATAATCAGATAAATATCAGTGTAATAAGATAGTGGTTGTTTTAATAACATTTTTGGCGTTCATCTGCCAAAACAAACAAAATTCCATGGACCAATACCGAATATTTAATTTTTAATAAACAAATTATTTAATTTCGAAATAGTAGTTCACAAGGGAAAAAAGAGTTTTGACAGTTATCCTACATTTGCCCCCCCCCCCCCATATATTGTGTTAATTGGGTGGTGCCAATAAATTACAATGGATCTTAGAGAGAAATGAGGGGAGATGAGCCACTAATCCATAAAAGTTGTCACCAAGTGTCTAAGTTCCAATCTGATATCTCTATTTGCTGCCAAGATGAGAACGCTATACATAGATATTATAAATTACTCTTCGGTCGAATTGTAAAAAATTAAATAAAGATAATCCTACTAATCTCTTATCGAAACTGTTACAGTTGTATTACAGTTAAATTTTGGTATAGGTTGGTTTGTTTGGTTGGTTGTTTTCAGATTATCTGGCGCCGTCAGCAACACGAGGGCTATAATGCGCCGAAACATTCGTCAAATTTTGGTATAGGAACTCGTCTTAACCAAATATTTCATTTGTCACATCGCATGTATACCTTTTATAGTAGACTGAGTCTGCTGACTTCAGATGACAGAGCCTTTGTATAAGCTTCTTTCTATATTAGTTCAATATAAGAGCCAAAAAAACTTCGTAAGTTGTTACAATACACCTACGGCTAGATTGATTGATTGATTGATTGATTGATTGATTGGAGATAAGTCTCGTCAATCTTCTCAAGGTACTGCGTATGAATTCAAACACTTTGAAATCCACTTCAATGAAATTCGTTCTTCAATTGTGTGATGGCAGCACAAACTTATTTATCTTACGCTTGCTAAAGACAAGTATACAAAAGTGTAAAATCAATATGGATGCCTGCAAGATTGAAAATCGTCCATATGTTTGCATGTAAAGAGAAATAAACTTGTGCTGCCATCCAACAATTGAAGAACGAACTTCATTGAAGTGGATTTCCAAAGTTCCCAATAGGTCTCAATGCGTTTAAATTGATACGGTACTATGAGTATACTGACGGCACAAATCCCATCTTTCAATAAATGAAGGGTTAAAATCTTAATTTGAGTTATGTATGGAAGCTCTCGGTATCACGAAAAAATTCTAAATGATCTTTACATCCAAGCACGTGTCAAATATACAGTCAAATTTGAAAGAAAATTTTTTGCTGTAAGCTGTAAAAAGTAAATAAGTAACATCTCTTAAAAACCCAATGGTATACTTGAAAAGAGTTGCTTTTTTAGTAAATATACGTTTATCCACAATTTCATGGTAAGCCTCGGACTCTAATCCTTCTTTCTTCCCCTCGTTAGGAAAGTGGCGCCACAGTGTGCCCGTTGCAAGAAACCCATTGCGCCTCCCTCCTACACCAACGAAGTGACGCGGGTCATCGCGATGGGAAACAGCTACCATACCACGTGTTACAGATGCGAGGTAATCCCTTTTTTCTTATACAAAACTGAAATTCAATATTAAACGAGAAAAATTTAGAAAAAAAATCCTTTTCATGTAGCTTATTTAACTGATCAAACATACAGTCTTTAAAAATCCTGACCAATGACATTTTATTGAATAGTGAGGATTATTAGATGCGTGAACATTGAAATGTGACAGATAGTCTCAACCCTCTTATCGACCTTCTTTGTGCTAGTTTTACATGTTTTCTCCTCTAGGATAAGTAAAGAACATATGGCATAATATAAATCCTTCGGCGTTGTTTTACAGTTACGGACTTAACAGAATTGATGTCATAATTTAAATGTCGAGAGATATGTATAATTTTAAAACATCAGAAGAGGCATACCCTGATATCGTTTGATATTGCGGCTTTTAATCCCCTCATACAAATATACGAGGATATTTTGCACACACACACAAAAAAAAAAAAAAAAAAAAAATAAGACCTTTTATATATTTGGTATTTTAAACGCAACACGGGAAAAGTATATGTATTATTCTCTAGAAGTTGTTGACAGCCTCGGAATTTACAAATTTTCATATCTTCAATAACTCTTGCAACCTCAAAGACTCGCGATTTCTTATCTGAAGAAACTTGTTACTTGCGGTCACACTTTCTCTGTATCCAGCTTTTTCTAGGACCTACTTATCTGTACTCAGCCCCACAAGTGAAAAATTCTTTATCGGGAAAGTATCAACCTAGTATGCATAGGATATAAAGAAGTGGTCTGTTTTGTGTCCTTGTTTTATTCAAGAAGAATCAATGAAAACAGTTTTATGAGAGGTAGTGAACCAAGTCGATAATAGAATTGAATCTTCCATGTGCAAAACGCCTTCTAATCGAGTTGGTTGGTTGAGGTTTTGTGGCGCAAGGGCTTCACTAGGGCCGTGCTGCTCTAATCGAGCTATTTTGCAGGGAAGACGACAGTGTACTTTTCCCTATTGATTGCTTATTAAATTATAAATTAACGACTTCGAGTGCAGGCTACTTTATCAGTCCTGCTTGTAGAGAAGATATTTTGAGCAATGTAACACAGATCTTCGTTTCGAATTATTGTGGACACACACACCTTTTGCTGTCTGGATGATTTAATTTTTAACAATAAGCAAAAGTTTTGTCGACAGAGTTGATGTAATGCACAACATACCTTGTAAGTATATGATTAAATTTAACATTGCTGATACGAGTTATCAAATCTTTGCCATAGATTGTTCACTAAGAGGCAATGATAGCCTATCGGAGAACATCAAATGCCATTTGCTCGTAATTGACTTTTATGGACTTGCCTCGTTTTAACTCTGAACCCTCGATTGTTATCTTTTCATTTTCCAATAACAATATTAAATCTTCCTAGCAAACAAATGCTGCATTTCACAACAAGACTGGCAGTGAATCTCAGTTTCAACTTTATGACGAAAAGCTGCAGGAAAAACTGTCAATAGAGTTTTACATCATATTTCTACGGCATTAGTCATTGTATTTTATAGTTAAAAACTTTATGACAAGCTTCCCTTTCACCAGAGTCAGCAAAATCAAAAGATATCTTTTGTTTACGTGTAATGAGTAATGACAATCTATTTTAGTACCGCCTTTTATTTTAATTTTCCCTTTCAAAACTCGTCTTCTATTTTTAATCCCTTCACCGATCGCCACTTTCATTCAGTAACATTCCCATGTTGCATAAGTCTATTTCAGCACTTTTCCAGCTAAACTGCTTATTGAGAATTCCCATTATTGCTCGCCATTGCGTCAGGCTGTTTTAGTTTACAACACCCTTGATATTTTAATTAAAGCTGAACTAGGCACAAACACCCATACGTTATATGTTCTTTCTAGAGTTTTCATGAGATATGATTCATTTATTCCATAGCTATTCAGGGTTCTCACTCAAATCACAGAATGATTGGTTGTATTCAGATTATCTGGCGCCGTCAGCAACACGAGGGCTATAATGCACCGAAACATTCGTCATTAGACAAGCCAACATACATTTACAAACACCCATGCCAACACGGGAATCCAATCCGCAACCTCGCAAATCACAGAATGAAAATCAATGGCTGGACATAAATAATGTTTTTAAGGACCTTTCAAAATTTGTTTTCCGGCATCATGTCTATAGATATATTTTTAATAAAGTATATTCTACTAAAAAAGTTACAAGTTGGTGCATACGTAATACAAATATGTCAGAGAATTCTGAAACGGTGCGGATAAGTAACAGTCACGCGGGGATAGCAAGTCTGAGTTGTATTTTTATAAAGTTGGGCACATAACATCCTCAAAAATTAAGGACTTTTAAGGACCTCTAAACATTTTCCAAGGTCTTGAAAACAAGTTCAAAAACATTAAGCACTTTTAATGACCGTGGGAATCCTGTATCTGCTGTGCAAGTAAGATGTACCTTTCTCTCTCCCAAATGACTAAATAAATAATTTCCATTACTGCAACTTAAAAAGTATTTCATTTCGACGACTCGTCAAACACTGCATAACTTTTCAAAATGATTTGAATATTTTATGCATTACTATCCCACGATAGTAGCTTTCAGAATACAGTGAAATGTTTTCGGACTTAAAGAATTTTTCACCGATCACGCACCTCGTTTTCCAGTGACATTTCTCATAGTTCAAAATTACAAGGCGTATTTGAATGTGTTAAGCACATGACAGTGACAGAAATAGGCAGCCGGTACCGAGCTAACAAATTAAACAAACTCGGAATTGTGTAGAACAAAATTGATAAACATCGCATGTAACACTGTTGCACAAGATTCTAGAATTTGCCAAATAATTGGATATTAACTCGCATAATTCTAAACCTGCCTTCTTCCTTAATCTAGGACTGTGGTCTTCCTCTATCTTCTAACAGTGAGGGCAGAGGCTGTTATCCTCTCAATGACAGACTCTACTGCTTTGACTGCCACAAAAGACGAGTACCCAACGTGGGAAGGATGCCTGCCACCGGTAAAGCCAAATAGAAATGACTTCTACAACAAGACATTTTGAAGACTAGTTGGATTTTATTCAATGTTTCGTATTTCCTCCACCACATATAAAAGATCAGTTACATTTACAAAAAAAAAATATGAAAATCTTATAAGATATATAAGTGCCTGGATAGAAAAGGTAGTTAGCATTCAATCCCAAGTGCTAGAAAACAAAATTAAAATTGGTCTTTTCAAAACCTTGCCTTTATTTAAAGCGAACTTTCAATCGGGTTTTTATACCCGTTTAGTTTTTATCTTTTTGAAGTCGAATTCAAAAAGCTGTTTGAGGGAGGTTGTCACAATTTCAGTTACCAATTAAGTATTGTACCAGTTTGTTGAACCTATTTCTATCCTGCTTCTGATGTCATTAATACAAATGTTTGGATTGACTTTCAATGAAACAGCTACTTTCAAACCAATTTTTGAACGTAACTCGTAACTAAACTTTACAAGTATGAAAATTTCACCAACCTAAACATTAAATTATATTTATTTTTGTATCATAAGTTAATAGACTTGAAATATTAACAAGTTGTCGTAGTAAGCAACACAAAACTCATATTTCTACACGTATGCAAAACAGATAAATTTTAACTGTATTTAAATGTTATTACTGTTGACATATTAATAAAATTTTAATATTGGGTTATTTTGTTTTCTTACTAAAGAGTTATTTTAATTCAACTTCCTAATTGAGTTTACCCCTAGTATTTTCTTTCTTTTCCAAACTTGAGTAAGACAGGGTACAAACGCCAAACATTCTTATTTACTTTTAATCGATAATTTTCTTTAAAAAATGTAAAACACATTAAAAATATTTATTTAAATTGCATAAAATCAGCTTTGACATAATTTAGTCCAACTTTTAACAGTGATTTAGCACAATTCCAAGGAAAATTTAAACAGAATTGCCAATATAATAAAAATATTTTTAAACAAAATTTCTGGCTGAAAAGCATATAAAATATCAATATAATTATATAAAGTATCGTCACAGCATATTTCTTTCTAGTAGAAAAATAAATTATTTATATGTTGCTGTTCCTCAATATTAGGTAAACCGCCACTGCCAGCTATATTGATGGTCAATTGTGCTAAAAAATACTTCGATACCTTCAAATACTTTTAGTAAGATTTCGTAAAAGGTTTAAATGAAATTGAATACGTTCTTAGAGGAGATATCTAGCAACAGCGTATTGTTCTAAATTAAAATTATCTTCTGGTACTTTTGCATTGATCTTATAAAAGGCCACATGTAAACAACTTGTGGATAGAATTGAATGTATATACACTTTCCTAGATTGGTTGTTTTCAGATTATCTGGCACCGTCAGCAACTCGAGGGCTATAATGCGCCGAAACATTCGTCATTTGACAAGCCAACATACATTTACAAACACCCATGCCTTACACGGGACTCGAACCCGTAACCACGCAGTCTAGAAGCTAGCACACTAACCACTATACCGTTTAAACTTTCCTAGAAGAAATAGTCTTGATCCGTGGTTAAAAAAGTTGTGAAATCTTGGTATAAAAATTTCTAAGTGAAAAATAAGCAACATTTTTAATTAGAAAAGGAAATATGGAAAGAATATTCAAAATGAATACCCGAACAAGGTTCGCACGGTTTCAAAAGGAAATTGCTGGTAACAAGAAAAAATTTGACGACGCAGAAATCAATTGCCTGGTCTTTAAACACAATTTATTAAAAAAAAAAATCCAGCTTTTAAAAAAAAAAATTACTGTCTTTTGCTGCAACATTCAATTCAAAGCAACAAATCTTGCAGAACCACTTAAAAAAATTTTAGCAAGAGATAAATGAAAATCTGTGACAAAGTATGGATTTACCTAAATGACTAACAAACTATTTATTATCCCAATAGCGAGGAAAAAGATACTCAAACTTGATTTAGAGAATGCAAAGCAAATTTCAAAGATTATAAAGTTTTTATTACAAATGAAAAGTTTAGAGTAGGAAACAATTTTAAAATCAAATTAACAAAGTACGTACCCTAACGTTTTCTTTCGATATTCAGTAAAAAAAAATCTTTTCCCCAAGGGTTTTTCAATAGTAAAACTAGAGTCAAAGCCACCGTGCGTGAAGTCGTAATTTGAAAAATACAACTGCATTCCTTGATAAATTGAAACCGATACAGGTATAGCACACATAGCTTTTCAACATACTCCTATGAAATCTCTTGACGATGCAGTTTGGGGCAAGAATTGTTTTTGGCGAGCTAAAAAGAGTTCCAAGCGCAAAACTATTAGACAATTGAAGGACTGGAAATATAGTAAAAGTGAAATTGTAGATTAGATTAGATTGAAAAGAGAGTGGCAAAGCCACGCGTACTTAGGCCTGTTGGTCCATTGTACCTCTGAAAAATCTTACTAAGAAGATCAGCCTATGGCATGTTAAACAGGGCAGTGGTATTACAGAAGGCCAACAGTCTGAGAGGGGAACATTACCTAAGTCGTTAGACTCGATGTCAGTAACTCCACAGGTTTTAAGTCTAAGGCAAAAGCCAATCATTCATGGGCATAAGACATGCTCTACTGTTTCAGCTGAGTCTCCACAGCCCCTGCATAGTCCATTTTCAACAACTTTCATTGTTTTAAGATGATTCCTAAGACAGTGACCGGTTAGCAAACCAATCATGATTCTACAGGACTTCATGTCCAGTCCCAGTATAAATCTTTGTGTTTGGTTTGAACTTCCTTTTAAAAAGTGTTAGGATTGTCTCATACCCTGAGACTTCCTCCATGCCAGATTAATTTCTTTATTAAGACTTGATCTAACTGATCTTCTGACCTCTGATCTTAAGTGCAGGGACAAACGGTGGTGGTCCAAGAGGCTTTTTGGATGATCCAAGCTTGGCCAATTCATCAGCGTGTTCATTGCCTAGAATCCCACGGTGTCCAAGAACCCAAAATAACGTGACTTTGTTAATCCTGCCAAGATCATTCAGAGCAAGTTTGCAGCCAAGCACAAGTTTAGAATATATAAACTCGTTTTCAAGTGCTTTCAGTGCTGCTTGACTGTCTGAACAGATAGCAATGCTCTTGCGTCTAATTCTGCAAGGGACAAGTTTTTGGGCGCAGACAAGAATCGCCATGATTTCTGCCCGAAAAACAGTGCAAAATTCTCCTAACTGTATAGAGATGTTAAAGTTAGGTTTAATACTGTATACCCTGGCTCCAGAGTAGTTGTCAATTTTAGAGCCATCTGTGTATATAATAATGTCAAATCCGTCCAATACATATTCCTCTTCCCAATCCCTTCTAGTTGGAAAGGTAATTTTAAAGAGTTTGAGGAATATTGGACGTTTAGCCATAGCGTCCTGATTCATCATAATTAATAGGTAGGACTCTAGTATTTCTATCTATGTGAGTGTATGGCTGTACCTATATGGTTTAAACAACCAGTAGTCGTTAGAGCTGAGTCTGATTGCTCCCATCATAGCCTTATGCTTAATAAACATATGTAGAGGAAGTAGACAGAGCACCATTTCAAGTGCAAAGCCAGGTGTTGTTTCAATAGCACCTGCAATAGAATGAAATGGCATCTTTTGTAGCTTATCCAGTCTGGTTTTGGCATCCTTGAGTTGAATTCTAGGCCACCAAACAATTGCAGCATGCATAACTATTGGTTTTAACATCATATTGTAGAACCAATGGACCACTTTTGGTCTAAGACCCTACGATGTACCTATAGTTCTCCTGCATACAATGACTGATGTTGCCTTTTGTATGGATTTGTTTAAATGTGATTTCCAAGTGAAATTGTAAGCAATACACCTGAAAATTTTGCAAAAAGCCCTTAATACAGAAATGAAAGCCTTTAGAAAATGTCATCAATAAAAAAAAATTTGATGTTTTTAATAAAACCAAAATTTCAGTAAAAAAGTAAAAGTGCATAGCAATGACCAACTTAAAAGATTAATTCCTAGTGTAAAATATATAGTATTACATATTGTATGATAAAAGTAAATCTAATTAAACCATTTTGATAATTTTTGAAACTACATCCTAAGTCCTCGAAGAAAAGTCCTCGTCCAAAGAAATCAAGTATTATTACATCTGCAAAACCCTCGGCGTAAATGACCATCACTACAAGGTAAATATCAAAGACAGCCCCCATCATATTGGTGCAAATTGCAAAATTCAAGAGCATTGGCAATTATTGAAAAAAGATTTTTTGCAAGTCTTTTCCATAGACTACGAAGAACATCTGAGAAACCATAAAAAAAAGTAAAAAATTGTAAAAATTATGGAAAATCCGTATAAGTTGGCATCTTTGCTTCTATCATGGAAAGCACAATACAAACTTGTAATCCAGAAAGGTAAAACATTTCACACAATAATCTTTACATTTTAAACATTAAAAAAACTGCTCTGTAATCATAATAAAGGAGTTCACACATTTTGAGAACAAATGCAAATTGAGAACTTTAATAAGTACATTTTTTTTAATTTTTGTCCCAAAAATATGTAAAAAAGAATTCATTTAACAGGTAATCAAATATAGATACCATTATAGTGTTATTTCAATGAACAGGCAAAAATTAAAAGTTCATTCGTAATACAATACATGATTAGCCTTTAATATCCACTCTTAACTAAATCTCTAAGTAATAAGTTAATCCTAAAGTACACCTTTTCAACATTCTTTCTCCTAAGGTTTTCGTAATGTACACATTTTTAAAAAATATATATTCGAAATTCAACTAACATTGACATTATTACCATCACCCATCCATCAAAAAACATCCAAACGCAAAACCTGTTTCAGACTCAAAACATCAATTTATTGTTCAAAAAAAATATACAGATACAAATTAAAACCAAACATGTGGAAGGAGAAGAGGAAAAACAAAAAGAGTCAAACATCCTCGTATAATAAAATTTATATATTCAGCCTTCTTCAGATTGGAAACCTTAGGATGACATCTTCATAAACAAGAAACAAGAGAAATGCTGAACTAACTACTCCTCTTCTCCATAGACGCTCTCATCGCTGTATGCAATGTATAGGAAAGAGTCCTCCTCGTGATGTTCCTGCAGAGGGGAACACAATATAAATAAACATGTATACTGGTACAATGTGTAACCTTTAAAAAATCTTATTTTTAATAATTATCTTAAAAAGCAAGTAACAATTTTTTATCTCCAAATTTTACATATTTGTTAAACATACTATTGTAACAGACTAAAAATAAAGATAAAAAAATAATTTTTATCTACAACTTTTAAATATATGTTGCATATACTATTGTAACGAATTAAAAATAAAAATAAAATTTCCATCTCAGTTATTAAAATCATGTGCATGTGTTTCACTTTTAAACAATGTTTTCACAAATATCCATTTTTTTTTTTTTTTTTGCATATTTTGATACTTGACATTTAAGAAACAAATTCCAAAACAAGGTGGTCGAATACGCACTTTGTTATCTGCCTTACAAAAAAAAAAACTAAACCAACCATGTTCTTATTTCTGAGAAAGCCTCAAAGTTAGAAAATAAATTTATTTTACTATTCCAGACAGGAAACAAAGCATGGTAGGCATGGAAAAGAAAATGTATGTAGAGTAGAAAGAGTATGCACCGTCTATTGATCAATACAAAACAGTAAAATTACAGGGGACCATAATTCAAAAAATGTGGTTATTATTGTTTCATTTTGTCCAGTTGTGTTGCAATCTCCTCAACTATTAATTAATGTAATTGTTATAAATAGCACAAATCCTACCCATTTTACCCAACTTCCCCTTTTAGAGTAATCACAAGACAAAGATATATTCCCTGATGTTAAACACAGTAATTGAAATTTTTGTATTGCCTCCAACTCTGTTTTCAAAAAGAAAAGTTTGTGTTTATAAATATAAATATCTTGCCAATAAAGAGAAAAATGTCTAAGTTATTAATTGATGTTAAATATGATAAAATATTTTATTAACAGGTGTTAAATAAGGAAACTTTTCTCATAGAATAAAATATAGATGGTAAGTAATAAATATGCATGGGATAGAAACAAAATAAAAAAACTTGTTTAAAATGTGTTATTTAAAAAATCCTTTTCAAATTACATGTACACATATTTAAAAATAAAATTTGACATTAACTAGAATAATTAATCTTCAAATAACAATCAATATTCCTTCTCAAAATTATTTAAACTAAGTAAATAAACAATTGTTGCTACTCATGTAGACATTCAAATCATATCAAATTTTAATACTTTATTTAGAGATTATTTTTTTAATTTAATGCTTACAGCAGTGATTCTCAACCACTGTGCCGCGGCACTTTTGTGTGCCGCCAAATTCTTAAAGTGTGCCGCCAAATTTTAGAAATGTATATAGTAAAAATTATATTGCTTTTTTTTATTACGAGTAAAGTTTAAATTAAAGAAAAGTACTTATATATATATATATAAATATTGTAACGAAGATTTTTCACTTTCACCGCTTCGTTACATATTTCTGTGTCTCGTTTTTGATCTATTTTTTACCTACAACCCCCTGCAGATGTGTGAGTGTGCGTCTTGTCTGATGTTTGAAAAGCACATCTGTTGAGACTTTGTTTCCTACGAATTCCGCGGCGATTTCAAAGATCACTTCGCCACTTTCGGATTAGATTTCTACGCAAAATTGTTATTGACCATTTGACAACATTAGAGGAGAGAATTATTCATTATTTCCCAAATTTAGATATAAAAAAAAAATTATTGGGTTCGTAATCCATTTGTAATAACAAATACTTCTGTATTTGAATTAACTTTGAATGAAGAGGAAGAACTAATTTCGCTTTCTAATCATCGAGATTCAATTTTAAAATATTCAGAAGAATCAATTAATTCCTTTTGGATTAACATTAAATGTGATTATCCCATGACAGCCAAAAAAGCTTTAAAAATATTATTACATTTTTCTACATCTTATTTGTGTGAATTCGGATTTTCAGTATTAACCAACATAAAAACAAAAAAAAGATTGAGACTGTTAAATTGTCATTTTTACGACCAAATATAAATGAAATTATCAAAAAACATCAAGCTCAAATTTCTCCATTAAAAGTATTCTTATTATTCATTTGTAATTAATCCCTTAATAAACGTACTATTGTTTTTGTAGTACATATATTATTTTATTTTACATTCCAAATTATTATCATATACTATTTTACACAGTGTATTATAGGTAAGTAAACAACTTTTAAACTTATCTTTTTCTTTGTGTGCCGCCAAATTTTGAAATAGTTAAAAGTGTGGCGGGACAAAAAAAAGGTTGAGATTCACTAGTTTACAGTATAATAAAATGTAATTGTTTACTAAATAATGCATAGAATATTACCAGGGTGTCCACAGAAAAGTTATTTTAAAATTCCCTGATATTTCCCTGATTATTCCCTGTAACACCCAATATTTTCCCTGATTATAAGTTATCGACAAAATATATATAAATAATAAACTTTCAAGTAAAACAACATTCAAATTCACCATCATAAAGAAAATTACGATGCATGTACTGTTTATCTTTACACATTTATGACACAAATACCAAATTGCTTCATTTAATGTAGTGTATGTATAGTGTACCTGCACTGTGCATGTGCAATTATACTTTAAAATCACACTTTTTTTTTCATTACAATCTAATCTCAAGAAAAGAGGACTCTAGTATTAAATTTCAGATTTAATAAACTGTTTTCTTAAGTAAAATTTTAAAAATAAAGACAAACCATAAATCATGTCAAAATGGATCAAACACACACATTTAACAAATACTCTATATATTATATTAACTATTTTTGTTTTCTGAATACTTGAAATTGTAATCAAATTTTAAAAATCAATAATTGCTTTAAAATATTTTCGTAAAGTAAAATTTTTATATTTTATAAATTATATATCAATTTGTGTATTTAAAAAAAAACAAAAAAAAAAAAACACCCCTGTCTTCAAATGTAGTTGGATTGGGGGAGTTACACTATTTTCATTGGCTTTTTAGTTTGCATAATTTCGTTGTCCAAATTGTTCAATTTCATTATATGCATTATTTGAAATTTTCTTTTTTGTTTAAGATCAGCTGTAGCCGCTTATTTAAGTACAATACCCAAGCAAAATTTTTACAAAATAAACACATTTTCCCCAGACAATTAATTTTAAACAATTA
Source organism: Linyphia triangularis (assembly GCA_963978545.1). NCBI lineage: Eukaryota > Metazoa > Arthropoda > Arachnida > Araneae > Linyphiidae > Linyphia > Linyphia triangularis. The sequence continues at coordinate 61,484,551 of OZ021729.1, forward strand.
TACATAAAAAAAAATTGCTTTAACTTTAAACTATTACTTACATCTATAGTTAAAATGTGAAATTGTTTTTCAAGTTAAAATAAACAATTTTACATTCAGTAGCAGTTAAAATGACAATTTAAAATAAGGAAACATAAAAAAAACTGGGACGATTTGGATTAATTTCTTGTGCAAAATTAAATTAAATTTCTAATCATTCATCATTAATTCAAACCAAACGGTGAAAACGATCCTCACATACACACTAATAACGTACATAGCGGCTTTCACATCAGTGGAAGTCTAGGCGAATGACACCAAAACGACGTCGTGAATCTCACCAATAACTTCAGTTAAAACGGCTTAAATCTAAGTGAAAATTACAGCTACTTCAACGTAAATATCGGTGATAGCGTCCGCCGTACGGGCGCAAGTCTCGGCAATTATATTAAACCAACAATCGGCAAAAATGCCCGTACCGGTACAGGCAAAATGCCGATTGTTGCCGAGATTCCGTGATTGTCAGACTTGTAAATCCAACAAAATTGTAATGCAGATTTGTATCGATCTCAGTAATGATTCAAAATTTCAATTAAAAGAAAAAGTCGAAATTCGCGTTTTAGTTGAACTGTACTATGTCCGACAGATGCAAACCTCTGCAATAACATCAGTAACAATTATTATTTTCGATTAAGACTCGACGAAAATGAGTATCACACAGCAACGTAATAACGGCGATAACGCTCGCCATAATTACAGGAATAACTGCCATTTCATCAGCGTAACGTTCTGCAAAATGGCTATAACATACCAATGTAAATAATTTCGATAGAGTCTAACATTAGAGAAAAATAAGGTGGGAGGGGATAATAATTCCATCGGTGGTTTGGGGAAGACTGAACGCATGCAGGTTCCATGATTGTCAGGAAATTTTAATCACCGCGGGATCAATGAGAAATGTGTGGGAGGAAAGTTGGTTGTTTTCAGATTATCTGGCGCCGTCAGCAAAACGAGGGCTATAATGAGCCGAAACATTCGTCATTTGACAAGCCAACATACATTTACAAACACCCATGCCATACGCGGGACTCGAACCCGCAACCTCCCGGTCTAGAAGCTAGCACGCTAACCACTATACCGTTTGGTCGGCTGTGGGAGGAAAACTTTGATAGGTGGAAAAATAAGAAAAATTCACGAAAGCGGAAAGATCGGCAGAAGCAATCACATCCCTGCATTAAGGCAACAATAGGCAAAAATGACCATCACACCAACGTAAATATCAACGCTAGCATCCAATATATCGATGGAAATCGCTGAAATAGACGCGATTGTATCGACGTCACAATCTACGAAATTGACAATCACAAGCGTAAATCTCGGCGATATAGACAACTATTGAGGCGCAAACCTTAGAATAGTGATTAATAGGGACTAAAATGAACATCACAAGAACGTTAATCTCGGTGAAAGCTCCCTTCTTAGCAGCGAAAATCTCGGCAATAACAAGCTTAACATCAGAGTAACGTTCGGCGAAACTAACCACCACACACCATCATAAATAACAGCGATAGATGCTGGCAATCAGCAAGAAAAATGATCATTACATTACAAGTTTGGGGAAATCTGAAAGTATGTAGGTTCCTTGATTGTCAGACAAGCAAGTAAACCCAATGAAATTGTAATGCAGTTTTGAATCCGTCTCAGGAATGATGGAAATTTCAACAAAAAAAAAAAAAATGCTGAAATCTAAAAAAGCAGAACTGTACCATGGCTGACAGGTGCAATCTCTGAAATAGCGTCAGGGACACATCACGAAAATGAGCAGCATGCAAGAACGTGTATCTTGCCCTCTATAATCACGAAAATATCGGTCATTTTACAATCGTAACGTTCATAAAAATGACCATCAAATATCAACGTAAATAATGCCGATAGACTACTATAATATAAGAGAAAAATGAGGAAGAAATGTAGTCATTCCATCGGCGATTTGAGGCAAATCTGAAAGCAAGCAGGTTCAGTGATTGTCAGGAAATTTTATTGCGAAAAGTTACGTGGTTGGTCTTGCGGTCCGAATTTTCGACGTTTTTTTTTTTTTTTTTTTTTTAACTTTCTAATTTTTTTTCAAATTGATTTTTGTATTTTTGGTAACAGTGTATCTTTAACTGTCAAAATTAAAAGTTTCATTTTAATTTCGGAAAATTCCTTTAAACTTTTTGACAAAATCCCTGATAATTCCCTGATTTTTCCCGAAATGCCGAATTCCCTGACTTTTCCCGATATTCCCGGTTTTCCCGATCTGTGGACACCCTGATTACTCTTAGAATCATCAATAACGGTGATAAATTGTTCAAAATGATATTTTAAAGGTTTAGTAATAAGTTAAAACACAAAACCTCTATTTTCAAAAAAAATTAAAAAATTAAAAATGCAGCTTATAATTTAAGTTTAATTAATAATTTTGAATAATTATAAAATATAAACATATCTATTAAATTAATACAAAAACTTATTGTTCAAATACAAGATTTGTTTTAAAATAGATTCAAACTTATTCTATCTACGGTATTCATGTAATTTTTCATTTGCAAAAACATCACTCAGTCATGTTATACCAAGAATGAGGATATTTCATTTAGTGAATTATTTTCTTAAAAAATAACAGAAAGAAAACTAGATTCATATTTCTTTATTCCATTTAAAATCAATTTCTTTATTCCATTAAACAACAAGTTAATTTAGGATTTAACAGCTAGGACTTAACATTTTGAGCAAAAAACAAGTTTTGAGGCTTTTCTAAACAATTGCACAACACCACAAGAAGAGAAAATTATCTCAGCATTCGCTGTAGTTGCTTTTGCAGTAAGAATTACTTTAAGTTCCTTCAATACATCAACATTAAACTTTTCTATATTATTTTCTTTTATTCGCCATCATACTATATGGTCAAATTCTGTTAACACGAAACCGCTTATCAAGAAATCCTGTTTAACACGAAGTAAAAGCAGTTTTCCCATACTTAAAATTTAACATTAATTTATTAGTTTTAACACAAAATTCGGTTAAAAGGAACAATTTCAGTGGCCCCATCGACTTTGTGTTAACGGGGTTTGACTGTATAGCGGTTAAATTTTCCATAAATTCCTTTTGAAAAAGATATCTTTGGAATGGAAAACTTTTGATTAAAAGTAGAAGTTATTTGCTACATGTTTGTAAATAATTTGAAAAATCTCATAATAACAGGGCTGCCACTGACTATAGGCCTTGAAAATAGTTGCTTTAGTAGCCTCAAATGTTAAAAATAGTAGTCTCAAACACTGGAAATAGTACCCAATATAGTAGTCTCAGGGCTGCCACTGACTGTAAGTTTTGAAAATAGTTGCTTTAGTAGCCTCAGATGTTAAAAATAGTAGCCAAAATAGTAGTCTCAAACACTGAAAATAGTAGTCTCAGACGTTGAAAATAGTAGACTCACTTTTCATAACGATTGTTTTTTTAAGTCGGTAAAGACCTTCCTCTTGTTTTAAAGGTTTTAAGTTATCATCAAGATCGGAAAAAAACTGTTGATTTACATAAACACGAAAACCCAGAGGCATTCTTCTTTCAATTCAAAATAGTGTCTAATACATAACATCCCATACGGTAAAAGGCATGTGTCTTGAGGGAGGCGCTATCGTATTTGCATAATGCGATGGAAGTTGACAACTCAACCGCACTCCCAGTCAGCCTCTAAGCAAAACTTCACGCAAAAGCGACAGTAAAAATCGATTGGCAAAACAAGATATATATATATTTTTTTAATTTTCAAAGTAAAACAACTTTTTGGCAGAAAAACAAGTTTTATGTTTAAACAATTATACTATATATTGACAATGACAGGCGAATTTAATTAAGACCAGTTTTTAAATTTTTAACAGGATAGCTACAGAATTTGAGAAACAAAATTCCTCAACATTTTCCTAATTTCCAGAAACTTCCCTGATGTGCATCTCTGTCGACGTCATCATTAAAAAAACGAAGAAAATATGACCAGTTTAAAAATATATAAATTTGACTATTTACAATTACATTTACTTATCAAAGTATAATTGCACCAAAATGTAAATTTCTGCTAAAAATCAAAACAAGCATCTTTAGAGCATGAAAAATATGGAAAACATTAATAAAAAAAATACAAAATTCACATAAACCAATTTACAAGCTACACCCATACTTGCTAACTTCAAGGAAAAGAAACAAGCACAATACTTTTCTTTTAATTTAAAAAATAACACAAATAAAACATGTTATTTTCGTTAATATATGTCATAGATTGTATCTTGTTCATAGCATAAATTTAAAACACTGTCCTAAATATTTACTAAACTTGGGCATGCATGAGCATGAAACTTAAATAATCAGCATTTTGCTATTCAGTCACAAATTTCACTAGGTATAATATTTCATAAAAAAATTATGTCTTTTGGATTTTGATGTTGAAGAAGAAAAGCTTGAAATTAACAGCTTCTTATAAAAATTAATTACTCATAAATATATGGAAATAAAAGCAACAAAAATATTATCTTAAACCACTATAATACCGCCGGGATAGATGTCCGCACCCGCACGGGGAATGCGAGAAGGGAAACTCAAAAATTTCCAAATTCCTTGACTAAAGAGTAATTTTACGAAATACCTTGACATTTGCCTGAATTCCCGATTCTGTCGCCACCTTGTTTAAGCTACATTTAAAGTATTATATTGCCTCAAAATTTAAATTATTTTATTATTTATGAATTTAGCTACAACATTGAAATTCTAAGCATCGATTGACCTACACGGAGAAATCGTCACTAATCTCGGACATAACGTCTATATAACATCAATTCTGTCCATACTGATAGAGTTTTCTTCCGGGCGCTCACCACAAATTCATTTTTGTTAAGTAGAGTAAATAAAGCGAAATAATTTGGTATTTCAGAATATAACAATGTATGCTCTTGCGCTTTGCACGGCGAAAGATAAAACATTGGAACAACAGGCAGGCGAAAATGACAGCGGTTGCCGTCAAAAACAACAAATCTCGCGTGAGCGGTAACTATAGTCAAACTCGCAAACTTACCACTGAACCCGCGAATATGAACAACTATTTCGGTAGTTTTTGCTCTCTCCCACTTTAAAAAAAAAAACACCGTTTTGAGAAAAATGTTAGTACCTTAGTGCCGATTTTTTTTCGTGTTACCATCGGACAGTATAAAATTTCTTAAAAAATAGTCGCCTCAGTCCAAAAATAGTTGAAGGTTTTGTTAAAAATAGTCGTTTTAGGCCCTTTTTCATTGAAATAGTCGCCATAGTCGCCTGGCCACTAAAATAGTCGCTTTAGTAGCCAAATTTTTACAACAAAAATTCCAATTTGAAATAATGATTGAAATGAATTTTACTTGAAACAGAAAACATTTAAGAACAGAAGAAAACTCAATGAATGTGGCTATCATTTCAGAAGGAGGCTTAGAAATATTTATAAACAAACCAATCATTGATGTTAGATTAACATGCAGATACTTGAATACCAATGCAACTTGAAAAAAGTAGCCTTGGTGAAAGTTACCAAAGTTTAAAAGGGAGCCAAACTCAGTTAATTCAAAGCCAATATTGGGTGATTATCAGTTTCACTTGGATAAACATTTTTTTTATTGTGGATGTTAGAGAAATGGAGCACTAACAACTGCTCTAAGAATGTACAAACTTTTAGTAGTTAAGAGGCAGAATAAATAATATTTGATTTTAGTTTATACTTGCAGAATATATGTTAACTTTGTTATCACAACGCAAGTATTTTCAAGGTAACAATTATCAACTTCAATTGGCTTTTAACATGTTCATTTTCATTCACTCGTTTAATTCCTATGTCATACATTTATCAAAGCCCTGCACAGACTATAATCCTTTCAAAATATTTCACCAGTTTTCCTTTAATTGACAAAAATTAAATTGTGGAATTTACTGTTGAACAAGGAGAAAAATGACAAGTATTCACAGTTAAAAAAAATAAAAATACAGATTCGACTTAACTAATGAAAACTTTTGAATGTGTAAAAATGAATAAAATTTGCTTAAGAATGATGATGTTTTGTTTTTGCCTTTGCTACAACTAGGCGATGCAAAATGTAGCAGCCTGCCAAGCATACAGCACATCCACAATCACTAAATGGCATTATTGATTATAACATCATAGCAAATTTACTTTCTTCTTCTGTAAAAAAAAAATCACCAAACTTTACCAAAGTAGCTGCATTAATACTCAAATACTACCTATATGCATTCTTAGAAGGTGCAGTAACTGAACCATACTGATATTAATTATTGATATCCGATTGGCTGATAGAAAAAGCATGTTTCTACCAGAAAATCAAAGAGGACAACTTTGCATCTCCTTTCACCACCATGATCGTTGTCCAAATATGTTTGCTATGCTAGATTATCTCTGCTACTTAGTAAACAAAACTATGACAGATACTTAAAATCAAAAGAGGTAGTATTCCATTTTCCATAGCACAAGACTTGCAAAGGACTACACTGAGATAAAAATGACAAGATATGGCATTCTATGTATAATCAGAATACCAAGAGGAGAACGAGTTCCAAAAGGTCTTTAAAGAAGAAACTACCCCGCATTTGTGCCTCAAATGAGAGAAAATCCTGAAACATACAAGTTGTTTGTATATATATCACATTAATTAGTGTAGTAAACTTTAAATGCGTTTTCTGAAAAAAGACATTTTGGTGTTATATGACTTAACGCCAACGGTCATAACTTCATTATAAATTGTCCAATTTACAAAATTCTAATTATGTTTTGTAGACAATAGTTGTGAATATGTTTCCATAAAAAAAATCTAATATATACTGTTATAAACGCATCTTTTATTTATATTTTAATCTTAATTTTTTGGTAAAAACTATGTATTTTTTCAAATTTTTTTATTTAAAAACTTTTAATTAAATAAATATTGAAGCTAAATTCACAATTCTTTATAAAACATGCATCAATATAATATGCAATAAAAATCATACCTCTAAGTTAATTACAAGTTTATTTATGTCTGTTTGAATAACGTCCTAATTAGTCCTTTTAATTGCAATAAGCTAATTAAAAAATTTACAGAAAAAGTTTATATATAAAATTGTATTATTTTTAATTCTGATATACTGCCAAAAATTTGAAATTCTAACATAAAAATTAAAGAAAATCATCACAATTGTATATGTATAGAATAAGAATTGACACTAGACTACTTGTCACATTAACCATTATATCTACTTTTAAAATCTAAGAAATCAGAGTGCAGGGCTGAAAAAAAATCTCAAAATGTTTTCATGACCTGTCAGACATATTAGTCTAATATATGCCCGAATAAAAATTTTACATGCTCAATCATTTCATTCATAATCGTGTATCTAGTACTGACCAGTCAAAAGAGAATTATCGTTAGCAAATGCCGTGACATTGATCTAAACTTACGCTAAAATAAAGTAAGCAAAGACACTGTATTAACATACTATATTACAAATATTTTCACATTACACAGCAAGATCATTGACTTTGCCGTGATCTTTGCTCTGATCTAAACAGAAAATCCTGAACTAGTGGTGATCTGCATGCCTTGTTCCTGTAGTTGCAAATTACCAGTTTTCAATTGCTGATGATGGATCAAAGTTTGCTGGCTGAACTTCATCAAGGGCTATTCGAATTAAATAATTTATAGCGGGCATGTCGGGCAATATAACTTTCGAGCCCTGCCAGAGCGACTACTGAATGCGACATGGGATCTTTCTTAAGTTACTACGTCAAGGGTATTGATCTTTCAAATCGGAAGACATTAATTTAAGGATGCCATGATGAAATGGTACACTAATACAGTAATAGCATTACAGTACATTTCTCAACAAATGACTTGAATCAAACTAATTACCTGGTAGAGTGCTCCCATGGTTGCACTCGTGGGTGGAATGGCATTGTTGACGAAGAAGAAGAGAGCGTCCTCCGGTCTGAGATGGATGCGCTTACGGATCAGGAAGTAGAACTGGCCTACAGTCAGGTCAGAGGGAACAAGGTACTTCTTTTTATCCAAATCTCCAATGCGGGCACGGGGAGCCTTCTCCACAATCACCTACAAACAACAAAAGAGAGCCATTGAGTTAATTTAACAGGGAGAAATTACATAGAAAACAGGATTTAAGAGATCAGATGTAGTTTCAGACAAAAAGATTAGGTAGGACAGGAATATTCATTGAAAAATTTGTGTTTGAAATGTAACCAGGTCTCTTTCAGGAAATTTGTTAAAGTTAATATTTTGATGGATAAAAGCTAGCCTGATAACAAATCTCTTAGTATATGGTTAAGATTGATACTTGCAATTATAATTTTAAAAAAATATTACCAAGTTTTGTGCAGCAAAATTAAGGCTAATTTTGATGATTTTCAAAAACAGTGAAATGATTTTCAAAAACAATCAGTGACATAATAGTTATCACCAACTTGGCTACTTATAAAAGATACAAGTATTTGGGGCTGTAAATCTGAAATCGCCTGCACCCTTCATTGAAAATTAAAGAGAAACAGATTAGCAAATAAAAAAAAAATACTCATTATTTGCTAAGTTATGACATATTTAGCATCGGATTTAATTCCACTCATTCAGTCGATTTTTTAACAGTTTCAGCCATTTTTATCCCAGCAGAACAGCATAATCTACAAGCATTTCTTTGCATTGTATTAAAAATTCAGAATCAAAAAATAGTTTGAAGAAATTTATAAGGCATTCATATGAGAACATAATTTAGCAATTGTATAAATATGTATATTTTCCACACTGATACAGTCAATTCGCGATAACTCGAAGTCTCATAAGTCGAATATCCGTTTATCTCGAAGTTTTCATTAGGTCCCAAGGCAATTTAATGTAATAGAAAATACTTCCGAGTAACTTCCGATAACTTGAACTTCGGATAACTCGAAGAATTTGACCAGTCCCTTGAATTTCGAGTTATCACGAGTTGACTGTATTTCATAACTTTTGCACACAAAAAAAGCATATTAAAAAGGTACACAAAATAAGTATGTTTTAAAGGCGACTGAAATAAATAAACTTTCGACTCGGGTAAAACTTCTTTTCTTACACTTCTCAGAAACATTTAGCTGATAGAAACATAAAAACTGATTGTTAGATTTTAAATGAAAATAAGTTTAAAACTAAATAAATGTCATAAAAAAAGAGCATAAAATATTGGCACCTTTTTTCTGGCTACAAATAACACCCATTTCAAAACATAGTACCAAGTTAAAACAAAGAAATTTTGAAAAAGTTTAAAATATCAAATTATTGAGAATAGTCATCACAATACAGTAGATCATCAATTATTTGAAACAATTGGGGGGGCTGGACATATTTCAGTTCCAACTTAATTCAAATCATTGAAACTGTTTTTCCATTTCCATGGAGCACTCAGTTAAGGAATTTTCACTTATTTGTAAACGCAGTACTCGCACATTCAACATATACTGATAAACAACTACAGCTTAATGCCACATCTACCCAATTCCAAACTCATTAAAGTAAGGAATGAAGACATTTTCTACAATGGGATAGAGCAGCGGTTCCCAACCCGTGGACCGCGAGTAGTGTGGTACTGAGCAGTGGACGCTGGTCGTAAATCTAAACCAAGGTAATAATAGGAGTTTCAGGAGTAGAGATAGGAACAATCAAGTTGAAGGTGTAACGAGTGAATAACGCATGCTAAAATTATCCAGTTTTAATCCATTTATTGACACTCTCATGAGGGAAAAACAACTAGAAAAATGTCTGTCTGTGGTCAGCATAACTCCCGAACAAATTGACCTACAATATTCAAATTTGGTGGGCGGGTTGGTGGTGGCCATGGGAGCTACCATTAAGGTTTTCGTCAAATTCGTGCATGTACAAAAGGTAGCTGTCATTGAAAAAATCATGTCTTTCAATAATTGCTAAAAAACAGCTCAAACAATTTTGATCCAAATCGCAGTGGAAATGCCTCATAAGGTATTCTAAACATCCCCACTTCCGAAATTTCCGTAAAAATGATTTAACGACAAAAAAAATTTAAAAACGAATGCCTTCAACACAGAGTTCTCTTTGCTTGAATATAGTTCATCAACGATCGTTTTTTCTCCTCTCTTCAGTTTCACTTAATAAGAAAGGATAATGTAAGAATTATTGAAAAGTATTTTGCCAAAAACACAATTTTGGCGAAGTTTTTTATTTAAAGACCAATCAAGAATTATCGCAAAAAATATCGCCAAACTGGCCATTTTTTCTAAGTGAATGATGAAAATATAAAAACAGTATATGGCACAAATTGTTATCAGTATTATAGTGTAATTGAAAGCTGCGCAATGTTCCAAAAATTCCTTTCTTTATAAAAAAAAATATTGTTTAATCCTTATTGAACAGTATGTTTCATTAATACATAATTACTGAACATAATTTATTAGCTAGTGGGCCACAAAGCTTTTTTTTTTTTTACAAAGTAGGTGACCTGCACAACTAAAAAGGTTGGAAACTGTTCGGATAGAGCAAATACAACTAACACCCTCTCGAGTTTTGTGTTTAATATCAAATTACAACAGGGAGTGTTAAAATATTTGATTTTTTTATAACTGATCATTAACTAAAAGAGATTGTACCAAGAAAAAATAAGAAACAAAGAAATAGTGATACTAAATACAAAACTGTATAGATTTTGTAGAGCAAAAAAAACTTTTAAATAATGATTCTTGTTGTATTCAGTGGACCATTGACAAACTTTTTGTTGGCGGCAAAAAGTTAAAACCACCTGGCCTCCTCAGAGATCCGATTTGAGCCTTCTTATGGAATGCCTCCGTAGCGCTGTGGACCGGGTGTCAATATGGACTAACCGTTTTGATGAACTAAGGTATACTGCTTGGCAAACTTTTGTCTTGTTGATGGATAATACACAAGTACCCAAATAAGTACATTAAAGTAGGTCTAAAGCTTTAAAAAAGTCACAAATTAAGAATTTGCAGTTTCGGTTGAACAGTATTCAGATAATCGATGCTCTACTGTAGGTACAAAATTTTTAATTATTGAGCTTGTACAGTGCTAAGCAAAAAAAATCTGAATGAGGATAATATCTTGTATTCTAATTGATGAATAAATTAGGGTTGTGGAACTTTGCACAACTTTCAATTGCACTTAATACTAACCATTACATTTATTTTTAGTATGGGTTGGTGTATATTGCCGTTTTTATTTTGTATATTTTTTTTTAAAAGAGGATAGTTTTGCGATATTATTGCAATAGTTATAACATTAACAAAAAAAAAAAAACAGTCAAAAGGACTAAATTGGCAATTTCTTTTCGATAAATATTCCATTATTGCTTCTTGAAAGTGAAACAACTGAAGAAAGATAACTTGCATTGATTTCTTTTACATTCTTTAAATTTTTTTTATTTTTTGTGCCATTATTGCATTTTTATGGGAATTTCAGAGGTGGGACTGTTTATAACACAGCAGCATGATGACAGCAATTTTGATCAAAATCGTTAGATGTTTTTTGGCAATTGCTGAAAACATTATTTTGACCAAAACCTTAATGACAGGTCCCATAGCCACATATAACTTGTGTCAATCAGTTTAAGAGAAATGCAAAAAAATAGAAATTTAATGTTATGTTTTCATTGTTCTATAAGGTATTGAATAATTTCATATAGGTTAATCAAAAGTAAAAAAGAAAAGCTGTAATTCACAGAAGGTTTTGAATAATTGCAGTATATAGTTTATTATGACGGGTCATCTACATATTAAAACTAAACCGAACTTTAAAAAGTTCAATAAAAATCCTAGAAAAATGTGACCTGATGTCCACATTTATTATGGCCGAAAGTTCATTACTCTTATGACTAAAGTTTAATAAAAGTTTTAAATACAATGTACATTGTATATCTTCAGAAAAAACTTCGAACATTGAAGATATTAGAATTGTGTGCTCCGAACTTTGACTCGGAAAGGCGCCAAGCGGAGAAATATGAAACAAAGCACATGGTCGGCAATTTAGCGTCTTAGACACACGCAGAATCAGGGTTACCAATTTGGCGAGTTATTCCGAAAGTTGGCATGGTTGCGACAGTACGTAATTACCAAAGTCGGTAATGGAAATAATCCAAGGGAATAAAAAAATAATCATCATTTCCTTCTCTTCTGTAAAAATATAGCCTTACTTTGCAAACATGATCGACGATGATACACAATTACACCAAATGCATCTATAGTAACACCTAACATAAAATGTGTATTAGAAACTTACTTTGTATTTAAACTTATCAAATTATCATAAGTTTGAATATAAAATGAATACAAATTAAATAAAAAAAATTAAGCTTATCAAATTTTTAATTCTTCAGTGAATGGTAATAAAGGCTTTGATGCTCTAGAATTACAATTGTACAGTGTCTATATATTTGACATAATTGTTTACACAGTAAAGCAGGGTAACACTTCCCAGTTGAAAACTCTACCATAAAACATACTTCAAAAATATATATAGATAAGTTTAAAATTATTGCCCTTTATTTGACCTAGAAATAATTTTCTTTCTTCCACAGTATTTTTTTTTTCAGTAAAAGTAATATAAACAAACTCAAAAATGCATTTTATATCCAGAATTAAACTGTTACTTTTTTAGTAATATTGTGGCTTTTGTGATTCATAAATCTTAATTTTCCAAATTAAATTGCCCTCGAAAGGTATACAAATAACTTTCTAAAAATAATTCATTCCCAAGATCTCACTGCAGGGAAAAACTCGACTTTCCCTAGTGACGTAACAGTAAACAAAAAAAAACAGCTGTCAAAAGTATTTTCCTGGCAAACAAAGACTTCACATTTTAGAATCTTCTAAAAAGATAAATCGTTTAATTTCAATCATTATTGAAGCTTTATATCATCAAATTCATCTGCACAGACCAGGAAAAATAGAGAAAAAAATTAAAAAGCAATAAAATTCAATAGCTTATTAAACACTTAGAATTTCATTACTTCGAGAACTTTCGACAGATTACTTTCAAAACGCTTCATACTTACACACAAAAGGAATTTTCAGATTTAAAATATAAATAAATGTGATTCAAAATGTCAACAAAAACATTTCCTGTTCACCATTGAAGTAAGGACAAAACAAAGAAAAAATATACAGAGACAACGATTTTACAACCAATATCAATATGCGATTAGTTGTATTAATAACATACAGAAGCACACAAATGTTAAACAGAAATAATTAATAATTTTAAAAATGAAACTTACAGGTACTCTATCAGGGTATTTCCTACGTATCTTCTCACCTTCAGCCCTCCTTTTTTCGAAAGGATGTTCTTCTTTGTACAAAAATTTCATGATAGCTACCATGCGTTAAAACAAAATTTCGGGAAAGTTAATGCTCTGGCGAGACACAATGATAAGAAATATTGCTGAATAATAACAAAATTGCACAGGAATTTATAATACGAAATCTTCACCTTGTTTGTTTGTGGTAGAACGAACACAAGACCACTTCACCTAGTGCAAATGGGCAGAAAAAGAGTTCCAAATGAATCTCACGTTACAATCAATTTTAGTGCAACAAAATTCATTCGATAAATATTTTAACAAAATATTTCTATCTATACTTACAACAAAATAGCTGCAATCTGCGTAGGTGTAAACAGAAATTTAGATAATGACTTGCGTAAACCAGCGGAAACTTACAAAACCTGATTGCGCGTCATTCATTCTCATGTGATCACAGGATCACACACAGGAGCGCAATGGCTGTTGGGCCACTGTCATTGAAGTGACACCTAATCTGTTATTGTTGATTTATAATATTTAAAATAACACTACCAGGAAAATAACTCAAATTGTGACTTAAGTGAAAAGTTTTTTTTGTTTTTTTTATTGATTTATTTCCGAAAACAATGCGGCATGGACCTTGTGCGCAGTATTATTAGAAATAAGTGGCATCGAATGGCAACACTGCAAATGTACTTGTGACTAATCATAAAACATCTTTAAAAAAAATTGGAATTTTTAAATATTATTGACCAATCACAATGCGTGTTTTATTTACAATGGTACAAAAGAATTGACTATGACGACATATGCATAATTTCATTACCTATCTTCAAGCCAATGAAAGCAAAAAATATAATATACTGAAGTGAAATCAACTTAGTTTCAGAATTTCAGCCAGTGATTTTAGTTTTGATTCACAAAAGCTATCCTCTAGTCTGTTTTCATTTAGATTAGATCTACAAAAATGCACCAATTAAATTTGTATTTATCGGATCCAGTAAAATGATATTATTATAATGAAGAGTTTGCTTTCCAGTGGCGTAACCAGCGGGACCCACTGCAAAAAAAACTCGCCATTCTTTATCTTTCCATATCAAGAATTGGTATTTAAACGAAGAGTTAAATGTTAATGTTTGTTTGTAATATAGCTTCAATGAAAAAACAATTCGGGGGAATGTTTCAAAATATGGTCGTCTCTGGTTTTCAACAAACGTCACTAATAATAATAAATTAGCACTTTTAAGGCGTCGAACGGAAGAACGGATCACCTCACAATTTGATTTTTGCTGTTTCTACCCTGTTTTTATCAAAATGAACCAAACGTTTTTTATTTAATGGCCAACTGATAAACAACATTTAATCCGTTCTAACGTGATGATTTTGTAGAAAGAACAAAAATCAAATTGTTGAATGGTCCGGTCTGGCGCTCAACGCTTCCTATAGTTCATCGTACATTAGAGACTTTTTTTTTTTCTTTAAAGATATTTGAAATTCCAACCTCTTCATTTTGAAATAAACTGCGTATTTCTTTCATCTAATAAAACACATCCGTTGCCGAAAAATAGCTTTGTTTATAATTACAGATATCAGTAGAGGATTTGAAGGAATTGCAATTTATAGGATGTTTCATAGACTCAATCAATTTCCAATAGCAATACATTATTTTTTATAACAAAATGCAAAAAAATTAAACTTTTTTTAATCCTTTCGAATCAAAAATCGTGGCAAAAGTAGCACTTTTCACGAGGAGTGAGGGAAAGTAAATTTTTTACACTAGTGTGAAAAAGTACTTTCTCGTACTTGGCATTGAAATGAGATATTTTCAGAAGTAATTTATTGACTCCAGTTGCCAATATTAATAAATATATGAATTAAAAATATTTTCTGCCCATTATTATAAAAAATATTGTATGCACACTTTTTCAAACTCAGTAAATTATTAAGCGTTTTACCTCGTTTGAAAAAGTATTACTTTCCCCACTAGTTGCATAAATAACTATTTTATAATAATAAAAATAATAAGATAAAATAAAGATAATAAGAAATAAAGCTTTTTTTATCAGAAATCGTGGCGAAAGTAACAATTTAACGGCAGACTTCGTGAACGATTTTTATATAGTTTTGGTATAGAAATGATATATTTTTAAAAGAGATTCATTGACAGTAGTTGTCAACATTAATTTATACATGTATTTTAATTTATATATATGCCATGACACCTACCTTCTCGAATTTGTTGTGAACCCTTTCCTTATGATTATTAAGAAAATTCTTAAATATTTTTTTTTATATTCCTTAGTTGAAATTTCACAGCACTTTAAAAATTTACGATTTTGTCGAACTTGGGATTCCGGAAATTTTCGAAAAAAAGAGGCGCGCATCAGAGAAATAGTTTTTCTCACTAACCACTGATTATATATCTTTATGACATTTTTTTTTTTTTTTTTTTTTTTTTTTTTTTGCACTTCAATAAAACTATGCAAAATTCAGAAAAACTAGGGGTGTTGGCTCATCGCACAACTTTCAATTACATTACTGACGTGGATTTGTGTCATTTATCGTTCTTATATTTTCATTATTTGCTTAGAAAAACTGGACAGTTTGGCGATATTTTTTGCGATAATTCTTATATGGTTCTACTAAAAAAAAAAAAAAAAAACTTTGTAATGGTGTTTCTGGCGCTATACTTTTTAATAATTCTTATATTATCCTTTCTTATAAGTGAAACTGAAGAGAGGAGGAAAAACGATCGTTGATGAGCTATGTTCATGGTTGGTTGTTTTCAGATTATCTGGCGCCATCAGCAACACGAGGGCTATAATGCGCCGAAACATTCGTCATTAGACAAGCCAACATACATTTACAAACACCCATGCCTTACACGGGACTCGAACCCGCAACATCTCAGTCTAGAAGCTAGCACGCTAACCACTATACCGTTTGGTCGGCAAAGAGCTATGTTCATGCAAACAGAACTCTGTGTTTTAGGCATTCGTTTTTCAACTGATGCGCATGCGCGATTTTGACGAAAACCTTAACGGTAGGTCCCATGACCACCACCAACCCACCAAATTTGAACATCGTAGTTCAATTTGTTTGGGAATTATGCTGACCACGTACACACATACTCACAGACATTTTTTCTAGATCACTTTTTTGAAATCAGGATGTTCCAAAACGTGGAGAATTGCAAAAAAATCTAAATTTTTTTTTTACCGAATCCTATTCTTTCATTACCCTATGTTTACATATGGGTAATTGAAAGTGAAAATATATAGTGTTGATCCAAGTAATTATAAAATATCACAAAAAATCATGAAATATTTCCTACTCGATTCTTTTTTCTAAAAAATTTATTTTATGTCATGCAAAAAAGTCGCATGTGGATGTTTCAGGAATAATTTTTTTATGCATGAAAATTATTGCAAGAATAAAATTTATATGTTTTGGGCTTGTTATTGTAAAAAATTTCACTTTTATCAATATTTCTGGAAAGAAACGTGTTTTCTTACATTTAAATTTGAAACATGCGAATATTACTAAATCTAAAAATGTGATTATGAACATATGTGCTACAGTCATGCAGAATAAAAAGAATTTAATTTCCCATCCTTATATTTAAAATTTACAAATTTGTCTTAGTACATTTCATTTTTGTGAATCTAAATATCAATCATGAAGATCTATTCAAAAGTAAATTTGACCCGTACAAAAATATTAAAACATTAACATTATTGGAGAAATTTTATTTATTGAATAGTTAAATGTAATAGCATTATTAACTTCTGATTAAAATTTTGTATTTCTGTCAATATTTTAGAAAAAATTTCGTTTTCTGAAATCTAAAATTTCTGCTTGTTCCTGTGGTCCTTGAAATCCTAAGAGATTTTTTAATTCCTTATTGTGCACCATGAATTAATGGTTACTGCAAGAACTTTTTAAGCCTAATAATTAAATTCAAAATTTAATGTTTGATTTTTTTTTTTAGTGAATGATGATTTTGTATGCTATAAACTTTGTTAATAGTTTAACGAAGACAAAATCTTGCTATCTAAACTGTATCAAGTGTATATTGATGAATAATGAATTTTTACTTGATTACATTACGCTAACATAGTATAATTACTTGAAATTTCTAGCTTAAGGGATATCTTCAATTTTACTTGTTAAACTTGCTAAACGTTTGTCAGTGGATCGGGTATCCAAATCAGTACGCGACCCTCTAAATGTCCCGGGTAACATTTGAGTAGGGGATAGAATTTTTTGCTTTCAAGGCGAGTTAAAAGAAGGTTGTTGACTCCAAAACTAAAACCTTATTGCGTTTACTTGAGTCATTTGTTGAGCATTAAAAAAATCCGAAGTGAAATTCAAAACACTCACTGAGATAGTTGATGAATGCCAAGTGGAATTACAAAGAGTTTCGTAGATTGTTGAAGCCTATTCGCTATTAAATTGACTACACATAGGTTTTATCTACGAAATGAAATATCGTAAATGTAGTGCAGGTGAGGTAACTGCAAATTAACTGATACTTTACTGGGCAGTAAAGTAATAGTAATAAATTCTTTTTGACTTGTGTTTTATTTCTCTGCTCTGAAGAAATTCAAATGTCTTTAAAATTAAACTTTCATGGTTGAAGAAAATATTTTTCGAGGTTCCAGCTTCAACATGGGTTCTAGAAGGCTGAGTCAAGAACTCTATTTCTCCTTCACTTTTCTTAATTCCTTTTTTACGACTGCATGTTAGATTATGACATTCCTTTGCAGTTAACTCTCCTACACTACATTTGAGATATTCAACGTCAGTTACTTACACCACCGATTCGATTTCGAGAGAACTGTGCAGCAAAAAATTTTTGCTAGAAAAGAAATCTCAGATATGATCGTTATCTTACTCACACTGGCCTCACGAATGTTATTAATGTCATTATAGCAGAATTTGGCCCAATGAGCAACCTTTAAATGCACTGCTTTGTTCATCATACAAAATTAAAGCTTTATAAATTAGATGTATGCAGATGAACAATTAATAATTCAAGGATCTCAAGAACCGCTTGTTTACTCATGCAGAAGAAATTTATCATTAGTGTGAAGTGTGTAAGAAAATATTTATGATAAAAAAAAAGTATCGTGAACTCATCGTCACTTGCAAATTGAAAGGTGTCCCCCCCCCCCCCCCGTGTACGATCTATAAAAATTTCTGAATGATGCACGATGGGGTACCTAAACAAGTAGTTGTATGTAGTTTTTAACTATGAGAGAAACATTTCATTGGGAAAGTCTTAAGCCTCTCACAGAATGATATAGTAATATCAGATTTACAGTTAGAAATACGCTTAAGTCCTGGAACTGGCAGGAAAAAGTTGATATTCTGAAGTATGACTGGGAGAACGTCATTGGTGCAATTGAAGAACTAAATATGATTTCAAAAAGAGGGTTTTTCCATATAAGGAATTGGTTGGTTGGTTGGTTGGTTGGTTGGTTGGTTGGTTGGTTGGTTGGTTGGTTGGTTGGTTGGTTGGTTGGTTGGTTGGTTGGTTGGTTGGTTGGTTGGTAAATGTAATCTTATTTAAGTAATTTGACCTAAGATCGAGTTCTACCACTGCGAACAAAACCATCAATTTCGTATTATCAACTCAAAAAACTTAATAGAAAACCAATGCGCCTACCTCTCAAGTTTCAGATCGATTGAATGACGGTAAGTAGGTGAAAAGAAGCGTCTTTTTAGTGACAACCCTCAAAACTTGACAGAATGCATTCTCGTCGACAGTGAATCTGTCAAATTTTAGCTCGATTGGATGACGAAAAATGGGGTAATTAGTAAAAGGAAACGGTAATGGAAGCGTATATAAAAGCGAGTTTTTAGTGGCATTCTCCAAAACTTGATAAATTACCTTATCATCGACAATGAATTCATCCGTCAAAGTTTCAGCTCGATTGGTTAACCCTTTGCACTCGATGCCTTTTTCGAGCGGAGGGACCAGCAACTCGAGACATTTTAGGTTCGGTTGGCGTTTATGGATTTCCTTCATAGAAACTAAACACAGTCATTGGCCTTGCATCAAATTTCCGCATCAAACCTAGTGGTCCTCTCGTGTTTCGGCGTCCAATCGTGTGGAGCCGGAGAGGCGTCGCTCGAGTGCAAAGGGTTAATTAGCCCTCAGCAGAATTGAGATAAAACAAAATCGAAGTTACGAAGAAGGATTTATAAAGGGGAATGGGTTGTTATCAGATGCAGTGTTCAAATGCTTTTTGAAGCGCCTTCTGTTTTTGCTTCTGATTGTATCATTCTCAAAGTGACTTCAGCTTCACAAATACTCAAATTTAATTTTACGGTATTTATGGTCAGTTCTTTCCAGAAAATACAAACTCTAGAAATATAGTAGAATTATAGCTAAGATGTGATTGGCACTTGAGTGCATATACCTCTTGAAAACAACCTCGCAAAATAAGTTATATTTTTTAATTAACTACACAGCAAATGGAAATGTCTTAAAATAAGACACAAAATTGTCTTAAACAAGTGGCACTGTTTTAAGATCTAAAATGGTGTCTTAATCTTTAAGACACTTGAAGTGTCTTAAAATGGGGTATTTTCAGACGTTTAGACTGTCTGAATTGGGGATATTTTCAGACAGTTGATGTGTCTGAAAGGGTTGTTTATGTTACCTTTCAGATGTTGGGAAGCTAAAAATACATTTATTTAAATTAAAATGCAATAAATGAGCTTGTGTTAAATTACAAATTTTTATTAAAATAAAAGTCAAAATAACTTTTTGTTGACTATGTTTCACTTTCCTGGTAAATTTAAGCATGGGATTGCAAAACTGCAACACAACTGTTAATAATAGGCACACAACTATTAATATATCCAAGCAAGGGATTTGGGACTTAATGTAAATATATGTATTGGGATAAAATGGACATTGTATTGTGGCTGAATCTTAAATAGAAAAGGTTTGACTTCCAAGATTGTATCACAGTTTTAAGTTGCTTTTTACAAGTCAATTTTAACATCAAATAACAAGCGTGATGTAAACACTTGTATAGTAGTTGCATTGGCAAGTCTAAGATACATTATGTGGCAACATAAACTTATTTGAATGATGAATCAAGCAGTAATAATCTAATTATTCTCCATCTGGGAATTTAACTTGTTTATAACATTTCCCTATAATAACACTACATAATAAACACTACAATGCTTCAATTATTGTCGAATAGTTGAAGCAGATATAGGACTTTAAAAAAAAAAACTTTAAAAGATGCATAAAAGATAAACAATTAAAACAAGAAGGCATAGAAGTATCTGTAAGGAGACATTTCAGAATATGGAGGTAGAGTATATTAAATTTGAAAAGTATGCAAGTTGTGCAAAAAATTTTGCGTTTCTGAAAACGTCAGTTTCCCAAATTTTTGTATGCTTGTAAAAAAAATATGCCAGATATACAGTTGAAATTTGTTATTATGATTAAATAACATATTAAGTGCATACTAAAACTAAAATAATATTAAAATTCCAGTAATTTGGGGATGGGACCTTTTTACAACAATTTTCCCTATCGCTGCGACTTTTCGTTAATCGTTGAGAAGCTAAAGAAGAGAGGGCATTTAAAAAACCTAAAAAAATGTAAGAAAAGGGGGAGGGGGGAATTAAAAAAGGAATTTGAAATATCTGTAAAGATGGCTGCTTCAAAATACAGAGTTGAAGCACATTAAACTTGGAAAACATGCAAGTTATTAAAACTTTTATAGTTCTTTCACGTTTTCTCAAAACGTTGATTTTCCAACTTTTGGTATGCTCATATAAAAGACTATGCAAGATATAGAATTGAAATTTTTTATGGCAATTATATAACATCTGAAGTACATATTAAACAAAAATATTATTCAAATCTATACAATTTAGTTTTTAATTATTATTACTTAAAAAATTGCAAATTTTCATACGCTCAACAAATTACCACATAAAAAAACTTTCTATTATTATTTTGAGAAAGCTGATATTTAATGTAGTATATAGACATTTCTAAGAAATAAAAAGCAAAAAAACTTTTTATTAGTTTTAAGAAGATTCCTCTACGAATGTAACCAAATTCAACTCATTGCAAATTTTTTTTTTAATCGAGTTTTGAATAAGTGATTATTAATAAATTATTAGCCTATTATTATAAACTTTTTTCTAAAATATAATTTAAAAAAGGTTTGAACAACATATGTAAAAAAAATTTCTTCATTTTGACCAATATTCAATTTCTTTCAAATGCGTTGATTTTTCTGATTTTAATGCTGTCATCGAGTACCCAGTCCTCATAATATGCAGGTCATATCATAAATATCCTCAGATGTAATAATATGGAACATATAAGATCATTCATAAAATAAAATTCAAGGACACAATAAATTTTATCCAAATTACATCAAATCATGCTAAATATATTTTCAAAATCATTAGTACCTGTAATATGCAACAAAACCAACAAAAATGTAATTGAATGTTAAAAACAGAAAATTTAGAATTCTGTGAGGGTGATTTAGAAATCGATCAATTAAAATTTACTGTAATAAAAGCACTGAAAATAAGATAAATAATATTACATAAACCAACTTTTTCACTAGGAATGAAGCCGTTGTGGGGACCGTTGTGCATATCAAAATAATCATTTCTGAGTTTGAGCAATTGATTGTCAAGTCACTTAAATACTATTCTACTTGTTCATGTATATATTATTGTGAACAAATGCTTTTTAATGCTGATCAAAACATTTGACTACTTCAAGCACATAATTATTTCAAGTTTGAATACTGTTATCATTAATATCCCTCGGCGTTCAAGTTATGTTTTTTGTGACATAGTACTTACTCTCATATCATGCAATCAAAGAGTACTGCTCCAACAGCTTGGCAACGATGCTCAGTTTGGATATGTTGCTAAGTGCTATTGAGTATGAAGTAACAGTATTAAAGGGCAATTAGAACATAGTGTATACCGTTCGTCCATGATTCAGCAGTGGCAGCAGTTCTAGAAGAGGCAAGCGATACCAACACTTCTGATCACACTTTTATTGCATCAGATTAATGAGGAATATTTTTCCTATAACCCCCAATTGAATATTAAAAAAAACAAAAAAACACTCAAGACACATTTGGGTACGTGAGAAAACTCTGGCAACAATATTTGATACTTTTCCGTTAGACGGGTACCAAAAACCGTTAAGTCGGAAAGTTGGCGTAGTTATCGCCAAGCTGAAATGTTTACGCGAAAATAATATTTTGATCTAGTGAAATTTTATTTTTATTCATTAGTTTGGGAGACTGCCAAACCAAACCTTATCATAGATTGGAAGTTATTAGTTTGAATAAGTTATCGCTGCAAATTGGCTATTTTTATCTGGTACCCGTCAAATGGAAGAATTCAAATGATGTTGTAATCATTGATCAGGAATAGGTTAATATTGGCCTATAACTCATGATCTACAGAACCAATTTGGACAAAGTTTGCTTTAATAGATAGAATTTTTGCTGAGAATACACTTTAAATACAAAAAAAAACCGCAATTACATATGAAAATGAATGTCGTATTGCTGTCTATGCTGGAGCGAATGTGCGCCAACGGGATTCGAACCCAGGACTCCTAGGTCAGTAAATAGGCATGCTTACCGCTAGGCAAAAAGAACCACTAGTGCCTAGTTGTTGTATCTGTCATTTGTACACGAGACCACCACATAGACACGTCGCAGTGAGTCGCGAAGGGGTCGAACGATTGAGTTGCTTGAGTGCGAGTTGAGTTTGTTACATGAGAGTTGAGTGGTTGTGTGAGAGAAAAAGTTGCTTGCTGAGTTGGTAGTGTGGAGGTCGTGCAGTAAATTTTTCTGAAGGCGCCGATAGATGACAGCATGATTCAGTTGTTCGGTACCCACTACTTTGGAGCGAATGTGAGCTAACTCGATAGGTTGCGATCTGGGAGATGAGTTCCTCTATTTTGGGAAGCGGATAGGCATCCAACATAGTAAATCTATTAATTGTCTGGGAGTAGTCTATGACCATTCGAGATTTTTTATTATCTCCTTTGATGACAAATGCTTGGGCTCTCCATGGGGAATTGCTTTGTTCGATGACTCCTTCATTGATGAGTCTGTCCACTTCTTTAGCAATAAATTCACGATCCTCTGAGGGAAGACGTCTTGATTTTGTTTGAATGGGTCTACAGTCAGGCGTAAGATTTGAGAACAAGGAGACTGGTGGGACATCAGCCTTGGTCAAAGCACAGATTTCTAAGGGAGGCCTAACACAAAATGTGCAAAAGCTACATTTCCAGAACCACGAGAATTTTTAGCTTTACATACCCGCTGAAAATGTCCTTTCTTGCCGCACTTGTTACAAACTACATTTTTGGCTGGGCAAGCGCTTCGAGGGTGACGATCATAGCCACAGAAGAAACATGAACCAGAGCGGGAGACAGCAGCAACTTGCTCTTCCTCGAGTATTTGATCAGACTCGGCAGTTTCCACTGCAGCAGAAGTCATCGGCTGAGGTACAGTGAGGTATGATGCAGAATGAGATTCCGCCAATTCGAGGGCATGAGCTTGGTCGACAGCCATTTCTAAGGTAACAGAAGAGTTTTCAAGTAAACGTTCGCGGATACGGGAGCTCTTTAATCCCCTTATAAATGTATCACGAATGTATTCGTTTTTATAGAGTTCAGCAGTAACAGCTTTGAATTCACAGTTCTTGCTTAGATGTTTGAGGGCCTAAACGTATTCACTCACCATCTCGTTTGTTTGTTGACATCGGGATGCTAAGCAATGCCGCGAGAGGTTCAAATGTGCTACATGTTTTGTTTACGTTTCTCAACTGGCGAGACTGTTGCCAGGTTCGATACATGGAAAATCACAACAACAACTTTGGATTTCTGTGAAAAACAACACTTTTTTTGGGATCCTTCAAAATTTAAAGGTATTCCTTTTAGTTGGTAAATGAACTTGAATGATATAATTGCTACGGCCCATGGTCGTACTGTCTGAAAGAGAGAAGCGTCTGAATTTTGGAAATGTCTGAATTTGGTTCGAAGTGTCTTATTTTCAGTCACTTGTTGTGACTGAAAGCAATTTAAGACCCGTGTAATGTCTGAAATTCGAAGAAGTAAACCACCTTTGTGCAAAATAAGTCACCTAATGTGTCTGAAATGAATTTTTCAGACATTTTGTGTCTAAATTTAAGACACCAGCATTTACAGTGTACCATAAGTGACACAACTCAAAAATTTTGGTTTAAAGTGTGTACACAATCACAGAGTAGGGGGAACTAGGGATACTTGACCCAATTTTTAGTTTTGGGTGTTTAGTTTTCATTTTACATTTCTTATGGGTGTGTAAATGCTGTCTATTTATACTTCATTAAGTACTACACAATATTTATGAATATCTTTCTGAAGTATTTATTATAAAGGTGGTAAAATATGAAATACTAGCTAAATACCCGTGCTTCACTACGAAATTTTAACATGTGCAATATTTTAGCTGGCTGTGAGGCCTCGCGTAACGGAAATTTGTCATTCGTGTATAGGTCCCAGTTTTTGGTGCTTCACTCGCAGGAAGGTTCATCGCTACGCAAAATCGAGCACGCTTCGTTCGCTGAAAAGCTCATTGACATATAAACACAGGCTTACTTCACTCGTTGAAAGGTTAATTGCTATGCAAGTATAGGCTCGCTTCGCTCGCTGAAAGGTTCATTGCTGCGTAAGCATAAGCTCGCTTCACTCACTAAAATCTAATTGCTACGTAAAGCCTTAATAATGGAAGCCTCTCCCTTGAGAAGAAAGAAAAATTCCACGTTAATACAATAATACAACACCCCTTTAAGATTATTTCAACACGTGTTTGTGGAAAGCAAAATTAGAGGCTAAAACTACTTTTGTTGAAACTTTCAGAGATTAGAGAACCTATTCGAAGTCGCTTTTTGTGAAAAAATTAATTGCAAAAAAAAATTTTAACATTCTTTTTGTCAGTCCAATTAGAAGGACAAAACTACTTGTATTGAAAATTTCAGAAATGTAGCCCAGTTACAAATCGTTTCGTAAAATATTTGTTAATTAAATAAAAAAAAAAAATTACAAAAAATTTTAAATTCTGTTTTTCAAAAATCCAATTAGAAGGCCACAACTATTTATGTTGAAAATTTCAAAGCTGTAGCCCTATTTGAAATCGTTTTGTAATACATATATTAATTAAAATATTAATTAATAACGAACTAAACAAAAATTTAAAATTCTGTTTTTCTAAAGTCGAATTAGAAAGCCAAAACTACTTATGTTGAAAATTTTAGAGCTGTAGCCCTATCAGTAGTCGTTTTGTAAAATGTTTATTAATTATTTAAAAAAAAAATGTAAAAGAATAAAATAAAAAATTTAAATTCAGTTTTTTAAAAGTCCACTTAAAAGGCCAAATCTACTTATTTTGAAAATTTCAGAGCTGTAGCCCTATTAGATATCGTTTTGTAACATATATTTATTAATTAATTAAAAAAGAACTAATTGAAATTTTAAAATTCTGCTTTTGATGTGTATAATTAGAAGGCCAAAACTACTTATGCTGAAAATTTCAGAGCTTTACTCTAATTTTAAGTAGGTTTCTATAGATCCACAGAGCCACAGACAGATAGACAGACACACAGCTTGTTTTATTATTATAGATAAAAAAAAACCTTCAACTTGGGTCAAGTATCCCTATCTATAAGGATACTTGACCCACCCCTAAGGGATACTTGACCCAAATTATATATTTGGGAGCATACAATTTAAAATTATAAATACAACACTTTTACATAATAACAACATAACTCCGATTAATAAGTCCAAGATTAACATTATATTCTTGTTCAATGAGAAAAATGCATTTAATTTTTATTAGCTACATAATGTTAATATGGTGCCAACTTTCAATTTTTATTGTAGAAAGCTAAAAATATTAGCTACTTGACAGCTATTTATGTTCTTATACTAGCTGAAGAATAAGAAAATAACTAATTATTTAACTGCAAATGTAAATTTGCATTAAAACCCAAAATTTGTAATTCCCGTCAGATTTCATTGAAAACTCAGGTGAATGAAGAATAGCCTGAATTTGGTCTGATTTGAGTATCGTCAGGCGATTTTTGCAGTGAACATTATAATATCTTTTGAAAGGAGAGTAAACTGATACACCCAATGATTGTAAGTCTGTGGAGGGAATTATAATAGGATTATAATATCGTTAACTCATGCAAGCAACAACAAATAACTTTCAAGAATAACTAACAGTAACAATATATTTTTATCAATTGAACATCTTACATACTTAACAGAATAGTAAAGAAGAATAAAGAAAATCAATGAAACCTGCCAAATGAATTCGAATAGTAGTATCCTTATCTTGGGTCAAGTATCCCTATATGCCTTGGGTCAAGTATCCCTAATTGTACACTTATTACATAACCCTAAAATGCAGATATTTGCAAGTAAGTGGATTAGCACTATGTAAATATAATTGTAGGTAAAAGTATGCACACAAAAAATAAAGAATTAAAAAAGTCTTACTTTTAAACAAAAACCCTTTTAACATCAGCGTTTACAACGCCAAGATATTACTTTTGGAGCATGAACATTTAATTTGTCTTATGGTTTAAAAACGTATACAAACATTCAGTTTTCATTTTCAACATGTTGTTAGCTGACTGAAGGATAAGTGATACCACTCACAACTTATAATACCTTCCCAATTTTGAGATAAAAGGCATTGGATCAAGTATCCCTAGTTCCCCCTACATGTGGCCTTCAATTTACAAGAGCAGCATTAGTCAGTTCTTGAATTCCCCTTGTAAACAATCCTGTTCCTTTCAATCGGCCTTATGAATATTCAGTATATGATTCTGAACACACTTTTTCTCAAAATTTAAAAAAAAAAAAAATGAGTAGTGCCACTTTTGTAGCTAGGTTGCTCGACTGAAAATCCGCAAAGAAGGAATTTCCGTTAATCAGATCACTCTTAGGTGCCATAGCTTCTTTTCAGGATGGTGCGGTTCAGTGTATGTCTCGCCAGAAAATATCCATCAAAACAATCCATTTCTTACTTTTAAAACAAATACACTTACAAGTTTTTTACAATGGACTTAAATTGATTTCGGAAATAGTAAAAAGTACTTGTTTGGTGTTTTTTATTGTAAGTAAATCATTACAAGTTGCTTTCATCTGTACTTAAATAAAGTAATTCCAACAGGCTATATCTAGTATTCATAGCATCCACTAATTTCATGCAATGGCATGAAGTTTTCCTCATACATATCAAGGGTTCTATTTTATTGTATTTGAAGAAACCCCTCTGATCTTCACGCTGCTACTAAGATTCATTTGCACCAAACATGCTGCCGCATAACTCCCTCTACCAAGTCCTCAGTTAATGTTGTTTCGCTTAGTGGCATAGAATAAGAATTTAATGAAACTTTAAGTTATTTAATTAAATAACTATTGTTATTAATAATCATCTTTTTGTTTCATCATGCCAACAAATCAACCTTCTGAACAGTCATACCTAGGTGTCTTATTCAGTGGCGGCCCGTGGTCAAAAATGGTAGTACAATGGGAAACATGCGGTTTCCGTACAATCCTCCTCCCGGCATAAATCGACAATAACCGGACCGATTTTATGTCCCAGTATGCCCCTATGCTTGACAAACTTGTTCTGTTTCCTATCGCTGCTAAACCATTTCTTACGGAATTTATTATATCTAATAATTTGAATTCTTTCATTTCAATTGTTTCTATGGAAGGAATTCTTCAAAAATTGAACTAAACTCTTAAGAGTTTAAGAGTTTAGTTTTTGAAGAACTCCTTCCTTAGCAACAATTGGATTAGAGGAGTGATTCCTAATTACCTCTCGCCAACATGATGGCTGTGGGGTTTGCGCTCGTTGTGGTTCGGAATCCACGTTAAGCTGTAAGTCCCAGCCTGATTAGCCTTTATTGTGCACAAAAATAGGAAGTTGAGTGTACAAACAAACCAACCTAATTACCTCTTATCTATCTGCAATAACTGCTGTTGATTAGTTGTACGGATTTTAACCTTAGAACTACAAACCCATTTTCTTTACGTGTAAACTACAAACCAGGCTAATTATTAATCCCAAGGGTTTTTTGCTCGTAAAACCATTCTGAAAGCAGTAATTTGACTTTTAAGTAGTTGAACTTTTTTGTTTTTTCATGCTGAAGAGAATGGTGAAGAGCTAATTCAATTTTATCAAGATTTAGTTGGTGAAAAATCGATTCGCAAAGCTAAAAGTGCTGAAAAATGGTCAAACCGTCATTTAACAAACAAAAAGTTATAACTATTTTTTTAAACAACAAATTTTCAAATTTTCACCGGAATTTTAAAGAGGACACATGAGGCTTTTAGAAAAAAAATACGATCATGATTTTTTGCCAAAAAAGTCGATTTATTTGGGACATTGAAAATTTCCCAAAATTAGCAATCTGATCTATTTAAAAGTCAAATGTAAATCGATAAAATATTGGTTTTTAAGAATATATTTCGGTTTCTGTCCTACAAACTATAAAAAAAAAGAAAAAAGAAATTTGATACATATAAAAAAATATTCAAAAGTAAAGTTACGATTTGACTTATTCAAAGGCACCACAATCGCTGCAGTAGATTACTCTACGACTCTCGCAGGTGGGTCACTTGCACTTAACTTACCAACACAAAGCACTAATGGGAACTACAAACCGGGGTAAATATCAACTCCACTCAAGATTCACGTCTTCACTGCGTCACAATATACAAGAAACTGAAAGGTCTGGAGACCTCACCTTATTGTTAGAACGTTGGAACTAATTTATGGTATAGGGGAGGTCTTCAGTTCAATTGATGTCACTGACTAACTTAAAAACGTAGTTGAAAGTTTACCTGGGGTGGATATCTACCCAGGTTTGTAATTCTAGGGTTAATGGAACAGGAGCCATGATTTGCTAACCTGAGCGGAAATTTCACTGCCAGTGGGTTTCTTGGATTTCTTAGCGGTTTTTTACATCATTTTGTACCTTTTTCATCGGTAACATGGTATTATTATGAAATTACTTTGGTTTTCCGAAAGTCGTATAGTATCACCTGATGATTACAAAGTCAGCGCTCTGGCCTCGCATGCCAAAGGTTCCGGGTTCGAATCCTAGGTTAGGCATGGATTTTCGTTGTACTTCGGAATCCACGTTAAGTTGTAGCTCCCTGCCCTATTAGTCGTCATTGTGCATAAAAATATGTCGTTGAGCGTACAAGCCAATCAACCGAAAGTCGGTAGTAAATACGTTGAGTGGGAAACAGTTATTATAAGACCCACCTAAATCTCATTATCAAGTAATTTATCCTCTTTTAGTACTTGGCTGTAATTCCCTCTCAAAATACTTTCCGATATTTATATTTTGCACAGTCCTTAAATAACATTTAACTCAATTTTAATTTTCCTATTGGATATCATAAAGGACATTTAATTATGGATTTTTAATAAGATTCAAATGCTTAATTTTTTTTAATCTAGCTTTTAACGTTTTTGGTACAATAAAGATTTATTCCACAAATTCTGAATACCCTTTCAAGATACATTCCAAATATTTTGAAATTAAGTATTTTTCTTATTCAATATGAAACACAACTTTTGGTCGCTATTGGATTTCAACTTTAAAAAAAAAAATCTTTTAACTGCACACCATTAATTAGGCAATATGAATTCAGTGGAATATCAATAAATTTTCAGTAACTTCTGGTAAAATACATTTTAATAAACTACTGTATTACATGCATAATTTTACACTTTAAAATTTCTTCAAACATTTATAGAAGCCGATAACATTATTTACAGAAAGGTGCAGATTGAATACAAAATATACAAATTTATCCTCAAACTTCAATCTTTCAAAATTAATCATTGAATTCCTTGAATGAAGTTTTAATAGCTTGGCGTTAATTTTATGTTCAAATGAGTAATTTAAAATCAATATTATACTTATTTTGCAGCGAGTTTTATTTTTTAATAATTAATAGTTTAAAAAAACTAAAAAATACGCTTTAATAGAAAAGTGAACTAAAAAGTAGAAAATAATTTTAAATAAGTTTGAAATAAGAATAGAGTGATTAACAAGAAATATTTATTGTCGTAAAAAAGCGTGGGGTGCTTTTTAGGATATTTTCATAATGGCTCTACTTTTATCAATATCTGTCATTAAATATTTTCAACAATTGACATCAAGCACCCCGCGCTTTTTTACGATAAAATAAATATTTCTTGTTAATCACTCTATTCTTATTTCAAACTTATTTAAAATTATTTTCTACTTTTTAGTTCACTTTTCTATTAAAGCGTATTTTTAAGTTTTTTAAACTATTAATTATTTTCTACTTTTTAATTTGGTTTTTTATTAAAGCGTGTTTTTTAGTTTTTAAACTATTAATTATTTTTTCTGTAAACTCTAATTTTTTTTAGTTAGTGTACAAACTCTAAAGTTGTTTCTGCCAATAGTCACATGCTTGTCTCAAATTTAAGTCATATGTATGCCTTAGTACACACCGTATTACTTGGCACAAAACACTACCGTGTCTCTGAATATGAAAAATCACTAATCCTGAAGATCCTGGTAAGGATAATGCGACTAAAAAAAACACGCTTTGTATAACTGTCGTTCAAACGACAAATCTTTCAAACGGCACACCAGGGTTCGATTCCGGAGAAGGTTGGTTGGTTGGTTGGAATTTAACGGCGCAAGGGCAACACGAGCTAATCCTTGTGATAAAGCGACAAACGCGCCTGGTAGTTTCCCTTATTGGTCTTGACGCAGACACTCCGGGTCTCAGGAAGACAAAAAATCGCTTATCCTGATTATCCTAGTAAGGATAACGGGTCAAACTGTTTAAAATATTGAATTGTCATCGGTCCTTAATAAGTATGCCAAATTTCGAGTTAATCCGACGTTTTGAAGGGGGTCAAAATCATGTTCAAAGATTCCGTTACATACTAAAATACATACGTCTGAAGCTAATAAAAGCGTATTAAAAACCAAGGGGTTGCATGTGCTCCACTTCGATTTACCCTGGTGAGGCTGTTGCACACACTATTTCTTTGAGAACCCGATGTACTGAATTGATTGAAAGAAAATATTTAGTTTTCAATAGTTAGAGCATACGCAAGAAAAGATTTGACACACAATATGCGTAATATTAATGGTCGTACTCTCGTTAAATTACAGACACTTCTGTCTAGGATCTCTTGTTCGACAGCTCTTTCTATCTCCTTGGCCATTCGGGAATCGTTCTTTATCTTAATTTTATCAATATGGGGTAACCTATCAGAAGACACAAGTAGTTCGTAAAAAGCGGGCAAATCTTTATTGTTAAATTCGTTAATAATTGCCTGGAAGCAAAAGTCCGTTCTTTGTAGTGTGTCTCTTTTTAGCAAAGGTTGTGCCAATAATCTTTCATAATCTCTAGCCGTCACGAAGCCTCCGTTTTCAATGCATAACCTTATTAATTCTACATTTTTCCTATCGATAAGAAAACTGAATGGTGAAAAGCCATCGACGTTCTTTGAATTACAGTCAGCACCTGCTTGCAATAAAAAATATATAGTTTCCATGTCACTATGAAACCTAACAACTAAGTGCAAAGGTGTATACCCATCTGAATCCTTAGCATTGATATCTATACCTTTTTTCACAACAAACTTCACTATTTCTATACAGACCATTAAGGAAGCGTGATGCAGCACTGACCAATTATCGTCATCGTAGCAGTTGATATCTGCCCCTGAATCAAAGAGAAGCTCAACAATATGATTATGTGTCCAGTTTGCAGCTAACATCATAGGTGTTACATTGTTATCGGTCTTTACATCGAGATCACATTTTTTATTCACCATTGACTGCACTATATGAATCCAACCCTTTTTCGAAGCATGATGCAACACTGTCCACTTTTTGCCATCATGGCAATTGATATCCGCTCCCGAATTGATAAGAAACTCAACAATATCCACATGTGAACTTTGTGCAGCTAACATCATCGGTGTTATATCGTTATCAGTCATTACATCTAGATCAAATTTTTTATTCACCATTGACTGCACTATATGTATCCAACCGTTTTTTGAAGCATAATGTAGTACTGTCCACTTTTCGTCATCTTGGCAACTGATATCCGCTCCCGAATTAATAAGTAACTCAACAATATCCGCTTGTGAACTTTGTGCAGCTAACATCATCGGTGTTATATCGTTATCAGTCATTACATCTAGATCAAATTTTTTATTCACCATTGACTGCACTATATGAATCCAACCCTTTTTTGAAGCATAATGTAGTACTGTCCACTTTTCGTCATCTTGGCAATCGATATCCGCACCCGAATTGATAAGTAACTCAACAATATCCGCATGTGAACTGTGTGCAGCTAACATCATCGGTGTTATATCGTTATCAGTCATTACATCTAGATCAAATTTTTTATTCACCATTGACTGCACTATATGTATCCAACCGTTTTTTGAAGCATAATGTAGTACTGTCCACTTTTCGTCATCTTGGCAATTGATATCCGCTCCCGAATTGATAAGTAACTCAACAATATCCGCTTGTGAACTTTGTGCAGCTAACATCATCGGTGTTATATCATTATCAGTCTTTACATCGAGATCAAATTTTTTATTCACCATTGACTGCACTATATGAATCCAACCCTTTTTCGAAGCATGATGCAACACTGTCCACTTTTTGCCATCATGGCAATTGATATCCGCTCCCGAATTGATAAGAAACTCAACAATATCAGCATGTGAATTTACTGCAGCTAATATCAACGAGGTTTTGCCATTACACGTCTTCATGTCAACATCAATTCCTTCATTCACAAGGGACTGAACTTCTGATAGTTTACCTTTTGAGGCATAATAATGCAGAGGCAGCACTTTAAATTTATCACGTTGCATGATTTTACAGTAAAACAAAAGTAATCTGTTATAATTCACTAATTATTTATGACCTTTTCCTATCAAGAATCTCTGTGCCAAATTCCAACACATCCAGCATGTGTCAACTCTCATCAAAGGTTTGTACCACAAATTCTTACTCAACCAACAAGGGTCCTTGTCCAACTCAACTATAGGGCTAACACAACCATCTCACCTTAACCATTCAGTAGTTTGTTTCGTTTGACATATGTTCGATTAAGTTGAGATATTTGTTCAACTGAAAAAGATTTTATGCATGGCCGTAGTATTTGTGGTAAAATGATTTGTGTACCTTTGAATGAAAACAACAACCAATGCACAACATTTATTTTTTCATAAGGTATAAGTGGTTGCTATTAGAAATAATACAGTCTGGAATGTAGTTTCAGAAAACGTTTACGTCCATGTGTTACCCTTGCGCCGTTAAAATCCTACCAACCAACCAGGAAATGTTTACATCAAAATCAAAGTTTACCGCAGTATAGCTCATGTGTTTTCCTTGTGCTGGTAAACTTCAATCAACCAACCAAAATCAAAGTACCATTAAATAGAATTCTAAAAAACTTTACCCATCTGTTGTGTACTCGAATGGCAACACTTTAAAGAGGGGTTGTGCACTTTGTCCACTCGTTAGTGTGGTGAGTTGTAGAGAGAATTAAAAGATTTCGATTTCGTGTTCTTCTAGATGACCAAAATTACGAGACGTAAGGCTGCGTTAGCACTTTATAAGTGCCAGAAATAGACAGTCGGAGCTTGCAAACCAAACCAAACCAAACCAAACCAAACATAATTCATATACATATATTTAAAACTAAGATCAACTATTTCAATGAGCAAACGGAATTTACAGACTGGTTTCGCATGAAGCGCAAAAAATAAGTAAAGTTTCAAATCAAAATTTCTATACATTCAATGACCCATAGTGATTTCTTTGTGAACGCAGATTTGTGATTGGATGTTTGAAATCGTTGCCATTCTGCTCACTGAAATACAGCTGAAACTGTCGGTAATTTGTACATTGTTTTAACCTTACGATTCTTCGTCGAATATTATCTCAGTAATATTTTACAGCGTGACACAAACCCATCGTAAACATTAAATAAATACATTTATAAAATAGGCAATATTTCGTATCAGTAAAGCCGGGTTTACACGCTACCAGTCAGGGCTCCAGTTTAGATCGCCAGTCTATGACGTCACCTGATGGTTACTGGTTCCAGTAAATAAACCCTTTTCTATTTACTGGCGCCGGCGAATCTCATCATCCAATAACGTGCGCTCTCCCGTGATCACCGACAGACAGCGCAGCGGTCGCTTAGCTGACACCATAGAACTGGCTATCCAAACTGGGACCCCGACTGGTTGGCGGATGCAAGTTGTGTGCTGTTGCCAGATGTAAGATTACTGAGTTTGGAAGATCGTGTTATAAAGATTTGTGATTGTATGTTTGAAATTTTTGCCATTCTGCTCACAGAAATACAGTCGAATCTGGGTATACAGCAAGAGAATATATATATTTTTAAAAAAAAGAAGTCTGCAGAAGTGTAGACCGTTTTAAGAAGTCCTTCCTCGTGTTCGAGTCAACCAAAATTTATTTCCAGATACAAGGAGGGCAGTGACGACGTGGTGACTCTTGTCGAGAGGAAAATCAAAGCGCAAAGCAGAACAGAAATCCTGGATATTATAGATTGGAAAAGTGTCATGAGCAAAATACCCGTGGAGAACTGGCTTGAGTCGGTATATCCCAGCAAGATCCAACCAGATCCAATGAACATCTCGCTCAATAAATTGGTTGGTTGGTTGGTTGGTTGGTTGGTTGGTTGGTTGGTTGGTTGGTTGGTTGGTTGGTTGGTTGGTTGGTTGGTTGGTTGGTTGGTTGGTTGGTTGGTTGGTTGGTTGGTTGGTTGGTTGGTTGGTTGGTTGGTTGGTTGGTTGGTTGGTTGGTTGGTTGGTTGGTTGGTTGGTTGGTTGGTTGGTTGGTTGGTTGGTTGGTTGGTTGGTTGGTTGGTTGGTTGGTTGGTTGGTTTCAGATTATCTGGTGCCTTCAGCAACACGAATGCTATAATGCACCGAAACATTCATCATTTGACAAGAAAACATACATTTACAAACACCCATGCCTTACACGGGACTCGAAATCGCAACCTCGTGGTCTAGAAGCTAGCACGCTAACCACTATACCGTTTGGTCGGCCGCTCAATCCGGACCCAACACTAGAAAATACTTACACGAAAAGAGAAGTACTAATGGAAATACATTACATATATAGAATCGAATACGGCAGGAGAATTATATATTTATAGAAGTACTCACTGACATGAACCCGATCTAACTCTGTCTTCAGCTCTATCTTCGCAGACTCGCTTTTTGGTGGCAAAGACGTTACTCAAGCATTTGGCGTTCCTCAAATATTCTGCAACACAATTCACATTCAATCATTACCATTTTACTTATCAAATCATTCGGCTAATTAATGTTCCTTAATTTAAGGTTCTCGCTTACAGAGAAAATTTCCCACATTTCAATCTGTAATCCATTGGTCCACAAACTCATTAAGGCCTATTTACACGCTATCAACCAGCGTTCCAGCTTAGATCGCCAGTCTATGACATGACGTTATCTGGCTACTGCCGCCAGTAGATCAAACATTTTATATTTACTGGTTCAGGCTACTCTCATCATCCAATCCCCTACGCTCTCCCGCGACAACCGACGACACGATCTCTCCACTGACGTCATATGATTGGCGTTCTAAACTGGAATGCCGACTGGTAGAGTGAAAATCCGCATTAAATAAAAAAAAAACAGAGATCAGCAGTACAACAATTAAGATGTTTTTTGAGAGCCTAATTTCAAGAACCATGCTTGTAGGACTCGGTTTCAACCAATTAACAGCATTAAATATAACCCTAAATTAATAATTTTATTAATGGACAAATTTGACCGCGCTCAATTGCTAGTCGTGGTCAGCCGATCACTACCGTCATTCGATGCTTCAAATTAGATGCATTTCGTCGATTCATCATTGTAAACAAACGTCATTCTTTATCGACTTCTTTTTACTTTCCTCTATTCCCGGTTGCATTTAAGCATTCCTCACTTTGATTCAAACCACAGAAGAGAATGAGAGTGTGCCATTGGTCAATTTTCCCTTCAGTCTGGGAAGAAGTTACGCCTATAGTGCTAACAGATAATTCTTATTTTCTTCGTTTGTTTTTGAAAATATGATTAGAAAAAAAAAAGCAAGATATTGTTTTCATTAGAAACAACGTCAAATCATTGTATGAAAAAAAAAATCCTGTATGGACGATTTTTACAGTATTACGAAGTGCTGAATACAACGAAGCCTAATTCTTATTAAATGGGAAAAGTTATGTTTGCTGGTATTTTTTATTGACGTAGCTTTTTTAATGAAGATTGATGATTTTATAGTCGCACTAAATTAGTTTATGACTTCAAAACTGTAATATACTTATAAATAATCTTAAAACTAATTTTTAATAATAATTGAAAATTTGAATGGTGGTGCCATCTATATCAAAATTTAGTAAATCCCAATTTAGCTTTTAGGAAATATTTTTACCATCTAAGAGTCGTGATAATTAATATTCAGTGAAGACGTTTTATGTGAAAAAATATTAGTATAATTAATATAGTCGAACTATATTATATTAATATTTTATTTTTTACTTATAGTTAAATTATAGAATAGACATGTTTATAATTTCTTTAACTTCATCTCTCATAAAATAGATAAATATAAATTAATTGTTTTAACTTATGTTCACAATATTATAATCCAATATAATACTGTAGACTGCACATTAAAATATTTCTTATTAAATACAAGACAATATTTAAAAAGCTCAATATTTATTAACATTTATTATTATTATAAAAATGGAACAGATTTAGGAGATTGGGCGATATTTTTTTATTTGGTAATAGCAAAAAGTGTCAAAATCAAAATACAAATAATAATCGAATAAGGCTAAAATATTAATAATAATTAAATTAAAATACTAATTGTAATAAGGTTAAACGATTAATAATAATTAAATTAAAATACTAATAGTAATAAGGTTAAAATATTAATAATAATAATTAAATTAAAATAACACTAAAATTAAGTTAAAATGTAAATAATCTAAAGTATCAATTTAAAATACTAATAGTATTAAAATTAAAATAACACTAAAATTAAGTTAAAATGTAAATAACATAAAGTAGCAATTTAAAATAAAACTTAAATCTGTTTCCAGAAACCGCATTTATCCGGAAAAAAACAGCACCTATATAAAATCATGTCGAAGAAATGTCATATTCTGCATCTGTGCCATAAAAATTATTATAACAAAAAGGCTCTAAATAATTTATGCGTCGCATTGATGCTGTCATTTATTCAGAAATATTTTAGTTTCTTCCTTATAATGGCAGCAAACAAATGACTATTAATAAAATAATAAGATAAGAATTGATAATTTCAAAAGTAGCATTCGAGTTTCTGAGTCAACTGAATTTTTCTTTTACGTCTAAACATTTACAAAAAAAAAAAAAAAAAAAAAAAAAAATTGAACTTAGTTTCAAAAATATATACCAAATATATGCATAATTTTCCTTGATAAATATCCAAAATTTATACTTTGTTGTTAAAAGCAGTTAATTAGATTCAATTGGAGTAAAACATTAATCAGGAATAAAATTATCATTTATTTATCATTATTAATTATTAAATAAAAAATCGTATTTATTACATTTGCCATTTAAAAATCAGTTCCTAAACTCAATATTTAAGACATGCGTTTAATTCTCTGTGTCAACACTTTTTTGACTTTGATGTGGTGTTGTACGAGGTACCTAGTGCCCGTTAGGGCGAAAACCTCTTCATCTGAAATGGGCCGCAAGGCAGTGAATTAGTCAGATCGAAAATGGGGCAGCATCAGCAGATAGAGACAGGATGGTGGGGAAGCATCAGCAATGACAAGTCATTACGTCTGCTTCTGAAAAGGATAGAATCTAAAATGAGCAGTGGCAGTCAGGCATCCAGCTATATGGGCTTGGGGCATCCACCAATGGGGAAGCAGGATCCATCCATGGGTGGAGCTTACTGGGAATTTGGAGTAGAGGCTTTCACCATGAGTGCAATTGGTCGCGAGCTTGCAATGTGATAGTGGTAGAGAGTTCTCTGGATTCCTTGTCCGTGAGCGAGGGGTTGGTGAGAGCAGTTGTCATGCCATTGAGAAGGTCCTCAAAGAGCTGAAGGCATTTAGCACCCACCATTTTGCCAGACATCACAGTGGGGTCTGCTTTGCTCTTCGTAGCAGGTAAACTAACATCAGTTTGGGTGAAGGCATCCATGCATACAGGGGCAGGGAGTTTACACACTTCCGAGAAAATCGCCATGTTGAT
Source organism: Linyphia triangularis (assembly GCA_963978545.1). Classification (NCBI taxonomy): domain Eukaryota; kingdom Metazoa; phylum Arthropoda; class Arachnida; order Araneae; family Linyphiidae; genus Linyphia; species Linyphia triangularis. The sequence goes on from OZ021729.1 coordinate 61,523,322, forward strand.
GATCTCGTCAGTGCTAGTCTGTTGGTCAGTGCGATCAGAAATGGATTGGCATGCTGCCTCAGCATATGTTTTTTGAAGCTTCCTGATGATCAGAGGTCTTGGGACCATTGGCTTCAACACAGGAGGAGAGGGAGTGGAAGGAATGATCGCCTTCTTGACCATAGGACCTCCACTCCTTTTATGAATGAAATCTCTGCGAGCAGGGCAGGACAGGGAGCTGCTACAATGCTCCAAGTTGCAGTTGCAGCAGCGTTTTTGACTACCTTTAGTTGGGCAATCTCGGCTGAGATGGTTTTTCGCACAGTGGCGACATCTGGTGGGAGCATTGCAATCTGCGGCTAAGTGGGCTCCCCAGTGTTGGCATTTGTAACACTGTTGGGGACCTCTCCTTTTGTTGCCTTTGAGTAGCTCCATTTTGATGTTAACGTAAAGCATAGACTTCCAGGAGAGTATGTTTACTTTATCCAAAGCAAGTGGGAAAGTGAGAACAAAAAGTGGCAACTTTTGCCCTGTTCGTCTCTTCATCTGATATATATTGAAAGTAGGAAAATCGGGCTTTTCCAGTAAAAGCCATTCCCGAATTTCCTCAATGCTAGTGTTAATAGGTAAACCCCGTACAACGGTCCTAAATAAGGAGGTAGGTCGAGACCCTTTGATTTCGAAAGGACAATCAGTGTCCTTAAGGTGCTTGGAAATCAGGGACTCTTCCTTTTCATTGTGGGGTGTTACGCAGTATTTGGATTTGGTAATTCTGGCATCCAGAAATAAGTTATGCTCCAGCAAAAACTTGTGCAGGAGTTTAATACAGGATTTTCCAGCTTCATCAGTTGGGAAGGAAAAGATAGTGGGATTGAAGGGGGCGCCATTCAGGTTGGCTTTATCCACCGCATCAAAATCCACATTGGCAGCAGGTAGGTTAAGGACAGTGCAATCCTCAATAACAGGTTGGGAGTTATCATCTGTCAGCTCATCCATGGCTATGGGAACTTCACTAACGTTCTGCTCTTCCATAATAACAAGAATGGGAACTTCATTAGGAATAGGAACCTCAGTAGTGTTATCGTCAATGACTTTAACAACTGGGTCTAAATCAACAGGATCAGGGCAGCTTGCCGAGGCAAGTGCGGGTTTGGACTTAACGGTTTTACGTCTCGTCATATCAGGAGCAAAAGAAAAAGCGACTACTCTCTCAGTGAAAAAATCGATCCGATCAACACAGTAAACATTGTCAGGTGTTTAGCGGCTTCCATGAAAGCAACGTATCAGCCAATGGCGCACTCTCATTCCCTTCTGTGGCTTGAATCAAAGTGACGTATGCTTAAATGCTTCCCGGTAAAAAACGCTTTATTGAAAACCATAAGAAGCCCCTCTGGTGGACCAGTGTCGCAACTGTGAAAATTGAAATTTTCGGGAAATGCAAAAATTCAATTTTTGATTTCACTATAAAATTAGCGAATTAGGAACTAGAGTAACATTATTACAATAAGTTTTACAGTTTCATCTTTGCTCTCCTCGATGCGCTAGATAATCCTTAACACAATAGAGACATGAACTCTGTTTTGAAAAATTTGCTTTATTGTTCTACAATGACCACTTTAACTTTTAGCGATTCAAATTGGAAACTAATGTTACAGTTAATTGTTTCATTGTGGGAAAAACTTGCAAAGATAATTTACTCCTCAAAACAGTTTATAAATTAAGTTTCAATATTTTTATTTTATTATTTTCTTCGCGGGTGTTATTTGTTTTTTCTTTTGATTTTGAAAATTATAAAATTCTACTCTCATTACAAAATTTGACTCTTGTGAGACATTCATATTTGAAGATAGGAAATTTAACAATTAGTAATTTTTTTTTTTGTCACCTCAGAACTTGTTCTTCAATTTTGTGTCTTGTTCTCGAAAGTGTCTTCGAAAAAATGTCTCTTTCAACTTACTAGGTAGCAACAGCGGCAGTGACCAATGTTGAAAACAGAGGTCCTGGAAAGTTGACCAATACTAGCCAAAACTCGAGCATCCAAAATACTCAATTTTCCTCGATGTGGACCATTGAAGACTGGCCGTTACTACGGATCTTGGCCAATCAAGCCCAGTGCTGGATAAAATATACTGGAAGTTTTGAAGTACATAATTTTAATTTTTAAATATATTTCTATAAGAAAGGACAGAGGAATAAAAAATATGTTATGTGATGGTTTATCTCTATAAAAATCGTGTGTATTGGAACGATGCTCGATTCTGGCATGATTGGTTAAGATCTTCCCAGAACCCCTGTATCCAACATTGGTCATTACCATCGTGCTACCAGGGGTTGGTCGGTAGTTTTCAGATTATCTGGCGCCATCAGCAACACGAGGGCTATAATGCACCGAAACATTCATCATTAGACAAGCCAACATACATTTACAAACACTCATGCCTTACATGGGACTCGAACGCGCAACCTCGTGGTCTAGAAGCTAGCACGCTAACGTCTATACCGTTTGATCGGCTGTGCTACCTGGGACATTAAAAATTCATGAGTTAGCATTGTAGTAAAATTCATGAATTAGCATGGGATCTCTGTGTGATTCCGGGTTACCTTAAGTGGCCAATGTTTGTCTTAAAGCAATACTGCATGACACATTGAGATAAGAAATGTGATTCGTAAGCTCACTTGTCTGGAAATCTCCCGGGGTGCAAACTTCGGAGATCACGCGATTGGATCTGTGGAACCAATCTTTGAGTTTCTCGGACACGATATTCGGGCACTTGTTGATCACATCCACATGGCATTGATAGCCGGGGATGGCATTGCTGTAAGAGAGAGAAAAGTCAGCGCGTTAACTATTTCGCCGTATTCATTTGCAGATGCTTTCGTAAAAGATTCCTTAAAAGTGAAATGACAAGTCTGCGAAAGACATGAGAAAAGTGGTGTGTTGGAGAGAGAGCTAATGAATTCTAAGTACACCGATTTACAAAATTGGCGGCTGAAAGTAAATATGATCGCGTCTGCACGTATGGTTAACCGATGAGGCCCATTTTCATTCGGATGGATTTTTCGCAACAGGTTGGTCTTGGACTATAAAAAGGGAACAAGTATGTACGTTAATTTACCCTCCAGCTCTTCTGCTAATTCTGGAATTAATCTTCCCGCTCGGCGTTTGCTTATTGGCTGGCAAAAGTGAAAAGCCTGAATGTAGTGGAGCTGACTTAACAATTGTTAATGTCATTCTTGTGCATCCTGGTAACATCTCATTAGTAAAATTAATATGTCAAATCGGTTTGCTAATGGCCGTTATCGAAATCCAATATTTCTCTGCTTGTGAAATGTGTGAGAAAAATTTTTACCCGCAGAGGGTTTTGAGGGTTTGTGAAAAAAAAAAAAAGCGTATGGATGTTTTAGTTTCATTGCATTTCAAAACTCATTGATGTTTGTCTGTGTTGAACGCGTTTGTATTAGACAAATAATCGGAACAAAATTTCACATCAGCTAGAGATTTTAGCTTTGATAGTATCATTCAAGTTACCACTTTAGCAAATCAGTAATAAGTTAAAGATAGTTGTATGTAAGACTGTAGAGTAATATATACACCTCAAAGTTTGGAAAAAATACAAAAAATAACTATTTTTCCTTAATTTTTTTAAATTTCTACACGTTATATACTTTAAAGGCAATAGTTTGCAATGTGTAGTGAAAGGGTGGTATAACACAGGAAAACACTATTATATACATTTTTAAAACATTTATTAATAATTAACACTATTCAAAAATAATTTTTTTTGTTAAAAGAATAATTTTTCTATAAAATGGATACAAACATTATTTCTTACACATTTTTGTTACAATTGTTTTATTTACTTCAAAAGTTTTGAATAACTACAAATAATACCTTTTTTTCATCAATTTGTAGAATACACCAATCACTAAATTATCGAGGTACATTATTTTGTATTATGAGGAAGGAAGTAGATACAACTTCGGGAAAAAATCAAATTAGTAATTATTCAATAATAATCATTCGTGCATAACCTTTGAAATATTGATAAAAACTGTGTTTTGGCGGGTTTCAATCTGAGTGGCCGTTCTTGTGGTGCTTTCTCTTCCTTTGAAACGCATAAACTTACTTGCTTATTCTTTGGATCATAGGGCACATGGCTGTGATTGGGACTGCCATAAATACTGGTTGAAAATAATCTAACAGATCAAATTGCTCTCGTTGGGAGACCACTATACATAGGGATATATGCCTCCTATACTCCAATGAATTACCATTCAGACGCCTATTTAAACACGTAGATAGTACTACACCAGGACCAACACCTTTCAGTGGGATCAAAAATTGAATAACTGTGAAAGATTTCCCTCGACTGATTTTTTACGTGCTGAATGTTCAATTCCTCAAGTTGATATGAAAGTAATGAGCACAGATCAGTTATATCTCCTTGATATTTTTGCAGCGATTAAATCAGGTCAATGAATTGGCAGATCGCAAACCCAATCCCCTTTCACGCTCCAAATGGCTAACAATAAAAACAGAGTACTTATACTAAATGTAAGTGAATATAAACCATCGAATGAGCTCAAGCAAGTGATATTCTTTATTTTAAATTGTAACATGCCACATTCATTTCGAATTTTAAAAAAAAAGTTAATTTTCTGAATGACCTATGATCTTATATGAGGCTATTCGATTGTCTCGACTCCTCCCTAAATATTTAGTGGAAGTTTAAAACCCAGTTATGGAAATTTTAAATTATTACATGTTCAATTAATTTCGAATTTTTTAAAAAAAAAGTTTATTTTCTGAAGGACCTAGGATTATATATGAGGCAATTTGATTGTCTCGATACCTCCCTGAATATTTACTAGAAGTTTTAAACTCAGTTATTGAACGAAATGCTTCCTTCCCTCACTTAAAAAATTTGATTTCTACAATGATTTTGTACGAAAGAGGAGATGTAAAAGAACTGAGGTGTCGAGTTCTGAAATCTCGAGAACTTTCCCAGAGAAAGATAATCAGGCATTTCAAGTCAACCAAACTTAACTTTATTGCCACTCAGGGACGACGCGAACGGGGGGCGAAGGGGGCATCCCCCCCCCCCAAAGTTTTAGAAAGTTGAACAGTCGGCAAATTTTAGAAATTTTAATGAACTTTTTTTTTTTTTTAAGTTGATCCAAAATAAAATTAAATTGAATAAAAAAATAAATAAAAAAAAAATCGAAAAAAAAATCGAAAAAAATCTATTAAAAATACTGACCCGAGTTTCACTAATCGGCATTTGTGCATTTTTACACTAGAAGTCTATTATAAGGGAGTCGGTGTTCTCTCCCCCGCCTACATTGATGGACTGCGTACACAAATATAATAGGTATCTTGCGAACACAAATCATAGATATCTTCATTATCTCACCCCGCCAAAGTTTTCAGAAAAGAAAGACAGCACTCGGCAAATTTCCAAAATTTCATCAATTCCTTTAAAAGTGCCAAGTGATGCATGTTTTAAAACACATTGTATAGAAATAAATATATAAATAATTAAAATCGGCAATTGTGTTAAAAAATCCTGATCACAATTCAGCCCAAGTTGGCAATTTTAAATTGGAGTAAGTATATCCTTTTTTTGAAGGAACATTTAAGTTAAATCGTCACTGACAGCTTCTAAATGAAATTAAATATGAACATATCTCCCGTACCCCGTACTGTTGCACAAGTATCAATTTACACAAATTCTCTACAGAAAGAATAATTTTCCTTCAATTTCAAATCAGTACATTTAATTTTATAAATCGTCAAGTCGACTGTAGTAAGTTTTTAAATTTAGTCACCTGATAAGTACACACTATATTCTCAGGAAGAAACTGATAATAATTACTTATTCTTCCAATTAATAGATAACTTTAATGTGTTACAGTAGGTGACATATTTCTAGTACGTCAGGTAACGCCTCAAAAAAAATGATATGCCCATTAAACGTCATTTACATTAAGTATGTATTGTACATCATGTGAACTGAAAGTCTTACAGAAAATTTCAAAACATTTAAAATTTAACATCCGAATAATGATCCCTCTCTTATCAAATATATACCTTACGTACACCACTGGTCTGGCGGGAAGTTTCAATTTCGAATAAAACTTACTCATTTTTTGGCAAAGTTAAAAATAAAAATACATTTTATCAGGTTATTCAATGAGGTTTATTTTTACTTATTAAGGAAGTGAAGTTGAGTGAAATGAAAGTAGCGTACAATTCTGTTGAAAAATATTTCTATTACATTTTGCCAAATTATTGCAATTAATGTCAAGTAGAACTCTATAAATGATGTTATATAGTACTTCATATATTAAAAATGTGTAACGGTGTGCGGTGACGACCAGTCGATCCCGAGACTCTAGATTAGAAGACAGGCGCGCTAACCACTAGGCAAAAATGATCACTAGTGCCTAGGTGTTGTATCTGTCATTTGTACACGAGACCACCACATAGCATCTTCCCAGTGAGTCGCAAAGGGGTAAACGATTGAGTTGCTTGCGTGTGAGTTGAGTGCGTTGCGTGTGGCAGTGAGTCGCAAGAGACGCTGAGGTGGTAGTGTGGAGGTCATGCAGTCTATGGTGTCACTGATGTGTTCGAATATTCGGGTCACAACTGTAGCGGTGTGCGCTAACGGGGAGTCGAACCCGGGACTCCTAGATCAGAAGACCGGAACGCTAACCACTAAACAAAAGTTACTACTAGTGCCTAGGTGTCGTATCTGTCATTTGTACAAGAGACCACCACAAATGTATTACCGAAATAATGCATGTCATTTAAATTGGAAGGCAATGTCGTATTTATTGCAACAAAATAATCATTGGAAAAGTATTGAAAGGTTTGTTATAATACTATCTAAATTTCTTGACGTTTCCTGTACTCAAATAGCTACGGCCTTATGTTGTCCGACATACAACCAGGTTTCAGTCTGTTAGAAGTAGTGAGTACCCTTTCATGCCTATCCTCGATCTCACCACTTTATACACGAAACATCGGAAAGACATCGTGTTTCAGATAAATTAGATTAGTCAAAATACCTTTAAAAATATTTCAAATTGGATCAGTAGATCTCACATTAGGATCATAACCTTTAAAGGTGGGAAAGGGAAATGGGGAAGGTTTTTTGGAAATCTCATGTTGACTGTGACGTTTCTCTTCTTTAGAAGATCATATGCGCAACTTCTCCTTCGTTAAGATAATAATATTGGCAATTTGAATACCCCCCCCCCCCTCCGAAAAAAAAACCTTCGTAGGTACTATTCCTTACTTAGTTTTGATTTTCGAGCCAAAAATTATGGTTTGCTTTTTTATAGACCTGAATACTTTGTTGCTAAATTCGAAGTTCGTAAGGGTAGTGAGTTAGTTGAGAATAATTTACTTTGTAATTTTTGATTTCTGCTTCATTAGGATGGAGGTTCCTATACATTTTTTTTTATTTGTTTTTACATATAAATAATATTATAGTTTGTTTTATTGCTAAAGCAATCCATTTCATTTTTAGTCCTGCTTATAGAAAATTAGCATTATACTTTCCTTCTGGTACAAAAATTTATCTATAATAATAAAACAAGCTGTGTGTCTGTCTGCCTGTCTGTGGATCTATAAAAACCTACTTAAAATTGGAGTAGAGCTCTGAAATTTTCAACACAAGTAGTTTTGGCATTCAATTTGAACTATTGACAAAAAGAATGTTAAGATTTTAGTGTTTTTTTTTTTATTAATTTTTTTAATTAATATTTTCACAAAAAGGGACTTCTAATAGGCCTAGAGCTCTGAAAGTTTCAACATAAGTAGTTTTGGCCTTCTAATTTTGCCGTTCACAAACACGTGTTAAAATAATCTTAAAGGGGTGTTGTATTATTGTATTAGCGGGGATTTTTTGTGTGTCTTGACAGGGGAGAAACTTCTAATATTAAGGCTTTACGTAACAATTTGATTTTAGTGAGTGAAACGAGCTCATGCTAACGCAACAATGCACCTTTCAGCGAGAGAAGCGAGCTTATTCTTGCATAGTAATGAACCTTTCAACGAGTGAAATAAGCATGTACTTATGTGTCAATGAACTTTTCAGCAAACGAAGCGAGCTCGATTTTGAGTAGCGATAAACCTTCCTTCGAGCGAAGCACCAAACACTGGGACTTATACCCCAATGACAGATTTCCTCAACGCGAGGCCTCACAGCTAGCTAAAATATTGCACATGTTAAAATTTTAAAGCGAACCACGGGTATTCAGCTAGTTATTAATAAAACGAGTATATTTGCAGAAATTATTGCTGAAAAACCTAAAAAAATCATTAAATTCAATCCAGCAGTTTTGGTAAAAAATATTTACAAGGAGTAACTATTTTTAAGAAGTAAATTTCTGTATCAAATTGTTAAAAAAATTAAGTTTTACTATTAATATACTTTTCAAGAGAAAAATAAAATTCTCTTTTTTTTTTTTTTTTGGTTAGGAAAATATGGTAAAAAGTATTTAAAAATTAATTAACAAAACGTTTTTAATAATAATTGTAATTTGAAATGCAATTATATTGTCCATGAGCGCCTACAGGATTATTTGTAGGGAGGTTCAGATCGCTAACAGGGAGGAATAAGGCGACAAAAGTTTTTGTTTAATCCTCGATTTTTCAAAAATGGGAATTGGACTTCCTAATTTGTTGTTAGTTAATAGCTGTACATAAATTTCTGCTCGAATTGATAATTTACTACCTATATATTTTGTTCTTGTGAATTACTTCTTCCACATTACTTTATTTTTCGAAAGGTAGGAGGAAGTGTAAGTGCATGTTTCTTATATGTCCCCAACATTGTCTCTATTATAAAAATCGCAGTGCTTCGCGTAGATAATTTTGTGTAATAGCAATAATCTGCCAGGATTTTACAAAGAAGAATATTTCCAGAATTTATTTGATTACCTTTTTTTACAATTCTAAATTAGAGTCACCTATTTGGTCAATATTTTTAATTTATTTTATTCCGTGTTCTAGTGCGATTTCCATCCACTATTACGCGTTTAATTAATTTCTCAGAAACTGCAATTTGCAAAATAAAAAAAGTTATATTGAAATGGAGCCTTTGTACTACTCATGTTACTGAATTGGTTCAAGATAGTGAGAATGCATTCTATCTGTAAGTCATAAATGCCTCATCCCCTCCCCCCAAACAAAGCACAAAAAAACAAATTATCCCCTTTGTCCGGGAAACGGGGGGTGGGGGGAAGTTGTTATTTATTAAACAAAAATGAAAAATTAAAAGAATCTGATGGGCATTTAATTAAAATTTGACATTAATTACGTATTAATAAAATGCCATAAAATATTAAAAACACTGATTACTTACACATTAAATAAAATAATTCATAATTAAATAAAAAAAAAAGTAAAAATTAGTTATAAACTTGTGGCGACATCAAATAACAGATCAAACTTCTGTGCATTGGAGTTCTCTTTTGCACAGAGGTAAAGTATCTATTCCGAGACATCAGGGTCCTCGGTTCAAACCCCGTTCGTCGCCCATTGAAAGCTGCATACGCTTTAAACTCATTAACAATTAATTACGCATTAATTTTACATTAATAAAAATTAATTAATAATAGATTAACATCTTAATGGATATTTTCTACATTTACTTCGTACTTGCCTTGATTTTAGTCGGCAAAAGTATGTCTAACACCCCCCCCAATCGAAATTCTTATCGACGGCCCTGTTGCCACTTTTACCACTGGTTACGTGGACATAATTAATTGGAATGTTTATAATAGGAATCCTCCTTCTTAAGATTGGCCGAGCTTGGTTACGAAATACACGATTTTTCAACAAACAAACATGGTAAAACCGCAATATATAATTATTCAGAATTGGGCGAGATTGTCTAATATTGTTTCCAACGGCCGATTCACAACGTTCCACATCGGGATTGGCCTACGTCTGGCCAAATTGGCCAGCGTTTCTGTGCTACTGGGAACCACTGAAATCAAACTTCAACTCGTTTCCTTGTCACACACAAGCTGTAGAACGCTTGTGTAGAGACAAGACAAAAAGTGGATAGTGCTGACGCCAAAGACGTTAAAACAACACCTTTTTTTTTTTTCTTCTTTTTTTTCCCCTAATTCAAAAGGGGGAAAAAAGACCCATAATGCCCGACTTTTCTACAAAAGTTTCCCTCAAAGTGCATCACTGGGACAGAAAGATCGAGAAAAAAGTGAACCAAATAAATAAAAGCATGTTGTTTTTTTTAATGTAAGAAATAACGTTAGTACCCCTTTTTTAGAAAAATAATTATTTCTTACAAAAAATTTTACTTTTGAGTATTTTTAATTATTAATATATATTTTTAAAAATGTTTATAATAGTGTTTTCCTGTGTTATACCACCCTTTCGCTACACATTGCAAACTATTGAGTTTCAAATGTATCACATTATTTAGAAATTTCAAAAAAATTTAAGAAAAATACTTATTTTTTGTACTTTTAGTTGAATGCTTGATCGGATTTTTTTTTTTTTTTTTTTTTTTACAGTTTTTCTTATCAAGCTATGTAACAACCTTTATCACCTCATGCGTTTCAAAAAAAAAATTTCGAGCCACCCTAGTGAATTTAGGGAACTGAAAACTGATCTGTGTGTCTTTTAAAACCACTGCTTTCTGCAAAAGTGACCACTTGGGCTGCACTTTCCAGTAAGAAGGCCATAGTGACCTTTTCATGAAGAAAACGATAAACACATTCCCATATACTCAGATTCTACAGCAATTTGATGTCCATTTCAAGATTGAAGCTAATTTTGCAAACCAGCTTGTATAAAATTCCATACCTGTCTACTCAATAAATCAACTGTCTCTTATTTCTGTCTCTCACTGCTCCTCTGTTAGGTCATTTCGAAGTAAGGGAGTCATTCCTGAAAGACCCTGTACATGATCCATACTGTTGCATTAGAAGTGGAGGTTGAACAGCAGTTTTTCTTCATCCGTAAACAAGGCAACGCCTTCGTGAATCAATTTAGTCAGGCTGATCAGGCTACATCTCGAAATGATTGGTCTCTGATCTCAACTATAACTTTTGGGTAGTGCATGTTTGGTAATTATTGATTTAACCCTAAGTACACTTAACAACTACCGTAAAGATTAATGTCATGAACTCTTCTCTAAACTAGTAACACTATATTCGGTAACCAGGGGCAACCACTTACAAAGCATTACATGAGAGAGAGGGGGAGGAGTGGGGGATGCCCACAAGTTGGTGACAAGTGCACCCCCCACCCCCCAAGTGATAAATTGTATAATTTCGTATCTTATAATAAAAATATTAACTAGAGAGCAAATAATTTATACTTCCAAAAGATAACATTGAACAAGGGCCCAAAATGTATTTTTATTTTAAGGAATATTCTGCGACTTGGTTTTTTGTTGGAAATAAGAGATAAAGTGAAGTAATAATCCAACATTATAAACATAACTGTTTATTTAGATTTAAATAGTGCTTCTAAATGGGCTTACTTTCATGAAATTAATTTAATAGATAACACTAGTGTGTGTGTGTGTGTGTGTGTGTGTGTGTGTGTGTGTGTGTGTGTGTGTGTGTGTGTGTGTGTGTGTGTGTGTGTGTGTGTGTGTGTGTGTGTGTGTGTGTGTGTGTGTGTGTGTGTGTGTGTGTGTGTGTGTGTGTGTGTGTGTGTGTGTGTGTGTGTGTGTGTGTTTTAATAGCTTGTTTTTTTATGAAACACGAGAACAGAAATTTAACTTTAAAGGAAGTTTCTCCTACGATAAAATTTGACCAAGTACATCAGTATCTGTCTAAATACTTATATCTTTATTCCAAGTAGTGCATGTAAATCATTTTTATAATAGAATGATATGTATATATTATACGATATGATATGTATATATTATACGATATGATATGTATATATTCATCAAGAACTAAAAATGTGCACACAACGCAAATAGTTTACAAATTTATCCTTCAATCAATTGTAGTTACAAGTATTATTTTTGGACCATATTTCAACTAACAGATAAATCTCAGTAATATACCACTGAAAAACTTCATTTGGCAGTTTATTGCTTACTTACAAATGGACTATTTCAATCACTCTTCCTGAAAAAAGTAGTCATATCCCATTTAAAATAAGATATATAAGTTTTTTGTACATAAAGCTTATGAATACGCTTAGAAACATGTTTACTTCGCATTTATTTTAACAGAAAGAGCAACTTAAAAATAAATTCCTTTTAAAATGAACTAAAAACAATCTAACTCTAACTAAGTATAGGAAGTGCACCGGCATAATATTTGAAGATGAGCTGGCTCACTCGGGAAATAGTCTTCTCCAACGTCGAAGGAAAACATTTCATCGCATTTTCGGAACAAAGTCCGATCACAGGTTGGGTGCGCATACGCACAAGCCAAGCCTGAAAAAGGAGCATAATGGGAATAAGTAGAATGCGCACATTTTCAAAAACAACACAAGTTTACAAAAAAAATGTATATATACTTTTTGAAAATGGTTTTAGATTTGATAACTGATATGTATAGTTCATTTTAGAAGGAAACTTTTTTTTTATAAGTGTATTGTTTTCTGACTGAATATGTTTATGCAAAACTGAATGAATATATTTTTAATTAAAAAATAATAGTGGTTCTCATAAATACAATAGCTCAACTAATAATAGATATTGTTAATTGCTGTATTATTATAGTTATTAATAGGCAATACTATATTTTCTAATATATAATGCCTACCCCTAAAATTTAAACAAATTAGCTACAGCTATGACTTAACTCTGTTGTAATTACAGGATGATGCTGACGAATTAAAAATGAAAGTTTAGTGATTTCAAGGGTAGAATTTATTTATTTATTTTTTATTTTTTTGAAGATTAGGGTAAATAATTCGAATTGTATGACCATGAAAGTAGTATTCTTGCAAGAGGAAAAAGTGTCAGAGAAAACACAGAATTTTTAAAAGAAATATATAGGTTATTAATAATTTAAATGCGATTTGGAGTAATTACTTTCACAAGGCTGGCTTATGTCACACCAGGTGATATGATATTACCTGTTTTGTCAGGGATAAAGTGATTTCATATTTTCTTTCAAGTAATTTGATTCTTATTGAAAGGTAACGAAATTTTAAATATTGTACTTGGGATGGAAAACTTAGTAGAATCTTTTAATTACAATCTGTATTTTCCACTGTAGGGGTATCGAAATATGCATGTTTGATTTCAGACAAATTTTACAACGGTTTAATTTTTCTTTTGAAATTCGTAAGCGGCGCCGGCCGTGATAATTATTCAACCAAATGATACGTTTTATGTTTTAACTTTTGAAGTTCGACAAAATTAGCGTTTAAGTGTATGTAAATATGTAGGATCTTTCAGAAAGAAATTTTTAAATCTGAATTGACATTACCGTGAAACAATCAGAAAAAAAAAATAGGGACAGATGGTACACTGTATAAAGAGCTATAGAATTTTAAATACATCGTTTTACGAATAAATTTTACAATATTGAAATGTGGCAACAAATTGTAGAATATGAATGCGGAATGAGTTTATAGTTTATCTCTTGAAAAAGGACCCAATGATCCATTTACTGGAATGTGCAGTCCAAGCGTTCACGATTGTAGAATGCAGTGGTTGTAGCCAGACATAATATTCAGCCCCAGCTATTCGATCGGGGCACGGTGATTCTGACCTTTTACTATTTTCAGCAACAGAACCAAACCAGTTCATTTGTGCTTTTTCGCCAGTCAACTATTGGGGAACTGGGGAATACAGGGGGTTTTCTGTACCCCATATTCACCAGTTTTGTTTATTGACAAATTAGTCGAAATGAAAATGGGCCACATCCGTAAACCATATGCAGTGTCATAAAGTTTTCTTCCATTGATTACTTTTGCAAACCGGTGAATTTCAAATTTCGTCTCTCCTGCACATACCGCTTGCCTCCTGTCTCCCACTGTTTTGCAGTTATGTCATTTCCAGTAGTAGAAATGGGTAAAACAAAAAATGGGGGGGGGGGATACCCAAAATTTGAATACAAGTGCAATCCCTCCACCCCAACGATAAATTTTATAATTTTTTGTATTTTATAATAAAAATATTAACGTGTAAGGAAATAATTTATTCTTCCTAACACTAACATAGAACAAGGGTCCAAAACGTATTGTCATTTTGAGGAATATTCTGCGACTTAGTTTTTTAGTTGGAAGTAAGAGATAAAGTGAAGTAATAATCCAACATTATAAACATAACTGTTTATTTAGATTTAAATAGTGCTTCTAAATGGGCTTACTTTCATGAAATTAAATTAATAAAGAACCCTAATGTGTGTGTGTGTGTATTGATATCTTGTCTTTTTATGAAAAGAGAATAGAAATTTAACTTTAAAGGAAGTTTCTCCTACGATAAAAGTTGACCAAGTAAAACAGTATCTGTCTAAATACTTATATCTTTATGCCAAGTAGTGTAAATCATTTTTATAATAGTGTGGTACGTATATATTATACCATAAATAGTTTTTTTAGCATTTAAAAACTTTAAATCACATTTTCCCAGTGTCACTACATTTAAAGGTTAATTCTATTTTTAATTAGTAGTTTGTAGACGGATTAAGTAATTTTAAAAGTGTGGTGGGTGGATTTCAGTGGTTTTAGAAGTGGGGGAATGCATGGATATTTTCTTGAAAAGTGGGGGGAAGCGTCAACCAGCGTCTACCAACACTTCTAGCACTGGTCATTTCAAAGTTAAGTCTTCTTTTAAAAAAGAGTCTGTATGAGTAAGTGAGTAAAAGCATATCAAACCATACAACGCATGTACATTTAGCACAAGTTTAAAAAAAAAAAAAAAAAACTGCTTAATTTTTAGAGTAGAACACAATTTATATTTGGTCCGGGCTTATATGGAAGTGCAGTAAAGATCATGGGATTAAAATATTTCATGGTATATTGAACAAATATGGACCACTATTTATATTTTCTGAGGGTTAGTTTCAGTAAAAGTAAAAATGTTTTTTTTTTCTTTCTAATTATTATCTTTCAACAATTTGGGATGGAGTGCTCATGATGGCCGAATCAATAGAAAACTTTTGAATAAACTCACCGCATGCTAAGAGAATCCAAAAGGAATTCATTGTTTCTTGAACTGCTTTAGTAAGTTTCTCGGAAATGTATGTGAAGTTTCGTTTTAAAAAGGTTACATATCAAAACATACATATGCTTCCCTCGAAAAAATTTCTCACGCATCTTTTAAAGAGCTGCTTTGAGATAATAAATATTTTATCGCCCAACAAATGTCTAGATTCGAAAAATATACACAAATAACTTTTGAAGTGATTTGGATTTTCTTGGAATTTATCGCCTTATAACCGTGACGTAATTACAAGTTTTTGGGGTCTTCTGGAGAACTCAGAACTCCAAAGCAAAATTAGAGGCTAAAACTACTCATGTTGAAACTTTCAGAGATCTAGGCCAATTCGAAGTCGCTTTTTGTGAAAAAATTAATTGAAAAAAAAATTTAACATTCTTTTTGTCAGTCAAATTAGAAGGCCAAAACTACTTGTATCGAAAATTTCAGAAATATAGCCCAGTTACAAATCGTTTTGTAAAATATTTGTTAATTAAAAAAAAAAAAAAATTTTAAAATTTAAATTCTGTTTTTCAAAAATCCAATTAGAAGGCCACAACTATTTATGTTGGAAATTTCACCCTATTTGAAATCGTTTTGTAATATATTAATTAATTAATATTAATTAATTAAAAAATGAATTAATAACGAACTAAACAAAAATTTAAAATTCTGTTTTTCTAAAGTCCAATTAGAAAGCTAAAACTACTTATGTTGAAAATTTTAAAGCTGTAGCCCTATTAGTAGTAGTTTTGTAAAATGTTTATTAATTAATTAAAAAAAATAATTAAAAAAGAATAAAATGAAAAGATTAAATTCAGTATTTTAAAAGTCCACTTAAAAGGCCAAAATTACTTATTTTGAAAATTTCAGAGCTGAAACCCTATTAGATATCGTTTTGTAACATATTTATTAATTAATTAAAAAATTAATTAAAAAATAACTAAATAAAATTTTAACATTCTGTTTATGGTGTATTCAATTAGAAGGCCAAAACTACTTATGTTGAAAATTTCAGAGCTTTAGCCTTATTAGTAATCGTTTTGTAAAATGTTTAATAATTAATTTAAAAAATTAAAAAAGAACAAAATAAAAATTTAAAATTCCGTTTTTTAAAAGTTCTATTAAAAGGCCAAAACTACTTATATTGAAAATTTCAGAGCTGTAGCCCTATTAGATATCGTTTTGTAACATATTTATTAATTAATTAAAAAAGAACTAATTGAAATTTTAAAATTCTACTTTTGATGTATACAATTAGAAGACCAAAACTACTTATACTGAAAATTTCAGAGCTTTGCTCCAATTTTAAGTAGGTTTCTATAGATCCACAGAGCCACAGACAGACACAGCTTTTTTTATTATTATAGATAAAATACCTTCAACTTGGGTCAAGTATCCCTATGTATAAGGATACTTGACCCACCCCTTAGGGATACTTGACCCAAATTATATATTTGGGAGCATACAATTTAAATTTATAAATACAACACTTTTACATAATAACAACATAACTCCGATTAATAAGTCCAAGATTAACATTATATTCTTGTTCAATGAGAAAAATGCATTTAATTTTTATTAGCTACATAATGTTAATATGGTGCCAACTTTCAATTTTTATTGTAGAAAGCTAAAAATATTAGCAATTCGAAAGCTATTTATGTTCTTATACAAGCTCAAGCATAAGAAAATAACTAATTATTTAACTGCAAATGTAAATTTGCATTAAAACCCAAAATTTGTAATTCCATCATATTTCATTGAAAACTCAGGTGAATAAAGAATAGCCTGAATTTGGTCTGATTTGAGTATCGTCAGGCGATTTTTGCAGTGAACATTATAATATCTTTTGAAAGGAGAGTAAACTGATACACCCAATGATTGTAAGTCTGTGGAGGGAATTATAATCTATATATATAATTCTCTTGCGTAACGTCCAAATTCGGCTGTATTTCTGTGAGCAGAATGGCAACGACTTCAAATATCCGATCACAAATCTTCTAAATGTACTTTATGCACGAATTCCCAAATTCAACCACCCAGCCAATCACAATATAGCTTTTGAAATTTGACTTATACATCTGGCAACAGCAACAACTTGGATTCACTATATTTTGTTTTTCTTATTACAATTTACAGATAGAAATTATTGCCTATTTAAAACGTATTGATTTAATAGTTACGATGATGCAAGAATAAATATATCCAAGATGTGTACATTTCTTTTGGATTAGAATTCCGGATAAAACAGACTTTTCGGAAAAGTTATTTGCTGGAACATGTTCCGGATGTCGCCGGATTGCATTCAGCGCTAAATCGCCAACTTTCAAAAAGTCACTAAGAGGCATCGTAAATCTGAACCTATATTAATTTCTAATCAGTGCAAATTCAGCTATTATGAATTGAAAACTATCAAAATAACGAATAAAACCACCCACTCAACTTCCAAATCTCATATAAAATTTAAAAAAAAAAATTGGCGGAATAGGGCTAATTTTCTAGCCAACTTTGATTTTCAAAAAATTCTGGTTTATTGAATGCCGGATAACTGGCCTTTCACTGTTTTATTTTATATTCTAAGTATCGCAAAAAAGATTATGCAAACATATAAATGTTTCGTTAAGAAATTTCGATAAGCAACTTTAATTATTTTGGCGCTTCATGAGAAACATCCCGTAAATTTTAATTGTTCAATGAAATAAAAGATTTTTTTTAAATATATGTACGAAGCTGTTTATTTTTGTTGTTTTCCAAGAACTTTCTACTACGTTGCCACACTGACCCTGCTAAACGCGTCTCGACAGCAGTAGGATAATGATGTTCATAAATAACTAAAAGTTTTCAGTTTCATGGCATTATGCAGCTGAAATAGCTTTTTGCTAGAGCATATTTTAAATGCTTCACTTTGAGGCGAGCAAAGCGAGCCAAGGGGATTGCATAGCAATCCAGGGGGTTGGCGAGCGTCAACGAGCAGGGGGCGGAGTCCCCTAGTAGGATTATAATATCGTTAACTCATGCAAGCAACAACAAATAACCTTCAAGAATAACTATCAGTAACAATATCTTTTTATCAATTGAACATCTTACATACTTAACAGAATAGTAAAGAAGAATAAAGAAAATCAATGAAACCTGCCAAATGAATTCGAATAGTAGTATCCTTATCTTGGGTCAAGTATCCCTATATGCCTTGGGTCAAGTATCCCTAATTGTACACTTATTACATAACCCTAAAATGCAGATATTTGCAAGTAAGTGGATAAGCACTATGTAAATGTAATTGTATTAGCTACAATGAAGTATGCACGCACAAAATAAAAAAAGTCTTACTTTTAAACAAAAACCCTTTTAACATCAGCGTTTACAGCACCAAGATATTACTTTTGGAGCACGAACATTTGTCTTATGGTTTAAAAACGTATACAAACATTCAGTTGTCATTTTCAACATGTTGTTAGCTGACTGAAGGATAAGTGATACCACTCACAACTTATAATACCTTCCCAATTTTGAGATAAAAGGCATTGGATCAAGTATCCCTAGTTCCCCCTACATATGGCCTTCAATTTACAAGAGCGGCATTAGTCAGTTCTTGAATTCCCCTTGTAAACAATCCTGTTCCTTTCAATCGGCTTTATGAATATTCAGTATATGATTCTGAACACACTTTTTCTCAAAATTAAAAAAAAAAAAAAAAAAAAAATGAGTAGTGCCACTTTTGTAGCTAGGTTGCTCGACTGAAAATCCGCAAAGAAGGAATTTCCGTTAATCAGATCACTCTTAGGTGCCATAGCTTCTTTTCAGGATGGTGCGGTTCAGTGTATGTCTCGCCAGAAAATATCCATCAAAACAATCCATTTCTTACTTTTAAAACAAATACACTTACAAGTTTTTTACAATGGACTTAAATTGATTTCGGAAATAGTAAAAAGTACTTGTTTGGTGTTTTTTATTGTAAGTAAATCATTACAAGTTGCTTTCATCTGTACTTAAATAAAGTAATTCCAACAGGCTATATCTAGTATTTATAGCATCCACTAATTTCATGCAATGGCATGAAGTTTTCCTCATACATATCAAAGGCCTCATTTCCACAATTATTTCTGATAGAAGTTTTCAGGCAATTCTGGATTTCGTTGAGATACCTAAAAAAAGTAAGAAAACAAAGCCAAATATTAACCTAGTTTCACAATATGATAACTAACAGAAGTAGTGACACACCATGGTTGGTTGGTTGATTGTTTTCAAATTATCTGGCGCCGTCAGCAACACTAGGGCTATAATGCGCCGAAACATTCATCATTAGATAAGCCAACATACATTTACAAACACCCATACCTAACACGGGACTCGAACCCGCAACCTCGCGGTCTAGAAGCTAGCATCCTAACCACTATACCATTTGGTCGGCATGTGACACACCATGAAAACAAGTCGGATTGCAGCAATCAACAGTTCTATCTGCAAGCTCTTAGAAGCGCTAGATGTAAACTTCTAGTTGAAATTTTACATTTAGTGACCTCTACAAGTATTTCGGATGAAAGTCAGTAAATACGACATTAAGGCCAACATGTTATGGTACATTCACTCACAAACTATGACAAATCACAATCAACAGCATATGGTGTATTCGCTATATTCTCTTCTCAGAAAACCTTCCTTTCCATGTCACAAATGACACCAAACTTGAGATTTTCCCATCCTTTCGCAAAAGATCTGTACCCACAGCAATCAGTATCAACCAACAGAATACGGTCTAGTTCCCGTTTCTATTTTATTGTATTTGAAGAAACCCCTCTGATCTTCACGCTGCTACTAAGATTCATTTGCACCAAACATGCTGCCGCATAACTCCCTCTACCAAGTCCTCAGTTAATGTTGTTTCGCTTAGTGGCATAGAATAAGAATTTAATGAAACTTTAAGTTATTTAATTAAATAACTATTGTTATTAATAATCATCTTTTTGTTTCATCATGCCAACAAATCAACCTTCTGAACAGTCATACCTAGGTGTCTTATTCAGTGGCGGCCCGTGGTCAAAAATGTTAATGCAGCTGGAAACACGATTTCCCTACCCCCCCCCCTCCCACCCCCTTCCCCTGCCATAAATCGAAAATCACAGGGCCGATTTTATGTCCCAGTATGCCTCTATGCTTGACAATCTTGTTCTGTTTCCATCGCAGCTAAATAATTTCTTAAGGAATTTATTATATCTAATAATTTGAATAATTTTATTTCAATTGTTTTTATGGAAGGAATTCTTCAAAAATTAAACTAAACTCTTAAGAGATTAGTTTGGTTTTTGAAAAACTCCTTCCCTAGAAACAATTGGATTACAGGAGTGATTCCTAATTACCTCTCGCCGACCAAACGGTATAGTGGTTAGCTTGCTAGCTTCTAGACCGCGAGGTTGCGGGTTCGAGTCCCGTGTTAGGCATGGGTGTTTGTAAATGTAAGTTGGCTTGTCTAATGACAAATGTTTCGGCGCATTATAGCCCTTGTATTGCTGACGGCGCCAGATAATCTGAAAACAACCAACCTAATTACCTCTCGTCAACCTGATGGCTGTGGGGTTAGCGCTCGTTGTGGTTCGGAATCCACGTTAAGCTGTAGGTCCCAGCCTGATTAGCCGTTATTGTGCCCAAAAATAGAGCGTTGAGCGTAAAAACAAACAAACCTAATTATACCTCTTATCTATCTGCAATAACTGCTGTTGGTTGGTTGTATGGATTTTAATGGAACAGGAGCCATGATTTGCTAACCTGAGCGGAAATTTCACTGCCAGTGGGTTTCTTTGATTTCTTATCGGGTTTTCAAATCATTTTCTCCCTTTTTTATCGATAACATGGTATTATTATGAAATTACTTTGGTTTTCCGAAAGTCGTTTAGGGTCACCTGATGATTACCAAGTCAGCGCTCTGACCTCGCATGCCAAAGGTTCCGCGTTCGAATCCTAGGTTAGGCATGGATTTTCGTTGTAGTTCGGAATCCACGATAAATTGTAGGTCCTGGCCTTATTAGTTGTCATTGTGCATAAAAATAGTTCGTTAAGCGTACAAACCAACCAACCGAAAGTCAGTAGTAAATACGTTGAGCGGGAAACAGAGTTATCATCAGACCCACCTGAATCTCATAATCAAGTAATTTATCCTCTTTTAGTACTTCGCTGTAATTCCTTATAAAAATACTTTCCGATATTTATATTTTGCACAGTCCTTAAATAACATTTAACTCAATTTTAATTTTCCTATTGGATATCAGGAGGGACATTTAATTATGCATTATTAATAAGATTCAAATGCTTAATTTTTTTAAATCTTATGACATTTTCTACAATAAATATTCCAAAAATTCTGAATACCCTTTCAAGATACATTCCAAATATTTTGAAATTAAGTATTTTTCTCATTCAATATGAAACAACTTTTGGTCGCTATTGGATTTCAACTAAAAAAAGTTATTTTCACTGCACACTATTAAGTATGCAATATGAATTCAGTGGAATATCAATACATTTTCAGACACTTCTAGTAAAATACATTTTAATAAACTACTGTATTACATGAATAATTTTACACTTTTAATTTAAAATTTCTTCAAACATTTAAAGGAGTAGATAGGATTATTTACAGAAAGGTGCAGATTGAATACAAAATATGCAAGTTTATCCTCAAACTTCCATCTTTCAAAAATGATTATTTAATTTCTTTGATGAAGTTTTAATAGCTTAGAGTTAATTTTATGTTCAAATGAGTAATTTAAAATCAATATTATACTTATTTTGCAGTTTCATTTTTTAAAAAACAAAGGGTTGCATGTGCTCCTCTTTGATTCGCCCTGGTGAGGCTGTTGCACACTTTTTCTTTTGAGAACCTGATGCACTGAATCGATTCAAAGAAAATATTTAGTTTTCAATAGTTAGAGCATACGCAAGAAAAGATTTGACACACAATATGCTTAATATTATTGGTCGCACTCTCGTTAAATTACAGACACTTCTGCCTTGGATCTCTTGTTCGACAGCTCTTTCTATCTCCTTGGCCATTCGGGAATCGTTCTTTATCTTAATTTTATCAATATGGGGTAACCTATCAGAAGACACAAGTAGTTCGTAAAAAGCGGGCAAATCTTTATTGTTAAATTCGTTAATAATTGCCTGGAAGCAAAAGTCCGTTCTTTGTAGTGTGTCTCGTTTTAGCAAAGGTTGTGCTAATAATCTTTCATAATCTCTAGCCGTCACAAAGCCTCCGTTTTCAATGAATAACCTTATTAATTCTAAATTTTTCCTATCGATAAGAAGACTGAATGTTGAAAAGCCATCGACGTTTTTTGAATTACAGTCAGCACCTGATTGCAATAAAAAACATACAGTTTCCATGTCACTATGAAACATAACAACTAAGTGCAAAGGTGTATACCCGTCTGAATCCTCAGCATTGATATCTATACCTTTGTTCACAACGCACTTCACTATTTCTATACAGACCCTTAAGGAAGCGTGATGCAGCACTGACCAATTATCGTCATCGTAGCAGTTGATATCTGCCCCCGAATCGATGAGCAGCTCAACAATATGAATATGTTTCCAGTTTGCAGCGAACATCATCGGTGTTACATTGCTATTGGTCTTTACATCGAGATCAAATTTTTTAGTCACCATTGACTGAACTATATGAATCCAACCCTTTCTTGAAGCATGATGCAACACTGTGAACTTTTCGTCATCTTGGCAATTGATATCCGCTCCCGAATCGATAAGTAACTCAACAATATCCGCATGTGAACTTTGTGCAGCTAACATCATCGGTGTTATATCGTTACCAGTCTTTACATCGAGATCAAATTTCTTATTCACCATTGACTGCACTATATGTATCCAACCCTTTTTTGAAGCATAATGTAGTACTGTCCACTTTTCGCCATCTTGGCAATTGATATCCGCTCCTGAATTGATAAGTAACTCAACAATATCCACATGTGAATATAGTGCAGCTAATATCATCGGTGTTATATCGTTTTCAGTCTTTACATCGAGATCAAATTTTTTATTCACCATTGACTGCACTATATGTATCCAACCCTTTTTTGAAGCATAATGTAGTACTGTCCACTTTTCGCCATCTTGGCAATTGATATCCGCTCCTGAATTGATAAGTAACTCAACAATATCCGCATGTGAATATAGTGCAGCTAATATCATCGGTGTTATATCTTTATCAGTCTTTACATCGAGATCAAATTTTTTATTCACCATTGACTGCACTATATGTATCCAACCCTTTTTTGAAGCATGATGCAACACTGTCCACTTTTTGCCATCATGGCAATTGATGTCCGCTCCCGAATTGATAAGAAACTCAACAATATCAGCATGTGAACTTACTGCAGCTAATATCAACGAGGTTTTGCCATTACACGTCTTCATATCAACATCAATTCCTTCATTCACAAGGGACTGAACTTCTGATAGTTTACCTTTTGAGGCATAATAATGCAGAGGCAGCACTTTAAATTTATCACTTTGCATGATTTTACAGTAAAACAAAAGTAATCTGTTATAATGCACTAATTATTTATGACCTTTTCCTATCAAGAATCTCTGTGCCAAATTAAAACACATCCAACATGTGTCAACTCTCATCAAAGGTTTGTTCCACAAATTCTTACTCAACCAACAAGGGTCCTTGTCCAACTCAACTATAGGGCTAACACAACCATCTAACCTTAACCATTAAGTAGTTTGTTTCATTTGACATATGTTCGATTAAGTTGAGATATTTGTTCATCTGAAAAGGATTTTATGCATGGCAGTAGTATTTGTGGTAAAATGATTTGTGTACCTTTGAATGAAAACAACAACCAATGCACAACATTTATTTTTTCATAAGGTATAAGTGGTTGCTATTAGAAATAATACAGTCTGGAATGTAGTTTTAGAAAATGTTTACGTCCATGTGTTGCCCTTGCGCCGTTAAAATCCTACCAACCAACCAGGAAATGTTTACATCAAAATCAAAGTTTACCGCAGTATAGCTCATGTGTTTTCCTTGTGCTGGTAAACTTCAATCAACCAACCAAAATCAAAGTACCATTAAATAGAATTCTAAAAAACTTTACCAACAAAGTCCTTCCTTTCCACCCTCTGCCTGGGGGTTCAACCAACTAACCAAAAACTTTACCCATCCTTTGTGTACTCGAATGGCAACACTTTAAAGAGGGGTTGTGCACATTGTCCACTCGTTAGTGTGGTGAGTTGTAGAGAGAATTAAAAGATTTCGATTTCGTGTTCTTCTAGATACTCAAAATTACGAGACGTAAGGCTGCGTTAGCACTTTATAAGTGGCAGAAATAGACAGTCGGAGCTTGCAAACCAAACATAATTCATATACTATATATATTTAAAACTAAGATCAACTATTTCAATGAGCAAACGGAATTTACAGACTGGTTTCGCATGAAGCGCAAAAAATAATTAAAGTTTCAAATCAAAATTTCTATACAATCAGAGGTTTAGACCCATGTTGATTTCTTTGTGAACGCAGATTTGTGATTGGATGTTTGAAATCGTTGACATTCAGCTCACTGAAATACAGCTGAAACTGTCGGTAATTTTTGCATTGTTTTAACCCAAAGATTCTTCGTCGAGTATTATCTCAGTAATATTTTACCGCGTGACACAAACTCATCGTAAACATAAAATAAATACATTTATAAAATAGGCAATATTTCTTATCAGTAAAGCCGGATTTACACGCTACCAGTCAGGGCTCCAGTTTAGATTACCAGTCTGTGACGTCACCTGATGGTTACTAGTTCCAGTAAATAATCCCTTTTCTATTTTCTGGCGCCGGAAAATCTCTTCATCCAATAGCCGATCAAACGGTATAGTGGTTAGCGCGCTAGCTTCTAGACCGCGAGATTGCGGGTTCGAGTCCCGTGTTAGGCATGGGTGTTTGTAAATGTATGTTGGCTTGTCAAATGACGAATGTTTCGGCGCATTATAGCATTCGTGTTGCTGAAGGCGCCAGATAATCTGAAACCAACCAACTCATCATCCAATAACGTGCGCTCTCCCGTGATCCCCGAAAGACAGCGCAGCGGTCGCTTAGCTGACATCATAGTCTATCCAAACTAGAACCCAGACTGGTAGCATGTAAATCAGTCTTAAGGGGAAAAACAAAATATGGCGGATGCAACTTGTGTGCTGCTGACAGATGTAAGATTTCTGAATTTAGAATATCGTGCATTTAAAGATTTGTGATTATATGTTTGAAATTTTTGCCATTCTGCTCACAGAAATACAGTCGAATCTGGGTATACAGCAAGAGAATATATATATTTAAAAATAAAAGAAGTCTGCAGAAGTGTAGACCGTTTTAAGAAGTCCTTCCTCGTGTTCGAGTCAACCAAAATTTATTTCCAGATACAAGGAGGGCAGTGACGACGTGGTGACTCTTGCCGAGAGGAAAAACAAAGCACAAAGCAGAACAGAAATCCTGGATTTTATAGATTGGAAAAGTGTCATGAGCAAAATACCCGTGGGGAACTGACTTGAGGGTCGGTATATCCCAGCAAGATCCAACCACATCCAATGAACATCTCACTCAATCCGGTTGGTTGGTTGGTTATTTTCAGATTATCTGGCGCCTTCAGCAACACGAGGGTTATAATGCACCGAAACATTCGTCATTTGACAAGAAAACATACATTTACAAACACCCATGCCTTACACGGGACTCGAACCCGCAACCTCGCTGTCTAGAAGCAAGTACTCTAACCACTATACCGTTTGGTTGGCCGTTCAATCCGGAAAACACTAGAAAATACTTACACGAAAAGAGAAGTACTAATGAAAGTACATTACATATATAGAATCGAATACAGCAGGAGAATTATATATTTATAGAAGTACTCACTGACATGAACCCGATCTAACTCTGTCTTCAGCTCGATTTTCGGAGACTCGCTTTTTGATGGCAAAGACGTTACTCAAACATTTGGCGTTCCTCAAATATTCTGCAACACAATTCACATTCAATCATTACGTTTTACTTATCAAATCATTCGGCTAATTAATGTTCCTTAATTTAAGGTTCCCTTTTACCGAGAAAATTTCCCACATTTCAATCTGTATTCCATTGGTCCACAAACTCATTAAGGCCTATTTATACGCTATCAACCAGCGTTCCAACTTAGATCGCCAGTCTATAACGTTACCTTGCTACTGCGCCAGTAGATCAAACATTTTATATTTACTGGTTCAGGCTACTCTCATCATCCCATCCCCTACGCTCTCCCGCGACAACCGACGACACGATCTCTCCTCTGACGTCATATGACTGGCGTTCTAAACTGGAATGCCGACTAGTAGCGTGAAAATCCGCATTAAGTAAAGAAAAAAACAGAGATCAGCAGTATAACAATTAAGATGTTTTTTGAGCGCCATAACTCAAGAACCATGCTTGTAGGATTCGGTTTAAACCAATTAATAGCATTAAATATAACCATAAAATTAATAATTTTATTAATGGACAAATTTGACAGCGCTCAATTACGAGTCGTGGTCAGCCGATCACTGGCGTCTTTCGATGCTTCAAATTATATGCTTTTCGTCGATTCATCATTGTAAACAAACGACATTCTTTGTCGATTCCCCCTTACTTTCCACCATTCCTGGTTAAAAACGTTTCATTGAAAGCCTTAAGAAGCCGCTCTGAGGGAACAGTGACGCAACTGTGGAAATTGAAATTTTCGGGAAATACAAAAATTCAAATTGATTTCGCTATAAAGTTAGCGAAGCCTATCAACTTGGAACTAGAGTAATAGTGTTACAATAAGTTTTACAGTTTCATCTTTGCTTTCCTCTGTGTGCTAGATATTCCTTGACACAACAGAGACATGAACTCTGTTTTAATAAATTTCAGTTATTGTTCTACAATGACCACATTTACTTTTAGCGATTCAAATTGGAGACTAATTTTACAGTTAATTGTTTCATTACTGGAAAAACTTGCAAAGATAATTTACTCCTCAAAACAGTTTACAAATTAAATTTCAATATTTTTATTTTATTATTTTATTCGCGGATGTTCTTTGTTTTTTCTTTTAATTTTGAAACTTATAAAATTCTACTCTCATTACAAAATTTGACTCCTATGAGAAATTCATATTTGAAGATAGGGAACTTAACAATTAGCGATTTATATATGTATATATATATTTATTTTTTTTGTCACTTCAGAACTTGTTCTCCAATTTTGTGTCTTGTTCTCGAAAGTGTCTTCCAAGAATGGTCTCTTTCAACTTCCTATGTAGAAACAGTGGCAGTGACCAATGTTGAAAACAGGGGTCCTGGAAAGTTGACCAATACTGGCCGAAACTCGAGCATCGTTCCAAAATACTCGATTTTCCATTGTAACTGGCCGTTACTACGAATCTTGGCCAATCACGCCCAGTGCTGATTTAAATATACTGGAAGTTTTGAAGTACTGAATTTTAAATTTTAAATATATTTTTCTAAGAAAGAACAGAGAAATAAAAAAGTATGTTTTGTGATGGTTTATCTTTTTAAAAATCGTGTGTTTTGGAACGATGCTCGATTCTGACATGATTGGTTAAGATCTTCCCAGAACCCCTGTATCCAACATTGGTCATTACCATTCTGCTACCTGGGACATTAAAAATTCATGAATTAACATTGTAGTAAAATTCATGAATTAGCATGGGATCTCTGTTTGATTCCGGGTTACCTTAAGTGGCCAATGTTTGTATTAAAGCAATACTGAATGACACAATTTAGATAAGAAATGTGATTCGTAAGCTCACTTGTCTGGAAATCTCCCGGGGTGCAAACTTCGGAGATCAAGCGATTGGATCTGTGGAACCAATCTTTGAGTTTCTCGGACATGATATTCGGGCACTTGTTGATCACATCCACATAGCATTGATAGCCGGGGATGGCATTACTGTAGGAGAGAGAACATTCAGGGCGTTAACTATTTCGCCGTATTCATTTTCAGGCGCTTTCGTAAAAGACTCCTTAAATGTGAAATGACAAGTCTGCGAAAGACATTAGAAAAGTGGTATTTTGGAGAGAGAGCTAATGAATTCTAAGTACGCCGATTTATAACACAGGAAAACACTATTATATACATTTTTAAAACATATGTTAATAATTAACACTATTCAAAAATATTTATTTTTTTTGTTAAAAATATAATTTTTCTATAAAATAGATACAAACGTTATTTCTTACACATTTTTGTTAAAATTGTTTTATTTACTTCAAAGTTTTGAATAAATACAAAGAATACCTTTTTTTTCATCAATTTGTAGAATACACCAATCACTAAATTATCGAGGTACATTAGTTTGTATTATGAGGAAGGAAGACAACTTGGGGAAAAAATCAAATTAGTAATTATTCAATAATAATCATTCGCGCATAACCTTTGAAACATTGATAAAAACTGTGTTTTGGCGGGTTTCAATCTGAATTTCCTATCTCGTGATGCTTTCTCTTCCTTTGAAGCGCATATACTTACTTGCTTAGTCTTTGGATCATAGCGCACATGGTTGTGATTAGGATTGCCATAAATACTGGTTGAAAATAATCTAACAGATCAAATTGCTCGTTGGGAGACCACTACATTGGGATATATGCCTCCTATACTCCAATGAACTACCATTCAGACGCCTATTTAAACACGTAGATAGTACTACAACAGGATCAACATCTTTCAGTGAGATCAAAAATTGAAGATTCATTGAACAAAAAATTGAAGAACTGTGAAACATTTCCCTCGACTGATTTTTTTACGTGATGAATGTTCAATTCCTCAAGTTTATATGAAAGTACTGGACACAGATCAGTTATATCTCCTTGATATTTTTGTTGCTATTAGATCAGGCCAATGACCTGGCAGATCGCAAATCCAATCTCCTTTCACGCTCCAGAGGACAAACAATAAAAAACAGAGTACTTAGACTAGATGTGAGTGAATATAAACCATCAAATGAATTCAAGCAAGTGATATTCTTTATTTTAAATGGTTGCATGCCACATTGATTTCGAATTTAAAAAAAAAGTTAATTTTCTGAAGGGCCTAAGATCTTATGAGCCAATTCGATTGTCAAGACACCTCCTTAAATATTTAGTGGAAGTTCCGGGAGTCCACTGGAGCAAGATTTCTGGATGGACAGGAAAGAGGGATTTTTACATGAAAGTGCGCATGCGCGGGACGTCACTCTGACGTCAGAGGATTGAAAACTTGATCTGCCTTTGGAAAGGCCTTACCACTTGTTTGTGACGTCATCACGAGAAGTTGGACGGTTTACGTTCTTTGTGGTTTCATTATTTAGCATAGCTTGAAAACAATATGAATAAGTTTTTTTGTTCAGAGAATTCATTGCTAAATTTCAAATTGTTATACAGCATTCAAATATTCAATGTTTTTCATTCGATTTTCAATTACTAAAAAAAATATTTCCCAAGATAAAAGGTTTTAAAATAAAATTATATAAAACACAAAAAATTTCTATTTTTTTGGCATTTATATATTTATTAATAGTGTAAATTTTATTGAAGTTTTTATCACACAGATAATATATTGAATTTGCATATCAATTTAATTGTTTACATATAAAAAGAACAAGGAACTGGGTTTAGAGTAATCAACTTTTTTATTTACAATATTAACACATACAACACACACATTATTAACTTAACAGATATATTACATACCTGACAACATTGGCATTTTCAAATTAGTGCAATTTTTATGGAACAAATCATTGGCTAATAGGTCATCAAAATGCTTACAAATAATTTGAAGTTTGGAGAAGAATTGATTTCTATCATTACAATTATAGTTATTTAAATTCTCAATTAAAGTGGAAATTTTTTCACAGCTGTTTACATTTGAAGGTATGCATATTTCATTTAATTTTGTTATATGAACATTATCAATATAAATATTTAAAGAAAGTTTATCATCTGCTACTATTGATTTTGTAATAAGAGGTTCTGGGTTTAAAATTAATTAAAACAATATCAATATTCCAGATTCTTTCAAATGAGACCACCCCAGCAGGTAAATAAATGTTATTTACTTTTCACAGAGTTCTTCGAATGATGAAAATGTCATCCTTGTTTGCTTTTCCTTCATCTCTTGTAAACTTTCAGCAATTGCCTTTTACAAATTAAAGTTCACAATCTACTCTTGCTTTTTAACCACGCTTTCTCTGATGTTTGAAGTAGATGATAAATAAGAAGGGCAGTTAGGGAAAATAGTTGGCACAGTATTATTTGTCAGGCGAGGGTACTTTAACGGAGCGGTCTCCTGTCTTGCTGTCAAAAGCCTCAGTAATTCTGCGTATATACTCATTTTGGAAATGTAGAATACACACCTAGGAATATATATATATACTTAAAATCAAGAAAAACAAGCTTAAGCATTCTTAAAATAGTTTTTCGATAAATTATTTTAAGAAGAGGGGAAATAAATTATATATACAAAATAAATTATACCGTTTCCACTAAGATGACACATTTTAAATATAAATGAGATAACTAAGTCAAAATGTAGAAATAAATATATTCGTATACACATTTTAGCTAAATATCCAAGTCCGGTACGAATTCTGGTTTGTTTTTGGAATTGTTTACATAAAATCGCGCCAAATTATGGCAACTATAAGCAGTTCATTTGACATTAAAAAAATTGGAATTTTTTGGCGAAAATCACATTGGCGCAAAATTCGTACCGGACTTGGAATTTCAAACCATATTTTAATTTTTTTTTACTACGGAATTTTCGGTCAACAATTAAAAAAAAAAGGTTAATTGAATTACAAAAAAATAGTAGAAATGCACTACAGGGACTTTGCTATTTTTAGTTACTATTTGGAGCTAAAATAAACAGTTAAATACTAATTATGGTTGCTATAAAACTGTTTAGAACACATTTAGTGTTATAGTTTAATTAAATTTAAAAACATTTCTTATAAAAACTTACAAAAATTTATTATTAAAAACATTTATATAAGGTCAATACGCCCAAGATTTGTACTTACCCTTGAATATTTTGAGGGTTTTAATCCTTTTCTGGTAATGGATTGGATCCATTTCTGACGCAGTTCCGTATCTTCGGGAAACTTGAAAATGGACACTTTGCTGTCTGGGTTGCGATTTCCACTACAACTAGTTACACAACAGGCATCATAGATGGCATTCTTCTCAATAAAAACGATAAATAATAACGCTCGCAAATGGTTACTCAATTACAAGTCTGTTGAAAGCTATAAATAAAAACGCTCACAAATATCTACCACCAAGCATCAACGCCATTGCTAAGCCTAAATACGAATGTGCTCTGCTGCTGACATCGGGACGAAGTAAAGAAACTAGATCTAGCTGGTTCTTTATAACTTCTTGTGATGACGTCACGGCAACCAGAAGTGAGAGTGATAGAGCCTTGTACTTTAGGTGGTGTTGCTTTGGATCGGTCTGGGAAACGATTTTCGAGCAAGATCTATACTTAGGGCCTGCGCAGTATGTTATTTTAGGAGCATCGGCTGTTGACAAAATCTGTGATGTTTTCGGTGTTTTTCTCTTCATCTTCAAATCGTAATCGAATCTGCGAACTTCTTTTCGGACATTATACAGTATATAAGGTTAGTGATATCAATTTTTCATGTTAATTAAATATTTCTTCTTATTATTATGTACTAAGATTGAAAAAAAAAAAGCTGGTGGTTGTGCATTTTATTCAATAAAACTTTAATCATATAATGTAGTAATCTTAGTGTTATTACTCAAATAATAGTTCTTAGTCACTGGTACATAGTTTATTGAAGACGATGCTCACACACGTAACTACACACACAGGACATATTTCGTACATCTTGAGTAATTTAAACGTAAAATAATCGTATATTAATTAGCTTTTAGAATGAACGTAAGCTAACGACAAAACCAAAGCAAATCCAAAGTGTTCTGTTCTGTTGCCAGATTCACTAAACATAAATATAATACAAAGCGGAAGTGCGAAATGTTAAATGAGTGGCAACATACTCCCACCTTTTGTATTGCAAATATAGCTTAATGCAATACAAAACTACAAATAAAAAAAATATGACAAACAAATAGTTAACCACTACATAATCTATGACAACTACAAATCAAATATATGGCAAACTGCTACACATATTATGCTAACTACCAATGTACTACAATGTAAACCATTATATATGACAATATAATGAACATGATTATGAGTTAAGACAAATAGCTCCACGACAATGTTCAGTAACAATAATGAATAATGCAAATAATGGTAAACACAAATTTTAGAGTCATTAGCCCTAACTAAGAAATATTTACAGTCTACAAATCCAAACGTTGGCGTGGAACTATTCTTCGACCACTGCGAGTTTGTTTCACTGGCTGAGAAACCTCTGTCTTAGGAATGAGAGTCTTAGTCTTAGGAATGGGATGTTTAGGAATAGGAGCTGCTGAAGACTCCAAATAGCCAGAATCGACGTTAGTTTCTCCATCTTTCTCATTTGCTGCTATGTCAGAGGGCAAGTCACAGATGGACATCTCGAGAGGATACAGTCTCTGCAAAGGTCTAACAAGGTAGCTATTTGCAACTCGCAGTTTGGCAACTCTCTGGATACCATCCTTGCCAGGATACAGTTCGACAACACAACCTAATGGCCAGTTCAGTCTCTTAGTGTCCTCACATCCAATGAGAACAATTTCTCCCACAGAAATTTCCTTCTGCTTTGATCTAGATTTTGGGTTTCGCACAAGTTCACCTAAATATTCCTTCTGGAATCGTTTTCGTAAATTCTCTCGCAAACTGTGTACATACCGCACTCTTTTCAATAAATGCTTGGAGTCGACAATGTCCAAGTCATGTGTTTCTGATCCTCTAATGTCTTGTATGAAATGAGCTGGAGTTACTGGTGTCATTTCATTTGGATCGTCTGAAAGGTAGGTGAGTGGTCTCCCATTGATGACACTTTCAGCTTCGCACAATAACGTGAGCATCTCTTCGTATGTCACGCAAGCTTTTCCTAAGCATTTTCGTAAAATTTGTTTGATGCTACGCACCATCCTCTCCCACCAACCACCATACCATGGCGCGGTGGGTGGGCTAAAACGCCATTTGATGTTTTCCAAGGCACATTCAGATTGTATTTCTTTCCAGTTCAATGATTGAAGGGCTCGTGCTGTTCCAGTAAAATTTGTCCCGTTGTCTGAATACATTACAGAGCATCTGCCTCTTCTTGCAAAGAATCTTCTCATTGCCTGCATGAATGCTTCAGATGACAATGATGTAACGAGCTCCAGGTGAATGGCTCTATACACGGCACATGTGAATAAAACAATCCATGCCTTGATACCTTGACGCAAGTGCAAAGGTCCAGCCAAATCTACACCAGTGACTTGGAATGCAGCAATGCGTTTCGTTCTATCTATGTGTAGAGGTGCTGTATTTGGCTGTACTGGTTTACTCGAGTTTCGCTTGCAGACTACACACTTGCTTATAACCTCTCGAACTACCCTCCGACCGCGAGGAATCCAGTAAAGCTCTCGAATATGGTTCAGAGTTGTTTGAACACCACTATGCATCATAGCTTTATGGACATGTTCTACGTACAGTCTCACTATAGGATGATCGGGTAGTACTGTTGGTCTCTGGAAATCTTCTGGATCTTCACCCAAAACCAACTTAGTTTCAACTTTCAAGACTCCAGATTCTTCAGAAAATCGTATTGACTTCGAGTATTTTTCCTTCAATTCAGGAGACTCTCTTTGCACCAGTTTTATGATGGCAAGTTTTGCTTTCTGTATTTCTTCACTTGTTAACTCGGATGCAACTCGTTTGGACTTATTCTTAACATTATTGACAAATCGTAACATCCAAGCTACCATTCGTATAACTTTACTGTATTTAGAGAAGTACAGAAGCTCTTTGCTGAAGTTTTCTTGTAAGTTGATATTCGTACTGCAGATAACACTTTTCTTTCTTTCAACTAAAGCTTCTTCAGGCATCGTAATCGCAGTATTTGGCCAGGTATTATCTGCTTCTTTAAGCCAAGGTGGGCCCTCCCACCATCGACTATCTATCAACTCCTTCCAACTGCAAGAACGAGAAGGCAGGTCGGCCGGATTCATAGTTCCTGGTACAAATCTCCAACTGTCGACAGCTGTAAGTTTACGTATTTCTTTAACCCGGTTGCCAACGAAACTGTTCCACGGTTCTCCCTTCATTATCCAGCTTAGGACAACCATTGAATCGACCCAAAAGAAAATTCTTAGAGGCTGTTGTATTGCTTCAAGAACGGTACATGCTAACCTTGCACCCATTGCAGCTCCAAGCAACTCTAAACGTGGAATCGTTGGTCTTTTCATCGGGGCTACTCTGGCTTTGGAAGATATTAACTGGACAGAGGTGCCTGCTTCTTCTTCAGAACGTAAGTATACACAGCAAGCATATGCATCTGCGGAAGCATCGGTAAAGACGTGCAGGCTTGTGTTCTCAAGAGTTCCTTGTATCAATCGACGAGGAATTCTGCACTGTTCTATGAGATCAATATGCTTCACCCAATGTTGATATCGATGCTGAATATTCGGAGGCAATTCTTCGTCCCAGCCTATCTTGTTTCGCCAAGCTTCTTGGAGCAACAATTTTGGTAGTAATGTTGCAGGTGATGTAAATCCAATTGGGTCGTATATACTGTTGACAATAGATAAAAGCTGCCTTTTCGAAAGAACTTTGTCTGCTGATGAAGTTGTTTTACAGCCAGCACAATAAAGTTCATCTGTATGGGTATCCCATTTTAGGCCTAGTACATTCTGGTTTTCTCCATCTTGAATTCCATTATAAGCCCAACATCTTAATTCAAAGGAAGCCTTTTGCATTACTTGTATAGCTTGCGATTGCAATTGCTCCAATTCTTCGTAGGTATCTACACTCGTGACTAAGTTGTCGACATAAAATCCTTCTTTCATACGATTGATTGTGCTTTGCAGGATTTCTGTTTGGAATTCTTGTGATTCAAGATGAAAGTTAATCGTGGAATTCAACAGAAAGGGGCTAGATGAAACACCAAAGACAACACGGCAATGTCTGTAGAATTTCAGCTTAGTGTGTTTCTTGTCTTCCCACCAAAGGAATCTTAGGTAGTCTCGATCTTCGGGAACTAAAGAGAGCTGAAGAAATGCTTGCTTGATGTCTGCAATCACTCCGATGGCACCACAACGAAATTTACTTATCAGATGAGGGATTCGATGCAACAAGCTAGGTCCTGTACTGAGGCAGTCATTTAAGGAGGCATATCCTGCACGTTTGTATGAAGCATCAAAGACCGGCCTTATTTTTGTTGTAGAGCTTGACAATTTGACAACTGGATGATGGGGCAAGTAATGACAAGCTTTGGAACTTGACATTTCAATTTCCGTCACCTCCTCTATGATGTTATCATTCTTCCATTGTTGTAAGACACTATCATACAGTTCGTAGTTATTGTCCTTCAAAAGACGTTTAGTAACCGTACGAAGTCTTGCTTCAGCCTGATCGTATCCATCATACAGGGGAGGATGTCCTGCTAGCCATGGAAGTGCTACCTCATACCTGTCACCAGTTTTCTGAATTGTCTCCTGGAAAAATGCAACAGTTTCTTCGTCTAGCTCCTTAGTGGTTTTTCTTTCAGTGGGATCTGTGATGCCCAACGACTCTAAGTCCCATATTTTGTGTATCTCCGAGTGATACATACTTAACGATACCATATTTATACTTCTCCTCTTTCCTGGACCTAAAACACTCCATCCGAGCTTCGTTTCTATGGCTGTTATTCCAGATGGCAAAACTTCGATTTTTCCTGTTAATATTCCACCAAGAAAGTCAGCACCGATGAGCATCTCAATAGGAGGAGTCTCTGGACCGACATCTGTAGTTCAATACCTCGACATTTTAATTCTCGTATCAAATCTGGGTCCCTTATGCGAGGCAAAGACGAACATATCTTGGACTGGTCTAAAACTGATAAGTTATATGAAAATCTTCTATCGATACTCTCAACATTGATGTCATAGCGACCATGTCTTACTTCAGAAGTTTGCTTACCCCCAAATAGTCCTTGAGACAATAACTCTGTTCCTGAAGGGTTCAACCGTAACTCTTTAACTACATTTTTGGTCACGTATGATCGCTGTGATCCATCATCAAGTAAAGCTCTGACGTAAAGTTCTTGATTTTCATTTCTTAAACGTAGCAATAGTGTTTTCAAATATATTATCTTCTGAGGCATAAGCTCCGTAAATAAGGTGGACGTATTCATTTCAATCTTCGATTCAGTGGGGAATTTATCATTATTTTCTTTAGGCAGTTCTGGGCACAAGATTACGTAGTGTCGCTTTCCACACACAAGGCAATGAATACCACTGCGACAGTTTTTTGCCAAGTGTCCAGTCTTCAAGCATACCAAGCAGCAGCGTCTACGTATAACAATTGACTTTCTTTCTTCTGTATTCATTGAGGCAGCTTTATGACAGTCTTGACTGGCATGACGTTTCTGGCAAAAAATGCACTCAATCTTACTAGACTTTTCAGAAGAAGATGTTAAAGTCATTGCTGTTGGCTCGTCTTTGCTAGAAGATTCCCTTTTATTTTTTGCAGGCTGGCCAAAAGCTTTTTCGGCTAAAGCCCGATGCTCTTCACCCTCTACTTCGCGACGAAGAAAAGACATTAACCTTTCCAACAGTTTCTCTTTCGTAAGTTGAACGGTTTCTTCATCATCCACCTCACTATTTATTGAATATCTATCCCAAGCTTTTAATACATCGGTCGGAAGACAAGACTCTACAACCGGATATAGCATGGCAGCATAGTTTTGCGTAGTGACGCCTAATGTTTCTAGAGCTCTCAAAGATGAACCGAGCTTGTCGTATAAATCAGAAAGCTTAATATTGGCTCGGTTGTTTACCAAAGTTAAAAGATCTCGAATAAACACGTCAATTAATAAATCACGTCTGCCAAACCTGGACTCGAGATGTTCGATAACCTTAACATAATTTTTCTTAGAAGGTGGATAACTTTCAACTATACTGCGTGCTTTCGAAATTGGCTTCAAAGATGACAGAAGATACTGAAATTTATCCTCTTCTCGTATACTAGCATCTTCATGAATACGACTGTATTGCGCCCAAAAGGCAACCCAAGTCCTTGGCATTAGGTCATATTCTTTTAATTCAATTTTTGGAAGCTTCAATTTCCCAATCGTAGCTGTATCAGTTGGCGCAGCATCACTGCTACTTTGTTGAAAATAATGCTCATATTCTGTTTTAAGTTCAATAAAGCGATCTCTATACGTTTCCATTTCATCATATTCTTTATCGCTTTGATCAACAAGTTCTAATAATTGAGCATCAGCCTTGAATAAACGCTCGGCTTTATCTACTATCTTATTGAATATTAAATCAAGTTCCTTACCTTCAACTTTTTCTTGTTGTTTTTTCTCAAACTGATTACAAGTCGTGGTAAATAATCTTCGTAAATTCGTTCTTTCTTTCCGTAACTTCTCAATTCTGTCGTATTTCATCTCAACAGCCGTATCTTCTTTGGTTTCGTTGTCAAACATATCCGTTAGCATATTGAAATCAGAAGTAAAAGTTCAAAATCACGGACGCCACTTGTTATTACTCAAATAATAGTTCGCAGTCACTGGTACATAGTTTATTGAAGACGACGCTCACACACGTAACTACACACACAGGACATATTTCGTACATCTTGAGTAATTTAAACGTAAAATAATCGTATATTAATTAGCCTTTAGAATGAACGTAAGCTAACGACAAAACCAAAGCAAATCCAAAGTGTTCTGTTCTGTTGCCAGATTCACTAAACATAAATATAATACAAAGCGGAAGTGCGAAATGTTAAATGAGTGGCAACACTTAGTATTTACAGTTATCGTGTTACATTATGAATACTAATATATATACCTGAATATTATTTACTTTGTCGTTCTGAACAAGTAATGTGAAATCTAGGGGAAGTTTCTGCTTAAAAGACCTTATCCTCTTGCCTTGAAATTGTTACGTCAATAGTACAAATATTGTTGCTACAATGTTTTGGATTATTAGTTGCTATTTTGTAAAGTAAGTCTTCAGGAATTTCGGTGGAATTTCAATGTCAACAAAATAATAATCAGTAATCTCGCTATGCCTACTTAGCTCTCATGACATGAATAATCCCTTTATATAACCTTCTAAAGTAACTGAAACATCCGTAACATAAAAAGGTTAAAATGCATTATACGCCCCCCACTTTGGCGATTTTGCAAAATGCCGCCAAGTTGCATTGACACTACTACTGAATTGAACTACAGATTTTCCGAAATGGATGCCAAGTTGTAATGGAACCATATAGGCGTCGGGTTACCATACTTGGCACAAAATCACCAAAAAAAAAAGGGGAGGGGGCGTATAACGCATTCTAACCCATAAAAAATACATAATTATGTTTTAATTGTTTTCTAAGTTAACTTATTGATTTCACTTGTTCATTATTCTAGTTTAATTTTTAAAGCATTGTCTGCTAACTTTACGTTATGTTATCAACATTCATTATTGTTGTTATATTATTAATATTTTACAGATGAAATTACTAATTGTAGAGATCAGGAAATGTCTCTTCTTGTACGACTTTTTGGATGCTCATACAAAAACACTGAAAGAGCATGGACAGATATTGCAAAAGTTTACATGCCTCAAAATGGTAATTAGATCGTTTTTGTTCTTTACTAATAATATTTACGTTATCATGTCGACCATGTAAATACTATGGCAATCAGGTATATGTAAAAAAAAAAAAACATAGCAGACCTATTCTGCGTTACTTAATTCCCATTCATCCAAATTTATATGATTGCTTTATTTGTTGCTATTATGTATGCCTTCAGGGATTTTTGATGGAATTTTATTGTCAACAAGATAATAATCAGTAATCTCTCCATATTGAGTGTCTACATGTACTTTGTTATTTCATAAACTATTTATAATATTCTCAATATTATTCTGTTAGCTGGGTACCAGATTATAAACCGACAAATTGCAGACCTAACTCATCCAAACCAACAACCTTCAAATCAATTATAATTCCTAATAAAGCCATAAACATTTAGGCTCAGTGATATAGTTACGCACATGACCTAAACATGTCTCCATGTAGATCTGGCTCCAACTGGTACCCCGCCTAACGGCTTTGTTAGTTTCTAAAATATTTGTTTCCAATAATTTCCCTTTATGGTAGTATATTTTAAACATAATGATGTTACAATTATAAGAAGAAAAAAATTGACGGAATTTTTTAGCAAAACTTTTTATATCCCGCATACAATGTTAAAAAACACAGTTTTGCAAAAAAACATCCAAGTTAAAATTTACAAATGTGGTTCTATGTAACCAAATGAAAGTAATTTTGGTAAACACATGTTAACGGTTAGTTTTAAAACACAATTAACATTGTTTCTGATAATTGATCCTTTACTGTATATTCAAATATGGATTGTTGAATTGATGTTGAATGATTTGTAACTGCCATTGCTAATATTTAAACCAAATTTAATTCTCTCCAATGAAAATGTTCTTCAGTACCTCGAATTTAATGCTGGTTAAATGCACCTGAGAATTCATTCTTGTAATGCTTTTTTTTTTTTTTTTTTTTTTTTTTTATGTATCTTGAGGTCCCTTCTATGCCTAAATTAATAAGTTTTCTTATAAGGGTTATTAAATATCATGCAAAATCTGCCAATCATTCTAGTGTGACCATGGAATGCACTGTTATTTGAGAAGCCTGCTAGCAACTGTTAATTCAAGTATCATGTCATATAATTGTAATTTTAGGTTTGGATAATCTGTTATTATTAGATAACTCTCATTATGTACAGGAGTACAATGCAAGTGGACAATGTATATATATATTGCATTTATTTTATCTAAAATTTTAATTTTTAAAATGTTGATTATACATTATATCTAAAATGTTTGAGAAAAATCTTTCTTCAATATTTTTTTTTTTTTTATTTTTTTTTTTTTTTATGTTTCTGTTTACAAGTATTTTAACAAGTCAGTTTTGTTGAAAACCCAAAGAAAAAAAAATTCACAGAAAAGTATGTCTATTGTATAATTTGGCAAAGAAGTGAAATCAACTACTTTTTATCTCTTTTAAATGATATCCAAAAAATTCAAGCCCACCTGAGATGGCTGTGGGGTTAGCGCTCAGGCCTCACATGCTAAAGGTGACAAGAGTTCGAATCCTGGGTTAGGTATGGATATTTGTTGTGGTTCAGAATCAATGTTAATCTGTAGGTCATGGCCTGATTAGCTGTCATTGTACCGTTAAAATAGGTAGTAGGTAATGAAGCATACAAACCAAACAAAAAAATTTAATTTTCAAGTCTGCAGTGATATTATTTTTTATCTTTAAGCAATAGTTTTTTTTCTTCTTCACATTGCTTTGCAACTCTTACTGCGGCAAAGCAGCTTTGTTCTACTTCGTGGCATCTGCTCATTAGAATCAATAAAATTGTTTTTACTTTCAAACCCCTATTCAATTTTATTATCTAATGTTGCAATTTATACCACATTGTCACATTTTTGTTTTTCTAATAACAACCTAAATGTTTTGTTTTTCTAATAACAACCTAAATGTTTTGTTTTTCTAATGACAACCTAAATGTTTTGTTTTTCTAATAACAACCTAAATGTTTTGTTTTTCTAATAACAACCTAAATGTTTTGTTTTTCTAATAACAACCTAAATGTTTTGTTTTTCTAATAACAACCTAAATGTTTTGTTTTTCTAATAACAACCTAAATGTTTTGTTTTTCTAATAACAACCTAAATGTTTTGTTTTTCTAATAACAACCTAAATGTTTTGTTTTTCTAATAACAACCTAAATGTTTTGTTTTTCTATTAACTGCTATTCTCATATCCAAGGGATTTTTTTTTTTTTTTTAATAAGAACGTTAATGTCTATTTGCATTATGGGAGTTTAAAGTAACTCAAAACAATTAGAATAGGTCTATTTATATTCTTGGATATTATCACTCAAATTGTATGACTGTTTTGACCTCATCAGTTAGAAAATTATAAATAAGTATGTGGTCATTACTTCTAATTTGACCTCCCATTATCCCTTTCAGATGTTCAAATGGTGAAAATTTCCTCACAAGAAATGCTACCGTAACACCCATTCTTGGAGGAAGAAGTGCTCCCACCTTATGATACAGCTAAGTTTTCCCAAAAAGAGACTAGAGGGTTTGACAGTGGGAAGAGCCGAAGGCAAAAATTAGCCCTCTCAGAAGTTTCTTTGAAACGTCCTCAACGACAATATCAGCAAAACTTAAGATTTTCATTTGAATGAAGGACGAAATTGAATGTGAGAAAGCTGCCAGTGACCACAACTATTTTTAGAAATTTAATAAAAGAGTTGTCTGGATTTTTCTGTTGTACTGTCATATTTACTAATATCTGTAAGAAATATAATTTTATCTTATTGATGATTTGTTGAAATGTATAACAATATATAAATTCCCAGAAATTAAAATGTGTATGAAAGAGTAATTATGAATTTCACAATGTTTTTTAATTTTTTTTTTTTTTTTTTTTTTTTTTTTTTTTTGCAATTTAATGTCTCAGAGGTGAACACTAATTTCGTCGTCAACTTGAGGTTTACTTTGCTATTATACTTTTAGTCTTCAATATCTACAAGAAATTTAATTTTTCTTATTGATGGTTTGTTGAAATGGCAACAATATAGAAATTCTCAGTTTATAAACACATAATAGCTGAACTTCACATGAAAGTAATACCAACCAACCTAATGGCCAAGTGTCACAAACATATGTATATGTATGTAAATATGTTTGTGTTAACGTGTTATGCAAATGTATCTGTAGGAAATATGTCGAGAATGCTAGAACAAAGTACCGAGTTTAACAACTCGCTTCAAAACATCGGAATAGAAACTAAACTTATGAAGAAAAGAACAAAAATTTATTATCCAGGAGTTAAAAATGAAAACAGACATACAAATTTATTATGGAAGGAGAGGATGCAAGATATAAAAACATTGCTTCAATTTCTGAAGATACTATACGTAGTTCACTGTTCCATATTATGTATTATTCATGATAATATTAGGGGGGCCGGAAAGAGATATCGTTTTTGTGCATGTAGGTATCGTTAGTCATTTATCAGCTCATTGTGTACTACAAAGTCGTGCTAAAAATGTTTTAAGTTTAGAGTGATTTGTTTACTCGCACGTAATATAATCTTAAATTTTCAGTTTTGCAATTTATGGTGAAATAGTCAGCCAAATGCCAGGTACATATCCGGCATTGTATGTTTTTTGTGTTTTACAAAGGAAATAACACAACGGTTGCTACTAAAAACATTTGCGATATTTATCCAAACGCATTAGACGTTGGTAAATGCCAAAGGTGGTTTTCTAAGTTCAAATCCGATAGTTTCGATCTTTCCGACTCGTACCAATCAGGAAGACTAACAACTTTAGAAAATGACTTGTTAAGGGTGGAAGTGGAAGCAAATCAGTGTCAGACAATCCTTTATTACTCCTTTATTCTTCAAGATGCAATTCAAGGTTGGTTGGTTTCAGATTATCTGGCGCCGTCAGCAACACGAGGGCTATAATGCGCCGAACATTCGTCATTAGACAAACCAACATACATTTACAAACACCCATGCCTAACACGGGACTCGAACCCGCAATCTCGTGGTCTAGAAGCTTGAACGCTAACCACTATACCGTTTGGTCGGCTGTCAGACAATCGAGGAACTGTCAAACACTCTTAACCCCACCCAAGAACATTTGCAGCAGATTCCTAAAGTAAGCAGAGCCAACCTGATGACTGTGGGGTTAGCACTCTGGCTTCGCATGCCAAAGGTGCTGGGTTCGAATCCTGGGTTAGGCATGAATGTTCGTTGTGGTTCGGAATCCACGTTAAGATGTAGGTCCCAGCCTTATTACCAGTTATTGTGCAAGAAAATATGTCGTTGAGCAAACAAATCAAACCAAACCTACAGTTAACCGAGCAGGTGTTTGGTCTGTCTGAAAAAAACAAAGGTAACCGATCCACCACATGCTACTGGCACAATATAGAAGTATTTTTTGATCACTTGATTTCTGGAGATAAAAAATGGTTCCTCTATTATAATCCGAAATGTAAAAATCAATGGTTCTCTCCGAATAAATCGCTACGAAGGCGGGCTTAAATCACAAAAAAGCACTTATGTGTGTTTGATGTAGTATTCACGGTTGGTTGGTTGGTTGTTTTCAGATTATCTGGCGCCGTCAGCAACACGAGGGCTATAATGCGCCGAAACATTCGTCATTAGACAAGCCAACATACATTTACAAACACCCATGCCAACACGGGACTCGAACCCGCAACCTCGCGGTCTAGAAGCTAGCACGCTAACCACTATACCGTTTGGTTGGCGTAGTATTCACGGAATCACTCATTTTGAAGTGCTGAAACCTGGACAAACTGTGAATGCAGACCTTTACTGTAACCAATTGTATCGAGTAAACCAATCTTTAACTGAAAAGTGTCCAGTGATTGTCAACAGAAAAGGCTGTATTCTAAAACACGATTGAGCGAGATGAACCCTGAACGAAATTAAGTATTTGGAATGGGAGGTATTGCCTCACCCACCGTACTCAATCGATATTGCCCCATAGGTTTTCCATTTATTCCGATCGCTACAACATTTTCGAAGTGACAGAAAATTTGAAAATTCGGATGATGTCCAAAATACCATTTCCAGATATTTGGCTCAAAAACCAATTGATTTTTACCAATCCGTCACTGAAAATTTGCACTCTAGATGGCAAAAGGGTGTTGATAACTAGGGTGATTACATTATCGATTAAAAATAAAAACTTGGTAAAAAATTAATCTGTTTGAATTTAATGTTAAAAAAAACGACATTGCTTTCTGGTCCTCACATTAAAAACATTAGGTAATAGATTTTCCACAATAAGTCCTTGTGCTTGAATATTTCGAGGTTTGATCACAAACAGTTTGCTAAGCATGAATCATGGAAAACGGTTATAGATGCTTACATAAAGGCGAATTTTTAATGGCAGTCTTCAAAACTTGATAAATTGCCCGAGTAATCGACAATGAACTTATCAGTCAAGTTTTTACTCAATCGATTAATTAGCTTTCCACAGATTTGCAAACAAACAAATTCGGAGTCAATAAAAAGGATTTAGTTGGTTGTATTCAGATTATCTGGCGCCGTCAGCAACAAGAGGGCTATAATGCGCCGAAACATTCGTCATTAGACAAGCCAACATACATTTACAAACACCAATTCCAACACGGGACTCGAACCCGCAACCTCGCGGTCTAGAAGCTAGCACGCTAACCACTATACCGTTTGGTCGGCATAAAAAGGATTTAAAAAGGGGAAATGGGTTAATTTTCCGTCAAATTGT
The DNA here is from genome assembly GCA_963978545.1 of Linyphia triangularis. Classification (NCBI taxonomy): domain Eukaryota; kingdom Metazoa; phylum Arthropoda; class Arachnida; order Araneae; family Linyphiidae; genus Linyphia; species Linyphia triangularis. The sequence continues at coordinate 61,568,008 of OZ021729.1, forward strand.
CCCAAAAAATCATAAAAAACCAAGCGTCATCAAACGATTCGAACACAACGAATCCTTGCAAATTTTCAAGTGGAAATTGGATAGAGTAGTTAATTGGCAGTTATTTCCAGAAAATATAAACTCTAAAAATATAGTGAAATTATAGCTTATGGATAAGACGCGTACATATACGTCTTAGAAAACCTCGTAATATGAGCGTTTTCGGTACACTCACTTAACCAATATTAAATTACATAAGTGACACTTCTCAAAATTCTTGATTTAAAGTGTGTATACAATCACAGAGTACATGGTCTTCAATCCGGAAAAACGGCATAAGTCACTTTGGTTGGTTGAACTCCCGGCTGGGAGTGGAAAGAAAGGACTTTGTGAACTAGCACATGCCTCCGCGTACATATGTGAGAGAACCACCTCTATGGAACAGGATGAAGTAAAAAAAAGGTGTAATAAAAAAAAAGGGGGGGGGGATTAAATCATTTCGGTGCAGAAGGAATTTAGTGAAGTTGCCATTTCAATGCTTTCTCCAGGTGAGCAACAGAATGTTTAAGACAACAAAACATGCATAAGTAACTTTCTACTTGAATTCAACTCCTAAACAAACCTGTGCATTCAACCAGCTTCAAGTAACTGTTGTCTATAATTGAGGACTAGAAAAGGAAAACGACCTAAGTACCAAAAAAATCAAAAAACCTTTTCTTTTTTTTACGGGAAAAATATCCTCAAGACCAAGCTAAATAAAGTGGAGAATGCCCAAAGTGCGAACTCCAGTAGCAATAGTATAGCCCTCGTGTTGCTGACGGTGCCAGAAAATCTGAAAATAACCAACCAACAAACCAACCAGTAGCAATAGTTCAAACTCAATCTGGTTCTTAGTCAAAAACTTAAGTACCAATGCGAATTTTTTTCATTTTTTGGCTCTCCTGAAAAATTTTCGTTTTTGGACTTGGGTCGTTTCCCATTTCTAGTCCTCAATTTTTCACACTTTTACTCAATATTAAAAAAAAAAAAAATAGTTGAGCCACTTTTGTAGTAAGGGTGCGATATATGACGAAATATTATTTGGGTTAACTCCCATTCAAGGTGCTAATGCGTGGAAGCTTCCCCTTAAAAGTCCGCAAGGAAGGCGTTCTTGATAGTCACTTAGAATACTCTCAGGAGTCCATAACTTCTTTTCGGAATGATGTCTCTTCCGCCAGAAAATATCTAGCGCAACTAAACTAATCCTTTATTGTTTTTTAAACAAATGTTCTTAAATACTCTCAGGGGTCCATAACTTCTTTTCGGAATGATGTCTCTTCCGCCAGAAAATATCTAGCGCAACTAAACTAATCCTTTATTGTTTCTTAAACAAATGTTCTTAAATTAAAACAATCAAAGAGTTGTTCTGTTTTTTGAGTAAATCAAATTTTAAAGGGGACTTAAATGGATTTCGGTGTGTGTCCACGTCCTCACCCGGAGAAAGCATTGAAATGGCAACTTCACAAAATTCTTTCTGCACCGAAATGATTTGATATCCCCCCCCCTCTCCCCCTTTTTTTATTTTTTTATTTTTTTTATTATTTTTTTTTTTTTTTTTTTTACTTCAATTTGTTTCAGAGAGGTGGTTCTCTCACAAATGTACGCGGAGGCAGGTGCTAGTTCACAAAGTCCTTCCTTTCCACTCCCATCCGCGGGAGTTCAACCAACCAACCAGAACAGTAAAAAAATTATTTATTGCTGTTATTTATTGTGAGTAAATCATTACAAGTTGCTTTCACATACATAAATAGTGTACTTCCAACAGGCTATCTCTAGTTATACATCGCATGCAAAGTTTTCGAATATCGGTATGAAGTTTTCCTTATACACTTCAAATGCTTCACTTCCGCAAGTATTTCTGATGAAGGTGTTCACACAACCCTCGATTGCTTTGATATGCCTAAAAAAAATAAGAAAGCAAAATGTTAACCTAGTTTAACATAGTTCACCAATTGTAGAAACCAAAATGCTTCCATCAATCTATTCAACGAATCAATTTAGTCTCGGTATAACTTGAATTTTGACTACTTCAATTTAATGAAATTACAAATGCATAAAACAAACCAAAAATTTTAGTTATTCGCTTTCTTCTTGATTCTTAAATAAAATCTATGCAAAAATGCCCGATCGATTTCAAATGACGTCATAGCCAAGCACTCAATAAGTTAATTTTTTTTTTTTCCTCCTTTTGGCAACAAGAAAGAAATTCAACAATTCAACTATTTCATCAATTTCCGCTACCACAATTAGGCAGGAGGTTTAATACGTAAATACCGTAGAAACAAACTAGTTAAAGTTACTGTTCAAACCCAGAGAGAGAAAAAACTTTTCGAGGACGCAGTACAGGCTGAAACTTATCAGAAGAGTACCGAAAAATGGGATTAATCTGAACACTTTTCAACTTTCAAAGTAGAAAACAGGTGTAATAAGATCATTAACGAACATACTTTTGACATTGAAACTTGGGTCTTACCTACTTCTTGGAGGATCAACCCCAAAAATTTTGAAAAACTGTATCTTGCATTATGTGAATTTTTTCATAGTGTTCCCGATTCACCCGGCAGAAGATGTGAATTGGAACACTCGTTACAATTTATGTCTGATCATATTTAAACGTTTGCTGGGTGCAAAAATACAGGTAATAATGCATTGCGGTGAATAGGGACACAATATTATTATTAAAAAAAAATCCTTTAATATGACAGATAAAAAATTGCTTTTGTAAAAATAATTGTCAAAATAAATCGTATGTTTGAAAGTGTATAAACTCTTCTCCTAACTTGATACGAAGCAAGATCATCCACATAGTCGTAAAAACTAATAATATGTTTCAATCTACTCTATGTTTGCGAGCGGTATGACAGCAAATTCCTTAAAATATCTTAAGGAAGAAGAAAAGCATCCTCATTTGTATCAGAAAATCTCTTCATTCCTGGGTGCTTTTTATAAAATACCCTCATATATATAGCCATAATCTTGTGGGTGTAAAATTCTGCTTGCATAGTCTTCATACATATGGATTGCATTTTTCCATATACTTTAAGATAGCGAAGTCATCTAGAGAATAACTACTGAAACAACTAGGGTTTCTGTGAAACAAGGTTCCTCTTCTGACATCTATTCAAGCCTGCACTCTTGATTACTGTCTTGAAGGGAGTAATTAGACTCTTCTTCAGTCGTTGAATCTTGAGTGAAACATAATCTTGCCAAAAACCGCTTTTTAACGCCACTTTTTTTTGTGTTCCTATTCACCCGCAAATCTCAAAAGTAAGACAGGGTAAAACATAAAAATTCGTAAAATAAAAAGTTTTCAAAACCAAGTTACATTAAGTATGACATGCTGTTGAGGAGGTTTATACTTAGCTGAAGACAATTAGTCAAGTCTCTAACAGGTACAGATTAGTAATTACGGGATAAGTTTTGGAGAGGTTGAAACTCACTGGATTGTATGCACACTATTTTAGAAATCTTTAAAGGACAGTGTTAAAAATTCCACAAAACACATGTTCCAAGATTCCAAACACGTAAGCATAATAAAAATTATATATAATTAATAAATAATAATTTCCTTGTAATTTCATGAAATTTCGTTCAGATTCAACACTAAAAAAGAGTTTAGCAAAAGTTTTCGACAAAAAGAAAATAATCCAATTAATTTTTTTAATACTTGCATTATAACTGTGTTTGCTTGCAGCGTCGTATTTAAAAACTTGTAGATTTTTTTTTATTCCAAAAAAATTTTAATTTATTTTATTTTTAGTGATCATTTCCTCCTCGGTACGTCTTTTGAGAAAAAAAGAACACATTAAAAAAAAAATGTTACTGTAAATTCTTTATATACATTACCAACTTTTGTGTGCAATTACAACTTATTATGACGATTTCGAACTCAGATCAAGGTTTCATCGTGTTTAACCATTGCGAAGAATTCCATCGATTCCGTAAAATATAGAATGCATTTTCATCGACAACAATCTGAGCATTAAATAAATTGCAATTGAATACAAAAGTCGGCAATGCGTATAAGGGATTTAGAGTAAGAACTTTGCTTTTATTCATTGATTTTTTATTAATTAGTTTTTTAATCTTTTGACAGTGGAATAATACTCACAGACATGAACTAATTTCAGCAATGAATGCGTTGTTTTCTTCGCAGACTGACCTTTTGGAGGCATAGACGTAACTCATGCATTTGGCATTCCTCAAATATTCTGCAACACAAATCACATTCAATCATTATATTCTACTAATTACAGTATTCTGCCCATTAATGTTCCATAATTTAAGGTTCCCGTTTACAGTTGAAGTTTCCCACATTTCAATCTGTATTCCAGTGGCCAGCAAACTTTTTAGTCAAAAGAGCCGAAGATCAGCAGTTGAACGATTAAAATGTCTTTCCTGAGTCAAATTTCATTTCAAGAATCATATTTGTATAGGAGTTGGTTTAAACTAGATACTAGTATTAAATAGAATTATAATAATAATAATTTTATTAATTTGCAAATTTGGCCTCACTCAAACGTGAGCCTTGGTCAGTTGATCACTGATGTTATTTGATGTTTCAAATTAAATGTTTTTTATTGATTTATCATTGTAAACAAAAGTCATTTTTTATCGACTTCTCTTTACTTTCCACTATTTCCGGTTAATTCAAGTATTATTTGATGTTGCAAATTAAATTTTTTTTTATCTGTTCATCATTGTAAACAAACGTCATTCTTAGTCGAATTCTCTTTACTTTCCACTATTCCCGGTAAATTATGGTGTTATTCGATGCTTCAAATTAGATACTTTTTATCAATTAATCATTTTTTTTCCCCTCACAACTTGTACTCCCATTTTGTTTCCTTCTCCCCAAAGGTATTTGTGAAAAATGCTCACTTTCAACTTATTGCTTCACAATAGTCAGAGACTCCATACTAATAGTCCGAGAGGCAACTGTAATTTTTGGACACCATCGAACATGATTCTGAATCTTTTATAGAAATTGGAGAAAAATGAGTAGATTACGAATCCACTGGTCTGCCCTGGCAAAAATGGCTGAAACTGATCAAATTTCGACTTGGAATGAGTTAAACTAAAATCCGATTGCCAAATATGTCATAAATTGCCAAAAAGAGAACAAACTTTTTCGTCTGGCAACCCACTGCATTTTGATTTTCAATGAGAAAGAGCGCAAACGATTTCTGATCTCGGAAAACTTGTATCTTTTCAAAGTAAGCCAAATTGGCGACATCAATTACGTCATCAGTGACGTAATGCTTATTGCCAATTTGGCTCATTTGTGAAAGATGCAAGTAAGCCATAGCCACACATCCGAATCGTGTGCAAACTTCTTAATTGAAAATTAAAGAGTGAGGGTTGCCAAATAAAAAAAATGCTCATTATTTGGCAAGTTATGGCGCATTTGGCAATTGGATTTAGTTCAACTTATTAAAAGTCGTTTTTTGACCAGTTTCGGCCATTTTTGCCTCGCAGACCAAAGGATTCATAATCTACTCGCTTTTCTACAATTTCTATAAAAAATTCAGAATGATGCTCGATGGGGTCCAAAAATTGCAGTCGCCTCTCAGTCTATAACTAAAAAAATTCCCACATTCCTCTCAACACAAACATATAAGGAGCGGAACATTCAGACAAATTATTTGATTTAATTTAGAAAAAAAAAATCAAAATTATAACTTGTACTTTTTGGTCTAGTTTGTCTATTATTTGTCTTTAAAAATCTATTTTACTGGAGAAGTAAAGGGTTCTCACCACCAATCATGGTTATGACATTAAGCAGCTAGGGTGCGAATGATATAGATCCAAAGTACATTTGGTAAAATGAACAATTGGTTCTGATATTTTCTCATATAAACTTAAGCGAACAACACAGGGTGCTTCATATTTAATTGGACAAAAATAACTCATACCTTAATAACGCAATTAATTTATTTTGATTACTCAAATTCACTATCTATAGATGTTCTATGTGTACCCCTCTGGTGACAAAACAAATGTCTATGCGGTGTTCCAGTTCCTGCAACATTCGCCATAGGAACATCCCTCTTTAATGAGTCCAACTCGTTAGTTACCCACTGCTTCAGTTGCTGTAAGTCCTGGAGAAGATTTGTTGGGAGAAAAATTTTATACCTTCACTTCTCCAGGACTTACAACAACTGAAGCAGTGGATTACTAACGAGTAATATTGCATGCCTTATTTGCAATCAAATGTGATTCCTATGCTCACTTTCCTGGAAATCTCCTGGGGTGCAGATTTTAGAGATCAAGTGCTTGGAACTCTGGTAATAATCCTTGACGCTTTGGGTTGCGATCTCCGGGCACTTGTTGAACACATCCACATAGCATGCATAGCCTGGCATGGCCTGACTGAAAGAAAAGTCAGTGCGTTTGAAGGGTACATTACGTATTCATTGCGGGCTCTTTCGGAAAGAACTCGCTAACTATGAAATGACAGAACTGAGAAAAACAGCTATGGAATTCCAAATACACCGATTCACAAAATTGATTGATGAGAGAAAATTAGCATATGAGTCTGCATATGGTTAACCGAAGAGGTCCATTTTGATTTGGAAGGATTTTTCCCAACAGGTGAATATATAGAGTGCTGGAAACCCGTCTGTGTGTCTTGCAAAACCACTGCCTTCTGCAAAAGTGACCTTTTTGGCTGCATTATTCAGTAAACGGATCATAGAGCCCCTTTCATGAGGGCAACGTTAAACCAAAACCACTAGGTGGTGTTGGTTAAACCCATGCTTCCACATTCGTATTTTACAACAATTTGCTGCCCCATTCTAATATTGTAACTAATTTTGCAAACCAGTATATTTCAATTTCCATAGCTGTCTATTCAACGTATCACCTGTCTCTTACTGTTTCTGTCTCTTACTGTTTCTGTCTCTTACTGTTTCTGTCTCTTACTGTTTCTGTCTCTTACTGTTTCTGTCTCTTACTGTTACTGTTTCTCTACTACTTTCTGTCTCTCACTGTTTCTCTGCTATGTCATTTCAAAATTAGGGAGTCATTCCTGAATTCCTGTTAATGCACCATACTGTTGCATTGGAAGCGGAAGTTGAAGATTAAATTTTTTCTTTCTCCGTAACCAAGGCAACACCTTCATAAACCAGTTTAGTCTGGCTCATCTGGTAAAACTGAGAAGTGATTGTTCACTAATCTCAACTATAACTTCAGGATAGTGTATGCTCGGTAATCAGTGGCGGCTGGTACAGGGCGCCAAGGGATGTCCCCCCCCCCCCACTCACTTTTTTAGACCCTGGTCTCACTAATATATTCAATCAAATCAATTATATACAATCTTGATAATATTGTTTTATTGTGGAATTTCTATAAAATAATATTTTAAAAAATGCAAGACTAATGAAAGCAGTTATTAACTTCACAAGTTAACTATTGTGAATGGACATTAGTTCTCTTGCCCCAAACTCGTGAAAACGTCAATTAATGGCAACCATTTAAAAAAAAATAGCACTCTGTCTGAATTAACTAATTTTAAGAACTCGAGACGTTTTATATGAGGAATATTCCAATGTTCCACTTCCAAAGTAGTTACAGATCTGTACTTAGAAACAAATATCAGCAAAGGAAAACCTAGACAAAGTAAACTAAGCTCTTCCAATCTCGATTAAGTAATTTTAAAGGGTCGAAATGGGTTTTCGGATGCGAAGATTATCTCTATACCCTAGTTCCAATCTAATCAAAATTATAAAATTTGAAATAAATGTCAACAAAGACAAACATAAATGAAGTACGGTATTCCGATTTTGATAAACCAATTTTCAGAGGTCGAAACGAGATCGAACGTCCAAAATGTCGAATGCACGAATGCCTATTGATTGCTAAAATCCACATGGTAAAATTTCGTAGCGAAGCACTGGTGTTCAGATAGTCTCTGTATGAAAAGGACTAAATCCTCACTGACTGACTTACGCATAACTAATGATCCCACTTTCATTATTGCCACAACTCTGAAATTTGGTACAGACGTCAACATGGATAAGCATAAACAAATAATAAGATATTCCAATTTTGATTAAGGAATTTTCACAGGTCGAAATGGGATCAAACGTACGAAATATGGAATGCACGAATGTCTTTTGTCACTAAAATGCACAATGTACAATTTCATAGAGAAGCACTGGTATTCAGATAGTCTCTGTATGAAAAGGACTAAATCCTCACTGACTGACTTACTCATAACTAATGATCCAACTTTCATTATTGCCACAACTCTGAAATTTGGTACAAACGTCAACATGGATAAGCATAAAAAAAATAAAAAAAATTTGATTAAGGAATTTTCACAGGTCGAAATGGGATCAAACGTACGAAATATGGAACGTACGAATGTTTTTTGTCGCTATAATGCACAATGTACAATTTCATAGAGAAGCACTGGTATTCAGATAGTCTCTGTATGAAAAGGCCTGAATCCTCACTGACTGACTCACTCATAACTAATGATCCCAGTTTCATTATTGCCACAACTCTGAAAATTGGCAAAATTTCACGAAGGACAAGCATAGAAAAGTAACCAATTCCTATTTCAATTAATTAATTTTTTGGACGTTGCAATGTTTCAAAGGAGAAATATCTTTACGACCAACTTCCGATGTAGTATGAAATTCGGTACAAATCTCAACGAGATAAAGTAAGCTATTTCGTTGATAAATTAATTTTCTGGGTTCGAATAGGTATCAAATATTCCAAATGAATGAATGTCTTTTGATTGTTAAAATGCCCAGTTTAAAATTTCGTAGCAAAGCATGCGTATTTAGCTAGTTGTGCTTATAAAGTAAATATTTTGTAAAATCGGTAATCTATCAATAATTAAAATGTGCACACAACTCAATATATATATATATATATATATATATATATATATATATATATATATATATATATATATATATATATATATATATATATATATATATATATATATATATATATATTTCTAATATATCTTACAATCAGTTGTAGTTATACGTCTTGTTTTTGAGGATTAATTGTAATAGCTGTGAAAGCCATAAATATTTTGCGACAGAATAAGCATTTGATTTTGAGTGGATTCGGTTACCACTAATACCATATTTCAATTAACAGATAATCTCAGTAACATGTCACTATAAAACTTCACATATTAAGTGGCTGTTTATTGCTTACTTACATATTCGCTCTTCATGAAAAAAGTAGTTATTTCCCATTTAAACTGAAGTATAGTGTTTTGTAAGTAAAGCTTAGAAACACCATAAACACATCTATACTTGCCATTTATTTTCACACAAAGTGGAAAGTAAAAAATTAATCTCTCGGGAAGTGAATTCGAAACCATCTTACTCTAAGAAAAGGATGTGTACCCGCATAATTTATTTAGTTTGACAGGATCACTCGGAAAAAAATCATCTTCTCCAGTGTTGAAGGTGTACAAGTCGCACTTGCTTAACGAAGTCTGATCGCAAGTGGGGTGCGCATACGCACAAGCAAAGCCTGTAGGGGGGGAAAAACATGATAGGAATAAGTAGATACATTTTCCAAAGCAAAAATTGAAAATGGTTTTAGTTTTGATAAGTCATTTTTATAGTTGATTTTAGATATTCATGGTTTGAGGAAAATTTATTTTCTGAGTGGATGTTTTTCTCAAAACATGAGTGAATATATTGTTACGAATTTCGTATATTTTAAAAGTCACGTAGTATTAATTATGTAAAAAGGAAAATTTATGTACATCTAGCATAAGGCAATGCATGAGTTTGTCTTTACTTCGCTTTCCTACAATGAGTCTCTTAATGCTTGAAAAGGAGTTTTACAGAGATAATGCTGGAAAACGAGTTTTGCAAGGAGAAGGCCATTTAACAATATGGTTAATGGCAATCTCGCCAAGTTGGCAACGGTTTTGGGGACATTTTCGGTCCTCATGTACCTGTATAGGGATTTTCGTCTGCGATCTGGAAAATTCTCCAAATTTCTATCTCTAGAAGATTCGCGAAGGAAACTTTCTTATATAAGGCCTATAGAGAGTTGAGTTACTTACTTAGTTGTCTGTCAGCGAGCATTCAGAGGAGTTCCGAAAGTGAACTGTATTGCATTGTTTTTCGTGACGATTTTAGCAGTTGTGTATCTAGTTTTTAACTGATGTTTGTGCTCCATTGTTGTGTAAAGAGCTGTATTGAGTCTATTAGAACGGGAAGTTTTGGAGTTGTAAAAGAATCTGTGAAGAGTTACATCGGAATAAATTTCTTCAAGTTTTAATCAGCTTTGGCTTCAAGTCTTTCGAACCCATTCACCCAACAATATGTTTAATTTTTTAAAAAATAGTGATACTCAAAAATGTAATAGCTCACTTAATAATGGAGTGCAATTAATTATATGTATTATTAATTGCGGTATTATAGTTATTAATAAGTATTATTATTTAATAACATCACTAGATACAACTATGACATCCCACTGTTGTAGTTAAAGCGTGATACTGACACATTAAAAAGGAAAGTTTAGTGATTTCGACCGAAGAAGTTAATTCTTTTTAAAGATAAGGGTAAATAATTCGAATTGTAGGACAAAGAAAGTAGTATTCTTGCAAGAGTTCGGTTCCATGTAAAAAGTGTCCGAGGAACACACAGCATTTTTAAATGAAATAAGTTATTAATATTTATGCGATTTAGAGGAGTAATTAATTTCAAAAGACTGGCTTATATCGCAACTGGTGACATGAGAAGACCTGTTTTGTTAGGATCAAGGTGATATCATATTTTTCTTTCCAGCAGCTTGATTCGTGTTGAAATGTTTTAAAATTTTAGATATTGTTTGTGAGGCTGAAATCTTATGTTAGAATCTTTATTTAAGATCTATATTTTAGTTTGTAGGAGTTTCGTTATTGAAATATGCATGTTTGATTTTAGACAAATTTTACAAGGAATTATTTTGACCTTTTGAAATTCTTAAGATGCATTGTGATAATACCAATAGACAACTATGAAATTGTATCTTGAATGAAAGTACCGAAATATTTATGAATGAGGAACTTGCACAAGTGAGGAAAATGAATATTTTTTGTATTTTCTAGTGTAATCCAACGAATATATTCGAGCAGTGCAATTATTTTTTATCTTTATGCTTTCAATTAATCAAAAATCGAGTTTGAAATTAGCCGAAATCAAGGCAAAGGTCACGTGACCAAAAACGCATAAAAAACCCGTGACGTGGTTACGCAGAGATAAAGTCGCAAAATGAAAGAGAAACCATACTTATTCTTCGTCTAAAACAGGTTTTAGTCTGGTTCATTATCTGCGCGTTGACGTTTCACGCAAAAGTGGCTTTTTCCCGCCAAATCGCAAAGGGAAAAACTAAATATTTTTTTAACTATCTATCCGAGCTCAAATTTTTGAAAGAATGGTATTGTTTTTCATGATTTTTTCTCTACTTTTATTTAAAAATAAAACCAAAAAACGTGAAAGTTCCTCATTCAGAGTGATAAACATGAATACATGAATATGGAAACATAAAAGGGAAAATGACTCTAGTTTTTCTTTTTAGTTATATTGAGGTATTGTTTTGTATAATAGAGCTAAAAAAAAAAAAAAAAACATTAATGAATGAAGTATCAGACTATCCCCCCACCTCAGTGATCAGCAGCGCCACCCGCGACGATTACAGCGCCGCCAATTGATATAAACGGCAGGACAGAGAGACTCTGAGAGAGAGAGATTGCGGATTGCAGTTGGCGATTTACACTGTTGGTAGCAGAGATCATCGTAATGCTCGGACGACCTTAGTTAAGGCTTAACAGCCTATCTTGTAATCGACATAATGTATCATTTAAAAACAGTGAGAAAGCGAAACTGCCTCATTCTTGATCGTAATCCCTCCCTCTAGACACACTCAGCCAAAACAGGAATGCATTGTATGTCTCGTTTGCAGCCTAATTTATAAAGAAGTAAAAGTGACAACACGAAGTACAGTCTTGCAAAATTATGATTGACGAGTTCGTTTGTTCTTTCACTTATATTCCACGTGTGGATTTTTTCTGAAAATCATCCGCAGTAGTCTGCCAGTAGAAGTGCAAGCCCTACCCCCTAATAATGCTATTCAATCACAGACATATCGTGGTGGGAATGTTCACAATGCTCTTCGCTGTATTTTCCACAGTTAACAGGGGGAAAAATCCAGGTGGTAATATAGGAATGTAGTTTTAAGGACCTGTTTAACATCCATATTTCTAATATAAAGCCTGTATCACGTGAACCAGATCTTTGTAATATTCGTTTTTGATGTCCCCAAGGAAGTCAGTACAAATTTGACAGACGGCATCCCATACTTGTTTTTTCATCCTTGTCCAACAAGTTTTAAAATTTTGTATCTTTAAAAATAACTGAGGACCCAAAAAAAATTATTTTTTAATTATTGCCTCGCTCAGTCTGGGAAATTTTTCTCGCAAGTTAGTGAGAGGCAGTATCTTATTCATATTATTATTCGTATTATTGGCTTATTCATTTAACCAACTGCGTCACAATAAACAAATTTATCTGTAGAGCAGAAGTTCAGATAATTTTCTCTGGAGAAATAAGCGGTGTGATAGTGACATTCATTTTCAGGGTATCAAACACACTATGGCAGGACAGTGTTTCTGGATAAGTTATAACTCTGAAGCGCTACTGCTCAATTCACAAAGAAGACAGCAAGATTTTGCAAACCTCTTACTGATTTTCAAATCAGAAAAGATACTTCACTTATATTCCGTGTATTTAAATTCGTGTGATAATACTTTTCTGTGTGGTTTGACAAACGAATAATAGATTAGAAATATGGAGAACAAATTCTTACTTTTCCCCTACACTATTTGTTTCTTTTTTATTTGTTGCAATCTACATTTTTTATTTTTGAAATTTTTATTTTATTATATCGTTTTTTACTTAATTTATGCATGTGAACATTTCAAATTAAATTATACTCATTATAATGCGTAATAAATTAATATATTCTTACTAATGTTTTAACAGTGATATTTCAACATAGAGTACTTCATATTGTTGCGTGGATGGGTTCGAAAGACTTGAAGCCAAAGCAGATCAAAACTTGCAGAAATTTATTCCAATATAACTCTTCGCAGATTCCTTTACAACTAAAGAACTTCTCGTTCTAGTAGACTCAATACAGCTCTTTACGCAGCAATAGAGCACAAAACAGTAGTTAAAAACTAGATAAACAACTGCTAAAATCAACGCAAAAGACAATGCAATACAGTTCACTTTCGCAATACAGCTCTCTGAACGCTCTCTGAGAGACAACTAACTCAGTAACTCAACTCACGGCCAGCCTTATATAGGAAAGGCGAATCTTCACAAAACTTCCAGAGATAGAAATTTGGAGGATTTTCCAGATCGTAGTCGAAAAGCCCTATACATGTACATGGGGACCGAAAATGTCGCCAAATGGTCGCCAGGTTTGATGACATTTTGACATTTGGCGATTTCTGGCCAAATTTGGCAACCAAAATTTGCCGCCAAAACCGTTGCCAACTTGGCTCCATCTCGCCAATTTGGCGAGATTGCCATTACCAAAATGTTAAATGGCCTGCTCTTTGTAAAACTCACTTCAAAGCATTATCTCTGTCAAACTCGTTTTCAAGCATTAAGAAACACATTGCAGGTAAGCAAAGTAAGACAAACTATTGCACTACCTTATGCGAAATGTACATAAATTTATCTTTTTACATAATTAATGCTACGAAACATTTACAAATATACAGAAATTCGTAACAATATCATGGCATCCCTGCATCTCCGAAACAAGAGCCAAACCAGATTTTTCATAGTAATATTCGTGCTTATCAAGTCGAATTCATTAAAAATTAAGTATTTTCACCTCCAACACATTAGTCCAAGAGGCGACTGCAATTTTTGGACTCCATCGAACATCATTCTGAATTTTTTGTAGAAATTGGAGAAAAGTTAGTGGATTACGAATCCACTTGTCTGCCGTGGCAAAAATGGCCGAAACTGGTCAAAAATCGACTTGGAATGAGTTGAACTAAAATCCGATTGCCAAATATGTCATAACTTGTCAAAAAGAGAACAAACTTTTTCATCTGGCAACCCACTGCATTTTGATTTTCAATGGGAGAAAACGCTCATGATTTCTGATCTCTAGCTCGGAAAACTTGTATCTTTTAAAAGTAAGCCAAATTGGCGACATCAGTTACGTCACAGTGACGTAATGTTTATTGCCAATTTGGTTCATTTGTGAAAGATGAAAATAAGCCACAGCCACATCCGAATTGTCTGCAACCTTCTTAATTGAAAATTAAAGAGTGAGGGTTACCAAATAAAAAAAAATGCTTATTATTTGGCAAGTTATGGCGCATTTGGCAATTGGATTTAGTTCAACTTATTAAAAGTCGATTTTTGACCAGTTTTGGCCATTTTTGCCAAGGCAGACCAGTGGACTCGTAATCTACTCACTTTTCTCCAATTTCTATAAAAAATTCAGAATGATGTTCGATGGGGTCCAAAAATTGCAGTCGCCTCTCTGTCTACATGAAATTTGTGCAAAATTGTTGTCCAGTGTATTCAGGTAATTGATTCGTTTTATGTTTTAACTTTTAAAATTTGGCAAACTATGGGAGTAAAATATATGTAAGTTCACCGGGTCTTTCCGAAAGGAATTCCTAACTCTGAAATGACGTTAGTGTGAAGCAATGAGAAACAGAAGAAAGAGACAAGTTTTATGTTAGATAGACAGCTATAGAATTTTAAGTACACTGGTTTACAAAAGTTGTTACGATATTGATGCGTGGCAAAAAAATTCTAAAATTTGACTATAACGGGATGAGTTTATCGTTTCTCTCATGAAAAAAAAAAGACCTATGATCAATTCGCTAGATGGTGCACCCAAGCGTTCACTTATGTAAAATACAGTAAATTTGCAAGACATACTGTCCTGCTCTGGCTATTTGGTCGCGGTACGACGGTTACGACCTTTTTCTTCTCTCATCAACCGGGACAAAACCAGTTCATTTGTGCTTTCTTCTCGGCCAACTAGCGGGCAATATGGACGGGGTTTTTAGTACCCCATACCCACCAGTTTTGTTTACTGACAAATCCGTTCAAATGAAAATGGGCCTCAATCATATTCAGCGTCATCAAATTTACTCCCATCGATCGCTTTTGCAAACCAGAGTATTTAAAATTTCGTCTCTCCAACACATATTGTGCCCATCTGGTGGCTGTGGGGTTAGCGCTATGGCATCGTATGCCAAAGATGGGTTCGCATACTGGGTTAGGCATGGATGTTCGTTGTAGTTCGGAACCCACGTTTATAGCTGTAGGTCCTAGCCTGATTAGCCGTTATTGTGCATAAAAATAGGTCGTTAAGAGAACAACCAACCAACCAATACATATTATCTCCGGTGTCTCACTGTTTGGCACTTACGTCATATCAAAGTTAGGGTTTGTTTTCTGAAAGAATCTGTATGAGTATTTGAGTAAAAGCATATGCACCCATACAAAGCATGTACATTTAGCACAAATTAAATACAAATTACACAGTTTTTAGAGGGGAATACAATTTGTATTTGACTCCGGCCTATACGCAAGTGCAGTAAAGATTTTGGTATTAAAACATCTTATGGAACATTGAACAAATATGGAGCATTATTTATGTTTTCTGAAGGATAATTTACACGTTACCAGTCGACTTAACAGTTGAGATTGCTAGTCTGACTACTGATGCCAGTAGATCAAATATTTTCTATTTACTGGCGGCGGCGACTGTCATTGTCCAATCAACTGATGTACTCCCCAATGTCCACCGACAGGCGGCGCAGCGGTCACTCTGTTGACGTCATATAATTGGAGATCTAAACAGGAACGCCGACTGATCGTGTGTAAATCAGCCTTCAGGGTAAATGTGAGTAAAAGTAAAAATGCTTATTTGGGGATCATTATATTTCAACACTTTAGAAGTGGGGCACTCAAGATGACCGGAACAGTAAAAAAACTTTTGAATACACTCACAGCATGCTAAGAGGATCCACAAGGAATTCATGTTTCTCGTACTGCTTTAGTGAATGTCTTGAAATGTATGAGAAGTCTCGTTTAAAAGGATAATGCATCCGAACATGTGTTTCCCCCAAGAAAGTTCTCACGATCGTTTAAATATTTGTTTCGAGATAATAAACATAATTTCATTTTATCGCGCAGCACATGTCCTGACTCGAAAAAAATAAACACAAGTAACTTTTGATAATATTGTAGCTCGTTTCACATTTCTCCCGAACGAGGTAAAATTCGCTTTATCTAAAAAATAATCGCACACATCGTCACTTGCTTCTAAATGTAACTCAGAAGTATAAAAATTTAAGTCAAAATTGACAAATATTTTTGAAAAACTGGTCCGTTTTAAACATTATTATTTTTTTTTTTTTTTTTAAATAATCTATGTTGCATGTGTTGAAACAGAATATTAGCAGTAAAAAAATTTCGTTTTGATATATAATTCTTTATAAATGAAAATTGTTAGAATTCTAGTTAATAGTTTGTTAAATACCCTATTGAGACATGATTTACTTAATGTAACAGTTAATTTCTTTTCCAGTGTTCTGAACTAAAAGTTCCTCACAATTCAGAAAAAAATGTTTGTTTTTGTTGAATTTTCATAGAAAAGAAAAGTTATATTGTTTATTTGAATTCTTATTATAGTCTTTTGTAAACATATGATGTGTTAATAGAGATATTCAGAGAAGGTATTGGATTGTGAAATTTCGTCACCTTTTGGAGGAATAAGACCGACAAGGGAGGGGGGGGGGGGGGAAAGAAAAAGAAAAAACTCCAGAAAAATTTGAAAAAGAAGCAAAGTCAGAACAAAATGAAGCACAAAATAATATAAAATCGAACAAAGTATTAGAAAGGTGCAATAAACTATATTGTTTTCATTCTGATTCCCGACAAGAGACTTTTGCCCAAATCGTCCCTTGCAAAAAAGAAGTCAAGAAAACATCTCCATCCTCAATCGAGTTATTTGAGAAGAGGGCGAAGAATCGATGAAACCTTACACCTACATTAGACAAGTGAATGGATTCCAGATGCAAATTCTTCGTGCAACTGGAACCAGTATTGATGTAGTGTGTAGGAGCTGATAAAGCCAGAAATACTCACAGGCGAAAATGTCTGGGCTGTAAGTTCAACCTTTAGATATTGCTTCGATTTGTTTACCATAAGCAGAAGTGGAGTTGAAAGATGAATTTGTTGGTCTACAAAAGCTGATGTCGTTTGGAGTCAAGTTGGCAAAGAAATATACTTGCTTGGAAACCAATCTGCAACCCATCTAGAGATGATGACAAATTACCCTGTTCTATATCAGATAAATGTCAGAGAGACCAGAGTAAAAAACGTGTAACAGAACCAGAAATGGAGACTATTGAAGATCCCATGTCTGAAGATGATAATATTGTGGACGAGGAAGGTCAAGTTGATTTATTTTCTATCCCTCTTAAAGAACGAGAATTGTGGATTTGTCTCTTTTGAAAGTTGATTCTAGGACTTCTGCATCTCATCAAAAAGACTGCCCTGTTTTGAAGCCAAAGATTGAGAAACTACAGGAAAAACGTCCTGAAGATCCAACCGGAAAGTTATAAATTCTTTCATACGGCATACTTATTAAGAAGAAAACGGGTAATCTAAAAGCGGAGAGACCCTTATTCATCATACAACAAAGTATCGAGATTAATTAAGAGCTATGTGCTACGAAGGAACCTCGGGTCATTTGGTAGTGACAAAGATTAAAGATATATTCTCCAGATACTTCTTTTGGTCCCAGTGCTACCAGAAGATTGAAGAATATGTTTGAAGTTGCGACAGATGTCAGTGGGTTGGAAAACCTAACTGCAAGAAGTAAGCTTCTGTGAAGATAGTTCGAGTGATACAAGAAATTTTCTCAAAAATCAACATCGATGCAAGTGGACCTCTTTCAATTACTCCAAGTGGTAAACGTTACCTTATTACTTCAATGTGTCTTGTACTTCACAGTAGCACACCAACACTAGCCAATATCACTCTGCATTGGCCAGTACCATTATAAAAAACGGTCGTTGTCACAGATATTGACCAATCTCGCCTACAGCTGGATAAATATATTGGAAGTTTTGACATATTGAAGCACAGTTTTAAAGTTGATATATTTTATGTAGAAAAAAGGACGGAGGACTAAAAAAAAAGTTTTTATGATGTTTGTAAAATATTTATTAAAAAAAATCGTGTATTTTTAAAGCGATGATCGAATTTCGACCACAAATAGTCAATCTTTCAGAACACTAATTTCCGACATTGGTCAATACTGCTGTGCTACTGGGTAAGAACAAAGGGCTTTGAACGTATTTTCTTAGCAATAAAAGGTGTTTGTGTACAAAAATTAACATCCACCAAACTACATGCAGATACACAGTCAACATGCACATTAAATTACTATTTTATTATCTTTAAATTTCATACAAAAATGCACCACAATGAAGAACACCTTTATATATTTTATTCTGCATAAGAAATTCGAAGTAAATTTCACTCCATAACCAAAACAATCGGATACGACGTGCTCGTTCTATTAATAAATGAAATGTTCTAGAAGCACTTGGTGTTTCAAATGGCACAGATCTAAACCAATCAGCTCGCAGTGTGCTTCCAATTGGCTCGCAGTGCGAAGAAGGCATTCAAACTTGGTCAGCAATGGGTTTGATTTTTTTTTTTTTTTTTTTCATTCAGTAGCTTTTAGTCACCTTAAACTCAGATGAAAGGTCAATTCGCTCAAACATATTGCTACGAGATTCTTTTCATTCTGTATCTCGGCAGAAAAAAGCACCAGTATCCAAAATAAAACTTCCGCGTTACTATGAAAATGATAATTCTACCACAAATGAATAGATATTCTTAGATTATCTTTAAAAACTACACATAATTCATCGAGCTTCAAACATCTATATATTTTTTGTTTTAAATGTACCATTACAGAGCAATAATTTTAAACTGAAAAAAAAAATGGCTCACAATTGTCTTGTGCATTTAGAAGAGCTCTAGGCAAATTTTTTTTTGTCGCCCAAACAATTAACTGCGATTATAGCAGAATTCATACTCTCGTCAATGACTTTGTATATGGCGATAGTGTAAAGTCACTCGGCCAAACGAACGAATAGGATAGCATACATGGTAGGATACTAAGAACCTAGAATTACAGCAGGCCACATTCTCATTTCCCCATTAACAGAACTACCAGCGCAGCCTAGCGAACAACACTCTGATCTACAACTCCTAAACATCCTCTCCTTGTTTTCATTGTCAGTTTATGATTTGTGTGAAACTAGATTCTATTAAAAATTATGTTACACTAAAGGCTTTTAATCCTTTAGTGTTAGACTAAGAGGCGACTGCAATTTTTGGACCCCATCGAACATCATTCTGAATTTTTTATAGAAATTGGAGAAAAGTGAGTAGATTACGAATCCACTGGTCTGCCGTGGCAAAAATGGCAGAAACTGATCTAAAATCGACTTTTAATAAGTTGAACTAAATCCAATTGCCAAATGCGCCATAACTTGCCTTTTTTTTTTTTTTTTCTTTTTTTTTTTTTTTTTTTTGGTAACCCTCACTCTTTAATTTTCAATTAAGAAGGTTGCAGAGGATTCGGATGTGTGGCTGTGGCTTACTTGTATTTTTCACAAATAAGTCAAATTGGCAATAAACATTATGTCACTGATGACGTAACTGATGTTGCCAATTTGGTTTACTTTTAAAAGATACAAGTTTTCCGAATTAGAGATCAGAAATAGTTAGCGCTTTTTCTCATTGATTTGCAGTGAGTTGCCAGACGAAAAAGTTTGTTCTCTTTTTGGCAAGTTATAGCACATTTGGCAATCGGATTTTAGTCAAGCTCATTCCAAGTCGATTTTTGATCAGTTCAGGCCATTTTTGCCACGGCAGACCATTGGATTCGTAATCTACTCACTTTTCTCTAATTCCTACAAAAAAATTCAGAATGATGTTCGATGGGATACAAAAATTACAGTCGCCTCTCGGGCTATGTACTATAAAGCATTTTAAACCTGACCATATCATTCAATTGAATGATGTTCTAAATGAAAGTTTTTTTATGTATCCGCTATGATATGGTTTAAAAGTGGAAACAAGTTTTTGTAATACAACGATTATCAATTAATTACACACTGCTCATTCATCCATTTTTACAATTTCGAAACATACTATTCAATTTGGACATTATCCCTCCTTGCCCACCAAGATACAGAATCAAAGAGACTCGGGAATTCAAAAAAGAAAAAATTGCTAAAGTGTGTCGACCACTCATATAACACCAATTGAACCGAGCCAAACCATCCGATTTCAGCTGCCAGAACGATTACAAAAGAAATCTCTCGGGCTATGAATTCTGATTTATATAAGAGGGGGAGCGGTCCGTGTTTATAACACAAGCGACATAACTGCCAGCAGATTTGCCGCAAGCTTTCAAATGCAGAGGAGACATGGTGTGTCCGGAATGTCAGCAACTTTTGGGTGATAGGAGAAGGATGTATATTAGCAAATGCAGCCGCCTTCGTCGTCCTTTGGCTCTTTCGGAGGTTCCTGGGGCTTGAGAGGAACAGCTGGGCAAAGTGTTAAAGAAAAGAATCGAGAACATACTCTAATCAATCAGATATAAAGATATTTTTCACAATAAACCCTTTATTTACTGTAGCGACCTCAAATAACAGATAAAACTTCTGTGCACTGGAGTACTCTTTTGCACAGAGGTAAGACATCTGTCTCGAGATGCCATGGTCCTCGGATCAAATCACGTCGCCCACACAACGAAAGCTTACCTTACGCTTTATTGGTGACAACCGGACTAAAATGAATCATGCTGCCATCTATCGGCGCTTCTGAAAAAGGAGAAAAACTTCATCGCAACATGCGATCACATACGCAACTCGCGTCCAAACACCGCAACGGGCGGACACAACGATGCAACTAGCATCACAAACTTCCAACTCCGATCAGACGTTGATCAGAACATCAGTATCGCTCCTTCGTCGCTGGGAGGAAGCTGTGTAGCGACCTCAAATAAAAGATAAAACTTCCGTGCACTGGAGTACTTTTTTGCACAGAGGTAAGACATCTGTCTCGAGATACCATGGTCCTTGGATCAAATCACGTCGCCCTCACAACGAAAGCTTACCTTACGCTTTATTTACTGACTTAAAGGTTTTCTTACGGTACTGTATTAATTTAAGAGTAAGTCCTATACTAAACTTCAACTTAACTTGACATCACTTGACGGTAGATCGTCACAGTGCTCATAGGTATTTAATCCATTTTGGCGGCATGAAAGCATAATGTTCGCCAAACCACAACCCTGTAGAGAACGAAAGGCTATAAGGTTTGGCGAGAATTATGTCTTCACTCCGCTAAAATGGATTAATTGCCTATGAGCACGGTCTATCGTCTAGTGATGTCAAGTTAAGTTGGAGTTTAGTATAGTATGGATCATTCCCTATATACTCGCTATGTTACAACCTTCTAGACCAGTGCATTTAGAAACTACTTTGTATAACCACCTTGGCATTTGGTGAGTAGGTACGAAAAAGATCCCTGAATGAAATGACATAAGTTAAAAACTCGAAAATAGCGTCTAATATGTGTTTTGGCTGGGTGTGTCTAGGGGGATGGATTTTTGGTCAATAATGAGGCATTTTCGCCTTTGCTCCGTTTTTTAATAATTGATTGAATTGTTGATTATAAAATAGGCTGTTAAGCCTTAATTAAGGTCTCGCGTGCATTATCAGGTACAGAGGAGTCAATCGCTAAATGCCATCTGCAATCTCTCTGTGCCGCCGTCTATATCAATTAGCTGCGCTGTAATCGCCGCGTCGTTTTATTTTATTATCAAATGAGATTGATATTAAAAATCGTTTTATTTTATATATCAAATGAGTGCCTGAGCAGCAAAGGGGTCCAAGTGATTTTTCTTAACTTTCGAGAAAATACACTTTAAAGTTTCTTATTTATATTAAATTTGTATGAAAATTAATTGTTGTTCAAATACTAACCTCTGGAATGAAGATATCACTAGTAGACTGTGAGGCGACTGCAATTTTTGGACCCCATCGAACATCATTCTGAATTTTTTATAGAAATTGGAGAAAAGTGTGTAGATTACGAATCCACTGGTCTGCCGTGGCAGAAATGGCTGAAACTGGTCAAAAATCGACTTTTAATAAGTTGAACTAAATCCAATTACCAAATGTGCCATAACTTGCAAAATAATGAGCATTTTTTTTTTTTTTGGTAACCCTCAATCTTTAATTTTTAATTAAGAAGGTTGCAGACGATTCGGATGTGTGTCTACGGCTTACTTGCATCTTTCACGAATGAGCCAAATTGGCAATGAACATTAAGTCACTGATGACGTTACTGATGTCGCTAATTTGGCTTACTTTTAAAAGATACAAGTTTTCCGAGTCAGAAATCAGAGATAGTTTGCGCTTTTTCTCATTGAAAATCAAAATGCAGTGAGTTGCCAGACGAAAAAGTTTGTTCTCTTTTTGGCAAGTTATGACATATTTGGCAATCGGATTTTAGTTCAACTCATTCCAAATCAATTTTTGATCAGTTTCGGCCATTTTTGCCACGGCAGACCAGTGGATTCGTAATCTACACACTTTTCTCCAATTTCTATAAAAAATTAAGAATGATGTTCGATGGTGTCCAAAAATTGCAGTCGCCTCTCGGACTATAGTTTGCATAGAATTTAAGATAAATAAGCTTTAAAGTGTATTTTCTCAAAAGTTAAGAAAAGTCACTTAGATCCCTTTGCTTCTCAGTCTCTCAAATCCTTACGTCAATGCATATGCAGTGGCTACACCTGGTTTTGTCTTTTGCTATATTAATTTTCATTTATAATAGGTATACATTAAATGCAAATAATTTATGTCATTTGATAAATTGATCTTTTTCGTACCTACTCATCAAACGTCAAGATTTTATAGAAAGTAATTTCTAAATGCACTGGTGTAGAAGATTGTAACATAGCGAGTACAGGGAATAATCCTTACTAGGACTTCCTCTTAAACGCTGTGAGACGCATCGGGACTTTGAAATCCACTTCTATGAAGTTGTTTCTTCCATTGTTGGATGGCAGCACAGGCTTATTTCTTTTTGAAAGCTTGCTAGAGACAAATATGAAGCTTTCAGTACAAGAATGGATCATCCCAAAATTTGATTTTTGTTGTTACTAGTCCTCCCCCCCCCCCCCTTTTTTTTTTTCACCCACCTCTAACGCCAAAATGGACCAAATGTGGTTTATCTAGTAGCCACCTTAGTTGGCCATTAGATAAATTATATTTGGTCCGTTCTGGCATAAATGATTTAAAATAAAAAAATTAAAATAAAAAATTTAAAAAAAAACGGGATAGAAACAGCAAAAATCAAATTATGGAATGGTCCGTTCTGGTGTTCAAAGCATGATCTATAAGACGATATAAGGCCAAGATGTTAGCCTAGAAGATTGAAAATCGTCCAAGTGTTTGCATATAAAGATAAATAAGTTTGTGCTGCCATCCAACAATTGAAGAACGAACTTCACAGAAGTGAACTTCAAATTCCCAATGGGTTTCAAAGCGTTTAAATTTTTACAGTACCATGAAAAATGGGACTTATAAGCCCCATCTGTAAAGAAAAGGTTAAAATCAGCACATATTGTATGGTATGTAGTGTGTCCCAAAAAGGTTGCTACACTGTTTCTTTAACTTTTGGAGATACAGAATCAGCATAAAAAGCTTAAAGGAATGAAATATGGTAAGGCATTACAAAAAGATAGTGTGATTTTCATGAGTAATTTATTTTTAAAGTTACAGAATTTCAATTATTATGCAGCCCTTGAAAATGAATAAGGTCAGGTTCACAAGTGTTCCTAAGGTTAAATAACATTGCTGCAAAATAATAACAGCACATCTTTAAAATTGACCAATTTTTAGGAAGTTAAAAAAAAAATTATTATGAAAAGTAAATTCATGTTATTGATGTATTTTATTACGGTTGATTTTAATGTGATTTAGTTTCAAGAACATTTGAAATTTGACATTTCCCCCACAGGAGGAACATACAAATTAAAAAATTTTACTTTTAAAACAAGCCACCCCTTAAAATCATCTTTTTACTATTTATCTTATTTCGAGTTTTGACAAATTCCCTATCCCCTAGTACATATATTTAAAACAAACACAATTTAACTACCTTTTGGGACACTCTACATAGTTCTGGACACCAAATTCACACTAAGGCATGTATCCAGCATTTTGCATGCTGGCCAGAGAACAAATCCTGTGATATCTTCCCCATTCATCTAACATGAAGTTCAAATTCAATGATCGAATCGCAATCGGGAGCGTTATTAAATAAAGTAAAAGGGTGACTTTTGATTGGTAGCGACTGAACTCGAAACCAACCCGAGCGTTTATTGAGCCTCGTTGCAGATAAAGATTTTGTCAACTTAGTTTGGCCCGAAGTATAGCGATTTCTCCTTTAAGGCAGAACCTTAATGTCGTAAGTTAAGGTTCTGCCTAAATGGAGTTGATGTCGGTAATTAGTGAAATAAAATTCTAGTTATCGTGCTTTGCCTGTCGATAGTTGCACAACCTATTAGTAAAATCTACATGGATAACAATGTTTTGCTAACTGCTTGAGATTAGGTATCGCTACTGTCTAGTCATTTGGCATAACGATAAAACTTTTAGGCATTTTGATAGCAAGGATTTACTTTGTCCATCCTGTTTTATAGAAGAACCAAGAGTAATCCTATATAAATTACCGTTAACAATGTTCACAATTAAAAAAATTGTTAATTCTGTTTCATTTCATACACAAATAACAATGGCACTTATTTAATAGCAATTAAATTGTTTGCGGTGAGCACATACACTAGATTTTGATACCTACTATTTAAAAACTTGGAAAGCCAATTGAGTATGTTTCAGTACAAATCGACGAGGTTTTCCACCTGATGATGATGTTATCAGTTTAGTAATTCGCGTTTCCTAATTGACGTTAAGTTTTAGAATTCAACAAATCTTCAAGTTATAACTCAATAACGGACCTGTTGTTTTGTGAAAAGCTAGCGTCTTAATGTTACTTGTAGAACATTTTAAAAATTTGAACTTTACTTCATACATAGAAAATCAATACGTCTTCAAAGCAAGAAAGGCGAGAACCAATAACCACCAGCAAAATATCTGAAACGTCTAATACACTGTTTAGTGTTAGAAATGGCGAATAATAGCGTTAGCTAAAACAGTTTTGATAACTGTAAGTGATTTAACAGCATAGTAATAATATTGAGGAGACAGCATATTTTCTTTCAACCACCTTTTTAAAAGAGCTTTTTAGGTTAAATTTGATAATCACACACAGAATTACAAGGCTCAACTTCCTGTTTATTTTACACTCCTTCCTTTGCTTAGTAGTGTCTTTTCTGGCATTTTAAATTAGGAATTCTTTTTGAAATACGACGACCATTCTATTTTTCTTTGACCTGAAGAATTGGGAGGTAGTAAAAGTTGAGAGCTGTGGAACGGCGTACCACGATCTTTTTTAAAAGGGAGAAAGGGTCAAAATTTAATAACTTCCAGTTGGAACTAACTCTCCGTACAGTTTAGAAATTCATTGACGGCTACCTATTTGTTTCATACTATTCAAGAAATGTATTCAAAGTAGAAATCACTGACTTTCAGATAGGGCATGTTTGGTTATTGATTTGAAACCGAAGAAGGCTTAACAATCGCCAGAGATCTATGTTGGCATTTTCCCTCTACAACTATTTAGGATCTGTTTGTAACCATGAGCAAACCATTGCATAACATAGATGGGGGAGTATTCAATTGTCTTCATATGCTTGCAAAGCACAAATCGCTTATAAGCTATCCAGTAGTTGTAATTAGAGATCAGCGGTAAAAATTCTCTATGCAGCTGTAGGAATAAAATAGAAATTAACCATACCAGAGATCTTCTCAACTCAGACATGGTGATATTTTGATCAGAATTTTGAATACCAGCAACACGACCTGAATACGATGCTATGCATGCGACAATAAAGTGAATGTTACGCTTCCATGAAGACGTTCAAGATATTTTAACGGTGAAGGGTCTCAACATATGTCGGTCATAGACTTCCTTTGTGGAACTAGGAATAGGAATCTCGTTACGATTTCGTTTTTGCAGAGGCGGTTACAGTTATCCTTTCGATATCACTAGCCAATCTCACTGACTGGCTCTCTTTACCGATAATTTGTGACCATATAGACTATTATTTTGTAAGCAAAATTTTGCAACAGAACCCAAGATTGACTGTCAAGAGTTATTTAAATTGGTACAAATGATTTATTTTTTTTAATAAATTGTATGAAGAGCACACATCCAAAAAATGTATAATAAGTAATATAACCTATAAAAAAAGTTTTTAATATAAATCCTTGTATGCATTGCCAATTCTTAAATTCAATAGCACAGCGCCGTTTATGTTGTCAGATTGTGCTTGGTGTTGGCATCTAATTTTGAATATTAAAAACATCTCTATCAGCAAAATATGCGGTGAACTACTTTTCAAAATTTATTCATTAAAAATAAATGTGATGCATTCACATCTAGATATATCTTTTATTTATTCTGATTAAAGCAATTTTATTGTGTTTATTAAAAGGATTTTTGGCAACAGCAAGGAGTTTCTTCAATGGTCGGTTAAATGCTATTTAAAGCGATTGGCTGACGGCAAGTTGGTTTATTAATATTTCGTAAAAGCGACCTTTTAGTGACAGAGGCCGAAAATTTGATGGAATGCATTGTCATCAACATTGAATCTATCTGCCAAGTTTCAGCCTGATTAGATGACGGCAATTGGGTTAATTAGGCCTCCGCAGATTTGTCCGTCATCGACATACACACCCATCAAACAAACAAAATTGAAATTAATATAAAGAATGTATTTTCATCGACAAGATATTTAACTATCAAGTCTTGGAGGCTTTCAACAAAATGCCTTCTACACACGCTACTATTGGCGTATCGGAGGACTATTTAACCCACTTCTCATCGTCCAATTGAGCTGAGACTTGATAGACTCGTCGCCAACAACAATGCACTTTTATTTTTTTGGCGGGTGTAAATTAATAATATTGAGTGAATTTTTTTTTTTTACGTAGAGGGCAAATGGAGGAACAACTCGACCTAAGCTCAATATCTCTTAAATAAGTTGCAATTGCATATGAAGTTGATAATGAATATAATGGATTTACAATAAAAACTTTGTTTTCATGGGTTAATGCATTTTCTGCACTGGAAATTTCAAAGCAAGTGAAGGATATTTAAAAATTATCTAAATTCAAAATCTTAATCATTCTATATTCAGGGTCCTAAAAGGAATTTTTTAAGAGGTCAGGCATTTTCAGAGTCGAAAGTTTGTCGACAGCAAAAAATTCGAAACATCCTATAGGTAAGCCACTTTTTGAGCAAATTAGTTTTCTTTAATAGGAAATGTTTATTAGGAACTGGTTTAGTAAAAGTCCCTAAAGACATTAACATAACACCAAATATAAGGTTACAAAATTGAATTTCTTGTTAAAATTTGTAATAACTAGTTGGTCTAAAATTTCAATTTAATGTAGTTCTCGTTGAAAAATGTACAATAACTTAAATTTTAACGACAAAAAAAAAAATCATAGATAAGAAAAATTGCGACAAACATGAACTCCAAAATGTAGCAGCCTATGTAAAATAAGTAAGTGAGGAATAATAAGTAAATCATAGAAGTTAAATTTAAGTGGTTACCATGATGCGATAAGAATTTTCAACAGCTTTATACAAAGATAGCAAAGCAGGGTACAAGAATTACCAGCAAGAGAAGAAAGAATATTTTAAGCTTGATTCCAAAAATGGTTTGCTGAGTCTTTATAAGATAAGAACTAATGTTATGAATTCAATATACACAAAGGAAAAAGTTTATCAGATAGAAGAATATTTGTCTGTACCCCGTCAAGTAAGTAAAATCATTGTTTTTGAAGATTAAGACAAATTTAATAGTTGTAATCAAGTCTTTTAATGTTCATAAAAAAATCCTGCTGTATATTTAAACTTTGGACGGATAGATAAAATATGCGACAGCTAAAACAAGAAATGCACAGTGGCAGCTCTGGACACAAAAAATAGTGATGTGGATGCAATTAATATGAAGTATTAACATAAATTTGTCTATTAAATTAAAATGGTTCAATAACAGGGTGATAACAAAATTCAGGAAAAAGTTCCCGATTTTACGGCACACTTTTTTCAAATTTTTTAGACGAGTAGACACTCTGATCAAATAGAACATTTATGCCAAAGAGATAAGCTAATTTTTTAAAAAATAGTTTTGGCAATGATGAAAAGTTTAAATTATATCACAACATAAAACTTCCAACGATTACCACAATTCTGCGGGAAAATGGCGTCAAGATACAGATGATACGGATTTTTGCAAAATTTTAAAAAATTCCTCGACATTTCCCCGATTTTCTCCAAAATCAGAAAAGCTCCCCAACGTTTCCCTGATTTCTAGTGTTCTTTGGCCACTATGAATAAGTTTGATAGATTTATGATAATTTCGAATTAACGACACATAATTTATTTCCTTTCTCCATTCAGTCTCTTGCAACTTGTTTTCACAGCATATTTTGTGTTGCACAAAGTACAAAGTTGTTGAAGGCAAAGCCATTGAATGATTTTTGCGACAGCCTCAAGAAGATTCCTCAAGCATTTCGCCTTCTCTGTCATTAGCTTTGTACAACTCTATACTTTGTTCGTACAACATTTCAAAACCTCTTCTATATTTTATCCAGAATTGGGCGAGATAGGCTAATATTGTTTCCAACGACCGATTTCGCAACAGGATTGGCCTATGTCTGGCGAAATTGGCCAGCGTTTCTGTGCTACTTAGGGCCACTGAAATCAGACTTCAACTCGTTTCCTTTTCACTCACAAGCTGTGGAACGCTTGTGTAGAGATAAGACAAAAAGTGGATGGCGATAACGCCAAAATGTAAGGACAAAACCTTTTTTTTTTTTTTTAAAGATTCATAATGCTCAACTTTTCTACAAAAGTTTCCTTCCAAGTGCATCACTGGAATAGAAAGTTCGAGAAAAAAAGTAATCAGACGAATAAAAGCATGTTTTAAAAAAAAAAAGTAAGGAATAACGCTAGTACCCATTTTACAGAAAAATCAGTTTTTTACAAAAAATTTTACTTTTGAGTCACTTCTAATTATTAATATATGTTTTAAAAATGTATCGGATAGTGTTTTCCTGTGATATACCACCCTTTCATTACACATTGCTAACAATTGCCTTTCAAATATATAACATTTAGAAATTTTAAAACATTTAGAAAAAAGTTATTTTTTACATTTAGTTATTTTAACAACTTTTTATACCTCATGCATTTCAAAAATAAAAAAATAACCACTCTATTGTGCAAGATTCATTTATGAGCAAAGTTTCCCCCTACTTTTTTCCCCAACTGAACTATTTTTTAATTTTTTTTTAGTAATGGGGTGGGGCGTTTTAGCACCGTAAATTGAGAGAGGAGAATTTTGGTAACATTATCTGTAGCCAGGTCATATCTTAATTATATCTAACTTTTAATGAAATTATATAAAGTCATTTTAAACCTTTAAATAATAGATGATACGGCCTACAGAATGCTAAAACCATTAACTTTGGATACGGACTATACTAAGTATTTTCAGACAGACAATAGTCCAATACCATTTAGAAACATGGCAGTACTTTAAAAAGCTAACAACAAAAAATTTCATTAAAGTGATCATTTATACCATTGCTTTAATAGCAACGGTATAAAACAACTTATGCCAATTGAATACTAGCTATCTCAATATCTACTAGCAACCTGATAAATTGTCACTATGCTTGCTAATATTAGATGTATTTCCTTGAATTTAAAATATGGTCAAACAAAACTCACTAAGTTGCATAGAACTTTAATACTACCTTAACATTACTTTCAAAGTGCCATGATCAAATATTTTTACCCCCCCCCCCCCAAATTGACAACCAAAATCTGACGTCCAAGTGTTGTGATAATGTGCAATAATTTTCTGCAATATGTTTTAATAAACAACTTATAGCAAAGTGTAAATAAGAAACTTTAAAAAGATTGACAAAAATTGATTTACTGGTAGAAACAAATGTTTTAATATAATTTAGGAATTAAAAAAGTATTGCCATTATTACTTCCCTCATTCTAAAACTATTTACATGTAGTAAGTACGATTATTTGATAAGGTATAATCAAATTGTGATTTGATTCAATGATTTATAAATAATTCAACAGAAAAACAAAAATAACTTTGTCACATTGATTAAACCTAGCTACACACCAAGTATGTGCATAGCATTTTATAGATTAAGATACCTCTACAAAAATACCTGAAGTCCTGTTATTTACAAAAACAAATAACTGATACTTAATGACAATCAACTGCAAAGAAACATGTTATTTACAAAGAAACACTTTTCTCCCATTAAACCACATTATGTGCTGTTAAACAACAAAAGTGTCTAGATTTGTATTCTTGCATACTAGCAAAACAAATACAATATGATAAATATATAATCACAATACATAAATAAAGCAGCATGTTTCCAGTACATAAAATCCTTCCAAATAAATATAAAGAAATCATTAGACATTTCAGTAAAAATATACATTATAAAAGTTATTATCACAGGGTATATTTTTTTGTCTAACATATACCTATCAAATTTACAAAAGACTAATACCAGTACAAAAGTCTAATATCAGTACAAAAAATCTTGGCATGTATTTTTTTTTAAAAGATATTCTAGACATATATCAAATTCATAAAGGAATGAAAATTTTAACAATTCTAAATTTAAGTTAAAACATAAATAAAATTAGCTACTCTACCTATATCAAAAGGAGAAACATGCAATCAAAGCAAAGTAAATAATAAAAAAAAATCTCATGCAAGTTTTATAATAATAGGTAGTCAAGAACAGTAAATAGAATACAAATTACGCAATTTTTTGTTTAACAAGAAAACGGAAACAGTTCATAGAAAAATGCACAAAATGCTACTAGAAGGGTCTTCTTAAAAGCGATATTCAGTCTTTCCCTCATAAGATTATCAATGCCGTATTTGGTTCATTCCTAGTTACAGGTGCCATCCCAAAATTAAAAAATTTACAAAAATAGACAGCAATAAAAAAAATTATAAGGCAACCCTACAGGCTCAATTTGCATAGCTATATGGGACATCAAGGCATTTTCATTGATACCTTTAATTTATAATATAGTTTAAGGTATTTCAATACATCTAAGGAAATATTTTTTTTTTTTAGTTTGGTTTAGTAGGATGCAAACAAAAAATTGGCATTTTGGTTTAACAAATTTTGAAAATCCCCAGGCCTAAACCAGTAACCAGGAATTTACCTTATTTTTTCCCAAATACTTCGCCGAAACATTACTTCAAACCGCCACTTTCTTTATCAAAAGTAGTT
The DNA here is from genome assembly GCA_963978545.1 of Linyphia triangularis. Lineage (NCBI taxonomy): Eukaryota > Metazoa > Arthropoda > Arachnida > Araneae > Linyphiidae > Linyphia > Linyphia triangularis. The sequence goes on from OZ021729.1 coordinate 61,599,644, forward strand.
CAAATGAAATTTAAATATTCTATTTTTATAATTGGAATTAAAAGATTAATAAGAATATTTTAACTAGATTAGTGATGTGATCTATTGAACTAAACTGCAAATATTTTTTTTTTTTTTTTTTTTTTTTAAATCAATATCTTTGTAAATTAACAAAAAAATTTAATTCATCATATCAGATAGAAAAGTTTATACTTCAAAAGAATTGTGGCAACGAAATAGTTTGGGAAAATAGGCAAAGCAGAAAGAGGGAAAAACTGATAATCCCTTTTAAAACTTATGACTAGCCTTCCGAGTAAGAACCAGTTTAAGTACAAAAGTGGACAGCAAGTGGCAAGTAGCAAAAGCGCCAAGATGCTAAGTGTGGAAGCTTCATTCTAGCACATGCAGCCACCATCTTGCTTAGGTGGTTCGCTGGGCGCGTCTTTCAGGTCCACATCAACGACTGGAGCACAAGTCAAGGATAAACATAAAAAAGGACATACGAATCATGCTGTTTCAAACATAAAAACAAAAACTACATTGGATTATCAAAACATAAAAAAAGTGCAGTTACTTTGGAGCTGTAAGGCGTAAAGCATTGTTATGTTCGTTAAGAATGCAGAATGTAAGAAAATGTTGAAGAAAGCAAACTACTGAGGACAAAACATAGAAAAGGATACTATCCTCTTTTGTTCGCTCGGGAGTTTCCATTCCTGGTAGCGCAGCTGCCACACGTCGGAAAAGCTACAGAAGAAAAATATTTTGTTTTAAAGAAAATTCATAAACATAAAAGTGTTTTTAATAAGCATTTTGGGTACAAAATTGTAAGTTATCTATCTGGATCATCCTGAAGTGTTTCCTACATTAAAAGTTTGAACAATAATGCCCAAATTGACTTAAATACTGGAACTATTTTGATACGATAAACACAAGAATTTCATCAAATATATTAAAACAAGTGAAAAAATTTAAAGTTTGGTCCCATGGAATGTGGAAAAATAATTGTTAATAATGCACATGAAAAACGACAGAGATTAAGACTTAAATTTGATCCTCTTGCATTAAAAATTTAAATGCTGCAAAGGCTGACAGGAATTCCAAATTATAAAAGAATGTGCGAAGAAGAGTTTTAATGCTTACGACTCGTAAGAATATATTGCAGGTGTAAAAATTTTATCAGCTTGCCAATCAGCACAGAAATAGATAAAAAGTTCTTTGTTTTTTTCATTTGGATATAAAATATAATTATTTTTCCAATTACATCATAATTAACTCCTTTCTATATAGTATTCAGAATATTAATTTCAATAGATAGCGGTCGATACATTTTTTTGCATAAGTTAAACTCAATTTTCTTGTGCGGACATGATTGGATTTTACCCGAAAACTTCATTAAAATAGAAAGATAGAAACAACAAAAGTAAAAATAAAAATGGAGAATGAAAAGATGTGCAGAGGAAATGCTCTTTTGTCTAGTACAGAATCATTCTCCGTTATCAGTGTTCATACTCAATTTAAGAAAAGAAATTCCCTGGGATTTCCCTGAATTTTCAAGAGTCGTGCTCTCGATCACGGAGTAAATTATTTTTAGCCACATAAATATAGTCAAACCTGGATTACACAAATTCTTCAGATAACTTGAAAAAAGTCTTTTTCTTTAAGAATAACTTTCTGCAAGTCTGTGTTACCAAATAATTCTCCAACTTCAATTCCTCGAGTTAAGGTTAAACAAAAAGCACCGAAGAGAAGGATTTTTTCCAGAGTAACAATTACTTTTTCCAGGTTTTAAATGGGATTTTTTTTCCCCCGAGATTTTAAGGTTGATTTAATTTCGCCGAGTTTTCCAGGTTTTTGCTGTTCTCCCTGAGGAGTATGAACTTTGGTTGTTATTCAAAAAACTCTCAGAAACTTTAGAATTTGTAAGAACCATTTACACAAAAATAAGTACTTAATAAGGGTCCTTGGAAACATCAATGGAAAATAAGGAGTTTCAAGAGACTTCAAAATACCCTACGAACCCTATAACAGTGGTACCATAATAGACCTAGCCGTTTGGAATGCATTAAAAACAATCAATTTCTATAGCTAATTACTGAAGCATTAACATGTCAACATAACAAATATCAAAACTTCAGGTCTCATTTTTTTTTTTTTAATTTAAATCCAAACAAAAATATTTAAACCATATCTGTACCTCAGAAGTAAACTATCACAAGTGCTATGGTAAACAAATTGCACTAACAATATTTTTAAAAGAATTTGAAAATATTTATTTCCTTTTATTTAATTTTAACTAACAATTTCTAATTAACAACTTCATTTTAATTTTTACTAATTTTAACTAAAAGTTTCAATTTAATTATTTAACTAACAAAACAATTTCATTTCATTTTTAACTAACAATTTTTTAATTTTTCCGAGGATTATCATAACACATTCAATAAGAAAAAAAAAGCTTGTAATGAAAATTCCAAATACTCACTTGCTTAACATTATATCCAGATTTTGCACTAGTTTCTATAAACATTACATTTAATTCTTTAGCTTTCCGCTCGCCTTCTTCTGTAGTAACTTGCCTAAATTAAAAAAAATTTCTTATAAAAATAGCAACACGAAATTAAAACGAAAAACTGTTACTACATTCCAATTTAAATGATTTTTAAGGCATGCTAGGGTCATTATCCAAAAAATAAGGAATTTCACAAAAGAATGTTTCTTAACTAATCTTGATACTTACTTCAAAGAAAGATACCTTAATTACATTAACATGTGGTTGAGATAAAACACTTATTTTTTTTCTTAAATAGCAAAAATATAGAGTAAATGGATGTGACAGGAAGAATCAAAGATAGTAGAGGTTGCTTTTAATAATTTATTTTGATGATTAATCATACCTTGAAATCCACCAGTTTTAATCCTATATTTAAAAAATACTTTGATTTATGAACTATGTTTGTTCTTCTTAGTTTATGTCATCCTCGTATTAAGCTCAAAATTAAAAAAAAAAAATATGCATACAAATTATATGTTTACTTTTTATACTTAAGCAACTTAATATTACAAGAAGAATAAGCAATGAAGAAGATAAAAATAATCTAATAACTTTTCGTATCTGAGGATATGATGCTACGGACAAAACAAGGTTAACGTTTTTGGCTAGTCAAAGATTCAGTTGTGATAGTTGAAAGTTTAAAAACAAAAATTCTGCAATGAATATTAAATCTGCCGTTAATTATTTTACAAATTAACTTGATAATTCAAAATCTGCGAGCATCATCTAATCTCAGATTAAAAATTTGACCAATAATTAAAATATTAAACTTTATTTGAAACATCAATTACGCAAAAGTTATTTAGTAACAAAAAACATTTTAGTACCATACTTTTTCTAAGAAACACCAGTTACATAAATTTATGATTACATGAAGAATGACCCACATGTGAATTGCATGTAAAGATTACCTTTTATCAGCTAAATCAGTTTTATTTCCAACTAACATAATTATAACGTCATTGCCACGTTCAGTCCTGACGTCATCTATCCATTTAGATGTTTGATGAAATGAGTTAGCATCTGTAGAAGTAAACAAAAAGAAGTATATAAATGTGAAAACTAAACAGATAAAACAGTATTTTACGAGAAATATGTTTAATTCCTTTTTCAAGGTCAATTGTAGGAATGAAACAGCAAAAAGGCAATGGATATTATGCTGACAATTTAAAGAAAACTAAGATAGGTAAGTAAATATTTCTTTTACAGTTGAAAACTGCATAAACAATCTGATTGGAAATATGAGTTTTTGTGACATCAACAATGTTTGGGCACAAAAGTATGATACTCGCCAGTTGAATTCCTGTTGTAATAAAAGTTAAATTGAAAAAACCATTTTGAATCAAGAATAAATTGCCTATTTTATGCATATTCAAGATAAGCTTGCACACATACACTTTCATTGTGACATTGCATTTACACCCTTTTATATATTTCAGCATTCGCCACTGAATTTTGAAAAAGAGCAGTAACTGGTCCTTCACGAGGTCTGCAGATTTGTGTACAGATTTACTTTTCATGTAAGATTAGATTCATTTAATTAAATAGTATTCTAATAATATTTCATTTATTGAGAATTTAATAAATTAAAGTTTTAGACTGGAAAATTACACAGCTTTCTCACTAAATGGAAGCTCAGTTTTGAAGAACCTATATTTGAGTGTTTCCTATATATGTCAATGTAACAATTCAGAATACTAGTCATAACAGTATTTGTTATGTTCATAGCAAAAAATTCTTGCAAAAGCACTTAAATGAATAGCTAAATCTAAAACGGAGTTGTGTCCAATTGAAAACCTACTGACATGTTCCCCTTTTATATTTAATCATTCAAAGATACAGCGCAATTTTTGTAAAACAAGCACTTATATATTCAGTTTACTTCCAAACCCATATTAGCATGTTTGCACAAAAATGAACATGCGTTTCAAAATCAAATATATTATAATCGAGAAATCAAAAAACATTTATTTTTCTGGTTGAAAACACTTAAGGGCTAATTAAAATTACATTTGCATTTCTGGCTATCTTTACAACATACTTAGTTTGCTCCCTGAATACAAAACTTCTATTCCTATTCATATCATATCTTATAGAAATAAGTTTATGCTAGAAGTGTACGACTATAACTTCTTAAACTATATTTCAATTGAAATAAGTTAGGAAACGCACACAGGTTTTAAAGTAAATTCTAAACTTACAGTTTTGTGCGGTTTCCCGATCTCACGATAAATTTTTCCCAGTGTCTTTCTGAAGTTTTACGACTCATCAACAAATCAGATCACTTCACTCACTCACTTTGTAAGATTGTGACTTGATTTAAAGTTGATCTGAGTTGTTAGTTTGGAAACTGATATGGTAGAGTGATCTAATAATGTTTTATGCTAATTTTGTTGCCATGTATACTGCATTGATCGAGCACTAATTTCTCTTAGCCTGAAGTTCGAACTTCAGTCATGCACTTAGTTGCTCAATTTTTTTTTATCGTATGCGGGTTGCACAGTTGTGATAGGATGATTTTTAATTTCGAACTTTTATTTATGTAAATATAATAAATTTTAATAGTTTTTTTTTAAAGTACCGTCTCCAAGTTCTTTTCTCAAGAGTTTGTTCCAGTGTGAGATCAAGCTGCATAAAGATTTGGTTGGACGAGGACCTTTAAGCCTTCAACTAATCGCAAGAAAATAAAAATTATGAGAACTGTTTCTAAGGTAGAAAAACCATTACCATTTAAATTATATTTGGACGACAATATTAACAGATATAAGTCAATCCATAAAAAAGTACTCTGAATTCGAGAGTGTTATTTTAAAAAGTTTTTTAAAAGTCTAACGATTTAAAAGACTTTTCATGATATGCTCCAATCATCTTATTTTAGAACACTAGCAGAACTTCTAGATAGTAAACATATAGAATGAAACAGAGAATAAATTAAAATTATAAAAATTTCACAGCAGAAATTTGTTTTCATGCTGTTCAACCAGCTTCAAGTACATGCAGTCTGGGACTCTATACACAATTTTAACCAAAAATCTCGAGGTGCCACTTTTCTCGCAGAAATGAGACATGAAGCGTAAGCATACCTGTACATTTTAATACACTAAAGGATAATTTCACTCTCTTTATTAAGAGGACATAACAGTCAAAGACAAAATTTAAAAGTTGTATTTACATCCAACTTCAATGCCCTATAAAATAAATTATTTCTCAGTGTATTTACAAACTTTCTTCACAGAGTTTGTTGTTAAATATTAGCAATATAGTAATAGTGCAAAATCAATAAAAAAATTTTAATACTTTTGAATTTATAAGTATTTTTTGCAATTATCTCAAAATAGTGATTTTCAACACCTTGGTACATATGAAAAAAAATCTATTTAATATTTCAATTTAATTTTTAAGTAGCATATTATATAAAAGTGAGTTCTATATTGCAAAGCTAATTTTATGTAATCTTTTTTTTTTTTTTTCTTTTAGCACATACAAAACATAAATTTTTTTCATTAACTTTAAAAGCAATATTTTGTTTTTAAAAAATAGGTCAACAGTTTGAATCAAAATGTTTACTTAAACATTGGTAATTTTTTATAAATATTTATAAGCCATTTTATCAAGAAAGTGTACCAAGGAGTTGAAAATCACTGTTTTGGGATCATTGCGAAAAATGCTTATAAATTCAAAGTATTAAATTTTTTTTATAATTACTTTTGTACTATTACTATATTTGAAAACATCTAAAAACAAATTCTGTAAAAAAAGTTTGTAAATACATTGAGGATAATAAATAATTTATAGGACACTGTAGTTGGATGTAAATGCAAATTTTAAATTTATGTCAGTGACTCATGTATTCTCACATTTTTAGGAAATAAAAAATAACCTGCCAATCATAAAAAAAATATTTAAGTCGGATTATTATTCTTTGCCTCGTCCCATAACCCCATAATACTTTCTATATTTTACTTTCATGGAGATCTACCACCACGAATTTTATCTTAAAATTGCTTACTATTTGATGTTGTGGCCTTTCATCTTAGTTTAGAACAAATACCATTAGTTTGCCTCAAACAGTACAATTTAAGATAATTAGCATTTTTAGACACTTTCATGCAATACAGGTCTAAAAGTATCTTACTTGTGATGTCAAACACAACGACTGCAACAGTAGAGTCCCTAATATAGCTTGGAATTAGACTTCTGAACCTTTCTTGTCCAGCTGTGTCCCATAGCTGAAGCCTTACCTAAATATTAAACAAGAATTAAAAACTAACACTTAGGAAAATTAATAAGGTTACAATCTGGATTTGATATTTGTATACACTTGAGTTCTTTGCAGAAGCAAATATTTAAATATTACTCTTTAAATATTTTCCACTGTATATTATTTATAAAACTTGAAGTTTCTACACGTAAGAGCTAATCCGCACTGGAGCATTGTTATAATACAACTGAAATTCAAGGAGAATAACCTTCCAGAAGGTCTTTTAACTAAGAACATCCCTGCATCTGTAGCCAATGTTGGAAAAACTTCAACAAGCAGTCAAACAATATTTCTCAGATATTGAGGCTATTGATTTTTAAAGCAACTTCAATTAAATCACTAAAGAATCAGTAACAATAAATTTCATGGTCTCCTTGTCTCCTTAAATTTTTAACCTTGAGCTTGAAGGTAATTAACCACCATAGGAAATGACCTCCAATTCCTAGTTATAATCATTGTTGCAGACCAGCCCGGATGTGAGTCACTATGTTGAGAGGCCCCTTTTGGGTTGGAATGCAAAACTCCCCCGCGTTTCCTTCGGTGGGAGGAAATAGAGAGATGGGATTAGGCCGCCACACCGAGTGATTGGAGAAAAGCAGCTCCCTCAACAGAATATTCCAAAAGGAAAATAAATATCTTTAAGTTTCAAAAAAAGGTCGTCAACTGTCTTGAGTTTCAAGAATTCTAAATAGCTCTTTTACTCTGGTAGAGTAATTAGAGCAAGTAATTTCAACAATCATCTTGATACTACTAATTCCATCAATCCATGTTTATAATAAAGAACTGAACATGATGGAAAATTTAGAACCGAGACAGACAATAGAAGACAAAATGGATTTTAGAAAACGTTACCAAGAAACATTTTTTAGCTGAAAATGTCACATTTCTTTCCACATAAAAGTAGTTAAATCTTTGTAAATCAAATTTTAAACAGAAATTTGCTAATTTCTGCCCTTCCAGAATAATCATTTTGCTATAATAATAAACAAATCTCTTTATTTTCTTTACCAATTTTGTCAGTCTCAATAACAAGAACAAAAAATCTAACAACTTGTACACAAATTTTTACAGTTGGTTTTTAAGACGAGGAAAGATCAACAATTAATCAAGGCAAATTCTCCAAAGAGAAATCGTCCTTTAAACTTCTTCAAAACTTCAGCATGAAAAGTGACGTATTAATGCCTTTGAAAAATAAATGTTTGGCACAACTCATGTGGTTGGTCTTGGTGATAAAACGTATCCTGCACATCCATTATAAAATATCCAATGAACTTAAAACATTCAGTTTCAGGGTTCCCACTCTTATTGAAGAAAAAAATTCAAGGACTTTCAAGGACCTTTTTAAGAAAATTCAAGGACCTTTTTAGAAAAATTTAAGGGCTATAATTTTAAATACTACATCAGATGTAAAATTACAAAACGGAGATTATCGGTGGTCAGGGATGTAGTGGAGTGGAAACACGAGGCAACGGCGATCCTTTACATTTATAGAAGGCGGAATGACGTTCCCTCATCTAAAATTTTTTTTCTTTTTACGTGATACTGAACTCAAAGCCAAGTCATTTCGTGGGAACTTGCTTTCGTCTGGGATCCACAACTTCAGAGCTGAGCAGGCAAATTCTAGTTTTTGTAAAACACTTGAAAGAGGCGCCAAAACTCATTCTTGCACATATAGCATTTTACTCCAAGGCAGGTTCTGTATATTTGATTTTCCTTAATATAAAAGTGCTAATGGTTTTGCAAATGGGTATAATACATCGAAATTGGGCTGCGAACAAGCAGGAAAGCAATTCAGATGTACTACTTTAAAATGCAAAATTAAATTGCTTTTCGGTTTGAGAATGGGAAAGCTTTACATTTACAGTTATTACAGAATTTATTCCAAAACTGTAGCAGCAGTTCTTAAAAAAAAAATCATACAGTGGCGGCAATAAGGGGTATTATTATAGTAATATTAACAAAACTATTTAAAGTTGTCATTTTCACTCTCTCCCCCTCCCCACACACAGAAAAAAATATATACATTTGTAACGATGCAACATAGCATTCCCACACTATTTTACACTACACTACTGTCATTGGTCAAAAATTCAAGGACCTTATCCTTTTTTCAAGGACTTTCAAGGACCAAATTTCATCAAAAAAAATTCAAGGACTTTCCAGGACTTTCAAGGACCGTGGGAACCCTGAGTTTGACTTATCAGCAAATAATGAAAGGAATTATTTAAAGCAGAGAACTACATCATAAAAACAGTAATAGCAGGTTGAAGCATCAGCTACAGAGTACCTAAATATTATTGACATAGTCTCCTCTAATAGCGAATAAAAATGTCCTTTACATAGTCCCCTCAAAACCAAACTAAAATAAACTTTGATTTTCAAACAAATAACACTGCACAATGGTGCAAATGTAAATCAATTATTCATCAAAAATGAAGGTGTCGCTAAATTGCATATCATTTATCAATATTGATTTTATATATAAAGAGGAAAGAAAAAAATCACAGTTCAGAAATAAAGCATAAAATTAGCATAATACAAATCACTATAAACCAATCATTCTTTCAGACCTATCTATCAAAGTATTACAAGTACTATTAAAACTTACTGTTCTGTCTTCGAGATACATTGTTTTTGAGAGAAAATCAATGCCAATTGTGGCCTGTAAAAAAATAAGAATTTGTAATTAATGATTTCAATATGAACAGGATATTTTATCAAGAACATATGCAAAGAAAGTCACTTGATTATTTAAGCAGGATTCATAAGTAAAAAATAAATTACTACACACAAGAAAATGAAATTTTCATCTACATTTTTTTTTAGTTATCAGAACACTTTTCCATTGCTTTCATACTTAATCACTTCAATTGAAATTTTGTCTTAGGGACATGAAAAATCAGTAACAATGACTAAAAATTAATGCACTAAGATTCTATTGGTATCTAAACAAATGCCGATTATCGAAATCACTAATTTTATTCTGATGTTTTGTGGTGGTAGCGAAATTTAGGATGAGAGTGGCAGGTCATAGTTATAAATTGTAATCAACTTAACCAATTCGAAACGGGTTGCATAGGGGGCAGCACTGGGCTATAACTTGTGACGTTTCGTGTTGCATACACCGATTTCTGAGCATCGTTGCCATGAATGGCCAGTAGCCGGACCGTGAGCATGCCGCATGCGTTACGCATCTGATTTTGGCCAAGTTGGTCTCTTTTGCAACTCCTACACCTTCGGCAGCCCGTGCCGCTTTCGTTAAGTTCAAACGCGGAGTTCACGTGTTTGGTTACCAATAGTCGGTAAACCAGTTTTTAGGGCTCAAGGAATCTTCGTGAAACCACCTGTCGTTACAGCTCAAGTGCGCGGCCTGCAAGCCCTCGAATGTTGCAGTTTTTTCCATCACCATGAGCTGTTCATATATCCTATTCTTACCAACCCCTTGCTTGATGCAGCCTGTACCTGTCTGTCAATATATTGCTGCATTAATAAATATTCATGCATAAATTTTCTAAACCACTTTGTGTCTTTATTTTGACATCAGGGTGTGTCACAAGCTATTCGAGCCCAGGCAACATTTGACACTTCGGCTAGTTAAAAGATATAAAAAACCTTGCGATCAGGGCTCCAGAAAAATATTTTCTTCCTGCGTACACAAATATCATTACCAAAAATTTCCTGCGAGTCTGTGCGCTTTAAATTATACTGCTGCAGAAAATTGATTTTTACGTACTATTGAGGATTTAAAGTTAATTCAAAACCTTCTTGGCATTTATTTTGGAAGCATCAGATTCTGCAAGATAAACATCGGTTTCCAATGGCAAATTTTCAGCTTCATTATTAGGGTCATTAGTACTGGGTTGGCTTCAAGGTTGAACTTGTGAAACAGAAGCAAACATTGATGCTTGTCCAACATGCCTCCTTTTCTAACTGTTTTCATTTTTGTGATTTCGATTTAAATAATGGGAATAGTTTTGCTCCAACATTTCTTCATTACAAATACAGCATTTTATTTTCCTTGTCGTGCTTGGATAGCTCCTTTTTATTTTAAGGGAAAATGTGGTTTCTTTTAAATTACAATGAAATATCCCAAGAATTCTTTCAAATTAAAAAGAAGATTGAAGGAAATAAACTCTCAAGTGCCTAAAACCCAAGATGCAAATGGATTAAAAAAGTTACAGTAAAAGAAAAACTTGTAATTGCATGTTTCAATAGGTTCAGATTCCAAAATTAGGAAATGAATCCCTACGGCTATCAACGCTTCTCCCTTCCCCGCCCAACCTAACTGGAATTTTTCCTTCTTCCTAGAAGTAACTGGTGAGGAACTAAATGGGGAATAGCATCTCCCCCAAACCTCTTCCCTCTCGGAGTTACGAGAGTCAACACCACTCCCTTCCCCATCCTACCTAACTGAAATTTCTCCTTCTTCCTAGAAGTTACTGGTGGGGAACTATATGGGGAATATCAATCCTGCGAAACGATGTCGCTCTTGCCGGAATGCGGATCGCTCGATCTGTAAAGCGCATAAAAAAAAACGCCTATGACTTTTGATTTTAATTTCCTGCTGGATATGCCGATTTCTGCGTACATCGTACGCGTGTACGTCCATTTTATCGAACTCTGCTTGCGATATTGTATTGGATAATCAGTAATTATAATCACAGATAACTATTAAACTGTTCTTTTTTAACTCTTTGTCTGGGCCTTACAAATCATGATACAACTCAAGCATTTTAGAAAAGAACAGAAGCCTTTAAAATAACCTCAATGATAAAACAACTGGCCTGTTTACAACTCAAAGTAAAAGTGAGAAACTAAAGATTATCATTAAATCATAGTAGGGCATTCAATATACTAAAATATATCATATTCCAATACTTAGTCTAGTGCAATTGTAACTTTAATAAAACATGATTCACAAAAATGTAAAAAGAAAATAATTTCTGTAGTTTGCAATGCCCAGCAAGAGTTCATGGTTGGTGTGTTAAGATAACTTCCTGATAACATTGGCAATATCTCTGTTTGTGCATAATCATTGATTGTGACAAATTTGAAGCCCTTGACTAGGAAAAGTGAAACGGTGTGAAGTAAATACAATCTCTATAAATAAAATATTATTAGCATAGGCACCAGAAAGAAAGGACGTTATCTTTATCTGCCAAGCATTATCAGTCGGAAATCAAAAAAAAATGCATGTAACCAATTACTTTTCAATTGGCAAGTTAATAGTTGTCGCAAACAATAAAATCATAGCTATTCTAAATAATTACTGAAGAAAAAAATTTGTAAATACTATGTTCAAAAATATTAATTATGCTGTTGCAAGGCAAGAGCAGGAGAAAAATTTAGCAGAAAAATTTTCTTAATATTGTAATAAGATCAAATATATTAATGGAAATTACATAAGAAAAAAATTTATAATGTAGGAAGACACAACACATCTATAAAAATATCTAGAGGTGAACACGATTACTACAATATGTAAAGGAAATGAACTTTAATAAATTGGTGGGAAAGCAGACATTACATAAGTAATACACATATAAGCCTAATTCTTGCAATTTCTATAAAATATAAATTTAAATATAATATAATATAAATTTACTATTTTTACAAAACTGTAAAATTAGAAGTAAATCACTTTTGAAGAAGTTAAATAAAAATATTTATTATTAGAAATAAAGTCACACACCAGCAAGAAAAAAAAGATTAAAAATATTCAGTTATTAAAATGGAAGGGGAAAAAATTGTATTACCTATCTTAAATCTAAAAACTCACCTGGTAAGTGTTGTCAAAACTGTCATACATAAATCTGGTTATCAAGGACGTCTTGCCCACTGAAAAAAAGGAAAAAATGTGATAACAGAACATTTTAACTTAAAATGAACTGGTTAGCATTTATAATATCACATGTTTCTACAATACCAATCGTGCCTACATTTACACGTTGCCAGGCAATGCCTCACTTCAGCTTTCCAAAGATTCAATTGTATATTTCTTATTATTAAGCAATTCTCAATTTAACCAATTGTATTTTTTACCACTTAAACTTTCTTTTGCCTTGTATCAATAAACAAAACAATAAATGCTTACTTGTTTTTGTACAGGAATTTTTTGAATAACTGTGTAGCATACTACATTTAAATCTTCCAACCAGCTGTGTTACCTATATATTTAATAGGAAAGACATTATTTTTTAACAGTAACTCCACCTAAGCTCTACCAATTTCGATGAAACTCATTTGAAAGGAATTGAACCGTGGATGTCAAAAAATTACTTATTTTATTATGACATTTTCCCTCATTACACTACGGAACACATCACTACTACGGCAGTGTTTATCGATAATCTGAATAACGTTTAATAGGATTTGTATTGTTCAAACTTTTCAGTAACCTATTAGAAACCATTTGGAGTCACTGTGAAACAGTTATCTCTAATTAATAGATAAAATTTTTTAAACAGAAAACTTGGTTGATATCTTTTTAAGCCAGTTGTCATTCTAAATGGTAAAACTGTTCTTCTGTATTAACAGTATTGAAGGTGACGTTATTCACTACATGCTTTTTGCTAGTATTAATAAGTAAAGCCCTAAATTGGCAAGAAGAGCAAGCCATACCATGGGGGAGAACTCCCACCATTCGGGAGTTGGAAAGCATTAGCAAACAGCCGGCTGAACCTTCTAATACATTGTTGCGAATTTTTGTATATTTGTAAATATTTTGTAGTGTTAATTTTGTAAATAGTAAAATTTATGTACATTTTGCATAAGGCAGTGCAATAGTTCGTCTGAGCTTGGCTTCCCTGCAAGATGGGTATTGATGCTTGATAACGAGTTTTACAGAGGTAACTCTGGGAAGCGAGTTTTACAAGGAGCAGGGCATTTAACATTATGGTAATGGGAATCTCGCCAAACTGGCGAGATAAAGCCAAGTTGGCGACGTTTTGGAGACATTTTCGGTCCCCATGTACATTTATAGGACTTTTCGACTATGATCTGGAAAGATCTCCAAATATCTATCTCTAGAAGTTTCACGTATGTTCTTCTCCCCTATAATAGCTCAGGAGAGCGGGTGATGAAGTTAGTTGTTAGCTGAGTCCATTAGTTGACTGGAATTACTGAGTCTCAGTGAGCGTTCAGAGTTCCGAAAGCGAACTGTATTGCATTGTCTTTTGCAGCGATTTGAGCAGTTGTGTTGTCAAGTTTTTAACTGCTGTTTTGTGCTCTATTGTTGTGAAAAGAGCTGTATTCTGTCTACTAGAACGAGAAGTTCTGGAAATGTAAAGGAATCTGTGAAGAGTTATATTGGAATAAATTTCTGCAAGTTATGATCTGCTTTGGCTTCAAATCTTTTGAACCCGTCCACGCAACAATATAATTTAAAGTTTCAGACTTGGTGAATAAATAAATCTTTTTTACTTTTGGTGTATGAACATGGGCGTCTGCAAAACTATTTGTTGGAAGATGATTACATACAGGAGGGTGCAAGGCAGATAAAATATTTGTTTAAACCTTGATTCTTCAAAAAATAGTTTGATTTCAGACCTAAATGTTAGATATGCATTCACTATAAAACGCATATTATATTTATTTTCCTTCGAATTTTACCACTTTTCACAACTGCATTTTTAACTTTTAAATACCAGAAAGGTGCAAGTGCAATTTGTTAACCCTCACTTGAAGCATACATGAACTCTCTCAATAATGGATAGAATTGTTGCAACCTCACCCAATAATCTTACACAACAAGGCACCTCAGCGAAATAAAATTAACACAACAACAAGTGCATATATCAGCTATAAAAAAAAATACAAAAAGAAATAATCCCATACACACAGAATAAAATCAAAACATTTTCACAAAGAAACATTAATTTTTTTTTCCTGTAAATTTACAGTTCTTCATCTTTTAGTATTATTTTATTAATTTTCAAGAGTTAGGAGGGTGGATGCACATTTCCTAGTTCCTGACGACCTATAGATACGTAACATTATTAATGAAAAAAAAATTTAATAAATTTTGCTTGCACTAAACACGCTAAAAGACAAAGCTTTTTTTTTTCAACATTGCCAACAAACTCATAACTTCAAATGCTAATTAAATAAAAGTGTTTCTTAATATTTGTCGTCTGCAACAACAGTGAGAAACAAAAACCAAAACTACCATTACCATACCTCCTGAAAAATTTTGCACTAATTAAATAAAACATGTCTTAAAGCTTTTTCAAAACCATGATATAACCTACAATAAACATTACCTATACTAATCTTCAACTTAACATTACATCACTAGACGGTAGATCTTCACCATTCTCATAGGAAATACATCCATTTTGGCAGTGTGAAGGCATAATGCTCGCCAAAACGTATAGCTTTTTCTTCTCCACAGGATTTCCGGACTGAGCTTCCCAGCGTGCCTTCACGCAGCCAAAATGGATGAATTTCCTACGAGTACAGTGAAAATCTATCGTCCAAGGGATGTTAAGATATAATTTAGTATAGAATAAGAATTATATTTAAAAAAAAAAAATGAACTTTATTTCAAATTATAAAAAAAAAAGTAAACTGAATTTTCTATAAAATAAATCCATAAAAACGTTAAAACTAGTTTTAAGGGAAAGATTTTTCGTAGATGCGGGAGAATTTAGAGATTATAATACTTCAATAAATGACGGGCAAAATATTAAAAAAAAAAAAAGTTCAGTTGTTTTAAGCATTTGGAATGATCAAATTTCTGAGCAATAGGAAGCAATATTAGTATGAATGGAATTCGAAATCAATAATTGTCAAAGACATTAAAAATTATCATAACACGTCAAAACAAAAAATATCCTCAAGCAAAACTTGAAAAGTAATTTAAGAAACTGAAAGATAGAAATATTCTCCTAACGGGAATAATCCATAAAAGGTGCAAAATACAAATATAGGTCTTTGTTTTCCAATTCAAAATGTATCAAGATTTGACATCAAAATGACAGTTGCGGCAAATCGAATTTCAAGTTGCACATTAGGCTTAGTTTATGATCAATTTACCCACCGCTTTGCTCTCCTAAGAAAACAAGCTTGAATTTTCGTAAAGGATTTCCAAAATCACCAGATGTGGACATTTTTAGTTGAGATTATAAAATGTAAAGCCAAAGAAACGTTCAACGTTTAGTCAATTACTAGATTATCGATGATGCACACACCCGAAACCAGACAACACGTCTTCAGCAACCAGCCAGAAAATCTCTAAACCGGATAAATATTTTGCTACGCCAGCTGATTTGTTTTCTGGAAAAAACAAACTCTGGATGTATTACAGAAAACATTACATTTTAATACAATTAAAAATATAATTATTAATGGATTCATATTATTTCTTTATCATGTTTCCTATTTTTTATATTTGAAAGGCGCCTATTTGGGGTTTTCAAGTTAAGCCCTAAGTGCAAACAAAAATAACTTAGATATGGTAAGCAAATTTGTTTTATGAATACTTTGTTTTCTTAAATTTTTTTTTATAAGTATTTTATATAAATTAATAAATAAGAACCGAGACAAAAACATGAAAAAGCAAAATCTATTGTGACGTCAGAAGAAGGGCAGTAGGGAAAAGGCTGGTATGCTGGTTGTAAAACAATATGGGCATTTAATTGTGTTTTTATAAGCCTATTGATTAACTTGAAATACGATTTGCCACAAAATATCCAATATTGATAAATTTTTCCATTGCAAAACAAAAATTTATTTCTATTTCTTGGATTTTGTACAGGTTTTTCCCTCAGAAAAAATATTTCTCGTCTCTCAGTTTCAAGCTCAACTGGAATATTTTTTTTATTTTGATCTGTTTGTGAATTTTTAACGTCATAGAAAATCATGGGTTGATATGATTACATTATTATTATTGTTGCCCGCACTTCGTCGATTCAGTTTTAATCAAAATGTATATATTAACGTTATTGTCACCTGTTCAATACGAAAAATATTAAATATGCGTTTGAAGTTATTTGGAGAAAAAGTTCATTTAATTTTTTTTCATCAATGTTATTAATTGGAGTAGAGTTGCCAGATGATGGAATTTATAATTTACAGTTAACAACTGAAGCTACAGAGAAGTGAAATAAAAGTTGTATTGACAAAAAAAAAAAAAAAAAAGGTGGCGGGTAATTATAAAATTATTACAACTGTTTTTTGTGATTAAGATGGAAGAAATGAAAAAATCCGATAAACTAACGACAGAAGAAATTCAGCCAGAAAAATCTTTAGATGTTGAAACAAAATATCTTGAGAACTCGATAACTAGAATGCCGTCTACGAAAGACAGCGTGGCTTCAACTCAAAGAGACAAAAACAATGATTTAAAACGTACTGGAAAAGAAAACTGTGTACTTCCAGACTATATCATTGACAAAATCAGAGCTAAAAGAAGACTAAGAAAAATTTATCAAAAATACTGGTGTCCTCTTGCTAAAAAACAACTAAATGCCGCCAATAGAGAAGTACGTGCACTTATTAACGAATACAGATTGAAGCAACTGGAGATTACTAATCTGAAGGAAAGTCTTCAAGAACTCAAACTTGTTATTGAAAGTCTAAAATCCCAATTTCAAAATCTCTCATTGCTCAATCAATAATGAATGAAAACCTTCTGTGACAGAAAGGAGATTGCACTTATTGATGTTATTTGCAATCCTCCTCACCAAACAAGTTTCCTACTTTTACAACTGCATAGACTCATTGACTGCTGCTACAAAGGATAACCACCAGACATAACTTTTAATTTTGCTCACCTTCCAGTATAATTGTCATTATTGTACCACTACTTGTCAGTCAAGTGCCTTTGTTAGTTTAAATGTCATTGCTATATAAATAAACTTTGAAGTTTTAATTGAAAAATTATTTACAATGCCTGACTAAGGAAACAGTTATAACTATGCAAGTAACATTTTACAATTCTATTTTTTTATGAATTTGTTTTTAAATTTGAAAAATTGTTTTAATTTAACTAACTGCATTGCTTGGTATCCATGTAACGGTAAAATAGTGTTGACACTCTTAGGATATAAAGAAAGCAGCCGAGATTAAACAAATATAAAAGTTTAGTGTCATAAAGGCTCAGAGCGAAATGGGTGATGCAATCACTAGTATCAAGATTTGATATTCTAAGAGGTGGAGTCAGAACGGATTACGTAGCTTATATGAGTTTGAGTGACGTTCTACTATGTTCCAAGTGGTTCTCGCTAACAGGAGAATTTACTAGAGCAATCTAATAGCTACATTGACGATTCCAATGCGAATACATTACATCCAGTTACTGTTAGATGAAGGCATAATTTTAAGATACTAAAGTATTTCATTCATAAAATAATTAAAATTGTTCTTAATAAGGTGAATTAATAGAGATATTTATACGAAATTAGTTCCATAGCTCTTAGTTATAATCATACCTACTACAGCTTTTCCACATGCTTTAATCTTTAAAACATCAGTATAAAATTGTGTTCCTATTAATTTTCATTTATAACAATAAAAAAAATCTTATTTCAAATTAGTCGGTAGGTATCAAGGCATAAGCATATATTCCTTATTACCTTCCTATTTCTCATTCATTAGAAAGGAAGAGTTACTGTTAATCTGGTTTAGTTGTGAAACATATAGAAAAATGATTACTTTTCCATTAAAGGGGGCTGTTGGCAATATCCAAGTACGATACGGATTCTGCGCCAAGGTGACTTTTGCCAATAAATGGCAGCTGTCGTCACTTATAAATAACAAGTGAACTGCCTATGGTTGCCATAATTTGGCGCTTTTTTATGTAAACAATTCTTGGTGCAGAATCCGTACCATACTTGGATATTGCCAATGACCCCCTTTAAAGGAGAAGTACCGAAAAAAAGTTCAAATTTGTTAAGTAGATCTCAAGATCCCTTATATTCAATTTTCTTCCCTTAGTAAAAAGTATTTTTCTAATTAACTTATAAGGAACTCCAGTGCCAAGTTTCAATTCTGTAGCTTTGTAAGAAGTGTGAGAATTAGTGGTGAATTGGTCAGTGTTTTTGCTATTATAAGGATATAAATACTAAAAGCTACTTTTCCCCCTAACGACTTGTGAAAAACACTTGCAGTCTAATATTTTCAAATTCTTAACTCGGTTAAGGTTGAGGGTTTTTTTCGATTCAAGGCTTAATTTTTTTTTCAGGAAATTAAGTGTTGACAATAAAGGAGATATTGAGATGAAGGAGCTTACATTAATTATGTTACACAAAATTTTGACTTTTATTTTTAATCCTTCTACCCCATGTCACAAAAAAATTTCGTGTTTAATAAATAGGATTTTCCATAATTAATGTCAAAAATTTTCAAAAAGACTATCTTTTACCGTAAAATTTTTTAATATTGTAAAAGAAAATGCCTGTGTCTTTATATTTTTGAAATTAAAAAAGTGTTATTACTTAGTTTTAAGGTTCTGTTGATTTAACGTTAAATGTGTAATTTATTTTAAATAATACTTATTTTTCTTAAATGTTATACTTTGAACTTATATGTTTAATACCTAGGATTATACCTAAAATTCATATCAAATTTTTTTTTAATTATATCTTTTTTATTTTACATTTATTATAGATAGGATCTAAAGCTGAACTTGTTATGGGGTCTTCTGCTAGACCAGTTTCCACCAAATATGCATCTCAAAAAAAATTTTGATTTGATGAAATGATCCCTGAACATGATTAATAGAGCCGTCATTATACTGAAACCCCCTTAAACAAAACTAGTAAATGTTTGATAGAGTTGAATCTTGGGTAATTAGACTGAGGCGCAGAGCTAGGGGGTACAATAAGAGGATATGTCCCCTTCCAAAATTATGAATCGACATTTTTAAAATATGCATCCAATATGAATTTAACAGCTCAGTATTTTTATTATACAGGGTGTCTATAAAATGTTGGACACATTTTGATGTTGAAATAATGAAGATGTATACAACTTTATGGCATTTATGCATAGAATAACTCATATATTTTCATTTTTAGTGAACGTTGCCATAGAAAATTTCCTTTTCCCATTTGAATATCATTGATTTTTTAAATATCGTCTGCCCGTGTTAATTATTTTATATTTTTCTCATTTCTTTTGTAAATATCGTCTGCGCACTTTATTAATTGTAAGTGTTTCCCTCTTGGCCACCCAGATCACTTGATATAACGCCCCTGGACTTTTTCCTTTGGGGATTCGTAAAGGACATCGTTTACAGGAGGAAAGTGACGAATGACTTAAAGGCCAGGATTACAGCCGCAATAGCCTCTGGGGATGCCGACATGCTTGCCTGTAGTGCGGAATTGACTACCGTCTTGATATTCTCAGTGTGACAAACGGTGCACATATGGAGGTCCATTGACAAGGACCATAAAAACTTTTTGAGCCTATCTAACCATTAGTGTTATCAATTTCAATTTGTCTTCATTATTTTAAGAAATATTTAACATCAGGGTTCCCACGGTCCCCAGAAGCAGAATAATATATAATGTTCTGCAACGGGACTTTTGACAATTACAAATGTTCTGCAGACATTTTTTCAAAATTTCCAGTATGATATAAAAGAGAAAAAACAAAATTAATACTACACATTTATTACAAAATGATAATGACGAAAAAAACTATTTTTCAAACCAAGGCATACATTCAAAATTTGTAACTTTATCAATGACTTTGGAAGCTATATATTTAGACATTGATACAGAACCGCTATGTATAAAATGTTTGTGGTAAGTTGGTCCATGCAAAGAAATAAAGGCTGCTTTAAAATGTTTTCTTAAAGATTTGTGTCCAGGTCCTCACTCGCGGGCATTTGTTCCAAACTTAAAATTGTTCTGCAAGGACTCTGATTGTTCTGCGACGTACGGCGCAGTTTTAGGCATTTTCTGCTTTCGGGCCACGGTCATTAAAAGTGCTTAATATTTTTTAACTCGTTTTCAAGGCCTTGAAAATGCTCAAAGATGCTTAAAAGTCCTTGAAAATGCTTAAAAGTCCTTAATTTTTGCAGATGTTGTGTGCCCAACTGCTAAAGTTGTAAAAATACAACTCTGACTTGTTATCCCCGCGTGACCGCCATTTATCTGCACCGTATCAGAATTCTCTGTCATATTTGTATTTCGCATCTACCAACTTGTAAATTTTGTTCGAATATACTTTATTAAAAATTTATCTATAGAGATGATGCATGAAAACAAATTTTCAAAGGTCCTTAAAAACATTATTTAGGTCCTTAAAAGTCATTGATTTTCATTCTGCGATTTGAGTGGGAACCCTAAACATAAAAATGTGTGCAACCTTTTATAGACACCCTGTATTACTAGGCTTATGGAGTTTAATGCTACAAGTGATGCAATTGAAAATCATTGATGATTATGATATATAAACCTCATGTTGATTGTCCATCTGCTTAGTATAACCAGATTCCTCTCATTCAAAAGTAGAATCCATGTCTCTGAAAGTGCTCGTTATTGATTTCAAATGCAAACCAAACTGAGTGTGATTTGAAAAGGCCGTCAGTTAATAATATTGTGCAAGTAGGGTCTTTTGGTGAAGGTGTAAAAAAACTCCCTATTGTTTTTAATTTAAATAGTATTTAAGCATAAAATAGCTAATAGGTGTACTCCAATTTTCTAGGCTACGTAATAAATGCTTGGTATACATATCCATAATTCATACATTTTTGCTTGTTTCAGAAAAATATGCATATACTATAATTAAAATATATTTTTATTATTGAATAAATGAGAGAGAATAAATTTAAAAATTTATATTATCAAAAATAATTTTAATTCATATTCCATCCCGAAATAAATTTCTTGCTACGCCTCGGATTACACTGTACAGGGTCCCCACACTCCTGGAAAGTCCTTGAATTTTTTTGGCTGACATTTTGTTCTTGGAAAAAAGGATATGGTCCTTGAATTTTTAAGTGACCACCGATAATCTCCATTTTGTATTTTTTTTTATCCAAAGTATGTAATTTTATGGTCCTTGAATTTTTTTTTTATGAAATTTGGTCTTTGAAAGTCCTTGAATTTTTATGTGACCACCAATAATCTCCATTTTGTATTTTTATTTCTAAAGTATGTAACTTTATGGTCCTTGAATTTTCTTAAAAAGGTCCTTGAATTTTTTTTCTTTAATAAAAGTGGGAACCCTGCTGTATCAAATGTGTTGTAGTCATTATTTGCTTATGCCGACCAAACGGTATAGTGGTTAGCATGCTAGCTTCTAGACCGCGAGGTTGGAGGTTCGAGTCCCGTCTAAGGCATGGGTGTTTGTAAATGTATGTTGGCTTGTCAAATGACGAATGTTTCGGCGCATTATAGCCCTCGTGTTGCTGACGGTGCCAGATAATCTGAAAACAACCCATTATTCGCTTATAAATGTAATGAACGCAGGGATATTAGCTTACAAGAGGTAAAAGCAGTTGCAGAAAATAAGAACAATTCAATCCTTGTCATTCAGCTATACTGTGTAGTTGGACGAATACAACACTGCGTCTGGATGCAGGGAGAGAATGTGTGAAAAAAAGGAATTATGGGTGCATAAAGGAAAGATTGACATCATGAGTCTGGGGAAATACAAGTGTGAGTTCTAGCAGATCATCCATTATTAATGAAGAAGCGAGAATGAATGAGGTCTCGATTATGTGAGAAGGGTTTGAACTCTTGAGTGCCTGTGCTATAAAAATAGATTAAGAATGAAAGTGAATATTCTTAAAATCTATTGAGTGGCTCGTTACAAAGTCATTAAATATAAATTCACAGAGGCATGAATATCCAATATATTAAGATGGACATGTGTCACATTTCAGGATTTTTAAAATAAAATATTTAATGTTTACACAACGTATACCACATCCAGAGTTGTTTGTAACAACCAACTCTTGATCCTGTCAAACAATCGCAAGTTAGTTTGCAGAAACTTTTTCTTGTTAGCAAATCTTACTTGAAGAAAATTCTGTAAAAATTAATTATGGTAATCTAAATTTAGAGAAACAATTCCTGAATCCATCCTTAAGAAAGTTTTGCCTATTAAAATTATTGCTAAATATGTAAAAAAAAAATATGTTTACCCTCTAAAACATATGTATTTTGCATGAAAAAGTTAAAGCTAGTGTATCAAAGTTGTTTCAATATAGTGGGTAATTGATTAAATGTCCCCAATGCAACATCCTTAAATAACTTAACATCAGAAGGCAGTTTCATTTTGTTAGTGATGGTACTTTCTTAATGCCAAATCCTAATAATGTGGTTGCAGTTTCTACTATAAAGTTTTCTTTAGTCCCAATGTATTTTAAGACGATTATAAAGCAAAATTGATTGCAGCGAAGAACTAATTATAATTTCAAAAAAATTCCCTAATGAAATAATGGTATAGTATAAGCAACATCATTTTATTAAATCATAAATTTCTCATAGGTTTTACAGTATGGTAATTCCTTATATCAAAAAAGGTTGCTTTTATATTAACACTGAAAATTTTCTAATGTTTTTTTTTTTTTTCTTTAATATTATCTGTTCAGCTGTAGTTATTTCAAAGATGTGGCATATTTTATTTCAAACATTACATTAGTACAATTTATCATTAGGATGACATCTATCTTTGAAATAACTAAGACAAAAACTATGAAAGAATTCCTGATTTTCTGTAGAATCTACCAAATTAATTTCTTGCTGCTTCTTATTTTTAAATCCCCTATATTAACTTCTATTTTGTGCGATTGTCGGTGATGGTGGAATCTGCAGAGGCCTAATTACCCCCTTGCAGTCATCCAATCGGGCTGAAACTTGGCAGATAGAGTCGATGACAACGCATTCTATCAAATTTTGGGGCTGTTACTGTCACTAGAAGGTCGCTTTTTACGGAATACTACTAATAAACTGACTTGCCGTCATCCAATCGCACTAAAATAAACCATCGTTGAAACTTTCCTATAGTCAAAATTGTTTTTGATAAATAAATAATAAAATTACTTTAATCAGAATTAATCAATGATATTTGGATGTGAAAGTATAAATTCACGTTCATTTTTAATTAATAAATTTTGAAACATAGTTTGCCGCACATTTTGCGAATAGAAATATTTTTGATATCTGCGCTGTGTTATTGAATATAAAAATTAACAATGCATATAAAGGATTCTTTGAAAACTCTGTTTTTATGGGTTATATTATTATTATGTAATTTTATGATATTTTGAAAAATGTATTGAATAAAAAGTTGTGTTGCTTCTATCATTTCTTATTTTCTCGCAATTCTTTTAAGACTTGTTTTTTAACCATATGCATTGTAAAATTTTCAAAAATGGTAAAATTTCTGAGAAATTTTAAGAAATGCTTGTGTGAAGTCGTGAAAATTTTAGCTATATTATTACATAAAAAAAATATTTTTTAAATGTAGGTTGTTTTCCAAAATATAACTATTTTCAAATTTCTCCAGCTAAAGGAATTGAAGTAGTTATGATCTATTCTATGAATTAAAATATTTTTTCTCAGCAAAATGCATAATTTATAAAGTTCTGCAATTATTGCACAGAAACATAATATGTTTTGCAATATTAAAAGTTTCTTATTCATTATTTCAAGACTGTTCTACATTTTCATATCAATGCCCCTACTCTTAATTTATAACGCGATATTCCTGAATATAAAATATCCATGTAAATTAAAGAAAACTAGGTACAAACTTTTGAATTTCAACTCTACTTATTAATACTGAAAAGTCCTTTCAAACTAATTTAAGATATTCGCACGTATATTCTCGCAGATGCATCATTCCAATTCTAACTAGTTATTTACTCAGTGATCCCATTTCAATATTTGTATATTTTTATCAACAGATGGCGCCACTGAAACTGAGAAATTCACAAAATGAATACTGAAGTAACTAGTATTGCTAAATTAATGTAGAAAAATATTATGATTCATGGAAAAAATTTACAAAACACTTTTAATACAAAAATAACTTTAATTATAGATGTCATAAGTAACTAATTGTATATCGTGTAATTATAATTTAACCTAATTAACTGTTTAAAAATATAGAGAATATTTATAAAATTTCAAAGAAGTTCGTCCGCATATTTCTACAAATCTTCATATGGAAAGGAAATTTTGATCCGCTATGGTCTACTTTATTTTAACATTTGAGAATTAATATCTTGGTCAAAACAGTGGTGACACTTGTTACAAATAAAATCTCAAATGTTAATACTAAAAAAAAAATATGTTTACTTTCATCGAGCTCTAACCATTTATATTTTAGTTAAATCAATGGTGTCACCCTGTTAGAGAAAACTCTCGTTGAAATAGAGACCAAAATGTAACAAGTTAAAAAGGACGATTTCGGTTGTTAATTTTGTGGCGCCATCTATTGAGAAAAATATAAAGCATTTACATTTTTTTATAATCCAGCAGCATACGTTGCTGTTGCTAATATATGGAGAGAAAAAATACTTAAATTTCAAAACAATAGTTTAAGAAACGTCTATAGACAATTTTGCTACAAAAATCAGTATCTTATAGAATTTATTATTAAAAATCATTTTTTTAATAATGCTACACATTCCTCGCTTATATATGCTGCCCAATAAAAATTTCGCAGCCGACGAACCCGCGACTACAGGGGGCCCAATTATTTGAGGAATAAAATCTAAATATTATTTTTTTAAAAATCTCTATAACTTTAAACAATAACAGTCAAATTTTATCTAAAAAATTTGTATAAAATGTGTGTGTACTTTAAAATATGATAAATAAAAAAAAAATTAATCCATCCTCAGCCAGGCATTCTTTTGGAAACATGTCAATTAAATGAAAGTATCTCATAACTGTAAACATACTTATATTTTGCAACAGTTGTTTTAATGGTAAAACAGATGTATATTGTTTATTTCGCAGTGGGGTTTTAAAATTTCAGATGTATTAAAGAAAATAGAGAGAGAAACACCCTATATTCAAGTAGTCAAAAATATTAGTGCAGACGGAATGACTGTACTTGTTGTACCTCATGAACCGTCACTGCTGCACTCTTATATTTATTAGACCAGTGATATACAGGAAAAGGAATTTCTTGTACATTACTCTTTGAGAATTTATTTAGATTTTTGTTAAAAGCAAAAAGTTTAATTCACACTTCTTAACCAGGAATTCATTTCTTGGAGATCACTTGTTTAAGTGATTCATTCATTAGAATATGATTCGAATTTTGTTCATGCACACTTTAGTGGAACTTTGTTACAATTCAAGTGTCCCCTTAAAAATAAAAACCGGAAAAAAATATTTTCCAGAAAAAATCAAGGTGAAACTATGCTTTTTTCTTCTTCTTGCTTCTGGGATAACAGAAAATGTGGGCATCACTGATTGAATTGATAAATATTTCTAGGTGAATATTTATTGGGAGCGCGTTTCATAACCCGACAATTCTTAACAATATATGAACGCTTTTTACGTCCTCGTATCGTAATGGACCTTGTACACTGATAAAGGACTTTTGCTAAAAGCCAGAAACGACCATATTTTGACATAATTCCAGCACTTCATTATTTTTGTACTTATTACTATATTGCGAAAAAAACTAAATATTTTCTAAATAACAATTCTCAACTTAAGAATAAAATAAGGACTCCGAATTTTTTTCCCCTTAAGGTGAGCCACTGCACTGATGGGAAAATAAAATTATCTTTCCGAAAAGGGAAACTTATAGCATTACGTAACTAATGTCGCATTATTTTTCGCCTACTTAGTTCGATTTCAAAAGGTGAGAATATTTTTTGCCAGCAAGGTGAAATCGTTTGTTGTGATTAAAAAATTAAAGGACGTCGGGTCGCCAAATAAAAAGAATACTCATTATTTGGCAAGTTATGACATAGTAGGCAATTGGATGTAATTCAACTGACTCATTCAAAGTCAATTTTTGATTAGCCTCGGCTATTTTTTCGCTGCAGACCAGTACATGCATATTCGACTATTTTTTCTCTATGAAGTTCGATGGGCCTAAACTCACAGTGACCTCTCGGACTATAAGTTAATATCAGCATTATTCATTTCACAATCGATACCATTTGGATGCAGATTATTTATCAGTAAGTATTTTGCAAAGAAATCATAACAAAAATTGGTGATAGACATCGACAATTATCTTTCTTGATTCTCAAAAATATCTTCAAAATATACTTAAAGTTTTAAGTATTTTGATTGGACAAACTAACGAAAATGTGGTGAACGCCAATGGTCAAGTATCGAACTCGGACTATTGAAGAAAAGTCCAATACGCTATCACCTATATACGTGTGAAAAATTATAATATAGTATAGCTTATTTTTGTAGACTTTTGCTACATACGATAAACTCAAATATTAAAGAAGTTTAAAAATTTATTTATTTGACTCTAAGATATTTTTGTGAAACAAATAATTTTCCATTTTATTATTCATAAGAGTCTACTTCCACGATTTGTTTTTTAATCCTGGTGTGTATATGTATTTGTAGTTTTCAACAATTAATTTCGTTTTCAACTAAATATATATAATTTTGCGTGCGTGCGTGTGTGTGTGTGTGTGTGTGTGTGTGTGTGTGTGTGTGTGTGTGTGTGTGTGTGTGTGTGTGTGTGTGTGTGTGTGTGTGTGTGTGTGTGTGTGTGTGTGTGTGTGTGTGTGTGTGTGATCATCTCCTCTACAGATTTTATTTGGTACCCAACTCAACGTTATACTATATTAGAAAAACTTTATTTTGTAAAAAAATTCAGTTTAATATATTTAAGATGTATTTTTAGTTGTCTTTGTTTGGATATGTAATAGCTGATGTGAAAAATTTCATTTCAACTCTCCAAATAGTTCAGACATTATTTTACTCGTATTATTTTAAACTAACAATAATCAGTGCTAGAAGTGTGGGTAGACGCGGGGTGACGCGTCCTCCCACTTTTCAAGAAAATATCCATGCGTCCCCCACTTCTAATACCACTGACAGCCATCCCCCCCTCCCCCTCCCCCCCCCCCCACTTTTAAAAACACTCAATCCGTCTAAACTAAAAACTACTAATGAAAATAGAACATTCAACTTTAAATGTAGTGACACTGAGAAAAAGTGATTTTTTTATTTTTTTTTTTACATTTGAAAACTTTAAAACTATTTAAGGTATATATATTATACTATTATAAAAATGTATACTTCTTTGTATAAAGATATAGGTATTTCATATTAACAAATACTGTTACACTTGGTCTACTTTTAACTCTGGAGGAACTTTCTTTTAAGTTAAATTTCTATTCTTGTTTCATATAAAGGCAAGCTATTTTTTTAAAAAAATATTTTTTTGAAGTTCTCTATTGATTTAATTTCATGAAAGTATGTAGATTTATAAGCACTATTTAAATCTAAATAAACAGTTATGCATATAACGTTGAATTATTACTTCACTTTAACTCTTACTTCCAAGTAAAAAAATTAAGTCGCAGAATATTCATAATAAAAAAAATTGGATCTTTGTTCAATATAAGTTTTAAGAGTAAATTTGTTTTTTACTAGTGAATATTTTTATTATAAGTTAACGAAATTGTAAAAAAAATTATCGTTGAAGATGGGGGGGGGGGGGGGTGCATTTGTTACCAACTTTTGAGCATCCCCCCACTTTTTTTTCACCACTTCTACCACTGACAATAATTAAATAAAAATAAAACGAAGTGATTCAATAAGTTTTCCGTGTTTGACCTTGTAATACGGAACACTAAAATATTTTCATTGGTATCTGTTGTTTCTACATAAAAAGAAAGAGAAATCTTCAACAACTAAGATATAATAAATTTCTGTTTATTTAATCTTTGCAATCGAAGCACTCTCCGAAAAGGAGCTTTGTTACATACAAGCGTACAATGTCATTTACATTATTTTACATAGTGTTACTCTATAAGCATCAGATAATTAATTTCTGTACAGAGAAGGGGGATTTACATTATCGCCTTTGTTATCCAGGCGATAAGGAAAAATGAGATCAATAGCTGATTCCACAGCGCACGGCAGAGTTTTGTATACATATAAATATTTAACAATGCATTTGTTAATTAAATACTCGTTAATAGAATTTGTTTTAATTACATTCTATGAACAACTATTTACAAGTTTCACAAAAGTAGACATAAAATAAGAGTTCGGGGCAGGGTGGCGATATGTCCTTGAGCTGATGACGTCATATGTCAAGGGCATATCACCATCGAAGGTAGAACTTTCATTTTCTACCTACTCACAAAGACGCTTCCAGGTGTAGATCAGTCACTTTGCAGGGTTCATTGCATAAATGTTTGGTTCATCTCTTCTTGGAAGGAATTATCGAAGCTGATGGATCTTCTTTAAAAATATATTGAATAAATGCTGGTCTTATTTTTACTGTCCATTGTTTAAGTGTCCACTTGGTTTGTGTGGTCCAAATTATCTTCGTTCGATTCTTCTGAGAAGTTTTTTGTTGTAGAGTTGGGTTGTAGATTGCGAGCTGCAGAAGGTAGACTGTCACCTAGCGCTATATCACATGCATCTTTGGTAGGAAACTGTCAGTGACCTGAAAGTAAGAGAAACATTTAGTATTTATGATACACAAAAATATAATTTAGGTATTTTTAGTATTGAAATATCATTCAGAAATCTGAAGATGGTAAACTTTGTCTCTTTTCAATATACTACTTTCAAATGCTGGCAAGCAATGGAATTGTTAATTTTTTACTTTTTTCTAGAAAAAGACAAAAATGAAACTAAAGTTTAAAATATGTGGACATTTCATCACATTTAAAGTTTTATCATTTCATTGGAGGCTGAATTGAATAATATTTGGTATTTTCTGTATAATGAAATCAAAATATTGAATTTCCGAACTCAAATAAACATATCCTCATAGCCGTTTTATGAAATGAAATTTTTTAAATAATATTATATATTCATTATGATATTATATAAAATTATATATTTTTTTTAATAATATTTATATATTATTTAAATAATATCTATATATTATTCAAATAATAATATTTATATTATATTTAAATAATAATATTTATATATTATTTAAATAATAATATTTATATATTATTTAAATAATAATATTACTATATTATTTAAATTATTTTGATTAATAAAACGAAAATAGAATTGCGATCTCGACTAAAAAAGTAAACCATATTTTCACTCAAAGTTCGTCCAATATACAGTTAACAATAATTCGTTCCAATTTTATTTATTTTTTTTATTTTTTCATTTAATCTTAAAATTATTATTGGCCTTATTTGAAGTTCAAATATGTGGGGCATCACCCCTTTTTCAAAACAAACTCCAGCTGATATCTTGTGTTCTTGTGGAACACTTGCTGCAGACGATATCGCACCTGCACCTTCGAAAAGGGAAGAAACTTCCCTGCAATTGCCAGCTGTTCCCCTGGAGAAGAAACAGCTGAAGAAAAGGAAGGGACGACCTTGCCGGCACACTTCCGGTACGGCACTCATCCCCCAGAAGATTTTCTCACGCCAGGTATAAGAAGGGGTGCGACGGGAACAGAACCTATGGGAAGTGGATGGTGGCAACACCCAGTTTCGGTTTGGGGCTGATTTTTTTTTAGAAAGCAAAAACGAAATAATTTTTTTTTTTTATCTTTTTTTTTGCTATTCAATGTTTTTTACTTATGTGTACCTCTTTATTTTTTTTTTAAATAAACCATGACTTGAAATTTCATTTCATTCTTAAAGTTTTCCTTAATTAATACTGGGTAGAGTTCAAATTTAAAAAACGATTTCTAGAAAGTAAATATCTTTTAAGAATATATAAGTTTTTATTATTATTATTATTTTATTCATATCTATGCTGTATAATTTTTAAAAAATGAAAACAAGGATTCGATTTCTATTTTCCCGTGTTTTTAACTTTTAACAAACACAAAGATTGTGACAAAGATTCAAACAATGCAACATTTTTTTCTCATCCTCAAAATTCTCACTAGGAAATTGGAAATTAAATTATAAAAACTAGACAGTTTTAAAATATTAATAAAAATATTTACATACAAGAGTAGTTAAGGCTTGGTAAAAATTATTTTATTGAAAAATGACAACCAAATAATAATAAAGAATCCTTTTAAAAAAAATTGCATAGCATCAAACTTCATCTAAAATTAAAATCCAACTTCTAAAACGTGAACCTAAGCTTACAAGAAGCCTTCAAGTTATGAGGGGTTAAACACCATCCACTGCTCCACAACATAATCGATTATACATAAGTCCACACAAAAAAAATATAACTTTTTTTAAGAAAATGCACCTGCTACAGAACGAACCCCTCACGCGATACAGAAAAAGGCTCTCATCGAATGAATAGCGTGTGATCCAAAATCAGGGTTCTCACCTGATTTCAGGCCCTTGCTCTCCCTACCCCCTCTAACCCCCGTTTCCGGCCTTTCCCCTCAAAAAATATAAACAAATCACAAACCACTATATTACTATACTACTACTATACGTAGTACGTTACTATATCGTAGTAATGACGTATGTGATTCCCCCCCCCCCCCTCTACACATGTGGGGTTCGACCTTCAATTCACCTACTTTGCTCAAAGTTGAGATACTCGCTTTCGTTTTGTTCCCATGGTTACTTCAAGTTTACGGTTCTGCCATTTTGATTTCGAATAATGTTTTAACTTTTCGAACCCTGAAACCTAAATAATAAAATTCAAAAAATTAAACAATTTAGTTTGAAACTGAATGTTTTTCATAGTACTGAAATTAGTTTTTAAGTGTACTGAGTTTAATTTGAATTCGAATGTTTTTAAAATGTTCGAATAGAATTAATTCCACTGTAACAGTAGTCATTTTTAAACAATTGAAAAGTGAATTTATTCCGATTGAAAAGTTTGTGACTAAAAATGATTTTTTTTAATTTAAATTAACTCTTTCGATCAATCTTTTGCACGATGATACGAAACGAATTTTGTTTTTTCCGTCTGCAAAAACTTTCAACCAATCACAATAACATCTTTAAAAATAAAATCGAATTTTAAACTCCTTTTACCAATCACATGATCGAATTCATTTTTGTTTTCGTTTTTCATTTTTGTTTCCTACCATGGAGTAGTTCATCTTCAGAATTTTAGTATGATTATCATATGTGTAGTGTCGCAAAATCAATTATTTACTTTAATTATTCGCACAGAGTTCTCGAAATACGACATTTATACGATAATAAATTAATGCACTCTCCTCGCATGCTGTTAGAAAAGAATATTGTTTTAAACAAGGAAAAAATCGAACAAAGAGAACTAAGTGTTGTCTGGAATGAGGGGGCGAGGCGTCGTCCTCGTTGAATATTCGGTTTATGAGAAGTCGTTTGGTTCCGGCCGATTGGACGAAGTGCTTTATTTCACAGGAAGCAGCTACTTGAGACTTGAGAACAATTATCGGCGCCCGAAATTGAATGGAGGTGTTTCTTTCCTTCTTTCCTGTGCCTCTCCTTTAACATTTCCCTTGGTTCATTTCGACGTAAAAAAATTATATTATGCATAATGACGTCATAGGCAGTTAGTTTTCACAATATCTGATAGCAAAAAATAGAATACTGATTTGTGATTGACAAGTAATTCGAAATTATTTTTAAATGTGTATTTTAATTGGTCAAAACGTTTTGGCAGACGTTGCACTTTACACAAAATAACGCCGTGCATCAATTTCATTTAGAAACGTATTGACGATTTTCTTTCAAGAAAAATACAAAGCTGAAAATAATTTAAAATGACAAAAGAATATTTTCGAATAAAGTATATTAAAAAAATATATATACGTATGTATAAATTTTTTAAATTAACAATAGTCGTTTACCAGGCGACGTCACAGGTAACTGATCACTGAAGTGTCTGATGAGGAAAAATTAAATGTTTGTGATTGGCTAATGGAATTTAAATATTCGAATTTACTTTTATGCATTATTGTGATTGGTCATAAATTTTGCTTAATCATTTTATGACAAGAAAATAAAGCTTCGGAATATTTCTTGCATGAGGTCCAGTAATCTTTCTATCATTTTCATGTGATGCATCTGGCAACATAAAGCAACAAGTTTTCGCTTTGCGTTTGCTATTCTTTTCAAATGGCTGATTCCACAGTTCCTATGTTAGCATGCTGCAGTGTTTATACCAGACGCTAAGTCTGTTCAAACAATATATTTTTTAAAATATGCTGTCCAACAATGAAATGAGACAAAGTTAGAAAAAGAGGAAATATTTGTTATGCGATTACAAAAGAGACTATTTCTATGGACCCGGATGAAAAATACAGGTGATGAAATAAATTTTTCGGTGCAAATAGTATGTATTTTTTAGGGAAACTATTGTTGTTTCGAACAAATCATACATTTTTCTTCTTTCTTTAAAAAAGGATGACCAAAACCAAAAAATTCTAGAATTTTAACACTAAATTGCTTGTACTTTTCTCGTGTTTCAGGACTTGAATGATATAAACATTTTTAATCATCTTTTGTTTTCAATAGTCGCCATTTATTTTCAAAATTACCTCTGTTGGCTTTTAAAATAATTAGCATTGACTTTTATAGCTACTCTTTTTGTCAAAAATCTTTGCATTAACTTTACCAAAAACCAGAAAAGGTAAACACCTTTTTTGACGGAATTTAAAACTAACTAGGGGTGTGGAACATCGTACAACTTTCAATTACACTATAATACTAACGTGGATTTGTGTCATTTACCGTTTTTATTTTTTTGCGATAATTCCTGTAAGCGTCTTCAAAACAAAAAACTTTTCCAAAGTTTAGATTTTGGCGATATACTTTTAGATAATTCTTATATTATCCTTTGTTATAAGCGAAACTGTGGGAAGAAGAAAAACCGATCGTTGATGAGGCAAGGAAATAGAACACTGTGTTGAAGGGATTCGTTTTTCAAATTTTTACACCATAAAAACATTTTTACGTGAATTTCGGAGGTGAGGATGTTTAGAACACTTTAGGAGGCATTAGCACAGCGATTTTTATCAAAATCATTGGAGCCGTTTCTTAGCAATCATTGAAAAATATTATTTTTTCAATGGCAGCTACCTTATGCGCATGCGCGATTTTGACGAAAACCTTAATGGTAGGTCCCATGGACACCAGCAACCCGCATACCAAATTTGAACATCGTAGGTCAATTTGTTCAGGAGTTATGCTGAACACAGACACACATACAGAGATATTTTTTCTAGATCACTTTTTTGACATTGGGGTGTTCCAAAAGGTGGAGAAATGCACAAAAAAAAATTTCGAAATTTTTTTTTTAAGCGAATGCTATACTTTCATTACCCTATGTATAATACATATGGGTAATTGAAAATAAAAAGTTGTTAGAAAAGTAAAGATTTTTTTTAATTTTTATAGACTGGTAATTTTTTTTACTTCAACTTGTAAATTTTAAAAATTTTATTTCTAATAAAAAAAAATCGAATTAAAACACCAAGTCGCTGAAGGACAGGGATAAAATTTGAAAGTCAAGAATAAGAAGGAGGGAGACGGGGATTCTCCTCCTCCTACGCAAACAAAGCAGCGGAAGCGGCAGACGGTAAAGCAGTTCGGATCCTGTGGGAAAAACGGAAGTGGATCAACCTTCGATTTCCGTCTCCTTTTCATACGCACCCTTCAAGTTCAAGAGAAGCGAAACTACTCTTGAAGAAATCGTTTGCAGTTACAAGTTGCATTTGGATTATTTAACCACGATTTCCAGAGTCATACGATTTAAACAGGATACACGTTTGGTGAAAGATTTTTGTGACAGCTAAACGTTTTGTTAAACCAGTCCTAAATTACGTTACAGTTTATAAATATTTACAAGAAAAATCAACTGAAATATGTATTTGAAACTTTTTTAATTATAAATTGAAATTATAATAACAGTACAAACTATTAATCTAAATTTGTAGGAAAATAAAACTTTTTTTTCATTTATGGTTTTATCCCTTTTAGTGATAATGCTAACATTTACTTTTTACTTGGCATAAAAAATAAGACAATATTCGATATCCTATGATTTTTTATTTATTTTCTTATTTAGGATATCATCTGATTTTTTTTTATTACTATTATTATTATTATTTTCAAAATATCGTCTGACTTTTTTTATCATCAAAGTTTTTCTTAGAATATCGTCTGACTTTTTCTGCAATACTATATAATTTTTTTAAACATTTTATTTACAGTATCTCTGAATTTATTTCGCAAAATTCAATTGTCTCATACGCATTTTTTTAACACCAACAAAATCATCAGTTTCCCAGAAACCAAACGAGCAAATGGAAGTTAATGGAATATACTTTTTTTTTTAAATGCCAAAGTATTCTTGAAAAGGAAGTGGCAACGGGAGAATATGAAGGAGGGGGAGGGTCCACCTGCAGTCCAGTCGACATTGTATCCGCCCTTTAGAAGGAAATGCTCGACAGAATCCTGGAAACAAGCTCTGCTGCCCACAGAATGCCTTTAATTCGAAACCCCGTTCCGCCAAATCACTTAACCGTTTCTTCCAGATCACAGACGACTTTTTATTATTATTATTATTTTGCCTTTTTTTTTTCTGGTATCGCACTAAAGAGTAGTTGATTTCGATTTTTTTTTTTCTTTCCCTTCTTCGAAATGGTTAGTTTTTGTTTAGATTTAAGTAAATTACCTGAAATTGCAGTGGAAACTTAATACTCAAGGGAGATGTATTTTTGTTTTGGTTTAGAACTCAATCTTAATATAAAAAATACATTTGATTTCCGCTGTTATTTTAGAGTAATAAGAGGGTTTTGCATGGAACGTTTTCTTATTATTTTTGTAGTTAAACTCAACTACAAATAAATTCTTGAATGTAGTTACCACTTAATTTACCTGTCTAGACAATCACTTCTCGTAGTTTATTTTAATTTCAGAAACAGGTAGACATAATAAAAAAAATACTTTCATCTGCTTGTAAAAGGTCTACTGTTATTCAATATAAAATGGATGTATACAGAAATGGCAATAAGTATACAGAAATAGCAATAACCTTAATTTATCAGATCATTCAAATTAACGAGCAAAAATTTTTTAATCTGATAGTTTAATACAGTCAAACCCTGCGAAGTCGATGGAACCGCTGAAATTGTTCGCGTTAACCGAATTTCGGGTTAAACGAATAAATTAACGTTAATTTTTTTAAGTACGGAGAACTGCTTTTACTCTGCGTTAAACGGGATTTCATGTTAATCGATTTCGAGTTAACGGTGTTTGACTATAATCTTTTTCAATTACGTATTAAGGTACCTTAAATATAGATGGCAGCACCAAAATTAAGGTTGTTCCATTTAGTGTTTTAAGTGCATTTATTCTTATTAATTTATAAAGGCTGCAAATATAAAATTCTTTCAGTAATTTAAATTATAATTCCGATTACAAGGTAGAAGTTTTTAGTTCATTGGTTTAATTTTCGAAAGAAAGAAAGTAAAATTACTTTAAAAAAAAAAAAAAAAAAAAAATCATAAAATTCAAAATAACTCTTAATTAAAAATCCCTCTTATATGCATTTGCTTCTATACAACGCTTTTAAATTTTGAAAACAATTAAAAAAGACTGATCTAATGAATAAATAATCTGTTCTGACAAGATATTAAGAATTAACCTAAATATATCTCGCTCCAAAGGAATTTTTTAGCTGACCGGATGTTCGATAGATGTCGCTACTTGTGTTCGCGTTGTTTCTTATTTTGTTCAAAGAACAAAAAGTTATTTCAAATTTAAATTTCTAATAAAATTATTAAATATTTTATTTGCATTGAATTTTTTTACGGTTCTAGAAAAATTTGTCTGCTGATTTTAATAACTAGTTTTTCTGACATATTTTTGATCCAAACTTCTAAAATTTTCGCTCAAGTGTTTTGCTTAACATCGAATCGCATGATGTGTTTACGGCAATCTAATCACCCCATAGAGCACCGTGTGACAAACCCACAGAGGCATGACCTTGCCCCATTCAATAAGGAAACACCTCCACATAAAAATAAAAGAAATGCCATTTTTCTGTAGGTGAAAGTGGCAACGCCATCGAAGCCTGTCACCGCTTTGCGAACCCAAGCGGCAAGCGGAGCAATTAAGCATAGCAGGCCGGAAACAGAGAAGGGAACACTATGGAAAACCGAAGCACCGAGGAAATAGTTAATGGAATATTTTTTAGCGTTCTTTCAGGCATTCCAACTTCCGCAGACGATGAGGGGATGGCACCGACATGCTCTCGTGCGTCTCGCCGGATCTCCTTTGATTTATCGTCAGCGCTAAGAACTAGAACAGGAGGGAAGGCAAGAGGTTTGCTTTATTGAAGTGGATAGCGTAAGAAATTAAATTCGGTTCGAAAATTAATTTTGGAATTTTTTTTAATTAAGTTTGGAAAGCGGCAAACTAAGCTGGAAAACTTAAATAAAATAAATCTTTTCTGAAGTGTTTATACATCGATAATTATAAGATACTGGTTATTCCTAGTATGTATATCAAAGATAAATTGGTACAATAGTTTTATAACTAAGATGCTGAAGATACTATTTTCAAAGATGCTATTTTGACTATCTCACCTTTCTATATCATTGGCAAGGTAATGTAAAAAGAAGTTTTATAACGAGTACAAATGTAATGTTGGATTCCACGTTACATTTTTATTCGCCGTCTTTCCCCGTAAAATAAATACACATACTGTAATATTTGACAATTTTTATAAAACGGTTGCAATTTTGATGTTGTAGATATTATAACAATAACACATGCGAAAAATAAACACATTAACGAAAATGAAGTGACTCTTTTTCTACTCAAGTTTAAAATTTCCTCAATTAGCTGTTGTTCAAAAAAAAAAAAAAATTGGCGCCATCTGACGGATAAATAAATTGCGTTTTTTTTTTTTTTTTTTTTTTTTTTTTTAAATCTTTATCTGTATTGTCATCGAATAAATATAAAAATGAATTAAATTTAAATTATTGTTGCTATATATACAAAATCTTACCAGGAATGCCATATTTTTACTGGGCACACTTTGAAATCTAATTTTACAAATAACCCCTCGCATCAACAACATCCAATGGAGGTAATTTCCAAATTCGTCCCTTTCAAAACTTTGTTATTTAGCGCCACTTTTGGCGGAGGGGTGGTCCGAAGTCAAAGAGAAAGGGACAGGTGGTGGTCATAGGGTGTATCCGGAGGGGGGTAGGGGATGTAAAGAAGTTTTTCTCGCAGACGACAGGTCGTGTGCACGCGCAAAACTGACCCCGCCAGCTAGAAAACATCTGCCGAACCCAAAGTGGGCCCTTGCAGGCCCCCCTTGCCTCAAAACGAACAGGTGAAAGCACTCTACCACGTGACCTTACGCGAGGCCACGCGACACCATAATGAGAATGGCAGCTATCTTTTTCTCTCCCGCCAACCCCCGCAAGAACATTCTATTATTCGAATGGGGCTTAAAATGGAACTGTTTGTGGTGTTCGATGGAAGGGTATTTTAAGTTCACAAAACATCTGTCGTTAAGGTGCACTGAGAAGTGTGTGTAGGGAAGGGGGGATTCGATATTTCTTAAACTAGGTTAATACCTGGAATAAGCTGCTTACCGTTTATGAATGTGAATACAACTTTCCCAGATGAATAATAGAATAATAATATTTAAACAAAAATTATTTTTGGTCTTTTATTATAATACATGACATTTAAATATGATAGCGAAGTATCACTGAACAGGTGTATGATTGAATCAGTATTGGATCATAAGCAACGTCGTACCACACAATATAAGAACAAAATAGCATTTTGTGAAAACGTCACTCACAGCAAAATGTTATCATTATTATTATTATTATTATTATTTTTATTATTGTTCACTCTAACACTGAGGAACCAGAATAATTTATTTAAATATTTATCACTTTCAAAGCACTTTTTAGCAACACGATGTCGATTACAATAATAGCACTTATTATTTGTTATTTTTAAAGTTCGAATTGACTGGCATTAGACATTATTTTTTTTTTTAAATAAATAATCTTAATTTAGTTTAGTTATATTGAAATAATTTATAGTCCCAAAATCAAATGTAAAGAATGCTTCCATTATCGATAAGTTTCAAAATGTCTATGTTTGTTGAAAATGAGTAGGTTTGAGAAAATCTAACTTTTATTATTTGTAATCACTATAATAAGTCCGAAAATAATACTCTTTTAAAATGAAATAATTTATACCTATGATCTTTCGCATGTTTATTTTGAAGTTAAACCATTATCCCTTAGTGTTCTGGAAAATACTGAAGAAGGCATACATCATTGAATGTGTGCGTTAATTTCATAAATGCAATTTTTCAACGACTACTGATTAGGAAATTTTTAATTAAATTTGAAATTTAATGAACAATTAATAAAATAAAAATGACAGAGACGTTACACAACTAACCGTCTGCACCAAACGACATTTTAGAGAGAAGGATAATATCGTCTGCAAGACTTCGCAATCGTCTGCCACTCAAGTCATACCCCTAGGGGGACGGAAGAGGGGAGCGACAGACGCGAGGTTATTGAGTTTTTAGAAGGAGGAGGGTTCGGAAAAAAAAGAAGAAAAAAATAGAACAACCTTTGGAGAAAGGGAAGAGCGGCAGGTGTGCGTCGTCTTGGCCCAGCAAACGATAAAAAGCAGCTGTTGTTCCAACGGCCAATTGAACGATCTACCTGTAGGGCCATTAATAGTCTGCGGGTCAGTAGAAAACAAAAATCGTGAAAGAAAAATAAAAGTTCTAATAATTTATGGTGTTATTTGTTCCATAATGTGTGTGTAGAACTGCCTATTTGTTTGAAGGCTGTGGATCTTGTGAAGGCATATTCTGGTCATATTTTGCGCGCTTTGTTTTAAAAGATCAATAGTTATGCAGAAGTTTAACAGTTGGTTTAAGAAATTTAAGATATTCTAAATAATTATTCGATTCTAAATATA
Source organism: Linyphia triangularis (assembly GCA_963978545.1). Taxonomy (NCBI): domain Eukaryota; kingdom Metazoa; phylum Arthropoda; class Arachnida; order Araneae; family Linyphiidae; genus Linyphia; species Linyphia triangularis. Next base: position 61,639,436 of record OZ021729.1, read on the forward strand.
CAATTACACATTTATAAAATAAAATACTAAAAAAATTTCTGGTTTAGATTATTATCATTAAATCATTTATAAGTGGGTATATTATAACTAAAAATGTTTACTATTTTTTTAATTTTTTTTTTTTTTTTTTGAAAAGAAAAGAGATCTAAAATTTAATTTCTAGGGAGAAAAATATATCGTTTACGTACTTTGTCTCCAGAACATACATTTAATTTGTATACAAATGCAATGGCAATTAAATTTCCAATTGAAAAATATAGTTTAGAAATTAAATGTTTTGTTTCTTATCTCAGAGATGGCGCCACGGAAATAAAGCTGTATATTGTAAAATTAATTTTGAAATGCTGCCAATAGCAATAAAAAGTTTCACTTTACGCACTCTTCAAAATTACTAAACCTGCTTCTTTTATAATAAAATCAGGGGCAAAATTTCATAAGTTTTCTAACAATATTTACGCAATGTGTCACAAAAAACATTGCACTAGGTCTGCGGGCCGGAAAAGATTAAATTTCGCTGGTGTTTCTCTAATCTTGGGATATTTCCGGAAGAACTTTCTTCCCTGTATATCTCGAGGGTTTGCTCCAGAAAAAGTATCTCCTCCCCCGAATACATCCGGCCCAAAGTAGACAGCTGTCCCGCATCTGCGGCTGAAACGAACAGGTGACGGAGACGAGAAACATCTCCGGGCAAGTGGAACACCCCCTCGCAAGGTGAAGGCTGGCAGGAATCCGCAAACATATGGAAAAAAGCATCAAGTTTTTTTAAGATCATCTTAATCCGAATTTAATAAAAATCCCATTAGTTCGAAAAAATTGACAGATTTTACAGTTTTCTCCGAACAGGTGCTGCCACTAATTTTTTTTTTTTTTTTTTAGTAAAAAAATAAATGTGTCAGTATCAATCCCAGAATTCTGTGCATTAGACTGATGATTCTGTACCTATGTAGTCTATCGCAATTTTCAACACTGGGAGGGAAAATGAGAGTATGAAAAAACCTTAGAATATTCCATTCGAATTCGAATAGACGATGATTCTCTCCGAATTCAAAAATTCGATGCTTCTTTCCTAATTCGAAAATTCCATGCTTCATTTCGAATTCGATTATTTAATTAATAAATAAATGTAAATAAACAGTTTTCAAAATTTAACCAAAATCTGCATAGTCATGTATTTCTAAGAATTAATTGCTTTACACAAATTATTATGCGGGAACGAATTGCTGAAATACAGTAAAAATGTAGGCAAATTATTAATTTAAAAAAAGAAAGAAAAAATTAAATTAAAAGTAAAATTATGAATAATCAGTTTGGAATGTAGTTGAAGTTAGAATAAATTACCCCTTAGTGCTAGCGCTGTTTATTGTTTCAACCAACCAATAAATAAAACATCTTTAAATATTTTTACCTGCTATACTTCGCCATTGTCAACGCGGGACGGAAAATGAGAGTATAAAAAAAGCTTAGAATATTCCTTTCGAATTCGAAAATTCGACGCTTTCTTCCAAATTCGAATATTCCATTCGAAATAAATTCACTCTCGGAATTTCTTCTAACTGAAGTACATATTTACAAGTAGTTTTTATTTGACCTCTGTAATCACTATCGGTGATTAATTATGAAACCCTATACCTGTACCATCTCTACACAATGAAAATCTAGTATGCTAAAATAATATAAAAAAATTCCTTTGAGATTTCGTTTACCGTTGTTATGTCTACAACATAACATTGCAAACGATTTGAAAGAAACTAATCTAAAGAAGGAAGACACTCATAACTTATTAATCAATGACTTGCCACCACAAAACCTCCCCGATAATGTGCCCAAACGACAGCCAGCTACAACTCAACTCCGCACCATTTTATAGACTTTTCTCCCTCCTTTTGGGGGAGAGCAATGGACCAAGAAAGTGTGGGGTGCAGCAGACAATTTTATATTTTATTCTTTCTCTTTTTTCTCTCTCTCTCTTCTTTTTTTAGCTCTATCTTGTGACTTATTTTATTTTATTTGGATGGCAGCACGGGGATCTTCTGAGTGTGAGGAGGGTGACAAATAGAAAGGGGGTCAGGGGTCTAGTCGGAATAAAAGTCGTTTGGGATTGAATGAACGACGGGGTGGATTAGAAATCACGGACCAAGAGTTTGATTTGCTTGGAAGTTGTTGGGAGATCTTCTACGATTTCTGGACGATTGTATGATAGTTTTTGCGTTTGAAATTATTTGGACGATTTAAAAATATTACATTCGTTTCGGCGGATCTTTTTTAAATCTACTCATTCATATTATATAAATTAAATGTTTATTTCTGTAGCCTATTCTGCTGTTGTTGATATATATATATATATATATATATATATATATATATATATATATATATATATATATATATATATATATATATATATATATATATATATATATATATATATATATATATATATATATATATATATATATATTTTTTTTTTTTTTTTTTTTTTTTTTCGTAAGTTACTCTATGCATAAGTGAAACAATTTAGTTATATAGTAAGGAAATAATTAATATCAGCCTTTACTCATTTAATAGTCATTGATAACTTATAAAGCATAATTACTTATATTGTAACATACAATTAATATCAAACGAGGCAACAAAGTTTATGGTGCTATGGCTGTTATTGGAAGTGAGTCAATTTGCTTCGAATACCTTTTCAAATAAGCAGTTGCCATACAATTTTGCAGAATACTCGGACATCTATATCTTTAAATCGGTTTTCTTTTTTGAAAACATATAATGCTCGTTCACTTCATATCAAAATCCACATTTTTTAAAAATAAAAAGAAGCGTAATATTTACACAATCTTATAAATACTAAACAATATTTTGTCGACTAAGATAACAAAAGATCTAAACATTACATTTTTGGTTATTCTTAAAGTCATGAAACTTTCCCATATTTATGGCATTATTTCATGACAATTGCATATTTTAGAGCAAAAAATCTGTTCTGACTCTTTCCATTGCATAAGAAGATCGTACTTTCAAGCAACTAATTTCATCCACAGCCCCCTATTTTAAATTCGAAGGGAGCTTCCTAAGCGCACGTGCAAACCCAAACCTCCCTCCACCCCCTCTAAAAAAAATACCCTGGACAATGTTCTCGTGTCCATAAAAAAAAAGAGCATACACTCACATCTCAGGAATCTGGAACCATAAAAAAAAAGGAATGTTCGATATTATATACCCCCTCCCACAAAAAACCCAAACTAAACAAAAGAACAGGGGATTTACATTGATGAAAAAAAATCAACATTCGATTCATAGCACACTACTACTCATAATAAATAGAAGACTTTTCGCGCGCTTTTTCCCTGCCTTTGTACACTCTTTCTGCAACTATAATAAGAAGAATGTTGCGCAAAAAGTGCTTCATCCAAGAATGTGTCGAATTTTTTTTTATTCTATTACTTAAGGTCATTGTGAATCATGCAGACGATAAGTATTCAAGAAGACGATAGAATACGGGGTTTGAGGACTGAAAAAAAATGCGGTGGGAGTGATAGGGCGAATAAAGATTTGGAGAAGGGGGGGGGGGGATGTCAACTCCTACAAATTTTGAGAACTGAAATTTTTGAAGAATGAAAAAAGTGGCGGGAAAAAATATGGAATTTCAGACGATTGTTGTCCTGATGTTCGTTCTATGGAAGTTTTTTAATGCACATTGCGTTAGATTTTTCATAGCGTTTTTGTATAGTGTTTAATCGATTTTTCTAACGCTAAAATATAAATTCAGTCAATCATTTGATATATTTAACACAATAAAGAGTGGGAATAATCTTGTTTCCATGGCAACAGTCAACGCTAGACAAGTTGGTGGGAGCTATTCTTGTAACCGACTGTACTTCATTTTATGTTTATTTCTATTTATTTGATGTGATATCTATTTATTTAAGTAATATGTAACTTATATGTATTTTATCGATGTTATATTAATTTATTTTATGTTTATTTACAACTATTTTTACTATACATAATATTTTTATATTACATAATTTATTTACAAGAATTTTTTAACAAAACGCAAAATAAACGTCTTAAAAAATGATATAGCTACTTTAGCTACTGGTATCGCACAAGAAAAGCGTTGGCCCAATCAGGTTCAAAATATAATCACAATATTTTTATACTTTCACCTGTCGCTTGTGCGTAAACAAACCTTTCAGAAGAAAATACCAAATAACAGTGGTTAAGTTTAATATAGACCAGGGAGGTTATACGTAATTAGAAATGGGGGGGGGGGGGGGAATGGGGCAGCAGGCGAAAAAATTGAAAGTGTGTGTCCGCTTTCTTGGCATCAGCGTTTGGGGCAGCTGGCGGGAAGGTAGACTTTCACCTGCCTTGCTCGAAATTCAATTAGAACTGCTTCCACTCCTTATGCCGCAAAATTATGTTTCCCAAAAATGTGAACAGGGGCAATTTATTTTACTAACACTGCGTGTTTAAAAAACTGTTTTCCCTGGCAAATACTAATAACAATTTAAATTATTTTCTCAACAAGACTTATTATATTGGTAGAGAATGTATGGCCTATTTTTTTTTTTTTTTTTTTTTTTTTTGAAGTTTAGCGAGGTTTATACTGCACCAAAACATTGTTAGACAAAGATCGGGCTGCAAGAAGTCCTTATGTCAAGGAGAAGGAGGACTTTTCAAGAGGGAAACTATCTGAATATACGTCCTTGATAGGAGAAAAGCGGGAAAGCTTCTATCAAACGATGCAGAGCTACTCACAATCGCTGCCGTGTCTACTAAGATTGAAAATAGAGATCGCACAAAACCAGGCTTGGCTCGATGCTGCAGGGGTCAAAGTGACAAAATAAGAATATATAGGATTTTTTCAAAAAAAATATAGGACAATATAAAACATCAAATAACTGCACACAGTTGCTACTGAACTTCAAAATTAACTCGTTATACATTTATATACTCGTTATATTGAATTTAACAGAATAAAAAACACACCTTTAAAAAAAAAGAAATCGCATGATCCTGAATACGTGGTCCGTTATTGCCTCAATATTCCATCCCTAAATCAAGTTTTATTAATTACATTATTTGCAATCATGAGTCTTTTGCTTCCAGCATTTTTAACTGTTCCAATTTCTTTAAGTATTTTCTTTTTATCCCTGTTTACAGTCTTTTGTTGATTCAGATTTACTGTTCAGTGTCGGCTGGATTGGAGGCGAAACGTGGGAATCGCTGAATGTGGCGAACCTGGCACTTGGTTTTGAAGCAACCCTAGTGATCATTTGGATTTGACAACACAACGTATTGACGTAATTTTCAATTTTGGCGACTTTTATGAAAATATCGTGGCTAATATTCCGGATCCGGTACGAATTCTGCGCCAAGGCGATTTTAGCCAAAAAATGGCAGCCCTGCCATTTTTTAAGAACAAGATAACTAACTGCCTATGGTTGACATAATTTGGAGTGGTTTGATGTAAACAATTCGTGGCGCAGAATCCGTACAGGATTCGAAATAAAAAAATCGCCATCCGACATCATACAGTAAATCTTAACCCTTTTGTTTCCTTCATCAATTATTGACTGAGTACTCAAAATGTTCTTTAGTAGTCCTGCAAGTTAATCCCAAGTTGTTTTTGTCCGTTTTTCCCGAAGCAGAATTTTGTTGTTGCATCTCTCTCTGCATTATGGCCAATTAATTTATTACGTTGGAGGAGAAATCAGATCAGAAATTCAAGACCGATTGTTATGGAAATGTTCACAACTCCCGCCGGTCCAGTAGAGTTGAATTGTAGGTTATGCAGCACGTGACGTCACAAGAGATAAAACGCCGCGCTGCCGTTACAAACATCGTTTTTGTCAGGTCTTTTTCACCTACGATCGCGCCAAAGAATCCGAAATATTAAAAAATGGCAACAAACGGCGCCGTTATTACGAATTCGAAGAAAATATCGATCGAATCAATGTAGAAATATAGGATATATAGGACAATTGTAAAATATAGGACAATATAGGAAGTTTTTACCGATTTTTAAAAAAATATAGGATTTATAGGACATATAGGACGTCTGCGACCCCTGATGCTGCGAACCTTGCATGCTAGGAGAGCGCTCAACCCTTGAACGGTAAGTATCAAATTGGAGGTATGTACAAGGACCTTCAGAAGGGGACTCCCGAACTTTGAAGTAACAAGGTAACTGCTAAACAGTGAGACTGAAAGAAGAGACAAGTGGTCTCTTAAATAGACAGGTAGAGAATTTTAAATAAACCTGTTTGTAAAGTTCCTTAATGGAAGTAGTTTTGATGGCGGCTGCATATGTTTTACCGATGATGCCCAATATTGTCAATAGACAAAACTGGGGAATACGGGGTACTGAAAACCCGCATGTTTGTCAGTTATGGGTTGCCGTTGCACTAGACAGCAAAGGGATCATAGGCTCCCTATTTCATGTGATTGTCTCTTCTTTCTGACTCACTGTTTCGTAGTAACGTCATTTTTAAAGTTTGGGAGTTATTTCTGAAGGATCTTGTATGAAATCAGGAAGTTCATAAAAGTGATACAAAGTTAATTCAGTGATGCTAGATCTATTTGTGGGTGAAGGGTGCAGAAGTCGCCTTGACTTTCGGGAGAAGTCCTTAATGGGGTGGGCAGAAAAAAAGAAACTAAGTTTCGTCGGTCGGAAGTCGGGAAAAGATACTTTTTCATCCGGCGGAAACGCTCGAAAATAGAACACGAATTCGCACCCACAACATCGCATACAGTCTGGGGTGTGTGTTGGGCCAATAAGCTATTCCATGGAATTGTTGATCTATCTATGCGTGGGGAATCGTTCATGTATCTTTTTGATCTTTTTCACGAATCGACTTTTTTTTTTCTTATGGGATCGATCTTTTTCTTAAATCGAGTTCGATTTGTTTGGAATCGATTCTGGGATGCTAATTAAATTGTCATAAAGATTTCCGTGGAGTGAATGTAGTGTTTTGAATTTTTCTGAGTCTCGAATTAAAGGTGTTAATAATGAAATCGTGGTTATGATTGGATTCAGAGCATTAAATGGGACCTTGATATACTTTAGCCTCCAAATAAAACGATTGTTCATATTAAATATTTATATATATTATTCAAATTTTTTTTTTCAAATGTTTCGACGTTTTGAATTTTTTACTTTTTGTGACTGTGATCGGTTGAAGACACTATAGATTTTAAAAGGATCACAGTCACATAAATTTAAGACTTTAAAGATTTTTACTTTATGTAAGTTTGATCATTTTTCGACGTTACAGATATTCTCGTTTTTATTTTTCTAACTGGGTAATTGTTTTTGCCATGGATTATTCAATTCAGTAAAACAATAGGTATACACAACAACTACATTAAAATTTAGCTTACCTCTGTTGTATCCAGCAAGTTCGGTCGAGACGGCCCTCGTGACATGTCCCAGACACGTCCCCCAACTACGTGGGTCTCGCAGTAGTCGCCAAGTTGGTGTTTAGACGACGCATCTTCAGTGTCTTGCTATCCTCCGGTTCGACCCTCTTCCTTTTCCTCAAGAAATCTGCAAGAAAAGAACAAAAATCAAACAATTGAAACATTACTAATTATATATTCTAGGAAATAAGAAAAATAAAAGCATGCTATAACTTTTGCTCCAAACGATTGAGCTACTCTTGTTTTTTGTTGTTACTCGCCAATTTGGAAGATTTTTTCGATTGTTCGCCAATTTGGCACATTTCTTCGATTCTCTGCCTCATAGATCTAATGCTTTTTTTTTTTTTCCATCTTTTTTTCTTTCTCTTCTCTCCCCCCCCCCCCCCCCCCCCACCGCCTCACAATGTCTGCCAAAGCCTGGTAATAAATGAATAAATGTGAACTCTTTTACCACTTACAAAAACTGAAATAAAAATTAATTAACAAAATTTTAAGAGGAAAAAACGTTTTACTTTTTTCAGAAAAATGCCAAAATTGGGATTTTTGCTAATATTTATTATTATAATAATATTAAAATTTGAATTTCTGTTATTCTTTTTGATAAATACAATTAAGAACTTTAAAAGGTTTCGACAAAACTTATTAAAAAGGTACGTTCAGGGAAAAACAGACGATCTTTTCAAGAATGTTCTTGTTAACATTCAATTATAGGATTTATTCGAATTTCGAATGAAGCGGGACAAGATGGAATAAAATCAACCAATCAAATTTCGATCCATCAAGAAACGAATTGCTTAAAAGATTAAACCTTTTAAAATGATATGATTGAATGCCTTTTGTTCATGATTCATTTCGTAATTTCTTCGTGTTCTTAGAACAAGGTATTCTTCGCATGTCGAAGCTTTTTTTTTGTTTTTGTCGTAGAAACAAAAACCGGATATTCATTCGGTGGGGATACTGAGAATTCAAACAATCGATCCTTTGTCGCATTCTTCAAGATGAGATTAATAATCGTCTGATACCGAAACAAACGAGTTTTTAGTCCATTTAAATATCCCAGGATTAACAAAAAAGTTGTACAGATAGCGATCGGTCATCTTTTGAAAATGATTAATATTTTATTTTAAATGGCTACCGCAAAAGTTAAGCTGTGTGGGACTAAATTTAAGCTGTCAATCTATTAACTACAAAAAGGACAAGAATGTTGCGTAATGAAGCTTGTACTTTGAAATAAGAACGATGAAAAAGTTTTTAAAAAAAAAATTAATAATAATAATAATAATAATTCAATGTTACTTTCCAATTTCTTTAGTTTAATGACATGTAAAACGTATTTGAAATCGCGTGTATTTAATACATGCATGAATTATTAAACTAATTACAAGTTAAAGTTTATTAATGTCCTAAATTAATAATTGGTTTTCTATTGCTTTCTAATATATTTTATAAAAGTTCGAAATAATAATAAAATAATTGAAAGGGGTAAAAATTCATTAAATCATAAAAGTATACAAATAAGAGACATTGTATTAATAAAATAACTGTAACGGGAAAAATTCAAAATAATAATAATAATAATAATAATAATTTTAAATAATAAAATAATTTAAATAAAGGAGATCTATTGAAAAATAAAATTAATGAAAGAGATTTATTGAAAAATAAAATAAATGAGAAAAATTATATTAAATAATGAAATAAATATAATGCATTAAATCATAAAGGAAGTCATTTAATCAAATGAGAAAAATTCCTTAAATAACAAAATAATTTTAATGAAAATAATTCATTACCTAATAAAATAACTTTAATGAAAGAAATTCGTTAAATAATAAAAACAGATCAATTGTTAAATCATAATCTAAATCAAACGATATAAATTTATTAAATAATATAATTCACGAAATAATAAAATAAATAAAAAGGATAGAATTCCAAAAACTATCAGTCATTTAAAAATAATTAACTTCTAACGCAAATCCAAGGTATCCCCATAAAAAATCCACCACTCAACCCTTAAACCAAACGATAGCCCACAACAAAGAAAATGACGTCACGCTAGGGGAAGTTCGGTAAAGCACAATGGGCAGGGGGTCAATCTCGATTGACCCCTGTCCATTGTTCGAATCCCTTCTTATCACGTGAGGAACAAAGGTAGCCGGCACTATCAACATCCGAAAGAAAAATACATTCGATTTCTATCTTTTGGAACAATAGTGGACACGTCATCTCGGACTCAAGCGGCTGATCGGACACGGTCAGATTTTATTCGTGTGTCACGAGTTGCTATGGCAACAATGAAGAAGTCGGAACACTGCTGTGAGGTCGAGGGAAATATTTTGGAAAATCATCACGCTTCATTTGGGAATGGAATTGAAAACATTTATTACATTAATACGTCACTGATGACGTCATATTTATCGCCAACTCTGCTCACTTTTAATAAAAACACCAGCATTTGGCGAAAGAGAAGTGAAATCGTCTGCACCCTGCCTCATTAAAAATTAAAGGGCGATGGGTTATCAAATAAAAAAGAATGCTCATTATTTGGTTAAGTTATAACATATTTGACTATCGGATTTAGTTTTACTTATTCAAAGTTGATTTTTGAACGTTTTCGGCCATTTTTGCACGGGCAGACCAGTATATTCATAATCTACAAGCATTTATCTATATTCTATAAAAAAAAATTCAGAATGCTGTTTGATGTTGCACTCGCCTCTCGAGCTAATTATGCAAAATATATGTAAAAAAAAAAAGGCGTCCTGTTATTTTTATGTAAAAGAAGAGCCAATGGAGTATTTGAATTAGCGATATTTCGTCGGGGGATAACACACAATCGAAAAGACAGAACGCTATCGTGGTTCCAAAGAGAAGATTCAAGGTTCGATTCTGCTGGAAATAACTCGAAATATTATCGTTAGCTTTCTTTCCACTGCCTCCTTTTTCTGACAACTAAATCAGTATCAGGTCGCGTAGGATAACATTACATAAGAAAACTTTGTACTCGTATTTCTGCTCGCCAAATAGTTATTTATTCGTTTCATTTGCATAATGTTGTTTATTTATGTTCAGTCAGATTTATTCTGGCCTGTGAATATGAATGAAAAAGAATTATAAAACTTCGAAATTAAGGTCATAAAATAAAATAATTTGGATTTAAACAAATATTATAAAAGAGTTGCTGCAATTTCAGTACAATAATTTTTATGCATTCTAAGAAGGCTAGATTTTCGAACTGTTTAATTTATTTCGAATGCACCTATTAGAAATTTTTTCCGTCAAAAAATACAGGGTTGCCATAATTAAACTTCTTTTTGATTCTTTATAAGAAATTTCTATGCATGCTAAGGACTTGGGGAAATTAAATTGGAAGAAAAATACGTATCAGATAAAATGTTCACCATCATATAAAAATATGGGGAACAGATGTAGTATAGGACACAAGGACAAATTTTTTCATTTGATGATCAGAAAAATCGCTACCATCAAAAACCCGGTAACTAGAAAAAATTAAAGCTAAAACATAAATAATAATAAAATAATACTATAATTAAGTTAAATTATAAATACTAATAAAATAATAAAATTAAAAATATAAATAATACTATAATTAAGTTAAATTATAAATACTAATAAAATAATAAAATTAAAAATATAAATAATACTATAATTAAGTTAAATTATAAATACTAATAAAATAATAAAATTAAAATATAAATAATACTATAATTAAGTTAAATTATAAATACTAATAAAATAATAAAATTAAAAATATAAATAATACTATAATTAAGTTAAAAATCCGTTGCCAGAAATTGCATTTATCCGGGGGAAAAAACTCCAAATAAAATCATGCAATAGTCCTATACTACATCTTTACCAAGTATGGCATTTTAAAGTTTAATATTGAAATTATCTTTTCATAGACCAAAAGAGAAACGACCCAATAAAGTAATACTGTCTTAACTCATTTCCAAATAGCACGTCCGTGGCATTAGAGGATGAAGTAATAATATTCAAACAGTGATAAGAAATAACAAAAAAAAATTCATGTATTCAACAGTTTCAAAAAGAGTTATGCAAAGGAAGCTATGGTAATTCAGATTGTCAAGGTGGTTGCTTAGGCATAATGGTATTTTGCAAGAAGATCCTGTGTTTTGCAAGATCGCAATCTGCAAAATGGCGAATGATTGGCTAATAACTGCAACTTCTGGAGGGAGACAATGTGACATTGCAAAACGTTTAAGTCTGTTGAGAAACGTGGAATACTAGATGTAGTAGTAAAACGACGCGGAGTTGTTTAACATTTTGTCGCTAGTAACCGACTAATGTTTTTCATAAACTCCGAAATAATAAAAGAGGAAAATTCTATGATTTTGTAATCCATATCTACTATATTTAATGAATCCATAGCTACTGAACTTAATGAATCCATATCTACTTCATTTAATGAATTCACATCTACTATATTTAATGAATCTATATCTACTATATTTAATGAATTCACATCTACTATATTTAATGAATCCATATCTACTATATTTAATGAATTCCATATCTATTATATATAATCCATATCTACTATAATTTGTATGAAATTGTCACAACTGCAATACAGTTTCGTAACGTTTGTAAAGCTTGGCGTCCACTATCGCTAAGCAGAGCAGAGCAGATCAGAGCGGAGTGGATTAGAGCCAATTACAAGGCTGTCAACGTCCATTGTAGCTCGAGGCTCGTGCTATAGTAGACATTGGCAGCCTTGTAATTGGCTCTAATCCACTCCGCTCTGATCTGCTCTGCTTAGCTATAGTGGACGCCAAGCTTTATGGTCTATTGCCATGGATAAGCTTAAATGGTACTCGATGGGCTGCATGAATTTGAAAATTCAAATGGAACCTGTGCATGGCAACGTCACAGTCAAATACTATGTTCGCGGGGAAATAAAAGGTGCATTGTCATTGGCAAACGATATAGGAAAATTCGAAATTGTTTTCAAAGGCGTATTTGGTCATAAGCATTACCCAAAAGTTGCCATGCGATTGAACCTCACTGTAATTAATGCAAAAAGGTTTTGAATCTTATGAATTGGGACGATACTGTCAACTGTTATAAGCGGTAAAAATTAAATAAAAGTTTGGGATTGGCTGAATGAACCTTTCGTGTATGAAGTTAATTTAAATATACTGCGATTGGCGGAATTGATAGGAGTGGACTTACTAGATGCTCAAAATAATTGCCAGCATAAATTGATTGGTTATATTCGTTAACACTTCGATCTGTGACGTTGTCTATGGTAATGCCTATATTGGCTAGATTCTGTTGTTAGATTTAAATTTCAAATGTATTACCTCAGCTAAGTTCAAATTCAAAATTACAGGTTTGAATCTGAAGAATAGGGCAGTGAGTGAAGCAAATTTAGAATCAAAGGGCTTCTGGAACATTCCGTTTGATTGAGTTTTCCGGTTAGTCGAATACCGGATAAACGAACTTTTTGTTTCCATTCATTTGAAAAGCAGGAAGGAATATAAAAGAGGACATTGTGTGGAAATGTCCACCAGAGAGGCATCAACGCGGACAGTGGCGTGAGTTGCAGTTAGGGCCATTGTTTGTAAGGGAGGGTGGAGTTTCCTTCCATTTTATTGTGGAGATCTAGTTTCAGGGTGGCAACAGTACAGAAAACCTTCCGACCGTATCTCGGTTCGCAAGATGGAATGTTAGTTCAAGGGCACTAGGCACCCATAAAGATTATTCGAAATTAGAAAAATAAAAACGATATCGTTTGGAATTATTATATTTCATTTTTTTTATTGTATTATCGTTTGGAAGTTGAGGATAAGCCTTTTTTTTTCTGGATTACGAATTTTTCGCTATTTGTGAAATACTTCATACTCTGTTACGTAAGTACAGACGCCATGCTTAATGCCATGGTTACCACTCACTCCTGCGGAAACAAATAGCCAAGTCAACAAAAGATTGGTTTAGTTAACGATTCTTTTACCACGTCAGTTCTGGCTGATCATACCACTTTGCAACAAAAATGGTTAAATTTGAAAACTATGCATCTACACCCTTGAACTACAGCGGGAAAATAAGTTCAACGGACACCACTCGCATTTAGAGTTAGTTTCTTTCGACCTTAATTCGCCAGTGCAAATGTAACTTAGCATAAGTTTAATGAAGATAGTGTAATTTTAAAGTTTTTAATATTTTGGTTAAAAAAAAAATTACATTTTGAGAGCAGGGGTGTCAAATTGTAACTATTTTTTGCCGTTTGTGAACATGAGAACCTATATACGAACACATGTATAGGAAGGTATAGTACAGCTTCGCTGGACATGTAATTTGTTTAATGCTTCTTTAACTGGACTAAATGCTCAAAATTAATTCTTATTGAAGCGAATAAAAACAAACCGCAAACTTCCAAACCAAAATATTTGTGCAAAAAAAACTTTCAAACCAAAATATTTATACGAAATGAACGTTTCCCTGATCAATCAATCTTTGGATTGAGATAGGCCTAATCTCCCTAACGAAAACAAAACCATGTTGAGTAGGGGTAGCAAAAGAAACAGCTGAACCCTTGCCAATACACACATATAATTATATACAAATGGAGCTGGCATAGTTTTGGATCCACACAAATGGGATCGGAGAAGAATAAAAACAAGGAATCGTCTGAAACGAAGAATTGTCTGCGAATGAGCGGGGGTGTGGGGACACGGGCAATCCCTCAAGCATGAACGAGTTACTTCTGATGATAGTGAAAGGGGTGGTCGCGCACCGACGAGATTTTAAAAAAGAAAAGGTAAATCTAGATTGGTTTATCGTTTGGCTTGGATTGTTCTCTCAAATTCAGGGTCGTCACGTTCATATTGCTCAGCCCCCCCCCCCTTTTTTTTTCTGTAGGTAAAGACAAAAGCGTTGCAACGAGTCGGAAGGAGGTTGGTCCAAACGATAATGGAGGAACGCTTGTATTTTCGAATGTGCTTTGAGATTTTTAGTGAAATTGTCTACTGGTGCAAGAGTCGATGAAAGCAAGACTCATTGGATTTAGAAGGACAAAAAAAAAAAAAATTATATATATTTTTTCTATTGCTTCATCGGCCTTCACGATATATAAAGTTTTTTAAGGAATTATGTACTTAAAATATACAAAATATGCTTTTCATATAACTTAAGTTATTTAGAAATTTTACTTCGATATAGGGAATTTTTATTCCTACAGTGGGAAAATAATATGAATTTCCACTAGTTATCCGAATTTTTACAATAAAGCCAATGTAAATAATTAAAAACTTAATTTAAAAAAATTTATCGTACAAAAAAATTAATTTATAATTAAAAAAAAGTATATTAATTTTATAGCAAATGGGGTTTCTTGCACTGGTAAAATTAGTTTTATCTTTTTTTTTTAACTTGAAACGGAATACACAATTAAATTCTCTAATTTAATTTTTAAATGTAATAAATTATTGTTATTTCTAGAATTGCCAATTTTCCTAATATTTCACAGTTTCCCAAATTTTTCCTGGTGCAGGACTGCTATAAATTGAATACATTTTTTTTTTCTTTCTTTTTTTTGCACTAAACATCTTTGAAAACCCGAACGCTTAGTAAATCACCCCAAAATTTTGCTTTCTAATAAATACAAACTTTGAATATCCGATTCAACCTCCCTTGAGCTTTTATCACTGACATCTTCATGGTGTTTTAGACCGACAAATTGCCGTGAAAATTATACAACATCGCGAAATATCTAGCTACCTTGGTTCCTATCCAAACAGAAACAAACCAAAACCATTTGTGGGCAGAAGGCTATTAAAAAGCGATATATTGTGGCTGGCGCCAGAGCCCCACGGAAAAAACCCACGCCAAAACCACCCACAAATGACGTCATCGAATCACGTGGGCACAAGCAAACACTCCCTTTTCTCCCTCCATTACCATTTTTTATAGTACTTTCGTTCATCTGCCTTTTTTTTTTTTTCATTATTCTATTTTCGTTCCAAACCCTCAAACTTGTCCCCGGGTGGAATCAGGGAAGGGAGACGAAACATCGTCTGCCTGCGATGCACCTCAATAGAAACTAGATCAAAAATGATAAAACGCTTAATTTATCACGGCTCGTGTTTGGGATGAATCCGTTGCCTTCGTTCATCGTAGAGGACCGAGAGTTTTAGTTAAGGTATCTTATCGAATATCATTCTGAAATTATTTTATATATATATATATATATATATATATATATATATATATATATATATATATATATATATATATATATATATATATATATATATATATATATATATATATATATATATATATATATATATATATATATATATATATATATATATATATATATATATATATATATATATATATATATATATATATATATATATATATATATATATATATATATATATATATATATATATATATATATATATATATATATATATATATATATATATATATATATATATATATATATATATATATATATATATATATATATATAGTATGTGGAGAAATGCTAATAGATTACGAAAATACTGGTCTGCCGTGGAAAAAATATCCGAAACTGTTCGAAAATCGACTTTGAATGATAAAACCCGATAGTTAAATATGTGATAACTTGACAAATAATGAGCATTATTTTTTAATTTGGTAATCCACCGTTTTTTAATTTTCAATAAGGAAGGGTGAACACGACTTTCACTTCTCTAGCACCAAATACTTGCATCTTTTAAAAGTGAGCCAAGAGCTCGGATTATTAAGTTTTCGAATGTTTAAGATTATAATAGTTTAGAATGGAGCATTTGTCCAGCATTTCGCAAGAAGGAAATTTCTCCGATTCAAGAAATTTATTTAAGTTATTAGTTAACCAGAAGAAACAAAATAAATTACAATGTTTGACCATTTGTTATGTTTAGCACAATAAATAGTTACTTTTTTAATGTGTGTGTGTTCCTCACCAATAAGAAATTAAAATATGTAATTTTAAAAAGTTATATACTTTATGAATTATATTTGGTAGATTCAACAAAGGCATCTGGGGATTTGTACTAACTTTAATTGATGAATAATTTTATTTTTTAACCTTTCAAGCCTAACTCTTCAAAAGCAGTTTTATTGAAACCATAAATAGGTGCTTGATTCTATTTTATACATCCAAATTAAATTATAAAAATTGACTGGCACCTATAAGGCCTCTGTACCTTACATTTGATAAACACTAGAAATAATGGACCTTATGCCTGACGACGTCACAAGCAACTGTTCTTTGCAATGTCTGATGGCGAAAAACAAAATAAGAGTTTTGTTATTGGCTAATGAAATGTTAAAATTCGAATTTATTTTTAAAGATATTATTGTGTCTGGTGATATGTTTTGGCAGACGAGGAAACCTACTCCAAATAATAACATAAAACCCGTAAATAAAAAAAAAATCGAATTATTTGGCAAGAAAGATTAATTTAATGAACTCCTCGAAACCATCTAATTACAATGTTCTTTATAGAAGTAATTCTTCCAGATTAAATTTGTTCTCCAGAATTATAAAAAAATCTTACAAGTATCGTCTGAGCGAATTCTAAGAAAAAAACATCCTGTTGAGAAGCAACTTGTAGCGACAGGATTCGACAAGAACTACCCGACATTATCTAATATTTCCTCCGCTCTTTTTAGTGCGTTATTCGACAAGAAATGAGTCAGTCTCAGCGATAAAAGAATAAAGCGCGGGATAAAAGAATGAAAAGATTTATTTCGATTAAATTTGGCCCATTATTCTGGATCCTGGGCCCTGTCAACTCAAATCGCGGTTGGATGTCAGATTACGTTACGCACCTCTTTTATTATTATTGCTCGGTTGCTATGACGATCAGGGATGATGTCATAGTGGGAGGTTGTTTTTCTCAGGTAGGAGGCGGTGAAATGTGTCATAAGGTTGGGAAATTAGAGTGCAAATATATGTGACATTGTGAACTAAAAGAAGATAATACACGTAGATTTCAAGTAGTAAAATTATAAAAAGATATCTTACTCATAAACTATTGAATTGTTGTAAAGAGAAAACTTTAACTCTTTGATTTTCAGCGGAAAATTACTGTCACATTTTTTAATTCGTCTAAAAAGTCATATATATATATAAACTGCTATAAAATGGATGAGCATATATGTTAATAAATTAGAAAATGTATACCTTCATATAAAAGATAATAAAATGGCTGTTTTGAATAAATGCAAACTAAAAGAAATACAGTTTCTTAAATTGTAAAAGACATGTGAATATTCATTGTATAGGAATTTCATTCATCAAAATATATAAAGTTATATTTAAAAAAAAAAAGTAAAATCTGTGCGTTCATTAAAAACACTATGTGCACTTAGTTATAGCAAATAAAATAAACTATGAAGTCATGGTTTGGTTTAGTTTCAAAGTCACAAAATATATAAATGAAAGAATTGCAGTTCAATAAATTGTAAAAAATTTTAATAGTTGTAATTTTATATGTATATATATATATATATATATATATATATATATATATATATATATATATATATATATATATATATATATATATATATATATATATATATATATATATATATATATATATATATATATATATATATATATATATATATATATATATATATATATATATATATATATATATATATATATATATATATATATATATATATATATATATATATATATATATATATATATATATATATATATATATATATATATATATTTTTTTTTTTTTTTTTTTTTTTTAATTTGAAAGCCAAGTGGAAATATAGAAAGTAAAAAAAAAAAATTATAGACAGCATAATGTTACATCGAAGATATAGAAAGTAAAATTTTACATTGCAAACATAGAAAGGAACAGATGTAGGGATGAAAATGTTGCATTAAAACGATATCGCTGTTGAAATTTTTAAATTTAAGAGCGAAAAAAATTAAACTAGAAATTCACTCTTTAAAAAACAGGTGTTATTATAATACAAAAATAATACAGCGTAAAATAAAATAATATAAAATTGCAGCGAGCTCATGTACTACTCCAGGTAAGATCGGAAGCAATTACCTGACGGATGATATCGTCTGCGTACAGAATGAGGAATCGAAGTGAAGAAGAGAGGGGCCTTCGGGGATTTAGGGAAGGCCAAAAAAAAAAAGGCAGATAACAGGGTCCAGAGATGAGGTGTTTGCATCAGAGAAAAGTAATCGTTTGCTGCGATGGAAAAATCGTTTACAGAATGGAAGGGGGGAGGGGGGGATGATTCACGTCTCGGCCTGTTGTGAACTGGGGCGAGTTGAGAGGTTTTGCAGAGATTATCGTTTGCATTGGTGGGATGAGTTTGAGAAAAGGATTGAATTTTGTAATGGAGTTGAGATGCGAAAAATGTTGGGTTATGAACGATTACTTGGTGTGGGACTTTTACATTACACAACTAAAAAGTTCAACAATGTTTATCGCAACATTTTTCATCAAATTGAACTTGAATATTTGGATTTTAATATGAATACTTCTATTTTTTATTTTACATAGCCAGAGAGATAACATTTCTTTGCGATTTTCGATCGGCTCGGAATATCACAAAGTTTCAAAACACCAAATTCATTAAAA
The DNA here is from genome assembly GCA_963978545.1 of Linyphia triangularis. Taxonomy (NCBI): domain Eukaryota; kingdom Metazoa; phylum Arthropoda; class Arachnida; order Araneae; family Linyphiidae; genus Linyphia; species Linyphia triangularis. Next base: position 61,658,524 of record OZ021729.1, read on the forward strand.
AATCAACTATTTCTTATACAGAGCCATTTCATGCGTTTTCTTCACACACAAAAAAAAAGAAGAAAAAAAAAAGAAAGAAAAAAAAAAGAGCTCTTCCACTGTTAAAATGACAGAAGCACAAGGTTTGCTTTAAAAAAAATGGCGCAAATTATTTTGATTGGATCAGAGCTCATTACAAGTTCCCGCCAAAATCGCATTCCGTATTTTATGAATCGCCTGATTCAACATGAGAAAAATCCCAACCTTCCATAACCCAGGTCGTTGTAAAAACAGCGCACGGGGGGAAATGGCGCTATAAATATGCCGATTGTTTTCACAGCGACGCACTTCTTAGAGCTATTTAGCTTAACCAAGAGTCAAAGTGCGTTAATTACTTTAAACGTATCGCTCCCTTGCTACATAGGCGACATATTCCAAAATTCTTCATGTTTGAGTTAAAATTGACTCAGAATCACTGACTTCATGGACTTGTGTGCTGGAAGAATGATAGGTCATTTTGAATTTGATTTCAACCTGTTAACAATTCGCTGCAGTTCAATCAGTTTCAAGTACATTTAGTTTATTAACACACTGTTACTCAAAACGTAGAATTTTGAGTTGTTTCACTTTTTTAGCAAGTGTTCTATATTGTTGAATCCCATTTCTGAAATAATAAAGCCCATTAAAACATAGTTTTTAATATAAATTATTTACATGCATTGCCAATTTTTACATTCATTTACATAGTACCTTGTCTGCATGGTGTTTGCATTTTAATTTTAAATATTAACAGCATCTCTATCAACAAAATATGCGGTAAACTACTTTTCAAAATTTATTCTTTAAACATTAATGTGAATTTATGCATTCCCATCCAAATATCTTTTATTTATTATGATTAAAACAATTTTATGATTTATTTATTCAAACAATTTTGGCAACAGGAAAGGGTTTATTCAATGATCAGTTGAATGCTATTTCAGCGGGATTGGATGACGGAAAGTTGGTTTATTAGTATTCCGTAAATGCGACTTTTCAGTGACAGTTCCCAAAATTTGATAGAAAGCATTTTCATCGAATCTATCTGCCAAGTTTCAAACCGATTGAATGACTGCAAGTGGGTTAATTAGGCCTAGGATTTAAAAACAACAAACGCTTTTATAAATAGCAAACGTGAAATTGCCATTTAAATTAAAAAGGACATAACAAGGCTAATTACTTTATAAAATTATAAACGTCATTTTGAAACGTTAAGTGGAAAAACATTTTCTTAAGCAATTTATTCGTGTCATCTTACCACTTCACAAAAAACTAACGTGATAACAAAATTAAAATGATTTCAACATAATATAAAAAAGTTGGCTTTCAAAAATAGCTTTAAAGTTCGAATAGGTTGTCATTCCTTGAGATTTAATAGTGAAAGCAAACGTTAAACAAATAAAAAAAAAACTTATAAACGTAAGGCAGAACATTAAGAAGAAAGAAAAAAACATCAACTTGTTCTTCATGTATTCAAAATATTTTATCTCATAACCAGAGGAGAAATTATCTATCTGAGCAATAGATGGAAACGGATTCAGTAGTTGAAAAAGATTACACTTTAATAAAAAAAAATAACAAAATAATTTCAAATTCAATTTCTCAGACGATTAAAGAGACTTCCACCGGTGATGTAAAATCGCCTGCGGTGGAACTGTTACCATAGGAAATTTTGCTAAGCCTAGTCAGGCAGGCAGAAACGCATTCGTAAATCGCGATTACATTATTTTAATAAGAATAACGATTTTTTTCCCTTTTTCTTTTAATACGTTTGTGTAAATTGATAATTAGAGTTCTTTGTTTTTGTCATTGAGACGCAATATTTAAGTTTTTAAACGTTGAACTTTTAGAACAGTTCAGAACGCAAATTAGGATGAAAGATTTACACTTGGAAGTTAAGAACTTGAATGTAATTAACTTTTAAAGATTGAGAGAATGTTTTTTGGTTGGTGAGAATTGTTGAACATTTTACTTTTTATAATATCTTCTTTTACGGTTCAATATTGATTTAGTAATTTTATATTTTGATGGCATTTTTTTTTCTTTTTCTTTTTTTAATCCATTATCCAATTCTAAGATTTGTCTTTTCCATTTTTTTTTCTTCTTCTAAATACCTGTTGACAGTTAACCCTTGTTTTAGGAAATATAATTTTCTAACTGAAGATTTTTTTATACTATTTTGATTTTCGTCTGCTATTTTCGGTAGAGAATAAGTAGTGCATAAAAAGTACACAAATGTGTAGGTAAATGTTTCAACAAGTGCTTGGTTGCATTTATAGTGTACAGATATAATGTTTTTACTTTTAAAAGTCATCACTTTGGTAACATTTAATTTTCGGTAACGTATTTTTTTTTATTTCGAAATGGTGTATTAGGATACTCAAACTGCAGATGATACTCAAAGTGTTGCGGGATGTGAATTCTCGAGGATAACATCAAATAATAGATACAAAAATTTGGAGTTTTTTACTTTGGCTTTTCATATTATCTTAGATTGAAAACTAATAAATCCGCATTTCATTTTTCACGTTAGATATTAGTGAACATTCAGCGTTTGGCGATTTAACCTTGAGGGAAACAACTGTTATTCCAAAATAATTAAATTTTAGAAATTTCTATAAAATAATTTTTCTAAGAGTGGGGAAACTAAGTTATAAAAAACATGTTTTTGAGTCATTCATTTATTTTATCATTATTCATGTATCACTTTCATTTGAACTCTCAAACGGTAAACTGCGTATCTTGGACAGAGCAAGGGAACGAAGATTAAGGTCATTTGAGGATAAATTTAATGATTGTATTTTTATGATTTTGTTTCATGATGGTTTGTTTAACGAGCTACTTTTAATTTAAACCTCAACCTTGAATTTATATTTTAATTTAAACAACCAATGGAGGAAACTTTCTAAGATAACTTAGATATCTCACATGCGTTTAATAGCAATCTACAATAACCGCTTTTTTGCCTTTTTTTTTTTTTTTTTCTTTTTTTTTCCCTGACCGAATGCGATGTTTTCATTTCCATATAAAGCAATAAAAATTTCACATACGGTCAAAAAATTTTTTTTTTTTTTTTTTTTTTTTTTTTTTGCATTTCTACACATTTGGAACATGTTTGTATTTCATTGAAACCCGTTTGGAGTATAATAAAAAGTGGTTTAGAAAAAATGTCTGTGATCAGCATAACTCCTAAACGGATTGACCTACGATATTCAACTTTTGTACATGGGTTAGTGGTGGACGTGAAACCCATTATTAATTCGGCAAAATTGCGCATGTGCATAAAACAGCTGTCCTTGGAAAAAAATTATGTTTTTCGGCAAATGGCTCCAACGATTTTGACCAAATCACCTTTTAAATGTAATGCCTTTTAAAATGTTCAAAAATAAGGACAAAATGGTAGTCTAAACTAGGTCATGATATTTTGTGCCCATAACTGATTTCAATCGAACAATAACAATTAATCGATAATTACAAAGTTAATAACAATTAACACTAAAAAGGACACTTACCTGTGATTTTTGCTTGTGTTGCAGCGGCGCCAGCGCCACTACTTTTACTCTTCCTCTCACACTCCGGTATCGAACTCAACGCTTTTTGCGGCCTCACCACCTCATCTACAATCACCACCTCATCTTCTGACTTCACTTCTTCCGCGGGGGCTGCTTCTTTTTGTCCGACTGCCACCCACTGAAATCGACCAGGTAGCGGTCTCTCTCTTTCGAAGTCAAAATTCCACCTTTCGACGTCTCGTCTTCGAAGTTCCGCCTCCATGGCACGGAGAAAGTGGCCGGGGTTCGTCGCCTTTTCGGAGGGAGCATCCGCGAAAAGCCGCCTGCAAACGCCGCCCGAACTCCGGGAGGGGCGCTCAGTGGATCGCCCCATCACTTCGGCGAATAGCACCACTTGAACGCTGCACATTGGAAGCGCCAAACGATTTTTTGGGAATATTCGAATTTTTTAAAGAATTCGAACACACGTGCGGTTGATTTTTTAAAAAAGGTTGATGAAAAGCGAAGTATTTACTCCTGCAGACGATTACACTGCACCACCAAACGATTTCTGGAAAAATATGTTTTTCCAAAATCGAACACACTCAGCGAAAAAAAATTTTAAGCAGATGATTTTTTTTTAAAATCAGACGACGCCGATCTTGTAGACGATTCACTAGATAAATTATTTTCTTCAGACGACTAAAAGCACCAATCCGGAAGGGTGATTAGAAATTTCTAACCACAGAGTTCGAAAATGATATTTTTGAAAAATCCGCCTTCCCTTTAAACAACAACCGATGGCGAACTGCACGCGTTTCCAGTACGACGATAACAAACAGAACCAACTCCACTCCACTCGGAGAGAAGCCCGATTGACGAATGAGGAGGTTCGGGAGAAGAGTGAGATTTGAAAACTTATCGTTTGGGCTGTTGTAACCGTTTTTCATCTCCCCCTCCCCACACAAGCGTAATTTTGGTATTTTGATTTTGTTGTAAGCGGCTCCCGTTGTAGGGTTGCCTCGTCAGGGTGAAACGCGTGCTGCTTGGCAGAGAGGCTTGGCGTGAGGAATATCAAACGTCGCCAAGCTGAAGCTCAATCGCGCCAAAAGCTAAGAAGGAAAATATAGTTCTTTATAAAAGCAGATAGAGGATTTTTTTAACAAGAAAATTTGAATGTGTTCAAAAAATATATTGTGGATGCTTGTAGGCAAATCAAGGAAAAGTAATAATTCCTAACCGGTTCGGTAGATAAAAATTAACATGCGCCAGCAATGGAAATTGTAACCAGCCCAAATGATGATTTATAATAACTACAGATTATTTGGCTATTCATTCTCGAAAATTTTGTCAATAAAGATAAATAATAGACTTACTGTCTTAAGGAAGGTGTGTTTAGAGTTTTTATACACGAGAATTTTCAGTGATCATTAGCAGTTACAATTAATTAATTATAAAGAATTCTATGTTTTTTTGTTGTTTTTTTTAAGTGAAGATGATATTACCATTTCTAACGAATTTGTTGAACCAGTACAAAATACTTGTTATTTTACTTGAGTCATTGTAATTAACATTATCAAGAAGGATATGTTCTATCAATATGATAAATATATAATCACAATAATGTGAAACAGGACGTAACTGCAACTTAATCCGAAACACCATCGAAAATTAATCTAACTTTTTAACTGGATCTTTGTTTTCTTCCATTCGAGACCCTAATGCAAGACATTTGAATGACCTCCGTGAAGGACACGATACTGATTGTGACAAATGTCATTGTCGAACTGCACAGTGTTTAGTTTCCCGGGTTTTCTCCCATTTCGGAAATAAATGTGTCAGTTCTTCTCGAAAGACCTCCCTGATGGTGTTCTGCCTATGAAATTTGGACTTCTGTCAGCAGTTCATGAGTGATCTTTTTGGTGCAGAATAATTCTAATGCCATGAAACATCCAACAGTTCTTTTAAATTAAAACATTTTGCTGCTACCATCTTGTGCAAACCGTCTCAAACTTTAGACCATTTAATCCAGTTAAAAAGTTGTAAAAAGTTGGGGCCAAAGGGGAGGGAGGAGGGGGAGGTCGTACTGAAAAAAAAAAAGAAAAAAAAAAAGAAAAGAAAAAAGTCCTAAATAAAAAAAAAATACCAAAAAGTAAAAATAACACTATTAATAATTAGCATGTATGACAGCTGTCTGGAAATGGCTATATTAAATAAAAGTTATTATAATTCAAAATGTTATAAATACCATAAACATTTGAAATATTATAAATAAGATAAATATTATAAATAAGATAAATATTATAAATAAAATAAGTATTTTAATTATTATAAATATCTAAATATTATAAATAGAATAAGTATTTTAAATATTATAAATATCTAAATATTATAAATAAAATACGTATTTTAAATATTATAAATATCTAAATATTATAAATATTTTGAATATTATAAATATTTTAAATATTATAAATATCATAAATATTTTAACTATTATAAATATTTTAAGTATTATAAATATTTTAGATATTATAAATATTTAATCCAGAATATTGCATTGAAACTTAATTTCTAAGTTTAGGAGGTTTTGATAAAAACCAGTTTTAACGATTTAAAGTGCCAGTAGATAGCATTAATATATTATCGGTACTACGTAGAAAATGTATACTATTTGTAAAAACTTGAATTGTAATTTACAATAAGCTATTTTAAGTTAATCATTAATTATCACATAAAAAATTCAAAGGATTAAATTAGAACAGAGAGGAATATTAAAGTAACTTTCTGAAGTCTTTGTCTTGAAAATATGTGTCTTGACCTCCGAAAGTTTGGTGATGCAAATGTGTCTGTGTATTCTGTGCTTTATCAGTATTGAATAAAAATTGTGAAATTTGGTGAAAATATAAGCATTTTTTTTCTAAATTCTAATACATTTTCGAACTTGGTGTCCTTAAAGGAGGTAGGAGGGCAAATATTTTCTTCAAGATATATTTTGAAGGTTTTAGATGTTTGAAATGTTATCTATGAAATGGTAAAATTTGGAGTATATTGCGTCCATCAGAAGTGTTTTTAATAATTTTTTAACAAAAAAATATCACAGTAAAACATACACTTCTTTATACTTTAAACACTGTTTCTTCAAAATGCTGTTTTTCATACAAATGCACCTTTTCTCTTAGAACCTACTCAATATTTTATTTTCAAAATTTTCCGTGTAATAAATATTGTACTTTTACATTAACTTATGCTTTTATAGAAATAGAAATTACATTTTTTTTTTTTTTAATTCTTAAGCGTATATTTTTGAGAAAATTTTATTCAAAAAATTTTAAAACATCATAAATTAAAAACATTTTTTTTTTTTTTTTTACGATGGCATAAATAAATCCGTAAAAGTGTTCTAATATTGGTTGGGAAATTTTTTAAACCATTGCTATGAGTACTTTCTGAGGAAAAGGTACTTTAAAAAAGCCCTTTATAACATGGATTAGATAGAGTTTTCGGACACCTTAAAACGATACTGTGTTCTTTATTATATTCAGAATACTTTTTTAACTATATTTATTTTTGTGAAGGTACATGGTGTAGATCCTACCGTTAACTTTAAATGTAACTTAGGTTGGAATAGTTTGTGCAAATTTTTTTTTTTTTTTTTTTTTTTTCAATAAATATACCTGCCGTTTGAATCCACTTATTCAATTTTTTAATGCAATTTAAAGTGCATAATGTAATGTAAAGAACCTGCTAGAATCAAATGCATCCATGCAAAAATTGATTTTTAACCTAATTTTGAATCATGATCCTTTTATAACAGCGGGTGACTTTAAATATCTTCCAACGAAATTCTGTGAAGAAAAAGCTATTTAAGTTGTATTTACAATTCTGCTTGGGGTCCCCTTCAACGAATCACTGTGCGTCATTTACAAATAAAATTATAATTATAAATAAATTAAAAATTGAGTTATGACAGGTGCCATTGGACTCTTATTTATGCAATCAAATTTTATTTCATTAATTAGATATCATCAAATGAAATTTAATTTAATTAAAAATTACGCTAATATGTTACTTTTTATTAATACTTGTTAAGTGAGAAAAAAAATTATTCCAGATAAAAAAAAAATTCATTCTAATGTACTTGTATCCTTATTATAGATATATTTATATATAATAAAATCGATGACGATTCTGATCTAGATGTTTTATGAAGAACTTAATCCGAAATTGTGATTTTAGAAATGTAGTTTATGTGTCTGTCTGTAGTCATATCATCCCTAGAATGGAGCATATTATGAGGTTTAAAGTTAGTAAACAAGTTAGTAGAACCCACGAGACGCGAATACAAGGCTTTCGTCAAAATCGCGCATACCTCTACGTCCCTCTCTTACAACAAAGAAGACATGAAGTATCTTAGAGTAGAAACGTAATTTAAATATTTCAAACGGAAGTATATGGTTGTTAAATTTGCATGGTATCTAAATCTTCGGATGCAATTCCTTCTCTTAATAATTTCTCTGCTGTTTTCCCTAGAAAATCTCCGATTCTCCCCGCTTTCTTCCGCGACCTCCTTCAATTATTCCCCGCCCACAAGCACAGAGAAACCGCAGACGAAATCGGAAGATATCGTCTGCTCGATCCCGTCCATCCCCCATTTCCCCTGCCGACGATATACTACCTCATTTTGCGGTTTTCGTCAGGAATAGGACCAACTCCCTACCCGTAACTGATAATACAGCATTACTAATTTTGTGTGGTTGTTCTTGGGGTTTTTAATCTTGAAGCAAAATGTAGAACTGTATTTTTTTTCTCCACCTCCCTGCATTATAATTCAACTTCATACATTTAATTGGCGGTTGCAGCAACAGAATGTAACCACTCCCCCTAAAAAGAAATATATCCTATAATTATAATTGCGTCATTGTGTTGGATTTACTCGTTCTTAAAAATCTCCTTTAAAAAATGTTCCCCTTATTATTTTTTACCTGTTTTTAATCAGTAATGATAAATGTGATGTTACTGGAAAATGTCCTTTACCCTTTTGAAATATGACAAAACTTCGGTTAATTTTAATTTTTTTTTGCATTTGCAAATTTGTCGCAATATGTAGACGAGTTTGGCGAAAAACTTGGAGATAAGTTACACCAGAATTTCTAATTCGATATTTCAATTTCCATCAAGATTTGAACTGCCTATACAGTAGAAATTTTGAATCTGGTTCTTTCGGTTGTAATTCACGATTGATTGATTAAATTCAGTCAGGACTTCTAACTGATGTATTTATGTAGAATGTATACTTTATTTTAACGAATTTGAACTGGATTTCCGGACGCCATTTTTGGAACTTCCAATTATAAGTTTTTGAATTCGGAAGCCCATCTACACGAGATCTTTCATTTGATATAGCGCTTATGTCTTTAGAATGAGTAGTTTTTTTCTTAAAATGTAAATTGATTAATCATCATAGCCCGATAGCTGGTGACCGTAATTGAGACACTTGGGAAGTGCTTAGTTTTCTAACATTTCAATGCTAACTGAAAATAAACAAAAGGAATTTCTAATGGGTATACCGAAAGAATTGAAACAACAAGCCAAATCTTTCATAATTTATCAACACGCAGCAACCCTTTCCATTATATTTGAACGAGAGAGAGCCAGTATACATTCAATGTTTTTAAGCCATTATAATTAGGCAAATGGATATAGTTAATGGTAACGTCCTGTTGTTAAAATGCAACAGAAAGGGTATCATTTGTGTATAATTTGGATTTTCATGAAAGTTATTGCTGGCATCACTGTAAATGCTGGTGTCTTAAATTTAGACACAAAATGTCTGAAAAATTCATTTCAGACACATTAAGTGACTTAATTGGCGTAGCATTGATCCATTTCAGACATAACACGTGTCTGATTCTTTCTGAAATCACATTTAGACACACTTGGTGTCTTAAATGTAGACAGAAAACACCATATTAAGACATTTTGTGATTCAGACACCTAACATAATAAGACAACTAATGTCTAAGACACCAAACACGATTTAAGACATCATGTTTGGTGTCGTCGACTTTTTCATCAGTAATTCATGATGGGGGGTATTTTTTCCGATTCAATTATACGATTTCAGGCGAAGGAAACACTGTAAATAAACAATGGAATAGATAAACGTAATTGCAATATGCAAAATAATTTATTTTTATTTTAAGAATTTTTTTTGTATTTTAAGATTTTTTTATTTGTATTTTAAGATTTTTTTATTTATATTTTAAGATTTTTTTATTTGTATTTTAAGATTTTTTTATTTATATTTTAAGATTTTTTTATTTGTATTTTAAGATTTTTTTATTTGTATTTTAAGAATATATCACCAAAAGCGACTTAAACACTCAAAGGAATGGTCAAAATAAGACATTTGGATTTTAAGACAGGAAGCAATAAAACGTCTGAAATGTACGACTATATAGCGAAACTTCAAAATTTTCTTTAACCAATGAAATAAGAGAAGGGCTTTTCGAAAAGCATTTGGCGCATGCGCTGTGTAAAGAATCTTGCTTCATTTAAACGTAATACTGTTTGTATTTTTCGCGTCTCGTACTTGGCGCTTGTGTAGCGTTCGATTACACACAAAATGGTTGTAAACTATTCTAAAATGGTTGTTTTCCTTCTTTTTAAGTGGCAGAAATAGACAGTTGGTAGTTCCAAAAAACAAATACTTTCCTATTTTAACTTTAATGTTAATATACTTTAATCTTGTGCTTTTGTTTAACTGTACTTAAGAATTCTTTTGGAAGCGTTCCTTTATTCAACATGGAGCATTTCTTGAAATGAAGCCTTGCCTTACAAGAAACTAATGCGAACCCCTTTTTGAACTATTTAGATTGGCTTTATATTTAATAGGTCAATGAATTAGTGAAAAATGGGGTACCGTGTTACAGTAAGTGTTATTCAATAATACACTTATTTTCAGTGTTTTTATAATACATTTTAATTGATCTAGTATTTCTAAATGACACCCACAGAATTCTAAGTTTTCTGTTTTTACATTCAGTTATATTTTTATTGGTTTTGTTGCATATTACAAGTACTAATGGGAATATATTTGGCATGGGATTTGGTATAATCTGAATAACATTTATTCTTGGTTCTCGATGGCAGCAATAAAATTATGAAAATCAACGCTACAAAATAATTTGTGAAACATTTAATATTTGTCAAAATGAAGAATTTTTTTCTACATATGTTGTTCAAACATTTTTAAATAATATTTTAGCAAAAAAGCTCATAATAATAGGCTAATAATTTACTTATAATCATTTATATAAAACTCGGTTAAATAAAGTTTTCCGCAGTGAGTTGAATTGTGGTAGCTCATAAAAAATCTTATAATGCAAAAAAACTTTATTTTAGTTTTATTTCTAATAAATGTCTATATACTGCATTAAATATCAGATTTCACAAAATAATAAAAATAAGTTTTTTATGCGTTAGTTTGTTGAACGTATGAAAATTTGCATTTTTTTAAGTAATAATCTAATTAAAAATTGAATTGCATAGATTTTAATAATATTTTTGTTTTGTATGTACTTTATGTTATGTAATTGACGTGAAAAATTTCAATTCTACATCTTTAATTGTTTTTTAAACGAAGCATAAAATTTTTGGAAAAATCAACGTTTTGAGAAAACTCGAGAAAACTATAGAAATTTTAATAACTTGCATGTTTTTCAAATTTAATGTGCTCTACCTCTGTATTTTGAAGCAGCCATCTTTATTCTAATGCCTTTTTTTTTATATTAAATTTTTTAAAGTTTTTTAAATGCCCTCTCTAGTCTTCTCAGCGATTAACGGGTTGAAATGCGTTGTACGCCCCCCACTTTGGTGACTTTGTAAAATGCCGCCAAGTTGTATTGACACTTCCACTGAATTGAACTTAAGGTTTGCCAAAATGGGTGCCAAGTTGTAATGGAACCATATAGGCACCAGGTTACCATATTTGACTCAAAATCACTAAAAAAAAGGAGAGGGGGCTTATAACGCATTTTAACCGATTAACAAAGTGTCGCAGTGACAGGGAAAACTGTTGTAAAAAGGTTCTATCCTCAAAATTACAGGAATTAAGAGCATACCAAAATTTCGGAAACCAACTTTTTCAGAAACACAAAAAAAAAAATTGTGTGGAACTTGCATACTTTTCAAATTTAATATGCTCCACCTCTATATTTTGAAGTATCTCCTTACATACTTCTAATGCCTTCTGTTTTACTTGTTTATTTTTATGCATCTTTTGAGGGTTTTTTTAAATGCCTTGTATCTGCTTCAGCTATTCGACAATAATTGAAGCGTCATAGTGTTATAATCCCTGCTGTTGGGTAGTGTTATTATAGGGGAATGTTATAACCCGGTAAAATTCCCAAATGGGGAATAATTAGATTACAACTGCTTGATCCATCATTACCATAAATTTATGTTGCCATATAATGTATCCGAAGCATTTTTAGACTCGCCAGTGCAACGCATTGTACTATAAACCAGGTGCATGCTTACATTACACTTGTTATTTGTCCTTGAAGTTGACATGAAAAAAGCAACTGAAAACTATGATACAATCTTAGAAGCCAAAACTTTTCTATTTGAGATTCAGCCCCAATACAATGTCTACTATACCAATGCATATATTTTACAATAAGTCCCTGTTACTATCTCTTACTTGGATATATTAATAGCTGTTGTCTTACAATCTCATGCTTACATTTACCAGGAAAGTGTAACATAGTCAACAAAAAGTTATGAGCAACATGGTAGTAATATAGTAATTTTTACTTTTTTTTAAATAAAACTTTTTAATATTAAATTTGAATTGGTTTGTGTAAAAATTTTAATTGTTTGTGTAAAAATTTGTCCAACATCTGAAAGGTACCATAAACAACCTATTCAGACACATCAACTGTCTGAAAATATCCCCAATTCAGACACTCCAAATGTCTGAAAACACCCCATTTTAAGACACTTCATGTGTCTTAAAGATTAAGACACCATTTTTCGTCTTAAAACAGTGCCACTTGTTTAAGATACTTTTGTGTCTTATTTTAAGACATTTCAATTTGCTGTGGGTTTGTATTTTTGCCCATTTCTTCCCACTCAACATATAGCAAAGAACAGCGAGAGTTTTTTTTTTTTAATAATAGTCCGAGAGGCGACTGCAATTTTTGGACCCCATCGAACATCATTCTGAATTTTTTATAGAAATTGGAGAAAAGTGAGTAGATTACGAATCCACTGGTCTGAAGTGGCAAAAATGGCAGGAACTGATCAAAAATTGACTTGGAATGAGTTGAACTAAAATCCGATTGCCAAATATGTCATAACTTTCCAAAAAGAGAACAAACATTTTCGTCTGGCAACCCACTGCATTTTGATTTTCAATGAGAAAAAGCGCAAACGATTTCTAATCTCTGGCTCGGAAAACTTGAATCTTTTAAAAGTAAGCCAAATTGGCAACATTAGTTACATCATCAGTGACGTAATGTTTATTGCCAACTTGGCTCCCTTTTAATAGATGCAAGTAGACCGTCGCCATATATCTGAATCGTCTGCAACATTCTTAATTGAAAATGAAAGAGTGAGAGCTACCAAATAAAAAAAATGCTCATTATTTGGTAAGTTAGGGCGCATTTGGCAATTGGATTTAGTTCAATTTATTAAAAGTCGATTTTTGACCAGTTTCGGCCATTTTTGCCACGGCAGACCAGTGGATTCGTAATCTACTCATTTTTCTATAATTTCTATAAAAAATTCAGATTGATGTTCGATGGGGTCCAAAAATTGCAGTCGCCTCTCAGTCTTTACAAGGCTACTGGAGAAGTTGTAAGTACAAAAAAAATCGCGAACTGTCAGCCATACTCGGAATTAGTAAAAAATTTAAATTAATCAAGGAATCAAAGTTTTTATGCTGATAAAACAAAATTGACTTAAATTCAATTATTAAAACCATATTGTTCTGCGAAGTGCCCGCCTGATGGCTATGTGGTTAATGCTGTGGTTTCGTACGCCAAAGGAGAATCCCGGGTTAGGCATGGATGTTCGTTGAGGTGCGGAATTACCCTTCATTGTGCATAAAAATAGGTTGTTGAGCGTATAAACCAACCAACCATATTGCTATGCTGTATTTGCAGTACATCTACTCCTATACCTGTAGTGTAATCTACTTTAACTCGGTATTTACAGTAACTTATTTACTATTGTAAATACTGTAATCTATTGTAACTGGTTCAAGTTTTGAAACTAACTTTTTTTTAAGTTTATCAATAAATTTAATTATTCTATGACATTTTATAAGCTTTAATTTTATTTATAATATCTTACAATAAATTCAGAATTCAATCGTTAATTAAATGCTTTATATTAACTTCGATTTTGTTTGCTTTTGGCGGGAAAATCTTTGAACAGGTAATTTACCCACCTACCATCGAACTGAAACCTAACACATTGACTCGTTGTCGATAACAATGCAATTGATAAAGTTTTGTGTGATATCACTAAAACGCCGTTTTTACACACGTTCTTACTGGCATATACTGAACCATATTCATGTATAGTTTGGCAGTATCTAGTGACTGAAATCTTCCTCTGTTAAAGCTGATAACATTAAAAAAACAGGTTATTTTTATGTTCATAAGTCCTTTACATTAACATTGAATTTGTTTGTGGTAGGCCAAATCTTCAGAGTTAATAACCTAATTACCGTTATTCCAATGGAATTTAAGCTTTCATATAAACTGGTTATTGATGGCAATGCATTCTCACAAATTTTGAGGATAAAAATAAAAAATAAAAAAATCTGTTCTGGGCACGAAATCGACGTTTTGTTCGTAATGATCAAACCTATGAAGAGTGGCGTATTAGCTATAGAGTTGTCCGGTGTAGTCACCGGTCCGGTCAGTGTCTTTGAAGAAAGGCCGGTTCGGTACAGAAGTTCTTTTTGTTAATTAGTTTTTTTTATATATATATAAGTAATTGCATTCCTCAACGCTTTTTTAAAAAGCTGAATGCAATCAAATCTCAATCACTTTCAAAAGAACTATGAACGACTATTCAATTATAACTTTAGTGTGAGAAATATAGTTTCTATATACCAAAATATTGCTTAAAATTTCACAATACACAGATTTCACAATCACAATCTCACTGTCACCATTCACAATTTTATAAATTATGTTGTATTTTGCTAATAGGTGCGCTTAGATTTATATTTTATTGTATTGCGACCTTGTAATTATTTTATAACTTTTTAGGTTAAATATATATTATCCTCATTTCGGATGTCCTCTTTTAATAAATATACTAGTTATGTACGTGGACGCTGTTTATTTTTCAATTTAGATTTCTTTGTTTTAGGTTTTGTAGTTAACTATTAATGGTTTATGGAAGTCAAGTTCACTTAAATGTAGTATAAATAGAAACAGAGGAGATTTGATTTAATTAAATTAATTATTAAAACAATTCAATTGTTAAAATTAATTAATGAACAACACTATTTAATTATTGAAATGAATTAATAAATATAATAAAATCTATTAAATATTAAAATTAATTATTGCAAGTATTTAATTATTAAAATTAATTATTTCAAGTATTTAATTATTAAAATTAATTAATGAACAACACTTTTTAATTATTGAAATGATTTAATAAATATATTAAAATAATAAAGTCTATTAATTATTAAAATTAATTATTACAAGTATTTAATTATTAAAATTAATTATTACAAGTTATTTAATTATTAAAATAACTTATTACAAGTATTTAGTAATTAAAATTAATTATTACAAGTATTTAATTATTAAAATTAATTAAGGAACTACATTATTTAATTATTGAAATGAATTAATAAATATATTCAATTAGTAAAATCTATTAACTATTAAAATTAATTATTAAAATAATTATTACAAGTATTTCATTATTAAAATGAATTATGATAAGTATTTAATTATTAAAGTTAATTATTATAAGTATTCAATTATTAAAATTAATTATTACAAATATTTAATTATTAAAATTAATTATTAAAAGTATTTAATTATTACAATTAATTATTACAAGTATTAAATTATTGAAATTAATTATTATAATTATTTTATTATAACAATAAATAATAAAATTTGATTAATGATTATATTGAAAATTTGTCCCCGGCGCATAAATCTAAAATCACCGTGCCGATTTTATATCTCAGTACGCCCCTGAATCTGAAAAGTCGATCCGAGATCAAAATCGATTGATTAAATAAGTTGTAATTGCACCTGAAAGCATAATATATGATGCCTATGCATAAAAATGATTTATACTAAAGATTTTGTTTTCATGGATCAATAATTACAATATGTGCAAGGTGATTACAATATGCGCAGGTGCTTCAGATCCATCAGCTCCTAAGCACTAAATTTCGATCGAAATTGTTTTCTTTACCTATATATTGATAATTTAAAAGAGCATTATTCTTGCTTGATGCAGAACAAGAGCTTAGAAGTGAGAAGGGGGTCCGAGGTCGAAGAAAGAAAAAGCCTAACAAAGGTCAGGACATTCATCAGTTCCATGGGACCCCAGTTCAATTAATCTGACACGTGACCCTATTGCCCTAGGTCTAGTAATAAATGAACAGCCTCCGTATTAGTATTTTTTTATTATTATTATTATGCTCCAAGAAAATTGAATCTCTGGCGCATCTAAACAGATTAACTTCTGGATGCACGTGAGGTGAGATAGTCGAAAGGTAGTTGAGTTTTTGGGTGATATTATCAAGAGAAAATGCCATTAGAGCTCGGTAATTTTTCGAATCATTCACCGAGGGGTATTTAGAGAGAAAAAAATTCTGGATATCCAACAATTAGTTTAAGTGATACTTTTTTACAGGAAATTTAACGTTGGTCGTATGGTATTCGTAATGAGAACTAATTGTTTTACCGTGATAATATTGAAAAACACATTTTTTTTTTTTTTCTAAATAGAATATTCTTACAAGTCTTAAGTAATTTTGTTTCTAAGACTTCAATGAAAACCCAGTGGCGGCAGTGGTAAAAAAAAGTTAGTGCAGTCCAACCACTGCCCCCCCCCCCCCGCCCCCACCCACACACCTACACACTTCCCAACAAACTTTCATGGATGGAAATTTTTTTATTCTCATTTAGTCAAACTCAAAGTTTCCTTTCAATATTTTCAAAATAATATGAGATTGAAAATAGGAAAAAAAAAACTTATTTTAGTTTTGCTTATAACGAGGCTCCCTGTTTCAAAATGTTTGAGTTGCAAGTTTTAGTATTAACTTAAGAAGTAACAAAAAAACAAATGTGTAAAATTACCTGGGAAAGTATTTTGGATTTGCGAAGAAAATTCTTAGAAATTCTCGTTTCTCTCACACCCATACATTCCGATTCACTCACACGCACGAGCTAATGGGTACATCGAATTTACAAGTACTGACGAAGTTGCAAAATTCGTAAAAGGTCTCATTTCGCCACAACGCCCTATACATTTTAGCGTGGAGGGAGATTTCATAATAATGGCTGTTACCATGGCAACGCTGCAGCTTATTTGGAACTTCACCCTTTTTCTGTACCTCACTCGACGATCGTCAGATTTAGTTGATTCGCACCGGGTTTTTTCCTCATTTGTATGCATTGCGTAACAGGTAGCTATTTATCGGAAATACTTTTTTACTTACAGTAGAAATTCCATCTTCATTTACAATTCTAATCTAGATTTAAGAAAATTAGGAAAATAAATTATCAAAGTTGACTAGCTATTAGTAAATTTTTATTTTAAATTAATAATTTAGATTTGTTTCCCTCAAAACTTACACAGCTCATAGTATAGTTTTACTTTTGGTGCTTTCCCCTGCGTTAGTTTTGTAAATAGTTCATTAAATAACTTCCCAATTACTGATTAACTTTGACCGAATTCAATCACTCCGCAGCGGAAGCCCCTCACTCTCATGCAAGAGATTACGGGATCGATTCCCCGCCTGGCTGGTGCTCTTATTTCAAGATAAAAAAAAAATCAGCACAACTTAATAAATGTAATTTTTCTATAAGGCAGATTTTTTTTCCTACTTTGTAAGAAAAATTAAGGGGACTTATACCCTTGAAACTTTTTTATTATTTAAGCCCTTAAAATTATAATTTTTAAACATTTGAAAGTATTTCTAAATAAAAACTAAATTTTATTTAAAAAAAAAAGTTCACATGGTGCTCTAAATTTTCAAAATTAAAATAAAGAAAAATCGTCAAATTTCAAATTATATCTTGTTTCTCATTTTTCAATATTTTTTCCTTGTTTTTTAAAAAAACGTTCCTAGTAATATACTCTAACTTTTTAAGCATCGGATTTGGAATAAGTAAAATAGTTTTCGATAAAAACGATAATTACTCAAACTATATGTAAAAAAAATCGTAAAAAACAGTTATTTTTCAACATTTAAATTTATAAAAAAAAATATATTATTTTATTAAAAATTCCACACCTATTTTTGTCAAATAGATATTAAGAATAACACAAACAAAAAAATTCAAGTCATTTCATTCATATTTGCTTAAGTTTTAGCATTTTGAGTAAGGTGAGAATTTAAAAAATCAAAAACTGAGAAAAATGCGTTCGAAACATCAAAGGAGCTATTGCAGCAATACTAAATTCTTCATAAAAATATAGTTTTTCTGCAATTGCAGTTATCGGATCAGCTCAACTTTCTAGGTAAGGAGAAGGTTTCAAAGATTATAAACAGGCAAAAAATGGAAAATTTATATTTTTATTATTTTGTATGAAAACAAGGGGTAGCAAGTCCCCTTAACCTATGAAAACTAAGTTTTTAATATAAATCCAACTGTGCGATTTTAACTTATTTAAATGATTTTCAGCTCATATCCACTTTTCATGGTGTTTGACTACTACGAAAAAAAAAATCGATTCCGAATATTGGATTAGCCTCCCCCCCCCCCCCAAAAAAAAAAAACCTAAATAGAATGAATTGTCATCGACAGCGAGTTCATCTGCCAAGTTCCAACTCGATTAGATAACGTCAAGTGAGTGGATTAACTGATTTTCCAGCCACAAATACCCAAAATCGAAGTCAACGTAAAAGATTTAAAAATATACTATCTTATGTCTTCCTATTCAAGACACTCATTTAACTATTTGGTTGTGATTTCTATAAAATATTTAACTTTTAACTGTAGCAGATACCAAAAACATTTTAAATTTGAGGCGAGTTAACTGGAATCTTTTGCTTACTTCTGTAAAAAAAAATCTGATTGTATTTTTTTGTAACATCTAAGGAATATATTCAATCACTTGTGTAAGTAATAACAATATGAAATTTAGTCATAATTGAACTTTTAAAAATTTCCACAACTAGTTTATAGCGTAAATAGAAATGATTTATAGATGCGAAACTTATATCAACTTATAGATGCAAAATGTACACATCCATATTGTACATGCTTCTTTATACATGTTATATTTAAAAATAAATTACTGTTTTAACTGAACAGCGATCTGCAAAAAAGTAAAAAGGAACAGATCTATATATATATTTTTTTTTTTTTTAAATCTTAAAATGACTTATAATGAATATCCTTTTTTTTTTTTTAGTTCATTCCATTTTAAATTAACTGCATTAAAAATAAATTTCGACAAATAAATAACTGAATATTATGATTATTCTACCGTTTGGGGACGGTTAAATTCGTTTTTAGGCGATTGTTAGAAAACGTAACTTCTTCAACGTTTAGGCATGCGCAATTTTGATAAATTTGTCACGCCTTTTTGACCAAATTTAAACATCTTCAAAATTCATTTTGGAGCTATGTTCCTTACAGACAAACGCACAATTTCCCCCAAACCAGTTTTTTGAACACCAAAAACACCAAACAAATATGCATCTATTTTCTACCCCATTGCAATAAAATTGTGTAATATAAGAAAGTTAAAAAAAAAAATTAAATTCCGAAAAACACGCCAAATTAGCACTAAAGATGCTATCCTAGCAACCTCTCTTCTCTCCACAGTCTGTCAGTCCCGGGCAGAGCGTCTATTTATAGCCACCAATCAGGAATCGCTCAGGCCACGCCATGGTCGCTCCTCATTGGCTGGGCCCGGGCAGGACTGGGAGGAGAGATGACGTCATGGGGACTGTCTCGGAGACTTTTTGAAATGTGGCAAAATATCCCATTTGAAATTGACCGTTGAGATTTCTGAGACGGTTGATGTTCCAAGACGCGATATTTCTTATGCAACAAGATCCTTGAGAAGATGAAAACGAGATTTTTTTTCTTCTTATCCACAATTCTTGCCCCCTTCCACTTTCGTCTTGTTGACATTGGTGCAACGGTTTTTTTCCGTGCGTCGCCGAATCAGGAAAAAATGGAACATAAATTTTGAGCTACATTGTAACACTTTCATCGGATTTTTATTTGTTTGGATGAAGTTGTCCGTTTTCTGAAGGTAAAACCAGTTTAGGATTGGGTTTTAGTTTGAAAATTTTCAGGTTCCTTATTTGGCACTTTTCGAAAAGAAAAGAAACATATACAAGGGGATCTGCAATTCAAGAAAACTCATAGATTTATCAAGGAATTTTTGAAAAATTGCAATTAAAACAGTTTTTTTTTCTTCGTTCGCGCATTTAAAAACGGCAAAACTAAATTCTACAAAAGCAAGAAATCACATTTTTCAACAATATATTTCAGCATTTATAAGTAAATTAAATTTTTGTGCAACAAATTTCGTTCCACTTTAGTTTTTAATGGTTTACATTTGCATTGTTGTAAAAATTCTAGTGCCCACACAGAATTGAGGAATAGAAATGGAAAATGACCCGAGTACCAAAAAAAAAAAAATCTTTTTTTTTTTAAAGTTTAAATGACCTAAAGACCAAGCTAAACAAAGTGGGGAACGCCCAAAGTGCGAACTCCAATAGCAATAGCTTAAAATCAATATGATACTTAGTCATAGCCTCAAGTACCAATGCGAGTGTTTTTCATTTTTCGGCTGTCCTGAAATTTTTTCTTTTTTGAACTTGGGTCGTTTTCCATTTTTAGTCCTCAATTGTTGTTAGGGAAATTCACACTGGATACACTGAAACTGAACTATATATAAAATAATTGCGTTGCCCAAATCCGGTCATTGCAAAAAAAAAAAAAAAATCAACTTTAAAATTTACTTTGAGATTCGAATTGAGCCATTTGTCAATTTTTTGTCCCTATTTAAATTTTAAATGCTGACTGCTTAATTATTGATAGCTTAACATTAGAAAGGCTCCAATGGCCCGTTAAGTAAAGGCTCCAAGTTCATAATCGTGGGTTTCGGTCCAGCCTTAATGTCCTCTCATCGCTGTTGTGGGGGTTGAAGAGAGAGAGGTATGAGCGATAAGGTTTCGACCTCTTAATATTATTGAAGTTTTAAAAAAACGAGGAATATTTGGCTTTGATAAGGCTTATTTTTTATTCGTCTACAAAATAATCCGATTTTTGAAATTAGCGTATATGTAATGTACCTCACCTAGGCTATTCATGCTTGGGCATAGTCTACTTTTCTGGTATGGTGAGTAGTTTGGATACCTTGTTAGGCAAGGACGTAAACAGATTCTAGTTTCGGGAGAGGGGGAGATAAAAAAGTATTTGCTCCCCTCTAATGCACGTACATATAATATTTCACCCAAAATTTTGAATTTTGCGACTCCCCCTCTCCCAGTCCCGTTTCATTGACTCTTCTTCCCTAAAATTACTTCCCATTTTTGCCACTTTCCCAATTTCCTAAAAATTTATTTCACCAGCCCTTTGTTCCCCTATGTTTCTAAAATTTTAAAAAAAATTATTGCATATTTAATGTTGTTTTGAAATGAAATATCAGATAAAATAAAGACTGACTCATTGCAGTTTAGCTTTGATTAATGTGATTCTTGGTTAAACGATCTATTCAGGTGATTAAAACTAATTTTTTTTTTTAAACTTCAAATTTAATAAAACTTTATTAAATTTCCCCCGCGAAAATGAAAGTGTCACGTCTTGCAAGTGATTACCCCTCCCCTTTCATGTCACGGTCCATCACGTTTGCCTAACCCCCTCCTCTCCCCCCCCCCCCTGCAAGTGACTTAATTTTTGCCCGTCCCTCTACACGAAAATTCAAAAAGTTCTGAAAACCTGCCGGTCAATCCCCATTGTTTTTATTAAGAAGCTCTAAATTATATATCCGATTAGTTTAATCTGTAGCAGCCTAATTTAGTGTAGATAGTTTAATGTATGATATACTTTGAAAGATATGGGAGAAGGGGGGGGGGGATGAATCGTATAACCTCCTCTCAAAATACGGCCTTGTCGTCAGGTCTTTGGGTGATGATTTGAAATTTATCCTGTGAATAAACCATGCAATAGTTTTGACATTCATATGTGCGATACCATATGTCATTACAGTATACGAAGCTTGAAGATAGCTTAGCTTAAAAATATTTTACTTTTTCACCCACTATACTAAACTCCAACTTAACTTGACATCACTAGACGATAGATCTTCAGCGTGCTCATAGGTAATTAATCCATTTTAGCGGAGTGAAGATATAATTCTCGCCAAACCTTATAGCTTTTTGTTATCTACAGGGTTGTGGTTTGGCAAGCATTATGCTTTCACGCCGCCAAAACGGATTAAATGCCTATGAGCACTGTGATGATCTACTGTCTAGTGATGTCAAGTTAAGTTGAAGTTTAGTATAGCTATCGAAAGAATGGAAATCGCCTACAAAATAAACCGCCATTTTTACTTAAATATGTATAACAAGTCACGTAGAGTCCAAAAAAATAAAAATGTCGATGCCGTCTGACCGTTGCATAGAAATTGCACCTTCCATACGAAACCATATTAAATTGACTTCAGTCGGAACTGTAAAAGTGTGGTTAAGCGTTAATTGGGGGTCGTCAATGCAAGTATCTGCTAGAGTTTGAAAAAAAAAAAATCAAAATTTTCATTCTACTCCAAATTTCATTTACATTCACTGAAAAATATTTACCATGACAAAGCTAATTTGAAGATAGATACTAAAAAAAATAATTCCGTTTCAATTTAACTTTCTATTGCCAATGAATATGTTGATTTCCAATAACCATGTGTATTTATTTAATAACTATATTCTTTCAGTTTTAACTTCAACTTTAATGAAATGATAAGCTTATACAAAGACTATTTCGCCTCTATTTAATATACTTGCACTACATAGTTATCCAAAACTAGAAATTCATTACTATTTTTATCGCCAAGATCGCCAAATTGGGATATTTTTCTTCTTAACCATGACGAGTTTTTATTGCTTCTATCCTTTTAATTTATTTTAGAATGAGAGAATTTCTTATGTGTTTGTTCTTAAAACTGAATTTAATAAATAACGTTCTCCAGAAACTCCAGTTCATTTGTCCCCAATCCCATATCTGAAGCATTTTATCACCAAATGCATATAATTTCTTGCGATCTAAGTTAAATAATTTAATCTTATTTGCTGACGTGTTAATGAAACATTGCACTCATTTTACTCCAGTGTAAATGTACTCAACGCAACTTGGAATGGCAGTATTGTTAAATTTATATTGTAAAAAACACAGATTAATATTGTTGATATAGTTTAATATTATTAAAAATATAACCTTTCGAATATTGCCTAACACCTCCAAGATTTTTCTTTTGATTTATTTGCGAGATTGAGTCATAATATTACAAAATTCTAATTACTTATTGTACACATGGACTTTGATAGAAAAAGAACAAAATCAAATAAATGTCAATTAATGTTCACCAACAATTAAAGAATACAGAATTATAATAAAATTTCCCCATAGTTTACTTTTATATTTTGTAAAATTCATTATTACTTACCATAAAGTGAGGCTTCATTCCCTTTCCAGATACTTAATTTCAATTAATAAAAAAATCAACCCTTAAAACAAAGTTTTTACTGTAAATCTTTTACATGTATTTCCAGCTTTTATATGCAATCACAGGTTATTTATGCGATTTTGAATTCAAACTGAGTTTTTATAGCGCTTGACCACTACAAAAAAAAACATCGTTTAAAAGCTATCTAGTCCATGAACTAACTCTTTTTACCTCTAAAACTTGATAGTCATTGTCATGGACAATGAGACTATTTGCCAAGTTTCAGCTCGATTGGATGACGGATAGTGGATTAACTAGTCTTCTAGCTCGCCTCTTATAAACATACAAAATCAAAGTTGAAAAAAAAAAAAAAAAAAAAGGAAAAAAAAAAAAAAAAAAGAATATAAACAACTCATATAAGGTTGTGCCGAACTCTACGGCCAGAAGCTGATAATACTTGAAGTTTTTATTCAATTCACCAAATCAGCGTTCTGCAATATCTGACTTCCAAAATGATTAGGCACAGAACATCGATTGGGACAAATGGTCTTTAGTCTTTGGTCAGATTGCTCGTTTGGAGTTTTCTGTGTTTTTTCTTGTTTGAGAAACAAATGCGAGGCAGTGTCCCCTTGAAAGACATTCCGGTTATTGATGGTTATATTTGGAGGTTTTCTGGTGCAAAAGATGCACGAGGGATATAATGTGAGGAAACATTATTAGAGCACTTTCTAGACTTCTGAGAATATTCCTTTTATGAAGGAAAGAATCCCTTCCAGAAACCCTTGAAATAAAATTGAGGGGGGGGGGGGGGGCAAAGTGCATTTGCGTCTCGAATGGGAGAAAACCCGGAAGATGCCCCCAAGGTAGCCCCTCAATCGAAACACGACTAACTATCAACAATGGTCCCGTGTCTACCTAACTACTCACTTTGGAAACAGAGATTGTAGAACAGTAAATGGAGGCTCAAATCAGAAACCTTTCGCATGTTCGTTGAACCTCTTGCCTCTTGGACACGCATCTGGTTTATAAATTTATTGTCCAATGAAAAGCCTTAAAAATGTAGTGGTTAATCGATAATTGATTCATGATTAAAAAATTAAATAAATAATTTTTTAAACACCTAAGTACTTCCTCTCCAAACATAAATTAATCTATGACTTTTTAATATTTTTTTTTAATATTTTTTTTTATACATATATTGTGTTGTGTAGTGAGTATCGAATTAAAAAGCTCCTCTCCAAACATAAATTAATGTATGACTTTTTAATATTTTTTTAAAATACATTTTTTTTTACATATATTGTGTTGTGTAGTGAGTATCGAATTCAAAAGCTTAGGAGCTTGCTGTGACGTAATGAATCAAACTTTTAAGAAGTCTAAATATCATTTTATTCATTAAGTGACCCGGGCAGTAAATTTAAATATTACTCTAGAAAAAATATTTTTTTAAACACCTGAATACTTCCTCTCCAAACATAAATTAATCCATTTTTTTAAAATATCTTTTTAAAATACAATTTTTTTTATACATATATTGTGTTGTGTAGTGAGTATCGAATTCAAAAGCTTAGGAGCTCGCTGTGACGTAATGAATCAAACTTTTAAGAAGTCTAAATATCATTTTATTCATTAAGTGACCCGGGCAGTAAATTTAAATATTACTCTAGAAAAAATATTTTTTTAAACACCTGAATACTTCCTCTCCAAACATAAATTAATCCATTTTTTTAAAATATCTTTTTAAAATACAATTTTTTTTATACATATATTGTGTTGTGTAGTGAGTATCGAATTCAAAAGCTTAGGAGCTCGCTGTGACGTAATGAATCAAACTTTTAAGAAGTCTAAATATCATTTTATTCATTAAGTGACCCGGGCAGTAAATTTAAATATTACTCTAGAAAAAATATTTTTTTAAACACCTGAATACTTCCTCTCCAAACATAAATTAATCCATTTTTTTTAAATATCTTTTTAAAATACAATTTTTTTTTTACATATATTGTGTTGTGTAGTGAGTATCGAATTCAAAAGCTTAGGAGCTTGCTGTGACGTAATGAATCAAACTTTTAAGAAGTCTAAATATCATTTTATTCATTAAGTGACCCGGGCAGTAAATTTAAATATTACTCTAGAAAAAATATTTTTTTAAACACCTGAATACTTCCTCTCCAAACATAAATTAATCCATTTTTTTTAAGTATCTTTTTAAAATACAATTTTTTTTTTACATATATTGTGTTGTGTAGTGAGTATCGAATTCAAAAGCTTAGGAGCTTGCTGTGACGTAATGAATCAAACTTTTAAGAAGTCTAAATATCATTTTATTCATTAAGTGACCCGGGCAGTAAATTTAAATATTACTCTAGAAAAAATATTTTTTTAAACACCTGAATACTTCCTCTCCAAACATAAATTAATCCATTTTTTTAAAATATCTTTTTAAAATACAATTTTTTTTTTTACATATATTGTGCTGTGTAGTGAGTATCGAATTCAAAAGCTTAGGAGCTTGCTGTGACGTAATGAATCAAACTTTTAAGAAGTCTAAATATCATTTTATTCATTAAGTGACCCGGGCAGTAAATTTAAATATTACTCTAGAAAAAATATTTTTTTAAACACCTGAATACTTCCTCTCCAAACATAAATTAATCCATTTTTTTTAAGTATCTTTTTAAAATACAATTTTTTTTTTACATATATTGTGTTGTGTAGTGAGTATCGAATTCAAAAGCTTAGGAGCTTGCTGTGACTTAATGAATTAAACTTTTAAGAAGTCTAAATATCATTTTATTCATTAAGTGACCCGGGCAGTAAATTTAAATATTACTCTAGAAAATATAGAAAACTTTGAACCAAGAAAATCATATATCTCGATTAAAATATCTACGACTAAATGAGTTTTAAGTAGTTTAATATTCTAACTTCCAAAAATTAACAATAGCCTAGCACTTATGAAACATTTATTTATTAACTGCCATGGTAGTATAAACTTACATTTCTAAAAACTGGAGCATATAGTGAGCACTAACACACCGAGTATTCGGTTATAGAACCTAATGCGTGTGAGTACATTCGTTTTACCTGGTTTTTGTTGCTACACTAGAGATATATTAAGAATAAATATCGATAAAGAAGTTGAAGGAATTTAAACCTTTCAGCATCACTGAAACATATGCCAGCATTCAAATTTCCAACCTTCCAATAATGTTAGCGTTTTTTAAACTGTTTTGGCCAAGGATAATTTATTAACCACTTTCTTCGATATTTTTGAAATGACGTAAATAAAAATTTTGAGTTTTGAGAAACCAGCATGTTTTTCTAATAATTAGATGAAAATGCTAATTTTATTTTCTGTTTATACTGTGATAAAATGTGTTTTACCGATAATTTCGGTAACCTTAAAAACAGAAAAATTCGACTAATTGTATAGTTATTTTCTTTTCTCCACATTGAGAAACATATAAAGTTGCGGTTCATATGACTAAAAACTGAATTTTATTGCTTATTTTTAAAATAATCTTCGCATATCTAATCCGAATATCGTCGGTTCTGAAAGATTTAAAGGGATTGAATGTTTTCTCCCGGGAGGTTATTCAAAGGGAACTTCTTCGCATTTACATATATAAGAGGGAGAAAAAATCCCTAAAGAACTAGACAAGACCATCTGTCATAATATAATCAACATCATGTTTTTTAGATCTCCGTATCCATATTGGACATTATTTTTGCAATTTTTTATAAAAAATTTGATTTTGTTTGTTTGTGGCGCCCAAAATATTCGGAGGGCTAATTAACTCACTTTCGATTCAAGCTCAAATTCGTTTAAATAAGTTGCAATTGCACAACAAAACTTGGCATAGCATATAAATGATTTATAGTAGAGATCGGAAAAAAATCAATATATCGGTCAAAATAAATATCGATACTTTATCGTTGCGGAGAAAAAAATATCGATACATGATTTTTATTTATTTTTCATTTGATTTTAATTTTGCCAGAAACAAAGTTTTTCGTGGCAAATTTCTACTTTTCATGATTGCTTTTTTTGTAAGGTGACTACTTTTTCAACTGAAAAGGATCTATTACAAAAAAAAAAAAAAATGTGCCATTTTAACTGACTCTGAGCCAAGTTCAAACTTTAGTTTTGAAGTTTTTGCAAAGAGAATAAAGAAAATCGAAAAAACACATGAAACTACAAAACAAACATCAAATAACTAAAAATGTTTGAAAATATCGATATATCGGTGACTTTTATCGATATTTTAAATATATTTTTAATATCGATATTTTTTTAGAAATATCGATAAAAATATCGTCGTATCGATATATCGCCGACCTCTAATTTATAGTAAAAACTTTATTTTTATGAATAAGTTTTCCCATTTCTTGCTTATGATTCCTGTATTATACAATACAACAATTATATATTCTATGAATAGGTATGTAACACTATCTCGCATTAAACTCATTATTACGTGTGCATTAATTTTTAAGGAACAACTTAGTAACTCGAAAAGTAACTGCAAGTTTAGGCACTCCGTCGAACATCATTCTGAATTATTTATAGAATCTGGAGAAAAGTTAGTAGATTATGAATGTATTGATTGGGGGGGACAAAAATGGCCGAAAATCGATTTTGAATGAATTGAAGTAAAACCGATTGTCAAATATAACTTGCTATATAGTGTGCATTCTTTTTACTTTCAATTACGTATATGTATACGATATGTTAATAAAAATATAGGATTCGATACACAAAAAAAAAAAAAAAAAAATCGATTTTTGCATTCCTCTATGTTTTGGAACATCCTGATCTCAAAAAAGTGACCTAGAAAAAATGTCGGTCTGTGTGTACGTGGTCAGCATAACTCCCGAACACAGTGACCTACGATGTTCAAATTTGGTGTGCAGGTTGGCAATAAATGGCCCAAGGATCTACCATCAAAGTTTTCGCCAAAATCGCGCTTGCGCATAAGGTAACTGCCATTGAAAAAGTTTTGTTTTTTAGTAATTGCTAAAAAGCTGGTCCAACGATTTTGTTCAAAATCCCGATGGTAATGCCTTTTTAAAGTGTTCTAAACATTCCCACCTCCGAAATTCCCGTAAAAATGCTTTAATGGTGTAAAAAGTTGAAAAACGATCGTTTTTTCTCCTCTTCTCAGTTTCATTTATAAGAAGGAATAATTATAAAAAAAAATCGAAAAGTATATTGCCAAAATTTCCATTTTGGCAAAGTATTTTTTCTCTCCTTATATGACAATTATCGCAAAAAATATCACCAAACTGGCCATTTTGTTCTAAACGAAAGATGGAAATATAAAAACGGTAAATGACACAAGTCCACAACAGATATATAGAGTAATTGAAAGTTGTGCGATGTTCCACACCCTTAGTTTATTTGGTAACCCAGCGTTCTTTAATTTTCATTGAGGAAGGGTTTCTTTTAAAAGTAAGCCAAGTTGGCAATAAATATATTACGTGAGCCAAGTTGGCAATATATATTAAGTGACGTAATATTTATTGTCAACTTAACTCACTTTTAAAAGATGCAAATAAGATGTCGCTAGAGATCTGAGTACTCCCCCTTATTGAAAATTAAAAAACGGTAAGTTAACAAATTAAAAAGAATGCATTATTTGACAATCAGATATAGTTCAATCCATTCAAAATCGATTTTTTCTTATCAGTTTCGGCCTTTTTTGTCCCGGAAAACCAGTACATTCATTATCTACTTACTTTTCTTTACAGTGTATAAATAATTCAGAGTGACGTTCGGTGATGTACCTGAACTTTCAGTTTCTCTCGGACTGTAAAATAACTTACAACGGATCTTTGACTTAATCAGTTTCCTTGTGAAATTAGGAAAGATGTGGATAATTATGTTTTCCCTAGATATAGATATTAGAATGGAGTACAATAATTTGAATGGGCTAATTTCCAAAACTCGTCTACTGAGAAGTTATGCTAGGGGGTGTGTGTGATGCCGCATCACCTGTCGTGGCTCGGGAAACACCTGTTGCGTTCTCCATCTGTTGCCACTTGACGCATGCAAAGGTGTGGATTACTCCTGCTTATTCATTGGAAGAGGACCGGAAGAAGAGGTTCAATTTTGGTCGGATAATGGATCGTTGTCCATATGTGGTATTTTTCTAGCTGACTATACAAAGCATTATCCTCCGTGGTATTTTAAATGATAAATCTAAATATTTTTTTTTAACTATACTACAAAAAGAGATGTACTATACTACAAAATAAAAAGACTATACTACAAAATACTAATACAAAGACTATACTACAAAACGAGATGTACGAGGTGATTCTTAATACGTCTTGGTAAGACCTTTAAATTAGGAAAGGCGTCTCGTATAGCCAGTAAAAAAAACGTATGCCTACTTTAAAGTGACTATGTAAAATATTTTAATTCAGCTTACTGCGCCTCTAGCGGCGATTTATGGAAGTCGCAAAAAACAACAAAGAAACTAAAGGAGAAAGGCAAAAAGTCAAATTAAGAAAAAATTTCACAATAATAATGCAAATCACAAGGAAAAGTTTCATAAAGTTATCCGTAAAATTGGCGGAGATATTCGAGGTTGAAAGTATTGAGCATTCGCCACTTGAAAAAGGGCTCGTCCTGAATTGAGAAACGTATGCCCCTGCTTATACAAGACATTGTTTCAAATTTAAAGGGCTGAAAAGAATCTTAGGAATCATCCTGTATCGAACGAGCATAGATTTAATATATACTAATATAGAGAGAATTCTCGAAGCACACTAAAATGTGGACAATCACTTGACGATAAGCTTTTGATATCGGTGATATCCGAGAATTATCGTCGAGTGGAGGGTAAATATACAAGTTGGTTGGTTGGTTTGTACGCTCAACGACCAATATTTATGCACAATGACGGCTAATCAGGCCGGGACCTACAGCTTAACGTGGATTCCGAACCGCAATGAACATCCATGCCTAACCCAGGATTCGAACCCGGCACCTTTGGTATGCGCGGCCAGAGCGCTAACCCCACAGGCATCAGGTTGGAGGTAAATAAACAAGGTGTACGAATCAAATGTTCCTAATTTGGAGAGGTCCCTGTACGTCACAAAAAGTTAAAAAGCACAAGAAAAATGTAAATTTAGGTAGCAGGAAGTTTTTAGAAAATATCCAGTGCACTTCCAGGTTTTTGGAGACAAAATACTAACGCCGCATCAAAAAATAAGGCATCAGTATTGTGTATCATTTTTATTCGCTATGATAATATAACAATGTGCAGTGTTTTTATTCTGCAAGAAAAACAACTAAAAAACACAACGGAAGTGTTTAACGCAAATTTGTTGCAATGCTTTTCAAACTTTTATTTACATCAAATGTAAAGTCTCCAGTTAAAAGTCTCCATACGTTCTAAACAGGCACCCTTAATTTATATCCATCCTGCACAAAGAGTTTTTCTTCACATGCTTTTTTTTATTTTTTTTATTAGAGCCAAATGTTAAATAAATTATCCAGTATTCGATGGGTGATAATTATTACTAGTTCTGGTAGAAAAGGGGACATACATAAATTCTTCAATGGGCGATTGAATACTATTTTAGTGCGATTGATTGTCAGCAAGTTGGTTTATTAGTATTCGGTAAAATAGTGACCGGCCTTATAGTGACAGTAAAAGCCATAAAATTCGATAGAATGCATTATCATCGACATCGAATCTATCTGCCAAGTTTCAGCCCGATTAGATGATGGCAAGGAGGTTGATTAGGCATCCGCAGATTTGCCCGCCATCGACAAACATGCCCAGCCAGCCAATCACCTACCCACATACATACACATAAAATCGAAGTTAATATAAAAGATTTAATAATTAGCTCCTTGTAATGTGAAAATTACTTTCAAAGTAATGGGTTTATTTCTAAACCAACTCAATCCAAATGCGGGACCAGATTGAAAATGCTTTTGTTTGATCTTGTGTAACTTTCCACCCACACAATTTTGATTTTGATATTTTTTTATTTTTTTTTTTGTCAGAATTTTATTTTATTTTCCCAGATTGAATTTTGTGAACGCTTTTTTTCTGATTTTCTTATAGTTTTTTGAAACTTTTCTCTCATTTATATTCATTTATAAAATCATAATTTTATTTACAGCATTTTATTTTTTCTTGTTTTCAAAATATTATTTATTTACTTATAGTAACTCTAATTCGTGTTTGACGAATGTTTCGTGTAGTACGTAACTTTGCAACAGTTACTGCGTTTCAAAAGGTTGTTGATCATCCGTTTTACTACAGGAACACCCCATTAGCATCCATACGTTGGCCAATATATCGCTCCACATTGGTCAGTCGACTTTGGCAGCTCTATCAAAAATTTAAATTCAAATTTCCAATAGCTTAAAATGGGGAAAGTTAACCTTGAAATAATCAAAAACTTTGGTTTTTTCAATGCATAATTTAATAATATATATAAAAAAGAACGTGATAGAACGTGTGTTTCTTTTCCTTCTTTTTTTTCTCCTGGAATTTTTTATGAAATGGATAGAGCTGCTTCTTGGAGTTATATTTATGTATATTTATGCGGTTTGCAGTTATGAATTTAACTCAATTAGAATAAAATTAAACTTAATACAGATCACATTATTTAAGCAAAGTTATTCTTGGTCAAACGATTTTTTCAAATGAATTCTATTAAAACGTTAAATAAATAAATAAATAAATAAATAAATAAATAAATAAATAAATAAATAAATAAATAAATAAATAAATAAATAAATAAATAAATAAATAAATAAATAAATAAATAAATAAATAAATAAATAAATAAATAAATAAATAAATAAATAAATAAATAAACAAATAAATAAATAAATAAATAAATAAATAAATAAATAAATAAATAAATAAACAAACAAACAAACAAATAAAAAAATAAAAAAATGTAGACATTTTTCAAGAAAAAATGAAGTTAAAAAAACCACGTTAGTTTTAACCCTGCTCCACCTCCCCCCCCCCCCCCTCCTTCCCCCCTCACTATTCCTCAAAGTTTGCTAATTTGACATTTTTAAGCTTTTCAAACCTGAAAGTGTAGAGGGAGTTTTTACTGATAATTATTTAATAAAAACTTAAAGTAACGAATCGAGTTATATTAAGTGACATTTAACTTTAGCTCTTAAAATAAATTTCCAAATATATTTGCAAATTAAAAAATAAATAAATTCGGAGTTGAAAATTAATAAAGTGATAGATAATTGGATGATTCCGATGCTTCGCTCGTTCCAAAAATAGATAAATTACAGGAGGTCGAAAAAAGTTCAACTCGCGAAATTCTAAGACTTCAAGAAAAGTCAACTAGCCTGAACTAGTACTAAGCAGATAGATATCAAAGAATGACATTAAAAAAAAAAAACGAATTATTTTTCCTACGTCATCACCAGGATGAAATATTGCTCGGCTACTCCCCCATCCCCGTTCTGTCCATACTTGGACATCGGAAAGAACCTTCAACTGACGAATCACAACTCGGAAAACGATTTTTTCCCCCCTTTCTAACTTCCAGCGAAATCAAATTATGTCGACTCAGTTCTTTGGACCTTTTTTTCTTGGAATTTGTTTTTTGATCGAATGCTCTTTGCTTGCTCTTGATTGGAAGGCTGAAAATGAACAGAATTTCATTTTGGTTGCCAAGTTAAAAAATGAAACTTGTGCTGTGGATTCTATCCATGCATGAATTTGTCCTTGAATCCCTGGAATTCACGTTTTTAGAAGTATGTGTGCATTTCAATGGAACGGGATCTTTTTAAATCCATTATATTAACTTCGATTTTTAATGTACGACGATGGCTGACAAATCTGCGAAGGCCTAATTAACCCCCTTGAGAAATAATGATAATAATTTATTTTTATTTAGTAACCCTCCAATCTTTCAATGAGGAAGGGTACAGACGATTTCTCTCCTCTGTAGCCAATTTGCGCACTTTTAAAAGATGTAGGTTTTTGGCACCGGAGAAATGAAATCGTCTGCACCCTTTCTAGTTAATACATAAGCCCCAGAAGAGATTTAAACGAACATTCAAAACTCAACTAGAACATGCACAACACAAACCAACTTGCCGTCCTCCATTCTTGCTGAAATAACATTTAACCGATCATTGAAGAAACTCTTTCTTGTTGCCAAAATTGCTTTAATAAATAAATAATAAAATTGTTCTAATTAGAATAGATTAAATATATTTGGATTTGAATGCATAAATTTCCATTAATTTTTAATGAATAAATTTTGAAAAATAGTTTGCCGCATATTTTGCTGATAGAGATGTTTTTAATGTATAAAATTAGATGCAAATACCAAGCACAAGCTGACAACAGAAACGGCGATATGTTAATGAATATAAAAATTGGCAATGGATATAAAGGATTGACATTAAAAAATTTATTTTTATGGGTTATATTTATAACTTTCAATACTTTCTTTCACATTAGGGTAGCAGCCACTGATAAATTTATGTTTTTGATCAATCGTCAAAAAATGATTCTAATGATTGTGATGAAAATCGCTGTGAAAATTCCTTTTAAGGTGCTTTAAACATCCCTATTTCCGAAATTCCTGAGGAAATGCGATAAAGGTGTAAAAAGTTGGCAAACAAATGTCTTCAACACAGAGTTCTCTTTCATTGAGGATCGCCCATTAACGGCTGTTTATCGTTTGTTTCCCTAACTATAATATAATATTTATCGGAAAACATACCGCCAATTTCGGCATTTTGGTGGTTCTTTTTTAAATTAATGTAAATATAAAAATAATAAAGGTAAATTACATCAATTCAAGTCAAATTTAAATGCAGTGACCAGTATTAAGTGTAAAAGAAAGATGTTTCACCCTTCGTTTTGAAAACTTGAAGCAAGTTTTTCTGTAAATACCAGAAGCTGTACTGCTGTCTGTTTTAGTAGTGGACAGAATTATTTGCAAGGGGTGTATAGCCCACCTAAAGTCCAATACTTCCAAGTTTTTATTCTAACTTTGATTTCTCAAAAACGGTAATTGCATTTCATACAGAAATATCAATTATGCATTTCAACAGTTTCTAATAAATAATTTACATAACAATAAATTAAATAATTATAAATATATTCCTGACAAT
This sequence comes from Linyphia triangularis, assembly GCA_963978545.1. NCBI lineage: Eukaryota > Metazoa > Arthropoda > Arachnida > Araneae > Linyphiidae > Linyphia > Linyphia triangularis. The sequence continues at coordinate 61,693,075 of OZ021729.1, forward strand.
GTTACCACCTTTACCAATTTAATTTTTAATTTTTAAAAATCAAGGGAATCAAGTGCACCTCCGAAACATTTATTAGCGGTACCTACTATCTGTTTTTCGAAAGGGTATAGCCTCCCACCACGTTGTCTATTGTTGTTTGTTGTCATGGAAACAAGACTGACTTCATTTTCAAGAGGGATTTCATGTGGGATAAGACTATAGAATTTGAATGCCAATTTCCTGCTTGCATCACTCCTAATGTGAATTGACGAGTCTTGTTTCCATAACGACCGTTATAATCTAGACTATCTGGTGGGAGCTGTTCTCCTGATAGAATGTCAGTGTGCTGTCTGTTGGGATGTTAATGGAAGAGGAGTGCAGTGGTGCAAGGAATTAATTTCTTCATGGAGAGACTGGACTCAATTTTTAAGTTTCCACTTATATTAGCTGAAATTATATGGATATTATTTATGTGATTCTGAGAATATTATAATGATTGCATATTTCTAAGTCAGGACCAAAATATTCAATTAATTAACAGCATTTGAATAAAAAAATATCGTATTTTGGGATTTTTCTTCACGTACGTTGTTAAAAATTTTGTGCCATCTTGCACCAAAAATTGGTTCCCATTTAGCTGCAACCAACATTTGGTGCTTAGTTTCACGATTTAATGGTGCTTACGAGCTGGTGTATTACCGTTAAATCGTGAAACTAAGCACCAAATTTAGGTTGCAGCTGAATGGGAACCAATTGTTGGAGTAAGGTAGAAGAAAATATTTAACAGTGAACCCTTTCTTCCGTAACCCTTTCTTTCAGTTACTTTTTCACAATCCTATTTCTTTTTTTGCCAGATGACGCTTGGTTTTTTTGCTTTTTTTTAAATTTAGTAACCCTCTACTCTTTCAATGAGGAAGGGTGCAGACGATTTCACTTTTCTGTAGCCAATTCGCTCACTTTTAAAAGATGTACGTTTTTGGCACCGGAGAAGTGAAATCGTCTGCATCCTTTCACATTAATACAAATGACTTAGAAGAGATTTAAAAGAACATTCAAAACTCAACAAAAACATGCGCAACAAAAAACCAACTTGCCGTCATCCAATCTCGCTGAAATAACATTTTACCAATCATTGAAAAAACTCTTTCCTGTTGCCAAAACTGTTTTAGAAAATAAACAATAAATTGTTTTAATCGGAATACATAAAAGATATTTAGATGTGAGTGTATAAATTCTCATTCATTTTTAATGAATAAATTTTGAAAAGTAGTTTACTGGATATTTTACTGATAAAGATGTTTTCGATATTTAAAATTAGATGCAAACACCAAGCACACGCTGATGACTGAAACAGAGCTTTGTTAATGAATATAAAAATTGGCGACGCATATAAAGAATTTACATGAAAAACTTTGTTTTTAAGGGTTATATTTTTTTCATTGACAATTGCGTTCTATTTAAATGGCTTATTGACTTTAATGGCTCTTTGAAACTTTTAAGCATGTTTCGATGAACAAGTCCTCATAAATTTGAATATATACTATTGGGATTATGAGAAAATGGTATTTAAAGGAAAAATTAAACACTACTTCCAACTTTCCCCGCCATATAGAAACTTCAAGGATTTTTTTAGGACTTTAAAGAGCTGGGAAAGAAGTTTTAAACCAAAGAAAAGACAATCCAATATAGTTTCGAATACATGTCATAATTGCTACCCTTAGAGTTTCATTTGCAAAAATTTTTAGAATTATAAAGAAATTAACCCATAAAAACAAGGTTTTTAATAAAAAATTCTTTTGATGTATTGCCAACATTTATGCGCAATCTCTGCTTATTTAAGCGATTTTGAGATCAGATTGAGTTTTCATAGACTTTGGCGTTGACCAATTCGAAGAAAACCATCGATACCGTTCTGTAAACTAACTTTATTGACCCCAAAACTTAATAAATTACATTGTCATTGGCAATGAGTCTATCTGCCAAGTTTTAGATGGATTGGATAACGGTAAGGGGGAAACAATCTACTCAATGAAAACTTAAGTGTGTGTAAAAGCAGTCTTTTAGTGACAACCCCCAAAACTTCATAGAATGTAATTTGATTTGCAATGAATCTATCTGACAAATTTCAGCTCGATTGGATAAAAGCAAGTGGCAAGTGGATTAATTAGCCCTCCTCAGATTTGCAGCCAGAAACGAGCGTACTGGAACATAAAATCAGCCCTTTGATTACGCTGTCCGGAATTTTCAATATAATCGCTGATTATATTTTAATAATTACTGTAAATAGTAAGATAATTCCAATAATCAATTGAATAATTAATTATAATAATTAATATATTTTATTATTTTTATATTTATGGCTAATAATTAAATTTAATAATTAATATATTTTATTATTTATATTTTTGTGGCTAATAATTAAATTTAATAGTTAATATATTTATCATTTATATATTTATTTTTAATAATTAAATTTAATAATTAATATATTTTATCATTTATATACTTATGGCTAATAATTAAATTTAATAATTAATGTATTTTATTATTTGTATATTTATTTTTAATAATTAAATTTAATAATTCATATATTTTATTATTTAAATATGCATATTTAACAATTAAATATAGATTTAATATAATTAAATATATATTTCATAATTAAATTAAATACTTTTCTTTATTAATTAATTCTAATATTTGAATTCTTTTAATATTTTGTTTAATTATTAGAAGTTAATCTTTACTATTTATATCTCCTTTGAGTGAATATGGTTTCCATAAACCGTTGATAGTTTGTTTCAAAAACTAAAACAGAAAAATCTAAATTGAGATAGTCACTCTAAATAATCAAAATCTAAATTGAGATAGTGAGAAAAATCTAAATAAAGAATGTCCAGATAAATAACTAGTATGTTTATTAGAAAAGGACTTCCAAAATAATAATATATACGTAACCTTAAAAGTTATAAAAATAAAAGTAAAAATTCTTATTAATACAATAACATAAGAGGTTAGTGGGTGTGATGGGGATTTGATTAAATTTTTTTTTTTTTTTAAATGTTAAGGGGGTCTAGCACCTCCATAATAACCCATGTAAAATTCAACAACTTTGGGGGGCATCTCATTTAATAACCGATTCTTCAATCATTACGAAACTCACAGTATAATATTTGGATACTTTTAAATATTTTAAAACGAGAATTTTTTTTTTTTTAAATTAAAACAATTATGACTTTCTAAAAATAAGTTTAAAATTTTTTTCTTAAATTTCAGTCTAATTATTTTTTAAATTTTTTTTTAAAGTATGCTACTTATCTTTAATTCCTCGGGTTAAAATACTTCAACACATTAGAGAAATACGTATACATAATTTTAAGCATTTACGTCAAATAGATTTTAAGCTATGTGCCCTCAAAAAGACACATTTTGAGGAATTCGGCTTTGAAGTTGTTTTTTACAGACACTGACCAGCCCGGTGATTGCTGGCGGTGTACCAGTACGAACAAGCACACAAACAAAACCGAAGTTAATATAAAGGGATTTTTAGAAAAAATACTCTCTAACGAGTTTGTCATTTTCCGCAAGTGACACGTCCGCAAATAACTCGTCACCGAAAGGAGCAACTTTCCTTCCAATAAAAGGGTTTTATACTATGGTTTTATGCAGAAGAGAGAGAGAAAAACGATGTTGTAAGGGAGTAGAAAGGCGGTCTTTATTGTAGACGTATATCGCACGTAATCTCGGCCTTGTGATGCCACGTGACATCCAGCCCAGGGACGTTCTAACGGACATTTCGGCGGGGGTACGTCAACAGATATTCTCGATTCCGTTACTACCTGTTTCTCTTTATTCTTATCTCCTTGGAATATCGAATGTTTTATTTTCGTTTCGGGGGAAAAAGTCGAGTACTGTTTCAACGACCGTTTCGCTGTATGGAGTTTTAAATATGATTTGTATAAAAAGAATGGAATGTGAAAGATTCATTTTGTTTTGATTGGAGAAATTCTTTTGAGTTTCGTTTTTTTTTTTTTTTTTTTTTTTTACCCTTATGTTCATAAAGGGAAATAAATATAATGCATTCGGTATAATTTTTGTTTGCATCTTTATACGTTTTGGATCGTGCTGATCTCAAAAAAGTGATATAGGAAAAACAACTGTGTGATAATCTGTGGTCAACTCAATTCTAGAAAGGATTGATCTAGGATATTCAATTTTGGTATACGGGTTAGTGGTGGGCGTGGGACTTGGCTGTAAGGTTTTCGTCAAAATTGCACATGCGCATAAAGTAGCTAACTGTCTTTGAAAAATGTATATTTTGTAATTGTTGAAAACGACTCTGACAATTTTGATCAAAATCGAAGAGGAATCTTTGAAGGTGCTCTATACATCCTCACCTCCAAAAAATCCGGAGAAATGTGAAAAAGGCGTAAAAAGATTAAAAACGATTATCTTCAACACATAGTTCTCTTCCCTTGAACATCCCCCCCATCAACGACTGTTTCTCCTCTGTTTCACTTTAAAGAAAGAATAATGTAATACTTTTGGAAAATGTATCGCCAATATAACCATTTTATCGGTGTTTTTTACTGCCATTAAAATAATTATATATATATTTTTTTAAGTTAATGGAAAGATGAAAACGGTAAATTACGTCAATCTCTGGCAAATATAAAGACAGTAATCATTATTAAGTGTAATTGAAAGCTGTACGATGTTCCACAACAATATTTGTTTTCTTTTTTGATCATGTTTCATGGTATATTTTAAAAGTACAGAAGGTTAAAAACTTGAATGCATTTATTTTGTGATTTTATCAGGCACTTTTCTATGCTATTCATATGCATTTTTATAAGCATATTTGCACCCAAATATAGATTTCCGTAATAAAATGACGCTGTTTTAGCAATATAGCTTAGCTGCAGTTTTTTTTTTTTTTTTTTTTTTGATTAAAAAAAATTACCGCGTGGAGAATCTCTGTACTTTCTCCTCCTTGGATTAATTAGTAGAAAAAAACCCAGGAAACTCGCCTATTTAATGAATTTGCGATATTTTGGAAATAATGAATGATTATAGCGTAACCAATATAGCGAGCTCAATGTAATTTGATCATAATATCATCAATCATGTCAGAAATGATCAAATGCTACCAAAATAGCGAGTTCGGAAAATTTGTTGTCTATTTCTATCATTAACTAAAAATTTTGACTTTTGTTCAGGCAGATAGGCCGGCGTGCGATTCAATAAATTTATCGCTACAAAGACAAAAACAAAGCAAAGAGTCGAAACTAAACAAGAAATATGTTTAAAAATTAAATAAGTTTATTGGATACAAAAATATGCTGTGGCAACAGGAAATAAATTAAAACTAAATTTTTTTTAGATTTTATAAACGTAGATTTTTATTTATTTATTTATTTATTTATTTATTTATTTATTTATTTATTTATTTATTTATTTATTTATTTATTTATTTATTTATTTATTTATTTATTTATTTATTTATTTATTTATTTATTTATTTATTTATTTATTTATTTTTATTGTCATGGTGACCCTTATCCGTGGTAACTAATTTAAAGGAGCAAAAATCTCAGATTATTCCTGAACTTCCAGATTCTTACACGAAACTATATTTTTGTTAAGACTCAATTGACTCCCGTTCACATACACCTTTCCAGATTCATTCAATACTATTTGGTATATATATATATTTTTTTTTTCTACATATAGAAAGTATAATTTCTTGCTTGACAGGCAGTCGGACAGACAGACACTATCGAGATTTTGAAATGTTTGTTATTAGTTTGAGATATTTTACTGAAATATCGAGGAGGATTTTTTTGGTGATTATTGTACTTTCTACATCTAATGGATGAGAAAGTGAAAAAGAACACGTGTTATGATTTTGTACTTTTTACGGCTTTTTTATATTTGTTCTTTAGGTAATAGCTTTTAAAATCCTTAACGGAAAGGGTTGTGTAATAAGTAATATAGATAAAAGTAATAGGGATAGAGCACATTGTAGATAAAGGTAATTTCAGGATAAAAGTAATTTCAGTGATAACGATAAGGAATGATGGTTAAGAGCAAAATAGCGAACGGAAAATTAAGATATAGAGATCTGAAAAATATATACGTGAGATAGGTATTCGTCAATAAGGGCAATAGATGCAACATTTGTAAATATGAAATACATATATGGGTCACAATGGTTGCATTGGTAAAGTTTCAGACAAGTGAAATTCCATAAGTTGTCAGTTTTAATTTTTATCGTGGGATAAATTAAAGTGACCCTGCTTTGAAATGTCTGGAGTGCGTAGATCTTCATACAGTTTTATACACGTATTATTGATAAAATAAATAAATAAATAAATAAATAAATAAATAAATAAATAAATAAATAAATAAATAAATAAATAAATAAATAAATAAATAAATAAATAAATAAATAAATAAATAAATAAATAAATAAATAAATAAATAAATAAATAAATAAATAAATAAATAAATAAATAAATAAATAAATAAATAAATAAATAAATAAATAAATTAATTAATTAATTAATGAATAAGGATATTGATCCTTGCTGAAAAATTTTTAACTTATTCTGAAAACTGTTTTTGGTTTCTAAAAATTTTTTTGAGGATTTTTTTAATTTATTTGCTTGTACTTTTCACGCATTTTTCCTAATTCAATACAATAATCGAAAAGAAGACGTTGCCCTTAATTTTAATCAAGACATAATTTTTTAGAATATTAAATTTATACATCTTATAACCAGATGTCCAATGTTTTATCACTGAAATGATCTTAGTTATCCTCAAGTAAAATTTTTTAATTAATTTTAAATTTCAATGTTACAGAATATGAAGACTATAAATTCTTTTTATGTTGTAAGAATGATTTAATAATCGTCATAAAATAATAGAGATATTTATTTGCATAATCAACGATAAGAAAAGAAAATGCAATTTCCTAATCTGGATCTATACCTTTCTTTTCTGTAAATATGCTACTCATCTAAAATGTAGAACTTTCAATTATCACCATTAGTTGTATTATTTTCACTCCCTAATGAAAATCTGATTCCTCGGATGAATGAGATACGTGTGCTCGACTTTTATATAATTTGTGGTATGGTCAGTGGTAGAAGTGTGGCTAGACGCGTCTCCCCACTTTTCAAGAAAATACCCATGCGTCTCCCCACCTCTAAAAACACTGAATTCCATCCCCCACCCCCATTTTTAAAACTCTCAATCCGTCTAAAATCTATTAAAGAAAACAGTGGCGGCCGGTGATCGAAAATACTAGAGCAACCGGAAACATTCGATTCTCCCCCCCCCCCCCACTACACACTTATCACAATCATTCATGAACGCCAAAGCCACGCCCCCAGGAATATTTGCAGGGGAGTGTAAGACTAGATTTTTATCAAAATTATTAATATTTTAGAAATGTTAATTAATAATTATGCATTAGAACTTTGAGAATAATTTTAAAAAATTCATGGTATATATTTTTGAAAGAGACCAGTTAAACAGAAAAAATAAAAAATATAAAAATATTAGTAAAAATATTAAAAAATATATTTTTAAAGATTTTTTTTTATCACCCAACTAGATCTCACGGCATTCAAGATACAGTGTTTAGAACAGAGAAGCACTAAGATGTAACATTTTATTTCTTCTAAATAATTACAAAAAATTCAAAATGAAACACAAAGTATTGGATATGTTCAACTGAATTCTAAAAATAAATTTCAAGGTAGTATAATCTGATGACTAAACTAGGGATGTGGAACATCGCACAACTTTCAATTACACTATAATATTGACGTGGATTTGTGTCATTTACCGTTTGTATAATTCCTTCCTTCATTCAAAATAAATGGCCAGTTTGGTGATATTTTTTGCGATAATTCTTGTATGGGTCTTTCTTGTATGGGTAAAAAGCAAAACATTTTCCTAGAATTTTGAGAACTACACAGGAAATGATGCATATGTGCTTTTTTACTTTCAATTACCCATATGTATTCATACATAGGGTAATGAAAGTAAAGCATTCCGTCAAAAAAAATGTGTGTATGTGTGTATGTGGTCAGAATAACTCCCGAACAAATTGACCTACTATGTTCAAATTTGGTATGACGGTTAGTGGCGGCCATGGGACCTACAATTAGGGTTTTCCTCAAAATCGCGCATGCGCATAAGGTAGCTGCCATTGAAAAAATCATATTTTTCAATGATTACTAAAAAACGGCTCTAACAATTTTGATAAAAATCGCTGTAGTAATGCCTCTTAAGGTATTCTAAACATCCTCACCCGAAATTCCCGTAAAAATATTTTAATGGCTTAAAAAGCTCAAAAATGAATGCCTTCAACACAGAGTTCTCTTTCCTTGAGCATACCTCATCAACGATCATTTTTTCTTCTTTTCTCAGTTTCGCTTATAATAAAAGATAATATAATGATTATCGAAAAGTATATCGTTAAAATCCCCATTTTGGCTAGGTTTTTTTTTTTTTTTTTTTTTAAACCATACAAGAATTATTGCAAAAAATATCGCCAAACTGGCCATTTATTCTAAATGAAGGATGAAAATATACAAACAGTAAATGACCCAATGACATAAATCCACGTCAGTATTCTAGTGTAATTGAAAGTTGTGCGATGTTCCTCATCGCTAGTTTATCTTGAAATAAATCTCACCTTAAGATGAGAATGAAAACTTACTTATTTTTTGAAAAACAAATTTATCTCCTTCTCTTTTAAACTTGCGAATTAGTCAATGATGTCGTCATAAAATGGCTTTGTTTGTGTAACACACTCACCTCCCACACACTCTGATTCTCATATGCAGAGCCAATCAGATCACCGAATTCTCAAGGTCAGCCGAAGTTGGAAAAGTGCTCACTGGCAGACACGCTGTGAATTACGTGGAGGGAAAGGATCTGTTGCACTCTATCGGTTACCATAGAAACGCATTGCAACGTCGCAGCCGAAACTCGGTTCTAGGAACACTCGCCTGCTGTTCGGAGGAAGATCACCAATTTGGGTTGATATTGAATATTAAGGAGTTTTCTATTTATCGGCTTTTTTTACACTTACCGTAGAAATTGGGATCTTCATTTTAGACCACTGGTCACCAACTCTTGCGCATGCCCCACTTTTCTTTTCCCATTTCTACCACTGTGTATGGTTTTCGCTGTTTTTTATTTAACGACATCTTTATGGCTTCTTATGGTTCAAAATCTTCGATACTTGTAGATAAAAGTGTAACATTTAATAAGTCTGTTGTAACAAAAACACGCATTTTGTTTCGCCTATCACTTCTAATTCGCGTCGTGGCAGATAAACCTTGTTCGTAATCTGTAGTTCACAGTATTTAAAGAACTAAACTTAATACAAATACCTTCACCACCCTTGCGGGGGTGTCAAACCTAAATTTTTTTTTTTTATTCATCTATATACCATAGAAAATTGTTTCTCCATAGGTAGGATTTGAATTTCTGAATTATTTTTTTTTCGATCCACCCTAATATATATCTGTTTAATGACAAGCATTTTTAAAGTTTTGCTTCAAGATGAGCTAGAAATAAAAACAAAAAATAAAAAACTTCCATCAAAAACCATGTCTATGTTTCAGTGAGGATGATATTTGGCCTATAAGCCAATATCATGGTTTGTTTTCTTATAGTAGGTTTTATCATTGAAGGCAATGAAGTTATTTCCCTGATGAAAATTATGATTTGGAAAACTTGTAGGAAATTCAAACTAATCTCACAAATAGTGAGAAAGATTAAAATACATCAGTATGCCACAAGTTTCAATAAACAACTGCTGATTAAAATCATTAGTAAGCAAAGAAAAACCACATGCAGTTGCATCAAATGAAAGTAAAGATAAACGTTGAAATAGTGGCGTTTACAGTTAAGAAACAGTTAAATGGTTACTGTTAATGCAGTTTTACAGTGTATGGTGTAGTTATTTTTTTTTAATTACAAAAACAATATCAGCAATTATAAATAAAGAGAAAAAATTGGGCCGTCAATTAAAGAAATATTTCCGAAATATCAACTTCAGTACTTTTTCTAATTTTTGTTCTTTAGTTAAAATTGATATAATTCTACTAAATTTTATTATGAATTACTTGGATTAAAATCAAAATAAGCTACTTGAAGCATAATATATATAATGATTCAAAAACTACTGGCTGAACAACTAAATATTCTAGTCAATACATGAAACACATTAATTGCATGCTTGTGTTAATACTAAATTTGTCAGATTTAACAAAGCTGGTAGCAACCTCTAAATATCATTTGATTTGAATAAAAAAAATTGGGATTTTTTTTCTTATCAAATGGAACAAAATGAGGTGTTCCTTAAAAAGTTAACACTTTCGAAAACTAGACGTACCCTAATATATATAAGACATGTTTATAGTATATATACTATAGACTTAATAAATTACAAATTCAATTGCAATAGCAATTTTTGGTAATTTTGATCGTAACTTCCGAATGAATTTGTGTATGAAAACTCGTTTTGACGAGACCTTTCATTTAACATATCACGCATGTACCCCCCAGGGGCTCGCTTCGGTGAGTACGGGTGTGGCGATCCCGGGGCGCCTGAGCCTCGCAGGAGATGGGGGAGCGGTGGTCAGTCTCCCTAGCAAATTTGGGAGCTCTGCTTATTCCCCGCACTCCTGCGGACACCAAAACGAATCATGCCCCTATCTGAGGGTCAGTTTGTAGTGGCTGTCACTGGGGGGCAGAGCGGGGCGGATTGCTGGGATCCCTTTGGGAAATTAGCTTTCGCTACTCTCAAAGTGGGCGGGCAATGCTGTCGCAAATCTGCCGTTTTCAGGATTCATCAGAGTACTAGCCACCCTTCTGGGGTGGGCGCTGAATATCTTGCGATGGGCCAGCGTTGCTCTTTTATTGTATATCACGCATGTAGCAGTTGAATGTGAATTTCGCTCCAGATGATAGACAAACAAAGCCTTTGTATAAGCTTCCAGTAGCACTATTGTAGTGTTTGAAGCTCAAATTATTTGAATGTGTAATGCACTAAAGCAGTTCAATAAAACATGATACTAACTGAATACCCGTGCTACTCTACGAAATTTTTCGATGCGTAATTTAGAGATCATACGACATCAATTTGTTCTACATTGCGCATGCTTGACTCCATTTCGATCCCTAAAAATTGCTTGATTGTGATCGGAATATCTTACTTTTTCTATGTTTACTTGTTGACATTTGTACCATGTGTCAGATTTGTGACTATATTGGAAGTAGGACATTTGAATATCTCTCGTTTGGAATGTTTGACTCCTTTTCCACCCCTTTAAAACTGATTAATCGAAATTGGGAATAGCTTACTTTTTTTTTATGTTTCTTCGTGTTGACATTTGTACCAATTAGCAGAGTTGCGACTGTATTGGAAATTATCGAAATGGAACATTTGCATATCCCTCATTTGGCATGTTTGACCCCTTTTCCCCCCTTTAAAATTGATCAATCGAGATCGGTGTTATGTTGCATGTGTTGCATATGATCATGTGATCGGTGTTGCATGTTTGTTATAGTTGATATTTGTGCCAATGTTCAAAGTTGTGACAATATGGGAAATGGGAGAATTGCTGATGAGTGAGCAAGTAAGTGAGTGAGGGCTTTACCTTATCTATTCAGAGATGACATAACATAAACGTATCAAAAACCTTTCCTTTCACTTACAAAATATTCTCCGCGATTGCATCTTTCTGTAATCAATGCAGCACCCACCTTGTAAATTGTTCTCCCACGGGCCATATTAATCATCGGGTGATTGAGCCCACGCGGGTACTTTACTTCCAGACGAGCCCACATTCTGCTCGACCCACATCTACCACGACTACCTACGTGAAGAGATGCGACGCGGACTAATAACATCTGTGCATGGAGATATAATTTAAAACAATCCAACTAATGAGTAGATATAAATCCTTTATATGTGTTGCCAATTTTTATATGCAATTGCAACTTACTGAACTCACATCGAGTTTTCACTGCTTGATCACTATGAAGAAAACAACCATTCCGAACCATTGACTAATTTTTTTGTAATCCCCAAAATTTGTACAAAAGATATTGGCTTAAATTCGTCATACTTTACTTTAAAAAAAAATAATAATAACTGAAAGATATTATCGAACAACTAACATTTTTTTTTTTTTTTATCTTTCATTCCTTACAAACAGAATTTTTTTTTCTAAATTTCCAAAATTTGGAAATTTTTTAAAAATATTTCCCAATAACAGATTCCCCAACAGTAGTTTTTTTTTTCCCCAACTCCAAATCGCCGATCAAACGGTATAGTGGTTAGCGAGCTACCTTCTAGACCGCGAGGTTGCGGGTTCGAGTCGCGTGTAAGGCATGGGTGCTTGTAAATGTATGTTGGCTTGTCTAATGACGAATGTTTCGGAGCATTATAGCTCTCGTGTTGCTGACGGCGCCAGATAATCTGAAAACAACCAACCAATCCAACTCCAAATCGTATGGACTTTTCACTTATAAGTCTCCCATTGAACATTTAAGAAACAAAAAATTTCCATAATTTTTTTCCCTTATGCAATCCTGGCTTGCTATACTTGATAAGATTGTACACTTTTTTGTGTGCAAGGGCTATTTATTTTTTTCGGTATAATTTTTTTAATTAAGAAAAAGCACTTTTGATTTACTTTTGTAAACAAGAGCAACTAAACTCAATTAGATATGGTTCTTGAAGAAGAGCTTCATTTAACACTGAAATTTTTTCTTGAGCACTGTATTTTGGGACTGCATGTCCAATAATTGAATATGAAGGCAAAAAGATCCAAGAAAAGATACAAATCGAAAAAGATTCTCTTCATGGAAATGGAAGACACCTCCAAGAAAAAGAAAATTGCCAGAAATGATGTAGAGGGTGCAATTTCCTTTTCTACTCCCGGACGAAGATCTCGTATTACAAGTGGGGGGGGGGGGCTCCCCCGAACGGGGGCGGGGGGCTAGTAGTAAATTACCGCCGTGCCCCCCACAAGGCACGCTTTGACCGAAACAGATTGCGCGTGCCACAGACACGTGCCATATGGCCAGCCTCATTAAAAGGGGAGGGGGGATGTTTTCAAGAGGATGGCAACAGAAGGTAACTGGAGATGTTGCCCAGGGATGGGTCTTGAAAATGGTAAAGGTAGAATGGAATTTCGAACAAGGGCGTATTCTGGAATAGAATTGTGGACACATAGACTTGTTTTGCAAATGGTATTGTTGGGGGAGGAGGGTGGATTTGCTTGGAAGTTATATGTCCTATGTAGGAGTGATTTGGATTGGAGAATAAATCCAGCTTGAGACATTTTAGAAATGGATGCAGGGTCAGAATACCCTCATCATACATTCGGATTTTTTTTATGTTTAGAATGCCAAGAAATGCTGGTAGAAAATGAAGATAATGGTCTGCCGAGGGGGAGGAGGGATGGGGGGGGACAAAGCTTAACGAAAATTGACTTTGAATGAGTTGTGAAGCCGGTAACCAAATATGTCATAACTTCTCAAATAATGAGCATTTTGGTAACCCAAGGCTCTCAAATTTTCAATGAGGAAAGATGCAGGCGATTTGTCTTCTCTGAAGCTGAATAATTGCATTTTCTTTGACTTGTTTTGTCTTGATAATTATGGCTCCAGTAAAGCGGATTCAAACTAAAGATAGTTTCTTTTTTCAAACGGTAAAAATCCTAGTATTCCTCATACTACTTCGTTTTTTTTTATTTTATTTTTTTTATTGTTTTTTTTTAATTTTTTTTTTTTTTTATTGTTTTTTTTTAATTTTTTTTTTTTTTTATTGACTTTGATTTTGTGCGTTTGTTTGTGGCTTGCGAATCTGCGGAAGGTTAATTAACTCACTTACAGTCATCCGTTCCAACTGCAGCTTGGCAAATAGACAAGTTGTCGATAACAAGATTCTATGAAGTTTGGGGACAGAAAAAAAAGAGTTACTCCATTACACGGCATCGATTGTTTTCTTCATAGTGGTCAAACACTATGAAAAGTAGGAACTCAAAATCTCTTAAACAAATTGCAATTGCACGTAAAAGTTTACAATGCATATAAAGGATTTATTGACGATTGAAAACTTTATTCTATTGGGTTATTTTTTTCTTGCAGGAAAATGATTTTAAGTGTGCATTGTGCTTATTTATCCCTCTATTATTGACAGATAACAAAGAGTTCGTTTTGCAATTATACAGTACTTCTATACGTTGCGGGGACAGTCAGTCTTTACGTATCTTTATAAACCAAACTTCCGACAAATCGTGTGTTGAAACGTGATTCTTATTATCGGTTATCACAAGAATGCGATTATCAGAAATCACGAGGAGGTGTTGATATCTTTGTTATCTGTAACAGTAACTTCGGTTGTGGAGTGTTCTGGCGCAAGGGCTACTCGAGGGCAAGCTGCGCCGTAACACCATGATATAACAATATGTGTAACACTATACATAATATACACACCACGTAATCGTGAACTTGGGTCAGGTGAAGAGGCGTCGACACCTGAGATCGCACCTTTTTCTCTCTCTACATCTTCACTATTCCAACAAGATGACGAGGCCTCGATATATTTAACGTGCAGCAGCCACCATAAATTTTACACGCCACTGCATGGGAGTTAGCTGGCTCGATAATTTTCCATTTGGGAGAAAGAAGCCTTTTATGAATATTTTTTTATTTTATTGTCTTTCAGACTGATTAAGCCTACTGTGATGCTAAAAAGTAGCCATAGAAAAGTTCGTTTTCCACTTTTTTCGCCTGGGGTGTCGGTACAGTAAAATTTGTAAAAAATTGATTTTGAGTTTGTTCTTGTTTATTAACACAAGAATTCTTCTCTCTAATGGTATCTCAATTGTAATAGTAGCTCATTTAGAAATATTTTTACTCATTTTTCGAAGACAAAAGTGGGAACTAACAGTATAAGTAATGGTTTCTTTAAAAAGCGATTTTTACAAAACTAAATTTTTACTTTCAATTACCCATATGTATATATGAAAGTATAATGAAAGTAATGAAAGTATAGCATTCGGTCAAAAAAAAAATTTCGATTTTTTGGCATTTCTCCACGTTTTGGAGCATCCTGATTTCAAAATAGTGATCTAGAAAACGTGTGTGTGTGTGCGTGTTCGTGTGTGTGTGTCTATGGTCAGCATAAATCACGAACAAATTGCCCTACGAGATGTTCAAATTTGGTATGAGGGTAAGTGGCTGCAATGGGACCTACCATTAAGATTTTCGTCAAAATCGCGCATGCGCATAAGGTAGCTGCCATTGAAAAATACATGTTTGCCATTGATTGCTAAAAAACGTCTCTAACGATTTTGATAAAAATCGCTGTGGTAATCTTTTTCTCTCTGTGGCCTCTTAAGTTGTTCTAAGCATCCCCACCACCGAAATTCCCGTAAAAATGTTTAAATGGCGTAAAAAGTTGAAAAACGAATGCCTTCAACACAGAGTTCTCTTTCCTTGAGCAGCATACCTCATCAACGATCGTTTTTTCATCTCTGCCCAGTTTCATTTACAAGAAAGGATAATATAAGGATCATCGAAAAGTATATCGCCAAAATAACCATTTTAATTATTATTATTTTTTTTTTTTTTTTTTTAAGACCCATACAAGAATTATTGCAAAAAATATCGCCAAACTGGCCATTTATTCTAAATGGAGGATAAAAATATACAAACGGTAAATGACACACATCCACGTCCGTATTATAGTGTAATTGAAAGTTGTGCGATGTTCCACTCCCCTAGTCATTTATACCTTTTTCTCAGAAACTGCATTAACTATGTACCTGAAATTTTTACCACACATTCCTGTTATGTATATGTACACAATGAAGTGAGATTTTGTTGTTAATTTTCAAAATTTTTTTTTTTTCCTGACATATTTCGTATAAAAAAAAAAATTCAAAAAGAAATTCGTCTGATTTTTAACAAATTGGAGTGACTTTCACGATAATTCATTTAAAAAATAACCAAATAAATTACAATTAAAAGCACTTTTCAGAAGAATAAAAAGTGTCTGCTGAATACATTGAAAAAATGTCTTCTACGTTGAATACTTTCTGAGAAAAAGGTACATGAAATATGTCAAATTAACAGTACTGGTATAGAGTGTAACATCTCCCCTTTAAATCGAATTTTTACGTGTTGATTAATTGATTTGAATTTAGTGACGCAAAGGGTGCCAAAAGGGCCAAACTGTGTCAAATACTTATCATTACCGAGATTTTGATGAAAATCGTTAAAACTGTTACTTTGGCAATAGCTGAAAAAGATGAATTTTTCAATGACAGTTTCATTATGCGCATGCGCTATTTTGACGAAAACCTTTAATGGCAGATACCATGACCACCACTAACCCATATATAAAACTTCAACATCGTAGGCCTGTCCGTTCAAGAGTTATGTTGACCACAGACAGACACACATAGATAAAGAAATCCTTTTAAAGTTTATCAATTTAATTTCATGAAAGTATGCACATTTAGAAGCACTTTTTGAATCTAAATTAACGGTTATGTTTATAATGTTGAATTAGTACTTCACTTTATCCTAAACTTCCAAGTAAATAAAAATAAGTCGTAGAATATTCACTAAACTAACAATAAATTTTGGACTCTTGTTCAATGTTAGTGTTAGGAAGTATGAATTATTTCCTTACTAGTTAATTTTTGTTATTATATGATATTAAATTATAAAACTTACGTTGGGGGGGGGGGGGATGCACTTGTCACCAACTCATGGGCATTTCTCCATTTTTTCCCCCACACTTCTACCACTGGCCCTATATAATTCTCCATATTACATATCGGGTGAAGGGCAGTGTCAGCTCGTGCACTACAGCCAGTACAGCCGGGCTGCATTTAAATTTATTAGTTCAAAACTAAAATGATTTATTTTACAATTTTCTAAAATGAAGATCCATTTCTACGGTAAGTGAAAAGAAATCCGATAAACGTCAGTCTTCTTGCTTGAATAATTCACGAGAAAAAACCTGCTTCCTATCAAAGTGATCTTCCTCCGAACACAGCCGTGTTTCCTGGAACGTGTTTCGGGCAGCCATGTTGCCATTGTAACCAATGGAAAGCAATAGAAGCTTTCCCTCTACGTAATGTAATAGCGGTGCTGCCGATCAAGTATTATTTCTAACTTCGGCTGCCATTGAGAAATTCGATGAGCTGATTGGCTCAGCATATGAGAATCTGCGTGGGTGGGGTGAGTTGTGTTACCAAAATAACGCCATTGTATGCCGTCACCATAGACTGATTGGCAAGTTTAAAAGAAAGGAGGATTGATTTTGTTTTCAAAAAATTAGTAAGTGTTTTCTTTCTCATCTTAATCATTTTATAAAAATTGAAAGGAAACTTTGATTTGAGTGAGAGTATTAAAGATTATTAAGATTAAAGACTTAACGTTCATGAATGATTGTGAAAAGTGTCTGTGGGAGGGAGGGGGGGGGGGACGCATGTTTTCGGCTACATTAGCATTTTCGATCACGGGCGCCACTGCCTGTGGGTGATTAAAAGAAGAAACAATCAAACTGTGGCGAATACACAGATACTATTGTGTGCCACTGGCACTGATTTGAACAAAAAATTCTGTATTACGTGACTATTCACAAATCTTCTACGCAATGATTGGTCGCCCCTCCCCCTTTCTCCTCCATTTCCGATCCTTTTTGTGCTAAGTGGGCTACGGGGCAAACAGAGGCGGCGGGGCCTTTTGGCGGTATATTTGTTGACTAAATGGTCTGGAAAAAAAAATCGTCTACGTTCTTCCCCTTTGATGCACCCGCTTTCATTCGAAAAGCGTGGGCAGTCTCGGTTACCGTTACGATTGGGAGATGACGTTCTTTTTTTTCTTGGAGTTAATTGACTGACGGGGGAGGGGATATCCCTTGTCGGAACAGTGATAAATTAGTTGTTCTATTTAATGAAGGCAGTGAGAGCCGATTTTTTTTTAATGAAAGAGAGACCGGCTCTGTTTGTATTTCATATTTAAACCCTATAAATTACGGCGCCAAGTTTTGAAAAGTGCTTTTTTTGTGTGGGTATTAAACACTGTTCGGTTCTGATTCTGCTTGAAAAAATACATAATTTTTCATTTTGAATAGGTATGGATTTCGTGAGGGAGAACTCGAAATCAAAAAGGGAATATGAAAAAAGTACGGATTAAATTTCGTGTGGTGCGCTTTGTAGAGTTGATATGAGAGAAATCACACTCTTGGACCAGGGATGGTCAAAGGGGGCACCAGCTCCTTTGGCTTAAAGAAAAAATTGGAGGAAAAACTACAGGAAGGCGGTAGAAATCACATTAGTAAAAACAGGTGTTCGAGCAATATATATTTGTAACAGAAAATAATAAATGCATAATTGCTAACTAATATTTAATTAGAAAATGAAAGTTATAATTAAAAAAAATCATTATCATTGTTTGAAGTAAAATGCCCCCCCCCCCCCCCTTTCCCTCCACTGCTTTTAAAACAGGGTACATAGAAATAATAATTTTCAATTATATTAAGTGATTATCAAAAAGAAAATGTAATCAATTTTTAGTAAGACATGGACTCAATTTTAAAGATCATTTCGCCGAACTTATGATTTTGACCCCTGGAACTTTATCACAGACGCTTTTCTTCTAATTCCCTGAACAATTCAAACAAGTTTTAATCTTTCTCAAAATATTACGGAATATTATTTTTAGAAATTAAGACTAAAATGATTTTCAGTAGCGAAACAATTAAAAGCACACACTAGATAATTTTTTTGTATGCGTCCGTGGAAGAGGCTCGAGTTAAATTCGAAAGAAAAGAACATGTTAAGAAATTGTTGCCTGAAATATTTTAGAACTGAAAAAACGAGCTTATTTAAAGTGTGAAGTTAATCAATTTGTTTAACAACAATTAACATTGTCCTTTGAAAATATATTTTAAGTCGGTGCATGACTCGGCTTTACCCGTTATCGGTAGTAGATAAATGGGAGATGTAATATTTACATTTTAAATGCAGTAGTAGAGTCCTGATTATCCGAGTTAATGTGGACCAAGACCAACTCGGATAACCGAAAAACTCGGTTAAAGCGAAAAATAAAATAAATCGTATCGGTTTAAATGTATATTTTGACAAGTACAAATGTTATACTATAGGTAAACCACATGCAATTAATAATATATAGTAATGCTTAAAGAGTTCTCTTAATACTTAAGCCTTAAGACCTTGAGCGACGCGATAGGAGGAGCAGTGTCATACAATGAAAAGGAATGTAGACATTTTGTTTTCTTGAGTGTTTGAGAGATCAAGTACCAATTTTTTTCGGTACTAGTTTTGACAAAGGAAAATATCATTGGTAAAAGAAATATTATCTGGCTCGGTTAAAGCGGAAACTCGGATAACCGGGGCTCGGATAATCGGGGTTTTACTGTATTTAATTCTTAAACGCCATTTAAATAGCTTTGAGAAACCTTCTTTCTTACGGATACCTTTTTTTTGTAATAAGAACTCGTATGTGAACACCTTCACGAAACGGTTGAATATGTGTTCCCTTTGGTGAAGATACCTTTAGAATCCTGATTGAACTTGTTTCAGTAGATTCCTAATGAGAGGATATTCTCTTCAACCTCCTTTCCAGGATTTTATGTCCTTAATCACGATAAAATCTTTAAAAAAAATTATCGCTACCCCAGAATCTGTCAAGATACCTATAGTACAGAGAAACACGGTACAAATTGGTTCAATAGATATTCAGCTACGACCGTGCCACATTTCACAGCCTTATCTAAGCAATTTAACTATGAAAGACCTTCATTTTTCTCATAAGAAACTCTACCAAATATCAACTTTCTAGTTCATGGGAAGTAGGACCCTATCCGAAGGTTTTATAGGGTACAGCCCCCTTACCCCGCCCGAAATACATTCAATTACCTTAAACTACTCGGGCAGTGTTTAAGCTCAGGTAAAAAAATTCTTAGTCTGAAATCACAATTTTCATTTTAGAAAAATGCTAGAACAATTACGACTTTTTTCAGTTGTGTTGTTTAATTCGTCAAAGTACTTTTTATTCTAAAATTTTATTAACTTTTAAATTTAATGATATTTTATACCAAATATTAACTGGAAAAATACTATTACGATTCAGCTTACCTATTCTTTTAGGTAGTCAGCTAACTTGATGTAACAAAAAAGTGTGAGTTTGCACACTTTGTGTCAAAAGGTTTTCTCAAAAAAGCTAAACCGTGTTTCTAATTTTAGCATTTAAGAAAGTTCTTAAGGATTTTTCTAAACAAAGTAACTACAGCTTAATCATTGTAATGGGCCATATAATTTCGAAAGCATTGATAAAAATAATGAAAATTCACTGGTTAGTATTTCACTTCTCAAGCACCCCCCTTCCCCTTCTCCCCGAAATGAAAGTCTAGTTACGGTCTTGATAGGAAGTGTGAGAAATAGTGATGAGCGAGGAATCAATCAAGGCTTTCACCGATTTCAAAGCCTTTATTTCAATGAAACACCTTCACATTTCCTAAATACCTTATAAGAATCTTATGTTTCAAATTTCTCATTTTCTAAATATAAGCTGAATGAGTCAGTCAGGATTTTCATTTATATATACATAAATTTTTATTAAAAACACTGCGCAATAAAAACCAAACAACATATCGAAACACTTGCTCAAAAATACAATATACAACAATATCTATCAAATCTCAGATCAACCCTCATTAAATTACCCCCCCCCCCCCCCCAGCTCTTTACACATCAGTCCATATTTAACATTCCTTTCGGCAGACTCCGTAGGAAGATTTCATCATCATCCACACCTGAACAGGTATTTCACGCATTCCTTGCCTTGTTCCGTTGCGTCCGGGCATGTCCGTACGCAGGGGCGGATGCTACTAAGAGGTCAGCCGGATTTCTTTGAACTTGCCTCTGACTAAACTGTTGCTTCTATGAATCATCGTCTGGATGTGCATAAAAAAAAGTATTGTGTTGTGGCTGCGGGCAATGCCGGAAGTGTGGGTATGCGATAGCGCGATTTTTTAAAAATGTGTTTGTGTTGCAGGATTGTGTTTTTTTCTTTCGTGTTTTCTTTGAAAAGGAGATAGGTGGGAGATTAACGGTTTTTAAGGTAGGTAATTTGGTGAGGCATAGGAAATATTTGTAATTTTTTTAGATGTCCTGTTATTTATAAAAGCGTTGTAACTCCGATATTGGAATTTGTTTTCCCATGCCTTGTGGAATCTGTAATAATAAAAGAAATGAGTCTCTCTGTTGGGGTATGGGTCTACGGCTCTAGCTTTGTGGCTTAACAGAAAATGATTTCCAATATGCGTAGAACGTTGAAATCTTAAGCACAAGCAGTTTAGGGCTTCTAATTATAGTTAAGACAAACAGAATGTTGACATTTGAATTAGTTTTTTTTTTTTTTAACGCATTAAAAAAATGTTTTTTTTTTTACAAAGTGACTTCCAGTACGCGTAAAGCACTGAAATGATAAACAAATGGTTTTGGCCTTTTAATTGTGGAATGACTATGTAATGAACCTTTCAGCGAGCGTAGAGCCAAAATCTGAGACCTATACACAATGATGGGTCTCCGCAACGCGGAACCACGCAGCTAGTTGGTATAAAAAGAAAGGTTTTGAAATCACGAAAAATAAATATTTAAATATTTCCATTTTTTTCTTCTCTCTTTTCCCGCTAGATAGGTTTTATTGTCTAGTAGTAAACGTAGGATATTTGTAATTATCTTTGTAACGATCGTTTTTTCTCTTCTCCTCAGTTTCACTTATAAGAAAAGATAATAAAGGAATTTTCGAAAAGAAAATCGCCAAAAACAACATAAAAAAAAAATAAGACGCATATAAGAATTACCGCCAAACTGGCCATTTTTTCTAAGCAAATGATGAAAATATAAAAACTATAAATGACACAAATCCTCATCAGTAATACAGTGTAATTGAAAGTTGTGCGATGTTCCACAACCCTAGTCTTTTTTATCATTTGAATGGACCTATCCCTTCAAAGCAGTACTTTACCAGTAGTAGTCAGAAAAATGAAGTAATATGTCTGGGCAACATGTATACCAGTTGATGTTAAAGTAAGCAATTCAAAATCCATCAAGAGTTGCTAGGATAGAAAAAGTTTTTTTTTTTTTTTTTATAAATTTAGTCAAACATTTCTTACTCTTTATATAATGCTCTGAAATGGTCATTAGCTGATAGTTCTTGAATTTTAATCGGTGAACTTCAATTTTAATTGTAAAATAGCAAAGAAGTTTGGCCATATGTTGTAGAACATCTTAAATTGAGCAACTGAATTTAATAAAAGTTGAAGATGTATCAAACATTGTTATAACACTTTTTATTGATGAATATACAGGGTTCTTCAGAAAAGAATTTGAATTGCTCTCAACAATGAGAGAAGTGAAGAGACAAATGTTTTTTTGTCTTTTTTTATAGACAGGCATAGAAATTTAAATACACCAGTTTGCAGAATTGATTGATGGAACTAAACTTGATGACTGTTGACTATGGTTTACCGATGACGCCCATTATTTATTTGTGTGGATTTGTCAATAAACAAAATTGGTGAATATGGGGTACGAAAGCTCATCTTTATGACAGGCAAAACCAATGCAATCTGTAAAAGTAAAGCCGGACTTACACGCTACCAGTCGGTGTTCCAGTTTAGATAGCCAGTTCTGTGACGTCAGCAAAGCGACCTCTGCGCCGTCTGTCGGTGATCACGGCAGAGCTCACGTGATTGGATGATGGGAGTCACCTGCGCAAGTAAATAAAACTGGCGCCTGTAGCCAGATAACGTCACAAACTGGTCATCTAAACTGGAACCCGGACTGGTAGCGTGTAAATCAGCTGCACTATCCACTAAAGGGATCATAGAGCCCTTATTCACGAGGGAACCGATACTCATTTCGCTGTATTCAGATTCTACAACAATTTGTTTCTAATATTGCAAAACTGTGTTTTTCAAATTCCATACCTGTCAGTCCGACATAGCACTTGTCTCTGCCTTCGGTCTCTCATCGTTTCTTCGCAGTTATGTAATTTTAAAGTTAGGGAGTCCTTTCTGAACGATATATGATTCAAATAACTTTGCCGCCTCAGAATGTTCCTATAAAAAAAAAAAAAATAAAAAAAAAAAAAAAAAAAAAATAGAACAGGATTGAGTCCGGAAGTGTGTATTGTCGATAACGAGGTCCAGTTGCACAGGTGTTTGTTTTCAAGTGCGGTAACAACAATAGTCGAAATCCCAAACCAACTGATAATAATTCGTGGGCGGTGCTGCTTTTGTGGAGGGCTTCACACGTTTCGTGTTATCTAATGTAATTGTTGTTTAAAAAGCGAGGAAAAGAGTGGATTACGTGCCTGAAAAACGTTTCGTTATTTTGACGTTTCAAAATTTGGGAAGATTTAGTTACCATTCACTGGTGAAAGTAATGAAGAAATAGGTGGGTTTTTTTTTTTTTTTTTTTTTTTTTTTAATTTATATTTAACTCGAGGTTAAAAAAATTTTATGTTTATTTTTAAATGACATAAGTGAGATTTAACGTAGGGACATTTAATAAACGCGTGATACCTTAGTGCGATTTGCAAATAAAATAACTAAAAAAAAAACCTTATGTAATACTGATATTGATATATTCTTTTAACTAGAGGTGTAGAACATCACATAATTTTCTCATAAAGAAAGAAAATACATTTAAGTTAATTACAGTACAAGTACAAGAAAATGCAAAAAAAAAAAAAATATATAGTATTAAATTTGTTGGACATATCTGCCAAATGGATTCCTTCTCTTTAACTTTTAGAATCTTTAGTTTTAACCCTTTATTTACTGACGGGACGGGACTATAGTACCTTCAGTTTTTTTATAGTACTGTATTAATTTAAACGCTTTAAGACCCAATGGGACTTTGAAATCCACTGCTATGAAGTTTGTTCTTCAATTGTTGGATGTCAGCTAGAGGTCAGGAATATATCGATACGATGATATTTAAAAAAAAAATATATCGATACTAAAAATATCGATACAAGTCACCGATATATCGATATTTTCAAATACTTTTAGTTTTTTGATGATCGTTTTGTAGTTCCATGTGTTTTGGGGCCGTTCAAATATTACGTAAGCACCTAGGAGGGGAGGGGATTAGCGATTTGCTTATTTTTGCTGACAAGGGGGGGAGGGGGTATGAGTGATGCTTACGTAAGCATTTAATAATCCCTTTATTTCTAAAAAAAAAATTGAAACTTACAAAAAATTTCACTTTTGTACACCGAGTTCTAGGATAGGCGACTTTCCATTCAAATCGATCTAAGGGATTTAAACTTACGTCACATAAGAGTGACGCACTCTGCTTTCAGCCAATTACAATCAAACATTGATGATGCAAAATACTGCAGTTTCAAAATGAATAAAGGAGATTCCCCTCTTTTGGGTGTTTGGAGACACCAATTTTTTTGACAGACAATTTTTGTTTTTGTTTCGCTTGGTGACTGGCGGGCGCCTAAGATGGAACAGTAGTTGGTTTAAGGTTCAAGATTCCGAATTGAGTTGTGTTTTGGACAAGTTTCTTTCTTCATTTTTTTCCCTTTTAAGGCGAGTTAAAGTTCATTATTTGCATTGAATCCTAACTTTTTTTAGATTATTAACGTTACAAAAAAAAAAAAAAATCAGGAGCAGGGGGGGGGGGGGTTACCGTATGCTTACGTAATTATAGAGGGGAGTTATGCGATTTGCTTATTTTTGCTGACAAGGTGGGAGGGGGAGTCAAAAATTACCAAGAACATGCTTACGTAATATTTGAACGACCCCTTTTTCGATTTCCTTATTCCCTTTCCAAAAACTTCCAAATAGAGTTTGGACTTAGCTGAGAGAGTTAAAATGGCACCCTAACCAAAGAGAAAACGTAATGTCAAGATCATTTATTAGTAGTCATTAACATAGAGCCGTTTCTGTTGCAAATGTGTGCCTGGAATTTGCATTTAATTTTAAATATATCTCTATCAGCAAAATATGCGGTAAACTGCATTTCAAAATTTCTTCTTTAAAAATAAATGCGAATTTATGCATTGACATCTAAATGGATTTTATTTATTCTGATTGATAATATAATTTATTTATTAAAACAATTTTATAATTTATTTATTAAAACAATTTTATAATTTATTTATTAAAACAATTTTATAATTTATTTATTAAAACAATGTTGGCATGAATTCATGAAAAGTAGAAATTTGCCCCGAAAAACTTCACGCTTGGCAAAATTGAAAATCAAATAAAAAAAATCATCTATCGATATTTTTTTTCTATGCAACGATATAGTATCATATTTATTTTTATCGATATTTCCGACGTCTAATGTCAGCACAAGCTTATTTCTGTTTGGAATTTTTCTAGAGAAAGAAACGCGTATAAGACGAAGTAAGGCCAAGAACGATGCTTAGAGGATGAAAATCGTCCATGTGTTTGCATATAAGGAGAAAAAAGCTTGTGTTGAAATCCAATAATGAAAGAGCGAACTTTACAGAAGCGGATATCAAAGTCCCAATGGATCTCAAGACGTTTAAATTAATATAGTACTATGAGAAAACTGATTTTCAGTTAATTAAGTTTTAAATCAATGTTGAACATGAATTTGGGGCAGTCCAAGACTGCGGTGTGCTGATTGTATCGACGAGGAATTGTTTAAACTACGAGTTACCAACTGGCCAAGAAGAGATTAGAATGGAAGAAGATTCTGAAGAAGGCCTTGACAAACAAAAGCCAATCGAAGAAGAAGTGTCACTGGCATCCAGTGATTGGCGACATTAACTGGCACACCGACTAGTAACATGTAAATCAGCCTCCGTTTGGATCAACGTTTCCAGGAAACAAAGTGCGATAATGTTTCAGCTGCTTTCGCAAAGGAAACCCGTAGCAGTGGATTATTGCCCAAGGTATAACTAACACACTCCATAAGGCGATAGGTAAAAAAAAAAAAAAGCCATTATGATAATAAAAAAATTATGGAGATGATGATCAGTACGTCACGAAACAAATTTACAGCTGCCTCGGAAACGGAACCGATGTCGGCCACGCCATAATGTACCATCATGGGCAACACGCTCGTCTAGAAGAGAAGGGCTTCAATAGTAAAAAAAAACAATGAATTATTTTGATACAAACTAGCGAGAGATGGGGATCGGTACGTCACGGATTGGAAATGGGAAGGGGGGGGGGGGGCAACCAGCTGCGTCACGTCTTGCGCTGGTCTTCATCCGGCATGCGGGCTGTCACGCCTGGTAACGCAATATCGAGGGGGGAGGCTCAAGAAACTGCTGCAACATCTGTCTCATGAAACACGAATGTACCGGTCAATCCGTTTTCCTTGAGGAATCGGAGGGAGAAGGGGAGAGGTGGGGCGGAAGGATCTGTTCGTTCGTAGATAAACGATTTAACATAGTATTGGCAAACTAATATAAGAGATAAAAATGTACATACATAAATATGAAGATTCCAGGCCGTACCACGATGCTACATATTACCAATTCTGGTTATAACTAAGATTGTATGGATTGAAATTATGCGGTGAAAAAAAGGTAGTGCATCTTAGGTCGCAGACACACGGGAACGGCGAGGCTACATGCCCCCTTTTGATGAATGTCGAAAGGGGAGAAGATGTACTGAAATCTTAAGGAGTGTATGATTTGTAAGGGAGAGAAGTAGCTGTCCCAATTAAGGTGACAGTTTTTTCCAACCCCTTACAAACCCCTGTTTCCTACCTTGGCCGATACCTCTGTGCTATGGGTACCTTTCCGCACAATATGATTTGATTATGATTTGTGAAAGTTTTGGCTTTATTCTTTCCCACTTTTCCCCAGAACCAGAAGAATTGCACGTTCTTAAACAACTAGCATTTCTCTACATTTTACTAAAAAAATAAAAATAAATAAAAAATAGAACAATGTTCTATAAACAGTGACGGCTCGTGGATAATAAATGTAAAGGGTTCTAAATTAATAATTGCAAACAGTTAATTACTGCTTAAATAAGTTTGAAATTTTTTTGTAAAATATTATTTCAAAGACATTCCACAATAAAATAATATTATCAAACATATATATAAGTTGGGGCTAGGGTCCAAAAAAGAAAGAAGACCAAGGCTCCTTTGTACCATCCTCCACTGTCTATAAGGTATCAAAACTTACATCCTCTTTTTAGTCTCTAAATTTCGTCCACTGTATATTTAGTCTTTTGGGCGGCCGTTAACTTCTCTTACAATACTTTAGAAATAGATGTCATGCACGTAAATCAAAAAAAAAAACGAAAAAAAAAAGAAGAAAAAAAAAACCTAATAGTACTGAAGTCGGACATGGTTGGTGGTCGATGATGGGGAACCTATCACAATATTTATACCGAAAGGGTGGTCCTCACCTTTGAAGGTACCGCAGCTGGTGTTGAAAGGGTTGGAAGCTGCTTGGGAAGTAGAGATGGGCAATTGAGATAAGGAGGGGATTCCTTTGACAAAGGCGTCCTTCAAAGGTGCAATTTTCTAACTGATTGTATCTGTTGCTTATTTGTCGGAGTGGGAAAAGGGGAGGGAGGTTCAAAGTGTTGTACTGTTCCTGATAGGAAGCAACATCGTAACGTAGACTTTTGTTTTGGATAAATGGGTAAAATTAATTTTTTTTTTTAAATTTCCACATTTTGACATTTCTAACTTTTCAGCTTGATTTTGACTTTTCATCTAAAAGTGTTTTTCCTATCTCTGAATTCTGGTAGAGAAAATTTATTTCGATCATTAATGCGTTAAATTTTAAGTTCTGTCAAACAAAATTAGCCATTGTAAGGAAATCAAAATGAGTTAAATGGCATGATTGGGGAAAGCTCTGTTTTGATGGCAAACTAATATTTAGTTACCAGCTATAAATTTGAATAATTTATATCAATAATTATTTTACCAATATATTGTAATTAAACATTGTGTTGAATTAGGAATTAGTAAAATATAGATAGAGAGAGATAATTTATTATTCATCCTCGCGATGTAGGTAACACATTTTTATTCAGAAATGGTACTTGAAATATTGAGTACTTTGAATATCTGAAATGATGTAATTTTCATTTAAAGCCAAAGGCGTAGTGCAACATTTTACTTGACAAGCGATATATTATTTGAAATATTTGAGTAAGTGTGTCTATTTCTTACAAAGCATTTTTACCTATCTAATCAAATATCTGTTCGTAACCATCACAAAAAAAAAAAAAAAATATTTTATACTCTAAATAATTAATTAAACTTAACATTAATAATAATATTAAAATATTGTTACGAATTTTTGTATATTTGTAAATATTTCGTAGTGTTAATTTTGTAAATAGTAAAATTTATGTACATTTCGCATAAGGCAGTGCAATAGTTCGTCGTTAAGTTGGCTTCCCGGCAATATGGGTTTCGATGCTTGATAGCGAGTTTTACAGAGGTAACTCTGAGAAGCGAGTTTTAAGGAGCAGGGTATTTAACATTATGGTACCAAGTTGGCGACGGTTTTGGCGAATAATTTTGTCACCAAATTTGGCAAGAAATCACCAAATGACGCCAAACTTGGCGACCATTTGGCGACATTATCGGTCTCCATGTACATGTATAGGACTTTTCGACTACGATCTGGAAAGTTCTCCAAATATCTATCTCTAGAAGTTTCACGTATGTTCTTCTCCCCTATAAAAGCTCAGCAGAGCGGGTGATGGAGTTGACTGATTTTGAGTCACTAAGTTAGTTGTTAGCTGAGTCCGTTAGTTGACTGGAATTACTGAGTAGTTCTAAAGCGAACTGTATTGCATTGTCTTTTGCGGCGATTTAGCAGTTGTGTTGTCAAGTTTTTAACTGCTGTTTTGTGCTCTATTGTTGTGAAAAGAGCTGTATTGTGTCAACTAGAACGAGAAGTTCTGGAGCTGTAAGAGAATCTGTGAAGAATTATATTGAAATAAATTTCTGCAAGTTTTGATCTTCTTTGGCTTCAAATCTTTCGAACCCGTCCACGCAACAATATTAAATATAACGGAATCTGTGTATAAAGTTATACGACTGCAACCTGCAAAGGGTTAATCTTCACGAAGATACAGTTTCATGTCATATACGACAGTTTTAGAAGAAATTATTTTTCGAAAAGGGTATTTTTTTTTTATCCAAGGACCACTGTATCAGTGGGGTAATCGTGTGTATATTTTGTTATTATTTTCATAGAGAGAGAGAGAAATCAAATACAAGTGATGGCAAACTTTTTTGTTCGAATCCTAGTTTTCAAAAATGCCTTTTAAATATTAATTCATAGTTATGCAATAATTTTTAGTGTGTAAATGAATAATTTAAAACCTATATTATATCATAAACCGTACACATAAACACATTTATACTCCAACGATTTTTTTTTTACATATTTAACACTATTTTTAATTTTTAAATGTGTGGAGAAGGGGGGGGGGGGGCTCCACATGGACCCTCTCTGCTGGCGTCTATGAAGAGAGAGTTGTTGCCCCTCTACGTTATTTTGAATGTTTAGTTTTTTATTGGTAATATAGTCAGACTTTTGTAGTCTCCCCTCTCTCCACAGACACACACGTTTACCAAATTTTATAACCCAATCAAGACAAGGGAGCAAGCAATATTGTGTGCATTTCTTCTAAAGCTTTGGATTCTCACTAAGGGGCCCTCAACCATAGTTTTAAAAATTAAGGATGAATTCGAACAGTATTTTGGGGGGGAGGTACTGTCTTGACCAGGGTTCCCGGACCCTTTCGAACACTTCCGTTGAATGCGTCCTTGACCACTGCCCACTTTGCAACTCTTGTTTCTAAGCGGTGCAAATAAAGTCGGGACGAAGACGGGAAAAAAAAAGAAGAAAAAAACTGGCTATGCAAAACAAGAAAGAGGTATTTGATTGAAGTAACAAGATATCACAGAACTGAAAGTTTGGATAGAATGTTGCGCATGCGCCGTGATGAAGGTGGGAGCGTGTCGGGCGCGTGACATGGCGCGAGTCAGGTAGCCAATCGGAGAAAGCGGTTTCTATCAGAAAAAAAAATGAGAAAAAAAGAAGAAAAAAAAGAATGACGAAGGGTCATCGGATAATTTTCCACCTTCACCACGTAAGCCACGATTCTGACGCAAACTGACACACGGCTGATCGCACGAAACCGCGGACGCCGCCAGAGATTGAATTTCGAGATTGTTTTTGAAAAATTGTTGTATCATGCACGTCGAGAGGAGTGACCAGTGCAGGGTTCGTACCCTATTTTAAACTTAAACAAAAAAAGATTTCAATAAAGCCGATATCGATGTGAAATATTTGTTTTCAATTGTTGTGTGAGCCAGCATTGTCCGGCGTCATGCTGGTTAACGCAACTGGTCAATAAATAATCAACAGTATCTTACTCGGAATTTTTATTACCTTGGGCCTTAAGCCCAAGGGTCAATTGGGCAAAAGTGCGGTCCGGCGTCCGTCCCAACCTTTTGCTTGGACATGCACAGGAAAGGCATTGTGTGGGAATGCGCCTGCTCCGCCTGCTTGTTTAAAAAAGAGATGTATGCTGCTGTTGTTCAGTTGTATTGATGAATCGATGTTTTATAAAATTCAAATAAATAAAAAAAAAACTTTGTAAGGGTCTTAGACTTAAGATACAGGGTAAACTGCACATAGGCCCTAAGCGTATTGTTTAAAACTCTCTTACATATGACCACCAAACAATAGATCGGTTTTCTTTTCAATTAGAATCATAATTGATGTTCTTATTTGGAATAAGAGTATCGTGTTAGATTATCCTATTGAAATGAGAGTAACTTATTAATTATACGTATTAAGTTACTTCAGATTACCCCTTTCTTTCTAATAGGAACCTTTACCATCAATTGCACTATACTTAAAAGAACCATCATCTTTACCCTCCTTCGCAGTAGTCTGTGTTTTCTTTCCCTTAGTCATTAGACTCCATTTTCTTTCCAATCCAGTTCTCAAAGTTGACACTCGAATAGTTATTATCCTATACATCCAAACGAGTACAGACACACGCTTAAATTCTATAGTTCAGCAATTATTTCGAATAGGTTCCAAATTACAATCTTTATGCCGTACAATCTCCTCTCTCCTCAACATGTAAGGACATCTGTGGCCAGTGACGAATGGAGTAGGTTCAGTTCTGCAGCCTTGTAACATTCAAGGTCTTAATTTAGTGTAAAATTCACACCCTTCTCAAAATTTAATTTCAATTTAAATTTAAATAAACTGAAAATGTTCTTTATAAATCCTTATATTAACTTCGATATTTTTTCGTGTGTGCTTGGCTAATTAATCCACTTGCCATCATCTGATCAGGTTGAAACTTGGCAATTGATTCGATGTCGATGACAATGCATTTCTATCAAGTTTTGGGGACTGTCACTGTCACTAAAAGTTCGCTTTTACATATATCTAGTTTTCTATAATAGTTTTGTTATAGTTTTGGAATACTAGTAAGTCCCATTTAACCGACAGTTGTTGAAACTTTTTCCTGTTGCCAAAATTGTTTCAATAATAGTAAACAAAAGAATGCTTGAGTTCACATTCATTATTTATAAATAAATTTATAAATGTAGGCATATTTTACTGATACAGATGCTTTTGATATTTAAAATTAGATCCAAACAGGATGCACAATAGGTGGATCGTTCTTCTATGGAGAAAAAAAAATATTATTAATCAAAACCTACCTATGGGGAAAAGATGTTCTATGATATAGAGATTAGGGAAAAAATATTAAAAAAAATTAATTTTAAAATTTTGCACTGCCACAAAGGGGTTGAATTTTCGAAAAAAATGCAAAAAGTACTAATTTTAGATAAATGATTTTACACTAAAAATAATTGTTTTTTACAATATAAATCCTAAAAAAGTTATGATTACTGACTAATTAGTAGTACAATGTACATTTCAACCTTTTTTAACCGAACTCCCTCCCCCCCCCCCATATCACCGTTGAATCAGCCCTACAACCCTATATAGTGCAGTTGTCAGCGGCTTACGGAATTCAACGCCTAATCGGTGAGCGCTGTTCACCGTAAAATTCACCGTAATGCTCAAAGTAAATTAAATTACAATTTTATTATGTGACATTTGTTTGTTTGTGTACTTGGACTAATACTGTACTGTGGCGTTGTTAAGAAAATATATGATTTGTCCTATATTTGGGTCAGGCTGTAATATGCCCACGATTTTGCTTCCTACGTACGAAAAACGCAATAAGGTGCGTATATTGGCATTCAAAAAGAGAAGCAAAGTACAGTGTATTTAAATACACTTTTCTCCTCGTGTCAATAATTTGCAAGTAAGTTAGAAGAGACATGGAAACGAGCTTTGATACCAATAAATGACCACTCCAGCATTTTGAGAAAAATAAGTTCATACTACTACAAATATCGCGCTTTCAAAACTAGAAAATTAACTGAAAGCTATCTCAAGGAAAGAACATCGCAAGTTTTGTGCATGCATCGACTTGGTTGTTTTCAGATTATCTGGCGTCGTCAGCAACACGAGGGCTATAATGCGCCGAACACAAACAACACAATGACATACGTCATTTGACAAGCCAACATACATTTACAAACATCCATGCCTTACACGGGACTCGTACCCGCAACTTCGTGGTTTAGAAGCTAGCACACTAACCACTACACCGTTTGGTCGAGTAGGTCATGCGTCGACAAGAACATAGATACAACAATGTTGGTTGCGATAATAGGTAGTCTGTCAACACAGGTATCAAAGAAGGTGTTATACGAAATATGGAACTGATTCTGAAACGTCCACTACAATGGTTTGTGTGCCAGTTACAAGTCAAAGAGTGACCGTATGTGAGATACTACCTGTAGTTTCATTCACGTAAACCCAACCTATGCGAACTGACTAACAAGAAAGATTTAAATACTGATCAACTGTGCTTAATGGAAATTTGTGAAGCTATCACTGCGGACAAAGCAGCAAAGGGCTGTTGAAGTGAAACCCTGGAAAGATTCACGGTATAGTGGTTAGCGTGCTAGCTTCTAGACCGCGAGGTTGCGGGTTCGAGTCCCGTGTTGGCATGGGTGTTTGTAAATGTATGTTGGCTTGTCTAATGACGAATGTTTCGGCGCATTATAGCCCTCGTGTTGCTGACGGCGCCAGATAATCTGAAAACAACCAACCAAACTGGAAAGATTCCTCACTCAAGGTGGTTTACAATCCCCAACAGAATTCTCATGTTCTATTTGGCTTAGAAGAAGTCCAACCAAAACTTTATTGACATTAATTACGTTCATCGTAAAAGTCTAGGCACCTATGTGATTCAAGATCAAAACCAAATAATCGGTAATCTATGGTGCAGAGCATTTGTATTAATCAATCTTTCTATCGCGTTATTTCTCAATTGATATGAAGAAAGTCATTGATCCAGTAATTTTTGAAACGGGGGTTTGGGCTTTCCTGAAAATATCCTGATATCAATGCTAGCTGACGACAGAAATAACACAAAGGAATCGGTCCTCCAAAGAATTTTGAATTTGCGCAAAGTCAAAAGTTCTGCTGCAACCCCTTTTAGCTATTAATATCCGTATCTTAAACATACCAACTTTTGACCCTTGTGTGACAGATTATGTGAACTTGATTAAGTGGGAGAATGTAACAGAACGATTTAGTGATGACATGATTTCAGGAGCAATAGTAAACCCAGCAATCATTTCTACGGCAATACTATAGTATTATCTACTATCAAGGGGTATCCCTGTAGTACTCAAGCTACAGAACGAATAGTCACAGAAGCATTTTCTGCTGTAAGCGGATCATATAGAAGATATGGGTTAAAAAGAAATAGCCTGTGGAATCACGAAACGTCAAGCCAGTTTTCAACACCAAACGTGATTACCGTTCACTGTAATTCCGAAGATTTTTTATTTTTCTTGATTTAATTCTTAAGAAGCTATAATATGTTCCTAAAGCTTTTTTTTTTTTTTTGTAACCATTTAGTATATGTCCTCTCATTCCAATAAACATTTAAAAGTACTAAAAGCCTGTTTCATTTAAACAAAAATCACTTTGACATTTTACCATTAAAA
Source organism: Linyphia triangularis (assembly GCA_963978545.1). NCBI lineage: Eukaryota > Metazoa > Arthropoda > Arachnida > Araneae > Linyphiidae > Linyphia > Linyphia triangularis. The sequence continues at coordinate 61,727,256 of OZ021729.1, forward strand.
AGCTTAAATACCAAAACTTCATCCCCCTTGCAAAGAGCTTTACATAAAATTTATTATTTTTATTTTGTTTTCCCCTTTTTTAATGTACCTCAGAACATCTTTTCCTTACAGGTAGGTTTTGAAATTCTTCAGAAAAAAAATTTAATTGACTTTGACTTTTTACTATAAAAAAGCTCAAATACCTAAACTTCATCCTCCTTGTGGCAGTACTGAACTTAAAATTTAATTTTTTTAATTATTTTTCCATGTATCTATATACCATAGAACATCTTTTCCCCATAGGTCGGATTTGAAATTCTGAATTTTTTTTTTTTCGATCCACCCTAATGCACAAGTGGTCAACAAAATTGGCGCTATGTTAATGATTATAAAAATTGGCAATGATTATAAAGGATTTATATTAAAAACTTTGTTTTTATGGGTTACATTATTAACTCCATTATATTATCTATCCATTACATTATTAACTCCATTATATTATCTTCGTTTTTGGGTGTTTCTAGCGGGCTGCCGGGCAAATCTGCAGTGCCTTGATTAACATATTTACCGTCATTCAACCAAGCTGAAACTTGGCAGATAGACTCATTGTCGATGACAATGCATTCTGTCAAGTTTATGGGGGAGGGGGGGGGGATAAATTATTCAATATTACGGAATAGGGGTTTTCTTCCTAGTGGTACAACATACAGTGAGCCACAAAATTGAGTATACACCTCTAAAACTTTTAGACTTCTTCCAATTACAAATTAAATATTGATTTAAAATAGATAATTTTTTTTTTATCCTAGATACTTTAACCTCTGCTTTACCATCCTATAATAACACAATTCTATAGTTAACTTATTTATTACGAAAAAAGTTAAGCGATTCGAAGAAAAGATAGAAAACCATGCCACAAAATTGAGTATACACTTCTTAAATTTGTAAATTTTGCCACCACTTTTTTTAGTTTCAAATTTTCTTTAAAGAGTTTCAGGAGTAGCTGCTGCTTATAACACGTGCTATTGCACTTCAACGCTTTTAAATAGTATTTTTTCTCATTAAAAATAGTAAAATGAGCTCTCGTAGAGAAACTACGGAATCTGAACGTTTATTGGTTGTAAAATGGTCGAAAGAGGGCAAATCTCTTCGAGAAATCGCTTCGTTGATTGGTGTAACTCATGGTTGTGTCCAAAAAATACTACATAAGTATAAAAAAACTGGATCTGTGGCCAATATTCCTGGAAGAGGACGTAAAGAAATACTGAGTACTACAGCGAAGAGGAAGATCATTCATTCAGTCAAGAAAGATCCGAGGATGAGTGCCTCTAAACTAGCTTTATCGATGCCTCTACAATCGGGAAAAAGATCTCAGATGAAACAATTCGACGTACCCTTCACCAATATGGGTTTCATGGCCGTACACCAACACGAAAGCCACTCATCAATTATGTGAATAGACAAAAGAGAGTTATTTTCGCCAAAGAACATCGTTTAAAGCCTATTTCTTTCTGGAACACTGTAATATTTTCTGATGAAAGTAAGTTTAATCTTTACGGAAGCGATGGACGATTTAAAATATGGAGATAAGCTGGGAAAGCACTGGCACCTAAAAACACCATTAAGACAGTCAAGTTCGGAGGTGGATCTGTCCTCGTTTGGGGTTGTATGTAGGCTGGAGAAGTTGGAGAGCTTGCTTTTATTGATGGTATTATGGACAACCATGTATATTTGGGGATTTTAAATGATAACTTGAAAAAAAGTGCGAGTAAGTTGGGGCTTGGGTCAAGCTTCATATTCCAGCAGGACAACGACCCCAAGCATACAGCGAAGATTGTGAAGTTATACTTGCTGTATCATTGCAGGAAGCAATTATACACTCCAGCCCAGTCTCCAGACCTAAACGTCATCGAAAATTTGTGGTCGCAATTAAAGAAAGCTGTACATGAGCACGAAATCACAAGCAAGGAAGTTCTCAAGAAGGTTCCGAGAGAAGAATGGGCTAAAATTTCTGTTGAAACCACTAAAACACTAGTAGAATCTATGCCCAGAAGATTACAAGCTGTAATTCAAGCAAAAGGTTATGCAACAAAATATTAATTTGTACGTTAAAAGGAAATTAATAAAGGTGTATACTTATTTTTGTGGTGTTGTTTTTCCTCTCGTCTCATATCTTTTATTTTTTTTCGTAAAAAATAAATAAACGTAACAATTTTATCAGTACGGTACGGTAAAGCATAGACTAAAGTATATAAGGTAAAAATTTAAATCATCTTAAAGCAATATTTAATTTGTAATTGCAAAAAGTCTCTAAGTTTCTAAGGTGTATACTCAATTTTGTGGCCCACTGTATAAACTCGTTCTGAGCTCGAAATCATTTAAATAAGTTGCAATTACACACAAAAGTCGGCAAAGCATATAAAGGACATTACATTAAAAATGTTTTATGGGTTAAATTTCATTAAATCAATTATATTATCTTCGATTTTGTATGTGTTAACCTACTACACCTTATCCAATGGACCTGAAAGTTGGCAGGTAGACTCGGTGTCAATGACAATGCATGCTATTAAGTTTTGAAGGCGAAATAAGGTAGTCAATGACATGGAATAGATGTTCTATTCGCAGTGGTCAAATCTAATGAAAACTTGATCTTAGATAAAAATCTCTTACATAAGTTGCAATAGCACATAAAAGTTTACAATGCATAAAAATAATTTATAGTACAAACTTTGTTTTTATGGGTAAGTTTCTTAGGGTACTTCGAAACAGGAGAAGCAAAACTGTGGTAGATTTCAAATTAAAATAACAAGGGAAGATTTCAGTTTTTTCCGCAATGAGTTGGGTTGGTTGGTTGTTTTCAGATTATCTGGCACCGTCAGCAACACGAGGGCTATAATGCGCCGAAACATTCGTCATTAGACAAGCCAACATACATTTACATACACCCATGCCTAACACAGGACTCGAACCCGCAACCTCGCGGTCCAAAAGCTAGCACGCTAACCACTATACCGTTTGGTCGGCCGCAATGAGTTGGGAGGGGACCTCGCAATTTTAAACGCCGCAAGAATGTGTAACAACTGCGGGCAATCAAGCCCCCGTTTTCATGTCTTTTAGAAGGATGGAGGGCAAATATGCAAAATGATGTGTTCGCCAATCACTGTAATAAAAAAAAAAAGAAGCCTCGTAGGTTCTGAAACAATAATAAGACGGCTCACAATTTAGAACAATGTCAACAAAGTCAAACACGGAAAAGGTAGGCTATTCTGATGTCGATTAAGAGGAAGTCTTAGTAAGGATCAGCCCTTAGTAAGTCGCTGTGTTACAATTTTCTAGCCCAGTGCATTTAGAAACTACTTTCTATAAAACCTTGAAATCTGGTGAGTAGGTACGAAAAAGATCCACCTAATGAAAATATTATAAATTAAAAACTCGAAAATAGTGTCTAATATATTTTATTTTTGAAATCCTTACATCAATGCATATGTAGAGTTCCATCTGATTTGGTCTGCTGCTATTTGAATTACCGTTTATAATAGTTGTTGTTGTATTCAGATTATCTGGCACCGTCAGCAACGCGAGGGCTATAATGCGCCGAAACATTCGTCATTAGACAAGCCAACATACATTTACAAACACCCATGCCAACACTGGACTCGAACACGCAACCTCGCGGTCTAGAAGCTCGCACGCTAACCACTATACCGTTTGGTCGGCCGTTTATAATAGATAGACAATAAATGAAAATAATTTATGCCCTTTCCTTAGGCGATCTTTTTCGCACCACTACTCACCAAATTTCAAGGTTTTATAGAAAGTAGTTTCTAAATGCACTGGGCTAGAAGATTGTAACATAACGAGTATAGGACTCTTAACTGAATTTAAAGTTGGTGTTTTCAGATTATCTGGCGCCGGCAGAAACACGAGGGGTATAACGCGCAGAAACATTCGTCATTGGACAAGTCAACATACATTTACAAACACCTATCCCTAACACGGGACTCGAACACGCAACCTCGCGGTCTAGAAGCTAGCACACTAACCACTATACCGTTTGGTCGGCTCTAAATTCAAAGAGTCGAAGAGGGATCAATTGTCCGAAATATGGAATACATGAATGTCTTATTACTAAAATGCACATGGGGAAATTTCACGAGTATTCGACTGGTATATCTATGTGTTTCAAAAGTACATTTGATGTCCTAAAGATGCGGTCCACATCCGGCCGCACTCTATCATTGATGGACACATCAGAGAAGAGAGTAAACGGTTCAGAGAGCATTGATTCCCCTGCAAACCAGAGCGTGGTTGCGTGCTGTCGAGAGCGGATGCACACCTGTTACCGAGATCCTTATCCCCGGAGGAGAACAGGTGCCGACGATTGTTTCGGCCAGAAGACGAGAGGGGAATCCTTGATCGGGAAGATGCTGCGGAGGAAGTCATCTTGGCATGCTGGAAGGAGAGCTGATGAGATGAGGAATTGCCGTCTTCTGTAAGGATGTCTTGGAGCTACGGAAACGTTCTGTTGTTTTAAACTAAAGACATATCGCTGGTGTTTCTGTTGAGTTTTGAGTTGAAGTATATTGAGTTGTAATTTTTTTTTTTTTTTTTTTTAAGCTCTAATTCTATAAAGGTAAACGTGTGCGAGGTGGAAAGTTAGAGAATTGGGATAGCTGTGTATCTGCTGAAATGTTTCCCTTCTTAGCATTTACCTGACTGAGACCTAGAAACCTTTATCTGTATCCACTGAGCAAGCAAAATCATTGCGAATCATCAAAAAATATATATTTTCTGTTAAAGTAAAAATTCCAACTTTTAGTGGTAATAACAGGCTATTATTAAAAGTAATCTTTTTTTGTGTGTGTGTGTGTGTGTGTGTATGTGTGTGTGTGATAAATAATGATATTAATTGCACTTCCGATGAAATTTTTTAAATTACCAACGAAGTTTTGTCAATAAAGCCTAATTTATTGAAAACCCATCTCGTACGTAATTTTATGTCTTCTGATAAGAAGTGTATGAAATTGCACGCATTAACAATTTACTTAGCAATGGAAATTGATCAATGTAAAAATATTTTATAACAATGATTAACGTTATGTGTATAAGAAATAGTCATTATTTATTATATCAAACAAAATATACTCGCAATTCCTTTGAGGCAACAAAAAACTGTGAACAACTTATTGCAAAATTGCAAACAATTTACCAGTACATTATTATTATATTTTAACTAAAACACGTTGTGAAAGTTGACCAAACTTTAATGTAATTATGGTATGGTAATTACAACCGGTTAATGTGATAAATGTAACTAAAACACGATGACAAAATTATTAATATTCAACCAAAATTTACTGTAATTACTGTATGGTAATTAAAACCGTTTAAAGGGATAAATTATCATACATTATCCCCTTAAACCAGTTTATTTAGTTGATATTAATAATCGCCAGTTACTATTCCTAATAATAACCAATAAATCGCATTGACCGTAATAGGTATATATAAAATTTTATTATAATATTTTTTCCCTATATCGAATTTTCTTACCCATATTCATCTTCTTCTTACTATTGCTTTAAAAAGGCATTTAAAAAATATGCAAAACATATAATTTGTGTTCATATTATATTCTAGATTAGTTTTTACATGTATACAAACTTTTTAAAATATAATACCATTAAAAATGGATTTTTACTTTAAAATTTTGTAAATAATTTTTCATTACTGCTGCTCATCTGGTACAAAATGTCGAATGTTTTAAATCGTCATGCCGTCCTAAGCACATAGATGGTAACTACATTTTTTACCCAAATTGTGGTATTGGTACCAGGTGGTACTTTATAAAATGTACATACTATAACAAAAACTCAAAACACTAAAACTCAATACTATAACAAAAACACTTGTGAAAAGAAAATATTGTTAAAAAATGGGTCGAGTTTTATAAGCCTGAACAATATTTAAATTACTCATTGAATTTAGATTATTTTTAATTTAAGTAAAAAAAAAATAGTTAAATATAGACCTTAATAAATAACGTAAATAATATTGGAATTAAAATTGAAATAAAAGTTTGAAAATGTACGTGTTAAAACAAAACGTTTTGTTGGTTACAGAAAAGAGAAATGCACACTTCGCGCAAACGCCAACTTTTGTCTACGGTACGACATTTGTTCTTTACATATTGACAAAATGGATACAAAATAATCCAGCAACACAAATCCGTTTCCCAATATCGGTTTGACGCTGGCCAATTCCAATGTAGACTGGCCGTTACAACAGATCTTGGCCAATCTCGTCCAGTGACACCGCCCCCTAGATATGAGGCTAGATATGCCCCCTAGGTAGTGGTGGATAAAATACACTGGAAGTTTTGAAATGTTGATGCAGAGTTTTAAAAGTGAAATATAGTGTTATGGATGAAGGGGGACTTTGTGATGGTTTTGACATTTCTTGTATTCGGAAAGTCTTGTATTTTGGAACGATGCTCAAGTTTCGGCACTTACTTGGCAATCTTTCCGGAACCCCTATTTTAGACATTGGCCAATATCTCTGTGCTACCTGGGATAAGGTTCGATATTTAATTAACAATATAAAAAAAATCAAATGCCTAGGAGGAATTTTTAAAAATCTAATTTTGGCCAGTTTTTAGAAGTCACCATTGTGAACCGCTATCTCACAGCTACTAAATCTTCAATTACTTATTCAGTTCAAAATTAAAATGCTTTTGTACGAAATTATAGCAAGCCTCATATAAATACTAAATGGGCAATTCTCTGGCTGACGCACGGGACATTTAGGCTCTTTCTTCTACTCGTAAACAGATAAGAATTATAAAATTACGATGAATCTAATTGTAATGTTTTTATTTTGTATCATATTACTTGGTGACAAAGTTATATGGAAAAATAATTATTTTAACTAGGTCAAATATGCATTTATATCGTCTGACGCACGGGACACGTGACGACATAAATGAATATTTGACCTAGTTAAAATAATTATTTCTCCATGTAACTTTGTCACCAAGTAGAGCTATATAAAAAAAAAAGTATAATTTCTAGATTGATAATATTTTTAGAATTTTAATTTGTTTATGAGTAGAAAAGTTTAAGAGGTAAAATGTCTCATGCTTACAGCAGAGAATTGCCCAAATAATAGTCATCAGTACAATTGAATAAGAAAATTTCTTCCATTTTAAAAACTGCTTTTGCCTCAAGAATTGTTAGTCTTGTCATTCAGTGAGAAAAGAATCTTCAAGAATTGGATGTCGTGATAGAAACCCGATTTATCTTATGACCCTACTAAAATGTGAGTTTTACATCAGCCTAGGGGTGTGTCTCAAGGGATGAAAAGTCATCATTTGATGAGTAGTGGAAATTGGGAAATTCGACCGGATGTAAGCGGCGATCACGTAGAGTAGAGGATGACACGTAAAAAGTCATTTAATGGGAAAAAGTACAAAAGTTTTTTTAGATTGCTAACCTAACAAAGAGTTTCGTAAGGCTTTTCTTACACAACGGTCTTCCCCAAGGTTGATTTTGAAAAGACAGTACAGCCAAGTATTTGAGATCAGTGACTTAAATCACTCACAATAATGGCCTGATTTCTGCGCAAGCCAACAAAGCCCAAACTTGAGGCTCCGAAATTTTAGGGGCTCCAAAATTTTCAAAAGTTGTTGTGGTGGTCAAAGTAGAAACTGGTATTTTTTTTTTAAATTTCAATTAAGTGTTGAGTACAAATAAATTAAAAACTTAAATTGATTTTAAGTAGCATCCGTTAAACAACTGAATTTCGAAAGCGCGTCATGATTTTTTGATGTGAGAAAGAGGAACTTGTACAAGTGAGGAAAATTAATATTTTTTGTATTTTCTAGTGTTATCCAATGAATATATTTGAGCAGTGCAATTATTTTTTATCTTTATGCTTTCAATTAATAAAAAAAACGAGTTTGAAATCAATGCAAAAGTCACCTGATCAAAAACGTGTAAAAAAACGTGACTTAGTTAAGCAAAGATTCCGTCGAAAATCCGAGGAGGAATCTCGTCTAAAACAGGTTTTAGACTAGTTCATCATCTGCTCGTTGACGTCACACGTAAAAGTAGCTTTTTCCTTCAAATCGCAAAGTAAAAAACTATTTTTTTTTTAACAATGTATCCGAGTTCAAATTTTTGAAAGAATGGTATTGTTTTTCATGATTTTTTCTCGACTTTTATTTAAAAATAAAACCAAAAAACGTGAAAGTTCCTCATTGTCATTTAGAAAATGGTTATCAATGAACGTGTCTACTAAAGCTCGAGATTATTATTAGCATTGGCAAATCATCTACATTTTTCTTAAACTTTCAAGGTGTACAAATATTTTTAAACTTAAAATGCATACTAATTAGTTTAAAGCCAAATTCGGTAACATCTTTTGCAGAAGCCTAAAGTCATACCAACCGAAACTAATTTTGATTCACCATGCCTAATTTTTTTACAAAATTTTAATATAGTACTTTTCAGTAACAATGAATCAAAAACTCTTTATTATTTTGCCCCTTGTGTTACTATTTCATTAAAGTTTTTCCTTACAGATGCTGTTTTAGGTATATATGGTAGAAGAAAAATCCTTATAACAAAATAAATTTCGGGCAAATCCTCCACCTAATTTTTTTTTATGGGGGCCCCCAGAAACTTGCTGTGCTTTGGGCCCCAAATGATGCAAGTCAGGTCCTGCTCACAATGGGGAATTATTGAAATCGTTGTGAGTTTCATCTCTTCAAAATAGAAAATAGATGGATTGGAAATTTTCTTGCATGTGGGATAAACACTAATTTTTAACTGCAACTTCTGGATTGTGCATGCTATGTCATTGATTTGAAGTCGAAAAAGACTTAAAGTTCACCATAGAGAACTATATCAGCAACTTCTCTCCCAAACTAGTTAGAATGTATTGGTAACCATGGGCAAATAATAGGATGGAGAGAAATATTCAATTGGCTTCTTTCTGCTTGCAGAGCAGAAATCTCTCATAAGCTATCCAGAAGTTGTAGTTAGAGATAAGTAGAGCTATGCTTTTCGAAACACCTTTAACTAAAAAATTACACAGGGACTACAGAATAGTTGATTCTGCTGGGTCTTTCAGAAAGGATTCACTAACTTTGAAATGACATAACTGCAAAACAGTGAGACAGATAGAAGAGACAAGTGATGCGTTTGATACACACTTATGGAAATTTAGATCCGAAAGTTTGCAAACTTGATTGATGGAAGTAAATTTGATGACGACTGGCTATGGTTAACGGATGAGGCCCATTTTAATTGGATGGATTCGTCAATAAGCATAACTGGTGAATATAGGGTACTGAAAACCAGTCTGCGTGTGGCGCAAAACCACCGCAGTCTACGAATGCGACCGTTTGGGCTGCCCTATTCAATAAAGGGATCATAGAGTACTTTTTTTTCTGACAGACCCTGTATGATCTAGAGGTCGGAAATATCGATCAAAATAAATATCGATACTATATCGTTGCATAGAAAAACATATCGATAAAATATCGATAAATGGATACATGATTATTTTTTTTTTTTAATTTTCAATTTTGCCAGAAACAAAGTTTTTCGGGACAAATTTCTAATTTTCATGATTGCTTTTTTGTAAGGTGACTACTTTTTCAACTGAAATGGATCTATTACAAAATAAAAAGTTATATTTTCGCTTAATTGATGCAGTGATTTTAAGAAAAATTCAGATAATTTTCAATAGCTTTTAAGCGTATGGAAAAATATGGAATACTGGTGTCATTTTAACTGTCTCTCAGCCAAGCTCAAACTTTAATTTTGAAGTTTTTGAAAAGGGAATAAAGAAAATTGTAAAAACACATGGAACTACAAAACGATCATCAAAAAATTAAAAATTTTTGAAAATATCGATATATCGGTGACTTTTATCGATTTTTTTTAGAAATATCGATAAAAATATCGTCGTATCGATATATAGCCGACCTCTAGTATGATCCCTACATTTTAACACGTGCGACACTTCTTAAGTTTATTCATCAATATTCTATCAAATACTCTGCCCGGCATTCCATTCACTCAACCAAATAAATAGCCAGACCCAGCCATTGTTCAAAAATTTCAAACGGCTTTTTCAAAACGATTTTTTTCTTTTTTCTTTTCGAAAAGAGGGCACTTTTTACCCCGCAGGCACTCATGCGAACATCATTTTCAATTGCCACTAATAACCAGACCCTTGTCGGACCGAGGTTCTGGTTAATAAGTGGCAATAACAGGGCACGTCTCTGATCCTATCTGCACTGGTCAGCTATCAGTTGTGTCCATCGGTCCAATGGCGAGGCGCCTCGCCGGTCGCGTGTTGCCAGATCCCATTCCTCACAAGTTTAATAGTGGCAGACGAACTTGCGTCGGGTCGCGTGCAACTGCCTTAAACAATAGAGGGAGTTATTTTTTATTTATTTATTTTGTTGTTTTATTGGGGAGTTCAGCGCTAATAGCCGTGACGAGTGATCAAGGATGTTTTTTTGAGTCAGTTGTCTTGATTTTTTTTTTTTTCGGGGGGGTGAGATAGATGAGATTGTATCTACCCCGTTGGGATGTAGATGATTTGAGATCAGTCGAGCGTAAAATTACTTCGACACCAGGTATAAGGTTATTTTCTTTTTTTTAAAGTTAATAAAATTTATTATTTAAAAAAAAAAAAAAAAAAAAAAAAAAACTTAAAAGACATAAATTAACTAAACGTTCAAATACTATCTGTCAATCCCCCCCCCCCTCTCCCCACCAAAAAGTCTAGCATTGCTGGTTACCATGGAAATTAGTCTCGTTTTTGTACGGGGGATTCCACGAAAAAGACATCAACCCTGAACTTGTTGAATGCTCGGATGATGTATTGATTATCAAAATAGATTGATACAAGTATATGATCTCTCATTACCAAGGCGAATCTTGTATAGTAAAGTTTTGGGCCGTCAATTTTCGGTATGCAGCGCCCCTATTCTAAATCAACGAGTCTTGTTTCTATAACGATCGCCACCATCTAGACTGTCTGGTGGGAGCTATTCTTCCGATAGACAGACAGTGCAAAGCATGTACAATTTGTAGATATTTATGACTGAAAACTTTTTCTGTTTAGACTGAGGGTATATGACAACAAAACCACTGCTAATTGTGATGGATTTTTTTTATAAACATAAATATTGCAAGTTGGTGAGTTTGACAATACAATTGTCACTGAATATTCAAGTTCAATCCCGATATGCCTATTTGCAGCCAAGATGTGAAATTCCCATATAATTTCTATCTAAGTTCTATTCTCTTATCACTATTTTATTAACAAATTTTTTAAAACTTATTACTTTATATAATCCTACTATTGTATCGAGACCTTTAAACTAATATATACCACATATTTGTAGCAGTTTAGTTTCGACTAAGCGAATCGAAAATTGCCTTCCAGTAGTTTGTATTGGACATTTTTTTCTCGGCAAGACCTTTCATTTAACAAATAACACGCGCATGTGTCATTTGTAGTTTTGACTAGGATAATGTAATAATTATTGAAAACATTTCATCATTTCAGTTTTGGCGATGTCTATTTTTTTCTTCTATGATAATAATCACCAAAAATATCGCCAAAGTGAATTTTTTTTTAATTAATGAAAATATGAAAATGAAAACTGTAAATTATATCTAATCCATGTCAAATTTAAATGCAGTGAACAGTATTCTAATGCAATTGAAAGTTGTTCTATGGTCCACGCCCCTAGTTCCATAAAAAAATAATATTTTACGTGCAGTTTTGTTATTATTTGAAACATCTCCAGAAATTTAAACAAAGAAGGGAAAAAAAAGTCGACGTTTTCAATAGTAATCAGACGATTTCTATTCCATGAGGATTATACCCCACAATCCCTTTCCACTTGGCAGCAGACGATATGTTATTGTAGGTGGCACGAATGTGGGCTAGCAGGCGACAGTGTAGGCGCTCCGCAACCCACGGTACTTTCATTCTCGAAGGCCCTTCTCCAGGGGCGGACAGGTTCAGTGGCACCGGTGAAAGAACCCGATAACAAAATCACTGTAATTTTTGTTTTTATTTTATAATGAGGAATTTTTTTGGAGTCTGAAGTCTTTTTAAGCCTAGTGATAAAAATTCTTGAGACTGTATGTGAGATTTTAAAAACGACAAGTTCTACGTTTATTGTAAGACTAGCTAAATACCCGTGCTTCGCCACGAAATTTTACCATGTGCATTATTTCAGCTAGCTGTGAGGCCCCGCGTTGTGGAAATCAGTCATTGGTGTATCGACCCCAATTTTCGGCGCTTCGCTCGCAGGAAGGTTCATCGCAACGCCAAATCGAGCTCGCTTCGCTAGCTGAAAAAGTCATTGACACATAATCACAGGCTTACTTAACTCGTTGAAATGTTCATTGCTACGCAAACATGAGCTCGATTTGCTCGATGAAAGGTTCATTGCTGCGTAAGCGTAAGGTCGCCTCACACACTAAAAACTCATTGCTACGTAGAGCCTTGATATTAGAAGACCATCCCTTGTCGAGAAACAATAAAAAAAATCCTCCGTAAATAACTATAATACAACACCCCTTTAAGAATATTTTAACACGTGATGTTTGTAAAAAGAAAAATTAGAAAGTCAAAACTACTAATGTTGAAACTTTCAGCTCTCTAGTCTTATTAGAAGTCGCTTTTTTGTTAAAATATTAATTAAAAATTCATTAAAAAACAAATTAAAATTTTAACGCTCTTTTTGTCAAAAATCCAATTTGGAGGCCAAAACTACTTATGTTGAAAATTTTAGAGCTATTACCTTATTAGAAATCATTTTGTAAAATATTTATTAATTAATTAAAAAAAATTAATTAAAAATTAACTAAGTAAAAATTTAAAATTCTGTTTTTCAAAAGTCCAATTAGAAGGCTAAAACTACTTATGTTGAAATTTTCAGAACTGTAGCCCTATTAGAAATCATTTTGTAAAATATTTATTAATTAATTAAAAATGAACTATATAAAAATTTAAAATTCTGTTTTTCAAAAGTCCAATTAAAACTACTTATGTTGAAAATGTCAGAGCTGTAGCCCTATTAGAAATCGTTTTGTAAAATATTTATTAATTAAAAAAATTAATTAAAAAGGAACTAAATAAAAAAATTAAAATTTTGTTTTACAAAAGACCAATTAGAAGGCCAAAACTACTTATGTTGAAAATTTCAGAACTGAAGCCCTATTAAAAGTCGTTTTGTAATTTTTTAAAAAAATTATTAAGAAAATTAATTAAAAAATAACTAATTAAAATGTTAACTTTTTGGGCCTAAAAAAGAGTTCATTGTCTGCAATCAATAGTTTCTTGTGGTCAAACACTATAAAAACTCGATCTGAGCTCTAAATCACTAAAATAAATTGCAATCACACATAAAAGTATGCAATGCATAATATGATTTATATTAAAAACATTGTTTTAAAGGTTATTTTTTTTCAGCATTTTCTTTATTAAAAGGTTTTACTATCTATAACTTGTAAAAACTTTTTAAAGAGATAGCAACCAAATTAAAATACATTTTCTTTTAAATTTTTACTTTCAATTACCCATACGTATACATAGGGTAATGAAAGTATAGGATTCGATCAAACAAATTTCGATTTTTTTTCTCATTTTTCCACGTTTTGGAACATCCTGATTTCAAAAAAGTGATATAGAAAAAATGTCTGTCAATGTGTCTGTAGTCAGCATAACTTCCGAACAAATTGACCTACGATGTTCAACTTTGTCGTGCGGGTAGGTTGTGGCCATGGAACCTACAATTAAGGATTTCGTCAAAATCACGCATGCGCATAAGGTAGCTGCCATTAAAGAAATCATGTTTTCAAAACGAATGCTTTCAACAGAGTCATCTTTACTTGAACATCCTCAACGATCGTTTTTGCACCTCTTCTCGGTTTTGCTTCGAAGAAAGGATAATATAAGAATTATTGAAAAGTATATCTCCAAAATTGCCATTTTAATAAAGTTTTTTTTTTTCTTTTTTGAAGGACCCATATAAAAAATATTGACAAATTGGCTATTTTTTCTAAACGGTTGGTTGGTTATTTTCAGATTATCTGGCGCCGTCAGCAACACGAGGGCTATAATGCGCCGAAACATTCGTCATTAGACAAGCCAACATACATTTACAAACACCCATGCCTAACACGGGACTCGAACCCGCAACCTCGCGGTCTAGAAGCTAGCACGCTAACCACTATACCGTTTGATCGGCTTTTTCTAAACGAATGATGGAAAACGTCATCCTTAAAACTTAAACTTAATGAACTTAGTGAAAACTTAATCTATGGCAATTATAAATGGTCACTGCATTTATATTTGCTATGGATTAGTGTAATTTAGAGTTTTCGTTTTCATATTTTCATTTATTAAAAAAAAAAAAAAAATGCCAGTTAACGATATTTTTGGCAAAAATTATTTTATTGGCAAAAAAACTCCGACGAATTGGTTATATGTTTGATGATAATTATTATATTATTCCTTTCGTTTAAGTGAAAGAAAGGAGGAACAATCTTTGATGGATAATGCTCAAGGGAAAATAACACCGAAGTGAAAGACGTTCGTTTTCAAGTTTTTTACGCCTTCATCGAATTTTATAGGAATTTCGGAGATGGGGATCCTTAAAAGGCATTGCCACATATTTTGTTCAAGATTGTTAAAGCAATTTTTGCTGTCAATTGCTGAAAAACATTAATTTTCAATAGCAATTTCCTTATCCTCGTGCTCAGTTTTGACGAAAACCTTAATGATGGATCCCAAGGCCACCACTAATCAGTTCACAAAAGTTGAACATCATGGATCAATCCGTTCCGGTAGGTTGGATTGTACGCTCAATGACCTAATTTTTTGCGCAATAACGGCTAATCAAGTCGGGACCTACAGCTTAACGTGCATTCCGAACCACAACGGACAACCATGCCTAAGCCAGGATTCGAAGCAGGCACTTTCAGTTTGCGAGGCTTGGGCCCTAATCCCTAATACAGCTAATAGACATTCCAATCCATTCCGGAATTATAATAGTCGCAGACAGACGCACAGACATTTTTTCTAAATCACTTTTTTGAAATCAAGACGTTCAGAAACGTATAGAAATGCAAAAAAAAAAAAAAAAAAAAAATCATCGTCTACAATACTTTTATTTTCCTATGCTAGCATATGGGTAATTATTGAATGTTTAAAAAAAAAAAAAATTGACGGCTAATATAGCCCTAAAATTGAAGTATTAGGCATATGGGGCGAGAACAGTCAGACGACTTTTTTTAATAGTCCAGACATGATATATCAGCACAGTATAGCTCCCACGCAAGAAAATATCCAAACCGACAAAATTCGCAGTCTAGCTACGCCATTGCCAGACAGGTAGAAAATGAAGTTCAGCGTGTCACACATCTTCGATTTCAATGTCGCCCCAGTTCCTGAGTCAATATAGCGAGGGCGGGAGGAGGGGCACGCGCCCGCTGTTTGCGCAAGTGTTGTGACGACAAATATTTGCAGAGATCTGCCTGTTGACGGGCAGGATGACCTTCGGCGGTATATTTTGCGCGAGCCCAAAATCGATCAGGCACTGGGTCATCGACTCGGTGTGTCCAATTAACCGCAATTCATGGGCTGTGTAGGTGCTTTAAGGACGCAACACAGACTTTGGGGGAGGAATGAATACTTATAAAAGTAGGGGTGTGGAACATCGCACAACTTTCGATTACACTTAGTACTGGTCATTGCATTTAAATGTGTTGTGGATTGGTGTAAATTACCTTTATCGTTTTCGTATTTCCGTTAATTTGGAGAAAAAAAATGACAGATTCGGCGAGATTTTCGCCGATACAGTGGCAAAAAAATCATGCCAAGATGGAGAAATTAACGATATATTTTTCGATAAATATTACATTTACCTTTTCTTGTAAGTTGGTTGGTTTTTTTCAGATTATCTGGCACCGTCAACAACACGAGGGCACATTCGTCATTAGACAAGCCAACATACATTTACAGACACCCATGCCTAACACGGGACTCGAACCCGCAACCTCGCGGTCTAGAAGCTAGCACGCTAACTACTATATCGTTTGGTCGGCCCCTTTTCTTGTAAGTGGAACAGAGCAGAAAAGTCGTTGATGAGGGATGCTCAAGGGAACCGAACTCTGAAAGACATTTGTTTTTCAACTTTTTCCACATTTAATCGGTTTCTTCGGAGGTGAGGATATTTAGAACACCTTAAGAGGCATTACCAGAACGATTTTGATTACAACCGTTAGAGCCGGTTTTTTTTTTTTTTTTTCCTTCTTCTTCTTTTTTTTTTCTTTCCTTCTTTTCTTTCTTTTTCTTGGCATTTACTGAAAAGCATAAATTTTGCAAAGGCAGACCTTATGCCCATGCACAATTTTGATGAAAACCTTAATGACAGATCCCATGGCCACAACCAATCCGTACACAAAGACAAAGTTTAGACGTCATACGTCAATCTGTTCGAGTTTTATGCTGACCACAAACAAAACAAACTAACTCACACACGGACGCCACTTTCTTGAGCTCAGCGCGTTCCAAACAATGTAGAAATGAAAAAAAAAAAAAAAGAAGAAAAAAAAACATTAAATACCAAATGGCAATACTTTCAACACCTTATGTTAACATATGGGTGGTTGAAATTAAAAAATTATAAATAATGCTTGTATTTTTTAAAAAATTCTTCCAATCAATAAATTTATCCAGATAGTTTTTGTTGTAAATGAATATTTTGTATAAAAGCTGAGTTGCAAAACGCCGAAGGTTTCGAGCCTTCTCAGCTTAATAAATTTCTTTCCAAACCCTCGCTCTCTTGTGTTTCAGCTTTATAGATACGATATTAGCAAATAACAAAAACCAATTTCCAAAACTAATTATATCTAAAAAATGGTAACACAGCAAATGTTAATAATTTTTTACATCTATTTACACTGAAACTTGTAATGATAGATTTATTTTTTAATCACAAATTGGTTCAGAATATTGCTGCTTTTTGGTATTCGGTGGTGCAAAAATAATCGTCGTTTACGGATGACCCGTTCAACAATTCACCTACAATTCACAATCGAAGACATACATCCCTTAAATTGGAAAACTGGAACTCTACCTGGTAAACAATCCTCCCCTAACCCCCTTCCCCGGCAATCATTTAAATACTAAGCCACCTCAAATCGTTTGGCGTCCAATCATTGACAAGTCACGTTCCGCCTCAATGAAAGTGCCGTATGGTTTGCCCGAAATCAAACGATAAGTAAATTAGGGGGTTGTCATCCCTTCATACCTTACCACCCTCCTTCTCGCAGGTGGCAGACGCGGCTTGCATGTCAGGGGGCATCCATAGACACTTAGGAGTCGAAATCCAAAAATACTGGATTATATAATACGAAACCACCATACATATAATTTTAGAGAACGTATTTTGATTTTTCTAACAGGTGTAAATGAATTTCGATTCTTTGAAAATTTGACTTTAAATAGAGTGGGAGTTATATGGTTAATTTTGCCGGCTTTGCATAAATCGTTTATTTAACTCTGCGATTTCATAAAATGTTGTGTAATATAAATTGATGAGCATCGGAAGAAAACCCATTAAATCACATTCTTGAGATTTTTTTTTATGTCAGTATTGTCAAATTATTTAAACCTGTATAAAAAACAATCCCAATGTAATAAAATAACATACCGATTATTGTCGTTAACGTAAATGTTTAATTTTTAATGCAATAAATAATGTCACTCATAAAATATCTCTTTTTAACTTTTTAATTAGAATAATTAATTCTACTCTTAATTCTACTTCATCATAGTGTTAAATAATTAATTTGAATGATAATATTTCAATGTGCATAAAAATATCGTTGCCTTAAAATTTTATTGCTGACCAGTAATAAAATAATAACGAAATTTAAAGGGACAATTCTTTCCTAAATTCCATGTCGCCACTTGTTCGCGAGAAAAAAAAAATATTCAAAAGTTATTTAAGCAATATTTCATCATATCTTGTATTTTTGAAATTATCACACCAAGTCTAAGAGTTGTCCTGGAATTTCACAGGGTCAATGATTTGTCCCAGACCTATGAATTACACCTGGTCCATGAATTGCAACCAGGTATAGGAATTATTATCCAGGCGAGGAAAAAGATTCCCGATCATACTTAAGGGTATTTAAATCAGATTTATAACAAATGCTAGAGAAGCATTGCTGTGCAACTCAAAATAAGTTATTGTATTCAAAAGCAATGCAATAGCGCAATACAAAATAAAATTAAAAAATAAAAAAAAAAAAACTTGCAATCCAAGTCCACAAACTGTGCAACAATTCTTTGAAAACTTAATGGCGTTTCTCTAAAAAACAACACTCATTGCTATCAACGGCTTCAAGCTTTCTATGCGTTATCCATCCATGGCATCAGCTATTAAAAGCACCTGCACCTACACTGATTCCAGGAGGCTCCTTCAATCTCACTCATGTCCATCCATCAAGTTCCTCAAGTAATGGTCTACCTTTCGAGTGCAACCAATCCTTTGCGCACCCTAGATAAATTCCACTAGGAGACAGTACACTATGCACCTAATCAGGTACTTCCAGGTGGTCTGGCGACTACTTTTTAGTGTTCGGAATTCTCTTTACCGCCTTGGCGACCCACCTAAGTCGCCGAAGTTCGATTAGAGAATGCAAAAGACATTAGCTTATCAGCCTTGGCTTTCGATAACGGTAAGGTTCGACTCCTATTGTGCTTTGTGGATGACGCCTGGAGTCATCTGGAGTGGGAAGGAGCTTTTAAACAAAAAAAGATATTCTATTTCGTTCCTGGGGTAATATCCTAGGACCATTTAGTTGAGGAGGATTGTTGAAAGATAAGAAAGTGGGAGTCTGACATAAGATAAATGATTTCGTGGCTTCTAGTGTGTCTGTCCAGTTATAGATTTTCACTTGGAAGGTAAATATTGTTACGCAAATTTTCTGTATATAGTTGTAAATAGTGACGTATTAATTTAACATTCTATTGTATTTTATTTTATCTTCTTTTATTTATTAACAGCTATAATACAAGTTAGAAAAAGGTGGCAACACCTAAAGCAATCGGGAAATTTCGAGATGTTTAAATTTTTTAGACGAGTTGGCAGGATATTTCGAGAAGGTTCTCACGCGCCGGAATAAATTAGACCGTAGCTAAAATCGACGGACAATTTTCACTTCGGAACTCGATGAAAGCTGAACGCTTGAGTGTACCTGACCTGAATTATCGCTGAATTCGGAGTTGTTTTTATTGAAGCTTGTGTTGAAGCTTGATAGTGATTGCACTGTTTTTCGAATAACCTTTGTGAGTTCTATTGTATTTTATTTTATCTTCTTTTATTTATTAACAGCTATAATACAAGTTAGAAAAAGGTGGCAACACCTAAAGCAATCGGGAAATTTCGAGATGTTTAAATTTTTTAGACGAGTTGGCAGGATATTTCGAGAAGGTTCTCACGCGCCGGAATAAATTAGACCGTAGCTAAAATCGACGGACAATTTTCACTTCGGAACTCGATGAAAGCTGAACGCTTGAGTGTACCTGACCTGAATTATCGCTGAATTCGGAGTTGTTTTTATTGAAGCTTGTGTTGAAGCTTGATAGTGATTGCACTGTTTTTCGAATAACCTTTGTGAGTTCTATTGTATTTTATTTTATCTTCTTTTATTTATTAACAGCTATAATACAAGTTAGAAAAAGGTGGCAACACCTAAAGCAATCGGGAAATTTCGAGATGTTTAAATTTTTTAGACGAGTTGGCAGGATATTTCGAGAAGGTTCTCACGCGCCGGAATAAATTAGACCGTAGCTAAAATCGACGGACAATTTTGACTTCGGAACTCGATGAAAGCTGAACGTTTGAGTGTGCCTGACCTGAATTATCGCTGAATTCGGAGTTGTTTTTATTGAAGCTTGTGTTGAAGCTTGATAGTGATTGCACTGTTTTTCGAATAACCTTTGTGAGTTTTTGAAGTGAATAAATAATAGTTTTTATTCTGTCAACTGCGCCATCACTGCCTCTGTGGAAAATTCATAACAATATGGACTACTAAGCCAGTAGTCTTATAGGCGTCATAGTCATAATCATAGGCGTCATAGTCATAGTCATAGGCGTCTCCCCCCCCCCCCCATTGGCTAGAGAAAAATTAAGCAAATTTACTACGATTTTTCCCCAACCAACTTTTTGTTGATTATTACTCAAAGTATTCATTAAATTTCCTTACTAGTAATTATTCAGTGTTTTGCTAAGGTAATCAAAAGCGCTATACAAAGGGAAAGACATTCATACAACTAATGTATCATATTGAACTTACAAACTGTATGCTGTTCGCAGACAACTGCTACACCACAGGTTGGAGAAACGGAGTCTTTATCGCGGGAACACAAGTGCTACAGTATTGACTTTAGTCATCGACCGTTGATGTAAAGACCATAGGCGTAACGAGGGAGGTTTTGGGGTTTCAATCCCCAACCCATTAAGTTGAGAAAGAATTAAACAAATATACAAATATACTGCATTTATCCTCAATCAACTCTTTGTTGATTATTACTCAAATTATCCATTAAATTTCATTATTGAGATTATTCAGTGACCAGTGTTTTACTAAGGTAATCAAAAGCTATACCAAACTGCAAGACTGTACATGGATTTTTCACTCGAAGAGCAAATTTGCCATTTAATGTACCATTTGACGATAACTACACTCTACACCGAGGCTGAAGAAATTGACTCTCCATTGCGGGAAGCATAAGTTCTGAGTAGACATTGCTCTGTATAAAAAAACCCAAATACTAAACAATAACTGAATGTAAACTAGGGGAGTGGAACATCGCACAACTTTCAAGTACACTATAATAATGGTCAGCACATATAAATTTGACGTGGAATAGTGTTATTACTATTTTCATTTATTTGAAATAATGGTCCTTAGTGATATTTTTACAGATAACTCTTACAAGGGCCAAAAAAGGAAGAAAGGAAAAAAACGCCTCAGTGGCGAATGTGAGAATATGTACTTTTCGAAAATTCTTGCAATATCCTCTCTTGTTAGTGAAACAGAGGAGAGGAGAAAAACGGTTGTTGATGAGATCCTCAAGGGAAGAGAACCCTATGTTGAAGACACTCGCTTTTCATCTTTTTACACCTTTGTTACATTTTTATGGGAATTTCGGAGATGGGGATGTTTAGAACATCTTAAGAAGCATTATCATGCAGATTTTGATCAAAATCGTTAGAGCCACTTTTTAGCGATAGCTAAAGAACGCGATTTTTTTTTAATGTTTTGCGCATGCGCAATATTGCCGAAAACTTTAATGGCAGATTCTATGGCCTCCACTACCCTATACTCCAAATTCGAACATCGTAGGTCAAATCGTTTAGGAGTTGTGCTGACCACGAACATACAGACACACCGGCAGACATTTTTCTATACAATTTTTTTTTTTTCAGTTGGATGTTCCAAAACGTGGTGAAATGCAAAAAATGCGATTTTTTTTTGGGGGGGGGGGGGGTCGTAAACAATACTTTCATTACCCTATGTTAACAAATGGGTAATTGAAAGTGATAAAAATGAGTTCAGGTACCAAACACAAAACTCAAAGTGATACACTGTTTTTATTTTGTAAAAGATCAAAAATATGGTGAAATTATTGTTCAAGTTGAAAAAGAATCGCCAGATAACGTTGAAAGTATCGCCAGATGAAGACAAAAAAGTAAAAAAAGATTTCCTCAGATTTACAGATTCGGACGGTGTTAATATCATTATGTATATAAAAAAAATAATGCATTATAAACATTAAGAGGTACAGATATTTAGGAAAAAATATGTTGAAATGTTTATAAAAGTTTCTTCAATGCTTATTTTTGGCAGTGTATGTTTGAAATATTTCGAAGGGATCCCGCCACTGAAATTGATCCTATCTTGTTTGCTACGCCAGAAAAGTTTCTCTTCTCCGAAAATATTGCATCCATATATTTACAATTATATCAGCCCTTTTCAATTTCCATATGTTTAAAAACATATTCCTGCTCCTTTTTTTTTTTTTTTTTTTTTTTTTTTTTTAATAAATATAATTCTTAAGAAATTTTTCTTATCCCGTAGATTTGGACAATGATTTGAAAACTTTTTCAATAAGATGAAATCATTTCTTTTTTTTACTCTCTCCCCTCCATTCTCCCCTCCTTTTTTTTCCATTGGTGTAACGAGTCTGCATTTTTCGACCCCCCCCCCTCATTCAACAACTCTAGTTACGCCTATGAGTAGTCTGTAAGACTATCAGGTAATGAAAACTTAATGTAACCTTTAGAAAGGTCCTTCAGGGTTCGAACAGAGATAGGGAGGGAACTCAGAGGTAAGAAGGTAATTCAGAAGGATATATCATATGTCTCCTCAAGAAATTATTCTTTTAGGTCAGAAAAGCATGGAAATCGGTAGAAACTTGTATAAATATTTATAATTCTTTACCTCAAGTAATGTTAGATGATAATTTATGCTCTGTGCATTAATTAAAGATATATTTGGTTTTAAATTATCTTGGTTACTGAATGCGTTCCATATCAATATTAATAATTCAATACATATAATAATTCATTATTCAATAAATGTTATTTGTTTTCAATATTTTTTAGTCAGTGCGAAATTGTTTTCAAAGCCAAAGATTGTCCGATTACGCACATCAGATAAATGCCTATTTACAAGAGCTATATTATTTATTATAAAATTGAGTTGCTAGTAGATAGTCGAAATCTGGGTCTTATTTAGGTTTATGTGGTCTGGGATGGGCAAATAGGAGAAAAAATTGGTATCAAAAAAGTGAAAACGTTTTTTCCTCCTTCGAACAGTTTTGGTTGTCGTTGTAATTGTAGTGTCGGTTTTGGCACTACAACTTTAACTACAACTTACACTAATAAGTGACAGTTTTGGTACTACAACTTTCCTTATCTAATGTTTTAGGTTTATCAAGTTCAAATTGAAAAAAAAAAAAAAAAATCCTTAAAAGAACGATGCATAGTTTTTTTTTTTTTTTTTTTTTTTTTTTGTTGTTGTTGTTGTTGTTGTTGCTCTTTTTTATCTTTAAAATCGGGAATAAAATAATTTATATTTTAATTTAAGTGATTAAACACATATTACGACTATGTTTTCAGTTACTACCTAAAATTGGAAGCCTAAAGAAAATGAAACCTGGTCATTTGATCTGCCAGGATATAAATTAGGCCGGCCTATATTGTTTCAGGGAAGGTTTTCTTTTATAACACTACTCATCACTTTCTGCAATAAATTTATTGTAAGTGAATCAATCATTTAATTTGAAATGGTAGAATATTTTTTTTTTTATGGAAACTACCACAGCTAATCAATAAATGCTAAACATTTACAATCACAGCTGTAAAATAAGCGACTGAAATCCTTACATCCTTAAGTTACTTTGGGATCTTTTAATAAGATTGTTATTTAAATGATGAGGGTACCCTTAATTTTTATTTTTTTAAACTTTTTTTAACTATTGTTTTTAACGATGATAACGTCAACATTTCTAAGTTTTACCTCTTTTCTCACTTCTTGGCTTCCAATACCCACCCCTATTACACGGTGGCTTAAAGCATAAAGGATGACCAATGTCCTATAGAAACCCAAATGGACATTTGTTCTTATATGTCTAAATCACGTTTTTATCATCTCTCTCCGTCCAAATCATCCTTTAAGAGAATGGAGCCGTTTCGAGATGAGTCTTACTATTGTTTTTTGGACGGGCACGATTCATATCCGGTTTATTAAAAGAATTCCAATGGGTCAAAGTACCGACAAGGGGTTGTCCCCACAAACCACAAAGTCACCGCCAGTATACGACAATCATATTTTTTCCCCCCCTTTTTTTTCCCAGCCAGCGCAGCAGTACTGGCCAATGCCGGAAACAGAGGCTCTGGAAGATTGGCCAATTATGACCGAAACTCAAGCGCCGTTCCAAAATACACGATTTTTTAAATTATAAGCATGTCTTAAACATCACAAAAAAAATAAATATATTACTCTCTGTCCTTTCTTATAAATAAAATATTTCAATTTAGAAACCGAGCATCGGCGTTTCAAAACTTCCAGTATATTTTATCAAGCATTGGGCGAGATTGGTCAATATCGTTTCCAACGGACGGTTTACAAAGTTCTACATCGAGCTTGACCAAAGTTGTGGAGTTACTGGGGGAGACGGTTGGTTGATTTCTCAGCTCAATGAAAATTTTTATGCACAATAGCGGTTAATCAGGCCGGGACATACAACTCAATGCAAACCCCGAACCACAACGAACATCCATCTAATTCCCAGAATTTGAACCCGGCACCTTTGGCATGAGAGGCCAGAGCCTCACAACCATCATGTTGGACAAATGTAGTGAAAACTTATGTAAAAGCTTTGTCCGTCTGAAGTGAATGTTCCTAGACAAAACTACAATTGTCCGTCCGTACGTACACGTATAGAAACGACTTCTCATAGCTGAGCATATAAATATTAGTTCTTGTCCATGTTTCTAGGGGAGGAGGATAATTAGTCATGGTACTACTTTTAATTAGCCGTTGTGTAATATAGGATATTGAAAGTATCGCTTTGGGGTAAAAATTCGATAACGATATTTATTTGGTGATTTGTAAGTTTGGAAAGTATAAAGAAGTTTTTTTTTTTTTTTTTTTTTTTTTGGAAAATAGCCTGTTGGTTGTCAACATAATTCAAGTTATGATGCCAAGTTATGTCAGTAGTATCATTGAGACTTGACAAAAAAGTTTTCGCCAAAATCGCACTTGAACAGAATGTTCCTTCCATTGAAAATGTGATGTTTTCAGTAATTACCGAAAAATGAATCCAACGATTTTGATGCAAAAAATGTGCTTTTTTTGTGTGTTCTTAAATCCTTACCAACGAAATTCCCTTAAAAATTCACTAAAGGAGTAAAAAGTTAAAAAAAAAAAAAGAAAAAAAAAAAGACGTTTTTTAGAAGCGGAAATTGTTTTCCATTCGAGGGATAATTTTCTTAAGCAATTATGAAAATGATGGGTCATACGAAGGTTGTGGCGAATATTGGCAAGAAACTTGGCGAGAGGGGGAGATTGTTCGCCATTTGCTACCCAGGTTTCTGATCACTCGCTTTTTGGAATGCCTTGAATAAAGATCTTGTAATTGATAACGCATCGATGATTTTGAGTGGTGTCATGTTTCCTTTATAAAGGTTCAAAGTGAAAAGATGCACCTTATTCAATTAGATTTAATTTTTTTCCGTTACAATAAAAATACATAATTTTAAGGATTTTATACATGAAAACGTTCCAGTCAATTGCTTTTCGTGAGACAAGTAAAGCACGCTTTTGTGATTTGCAGATCATTCGAATTCGTTTTAAAAATATAGTATGATTGGCTGGTTCGGATGGATTGGGGTTGTCAGATGCTTCTAGTAATTTCTTGTATAAAGTCCACGTAGCATTTGCACAATATTTTTGTTAGTAAATGCAAATTCTATATCTTTCAGTTTTTCGGTGGTTAATTTTCTTAGCTAAAACAAGAAACTATGAACTTCTTTTGCAACCATAAATACTACCAAATTTATTAACCTTGAAAACTATTATCGCTAAAAAATATATTACCAGCTTCATAAAATGCGAGTTTTTTATTAAAAATTCAGTGAATTTATAAAAACAGAAAGGGTTACGCTGATTCTTTTTAAATATTAATACAATTGTGAATATCCTATAATTGTACAGAACCATATAAAGCTTTTCACGTCAACGGGAGTGAAGAGTATATTCGACTGCCATTGTGATAAATATTCATACGTTGATTATCAGAATGTCCAGTGGAATACGAGTACTCTGGCATTAAAGATGTAATTCGCAGCAGTCCCCTTTGAAAGACCTCACGGAAGTCACGGTATTCGGCCACATATAACATTTGCTCAAAAGATATTGCATTTTGTACTAGATTCAACATCAGAAGTTATTAATTACGTAATTTGAAAGCAAAAATAAGGTGTTAGAAATACATTCACACTTTTAGCTTTTCAAATATAATATTCTGATCGAAAATATCTCATCTGGGGGAAAAAGAGCAAAACCTAGAATAAGGGGATCTAGAATTAGAATCTAGAATTTTTTAAATACGGGTAGACTCGGGTTCGATCCCTATAATCTGGCTTGAAAAACGAGCAGTCACGATTGTGATTGTAACACATGGTTTCATGAAACCCCATTGACGCCCATTCAAAACCAGTATTATTTAAAATAAGGTTACGAAATATAATTAGACTGTGAGGCTGTAATAAGAATTCATCGAACATTTGAATGATTCTATTAACTTTTGTTCACGAATTTCCCGATATTAAAGATAATATATTAATATCATATAACAGTGATTTTTTTTTTCTTGGAATATTGTAGCGGCAATTTTGAATAAAAAAGAGACAAAAGTTTGGGGAAATTGACTCAAATGAAAGACTCAGTCTTTAATTTTTCAAATTACGTGACATATATGGCTGGGTTAAGCACTTTATAAGCAGCAGAAATAGACAGTCGGGACTTCCAATCCACATTTGAATCGAACATTTGAATGATTCTATTAACTTTTGTTCACGAATTTCCCGATATTAAAGATAATATATTAATATCATATAACAGTGATTTTTTTTTTCTTGGAATATTGTAGCGGCAATTTTGAATAAAAAAGAGACAAAAGTTTGGGGAAATTGACTCAAATGAAAGACTCAGTCTTTAATTTTTCAAATTACGTGACATATATGGCTGGGTTAAGCACTTTATAAGCAGCAGAAATAGACAGTCGGGACTTCCAATCCACCTGGCAAATTTCCAACAACTTAAACTTCGAAATCTCCCTACAATTACATTCATAGTATTTGAACACATTTTTTATTTACTATTTTCGGAGAACTTCTCTTGCTTAGCTCTCCACATGGCTAAAAAGGTGTTAGCCTGCTGTAAGTACAAGCACATGGTAACCGCCAGGAAAGTGCAAGAAGATGACCTTGCACCCTCCTGGCTTTTGAAAATTACTCAAAAAGGGTATTTATTAAGTAACCCAATTTACAGAAACGAAGAAGTGTAATACAGGTTTTAAATTATTAATTTGAACAAAAAATTAATTATCATTTCATTAGAAGGCCAAATTTGCATATTTGAAGAATCTATGTTTTATCGCTCACTTTTGCCTCATTACAAGCGTATTGTTCTACCAACATCCCCCCCCCCCATTTTCTCAATGACTACACTTAAAATTGTTAATATTTATGTAATATATAATGTTAATTGCTAAAAAAAGTTACAGAAATATCACATTTAAATATGTGTTATTTAGAATTGTTTGATCCCTCTGAAGAAATGTCGGTTGCGGTGTCCATCTTTTGGCAGTTTCGGTACGGTATTGCCCGTGATGCCCCCCCCCCCCCCTTCCCCCCCACACACTGTTCGAATACGACATCTCAAACAAATCTTGGAATTACACCTACGCAGCAGAGGCATACTGAAATCAGCAGGTACGAACAAGTTGCAGCAAATATCAGGAAAGAAAATCGTTGCATTGCGTCAATATCAGTGACGAAAAAATTTCTCCTTCGACCACGGAACGGATCTTTGCGGTTGGTAGAAATGAAATGAAACTCTAAATTAGCGACAGCGCCATCTTCTGAGAAAAGTAGTTACTTCAATATCGCTTGTTTCTTGTGTGTTTCTCCTTTCTCTTTGCTCCTTCAAATCTTTCTTTCTTTCAATGGCTTCTCACAACGTCCCTTTATCTCTTATCGACATAGATACTAAATTGACATTGACTGGTATTTTTAAATCCTTTATATTAACTTCGATTTCGTGTGTTTGTCGATGGCGACGGAATCTGCGGAGGCCTAATTAACCCCCTTGCAGTTATCCAATCGAGCTGAAACTTGGCAGATAGTTCGATGTCGAGGACAATAGGAAATGAAATCAAATTTTGGGGCTGTTACTGTCACTAAAACGTCACTTTTACGGAAAACTAATGACCCAACTTGCCGTCATCCAATCGCGTTAAAATAGCATTGAACCAACCATTGTTGAAACACTTTCCTGAAGCCAAAAATTTTAACAAACAAACAAATAAATAAATCAACCTTCTTTAATAAGAATAAATAAATGATATTGGATTTTAGAGCATAAATTCACGTTCATTTTTAATAAATAAATTTTGAAATGTAATTTGCCGCACATTTTCTGGTAGAAATGTTTTTGATATTGGCGTTGTGTTAATGAATTTAAAAACGGACAATGCATACAAAGGATTTTTTTTTTAAACTCTGTTTTTATAGAATGTTTACGGAACTATCCATTAGCAAATAATAGACTGCTTCTCCTTGGATTGGAAACCTCTCTGAAATTTTTTGAACAAGAAAGGAATACTCTCTAAATCTAAAGTCAATATATGGTAAGAAATGCACTTAAATGGCATCATTGATCAAGTTTTACTTTCAATTACCCATATGTATACACAGGGTAATGAAAGTATAATATTCGGTAAAAAAAAATTGATTTTTTTGCATTTCTGCACGTTTTGGGACACGCCTAATCTCAAAAAAATAATCTAGAAAAAATGTCTGTCTGTGTGTCTGTGGTCAGCATAACTCCCAAACAAACTGACCTATGATGTTCAAATTTGGTGTGCGGGTAGGTGGTTAATGTAGATGGTTTGATGTGCGGGTAGGTACCTTAATGGAAAACCTACCATTAAGGTTTTTGTCAAAATCGCGCATGTGCATAAGGTAGCTTCCATTAAAAAAATCATGTTTTTCAATGATTGCTAAAAAACGGCTCTAACGATTTTCATAAAAATCGCTGTGTGTAATGTTTTGTTATGGTGTTCTAAACATCCCCACCTCCGAAATTTCCGTAAAAATGCTTTAATGGCGTATAAAGTTGAAAAACGAATGCCTTCAACTCGGAGTTCCCTTTGCTTGAACATAGCTCATCAACGATCGTTTTTTCTCCTTTCCTCAGTTTCACTTATAAGAAAGGGTAATATAAGTATTATCAAAAAGTATACCGCCTAAAGCACAATTTTGACAAAGTTTTATTTAGTTTTTTTTTTTTTTTTAAGACCCATATAAGAACTATCTCAAAAAATATCGCCAAACTGGCCATTTTTTCTAAACGAATGTTGGAAATATAAAAAGGTTAAATGACACAAATCCTTATCAGTAATATAGTGTAATTGAAAGTTGTGCAATGTTCCACATCCCTAGTTCTCCGTAGAGTACATTGTTACGGGGCACAATGATCTGAGGATGAGTATCCATTATCATGGGCGCCCCCAGGAATATTTGCAAGGGGGTGCAAGACTAGATTTTTATCAAAATCATTAATTTTTTGAGAAATGTTATTTAATAATTATGCATTATAAAATATACTCTTTGGGAATAATTAAAATGCATAGTATATATTTTTGAAAGCGCAACCCTGTTAAAAGGGGGGGGGGGGGGAATACAAAATAGTAAAAATATTAAAATATATATTTTTAACGATTTTTTTATAATCCAACTAGATCTCACGGCATATTGTTTAAAATAGAGGAACTCGAAGATGCAAAGATACAGATTAGTAACATTCTATTTCTTCCAAGTTTCGGATACCATGAAAAAAAAAAAAAAAAAAAAAAAATTAAACACGAAGGCAGTATTGGAATATATTCAATTAAATTCTAAAAATAGATTTCAAGATAGTATATCCGATGATTTGTTAAACAAAACATTTTCTTCCCTAGAAATTTGAAAACTAAGCAGAAAATGATTATACAATAAAATGAATAAATACTTCTACTCATCAGCCTTTATTAATCACAGACAACAAGTGCTTGAAAATCGTCCCGCAAGTAATAGCTATAAAAAACGACATAGGAAAGAAACAAAAGACTAAATTAATAGAAAGAAAAAAACTCGGAACATAACGTATATAATCGGCATAAGTGCTTTTTTTTATCTTAGAATTTAAATATTTTTCCTCATTTTTTAAAAAATTTCAAGATCCAGGGGGGTGCAAGCGCACCTCCTTGCACCCTCATGGGAGCGCCCATGTCCATTATATCTAACAAACAAAAAATTGAAACTGTGTATAAGTTGAAGAAGCGTATTATTCAAACAATTCGTCTAATAACACCTGATCTGCTACGAAACACTTGAAGACATAAAGAAAACTGGATTACCGATTAGACGTTTATTGTGCTGCAAAAGGCGCACACATTAGAATTTATTGATTTGATATTAAATATTGGTGAGTTGTTCTTTTAAATTAAATATATATATATATATATATATATATATATATATATATATATATATATATATATATATATATATATATATATATATATTTTTCATTCTAATGGGTAGTTCCGTAACAATAAGACGTAACCTTTAGGATACTTTTATCCCAGTCATCCATTATTACAACATAAATGCACAACTGTTGTCGCTTCGGACTAATTAACACATTTGCCTTAATCCAATCGACTTGAAACTTGGCAGATAGATTCGATGTCGATAACAATGCTTTTAGAGGCTGTCACTGATACTTTTACATACGCTTTTATTAGAGCTTTCGATTACTAATAAACACATTTTCCGTCATCCAATCGAGCTGAAACTTTGAAACTTGACATGTACAATCCTTGTCAACGGTAACATTTCTATCTACTATGTTTTGGGACTGTCACTAAAACCCCACTTTTACGCACGTTTCTATTGCTTTACGTCAGACTTATCAACTTTTACTCACGTTCTATCATTCAGACACTAAGTTTAATTCAAGAATGTGCAATTTGGCGATATTTTATGACTGAAACCTTCCCCTATTAAGGTTGACGAAGTAAAATCTTCGGAGGGCTAATTAATCCACTTGCCGTCATCCGATCCAACTGAATATTGGCAAATAGACTCGTTGTGGATGACAATGTATTCAATCAAGTTTTGAGGACAAAAGAAAGTTAGCGAATAGTTCGGAATGGATGTTTTCATCGTAGTCGTCAAATACTACTAAAACTCGTTCTGAGTTTCATAAGCTGCAATTGTACATAAAAATTGGTAATGCATATAAAGGATTTAAAAGAAAAAAAACTTAGTTTTTATTCTTTACTTCAATGAACTGTTCAACAGAAGACACTAAAATCTGTCTTTAGAGTTTCATTTGTCTTACATCAACATTTCGCCAATCAATGTGTTTTGGAACATACTGTATCCTGAAACTTAACAAGGGAGGACTGCGTTTTAGTCCGAGAGACGACTGCAAATTTTGGACCCCATCGAACATCACTTTAAAACTCATATGGAATGTAGAGTTATGCTAGCTGATTAATAATCGCGTGGTCTGCCGAAGCGCATTTGGCCGGAAGTGTCCAAAAAGCGTGACCGCAAGTCCAATTTTTAGGTACCAAAATACCTCATCGAATATCACTCAGAAATTCACAGGGAATGAAGAGAATTAACCACCGAGTAAGAATCACTTGGTCTATCATTTGGTCTGCCGAACCGCATTTGGCCGGAACTGTCCGGCAAACCAATCCGAAAGTGCACTTTTTGGGTGCCAAAATACCTCATCGAACATCACTCTGAAATTCACAGGGAATGAAGAGGTTGGTTGGTTGGTTGTATTCAGATTATCTGGCGCCGTCAGCAACACGAGAGCTATATTGCGCAGAAACATTCGTCATTAGACAAGGCAACATATATTTACAAACACCCATCCCTAACACGGGACTCGAACCCGCAACCTCGCAGTCTAGAAGCTAGCACGCTAACCACTATACCTTTTGGGAATGAAGAGAATTCCCTACCGAGTAAGAATCACTTGGTCTGCCGAACCGCATTTGTCCGAAACTGTCCGGCAGATCAATCCGTAAGAGCAGCTTTGAGTACATAAAGATGTCATCGTATATCACTTAATTAAACTAATTCTACTTACATTTTTCGGTGATATGCTGTTGTCCAATTCATCTTAATATTCTTTCTTTAATGTCATAATCTTTCTTCAACATCGTAAATGATGTACAAGATATGAAGACAGAATAAACTTTCCATACTTGATCTTTTTCTTTTTATGGAAGTTTATTACTTATGCGCATTTTTGGAATGATTCTTCGTTGAATTCCAACAATTTATTTTCTTTTTTGCACAAAAAGCAAACTTTCATTCTGATGTATTAAATTATTTTTGAAAAGACATTTGCTGAAAAGACAGAAACTGCTTAACAATACAACGTAGAAAGTTCTGATTAGAAATATCGGAATACAATAATTCAATTTTTAGAATATGACTTTCACTTGAGCAAACGATTTTGTAATCTTTAGCCCAAACGATATATCTATATATTTTTTTAATGAGCTTCT
The DNA here is from genome assembly GCA_963978545.1 of Linyphia triangularis. Taxonomy (NCBI): domain Eukaryota; kingdom Metazoa; phylum Arthropoda; class Arachnida; order Araneae; family Linyphiidae; genus Linyphia; species Linyphia triangularis. Next base: position 61,759,722 of record OZ021729.1, read on the forward strand.
GGATATGACGTCACATACAACAACACTCCGTGCTGTCCTTGCATCGATCATGAGGGAGAATGTTATTAATTTATTTCGAAAGTTGTTATTGTTGCCGGACAGTTCCGGCCAAATGCGGTTCGGCAGACCAAGTGATTCTTACTCGGTAGGTAATTCTCTTCATTCCCTGTGAATTTCAGAGTGATGTTCGATGAGATATTTTGGCACCCAAAAAGTGCACTTGCGGTCACGCTTTTCGGATACTTCCGGCCAAATGCCCTTCAGCAGACAACGCTATTGTTAATCAGCTAGCATAACTCTACATTCCATATGAGTTTCAGAGTGATGTTCGTTGAGGTGCAAAACTTGCAGTCGCCTCTCAGTAGTCTATTTCTTTATCTTTCCTGAACACTTACTTAAGATGGAGAAAACTGCCTTTTGCATATAGACGACTCAATTGTCCGAATGTTTGAGAGGATTTCAACTGAACACCAACTAGTGACAGGAAATCCTTTTTCGAGTCTAGTCACCGCACCTATGGATGAGAACCCAAAATGCCGCAATCGCAGGAAGCAATTTGAATCTGCGTGAAAGAAGCAATAAAATTCATTCCAATCTTAGCGTCCTTCCTGCGTCTGCAGGAAACCAATCTTAAAGAATATTTGAAGGCGTCCAATTCAAGAATTCCATGAAACAACGATTTTTTTTAAAAACTTTATTTGATATTCCTAAACTCACGCAAGAAGGGGGAATTAGTTTGAATGTGCAAGTGCACTTGTGTTTAGTTTAGTTTTAATTTATTTATATGAAGTACTATATTTTGGAAACAACGTTTTAAATTTGTTGCTAAATTAATTTTATTGTAGAACAGTTGTAGTGTTGTAGAAGTTCGAAAGGTAAGACCTATTAAACTTCATTCTTATACCTTATTTGCCTAATCATTAATGAGAAGCCCTACATTAATTACTTTAATTATTAACCTAATTTTCGTTGTTAGCTGAATTCTACAGTTTTGCTTACACGTTTGAGTACCGTAAAATGGGGTGAATAGGAACGAAACTTCATTAAATTACAAAGACATTATTATTTTAAGCAAATAGAGCACTTTTATTAATCATACAATTTTTTTTATTTGGCAAGCGTGTTTAGAATCTTGGAACATATGTTTTGTGGGGTTTTCGACACTGTCCTTTTAAAAAAAAAAAAAAAAAAAATTCTGAAATGGCATGCATACAATCCAGTGAGTTTTAAGCGCTCCGAAACGGAATCTATGCGTAACTACGTCACGGTTTTTTTTATACGTTTTTGGTCACGTGACCTTTGCTTTGATTTTAAACTCGATTTTTGATTAATTGAAAGCATAAAAATATAAAAAAATAATTACACTGCTCAAATATATTCGATGGAAAACGCTAGAAAATACAAAAAATATTCATTTTCCTCACTTGTGCAAGTTCCTCATTCCCGTAGAAATTCGGTAAAGGCATAAAAAGGGGAAAACTAATATCTTAAAAAGTTCTCTTCCCGTGAGCATCGCCCGTCAACAAATGTTTTAATATCTTAGAAATCATAATGTAAGAGCAATTGAAAAAAATCGGCAATAACTCAATTTTGACGTCTTTTTTTTTTTTTTATGTAATTATTATCCCAAAAATTTGCCAAACCCTTATTTTTTTTAAATAAATGAACACATGAAAAGAAAAATGGTAACCTGCTTCAATCCATGTCATCAAATAAAAATGCATTGACCAGTATTAAGTGTACAGTTAAAAGTTGTGCGATGTTCCACAAAACAAATTTCATTCGTGAATTTCTATTTAAATCAAATCAATCTAAATGCATCAGAAGAAAATGTTGAAATTTTTAGTCAGTATATATTTATTAAAACTAATTCGAATAGTAGACCGATCAAATTTCAAAACAAACTTAATTTTGGTTCTATCAGATAGACCAAGTTATTTATTGTACCAGACAGAATTTTCCCTTAAACATTTTTGTTATTTTATAGTAATGACCCTCCTAATTAAATGCCATTTGTTTTTTTACGCAGCCACAACCAATTGCAAAGCAGCATGAAATTGATGGAACAAAACCGATTGCAATTCACAAACTTTAATTCTCCTGATCCGCCATACTGCGCTGCGAAGCAAAATACATATCATGTCTTCCTTCTAACGAATTAAAGATACACAGCATTCGTGTGACGTTTGGAACAAGACATTTTCCAAAATGAGTACTCTCATGACACATCTCCTCACTCACACTGGAGAAAAACCACATGTGTGCGATATATGCAGCAAGACGTTTCCCAAAAAGAACGTTCTCATGATATATCTCCTCACTCACACTGGAGAATAGCCACATGTGTGCGAGATTTGCAGTTAGATATTTTCTCGAAAGGGCTCTCTCGCAACACATCTCTTCACTCACACTGCAGAAAAGTCACATGTGTGCGAGATTTGTAATAAGGCGTTTTCTCGAAAGAGTAATCTCGCAACACTTCACTCATACAGGAGAAAAGCTTCATGTGAGCCAGATTTGAAACAGGGAATTTTATCAAAAGAGCGGTCTTGCAAACACACACCCTCAACCCTCACACACTAAATAAATGCAAGATGTGGCGAAATTTGTGGTGGGTCATTTTTTTCAAGAAAATTTTTTTGCTAAATATCTCTTTAGTAACACTGGAGAAATGCACTAGTTTGAGGTTTGCAGCAGAACATTTTCCAAAAACAACCTACTTTGCAAAAACAGCAGTCTCTCCAATCTTCAAAAGGTGTTGCAACAAAAAAAAAAATTAATTGGTCAATATCTACGAAACAGAAATTGCTTAATGTTTGGAAGATTTTACGAAAATTTGCATGCGCTGGTAAGAAGTACCGAGGAGCAGGAGACCTCACCAAAGATATAAGGAAGATAAATGTGATTAAATGTCCTACTCAATAAAACATAATTATTTGTTAAATTTAGAATAATTTTACCCAATGTGCCCAAGAGGAAAAAACGAATGATGTTTGAAGAGGCATTTTTTGAACCTCTGTAAACCAAAATAAACTATCGATTTCGACGAAAAACTGCTGAGGCTTAAGATGTTAGATAAGTGTACAGAATTTGTACATTTTATAATAATTTTTAGGGTGCTTGGAGATTACGAAATTATGCATTTATTTATGGTTAAGAGGTACTGTGAAAGCTGAAACTGATACATTATTTGAACATGAAAACGTATTCTCAAAACATTAATTTTTTTTCACTCAATCCGTAAAAATAATGAACATGGGTGGCGCCAGGTAGGTGCATAGGGGCATTCTTACATCCTCCTAGCTGTTGAAACCTGAAAAAAAAGTAGAGAAAAGCGACAAAATTCACATAAAAATAGTTTTGAAAAAACAAGGTTTTCAATAAAATCTGTTGCCTTCTTCTGCAACTGGCGACATTCAGGCTAATATGAATCTGTCCTTTATTCGAAAAAATGGGTTCCTTTATATTTGTTGATGTTATATATTTCAATTTCCTTAATATAAAGATTTTTAAAACGGGTATAATACACTGTAAAAACGGACTGTGAAATAGTAGAAACACAACTCAAATATACATTGAAACGCAAAAATAAATTGCTTTTGGTCTGGTAATTGGAAAGTTTACATTAATAGTAATTTCAGAGTTTGTTCAGAAATTTATCGGCAGCTCCTCAAAAGACCAGTTTCTCCAAGTTTCAGAAAATCAGGACTAATTGCAGTGGCAGCGATCAGGAGTTACCCCCACGGTTTTTTGAACTTTAGTTATTTTTATGGCAGTATCATTTAAATTTTGCAATTTGCCCTCCTCCACTCATTCATATTCATTTTTAGAGATTTTGCCACCCAATCTCCGCCACTAGCTAAATGACAAACCGAACTGAACAAGATTCAGAAACCAGGAGTGTCTGAGCAAGTGGTAAGCCTACATTTGGATACCCCTCCCCCCCCCCCCATACTAAAACTTACCCACACACTTACATCACGTTGCTGCCATCTCCTCCTAAGAATTCATTTAAAGTTAACAATATCTCTAAGTTTTTGAATTAAAAAAAAATACGTATGTAATGTAGTTTTGAAGTTAACTGAGATAAAATAAAGTCCAACTTTATTCTAATTAACTTTTATTTATATATGATTCGTAGTCAAATCTATTCAAATGATTGAACCAAATTTTTCTTAAACTTTAAATGACAAAACAACTTTATTAAAATGTGTCCCGCAAAAGTGAAACTGGTACGTCACGAAAGCGAACAGAAGAATCACAACCCCCTCCCCCCTCCCCTTTCATTGTTGGACCATCACTTTGGACAAGCCCCTTCCCTTCGCACATATGCATGACGTAATATATGTACGTCCTCTAAACTTCGTTTTGACAAATTTTGCAATGGCGTCATTGTTCCATCAAAGCGGTGGTATGGAGTTTTTATTTGATGCAATAATACGTATTTTTAATTTTTATAATAATTTAGTGGATATTAAAATTTGCAGTTCAAATACAATTGTTTGAAAAATCAAGTTTGTAGGTCTTGTTCAACATGTGTAACAGAATTAGACATTGGGTATTTTGGATTTTTCTTCATTCAAGAGTTACACGAAGGCTACACTGTGTCGACACCTCTTTACAAGACTTAATTTTAAGGACGTAAGATGTTTTTTATTAAGTCTTATTATGACTGCTCAACATTAGCGTCTTGAATGGGAGAAAACCCGGAGAACTTCCAGCTAGAGTTCCGAAAAGCTACTCTAGACTATGTACCAAAATCACTGTCGTGGTTTATCAAATTTCAAATCAAGGATTGCATATCCACCGTGCCTCTGAACCATGAGTCCGGGCTCACTAAAACAAAGAAAGCCTCACAAAAATAAATTACTAACTAAAAAAGCTACGTTTTATTCCCCATCATATTTTTTCCCACCTAAAGGTTATGTGACTAGCGCTCTGGCCACACATGACCAAAGTACCGGATTCGAATCCCGGGTTAAGCATACATGTTCGTTGTGGCTCGGAATCTACGTTAAACTGTTAGTCTCGGCCTGATTAGCCATTATTGTGAACAATTATTGTTGTCGTTGAGCGTAAAACCCAACCAACCCATCACATTTCTTTAATCCATTTTATTATAATGCAACAATAATAGAAACATTCCTTTATTTTGTAACAGTAATATAAAGTCAGACAACTTACATAAAATAATATTGTACATTAAATATACTGAGAAGAGGGGGACATAAAACCCCCTCACCCTAATTCCCCGTTGTCACGCTCCTGTTGTTTCAGCAAAGTGATATACCACATATCGTATGGTACACCACCTGGTAAAGAGGCGGCCACCATCACTTACACACTGGGTTGATCGCAGAATTGAAGTAAAGCACAGATGCGTTCAACATGCGTCATTAAAACGAGCGAACAGCGCGTGGCATATGCGCCCACTCGCCGAAAGCTGCCAATTAAATTAGGGGCTATATAAGAAGAGTATTAGTTATCCCCCTTGGAACCTCCTGACAGGCTTCGATCGTCTGACGATTTAGTTACAGAGACCCCCCCCCCCCCCCATGTTCACTGACAGTGTTCAGTGTACGACTGACAACTGGCGGGAATGGTCAATGTGTGTTGTAGCAGATGGGAGGTTATCGAATATCGATTTTGTTGGAGTTGATGGCTGTTAACTTTTCATGTTTCGGTTTTGAGGTTGATTGTCACCGCTGATCTCTGAATACAACTTCTGGATAGTGCATGCTTGATTATTGACTTGAAGTCAAAGATGGCTTAACAATCGCCATGGAGATCTATATTAGTTATTTCCCCCCTCAAAACTAGTTAGAATCTGTTAGTAACCATGGGCAGCCTATTACATAGCATAGATAGGGGATAGTATTCAATTGACTTCATCTGCTTCCAGAGAAGAAATCGCTCATAAGCTATCCATCCAGAAGTTGTAGTTAGAGATCAGTGGTGGCAACTGATCTCTTAACTACAACTTCTGGATAGTGAATTTTTAGAAGAGGTTTCTGCTCTGCAAACAGATGAAGCCAATTGAATACTATCCCCTATCTATACTATGTAATAGGCTGCCCATGGTTACAAACAGATTCTAACTAGATTTGAGGGGGAAATTACTAATATAGATCTCTATGGTGATTGTTAAACCATCTTTGACTTCAAGTCAATAATCAAGCAAACACTATTCAGAAGTTGTAGTTAGAGATCAGTGTTGGTTGTATATTTTTATTTGGTAAACCCCAGCTCAATAATTTAGAAAGAAGGGTACAGACGATTTGACTTCTCTGGCGTCAAATACTTGCTTTTAAAAGTTGAGCAATAAATATTGTGTCATCACGGACGTAATACGATTTTTATTGCATCTCGATTTTTTAAATCCTTAAATATGTTTGAGAACTATATTTAGAAACAAAGAGTAGATTTCTTTCGCTAGAGATATTATTTCATGATTTCTTTTCAAAACAATCGCTTAAACTAAATTTCATCCAAATAGCCCTGTTTATGAAAGAACAACGCCTTTAAAAGTTAAAGCATGATTCCAAGTTATTTGATTACTCATCTGAATATTTTTACATTCTATACATGCGTGCCAAACGGCTGTTCTTTGACTACAAATACGCACGTAACAAATTACTAATTACAAAGTTAACCCAAAAGGGGTTAAATCACGCTTTCACCCGGAAACGCAGACGATAGAATTAAGCAGGTGACAGAGCATCAAAGGGGGGAGTGAGTGATTGAATCGAACACAAGCAGCAGGCTATGTCGTTTGTCGTCTGTTGTTTGCGCGCAGTGGGGCGGCTAGAAGAGCGCGCGTGTCGTCGCCACGTGGCTCGGTTGTACTTGCGTTCCCGCCAAAAAGTCAGTCGCGCGCCAAGGATGACACCGGATGGATGGCGCATGAAATCAATCGGTTGAAGCGAAAAAGCACGGTAAATCTTTGAACAGTGGTTGACACGGAAGGTGAAGTTCGCTCAGGCATGTGAGGCGGTTATTAAAAAAAAGTTCGGTATGGTTTATTGGTTGAAATACAGGGGTATAATTATATACCGCGTTCTATATAGTGTGGTTGGTAGTAGTCCGAGCAACTGCAATTTAGGTTAGGTATGAATGTATTGGTCTGCTTGACCAAAAATGGCCCGGAGACGAATGAAATGGCCGGAATGGTAAAAAAGCGACTTCGAATAAGTTGAATAAAATGCGACTGCCAAATATCTCATAACTTGCCTAATAATGAACATTTTTTTTTATATTTGGTAACCAACCGCTCTTTAATTACCAATGAGGAAGGGTGCAGACGATTTAACTTTTCTAGCGCCAAATACTTCCATCTTTTAAAAGTGAGCGAAGTTAACAAGAAATATTATGTAACTGATAACGTAGCTCGTAGCTGATAGCGGCAATTTGACTCATTTTTAAAAGTTTGGAATATTTTTCGTCAACGATGGGAAATCGCCTTCACACTTCCTCTTTCCAAATAAGAGAGCTGTGAGTTACCAATTAAAAAAAGAATGCTCATTTGGCAAGTTATGACCTATTTGGCAATCGTATGCAGTTTTATTCATTCAAAGTTGACTTTTGACCAGTTTCGGCCATATTTGCCTCGCAGATCAGTAAATTCACAATCTACTAACTTTTCTCTATATTTTATAAAAAACTCAGAGTGATGTTCAAGAGAGTACCAAAACTTGCAGATGCCTCTCGGACTATAAACTTAGACATACTCATGGTTAATTTCTCTATATTAGATTCAGTTTTATTTAATAACTAGCTGAATACCCATGCTTCACTATGAAATTTTAACATATGCAATATTTTAGTTAGCTGTGAGGCCTCGCGTTGCGGAAATCTATCATTCGTATATAGGTCCCAATTTTGGCGCTTCGCTTGCAGGAAGGTTCATCGCTGCGCAAAATCAAGCTCGCTTCGTTCACTGAAAAATTCCTTGACACATAAACACAGTCTTACTTCATTCGTTGAAATGTTCATTGCTATGCAAGTATAGGATCGCTTCGCTTGCTGAAAGGTTCATTGCTGCGTAAGCATAAACCCGCTTCACTCACTAAAATCTAATAGCTACGTAAAGCCTTAACATTGGAAGCCTGTCCCTTATCTAGAAAAAAAATTCCCCGTTACTACAATAATACAACAGCCCTTTAAGATTATTTTAACACGTGTTTGTGGAAAGCCAAATTAGAAAGCCAAAACTACTTATGTTGAAACTTTCAGAACTGTAGTCCCAGTTAATAATCGTTTTGTAAAATATTTGTTAATTAATTTAAAAAAATTAATAAATAAATAAAATTTTAAAATTCTGTTTTTCAGAAATACAATTAGAAGGCCACAACTACTTATGTTGAAAATTTCAAAGCTGTAGCCCTATTTGAAGTCGCTTTGTAAAATGTCTATTAATTATTAAAAAAGTTAATTAAAAAAGAACAAAATAAAAATTTAAAATTCTGTTTTTTAAAAGTCCAAAACTACTTTTGTTGAAATTTTCAGAGCTGTTGCCCTATTAGAAATCGTATTGTAGAATATTTAATAGTTAATTAAAAAAATTAATTAAAAAAGAACTAAATAAAAATTTAAAATTCTGTTTTTCCAAAGATCAATTAGAAGGCCAAAACTAATTACATTGAAAATTTTAGAACTGTAACCCTATTAGAAGCCGTTTTGTAAAAAAATATGTTAATTAATTAAGAAAATTAATTAAAAAATAAATAATTAAAATTTTAACATTCTGTTTTTCAAAAGTCCAATTAGAAGGCTAAAACTACTTATGTTGAAAATTTCAGAGTTGTATCTCTATTTGAAGTCACTTTGTAAGAAATAAATTAATTAAAAAAAAATTAATTAAAAATAACTAATTAAAATTTTAGCATTCTGTTTGACATAATTAAAATTAGAAAGCTAAAACTTTTTATGTTGAAAATTTCAGAGCTCTACTCCAATTTTAAGTAGGTTTCTATAGATCCACAGAGCCACAAACAGACACACACTCACACAGCTTATTTTATATTGTAGACTAGCTAAATACCCGTGCTTCGCTACGAAATTTTAACATGTGCAATATTTTAGCTAGCTGTGAGGCCTCGCGTTGCGGAAATCTGTCATTCGTGTATAAGACCCAGTTTTTGACGCTTCGCTCGCAGGAAGGTTCATCGCTACGCAAAATCGAGCTCGCTGAGTTTGCTCAAAAGTTCATGGACACGTAAACACAGGCTTATTTCACTCATTAAAAGGTTCACTGCTATGCAAGCATAGGCTCGCTTCGCTCTCTGAAAGGTTCATTGGTGCGTAAGCATTAAGCTCGCTTCACTCACTAAAATCTAATACTTACGTACTTAATATTGGAAGCCTCTCCCTTGTCAAGAAAAACAAAATTCCCCGTTAATACAATAATACAACACCCCTTTAAGATTATTTTAACACGTGTTTGTGGAAAGCAAAATTAGAGGCTAAAACTACTTATGTTGAAACTTTCAGAGATCTAGGCCTATTCGAAGTCGCTTTTTGTAAAAAAATTAATTGAAAAACAAATTAAAATTTTAACATTCTTTTTATCAGTCCAATTAGAAGGACAAAACTACTTGTGTTGAAAATTTCAGAAATGTAGCCCAATCACAAATCGCTTTGTAAAATATTTGTTAATTAATTAATAATAAAAAAAATTAAGTTCCGTTTTTTAAAAATCCAATTAGAAGAGCCACAACTATATATGTTGAAAATTTCAAAGCTGTACCCGTATTTGAAATCGTTTTGTAATATATACATTAATTAATTAAAAAAATTAAATAATAACAAACTAAACAAAAATTAAAAATTCTGTTTTGCTAAAGTCCAATTAGAAGGTCAAAACTACTTATGTTGAAATTTTAGAGCTGTAGCCCTATTAGAAATCGTTTTGTAAAATATTAATTAATTAATTAATTAATTAATTAATTCTAAAAATTAATTTAAAAGAAACTAAATAAAAATTTAAAATTCTGTTTTTCAAAAGTCCAATTAAAAGGCTAAAACTACTTATGTGGAAAATTTCAGAGCTGTAATCCAATTAGTAGTCGTTTTGTAAAGAGTTTAATAATTAATTAAAAAAATTAATTAAAAGAGAACAAAATAAAAAATTTAAATTCTCTTTTTAAAAGCCTAATTAAAAAGCCAAAACTACTTATTTTGAAAATTTCAGAGCTGTAGCCCTATTAGATATCGTTTTGTAACATATGTATTGATTAATTAAAAAAGAACAAATTAAATTTTTAACATTCTGTTTGTGATGTATACAATTAGAAGGCCAAAACTACTTATGTTGAAAATTTCAGAGTTGTAGCCCTATTAGCAGTCGTTTTGTAAAATGTTTATTAATTAAATAAAAAAAATTAATTAAAAAAGAACAAATTAAAATTTAAAATTATGTTTTTTAAAAGTCCTATTAAAATGCCAAAACTACTTATGTTGAAAATTTCAGAGCTGTAGCCCTATTAGTAATCGTTTTATAAAATGTTTATTAATTAATTAAAAAAATTAATTAAAAAGGAACAAAATAAAAATTTAAAATTCTGTTTTTTAAAAGTCCGATTAAAAGGCCAAAACTACTTATGTTGAAAATTTCAGAGCTGTAGCCCTATTAGATATCGTTTTGTAACATATTTATTAAATAAAAAAATTAATTAAAAAAGAACTAATTAAAATTTTAAAATTCTGTCTGGGATGCAAAAAATTAGAAGGTCAAAACTACGTATGCTGAAAATTTCAGACCTCTACTCCAATTTTAAGTAGGTTTCTATAGATCCACAGAGACACAGACAGACAGACAGACAGACACACAGCTTGTTTTATTATTATAGATAGCAAGAGTTATACACCAGCTACCTACAATAATAAAACAAACTGTGTCTGTCTGTGAATCGATAGAAACCTACTTAAAATTGGAGTAGAGCTCTGAAATTTTCAGCATAAGTAACTTTGGCCTTCTAATTGTAGTTTTAAAAAACAGAATTTTAAAATTTTGATTAATTTTTTTATTTAATTAATAAATATGTTACAAAACGATTTCTAATAGGGCTACAACTCTGGAATTTTCAAAATAAGTAGTTTTGGCCTTTTAATTGGACTTCTGAAAAACAAAATTTTAAATTTTTATTTTGTTCTTTTTTAATTAATGAATAAACATTTTACAAAACGACTTCTAATAGACCTAGAGCTCTGAAAGTTTCAACATAAGTAGTTTGGCCTCTAATTTTGCTTTCCACAAACACGTGTTAAAATAACCTTAAATTGGTGTTGTATTATTGTATTAACGGGGATTTTTTTCTTCTCTCGACAAGGGAGAGGCTTCTAGTATTAAGGCTTTACGTAGCAATTAGATTTTAGTGAGTGAAGCGAGCCTATGCTTGCATAGCATCGAGTGAAGTAAGCCTGTGTTTATGTGTCAATAAACTTTTCAGCGAACTGCTGCTACACTGCAGAAACTAGTCATTTATTGTACTTAAATATATATACCCTTTCTTTAAGCACAAATTGGAAAGTTTGGAAATGGGCCGCTGTTAATTCGTATCAACTATCAATTATTCTTGTTGGTATTCTTCCGTTAGACGGTTATAAGATTTAAAAAAAAAAAAAAAAAAAAAAAAAAAAACGCGAAGTTACAGAGATAACTCATCCAAACTGACAACCTTCTATAACAAACCGTAAAGATTTAGGCTTGGCGATACATTTACGAGTCATTTACACGTGTACACATTTAGGTTTGGCGACTACTGTGCAAACTGGTACCCGTCTAATGGATTGGTTGGTTGGTTGTTTTCAGATTATCTGGCACCGTCAGCAACATGAGTTCTATAATGCGCCGAAACATTCGTCATTAGACAAGGCAACATACATTTACAAACACCCATGCCTAACACGGGACTCGAACCCGCAACCTTGCGGTCTAGAAGCTAGCACGCTAACCACTATACCGTTTGGTCGGTCCGTCTAATGGAAGAGTATCTTTTTGTTTCATTAGTAGAAATCAAGTAGAAGAACATTAAGGAAATTTAAATTTAGCAAAAAAGAACAGAACTTCTATAGGTTCCATTCCTGAAACATGCCCTCTCTTAAAAAATAACACTCACAAAAAAGGAAAAAACAATATTTATTAAATTGATCTTTAAATGCAATACTTTTAAAATGTATTAAAATTATTCTTGTCTTCAAATACTCATGTAACCGATACGTTGTCCAAGCCTGGTACTATTCCTTTTGGCCTTCTGGTCAAATCCCCACGTCGCACATTTCCATCAGGACACAATTTTAGTCGTGAAAATTCAGTTCCGAGCGCAGCAGGACTAGCTTCGTTCGATATAGACGGACGTTCTGACGTTTTCACTGAACCTGTTGAACCTCTCAGTGGCGTGTTCATTTGAAGTTTTGAACATGGACTGTCTTCTGCACCATACAAAACTCGCTTCATGTCTCGTCCAGAGGTGGACTTGTCGCGGATCACCTCCGACAAATCTTTAGGCCTGTTCATTGGTGAATCTTCATTCCGAGATTGACAAAACGCAAAGTCTCTTTTAGAGTTGGTTTTGTCCTGGTTTCCTTCCAAGAAATCTGTGGGCTGATTTGCCTGTGCACCTTCGTACAAAGGTTGAAAGCACAAGTCATGTCGAGATGCTGAATCGTCCTGAATGACTTCTGTCAAATATCTTGGCAGATTTGCGGTTTGAATTTTGTTGAGAGGTTGGGCTTTCGAAGAACAACAACCTGCTGCTCCCACGTATCTTGGAGGTGTTACAGTATCTACATCGCTGATGTTCGCGAGACTATTAAAAGCCTGGTGAGATTCATTGAACATTTTATTGATCTTGGCGCTAGCAGATGCATCACCGTTTGTACATTTCCCTAGAAAATTTTGACTTTGGTGTATTACATGTCCTCTTTCACTTGTTCGATTTGGAGATGGATTTTCTAAAAATTGCTTTGATGGATCGCATTCTGGATTATTAACATCATGGCTGTCATTTTGGTTGAACTCGTTTGTTTTGCTAATATGTGGATCGCCTCCGATTTTTGCTAGAAATGCTGTACCATTTTCATTAGTTGAACTATGAGGAGCAAAAGGAGGCAATGAATTGGTTTCTATACCATTGCAACCAACACGAGGTATAAAGATATTCGGGCGCAACAGACCGACAGGGTTCGCATAATAAGGAAAAATAGAAGGGTTGAAAAACGAAAAGTTTCCGTATCCTCCATACATTTGGTACGGCACGTTCATGCGGACCATTTCATTTGTTGGCTGTACCGTTTGAGCCACGTGCGTTGGATTGAGATTGACGTGTTGTGAATAAGGGTCCATTTCTAACAGACCTTGATCGCTGGCTGTAATGTGTGAAGGGTTCTTCTGTTGATTGTAGGCTGACTGGGACAGCCTTTGATCAAACTCCATGCAATTGTGGTTTGAATCATTATTGTCCAATACAATGTTCTTGTTTGAAGCCATTTCAACTGGAGGTGGTATCTTCCAATGTTGCCTCTGGTGGTTAGAAACGATCCCAGCACCGCTGTGATCGCATTGGGATGGATAGAAGGTCTTCGGTGGTGAGCCGTAAAGCATGGAAGCCATATCTGATCCGGAATTAAACTTCTTTAACATGTCTCTTGTAGAGGCGGCAGATGAAATGACACTTTTGGGTCCATTATCATTTTTCTGCCTACATCCCTCGTCCCACCTTTTAACTTTGTCCCAAACAGATTCTTGGACGTCCCTGTCATCAATTCTCGAGTCACCCACGGGACAAGATGGTTCACTATCCAAGAAAGTCATCTTTTCCTTATGTGCTGCCGTTTTATGAAACTCGACTGGAGGTTCTCGTATCTTTTCGGTAGCTACTTTAATATCCATATTTCCTTGTTTTGATTCAACTACTGGAGATAACTTACTATTCGAAACACAGACAAGCTTCTCTTTCAGTGGTGAGTTCATTTTGGATTGAACCTCTTCACTATTTTCTTCGTTTTTGGTGTTCATATCTTCATCTTCGAAGTGAATGAGATCTAATTCTGAAACTTTACTTGGATTTGAATTGGTAAATTTGGCTGATTTTAAAGGCAATTCATGTAATTTGAATTGAGTATCTTGTGATTGAAAATCCAGTGCTTTGTTAAGAGAAGGCTTATTATTAACTAAATCTTCAGTATGAGAGGTCTTTTCCAGTGCCACGCCGAAATCCACTTGCAATGCACAATCATTATTAATAAATTTGATTTCTTCTAAATTACTTTCCAGTTCATTCGTTAAGGGCATGGTTGTGTGACTTGTGTTTTTCATTTCAGTTGTTGACTTAAATTTCGCCAATTTGGTTTTTGTTTCAGGTTGTTTGCAATTTTCAATGCATTTATTAATTATTTTCTTTTTCTTATTAAAAGGGTTTCGCTCGTAAACAGAATCTTCGGCACTTTTCTTGTAATCCAAAACTTCAAGGAACTCTGATAAAAACTTGCAATCCTCCAAATGCAAGTTTTCCTTGACTGGAATATTATTTTCTTTTTTTCTAATAAGATGATGTATGTAGCCGTCATCAGGTTTTTCTTTGCTGCCAAGCTGATCATTTGGAGACAAAGTATTTTTTAAAAGTACTGAATTTATCCTGGGGCTTATTTCATTTAGGTATTCCTCGCATGCCTTTTTATTTTGATGAATTCGAAATCGCTTTTTTGGTGAATTTGGCGGACCTTCTTCGATGCTCCTTGATTTCAATACATTGTTTATCCCAATCAATTCTAAGTAACCTTTGGAGAATTTTTCTTTTGGTGAAGTCTTTCTTTGTGAATTTTTTTTTCTATTTGTATTGTGACGGTGGCTATTGTCATTCAAAGGATAATTAGTGTCTCTGTTATCAAGAATGATTGCTTCAAAGGCATGATATGGATTAACAACATGTGAGGCTAAACAATTTTTATGTTTTTGGCCATTAGGTTCTGTGCAATTCACTTTGTGGGGTATACCATTTAAGCCATGATCTTGCTTTTGAAGATGAGCTTTATGCTTTGCTCTTACCGGATTCAAATTATCTGCACAGAACTCTTTCACAAACTTTCTCATGTCTTTGTCAAGACTAGAATTAGATCCGGAAGTTTCTGTAAACTTCAGAATCTTTCCTTTCGATGGTTTACCTCGTAATTCTTGGAGTCTGTAACTGTCCAAACAGTCTTTTCCAAACTTGCTATTGTCGGAAACTATTTCACTAATTGGTCGAACTCCTCGTTCAAAATCGGAATTCGTAGGAGCATGGTTTCTGTGTAAAATTTTATTCGGAAATAACCTTTGTCTATTGTCCCTCTCAAGTTTCCACCATTCATCGGGTGAACCCATATCGCCAGTACCTTTTTCAGGAAAACGAAATGCATCGTCGAAATCAGGTTCAGCTACGTTCTGAACAAATCGTCTAGTTTTAGCTTTATGTTCGCGTTTGAGCTCTGACTTCTGACCATGCTGCCGTGTTATACAAACACATGTTGGACAGATATGTCCCTCATTGAAGTCAGTCATCGCAACTTCCCGCCGCTTACCTCGTGGACGATAAGTTCTATCTTGATATTCAGCCAGTTGATGTCTACTGCATGGATTTTTATTCTGGTTATCAACCAATCTTTGTTTACCCTTTGAAAAGCTACCCTTTCTGTTTTTCGAATTCCTCATCTTTGCAGTTTCCAACTCACTAAAAATATGTTCATCTACATCAAGCTTAATCGAATCACCATCTTCGAAGTCTCTTAATCGGCTGCCTTTGTCGTGAGAATTTATCACGTCTTTCAATTTAAAATGCTTACCGACCCTCGTTTGGTGGAAAGACGGCAACCAACCATTACTTTCTTCGAAATTTTTGTGTTCTTCCGATGTCTCAATCTGAGAACTTCCCGAAGAAAAATTTCTTGAACTCTGCATCTGGCCTTCGATAGAACTGTCCTCTACAACCGCAAAGCTCTTCTTGGGCTTCCAGACAGATGGATTTTTTGGCACCCCTATCGTTGGATCTTCCGAATTTGAATTCCACGCAGCAAAGTTCTCCCTGCTCAAATTTTGGAACGAGGAACAGCTGGACGAGTTCTGATTATCCTCTTGGTAATTCGCATCAATCCTAAGAGAAAACTCACCGTCATTTTCGAGCTCATGATTTCGTTTCGAAGTGTCTGGAAATGCGCACAAGATTGATTCCATGACCTCGCCAAAAATCTTATCGCATTTGTGGTTCGATCTACCAGCCAGGCGATTATTGTGGCACAATGCTTCCTTGACACCGGTCAAATCACTTATTATTCGTTGTACATCGAGGGTATGCTTGCCTGGCCCATTATGTGGCCCATCTATTTCCCTTCCTCTACGGTCTTTTCCTATTCCTTTCTCTACCACGTCTCTGCTCTGGCTCCTTGTTGAAAAAGAACGGTGACGTCCTCCTGTTGCGTTGTGTCGACATTTTTTAATGTTGAATGTTTTTCGTCGGATCCTTCTTGATAAGGCAAAATCATCCAGTTTGAGATCTCTGGTCTCCATCTCAATTCGTGTTGAGGATGCTGTGGTCCAAACAATTAAAATTCAGTTTGTCTCGTATATTTCACTGGCAAAAAAGTTGTGTGTAACAGGTTAACTACCAAAATTAGCAAAATATGACCAACAAAGGCTGATGGCGTATGGTGGTTATATATTTGAATCGTAATCCATGTTGATATAAATAGGCGACGACTCGTGATTAGTACTCATCCAAAACACAAATATTTACATGTAATATTGCACGATCTGGCCTGGTATCAAGAGTATATGCATGAGGTATACACAAATTAGAAACTTAATTTACTCTGTAGTTTGTTCAATGTCTATTAAAATAAAGTCACGTGAATCAAGCGCAATTGGGCCGAAATGAATGATTTCATTTTTTCTCACTAATGGTGGCAATTGATTTACTCTTATTTAATAATTACGTAAAATAATTGATAAAACTGTTCGTTAAATCTTCACAACTAACAACTGAAGTAGATGAGGCTGTTACTTAAGATGGTTGATGTAATGTTGAGAGTAATAAGGTCAAAGTAATAACATATCTATGAGACTTAGGATAAAGAATAGACCAAGTTACAAAATAAATTCAAGGTTATTGGATCTATGACCAGTTTAAGTAAATTCAGAAAAAAATTCGAAACTTTTCAGTATAAACCGATGATATTTTTTCTGTAGAAATTATTTAAGATATAATTTTTTTGTTTGTTTTTTGTTTGTCCTTTTTAGATTAGAACCGTTTTTCTTTTTTTTTCCTCTTTTCGTTTCAAGTGTCCTGAAATGCATCTTTTCTGGTGTTTGTACCCTTCTAACTGTCCGATCAAGACGAAGAAAGCCTTGAACTTGGTTGTTATCTAAGTCCCTATATCAGAAATGGATATTGGTTTGACAAATATTGCAATCGTTGAGTGTTATGAATGATCCGGTAAACAAAAAAAAGTAGAAGTATTTTGGTCACTTTTAAAACAACTGTTACAGGCCAAAAAACTAAGGGTGTGGAACATCGCATAACTTTCAATTACTCTATAATACTGATGTCAATTTGTGTCATTTACCGTTTTTATATTTTCATCATTCATTTAGAAAAAATGGCGAAGCTCCAATAAAGAAACTCCCTTTTAGCAACAAATCCCAAAACTTGGTGATCGCATTGTCATCAACAACGAGTCTACCTACCAAATTTAAGCTCGAATGAATGAAAGCAAGTGGCTTAAAAAGTCATCCGAAGATTTTTTCGCTACAATCTTTATGGAACTAGATGAAACGGGTGTGTTGCCGCCAACCTTAAAAAGTTAGAAATGACAGTACCTTTGCTCTGAACAACTTCCAATGGAAAACCCTAAATTGGTTATATTTTTTACTATGCTTACAGAATAATAATGTAAAAAATACCATAGGTAAGTCCCGGCGATATTTTTAAAGAAAAAAAAAAAATATTCGGTTGTCTAGGACAGGGGTCAGCAACCTATTGAAACGGAAGAGCCAAAAGTTACAATTTACAAAATTTCCCCAGTTTTTAAAGAGCCTCTAAAAATTTTCGTTTCAATATTATAGTATTTGCTTATCTGTATTTGATTTTTGATTTAAAATAAACGGCTTTAAATACGGAATAATATTTATTCATATAAAAACACAAATATAGATAGTTACATCAATGGGAGCATTGGCTTAGCATGCGTTTTGAAAGTTTGATTAAATCTGGCTTATAATTCATTGTTTTAAGTTTCAAGCACGACTCTAGATTTTTATTTGTTAGTTGATTTATAATTTTACTTTTTATTATATTCATGCAAGAGAACGCTTGCTCGCATGAATATGTTGACCCGAAGATCGTCATAGTCCGAGAGGCGATTGCAATTTTTGGACCCCATCAAACATCATTCTGAATTTTTTATAAAAAATTGGAGAAAAGTGAGTAGAGTACGAATCCACTGGTCTGCCGGGGCAAAAATGGCCGAAACTGATCAAAAATCGACTTGGAATGAGTTGAACTAAAATCCGATTGTTAAATATATCATAACTTACCAAAAAAGAGAACAAACTTTTTCGTCTGGCAACCCACTGCATTTTGATTTCCAATGAGAAAAAGCGCAAACGATTTCTGATCTCTGGCTCGGAAAACTTGTATCTTTTAAAAGTAAGCCAAATTGGCGACATCAGTTACGTCATCAGTGACGTAATGTTTATTGCCAATTTGGCTCATTTGTGAAAGATGCAAGTAAGCCATAGCCTCACATCCGAATCGTCTGCAACCTTCTTAATTGAAAATTAAAGAGTGAGGGTTACCAAATAAAAAAAAATGCTCATTATTTGGCAAGTTATGGCGCATTTGGCAATTGGATTTAGTTCAACTTATTAAAAGTCGATTTTTGACCAATTTCGGCCATTTTTGCCACTGCAGACCAGTGGATTCGTAATCTACTCACTTTTCTCCAACTTCTAAAAAAATTCAGAATGATGTTCGATGGGGTCCGAAAATTGCAGTCGCCTCTCAGTCTATCAGCACTCCATATGCCAACTTCTTCATCTCACTGCAGCATTCTGGAAGACTATTCCATGCGCCGAATATGAGGGCCTCAACTCGCGAAATTTCTTTTAGAGCTGTCCACTTGTGCTCCGCGATGTGCATGCATTTCTGGAGAAATCTAAGAACAAGACAATAGTTCAAATTTATCTTATTACGGTCATGTTAAGTGTAGCGATTTGTAATTAACTATTATGAAAATAGAAACTATTGCGAAATTAGGTACTTAAAAATATATTTTCTTATTTTTAAAAGGTTTTGATAATAAATTATTAATATTTTCGTATGGAACTGGAGAGCCGCAATTTTACTTCAAAAGAACCACATGCGTCTCGCGAGCCGCAGGTTGAAAAAAAAAAAAAATCAACCTCTGACTAATCTATCATAAAACACATACTCATAGCCATCTCAAAATAGTCCGGTACAAGGCATCAACAAATTAGATACGCGTCGACTCCGCCCCTTACCTTGCAACGTGCCTACAATGCAAGGATATTGCAATATCCCTTTTTTATAGTGGTGTGTGTTAACCATCTGATCCTCTGTTTGAAGGTGACTATCTCTCTCTCCCAACTGCGCTTCCGCATTCAATAGCAGCTTTTTCTCCTAATTGACTTCCTGTTATCATCATCGCGTGGGATGATGCTTCAGAAAGAGCGGGAAGAGCAACTCTCTAATAATGATGCTGCAACTCAATATTGACTAATGTCTAATTAAAAACTAGGGGTGTGGAACATCGCGCATTTTTCAATTACACTATAATACTGAAGTGAATTCGCGTCATTTACCGCTTTTATATTTTCATCATTTATTCAGAAAAAATGGCCAGTTTGGCGATAATTCTTACATGAGACTTACCCTCCGCCAAAATGGTGATCTTGATTGTATACTTTTAAATTATTTTTATATTATCCTTTCTTATAGGTGGAACTGAAGAGAGGAGAAAAAACAATCGTTGATAAAGTATGATCAAGGAAAGAGAATTCTGTGCACTGTTAAAAATTGTGTTCCACGTTGCACCAAAACTTGGTTCCCATTTAGCTGCAACCAACATTTGGTGCTTAGTTTAACGATTTAGTGGTGCTACCTTTTTTACCGAATATAAGAGCTGTGACTACATTGTAAGTTGGACATTCGAATATCACTAATTTGGAACGTTTGACCCCTTTTCGATCCTTTAAAGTTGGTTAATCGAGATCGGAATAGCTTATTTTTTCTATGTTTCTCTTTTTTAATATTAGAACCAATTTTCAGAGTTGTGACTGCACTTGAAGTGGGACATTCGAATTTCCCTAATTTGGAATGTTTGACCCCTCTTCCACCCCAAATTTTTGTGCCAAAAACCTTCGCGGGTGTCTACTCAACAATTTTCCAAAGTTTCACGGTGATTGAATGACTGGTGTAGTAATACATAAAGGACAAACAGACAGACATACAGACGTACATTCGTTTTAATATATATAGATAATATTCTACAGTATATGTTCCCCCAACAATGATGTTCATCAATAATATTGCTCTATAATAAAGTTCCTCAACAATTTTTTTTCCAATAAAGTTCATCAACAATAATATTGCACGATAATATTCACCAACAATGATGTTCACCAAAGGTAATATTCCCCAACAATAATACTTCCCAACAATAGTTTTTATCAACAAAAATGTTCATTAGTAATAATATTCATCAGCAATAATGTTCTACAATAATAATTATTAGTAATAATATCCATTAGCAATACAATTCTACATTAATGTTCATTAGTGATAATATCCATCAGCAATAAAGTTCCACAATAACGTTCATCAACAATAATATCCACCAACAATGTTTATCAACAATAACTTTCAACAATAATGTTCTAAATCAATGTTTATCAACAATAATGTGCATCATCAACAACAATGTTATTCAATAAATTCCATCCATCGACATTTTTTAAAAACTTCTTACAGACAGTATTCCGACACGCTCATCTTTTTGTTCTATCGAATAAGTTTTGTAATTTCCATCTAGAGTTGGAAAGTTAAAACTCGATTGTCGTGGAGTCAGGTGATACCTTTTTGGGATTTCTCCCTACACGAGCACAAATGCATGGTAGTTTTCCTTCGAAAGACCTACCAAAAGGTGCCTCCGTCCTATTCTCTAGTTCAGATTTTACAGTTTCTCTAGTTCATTCTCTTGTTCAGAAACAATACAGCCCTAATATAGATCGTGTGACAAGAAAACCTCAAATGCAATTATTTGTGTATAAAAACACTTTTAAAATATTAAAATCAATTTTTTTTGCGATGGTTTCAAAAGTGTACTTAAAGAATAAGTCGTAAACATTCAATCTTACAAACCCTGAGAATATTTGAAGCTCTTCGACATAAGATCCACTCTACCAAAACAATGAAGAACGCAGACATTACGTAAGCTTGCCAGCCTTGTAACCTAACCTCGGGGAGCACATCTGCAGGAATACAATAATAATAGTTAACTTCATACTTCCGTTCGTTAAGTGTAACCTCATTTTCCAAAGGTTTCAACTGGTTAGTTTCTTCCAGACTGGTTTGGCAAGGACTACCAAACAAAAAAAAAATTCAAGGATACGAAAGAATACAGCTAAGTCTTTTATGTAATAGTCGAGGTCCCTGTAAAACTATCTTGGTGAATAGTTATGTTTGTTAATCACAACGTAAGTAGGGTATCTGCCATGTGGTTTCTGTAATTTGATGGTATGCGGAAGCAATCGGAAATTGCTTTGAAGCCATTCTTGGTTTATTTATCTTTTTCTTGGAAGTCATTGTTATAACCCGGAAGGCTTATATCCTCTTACGAAAATCACGGAGTTATGCATTTGTACATAATGAAGGGCCTGTCTCGATTCGAAGAAATTTTCTTATTTGTAGGGTTTTTTTTGTGCTGCACTTTGATAGGGGATGGGCCATGGTACCTTTTCCTTCCTGGACAATAGCCATTTCATCCGGTCGTGTTGTATTTTATTTTCCTTTTAGCAAGTGCAGTGGCGGAACATTTTCCCTCCTGCTTCGCGAGTGGAAAAAATCCCTCAAGATTCCTACAACTAGATCTTAGATCATAAATAAGCTATGCAGTGCTTGCCCGAGGGGTTGACCATTACTATACTAAACTCCAACTTAACTTGACATCACTAGACGATAGATCTTCACCGTGCTCATAGGCAATTAATCCATTTTAGCCGAGTAAAGACATAATTCTCGCCAAACCTCATAGCCTATTGTTCTCCAAAATTTTTTTTATACTTCATCTCAGATAGTTTCCAGTGGGGAATAACAAAGTAAAAGGAAATAAGGAACCGAGCGATTGCCAGAGCAAAGAACATGTAGGGGGGGTGGGGAGAAGGATAAGCAAATGCTCGTACTAAAGTAGAGTAGATGGGAGCATTTAAAAGGATAGTGCACATTTGACAAATTTTTGGCATAAATTAAATTTTAAAAAAACAAGTTCATTTTAAAGTCAAAAATACACAGTCCGCAAACTCGTATGGCCCTAAGTCTTAAAGACAATATAAATTAATAAAACAAAAATCATGAAATGTTGCATCTGTTGTTTGGTAAATTTAAAAGCTCACGACAATTCACCATGATGGATCGTGATGAATCTTCCCGAGTCTTTTGGACTCCTGCTCCACAATAGGATCATAATCAATGATAGCTCTAATGTGAGGGGTGAACACTATTTTTAATTTTAACATGACGAGTTCCCACGACTAAAGGAGGCGAAACCTTTTTTTATATCGATCGCCACTTGGGCACGATTTAGAAAATTGATTACTTTAAGCACAACGTTGTAGATGGGGCCTCCTTTTGAAGATTGTTAGGGATATTTAAATATTAGTAAAAATTTTTAGTGCCATATTGATTAAATTAATATCAAGATATTGAAAACTATAATGACTAATAAGTTATCATATTTTATGGCATTGATCAACAGAATATTGATAATTACACAATAATTCAGAATTTTTCAAGCATTTTGGGGGTCCCCCCCCAAAGTTCGTGGGCCCTAGGGCACGGGCCTTATGGGGATAAGGCCCTGACAGCGGTTCAATTTCGATTGGTTGGTTGTTTTCAGATTATCTGGCGCCGTCAGCAACACGAGGGCTATAATGCGCCGAAACATTCGTCATCAGACCAGCCAACATACATTTACAAACACCCATGCCTAACACGGGACTCGAACCCGCAACCTCGCGGTTTAGAAGCTAGCACGCTAACCACTATGCCGTTTGGTCGGCCGGCTCAATTTCGAAACCAGAGTTAACTTATAATTAAAAATTCACAGAGTTCACATAAATTGGAGCAAAAATTGCCCGACTTAGTACCTCCCCCCCCCCCATATCCTTTTCCTACTCGTTTTTTAAATAGAAATTCAAGAAAAAGGCAGAGTATGAAAAATAAAATTCTTTTTTTTAAACTTCAAGATAAAAAAAAACACTTATTTGTAGAGAAATTTGCTTTAAATTGTAAGTATACATATAAATAAAAAAAAGCACCCCCTCCCTTTAAATTTTCAATACCGGATAGGTCAATTAGTAGTAATTATAATTATATTGAGAAAGCTACTTCACATGCTGTTTCTTGCGCAGACAGCAACACGTGGTGTTTAGTGGAGAAAGCAACCAGTTGCGAAGGCGGGAATTATTTGGCGGGAGTGTGTCAGGGGAAGAAATATTGAGGACACGCATCACGTGGCCTTGCGAGTAACGACCACGGGTTGCCGCACTCTGAGGAGAAAACAACAAATACAATCGCCAAACAGACGCCAAATTCGACGAAAAGACGTGCAGTATTATCTTCCTTCTATTATCACTTTCTTATGTAATTAAATTCAGGAAAATTATTATGTTATTGAAAATGAAATTTCAGTGGATTATATTTTAATTATTTTTGTACATGAACAGGTCGCGATCAAAAAGAGTTTTATCACATATTTTCGAACTTCCTTTCGTTATTTGACTAAGTTTGTATTCAGGAAAAGCTCTTTGGGATAGTGTTACATGTTTCCCTGATGTAGATATTACGCAATATACACGATATTAAAGTTAGAGTTTGTGACTTATTCCTTTTAAAGCTTTATTCAATTTTTTTTTCAAATTTTATTCAAATTTTTGAATAAATAAATTTTTTCTGAGAATAGTTAGATAAGTACTGATAGGTTGTTGTAAGAGTTTTATATTAATCTTATTTAATTTTATCAGTTGTAAAGAGATATTATAGATGCCAGGGCCTATTCAGGAGAGGGGGGAGTGTTTTAGGATTCACCCCCCACCCGAAATACTTTCTGTTATATATTATTATAAGGTACGTAGATAAATTACGTCATAGACACTTTTTACTTTTTTGATCCCCTACCCTTCCCCCATGTCAAATTCGAGCTTCTCCCACCCCTAAAATAACGTCAGGTTGATGCCACATTAACTCCAACGTATTACAGATTAACTTTTTGGAACAAAATGATCTCGAATGACAGAAGATAATTTTTTTAAATTTTTAATTGGAAAAAAGGAAGATGCTGATCAAATTTTCCCCTCAAAATGTTAAATTGTTACGTCACGCAAGCGATTATTCCACACTCCCCATGTCAAGATCCATCACGTTGGACAAACCTCCTCTCTCACACATCTGCTCTTGACGTAATACCAGTATGTCACCACATGGGTCACCATGCATTAACTACCCGGACATATAATTTCGAATCTCTTAACTAGGGGTGAGGAACATCGCACAACTTTCAATTACACTATAATATTGATCATTGCATTAAAATTTGATATGATGTTATTTACCATTTTGATATTTTCACTCATTTAAATAATATAACCCATAAAAAAAGTTTTTAAGAAATTTTTTATATGCATTGTCAATTTTTATATTCATTAACGCAGCATCGATATCAAAAACATTTCTATCAGCAAAATGTGCAGCAAACTACGTTTCAAAATTTATTTACTAAAAATAAACGTGAATTTATGCTCTCACATCCAAATGTCATTTATTTATTCCGTATAAAGTAATTTTATTATTTATTTATACAAAAATTGACAACAGGAAAGAGTTTCAACAATGGACTGTTCAATGCTTTTTTAACGCGATTGGATGACGGCAAATTGGTTTATTAGTATTCCGTAAAAGCAACCTTTTAGTGGTAGTAACAGCCCCAAAATTTGATAGAATTCATTACCATCGACATTAAACCTATTTGCCAAGTTTCAGCTAGATTGGATGACGGCAAAGGGGTTAATTAGGTCTCCGCAGATTCCGCTCCCATCGACAAACATACAAAATCGAAGTTAATATAAAGGATTTAAAAATGGCGAGTTTGGCGATATTTTTGGCAATAATTTAATTACAGGGATCAGTATTATAGTGTAATTGAAAGTTGTGCGATGTTCCACATTCCTGGTGTTTCTATATTCAACTCCATTCTTTTCTAGGAAAGATGCTCTGCTTCCCTTGAAATAACCCTCCAACATTAATCCTCCACATATAAGTGGAAATCGGATCCAAACAGAGTCCACTGAAATGTTGACAAACGCTGGATACAACCTTTTGACAATCAGAAAAAAGAAAAGGGGAGGGCGACTCTTCGTTATTCGGCCACGTGGCAAGAAAAAGATTGAGAAATCAACTTAAAAAGATTATTCCCTCATTTAGAAAAAAGAAAGCCGCCGTGCCTCCAAGATTAGATTTGGAGGAGGGGTAGATTTTGCAGTCGCAGCTCTTTCGAAATCTGTCATCAGGTAAGATGTGAGATTGTCGGTATCGCATAGGGGTCGGATGGGTTGTTTGGCATGGCAAATAAACAGCAAGTCGTACCTTCTTTATCGGCTCTTTCCTTCCTGATACCGACTCGACTTTTGGTGGAAAAACAACTCTTTTTATAATAGACCTGTCATCGTTCATGGGCATGGCTCAATGGTGGCAGATGGCACCCTCCACTTCAGGGGTTGGACGGCATGTTTATCATATCTCACTACATTTTGGGAAGGGACGCGTTACGTTTATCGGAGCTTTCGCAAGGGCAGCCGGTGTTTTTTTTTTTTTTTTTTTTTTTTTTTTTGTCAAGTACTTTTAATATAATTAGATTTTTTAATCTAAAATTATAGAAGAAACATGTATCCTAAAAGAAACGTAAATTTGGGTCGTTTCCAAGATTCGTAACTTAGTGCATTTCATATCTATGTAGATGTCAGTGGCGGTTCGTGCACTGCAGCCGGACTGCATTTAAATTTATTAGTTCAAAACTAAAATTATTTATTTTACAATTTTCTAAAATGAAGATCCGATTTCTACGGTACGTGTAAAAAAATCCGACAACCAGCAAACTTCTTGCCTCAATACTCAATTCACGAAGGAAAAAAAAAACTTTTCCAATCAAGGTGATCTTCCTCCGAACAGCAGCCATGTTTTCCTGAAACGCTTTTCGGCTGAGCTGATAGATCCAATAGAGCCTTCCCTCCACCAGGGGCGTACTGGCCATAGGGTTGTTCGGGGCGATCTCTGGCCCGGTCGGTGTCTGTAAAATTGGGAAGAATTTGAACTGAGTTGCCCTCCTTAATGTTTTCTTTAAAGATCCCAATGCATTCAAAACCCATCACCCCTACCAGAACTAGTAACTATTATTGTACTATTACTTTAGTTTCAGAGACCTAGGTTGCATATTAAAAAACTGCTGAAAGTTTCACATTATTTTAATTTGATATATGTTGCATCTAGAAAATAGATTCACTAAACGTTTTATGAATATTTACTTATTTAAGGACTTTTAAGATTAAACATATCAATGGTTTATGGAAATCCAGTTTACTCAGTGGATATACAAATAGTAGAGAAAGAGAAAATTTGATTTAATTAAGATTATTATTAAAATAATTCAATTATTAAAATTAATTAATGAATAAAAATAATTATTGAAATGTATTATTAAATATAAATATTTAAATAAAAATATCTTAATTATTGAAATTATTTAGCTAATTATTAGAATTATTTAATTATTAAAAATAATTATTAAATTAATGATTATATTGAAAATTTGGGCTGACATAAATCTAAAATCACCGGGCCGATTTCATGTCCCCGTACGCCCCTGTCCCCTAAAATTGTGTTTTTCCATTGTAAAATATTACGTAATAATAATATAACGCATAAAAACAGTTTTTAATATAACAGTTTCTTTTTATCATTGCCAATTTTTATATTCATTAAGACAGCGCCGATTCTGTAAACAGCGCGTGCTCGGAGTTTGCATCGAATTTTAAGTATCAAAAACATTTCTATCAGTAAAATGTGCGGCACTCTACATTTAAAAATTTATTTATTAAAAATGAAAGTGAATTTATGCTCTCGCATCTAAATATCATTGATTTATTCTGGTTAAAGTAATTTTAAATACTATTTTAGTGCGATTGGATGACGGCAAGTTGGTTTATTAGTATTCCGTAAAAGCGACCTTTTAGGGACAGTAACAGCCCCAAAATTTGATAGAATGCATTGTCATCGACATTGAACCTATCTGCCAAGTTTCAGCTCGATTGGATGACGGTAAGGAGGTTAATTAGGCCTCCACATATTTGCCCGCCATCGACACACACACAAAGTAGAAGCTAATATAAAGGATTTAAAAAGATCATTTTGCAATGCTCAAAAAAAAAAAAAAAAAAAAAAAGCACCGGGGAAAGCCATTTTGAAAACTAACAGGTGGGTTGGATCGGTGCAAGAGTTTCATGAAGTTGTGGTGGTCTCGAGTACGTGACGACTTCAAATAACATATAAAGCTTCTATGCTTTGGAGTACTCTTTAGCATAACGGTAGAGTATCTGTCTACGGGTCTAGGAGTCCCTGGTTCGCTACAACGCTACATTGGTGACTACCGGACAACTAAATCATGCTGCCATCTATTGCCGCCTTCTGAAATTATTGCACGACCTCCACTTATCAACTCAGCAAGCAGCCTCTAGCGACTCACAGGCAAAATGCAACACACTCAACTCTCACGCAAGTAACTCAATCGTTCGCACCCTTCGCGACTCACTGGGAAGGGGCTATGTGGTGGTCTCGTGTACATGGCGATCTCAAATAACTGATAATGCTTCGATGCTTTGGAGTACTCCTTTGCATAGCGGTGGAGTATCTATCTACGGGTCTAGGAGTCCCTGGTTCGACTCCCCGTTAGCGTACACGGTTACAAAGTCTATACTGTACTGGTTCATTGTTAGATTAAGATCTGTTCAACCCAAAGTAGCCCATGAGTTTAGAGGGAAACTTCCCGCACTTGTGTTCGAAAGGGAGACAACCAGGTTGCTCCACAATATCTGTCGCAGTCGCCACCGTGTCTACTCACTTTGAAATCAGAGCTGATAGGGGAATAGGCGACAAATTTTCACTTTTACCAAGGGGGCAAGATTAGGTGGTACCTATATTTGTCAGCCGCCTCTTAGTCTAATACTATCTTGGATAAAATGACGGATAGATAAAAAAAAAATACACACCGAAATTCATAGCGATATAAGATTATTTACGAGTTTAAACTAATGGCGTTGTCCTAGATTCAAGACCATGTGATTCAGTACATTTAATTTAATAATCAAGAATCAGGAGTTGTGTCACTTTTGTTGTAAGGTTGGGAATACAAGAGAAAAAAAATGCCATTCTTAATTTTAGTCCCCTCACTTTTCCTATTCACGTACCTGCATCTAACCTTTATTCAAGGTTGAAATTTAGACAGTTATGATATGAACATCAGGTTATGTTTGATGTGACCAGATTTTTCTATCCCCAGAAACTTGATCAGTTATCCACTTTCTTAATTAACGAAGTTCTGAAGACATTTTTGTTTTGTTTAGAAGGACTTTGGCGGGACTTTGCAACGGGAAAGCGCGACAATTTGGCGGGACATTGGGTCAGCGGGACCGCGATGTGAAAAGCGAGACTGCCCCTCCAAAATCGGGAAGTCTGTACGTTTACAGTATAGTGGACGTTACAGTATATGGACGTTACAGTATATGGACGTTTACAATATAGTAGCTCTATAACTAATGTGACCAGACGGCAACATTAGTTATGTGACCGTTTGGCCACATTAGTTATAGAGCTTTTACACTAACACTATTGTACACGAACTCCGAAACATATACAGTTCAAATTTCAAAGGGAAATCTTTCAAAGGTAAAATGTTCGCATTTGCGTCTCCAATGGGAGAAAATCCATAAAACTCACACCAGTCAGTTCGACAATTGACGAGACTTACTCACTTCGAAAATAAGATTTTGGAGATCGCCAAGCGGTTCTTGGTAATGGGATTTTAGGTGAGCCATCAGGATTTTGTTCCCGAAACCCGTGGTATTTAGAAATGCTGAAGAAAAGCTTGGTGTATAACATTGTTGATGGAGAAATATGATTATTTCCGAGAAGGGTAACGAAAAATTTAATTAAGAATGAAATTTTTTAAAATGTTGTGGTTATTTCTTACGTAATCTTTTTTAACCAAATATGTTTTTTTGTGTGCAATTTTCACCTTTTTGATAATTTTTTCCTCTCATTTTATTATATTTTCAATCCTATCGCCATAAGGAACACCGCCAAATATATGAAAAGCTTGGGGTACGGAACAACGCACAATTTTAAATTACACATAACACTGGTCACTGCAGTTTGGCGATAATTATTTCATTGCCAAGAAAACAAAAACAAAACATAAAGCCCCATCAATACGGCGACATTTAATGTATATTTTTAGATAAATATAACATTATCCTTTCTGGTAAATGAAACAGAGGAGAAACTTGCAGTTGATGGGCAATGCTCAAGGGAAGAGAACACTGTGTAAAAGGCATTCCTTTTTCAACCATTAACGCCTTTATTGCATTTATACGAATTTTTTTCAATTAATACTGTTCAGTGCAGTTTGGCTATATTTGAAAAAAACACAAAATCTGCCAAAACAGCAAAATTGGCGATATGTTTTTTTGATAAATATTTTCAAGCACAATTTTGACGATAATCTTAATGACAGGCCTTAATGTTGGGCACTACTACCCCGTATATGAAAGATGAACATAGTAGGTCCATCCGTTCGGCAACTATGCTGATCACAGACAGTCGCACAGAAAATTTTTTCTAGACAACTTTTTTAAACGCAGCACGTTTCAAAACGGTAAAAATACAAAAGAATCGAATTTTTTTAACTGAATGTAATACTTTCAGTGCCCTACGTTAACATATGGGTAATTGAAAGGGAAAATAGGTTGAATTGTAAATTGTTGAAATATTCAAAACATTTTGACTTACAGTTAATTCAAATGCAATTAATTGCAAAATAATTTTTAGTTAGTAGATTTCCCCAATGAAGTAAAAGAGTTTAAATATAAGAAGAC
The DNA here is from genome assembly GCA_963978545.1 of Linyphia triangularis. Classification (NCBI taxonomy): domain Eukaryota; kingdom Metazoa; phylum Arthropoda; class Arachnida; order Araneae; family Linyphiidae; genus Linyphia; species Linyphia triangularis. Next base: position 61,790,185 of record OZ021729.1, read on the forward strand.
AAATTTTTGTTTAAAATGTCTGTTATATATTTAACAGAGATAAAGAAATGTTCACTTAAATACGTAAACATCGTCCCAGTCTGTTTATGCTAAGTGCTAAGGGAAGATTTGATGTGATAACTCGCCAAATGTAGTGCACCAAATAGGAAATGTGAGTGAAACGTGTTTTCGTCCTTGATGCAAGAATGAGCGCGAAAATCCCGCGTGGTCTCCAACCACTTCCCGCCAAACTGCCGCTCCTCCAATCGGACACTTGTTGACAACTTTTCTCGTTTTCCGATTGGTCGGAGGGGAAGTTTGGCGCGCTTTCTTACGACAGCATTTTACTTTAGTCCAGGATGAAGTGACGATAAGAGCCCGTTGCATCACCATTCGTCATCGACAACGTGTGTGCTGGTGGTTTTTTCTGGAATTGTGGCTGTAATTACACAACTGTTTCATTATTGAACTTGCCGCGTGGACTTTGCTGTTTCAATCTGATCTGCCGAATTCCTGCGATTTTCGGAAGGACAAGCTCTGACACTGTTTTTACAAGTTTCGACAGAGATTTGAAATACCATAAGATGTGTTTTTAATCGTCTTCTGGCGTTTTTTATTACCCGTTACTCCCATGCAGTAGATTTTGTTGCTTCCTAAAGGTGTAGCATTTCGAATCTGTGACTTTTACAGGATTGTACTAAAAAATAATCACCATACATCATCGTAGAAGACTGGTTGCCATTATCAGATAAGTAAATAGAGATATTCTTAATGACAATCTAAAAATCTTCTGTGACTTTTGAACAATGATCACCAAACAAATGGAAAGTACGTGCTCTGAAGAAACTGATTTTGTGACGGCTAAAAAACTCTGCAAAGGCTTATTCGGATTGGATCCGAAGATCTCGCCGAGCAGCGCTCGCCGAAATCTTTTCGGCTCAGACGATGACCGGAATTCTGAATCGGCGACTATCGTCTGCGAATTCCTGTCGGAAGCTACTCAAGAGATGGCCGAGAGGGCAGCGCGAGTTTGGAATTTCGATTTCATGACGGAAACCCCCGTAGAAGGAGGACGGTACTTGTGGGAGAAAGTGAGCGGCTGTGATGTACCAGAATGGTACACTTCTACCTCTATCCACAGAAAGACCTCCGGCAAAAAGTTCCAGTCGTCAGAGTCAAGTGTTGGTGAAAAAGAGAACACTGTTTTGGTGCCTGTGTGTACGAACAATAAGTTAAGCTCAAAAGAAGTGAAGTGCAATTCTAAAACTAAGCTGGTGCAGACAAGTATTAGAGGTAAGTGTCCATTCAAAGTGTTTTTAATGTTACATATTGTGTGGTTTTTGGTAATTAAGATATGCCATCATATATGTCGTTTAGTATGATAAATATGTATTGTTAAAGTTTCAAATTATCCATTACTATGAATGTATAGTTTGTATGAATGTTATATCAATTTACTCCATTGATTAGATTCGTAAGCAATATTTCTCAATTTTGTTTGATACTCATGAATACGATGCAATTCCTCTTCGTGTCGTATTTTTAGATTCAATAATTGACATTAAATTTGAATAGGGTGATTCTCCAGTAATTGACCACATGCTAGTAGTTGACCAAAATGACACAAAAAGGAAGTAAACAAGAATTGTTGTGATGGTATTCTAATTTTTATTGGTTAAAATATATCAAGCCAATGCCAAAAGTTATAGGGGTAACCAAGCTTCCAATTGGATGATAAAAATTAACAAACACAAAGGTATGTCACAGGGTCTCATATGAGTGACTGACACTATTAGTGAAGGGTGGTTTAGCTTCTCTTTGATTTTTTAGCATCAACATGAATAATTCCTAAATGGTTTAATACAAATAATGTATGTAGATCGTTTATGTTTGTTTTATATTAATATACAAGTAGTTTTTCTTTAAACTAATAAACAAATTATGAAAAACAGATGGTCAATTACTGATCAGGCTAAGTATTATATTTTTAGTAATTGACCAAAATGGTCAACTACTAAATTTTTATTTACTTGCATATTTTCTGGGAAAAAACAAAGTGATAACAAAGGTTTTTGCTTTTATTGCAATCTTCACTTACTATTTGTCCAGAAAAATTGATTTTTTCAGTAATTGACCATTGTAGTTAATTGGTGTCGATAAGGGTGTTAAGTATTAGTTTTTCAACTTTAGAATACCAAAGTAAGTCATTTTTAAACTCTAAGATGGATTTTCTTATTGCATGTGTACATTAGATCATTTTTAAATATACTAGGCTTACTTTCTTAACATAATTTTTTTTAAAAAGTCAAGAAATGGTCAAAAGTCAATTTTAAGTATACTTCCACTTTACCCAACACAAATATTATGTAGGTTACTTACAATTTTTATTTAAACTAACACTCTGGTACATAATTGAATTATTTCTTGAAAAATTAAAAAAATCAGATCAAATGGTCTGTTGAAAGAGAAAAGCATTGGTCAAAGATAAACCGGAAAATTTACAGATCACTAACACCCTTGTAAATATCAAAATTACTTTTCACACCTTAATTGAATAAGATATATGTTTAGTAATATTTTTTAATATGAACAGGAAAAAATTAAAGTAGAAAATTAACTTAAATATTGATAAGAAATTGAGTTAAATAAATCATTAAGGAAGTTTTTTGTATAGGTTTAAGCATATACCTAGGCTATAAGAATTCTGAAATCATTAAAATTAAACACTCATGGAAGGGAAGAAATCCTTTTTCAAGTACTCCGAAGAGGTCTTGAAATCTACGCTTTTTCAAGAGAAAATATTGGGAAAATAAGAGAAACTGCCAGAAAATACAACATTCCTCATTCTACATTGATTAATAAGCTGAGAGGCAAAACCCCAGAATTTAGAAAAATGGGCCCTCAACAATTCTTACACCCTCAGAAGAAACTCTTCTATGTAATTGGATAAATGCCAATGCAAGAAAATGATTTCCATTAGAAAAACGGATGATTTTGAAACTATTCAAGAAATAATATCCTCTACATTCGATTCTTTTCATCTAAATTTATTCAGAATTGAAAGTATAGGATTAGATAATCTTTTCTATATTATTTTGATTTTCTTGTTTTAATTTTTTGAATAAAATACGCATAATTACCTACCAGTAAAACTAACTTTGATAACTAAAGTTTATAAAACCATCTTACTATATTTTACACTGATGTTCCTGTATTTTCATGGATTAAAATTGATTATATTTATTTTTAATTTCTTTTTTTAATTCATTTAATAGTTAATTTATGAATATTAGAGCATTTTATAACAGAATTTAACAATTAACTTTTGGTTTTATTCTGGAAATGGAAGTGGTCAATTACTAGCATGGCTGTGGTCAATTACTGGCAAAATTGCTTTTGGTAAGAAATTCTGATGATATTTTAAATTGTAAAAAGGACTGGAACACCATGTTCATTTATTATTGAGCTTCATTAATCAATTGATATTTTGGGAAATTTTCATAACATTCCGTTAATAATTTTTTAAGAAAAAAAATTAAATGTGTAGAAACTTGCACTAACTGGTCAATTACTGGTAGGTTCACCCTAATTGCATATACTTTTGCTTAGTAATGTTGATGAAAATTTCCATTCTCTGGCATCCATTTGTACCTAAAAACCCACCCCTAGGCATATTGGTAAGGATTACACAAGTCTAATGCAGACATATATTTGGCTCGATACTATATACCAGGAAAATTGCTCCCGATAGTCTTATTGATTGTGGTCCCTATAGAAACTCATTTATACTGTACCTTTAAATATCCTTAAAAGCCCTTCATTGCATTTTTCCGAATAAAGTTCAGTTTTTGTAGTCTATCACTGTTTTGACTGTCATTGTAATTTTTATTTGATGCATCCACTCAAAATCCTTAGACATATATTATCTGGTGCCGTCAGCAACACGAGGGCTATAATGCGCCGAAACATTCGTTATTAGACAAGCCAACATACATTTACAAACGCCCATGCCTTACATGGGACTCGAACCTGCAACCTCGCTGTCTAGAATCTAGCACGCTAACCACTATACCGTTTGATCGGCTAGACACATAGAAGGAAGTGTATTTGCAATAATTCTTTGGAAATAGAAACTGCATGATATAGGTTTTAAAATTTTCGATGGATTAGAAATTTTAAACGTAAATTTAATTAAAATTTCATTGGTAGCCAATAGAAAAATCAAGTTTAAAAAATAAAATTAACCACCTTGCATCCTCTTGGGAGTGCTATCAGCGCCCTGCTTTGAAAGTAATTTCCGTCCGCACCCATACCCGAAACTACATATTTTATAATTTTGCAACTTTTATTTTCTTTTGCTGTGGTCAGATTACATTTTGCTACTTGCTCACAAACTTGCACTATTCCTTCATTTTTGTAATTGGCTAAACAGTCTTATCCAAATGCATATGTATAACCATTTGTAGTATGTATGTTACTTTAGTATGAAGAAATGGTGATTGCCTAAATATTGAATATTCATTTACTTTTGGAACCAAATATTAAGTATTTGGCTTGTTTTGCAATCAAATACTAACTATTTGGCTAGTTTTGCAATCAAATACTAAATATTCAGCTAGTTTTGCAATCAAATACTAAATATTCAGCTAGTTGTAATCAAATATTGAATATTCAGCTAGTTTTAAAAGCGAATGCTTGACATTCGGCTAGTTTTGAAACTATTACTGAATATTTAGCTAGTTTTGAAATCTGATTTTTTGGCTAGGTTTGAACTAAATACTTAATTAAATAATATTAAGCTACTATATATTCAGCAGCCAAAAAGTAATGAACAAAATGGTTACTGATTTTGTGATTAAAATTGGAAAATGACATAAAATTGTAAATTAACTTTTTTAGGTTTCCTTACTATAAACAGACAAAAAGATGGAAATGTTATGTTTATTTAGAAATATACGTGTTCATGCTTTTGTGAATTTTAAATGGTTACAATATGTACTATAATATTTTAATAAATGAATCCAAGTAAATTACTGAATTTTTAGGGAATCGATCTTTATGAATTTTTTTTTACACAGTCTTTCACTTTTGGCCAAAACGAATATACCGCAAGTGCCAAACAATTAAAAAGAAATTCTTAAAATTGTAGTTGTGTTTTAGTTTCAATCAAAGAAATCAGCTCGTAAATCATTTCTCTTGTCATGGAAATCGGGGAATTTTCCCCCCCCTGAATTTTGTGACTATCTTTGTAAAAATTACTGAAAAGTTGGCATCTCTGTAAATAAATAAAGCGGTAACAAAATATCAAAATTCAGTCATTTCTGATTGAATTTCGATTTGGATATTAGTAGTATTCCACTATTTTTAAATTTACATTACAACATTGTTATTGGAAGGATGTAAAAAAATATATTTTCCTGTTTATTTCATTCACAGAAAAAAAATTCCCGGCACTAAACAAAACTTAAAAAGGCCGAATTTAAAAGATATTTAAATAAATAATAAAAATATAATTAAGAAAAATGTCTCACTTAACAGTTTGTTGATTTGAAAGTAAAAATGTGAATTCTAGTTCCAATTCTCTAAATGTGTTTATACAAGTTATAAACATTTTGAATAGGAGTGGAATATCTCGATATTAAAAACTACTTTTTCGAGGTAACTTTAATTTAAAATTGTGTCGGAATATTTTTAAAAGCAGGAAGGAGAGCATGGTTAATCGAACAAAAGTGGCATGAACACAATTTTATACATATTAGCCCGCATAGTATATCCTATTAGAAATTATTTTTATTTTTTATTTTTAGAGCTGTTTAGAAAGAAAGGACATTTTTACAAATACAAACTTGAAGACCAGCTACAGGCTTGAGTAAAAATTTATGTAAATCGAATTTCCATACATAACACAAAATACAGAAATTGCAGAATAACGTAATAGAAAATACAGAATACAAATTAGAAAACACCAAAATTACAGATTGCTTAACAGAGTGAGATAATTTTTCAATGTTAACATAATTACAACTCATACAATTTAGAATATGACAAGTTTGCAGGATCATACAGGATTGATATAATACTATATTCAAAGCTATTGAATCCAACAATACACAAAAATAAATACCCTTTTTATCTCTAAATAACCAAATATAGTACACTAAATATCCCAAATTAATTACATAAAAATTTTGCATCCAAAATATAACCTAGTCTGTGTAATCCAAATCATTCCAATCTTTGATTATCCTATTTGTAAAAATAGTGTTGATTAATGTTTCAAAATTCTTATTATTAATCTCCTTATTTTTTCAATCCATACAACAAATAATATTTAAAAATATTAAAGCTCAAACAATTAATCTCGCATTGACTGTTATATATGCTTCCCATTTTAATATTAATATTTCTCCTTTTTAAAGTTGGAAGAAGGGCAAATTAAAGAAAATCATGTAAAAACCAATTTTGATTTTAAAAAAATGAAGCTTTGATATTTTTTTTTTTTTTTTTTTTTTTTTTACATTTGCTTATTTGATTTTTTTTGTTGATTTTTTTATTTTATTTTGTAGTAAAATATTCATTTTGAGGTAAAATAGGAGTGAAATTGAAATTTACCGAAATAACTCTTGATTTCCAATTTATGGTTTATTTGATTAAGTACTTGCGGTCATTATTAAATAATAAAACTTTGGAACAGTTTATATAAGCATACTGTATCAAAAATGGAATAATTAAACTTTAATATTTCTGTAAGAACATTCTTTTAAAAATTGTTGTGTTATGGGATATTATTAATCTCCATGTATATTTGAAGATTCCAAACAGAAAAAGGTGGAAAGCTTTAAGATTTGTTTACAATTTAAAAAAAACCATGATGTTAAACAATGCTATCTCAAAACACTTTTCAAGTAATTTTAGCTATTTTTCGGATATATTTTCTCTCTATGCTACTGGTTATTCCAAGAAATTGCTTCACTTTCTTTATAAAGTTCATGTATCTTTTACTTAAAAGTGAAAAAAATAGTGGGGACATTTTTCAATATTGTTTTGTATTTGACTTTTGTTATCAGCTAACAGAATTACTTTAAATAATGATATTGATATTAAGAAATATTTGTCCAATCAATTTTAGTAACAGTACTAGGTGCAAGGAGTGAGAGTGAGCGAGTCCCTTCCTGGCTTAGAATTTTTTTTTTAAAAGTGAGCAATTTAAAATTCACTAGAAAAAAAAGGTTGCTTGTGCAAAATAGATTTTAAATTATACTTTTAAACAAAATTTAATGCAGAACTGTTAATTAAATTTTAATTAGGCATACAAGCATGTATTTGAAAAATCAAGGTTTGGACTGGGCAACAATTTTAGCCCTGTTCTGTAGCTTTTGAAATGAACTTAAAATCGCACCTGTTTGTAATGAATGAATTTCTAATATGGTAAGATATTTCTAGCATGCGGTTTTTATTAAAATGGTACTGTAATATGGTACAAAACAAAATTATGCTTTCTAGAGATTGTGGAGAATCTATCAAAATATTGTTTGATGCATGTTGCTTGTATTAGATATTAGAAGTATACGATTTATTATTTTAGCTCTAATTTAATGAAGGTGTTTTTTTTTTTTTTTTTTTTTTTTAAAATAGTGATGATAATGGTAAATTTTTATGTCCAGTTCTACAGTAGTCAACACAAAAATGTTAATTGACCAATACATTAATGTTAAAAAGCTAATAAGAAAGGCAAAGGTATGTTTTATTTTTGCTCAATTCTTGATAGTAATTAGCTCATTGTGTGTAAAATTACATGGTTTAATGCAATTGGCATGCATTGTTTGGAAATTTTTTAGCATATGCTGTTTGTTGACCTCACAAAACTAATCACTTAACACAGCGTTTGCCACTAACATTTAGAGGCGGGCTGTATGACTTATGTTGGAGCTTTTTGCGAGCCGGATACACCAATATATGTATCTTGAATTATTATCAATTTAATGATACATAGCATTTCTGAAAACTAAAAGAAAAAAAATATTGATTGTTTTATTCTAATAAAATTACAATTAAATATTCGATACTTTTTTTTCAAATAATTAAATTTTTTTTTTCATTTTTAGTAAATTTAAGTCTAAAAGACAAGTGAATCTTTTGTGCTCAAAGTGGCAATGGGAGTTGATCTAAATTTTAATAGAAGTATTTAAACTGCACTAATGTACTTCCAGATTACTTTATTTTAGTCGATATCAATTGTGAGAATATGGCGGTCGAAATCATTCAATTTGTTTTATGATAAAGTCAATGTTGCAGTAACTTTTTGCAGCAAATCTAAATAAATTGTCCGAATGAGATTCAGTTAGGTTATTCTTGTACTTATTCTTGATGAAAACCATCTTGCTGGAAGATTCTTCATATAGTAGTTTCTTCGGGCACGGAGAGGAGAACTCCGTTCTACATAGTTAGCACATACTCGGGCAAATTGCAATTATGTACAAAAAATGTTCATACCATGAAATTTGATTTGATTTTATCTTCTGTGCTGCCGGCGGGCCGCAGCAAAATCTGTCGCGGGCCTAATCCGGCCCGCAGGCCGCGTAGTGGCTAACGCTGACTTAGAATATCCTAAATAGGAAAAAAAAAAAGAAAATTGAATCCTAAAAGGCAAAAATTCATGAACTGCTTTGCAAATAATGGATTTTCGAAATTACCCCTTCTGCAGAATTTACAAACTATGAATTTTCGAAATTACCCCTTCTGCAGAGTTTACACATGGATTTTCGAAATTACTCCTTCTGCAGAGTTTACAAATTAAAATATTATCGAAATTACCCCTTCTGCAGAGTTTATACGTTTATGGATTTTCGAAATTGCCCCTTCTGCAGAGTTTACGTTTACAAATTATGGATTTTCGATGTTATCCCTTTTGCAGAGAGCCCAACTTTCCTACGGATTTTCCTTAGTTTTTACGCTTTTACAGACGTTCTTTGAAATCTACGGAAAAATGTGAATTATATATTTTCTAAATCTTTTGCTAATAGTACTCATGAAATTTCGCTGTTGCCGAGATTGTTTTCGATGTGCTACGTTGATGTAATAGTCGCTATTGTATCTCGTATTCATTCATCGTTATGCTAAAGTATTGGACCTGAGTAAACCGTAAAAACTGCAGAAAATCCGTAGTAAAGGTATCATCTCTGCTTATAGGTAGATTATTAAATAAATATTACAATTTTCCCCAAAATACTGTTTTATTGCAATATTTTTATGCATATAGTATTTATACTTTTCCCTATTTTCTATTTATTTAATAGTACAACAAATTTGGTTAAGGAGAATAAATTATGTCACAATTAACTTATTGTTTAGTACAAAATTTATAGTATTTTGCGAGTTCAGTTTTGGTTATTTAGTGTATATTCAGTGCTGGAAGTGTGGGTAGACGCGGGGTGACGCTTCCCCCCCCCCCCACTTTACAAAAAAATACCCATGCGTCCATCCACTTATAAAAACAGTGAAATCCATCCCCTCACTTTTAAAAACTCTCAATCCGTCTAAAAACTACTAAAGAAAATTAATATTAATCTTTAAATGTAGTGACACTGAGAAGTGATTTAAAAGTTTTCAAATGTAAAAAGTATTTATGTTGTATATGTCTATCAAACTGTTATAACTACTTTGTTTAAAGATATAAGTATTTTTATTAACAATTACTGTTAAATTTGGCCAACTTTTAACTTTGGAGGAACTTTCTTTTAAGTTAAATTTCTAATTTTTTTTTCATATAAAGACAAACTATTTTTTTTTTTTTTAAAGAGTTCTTTATTAAATTAATTTTATGTAAGTATGCAGATATGAAAGCACTATTTAAATCTAAATAACTAGTTATGTATATAATGTTGAGTTAATACTTCATTTTATCTCTTACTTCCAAATAAAAAAACAAAGTCACGGAATTTTCATTAAAATAACAATAAATTTTGAATCTTTGTTCAAAATTAGTGTTAAGAAGTATAAATTATTTCTTTACTAGTTATAATTTCGTATCTTATAATATAAATAGGAACATTTATCGTTTAGTGAATGAGGGGGGGGGGGGGGGTGCAATTGTCATTGGGCATGCCTCCACTTTCCTTTTCCCACTTCTACCACTGTGTTAAAAACATTATTATGCAAAGAATTATGGGTTTCGAATAATGGTAATGTTTATTTTAGTTTGGTAATAATATATTTGTATTAATTTATTATATGCACATTTCTTAAAATTTGCATCGAAAAAATATGTACATGTACAAACTAAGAAGATTCTGTGTTCCAAAAGAGAGCATGCACATTTGATTCCCTTTATTATTAAAAATGTCTATTACAACATTATTTTTTATTAATAATAATTATTGTTTATAATAACAAATGATTAATGATGTAGAATACTTCAAAAGCAAGACGTTAAAAGAATCCGTATTGTTCAAAATGTAACGCCATTGCAAATTGTACTCAAATTCGAACAACAAATTTTAGTATTGCAACTGCATTCACTACAACCGAAAGGGTTCGAAGAAAGAGTTCACTAAATTTCATATTTTTATACCATTCAGTTAATATTCATGAACATTTCTGATCCATTTTATTCAAATTAAATCTGCCAGCCAGAATCAATCAGATGTGTAACACCAGCGATGAGTCAGCTTTTGGCAATTTCGTTTTTGTAAAAAAAAAAAAAAATTTCGTATCGTGTGTCTGTTTTGCAATGAGTGACGTGTTTCCACGGTTGAGTCGGTCAGATGACTCACCCTGTAATTGGAGCAGTTTTCAGGTGTCGTGCAATATTAGAGGTGTAGCCCTGCATTGTGGATGATTCAGTGGGAATGGATTACTGGACGCATCTTCATGATTGATGTGCGTGGAGTTTATGCTTCGCTGGGCGTGTTTTGGGATGTGGTTACTGATTTCTTTTTTTATTAAGGGCTATTTCCACAGTTTAACTTTCAGTGAAGTTTAAGTATTCTGAAATTCTGTGATGCGTAAATAAAAATCTTATTTTTTAAAACTTCGATGTTTCGATCCATCTGCCAAAAAAGGCACTGTAATAGTTTTGTAAAATTAAAATAAAATAATGCCCAGTTTAAAGTGGTCAATAATGTTCCAATTAACTTTCTTGAAATCAAATGAAAGGAGTATTAGGAGAATTGTGGAAATTTTTTCGAGTTGGAAGTGAGTGATACAACGATGGTAAACAAATTCTGAACTAGCCTACTTACTCTGTGATTTAAAAGAGAATAAATAAGATACTAACAAAATGAATGAAATTTTGAACAAAACAAAGAACAAATAATTTGGGATATTGGCGGGCAATGTTCTGTATCGAATGTATTCTCAAATTAATCAGTGGTTAAGTGGATATAAATTTATTTGGCAAAAAGACAGTAATTTAAATTCGTACGAAAAAGTCAAGTAACAAACAAAATAGTGTATGGCAAAGTTATGGACAGTTAAAAATTAATAACTTAAGTATCTAGCGAAATACAGAGGAGTGGGGGTAGTTCCTTTTCACTCCCTCAAGTCCGCCACTGGAAGTCGTTCTGGGGTAACCTAACGTTGAGAGCGTGGGCGTATCTAAAAAAGGGCTTCCAGGTATAGTTATCAGCGACGCTCCACTTTCCAGACCGAGTGACGACCTTGTCCAAGGTCGAACACTGTTTGATCAGCACCATGTAAATGCCCAAATGTATTTCATGCACGCACTCGGTATCCTTCACTTAACGCGTTATTTCGTGGGTCGAAATAAAGTTTTAGGTGGTTCAAAAAAGAAATTTGTTTGAGTGTTATCAGAACCCTACTGTCAATCATTGTTTGTTTAGGAAAAGTATTGGTCTTTTCCCTCATATTAATAATATCTATTTTACGAAATGAATCATTTGGATCAATTAAGATTATAAGTAGGTGAGGATAAACTAATATTACAAATATTGTAATTGATTGAACTACTAAAACGGAGTTGTTTCTTTATGGGAAAGTTGCGATTTGAAGCTAGATTTTTTTTTCTCAGAAAATAAATGTCGGTTTGAAGAACTTAATTAAAAAGATCATGTAGATTTTTGGAACTACAGTGTGTCCTTATTATATTATACAATTTTTTATATTGTTAAATTTGTTTGTTTGGGCGAGCAAATCTACAGAGGGTTCATTAACCCACTTGCCGTCACCCAAACGAACTGAAACTTGGAAGATTAACTTGTTGTCGATGATTATGCGTTCTGTCAAGTTTTAAGAGCAATAACACTAAGTTAGTCCATGTTACATGGATCGATGCTTTCTTCGTAGTGGTCAAACATTATGGAAGCTCTGTGATCAAAATCATTTAAATATGTTGCAATTTTTAAAACAACTTTTTTAAATATTTAATTTTTCAAAAAAAAAAAAAAGCTTGTGCTGCCATCCAACAATTAAAGAATGAACTTCATAGAAGTGGACTTCAAAATCCTAACGGGTTTCAATGCGTTTGAAGTAAATCATGAGAAATATAGTGCCATGCGTAACTTATAAGTTTCGTCAGTAAATAAAAGATTAAAAAAAAAACAACTGTTTTTTTGGGGGGGGGGGGGTAATTTTTTGAAGTACAACAGTTTTTCTTTGTATTCCGCAGCGTTGCCTAGATTGTCAAAGGCGATTAATTAAAGATTTGAAAAGGAAAGCTAATCTCGCGTTATATTATTGTTGTACTTAGATTGAAAGAATTTTACTGTTTTGCTTTGGATTTCCTACAGCTCGTTGCTCAGTGGCTGATGCAAGTTAAATTTTTTATCAAAAACTATTGTTTCATACTGTTAGTTCCCCCCCCCCCCCCCCCAAATACCCTTGAAACGTCTTCGGACACGCTGTTACCGTCTGTTCCACACTGCAATCCAGAAAAACGATCCGGATACACTCGGATAATCGACCCGCTGTCTCGTTCTGCCCCAGCGATCTCTTGAATATCCGGTGAAACCTCTCGGATACGCGAAAGCGATCCGACTCCCCTTAAAAACAACAGATGTGGAAGCCTCTTATGAAAGAGAAGAAGCCTAAAACAAAGGGATGCATAATCAAATGCGGGGCATCCGATCGGTGGTGTGATATATTATAGCCGTCGGGAAGAGTGATCCGTTTCTTTTCTTGGTTGTTCTTAAAACATTTTCCCGAGTCTTTCCTGTTTCATGGGTGATTGGGTTGCAATGCATGATGACGCCGATGCAAATTGGGTTCGGGGTTGGGTTTATGCTTGTTTCTAAGGTGCTTCACTGGTGTACATTGTTGGAAGTTGCCAGGCTTGTAGTGGTAAAACAATTTTTTTACCGGTACGCATGTTTGCCGATCATGTGGGCAGTCCCAAATGTAGCTGGATTTTTCTTTTTAATTATAAAATGCCAATTCATAATATTTTACATAATTTAACATAAAAAAAAAGCTAAACACTCATAATTTACGTATTTGTTTCCTCACTAACTTATCACTATACATGCATAAAAATTTATGACTTATTATTAGTTAACTAAAAATAGGGGCGCTACGCTGTATCAGCTCTTTAATAAAGTACTGGCACACAGTACCTGCCTCACCCCTGAATGCTGCCTTCTAGCAAACTGCATTTTTTGTGTGTGGCCAAACTGCATTATTGTTCCTAGGTATCTGTAATTTGTACTTTAAAATCTGTAATTTGTTCTGCAAAATCTGTAATTTGTTCTGCAAAATCTGTAATTTGTTCTACATGATGGTTAGGTTTAATGGTGCACGGGAAATGTTGAAAAAGTTAGTAAGTTAGCATCAACTACATGATGTTGTTAAACTTTAATTCTCACTTTGGTCCCAGTTGTAGATAGCACATCTGTGTTTAGTACGCCTGTTAACTGTTTTTCAAAAGGAAGATCTCATCATGCATCTATGGGTGTGTTTAAATGTCACAAATGGAAACTTCTGTTCCTCGACATTCCAAATTAAAAGAAAATGTCATAAAATAGTATTTCCTTTATGTGGTATTGAGTGAATTTTGCTTTTGAAAACTTGTTCCTATCCAGAATTGAGCCGAACGTAGGACCAGACAGAAGAGGTCTTGGTATCGAGCCTCGTCTGCGCTCTTTAGTATCTTTTTAAATTAATTAGGCACTGCGTCCGTTAAGATAAACAGTATTGCATCTTTTCTTGGGCTACCTGTTTGGAAGTTCTGCTACTTTTCGCCTATTTGATACTCCAATGCGGCTAATTTTCCCTTAGAAAGTTTATCCGGAAGGTAATTCCTTTTTGATTCTTAGCTAAACGTTTCGGTACAGCATAACTTTCGTTCATGTCTTACGCCAAAAATTTCCAATACGACCAACCAGAACTGTTAAGATAAAATGCGGTTCAGACACACTGTTATAAAGTATGGTGTGCTTGTATATCTACAGGTTATTAGGTTGTGTCTAATTTTTGGATATAGATTTCTATTGACATTACTTAAAATTGATTCCTTATCTATCAGACGTTTTCCTTGAGGATAGTGTGTTGTCGTCACAGTCTGGCTCTTAAGTTGGTTGCTCTTACGCCATGAAAACCAACCAACTTTAAGGGATGTTAAATGTCATATTACTTGCTCTCCATATCCAACACATTCTAGCTAGTTGCATCTTTTATCTTAAGGGAGTATTCTACTGTAGAGGCATGAATTTCGTCCGGTTTTAGAAGCGGAAAAAATTTTTAACAAAGGAAACAAAAAATATTTTTATCATCAATTTTTTTATCATTTGTTTATTGATGTTTTATTATTACATAAAAAAATTATTAAAAAAAAATAAATTAAAATTGACAAAGTTATGAGCAGTCAAAGTGGGGGGTCAAAAAAAAAAGAGGGTGTCCTGGCGTTAATTATTCAAACCCTCCTGGTGATCTGAAACATAAAAAACAGACGGATTCTTAATTATTATAGATGCCGCTATCGTATAACCCTTGGATAAGTTAAATTTTTTTTTTTTTTTTAAATGGCGGCAGTTTGAAAAAAAAAAAAAAAAATTTCCATATTTTTTTAACAATTCCGAATTTTTAAAAAATACTAAATGAGAAGTTATAGTTTTGGGCAGGGTTCACGAGATGAAGCGATGTATAGAGAACATCCTCTCCAAATTTGAAGTAAATCAGTTCATTAGAACTCGAGATATCCTTACCGCCAGCTCGAAAAAAGTAGTTCCGAGAAAAACGCGTTCAAAGTTTTGAGACAAGTTTTCGACAATTTTACTTATAGAATGGTACAGAATACTTACATATTTTTAATCGGCGATTCCTGCTCCATATAAGAATCCTTCCTCTACTTCAAAATGCTCATTAATGACATAAGTAGGGACTCGGGAACGCCTACCTTTTTTTCGTTAACTTGTAGCGGTCGGACCGGAACCGATGCCACGTCACTAAAACGGCTATAACTCATGAAATAATAGGAATTTTGAAAAATCCTTTTAATGACATATTTTTGAATATCTAAACTTTGAAAATATGAAAAAAAAAAAAAAAAAAATCATTTTTTTCCCTTCAAAATTCTACAGTAGAATACAGCCTTAAAGGCTAATTTGGATATTATCGTATACATTCACATTCAACAACTGCTTTACTTAGTTATTAAATGTTACTTTGGAGGATTTCTTTTAATTCAAAAATGCCTTCATTATGCAACACTCCATCACTGACACCGCACCCCATTTTTTTTTAAGTAAAAATAATTTCCAAAACAGCACCAACTTAAAAATATTTTTGATAAGTAGGGGCCCACACATTCGGGTGTGGCCCTTATCGATCATCTCAGACCTCAATACGCTGTTTACATACAGGAAGGCAGAAAGAGGGGATAGCCTTTTTTTTTAATGCAAGTATCCGCACAGAAGCAGTTTCCAATCACGAGCACTGATGGATGCCATAATGGCGGTGCGTCCCCTGCATTCCCCCGTGTCATAGGTCAAGTCTGTGTCGATTGACCTCGACATAGCAATTAGTGCTTCTCCTCCCCATGGGGACATGGAGGCGAATCTGAGGAGATTGACATGCTCCGTTAAATTTGTCTTCGTCGGAGTAATTGCATTTTTTTTTTTTTTAATCTTTCAAGTGGGAGGTTCTGCTATGATATTTTTAATGGTTCTGATACCTTGGTCCATAGCCATTGATGCTTTTTATTCGACCCAACTTGCTAGATATTTGTGCGCTTAGTCAATGTTGTAGTGAAAAGTTTTGGTTAGGGTGTATTTGTAATTGGGGGCATTGCTAGGAATTGTGTTAAATGGACTAATTTTCAAGTATAGGGTGGCATAGTTACTGTCTGTCTCTATACTCAACTTCAACTTAACTTGACATCACTAGACGGTAGATCGTCACAGTGCTCATAGGCAATTTATCCATTTTGGCGGCGTGAAAGCATAATGCTCGCCAAACCACAACCCTGTAGAGAACAAAAGACTATAAGGTTTGGCAATAATTATGTCTTCACTCCTCTAAAATGGATTAATTGCCTATGAGCACTGTGAAGATCTATCGTCTAGTGATGTCAAGTTAAGTTGGAGTTGAGTATAGCTCAAGTCTGAAAGTCTGGTTGATGGCGGTCACTATTGAAGCAAGACCCGTCGAATTAGAATTAGGTGTTGTACATTGTACGTGCAGGAAATTGATGTCTAAAGCTTATGAAGAGTAAATATCTTTTTCCTGGAATACCAGGTGGGAAAATGGGACTTGTTTCCACGCTAACAGACAACGTTAGCCAAACTGGCGGAGGCTATGCTTGTGATAAATAGACAATAAACTGACTTTGTTTAAGTGCTTTGTTGTGGAACGTTGGTAAAGATGTGGAAATTTTAATAGTCTGTCTGGAAAGCTACCGCCACATTGTCTCTTACTGCGTGGAAACAAGGATATATTCCAGGAGAAAGAATTCAGAGTGGCGACAGAACTTGGAAATCAGGAAAATGTTAGGGAGTTTTTTTTAAATTTCACGAAAATCGGGGAAATTTTTCTTTGTTCTGAGAGCCCGTTTTGTTTATCCATATTCGGGCATCATTTTCCCGGAAAATTATGGTAATCGTAATGTTACGAAATAATTTAAACTTTTCATTACCGCCAAAACTATTTTAAAAAAAAATTGGCATATTATCCCTTTAGCGTACATGTTCTATTTGATCAAGGTGTCTACACATCTGGAAAAGTTGGGAAGTTTGAAAAAAAAAGTTTACCGTAAAATCAGGAAATTTTTTAGAAATCTATCGGGGAACTTTTTTCTTGAATTTTGTGACTGGAATTGGAAAGCATTTAAAGAATTTGAAGCCTAATTACCTACACGCATCACCCTTACTCTAAATAAACGAGTCATTTTTTCCCCTTTTCTATACGCCACTAGCAGACTATTTTGCGATTCTCCTAAAGCTCTTATATAGTTAAATTATCTTAATTGCAGTTACGGATTGAATTTATAATACTACTTAATTTATAGTTAAAAGGAACGGCTACTGAAGTGGCATATTTTTGCATAGTGTTCGTTAGAATTTAAATGAAGTAGTACTCATTTTTGAAATTCAGTTCTCTAATTATTATTATTATTATTTTGTTCAACGAATAATAAACATTGTTGATTTTGGATGTTGTTAATTCCACATTCGTAACGAAAGTGCAAGTTGATTCCTATTGCGATGCTAGTTGTTTCTGGTTAAATTGTATTCGTGTAATTGACTGTCAGTGTAAGTTCAAAATTGTTGTTGTGTAAATGGCATTAAAAGTGTTATTAGTTTGTAGTCTTTAACACACATTACTTTTTAATAATTCCATGTTGAGTGAGTGTTTTCTTGAGAATTGACACTGTGTTCTTGTGTTTCAGGATGGACGCGTTGCGTGCAGAAGAGGCGTCGGACGTCAACGCGATTGCGACTCAAGCGACTGGATGACACGACGCGGTACGAAAGGGACTGCATCCTCAGAGGTGAGTTGAGGATCTCCTCAATGAACAGTATTCTGAATTTTGTAGAGAAATGCTTGTAAATTGTGAATATACTGGTCTGCCGGGGGTAAAGTGGCCGAAACTTCGAAAATCAATTTTTAGTGATTTGAACCAAATCCGATGTCATAACTTGTCAAGTAATGAGAGTTATTCTTTTTTATGTGGTAACCCACTGAATAACATAATATTTATCGCTAACTTGGTTGATTTTTTAAAGATGCCAGTATCTGAAATCGTCTTCACACTTCCTCATTGAAAAATATAAGAGCAGTGAGTTACCAAATGAAAAAGAACTCTCGTTATTTGTTAAGTTATGACCTATTTGGCAATCGGATTTAGTTTTAACTTATTCAAAATCGATTTTTGACCATTCTTGCTGCGGCCATTTTTGCACCAACAGACCAGTGTATTCGTAATCTACTATCATTTCTCCACATTGTATATATATATATATATATATATATATATATATATATATATATATATATATATATATATATATATATATATATATATATATATATATATATATATATATATAAAAATCACAATGATGTTCGATGGGGTGCCTAAGCTTGCAGTCGAATCTCAGACTATGACCATTTCGGAATTGGTGAAAGTTGTCATTTATGTTAAAAGTTGTCATTTGTGGCGCGAAATGTGTCATGTGGCTTCTTTCACTCGGTTACGACCACCCAAACCGCCCGCATCCTCAAAGGGGGCGATAACAAGTTGACAGCATCTTTAACATCTGGCCCTTATGTTAACTACCACCCCCATTCGTTTCTATCTTAATATATACTGGCTCAGCAGATGTCACACGAAATAACATTATTTTCTATTTTATTTCATCTCCTATTTTTATTTTGAAAGATTTCACACCTAGTTACAGTTTGGAAATGATTTTCGTTGACCCCATAATGGACTCCATCAAAGGCCCAAATATTTCGTTAAAACTTTAAATGTTGTGTTGTAAATATTGCAATAGGTGCTAGAATCAAAGAAATATAAGTCTTTTTAAATCCTTTATATCTATTTTGATTTGTTTGTGGAGGGCATCCATTTGCCGTCTTCTAATCGATCTGAAACTTGGCAAATAGACTCGTTTTCGATGATAATTCAGAGTTTTATGGGCTGTCACTAAAAGGCCGCTTTTAAACACGTTTTTATAGACGCTTTTGAGGACTAACTATACCACTTGCCGTCATTTAATCCAGCTTAAACTTGGCAGATGGACTCGTTGATAGCAATGCATTCTATCAAGTCTTGGGGGGGGGGGGGGGGGGGGGCAAAAAAGAGTCCGTGATGCGATGGTTTTCTTCGTTGTCTTCAAACACTATGAAAAGTCCATCTTTGATCAAAATTACTTTAATAAGTTGCAATTGCACATAAAAGTTGGTAAAACGTTAAATTTATATTAAAAACTTCGTTTTTATGGTTTAGTTTTTTTAATATCTACACTACATGAGTATGAATGGTTTGATGTTCAAAGGGAACTTCTGATTCATTTTAAAGGAGAAGGAAAGTACTTTTCAGTTTTTAATGTCGACTAACATTAAGTGGAAAACTTTCCTGGCTACCACACTCTTTATGAACGACACAGAAATCTGATTTTAAATTCTATCCATATTTTTCGTAGTATTTATACAAATAAAAGGGGGAAAATTAATTTCAGTAAAAAAGTCCCCTTTCAATATGAAGCTGTTCATGTAGTTAGAAGCTTATTCAAAGGCATTGTCTATACAGAGTTCATCCTAGAAATGAAAAAGGGCAGGGTGCTATTTTCCAAAAAAAGGGCACTTCCTGTTTACGAGGGCACTTTTATGGCAAATTGCAGAAATACGCGTTTTCTGCCACAATTTCAATATTGTTATACTTTTCTACCACGATAAATAATTTTCAATATTCTGGAGAAAAAAAAATTGTAATGCAAAAATCCTTGAATCAAAAACTCGCGCAGAAACTTAAAAGATCAAAATACTGATAAAAATGCTTCAATACTAATTCTGCTGGAATGAGACTGAGAAAATTATTAAAATTAAAGTGCAATGGTACACAGTAAAATTTTCATCAAATAGTAATTTTTATAAAATTATCAATTTATAATACAGTAAAATTAAGATAAGAATGTTTTAGTATAGTGAAAATGTGTTAAGATGAGAACTTTTTACTCTTTCAAAATTTTCTTAAGTTTGAATGAATCAACCTTAAACTTCATCTCTTAGTTTTGCTATTGTCAGATAGAGAATAGAGTTTCTCCAAATGTAACATTATTCATTGTGGGATATCACAAGGAGTATTCCGACTAAAGAACTTGGACTATGTCCGGATATTTTTGCATTTTTTTATTTTCAAAATCGGATCAAATTTAGCGTCAAAATGGCGATTTTTTTTACCGTGCATGCCGCTATTATGTAAGCTATAATAGAAGTTTTATTTTTTTAAAAATCGGAAATAATCTGGAATTTTGGTTGCATTCCTGTTATGTTTAATTTTAAATATGAAACGGATGTTTAGAAATTAATTGGTAACAGGCAAATTGCCAAAAACACCCCCTAAATTTAACAGGAGGACATCGCGATTACGCGTGTCCAAACGGAAATATTCTTTTTAAATTCTTAGTGTAAACATTTGATAGTTATAAACCTTTAACTAAGTTATTCAAGTCTTTCAAATTCCTTTCTTCACTATTTTGAAGGAGGCATGGTAAAAATCCAGCGAAATACATTTAATCAAAACACGTACGAAATGACCATCGGAGTTTACTAATGTGCACTTGGGAAATTGTAAGACGGCGCCCTACAATCCACCTACTAATGAAGCACGTTATATAGACATCTACTCAATGGTTTCAGTCCCTGATATATACGTTGCGCGGTTGAACATGAATGCGCATGCGAAACAGCCGATTTCAGTAGGGGTGATCCATATATTGCGTATTGTTGAGAGGGGAAAAAACGAAAGTTTTTTTAATTCTTTCAGGATGAATTTTTTTCTGAAAAAGGGCAGGAAGGGCGCTATTTTTATAGAAAAAGGGCAAGAAGGGCGCTATTTTTATAGAAAAAGGGCAAGAAGGGCGCTATTTTTATAGAAAAAGGGCAGGCAGGGCGCGCCGCCCCTCGAAAAATGCCTAGGATGAACTCTGGTCTATATATCTGTTCGTTTGGGATCAAGATTACCAACCAAAACAATGTTAGAAACATGCGATGTATCAAATGAAAGGTCTCTCCGATACGAGTTCCTGTTGAAAATAAAACCGAATAATCACACAACACTAAGCTTCTATAATAAGTACGAAAAGTTAACACCTTGTCTGTAAATAATACATTCAATTAGAATCATCGCTAAGTTTTGTTTCTAAATTTGCCAACTTGGCTCCAATTTTTTCATGTAAAATATACCTCAAAATTGTTTTTTTTGTTACGTTATGTTGTTAACCTGAACAGGTTGGCATTTCAACCAAATTGTTCATGCTTATTACCACTGTACCTGATTTCCTTCAATATGAGCGTGTGTAGAAGATGCTATTTAGTGACGTTACCATGCCAAATCGAATGTTAATAACTGTGAACTATTTTTCTAAAATCTTCTTATCAATGAGTTATCATTTCATATCGCTCTCAATGCAATTGAACTTTCCACCAAAATTAAATGCTCAAAACAGCATGCCAACTTTTTACATTAAGCCTTTTAAATTAATGTTCGTTTTCTTTGCACAGAATAAAATGATTTGCGAGTCACTTATTGAAACGATGAAATATTTGCAATGTTGTTTATGTTGTTGTTTTCTCCTTTCAGGTCCATCCGAGAGATCTTGAAGACGTGTTACTGATATTCCTAGTCCCTTTGGGACCCGACTCGCCAAAAAACTCACAAAGTGTAGATTATTTTATTCTTTTAATGAATTTTATTTTTCTTGACCATTAAAAAAGAATTGTGAAATTCCATTCGTGTTGTTGTATTTTTCTCAAACCAATTCATCCACACTCATTGAACTCATCGTAAGTAGATTACATAGCACACGATCGAATAGCGAATGTACTTCACTGATCTCTTAACTCCAACTTCTGGATAGCTTATTAACCATTGGTTAAGCGCGCGACCTTTTGTCTCGCGTGGTGGACCAATATCTCACAAATTCAAATTTTCGTGCATACCATTAAATTCGTGAGCAAATATTAAGTGGGTATTTTAATTAAAAACCAACATTATTGAACAGAATAAAGTTCAGTCAACCGCGAGACTAACTAAAAGGGTTAAGCGGTTTCTGTTCTGCAAGCAGATGAATACTCTCCCCCCCCCCATTATTGCTATCTAATAGGTAACCCATGGTTACACACACATTGTAATTAGTTAGAGGGGAATTTATTGTCTGATATCGATAATCGATTGTGTAGCACTAGTTGTTGAGAAATCTAATTTTCTTACAAAATTAGCGATACATTAAAAAAGGAAAGAAAAAAAGGTATTTAAGTTATTCTTATCATAGAAAATGAATGTTTAACTATTAATTAACATTTTAGTATCAAATCGAACTGTCATTTTTGAAAAATCAGTTTGAACGAAAACTTGCCTCCCCCCCGCTCTCCCTTGCAAATAATATGCCTATCGCACATTCCGGCACGTAGAGAAAAATACTAATTCATAACGAAATAAATAAAATATTAAACTATTAACTTCGTGCATATTTTTACAGGGGGTTGAATAAATGACTGACCCACGTTGAACTTGAATAATAAAGAAAATAATTTTGAAGCCTCTATTTTTCAAAACTTGCTGTTTTTTTTAGTTCCAATGCAGCTAAAGGTACATTCCTAACTCCAATCGTTTTTTAATTATTCAAGTATGAAAATGTAATAGAGGTCAGTCATTTGTTAAACATTCTGTATATGAAACAAATTCAACAACAAAAAAAAAAAGCGTTAAATGCATACTTGTCCACAGTATTGAATTCCTTTTTTGTAGGCCGACCAAACGGTATAGTGGTTAGCGTGCTAGCCTCTAGACCGCGAGGTTGCGGGTTCGAGTCCCGTGTTAGGCATGGATGTTTATAAATGTATGTTGGCTTGTCTAATGCCGAATGTTTCGGCGCATTATAGCCCTCGTGTTGCTGACGGCGCCAGATAATCTGAAAACAACCAACCTTTTTTGTAGAAATATAAACTTGTGAAATCGAATCTGAATCACTATTATAATTATGGCATATTTTTATAAAATTTTAATAATTTACCGCTATAAAAAAGAATATATATTCAAGTGATAGTTAAAAGTTCAAACGATTTAAAGAAAAAATTGGATTATTTAAGGTATCCGTATTTAAGGCTCTAATATAACTGCTTGCATTGTTGTCTCAGTCGTGTTTTCTTATTTAAATTTCATGATGAAAAGGCTTCACAATTTTCTGTAAACTAAATTAGGAATTCATAAAAGTTGTACATTTTACGTGTCTTGGTTTATTCGATTAGGCACTGCATGGTGACACCATTCCAATTTGAAATAAGTGAACATATTTAAAACAAACTTTGCTTTTTGAAGCACAAATGAAAAGAACAACAACAACAAAAAAAGTTGAAGGAGCTCGCGTTATTAGGAATTGGACTATGGACTGTAAATAATTGCGAGTAGCTGTTACTACATCGCCATCTATCGGAACTGAGAATTACTAACGTCGGGGGTTTGTCGAGATTTACTGATACAGCGCAAGCGCGTAACCAGGGGTAGGGATATGAGGTCATATCCCCCCCCCTCCCCGAAATTTGTATTTTCGTTATTAGAGAGTCAAAATTAAAGAATTTTACTGTTTAAAATGGTAAATTTATTAAAAATATTTTTAAATTTCGAAACATGTGTTGAAAAAATATCTGCTATCATGATTGCTATATATATGAGATATGACATCAATATTAAAAATGACAATCAAGATTTGCTGACATATAATTTCATATTCACGAAAATATTGTTGGTGGCAGAGCATATTGTTCGGACTTCTTAAAAGGCGCAAACTTTAAAAGGGAACCTTCTCAGGAGAGCATTTTTTCGAGGCGGAAAAGTTGGTAGAAACTTTAGTTGTAATGACAGCAACACTCGAACGACATTGACAAATGAGGGAACACTATGCAAAAAAGAGAGTGATCGTTGTTTTGTTAAGACCCCCTTTTCCAAATTGGTATGGTTCCATACAAAGCTAAGCTAGACGCAATTAGATACGATAGTTGAAACAAAAAAGAAAACGTTGCAACTGATTATATAAAAAATAAATAAATTATACGGTGATCGTTCATGTTCTTCAAATTATGCACCTGTTATCTCATGAGCTCAGCTGATTTGATGCGAGTGTTCACGTAACTCTTCTGACTTCAACTATTATTTTTCATTATTTTAAATTATTTATATACAATGGTTCTTAATTCTTAAAAACTTCACATGAATTAATCTAATTCATACATAAAATTATGTTTTGTAACGAAATTATTTTTATTTAAATTTTATTTCTCCATATTTATAAAATCCAACGTTTGCCTGTATGTAGTTACGCCTATGACTCAAGATTGACTGAACCAATTTGGATCATGTTTGTGTCGATTAATTACTCTCTTAATAGGAATGTAAACACACATTTGACATTGTGTTACTAATCTACCTGGCGTTGTGAGTTTACAGTATAAATCAAAATTTAAATTTTGTATGTTTTGTTTTAGAAATCAGAAAAATTCCATTTTCTGTATTACACATTTTCCATTCACGATTACTATCATATTTTTTTTTTTCTTTAAACCTAGTATTAAGATTACGATTAAGATATTATTGAGAGTGATTTAGTTGTAAATAAAAATTATTAAACCATTAAAAAAAGCGACACAATTTTATTGATATGAATTTTAATAATTCCTCCTTTGTTGTTGGCACACAACTTATGTCGATACGAAAGCTATTTCTCAGTAAAATCGTTAATTGAAAATTAATAAACGTATTTTATTTATCTCTATTACAATGATATGCCATTTTTATATATAATAAGAGATATATTGCTTATTATATATAATGATTATGTATGCTCAAGGTTAGATAATTTGATTCACTCCATACACAAGGAGTAATTATTTTATTTACTGTAGCAATAAAATTTCATTTTGCTTAAAATTATTTAAATAGAATAGAATGATAATTGAGTATGTGCCAAACATTCTTCCATTATAAAATGTTAAAACATAATTTAAAAAAACAAAAACAAAAAACTAATGGTTACTTTAAAAAAAAAAGTTAAAACCTTTATAGAAATTCACGAGTTTAAGCAATAAAACTTCAAAGTATGATTCTTAGAAATCAGTATTGTCTGTTGAAGAAACTAGAGAGTTAAGGTATGTTTGTTAGAAACCTAATCGAAATGTCAGAGCATTAAAACTTGATAAACCTATTTATTTATACAAACACCTCAATATATATGCATACGTTTAATTATAACAATATTGTCATGCTTGCAAATGTCAAGAAATTGTGTTTGTTATGAAGCATCACATATTTTTCTATAACTGACCTCTGTCCTGGAGCGTACTGGCCATAGGGTTGTCCGGTGCAATCACCGGGCTGGTCAGTGTATGTAGAAAATGGGCCGGTCGAGTGCACAATTTTTTTTTTTTTTAAATATACTTAGTTGCTTTAAAAGTACTTAAGTATTTTTCAAAAAAACCCACTGAATTATATCCGTATCCACCAGCCCCCTACGTCAGGAGTCGGCAGACTTTTCTGCGCTTAGAGTCAAACGTTCAATAACCAGAAATGCAAAATTTTTAAAGAGTCGCAAAATAAAACACTAATACCAATATGAGCTTTCAACCATAAATATTTTTATGGTACAAAAAGGATTTTTATATTTTATGGTACAAAAATCATGGCAGATGAGACAAGTCGGTAGTCCATTTTTGTTTGGAATGAACGCATATAATTCATTCCATGCTCTCTTAAATTTACGATTTTCTTCATTAATTTTTCTCTTTATTTTGGACGAAGTCGATACCATGTGCTTTCAATATTGGATATCAAAGAAGCATTTTAACAGTGCGCGCAAGCGCGAAAAACGTGAAGCAAGAGAGCAACGAACGCTAACAAAAGCTCGACGAAATTGAAACTAATGACGCACGCCTTTTGCGCATTCTGATTTATAAGTATTTCGACTGAGAAGATACCATCTGGAGCTGTGAACGTTGAATTGACTTTTAAGAATAGTGTTAAAAGTTTATTCTCAGGTTGAGTTAGTTAAAACTTAAGGAACCTCAAATATGCATGATAACAGCCGCATGCGGCTCCAGATCCATTGTCTGCCTACTCCTGCCCTGCCCTACACAATCGTATTATGACTTTTTTACTTATTTTTACAACTTTTAAGTTTAAATATATATAGGGTGTCCATAATTAAAGTTCAACTTTTGAAAAACTATAAAAAAAAAAACACTCTGATCAGAAGGAGCTGATATTTGATCTGACTATTTACTTAAAAAAGGGACAGACTTTATTGCATAAAAATAATATTTCATACAATTTTTTTCCCTATAACATATCCAGTGGCGTAGCCAGGATTTTTTTCGGGGGGGGGGGGGGGGGCCCGAAACAAAAATTGTAAATCATGATAAATGAATAATTTGGGTTTGTATACTTAGTAATTTCTGAGGTGCCAACTTCAGTTTGTAGACATGTGATCTCCTTAATAATCACAAGTATCCCTCTTCAACTTTTAGTAATATTCAGAAATGGTTATTTTTCTTTACACATTAAATTAAAATGTTAATAAATAGAATACCAAATTACACTATAGTGATTCAACCTGCTTTTAACACAAAATATTTCTAAAATTCCGAAACAAATCCCTAAAAATTCAGGACAATCCATAAGAATTTGCATATCTCTGTATTTTCTCACTAGCCAATTTAACAACATGGCTTTTTTAACCTAAAAATTTTTTTTTAAAGAATTCTTGTATAAGTCCACTTTAGCTTAGAGAAGGGCAAAAAAAGAAAGGGGAAAAAAAAACAGAAAAAAAGGGGAAAAAAACAAACAGTTAGTGTCCAATTAAAAATAAAAATCGGGGCTTCAAATCAGACACTATAATTAACACACATGTAAGCAATTTGGTTTGTACTCTTAGTGTTAATAAAATTCAGTTGTTTCGTGGGTTAGACACAGCTGAATTACACCAAATAATATTTTATTTTAATCCTTTCTTTAAAAGTTATAGGACACAATAGTTTCATTTATAAAAATCTTGTTTTATTCATAAAGTTCTTGTTTTATGGAAATAATGATGATAAAGAGTTGAAAACAACAGGATAATGACTGATTTTTTTAAAAACTTATTCTGTAATTACTATATGTAAAACTATAATTTAAAAATTCCCATTTCAAAATATCAATTCGACATACAAACTCATTTTACACATTGGTTTGTTGGCAATAAGTTAACTCGTGCAAATGCTTGTCTAAACGGTATTTCTTTGAGCACTTTTCTATCAGGTAGATTATCAAAGTATTAAAATATTTTGCAATACAAATTTCGAATATATTTTTTCAATATTTTGAAATTACTTATTAATTACTTACCATGTTCTTATACAAGTGAGTAGCAACGATTACGAATTGTAAAGCGAGAGTTGCCATGGAGACTCTGGTATAGTTTTAAAAAGAATATCTGTAATTCTAAAAATAATAATATCTGTTCGTATTCGAAAGATTGGTTGATGTTTGTCAAAATTAATGTGTTCGTCGTAATACTGTGGAATTCTTTATTAATAGTTATCTATAACTACGAAACTTCGAACCTGATCTGCTTGATGGTTTTAATTCAACAAGGTCAAGGAGGGAGAGGGTTAGGCCGCCATTGAGAACGGTCGGAAAAGAACAGCTCCCCCATTAGAATGTTCTTCATAAGGTTGAAATAAATATCGTTAAGTTTTTAAAAGACGGCAGTTAGAGTTACAGGAAGAACGAATAAAACTTGATAAATAAAAATAATATACAATCATGATACTTAAAAAATCGAATAAATTTTTTTCACTTTTAATCATTTCGGGAGGGGCCCGGGCCCGGTGGGCCCCTCCCTGTCTACGCCGCTGAACATATCACTTTTACCCTTTTCACGTATATTCAAGTAAATTTTTAGGTAATTCTCACGTGTTTATTTTTTACTGCTTTTTGAAAGATAAACTTTTAATATAATCACCGCGGAGTGATTTCGACTTTCAAAACGCATGATTTCAAAAGCATGCAATTATTTCTCATGTCAAAACTTGGCTTTCAAAAATCGATGCCATAAGATAAGAAACAGAGTTTTAAATTTTTTTATTTACCGTACCATTACGTTTCCCACTCCTTGGAGAATATACAGATCAAATTTTTATTATTTTCGGCTCTTAGTATTTTTTTTTTTTTTACGGTTTTTCGAAACTTGAACTTTAATTGTGGATAACGCGTATACTATATTTCGGATGTTATTTTCTAATAAACATACAAGTTATGTACCTGAGTAATCTCTATTTTGCAATTTAGATTTCGTGTTTCATAACAAACTATCACGACTTTGTGGAAATCAGGTTTACTCAAAGGAAGTATAACTAATGGAGACGGAAAATTTGCTTTAATTAAACTAATTATTAAAACAATTTAAAATTAAATAATAAATTAAACTATTCAATTATTGACATTTATCATTAAATATAAATATTTAAATAAAATATAATAATCATTAAAATTTGACCAATGATTATATTAAAAATTTGGGCCGGAGTAAATCTAAAATCACCGGGCCGTTTTTATGTCCCAGTACGCCCCTGCCTCTGTCTTTCCTCTTTCCATCCCCATTTATAAAACCTAACCATTCTTTGTTTTTCAATTTAGATATCTTTGGTTTTTTTTGTGTAACAAACTTTCAATGGTTTATCAAACCAAGTTCACTCTAAGGAGGGAAATTTTTTAAAAACAGAGAAAAATTGATTCAATCAAACTAATTATTAAATCATTTCAATTATAAAAATTAATTAATCCTTAAAATTCATTTCTAAATATAAATATTTCAATAATAAAATGTATTAATTTGAAAAAAATATTTTAATATTAAAATTAATTAGCGAAATTTTTTATTATTAAAAAAATTATTAAAATTTGATTAATGATTATAATTAAAATTTGATTAATGATTATAATTAAAATTTGATTAATGATTATAATTAAAATTTGGGCCGGCATAAATCTAAAGTCACCTGACTGGTTTTATGCCCCACTACGCCCTTGATAAAACCGCATCAGTGGATCGCATTCAATGAGGTCTAGATAACCTGTCCGATAGTATAGCATTCTCCGGAGGTTGGCAAGCGGTAGCGAGCAGAGAGAGGAGCCCCTAATATATTGGTTTTTACGACTTAATTTTTTTACCAAATTTATGCACGATACGTTCCGAGTATGCTATGGGTATAGCCATGAGTAAGATTCAGTGTAGGCCATGGGTATTAGAGGTCGGAAATATCGATCAAAATAAATATCGATACTATATCATTGCATAGAAAAAAATATCGATGTATCGATACATGATTTTTTAAAATTTTTTATTTGATTTTCAATTTTCCAGAAATGAAGTTTTTTGGGGCAAATTTTTACTTTTCATGAATTCATGCCAAAATTGTTTTAATAAATAAATTATAATTTTTATATTATAAATAAATCGTATTATCAATCAGAATAAATAAAATACATTTGGATGTCGATGCATAAATTCCTATTTATTTTTAAAGAAGAAATTTTGAAAAGTAGTATACCGCATATTTTGCTGATTGAGATGTTTTTAACATTTGAAATTAGATGTAAATTACAGGCACACGTTGGCAACAGAAACGGCGCTATGTTAATGACTACTAATAAATGATCTTATCTCCATTACATTGTTTTCTTTTTGGTTTGGGTGCCATTTTCACTGTCTCTAACCAAGTTCAAACATTAGTTTGGAATTTTTTGAAAAGGAAATAAATAAAATCGATAAAACACATGATCACACAAAACGATCATCAAAAAACTAAAAATGTTTTAAAATATCGATATATCGCTGACTTGTATCGATATTTTTACTATCGATATTTAAAAAAAAATCGATAAAAATATCGTCGTATCGATATAACGCCGACCTCTAATGGGCATAGCTATGAGTTAGATGCAGTGTAGGCCATGGGTTAGATCCTAGGCTGTAATATAAAGATATGTGCAATACGTATATAAAATTAAAGGTTCCTACGAGATTAGAAATACGTGAGAACAGGCAAAGTTTCCAAGATGCAAATTATTTCACATTTATTGGGAAATCTTTATAAGGATACAACTATGTGCGTTGCCATCATTCTTTTGAATGCGATATTGTCAATGTTGATGACGCAACTCCTTGCTGGACATTTTGCGAATAGTAGATTTTATGTTGGACTATGCATTTAATGAAATGAAAGTATAATTGTTTGATATAGGCATTCATAAGGAACCAGGTAAAATGGTAGTAGGCATAGTTGGGCCAATTTGATTCCGTACTGGTACATTTACAGGGTTTTACATTTATGTTTTCATGTTTACATGGGAAATGATCAGGTTGCCTCGATTTTAAAGTATTTTGGTCATCGATTGAGCGTTAAATTATAATTTTATTGATGTTGGTTTATGTTTTTTTCCTTTTAACCGGAAGACATTATTGTATACGAAGTAAAATTACCATTAATGAAAAGGGAATTTATTGCAGATTTTCGTAAGAATAGTGTATTTAATTGCTGATATATTGTAGCGGACAATAACAATGCTTTCTACAAGTGTCTATCCCTTTTCAATAATATATATTCTAAACTAAGCTGTAACAATGAAACGTACTATAGTAAATTGTAACAGAGGTTTTACTCAGATCAGACAAGTAAAAGCTGATAATTTGACGTTTATCGATTTGTCTTGAAATAAGTGCTATTTGTAGTAGAAAACGCTGTGATTTTGAAATGATTTACAAAATGGAGTTTCCAGTGGAAGGAGTGACAAAGACCAAATACCATCCATCACTTTCTACAATCCAGGAGGAGACGGAACTCGAGGTTCTTGCGGATGCAGCAGTCGCCGGAGGGATCACATACGCCGGGATGCTGGAAGCAAGACCAGAAGAGGTGGCTTTATTCATCGCCTGGTGCATCGCCACCAACAACCAGCCAAAAGCAGCTGCCACCCCTGTCATCAACGCCCGAAAAGACACTGGGAAGTGGACACGTTTCAAACGCTTTATTTCCAAACGCATTCTTTGCTGCTTCACCGGCTAAAAGAACTAAGGACAAACAATTTGTGACTTTACTGATCTATGACTTCCTGGATTTGACTTCCCAACTATGACTCCTGAGTGTGACTTCCCGATTATGACATTTCGATCGTGACTCCGTGACTATGACTGCGTGTGTATCACTTGCCTTGTAACTTAAAGACAGTGATCTCCTGACATTTTCATAATACGATTTCTTGACTTGTTTGTGTATGGAACATAAAAGTACAGCAGGAAATATGCCTACCGGGGAACCCGCCTGCTTTATAAAAAAAGGGGTAATGCGTTCATGAACTATACCTCCTGGGTGAACGTGGAAATAAGTTCAATAAAAATAAATTCTTTAAATGCATAATTAATACGCACTGTTACTTACTAACTTATAATATAAAAACGTGGCTTACGATTTTTTTTTATTTACGTACCGAAGATTTTCAATTGTTCTATGGAAATTTTAGCAGTCAAAAAACATAGTTATGTAAAAAATATATATATGATTAGGAAAAGCAATAACGCTCCAAAGCTGCTCTTTTATAAAAAACAAAATAATACATATAACATTTTACAATTAAAATCAATCTTTATAGGGCTGAACCGACCATTGGAAATAGAGATTAAGATGAAAAAAAATCGAAAATTTTCAATGAGTTTTTGTTTGTATTTATGTAAATAAAATTTTAAAGCCCCTTCGATAAAACACAACTCCCCTATAAAACAAATAAAGTAATATATATATATTTTACAATTCAAATGAATCTTGAAGGCTGTACCAACTACTGAAAATATTAGGAGTTAGGATGGGAAAATCCATTATTTTCAATTGATTTTGTTCAGTCCTATTTTAATTATGAAAATTTTACAGCCTCAGCGATAAAACAGGATTTCTCTGTAACACAAATAAAATAGTATATAACTTTTTACAAGTAAAATAAATACCGAGTGCTCTATCAACCTCTAAAAATGGGGATTAAGGTGAAGAAATCAAATCTTTCTAATTTGTTTTTGTTGAGCTATGCAGTATAATAAAACGTTACAGCTACGACGATAAAGTAATTAAACGAAAGAAAAATTTAATGGTATTAAAAAGAGTTACTTTAACAAAATAAAGAAAAAAATAATCAAAATTACGCAACACTAAGGTTTTTGTGTGTGTGTGTGTTGTCAAATTGTTTTATATAGTTTCTTCATCGCCATTTTCATGTCCAATAACAGAAACCGAAGCTTCAATAATTAATTTAATACTAGAAACTTTTAAAATTCTTAAGGCACCTGTTGAAAAAGGTTGAATATAACAAACATTTTAAAATAATATACACGAAGTATTTATTCGAAATTCAATTTTTATTTTAATATTTTGCAAATGAAATTTATTTTTAATATACAGGGTGGTCATAAAGAAACTTTGTCGATATATGGACCTCTAGCTTCCCATTCAACTGATAAAGATGAGATTTCAGTTATAGTTATTCAGAGGTATGAGCTCGGGATTCTGTGAATGGCAACAAAATGGCGCTCACGGTTAAGGTTACAGAAACTCAAAATTTTTGAATGGCAACACCTACTTTTTCCTGCTCAATGCATGCGAAAATCGTAAAGAGCGTTGGAACGGTACATATATCACAAAAAATGGACGTTTAATGCACGCACAAAAAAAAAAAAAAAAAAAACTGCGAAAGGCCAACAAAAACGTGGTGCACGGTGGAAATTTGCATATGACAGAGTCCAAAGTTCCTATGGGTGCAGCCACAGGCAATTTTATCTGTTTTCTACGCTGCATATCTGGCGAGAGGCCTTCGTGTGCACCGATCGTGTTTCTATTGGCCATTCGCAGAGTTTTTTTTGTGTGCTTGCATAACAGGTCCGTTTTTTGTGATACACATACTGTTCCAACGCTTTGTAGTGTTTTCGCATGCGCTGAACCTTTTGCGACAGGAAAAAGTAGGTGTGGTCATTCACAGAATCTAGAGCTCATACCTCTGAATAACTATACCTGAAATCTCATCTTGATCTGTTGAACTTAATGGAAGCTAGATCACTTTTTAGAAGCTAGATTTTTTTTAACCGAATGCTATACTTTCATTACCCTATGTAAGCATATAAGTTTGGGTGATTGAAAGTAAAAATATCTGTAAGAATTTTCATGCATTTATAATATTCAGTTCAAGAATTGCATTGATTCAAACTGCAGAAGACGGGAAAAATATAATCACCGAGAAAGGTTGACTTATGGAATGGCATGATTGAGAAGGATTTGTATTGGTGCTAATCACTCATTATTAAAAGTTATAATTCAGGTAGAGTTTAACTTTTGATTTCATTCAACTCAGATCTATACATATTATTTTTAAAACTTTTTTTTAAAAAATTGGGAAAATTTTGCAAATTTAGTTTAAATCAAATAAGTTTAAGCATATAAGTTACACATCGCATTTTAAAGTAGAGGGAATAGAAAACATATCTTTGACAATAAACTGAATGGTAAATGGGACAACCTGCCAGACCACATCGCCAACTATATAAAAGTATATACTTTTAAAACAGGAGTTTAACTGAACCACAACTGAGATTGATATTTGTATATTTCTTTCACTTCTATTTTGAGCTCAGTACCGTTCCAGATTTTATTTGATGTTGAGTCAATAAATTTAATGAACTGGTACATAATGGATATGGACATTTTTAGTAACTGCTGTCCGACATGTCTGACAATAAACTATGGAGTACTAGTCTGATTAGCTAATTGAATGTGAAAATTCAAAGTTATTTTTAAAGTTATTATTGCAATTGATTAAACTGAAAACGAGGCATTTCGAATGATTTTGTAAGAAGGATAAAATAAAATTCCCATGTCCACTTGGTTCTTAATTAATTAAGACTATCTAGAATTAATAAGGATCGTAAGTCTTTTATTGCCTCATAAAGCTTATAAAGTATGTACAGTACCCCCCCAAAAAAACCAGAACGATGGCTATATCTTCGGTTCTAATTATCGTAGAATCTTACGGTTTGCACCAAAATGTCTTGCTTACGATTTTCTATATATCTGATGCAATTTTTTTTTCTTGAGGGACCGTTTACTAAGTAAAAGTAACGCTATCTTCGAAAATTTCAATACGAACCCTTATTTTTTATCATTTTATTCTATTCAGAATACATCATTTACCCTATATACCAAATTTCAATGCATTATGTGGAAAAACACGTCACTTATGAGCGAAAATATTTCGACCATTTTCTGACCGATCTTCAGGGAGAATTTCCATAAAACGAAAGGTATTTTTAAGGTTCTTCTTCACAGCGGGAGAAATCGAACGGTCAATGTGGCACGTTTCACGAAGATTAAAAAATACAAGTATTAGTCTAAAATTGCATAGAAACTACTTGGATTTATAGTGTCATGTTTAAGATTAATACAAAAATAGCAAGTAAACGCAAAAGTAACATAATTTATTTACAACATTAAAGATGTGCATTCTTCACACGAAATAAATAAAATATCGAAAACTGTAATTGCAGAAATATAACGAATACTACTGATAATTAGAAAATTAATAAATATTAAATGTAGGCATTAGTAAACAGTATTTAGCAAAGCATGAATATTTTACAGAAATATTTCACTATAAACACAAATGTAACTAGATCGTTGAAATTATTTATAAAATGAAAAAGTCACATTATTCAGTAAAATTTTTACAGGATAACTTATTGAAATTGCTTTAAAAATGTTGTTTTAAATAAATGGAATTTAAGAAAAAAAATAAAAAAAAAAAATAAATAAATTATAGTTTACAGAAAAAATAATTAATAATTTAAAAAACTAAGAAACACGCTTTAATAGAAAAGTGAACTAAAAAGTAGAAGATAATTTTAAATAAGTTTGAAATAAGAATAGAGTGATTAACAAGAAATATTTATTTTATCGTACAAAAGCGTGGGGTGCTTTTTAAGATATTTTCATAATGGCTCTACTTTTACTAATATCTGTCATTAAATATTTACAAAAATTGACATCAAGCACCCCACGCTTTTTTACGATAAAATAAATATTTCTTGTTAATCACTATTCTTATTTCAAACTTATTTAAAATTATCTTCTACTTTTTAGTTCACTTTCCTATTAAAGCGTGTTTCTTAGTTTTTAAACTATCGGTTATACAATAATTGAACGTTATGCGATTTTCCACACCTCTAGTTTACCTTGAATTAATCTTTGATAGTTTTCAAAAGTCGTCTACTATACGGTCCCTTAAAGTGAGCGTTTTTTACATTTTCTCTAAAAAATCGAGAACTAATAGTCAAAATGGAAAGAAAAAAATTATGGGTTGGGTTTTAGACCATGGTAAATCTAATGAAAGCAAAAAAAAAATAAAAAAATATATGTTTCTATTAAAAATAAATAAATTAATTGCTTTATTAATTAATAATTAATTATTAAAAAAGAAATTGATTCAAAAGCTGATTGCTATTTATGTTTGGCCATTTACAAACTACCTTTTGAAAAAAAAAATTACTGAAATATATTAATTATTTAAGTATTTATGGCCAAAAAACCAACTTTTTTATTTAACATTAATTTATCATTTTCTTTTTATCATTTAAATTACAAACCATTCATTAGAAAATTACGAATTTTTGTATTTCGCATTCATTTTTAATGCTGAATCCAAATATGGAATAATATTATGAGGTTGCTATTGAACTTTTTAAAGTTTGGTTCTGTTTTAATATGTAGATGACCCCTCATGATAAAAAAAACTACATACAATTATTAAAAACCTTTCACGATTTACAACGGTACCTTTTGTTTGTTATTTCAACAATTAGAACAAAAGATATAGCCATCGTTCTGTTCTTTTTTTTGGGTACTGTACCTGTCGAAAACATATAGGGTTTTATCAATCTTAACTGATAAAATTTTCAAGAACAAAACAGTGTAACGCAGTTCATATTTATGTCAATTACTATGAAATTAAAATGTTTTTTATAAAATAGATATGAAAAATTACAGTTTTGTCTGTAGGTGACATATTAAAAAAGAGAGAGAGAAAAGAGTCTAAAATAAATTTTGAAGTACTATAAAAAATACTTTATTATTTCTTTGTTATTCAGCTTATAGCTTTGAATTACCCTATATGTAATAAAAGGTAATTCAAGTATTGCATTCGGTAAAAAAAAAAAAAAAAAAAAAAAAAAAAAGGTTTTTTCTTTTTGCATTTCTACAACGTTTTTTAAAAAATAAACACGTCAAAGCCATCACAAAAACACATTTTTTACCCCCACCGTTCAATCTTATAACAATATATTTCATTCTTAAAACTCTTCATCAATATTTCAAAACTTCCAGTATATTTTAATCAGCACTGGCCGTGATTGGCCAAGATCCGTATCAACGATCAGTCTACAAAAATCCACATAAGGATTGGTTAGTATCCAGCCGATATTGGCCAGCGGATTTTTGCTGCTGGGGATGTTGCATTTGATCTATCGATATATTTTCTTGCCTGGTTTGAAGGGTGGGCAGTTTTGAACAAAATGGTGCCTCAGTTGGAATTTTGGTGGATGTGCTTCCGTTTGCAATCGATCAAATTTATGTACATTCCGGAAACAACTACAAACGATGTTGTTCATTAAGGAGAGATGTGGCGATTACATATCTTCCCACCCCCGCCAAACGCAACATCCGATGATTTGTTCGAAAGTACTCCCCTCTTATTATACCTTTGTTCACACCTGCGGATGAACATCCAAACGCGCCCCCTGGCGATCACTTCCGCTCAAGCTCCATTATACGTAATTGGGGCTCTGCAGAATAATAAAAAAAAAACAACCTAAAACGAGAGCACTCATTTAGAAGAGAATGGTGGGAAAAATTGATACAAATAGGGACGAAATGGGTACGTTGAGCGATCATTAATGGGTTAGGGTCGAATTGTTCGCACCGTCATTAGTGTACGTTAAAGTGAGGGAGTTTGTATCAATGCATTTTGCCGAGTGTTATGCCCGACGAAATACGCGTAGCTTGCATATTCGGAGGGGCGTAATGTGTTGTGGATAGTTGTTATTTTCATGATGAGGTCCTAACATTATATATAGAGGCGATGGTAGGTAGTCTGAAATTTAAGCTGGGAAGAGGGGTATTTCCGGATTTTTTTTTTGTGGGGGGGGGGGGGACCTTTACTGCATTGGTGTCTCTAAAATGAGAAAACACCAGCAGCCAGACGCTGGACTTATGAAATGCTCTCATAGATCTTGGGACCAAGTCTCGACTTGCACTCTACATGTTTCGCCATGCATACAAGAAACCACTACTTAAGTAGACAATATCTTATTAGGAGAATGCTAACGGAGAACGCCCTTTTCGCTTATACGGACACACTAAGGGGAAGTCCATTTTCACTGACGGCATACATTTACAAACATAGTTACAATTAATAAAATTACAAGTAATGATAAACAACGTTTAGAACACTACAGTCTCTCTTATTGAAGTGATTAGACTTGGCCGTGATCATGCCAGGTGTGCTGTCATTTATCAGAAAGTTTTATGACAGTTTTACGGTTTTTCTCCCATTGGAGATGCAAACGGCAGTTTTTCTTTGACAGATCTTGAAGATGGCTATTTCTAATTAAACGATGTTTTAGCGAATAGCCTTCGTATAGCTCTTGCGCAATGAAAATATCAATACAACTAATCCTTTAGACCGGTGGATAATCGAAAGGACTCTATTTGAAACAATCGCATTGTGTCTAGTGTATTCTGTGTTAGATAGAGTTGGTGTCAACAATTGTATTGTTCTGTTTAGTTACCAAATGCTCCAATCCAAAAACCACGTGACTTTAGTAAATGTTTATACCCAGTTTTAGCTGATAAAAGATGGGAGTCAGCTCTCAATTTGATTATTATAATATTGTTTTATTGAAGTTTAGTAGAACACTTACAATTTTGTTATATTTATTGGATAAATATATAGATATCTGATTAGATGAGAATAAGGTTTAGTAAAATATTTTTTATTCAATTAAGTTTTTTAGAAATTGGTTAAAGATAAAAAATAATTTTGTTATTTTTGAAAAACAACAACAACTTTGGTTTAAGTGTATTGTATCAAATAAGCCAACGCCTGAGAAAATTCCCCACTCTCCACATCTCTTTCGTTTACACATGCACACTTATAAAAAATGATGATGACTGGCGTGTAGCCAGGGGGAGTTCGGAAAAACCAAACAATTGTTTATTTAAAATAGTAAATGTATTTAAAATATTTTTAAATTTCTAAACATACGTAGGAAAAGTACTTGTAACTAAATATATTTGCCCTTAATAACATAAATTAGTGTTCTAATTTGCTGATTTATAATTTCATATCCCCTCCCGAAAAAATTTCTTGCTACGTCCCTGAATGATGGGATCCAAGTTAGTTGGTACAATTTAGTCTAAAGTAACAAAAATTGTAGGAGATCTTTAAAAAAAAATTTACATTTTGCATACTAGATGGCGACACCAAACATGTGATAAATGGCTCAATTTCTATGATGGTAGTAAAATGTTATGTATTCATAACTAGTACTATACTAAACTCCAACTTAACTTGACATCACTAGACGATAGATCTTCACCGTGCTCATAGGCAATTAATCCATTTTACCGGAGTGAAGGTATAATTCTCACCAAACCTTATAGCCTTTTGTTCTCTACAGGGTTGTGGTTTGGCTCGCATTATGATTTCACGCCGCCAAAATGGATAAATTGCCTATGAGCACTGTGACGATCTACCGTCTAGTGATGTCAAGTTAAGTTGAAGTTTAGTATACGAACAAATATTAAACTAAACTCATCTTAGATCAGTTATTTTGCTTTCAGTTACTTTACAGTTCTCAAATAATAATACCCTAACAAATGAATTCTTCATATAAACAGTAATAAATCGGTATTCTTTCGAATAACCTTTCTAGAATTCGTTTTGAAAGGTGCACTTGTTTCATTGCAGAAACAATAGAAAAGCTACTGTGAAGGATAATCGAGAGTCAATAACTAATTGTTAAAAAATTAAATCTAATTGTAACTTCATACGTCAGATTGTCTTAAATAGTTCTTGAGAAAAAAGTTGAAATGAAATCCTCAAAATAAAACACATAAAAAAAACTTGGCTTTTGGAACTGATAATTAGTTCATTTTATTAACAAAGAACATTTTAACGCTGATTCCCTTCCTACCATGCAGTTAAGTGTTGGGGAGTTACACTGGTATGTCCAGTTCCCCCCCCCCTTCCTCCCCCCCCTTTTTTCCCCTTCTTATTGACCATACATCAGTATTACCTAGTTAAAGAATCGAAATTCTCAATTACTAAGTTTTTAGACCACTGTATTACCTGAATTTTACCTAGTACTCAAACAAACCCGTATAAACTTTCCCAGTTTTATTAAAACCGATTAAGAATTTTCAGAAATATGGATGGTTTAGTTTTCAGCGTGACGATTGGACAGACATACTTCACTAGATTTCTACATTTTTGTAACTATTTTTTAATATTGGGCCGAAATATACCCGAAAATCGTAATTTTTTAATGGTTATCATAATTTCTATATCTTGAACTGATGGACTAGGAAATAATAATAAAAAATGTTAGTACCTTTTACGATCTTCTATCCCAGTGCATTTAGAAACTACTTTGTATAAAACATTAACGTTTGGTGAGTTGGTACGAAAATGATCACTGAAATGATATAAACTAAAAACTTGAAAATAAAGTCCATTATATTTTTTTTATATTTAAAATCCTTAAGTCAATGCATATGTAGTGGCTCCACCTAGTTTTGTCTTTTGCTATTTTAATTTTCTTTTGTAATAGAAAAACATTATATGTTATTTCATTAAGTGATCTTTTTCGAACCTACTCACCGAATTTAAAGGTTTTATATAAAATAGTTTCTAAATACACCGGCCTTGAAGATAATAACATAGCGAGTATAGGGAAGTGTATATACCTCCCCTAAAAAAAAAGCAACGTAAATGAAAAAAAAAAAAAAAAAACACAATTTAGATTTAGATAAAATTATGTGTGGAAATTACTAAAATTTCTCTGGATTAGTTTTGATAGTGCCATCTAGTGTGAAAATTATTATTTAGTTGCAATTTTTCTTAGTGCAATCATAGGTATTTTTTAAACCCATGGATCTAATTTAATATTTTAAATAGGAAATAAAAGTATCTTATAGATTCTCTTAACCTCTAAATATTTTAAATTACTAGCCTAGTTTACTATGTATTTTAAATTACTAAATTAGTTTTTTTTTCTGTATTTTATATTTCGTAAGTTTCATTTTCAGTCTTCCGCCACTATTAATTAGCATTTTAAAAAGATGTGACATCCTACAATTTTGTTTGGTATTTTTGGAGATTTTTATACTCTCCTCATACATGGATAAAGAAATTATTAAGGCATCAAAAGAATGTATAATTTGTTTTATTTTTAACCTATTATTGGTTATGACAGAGGAATACCGCTTATTACCCACTTGACGTTTATGATTTAAAAGTAATCTTGTGTACCTCAGAGTCGAACGTGGCCAAATTTTGTTCAATTTCAAATTCAGATATGTTTTTGTGAAGGTAGTCCGGCATCTACAAAGAAGCCCATGTTAAATTCTACAAGTTTAAGTACACTTTTCTCTAGAACCAACTGTCCTATATGGATGAAATTTTTGCTACATATTATTTAAATATTAAACAATATTTTAACTTGGGGCTTTATTATTTTTTTTTCCTCCAAAAATTGAAATAAATATGACTTTTTTTAAAAAGTGTCCAAAAAGTGTTAAAAAATTTTCAACTTAAAATACTTCTATTAAAAAAATAATAATAATAAGCAATATTTTTCTTATTCATTCTGTTAAAATACTTAGGTGTACCTGAAATGTTTACCTTAAAAAAAAAAAAAATCAGAATTTTATCTTTAGAAGTTTTGATGAAAAATTTACCTAAAGATGAAAAAAATGCATTTTGAGAAAATGTGACTTAAAGTTACGTTCGTAGATGAGTAAATGAGTAATGCATTTACTTCAAAAAATTATTAAAAATACTTTTAAATAAGATATTCTAACGAGAAAGGTATCATTCTAAAGAGAAGAATTTAAATTTTAGTAAACTATAATATTCACAAAATTGATATTTTTAAAAATTTTAAGGTGCTGGACACCTGAATGCAAATTTTGTCTTAATTTTTTTGTTATCTAACGAACAACTAAAATTGTAAAGCATATAGCTAGAGTTTTAAAAGAGCGTTCCACAGAGAACCTAACGGAAGAAACAGTTTTTCTGTAAAGTCAATCAGTTAAATCCTTAAGCTCATTCTAAGGTACGGATATATCTGTACCTTTTTTTTTATATATACAGCTTTTGCATGGAATCTAGCGTGATATTTTTTTTTTTTTTCAAATATCCTATATAGACATACATGTGTTTTTTAAAAAACGTAGTGTTGGTTCTTTTACTTTTATAAATACTGTTGCGAGGATAAATTTTATCGAAGACACTAAAAACCATCCAGATCTTCCTAAAAACCATGACTTGATTGGATTAAGATGCCTCATGTCAAAAACCGCTTTGCTTCGGAGATTTCTGAATGTAATGTCTGATTATCTATTTAGGGGTTTCTATTCATAAAGCATATGATGCCAATTCAATAGCTTCTCACTGTTCTCCATCTAATAGAGAATAATAGGCAGTCCTTGGTTATCAACGGATGCTAACTAGTTTTGGGGTGCGGTTTTTAGCTAAAACTTACACTATCCAAAAGCTGTAGTTAGGGATCAGGGCTTTACAAGTTGGTGTAGTGCATTGAGAACTTGTTAAAAATACGTGGCAAAAAATGTGCTTTGAGCCGGTTTTAAAACTATCGCTTCATTTTAAAACTCTATACAACTTGAGCCATTGAATTGAAGCCGGACCTTAATAATCACTATAGAGATCTGTAATAACATGTCTCCACCGAACTAGTTAGGGACTTGATAACCAAGGGTCACCTATTGCACAACATTAGATGAGATTACAATATGGCAGCTATTCAATTGACACTCTTTGCTTATGGGCTAGAAATCATTATTCAGACATTACAGTTAGAGATTATTGGCACATTACGTAATTCAAATGCAGCAAAAATATATGAAGGCAGTGCTAGAAGTGTGGGTAGACGCTGGGTGACTCGTCCCCCCAATTTTCAAGAAAAATACCCATGCCTCCCCCACTTCTAAAACCACCGAAATTCCTTCCCCCAGTTTTAAAAACATTCAATCCACCAAAAAACTACTAATGAAAAACAATACTCTTTAAATGTAGTGACACTGAGAATAGTGATTCTTTTTTTAACATATGAAAACTTTGAAATTATTTATGGTATATACTATCTATGGTATATACTATCTATGGTATATACATACTATTATAAAAGTGTATTACACTACTTTGTATAAAGATATAAGTATTTTTATTAACGAATACTGTTACACTTGGTCAACTTTTTACTTTGGAGGAACTCTCTTTTAAGTTAAATTTCTATACTCGTTTCTTATGAGGACAAGCTATTTAAAGGATGAGGGAGAGGGGGGAGGGACATTTTAGAGTTCTCTAAATTTCATGAAAGTATGCACATTTATAAGCACTATTTAAATCAAGGCTAAACTCGATTCAAGGGGGAATAAGGCTTTGATGGCTGATTTCGCGACGACCAACCTACGAGATAAATTTTCTACTTGGGCAGCGCCAATCCGGGCAAGTGGCGAAAATCGTAACCATTAACCAAAACAAACAAATCATAAAACGAAACATAGCATATTCACATAGCATTATGCAAATAGAAAAATGATTTAATTCATTAGTTTGTTAATACTAGGGTGAACCTACAAGTAATTGACCATTTAGTGCAAGTT
This sequence comes from Linyphia triangularis, assembly GCA_963978545.1. Lineage (NCBI taxonomy): Eukaryota > Metazoa > Arthropoda > Arachnida > Araneae > Linyphiidae > Linyphia > Linyphia triangularis. Next base: position 61,833,358 of record OZ021729.1, read on the forward strand.
TCTATATATTAATTTTTTTTTCTAGAAAAATTATTATCGGAATACATACTATGAAAACTTCCCAAAATATCAATTGATTAATAAAGCTCAATAATAAATTAACGTGATGTTTCAGTCCTTTTTACAATTTAATATATCATCAGAATTTCTTACCAAAAGCAATTTTGAAATTAATTGACCAAGTAGACATGACTAATTGACCACAGCCATGCTAGTAATTGACCATTTCTTTTCCAGAATAAAACCAAAAGTTAATGGTTAAATTCTGTTGTAAAATGGTCTAATATTCATAAATTAACTATTATATGAATTAAAAAAAGGAAGTAAAAATAAATATAATCAATTTTAATTAATGGAAATATTGGAACATCATAAAATATAGTATGATGATATAGATATCTTACTCAAAAAATTAAAACAAGAAAATCGAAATAATATAGAAAAGACTATCTAATTCTATATTTTCAATTCTGAATAAATTTAGATGAAAAGAATTGATTTTAGAGGATATTATTTCTTGAACAGTTTCAAAGAGCATCCGTTTATCTAAAGGAACACGTTTTAGTTCTGAATCAGCTGGGAATTCGTGAAAATATATTTTATCGACCGTGCTATTTGACTTAGATAAAGGTACACAGCAATAGACCGGCATTTTATAATGTTTTGGGAATTAAAAGAGTAAATAATTACAAAAATCACTTACAAACGGTAGCAACATCCTATTAAGCATTGGAATTCAAAGCGATATGTTTCCAAACTATCCTACTAGACCAGTGCCATCTAGTGGTGAACGGTCAAACTAAGGTGGTATTTGAAATCCTTTGATCTTTACCGCACTGTCATAGCCGCGATGAATCAAGTTTAGCCGTGTTTAAATCTAAATAAACAGTTATGTATATAAGGTTGAATTATTACTTCACTTAATCTCTTACTTTCAAGTAGAAAAACTAAGTTGCAGAAAATTCAATAAATCACAATACATTTTAGACCCTTGTTCAATGTTAGTGTTAAGAAGCATAAATTATTTCTTTACTAGTTAATATTTTTATTATAAGTTACGAAATTATAAAATTTATCTTTGAAGATGGTGGCTGGGGAGATGAGGAGGGGGGGGGGAGGGGGAGACAGAGAGAGGTTGCACTTGCTACCAACTTTTGGGCATCCCTTACTGTTTTTTCACCACTTCTACCTCTGTATACAGAAAACTTATTTTGTCAACCCAATTAAGGAACAAAAGCAATTGTATACACTATCGACAAATTAATAATCATTTTTATATGACTGAAACTTGAACAAGTAACACAAGCAAACTTAATACAGAATTTGTTTGTTTAATTTATTGTTCGATCTATCGCAGATGTGTTGTGTTTTCGAAACCGAAGTGGCGGATTTCTATGGTGACAATGTACGATTACACATTGTAATTAGACCGACAGGTGGCCAAAAGTGTAGATAACTCATTGAATATCATTTTGATTTTTTTTTATTCTGGAATGAAGAGATATGCTGGTTGATTATGAATATACTGGTCTGTCGGGATAAAAATGGCTCAAACTGTTCGAAAATCAACTTTGAATGAATTTAACTAAACCCAATAGCTAAATATATCATAACGCCAAATAATAAGCATTCTTTTTATTTGGTAACTTGCCATTCTTTAATTTTCAATAAAGATTGACAAATTCAATAGGATAATTTCAATGTGGACGACGTAATATACAGGGTGATTCCTAGTATCCTTTTAAATACTTTAAATTTCAATCGTAGAGCCAGGTAAGTAACGGATACCTCTACTAAAGTTATATTAAATATTTAGAGACGGTTTACAGAGCCCCTAGCTGCAATTTATAGAATTTATGAAAAAAAAAAAAAAAAAAAAAGTGATAGGAAAAAAAATAATTAAAAAACTAACGGAGAAAACGGAAAGAAACAAGATTACTTTTAAAAGATTCCAAATCTAATCTAAGAATTCAGTTACAAATATGGGTGTGAAATATCGCACAACTTTGAGCTGAATTTCAATTTGACATGAATTGGTATAATTTACTGTTTTCATAAACTAAAAAAAATTACCAGTTTGGCGATATTTTTGGCACTAATTATTACATTGGCAACCCCCCCCCCCTTCTCCCAGCAAAAATAGAGGAATTGGTGATATGTTTTTTGATAATTTTTTTATATAACCCTCTTGGGTTAGTGACACAGAGGAGAAGCAGTGGTTGATGGGCAATGTTCAAGGAAGAAGAACTCTGTTAATGACATTCGTTTTCCAACATTATCATCAAATTGTCTAGTGTATAACTAAATAGGATTTTTTTAAAGCGCATAAGAACTCCTTGTACCAGAACGCACAGCCAGAAAAATTTATTTTTTAAAGAAATGCAATGGATTTAAAGTTGATATCGGAATTCAAAGAAAAAAAAAATTACTAACTGAAAATGAATTATTTACCTCAATTGGAAAAGTTAAACAAAGACGTCTCGAATTTAATCACACAGAAAAAAATTATTATTATAGTTTATTTCAAAGAACATCTTTGTAAAAGACTCAATTTCGGTAAGTAATAGACATTAAAGAAAGATAACAATAACAACACATATTACTAAAATAAATCGAATTCATTTCGTGGGGTTAAGAATCATTATTTAGATATCACGCAACGGGTAGTGATGGATTTTGCACTGAATCTTCCAAAAATGTTGTTTAAAAGGATCATTTCAAAGAGAAAATATTGTTCCAAGATAAAAAAAATAAGAGGAGGTAAGATAATGGTAAATGCTGGTGTCGCCATCTATTTTATAAAAAGTTAAACCCAGTTGCAGATGATGTAGAATTTTTATTATTGTTGATTTTATTGAAGGAAAAAAACAACATCTAGAAACACGACCAGAAATGTGCACATGTAAGCGGAATAACACTAGCTACGCTTTTACAACGACGCCAGTCTTTCGAACCTCACCCCCTCCCACCGCATCAATAATAGACCTGACGATATTATTTTCTGAACCATAAGAAACCTTATTATCGAAAACCTTATTTTGTACCGTGATTGTTTACATGCTATGGCAAATAAAATAATGTGTGGATAATATACTCCAAAGTACATCAGGCGTATCATCATTAAAATGTAAATTATGTATTTTATTGTTATGTAGCTAAAACAAGTACAGGAAATTTAGTATTCGAATCATGAAACTCCTTTTTATATCCCTTATATTAAATTCAGTTTTGTTTACTTGTGTGTAGGCTCGTTTATTTGTGGTAAGAAAACCTGCATTATAACCAATAAAATTAAACTAAACTAAACTAACTGAGGGCTAAGTAACGCACTTGTCGTCATCCAATCAACCTAAAATTTGGCAGATGGATTCGTTGTCAATGACAATGCATTTTTTCAAGTTTTTTTTTTTGGGGGGGGGGGGGTAAAAAAAGAGTTAGTCCATGGTTTGGAAAATATGGTTTTCTTCGTAGAGAGCAAATACTGTGAAAAGTCGAGACGAGCTCAAAATCAAATAAGTTGCAAATGCATATAAAAGTTGGCAATTTTTAATCAAAAACTTTGTTTTTACTGATTAATTTTTAAATTCTTCATATTAATATTAATTTTGTTTGTTTGTGGGGGGAAAATATACTTAGGGCTAATTAAATAACTTGCCGTGATCCAATCGACCTGAAATTAGGCAGATAGATTCGTTGTCGATGATATTGAATTTAATCAAGTTTTGGTGGCTGCCACTAAAAAGCCACTTTTACACACCCCTCTATTGATAATCAGCAGGATTAAATAATCTACTTATCGTCACTTAATAGGGCTGAAATTTAACAGATAGATTCATTGTCGATGACAATACGTCATTTTAATTTTTTGGGATAAAAAAAATAAAAAATCATCAGTTTTGTTAATAATGGTTAAGCACTATTACTTGAACACTCAAAATTACTTGTACGAGTTGCAATTTACACATAAAAGTTAACGTTGCATGTAAAGTATTTATAATAAAAGCTTATCTTTGTATGGATAAATTTTTTTGAGCTGCGATTAAATGTCTATTGTTATTCCAATATACGTTCCTAGAAATAATGATGTGAATAAATATGAATTGTTGAATAAAGACATCATATAAAAAAACCTAATTTGATTCCGCTAGTGTTAAACTACTTTCTAAAAATAATTACTATAGATATTCACTGTATAAACTAAAACAAAAGTGTTAAAAAAGTTTCCAACAATTTTTTAAATACTAAAAACTTCAATTAAATAATTTTACAAACTAATTTTTAAAAACGTATATAACATATAATATATATTAGTGTTGTGAACTAAGTAGTCTGAAAGTCAACTAAAACACAAACTTGGAATATTTTTAAGTTAAATAAAAAAACGAAAGAAATATAAGATATTAAAATTAATGTTGGAGAGTTGGCATAAAATGCATTGTTAGAGACATGTTTATGTGCAGATGAGATACTATGGAAAAATAGAAAAGAAACATAGTTCGAATGAAAGAAATGAAATGAAAAGAATACAATTCGTATTAATTTAGAGGAACTGCATTTCCTTAATACAGCGTTTCTCAACCTTTCAGTATTCGAGGCCCAATTTTCAATCATAATTTTCATCGCTCCCTCGTTTACAATAAAATGTATACAACGATAATGTATATTGAGTATTTTGGATTCTGTTTTAAATTATTTTTAACTAACTGTCAAAACAAGAGTAAAAGCGAGCCAACGTTGGCGGGAAACCACATCTGGCACTTTGCCAAGCGGGCGGGGAACATGACCAATACCGTCTCGAGCATGCGTTAAACAAATGTTTTCTCATAGGAAGAAGGAAAATGTTCGATAACACAAGTTTCAATTCCAGCCAGTCTCATTCGAGTCGATCCTTCTATAGCTATCGAATCTATCGTGAATGTGTATGTTATGTATGTTTTCGTGTTAATTGCAATTCACCGCATTAAATATCCACGGCAGCAGATTTATGCTGACTCATGGATAAATTTTTAAGCGGAAGTAAGCGAGCATTAGACGATAGTCAAGCATCAACAAGTATACAGACAAGTGTGGATCCAAAAATAAAATCAAGAAAATATTCTCAAGAATACTTAAATTTTGGGTTTACCAGTACTGAAGTGAATGATGAAGAAAGGCCCCTCAAAAATATTGTCCGCAGACAGCATGAAACCTAATAATCTTAAACGACTTTTGGAAACGCTTCATAGTAAGTACGTCAACAAACCCAGATAATTCTTCGAATTAAAATAAAAATCACATAAAAAGCAATAATAATTTTTTAAAGAAACTTTGTCTGTGAATAAAAAAGTTTTAATTGCATCTTACCAAGTTTCCTATGAAATAACCAGATGTAAAAAATCTCACACCATTGGTGAAGAGCTTATTTTGATAGCAGCAATTAAAATTGTAGAAACTATATTTGGAGATAATTTTTCAAATCAATTGCAGTCCATACCTCTTTCAAATGATACTGTAGCTCGTCGAATTCGGGGTATAGCTGAAAATGTACAGTGTCAGCTTTTCTCGAAGTTGCGTGACAAATTGTTTTCAATACAGCTTGATGGAGCAACAGATAGTAATAAAGATGCTAATTTAATTTAATATGTTCTCGACTTATTGCGTCTGGACACATTGCATGATCCACAGAGAAGCTTTGGCTTCGAAAGAAATGAGTCCTGGTCTGAATATTGTGTTAACTACGGTTGTAACCGTAGTAAATTATATAAAAATGAGAACCTTCAAATCGAGAATATTTTTCACACTTTGTAAAAACATGGGTTCAGTACATTCAGCATTACTATTTTATTGCGAGGTACGATGGTTATCATGTGGGAAATTTTTGCAACGTGTTTATGAATTAAGAGAAGAAATCGCCATTTTCCTAGAAGAAGAAAACAGACCGGAAGCCGAAAATTTTTGCGATGGTTTATTTGTGATGAAATTGGTCGATATATTCGGGAAATTAAATAACTTGAATCTTCAACTCCAAGGAGCAAATACACATATGTTGGATACGAATGATAAAGTTAATGCTTTTGGTAGAAAATTGGAATTGTGGAGCAGAAATTTAAAGCAAAAAACGTAACAATGTTTACAAATGTGGATGATTGTACTAAAACTTACAAGGCTGAAGAAGAACATGTAAAAGTTGTTTTTGTAACCATTGAAAAGCCACCCTGGCAAAGAAATTTAAAAAGTATTTTCTTGCTAACGACAAACTGATAGCAAGTAACGAGTGGGTTAGGACCCATTTCATAAGACTCCTGAAGGACTCTCAATTACTGAGGAAGAGAAATTCATAGACTTCACAACAAGTGGCGAAACCAAAAGACAATTTAATAATAAATCACTCTTTGAATTTTGGGCAGGAGTAGAGTAGGATTTTTCTGTACTAAAAACAAGGTCATTTCGCATTCTATTACCATTTTCAACATCCTACCCTTGTGAAACTGGATTTTCTGCTGTGGCTTCTTTGAAGACAAAATATAGATCTCGGCTAAACATAAAAACAGAACTGAGAGTGGCTATTTTTCAATATAAACCTTCCTTCGAAAAACTTTGCTCTGCAAGACAGGCCCAAGGAAGTCACTAATAATTATTAAATTTGCTTTTAATTTAGTATGCTTTGATTAAGTAAGTTTTGATTTAGTAAGTTGTTTTACTTTATTTGTTAAATATGTCGAAATGTATTTTGTTTTCTATGTGTATGTGTGCTTTCCTTTCAGTCAGTTAATCAATTTTTCTAAATAATATTTTCTCTTGGATATTCTCACGCCTCCCCTCTAGTGTGCTCTCGCCCCCCTAGGGGGGTGCCCCCCCCCCCCACAGGTTGAGAATCGCTGCCTTAATAAAAAGTAGTATAAATTAATTTAATTATTTTAGAAATGAGAGAGCGTATCTGTGTCCAGGGAAGTGGAGAAACTAGAACTCTCTGTAAAGTCTCTTGGCTCACGAAGATGGATGTGAGGCAAGGAATGTATTACGGATTAGTATCTTTTATCTGAGTTGCAAAGGTTTTAACTTAGAATGCATTTGACTAAAGATCAAGCCACTGTGAAAACATGTATATTTTACACACACATTCACATTTCTGAACGTTTGCAATATATTTCCTATTGAACAGGGATTTGGAAACAACGAATTTAGAGAGAGATCACAAAAAGATCGAAGATAAAAAGATATAGATGTTCTATAATTTTTAGAAGCAAATGATTCGTCATTCATAAGGCAAAGGCAGTTATTAAAATATCAAAGATTAATTTCCGTCGGTTTTTCGCTAACACTAAACTTTCTAAACCCAATATTATATGGTATGAATGAACTACACCTATTAGCTTTTTAAGCTTATTGTTTTAATTTATTAAACTTGTGAGTATCTTTATATTCCTGATACTCACGGAGGATTGTGTGTTCGGTCCCTGACAGCCAAAAATCGGTGTGTACCTAATGGGGGTTGGTGCACAATAAATCTGTTCAGGTCCCAATGTCCTCTTGTTGATGTCGTGGGGTCGGAGATAGAGGTTTACTCTAGAAGATTTCGATCTCGTATTCTTCTAGATGCTCAAAATTACGAGACGTATTTGACTGTATTAAGCACTTAATAAGTGGCTGAAGTAGATAGTCGAAAGTTCAAAACCAAAGATTGTAGATTAATAAAGTTTACAATACATTTTTTATGATGAAGACGATTTAGGTTCTTTTCTTTTAAATCTCAACTAGTGGTGACCTGGTTGTGAATAAATTCATTATTATTCAATCCTCTTCAATTGTCGTCGATGTAAATTAAATCAGAATCCATTTCATCAGTAACTTAAAGTTACTTTTCCGGTCATTTCCGGAAAATCCTTGGACTAGCGCAACATACGGAAGCTGTTTTGCCGCACAGGCAAGAGCTTTGAACTGAAACAAAAAGGAACTAAACCAAATGTCTCTATAAAGACCATGGAAATTCCCATGGACCTTCCACACACCATCAACGATAAAGCGGAATTCTTTTCAGTGAGTTTTGCTAATGAGCAACAGAAGCTGACCATATACCCCGGTCAGTGGCAATACTTTCCAACAATGGAAAGTGAAAGCGACAATTCCGGTGGTTGGCCACCGTTCAATTCGGGTTTGTGGGCTAAAGGTCTGATGATTTTTATTCGGTGGTTCTCTTTGTTGAGCGATTAATTGTTATCTGTGATTGGCGAGGTTGCGTTGCTTGTTGGGATTACGCTGGTACTAAAGGCGAGCTTCAGCGGAAGAAGTCAGACAGAGTTTGCTTACCAATATGAACGCGACATTTGTAAGTACTTATGGAGAACTTTATTTTTTTTTAATTATTTTCACTCTTTAAGCGTTTTGTAACCTTTTTCACCATGACTAATTTATTTGAATCCAATATCCTTATAAATAATAAACTTTAGAATTCTTACATTTAGAATATGTCCAAGTAGAGTTCGTAAATTACTTAGAAGATGTAAAGTATCTTTCAGAAAGGACTCACTCACTTTGGAATGACATAACAGTGAAAGATAGAAAAGACAAGTGGTATGCTGGATAGGCAGGTGTAGGACTTTAAATACATTGGTTTGTAAATATTTTTACACCCTTTGAAATGCGGTGACAAATTGTTGTAAAATCTGAATATAGCTGAATCAGTTCGTAAAAAAGGCACTCTGATACCTTTTTTAGATAGTGCAATCTAAACAGTCAGTTTTGAGGAATCTAGTGGTTTTACAAATGGATTTTCAGTACCCCATGTTCACCAGTTTTGGTTATTGACAAACCCAACGAAATGAAAATTGAACTCATCGGTAAGTCACATGCATCAAATTTATTCTCATCTATCAAACCGATGTAGTTCAAATTCCATAGCTTTGTCTGATACTTGTGTCTTCTTTCTGCCTCTCACTGTTTCGTATCTTTTGAAAGTTAGGGTGTCTTTTCTGGAAGACTTTATGAATTACTTACAATGGAAAGAAAAGTCTTTTCTTACTGTTCCCCACCTAATGCTGTGTAAAAGGTTACCCATGATTTTGGTTAAGCAGGAGTTTTTATGGTGATTGTTAAGCCATCTAGGGATTCATGTTAATAAAAAAGAGAGCAAAGAGTGCCAGAAGTTACAATTAGTGATAAGTGATCACCGTCTTGAAGCTCGCAACAATCCTTTTTTCAACAAGTTGACTACCAAGGAATTTTTCACGATTCCGGTCCACGATTACCAAGAGAAGCCAACACTTTCATTGGAAGATTGTTTTAAAAATTATTACAAAACATAAAAATTTATTTCCTTGTATAAACTTCTTCTTTTTGAATAAACTTTGTAGAAATGTATTTTCTGTTCATTTAAGCCAAACCTGATTTTTTATTCTCTTTCCTGAGGCCATCTATTCATATTTACACTGTTATGATACGAGTTTCCTCGTATCTGTACAAATATGGCAAGTGATGAAGACACGAGATAACTCGACCTGGACAAGTAAGCAACCTACGAGATATCTCGTTGTTGGCAGTTAATGTGTTAAAATTCTTTATTTACCTTCAGTTTTGTTTATTTGTTTGCTTACAAAATTTTGAGGGATAACTTAGCCACTTGCCGTCATCCAATTCAGGTGAAACTTGGCAGATACGACTTGCTGTCAATGTCAATGGCTTTTATCTGGGAGGCAAAAGAAGAAAAAAAAGTTAATGAATGGCACTGAAATAATGATTCGTAAAAAGCCTTCTTGAAAAGCCAACCTAAGCTCAACATCACTAAAATAATTTAGCAACACCGAAAAATGATTTATAGTGAAAAATTTACTTTTATGTGTTGATTTTTTTAAAAAGAAATAAAATATTCTTTGACGTTGTTAATGAATCCATTTCCAAACAGGTCCTCCTTCTGTCCTCCCTCCTGATGGGCACCAGCTTCCTGCAGGAGGTCTCAGACAAAGGAATGGACGACAAAGATCTTCCAGCTTCCAACAGGCAACCCAAGAGTGAACCCAGCAGCTATCTCTCGAACCATCCTCTACTGACAGGGGCAGCTGCCATACGCGGACAGCCCATGGGAAGTGGATGCAACAACCCTGACCATCGTCCTTCGAGAGGGGGTGGCCAGTACGAGGAGGACGAAGACGATGAAGCGTGGGCTTTCGGGAGGCCTCCTCCACAGCGGAGGAGGGTGCCTCAGGTCCCAGGGATGGACGCAGGGGACGAGGAATGCCGAGTTAGGTTCGGGTTGCATTATACGAGCTGTTTTGCCAAGTCGAAGGATTTCGACGATAAATTGTGAGTCTGGCTTTCATTTTTTTTTTATGCACGATATATTTGTTGCATGAGCTTACACTATCAAAATGTATTAAGGGGGTTCAGTAGGCTTAAAATTTCAAAATTTTCGATTTCGTGATTTATGCATATTTTTAAGTTTCAAACTATTCTGCTTCTTTTAAGAAATAGTTTTGGCCTGTACTCTTCTTAGTTCCAGAGAAAAGTTATTTTTAAAATACGTAAACCCACGTTTGCCATGCCACAATTTCGCATAAAAATGCATTTATCTCAAAATGTCAATTTTTAAACTTCTATGCACCTTTTTGAAAAAACGGCTACTAGCTTTTTTATGAAATTTTTACCCTGTATTTGCCATGTATATCAAATATAAATATGAAGTTAACGTTTTAAAAAAATGTTGATTATTTTTTTCAAAATTTATTTTGTCTTAAAAAAATGCGATTCTCAGAGATTTTTGGTGGTTTATCATTTGAGATTTTTTAATTTTTTAATTTTATTTTTTTATTAAAAAAGAAGGTTGAAATAATATTCATTAATTTCAAAAGTATCCGTTTGTTATTTATTTAGAAAAGGTACATAGAAAATCGATCTTTTAACATTAGTGATATAGGGCCTGCCGAACCCCCTTAAGGCTTTAAAAATCACAATTGAGACAGCCATTTTTTGCTTCAATTTTTCATCTGTAACATTAAAATATGAATATTTTATGGATTCAGTTTTTCCTTGAATTTATTAACGTAGAAAGTTATTTTAGAACAGTGGCGAAACCGGGTCATTCTTCCGAAACAGGAAAAATGCATGTCGCAATATTATACCACTTTAAAAACCAGTACGAAAATAATTAATAACATTTTAATAACTTTTCCGTGTTCCAGGCAACCTTCGCATCAACAACCCATTGCATTTCTTTAATATAGAAATGCATTTAAAAATATACCAAATGTCCAAAAGTCCTTATCCTGGCTTATCACTAATGCTGGCTTCACTAATTAATATTATCATGCTGTTATAATAGTTATATAAATTAATAATAAAACTAATTTTCTAGTAACAACTAATTTAATGCATTTATAATAAAGAGTTTTATACAATGGGAAATGATTTGAAATAATTTCTTTATTTTTTCATAATTAGAAAATTACAAAGTGTTCGTCTCTGAAAAAAAATATAATTGTTCTGGCAGATTGCATTGCACTCAATATTTTAAATACAGATGGTAGCAGCATCCTATATTTTGTGTCTATTCCAATAACTTTTATTTCTTTAGTAAGCTGTATGAATAATTATTCTCAATTGGCTTTCTCGTTTAATTTTTTAATCATTATTTCGCTAATTTCCTTTTTGTAGAAATATCAAGTACTTTGCCATCAAAGTTAAGTTTAATTAGAATCATTTTCCTGGTATCTACAGAAAATACTTAGGCTACTAGGAAATTGTTTGTATTACAATATAGAGTACATAATAAAGTCCCCTTTTAGAAAATATATGCATTTACTTTAAAAAGTTTAAACAGAATGTGCCAGCTTCAAATTATGCAAGTTTCATCATTATCCTGGCAAATAAAGAAAAAACAAATAACAGCTAACTAGGATAATGATGCTTGTTATTTGTTCAAAATATAATTAAAATAGATATAAGTTTAAAAGTACTCTGCTACTATTTTAATGAATTTTTTTTTTTTATTCAATCAACATTTTTTTAAAGTAATTAAATTTTATTATTGACAGAGAACACACGTACTTTTGAAAAAGTAATTTTTTTTTCTAGTTCCATTTTTCAGCTTCATTTAGTTATTTTTTCTTTTATGCAAATCAAGAATAAATGTATGTTCGATTAAATAAACTTATAAAATGTTTTTGCAATTAAATCACCTCATTTCAAAAATTGTGTCGCATTATGAGCACGATTGTCTTGGCATTTTTATTTTTAAATATTTTCCTCTTTCTCACAATTAACAGATTTTTGCTCTACTGTTGTATCTATCTTTTCTTGTTGTATAAAGCCTAAATAATAACAAAAAATATATAACATATATTTATGACATCCTTTTATAAAAAATATTTTAATATTAAAAAGTTGCCTGTTTTGAAAGAATGACCCAGCCAGATTTATCCAAATAGAAAAGTTGGTGATAATGCAATTTCCGGTATTGTGATATGACGTTATTTCACAAAACAATTTCCTATCATGTGACACAACACAGATTAAAAAAGTTAGAAAGACATTTCATTCGTTATTTTAATATCCTTTAATTTTGCTCAGCTTAATGAGTTGAATAAAAAAGGCAGACCAATTTTTTTATATGCATTTTACCAAAGAATATAAAAAAAATTAAAATTTTGATTGTGAGAAAAATGGATATTTTAATTTTTCGCAATTTTGGAATGCATGAAAAATAGGATTCAAAAGATTAAAAATGTTTCGATTTTTTTTTATACTTGAAGGAATGAAGCAAGCTGATGCGGGAATGCTTCCTGTATTTCGATTTAGCGTTTTTCGTGTGCCACTTAATCAAAAAAGTCGTATTCGTTTTTTGAGTAAATATTTTATTTATATTGTAGGTGTAAAATTTATGGGTAATACGATTCAAAATAAACTTATTTATTATATATGATTTGAAAATATAAGAAATTTTTTTAGTAGTGTACAAAAATGATATTCCTAATAGCAACTGCAATTTTTGGACCCTATCGAACATCATTCTGAAATTTTTTATAGAAATTGGAGAAAAGTGAGTAGATTACGAATACACTGGTATGCCGTGGCAAAAACGGCCGTAACTTATCAAAAATCGACTTGGAATGAGTTGAACTAAAATCCGATTGCCAAATATGTCATAATTTGCCAAAAAGAGAACACACTTTTTCGTCTGGCTACATACTGCATTTTGATTTTCAATGAGAAAAAGCGCAAACGATTTCTGATCTCAGGCTTGGAAAACTTGTATCTTTTAAAAGCAAGCCAAATTGGCGACATCAGTTACGTCATCAGTGACGTAAAGTTTATTGCCAATTGGGCTCATTTGTGAAAGATGCAAGTGAACCATAGCCACACATCCGAATCGTCTGCAACCTTCTTAATTGAAAATTAAAGAGTGAGGGTTACCAAATAAAAAAAAATAAAAAAATGCTCATTATTTGGCAAGTTATGGCGCATTTGGCAATCGGATTTAGTTCTACTTATTAAAAGCCGATTTTTGACTAGTTTCGGTCATTTTTGCCATTGCAGATCAGTGGATTCGTAATCTACTCACTATTCTCCAATTTCTATAAAAAATTCAGAATGATGTTCGATGGGGTCCAAAAATTGCAGTCGCCTCTCACTTTATAAGGGTAAAATCCAGACTTTATCCAAAGCTCCGATGCAATCAATTCATACCCTGCTGGTTAATAAGACAGAAAAAAAAAAAAAAAAAAAAAAAAGGAAAGAAAAAAAAAAATATCATGCAGTGCTTTTTAGAAAGGTAAGCTGTCAAGCTTTTTAGCAACAGGATCAGAAGTGGCATGAAAAATAACAAGTTTAGGATTAAAAAGAAAAATAACATTCGTTTAGGGTCATTAAAAATTCGAACACCACATTCTAGGCTTTCTGAGTCTGCACCGAAATAAGATTCGGATTAATTGGGCAGACCTGGGACATGCACGAGGTACTTTGTATCTTATTTGAACACACTGTAGCGATTTTCGCTGTGTTATGCAATTTTATTTCCTCTGTGTTCATATTTAAAAATTATGTTTTTATTTATTTTTTATTTTTTATTTCGTATACAGTGATGAGTTGCAACACCACGTACAGACTTTGCCGAGGGGCGGAGGGGGAGGCATCCACAACAGCCCCTGCAGCACTCTACAGCTGTTGGCCAAAGTGTGAGTAGCTTTATTACTTCTCAGTGCTGAATTATTTTTAAGTGCATGTCATATGAGATAATTTGAAACACTGTTTTGAAATTATGCCACCGAGGGGCTAAACTGCTTCCTCCAACAAATTGTTTGCGTCCACATTTTTAGTTAATGTGACCAGGTTTTTCTGACTAAAAATCAGGATACGTCTCTGCCAATGGGGAAGGGGTAATTTTATTTATAAATATTTGTTTGGAACACACAATTCTAAAATTTTCAAAGTTCGAGGTTTTTTCTGAAGATATACAATATACATTGCAATTCATGCGTTTATCTAACTTTATAATTAACATTCAGCCATACTTTACATGAACTCCATATTTGATATTTTTATAGTATTTTAGGAAAGGACGAACTTCCACAAGTGAGGAATTTGAATATTGTTTTTATTTTCTAGTGTTATTCAACGAACATATTTGAGCAGTGCAATTATTTTTTTATCTTTATGCTTTCAATTAATCAAAAATCGAGTTTGAAATCAAAGCAAAAGTCACGTGACCAAAAACGCATAAAAAACCGTGACGTAGTTACGTATAGATTTCTTCGAAAATCCAAGGAGGAACTTCGTCTAAAACAGGTTTTAGACTGGTTCATCATATGCACGTTGACGTCTCACGCAAAAGTAGATTTTTCCCACCAAATCGCAAAATGAAAAACTAAATATTTTTTTAAACTCTCTATCCGAGCTCAAATTTTTGAAAGAATGGTATAGTTTTTCATGATTTTTCTCTACTTTTATTTAAAAATAAAACCAATAAACGTGTAAGTTCGTCAAATCAGAAACTCTCTGGAATAATTTGAAAAGTTAATTTTAGTTATTAATAAAGAATTCGGAGTATCCACAGGAAGTTGTGCTTTCTCAGAAGTCCAAATTTTATGGACAATAGAAAATGTCTTTTCAACTGCAGAAGTTGTTCCCGGCAAACTAAAGACGAATTCCACAATTTTCATAATACTGGCAATTTCAAATGAGTGCTGGAATGGGTAAACACCTCCATCCAACGCTTATCTCCAGAAACTTCATCATTTACCCACTCCATATTAGTTTTCCCATGTTTGACGAAGTTCTGAAGAAGAACATTTTTGTCTAGAAGTTTCTTTGTTGTTCTATTAGTTGTTTTGTTTAGAAGGACTTTGGCAGGATTCTGTAACAAATAAGCGGGACAATTGGACGGGACATTCGGGCAGTGGGACAGCGAGGTAAAAAGCGGGACGCCTGGTCACATAATTCTTTGTATTTCATTATGCCACCTTCAGTCACAATACTGAGTTTTTTTTTTCTTCTAAAAATTGTAGCTGCGTTCTGTCTAAATAATTATTAGATGATGGTGATACTATTTTTCATATTCATACCTGGTGTTTCGCCTGGCTTTTGAATATTTACTTTTAATCTGTTTTTGAAAATTTTACAAATAAGGTGTTTTCTCTGATATATTTCTCTGATCATTATTACGAGTTTCTATAATATTTTGCTTGATCTATAGCTCAAGCGTATTTATTATAGTTTCAGAATCAGTGATAGGAACAATATTGGTTGACGTGAAAGGTCAGTTTTTGTTTTCAAAATGAGTGGGTTAACAAATTAAAGACGAATTTGAAATAGATAAACAGTATTTTTTTAAAAACTTTTACCTTGTTTATTTATATATCAGTTAAGGTATATTTCGAATTTTTCAAATTTTTTAAAAATACCAAGTGGAACCACAATCGCAGTTTATTGTTATGGTAAAATCTTATTAATAAAACATCCCATCTAGCAAGAGTAGTCATATGATAAAAGAAGTTGGTTGATTTTTTAAAAAAAGAAATTCTCATGAATTTATCTGAATTTAAACGTGAAATCGTTGTTTAATAAAGGTGGAAAGTGTAATATTTCAGAAAGATAATGATAGTGAAGTGAATGTTTCAATATTTACACAATAGATGGCAGCAGCAAAATATATTCTTTCCAGGTAGCGGTCATTTCAA
This sequence comes from Linyphia triangularis, assembly GCA_963978545.1. NCBI lineage: Eukaryota > Metazoa > Arthropoda > Arachnida > Araneae > Linyphiidae > Linyphia > Linyphia triangularis. The sequence continues at coordinate 61,849,500 of OZ021729.1, forward strand.
ATATTGAAAGAGCATTGAAAGAAAGAAAAAAAAAAACAAAAAAAAAAAAAAAAAAAAAAAAAAACATTGAATTAAATTTCATTTGTATAAGATATTTCTTCCCTTGACCGAGCTTCGGATCACAAATAGGTTTTTATCATAGCACCATGAGGTGTTCTTCTAGTTCTAGAACTAATCATAAAATATTTTTTCTATTTTATCCCTTCACTAAAATATGCAATTCTTTTATTAGACCTGTATTTAATCAACGTCATTTTCATTTATCTTAGGATTTTACGTGCATTTTCCAACTTTCAATAAATGAATTTAGGACTTTTCAAATTCGTTAATTGGCCTTGCAATTACAATTCCAGAATAAAGAATATGCTCATGGCCTGATGTCGACAATTTCGAGAACAGTAAAAAATGGGAAATTTCAATCACTCAATCAAATTAATCAATCACTATAGTTCATTCAAATTGTAATGCAATGACTTCGTTTGTCGAACTCACTTGGGAATGACATTCTCTATTATTGCTTAGAAATGTAATAAATGTAAATTCTGATCCCCCCATCTTGTTAAGTCCAAAAATTGAAATTACTAAAAATCGTAGAGAGTTACAAAACACGTGTAGAAGTGAAGAAAATGCGTTACTTTTATCATTCTTTATTAAGTATATAGTTATTGAAATAAAAATAGTACTGGTTGAAATATGAAGACAAATTATAAAGTATTTTCCCCATCTTCCAAATAATTCAACAATTATCTCAATAGCTAGTGGGCGATTCCGTACTCGCGGGTGCAACATTTAGACTCACTCAAGGCTTCTTACTAAGAAAATAAAAACTCTTTTTAAAGAAATGACTAGTCACAGGATTACATTGTAATCTGTTTTACAAAAATTAATATAAAAAACATTTAATAAAATGTATAAATAGACTCAGGAGAGGTTCAAAGTGCTATCGCGGGTGCAACGAAATCGGCCCACCATTAAAGGTCATGATGCTAGAATGAAAAAAGTCTGTTACTTATGGAATATTTATTAAATTATTTTTACATTCTTTAAAAGAATACAAAACAAACTAATTATTTACTTAAATAAAATTATTAAAAGAAATAAATATTATAAATTATTCACTTTTTATCCAGTCGCGGGTGCAACGTAAAATTATCGCGGGTGCAACACGTCTCACTGTAGTGAATATAAACATTTCCATGTAACTTTAAATTAAAGATATGAGATCATAGATGCTGTACCATTAATTAGCACTTTTCTATGTAACTTAAATAAATTATTTTTTTGGAATAGTCGGGGATTTATCAGCCTTAAGGTTCATCTTCAGAATCGCTGTAAACATCATCAGAAACGCGTAACTTTTTCGTAACTTTTTTTGTAACTTTTCCACGTTTTTTTTTAGTAGCATTTGTCAAAACTAATTTACTTTTCAAATTAGACTTCGACGTTCGTGCAACACAAATGCTCTTACCCTCCTCAAATTGAAAAAAATTCTTTGATTGAATGGCTGGTATATTTTTTAGTCCTTTCCACCTATCATCTAACATGGTTTTTCCTTTTTCAATTTGTTTTTGAGATACAAATATAAAAGAAATTTTTGGAGAAAGGCGACCTTTTCTCGACGGAGATGGTTTGCAAGAAGTTTAGGATTTTCCTTTAGTTTTCGCCTATATTTTTGAGAAGCAGTCTCCTTTTGCTGTTGTTCTGCCATTTCATTTGATCTATTTACACAAAAAAAGTAAAAAATTAACAATAAACTCTTATTAAATAGGAATCAGTAATTATAAATAAGAAAATAAGATATGAAGTTATCAAAAACTTAATAAATGAAAAATATATAACAAATAACAATGTAATCGTAAGAGTCATAACTGTTACACCAGCGATTCTAATATTTTGATCGCGGGTGCAACTCATTTTAGTCAACGTTAATTTTAAATTAAAATGACAACATACCTTCTATTGCGACTGAATCAAGTTTTCCTTTTATTTCTTCTTACTTCTACTGAGTTTCAAAAAATTACCAATTTATTTCTTTAAGAAAACCAAACTTTCATTTCTTTTATATCGCTTGTGCACGTGACCAACAGTGGTTTCTTATTTAATTAATATTGTTAGAAAAATAATAATAAATATTTAGTTTTTTTATATAAGGCAATAAACAAATGTTATAACTTCAATATTTATCAGTGAAATATAACTTCAAACCACCGGTAGTAGCGATTTCGTGGAAAAATTATCAAGTGTCGATGAATGGTTTGCATCAAGTCTTCAGGCGCCACCATTTCTGAGCGCGCCAAAAAATTCAAATAATAACTTAAGTTCTTAAAAGTTTTTTTATTATTAAATTTATATCTTTCTCTTTGTATTGGTATAATAAAAAGAAACAAATACTGTGATTTAAAAATTTATGTCAAAAATCGTCTTCCGTGGAATTGCCCTAGTGATCCTGGACATATTTGTAAAAGTTTTATTAAAACTCGTTGGGAATTTTAAAATCGCCATTGCTAAAAGCCCCGGAATTTGCCTCCATGAAATAAGTTTCCAAAGCGTTTAAAAAATTAATAAAAAGCAAACTTAGTTCATCCTTCTTCCACCAAACGCCAAAACCTCAATTGAAATTCTCAACTGAGTATCCAGAAAATCCCCCAGCTTTTGTCGAAGATGACGCTGTCACAATTCTTTTTTTAGTTGAGGCGCAGTTTTGGATTACTTTCACTTTCATATCTAGCATCATCATCCCTCACCATTGGTAAACGTCTCGGGCACGTGCTGCTTTGACGCAATTCCATGTTGGTTCAGTTTACACTTCATTATAAATGAAATACGTCAGCTATTTCGTATTGAGACAATCACCTATGTTTGTTTTCCTTCACGTCTGAGTTGGTTTCACACCGTCAAATCATTCATTGCTGCTTTAGAAACGCACGACTGACGTTTGATTTTAATTCGTAATACATAAGAACGGTAGGAGCAGCTAAATACCCTGCATATGATACTGGTCCTGTCAGTACAATACATATTTTATTTGTTTTGGATTTAATTCGCATAAAATCTTAATTAAAGAAAAATTAACTCATAAAAACAAAGTTTTTTTTTCTATAAATTCTTTATATACATTGTCTTTTATCCGCAATTAAAACTTATTGAATCGATTTTGAGCTCAGATCAGGTATTTATGATGTTTGACCATTACGAAGAAAACCATTAATTTTGTGCCATTAATTGACTTTCTGCTTACCTCAAAAACTTGCTGTAGAGTGTGGATTGTCATCGCCAACGCCGCTATTGGCGTCATCGCATCGCTATTGGCGCCAACTATTAAATTAATTACTAAAGCTGCCTTTTAGTGACAGATACCAAAACTTGATATTATACTTGTCATTGACAAGGAGTCTATCTACTAAATTTCAGCACGACTAGATGAAGGCAAGTAGAATAGTCTTCCGTGTCACGAAAGCAGTCTTTCAGTGACATCAGATTCCAAAACTTGATATTATACCTAGTCATCGACAATAAGTCTACCTGTCAAGTTTCAGATCGACTTGATGACGGCAAGTAGGTTAGTCTTCGAAGTCTCACTAAAGCGGCCTTATTAGTGACAGAACGTAAAACTTGATATTATGCATTTTCATTGACAACGAGTCTATCTGCCTAGTGTCAGCTCAATTGGATGACAGGAAGTGGGTTAATTAGTCTTCAGAAGCTGGAATAGAAACATATGCAAAAGCGGCCTTTTAGTAGTAACCCTCAAAACTTGATAAAATAAAAATACAATAAAAAAACATTCAACAACAAAAATTTATAAACATTTTGATAACTTCATATCGCAATGGATTTTCTTGATAAGTATCAATGGAAGGCCATCCTGAACCGGAACATTGTTACCACAGAATTCGGACGATAGATAGTATTCCGAAAAAGATTTGACAATCGATAAGGGACTATCTGTTACAATCGTCATCGTGTCTACTTATTTTTGAAATTGGAGATTGCCGAGATTCTATGCATTTTTTTTAAAACGGTTATTAATTTAAATAGGTATTATGCAGTCAATTTCCATCGTTTATTATTTGAATGGAGAAAATCGGGAAATTTTATGTCATCTCGATAAAATCCCATTTATAAGTGATTCCCATCAATTATACAAACACTTTCACATCTTTGAGTTTTTGAAATCAGTTAAACTTGCCTAGAAATGATTACTACATTAATTTTTTAATCAACTTATTAATACAAATTAACTGTGCATTTGCGCACTTTTATTTAGCCATTTATTATTCAAATTAGTACACATTATACGGTTAGATATGAATTTTGACGTTGTTCCGACAAGACCTAAAAAGTTCATCCGGTATAATCAAAGCTAGCTTATCATAAAATCGAATCTGTTGCTATACCTCCAGATACTTTGAAATTATAGCCAACAGAGCTGAAGATTCCCATTCTGACACTGAACCCCCTTTTCTAACTTGAAAATGCAGTACATTAATATTAATTGGAATCTTATGCAACAGGAAATCTTCTCCCATCTTCGACCGATGTCATGGCAACCAGTATCTTCTGAGGACTCCTTACCACATGTATAACGTGAAGGGAGAGCTGCGATATATCGTCCAGGATCCTCCCAACCTCGAGCAATGCTACCTGGAGGCTACGTGCAGGTGAGATAAATCTCTTAACCTTTCTATAACCACTGGTCTTTTACAGCAACTTATGGATATTGCAGTATCACAATATATTGGTTGGTCATCTGGAAGATATACTTCGGATGTCGGCAATATCCGAGGTATTTCGTTTAATATAGCGCATTATTAGAGTAGTTCAAGCTTGTACACGGTATCCTGAAAAGGACTGACACATTTGAAAAATGAATTAAAAAAAAAAAAAAAAAAAAAAAAAAAATGGAATACGATATAAATGTACCGTTTACTGCATTTTTACTACGGGAACTAGAGAGTTTTATTCCCTCAATTTTTAAAAAATAATTCAAGAAGGCACCAATAGATGACGTTATTGATTGAATTAATTAAAAAAAAAAAACTGTCTAAACATGTTACACAAACTATAAAACGATATTTTCAAAATAATCAACAGTTGCAGTAATGACATGGCATAATAATGAAACATCGTTTTGTAGTTTTTTCAACATGCTCAGACCATTTTTTTTTTTTTTTAAGTTGTCTAATTCAGTCAACAGCATCATCTGATAGTGAAAATCGTAACTATTTTTGAATATTGATGGATAAAATTCCGTAGTTACCTAAGTAAAGTGCAGCAAATGATACATTTCTACCGTCTTTCATTTTTTTTTTTTTTTTAAATTTCTTTTTTTTTATAGATATGTCATAGTCGTGTTTAGAACGCCTTGTTGACTTGAAGTTATCTATATTAGCAATTGAGGCCCCTACCTCAACTTGGTTAAAAACTATGTCTATATGCAACCTACTACAAAGCATTAGAGATGGGACATAATTTGTCCTGTTCGGGAACATTTCAATTAGGTTCACTTGCCTATAGGGATGGAATCATATATGAACTATCCAGAAGTTACAGTCATGCAGATCAGAAGTACAAATACGCTATTTCCAGTGCTGTATTGTAAGTGTACTTTTAGTACTTATATTGTAAGTGTGAGATTTCTCAGGTTGAGAAACTATTCCTTTGAGAATTGAAATCGGTTAATTGTTAAAAACTTAATTTAGTCAAATAGTGACTTAAAATATTTAGCTAATTGCACTTTGATTTCCTGTCTCCATCAAGTAACACCCTCTTTCTTTTTCTTCCCTAGTATCCCCAGCGAAGTGTGTCGCAACTACGGCTACCCCTCAGGTCGTCGGGGTTCCGTGGGAGGGGGAAGTTGCGAGTCGCGCCACTGCCACCACACCCTGTTGGCGTGGGACCCCTCCGCCCCTGACTCGGGTACTTTCTTCGACATATTCGAGTATTCCTGCTGTTGCAACTGCCACCACAACATGCCTACTCCAGCGCACCATCAGACAAGAACACAAGTCATCGGATGAAATACTCTTCCACCCATTTGGTTGTGTCTAAGAACACGTGTTAGTCTATTTACGACCAAAGTTCAGAGACTGTGAATTGGATGAGAGCATCTGCTGATGCGTCTATTTGCGACCAAAGTTCAAACACTTCGCGTGTGAATCGGCTGACAAGTTGGCCAAAGCAAAATGGCGAAATATCCATAGCGATCGCTATTTTGCGATTTAGCCTGCCATCACTTGAGTTAGCCTTTATTGATTGCAGCCCAAACCTACACTCTAAAACTTTTTCGGTATTATTAGTTATATTAAGTTGTGTAATAACGGATTTTGGCAATTCGCCAAGTGTTCAACTAAATAGTAAATTGGCCGGTCACGGTTCAATCAAATTACTTATAATTGACTTTTGTTACTTAACCCAAAATATGCATATAAGTGACTACTGTCCTGATAATTATTCAGAATTATTAGTTACGCTAAGTTGTTGTGAAATATTGCGTTTTAGTCAAGGTCAAAAAGTGATAATTGCAGTGTACTCTGTATTGCAATATGGCCAATTTGAGTTGGCTTCCCAATCCAACCAAATCACAAAGTAGCTAAATTTTGGACTTCAGTCGTCAGATATATAATGTACCATATCCCTGTCTCTATATTAAACATGAAATCAACGTAAAAGAGTCCAAAAACTTGTCATTACACAGAAATAAAAATGATGCTAACTGTACTAAGCTGAAAAGTTGAGAACGTTTGTCCGATTTCAAAGTGTCATTTATATTGCAAGTAGATCATCATTTTATTCCTAAGACGCAACTTCAAATACGGAGATATAAACCATCACCAGCATTTCGAGTGCCTTTGAAAACTGTGTTTGTAACATTCCTTTAGATAAATTTGTAGAGTTATTATAACCAAATAAAATTTATTCTTGACTCAATTTTACTCTACAACTCAAAATCAAACATATTACATCAATTATTTCAGTTAACACAGTCGATATATGAAACAATAAACTATGAGTTTTTTATTCTTTTGTCCAGCAAATTTTGTATCATCCGAGACTTCCTGTTTCGTCACTTTAAAACTTAATTTCATTATTACTCGATCGATTATTATTCATCTTCAAGAATCATCTTTATCTGATGCAAAACTTGGGTGTCCATATCCACTTTTTCGGTACCCTGAATCTCACTAACTCTTCCTTTAAATATCTGACTGGCTCTGAGGATTTTGGATACCTAGGACACAGATATTTGAGGTAAAAAATAATTTGATAAACTTAGTTGAATTTTATACCACTGTAAACGGAGTTTGCTAATTATACATTCTAAAATTTAAAAACATCTTTTGTGTGTGTTTTTTTTTTATTTAAATATGAAATTAAATAAATGCTTTTTGTCACATTACAAATAAAAATGTCTGGAAATACATATCTTCCAAAAATCCTCATGCTAAATTAAACGTCTAGCTCAGTACAGTATTTTTTTTTTAAATTTCAATAATACCTGAAAGTGGTGAGCCTGAACTTAAGAGCGTTGCAAATGTGAGGCATTGACATTTTAAATGACTTTATAGTACAAGGAATATTATTTTCTAATATTAATGAATTACTAAATGAGTGTAATTATTAAGAAATAAGGACTGTTTCGTAACTAGTTTTTGTTGCCAACTACGACTTTTGTTTACTTAATCTCATTGTTAGAATACATGACAATGTAAATCGTTAATATCATCTTTACAGTGAAACTTCTCAATTCTAGAATTAGAGATAGTAAAATTGTCCTTTCCAAAAGAATAGCTGAAAAAATGTTAGTAAAGAGGAAGGCAACAAAAGTTTAATCAATAGCATGGGCTTAATCAAATGCAAGTAATAACGTATGAATAATACGTGATGACTTGTATTTTTATATAAATAATATGTTCAGATAAATAACATGTTTTTAAATTATTTTTTTAACTTAAGCTTGCAAAGTTTAAACTTTTGAAATGTCTTCTATTTTTCGCACATTCTTTTGTTCAAATGAAATGAGCCTCAATGTAGTAATTTCTTCATTTGCTGACTACATTTCCAGTTAGAAGAAATCTCAATTCTCACTCCAGCACCGACATCTCCGGAATTCGCTAATTCGTCATTCAGAACCTTTTGAACTTCTTCAGGATTGGACATTCACGATTTTCAGCATATTCAGAATTGACTATTGTGCCATAAAAAGGAAAGCAACCACCTTAACGATTATTAATTCACTATGAGGCTATGGATGAGATAGCCTCCTTTTTATAGGTGACAAAGAACGGGCATCAACAAAGATATTATTAAGATGTTAAGATGGTAGAAAAACTGACGATTCTGGACGATGTTTGAAGTCAATAATTACCAGCAATCTCTCAATCATATACTCATCAGAAAGACTTCTCAATAATATATTCACTAAAAGGACCTTAATCAAATTCTCACCAAAAGAAATTCTCAACCATACACTCCCGAAAAGGAATTCTCAATCTACTTTTCCATCATCATCCGTTTTCATCATCAATGTCATCCTCCAACGCTCCTGGTATTCCAGTATCTTAAGGACTTCTTCAACCATTTACAGTCCATTCGTTTCGATTCCTCATGACGCCCTTGAACTCTTTCTTATCTCTATGGTGCCCTGAACATCCTTCAGTATCAGTAGAACCAAATTGATCAAGGACGAATATCGTCAAATATATTAGCAAACTTAAAGTACAAATTGAAACGCCGTCTAAAAATATTAACATTTTCATACTCACCAAAAAACCATTTCCTTCGGAATTCTTCTCAATTTCCATCTCTAGCGTCGACTTATACTGGTCCTGGTCTTCCAGCGTAGCATTCACTTCCTCGATCTCTGTCTGTATGTGTTCCATTTCCCTCTCCATCTGCCCTATCTCCAACTTCATGACGGCCATGTATTCCACCTCTATGGGCCGATGAATGTCCTTCCCCCGCAACAGGTCATCTAGGCGATTGAGAACGCGCCTCGCCAAGGATTTCATGTCCTTTTCTGCTGATTCCTGAACCTCAGTTTTAATCTGCAAAGCTTCTTGGAGGTTCTTGAGGTGCCTGTTTCTGTCCTGTGCGCTGAGTAGGTCTTCGGCAGCGTCCTGGCACTGTGTCCTGATCAGGGAAAATAAATAAGGAAAGGATACTGTACGAAGTTAGTTCATTTTTCGAATTGTTTCGCCATCATTTCCCAAGTATAATGTTTACTCAACTTCAAAGAATTTAATTTAAACATCTAATTTAGATAGGTACAGCTTCAAAGTATTGTCATCAAGTATAATTTCAAGTATTAACAGATCAGTCAAATCATTGTTAAATTATTCGTAAAATAGATACATTATTTAGGACTATCCCATTTCGATTCGAACAACTTCAAAAAGTAGATGCGGAGAAGACACTGACCTTTATATTAAGTAAGGGTCGACAATGTTGATTTTGTCCCACACCCATACTACGTAGAATTGAAACAATCTCAATGTCATCGAAATACGCAGAAGCAAGATTTATTGCCACACACCCATTTTTAACTAGAGGCTGGGAACATCTCACAACTTTCAAGTGCACTATAGCTCTGGTCACTGAATTGAAGCCGTCTTTTGGCAATACTTTTATTACTCTATATTATATATAAGGTAGTTGAAAGTAAAAATGAAGGGAAATAATCATTTAGCGACAAATTATCCATCTACTACTGGGGCAGTCCAACTTATTCTAAGACATGTCAAGCTAGGTACCTGAAACGGATGTTATCTCGAACTTGTTCCTTAGCGTAAGCGGGAAGTTGGATTTTGAAGACCTTTTCGTGGTCGGCGACTATGTCATCCACTAGGTCACAAAACTTGTCTCGCCTCTGCAACAGCGCCTTCACTTGACGCATGTCCTCTTGGCGATCTTTTTCGAGTTGGACTGTTGTCTTGTCTGCCAAAGATTCTTCTGCCTTCTTGAGGCGAGCGAGCTGTCTGAAACGCTTCTGCTTTCTTTGTTCGAGTCCAAACAACTTATCTGGAAAAAAAAAAGTTGGAATATGACAATCACTGTGTTATTATTAAAAGGCCGTTTATATCTACGTTTCTAATGTATTAGATAAGATCATAACTTTTCAATAATTTCATCCAGGAATACTACACGAGTGGGAATGTATATATATATATATATATATATATATATATATATATATATCTCCTTGTTAAGGTTAAGGACACATGTTAATGAAAATCCTAAGAAAATGTATAGGTTTTTTAATACACAAAAACGCAGTTAAGTTGGCGAGAAATTAGAAAAAGAAAAACAAAAAAATAACTTTCTACTAACTATTGCAGTTCGAACCTAATGTATCTTTTGTGGCTAAGATGCCAACTAACTGGAAAAGAGTGTATGCTTAAAGAGGTATTGAGGGGTTAGATGGGAAAAACAATTTTAGTCCTCCTTTTTTTAAATTGAACTTTTGGTGTCATCTTGTCACTCATAGGGAAAGCTTCGACAGGTTGGTATAATTTTCTGCTCTACAAAATCCCGACAGTTCAGATAATATAATCTCAAAAACAGTTAACGAACATTTTTTTTTAAAACTAATTTCTATGGACTAAAGTTGTGTTTCTCTTGAACAAATCACTTTTATGGCAACCAAAGCGCATAACACAGTTCTAACGTAGAGGTGGCATTGTTCAAAAATAATCTTTAAGTAGACGATTTGGTGGAATATATTAGTATAATCATTTTTCACTTTATACTTCATTCCTACCATGATTAAAAGAGCCATCAGTTCATTGTACAGCTCAGCACCTTATCCGTTGTCTTAGCTTTACGTTTCATCTGAAGGGGAAAGTACATATGAAGGATCATGAAGGATGAAACTTGGAAAGTAAAATGTTATCTTGTAGTTTTCTTTCTTGAGAGGATATAAACTAGGGAACAAAACCTTGAGAAGATGGAATCATCACGAATTAGAAGGATGAAACTTGGATAGGTAATAACCTCTCTGGATGACAAAATCCAGAGAAGAAAAAAGAAAAAAAATAGGTGATGAAACTAACATCATCAGTAGCATAGCAACCTTTGCCAATATCCTGACATTGACCAATCCCGATGACCAATGCCGATAAATCGGCCTTTGGAAACTGATGTTAGATAATCACTCCCAATGCTGGATAATATATGCTGAAATGTTGATGCACTGTTTAAAAATGGATACAATAGGGTATTTGACACCATCAACAAATAATTACCAAATGCTGCCTATGAATAGTATTTAACGAGGTAATAATAATGCAAGCATTTTTTACTCGAAATAATTGCTCAAATTTTTATAAATCGAATTCTAAAAAATGGTTTTCTGAGCGCTTCGTCATGTGACCAGAAACGATCGCTTAAGCTCCTCCCAGAATGTGACGTCAGTATTGTGGAGTGGAAGTTTGTGAACAAACAACTTCATACGTTTATTTTTAAGCTTGGTTCGTCTTTCTTCCTACTTTATGATTAATTATGACCATTAAAGGTGAATTTTAGGAAATAATTATTTAAAGAAGCTTTATTGGAAAAATGCGCGATGCTGTTTATGCAATGTTGACGTCACACAGTCAGATGGATTTTTGAGCAGCGTTTTAGGGGCGGGGCTTCTGCTTGCATTTTAAAATGCGTTTTTTGGCGCTTTGCGACATTATTTTGGAAAAAGAAAAAATACGTGTCTTTTATTTTGGGCATATGCTTTATTTAAAACATATTTTGAAAATTTGTCAAATACCCTATTTGTTGAAAAGAAAGAGAATTTCTGAGAGCACTTCAAAAATATGTTTTCTAATGTTTTTGATATGTTTAGCTTTTAATTAGTATTTTGGAAAGTATTTTTGCGTATTTCGGAACGAGCTTTGGCCATAATTTCCCCTTGTTTCTACATTGACCAATACTTCTATGAGACCTGGAAGAAAAAATAAAACAAGTAGGATAAAATGTATGATGGTATTTAAGTATTTTCCCGTCAGCCGTTGGCGAAATTTTTGTTAGCGACAAAAAGTTCTAACCGCAAGGTCTCCTCGGAAAGATTTAGATCAGATCGGATCAGCTCAAGGACCTTCTCACAGAATGGTCAACTCGGACGGAGTATCAGTTCGAACTAACCGTTTCGTCAGAATAAGGAAAACCACTCGGCGAACTTTTGTCTCACCAACAGTCGACGGAATAAATACGTAAATACCAAAAACTGGTAATGAAATAACCCGTTGGGTAAAACTAGAAAGGATGACCCAGGTATAGCACAGTAGTATTGGCCAGTATCGGAAATAGGGGTGCTGGAAGATCGACCGGTTCTGGCCGAAACTCAAGTATCGTACCAAAATACACGTTTTAAAAATAAACTGGTCAAAAACATACCAAAACATATTTTTTACTCTCCATTCTTTTTCATAAAAAAAAAAAAAATTTCAATTTAAAACTGTGCATCACCATTTCAAAACTTCCAGTAAATCTTATCCAGCATTGGTCAATATTTGCAACAACGGCCGGTTTATAACGCTCCACATCGGGATTAGCTAATATCGAGAGATGACGACCAGCGTTGCTGTGCTACTAAGGGGACATTTAAAACAAAACATAAGAAATAAAACCTAGAAAGGAAGAGCTTAAAACAAGGCCATGAGCACCCTTAATTATCAATCTGGCTCACCTTCCATTTCCGAATGACGTTGCAAAAAGTTCCTCTGCTCCTCCTCCCTCCCGCTCTCCAACCTCCTGGTCATTTCATCAAATTTCTCTCCTACTTCTTTTTCCTTCTCTCGCAGTCTCGCGAGGTTACCCTGCAATTCGACCCCTTCTTCTGTCTTTGCTTGCAGGTTCCTCCGGAGGTGGGAAACACATGCCTCCTCGACTTCCACCTCCTCCCGCAGACGAGTCTTCCAAGATTCCAGGATCGACTCCTGTTCCTCCAGATGTCTGGAAGTAGTCGCCAGTGCATCGTCCAACTCGGCAACCTTTTTTTTTTGAAGAAGAAGAAGAAAAGAGTTGATAAAACTATTTACATTTCTACTTTAATCTCACTTACAAATTCATTAAGAGGAAGTCCTATACTAAACTCCAACTTAATTTGACATCACTAGACGGTAGATCGTCACAGTGCTCATAGGTATTTAATCCATTTTGGCGGCGTGAAACCATAATGTTCGCCAAACCACAACCCTGTAGAGAACGAAAGGCTATAAGGTTTGGCGAGAATTATGTCTTCACTCCGCTAAAATGGATTAACTGCCTATGAGCACGGTGAAGATCTATCGTCTAGTGATGTCAAGTTAAGTTGGAGTTTAGTATAGTAAGGATCTTTCCCTATTCCCGCTATGTTACAATCTTCCAGCCCAGTGCATTAAGAAACTACTTTGTATGAAACCTGGAATTTTGGTGAGTAGGTTCGAAAATGATCACTTAATGAAACGACATAAGTTAAAAACTCGAAAATCTTGATTTATTTTATTTTTGAAATCATTTCGTCAATGTATATGCAGCAGCTCCACCTGGCTCTGTCTTTTGCTATTTTAATTTTCATTTATAATACATAGACATTAAATGAAAATAATTTATGTCATCATTAAGTGATCCTTTTCGTACCTTGTACTCAACAGATTTCAAGGTGGTTATATAAAGTAGTTTCTAAATGCACTGGTATAGAAGATTGTAACATACTGAGTATAGGGAATGATCCTTATTAAGACTTCCTGTTAAAAAAAACCGCTCTATTATCAAAAAACACTTAAGGAAATAACAATGGGTTAAAAACAAAAATTGAGACAGTACTGTATTTTTACTAGTATGTAATTTTACAAATGTATTTTTTAAACTTCGTAACTTAAAGCAAAGGTTTGTATTCAATATATAGATGAATATTTTCATATGGAATAATGGTCTTAACTACTTAACTCAGTTGTGGATATTTATATACATGCAGAAGATTTCCTCTTAACCGGTCCAAATGGGACAGAGGGTAAGCCTGCTTAAAAATCCAGTCAAAGTAGATAATAGTAATAATAATAATAATAATAATAAAAAAATTGATAATGATGAATGTTTTTCGGACAATTATATGACAATTTTAACAAATGCGTCATTTCATTACAAACATTTCTATATTTTAGATTTCATACCATTAAGAAGAAATCGATTACTTTTTTTTTTCTTTTTTTTCCTTTTCTGCTGAAGATTGAAGAATCAACTATAGTATTCGGTCAAAAAAAAAAAAAAAAATTCGATTCTTTTGCATTTCTCAACGTTTTAGAACATTCTGATCTCAAAAAACTGACCAAGAAAAAATGTCTGTCTGAGTGTATGTGTGTAAGTGGTCAGCATAACTCCCGAACAAATTGATCTATGATGTTCAAATTTGGTGTGAGGGTTGATGATGGCACAAGGACCATTAAGGATGGCTACCATTAGAGTTTTCATTAAAATCGCGCATGCGCATAAGATAGCTGCCAGTGAAAAAATCATGTTTTTTAATGATCGCTAAACAACGGCTCTAACGATTTTGTTCAAAATCGCTGTGGTTATGCCTCTTAAGGTGTTTTAAACATCTCCACCTCCAAAATTCGCGTAAAAATATTTTAATGGTGTAAAAGGTTGAAAAATGAATGCCTTCAACACAGAGTTCTCTTTCCTTAAATGAATGCCTTCAACATAGAGTTCTCTTTCCTTGAGCATACCTCGTCAATGATCGTTTTTTCTTCTCCTCTCAGTTTCGCTTATAATAAAGGATAATATAAGGATTATCGAAAAGTATATTGCCAAAATCACCATTTTGGCGATTTATTTTAGATTCATACAATAATTATCGCAAAAGATATCACCAAACTGGCAATTTTTTCTCAATGAATGAGAAAAATATAAAAACAGTAAATGACACAAATCCACATCAGTAATATAGTGTAATTGAAAGTTGGGCGATGCTCCACACCCCTAGTTTTAATAAGCATCACATCGATGGAGAAAACCGATGTCTGATACACCACGTATCCAATGTTTTTAACCCTTCCGCATATAATACGAGGAAATTGACATTGTCATTGATCTTCGTGTCATCATCATCATCTGAAAAGCATGATGAGCAACAATACCTTTTCAGCACAGGGGAAAAGGTGTTCCTTTTTTGAAAAGTTTTTAATTTATACTTTAAAAAAAAAAAAAAAATCCTTTACAGTAACTTTGATTTGGTGTGTCGATGGCGGTGAAATCTGCTGAGGCCTAATTAACCCACTTGCCGTGGACTAACTTTTTGCTGGCGAAAAAAAGTTCGAATCACCTGGCCATCTCGGCAGTGCTAGAAGTGTGGGTAGACGCGGGATAACGCGTCCCCCCACTTTTCAAGAAAATACCCATGAGTCTTCCCAGTTCTAAAACCACTGAAATCCATCCCCCCACTTTTAACAACACTCGATCCATCTAGAAACTACTAAAGAAAAATAATATTAACATTTAAATGCAATGACACTGAGAAAAAAAAATGATGATTACTTCTAGGGATGGAACGGATGTGAGTTTTGCCGGATACCGGATTTCGGATATCCGGGGTACCATGTCTACCGGATACGGATATCCGAAACGGATTTCACCGGATATCCGGCCGGATATTCGGTCTATATACTAAAAACGATAGTTATACGATATGCTATACGAAAAAAATGGTCATGATATGAAGTATCAAGTAAATTATAATTAGTGGTTAACGCACCCAAGTGCATGCCACAGGTCCATGGTTTGATTCGTGGACTCGGCAAGGTTGACTTAGCTATTTATACCTGAAAGAAATAAACTGAGGAGGACCATGTATGCTTGAGAACTAAACACTGAGGTTTGGCGTCAGAATGACCATCTGACCGGAACATCTGCTATGTGACACACAAATGCCACAGTCAAGAAAGCTGAGCTGGGCCCAGCAGGCCTTGGTCCACACGGGCTGTCGCGCCACTGAGTTAATTTATTTTTATTTAAACTTTAGTTGATGAAACGATGTTTTAGTGATGCCAATACCTACACTTGCTGAACAATTTTGAAACTTCATCACCATTCTGTTTGTGTGTTACTTAAAATTGTACCAAACATTCTGCAATGTGATGAAAATATTTCAGAAATACGTTTGTAAATTGATTCAATATCAATTTACTTCATGCATTGTTTATAATTGATAAATGATTACAAAATTATACCGGATGCATTTGTTAATAACAAAAGATTTATTTTAAATATTTTATGAAATTGAAGTCTATTTTTTTTTTTTAATGCACCTAAAACATTACGGATTTAAAGAAATCTCATAGAAAACATAAATTGAATCTATCGGAATATCCCGTCTTTAATTATAAACTTAAAAAATTTCGAACCCAAAATTCATCAACATTATGTTATACCATATTTAAAATATATATTTAATATAAACAAACAAAATTAGTACTTACATATTTTTGTGGTTAAGGCTTTTGCTTTAGGATCATCTAAACTCCACAATTTTGGTACAAATAATGTCGATTCCAATGTTGTCTGCGTGCATTTCTTGTTTTGATGAATTGTTTTTTCTTATTCATCAATATTTGATGCATTTACTGAGTCTTTTAAGCTTCGTAAATTTCCTTATGCACACTCATTAAATGGTTCCATAAGGGTTTTGTGGAAAAGGATTTTGGGCTTCTGCCGCGCACAATATATTTTTTAAACGATTCTGTGGAGCAAGTAACACATAGGGCTTAGCTTTCGTCACTTCCATTAATTTTAAAATACTTCTAAATGGGTGATTTTAAATGAGCCATTATTAAAAATTATAAATTGGATTATAATTGGAGAAAACTATGATTCAAGACATTCTAGAGAGCTAAATATAATTCCACATTGTGGCGCTACGTTAAAGACCTAAAAATTACAATACTTCATTTGACGTCAGAAAAAATATGCCAGCTTTAGACTTCTGCCAATGAAAAATCAGAAATTAGACCATACCATTCACAGCATAAAGGGGTAGGGTATTATCGTCGATAGAAAAAAAAAAAAAAGCATAGAGGAGTGCGCATTGGCTATTTATTGCTTTTTACTTGCTAGCAAATGTCAGAAAAAAAGGAGGAAGTAAGAAGAACTAAAATTCTTAACAAGTAACTTATGTTATGGAAAAAAAGTACTATTTATTAGTATTTCGTTCGTATTTTACGGAGAAGCATTCAAATATAACATCTGGAATTAATCAGATCATAAACTTGGAATGAAAAGAACATATTGCAAAACACGTATGAAGGATGTGTATGGAAAAAGATTGGAGGAATTGTTTATGCTTAGAAAGCATAGTTCTCACGAAGGAACTTTTTCGTTTTCTAACTTAACTGCAATTTATGTCCAAGAAAAAAAAAATTAAAAAAAAAAAAAGTGTAGGATACGGTGTCCCCTTTGTCCGAAAAATATCATTATTTTTGCAAAAAATTATTTCTTGTAGATACCTGGTGGCCGGATATACAGCCGGATATCCGAATGAAATTATCGGATGTCCGGTATTTCAAATGGGATATCCGACGGGGTTTCGGATATTGAAAAATCAGCCGGATATGCCGGATATCGGATATTTGCCGGATATCCGTTCCATCCCTAATTACTTCCAATGAAAAAAATAAGTCATAGGATTTTTCATTAAAACAGCTATAAATTTTGGACCATATATATTTTTATTATAAGATACGAAATTATAAAATGTATAGTTGGAGTGGGGAGGGGAGGGGGGTGGAGGTGCACTTGTCACTAAATTTTAAGCATCCCCCCCACTTTTTCTCTCTCACTTCTACTACTGCATCTCGTAGGTCCGGTTCGACTCGGACCAGCACGCTGTACCCTGGACTGTATCAACCGCTACGCAAGATAGGGTATCTATCAAGACCAAACTTTTCGACGGACTAAAGGATTCGGTCTATTCGTAGTTGACGTCGCCAAGCCAATTTGGCGGCTTTTTATAGACAATAAAGTTCCGCATTAGGCATCCCTTTTTTTTTCTGGCATGTGCAACAGCGATTTTATAATAACCCTAATTGGAATGCGTTGGAGAGATTTTTTTTGGTGGCCATTTTGAAATTTGCTTTCACCTAACGGTGTACCGGCGCTACGTTTTGGCCTTGTCTCAAACTTTTCAAAATCACGCCCAAACATTATAAGTTAACTAGGAATTTACCAAGGATTCCGCTTGGCGAACTTTTTGTCTCGCCATCAGTCGATGGGATAATGCTTGGTAAGAATATGAAACTACACCTCTTTTCTCCCCTTCCCGTAATATCCACGAGGGCATTTCACTCTTATCGAAGATATTAACACAACAAAACAAAATTATTATTGATGGCTAGCATTTTTAGTATTCTCACACAGTCAATATCGTAACAACGTCAAGATTTGTGGGTTTATCTTAGCTATGGCTTTATCAACAACTCACATACTAACTTTTGCCTCCAATATGCTTCTCCTAGATGGTTTCTTTGGCCCATCGTCTCGTTTCTTGCTTCTCTTCTTTTTCTTCTTGCCTTTCTTCTTCCCCATTTTAAAATTTCTTAATGGAAATCGACATTAAGGTGAAAGTAACACAATTAGAAAAAGTGTGCTACTTAAATCTGATTTAAAAAAAAAAAAAATAACAACTTTTGTTAGTATAAACATTAATAGATGGCTGCCACACACTAACAATAAACTTTTTACACAAAAAAATATCTCGCGATAAATAATTTTAATTTGGTGTTGAGAATTTATAGGAAGAGCAGGTGGTGTTGAGAATTTATAGGAAGAGCAGGTGGTGTTGAGAATTTATAGGAAGGCAACATGTATCATGTTATGAAAATGCTTTTTCGTCAAGAAGGACCCAAGAACCCAAATTCCGCCAATTATTCCGGTAACAGCGTGTAAAAATGACAACCATAAATTGCACTTAAAATCAACAGCAAAAATCAAACGGCCCTTATAGAATTAGAAATTACATCGGTAAATTCCTAGTATACGTAATACAGATAACTGATCATTAACAACAACAACAACAAAATATTGCCAGTGTCATAGGAGATGTATGAAACAAAGGAACATTGATGTTAAATACAAAACTGCACATATTTTATGTCACACGTCTTACAAATATGCGTGTAATGGGGCCGGTACTCACAGGAACGACATGCCGGTACTTTTCTGAGAGCTTGTACGGCATATTACCACTTTTTTTAAAAAACTAATTTATAATAAATCATACATTTTTATGCATGTATTGTGATTTACAAATTAATGAGAAAATACATTCGTAAATTAAGAGCATTTAGTTGTTATTAGATTAATTTTCAATGGAAAATCTATCTCATTAAATTAATCAAGCCCCTTCTTATTTAATAAATTTTTCATTGGAAAATCTACTTTGGACAATATGACATTTTCAAAATCCCGAAAGCGAATTCGTAAACCTAGAAGAGAATTTTAAATTTCAGATTGGAAATAAGTGCTCTGGTCACGGCACCAATAGTCAATAGTGGTACTCAAACATAGTACTTCGCATTGATCCACCAAATTATAATCTAATAATCTTTTATTTATTTTCCCAATGACTAAAAGGTCACATCTAAGCACGAACTTGTTCACCCAATCCCGAGATTCCACTCAACTAACGGTCTAATCAACTGGTGTCAAGCCAGCACGCACGCAGCTGGATGATAATCGAGAGAAGCATTAGATCAGAGACAGAGAAGGCACGCGAAACTTGTTCGATCCAGTTGCTCTTGAAACGTGGGCGTCTTACTCAAGTGTACGACGCCCTCGCAGGTAATCAAAGTACGCTTAAAAGAGAATTATCGCTACAACGTTAATACGACGTCTAACCATTAACCCTGCGTTCATGTAAAAACGACGGTTGTCTCATTAACAGCTGGTTTTAAGGGGAGTCGGAGTTTAAGAACGTCAAAAAATAAATGTTAAGGTTAATATTGTAAAAAAAAAAAAAAAAAAAAAAAAAAAAAAAATACAAACAATTTTGAATCCGATGGTGCAAAAGGTTTTAGTTTCACTAAATTATTATTATTATTATTATTATTATTTTTTTTTTTTTAAAAGTGTTCTACATCAATTTGTATTTTCGTTTTCAACTTTAACGGCTCCTATCTCCTAACAACAATTTTGGAGACGTAAGGAACATTTACTCAAAAACTATTAAATATGAATGTCTAAAATTTTCAACATATATTCTTACCAATATATTACACAAACTGAGAGCAGCATTTTTTATTATTTTCGAAATTAAAGATTTTATGCTGTTTTATTGTCACCAAAAATTACAATTTTTGAAAAATGCATAGAATATCAGACCTTTTAATTTTTTTTTCGGGGAAAATATATATATATATATATTTAAAAATGCTACACTCAAATTGTATAATATATTAATAAGAATACATGTAAAAAATTTTAGCATTTATATTTAATAGTTTTTGAGTAACTGTTCCTTATGTCTAAAAATTGGTGTTTGGAGATAAGGGGCCGTGAAAGAGGAAAACAATAATACAAATTGATGCACAACACTTTTTTTTTTAAATATACAAAAAATACTTCTAATTGAGTGAGAGTAAAACTTTTTGCACCGTCAGATTCAATTTTTTTTTTTTTTTTATAATTTTTATTTTTTATTATTATTATTTTTTTTTATATATTTATTAATATTAAAATTGATTTTTTGACATTCTTAAACTCAGACTCCCTTTATAAGAAGTATGTCTGCAAATTGAGAAGGATTAAGCACTTCATAGAAAATTGACGTATCTGAAATCCAAAAAACCTTCGCTCTTAGTTACTACGCTAAAATAATGTAGTGGGAAGGTTATGCAAAGGCTGTCATTTCATTTGAGATCTACTTTCACCGACAAAACTTGTCATGCTACAGACAGGCGATTCAGTAAAATGAGATCTCTCCACGTTAAGCTATAAGCCTAATCCTGATTAGCAGTCATTGTGCATAACAATAGCCGGTTGAGCGTACAAACTAACCATGCCAAATTTCGACCTGAAGTTTTAGAAGAAACAGGTAGTACCAGAAATGACGAATGGAAGTCAATTGCTATTCGTTTAATCAAACTATAAATGCTACAGACATATTGCACCATTGCTTCAAAAGTGATAGAACTGAAAAATCTCCTTTTTGTGTAAAAGTGTGGACAGACTGCATGTACTTGAAGCTGGTTGAACAACTGCACAAGTTTGTTAACAAATTGAAACTGACTTATGCCACTCTTTCAAATTCAAGTCCATTGATTATTTTTTTATTCAAATATAAAGAATTTTGAGTTGTGTGACTTTCATAGCGAGGTTACGATATGTCACAGTTAGAAGGTCTCGATAAGACGATTACATAAAATTCAATCAGGAGTACCTTGAAGTTGGATTGGAAAGTTTTTCAGTGGGAAATTCACATCTTGGCCCCAAAAAAAGACATCATATTCGAACTTGGATACTCGGTGACAAATCTTCTAGGCAACATAAGGAATCGTATATCTCTCAGCAATAGAATGCAACTGTGATGGACATCCAAAAAAGTACGCTAAGCAATCTTAAATGTGCCGCACGGCCTCGCTAGTAACTATAAGAAAAGAAAATTAAAAAAGTTGAAATTGGGATCAAATTTTTAAAATTTACTTTTTCTTTTGTTCGTTTCCTGAATTCGGTGTCTAAGTACGGGATTTGTGTCCGTAGAAACTAAGTTCGAGGTTTTATAAAAATAGAAAAAATTAGAGCCAAACCTTTTGTTTCAATAGTAACTATTTCTTTCAATTGTTGTGTTATACACTGTCTACCAATAAATATTTGGACACCCGTGCAAATGAGGATATCTTCTCAGTGGTGCAGCATAGACACATGAAATTCATATCAAAGAGACATCTTTATGTACTTACTTAGGCTCTTCACGCAGTTTGGCGCATAAAGGCATCCAACCTACCTCTCCATGCCCTCCAATCTTTTGCCATAGATCTTGCTTCCTCTAGCCCAGTGTTAGACACTACGCGGCCCGCGGGCCGGATTTGGCCAGCGACGGATTTTTCTGCGGCCCGCCAACAGCACAGAAAATAAGAAGAGAAAAAAAAAAAAAAAAAAAAAGGAGAAAAAAAATTCACGGTATGGACTTTTTTACATAGTTGTAATTTGTCCGAAATATTATAGTATGTGTTAACTGTGTAGAATAAAGTTCTCCCCTACGCTACGTGCCCAAAGAAACTATATAAAGAAGTTTTCATAAAGAATAAATACAGTAATAACTTAATGAATCTCACTTGGGCAATTTATTAAAATTGACTGCAACAAACACTTCGAAAGACATCGACTCTACTATAAAATATACTGGACGATTTCGATCGCCATCGCCTCACAATTGATATTGACTAAAACGGAGTAATCTGAAAGTACAATTTGAATACTTTTATTAAAAGTTAGGTCAAGTCGCATTGTCACGTTGGATCAAAAGATTCACTTCTCATTTAGATTTTAATTTACAAATAATGAAAATTATTATTTAATTATTTGAAAAAAAGAATCAAATATCAATTGTAATTTGATTAAGATAAAAAAAAAAAAATCAATTTTCCCCTCCAGTTTTTCGAAATGCTATGCATTACTAAATCGATAACAAAAATACATACATTGGTGTATCCGGCCGTGAAAAGCTCCAACATAAGTAATACGGCCCGCCTCTAAAAGTTAGTGGCGAACGCTGCTCTAGCCCATTTAAGCGAGACTTTTTTAGGTCCGATTGCATTTGTCTTTGCCTAGTTGTCCTAGGTCTTCCTCTTTTCCTCTTGCCATCAGGAGCCCAGGAGAGAGACACGTGTGTTAGATTATCTTTTGACATTCTTAACACATGACCCGTCCATCGCCACCTTCTCTTACTGATTTCTTCCTCTATTGAAGTAATGTCAACGCATCTTTATGTAACAGAGTTGTTAATTGAAATGCTAAGTGTATGGTAGGGGCACATGCAAAAGAATGGAGTACCATTAGTGTGCAGTTGTACACATGCATTTACATTAAAAATCGCGCAAATCATGGAGTTGACTTTTTAGTGTGAGATATGATCTCTCCTGTCATCAGTATTTACTTAGCACTGTATTCTTATACTAAACATGAGTTTCTTGAGGAATTCTAGAGGCTAAATTGTTCATCCCATCTTTTGAAGTTTGCATGTAATGGAAAGTTCCCAATACATTATATCTTTACACAATGCATATCGTAGAAGTGTCCCACACTTTCTTGATGATATTTAGATTAGAGGAGTGATCTGGCTTACTTATAGGAGCAATATTGATGTTTTTTAATCATTTATCCAAGACAAAAGTGGAATAAAATTTGCTATAAGTATCAATAAACATGGTTTAGAAACCGATATTTCACCATTAAAGACTTGTCTAGACCACGTAAACATAATTACTGTGAAAGAGTCGAATTTAATTATCTTTTAAGCTATTGGGAAACTTATTAAACCAATTCAACATATTGCACCCAAAGACCAAATTTTTTTAACACCAGATACTGTTTACTGAAAATAATTTTTTTCAGTCTCATGAGTAATATTGGACATCAGAGGATCTGTAGAAAGTCGGGAACATGATATTTCATGGTAAATGACAATTCAAGTTAACGATTTTGGATGAAAAGAGTTTTGGTCTTTAAGTTCAACATGCTGGATTTGTTTAATAAGCTCCCCAAGGGCTCAAAATATAACTCACTAAAAGGAAAGTAGGGTTGAAAAAGCCAATATGCTTTATCCTACAATCAATGTATTTAGAATTGAAGTTTAAAAAAAATCCAAAAGTAAATGGATTTGTAATTATTACTTTTTCAAACTTTAATGTCACATAATTGTGTCTGAATGGGGGAGAAGATGCATTTCTACACCATTGGTTAACGGGAATACCGACTTATGGCTTGTAATGCAGAACATTCGTTAGTGTGAAAAAGGTATCAGGATCGAATCCCAAGTGGGATCATCGCTCTGCAAAATACTACTTTCAAAAGTGTATACGTCGGCTATTGTGAAGAATAAATGTTCGCGTCATGATCTCGTGGGTGTTTTCCGGGTTTTCTCCCATTCGAGTTCAGCTAAAAACTCCTTCCAAAAGAGAAGTTTTAAAAATCAAAACCTTTTTCAAAGTACGCCTTGTTGTAATACTAAAATATTGTCTGGACTTGTGTATTTTCCATTAGACTATAAATAGGGAGTAATTCTACGTGGGAAGAAAGTAATCCTAAAAGCATTATAAGCGATTTTACGATTTTTTAAAATTTTATTCCAATGTACTTTGGCAATGAAATGCATGATTACAGAGTGATAAACATTAATCTGCATCTATTTAGAACCTTTGCTAATGATTAAACCTTCATAAAATTAGGCACTCACTATTGGTTGATTGTTTTCAGATTATCTGGCGCCGTCAGCAACACGAAGGCTATAATGAACCGAAACATTCGTCATTAGACAAGCCAACATACATTTACAAACACCCATGCCTAACACGGGACTCGAACCCGCAACCTCGCGGTCTAAGAAGCTAGCACGCTAACCACTAAATCGTTTGATCGGCTACTCACTATTGAGACCATGAGAAAATGATATTTGAATAAATAAATATTACTTAAAATGTTCTCCACTAGATGGCACTTTTAGGAGAGACTTATATGAAAGTTTACTTTACAGTATTTTTTAGGATAGCTTTTAATGAAGTTTTAGAGCATACAAAATGAATAAAATTGAATTTGCTTATAATAAATATGAACTATTTGTTAATAATTTTTTTTTTTTTTAAATTTTTCATAAAATTTAAACTAATTGTAATTTAATTTGTAGAAATAACTTTTTCCTATCGTCCCATTAGAATCGTAGTGAGCATATTACACAGTTATTATACAGCAATTTATGACTATCTTTCTATGTTTACAGGATTCTGATGTTTCCGAACAGTCCAGGATCAATAGTTAAATCTGCATCGGCGTCTAAAAAGTGTGTTCCACGACATTTCTTTCATCAATTTTAGCCCCTCTCCGAGATCAATAGTTTCATTAGCTCACTGTCGCCAAAACTCCTAAATTAACTCTGCATTGGCGACCCCGCGTCTAGGCAGAGAAGCGTGTCTTACAGGTAAGTGGGTTGTTTCCCATCAGGTAGCAAAAGGGGGAAATCCAGGGCTCCTTCAAGTCTGGCTATTGCAGGATATAAATGATCTCTTCAGGAGTACACAATCTATTGTAGGGGGGGGGGGGGGGGCTCCAGACAGACGGACTACATCGATCAATAAAGGAATATAAGTTTATTCCGTGGCTTGTGTTCCTATCTTGGAGCCTTCCGGGAAAACACGCGTGTTTTCCCAAAAAGATTATCGGGGTTGCTTTCTATGAATTTGAATTAGAGGTGAGGAGGGGGGGGAGATAGACTGAGAGGGACCAGCTGTGGGGTGTGGTCTTTTATCGTTTGTCATATTGTCGTCTGAGCGTAATTTCAAACACAGTGGCTAACTGATAGGGTGGTTTGGACAGTTGATAAGATTTGAGATTAGCGGGAATTGATGCCCGGGTTTTTATCTGTAATAACAAATTAACTAAAAAAAAACACAAAGTTTTAAACTTAAGTCTTTTATAAGCCTTGCCAATTTTTATGTGCAATTGCAACTTACTTAAGCGATATTGAGCTTCGATCGTCTTTTGAAGTCAGAGCCAACTATACCCAGAGGCCAATATCGGAAACAGGGATTCCGGAAGGTTGACCAATTCTGGCAGAAACTTGAGCATTATTCCAAAACACAAAATTTTTATTAAATAAATACGTCGAAAATATTACAAAACATATTTTTTCCCTCCACTCTTTCCTATAAACAAAATATATTAATTTTAAAAACGTGCATCAACATTTCAAAACTTCCAATTTATTCTATATTTAGCGTTTGGCGAGATTGCCCTATATCTGTAACAACGGCCGGTTTGCAACGTTCTGCATCTGGATTGACCAAAAACGTGTGATATTGGCCAGTGTAGTTGTGCTCCTGGTCTAAGTGTGAAATTTTGAACTATTATGTTTTTTATCCTAAAAGAAATTATGGCAAATGAAAAAATAGAAAAATCATAAATGCAAGTAGTTGCAATAAAAATCATCGTCATCTATGCGTTAAATTTTTTGAGATTTTGTTTAAAACAAATCCTCTCTCATGACAAGCATTTTACTGCAAATAGCATTCCCATACGCCAATTTGTTGATTTGTTATGACTTTTCTTTAATTTGTCAAAGATTTTTTTTATCCAACCTGTACTCTAATGAGTGAATAGATGACGATGGCGTGTTAATTACCGATAATCAAGGAAAACGAACGCTTAATTTTCGTGGAAACTTGAACAAGTTAAGCGATACAAAAGTTATATGAAATATGAACAACTACATTTGTTATATAACAGGAGACTTCCTCGTTGGCAATTTCACACCACATTCCAGATTTATTATGAAGGATAAACTGATTTGAGTTATTGGGCATTTTTAAGTACACACAATGTATAATTGGCATTTCTTGTGTTACTTTAATTTCTGTTTACTCTTCATTTCAACTGCGATTTCGTCAAAATTTTGCAGGCATTGTATTTTTGAAATTGTAAAATAGACATGTTTAAAAAAAAAAAAAAAAAAAAAAAAAAATTTGTATATAAATTGTATATATATATACTTTTAAATTAATGATTAAAAAAATTAAATTAAAAATTTGTATATAAATTATATATATATATATATATATACTTTTAAAGTTATATACATAACTAAATTCATTGGACAACATTACAGAACACAAATAGCATATTAATAACTCTTCAAATCGGCCATTAAACTTGGTTTTCATAAATAAAAATCAAGAAACTTTTGTAATATTTTACCCTCCTAACCTTACATCCCACAAGGTATTTTCAGAAATAGGTAGACTCGATGGCTTTTGAAGACACATTCTTAGTCTCGCTATCTGGGAGCCAAGCTTCCCTCTATTTTCCCGACCTTTCCTCTTATTGAAGACGGGGGGGGGGGGGGAAGGACCGACGGTATCCCCCCCCCCCCTGAAATTGTGGGACATCTCGTTTCACCAATTCCCCTTCTTTTTTTGTGTAGCTTGTTACATGTATTTAATTAAATCTTCAACCATAACCCCCCTCCCCCGAAAAAAAATATCCCTGGCTACGGGCTTGCACGTAACATTTTTGAATTCCAAACTTACGAAAACATTAGAGTTTAGGTATAGTGTGAAATTCGACGTAATTTCTGTCTGATGTAATATCGAAAATAATCGACTTTTTTTAGATTGTCTACCACTGCAACTGTGGGGAAAGTTAACGGTTATTTAGAGGAAAATTGAAATTAAAAAAGTTTTGAATATAACTGATTTTTAATAATTTTCTACCTGTTAGATTCAAAATTAAAAGGGGAGTATGGAATGAAAGTTATTGTTTTAATTAATCCTTTCTTTTTAAAAAAAAATTGCATCAAGGGGACGTACAAAAATTACGTCACGCAAAATGATGACTTTCCCCTCCTAAAAATAAATAAACCTTTGTTTCTTTAAAAAAAAAAAAAAAAAAAAAAAAAAAAAAAAAAAAGTTCAATGCAGTTTTGGAATTAAGATAACATAAAGTCCAACTTCTTGGATTTTGATTTTTAGTAATGTGATTCTTGGTCAAATGATTGATACTAATTTTTTAAACTTTAAATTAAGAAAAAATAATAACAAATTTTATTTGAAAACTTTAATAATTTAACAAAAATAAAAAAATTTCCAGCAAATGTGAAATTGTTGCGTCACGCAAACGATTGTACTATTTCCTCCATGTCACGGTCCATCGCATTGGACAAACCCCCTCCCTTTCCCTCTACGCTTGAAGTAATTTCTCTGCGTTCCCGCAAGTAACACTTGAGATACATTTTTGAAATACTATAAATTTATATTTTTCATTTATATCTTATTAAAGAATAATTTAAGGAAAATAATTGTTTAAAGCGAAAAATGATTTTGACACATTTAAAGCGAAAGAGAGCTTTGATTAGTTGACAATCCCTTTCCTACAGAAGCGTAATTTTGTGGATGTTCCCTCTGTAGGAACAATTAAATTATTTTGATTAGTTCTCTCTGAAAATACACATATTTTGAGTAAACCATTGAACTAAATGCAGCTTTTACAACATCCGAATCGCTGCCACCGCAACCAAACGATTGAGAAATAACCAAACCGTTTTGTCGATGACGTCAGTACTGTAGAAGTTTTTGAAGAAAGCTACTGCTGAAGAAACAAACAGGAGAGGAGGAAAAGAAAAATATATATTTCTAATGTTCTGGCATTCCAAGGCCAAACCGCAGAACATTCAAACCCGAACGTTTGTTGTCGAAACGTGAAAGTTTCCGGATTTCGTACAGACGAGAATGAAACCCACGCATTTTCTCTGTTTGAGCGTAGGTGAAATGTGGATAAATGTTCGTTCTGAATTTATTCTATGAAACTACTCTTGTGTCGGTAATATGAAAAAAAAAGGGGGAAAAAAAAATTGACAATAATTAGTAATGAGAAATTGTGGAATATATTCAATATTATATATAATGTGCAATTATACGAATGCATAATCAAATAATTATATACATGAATAAGCCCTCATAAAATATTGCTGCTTAGCAGAGTAAATGGTAAAAAGATTTTTTTTAAAAATTCCATGTTTGATGTATATTATTTTCATTATTTTAATGAACAAGGTGAATTGTTTTGACCTTCAGGTCATAGGGGCTAACTACACGGGGGCAAAATGGGACGATCGCCCCCGTGCTCCACAAACCCCGTTCCAAATATCTATAAAAATGTATTTTTTCCAATACATAAAATATTTCGTAAAAAAGACATTTTGTAATGTTCTAAAGAAAAAAAAATCCCATAAAATAGAGCCGACAAAACAGCATAGTGGTTAGCGTACTAGCTTCTAGACCGCTAGGTTGCGGGTTCGAGTCCCGTGTTAGGCATGGGTGTTTGTAAATGTATGTTGGCTTGTCTAATGACGAATGTTTCGGCGCATTATAGCCCTCGTGTTGCTGACGTCGCCAGATAATCTGAAAACAACCAACCAACCCATAAAATAGAATGTAAACATAATATTTGAATATTTGTAAGCACACTGCTGACACTATCCACTTCTCTACCCCAAAATGAGAATCTTATAAGTGTAATAACTCTTTTGAGCAATTCCATAAAAATATATATTTTAAAGTATTGCATGGTATTGGAATAAGTAATTTTGAAATGATGAGATTACTGGTGTGGGATCTTTTTCCATTAATTATTATCCAGAATTATTAAAATACGAGTGTTCCAGCATATACTATTCTCAGGAGCTTAGCCAGGGGAGGGATATGGGGAAATATCCCCTCCCGAAATTTTTCTGTTCGCTATCAGAACGCAAAAACAATTTTTTTTTTAAAATTTAAAATTATAAATTTATTTAAAATGTTTTAAAATTTCTGGATATATGTTGGAAAAGTACATGTAATTAAATATAATAACCATTAATAACAAAAAATATTGTTGCGTTTTGTTGAGTTATAATTTCATATCCCCTCCCGAAAACAATCAGACTACGTCCCTGACTCCAATTATCTCTCTCTCCCCCCCCCCCCTTCCCCTTCTTCTTTTCACGCAACAACATATTCACCGACAGTTCACGAACTTTAATAGTTAGAGCTTTTATTCACATACAGCTATTTGGATGCCGGTTTATTAGTGATTACTTGGCCAAGGATCTTTTAAGTTATTTCGCTAGTGATATAGAAACCGACCCCTTTACTTGTATCGCACAAGATGTTTCCAAATTTAGATAGAAGATACTGATAACTATTTAGAAGCTTTGATGATACTATCGGACTTCAAACAGTTAAAAGGATTAAGTGGGATTCAAAACCGGACTCTTGAGTCAAAGTCCAATTCGATACCAACAAAGCCACTATATTCACTCAATCAGGGCCGTACTGGGAAATAAAATCAGCCCTGTGTTATTAGATTGATGCCGGCCCAAATTTTCAAAATAATCATTAATCAAATATTAATAATATTAAAATAATTATTGTTAATAATAAAATAATTCCACTCATTAATTAAATAGTTAATTTAATAATTTAAAAAATTAGTTCCAATAATTAATATACACTTTTTTTAAATATAAATATTTATAATCAATTTAAATTATAAAATAGTGGTATTAATTAAGGTTAATAATTGAATTGATCTAATATTTAGTTTCATTAATTTTTTTTTCTTCTCTCAGCTATTTATACCCCATTTTAGTGAACTTGATTTCCATAAACCATTAATAGTTTGTTGCAAAATCTAAAACAAAGAAATCTAAATTGCAAAAACAAGAGAAACAACTTTTTATAACGGACTGGCTCATTTTTTACAGACACTGCAGTATGACCAGTATGCTCCTGCGCTCAATAACTATTAATATTACAGCTTATTTTTTAGACAGTAACTATATACGATTAGTCCACTATCAGGAGGTTGTATTGACAGCCTGGAAGGTGCAAGCGAAAATTAAATGTAAAGGGGAAAAAATAGGTATGAACCGCTGGACAACAAGGGTATGAAAGTTGTTTTAAAGTATTCAATGGAGGATAAACTTATTACATAATTATTTTGTAACATTTCATTAGGAAATCCATTAAAAAATAATGGTTTAACCAATTAACCTAGTTAACTAACCATGCTCATGTTTGAACATACTTTCGTAGTTTTTTTTTTTTTTTTTTAAGATTTCTGCTTGCTAAGACATTTAATTAAATACTTTGTCAAAAAGAATAACAACCACACACGCTACATATTTCGGTAAGCCTTTTACCAGAAGCTTTAATTCGGTACCAAACACAAAGCAATTAAAGAAGAAAAAATCAAATATAAAAATGCAGTTGTGAAAATTTAATAAATAAATAAATAAATAAATAAATAAATAAATAAATAAATAAATAAATAAATAAATAAATAAATAAATAAATAAATTTCTCGTTTGCTTAAATTTGGGTATGTATTAACTTACTCGCTGTGCAATAAATACATCGTCGATTCAGTTTACGCATTCATCAACTGTTATTGTTTCGAATGGACTATTCTTTGTGTTTAGTTTTCGACTTGGAGTACCAAACACGGATGGTAAGAATAAGGTTAAAGGAATAATCAAACTTACCGCCAAGGCCACTAATTTTAAAATACAAGACGTTCATTGACACAGAACTGTAGTTTAATTTGGCATTGTTTTAATTTAAATAAGCGATTTATTAACCTGTCTATTAGCTTACAAGAACACTGAGTAAGGAAAATTAGTGTGCAAATTTCGGGGAATTCGTAAGATTATTTAAATTTTTATTGAAAAAAGTTTTGAAGTCGGCTATATACAAATTAAAAAGTTTTCAATTTCTTAAGAAAGTAGCTTTTCATATTTCCAATATATCAGCGGAATGACTTTTTCAATTTTAACCATTTTAAGGAAAATAATTGACTAAATTTCAGTTTGAAAAAAAAAAAAAAAAAAAAAAAAATTAATTGGTCAATAAAAGACAAAGGGGGCGAGGGATTCAATTTTCATGACTTTATAATTTTACCGTACAACAACATATAACTTAACGCGACTAGATAAAAATAAAATTATAACATTTCTTAATTGCAAATTCTAAATGATCATCGAAATTCGAAACCCCCGATAAGTATACTTCGCATTGAGGTATTAAGCGTGAAAATTATCAAATTCTTGATCAAGTTTTCCAAACTCTTTTCGTCGAATGAAAAGAAATGAATTCCTTTATCCCCATATTCCTAATTACCCTTGGGTTTAGCAGAACAAATTGTTATTCGAATCGAAAAGAGAGTTAGTTAATTGGAAAATAATAAACTATTTTTCTCAGTAAATCAACCACAGATTCCGAGAATTTCGTAATCGGCGTAATCTTTCCGGATGAAGGTAGGTAGGGGAAGGGGAACAGAAGATACGTCACAACTGACGTTCGACGCAGCCTGACGTCCGATCCGTCTTCTCATCTGTGATTGGTCTTCTACGTTACAGTGATGTCATTGGGAACCAATCACATAGCTTTTCAATGATGTCATGCAATGTTCATTTTTGGTGAGTCAGCGTTATAAGCTCATCTTATACAAAATCTTAGTGACTCATATTTCTCCACGTTGTCCCAGCAACATCACTATGAAACTGTGTTTATTCTTGCAAGTCAATCGTCTATCTACACACCTCATGGTCGAGTAAGAAAATTCCAAGTTCGACTTTAGTGAATGAAATGATTTAAAGTTATTGTTGTTAAGCGATCTCTTGATAGTGTTATTATTGCCAAATTGGACTGGAAACATCAAAAATACTTACGAGGATCATGGAGATGACTTTTTACGACGATAATATGTTTCGATCTTCAGGTAAAAACGACGGCAAATCTCTGAAACGTCCCGCCACCTTAGATCTTGACTCTCCCGACACGGCCAGCAAGAAACAGCAGAGACTTTGCAACATCCTCA
This sequence comes from Linyphia triangularis, assembly GCA_963978545.1. Classification (NCBI taxonomy): domain Eukaryota; kingdom Metazoa; phylum Arthropoda; class Arachnida; order Araneae; family Linyphiidae; genus Linyphia; species Linyphia triangularis. Next base: position 61,882,080 of record OZ021729.1, read on the forward strand.
CCTCACCAGATCTACATATGTTGAAACTTGCCTCTCCAGAGTTGGAGCGGTTCATCATTTCCAATGGTAACATCACCACAACTCCTACCCCGACACAGTTTCTCTTCAGCAAAAATGTTACCGAAGAACAAGAACAGTATGCTAGAGGTTTCCTCGATGCGTTAAACCAGTTGCACCAAACACAGTTTGAAATGAGCTCCACCGGACTGATAGCCCGAATCAGTACAGGTACCACCCCAGTATCCGGCGCCCCTTCAGAATTTCCTGCTGGAACGACTGTCATGTCCAGTCCAACCCTCTCCAAACTCTATGGTGGCATAACACCTTTCTATCTCCAGCCTGCTTCAACGACTAGTGTCATCAAGTCATTGGGCAACGTCAAAAATACGTCTCCTTCCAAGCAGACATCTCTGATTGTTCGACCTCCAGTATCAGAAGGCAACTCCATCGTGCCATCACGTTCTTCTGCAAATGATAACGCGAGAACCAGCATGGTTTCTCGATCATCAGCCACAGACAATACAAGAATGACCAGCATAGTTGTCAGGCCCCCATCAGTTGACAGCAGCTGTAACAGCAACAGCATGTCTAGCAATAGCGCGCTGCAACCTCTGGAGATTGCCATCAAGGAGGAATACCAGACCGTCCCGAGCGACTTCTCGAGTCCACCCTTGTCTCCCTTGAGCTTGAGCAAAGGGCCTATAGACATGGCCGACCAGGAACGCATTAAGCTGGAAAGGAAAAGATACAGAAATCGAGTGGCTGCAAGCAAGTGCCGAAAAAGGAAGCTAGAAAAGATCTCTCATTTGGAGGATAAGGTGAAAGAATTGAAGGGGGAGAACTCAAAGCTGGAATTGACTGTGGAGAAGCTACGAGAACAAGTGTGCTTCCTCAAGCAGGAGGTTTTGGACCATGCTAAAAAGGGTTGCCAAATATATCTCACAAAGCATTGAGATCAGCCATGCCAGTTCTAGTGAAATGTGCCTTTTTATGATGTTGTTAATCTCCATTTGTGTTACGTTTTTAGATGCAACAGAAGTGGCAGGATAGTTAAGTGGAAGCATTGATCTAAGTTCAACATAAGAATCCACCATTAAATTTACAAAGTAACATAAGTACTGGCATTGTTTTCTGTTGGTGATTCATTGAAATGTGATGTAGTGCAAAGCAATTGTGCAAAAGGAAGCATCTTAAGAACTCTGGGTCAGTTCTCTTGTGTCGAAACTTGTCAACCAGATAATCTTAAATGCAGTTTTCCAATCCTGTTGAAATTGTGGTCTATTCCTAGTTGACGTTAAAATATCGCCAAGCCGATTTGGCGCTGTTTTGTAGGCGATACAGTTCTAAATTTGGCAACCCCATTTTTTTTATTGACGTGCTTTGGCTTCAACCTTTCTATACCACAAATCATGGAGCTGGTTCGTTTCTCAACTTTTCATATTGGAATTCCGAATTTGCGACATTCTGGCTTTGTCGCCAACTTTTCAAAAGTGCGCCAACCCATAAACGTGAACTAGGAATTTACCGAAATTGTTTTCAATAATAGGTGATTGTCTAATTGTTAAAAATCTGCTTTAAAATCTAGAATATTATGTATCAAAGTTAAAGGATTGGTAGCTTTCCCTAATGTGGCCTAATTCCTTTCTTTTACTTTTCAGTCGATTTTTATCTTTTGCCAAAATAATGGAACACATGTAGTATAGGACATTCCTAAAACTGCACGGTGAAATTAACAATTTTTATTTTGGAATAAGTTAATTTAAATCGGTAAATTTAACAATTTTTTTCATTTGGCGTTTAGAAAATTCGCTAAATTCAAAAACACAGTAGTTGAAATATGAATAAACTGAATTAAAATGTAACTTAAAATAAATTTTTTTGCTAGAAACAGCATTTATTTAGAAAAAAAAAAAATGCCAAAGAAATGCCCTGTACTACATCTGTAACATTGGATTGCAATCTTATGAATTCAATTTTTTTTTTTTTGCTCCCTGTTGAATTGTCACAATTATCCATTGTTTTAAAATGTAGGCTTTTAAATTAGTGTAATCACACCCAAAATCAGTATTTTGAGTATTAAATCCATCGACAAGTTTATTTTAATAATTATATTAGTTCCAATATTTAAGGAACTTTAGTAGTAATTAATAATAATTTTTTAAAAACTTTAACTGCTGTTCGAACTGACAGACTGCGAATCATTTTTGTGGATCTCTTTCACCCCGTAAAATATTACATCTATGACTTTTATATAAATTTTAGGTACTCTTCTGTTAGACGTGTGCCAGATAAAAATCACCAAATTTGAATCGATATCTCATTCAAATTATAAACCTTAAAATATTTTATAATTCCTATAGCAAGTTAGTCCTAATACCAACCGAAAATATGTTGTCTATGTGGTACATCATTTAAGCATGTAAACATTTACGCTTTGCGCCAACCTATACCTAATGGAAGAGTGCCTTATTTTACCTATACTATGTTTTTTAAATTTTAAAAAGAAGCTTACCAGTTAGTTTTGCCCATTTGTGTTGCCCTTGTGCAGGATATATTAAAACAACTACAGCAGTTAAATGTTAACTACTATATAAACGAATTCTATGTTGCTATCGGAAAGTAAAAAATATTGAGTAAGTTTAAAATTTTTAGCTATGCATCTTGAATGGAAATTAAAAATTTTTTTTTTTTAATATTGGCGAGTGTTAGTTGGAGCATTTTTGTCATTTAAAAGCAAGTACCCCTGCTTTCTCTATAAATACCATGTACTTATCTATTAATACATTCTGGGTATCATAGTTGCCAAAATTTTTTTACATTGCTAATACTCCTCCAATTATTAAGATTTTCTATTTGACTATTTATTTCAATTATAATTTATTGAATGTTTGTCTTTAATAACTTTTAAGGAGTAAAGTATAGTAAAATATCATGTTTTCCAAAAACCTGATATTATAGTATACATTTTTAACTTATTTATTGAACTGGTTGTTGTAGTGGGTCATCTGAAGCTACTTTTTTTCAGATTCAGTAGCCTGAAATAATGCTTTCTTTTTAAATTGTTCCTCTTAAATATACCATACATTTTAAAAGTGTGTACTTTGAAATATAGCTCATTTTCTACATTATATCTTAGAAGTGTTACATAATTTATACCACAATCTTTTTAGAAGTCCTTTTTACTAAATGACAGGAATAATGAATTTTGAAAGTAGTGTACTTGATGCAAGATGATTACACTAGGACTAATTCCCACCTAGGAATTGCTTGTCTGATAATGGATTAGAAACTTCACCTGTTGCTATTTTTATATCGCCTTATGAAAAATAAGATTAAGTCTAATTGAGGCTTGCCTACCTTTGTTATGAACGCTCTGTGATAATATATTTTTATTCGTATAGCCAACAACAGTGTATAGATTTGTTATTTTGTTTTTGTTATTGCTCCGAATTTTGTAGATATTTCATCACATTCGAAACAGTTTATAGATTTATATGCATTAATAATAATGTCAAAACTGTTTTGTACATGCCATTATAGTCAGTACATTGTAAATAAAAGTTTTTAGATGATAAGACTTGATAAGTTCTTTTAGCTTTTATATGTGTAATATTGCTCCTTGTTTTTAAATGAGGTTGCAAATCGAAAGTTTTTTTAAAAAAATACGACCTTGTGTTATGAATTGTGGTAAAATGTATGTATAATCTAGGTAGTAACGTTCAGTTTTAGCATCTACTAATTCTAGTCTTTCTCGTATTTGTGAATTGAGTTATCTAAAATCTTATAAATTTTTTTTTTTCATTTAAATGGCACACATTTAAGAAATTTTCTTTGTTCCGATGTACTATTGGGACTTAATAGTGATTTTGGTTAACTTCGTTTGCAGTTTAAGTAAATCTATTAAACATTACGGTTGTTTTCATACTGTTTAGATAGTAGGAATAAGAGGCTGCAATTTGAAAAGGTTTCTTTTTATTTAAAGTCGGGTGTGAAAAATTGCCATGTCCTTACATTGAATCTGTACCAGTCTAACCACAGTCTTTGAAAAAATGATGAGGTTCCTGAAAGTCCTTGAATTTTCAAGCAACCACCAATAATCTTTGCCTCCATTTTTTTTTTTTTGCCTCCATTTTGTATTTTTATATTTAAAGAATATAACTTTATGGTTCTTGAATATTCTTAAAAGGTCCTTGAATTTTTACTTCAATAAGAGTGGAAACCCTGTGTACCAAAAATGGTAAGATATGTACATAATGAGACATGCTCACCATTAAAATAAAGAACCTGGTATCGACATATTATAATACATAATTCCTTTGCAATTTATTCAACTTGTTATTTCTTTGATTTTGGGGAATTTTGTTAAGTTGTAGTATTATATTCACACCAGTTTTTCACTGAGCAACAAGTTAATCCAGAGCATCTAAGGAGTGTAATCCCTTTTGTTCCTCAGAAATTGAAGAAAACTTAATTATAAGTTTCTGTTTTTTTATGTTGCATTGGAGTTTAATTTTGTAATACAAAACGGTAATCCTGTCTACGTTAAAATACATGACATCCACCACTTAATTACTAGTGCTTGATTAGTGTAACTAATGATAATTTCTAAACTTATTATTTTACTTTCTCATATTTAAGAAAAGTATCATTTTATAAACTTCCAAAATCGAGAACATTTCTTTTTAACTGAACATTATTAGATTATTTAACTTTCTTTAAAAGTTTCCTATGATGTATGAGTGTTAACACTACTCTAATGTGACCGAGATCCAAAAATAACAAAAGGAAACTGCAAATTCTACAGACCCATGCAATACATCAAATGAAAGGTCTTGTCAATAGGTATCTCCATAAAAAAATTCTGCTAGAAATCAATCTGCAATTCGTTAAACATAAATTATGAATACTACACTAGTGCATCAGATTGAAGATCTTGATAAAGTTAGTAGGGTAACATAAATTTCAAATAGAAGTGTGTTAAAATTTTACTGACAAAGTGCTTCCATAAAAATTATTTTGATAGTAGACCCTTATGTTGACCAAGCAGTTGATTTTTAGCCGGCCAAAGCCAAAAGGCGGAGAAGAATGCATAGTAAATCTATGAGAAGTTCAAATCTTGGTTTGAAAAAGAATGATCAAATTAGAACATTAATATTCAGTAAAAAAATTATGTTGTATTTGTTGCCAATTTTATTTACCTAAAACTTTGAATTGGCATGGGTTTCATTATCGCCTGTCGCCACCTTAATCGAAAGACATTTAGCCATTAGATACTGCTAAATTGTATGTTTTTGTGTCTGGATTGGATTAACTATAATAAAAGTGGACTTTTAATGACAGTAACTGCCAGAATACGGCTTGTTTCGTAGAAAAATTATATCTTCATGTTTGGCTACAAATCCATCTGGATATAGTGATGTAGATTTTTAATCCTGGAATTTAGTAATTATTTATGATGCGGATTTCTTTTTATAGATTTTATGTTGGAGTAGATCAGTCAATTTGAATCGGTTGTATCTTCTCTAATATCAACATAAACAAGTTTGATTTTCTGATATGTCTCTGCACTTGCATCTAGGAAGGGGGAAAAGCTTGGAAGATAAAGGAAGACATTATTCCTTCCGACAAAACTAATCGATTCTACTCGAAATTCGGAAAGCATTTTTATGCTAGCATTACAAGCTCTGATTCGTTAAAATTACTTTTTTTTACTACTATTGTTATGTACATTTCCAACTTGGTTGCCTTGTTCCAACTTAGTTGATTTACAGCCCATCTGTTGTGACATTGGGTCAGGGGGCAAAGCTTGATGGCATTACAAAAAAGCAATACATACACGATACACCAGGTGTAAACCTGTATTGGGCTTGAGACTCCCTTCACCCCCAATATTTAGAAAACTCTGCCCAACCACTCAATATTTGGAAGAATCCTCGCATTTTTTGTTGTTGTTTTTGAAATAAAAAAAAACAACACCTTGCTTATAAAGAAAAAAAAAGGTTTTTTTTTGGATTTATATGTGCGTCTTAAGTAAAAGAAGGGGGGGGGGGGAGAATTTTTCACACACTCTTTCCTTAAATTGAGGCCTGCACTCAGTGAAGAAGGTTTGCAGAGGAAACCTCAATTACTATACCCAGAAAATTAAATACAGCAGAAAATGAAATACCAAGGGCATGGGAAATTAATGTGAGTTCTTCAACACGCAGATTAAATATTTTAATATTAATAAACTTAAGAGACTGTCGAAACGTGGGAAATTCAAAGAATGAAGAAGATGGGAAAAGGGTTTTAAGTAGAAGACGCCCTTTGAAAGTGAAAATTAATTAAAAGGCGATATTAAAACAGGTTTGTCATTGTATACTTAACAACTCAAAACCATCTGTCAGTGAAAGCTTTGTGTCGTGATCCTGGAATTCAATAAATCATGAATTACTATTCTTAAAAAAATCGAGCACATGATAATGTTTGCAAGCAATAATATTCAAATCGATACATCGAATCTTTTTATTCCTTTTTATAATCAGTTCCCAATCTCAAAACCAGTGTTGCCACCAATCATTTGTCAGACTAAAATGCAATTACTCTCCAACCTTCAACGAATACAAAATACTCACTTACTCAAATTTCATTGTGGCGTCATCTATTCATAATAATAAGTACTAAATACTTCAAAATGCATTCTGAATTCATGCAATACGGTTTATTATTAATATAATAAATAATTAATACGTTAATTCCTAATTTAAGCTATTTATTAATAATTAGGTACTATTTTGAAAATTAAAGGATTTTCAGTTCGATAAAAAAAAAAAAAAAAAATAGCAAACAAAGACGAAAAATATTTTATTCATACTTCTTTTGAGCTATATATGTTCTGTAATATTCATTCCTATACAATAAATTAATTCATTTTAAACGTCTTTAAGTCATTCATTATTGTTTTATAAAGTTAATAAATACTGTAATAAACTTACTGTAAAATTTATGTAGCTGACATTTTTCTCTAAATTGTACTTTTTCCAGTTCAGTTTGCCCCTCGTAAATTTATACGGCTTCCCTTAATTTTGTATTTTTACTTTATAAATAGGAACTATTCAGTAAAATGTAAATACTTCTTTTATGGAATTATTGTTTGAATTCTTAACATAATTTTTACGATTTATTAACTTTAATTGCAATTGCACAGACGAGAGAGAATAATTGTGTAAATTATATGCTGTATTAAGAAAATAAATAAATGTTCAACTAAATATATGTACAAAATTATTAAGTGCTTTTGCAATCAATCACACCATTTCAAAAGTTGTTGTAATTTGAGCATCATTGCTTTGGCATAGGTTTTTATTTTAGTATTTATTCTTCCTTCCCACAATAAACAGATTTTTGTGCTTCTGGTATTTTTTCTTGTTGTACAAAGCCTAAATAACAACAAAAAATATACAATATACGTTTATGGAAAATTTTTGAACAGAATGATGTAATATTTAAAAGTTGCCTGTTTCGGAAGAATTACCTTTATACTTAAGAAAGCTTTTCTATGAAATTTTTTACAGGAATAGTTAATCAGTAAATGTACTTTTTAAAGAATTTACTTAGCTAACATGTAGCAAGGAGAGGGGGAAGAGGTAATATCTGCAGTTTTAAAATTTTGTCAATTTCTAATAAATTTTTTATGTATGCTGTAAAAATTGCACACCAGGTTTCCCCTCCCCTCCCTGCTTTCAAGTTATTTGTGTTGTGTTAAAATATGAATTACGTACGTTATCGTTTTTGGATGAAAGTATGCTTTAATGAGCAAGTTATTAAAAGGAGGAAAATGTACGGGGATTTAGCGACAATTAATTGTTCGCCCACTACAGTAAACTGAAGATTAGGTCACTGACATCAGTACAAAGGCATAAATAAGTGTACACGTCATTCATTTTGTGGAAATTGAAGGATCTTTATTCCAAAATTTCCCTGTTTATTGTCTCATTCATCACCTCGAGTTGAGTATTTAATTTGAATGAACGGAGAACTTTTAGTTTGATTGCAATGACGCAATACTTAGCAGCAAAAAAAAGGGGAAAAAAATTATTTTTTAAATTTTGTCTCGAGTACAGGTGAGAATGGGTTAAAAATAAAACTGTGATTGTGTGTGAAGACTAGCTTATACGGGGTCTTCCCACTTGCGCCATTCCCATTTGCGCCAAGTGGTCAAAAGACTGGTTTTATTCCCATTTGCGCCACCGCTACTACTCAGTCCAGGTAATCTAACAGTCGGAATTCCTACCCGACTCCACCGTCAAACTACAGCAAATGGTTCCAGAGTTCAACACATATAGAGGGTAATATTAGTGTGTGTGTGTTTCTTTGTGGTCGGTAAAACTCTCGTGCGGATCGACCTATGATGTTCAAATTTTGTGTGCCATTATCTTTTTTAAATAAAATAATTAATTGTTCGAAGTTATTACATTAACGTATTATGTACGGAAGGCTTAAAAGCTTATTTTTGTTGTTAAACAATAGGTAGAATATTTAAATGTATTACAAGAAAAATTTAACCTCCTAGTATATTTAGAACAAGTTATTTTAAAAAAAAACATTAAGTAAATTCCTCCTAATCCTTTACAACCAATCAACACCCAAGAAGTCAGCTTCTGTTCACTGGTACACATTTTTAAACGCTGAGTAAATATTTCAACGTAATTTTAGGGTAATTACGTATTATTTCAACGTAATTAGGGGCTCTCCCCCCTTAAAACTTTTGGAGAGGGGTGAGGTCCAAAAGAGGGAGAACACCGTCATATGCTGTTTTACAAAATCTGGTGGCGCAAATGGGAATTCTCCGCCCCTTCGCGCAAATGGGAATGGCGCAAGTGGGAATAGTTCAGCTTATACACTTGACACGTAACTAATAGCGGGGCCGCCGCGAGATGGCGCTTTCTTTCCCTAAGCGGGACAGGAACAAGCTTTAACAAGATTTTGCTAAGCAATGGGATTTCGACTACGTAACCGCCAGACTTGCTCAAATGAGTACTTTGTTTTTCAAAGTTTTATACTTATTTGAGTTTGAGGATTATTTTTTTTTACAGCTTCTAAAGTTTATTAGATTTATAAATTAGTATTTTGAGATTTGTATCACTTTGTAAAATACGTAGGTTTTCTAAGAATTTTTTCCTTAAAACAAAATAAGCAATTCTATTAGCAAAATGAAGCAAACCAATTTTCATCGGTAATTTTATTGAAATTCGATATATTTTTGAAATTACTCAGCAAGAAAGTTATTATAAGCATATTTAATGAATATACAAAAGTAAATCTATAATGTTAAGATACTTATAAGTTTATTATGAACTTTTTAATTCACTAGAACAAGTTAATTTACTTCTATAGATATGTTCCACTTGCACACTAAGAAACAAGACTTAAAAATAAAAAGAAGTTTTCACCAAAATTCGTACGCCATAGGAGAGAAATTTATTCAAAACAAATTTTTCATCTTATTGAAAAAAATAAAAGAAAAGACAAACATATCGGAATATCTTTACAGCAAAAGTCTGTTATTTTTTATGTTAAATATCCACTTCAAGTCTTTTAGCATAATCTCAGTATCTTTAACGAATACATTTAAAGACAAATCTTAGCAAATAGAATATCCTAGGATTTTGTTATACATCGATATACAAATATAAGGATTTCTCCTCTAAACACCTCCAGTAACTTTTTTTTTTATTTCGGGATGTCTTTTAAATCTTCAAAAGACTTTATCTTTTTTCTAGAAAACAATTAATCCTCTCCTCTTTGTATATACATTTCATGTCGTTTATTACGACTAGCTCTAGTAAATTTATTTTCTTCAGAAAGATATTTCAGTAACGATGGAATAATAGCAGGTTCTGTTTTTTCCTGTAGTTTGAAACGCTTTTGAGGCACAGTAACTTCAATTCCATTTGCTTGTCTGTAGATGTTTTTAATAACATCATAGTGAAAGTGAAGGATGCAAACAACAGTTCGAAGACCCACCCGGCTTCCAATCTTGTTGAGGAATTTTTCTCATCCATCTGTCGTACAGTCCTGTTCCTTCGTTTGGAAATTCAAAAACTCTCATCGAGTCAGGAGTTTTGTAGTTGGATTTATATCAAGAAACACTGCAAGAAGATGATATTTCCTGGAAAAATGAAAAAAAAAAAAAAAAAAAAAAAAAAAAATGTAAGGAAAATGAATAATTATTTAAAACTAAGCAGTAGTAATACGATACGGTTCAAGCTATTTGGCTTTTAAAGCAGGAGTGGAAATTAGGATTCTTACTGCAATATATTATTGATGAATAATTATGAAAGTCTGGGTCCAATAAAATCTATTAACATACATATAACGTACGCAGGAAATTAAACTGAAATAGCGACTTTTTTTTTGTAATAATAAAAATAAACTCTGATACATATATAAAGAACTTTTGGTTAAGATTTATTGTATGGTCCTCCTTGGCAATTTTTCAAAAAAATCACCAAATTGAAAATGAAGTTAAAAGGCTGTGTTACCAAATTGAAAATAGTGTCAAAACACACCTTGTCGCCAAATCCAAACTGTCACTAAAGTTATAGGAAAACTTTGGCGACGGGTTGCACATTCGGTGCCGAATCGCCAATTTTCATAAAGTCACCAAAAGGGACAATACAGTAAATTTTAACAGAACTTTTATAACTGATGTTTTGTCTGTTATAAAATTTTAATATTTCAAAGCAATATTCCAAAAAAAAGTTATGGCTGAAAAAAAATATATATTAATTAGTCTATGGATAGGGATAGACTGACTTTTATTCTTTATGAAAAATTGTAATACATTATAATAATAAAAAAGGCGTCCAGAAGGTTTTGAATGAAATAACAGTAAATTCTCAAATAGTATAATTTGTTCACAGAATTTAACGCTCAGACTAGCAGGAAAATTTTGGGTAATGACATTTGTGATCCAGATAAACTTAAAACATAGAACAGGAAATTGGCCATATAGGCGACTAGTATATTTTAAAAAGTTAGCCAAAAAATAATGCTTTATCAAAAATTTAACTGGCATATTACTCAGCAAAAATTACTATATATCATAAAATATTTGAAACTTGCACTGCCATTTACACTAGTGTAAAAATTAAAATGTGCTAAATTGTGCAAGTTTAACTTCAAAGTTACCCACTAAAATATTTCAATGAAATACTTAATGTGGGAAATTGTAAACAAAGCTATGAAGCTATGTTTAGTCAAAACATTAATAGAATGTTACTGTAACTATGTCATAAAATAATGGGAACTTGTTGTTCACACTACGCAAAAACTCCTAGTTACAACATTTTATATTGAACATGTTTCACTTAAAAGTTGTCAGATATAATATTTCAATAAAATGACCTATAAGTTGCGAACACAGTTGCGTGTACTTCTGTAGCATTGCAGATAACGCTGTTTAATGAAAGGTAAAAGATGTTCAGCAAATTTTAGCAATATCTTTTTATTTTAACGACAAATAGCCCATTGAAATTAAGTAAACCAATGTTGAAAAAAGTCTATGATCAGCAATTATCCTTCAAATATTAAAGCACTATAAGAACATTAGCTTCACATTAGTAGGCTTAGTTGTTCAGCAAATTACTAAAATAAGTAATGAAAGAAACTTACCTTAATTTAAAAAGAGTTGTCCAATGACACACGAGCAATGTCTCATCGATAATCTTCAAATTTCACAGCATTGAAATAAAAAAAAAATACTCCAAAACGAATAGAATGCACAACGTTTACATACATGTACGAAAATTGAATCCCATCGCTTAGTAGGGATGGGAAATAAAAGAACAGTCTGCTATTTTGAGCCTGTTCCTTAAAAAGAGCAGGAATATCCTGTTCTTTGATCAGACCAAAACCCTGTTCCTTATCATTCTTCCACAATATCTTTTCCGATCCTATGCCTATGCGTCACACCTCTGACGCCACACTTGAGGAAGAAGGTTTCGTTTCCCCCTCTCCCTCCTCGCACACATTCCTTATCCATGATCTCTCTCCTAACAGCAGGGCTGCGTTGCGCAGGCGCAGAGTAGATGGACGATGGACAACATCGATATGGAGTACTATCGATGAGCAGGTTTGTTTCAAAGAGCCAGTTCTTTTCAACCAGCTCTGTTCAGAACAGTTGAGCTGAGTTGCTCTTTCCGAACGGCTCAGTTTGAACTGCTCTGTAAAGAGTAGTTCATTTTGAGCTAATCCCGTTCACTTGCTCTCTGCTCATTCCCGCTCCGTGTCGGAGCGGGAATGTTTCGTGTTTCTCGAATATGCTGTTGCTTTCATTATTAGGACAGTGTTGAAATGCTCGCGGGGAGAGGGGGGGGGGGGGTGAGATCTTTTCAATTAATTTCAGCAGATATTAATACTTATATGCTTTTTATTTATTTTTTATTTTGAGTACAAAAAAATAATAATAAGGAAATTATTTTATTTCTCTCTCTATATTCAAACTATCAATGCATTGGAATAAAACCGCGTTTTTCTTTTATTATAATGTGTTACAAGTGTGTTTTTAAATTAAGTAAACTTAATTTTTTTTAATTTGGAAAAAGGAAACATAATTTATGGTAACAAAACGTTGTGGAATTATTAATATTATTATTATTTGTTTTAATGTATTAGGTCTATGTTACATTGGTCCGGTAAATCCCATCCAGCGAATAAATAAAAACTTGTGTCCTCGTATCGTCCTGTAAACTGCTTTCCCAGTCACCATGTGTAACACAGCATTTGATCCATAGATTTCTTGAAGTACCTCAAATAACAGGGTGGCCTTAAAATACAGGAAAAAAAAGTTCCATGGAAAATTCCCTGATTTTAGGGCAAACTTTTTCTTTCAAATGTCACCAATTTTCTTAGGTTTTCCAAATGTCTAGATACCTTGATCATATAGAACATGTATGCTACAGAAAAAATATGCAAATTTTTTTTAAATAGTTTTGCTGGTAATGAAAAGTTTAAATTATTCCGCAACATAAAACTTCTAACGATTACCACTACAAATCTCAGGGTAAATAGCGCCAAAACAATACAAAATTTAACCTGATTTTCATGAAATTAAAAAAAATTCCCTGACATTTCCATGATTTTTTCCAGAATCAGAAAGCTCCCTGACATTCCTCTGATTTCCAGGTTTTCCCGGTTCTTTGACCACTCTGAATAATATTGTGCAATTCAGAAGAGTACCTTCAAGAAAACAACTAAAAACTATGACTTAATATTGTTTGTGATTCTTTATTGAGTCAGCATGTATGTTTAGATCATTTTCAAGTATAATCGATGCTTCACTAATGTGACTTTGTCTTTAAACACCGACACTCTAAAAACGAAAGCAGACAGAAAATATAAATCTGTACCTGTGTACCTTTTTACCTATTAAATGTTACTTTTCCTTTCTTAAAAAAGCTCCATGCCATTCTAAGCAAAATAACCTACCATTTTGTTGTGTTAAAGCTAATATCCGTGAATAAGACTAATGCTTATTCCAAAAATTCTTGCATACTCGACACCAGACGGCGCTTGAAGCGACATCGATAGAATTTTGCCAAATTGATAACGCGCCAACACTGGTAAAGCCGATTCCTTTCTCTCTGTACATCTACATTGAAATCTAAAAATAGCCAAAACGGGTCAGAGGTCGAACTAGACGGCCGTATTCACCAATTTTTTCACCCCAGCTTTAATGAATCTCACCCCTCGAAAAACCGGTCTCAACACGAGGGACTACAACAAAACCTGTTTTTAAATTATAATTGAAACAATTTTAAACTAATGTTAAAATATATATCAATGAAATGCAATTGAAGCCAACTTTAATATGATTTTCCGTCACATTTTAATATTCCATTCAATTGTAATTTATATCTTCCCACTTGACGATATCCAATTGAACTTAAAATTGGCAGACACCAATTGTCATTGGCAATGCTTTCTATTAAGGTTTGGGGACAAAAGACAGACTCCATGGCACTGAATCGATGGTTTTCTTCGTAGTGGACGCACATTGTAAAAAGTCAATCTGAGATTTCAGCTTAGTTTTTATGGGTTAATTTTTTATCAACACTTAGTTGCAAAACTTTATAAAGCATAATTTTTGGAAGACATTGTCGAGACAAATATTCAAGAACTTCATTTCAATATTATTTCATTATTATTTCATTATTTTTATTTCTCTAAATGCAGTGAGTGGCAATTGCATTTCGATAGCGAATAAATTAAAAAAAAAAGTATTTAAATAAGTGAGTTTTTCATTAAAAATTATTTAAATGTTGACAAAAGGAATTTCAATTCATTGAAAAATTCTGATAAACCATTGTTATATACAGAAATTTATCGACACGAAACTCTACGTCTTTAATAGAGATAATGGTTGTAATGACATTACAATAAACAATAATTTTTGGAACATGCTTTTTGACAATTTTTCCGACCAATAACAAATAAAAATTGTTTTTCTTTTGAAAAGAACATTAATAATCCAAAAGAATGCAATACAACCAGAGAATAGGCATATTTTTTTTTATATCTAACTTCGTTAATAAATCATTGATGTCAAGGATAAGATAATTTAGCTTTTAAAAGTAACTAATTTGAGTTCATACTTTTATTTAAATTACTGGAATGATTTATTGTTGTTTTCAACAATAAATTAGTCATTTTTAGAAATAATAATTAGTACTGGAACAATAAAAAGGTTAAACTTGAAAATGCTGATTTTTTGTAAGATATACAGATAGAAACTCAATAATTGAAAGCTACTTACAATTTTTTTTTGATAACTAATAAAAACTTGAATAACTAAATAACTTTATTATATTCATAAATATAAAATTGTACGAATTGTCTGAAATCGGCTCTTTCTGCTGTGCAGTCTACTTTCCAACTTTGGTACTCGCTAATTGGTTACATTGAACTTTTCTTGTCCCAACAGCTTCATGAAAGCTAAAGTGCACCAAAACACTCACATGAATAATTTACAATTTCAAGTGGGAATGCCTTCCAGCAGATTTTTCAAGGGGAAGCTATCCAGAATTCGTGTCTCCAATGGGAGAAATCTTGGAAAATCTAGTCAATCTTTCACGTAAGATTTGGACAATTTTGTAATCATACATTGAGGAATATTTTATATTAATATTTACTTAAGTTTAAACTTCTATCACTGTTCTTGAATCAGCTATATTATATATTGCAAGAAAAACAAATGTTAGCACTCAATACAAGTATTTTATAGTACACTAGGGGGCTCCGCCCCCTGCTCGCTAACGTTCGCCAACCCTCGAACGATCTCCAAAGGGGGCTTCGCCCCCTTCTCGGTGAACCCCAACTTGGCTGCGTATTGATAACACGAAAGAAATAGAATAGCTGGGGATTTGTAACTCAATTCCTGTGATTGACTCGTGAATTGGTGCCTTTGGTTTGCTTCTCTACCTTCATGTTGTTGATGTTATTGAAATATGAAAGACAACTTCGATTACCATTTACATGTCTTTAACCGTAACGAGAGAGTTTTGCATTATTAGTTTACACATGCAACCAAATTTATGTTAATTTATATTTTTAGCTAAAATAATTGAATACTTTTAAAAAAAAATTAATATTATATGGAACCACTATAGCAAAAGTGCCATCCTGTAATGAAATACGACTCCTAATATTAGATTTGGGTTTTGTACAGTATATTCCAGTATTGGTAAACTTTTTGTAAGTTTTCGTAAGAAATGTGAACTTCAAAAATTAACAAAATTACTAATTACAAAATTATTGAAACACATTCTAGAAGAAAATGTTTTCGATAAAGTTTCCATGCATTCTTCGAAGCAGTACATTAGGAAATTAAAAAATATCTAGTTATTGAGTGCAATTTAAAAATGACTTGCAACTACGAAAACCAATATCATTTAGCATGTACTAGTTTAGAAGAATTTACTAACAGTTGGCAATAATCATTTAGCTTTATTAATTTATCAAATAAAAAAACGCAATGGTAATTGAGATTGGCGTCAAATTTCAAAAAATCATAATAAACACATAATAATTGAGTGCATTTATACAATTAACAAGTGATAAACATTCTTTCAAGCGATGTCAAAGTAAGAAAAAAAGAAAAGTTAATTAAAAAATAACTAACTATTAACATAAAAACTAGCCTGCGGAAAAAGACGAAAAAATAAAAACAAACGATTAAGAACACAAACCATCAAATTTTATTACACTGCAAAAAATTTCCTGTTAAAATTCTCTAACGAAAATTTTATAATCTTCAGAACATTACCAAAATTTATTGTGCTCAAAAGTGAACAATTTGAACAAACTGGAATAAATAACATGTTTCTTTGCAAGGAAGAATCCTCCATTTTTCCTTCTGCTATTTAAATCTTCTACGAATTTGACGAAATAAATCTGTGCTGAGCTGGAAAACCTACTCTTAAGTATCCCCATAATGTGGCATGGAATCCGACATTTTGAAATTCGTTTTTCGAGGTGTTCCCATGGATGAATTTTGTCCGATTTTGGATAAGTTGTTCAGCAATGATAACTGATTGAAAATCAATAAAAAATGCTGCTGTTGCAATTTTTTCCATGTTCACTGTATTTTTAAATTAGTTTGAATGGACTATGATTAAAGCTACAAAATACGGAAACTTCTCTAGAACCAAAAGCACTATTTATTGATGACTAAAAAAATCCTTTTATTATTATCAAGCTGATAAGTACAGGGTGGTTATAATTAAAGTTACCCTGTTTAGAGCCACGTAGACTCCGTTCTAATGAGCAGATTTTTATGAAACTTGGTATATACACTATATGGACAATGGGGAAAAGAAATCTGCAATAAAAAAAATTGTATTTCAAATTTTGACCACTAGGTGAAAAAGTGGCGTATAAAGAACAAAAACCACAAATTGAAAACACAAATTTTTATTTAATTACAGCATATGTTCAATGTGCATTCCATTTATGTCAGCCACATGCTTGAAGCGTGTTATAGCGTGTTCAAGTTCTTCTACAAGTGCTCGAGTGGTGTCACGTGATTTGTCTATCCCTTGGGATACAGTTAGATTTTTCGATCCATTGTAAAATGGTATCCATTTAAGATCCATGTTGTGCAACAATTGAAACCTGCTGACTCTGGTAAGCGTAGTCAATTTTGTAGAATTTTTTGGCCAGAATAATCGTTGATAATGCATGGCCTTGTAACATTTTATGGTCGGACGAGACGCATTTTACACTATATGGAGGCGTGAATACTCAGAACTGTCGAATATGGGGTGCGGCAAAACTGAATGTTGTGCATTAACAGTCTCTGCATCCTGATTACATTCCTGTATTGTGTGGTTTTACGGCTGAATTTACTCTTGGTACCTTTTTCTTTGAGGAGAGCACGCTTCGTGGCCATCGAAGGGGTTCGATTACGGGGAGCCGCTACTGCGAGCTTCTTCGGTAGCAAGTCCTTCCTGCCCTACAATGCCTTTCAAGAACGATAATGCTTAGAGACTACTGTCTTTATGCAAGATGGTGCACTACCTCACATTGCACGACCACTGACAGCACTACTTCGTGCCCACTTTAGAGACGATCGGGTAATTTCGATAAGTTTTTTGACTGCTTGGCTTTCTCGTTCTCCGGACTTAAATCCCTATGATTTCTGTTTGTGGGGATTTCTGAAAGATCGTGTGTATGGAGGGAGCATACGGACTCTGCTTGAATTGAAAGCAAGCATAACACGTCATGTTGCTGCAAATGATCGAGAAATCCTTCGCGCTACTGTTGAACACGCTTCGAGCATGTGGTTGACGTAAATGGAATGCTTATTGAACATATGCTGTAATTAAATAAAAATTTGTGTTTTCAATTTGTGGTTTTTGTTCGTTATGAGCCACTTTTTTACCTGGTGGTAATAATTTGAACTACAATATTTTTTATTGCAGATTTCTTTTCCCCAATGTCCATATAGTGTAAATGCCAAGTTTCATCAAAATCTGCTCATTAGAACGGATTCTACGTGGCTCTAAACAGGGGAACTTTAATTATAACCACCCTGTATATTGGAAGCCGATTAGATACTGAAAAACAATCTTTTTGAAAAAGTTCTAATAAATACCCTTAGAAGAATGGGAAAATTGAAACCACATTAATCACCACTAAAAATTAAAAATTCATTTACTTATAGTTTTTAATTTCCTTTGTTGTATTAGAAAAAACCTTAAAATATTATTAAAGGAGGGTAACGAATTTCATAGAAATTCGCGACTCTGGGGATAAATAATTAGGCACTTGTCATGCGTATGGACCGTATGGTATGTAATTCAATAACTATAATAAACTATGCTTCTAGCAGAAGTCCACATAATCGTGCTATGCATCACAGAATTATTTTGGTTTGATAACCGCTAGCTTAGAGGCTAGTTGCTTGGTTCTCTGCTAATGATGTCAAGAAAATGCCATGATGGTTATTTCGGCGGGGTGCGGCTTGCACCTGCTCCAACTCCGGTAGTTGAGACACCTATTTTCCTTAACCTGCCTCCAAACCCCGTCCCAGACTTTGGTGATCTTAACCAAGTCAATCTGACTGACTGCCACGTGCCTAAATCCTTCAAATTCCCAAACAATGTCATGGGAAAAACCTCACTCCAAGCCATGACCAAGTCATTGCTCGACCAAGGCTGTGAAGTTTTTCTAATGGTAAATTCACCATCTCTCCTCGTAATGCTTACGAGGAAAATCTCATCTCTAAATTTTTGAAGAACAACCTAAGCCATAATTTCCCACCTTCGCCCAAGGGGCCTAGAAACACCTTCAAGGTTGTTATCAGAGGCTTGCCTCTCGATACAACTATTCAGGAAATAATGGAATGGCTTAATTTCTCTTATCCAGACTACTACTTTTTCATCTGAGTGATTGAAAAATCACTCAGATGAAAAATCGTTTTGGTATCAAGATTCCCCTTTTCATAGTTGAGTTCCTCTCTACAAATTCCAAACCCAAAAAAATTCAAAACTCCTCTTCTGGAAAATCCTGCTCTTTTTAAAAATTAATATGGAATCCCTTATCGGCAGAAAATCTTCTCCAGTTAAACAATGCTTTAAGTGTATGCTGGGATGGACACCTATCTGTAACTTGCCCCTACCCCGATAGATGTCGCCACTGTTCGATGCATCAGACAAGCCGAGACTGCCCGAACAAAGCCCAAACTAAGAAGTGTGTTAACTGCAAAGGCAGTCACACTTCTTCATCATACACTTGTCCAGTTCGAAAATCACTCATTCAAACCCGGCCTAGTGGATCCGGGGTCAAGAAGGCGACCCCTCCACAAAGCCAAAACTTATTTCAGAGCAGCAAATTTAAATTCTACCAAACCCACTTATGCAAGTGTGGCATCCCAAGCCTGTCCCCTTTCTGGTCCAAAAATTATTGCTTTGGCAGCTACAAATACTGACTTGGATCTACCAGTGTTCTCCTCAGTTAACATGGAGACTGAAGACACCCATGCTGTTATGATCGATGGATCAACCCAAACACCGCCTTCTATCCCCACTCCTAAAAACTCCACCACTTCCCAAACACGCAACGATAATGTGACCATGGAGTACATGAAAGACTCATGTGACTGCTTTAACGAAGTACTCAAAATTATCAAAGATAACTACCAAAGTTTCCCTCTCTTTGAACGCATCTCTAAAGGAATTGATTTTGCTTCACCTATTTCCAAGTTCCTGGAACGATATGATCTTTAAGCTACCAATTTGTAGCTCCGCCTCTTTTCAGAATGTTTGATTTGGCTGTGTCATGGGATACTTGAACTGAACTACTGTTTATTCCATCTTTTATTCCATCACTTGTTATGTAGACTAACAATGATACGTTTACCATTTGTGTTATGGTTTACTTATTTTGATATTCCGGAGTTCGAAGAACCTGAGGTTCTATAAACTCTTTCACTCATCAAAACAGTCAGTCAGTTTGTTGTATTAGAAAAAACCTTAAAAGAGTATTATAAAAGTAAGTTTAGGATTTCGCTTAAAATTCGAAACTTTTGTGATTAATAATTTTGCAATTGCCATGAATGATATTAAATTCAATAACTAATTAAAATGTGTTCCTAGCAGAAATTCACACAATCGTGCTATGTTCTCCTTTACGATTCTGTTAAATATGCTTTGTTAAAAAAATTACATTATTTTATAGAAATTACTTAATACTTTGCTCTTACACACACATCGAGCTCACCCAAAACCACCCTTTTATTATTCTTTTCTTAACATGGGATTTGAACGAAGGTGGCGCGCTGAACTAGTGTCTAGAGAACTAGCTTAGGGTAGCAATTAGCCACATTTGATATGAATCCCCAGGATTTTGAAAACAAGAATTTTCTTTTCACATGTAATCACTTATATTTTAATGGATATATGCAAGATCTGATTGGAAATAGATTAGCTGAACATCAGTTTCTACAAAAACACCTTATCTACCAATTCTTAACGTCCTAACAAATTATGAAATCATCTCAGAGAAAAAGAAAAATCAGATGTTTTGCGCTAGCCAACATAATACTAGCCAAACCGAACAGCAACTTCTCAGGCAGCGAAAATAGCCATTGTCGGAAAGAACCGTTCTGGGAAGGAGTGGTCAGTCCATGTTTGAGTTCTCGAATTAAAAAAAAAAAAAAAAAAAAAAAATTATATGTATCATGAAAATATAAAAACTAAATTTTTAAAAAAAATTCTTATCAGAGATACTGAACACCCTTAAAGATATGTTTAAAACTCGACTTTCGACAAAAAGTAACGTTTGCGTGAAGTTAAAACGGGTTAGGAAGAAGCGCCACAGCGGTTCAAAATAGAAACTTCCGCTCTAAGCGGTTTTCAGTGAATTGGAGAAATCATTAAGCTTGAAAATTTATCTCTTTTAAACACATGCCTTGCTTAATTTAATTTAATCTAATTTAGAAATACAAAATAGTGTATTACCAAAGCATCCTTGATAATGAAATTCATACTACAAACGAGTCAAATGGGTGGTTTTTCTGTGGACGCTCCGGAATCTTAGGCACCCGCTAGATGTCGCTTTTACAGACCTAAGATTCTTTGGTTTTTAGTGTTGTTTTGAATTTCGTACAAGTTATGGTGTCTGTTTAAAATAAAGTACCTTCATAAATGGTGCATTGTTGAGTATTGTTGTGTACCATTTTGCAAGGAAGTGAACGGCAAACTTAGAGGCCTTTCATTGCATGAAGTTCGTTCAAATCAACAGTTAAAATATAAGCGTTTTTTTGCCATTTCAAGGAAGGACTTCAATCCAAATGAAACTTCTTG